>OX371277.1:11877500-16677500 GCA_947310995.1 Yponomeuta cagnagella
AGTTATTACCTTTTCTTACGTAATATTAGACCAATAATTTTGATACGTGAGTGAGGCTAATAGGTTTTTTCTTGGAGCTGATAAGGGCTCGTTTACAAAGAGGTTGGGTACCTACTCATACGGGCAAGACTTAAGTGAACTAGAATGTACGAGTCAACCTGTAACACTTCAGGCCATAGAGTCTAATAGAATCATATAAGCACGACAATAGCTGGCTGTTATTTGTATCCATTTGGCCGTCTATTGGGCTGTCTATTTGGAGAGCTATGTTAGGAGTTTCACTGCGTGATCGAATCAGGAATGAGGAGATCCGCAGAGGAACCCGAGTTACTAATATGTCTCGAAGAATTGCTCAGTTGAAGTGGCAGTGGGCGGGGTACATACTAGCTCAGAGAACTGATGGCCGTTGGGGCAAAAATGTTCTGACCTGGCGACCGCGGAGCGGACGACGCAGTGTGGGAAGGCCCGCCACCAGATGGTCTGACGACCTCGTTGCGGTGGCGGGGAGTCGCTGGATGCGGGCGGCACAAGACCGGGAAGCTTGGAAAACCATGAGGGAGGCCTATGTTCTGTAGTGGGCGTCGAATGGCTGATGATGATGATGGCCATCTATTAAGCAATAGCAGTACAATGTCATTCTAACGGTACAACACGAAGTAAATAGGCATCTCTCGCGAAGAAGATCGAGTCGCGCGAGGCGTCGACTTAAGATGCATGGGTTTTCGATACTGACGAAACGATTTTCAGGTTTATAACAAGTACTATGCCGCGTGCGAACAGCTAGGCCCCGGGCCACACAGAAGGGACGTGGGGCGGGGGCCCGGAAAAGACGCGACCCGTTGCATAGAAATCGCGCCCTCGCCCCGTCTCTTCTGTGAGGGCTTCATCCTGTCCCTTCAGTACATTTTGTATGAAAGTGACAATTCAATCCAATGATTAATGGCGCGTCTTTTCCGCGCCATTGGCCCACGTCCCTTCTGTGTGGCCAGGGTCTAAAATTCTGTATCGAACAATAATCATTGCTAATTGCATTGTTTCGCCAATCGTAATCGATTCTCAACTTCAAGCTTCCAAAAATGCACTTTCGTTGCATTTAGCTCAGGTTGTTCCACACAATTCGCATACAAGCTCTCTTGGCGTATCAGATCCTTACATTCCAACTGTGATGGCACAGGAAGCGATCGCGGATGCAAAATGTGACGTGAAATCAGTTCGCTTGTTCTAAGCAGCAATAAACCAGCCAGGTGCACTTATTAGATGTAGGAAATCTACGTACTTCTATTAAAGAGCCGGTCGCCACCTGCCCCACAGGAAAAAGACAATTTTCTTATTGAATTGAAACACATCCTGTCTCTGTGTGGTTCTTTGCGAAGAGGTAAGCTTCAAGGTGCAAGTTTTAACGTGGTAGTAGGTTTTTAATCAGTTTTCCAGGGAACATTACAATGGCGCTGTTGTTGATAATATGGTTTTCGTTTTCACAAATTAACGAAACTAAATAAGTCTGCTACATCGAGAATCGAACTTGCGATCTCTAGAGAAAAAACGTAAAAGCCTGTTCTTAAATTTTAATTAAATAAGTATCACTATTCTTTAAGTTATGTAAGATACATAAGTGTGGACTAAACGCAGAATTTGGGCTTAATCTCCCCGCGCGCCCACCAAGCATTGGCGATAGCGCAATCCAATTCCTAAATGCAATTCAATGGAAAATTATCTTTTCACAGTTGCGGAACCAATCCCATGAAAAGTTGCCTAATTTATTGCAACGGAATTTCTATAAACTGGTTCTTGGCAGGAATGTGGTCGACATTGCTTTTGGTGCGTACCGATTGTAATGACTGTCAAGTACTAAATTACTGATCTATTTTGGTTTAACACCTTTTCCGAATCGAATTATTTATTACATCAGCCGGCTAAATGACAATCATATGTTTAGGGTTTTCAGGTAATGCGGTATTTTAATAGAGAGTTTTACCTTTAAATAAAACATACCTATTATTTTTTTCTTGAGATATCCGGGAGCCATCTTTGAGTGAAGCCTCTACTTTTCTGTCGTTTGAGTGTGTAGCCAACTTCCTTTCCCCCACGGTGGCGCCACCTACCTTGTTGGGCGAACTGTCATGGCGCCAAACTGACAACTTTTCGAAAGGTTTTTGGTCATTATGAAGCTCAAGATATACCAGATAGAATTCTGAATTCCGGACAATAGGTATGTTTTTTATTTTTAGGTAAAACTCTCTATAATTTGTTTAACCCGGAATCCATCTTCGAGTGACGTATTAGAAAAGTTTGTAAAACGCTATAGAGTGTAAGATAAAGAGTTGTATATGAAAGCAAGGAAACTCTTGTTTTATCAACGAAGATAAATGTAATTAAATGTTAACAATCAATCATTTGAATATATTGGTTTCAATCAATCAATAATTACTACAATTTAATAAAACAAAAATAAGGTTGTAATCTGGTAGCTAATTTTGTTTAAACAATGATTATTCATGCGGCAACGAAAAAAATTTATAGGCACGTCAAATCCTTTCTAATAGTATTAGTTTGAATTCCCTTAACCCTTTAATACAATTTTCTAAATGTTTGTTTGTTTGTTTGTTACACTTTATTCACAATAAAAAACGTCAACAAAAACAACACTTAAATAACAGGCAAAGATTTTATCCAGCCATCCAAGAGCGTTCTGGATGTAGGTTTCGGGTCACCTCTGGCTGTGACAAAAAGTTCTTTGAACTTACCAATTTTTCTGCGCGACTCTGACAAGGGCAATAACAGCCTGGTCCAATAGATGACATTAAGATTCCTGTCCGGGTGCCCCCCCAACCTCCATCCAGACTGTTTGTAGTTGGCATTGTCGGTCTTGGACCCAAACGTGGGCCAGAATACAATTGGCTCACCTTAATCCATGAAGCCAGGCTCGATACATAGAAGAGTAAGATCGTGGACTCTGCGCCCAGATGTAAGAAGTAATAAGGTAGCTATATATCTGGATACCTGATACAGATTATTCTCGGCAGGTGGATGATTACATAAATATTGCAATAGTACTGGGTTCCAAATCGGTGGTTTAGCAGGTTTTTGTTTTGCTGCAGCTATTGCTTTGAGAATATGTTTGATAAAAAGGCTTGAAACAAACTACATCATCATTTACATTAGAGAACGTAGCGATCACCGATTTGTGCACCAAAATTGTTCTATAAGCTAAAGCTGCATCATGCTAAGTAAAGAGCTATTTGTTCAGCCTTAGGATTTCTATAGTCTATGTACTGGCTGTTTTCCATCTACTCTATGCCGGTTTGCAAGTGTTTATGGTCACCAACTTAACATTAGAAGATTACGTTGTGACTCAGTCCAACTGTCCACTAAACCTTGCCACCCAAAATCAACCGTGCCTCCAGACATAGGTTTTGTATTTCCGGTGGATGGTAACCCATCGTCCTGTCTACTAGTACTCGGGCCAGGGCCGGAGTGCTCATCGATGTAGGTCTGCCTGTCAAAAGACTTTTCCACTTGGGGGTTATCAGTATGTAATGGCCGTTGGCTAGGTTCAGGTGGGACAACACGCGTGGTATCAAGTTGGGTGGAGGGAACAGCTATGCCAGTTCGTAGTTCCACTGGTGACAAAACGCATTGTGCGACAGAGCTCGATGATGCTTCGGGTCTAGTGAGATATGCCTTTCTACCACATGGGCTGTTCGAGATGCGAACAGATCCCGGCTTGCCCCACAGTTGAAATATCTTGCTTGTTGCGTGCGGAGTAAAGTGCCATTCTGGACAGGACTTGCCGCGAGATACCGCGTCCACCTCTGCATTGAATCGGCCTGGGAAGTACTGACCTGTCAGAGAAATATTCCAGTGATCGAGCACCGTAAGAAGATCCTGTGTCTGCTCGAGTATTTTTTTTACTTGGCCTTCTTTGTTTATGTAGGTGTCGGAGTGCGTTTGTGATAGAGGAATATCTGAGCGTTCTGAAGGTGATGTTTCTCTTGATGAATCGCCGCAAGAACTGCAGACATCTCTTTTCTGTTCGCGTGCCTTGTTTTTTGTGCGCCCCATCAGAAGTCGGACGCGTCTGTCGTCAGAAGATGGGTGACTGGTTCTGTGTGTATAGGCATTGAGCGTCGTAATGTGCTGAGCCACCACTGCATCTCTGAAAGGACTGGCTGCGGGATACTTACTTGTCGCATGTCGATAGGGGTGATACTTCGGCAGCTGTCGTTTGCATTGTCCGACAGTGATGCCGTCTGCACCGGGTCACGAACGTGCCGAAGTTGAGTCTCCCCATAAGCGATTGGTACTGTCTGAGGGACCGACTTCCTTTCCGCAGATGGTGCTGAAGTACTTTGCGTAGCGTTAGGCTTTTTGGTTCCCATAAAGACTTTGCGTTGCGTTTTGTGTCCCATGTCATAGGCAAACTCAAACTCGAGGCATCGAGTCGTAACCAGCACAGACCTGGCGAAGTTTATGATCCAGCCAAGACCGCGTATGTAGCACATTGATGGTGAAATATATGTTTTGAATGATTTTGTTTAACATAAGCAGCATAATACGTTCCCCTGTAGGGCACAGGCCTTCTCTCAGGGAGAAAGTATGGGCTTAATCACGCGTGCCCACCGCGGATTGGCGATTTCAAGCGCTGAGGTATGTGACTAGCTCAGACACTCAGGTTTCCTCACGATGTTTTTCCTTCACCGTTAGCGAGTGGTATGGCTACTATAACTTCACTAATGTACATTACTTAGAAAACCAAGTCATAGGTACATGCCCGCACTGGGGATCGAACCTGGGTCTCTTGCTTCCGAGTCCGATGTTCTACCCACTAGGCTACCAACGCTTTTTTGACAACGTTTGACAGGGCAGCAAAATGTACGCTGTAAAAGGTCCATGCGGCTGTCATGGCGTACGGTAGGCCCTTCGAATCGTTTCAGTTCATCGATTACATTTAGTTGGACAAAACCGGGGGTAAAAAAAAAATCTGTTTTCGTAAACTGTACAATGTTGTAATTGCGCTAATTTTGCGAGGCGCTTCTCATTCGATTTTGCGTAAACAGACTTTAGCTGTTGTAAGAAGATCCCATAGTACAAGTTCAGGTTTTTCCGTAAATTAAGATCATTTAGGGTTACAGCGCTATTGGTTGATGAAACTGCCACACCGTCGGCGCCAACATTATCTCTAGCCGTATTCTGCGTTATCATGTTCGTCAAAAAGGCCACTTGTAGCGACAAAAATTCAAATTGAAGATGACTCACGATGTTTGATCCGTTTTCTTTTCTCTTTCTTGACTTGAGCTGGAGGCGTTGCTCGATGTCGTAGATTCATCGCTGCTCGCACCTGGAGCAGGAGAACGCTTTCGTTTTTTCGAACCACGATCGTCACTTTTTTGAGTATTTTTCTCAACCGAAATCACACTTTCACAATTACTCGTTCTCCATGTTATTTGGAGAGAGGAATTTAAATTTTATTTGAACAATGTCAAATTCAACAGTTTTTCATTAGCTAGAACGATTGTTCACGGCGGCGAAAACGACGCAATAATGACCAAAAACCGTTCGAAAAGTTGTCAGTTTAGCGCCATGACAGTTCGCTCGCCATGGTAGCCCCGCCACCAAAGTTGGCTAGACATTCAAACGACAGAAAAGCAGAGGCTTCACTCAAATATGGTTTCCGGATATCGATACGAAACAAATAACAACAGCAATGCCACAAAACTGAAATGGTGTTAGTTATAAAAACCAATTTCAATAAAACAATCTATAAACAAAAAGTACCCAAACGACTAATTTATTCCACTATCGGTCCTGCAGGGAAATTAATTTTCCTTTCTGGTACGTACGATCTAGGGAGTCATTATAATTTGATGCAAAAAAATGGTTTAATAGGTATTTATTAATAGATGATAGACCGTATAAAATGTTTGTTTGGTCAGAAGGGGATCACCCTTTCTGTTACACAAGTCGTGTGTGTGTGACGGAAAGAGTGATCCCCACCATGACTGACAGAAGTGTGGACAGCTAAATTATTTCTAGAAAACCTTGTGGCAGATCTAGCGCGTCTTCTACATTATAGAAATATTTACTAGGTAGACAGGTAATGAAACATCCTGTGTGCTGCGTAAAACGGCCACCTGTGCACACTGTCGAGTTCCCACCACGCGGTCAATATTGACACTGATTAAAACCAATTCCGTGGATGAGCGTTATCTCACGCACGTCTTCCTCGAGAACAGCTCGAGACTGGGAAAAGCGAGGGTCGTGTCTATGGCAAAAAATATACACTGGCTAGTAGGTTTTGGGCTCGGGCCACACAGTAAGGATGTGGGGCTGGAGCGAGCGCGGAAAAGACACGTCGTTAAGCTAATTCACTTTCATACAAAATGTACTGAAGGGACGGGACGAAGCCCACACTGAAGAGACGGGGCAAGGGCGCCATTTCTATACACTGCGCGTCGCGTCTTTCCCGCGCCCCCGCCCCACGTCCCATCTGTGTGGCCCGGAGCTTAGTAAATATTTGAAAATGGAATCCAAAATAACATGATGTATCGCAGAGACTGTCTGGCCAGTAACGTTAGCAACTACAAAGACTCGTAAATTAGGCGGTTAGCTTGGTTGTGTAAAAACTGAGCGAATGATGAAGTCAACGATAATTTTTGTCTTTACCGTATTTACCAACCTAAACTACGTATTTTATATTCTTGAATCCTAAAATTTATATGAAAAATTCTTTATAACCCTCCACTGAATGCATGCGCACGTTTTCCGCGTGCATTCAATGTACTAAATTAGAGTTGGTACCTAATTAAAAGTATTCAGGATTCCGACGGGGCGCCGGCCGACCGGCGACCTCAAGGGGTGGTACTTCTGCGACGGCGATGGGCTTGGATTAGACTCTCAGAGCCCAGCTTATTTTTGATGTCTTAATAAAATAATGCATAATCTGAAATCTGTTTCTTCGTTATCGAATAACCAAAAGTTTGAATTGAAACTAACTGCCTCGTTGGACTAGCCGTTAAGGCGCTTAACTACCAAGAGAGCGGTCGTGGGTTCGATTCCCACTTGGGGCCGCCGTACATTTGTACAAATTGCCTCAGTCTGGGTGTTTTTCCATGTTCCTTGCCTGGTTACCACAGCATAGGGTATCCTAGTTTGGGACCAGTCAAGTGATTGTGTTGTGTGGAGTTTTTTTTTCTACATTGACAAACTTGTAAGAAAAATTTAAGATAAATTTAGTTTTTTTTAACTTTTGCTTATTAGAAGTGTTTTAATGATCGATGCTGAAGAAAGGTTTTTTAGGTTTTGCGTTATTTTAATGAGACTTTGTAAACAGACTTTTTTCCTTTTCAAATAATAGAAATAAAGTTGGTCGATCCGTACTTTAGCAAGTCATATGGATGTCCATCACAGTACCATTTAGGGCTTATTTGCCCAATCTGTTTGCTCGTCTGCCAGCGATCAGGTTCGATCTCCGCAATGGCGCCCGAGGCACGACCACAAACACGGCCGCAAACAATCCGAGACTATTAGTGTAAATAGAGGCGAGCAATTATACTTATTAATACTGAGGTGCAAACAAGAGTTGTTTGGCCAACTTTAATGCGATGGCAAATGTTTGAGGCTTTAGCACGATTTGCGCTCGCAAAGTGAAGCAAGGTGAATGGAGGAAAAGAAGATGTGCAAACAGATTGACAATAGCAATTATGTAGGCACTTGCTTCATGATAATTTAATGATTTGAATATTCTTGTATTTACTTTCTCTGTCAGGTAAAAATGGCGAGAGAAAACTTAAAGGCCCCAGAAACGTATGAAAGCAGCCTTTATGTCATGTTTCGTGTTATTAAGTAAAACAATAGTTATTTGTTATGCAAGGCTGCAAAGTTAATTTTTGGCGCGAGTACCTTGTATTGAAACCTGAGCAAGCGAAGGATTCTAGGATTGAGCCACGAGCGAAGCGAGTGGTTCATATATAGAATCCTGAGCGTAGCGAGGGTTTCAAAGGTACGAGACGCTAAATAACTTTGCTGCCGAGCGCAACACACAACTTTTCACCTCACTAAAGCGAGGAAAATGTTAGGTGCAAGAAAAACAGTTTTAATAAATACCTATTAAATTACTGTTTATTTATTTCAAAAATTAAAAGTAAAATTACTACAATTGGTAATATTGAAAGTTAATTTTTTTTTTTAAATCACTTTTCTTGCCGGCCAGTGCGATTCTTTAAATGAGGCTGGCGCATGACATGAAATAAGTATTTGCATTTCAATCATCAATGGACTGGCTGCAGAGAATATAAACTATTACGAAACCAATGAGGTTCTATATATATGTAATTTATTGTACGAAACCTTTATTGACTAAAAATATTCGAATTTTAAAAACACTTTCCACGCTAGCGGATAAAGTGCGATTTTCCACGCAGATTTCGAATGATAAACAGAGCTTTTACGAGCTAGTGAGGTGAAAAAAATATTTATAGGGCTCTAGTCCTGGAAAGACAAATCAAATTATAGTTCTAATACCAACCGATTTTACTTCCCATTCAGGGTGAAAACGTGGCTGGCTATTACGGCTATCATTAGAATGTATTAGTCAAGGTGAAACCAAAGTTAGGACGACTCCTATTGTTCAAAGCACACCTTTCGAGGATCCTAACAACTTCGGTCGCTTCTACGAAAAAGGTCCGCGACGCGACTGTTGCGAATTAAAGCCGAAACGCGCCAATTTGTTTTTTACCCAACTCAGTCCTTGCCTAGAGCGGAAGAAAAAACCTATGCCGACAAACGTAAATCCCCATTTACACACATTGCTGCCGCTACTCTCCGCTTGCCTAAATGATTAACCACATACTTCTTCTTACTTCCGATGGCGCTACAGTACAACCCTTTACTGGTTTTGGCCCCTTCACAATTCTCTTTCAGCTGTCGCGAAGCTTGGCGACCTTCTTACAATTGGTATACTTCCATATCGAAAAGAAAAGAAAAGAAAAGAACACATTTATCGCGATGGCGAGCAGATCCTCTTCTACACAGTCACTCCACCGCCTCTTTGTTCTGTATCTAGGTCGTTTCTATTTTGGCATCCATTTGGTAATGATCCTAGAGTTACTGGGTTAATTTGCCTGGGTTTTGCTCTGACATACTTGGTTGATTGATGTAGATAGAGGTATGGCCCAGAAGTGGGTGACACCCGTGGTAGTGGGCGGAATGTAAGCGGGGGGGTTAAGAATTGGCATGGCACCACTTACCAAAAATGCCAGTCAGAATTTGGTTGTAAAAAGCTCTCGCTACGCCCACCTAACAAGCGGTCAGTCGTATAATTGTCGACAGCTGCGCCTAACAGATAGATCAGTGTTTTAATAATTTCTTTATGGCATAATGAGCTATTGGAGAATCAATGAAGGCAATATTTAAGTTAAATGTGGATTGTTTTACCTAAGACTGGTTTTTTGCCGAGAAGTGGGATCTATGAATTTAGTGCAGTCACCCCCGATTTCTCGCACACTAACAAGCTGTAGATTAACAGCTGTCAGTGTTTTTTTTTGTATGCACTTTGGTCAATTGACAGCTGTTAACAGTAGATTAACAGCGTGTTAGTGTACGAGAAACTGAGGGTCAGTCATTTGAAAAATACCTACAGAAAACAAAAGTTTCGCCCACGTTAGACTTTTTACATGTCAAGCGAAGGCTAAAAATTGTAAGTTTAAAGTGTTACGAAAAAGTTTTAAAAAGACGAGACAGGAGACGAGATCGACAATTTTAGACATGCGTATTTTTCTGAAAAAGAATAATAATAATAACTTCTACACAATACAATCACTTGACCTGGTCCCGAACTAGGATACCCTATGGATACCCTATGGGTATCCTAGTTTGGGACCAGGATGTGCTATGGGGCCGTCCATAAATTACGTCATCGATTTTTTCAGATTTTAGACCCCCCCCCTATAATCATCCTATCGTCATTTCTTAATGACCCCCCCCTTCTCCCAAAATTGACGTCATTACTAGTTTGACAAAATAAAACATTGCAGATTTGAGAAAAATAGGGTATTATATGATTAAAACACTTGGTTATAGAATCACCTTTTATTATTTTTACTTTGGCAATAATCATTGATATAATATAACTACTTATTTTTTACTTTTCTTTGGATAACTCCCACGGAGTTTTCACCCATTCTTTTAAATTCTGGTTTTAGTTTTTTTAAATAGATAGACTGATTCTTAAAGAAGGTTTATATGTATAATACATGTAAGTACCACGGGCGAAGCCGGGGCGGGCAGCTAGTATTTTACTAGGTGTGCTGGAAGAAATTTCTTTTTAGAAATAATCTTTTTGTACGTGAAAAATAAACTATAAATAAATAAATAAGAATGACGTCAATTTCGAAACCCCCCCCCCCATCTATCATTTACCGTCATCCGCAGACCAACCCCCCCCCCCTAATTTAGAATGACGTAATATATGGACGGCCCCTATGGTGACCAGGTAAGGACGGCCAAAAACAAAACAGGGCCTCAATTATTTTAATTCAAATCGATGAACTACCTGTGGCTGCCCAATTGATATTTTATTCGACCATATAAAAAAATATGTAGCTGTCCTGTAACTATCCAGGGCTTAACACAACTTTTGTTGCGTTAAATTTATATTTTCCTGTCAAAAAAGTAAATAAATTAGTTGATATTTTAAAGCGTCAAAAATAAAAATAAAATAAGTTCATACATATCGATGGTACAACTGACGACCCCCCCCGGGCCGGGACTGTATTCAAAAGTCTAAAGAAACAGTTTGTTTTTCGGCATTGCGATATGTCAATAACTTAATTTTTACCTAATATTAACACATTACAATTTATTAACTATGGTCATATTTTAAACGCCAAAGCCAGATAATAGTTTCAGAGTGTTTGTTTTAAACTAAGGTTATCTGTCACTCAGTTATCAGTAGAACAAGATATAATATGTAACATTGCGTACAGTTGATCTTACCACCGAATGTTACTCCGTTCCCCACATAGCTCATGTTCATAAGCATAACTTGGGAAGTTCACGGTGAAATGATCGTAAAATTAGTAAAACCCAGCTGGGTTACGGCAGCAATTGTACTTTCAACTTAAAATCAGTAATGTAATGAAAATACATATATCTATTTACCTCTCGCTCACGTAACTTAGCCGGTAGTATTGCGGGAGCTATAGGCAAATAGCAATCAATAACAATCACTTGTAATGGTGCCAAATTAGAATATCCTGTGTCAAATAAGGATTAAGCCAGTTCGTTCAGATAAGTTGTCGTTTAATTACTTTACTGCTTTACTAACAAGCACTAAGTATCAACAGTCGTAGCATTCATTACCTAGGTTTTGTACGTATTTAACGGTTCGGAAAAAGCAGCATTAGTTTCGCAGTCTTTTAAATACCGACAGTATCATTCAGCTTCGTAAAACAAAAAATTGGAATGACGTAAATGTTATCATACTCATCCCAAATACAGCCTTCAAGGCCCAATTTAGTATAGCTTCTCGACGTGACAGGTCCAAGGCCAAAACGCCAGTTTTTTGGGCAGGTGTTTTCTGTTTCTTTAATTGGATTCTTCGCAAAAACTAAATGAGATTCGCCATTTTGGCACCGGGATTTTTTACCTGCTAACTATGTAGATATCTGATTTAGATCTCCTTTGTCCTTGGGCAGTCCCTTCCAACTTCTCTTATTTTAGCCCGAGGAATGAGGTTCCGAGAAATGAACATAAAAGGACAATAAAGTAAGAAAGAAAAGGAAAAGGTGAACGTAAGTTTATTGAGATGATTTTGAGACTTATAACAGAAATTAACATACACAAATCTTGATTAACCACCTACGTTAAAACTTCATTTGGTACCGGAGTGTACTTCAGACCCGAATCATTGAGTAACGTAACCACCCAAGCGTCCTTCGGGATCTTGCCCGACTCCAGCAGTTTCACCGCGGCCGCCACGTTGGCGCCACTGGTGTAGCCGCAGAACAGACCCTCCTTCTCTCCCAGCAGGCCCTTGTATTGAATTGCCTCTTCATCACTGACTTCCAGCGTGCCATCCATATAGTCAAACTTGAAAAGGTTCGGCACACAACCGTACCCCGAACCTTGCAGCACATGTAAGGGTTTAGTAATCGGATCACCCTTGATGGGCTGGGAGCCGGTCGGCTCCACAACGAACGCCATCAGTTCCGGATTCTTATCCTTGAGGTACCTAGAAGTGCCAGTAAAAGTTCCAGCAGTGCCCACCGTCGCTACAAATACGTCGACGCGCCCACCGGTCTGCCGCCAGATCTCGGGACCGGTGGTCTCGTAGTGGGAGTTGGCGTTCGCTTCATTGTTGAACTGGTTGACGTAGTACGCGCCAGTATCTTCAGCGATCTGCAAGCCCACAGCTTCGGCCGCCTTCACGTCGGCGAGCGTGACGTTCCCGTAGGTGCCCTCGACTTGCGGCACGCGCACGCACTTGGCCCCGAGCGCCTCCATGTGTATGGCTCGCTGCGCGCTGTTGCCCATGGACATGGTGACGGTGAGCGGGTGACCCAGCACGGCGCAGACCACCGCCAGCCCGCAGCCCTGGTTCCCCGACGTTACCTCCAGCACAGGCGCGCCCGGCTTCAGAGCTCCAGACTTGCGTGCTTCTTGGATCATGTGTAGTGACGAGCGGCATTTAATCGACGCGCCGGGGTTCATGAACTCACATTTGGCCAGAATCCGGCCTGGACCCGTGTACAGACGGTCCAAGGCCACCAGTGGCGTGCTCCCGATTAGCTCCAATGCGGACGCCTTTATATCAGTTTCACCGTTCGATGCCATTGCCACTTACGATATTTGCGTTGTCGCGATGTGTTTCAAACGACACCTATTATTAATTGTAGTCAGAAGTGTACTGAACTCGACTCCTTGGCGTAGTGACCTATAAGCAGTCGTAAGTGACGCGAGGGTCGACTGGTTTGGTGCACACGTCGCGGGCGCGCGATTACAGCTCTAGTGCCGTCAGCAAAATATATTATCGTTCGGCAGTGACTTATTGGGCGAATTTGGGCATGACGTCACAGGTGCTTACGGCAGTCAAACTTGTAAAGTCAGGCTTACTAATACAGCGTGTCATAACGAAACACCTGAAGACTTTTTCTTCAGTATCGATTAATTAAATCACTTCTAATCCTCAACATATACATTTTTATTTTTCAAAAAATTTTGCGCGTTTAATATCAAGGTTGTATGAATGTTTAATCACCTAGGTGAAGTGGTTTAGTTATGGATACTGAAGAAACTGTCCTAATGTTTTGCGTTATTTCACTAAATAACACGTTATATACGGTTATCGTAAAGTTTTAAATCTGAAATGGTAAACAAAGCACCTACTTAAATTACTATAATGGGTAATATTTGCATAAATATTTTAATCAGCATAAACAGCACTCCTGCAGCAAATAATCTGGTTGTAAGTATGTGCCGTTTTTAACAAAACATCGCCGCTATTGTGCCGCAAACAACGCGTCAGTTGTGCTAATATCTCAATGAAACCGAATCTACATGTCAACAAATTACATTATGTGTGCGCCAACTGGCAAAATACACAAAAAGTGCAAATAGCTGTCACCCCTCAGCTGGCGTGCGATTATGTCACGAGTGGCTATACACCCGTTGTTAACATTATGTCATTTTTCCACTACTACTTCTACTATCACAGGCAAAAACCAACCCTATTGTAAGCATACTAAAGTACAGTTTCTATCACCGTCGTCCTAGATTGTTACAGTGAGTAGAAGGACCAATAATGAGCTCTACAATCTCCACAATGGGACTCTAAACTAAAAATATCCCTTGGTTTTGTATTCGCGGTGGTACTACGAGAGCAGCAGCACCAGATGTCAATACAGTCCTGGGACATTGTTAACAAATATGGGCATAATTGAGTACAAAGCTAGAGAGTGCATCATTTGGACGCGTTGTGTCCATGTGGGGCAAACAAAATGGGCCAAATGTGCGCCATTTCATAATTGGTCCATCAATCGCTGTATGACGCTAAATAAGGCATGAAGAGTCAATTTGCTGCTGTCATACGTAAAGTTGCACTCTACCGCGGACATTGCGTAAGACGGTATTTAATTTTAAAAAATTCTTGCTTTTTCGACTAACCAACGGCCAAAAAAATGAAGTGTTTTTTTATAATTCGCTAAAGCGAGAAGCAAATTTTGCAAGGAATCAGAATTTTGTAAGGAATAGCTGATATTTTGTCGTGTTTTCAGCGATGGTCTCATAATAAGGATGTTTTTATTGATGAGTAGAATATAATCAGACCTTTCTGCAACACCCCGTAGGTACTCAGTCCCTAGTAGAGCATCGATACCGGTTTTCGTTAATACCAAAAAACCGGAATACCGGACGAAATATCCGCAATTGAAAAACCGGTTTTGAAAAATCCCAATACCGGTATTTCGATATTTTCAGTATTATGGATGAATCTCTTAATTGTGTCGAAAAATCAAAATTATGCGCACGCGTGATTTTTCGAGCAAATTAAACGTTTTCTATCCAATTTTAATGCTAGGTTTATAGTAATTTGTTGCCAGTGGCAATATTGGCAAATTCAATAATTTAGTAGTGATAGAATAAAACAAACGGCCAGGAACGGACGGGATTTGGGGAACTTCTTTTATTTTCGAAGGCGCTGAGTTTTAATATACCGTAATGAAAATTTCAATCTTATGTGAAATGCCAAAATGACAGTATATAACATTTTCGGCACCATCGTGAACATTTATATGTTTTTACGGAACTAATGAATTTCCCGCCGTCAATTTCTCTTTCTTTCTTTCTTAATTTATAAAATTTTCAAGACTGATCTTTTTGTTTTGGGATCGTAAGTTCTTACGAAAATTCCAACGTAAATTTAATACATTTTATGCGTCATTATAAGGCTGAGGCTTATCTTTGAGGGCGCTAGGTTTTTACAGAATTGAATGAAATTGGCACCATCAATTTAGTAAATTTTCGGATCTATAAGACAAATATTTTATAATCGAGGGCACAGAATTTCTATGAAAATTCCTGCGTCAATTTAGTCACCATATATTCCCTGGCTAGCTTTTAAGACACATCTTTTGTTTTTTAGGTAAAAGCCACTGTAGTTAATTTTCGGTCGCGCTCACGCGCGCCTGCAAAACAGATATGATTCTTTTGATTGCGCTGAATTTTCACGGAACTAAATCAAAATGCTAACGATAATTAAGTTGATTGTTGGATGCGCTGACAAGATTGCTGCCCAGAAATTCTTAATTATAATTTTGAAGTGGGCTGTGGCTGTGGGCCCTACTTTTTTTTTCATTCAAGTCCCGATATTTGACATAAAGGATATGGCAACACTTAGTTGTAGGTCCTTTCTAACTACATCATCTTTGAAATTACTGACACTTTTAATATGGTCTTGTGGCCCGGGGGGCTAGAATTTTTTAGCTCCAACGGGGCTCGCGTCTTCAAAAAGATTGAAAAACATTGGGTTAGAGGACACTAGAATATTTTCGGTTTGTTCGTAAGAAAGAGAAGTAGATTATTTATATTTGAATACGTGACAAAATTACGTAATGATAACGAATACTTACTTTAGACCGTGAACAATCTAGCGTTGATAAAGTGACTACTGATAACGTATTGTTTAGATAACCAATTCTTACAAAACTACAGTCTACTACCAAAATTCTCATCTATAAATTGAGTCGACAACAGATCGACCTTTACACGTAGGTACCTACTGGTTGTACGCTGTACGCATACCAGGGGCCTGTTTCATAGAACTACAATTCATGGTTTACTATGAGCGGTGGTAGCCTAGTGGGTAGAACATTGGACTCGGAAGCGAGAAACCCAGGTTCGATTCCCAGTGCGGGCATGTACCTATGACTTTGTTTTCTATGTCACGTACATTTGCGAAGTTATAGTAGCAATACCACTCGCTAACGGCGAAGAAAAACATCGTGAGGAAACCGAAGTGTCTGAGCTATTCACATACCTCAGCGCTTGAAGTCACCAATCCGCGGTGGGCAAGCGTGGTGATTAAGCCCATACTCTCTTTCTGAGACAAGGCCTGTGCCCTACAGTGGGACGTATTGCTTATAACGTTAATTCGTTGTACATTGCCAAGTCGATTAACCCACATATTACAGGAAGACTGCTATGCAATGTACATCATCATACATTCATACGAACATAAACTCAAGCCTGCGTCCCAGAGGGTTAGGCAGAGACCAAGGTCTGCCACTTGCCACGATCCTGACAGATCACTTTGGCTTCCTCATCATTACAATGTACATCACATAGTAGTAATAAACTAAGAATTGTAGTTTTATGAAACGCGGCTATGGTCAATGTACTGTCGACTACACTGCCAGCACGTGGACTTGGAGATAACCTATTTTTATCGAAACATGCCCTTATATCTCTCAACGGTATTTATGAAGGAACAATGATACTGTAAAATTATTCATTGACTTTTTAATCCACTCGGTAATTTAAATTGCAAATTTGAGGTTTCTTTTGAATGATATTTTATTAAAAATATGTTTAAAGCACTGATGCTAACACTAAAATAAAATCAATCAAAACTCCTTTTGAAACAAAGAATTGCGTGTTAGATTGTATTTTAAAACATAAAATACACGGTTTTTTTTTTTTCTAAAATGCGCTTTTCTTGAAACACCCCAAGTAGGTCTCGCGTTTTACACCAATTGTGGTTCTGTTCTAACGCTAACGTCACTATTATCCCTATTATCTTATCTTATATGTGATAGCGGAGCGGTAGAACGCCGGCCTCACATTCGAAAGGTCATGGGTTCGAATTAATTTCGTTCCAACTAATGACTTTGTTTTATAATTTACGTACATTTGCGAAGTTACAGTAGCAATACCACTCGCTGACGGTGAAGGAAAACATCGTGAGGAAACCCACCGGAGAACAAAACCGATGCCGTCACTGTCTTGCCGCATGATTTAGACAACGACAGCATGCAGTTTACTCCCAAGTTGAGCTTCATCCATATTAAGTCCATAGGTACTCTTTTTCTTTCTTTGAGAGAAGGCTTGTGCCTGTACAGTGGGACGTACATAGGTATATATGTTGCATTATTATTATTTCGCAGCGAACTCTGACCTGCCTGACCACAGCAATCAAACGAACGAACGGACAGCTGTCGGGAACTTAACTTCATACTTATCTATATTCCGTTTTAGATGTTTTTTCCTCCAAACCGTTAATATAAAATCGTTAAAACACGGAAACACATAATGCCTACTTATGAAGTTGATTTCTGGTACGCCTATCTTATTAATTTAAGAAACACCAAGCCCAATTTTTTTATATTTCTTTACTTATTTAGATCGCATTTCAAGATAGCTTGTTTACTGAGGAAAAGTACCTAATCTTAAATTTAATAAGTATAGGCAGTTATTCAGCTCAACTATAAAGCCAATTAGGTGATGAAACATTCCTTCATTAGTGGTCATTTATTTTATACTACGCCTATGCTTATTAGTGATAGGCGAAATTGAAGTCATAGATTTGTTACCTTTTCGCACTGACCTACAATTTTTTGCTAACAATCTGCTAGTAAATATTCTTCTCAGTTGTTTTTTTATGTCGAATTACCAACTGCAAACAATTACCAGACTGTTAAAGTACGAGAGACCTAAGTGAGTATTCATTTTTAAAGGCATTTCTAAATGCCTTTCAGTAAACAGGCAAGACAAGAGAATTAGGACTTTAGGAGCGGGAGGCGCAGGATAGTTTCCCACGGGCACACCTGCGCGCGCGCAGCCGCGGTCGCGCAATCACGCGCATGCCCGCATTCCGGCGGATTTAACGAGGCCTCCCAGCAACCTAATACAGAGCTGAAAGCCTTCTCTGAAAATGCTTGTAAATAGTTACCTGGCTTTAAAATGCAAAGCGACACTCGGAAAACAAGTCTCAAAATACTTGAACCGATATCATCGGGAACAGATTTATCAGGTATTTCAAATTTTTTTTTAGTAGGTACCTGAAACAGTACAGAAAAACCGTGCATGCAGCGACTGATGAATGTTGATTAAAAAGAGATTTGTCAGAATATCGTGGCAAATGGCAAACCCTGGTGTCTCCCTAACCTTCAGCCACGGACTGCGATTTATATGGCCGATTCGCCAGCACGACACAGCACCACAGTTATATGGATGGCTTTATTATTCACGCACGACTACAAGTCATGAACTTGAAGACCATCGTTTGGTACCTGTATATGATGGTGTACGGGTTGTAGAGAGTGGAGCAAAAGTAAAAAAAAAATTCAATAGAAAGGACTAAAAATACTAACATCAAATCATCGGAACTGTATCGTTTCAGGCGGCAAACTGGGCTTAGATTTATTCACGCCTATAATATTCTAGAAGGGGTAATGAGACGCACTAACCCATATTGAATGAGCACACGTTTGCCTTATTGTTTTGTTTCCTTTTGTTATTTAAAAAGGCTCTGTCCTATCTACTTTGAATAATAAATTATTTGTATGCCCACAGCCGTCATACATAACCCATACTTATTTATTACATCGCACCTTGAGTTAACAATTCATTGTCAAGGTTGAGTTATTAATTTGATTTATTTCTCAATAGTAGGGTCAACAAACAAAATTTTGGAGTGGTGTTGGAGAACCCTAGAAACATAAAAATCACAAAGAAAAGTTTAGTCACTGCATACGCGCACGCCTGGTTTCTCGTACTTTTATCTCGCCCTTCGCTAATACATCCCATATTTTAGTCGAAGTATGTGTGCCTGAGACGTCCCTCACCGGCTTTTCTACCCATATCCGCTCGAAGCGAAAAAGGTTTGTCAGGACACAGGTTAGGATCTTGGCAAGTGGCAAACCCTGTTCTCTGCCGTGCCCTCCGAGATACAGGCGTAAGTTAATTTTGTGTGAGTATGTATGTATGCCTACCCGATGACTCCATGAAATTAAGAAGGCGGCAGGATGACAATGAATGAAATTAGCGGACCGGCAGAGTTGGCGTGGCTTGAAGAGGCATATGCCCAACAGATGGCGTTTTTCATGGGCTGTAAACATAGATAAAATGTGAATGAGATGGATGAAAGACAACTATGTGCGAGGGAGAGGGAGGAGCGAAAGGAAGATGGACAAAGCGAGCAATGACGAACTCATTGTGAAAAGAGGAATAAAAGTACAAAACCGGCCAAGTGCGAGTCGGATTCGCACACGAAGGGTTCCGTACCATTATCTATACGACATTTGAATATTCAAGCGTCTACCTGTTGTAGTTATTAATATCGAGCAAAAAACGGCAAAAAACGTTTGTTGTATGGTTCCCTTTACCCTTTGGGAACGGAGCCCTAAAAATTAGCTTAAGGCAGTTACCGGCCTTTAATTTCTATCCCACATGTACATGAAAAGATTTTTCGAAAGTAACCATCACTTAATACAATAACAATAACGTTAAAAGATTATGATTGCGGTGCCGCCAAGAGGTACCGGCGGGCAAGCGCGCTGTGGGAATCAAATCACGACTCACGCGCACTGCGGAGCGTTCCTGTGACGCGTTTATACAAGGCGCTACAGGGTGCTTATTTTGTTGTTTAAAAATTGGATTGTTACGATCGTTGCAAGTGGCAAAACCTGCATTTTGCAACGATAGTAACAATCCCTGCATTCTTAAAAATTATGTCCCAGGCTCTGCAGCGTCCGAGTGGTCCCTTCACCCATCTAGTGAAGGTGCCACGCTGTATAAATCATCTCATTACGTACCCCGGAGGGGTAGGCCGAGACCAGGGTCTGCCACTTGACGATGTCGACTAATGTCAATGAAGCGAAAGAGATCCTGACAGATCTCTTTCGCTTCATCGACATTAATTAGTCGTTACATGCACGCACGCCGGTTTCGGATACTTTTTATCTTGCCCTTTGCTAATACATCCCCTATTTCCCTGTACTTTCAGATTAAGAAATTATTTTTAATTTTCTTTTTTCTGTAAAATAAAGTGTGCTTTATCTATTTATCGATCCTCCACTTGTAACATGGAGCCTACTACCTATTTGCCTGTACATTTTAATAACCAGCCAATTTTTGTCTAGACATAGTGGTTATATGAGAACTCTATTTGACCATGATGA
Source organism: Yponomeuta cagnagella (assembly GCA_947310995.1). NCBI lineage: Eukaryota > Metazoa > Arthropoda > Insecta > Lepidoptera > Yponomeutidae > Yponomeuta > Yponomeuta cagnagella. Next base: position 11,897,672 of record OX371277.1, read on the forward strand.
ATGTACCACATAAGGGAAAAGGCTCTGATTGAGATCGTATCCTCGGTAAACTTACACTAAATATCGTATTAAAAAGTTAGACTACGATCTTTTTTTACGGTTACGTACCCAAAGTGTAAGGGACCCTATTACTAAGACTCCGCTGACCGTCCGTCCATCCGTCCGTCTGTCACCAGGCTGTATCTCATGAACCGTGAAAGTTAGACCGTTGAAATGTTTACAAATGATGTATTTCCGTTGTTGCTATATCAAAAAAACCGGCCAAGTGCGAGTCGGACTCGCGCACCGAGGGTTCCGTACAAACCTGCAAGTTTCGAGATTTTATTTGATTAAAACCAAATTTCGAGATTATATGTCAACGGGAAGTGGTCTTTAGGTTTTAATTCCCTTGCGTGTAGTTGCGTGTTTCAAAATATGCGGTATCAATGGTTGTACTTTTGCGTTTTGCGTTTTTGCGTTGACTTAGAATTTTTTTTTTTTCACGGGTTAAAGGCAATTAGATCTAAGTATTTGATATGAATTTCAACTTGATAGCTCTACGCGTTCATGAGGAAAAAAGTAATAAGTTTATATTTATTAAAAAATATATATTTTGTAATGTAACTAAAAATTTAAGGTTTTCGGAATTTTTCCTTTATGTGTGCTATAAAACGTTGCTTCATGCCAAATTTCAAGATTCTAGGTCGACTGGAAGTACCCTTTAGGTTTTGATTCCCTTGCGAGTACTTGCGAGTTTCAAAATATGCAGCTTAAATTGCTGTTTCTTTTGATTGCGTTGACATAGAAGTTAGATTTTGTTACAGCTTAAAGGTATTATAGACCTGAGTATTTGGTATGAATTTCAATTTAATACCTCTACGCGTTTATGAGGAAATGGGTAGTAAGTTTAAAATTATTAAAAAAATATATATTATGTGATGTAACTAAAAATTTATGGTTTTCGTAATTTTTCCTTTATCTATGCTATAAGACGTTGCTTCGTACCAAATTTCAAGATTCTGAGTTCACGGGAAGCACCCTGTAGGTTTTGATTCCCTTGCAAGTGTCGAAAATTTGCGGCATAAACGGCTGTATCTTTTGATTGCGTTGGCTTAGAAGTTTGATTTTTTCACAGCTTCAAGGGACAGTAGACCTGAGTAATTGATATAAATTTCAGCTTCATACCTCCACGCGTTCCTGAGAAAAAGGGTCTTGACAGACGGACGGACGGACGGACAGACGGACAACAAAGTGATCCTATAAGGGTTCCGTTTTTTCCTTTTGAGGTACGGAACCCTAAAAATACTAAAAACAGAATAAAATTAATATTTAAGGGGGGCTCCCATACAACAAACGTGATTTTTTGCCATTTATTGCTCGATATTAATAACTGCTACAGGTAGACGCTTGAAAAAATTCAAATGTTGTATAGATGGTACGGAAACCTTCGTGCGCGAGTATGACTCGCACTTGGTCGGTTTTTTTTTTGTAAGCTTTTCTGATCTTACGTTAAAGGTGTTCTTTGGGTAACAATCTAGATCTACACTGTTATAGCCTTTTATTTTATTTTTATTGTAAAAAAACATAAGTAATACAATTACAACATATTCAATTACGGAATGGCAAAATTTTCTTAGCTCCTAGACTTCAATCATTTGGGCTAAAAAAATATCTTGTAATTTACATAGGTTACTTGTAATAAACTTTGATCGATGATAATCGACGTACTTCCAATAGCAACATTACGTAATTCTGTTTCAAATATTCTGTTTTAAGGTGGTAATTGTAACTCAGACTTGAGACGACCGAAGTTCAGGAGTTAAGGTTAATAAAGGGGTTGTAATGTGCGATTTTTGTAATAAATTCCCTGTCAAAACTATAATGATGTAAACAGTGTCAAACCATGAGCCTTTTCCACTCTATCGGGTTAAGTATTTAGACTACTCCAAAGTGTCAAAATATGTATGTATTTGAAAGTTCGGAGTAAGCTAATTCAGACAATTCCATACAGTGGAGGACTTACGTGGTCGCACCCCAGCTCAGTCAAATTATTTCGACGGTATAGTAGTCAGAGGCGACCATCAAAAGGTGAAAGGAAAGAATCAATGAAACGAAAAATCTGGATGAATCCGGTCGTAACGGACACAGATCCCGCTGTATACAGAAATCCGTGGGCAGGTTTGGATGCACCTGAGTATTTCACACCGCGACTGGCTGGCGCCAACGGCTACCCCGCCGGCCACCCGTCCATACACCGAGCTACATTCTTATCGCCAAGCTTTTAGATCCAGTTTTCCTTGACCACAGTGCAAGGTGAGCTGGCAGGCCGCGACAGTCTGTGACTGGCCTGCTATAGACGCTGGTAGTGGACGGAGCTACGGTGCATACTCGATTCCAAGCGGGTCTTAGTAACGTAGTAGTTTGCTGAATTCCTCGAAATTTCCTGGGATCCGAAAAAAGCTGGAAGGGACAGTCAGTAACAATTGTGAGAGCTACCCTCACCGGGTACGAGTGGTACGACCGTAGTGGTATACCTAGTTGTATGTGCTTATATCCGAGTGTAATTGACCGTACAGCATTTTCAAATCTTTAAATCAAAAGAAACTCTTGCTACACGGAGTTAACAAAGTCATCTAGAACTATATTCATCCGAGAATGTCATAAAAACTGTCTAACACCTCAGAGGAAAAAAGGAACTAACACCTATTAAATGAAGGCCGGTCACTCGTAACAACCTAAGCGACTAGGAAGTATATAATAATGGGTAATGCTATTAGTACATTCCGATCAGCATCTCTTATCTACTTTCCAGAGGGTTCCAGTTTGCGTCAATTGAGCGTCGTCGGGGGCAGTTTCTAGAATAACGCTACGCTCTAGACCAGCAAGAGTAAGCGCAAGACATCCGTGACACATGCCTAGCAAGCACTCCTTAAGTGGGCTGCTTAAATAATAATAATAACACAATCACTTGTCCCGGTCCGATACTGGGATACCCTGTGCTATGGTAACCAGGCAAGGATATCACAAACATGGAAATACACTCAGACCGAGACCATTTGTACAAATGTGCGGCAGCCCCCAGTGGAAATCGAACCCATGACCTCCGGCATGGTAATCAGACGTGATACGCTAGACCAACGAAGCAGTCGTACGTACATTAAAGTACGATGATGATAGAGATTCTGACTCTCAGAGGGTTAGATTCAAGAGGGGCGGCTCAGTACGGGTACAGTAGAGGTACGGGGCTCCTCAAGCAATCCTGAGAATCATTATAAGAGGATCCCTAATAACATTTATTGTAAAACCCCCTCTTGTCCCTACAGCTGGCAGTCGGATAGACTAGTTTACGACAGTTGTTTTGGATGTGGAGATAGACAGTATGATTTTTCAGGAAGTCTAAGATCTTGATCGTGATCCGTAATTTGCGGGACTTCTGCGACGATGGGCGAGGATGTGGCTCGTGAAATCCAGCTTGTTTTGGAAAGTCTTATTACAGGCTCTGGACTCTAACCGCCAGCAGCGCAAGCTTTATCCAAAACCCACTTACCCAGTGATATACTCATTTATGGTACTGTATCATGCCAAAAAGTAAAGACAAACGAAAAGCCAGAGATGCGGGGCATATTGTTGTATGGTTCGTGGTTTTCAAGTTATGCCGTTTTTGTATTTTTAAGTTTCCTTAGTAAAAAAGGAACCATTATAGATTCGTCATGTCCGTCCATAAAAATGTTTTTTCATCAAAGATTTTTAGGCCACTGACCTTTGTGAATTGCAAGAAACCATCAATATCTATGCTCTGTCACTGTAAAGATAGGTACCTTTTATTTACTTGCTCTGTCATTCCTTTCCCATAGAACGGAACCACGTGCATACCAGTGCAGTGGTTCGATGAGGTCGTGGGCTCGATTCCCACTAGGGGCCGCCTTACATTTGTACAAAATTACCTCAGATAGATAGAATCTACCTATCATATCAGAATCTGCCTATCTGACAGGGAACACTTTATTGCACAACCAGAAAAAGATTTGTAACTTTGATTCCTTAAATCTAAGTAATGTTATATAACTACCTCACTGTTTGAACTGTAAACTGTGGCTTATATGTAGGTATTTGATTATGTATGTATTTTGTAGGTATTCATGTAAGTATATTATTATTTCAGTATATGTACTTTACGTACTATGTAATTATAAGTACTTATATTCTTGTAATCGTTCGCTATACATATTTGTTGCTTCACATACCATTATATTCCAGATTCTCTTATTTATGTGCATCCATCTACCGACTATACTCTTCCTACAATCATCTCCATCCAAAGGTTGTCTGGAAGAGATCGCTCTAAGCGATAAGACCGTCAATTGTATACCACTACTTAGACATAAGAAACTATGTGTGAACACCTGGTTGTGTTCTCTATCTATCTATCTATAATTGGCGCTCTTATCGCTTAGAGGGATAGGTTTTCCAGAAAACCTCTGGATGGAGTGGATTGCAGGAATAATATAGTCGGTAGGTAAATAAATAAGAAATTCAAAATTATATTGATATGTGAATAACGAGTAGCGGAATACACCTTGCTCTACACCTCGGATTCCACCTTAGTCTGGGTGTATTTCAACCATAGCAAGGGGTATCGAGGTTTAGGGCCAGGGTAAGTGATTTTGTTGTGTGGAAGTTAATATTATACTAGAGTTAGCGAATCTCTGTTGGTAGTGTAGAATTCATATTTAACTGTTCTTCGGAGAAATTCAAAACACAAGGCTACTAAACTTATATTGAACAATATTATCACAAGTTATAAAAGCATAGAATATGTAAATTAAGCTCCCATACAAAGATGTAGTCGCTAGGTTCGGGTTCTTCGACTCATTCTGTAATGTAAAGAAAAGGAATTTGCATCAGCTGTGTAATTCATCATCATCATCGTCAGCCATTTGACGCCCACTGCAGGACATAGGCCTCCTTCGTGGTTTTCATAACCATGAGTGGTTTTGCCATAATCGCCAGGCTTGGCAGGCGGGTTGGCGATCGCAGTATGCTGTTGGAATCTCAGGAAGACGCTGCTGACCGTCTCCTGGTAATTGATAGCTGAATAGCTGTGTAATTAATCATATAATACCCGACCTGGATTGTGCTTAGCAAAAGTACAAGAAAGCCGTCGTTCATTTGTACAAATGACCTCAATCTCGGTGCATTCCTACGTTCGTAATGTCCTTGCCTGGTTACCGTAGCACGGGGTATCCTAGTTTGGGACCAGGGCAAGTGATTGTGTTGTGTGGAAGTTATTATTATTATATACATTTTAATGAAAAGCGGTGGTAGCCTAGTGGGTAGAACAGAACATTGGACTCGGAAGCGGGAGACCCAGGTTCGATTCCCAGTGCGGGCATGTAACTATGACTTTTCTTTCTAAGTTATGTACATTTTGTGAAGTTATAGTAGCAATACCACTCGCTAACGGTGAAGGAAAACATCGTGAGGAAACCTGGGTGTCTGAGCTATTCACATACCTCAGCGCTTGAAATCGGCAATCCGCGGTGGGCACGCGTGGTGATCAAGCCCATACTCTCTCTCTGAGAGAAGGCCTGTACCCTACAGTATATAGGCTGTTTATGATGATGAATGAAATATTAAATCACTGTCTTTGGTATATTATGTGTTTGGGCACGCACAGACTCTTGGAGCATTTGATGCGGCAATACAATAAAGAAATTTGTCAAAGTCGGCGGCTATACACTGGTTTCATACAATTGAGGACTTGAAGAGGCTCTAACTAATGTTGCTGCAAAAGTTTCCAATTAGTAATCACAATATTTGCAATTTATATTATTAATTATTTATATTATCAATTTGTATTTAAAGGCTACAGCCCAAAACCTGCGGTCAAGAAAGTAGGACTTAAATTAATAAATGCTAAAAACGGCTGTTGTAGGAAAAATGTAACAAATCAAAATATGGGTGACAATAGCTAGCCCCTGGTAAAGCTTAGGCGTGGGGCACGGAGGAAGGACGTGGGACGAAGCCGCGGAAAAGACGCGACGCGTTGTAAAGAGTTCGCGTCCTCGCCCCGCCTTATTCGTGTGGGCAACGTCCCACCCCTCGCTTCAGTATTTTGTATGAAAGTGAATTGAAAGGGCGGCCAGTAGTCATCAATAAAACACCAAAGCCCACTAGCGGGTCACCACGGATTCTTGAATTAAATGAAAGCCTGAAAATTTTTCTTCAGTATCGATAATTAAACCAATTCCAATAGTATAAAATTTCTAATTTTATTTTTTCTTACAAATCGACCCTGCTATTGGCAATCAGTGGCACAACTAGGATTTTCGTTCATCTTTGCAACTAAAGCGCAGTACAAAATTAATGAGTTAACTTGTAATACCTATAAATAAATCTATACCCTCCTAGCCGTAATCGGCTATAGCGACTGCTGTGCTGTCTGGCTCTCGGTTATGGTGAGGATTTTGTTAGTATGTTCTCGGGTTCTGGTTAAGAATGATAATTTTTTTTTTAATTCTTTATTGCACTAATTACATTGTAAGTGTGTACAAGGGCGTGCTTAATGCAAGAAGCATTCTCTTCCAGCAAACCTTTGGTATTGAAGAGACTGGTGACGGGTAGTGCAAGAAGAAGAAATAAAGTAAATAACCATTAGAAACTAAATTATGGCATAACTTTCATTACCTGTCAATTACCTGGACCTTTGCCAAACTGTTCCTGAACTTTTTCGGAGTGTGCTTTGTAGAAATGTTCAAATAGCTTCATTCTTTGTGGCAGTAGATCAGTCTTCATAGTAAGCTTGTCGTCTATTTGCAAATAGCATGACTTTGTAGCTGACATCGGTTCCCACTTTGTGGTTATTATATTGTCAGTCTGAGGTGTCGGATCCCTGAAAGAAAATAATGGTCTTATTTACAGAAACACGATTCCTCCGAAATTCTCCTCTGAGGTTTAAATAATCCGTGTTTACGACTTTCCTTTTACCACAGACTAAGTATGCTGCAGCTGAATATTGTTTTTATAAATAATACTTTAATAATTATGTACTGTCCTGTTTAGATTGGTTTCAAACCTACTACAGCGGAAAATATACTGAGATAATCTGAGATACTTTCGATACTTAAACTGTAAACACGAGATTTTTGGTTAAAATGTCATAATAAAAATTCGTAATCTCAATTTAATAAAAATTTAGATTATGTTTATGATTTAACTGAAGTCAGCATTTTGGCCAATGGAAACTCTGAATATGTAGCAAGAGGGCGCGAATCGCTCACTTTGAGGTGCTAAAATGTTAGAATTTGACAGTTAAGGTCGTGACTTTGGACGTTAAAAAGCGCGAAACGCGTCCGCCGTGCTACCAATGCTGATGAGCTCTTTGTATGGAATATGTATGCATGGTCTGCATAATATGTAAGAATGTTATATAGTCTAGTTGCTCACCCGAATTTTGCGAAATTGGTCCACATTGTGACCATTCTGTCGCGCACCATCAAATCGGTTTCAGTGATGTTCTTAGTCGGTGTGTTTGACTTGATGAGGTATCCGCCCTCGTCCCCGTGGCACGCTCCGGGATGCTGCAGGTTTCGTTTGTTCTTCAAATAATTCAGACCACCGTCATAGGAAAAAAAGTAGAAGTAAACGTTTGGGTTGGACTTGGCCATTTCCAAAGCGGCATAGTGCACCCCTCCAATGAAATCGACGTCAGAAAAAAACTCAATCACAGGGTCCACAAGTCCGTTGTACTCGCTTGCACCCTCTGAATATACAGTTTTAAGTTTATTCTCAACATCTGCCTTCTCCTCGTCACTGAATTGGAAAGGTAAGTAGTCTATGAAGTTCTTTTTCTGGGCCAGGTCTTCGATAGTTTTTGTGTTGAAGGCGGTCATTATCATACCTTCTCTCGAACACGTTCCGGTCAAATATGGCACCTTGGAATAGTTGCCTGATTTTAGTATAATCTCTGGTGGCACGCTCAAGAAAGGCTTCCAAGAACCTGGTTTCTCCGTGGTTGGAACAAATCCAAAATACAAACCACCTTTCCATTTCTCAGTCATAATTGCAGCCATCGACGCTTCGATCAAGTCTTTGGTTGTAAGCCCTTTCAGGTACTTGTACAATTCCTCCGTGTCTGTTATATTGTTTCCCTTCATTTGTGGTATTTTAAAGGCCAACTGCTTAATGTTTTCGTTCCTCGCCCATGGAAGCAAAGAAGACCCTGCCTGCCCTATCGCTTTGTGGAATAATCCTTTCGCGGAAGGTGATAGGAGAAGATACTCTACAGAGGCGGCACCGGCGCTTACGCCGTATATAGTAACATTGTTCTGGTCTCCTCCAAATTCCGATATGTTGTTTTTGACCCATTTTAGGGCGAGAACTTGGTCTCTCATACCCATGTTTCCGGGAGCCTCCTTCGTGTTTAGACATAGGAATCCTAGTACTCCAAGCCTGTAGTTGATGGTCACCATAACAACGTCCTTATTCATGAAATAATCTGGTCCATGTACGTTGTCGTCAGTGCCATTGCCGTGTACGAAACCGCCGCCATGAAAGAATACAATGACTGGAAGAAGCTGATCCACCGGTGGGATTTTCGGTGTGTAAACATTCAGGAACAAACAGTCTTCGTCACCGACAACGCTTCCGCTGTCGTCATACTGGGCGCAGATGTTGCAGTCCTGTGTCGCGTCTCTGACACCCTCCCAAACTTCTGGTTGAATTGGACACTGCAAGTAACGTTATATAATTGGGTAAAGAGATTGATGGAGAGCAATCGATAATATTAGCCAGCCGGCTATTGCACAAAACATTGTGCAATATGTTAAAAAAAATACTCACGGAGAACCTTCGCTCGCCGACTGGTGGTAGTGCGTAAGGGATCCCTTTGAACGCATAGTAAGTCTTAAAGCCCACTGTCTTGCGAATCGCCCCCTTTAACTTCCCTTCACTAACTTCAACAATCGGGTTGGACATTATTTAGGTCGCGATCTGTCACTCAACAGCACAAACACGTTCACTCACCGGTAGGAAAGCTCTGACGCGAAACAAATCAGACGTAATTATATACGAGCACCGCAAGGCCAGGCGTTGTTTGGTGACTGAACCAGCAGTTCAGTTGCTGGTTTAGTTACCTAGCTAACCAACAGATGGCGGTTAAAGCCGACCTCTGTATCGGGTTTATTTTTAGATGGCAGAATTTCCGGGCGTATTATTAAACCCCCCTACCCTCTACGGTATCGAAGAAATAAAGAGAGAAACCATTTATTTACATTGCTACAAAAGCACACACATAAACAGTAACAGAATCTATATACCTATACCTAATTACATCAAGAATAAAAAAACAATAATCTAACGAAAAAAATGAGGACATTGTGCCTTCGTGGCATGCATTGCTGGCCTGTGCTGTATGTAAACAACACATCACCAGAAAAACTGACTTTCAGTTGGGACCATTTGAATTTTTATACATCGTGTATCGTGTCCCGAATTGCGCCACAATTAAGACTAGGTTGCACCACCGCTTAAATTTTAATTGACTTTTAGTATGAAGACTTTTAGTTAAATGCTATTTAAGCCACGAGCAAGTCAGCCTAATTGCAATAAGTCAGGAATATCGGCTTAATAAACATTATACTCATTGCAACTTTAGAGTGCATCGGAAAGTAAAGTCATATTTGGCTAAATTATTTAATAAACGCACTCAATTTTAACGCAATTTGACCGATTTAGATCAGTATTTACCAACCTCAGCCGTCACTGTTCGGTGGGGATACGAATGAAATAGAAGAAAAACGGCGCGCCACTGAAACTAAATGAAAAATTGGAAAACAGGAAATTAATTGAAAATGTAAAATGTTTTGAAACATATTATGAGTTGTTTCTCATAAGGCTGCAGTTACGTTTTTCATGCCCTGTCGCTCACATACTCTTATTTAATTATTGTAAAAAAAATGGTATATACTTTTGATAATGGTGGTCTGAGACCTTAGATAATAAAATTACGAGCATTTAATACATATTCTTGCTATCTTGAATCAAATTTTGGTTGAGAAAATTTCATAGTCAGTACTAAAATTAATAACTTTGGAAACAATTTTGGTTATCAAAAACGGAAAATAAAGATAGGAAACCAACAATGTAGGTATTAAAAATTTCCGTAATTTTATAATGTAGTAAAGCTACCAGATTAAAAAAAAGTATAATTTTTTACAATCAGTAATTTGATTGAGATTTTGCGATTGAGACAAGAATGCCAAACGAAACAGCAGCCTTAATCTTATCGAAAAACTTAAATAAATAACATACCTAGATATAATTTGATAAATAATTATTTTTATCTTTGGATTAGATTAGATTAGAACACTTTATTGTACACACCAGAAAACAAAAGACATAAAAAGGCTTACATGTCTAAGTTTTGCCGTATACAATTGGCGGTCTTATCGCTAAAAGCGATCTCTTCCAGACAACCTTAGGATGGATAGAACTGATGAAGAGAGTAGGTAGGTATGTGTACATGAAATATATGGGAAAAAAATGTACATAAACTAACTGCCTTAGGGTCACGGCCATGGAGCCTCAAAATAACTTGCAACACGATTGAGAGATTGTAGAGACACTTTTTTGCAAATTCGATCTATGAAAAAGATACCATTTTTTTCTCTTAAGACGCCTCAGATTCAGGTTATTTTTACCAATGTTAGATTTAAGCCAATTGCAAACTGTTGTGACTCGTTTTATTTCAAATAAGTTTTATTATTATAACATTGCTTGACTTTGATCCGATTTCCGTATTTCAAAGAATAGTTCGTTTACACTTTATAAGAAAGTATATCCCACTTTATAAGGTTTCAGCCCAGATCAGTGACCGCGGAGGCCTTAGCTCCGCCACAGCCTCCGACCGGACGCGCACCTGTGTCTCCCACGTGGGAATGCGGCTTCCCAAGCCGTCTGTTTACCCGGTTACCACAGGATATACAATGGGGCTGAACAAATCTGGCGGCGGTTTTTACACCTACACCATATGAGTCGGAGCTGAGATAGACAGTGTTCTTGAAATACTCTACCTAGGTAGATTATTCTTGGAATATTCTTCACTTTGGATCGTTCTTACGATTATGCTAGGTTACGATACTTGCAGATCGACAGTTTAAAGGTGGACCTATTGCTTTCTATGCTTTCAATAGCACATCAACCTTATCAGTCGGAGCTATTGCACTGAGCTAGATAGTGTGATTGAAATACTATACCTAAGTAGTGTTAATAGTCGTGTAAAATCGGGTAGCTGTCGGCTGCTCTAATGGGTTTTTCTTCTGATTATTACTGACTGTCATGCTGAGTGCGTGCCAAACATCAACAAAAACAAAAAGAGCTTCACATATTTTGATGAAACGCAGCACATAGAACACAATAATAACCTTAGCACAAAGAATTACTGTTTACTTAAGAACGAAGTCGGCACACCTAGTAAATCAAATTAATAAAAAAATATGAGATAAAACTGATGATTATATATGCCAATCGAAAATATTCCATTTGGTTGGTAGATCGACTTCAATCAGTCATTGGGTCCGTTTCTATAAAGCATTGTTTCCTAACCTGTGGTCCGCGGACCCCTGGGGGTCCGCGAGCATATTGTTGGGGGTCCGCGGTCCCATACGCATCTATCTTAAGTCTTAGAGCATTAACATCTCGTAAGCCTTGAAACATAATTTCAAAGAACGCTCCTTGTGTAGTTTCTGGTGAATATAAAAAAAAATATAAGGAAGTCTCAGAAGAAGCACTGAAACATTTGCTGCTTTTCTCCGCCACGTACCTATGTGAAAAGGCATTCTGTACTCTTTTATACATAAAAAACAAATACAGGAACAGGTTACATGACTGTGGAATCTGATTTGAGATTGCAATTGATTAATAATATCAACCCGAACATTTCTGACTTAGTTGCAAAAAAGCAGCACCAACCTTCTCATTAAGGTTTTTCTATGGTTTTTGTTTTTTAATTTAATGAAGGAATACTAAAATATAATACTGTCTGAAAATTGCATCTTTTTTTTCACTCAGGGGTTCTTGGCATTATGCTTGATTTCCTTGGGGGTCCGCGGCTGAAAAAGGTTAGGAACCGCTGCTATTTGAAAACATCATCCATCAAAACAGGCTTTGTTTTTCGCGGCTCACACGAAAAGAGGTTTAGCAAAAGACCGGCCGTATGAATGCCATTATTTGGTAGATTCTAAATCAATGGTACGAATCCTCTGAGAGCCGCGGAGATATAGCCGGATGCGCACCTGTACGCGTGAGAACCGACGGATTGCGTACAAGTACCTGGATAAAGTCGGCGGCAAGTCGCGCTTTTACACAGGGTGTAACGAAATACATTTGAAAATGGGGGCGGAACCCCCATAATGAATACGAAAAACTTTTATAGTAAAAGTCAACTTTTATAGTAAGAGTTTTTCGTCGTAGAAAATAAAAAAATCGCGAAAATTACAGCTTTTCCCTACATTTTAATGTCGTACGGGGTTGCTTGAGTATGGAACAGCTGATATTTTTGCCGCTTTCGAAGTTTTCTCTCTAGTAAAAGTTGTTGGTTAGTTGGTACGAGTAGAACCCCCCATTTTCGTAAGTATGGGGATTTTCTTTCACCGTGTATAATGGAACAGTGCACACTTTACACACAGTTACGTGGGCGCCGCCTTTGCAACTAAAATGTAAAGGTGGCTGCCGGCTGCTCGACAGGACACCCATTTTTACATCCGTGAACTCAGCCGCGGGTCTAAAAACCGGCCAAATGCGAGTCGGACTCGCGCACGAAGGGTTCCGTACCATTATCGATACAACATTAGACAAAGATCGAATTTCAGAACAGCGCCATCTATAGAAACCAACAAGAAGCGGTTAACATTAACATTTAACGACATGACATCGCCGCTGTGAAGGTTACATAGATGGCCGCTAGATGGCGAGCGATATCTTCATACATTGTTTGTTGCATGGGAGGCCCCCTTAAATATTATTTTTTCTGTTTTTAGTATTTGTTGTTATAGCGGCAACAGAAATACATCATCTGTGAAAATTTCAACTGCCTAGCTATTACGGTTAATATCATCATCATCAACCCATTATGTCCCCACCGAGGGGCACGGGTCTCTTCCCTGAGGAAGGTATAGGCCATACTCCACCACGGGGGCCAAGTCCGGATTGGTGGAGGCTTGTAGACTAGTGGCTCGTCTACTGTCAGAAGTTGTCAAGCCGCCCTAAGGCCTCTGACTTGGCTTAACGACTGCCATCTATCGACGGCATGGTTAATATAAGATAAGATAATTCTTTACGGTTCATGATGTTCATGGGGTTCATACGGTTCATGAGGTTCATGGTTCAGCCTGGTGACAGACAGACAGACAAACGGACAGTGAAGTCTTAGTAATAGGGTCCCGTTTGGCACCCTTCGGACACGGAAGCCTAAAAATCACTTTTTACACGATTGCGAGTGCAAGGTGTTCACACACCTCAGCGCTTGACATTGTCAATCCGCGGTGGGCACGCGTGGTGACTAAGCCCATACTCTCTCTCTCTGAGAGAAGGCCTGTGCCTCGCAGTGAGACGTATATGGGCTTCATAAAAAAAGGGATTGCAAGTTTTGTAAGGCATGACCCATAGAAGAAGATATGATTTAATCATCGGTGGCGCTAGTCTAGTAAACCTCATGGATCCCCTTAACGAGTTTATATGCTATGCAAAGCTACAAAACTCTTTATTGTAGCTTTGCAGCTTTTCTTTTACTATAAGAAATACCTCCTCCATGCCTCTTCACTTCTCCTTACTTAGTTTGTGTCAAGCAGTCGACTCTAGATTCATAACGGCTTGTGATTATAAAATATAGAGCTCCACGATGCTACGATTTAAAACTAGCTCTATAAGTCGGCGGCCTTTGTGACAACATTGTCTACGATGTGACTTATAGCATACGTGTATCGGACTGTGGTGAGGCTGCGCGCAGGTGTGTCCGAGACTAGCCGGCGCCGGCGCACATTCCTGCGGCGGCCGCGGCGCTCCGCGTCCCTCGGACATGACTCGTGTTCGACGTTCGAGCCTGATTGCCTTGTATGGTTGAGCGGCGACGCTGCCCGGCTCACAAAGCGCTGGTTGAGGTACGTACCTAGGTAGAGGAGGTACATAAAATATAATTGCAGCTATATATATTAGTAATTTGAATACTTATTATTTTCGAAGTGGCGTATATTGTGTAATGGGTAGCCCTTTTCACTAAAAGACAAAGTAAGAGGCCTTCTTATTGGCACCGCGAATTATCCATTTCAAGCGCTTAGGATAAATGTGTTAGCAGTGAAAAATGATAAGCCAATATTTTATTATCCAACTGTACTGTGGAGACTAGTTTCGGCACCTAGTGTTAGAAAAGTAGACTATTTTAAAGCGCCACCTGTGGATACTTCTTGTACACTAGTTACTAAATACAAAAAGCGTCTTAGTTTTGCTATGCGACACTAGGTGGCAGAATTCACGTATATTTTGCTATATACATTTTGCTACTGGCCAAGAGATGTCGCAGCAAAAATATATCTTGTCAGTTATTTGTTTATGGCAACACCAAAAACACATGGGCATAGATTTTTTTATTCCTTCGGCACGAAGTTTCTAGACTTGACTTGAGGTGAAATAAAAAAAAAGTTCCTAACCTAACCTTCACTTGTTCCGGCGAAGTCCAACCAGCTAAAGCTAAAAAAATGGCAGCCGTTGTGAAAAAGCTGATTCCCCTGCTAGATCGCGTCCTAATCAAGCGAGCGGAGGCTGTGACCAAGACTGCTGGAGGTATTGTCATCCCCGAGAAGGCGCAGGGCAAGGTCCTCCACGGCGAGGTTGTCGCAGTGGGACCCGGCGCGCGCAAGGATACCGGAGAATTCATCCCAGTGCTTGTAAAAGTCGGCGACAAAGTGCTCCTGCCAGAATACGGAGGCACCAAGGTCAGCCTGGATAGCGATGACAAGGAATACCACTTATTCCGGGAGTCTGACATTCTGGCCAAGATAGAGCAGTAATTTAGTGTTAGATTTAATTTGTGCGGTTCTGATTATTTTAGCCATACTTAGTAACAAGTAGTGTCTGAACATGAAAGTATTGTGTAATATGTTGGATGTTTGATTAAATGTTATCTGTGTTGCATTTCTTATTATAATAATATTGTTATACTGGTCTTGTTTTAATGATGCCTTTAGCAGCAGTGATTCCTAAATTTATGGTTATGGAACAAAAGAAAAGAGGGCTTTATCTTACAGAACCATACATCAAAAATTGAATTAAAGATTTTACTTCACTGCTTCTGAACTGAAAGTACTGCTGTTGTTCCATTACATCTAAAAATATTTGTAGCTGAGGAATTATTTGACAGCCAAAATTATCCTCTATTCATTGAAAACTGATTTGCAGAACCTCAGTAACTTCTATCAAACCCTTCAGGTTCCATCAACCAATAAATAGAATTGCTAATCTAGAGTATCCTAAAATACACTGGCCCCATGGCGAACTTCGTAATGCCACAGAAAACGTTTGTATGGGAAATAGAAAAGGGCTGTTTTTAGGGTTTTCCTGGAAATTATTCGATTTTTTCTCGCCTTTTAAACCTTCCCTAGACGTCCATGAATATTTCAAGACTAAGATAAGATAAATCCGTTCAGCCGTTCTCGAGTTTTAGTGAGACCAACGAACAGCAATTGATTTATATATATATATAGATTATTACAGGAGATAAGCTGACATTATTGTTACATATTTGCTTATCTAATCAGCAGCATAGATTGAATAAGAAATTCTCATAGCATGTTACAAAGTTTTATTCGAGTAAATTTTAAAGTAGGAATAATACCTACCTTTTAGCATGTACTGTTCCATTTACAACTAATACAAACTTTAAGGTGAATTGATAGTTTTTGTACATGTAGTTTTCTTTTACACCAGTATAACAAAATCTACAATGCTCCTCTAAATTAATTGAACAAATACATTGTATGTATGGCAAGTACTGACTGACCAACTCATTGTTGATTGAATATAAATTCAAGCAAACTTGGACTATGGAAATAATTAAAGCAAAAAAAAACTAAATAATACTAATCTTGAATACAAAATAATCACAACTGGCTTAAATTTAAAAGGTACATGATAATGGCAATAATACACTTATACAACTTATTGCAATGAGATAGCTGTTCTCCGGACAGCTGCTGAAAGAGCAGGATTTGGGTCAGGCGGCTCAGTCAACAATTGTACTGCAGTCCAGCATCCATCCTCACTTGACTGCCGCAAGGCTTCCATAGTCGCTTGTACTCTCTGGCCATCCTCAAAGGTAGCAGCAGCTCTGACAGGCTCTTTTTCCCAATCCATCTGCTCTTTTACTGGGAGAAATGCTTCCTTTAATGCACTAATCATCTTACAGAGACCCTTCACATAGGGTTTTGGAAGAAAACTTGAGCTGCAATTAAGGTCTTCAATATCCCTGTATATCACCTCTTCTTTATCATTTGGCCGCTTGCACTCATCTTCTGTCGGATTTTTATTCCCATTTGGTTTGTGCAGTCTTCCATGCAAGTCTCCACCTCTGACAACCAAGTAGCCTTTTTTGCTAAAGATATAAGTCTCCTGATTGAAACAAGGCCCCGGTAAATGGTTGTTGAGGGTGGCTGTGACAAGTAAACCCTTATCCATTTGTAGTTGGAATGTACAAAAATCAGGGGCAGTGATTTTCCTTATTCCGTTAACTTTGGGTGTTTCCTCAACAAATGTTTTTAACACTCCATGAACTTTAACTACTCTCTGGCCAGTTAGGTATGTTACCAAGTCTATTATATGACTGCCAACCATTGTAAGAGTCCCGCCACCCATGGTGTCATCACACAACCAGTTATAAGTACTTCCTAACAAGGATCCCATTTGTACTCTCACATCTATCAGCGTTAGTTCATCTGGATTGCCCAAGTATCCATCTTGAATGGACTTTTTCATCTGGCTAAAGGCTGGTAGGAATCGAAGAGAGTGATTTATAATTGAAATGAGTGTGGGGTAGTACTGCGCAGCACGGACCATTTTCAAGGCCTCTGCTTGACACAGTCCTGCTGGCTTATCACAAACTACGTGTTTGCCAATACCCAAAGCCTTCACAGAAATCTGGGCGTGGAGATTCGGTGCACAGACAATGAAAACAAGGTTGACATTCTTCTTTAATAATACGTCATCGATTTTGTTGGTGTAAAATGGTATCTTCAAGTCCTTTGCCAAAGCCTCGGCCTCTTGTAGTGTGACGCCCCAAATAGCTTCGACGGAGAACCCTTTATCCCTCAGGAAAGGAACTAAAACCTTGGATATTGGGCCAGTTCCAAACACTCCTATTCCAGGTAACATTTCACTGATTTCACTTCACTTCTCCAAAATTTTGACCGTCCCGGACTGTTTGAGATTCTTCTCTGATCTTAAATTTCGTTTTTTACATTGATTTATTTGGAAATGCACCACAAATTAATTTTTTCATCTCTCACTCAATAAAATAGTTCGATTATTTACCTCTACCAAACTACTTAGAAAATGCGCTTCGCTTACATAGATGTACTATCCCGAGAGACATACGTCATTTCGTTTTTCTCTCTCTAAGCCGTGATGTTTGAGCGAGACAAGTAGAAAGAAATAATATTAGTCGCGCAGGATAGCGCGCTAGTATCAGTATATCTTCTCGGTCAATATAAGAAGATGATTTTTGAACGCACCGGAACCGGAATCTTAATGGGGATTGCAACCAGTGGCAACTGTCAAAAATTCAAAATGGAGGATGTCCCGTTTTCTTGACTATTTGTATGGGAAAAGCACAATATTTGTAATTATGTTACAGCCAAAGTAATAAATCTGGATATTATATATATTGTCTAGTCATTATATATAATGTCTACTCAGTTTAGATAAAGTGATAATTAACACAAAAAGTTTTTTAGTGAAATATTTTTTTTCGCTTTTATATAAAAAAAAAGAACTAACACCCGAAGTTTGCCTAAATCCTGGAACTTCGAACCTATTTTTGCTTATGTGAAGTTATGTGTACTGACCTAACAAACAAAATGCGAATAATTTATTACTTTGTCTAGTGAATTTGGCTTTTATATTATGTATAAGTCATTATGTATAATAGCTATTTAATCACTATGACTGTAACAATTATATAATCCCCAGAGATATGCGTAGAGTCTTTTTCGAAAAAAAAAAACAGTGCCTACGCCTCAGAACAGAACAGTGTTCTGAGGCCTACGCATTTACTGCTCAGTTTGCCATAGAAAAACTGTGGCTCCCAAACCATTTGGAGGAAGTAAATCCATTATCAAGAAGTTAGAAGTTTCTAATAGGTTATGATTCTAGTAAACAAAGACCAAAAAAATATTTCTATGCAGGTAAATACAAAAAATACAAATGAAATACATTCAGAATCATCATCATCATCATCATCATCATCATTCAGCCACAAGAAGTCCACTGCTGGACATAGGCCTCCTCCATGGATTTCCAAAAAGACCGGTTGGAAGCGGCCTGCATCCAGCGCCTTCCTGCCACTTGGATGAGGTCATCTGTCCATCTTGTGGCTGGTCTTCCTACGCTGCGCTTGCCGATATGTGGTCTCCATTCGAGAACTTTTCGGCCCCATCGGCCATCAGTTCTGCGTGCTATGTGCCCCGCCCACTGCCACATCAACTTAGGTACTAATCCGCTGGGCTATGTCGACGACTTTCGTTCGTCTACGGATATCATCATTTCTGATTCGATCTCGTAGAGAAATTCCAAGCATAGCCCTTTCCATAGCTCGTTGCGTGACCTTGAGCCTTCTTATGAGGCCCATAGTGAGAGGCCACTGACTGAGCACTGAAAGTGCCATAAGTCATCACTGGTAACACACACTGGTTGTATAATTTTGTCTTGAGCGATTGAGACTTTTCTAAGTTTCCCGAATGCTGCCCAGCCGAGTTGGATTCGACGATTGACCTCTTTCACGAAGTTGGACCGGCCTAGTTGGACTGTTTGTCCTAAGTAGACGTATTCGTCTACAACTTCGAGAGTCGTGTTCCCCAATGTTATTGGGGTGGGCACAACACGGGCGTTCGACATGACCTTCGTTTTGTCCATGTTCATTTTAAGGCCCACACGTTGGGAAACTCGACTGAGGTCTTCGAGCATTATGCCGAGGTCTTCCATTGTTTCTGCCATGACTACTATATCGTCGGCAAATCGAAGGTGCGTCATGTACTTGCCATTGATATTGATGCCGCGTCCCTGCCATTCCAGAAGCTTGAAGGAATCATAGTTAAAAGTTATGTTTTATCATTCTTGTTTGATTTCAGGTCCGCGTCTTTCACAGTCGGTGTTTAGGTACCTAGACTGTTAAACCTAACACTAACTAAAGACAAGAAATGCAAGCCTTGCAGATGGCGCCACTGAGATTTGCCCCGACAATGTCTGTTTTGTTTTATAAGTATTGCTTATTTTCGGAATTTTTCATGGAAATCCAATAAAAACGTCATGAAATGCTTTTCACTAAAAAAGGAAAGGGAAAGCTATAGTTTATCCCAAAATGAAAAAGCAAAGTTTTGTGTACCGCGAAAGGAATACAGACTGTAATGCAAGGTTGTTGAAGTATTGATACTATATAATAGACAATGATGACATTGAAGTTTGCTAAAACCTTTTTCTTCTTAACATCCTCCCTTTTTGACAAACTACAACGCTAACCCAATCAGCCCACAAATAAATGCCAATCTAGGCTTAAAAACGGGCTTAGTAAGAATATCAGCACATTGGTATTCAGTAGGAACATATTTCACTAGTAATTCTTTATCAGTAACTAGTTCTCTGACATAAAAATGTCTAATCGCAATGTGCTTCGTCCTTCTGTGCAATTCTGGGTTTTGCGCAAGTTTTATAACTGCATCATTATCGATTTGTAAAATCGGGATATCTTTCAGTGACGTTATCTCATTGAAAAGTCGTCTCAGCCAAACCTCTCGTGCTGCTTCACTAGCTGCGACTATTTCGGCTTCTGTGCTCGAGATCGCTACAGATGTCTGTCTGCGACTTGCCCAAGAGATCACTCCTTCTGCATAGATGCACATAATTCCAGAAGTTGAACGTCCAGTATTTTGATCTCCACCGTGATCGGAGTCGCTGTAGCATTCTAACTCTCCGGATTTGTGTCCCTTTTTATAAACAATCGCCGAATCTAGAGTTCCTTTAAGGTAACGAAATATGCGTTTCACCTTCTGAACATCTTCATTCGTTGGACTGTCTAGTGTCCTAGATACACTTACGGCATATGATATGTCTGGTCTGGTTCCTGTCATTAGGTATGTCAGTGCCTGGTTTTGTAGTAATCTTGAATCTCCTCTTAAGTTCAGCCACGAACTTCAAGGATTCCTTTTGATTTGTAGAGGCAATCAAACCGTCATCAACATAGAGTCCTATGATGGTTTTACTCTCAACTCTTTGTTGTTTATTTAAGACCAATCGAACAAATAAACACGGATCGGTGTCAGACTGTTTGAATCCGATTGTCTTGAGATAGTCCACAATACATTTATTCCAACATCGTGGAGCTTGTTTGAGACCATACAGACTTCTCTTCAGTTTGCATACTTTGTTTGTGCCATCACTAAATCCCTCATATAGATGTCTTCATCGAGTGATCCATTTAGGAAGGCAGTAGCAACATCAAACTGCATGAGAGAAAGCCCTTCGTTTGCTGCGATACTTAGAATTGATCTGATTGTCGTCAATCTAGCTACGGGGCTGAAAGTTTCGTCATAATCAATTCCTTTCTCTTGAGTTCGCGCGCCTCACGCGTGCTGGCCGGCGGAATGTTCCCGCCGCCGCCGCGCGGCTCATCTGTCAAGAGTCAGTGGTTTTCAAGTCTCTCGTTCCTATTGACACGAATTTTCTCGCATACCAAATTACATCCTGCAAATCCCTTCTGGTGGTTTCAATTGTTGAGGAGGCAACGCCCCTCACATGTGAAAGATGCGGACCTGAAAACAAACAAGAAACATAACTATAATTCTAAATGTATTTCATTACTATTATTTGTATTCACCTGCATAGAAATGTTGTTTTGGTACCTATATGTTTATTAAAATCATAACTTATAAACTTCTTGATAATCTATTTACTTCCTCTTTTAGGAGCCACAGTTTTTTTATTGCAAACTGAGCAGTAAATGCATAGGCAATGTTTTTTTGCAAAAAGACACTACACATATCTCTGGGGTTTATACAATTACAAATATTGCGCCTTTTCCATACAAATAGTGAAGAAAACGGGACATCCACCATTTTAAATTTTTTGACAGTTGCCACCCCCATTAGTTTCGTGTTGCCATCCCCATCATGTGTGCTCAGCATGTGTGTTGCACCAGAGAGTCTAGTGTCTTTATCCTCCTGAGGCCCAAGCTCAATGGGGTAGGTAAAAATAAAAAAAAGTGTTTGTTTTTATATATTATTTAGAAAATATAGGCCATTTCAGAAATACTATTTCAGTTACATATTTTTCCTTGCTTTTGTTAATATTATATTAATATTTTAGTATTTACCGGAAGTGACGTCACCATCCCAGGTTGAATAGTAACAAATCCATACCCACCAGAATTAAAAAAAGCTGTCAGTTTTGTAAATGTCAAATCTGTCAACTTCATGGTTATGAAAGGTACACGCTACAACAACGAGACACTGGCAAAATCCCTGTGCACCCTACAAGCACGGGGCAAAGTCCAAATAAAAAAAAAAGTCTTCATAGTTCAACGAAAGAAGTGTGACAATCTGTGACAGACAGATGCATCGGTGTGGTGTGGCCATCACAAATTTTTTAATTAGTAATATAATTTTTGTTTGTCATGATTCTTCATTAGAACTTACTTCAGAGGCACCGATGATCTTGCCGCAATTTTTTTATATTTTGTATAAGTTTCTTTTTCTCGGTTATTCTTGTTTTAATACCTAGATTGTACTAATGATTTATAAGTGATAATTGCATTTCTACGAAATAATATAGGATTTTTAACAAATCTGGCAACACAAGTTCGGTATTTTGACATATTCAAAAGACAGAAGTGCAAAAATACGATTAAGCTACTTTAAGGTCAAGTTATAAAATAACTATAATACGTAACTTTACCAAAGCACATTAAAGTTATAGTAGATCATTGGCTTGATAAATAAATTTTATTTCACGCATTTTATTGCGTTAATTTCACGATAATAAATTTTACTATACATGGTTTTAGCATGGAACTGTCGATTTCTGTGACGTCATAAAGATCAAACAAGGTTATAGGGTTTTTTTCGTATATGTAACAAAATCTTAAAAATAAATATTTTTTTTTAATCTGCTAACAAACCTTATTCCTCGAAATGGTTTTTGAATTAGAGACATCCGATATTTTTTTGGATAACCGAATTTTGCTAGGGTTCGCTTACTGGCACAATGTTCTTCCACTAGAACATAAAGTGTTAGGGTGCTTACAGCCCAAACATTAAAAGTGAGATATTTTTTTTCTTAGAGAGGATTTTAATGTGGTATTTTTTTCTGACATCAAGGACATGATAAGGAACTAATTTCGATTACCTAGGACCTAAAATATTTTGTTCTTCTGCAAGAACATTGGGCTAATAGGACAAAATCCTTCTATGTTTTATGTCCTAGATAAGACACATTGGGCTTTTAGGCAAATAAAATATTTTCTTTGTTTAGCTTATTTTTATTATCATTTTCATAGTTTCTGCACAGTAATCATCAAAAATGTATTACAAATAATTCTCTTTGAGATAATTCAGCATAAAAAAAACAAAAAGTCTATTTTTAGACATAATAAAATTAAAAGTTAACTTCTTCAAACAAAAACAAAATCAGACCTTTACTGGCTCAACAACAAAAAAAAAACAAATAACTATTCTTAAACACAATTAACGAGTTAACTTCGGAGATCAATTAATGAACACGGAATAGCTTAAATAAGTATTCAGTCTTTATCATTATCACAACTATTGTATGGATTGTGTTATCATTACGTACGAAATTCAGAATAACAGTTCCGCTCTGAATTTAAACATAATGTTACAAGACATGTAGTACATGTAACACGCGACTTCTTGTAATGACAATGTCGGCATCGCGACTGCTTTTCATTGAACATAGGCATATGACTAGCACCTTGCAGCCTTCTTGTTTTAGATGGAAGTGGAGTGGTCGGTTTTCCTCTCTTGCACTTAACAGGTTGCGCATTTTGTTCAGTGTCAGAACTATCCTCCACCTCCAACGGTATCGTCTGTGTCTCAATCAAACGTTCTCCAAGTTCCATTTTGAAACCTCTTAATTGGGGGATGTTTTTCATTGGGATGTTTCTTTTTAATTGGCCTTTTTTATATTTTAGCCACGAATTCGATACTGCCAAATCAATCATTTGTGACATGAATCGCTGTGTCCACTTCCTGGTGCGATATCTGTAAGGACAAACAGCTAATCAAATAAAAAAAAAATTCAAATAAAAAAAAATTACATTCAAATCGGCCTATCCATATTTTTTGTTTTATTTATACTACAACAAATTGGCGTCAAACATTATACGAATAAAAGCTCATTGTTCTTTCCAAAGAACATAAAATAATGGCTAACAATTGGAACATAAGCCCACTGTGCACTCACAAGAACATAATATTGAAGCGCAAGATAAATCTGTCAATAACTATTGTTTCGTAAAAATAATATCTTCCCAACAAAATGTAATCCTTCAACTTTACATTTTACTATTATTTCAGTTATAAAACTTAAAGATTGTATAGATAAATAGAGATAATAACTCACCCGTCGCACGCGTGTGCTCCATCTTTAACAGTTCGATGCCAAAGGAAAGAATAACGCTGATTGGTTCCACTGAATGACACAAAAAATATGTCGCTGACTTATTCACCAATGGGATGACACCATAACAAATGGCCGAAGCGCGCCAAATTTCAAAATATCAAGTCTGATCTATTATGTTCTCGTGTGAGAACACTGTGTCACTAAGGCTTTAAGGAATTTTTTTAACTTGGGCGTTAGTCGGTTTCATATTAAGTTCACGTGTGAGAACATTGGGTCTCAGGAGGCTATATTATAGTCTGTGAGAGAGAAACAGTACATAAAACAATCGGTTTTCAATGCTTCAAATTAACTTTTTATTTTGCTTCCCCTAGCAACGAAATTGTTTTGCGCAACGAAAACGGAATGGTGACACACCTATGGTGATTGGCGATGTTGATAGTTCTGTATAGATGAAGTTGTTAGTTCTGTAAAGCTCGTAAAAACCCTTCCTTCTACGGTAACCCTACAATGCGCGTGGCCCGACACGCACTAACAGTTATGTAAATTCCTATTAGATGATATGTATTACGGTGTAAGAGAATTCCTTGACGACCGTCTCAATTAATTAGCAACTTAACCTTTATGAAAGAAAAAAAAAAACAATGCTCCTAAGTAATAGCTTAATACAACTTCCTTTTTTTCCGGATACAACTAATTAATATAATAATTGTAAGTTATATAGGTACTGATAGTTTGTGTTAATTAATATTTCTAAGATTCTAAATTTGTTATTCAAATTGTTCTCAAAGTCTAATATTTGCACACTTGAACCGGTAGAGCATGCATGTTCTTTTCATTCACTTTACCAGCGCTTTAATGTATTAACCATGCTTTAGCAAATAAAATCTCTTATCTTTTATCTTAAGTTACCTATCTAAAAAGTTAGAAATAATTTAAAATAAAACCCTTAAATTAGAAGTACCTACGTCTCCATGTAGGTAATGTAGATAGTCGGTGCCCAGTTTCATGACCAGCACATATATTTTGGGGACCGACTCCAACTAGTGCACAAACTTTGTCGTGCTGTAGTGTTTTGAAGTCGGTTTTTATTTATTATTATTATTAATTTTTTTTTTCAATTTTTAGTGGGGGAGCGGGAGAAAAATATCAAGTCCCTTGTAACAATAACTTAATTCTTTGCTTTAAAATTTTAAGTTCTCTATTTCTATCTCCGAAAGTCTTCACCAGAACATCACCAAATTACCCTGGTACTTCTTTTACGCTATATTTTATGAAATATAATGCATTTTACTAAAGGATGGGCCCCGTTAGGCCTATTTACTGCTGTCCTTTGAAGAGTTCCGTTCTCCATCTCTGAAAGTCTTCATTAGGTAGGTATTCACCGAATTCTATTCTACTTATATAAATATTCTATCTATTCGAACAGAAACAGAATTGTCGAAATCTCTTAAGATTTGATAGAGTTATGAAAGACCATAACAAAAAAATGTCATCATCATCATCATCAGCCATTTGACGCCCACTGCAGGCCTCCCTCATGGAAAAATATATAAATATACGCGTCGAATTGAGAAGCTCCTCCTTTTTTGAAGTCTGTTAAAAAGAAGATATTTTTGTTTTTTTTTTCATTGGTAACCGTTGTTAGAAACGGGTAGCCTCTTAACACAGGTTTACCTATAAACTAATAATATTGCCCAACCAAATTAATAATTTCACGCCCGGCTATACTTTGGAACGAGTTTAAAACAATATTTGTTTAGAAAACAGTGGGAATCGGTGTAAGTCGTCCTGGCGATGGCGCTTTAACGAATTGCTTTTCGTCGGAGCGCTTAAACCAATGCTTTGATGAACGACACCTGGAACTTTAGGGCTGTCGCAAAAGCGCGTGGTAAATGAGTAGTTTAGCGCAATCTATTCAGATGAAAACAGTTCTATTTAAATATAATAAATATTTTTACAGAGTGTACAACACGGTAATGAGGTCGATTTTCCTTGGGTTTATAGGTTCAATGATTAACCCAGGTCAAGCAAACTACTTGATAGATATTATTTCTTCCCGCATTTTATCGATATCATCAACGGTTTGTTTATAGATAAAATCTGAATAAAATAAAATATATTCCTAGTATGTAGGTAGTGCGTAGACATTGTATTTGTGATAAAAACTGCCCCTACGTTTAAATACATTGAATTCCGTCGAATTGTCGACTTTAGTTATATACCTACGTACCTAACTGTAACGTACGTAGAGGTGCTGCAGGCGACTTTGCAATACGAAACAAAGGTAAGGGTTCACCAGCTGTGTGTACTAATCAACAGGGTGGCTTACGTCCATCAGTGGACAAAATATGGACTGATAGATAAGACAGCTGTCGTCTGTATGCACTACCTATTCTAACAATTTCTGGTGTTAACGGATTTCTTTATATGATTAATTAATAATTTAAAAAATATTTATAAAATCTATTGTGCCAACCCTATTCCATTTCTATTTACGGACAGTCTTGTACGTACTTGTGCCTATATCATTATATTCTTCGATGTCTGTGAACTCCATCTTAGAGATGTTAGATCTCGAGAACCATTGAAAAGCGACAAACCTTGTCGGCTCTATGGCTATGGATGTCTGGAAGTTTTTTTTTTATTAAGGCCACTATTTTTACGTTGTATACTTTGTTCATAATTATCTTTAATTGTTCATGGAATTTCGTGGTGTGCAATAAAGAATATCGTTACCTAACCTATTATATTTGGTCATCCTAGTATTATCCGATTATTTCTGAGATGGGTACGCCCATTCTAACGTTTTAATGGAGTTACTGAGATTACTAGTACTGGGGTTAAGCCGGATTTTACTGAATGTACCCAATGCCTGGTACAATGTTAGTTCCGAAGTACCGTGATGTCACGTGCATTTTCAAAGTGTTACTCTCGGAAGAGAACTCCAAGTATGTCCCAATTAGATGTCAAACTCAGCCAAATAAAACTACTTATGCCGGAAGAGTAACGGTGTTATTTGTAAAAACACGATTCCCCTAAAACACTCCTCAAATGCAGTTTGAATAGTCAGAGGATCGAGGTATATGAAAACAGATTGATAATGATTCACTCGTGATCTATTGTTCTTTTTGGGGTTCCGTACCCAGGGGGTCCGCTCTGTCTTACTAAGATTCCGCTGTCCATCGTCCGTTTGTCACCAGGCTGTCATGAACCGTGATAGTTGGACAATTGAAATGTTCACAGATGATGTATTTCTGTTGCCATTATAACAAAAAATACTAAAAACAGAATAAAATGAATATTTAAGGGGGATCCCATACAACAAAGGTGATGTTTTTTGCAGTTTTTTGTTCGATATTAATAACGACAACAGGTAGACGCTTGAAATATTCAAATGTTGTATAGATAATGTTACGGAACCCTTTGTTCGCGAGTCCGACTCGCACTTGTTTTTGCACTTGTCCGGTTTTTTGCCATTACGTCTGTAGACCTTAAGCGTGCGAGGATGAGTTGAGGGATTGTCAATGTAAGACACAAGTGTCAGCCGGGAAGAGATCATCATGTTTATTCCTGGCCAAGTGTGACACACGTGCGTGTTAAGGAATAAAGTATTGGGTGTCGCGGAAACGGCGACCCTGAGGCGGCGCTCTGTCACTCTTTTTGTACTCTCCTTGTTCTTCGGTGACAGAGCTAATTGCTCTCTTAATTTCTGACACTTACTTTTATTTGGGTAGTGCCCGATTTCACCGACTTATAAGGCTTACTTTTATTCCGAGCTCCGAGAAGGCAAGCGCAAACGAGCTGGCCAGTTACTCCGATATAATGACGTGTTGAAGAGGCGAATGAGGAGCTGCGATGTAGCTCCAGCTCACTGCACTGGTCTTGTCCTGTCTATAGGAAAAGGGCCAGAAGATCGCGAATGCGCAAAATGCTCAGAGAAAATAAGGCAATAATCTAACGCATTTCTCTTATTATTGAGCTTTTCCGGAAAAAAGTAAAAAACTTTTTTATTGCAGCAATGATACGGCAATGCCTTAAGACAGAGGGTAAATAAAACAATAACATCCACCCGGTATTGCCCGCTCATTTGTCAATGAACCAGCCTGAAAGTTACACAGGGTGGAGCGAAGCTTGGCGCCGCCCAATGCCTGGCCCGCCCGCCTTCGACGCGTACGCGCATCTCAAAAACCGAAACGTAGCGCGCGCGAATGGCTGGCTAGAAAACCCACCCTGTACAAATTTCGAACTCTGAAACGTAATCAGAATAAAATGTGATGGAAAATTCGGAAGTGGTTTTGAGTGTGTATGAATTTGGTGTAAAAACGAAGGATTAGTTTAAAAAAATGCCTCGAAAGCGTGTAAATAAGTCACCACCTATAGAGAGGAGGTCTGACGGTGAAGATGATGATTTCTTCTTCGATGATAGTCAGTCTAGTTCTGGTAATTATGAATTTTTATTACAAATTTTTCAACGAGTTTTTTCTTATTTAAAATTAAGAAGTTATAAGAGATTAATTACGTGCTTAGGCTAAAATTCACTGTTGAAACTAAATCCGTTATTGTCACTGCAACATAAACTATGCTGCCTTGACTGCCTCGTTGGACTAGCCGTTAAGGCGCTTAACTACCAAGATAGAAGTCGTGGGTTCGATTCCCACTGGGGGCCGCCGTACATCAAATGGCCTCAGTCTGGGTGTGTTTCCATGTTTGTGATGTCCTTGCCTGGTAACCATAGCACAGGGTATCCTAGTTTGGGACCATGTGTTGTGTGGAAGTTATTCATTTATTATTATTTACATGTGACACCTAAAAAACCATTTCTGTAGTATCGTTCAATTAAACACCTAATATTTTATAAAAATCTCGTTCCACAGTGTTTGTTATCGAACTTTTGTGTAGTGTAGATATTTGGTAGGACTGAGAATAGGTCGTAGGCTAATAAATTTGGCAAAACAACGTTTGCTGCGTCAGCTAGAGTATATTAAACGGGTCTAATCGCGATTATTTTATTTTTATAAATATACATACTAGCGTTTGCCCGCGACTTAGTCCGCATAGAATGAGTCATTTGGGTAGCTTATTTTTTATCCAATTAACTTTTTCATGAATCTGCTTACTATTTAAACGTTAATAATTTATGCAACCAGAATTTAAGTAAACACAGATCGTGCGATTTAACGCCGTGCGATTTCTTTCATTGAGGTTTTTTGAAATCTCAGGTCTATGTGGATAAACCGTAAACAATTCCAGAGCTCAAGGTGTAGATAAAACGCGTCATCGGTGAGATAGAGCCACATCTTTATCAAAATGTCATTAAAAAAATCGTGAAGAAAATGAATAGCCTGTGTTCGAAGCCGCGGTATTCTATACATAATCAGAACATGTCTAGTTTACAATGCAATAAAAATATCATCACTCGCTCAAAAACAAAGTGTTTTTCTTTTAAATTGAATCGTGCACTCTTATTGATAGAACCTTTACGTACAATTTTTTTTCCGGGCTGAAAGTATTCTGTCTTTCGCCTGGACTTCATTACCATAGCGATTTTTTTATTTAACCTCCTCAGTCCTGACCTTGAAAATAACAATGGTTTTCAATTGTTATTTTCAAGGTCAGGACTGAGGAGGATATATATCCGGGATGAAAAGTATAACATGTCCTTCCCCGGGACTCAAACTATCTCCATACCCAATTTCATCTAAATCGGATCAGCGTTTTAAGCTTGCGGAGTCAACAGACAGACAGACACACACTTTCGTATTTATAATATTAGTATGGAAGTATGGATGTATGTATTTCTTTACTACGTATGAGCATGGCGAGTCATTCTTTTTATTTCGTGTGGAAAGCATCGACTCCTCCTTCATCCGACACCTCCGACATCTTGCTCCCAAAACCACGCCACTGCGATTGCGCATCAATAAAAAATACGAATAATTACTACTTCTGGACGTGGTCCATTCAAAATTACCCACATAACCCACTCTTCTAGCATTACATACTAGGTGTTATTTAGAAGAGGTTAATTTAAAACACTAAGGGCCGGTTTCTGAATTGAGAATTGCACTAAGTAAATACTTAAGTAACATTCTGTCACGCTCTTTTCTGAGAAATTCGAAGTGACAGCGCTACAGTTAACTATTTACTTAGCGAAAATCTCAATTCAGAAACTGGCGCTAAAAAAATGAACGCACGAGTGATTGAATGAATTTGAGAAAGAAGTTATTGCATCAATGACGTTTTTTTCCTTTATTTTTATTTAAGGCCTGGTAAGTGATGTACCCGGAGGGATAGGCAGAGATTTGCCACGATCTTGTCTGCGTCATCAACATCTCAGTCATCCATCCATTTATCTTATCCATCCCAGGACGAAATTCACACGAGCCGCAACACCGGAACGCTGCCAACGCTCGGGAGAGGGCCAGGATGAGGGTGCTTTCTAAAGCCTTTTGCAGGTCGGTGCCATTTTTTTTATCATCATGAACGCTAATGAAACCTTCCGAATAGTCAAAGCTCTTCCAACTACCAACTGCCAGTTGGTAAAATCGTCGGCGATGATACCATCAACACAATAGGCAGTTTTTTTTTATTTGAGCTATTAAATGGCACTCACAAGACACGTTAAGTAAGCCTAGTGTGATGGCCAAGAACCAATTGGTATTTTTGCTAGCAATTAATAAATACTTTATACTTTACATCGCCACCGTCTGTAAGAAAATTTCGGCTTTCGGCTGCTCTCCTGCTCCGCTGTTATGCTGCTGACGGCCAAGACATTGAAACTAAGTATTACCTAATTATGATATCGTCATCAAACGAAATGAGTTCACTGCTGGACAAAGCCCCTCCCCTTTGCCCTCGGCCGTCCTAATAATATTTCGCGATTTCGTAATTACGGACTCCCCATTTTGCGATACCCCACAAGATAGCAGTAATTGTGTGATGGCGGGAAGAGGCTGACCATTAATGCCTAGCAGTAGACTCTTGGAGAATGAAGAATAGCGTCACTCCATTCTAATCTTGCTCCATTCCCTTCCGTGGATGTCGTAGAAGGCGACTAAGGATATCAATTACCAGGAGACGGACAGCAGCGTCTTCCTGAGATTCCAACCGCATACTGCGATCGCCAACCCGCCTGCCAAGCGTGGCGATTATGGCAAAACCCCTCATGGTTATGAAAACCGTGAGGGAGGCCTATGTCCTGCAGTGGACGTCGAATGGCTGATGATGATGATGATGATGAGTAGACTCTTGGAGTCTTCAGGCACGAACTGGATATATCACCCAAATGTAAATTAAAGGGGTATCATTTAAACGATCGGCAAATAATACCGTTTTTGCCAGTAATCAAATCGTTTTCGGTTAGCAATAAAAGTATTTTGAACCACAGCTGGGAGACGGCAGACATCAGCAAATTAACCAAACTGATTAGTAGAAAATTCACCATTACTGTATTCTTCGACTAGGTCGAGTTTCCAACCAACCCTCTAGATAATTTCGCCTAAACGGAGTGCTCTTCACGTATACTCTTGAAAGTTACGTCTAAAGAAGATCCATTTCCCGCCAACCAGATTGAAAACTACCCTGCCCTGGGTGCCAGCGGACACCAAGCTGTCCAAGCTGGACACCCTCCGACTGGCAGCCTCCTACATCGCGCACCTCCGAGCCTTGCTCCACGACGAGCCTCGCACTGCGGCACAGCTGTTCCCCCATCCCCTAAATCTGGTGAGTGGGATCTTCAGACCAGATATTCCTACAGTGGGTTCCGCGGAACCTAAGAATTACGTGGAAAAGTCACTGGAAAACCTCTTGTCACTGAATTGTTGAATGACTTTGACTGTTAAATTATATAATTTTTCAGCTACAAGTATTATTTTGGATCAACGTAATGGGACAGTGAAGAAGCTTGAAGTAATATAAATTTAGAATTTTATATTTTGGTAGGTATAGAGGGGTTCCTTAAAATAATAAAGGTGTGTTTATGTTCCGTGGCCTCAAAAGTTTAGAGAACCACTTTCCTACACAGCCTCATTACTAACGATTGCCTCATAAAGTTGGTAACAAAGTTACCAACGTTATCTGTTGTTAGTATTTAAAATCTGAAAAAAATAAATAATTATTACTTTTCAATGTCCTATCTAGGACCGTCGGTCGCGAACATAAGTGTAAGTTATCATTAGAAATGGTTTTATTTGAGTTTTGGATGATAAAAAATATACCAAAATGACTATCACTGAATGTGTTAGTGATGTCGATTATCAAAATTCTATTAATAGGATTTGTATTTCTGTACTTTCAAAAATGCCTACTTCTCCCCCAACTATTCACTCGCTCAGGTCAATAAGTCCCATACAAATCCGTGCGCTCGGAGAACCCAGCTTTAAGCTTTAATTGTAATTCTTGGTGAAAAAAATCTACTATCTATCTACATAACCCGACTTTGTTTTATATGTAAACTAGATGACCCCGTGAACTTCGTATCACCGACGTCAACCGTTTTTTTTCTTCTCGCCGTTTAAACCTTCCCTGGACTTCCACAAATAAATAAAAAACAACAATTAGCCAAATCGGCCCAGCCGTTCTCGAGTTTTAGTGAGACTAACGAACAGCAATTCATTTTTATATATAAGAGAAAAGATAGATTACATTTTAAAGTAGACTAACAGCACAATATGAAATAATAACAACGTCTAAATGGTTTTATAAAAAATGCTTATCCCTAAAATTTACTTTATTCAGATAGGTACTCAAATTCACATGTGGCAATGTTGTGGTTTAGACCACAACTTAGTACTCATGTCATATTATTACTTTTATATCGTGTAATGGTTGTGATCTGTTTTGTACACCAAATAAAATAAAATAAAACAAATCAGCAATAAAAGTCTGTTGAGCAGAAATTTGTAGTCAGCAGAAAATTCCAAGTTGTTCAGCAGAAAATTCCTAATTGATCAGCTCAAATTAGATTGATTGTCAGAGTTTTATACGCACTAGAAACTACAACTACTTCGGCCAAAGGCGGGTCACGAAAAAACCAAATCCGCCCACTTGTCATCCGTAAACACATTATTGTCCACAATTTATTCCCCGTCCCACGTGTCAACATGTCAACCCCTAATTCATCCGTAGAAGCACGTTCCACAAGCCACGAGACCATGAATCAAATTTTATACCAACTACAAACATTTTAGGGTTCTGTACACAAAGGATGGCAACGGAATCCTACAGGGTGACTTTGAATTCGATTGACAAATTTTAAGGAGACATTCTAACCATGTTTTATAAACATATGAGGCAAGTTTTCAAAAAAATGTGACGTCAAAAAATTTTTTTTTATTACCCTAAAAACTTCACTTACAAACAATATCAGGACGAAAAGGTACACAAATTGAAAAAATAACCATGGGTCGAGCGTCTAATGGTCGGCGCCGGCTAACTCAATCGTTCTTTTAATTATTTACGCATGTCGGACGACAGATACTTAAGCATTTAACATATTAGAAAACATTTTTCAACATCATAGTACTTTCTACCACTTTCAATTAGGATTCACAGTTTCGAGCAAAGGTCAGAAATCACGAATACCTATTTATAGATATATGTTTTATACCATTACCGATAAATCATTAAGAATACGGTTTTTCACAATGAAAAGAACATTCTCTCAAAATATAGCTAACGATTTCAAAATAACCCTGTTGTAGTCCCGGGTTTAGTAAGTTTAAAACAGTAGATTGATTATAATACAGCGTAAAACTGTGATAATAGCGCAGCCCCAATACAAGGTTATTTCTTCAATTCCTGAGACAATCCAATTAGAATAAGTATTTGGCAATATTTTTCTATAAGTTTTTTATTTAGCGCGTAAAGCGCGAATTTAATATAATATTATTCAAATCTCGTTTTCCGTGCCATATGTACCAATGTAACAGCCAGCCAGCCTTCAGTAATTAATTGTCCTATTTATAGAAGAATGTCTATTCTATTTAACACATATGGTCTTAAGCATTATCTATCAAACAACGGCACTGTAAACAAAAAACCGTAAAAAATCATGTTTTTTGGAAAAAAAAATGAATCGTCATGGTACAAAAATAATATCTACAAAATAGTACAAAAAGTTGTAAGTGATAAACTCTTACAGACATGTTTCAGGAATTGCGCACTTTAAAAAAAAAGCAATAAAAAATGACCAGCTAGTTTAAGTAAAACTTCCACTACGTTGCACTTACTAATTATATTACGTGGTGAGTGATACGGAATCCTCCGTGTGCGAGTCCGACTCGCACTTGTCCGGGTTGTTTTTTTACTCAACCTGCAAATGTAGTCCTTATTCCAAATTATTAAGAGTGAATTAACGTGCAAAAGAAAGTTTTCTAATGTGGTAAGTAAAACCTGTCATCGGTCTGGAAGACGTTCTACGAAGGTCGAAGTTGATCGATGGCGGGATTAAGCGGTTTTAGAATGAGCCGTTCGCAAAGTGGGGAGTGCATTTTGGAAGGGACTGCTAATCCCGGAGCTTTGAAAACGATTTGCTAAATGAGAATCATTGCCCGTCATCTCTAGAAAATAACAACTTAATTTCACATTCCATGGAGTATGAATTTAAATGGTTATTTTTAGTATTTATTTTATTTACTTTAGTGATACTTATTTTAATAGAAATTGATTATCTAATAATAACTATACATCTAACAATTAAAACTAATACTAATAAAAATAATTTACATATTTACAGGTAAAAAACTTGTTTATTTGAATAAAAATTTATATTAAAAAAATTATTTAGGTAGGTACATAAATATTGCAAAAAACAGTAAACACACCAAAACGTAGCGCGTAAGCGTATTTTTAGTATTGGATCTTTCGATTTCAAGGCTTATTCCCTTTTCGTAGGCCCAGTTTACATGACGGCTTACATAAACAGCGAGTGCTTTAGGAGAGTAAAGTGCGAACGGTATCATCTTAGTAAAGTTATTATTTTTACTCGACGTCCACACTGAAAAAAATAATAAGATTTTTTTCGGTGCAGTAGCTTATTCGCCGTTGAATTAAAGACACAAAGCCCCGTTCAAACCGAGCATCTGGCTAATAGATAGTTGTAGTGTGAACGAACAAATTAATTGAGTTTATGAGTAAATAACGGGACACAAAAGTCTTTGCCATAGGACGCCGAAGTCTTTTGAAGCTCTTTGGTGGTCCGAACTGGACGCGAAGAGAGATAAATACATTGAAACCCCGTCTACCTGCTGCGACCAATTACAATTACATTGCCTGAGCATTCGCATGCCACAATATTCATAAAAAAGTTGGTTATGCGAGTCATATGTGTACCCAAACGCCACCAACACAGGAGCTGAAGTACTCGCCGTAACCAAAATCGGTCGGGTCCGCCGCAGAACTAGTTAATATGTAAATGTTTTGTGGGGACCATCATGACATCAAATAGCAGGAGGAAGACGCGACTCTACTGGAAATAAGTGAGCGTAAACGTCTACTCGAATGGCACTTTTCAACTAATGTACTCGACGTTTTAGCTCAACAATTTCACTCTCCTAATTCTAAAGCAGTCTCTGTTTAGCAATGTAAACCGGGCCAAGGAGACGTGTAAAAAGAAGCCGTCGGTTTACTTTCGTAAAGCTGATCATGTCTGATATCACATTCTGCATGTATGAACGTGATATAGGTTTGAGTAGAGATCATGATCATACATGCATGACACATCAATACAGCCCCCGCAGCACGTTACCGCGATAAAGGTTTCTATCTTCGAATCGCGTAGCGCCATCTTGCTTTATTATTATTATACTTTATTACACCGAAAAACATAGTACAGGAAATATGACATAAAAAAATACATGTAAAAAGGCGACCTTATCTCTGTGAGAGATTTCTTCCAGCAAACCTTGGGGAGTCGGAGTGGAGTGTTTCACACTCAGAACACTTCTTTTTATGTTCTGAGGTTTCACGTAATAAAATAATGCGAGATGACAATAATCGATCATCATCATCAGCCATTTGACGTCCACTGCAGGACATAGGCCTCCTTCGTGGTTTTTCATAACCATGAGGGGTTTTGCCATAATCGCCTCGCTTGGCAGGCGGGTTGGCGATCGCAGTATGCGGTTGGAATCTCAGGAAGACGCTACCGCCCGTCTCCTGGTAATTGATTTCCTTAGTCGCCTTCTATGACATCCACGGAAGGAAATAGAGTGACGCTATTCTTAATCCGGCACCACACGGAACATAATCGATAGGAAGACAAAAACATTTAACGCGGTAACGCGGCCTGGGGCTGGATGCCTCATGATTATGCTGAATTCCCGAAATTCACTATTCACGACACGTTTCCGACTCATTTAATCGCGCTACAGATTACACGTCGGTACCTTTACCTCCAGTGATAGTTAAAAAATATAGATGTCTAACTAGCGCTAAAAATGACCCCACGTTCAAATGTGCGAAGGCAGGCGGGGCTTGTCAATTGTGTTACCAATCGGAGCGAATTCATTATTACCCAGCAAAATATCTATGCACCAGCCACCGTCAGTCCGCCATTTTGCGAGGTACCTAGATGTTTCGACGGGGTTATACAACATGAAGTCAATGGTTTGACGCTTTTTAACCGACTTCAAAAAAGGAGGAGGTTATCGATTCGAAAACCAATCATATTAAGTTACGCTGTCATTTACTATCACCCAATCAACTTTCACGTCGTCACCTGTGGCGCACGATATGAACCAATCACAGAGTGATTTACTCTACAGCACATCTTGCACTCATTTCATTGGTAGGTACAGACTAATCGAGAGGACAGGGGCCGTTTTTAAGAGTGAATGTTGTAAGAAGAAACACTTCTTTAGTTTTTTATTCGTAGTTTACCACCAACAGAGTTTTGTTTTCCCACTAATAAAAAATCACTTTTCCGACCCTTCCGTTCCATCCAACCCAAACAATGGACCGAAATGAGTGAAAAAGCTGGAAACAAAAAGGTTACGTTACGACAACAAACACGTAGCCTCGTCCTCCACTCATAAAAGGTACAGAGAACATGGTTTTATCTTCATTGAGTGACACCGCTAGCTAAGGTTTCTTCTTCGTCGTGTACAATAGATGAAGAATTTTGAGACAAAATAAAAAGCCGCTATCCCAGGAACAGGATTCTAATACGGTAGAATTCACCATATCGTGCCTGTTCCCTGACCTTTAAATATTATACACATCCGCGTTCAGTATGTTGGTTGAAACCTAATGTTTCAATACGAGTATCATCTCGGTTTATGTACAGTCGATTGTTGATCAACCTTGAAATTTTTGTTGCAAAGTCGTCCGTAATATTGCTGAGTAGAGAGCACGCCTGTCAAGATGTGCTGCCAAACGAGTCACCCGCGCTCGCAAACTGCTATGCACGTATGAAAAGTTCGATCAATGTACCTTCCGTATTTTTGTCACTTGCGGAAGAAACGACCCTGTCTTTCCATCCCACGCTCCAGTTGGAGGCGCGCGCGCTGACCAAAAGTTTGCAGCTGTTCCCGATTATAAATAAAGTTTATCTCCGGACGTTAAGAGATGCTCCGCTTTATTGTTTTCCTCTGGCTTTGTCTTGGATTGTCCTCGAAGTTTTGGTTTCCGTCCACATACCTTTCATTCGCGCGGGCACCCGTGGTGTGTAAGCCCATGGTACCTATCTCCTGTATGTATTGCGCGCTGCAGTTTTAAGTTATACAAGCCGCTAAGGCTTGCGTCTACACAATCGCCAGCTACGCCAGCTCTTCCAGCGAATAAGTTCAAAAATGTTTAGCACGATGATATTTGCAGAGCTATCCATGGATAAATTTTGTGACTGACAATAGCCCTGTTAAATAGCTATTTACAATGGAACGTTATGCGTTCAGTTCAAGACGCACATTACATGTTTTGATACCTTCATTTTGTCACGGCGCACACTTTGGACTTTCTGATTTCTCTGGTTCTTTTGTAATAAACCATATTAATTAGTTTACATGGTAGAAACAGTGATAGTTATGGCGGGATGGACACCTGGAATGTAAACGGAGTTCTTCCGTTTACATAGAGTCAGTAAACAAGTCAGTACTCTTACGCGACAGAGCTGAACTAACATTGAAATACATTTAAACGGTAACAGCTAAGTTCTAGAACTGTATTTCAGACGGAATTTGCCATAACAGTGGTTTTATCGTATAGCACGTCTGCCACGTGCGTGGACTCTATTCAGTTACGTTACAGCTTTGCAACAACTATGGAAATGAATGGATCAGCTGGCGATTGCATGTGGTTGGTGCCACATGTAGACAATAGGTCGAATGATGTAAAAAAACCTGCCATGTGCTAGTCAGACTCGCCCACAAAGGGATTCGTACCACCGACATGTAATATTATGTATTTACTTAGTTATGTATTTATTGTGCACGCAACGACCAATGAATGTGGAGGAAGCGAAAGTGATCTGTCAGGATCGTGGCAAGTGGTTGTCCCTGGTCTCTGCCTACCCCTCTGAGATACAGGCGTTAATGTATGTATTTATGTGTACAAATGTATTTTCTTTATTTCAGTTCAAAAGCCTTAACGAGTACCTAAGTCTGACGCACACTTGGCTAGGTTTTTAATATTTGGTGACGGCACTAACTGATAACTGAGTGGCGGATAAGAACCGGACGGCGGCCAGAGGGTAGTTCGACAGCCCGATAGTTCGGATAGTTCGGCCGATGTTAGCAAGTCGTCAAAAGGCCCGTGCATGCGTATGGCGAGAGACCGCGAAAGATGGCGTAATAGGGAAAAGGCTTACACCCGCTAGTGGCCAGAGGTGGGCTGATGATGATGACGATGGTACAGGTTTTTTTACCATAGAGCAAAAACAACGATATTGTAGGGACTCAGAACGCTGAGTCGACATTTTTGCAAAAAATTAACATAGCGCAACGACCAGGCGCGGACGACTGTGACCAGCCAGTCGTCGTGCAGTCGTCTCCCGGACATCTTAGTGTATAAGTTGTTTTGGTCCTAAATTATACCTGTGTGTAACCTAGTGTGTAAACCAAATTATCCATGTACATACAAACATACATACTATAAATTCACGCCTGTATCCCAGAGGGGTAGGCAGAGACCAGGGACTGCGACTTGCCACGATCATGACAGATCACTTTCGTTACCTCAACAATAATTAGTCGTTGCATGCACGCACGCCGGTTTCGGGTACTTTTTATCTTGCCCTTTGCTAATACAT
Source organism: Yponomeuta cagnagella (assembly GCA_947310995.1). NCBI lineage: Eukaryota > Metazoa > Arthropoda > Insecta > Lepidoptera > Yponomeutidae > Yponomeuta > Yponomeuta cagnagella. The sequence goes on from OX371277.1 coordinate 11,936,790, forward strand.
TCCCTATTTGGCCGAAGTATGTCCCTCTGGGACGTCTCTTCCTGGCCCTTCCACCCAAATTCGCTCGTTATATTCGTTTCGTAAATTTTTCTTCCTTTATCCTCTCCACTTGTACAAACCAACGCAACATTCCTTTCTCAATTCTAGTCACTAGGTACATCCTTTTGCAGTCCTCTAATCAAACTATTGCGTATCCTGTCATTCAAAGTAACACCATACATACTTCGCAAGGACCTCATTTCTACTGCATTAATCCTACTTTCTTGCTTCTTTTGCCATACCCACTCTCGCTACCATACATAAGTGTTGGGACCAGCACTCCATGTAATATTTCGAATACAGACCTTTCACCTTCAAAGCGACCTTCTGATATTTTATTTGTGATATTATATGAGGACCTCCCACAATATAAAGTCACGTCTGTCGGATGGCTATTCGACCCGTATTATTTTGTTGTATCAATGCGCTTTGACACCACATTTTCTGTGAACATTTCAACTGGCTACCTTTGTAGATCATTCTTTGACCAAATAGGAGAGGATCGCGAAACAGGCGTAGGTACATGTAGCAACTAATTAATGTTGATGAAGAGGTTTGTCAGAATCGTGGTAAGTTTCAAACCCTGGTTTCTGCCTACCCCTCCGGGATGCTCAGCATACTTCTCGCTGCTCCTTATTATGTTTCTGATAAATAAGTTACTTACGTATATGCAGTACCCTCACAGGGCTCATGTTGAGGACCATTGTCTATGTTAAAACCTATTTTGTACCACATGAAGCGATACACGAAATTGAACGTAGGCGTATCAATATAGGGTCCATTTGCACAGTTCGGGTACGGAACCCTGAAAACTGCGGTCGAAGCCGAGCCCTTTCCACTGGGTCACTTCTGGGGGGTCGAGTGGATTTAATAACCCTTCGCGAAGAATGTAAACACATGATAATGATAACAAATAAGCTTTTGGGTGTACAAAAAGTTCAGTAGGTACATGCGGCCTTTTCTGCTTCACTTCCTTACCCGAAGGATGCCAAACGGACGCTATTACTAAGACTGCACTGTCCGTCTGTCTGTCTGTCTGTCACCAGGCTGTATCTCATGAACCGTGATAGCTAGGCAGTTAACATTTTCACAGATGATGTATTTCTGTTGCCGCTATAACAAAAGTACTAAAAACAGAATAAAATAAATATTTAAGGGGGGCTCCCGTACAACAAACGTTGTCTAAAGACAGCGCTCGCCATCTAGCGGCCATCTATGTAACCTTCACAGTGCCGATGTCATGTCGTTATATACATACACATACATACATAAACTCACGCCTGTATCCCAGAGGGGTAGGTAGAGACCAGGGACTGCCACTTGCCACGATCCTGACAGATCACTTTCGCTTCCTCAAGATTAGTAGTTGCATGCACGCAGAGACGCACGTTGGTTTCGGGTACTATCATGTAGTTAAATGTCAATGTTAAACGCTTCTTGTTGGTCTCTATAGATTGGTTTGGTTGGTTTCTCAAATTCGATCTTTGCCTAATGTTGTATACATAATGATACGGAACCATTCATCTGCTAGTCCAACTCGCACTTGGTCGGTTTTTATTTTTATTTATCTATAACATAACATAATATACCTAGGTGATACAGTACATTAAAACTTACCGAACTGTTACGTTTGATGGCGACTACCAACCCTATTGCCACCGCGCTTCCACTGGAGTACATAAAACTAAGCCGATGTACGGTGTACCAGTTATACGACTGCCTCGCTGGTCTAGCAGTTAACACGGTTGACTACCAAAACAGAGGTCGTGGGTTCGATACTCGCTGGAGGCCACAGTACTTGATTTGTACAAATGACCTCAATCTGGGTGTGTTTCCATGTTTGTGATGTCCTTGCCTGACACAGCTTACCATAGTTAGGGGCTAGAACAAGATTGTGTTGTGTGGAAGTCATATTATTATTACAAAAATAGTGATACAAAATCCCATTTTTCTCTTACTTTCGAAAATGGAGAATTATACTCGCCTATACGGAGTAAAAGTGGTTCGTATTGACAAGTAGAACCCCCATGTTTGGACGTATACGGATATTTTGTTACACCCTGTATAAATGGTAATGAAAAACTACCCAGCAGACACTCACGCCTGTAACCCAATTTCGATTCATCAATATAAAATACTAAGAATAACATGTTTCTTTTCAGGCCTGGCCCTTCGCCTTCCAGCATGGTGGCTCCCTAAGCTGCTCCGTGTCTCCTCGATGGAACAACACCTCCCCCACTAACCCTGCCCAACCAAATACTCAAGAGAGAAGCCAAAGTACTCACGTTACCAGAAACACTCCTAGTAGCTTCAACCCTGAGCACTATAATCAGGAGTACCCTGATAATGACTATGAAAAGCGATGTTACCACGATGACAATGTGGTCGCAAATGCAATTACACCCTGTGAATCGTCTGTGCAATATTGTAACTACGGTTACAAGGAAACATATTACGAGTTGAGAAGTTCGTAACCTAGTGATAGAGTTATCAACAACGTGTGAATATTATCTACTTTGTTTGTGTAACACTGTTTATTAAAGAAATCGACTGGACAAGTATTCGTTTCTCGGTCTTACAATATTGCCGTCCATATTGTGTGTGAGAGAGGCAAATAGTTATTCATTAAAAAGAATAATAATTCAATAGTGCCTAATAAATAATGGCGCTAAATGTGTAACTAAACAGTTATTCAGTCCCTTTCTTATACTAACAGTGCTATAATTGGTTATGGGTGTATAAATTGGTTCACTTTTCAAAATAGATTGGATTATTTTTTTTTTACAAAATTAAAGAACGTTTTAAACTTATACTTATGTTGTTTGTTCATCATTCTCGATCCACGAGTTATTGTAACAGTTAAGAGGAGATGCGAAGAACTGTCAAGTAAAGTAAGGTAACCGGATAGTTAACAAAGTGGACGTCAGTCTGAGGCACACCGCTCACGGGCTGACAAAACAAACAGAAATAGGACGACATGCAAAAAATACTTTAGAGTATTCAGAATACGCGACGGCCCATTAGAGGCTGACTCCGAGTTGCTTCTGACAGTAAGACGGCAAGAGCGCTATCTACAATAAATTAAAAACCGGCCAAGTGCGTGTCCAGCCACGCGCAGTGTAGGGTTCTGGAGAAACCCCTCTGGGTTTTACAGAAGTAACAACTTCATCAACGTAATTTTCCATGGATTTGTACGAAGTTTTTCTTTTATAAGTTGGTCGCCTATTACTCGGTAACTTGTAAAGCCTACAGCCGTGATAGTATTCCTTTTAGATAGACAGAGAACACTTTATTGCACAACCAGGAGAAAGAATTACAAATAGTTTCTTATATCTAAGTTTTAAGTTCATTTTATATGCTGCTACTCTGAATTTTTTCACGTTTCTACAATCAACCGTTTAGCCAGGAGAAGGGAGAGGGGGCGCCTCGCTCGGATAAAAATTTGAACCCTAAATAAAAAACCGGCCAAGTGCGAGTCGCACTCACGCACACAGGGTTCCGTACAGATTTGGAGGTAGCAATAAGGCCGTCAATTGTACTGCATTTTTGTAAACATTTCATGTTTGTGTTTTTCCTGGTACAATAAAGAATATTCTTATCTTATCTTACTTGCATATTATAAATAGTTCTAGACAATTTTTGAAATGATTTAATTACAATGCCATTACTTGCCAAATTTCATAGTTCAAATAAATGTTTATTCCCTTGACCTTGAGTGTACGAAAAATACGTTTCTTGCGGCATAAACGGCCGTATCTTTTTTTTACATTAATTTAGAAGTTCTTGAAGTACACCTTCAAGGGACTGCAGATTTCAGTACATGGTTTTAATTTGAACTCGATATCTTCATGCGTTCCCGAGATAAAAGGTTTTTACAGCGACTACGGAACCCTAAAAAGGGATGAAATAAATAAAAACAAAAGAATATTACCAGCCAGTGAAAGTTTATTATTTTATATTATACTGTATTACGCCAGGGCACAATACAAATATAAAAAAATGGTTTAGCGAGGCAACGATTTGGTAAAATTTGTTTAAATAATTACACTAAAATAATGTAACTTAAGCCAAAACGGTGTAAGTAAATATTAACTAAGAACTATAATGTAAGGTCAACCGGGGCAAAGTCGTCAGTGGGCCTATGGCGTCTTTTTGGGAAACAGGGTCACTACTCACTTACGTTCGTGGTCTCCTATCAATTTTAGGCACTACAACGCGCTACAGCTTCCACTTGGGAAATACAGTGGTCGCCACAAATGAAGTTTTTATAACTTTTCTCAGCACCTTGTCAGGTATCACACGTGATTTTTAATCCTATGGAATCCTAAAAATAATTAGTTAATAATTGTTTTTTACTGATGAATACCAAGATTATATTATATTGATTTACCGCTTGTATCTTTTATTTTCTTTCTAACACACTATTTGAATTAGTTATCAGCTATAAAAAAAGATAGTTGATATTTTGGGGTAAATGCGTCCGTGTGATTGCGAGATGCTTTTGCTCAGGGGTTGTTTTTTCTAAAGTAATTTTTACCTAATATATAACTTCAAAAATGTATTGACATTTCTTGTACCGGCTGAAGCGCAAAACGTTTGTTAGGTCATATCTTTGTATTTATTAGGTCACAGATGTTATGTACTATAAAATGTAATAAATTATTGATATTGATTCCCTTATACTATAATAATAAAATTACTAGTCAGATCTAAAGCATTGATTTTTAGTAGGTAGTAGGTATCTGTATTTTTTCTTTTGTAGACCGAATCTGAGAAAACTGTTTATTTCAGGTTTTCAATACTTTGCGGAACGGAATTTAAATTTATTTGCTTACTCTAAAAAAATCGAGATTTGAAAAAATTACATAGACCGTATAATGGCATAATGCCTTTTTGATTAAAATGTTTAATTTCACGCAGTTTTTTTTATTTATTTTGACATAAGATGTGTTGACGTAGGATAAGGTTCAGTACCCCTGAAATTTGGAATGGGGCAAATGTATCTGCCAAAAAGTAAACAAAAAGACACAATAGCCCCTTCTCCTCTAGTTTCTGCCCCAAACTCGCAAACTTATGCGTATATTTTTGTCAGTTATTATACTTTATTGCACACGAAACATTCAGTGTGATGCACCAAGCAAAAATAAATGTCTTTCAACATGTTCAATGTTGCCAGCAATCACCGCGAAATTTTAATTGCAAGCATCGCATTTTCCCTACTTGGCACGGTTTCGTACAAAATTCCCATATTTTAGAAAAACACATTTCAACCACACAAATTTATAGATATATGAAATATTCTAATTGTTATTAGAAACCCAAACAAACACTCTACCTCGGACTATAAACTTTCTTATGATATGTCGAAAAATAAATGTGCATTGGTTAACTTAAGATACGTTTTTGAGAAACGTGACGCCTTTGCCCCGGTTGATCTTTGGTAATTATTTTTTCTGGATCGTTACAGAGGCAAATTAAAGAATACTTAGATACTTAAAATTAAATCTTGTACAGTTCATTTTAGGAAACACTCAATTGCTTTGCGGGTACATTTTGAGAGGGCAGAAACATTTTGGATTTTCATAAATAAACCACTACATGCGCTATGAACTACATACTTAAGAAACTGTTATTTTTATTAAAGTCATTATAAAATCTCTACAACTACCGAATGAATGTAATTTTATTACATTTGTATATTACCATGCACTAAAATGACAATAATGGACAATTCATTATCGTTATTCTAAATGATAATGATTAGGACACTTCAAAGTCTGATTAAAACTGTGAAAAATGACCTATCAAATTTACAATAGCTATATTCAGAAATTCGAACGTTTCCCATTCTTCGTCGACATATAAAAGCTACCTCTAAGTAATATGAATTACATTCACATAGACCTGTATTGTAATTTAATATCCGATAAATAGTATACATCAAAGTGGTATCTATAATATATCTACGTAACCGTATTTTTGGTAGATTACTAGCTTTGAATATTATATTTTATGATAAATGCTTTAGAAAAGAAGGCTTTAATAAAAAATATGTAATCAATATTTTGAACTAGACAGAACGATTGTCATGCAGTTTAGTAAAGTGTAGATTATAGACCCATATAAGTACAGATTCTAATGCAGATATTACCTAATATTGCTCATACAAAGAAATATGTAAGTAACTAATTTTGATTTTATTGCAATAAAGTTTTTATCAAATACGCTACAAAATATTAAATAGTTGGTAGCTGAGTTTTATAAGTAAGAGTTGTTAAATAAGTATTTATACTAACGTTATTGCTATAATAGTACGTAGTGTATGTTATGAAGCATTTAATAAAATTTTAGGAAACGTTTTAAGCACGCGTTCCAGAGTACATAATATTATATAGAGATATTATTATGATCAATAAATTACAATTACCTGAAAATATTTTTGTTGAGTAACGAAAGTGATTTGATTGACATTATTAAATTGCTATTTTTTTATTTTCATAATCATTTATTTCTCATGAATTAATTAACATTTCATGCATTTAAAGTGATAAAAAGAGCACTTAAATATAAATAAATATACGCATACAACACCTCATACCAATTCGATTGCTTTTGAGGATTATAGTAAATTAAACATTTTTCTTACAATTTCTATAATGTGAAGTTACACGAAATTATTTTATTGGTAGCCTAGTGGGTAGAACATTAGACTCGGAAGCAAGGCCCAGGTTCGATTCCCAATGCGGGCATGTACCTTCATAGGTACATAAACAAAGTCATCTTTGTTTTCTAAGTTATGTACATTTGTGAAGTTATAGTAGCAATACCACTAGCTAACTGTGAAGGAAAACATTGTGAGGAAATATGAAAGTCTGAGCTACTCACATACCTCAGCGCTTGAAATCGCCAATCCGCGTTGGGCACGCGTGGTGATTAAGCCCATACTCTCTCCCCGAGAGAAGGCCTGTGCCCTAGAGTGGGACGTATATAGGCTGCCTATGATATGATGATTTTATCGCTAAGTGCTCTTTCTAATCATGATAAAAGTATGTTTTTCACAAATAAATGGTTATTCCCAGTAATATCATATTTATAACCCTGCCTACGCTAAGTAGATATATTGTTAAACAGGGTGTTTCACTAGTTTTTTGCATATTTAACTCCATGCCACTTGCAGTGCATAGGAATGTCTTGCCTGTGCTATTGACCTAAGTATTAATTTATCTACATGTGATCTTTATCAGCAAATTATAATTACTTACTTAGTTAACTTGAAAACCGTTTTGAATTTAGGTAAAATAACATAATTGCCCACATAACAACTAAGAACATATAAATAGGTGGAGCCTACTTACTTATGTATTCAGTTTAGTGCGTTAAGAATTAAAAAAAAAATAAGTGCACCCAAGTTGCGGATTTTGTAGCAACATGTCTTTGACATATTTTATTCCAAACCGAATTAAGTACTAATAACGGCACAATTTATTTCATGGACTATTTAATTTTAGGGCAACTTAACATTAAATTATAATGGTTATTTGCAGCCGACTGTACAACTTCTATTGTACCTACTTACCTAGAATAATTTACATTTTATTGGTTTACATGTATATAATTTCATGAACTACTTGTAATTAGAAACGAATGTTGGTCTATAAAAAAGACATACTTACTTAACTTTATTTTTCGTCTTAAAATAAACAATAAATAAAAGCAATATAAAATGATTTATCCATTAAAATATCATTGATAACTAATTATAACAATCAATCATAAAATACATTATTTGCACATGTAATCTACATTATCAAGAATATCCAAAATGTAAATACTAACTTATATCTAATTAAATTCCAAAATTTTATAGCTTTAATAACAAAAATATTAACCCTATTTTATTACATAACTTACCTTTATTTTTTTTTTAAATTTATTGCAGTTCCTTTAATTACACTTAGTACGTGTAGCAGTGATAAAACTTAGTAAAAGTTACCGTTCGGCATACAGTCTATTTAACTCGAAACTAAAGTTACAATTAGCTAAAATAACTATCTTCCTGAAAATATACTTATTGAGTTCGAAGTCGTCCGTTTCCTGACAAGATTTGCCTCCACTGTGAAAAAAAGGAAAAAAACATTATTTATATAACACCTGCTCGTCAATGGCATATTATGTGTCATGCAAACTAAACTTAAAGCAAGTCATTTGTGTCCTATGGTCTAGTCGGGTCATTATAAATGTACTGAATTTCATAATCCCCTAGGGAATTATGACATTTGAATTTGGAATGCAATCAACATTGAATATACGAGCTCCTTGCAACCCATGACCAAACGTCAAAATTAGAATATAAACTTTTCATAGAGCCCTACACCAAGAAGAATTTATTCAAAATTAGAATGAAAACTTTTCATAGAGCCCTAAATCAAGGAGAATTCTTTTTAATTGTATTATGTTTTATTGCCTCGCAGTGTTTATATAAAGTAGAGTATGCATTTTGGGGATAAAGCAGTGTATTTGTCTCGGGCGTTTTTGAACCCCTCGGCCTCGGGATTCTAGCTTTAAGTCCCTCGCTTCGCTCGGGAGTTAACTCTGTAACTCCCTCGCTTCGCTCGTGAGTTAACCCTAGGATCCCTCGTCCTTGGGGTTCAAAATATCGCCCGAGACATAATACACTGCTTTATCCCCTTAATGCATAATCTACTATTTTAACATCATGTGGGGATCAGGAGCTAACTAACGCCACCAATGGAAAAAAATCATACCCAAAAAACAAATTTTATGATACGTTTTTGCAATCAGGAGACCTCATATCTAATATGTATATAAAAATCTCGTGTCACAGAGTTTGTTATCGAACTCCTCCGAAACGGCTTCACCGATTTTTACGTTTTTTTTGTGTATATAACTACCTATGTATTTGTAATTCTTTCTCCTATTTGTGCAATAAAGTGTTCTCTATCTAGGTATCTATATTCGGTCGATCTGAGCAAAACAACGTTTACCGAGTCAGTAAGTCAGTCGTGACAGCTATATCTAGAAACTACTGTCTAGGCCCTGGGGTAAATAACTTAGGACTTTAATTGATTACAACGTGATGACCATTTTATAAATGCTTTAATTATTGGCCCTAAGTTCTAAAAATATTTAAAAAATTTAAAGTTTAAAAAATCCCCGACACAAAAACCTAACTCATTTTAGTATAAATGCTTTAATTATTGGCCCTAGGTTCTAAAAAAAACTTAAAAAATTTAATGTTTAAAAAATCCCCGACACAAAAACCTAACTCTTAAAAAGTAAAACCCATCAATGTCGCTCATTTCAGCCAAAGAAAAGCAACAACATTTTTGTTGGCTATTTTTTTTATCGCACTTCAAGCCTAGGGTGTACGTTGCTTCAGTCAAAGCACCATCCCTATACCTCTTACCGTTTTGTCAGGCAGTTGACCATGTCCATAAACGGCTGAGTGGATTTCCATCAAACATGGCTAAGAACCATCTGGACCAATCTAGCTTCCAATTAAAAAAAAAAACGGCATCGAAATCGCTTGACCCGTTTAGGCGTTACGACGGAACGTACTGACACACAGACATAGGCTTCAAACTTATTTTGCGTAGCGTCCTTAACTTGGAAGTTTGATTTTTTTACAACTTTAAGGGACTGAAGACTTGAGTATGTGGTTTCAACTTGATACCTCCAGGCGTTTTCGAGATAGACGGACGGACAGAAGGACGAACAACAAAGTGATGCTATAAGGGTTCCGTTTTTTCTTTTTGTACCACAAGATGCTAAGTGCATGTCTGGCCACGCGCAGTATAGGGTTCCGTAGAAGGAGTTTATTACATGCTTAACAGAAATAACTATTTCTATGGTTTATTGTATGGTTTTCCTACACTCATAATATTTTTAAACGACCAATCCAACGATACCCGACAATTTGGTGTAGCCGAGAAAAACAATTGCATCCCAATTCCAAATTTCAGCTTTCTGGTACACCGCCGACAGTAGACGGGCACAGACAGACAGACAGACAGACAGACAGACGGACGGACATGGCGAAACCATAAGAGTTCCTTGTTGACTACGGAACCCTAAAAACCTACCCGTAATGAGGAGTAGACGAGTACTGTTCCTTTCCTGGGCGACATGGAGATTATGTAACACCCTGCTTGAAAAAAAATTTTACCTGTGGAGTCCTGGGGAGTGAGGGGCCGCTTGAGGGTCTGCTGTATGATGGAGAGCCAGCCGGCACGTTCATCGTGGCTAATGGCTGCCAGGCTGTACGTCCGCTCGGGAGTAATGAGGTGGAACGGGAAGCGCGCCTCCTTGCAACCGTTGCCCGTGTTGGAGACCTTTATGGAGTAGCCGTTGGACTCGTGACCTGCGGGTTTGCGTTAATATTGTTATTACTACTAATTCTTTATAGCAGTTGCGGTGGTAGCCCAGTGGGTAGAACAATGGACTCGGAAGCGGGAGATAAGATAAGATAAGAATATTCTTTATTGCACACAAGAAGCGAGACATAAAATATGAAAGTTACAATGAAAAAGTACAATGGGCGGCCTTCCCAGGTTCCATTCTCAGTGCGGGCCAAAGTTACGTACATCTGCGAATTTGTAGTAGCAATACTACACGCTAACTGTATAGGGAAACATCGTGAGGAAATCCACGGCTTCGTTGGTTCCGCACGTATTGACTTGTCTGTCCTGTGGGCTAGGCTGACTAAGCTGTGAAGATGGTATAGGTGCTGAACTAGCCTACTCCATCTTTTAAAAAAAAAAGTCCCAGGAACTGCAGCGTTCGAGTGGTCCCTTCATCCATTTAGTGTGATTGAAGGTGCCACTGGAGGCTGCATAAATCATCCCTCTCTCAATCGCGTAGATGCAAAAGCCAAAGTTTTTAGCACAAAAAGTTTACAAAATGTGGAGTCAGTGGTTGGGGGGATAAGTCACAATAGCTAAAGGGGGAGGCATGAGCGGAAAACTCTAACCCATCCTCAACAGTGTTGATGAATTACTGTTTAATCGCTTTTTATTCTATCACATGGGTGGTAAAACGGATAGTGAATGAACTGCATTATTTCGTTATGCGGCGGTCTCCACGCTATAAGCATTTTCTACCAGATGAGGTTACGAATTATGTTTTGTTTAGTTTAGCACACCTTACCTAGATGTAAGAAATCGTCATCTTGTAAGCTAGAGCATCGTCACGTTATATGACACAAAGTAAATAGCGGTATCTAGCCGTCAGACAGAATTTTTGTGTTATGTACTGTCCAACAGTTAATTTTCCTGGTGTACAGAAATTCAGCATGCGTTATCCTCTACCTAAACAGCCATGTTCCGCTCCTATTTTGAATAATTCGGAGTTAGTAGAATATCTCACTAAAGATTTAAACTTATAAAAATCATTAAGTACAAATAATAGCAGAATAACTGAACTATTAACTCCTGTCTGTCTTCTGAGATCAAGGTTCACAACTTGCCAAGAATCTCTTTCACGTCATGTAAAGTGTCAAGCACAATAAGTCAAGGTGTAGGCATATTTTATTCATCCACCTAACCAGCCAATATAGAAGAAGAAGAAGAAGAAGAAGAAGAAAGACATTTATTCGGAAAAATTAACACATCACAAGAAAAAAAGGCATAACTTGTAGCAAAAACAAGTACAAAGAAAAAACAAGTCACATAAATACAACATAATACAAGACAAAGTCAGAGCATGCATCAGAGTGCATCCTGTTGGGCAAGCTCAATGTTAGGCATATGCCTCTTCACTTTTTCGCTAAGCCATCCGGTTCCTTCCCGGTCTCATCCCTAAACTTCCAGCGGTTTTCATAAGAACTCACCAAGGAATATCTCGCCCTTCGGATACGCATCAAGTGGTTCATCGTGGTACATAAGCTTTCTGTTGTCCAGAGTGAACCAGCGTCTCCTGTGGGCGTCGGAGGCTCGCGGCCCGGTCTTCCAGAGCCAGCCCTCCCTCGCGAAGTCTTTGGGCAGACGAAGCAGGAGCTCGGACTCTGAAGCCGCAGGGAAAGCCACCTGGAGCTGGTGCAGCTTGGCGCAGCGGATCGCCATGTACCTGAGAAGAAGACGACGCAATTAAGGTACTAGACGTAGACTGACCGGCTCCTACACTATTGAAAATGGATTATTAAAAAAAACACGAGGTACCTACTGAAAGTAACTACCTACCTACCTACTCTATTTTAAATCGGTCCAAGTGTTCTAAAAGTACCTATTTTAGAACCCTTGGACCGATTTAAAATATAGTAGGAGAGTATTTATCTGACGGATAAATATCGGTATGTATAGGTATGCCCTTCTTTTTGTGTTCTGAGGGTATGCCTCATCCAAGTGGCAGGAAGACGCTGGATGCAATCCGCTTCCAACCGGTCTTTTTGGAAATCCATGGAGGAGGACTGTGTCCAGCAGTGGACTTCTTGTGGCTGAATGATGATGATGATGATGATAGGTGTGCTGAATACAGAGTGTTAATTAACTAACGCCCTTCCCAATAATTACGATCAATGCGTCTAGTACCGTAAACCGAAAATTTCTTCGAAAGACACCTTGTCGCACCATATTCGTTTTCAAAATAAATGTCATAGATTTATTTATGAATACGAATACGAATGTGAAATGTTAACACTTAATGTAGTTAACCTGGCGCTGGTTTGGTTTATACTCGTTGGTTCTTACCCAAGGACAAGGACGATGAAAATTACGCATCCATTTATTTTACTTTGCATACTAACAGTGACTTTGGGTGAGACTTATATGCAGTAGTGGACCAGTGTGGTCTAATTGATCAAATGATTACTCACCAGCAATTTATGACTTCCGGGTCATCGTGCGTGACGTAGATGTGTCTCGTGCTGCCGTCTTTGAGGAATGTGATCTGCAGTGAGTTTAAGTGGCCTATCTTTTGCGGTGCAAAAGCAACGTTCAGCTCCGATAGCTTGAGGATGCCCTTCGGCTCTCTGTGCTCTTTTACGTGGTATCTGGAAAGTGGGATGGTAAGTGAGTATTATTTGATATTTATTCGAAGAACAGTAGATAGAAAGATAGAGAACACTTTATTGTAGGTACATAAAAAAGTAAAAAGGGAGAAAAGGAATAGTACTATTTGTTTTGGAAAACAAACAAAAACCGAATGGCCCAGGTGACCATTGTCACATCATACTAACTGGGTGTTTGGATGTTTGTGACTCAATCACGCAATAACGGCTGAACGGATTTACATGAGACTTGGCGTACAGATAGACAAAGACCTGAATTACTTGATATTCCGGTAATGCGTTCCCGTGGGATAACATTTATTTTAAGTGTAAAATAGATGGCGTTGTGTGAGCGAACGTTGTGTTTTAAAAGTAAATGGCGTTGTGCAATAATCGTATAAATGGATTCTGTGGCGGTACGAATTTGGCGGGGGCAGTTGTGTACTTTTAACTGATTATTACTGTAGGCGGAAATTGTACCTAAGTATGGAAGGCCTCACTTCAAAAGCTGCCTTACTACCTAGTTCGGAAGCGGTACCATTGGATTAGACAGGAGAATCGAGTGGGTCTGCCACGACAAATGAATGTACATTGGGTAGCCGAATTGCTACTAGAGCATGGATACCGGTTTACAAAATATTCACATTTGAAAAACCGGTTTTGAATGATCCTAATACCGGTATTTAGGTATTTTCGGTATTACGGTTAAATATCTTAACAGGGAACTTGCATTTAACTTAGATTGGAGTGACATTGCTTTTATACCAAATTAGTCATATAAAAAGTTAGGAAAAATTACAAAATACATATAACCAAAAAATTTTTTTTCGCAATTTTCGTGATAGCAAAAATAGCGAAAAAAAAGTTACCCTAGTAATAAAAAACTTATTAGGTTTAGTTTTTCATTGAATTCTAAACGTTTTTTTTTTTATAAGGGTGTAGATGCATAAAAACATTGTTTTACGAGATAACTCAAATATTGATAAACGGTTCATACATACCTATACTTATACTTTATTGCACACATAAAATGACATGAATAAAACAAAACATTTACGTTATAAGGCGTTACGCGCAAGTTGTGACGTCATTGTTTGAACCCGATTTGTATGGCGCGTTTTTGTACCACGTGACTATTATTGACTTTTCGACAGGCTATGTTATAAAAAGTAGGCTTGGAGAAAAAAGTTTCACATGGCCTCTCCTATGATATTAAAATATTTTTTTGTGCAAGTTCTCCATTGTATCGAAAATCAAAACTACCCTTAAGCGCGCGCGCGCTAGGGACTCGACGCGCTGTTCAACTCTACATACAAATAATAACTTCATAATGTGAAACATATTGGGACTTTCTCAGATTTTTAATCTGGCTTTACGATTTTGCTGCACTTTTTAAGAGTCTGAGACAGCCTAAATATAGAACTCATGTTTTCTAGGCTTTTGTACCAACTAGAGCTTCGGGATCGATACAGGTTTAACATCATCATCATCAGCCATTTGACGCCCACTGCAGGACATAGGCCTCCCTCATGTTTTTCTAACCAACGGTTTTGCCATAATCGCCACGCTTGGCAGGCGGGTTGGCCATCGCAGTGATTGGAATCTCAGGAAGACGCTGCTGCTCGTCTCCTGGTAATTATTTCCTTAGTCGCCTTCTACGACATCCACGGAAGAAAATGGAGTGACGCTATTCTTAATCCGGCGCCACGCGGATCTCCTCCTCAGTCCCATAATAATCTAGTCTTGGTCCCCTGCACTATGTGCTGTTCCTACAGTACAGTAGTGACATGACACAGTATTGTATCTAACTGTAAGTATCATCAGGCGAAACAGGTGTACATTCATGGTACACGTGCAGAGCTGACGACACTGTGGCTCTACCGAATGCTGACTTGAAACGGGTTTTCGCTTGGTCTGCTATGAATCTGCTCGCTTTCGACCCTTTCAAATCAAATTATGTATGTATACACTATTAATTTTGAGTGGTATGAAATATATAGCAAAATGACCGTGCCTCACAATAGCTATCGAAAATTTATATTACAGAAGAAAATATTTTCAAAACTATCTCTAGACAAACTCGAATCCATCCATCCCAGCTGCCATCCCAACAAGCCATCCCCGGTAGGTACATGCGTGCAACGGGTCCGTGGGTCATTGTTCTGTGAGACGGAGGGCGGTACTAATTGTTTTTTTAAACAGGATTTGTCAACTCGTAACAAGATTACTCAAGTATTTTTTTTAATTACGTCTATACTTAGAAGTAATTGTCTAAATAGATGCCATTTTTAATTACTAATAACTTACAAGCCACCCGGAAATGAGCCAGTATGGTTATTGGTAACAGCTACCAAGTTAACGGTATTTCAGCGACCATTCTCTCGGTTGCTTTGGGGATAGTGCAAAGGTTTTCGTAGGTGGCGCTAGTGTTAGTCCCTGGAGCCCCTTAACAGACAAACATGATAATTACCTCGAAGCATGATTCGCCAAATATAGAAAATAATACATCGGTGTATACGCCGTTCTACGTTTCTATTTCACAACTGATTGTTAGAGACTCGCAATCGAGCTGCTATTTATCAAAGAATTTAAAATCCCTGTCGTTAAACAAGATAGAGTTAATTGTGACAAACGATACGAGGCTGGATAAAATTAAATTGGATAAATTCACTCGGAATAGGTATTCACAAAACAAAATACAACGGGCGATATTAGCAAACTGTTATTGCTAAAACGGGTGTACTACTGTATCTTGCAAAGATTAAAATAGACAAAATCTTGGAATTTATGGAAACATCGGTTTGTATGAAATTGTTTTTATTTTGTTTTACCTTGATTTCTTTTTTTTAACGTTATGATAAGCTGTGATTTTTTCAGGGCCTTAAATATTTTTTATACATTAATTTTATTTTTATCGGGACTTTTGTCCTGATATTTATTGGGCAGTACGATACAAAAGTCAAAGTCAAAAATTTTATTCACTATAAAAACAAAATGTTTACTTAATGAACGTCAAAGCTGTTAGATTCGCGATTAATAGATTATGCGGAGAAGAAACAAAAAACATCTCCACATTTATTCTTTTCAAAACAGGTTCCTTTTCCTCTGTCAAAACAGCTTTGCTTAATTAAAAGAGTTTTCAACTCAAACTTACACTACACTAGATACCTAGAAACAATCGTCCCTGTTAATAATAATAGGGGTTAAAGTATGAAATTGCTGTTTTATTGCAATAGGTTCTTTGAATTGACATAGAATCTTCATGGTTTGAGGTTTTCGAATGAAACTTTTTTCAAATGGTTTCTATGATGTTCTTTTTTTAAAAAATGTGAAACATTTGAATATCGACTTTCAATTGTTTTTGTTACATATTCAATTTAGACAAGAAAGATGGAAACTGCGAAAATTCGAGTGATTTTTGAATACGAGTTCCGACGCGGAACTAACGCGGCAGAAACAGCCCGCAATATCAATGCTGCGTTTGGAGAGGGGTCTACTAATGAACGCACCGTGCGATTTTGGTTTAAACGCTTTCGTGATGGAAATTTCGACTTAAAGAACGAGCCACGAGGAAGACCGCCCACACAGGTGAATAACGATGAATTAAGAGAGATAGTGGAAGCCGACCCTAGTCAAACTACCCAGGAATTAGCGGCATGGTTTAACGTTACCTTACCCACAATATTGACTCACTTGCGTCAAATCAATAAAATAAAAAAATACG
This sequence comes from Yponomeuta cagnagella, assembly GCA_947310995.1. Taxonomy (NCBI): domain Eukaryota; kingdom Metazoa; phylum Arthropoda; class Insecta; order Lepidoptera; family Yponomeutidae; genus Yponomeuta; species Yponomeuta cagnagella. The sequence continues at coordinate 11,953,556 of OX371277.1, forward strand.
AAAAATGGGTGCCTCATAATCACTCGAATTTTCGCAGTATCCATCTTTCTTGTCTAAATTGAATAACAAAAACAATTGAAAGTTGATATTCAAATGTTTCACATTTTTAAAAAAAAGAACATCATAGAAACCATTTGAAAAAAGTTTCATTCGAAAACCTCAAACCATGAAGATTCTATGTCAATTCAAAGAACCTATTGCAATAAAACGGCAATTTCATACTTTAACCCCTAATATTTATACTAAATTATTAATCAACTAACTAATGATGTTATTTTGTAGTTTGAACTTATTTACTTTACAATTTCTTAATGAATTTGTCTTTCTCATCAGTAATGTTGTTCTAGACTGTTCCGTAATTAAGTTATCTAATTATATTCAAATAGATCAACTAATAGTGTTTGAACATACAATCATCTGCAAACAAATCATCAACTTGAGAATTTTAAGATAAGTCTATGTGGTACATTACACTAAATGGAGTTTAAGTCGAGATTTTGACAGTTCGTGCATTATCTGTCAAATGCTTGACTTAAGCTCTAGTTTGCGAGATCTGCAAGTGGCCCTAAGTACCTAAGTACATTTAAACCTAAGCATTGCAGGCAATGCATCTCATAAAGTATATCAAGCAAGCCACACTTTTATGATCCTTTGCGCCGGAAATCCCCGGGCGTGAGCGAGTGGGACAACGACATCGTCAATCTCGCTCGCACTTGCGCCGTGCACAATGCGTACGGCACACACAGCACTCACTCACTCCAGTACTTTGTTGCTTAGAATGCGCACGAGCGTTTTTTGGTATAATTTCGTGTTTTTTTTTATCGAACCGGCATTGTTTATTGTTACTGTGATCACTGTTTACCTGAATGACCTTGGCCTGAATGCTGACTGAACTTCCAACGCGCTATTTTATGCGCTTTTTCATTGTGTAAGTAAAGGATTCAGTCACTCACTGCAGTTCCTGATGAAGTGATGATGCCCGCCTGTGTTGAATGCACTTGGAGTTTTACTTAAATAGGTATTTCTGGATTATTTAGAAAGTATAGATGCAGAATCATTATTAGGACTACATTATCTGAAAATATTTTACGGGGACTGCAGCGTGTCACTTAGTCCAAATCTTACAACATGTTACTTAGGTTAAATCTTCCATTTTTAGGGTTCCGCAGTCCGACAAGGAACCCTTATAGTTTCGCCATGTCCGCCTGTCTTTCTGTCTGTCTGTCCGTCCGTCCGTGGCCTAGCGCAAAGACCGGTGGTACTTGTCTGTCTGTCTGTCCGTCCGTCCGCGGCCTAGCGCAAAGACCGGTGGTACTAGAAAGCTGTAATGTGGTATGTGTATACATATTTATCACGCCGACAAAGTTAAATAATAAAATGTCAGAAAGTTTTTTAATGTACCTCCCCTAACATAAAAAGGGGGGGGGCTGATTTTTTTTCTTCTCTACCCCACCGTGTGGGGAATCGTTGGATAGCTATTTTAAAAACATTGGGAGTTTACTAAGATCATTTTACAATTGAGGCATCCATTTTCGAAATATTTAGCTTGTACCTGTGTCCCCCCCCCCCCCCTCTACAATCTAAACCTTTGCATTTAAAATCTAAAAAAAAATCACGATATTTGCTACATATATAATAAATTTAAAAGAAAAATTATCACAGCTGAGTAGGCTTTACAGGTTAATGGTCGATTACATTAATGGGATTAGTAAAAAAGCCTCCTATTTTGTTTGATAGCTGAATTTTGTGATTATGTTAGGTAATAGGTTGTAATAATAACTAGATGTCTGTGGAACCCTAAGCTACGCGTGGCCCGACACGCTTTTATTTGTACTTTTATTCATAGAAAACATAGTATTTTGAAAGTGTATTGTATGCAGTTCATTAAAACTTAAAAATACTTCAGTGGTGCAAAAATAAATCACTATAGCACTATAATGTCAAGCAAAACTCCCGATTACCCAAAGCATATTTGTTTAGTTGTAATTTGTTCTTGTTAAATCGTATCGCTCCTGTCTTTCATTTTGACCCACCAAAAAAGTAGTTAATGGGATAAAACTGGTAGATAACGTTATAACCCGGATTAAAACTGGATTATAACTACTGGGTTATAATCCACTACCCATCTCTAGGTGTATTACAATTTACTTCGCGGTGACGATGACGTTGTCGGCAAATATTTGTGCGATTGCACAGCACTGACGTCCGAGCGCGTCGGAGAGGTGTGGTGGAAGTTTTCGTACTTTTTACGTCACCGTTTGCATAGTAAGGCTTACATAAGCAGCCTATATACGTCCCACTACTCCTACTGCGGGGCGCGTACTATCTCTCTCTGTCCACCGCGTACACGTACGTAACACATCAGACACTCAGTCACACTCAGTTTTCCTTTTGACGATGTTTTTCTTTACATTCAGCGAGTACAAATTCAGTGCCACAAATTCACAAATGTACGTACGTGGGTAACTTAAAAATACAATGCCATTGGTTCATCTCAGTATCGAAGCCAGGACCTCTCGAATGTGAGGGTAGCGACATACGGTAGCGCTGCCTGCGATTGCTGTGCTCAGCGAGTCTGGTCGGAAATTGTTAATTGAAATTTATAGTCTCCTGTGTGATTTATAAAACTATCTTTCTTGTGAACATATATAAGGCCACCACAACACGGGCTTAACCTAGCGTGGTGACCACAGTAAACTCTCTGCTTGTATGTAACAATTTTTATTAATAAAAAAACTTTTTACTTAATTTTTTTTAAATCACACGCGGTGTACAGACAACAGCCCGCTTAGTACCTTAAGTCGATATTCAAGGTACCTATGTTCATCATTATAGTCCACGACTATACAATAAATAATAATAAATAAATAGTAATAATAAATAACTTACACACAACACAATCACTTGAAAGATCAGAAAGAGTGAAAACTTTATCAAACACCACTTATTTACCACGTATTTGTACAGGTATGCATAATCGGCTGGCTAAAGTAACTTGCAGAAGATCTATTGTAAAATAGTTACTACCATAGAATAGTTTGTTATTATGACGTCGTTATTGTTAAACGTCCACAAATAGATTTGGGCGTTGACGAAAATAAATATAAAGGTGCCAGACGATGTTCAGGTCTAGGTAGGTATGTCGTCATTGTATTAGCCATTTACCTAGTTCATTGTCTCTCATTGGTTACGCGGGTAAGTTTACTACAGTTCAATCTGATTTTTCCGATGACGACGTTTCGTTTGAACTAGTGATGGGGATGTGATTGATGGTTGTGTGATATGGGTGCCACTTAGCGTTCATTTTCTAAGACCAGAAAGAGAATCCATTCAGCTTTTGTAGTATTAAAATTTAGAAGCATTGTGTGAAATCTTTTAAACATAACATCATCAAAATTAAAAAGTTTCTGAATGCACGCCTGTCAGTTTCGGGTACTTTTTATATTGTCCTTCGCTAACACGTCCCCTTTTTGGTGCAAGTATTACAACCTGAGACGTCCCTTACCGACCCTTCCGTCCACATTCGCTCGATACATTAATTTATTTCTTCATTCTCTTCATATGTCCAAACCAACGCAACTTTCCCTTCTCTATTTAAGTCCCTATTCTAGTAATCCTCTTTCAGTTCACGACGTTTTCAAATCACACTACTGCACAGACAGACAGACGAATAGTTGAGTCTTAGTAATAGTGTCCCTTAGCCTTTGGCTACGGAACGCTAAAAATGAAGAAATATCTCTCAGAGTCTCTTAACTTTAGTAGGCCTTTTATTTTTTTATGATTTATAAAAAGTTCAAGCTAAATCGCTGTTGTTTTTTTAGGGTTCGTCTGCCCGTCTGTCTGTCACCAGGCTGTGTCTCATGTGAAGCGTGATAGCTAGGCAGTTGAATTTTTCGGCAGATGATGTATTTCTGTTGCCACTACAACAAAACTATTTAAGGGGGGCTCCCACACAACAAACGAGATTTTTTTGCCGTTTTTTGCTCGATATTAATAACGGCAACACTTGAAATATTCAAATGCTGTATATGGTACGGAACCCTTCGTGTCGCGAATCCGACTTGCACTTGGCCGGTGTTTTTATAAATAAGACCGTAATCTTTTAACTTTCGTAATAATAAGGAAAAGTCGCGCCAAAAGTGCATTTATCGTATCAAAGTATCAGCTACGGATCGTTAGAGTTTGTTTCTATAATTTTAGCTGAATTTTTGCCCCCGAGCCCTCCTGGTGGCACTTAACTGACACTTTTGCGTTAATCTAAATAACGATTTGTCTATCAACGATTTCTGGATGTCCCTCTTATAATGGACTAAAATGTAGTACGTAAGCTTGATATGCTTTCGACAGAGCTCACTAAACAAACTTGACTTATTATCGCTGGAAATTAGGGCTGTCCAAACTTGGCCTTAGTGGCGACAAGTGCAGAACTGCAATTGTATGTTCACAAGCGCTGAAATGTCTCCTTCTTAAGAAAAATAATAGTCTGATAGAGTTGGACAGATTGAGGCATAGTAAGCGCGAAAGGATTCAACCACTTCATGAGAAAAAGCCTAAGATGCCAGAAAGATATGAACTCTGATCTCAATTAGTGATTGATCAGTGATGAACCACGTTCGATTTCATCGCTCAATACTGGGGCTGAAGACGCGTTGACAACTTGACACAGTCAAGTGAGCTTTGTTCAATTTGGCACTTTGATCGGTGTTGCCATAATCAAAATATCGTCGAGGTATTCGTTAAATCTACATTATCCAAGGGGAGAGAGTGTGAACGGTGTTTTAGTTACAACTTTACTCACTTCAACGTGTCCTCAGCTTCGTTGAGTATGAACTTGCGGAGCTGATATCGGCTGTCCTCCTTCCCCCGCTTCATGAGGAAACCCTCCATGGTGCCGGACACGTATGACTGCCGTTCTGGATGGCAGAACTCCTCGCGCTCGTACTTGGCGCGGATCCACTGCTCTACCAGCACCCTAGAATGGATGGAAACGGTATTGAAATTCCAGATTAAGCTGCCACTAAAATATTACATTTAGAATCCTTCTATAATAACTAGGCAAAGTCTGTAAAACAGCAATTTTGCTGAGGCTCTGTCCTTTTCATCACACATCTGTATTCAGTGTACTTATGTACCTATTTATATAAAAGCTTCTGTATATGAACTTGAGTGATATTTAAAGTCCGATTTATTTTTTATTTCTTATTTTACTAGAATTCTAGCACAAATTTATAACAGACTGTAAACCATATTCTATTAAATATAAACTGATGACACTTCCAGCTATTTATATCCATGACATAGGTACTGTCTATTTGTGTTTAACACCGACATATATTTCCCCAAGTTAAAGACACCCATAATATTAATACGCAGGAGACTGATCTGCCTGCCGAGATGATCGATATCCTCAGGTATTGGTATGAGCATCAGACTAATGCTGTCAGGTGGGCGGGGTCCCTATCGGACGGGTACAGGTTGGAGTGCGGGGTGAGGCAGGGGGGGTTGTCTTTACCAAAGCTCTTCAACCTGTACATGAACCAGTTGTTGGTGGAGCTAGAGGGCACGGGTATCGGGTGTTCGATAGATGGCAAAATGGCCAATAACATCAGTTACGCGGATGATATGGTGCTGCTAGCTCCATCTATCCGAGCATTGAAGAGACTGCTGACGATCTGTGAGGAGTATGCTGCGGCCCATGGGCTCAGATACAACGCGAAAAAAAGTGAGCTGCTTGTTTTCAAGGGTGGAAGCAAAACATACTCGACTGTACCGCCAGTACAGTAGTACCGCCAACTGTGTGGGTCACCTATGGCGCGCGTCAAAAATTTCAAGTATCTGGGTCACTGGGTCGAGGATGACCTGTCAGATGGCTTGGACATTGAACGTGAACGGAGGGCGTTGGCCGTGAGGTGCAACATGCTGGCCCGCAGGTTTGCACGATGTACTAAGGATGTAAAAATAACCTTATTTAAGGCATTTTGTCAGACATTATACACGTGCAGCCTGTGGGTTAGCTATACGCAGCGATCATACAACGCCCTCCGGGTGCAATACAACAATGGCTTTAGGATGCTGTTGGGGCTGCCGCGATACTGCAGCGCTTCAGGGATGTTCGCAGAAGCACGCACAGATGGTTTTCACGCGATTATGCGAAAGAGAGTGGGATCCCTGTTATTTAGAGTGCGCGGCAGCGCCATCAATGTTCTCCTCCAGACCATTGCGGACAAGGTCGCTCACTACCTAGAGCCTGGGGGGAGCCTAGGTTATGTCTCTAGTGTAAACAAATACTGTACATATTTTATTACAAATTTTATATATATATTTTAATCAATACAATTTTAATTTAGATTAATTTTTCACTGATTTTATAATTATTGTATTATATTTTATATTAATTAATTCTGCCGTGATGTTAATATTTTTATTATTATTGCTTTTATTATTGTCAAATATGGACCCAGGTCTGAAATAAATATTTTCGTTCATTCATTCATTCAATACACGTCACAAAAAACAACTAAACCTACTGTAATCGAGAATTAAAATGTTATATTGCGCCCATACTATATGGCAACAAAAATAAATAACAGAATTCCAAAATCAATATAAAACGACACTAGTATCACGTCATATAATAATAAACTAAAAGCACATCTAATTCAGATCTGCCCCTACACAATTGAAGAACATTTTACGAAATGAAATATAAATTTATGTTAACTTAGTAGACTATGTATGACTAGATGGAATGCTGCATTAAGCTCACTAATAAGTTTTTACAAAACCTTCCTATGTCCACATTTATTCCATCGAAAAGTTTAGGAAATTTCACAAAAACCACCAAGGTTTGCTTGTAGGACAATCGTTTTGGCCAAAAAGCACCAAATTTAATCTGGGGACAAAGGTTGTTCTTGTAAAAAACGCCTCAATTGCAAAAGAAAGCAAGAAATGTTCTTACTCTAGCATATAAGTTACTATGCTGCAATATCTGTAAAAGGTAGCTAAGTTTCCAAGCACCTACTCTGTTTATAAGTAAGAACTTTTGTACAGACACTTAGTGGCAATAAATAAATTGAATTTGAATATGAATTTAATCAATCCATGTTGTTATGTTTGGTATAATAAAATAATCTTCACAAACAAAAGACGTAATTAATCTTCCTCTATGCTTATCTACCTACCGCTAATAAATAAGCAGTATGTACCAGGTAGGCGATTAGCGGGCGATCTTTAATGAAATTATAGATTGGCGATCAGCGAACTGCCTGCCCTGATACAAGCGCAGCGTTGAGGCAAAATATGAGGCTAGGTATGGGCATCTCTAACTAACTAGTCAACTGACTTACTCTTGGCTTACTCTTTCTCTACACTACAGTATCAGAAAGACTGCGGATAGACGGCACCCTACTGCTCTATCATATTGATATTCTGACTTGATATCTTGATGTATGAAAGACCTCATACCAACCTGCTTAGGTTTAGGACCTACGATATGTATTTCTAGGAGAAGGCTTGCTCTTTTAACTTCTCCTATAACTTATCTTGGATTGGAAGGTTATGACAGATGTTGTCGATGATATGTTGCACCAATTCGTTAATGAGAAATATAGAGACGGGGACGTACATTAAACATTATTGGAATTATTAATAATTTAAAGAAGGTCTAGACAATTTTTTTAAAACTCATCATGTGTAGCTGGATAGATGTAGAGTTATTAAGTTATTATGCAGCATACATAACTCAAATAATTCAAATTCACAGTTCTAACAATTAACTTTACATTTAAACTGAGTTTAGTAGCTATGTTAAAATAGGGCGTTCCCCTTCTTGTCGCTATAAGCTCCATCAGAAGTTAGATTCGAACTCAGATTAGTGACCATGCTTTTGGGGCTTTCGCCTTTTCAAATTTCCCAGAAACACCAAAACATTTTGGCACACTAGATGGCGCCGTGTGATCTTTGTCTCGAGGTATGGCTTCCTCGTGGCCTCAGGTCTTGGACACACAGAAACGACCTGGGGCGAGGGCTCGGAAAAGACGCGACGCGTTCTATACAGTTCGCTTCGCGCCCCCGCCCCGTCTCTTCTGTGTGGGCTTCGTCCCGTCCGTTCAGTACATTTTGTATGAAAATTAATTGGACAGACGACGCGTCCTTTCCACGCCCTCGGCCTACGTCCTTTCTGTGTGTCCAACGCCTCAGTTTTTAATCTAATATTTAATTGCAGTAACCCTACACGATAAGCAGCTGGGACGTACCAAGAAACAGATTTGTCTACTCTACTCACTGTGGGTCATTCTTCACCGGCCGCCGATAGCAGGGTGGCACGCGATACTCGTACTTGGCCTTGGCCGCGTTATTGCCAACTTCCTTCATCCGCTGCACCTGCGAATCTTCCCAGCGGTCCAGCTTGAGGTGTTTTACTTTGCTGATGTGGGCGCCCATACTACGGTGGATGCTAGCGCAGCGCATGCAGATGAAAATGCCAAGGTTGTAGGACGCCCAGTCGGGTTCTAGAACAGAGGAAAAGTTACTGTCAGAGAGAGGAATGCTTCGGTAGAGCCGCGTATTCACGATCTTAGTAGGCTCGGACCGAGTGGAGTGACCAATTTTTGTCACTCGGGAAGCTACTCGTAAAGGGTACACCGGCGATCTTAGTAGAAAAAATGTAACTCTAACGAAAACGGCCATTTTTAGGGAAAAACGGAAGCTTTATATCACTTTGTTGTCTGTCCTTCCGTCCGTCTGTCTGTCAAGACCTTTTATCTCGGGAACGCGTCGAGGTATTGAGTTGAAATCCGTACCTCAAAAGGAAAAAAACAGAACCCTTCTAGTATCACTTTGTTGCCTTTCCGTCCGTCTGTCGGTCTATCCATAACACACCTACATCTTGGGAACGCATGGAGGTATCGAGTTAAAATTAAAACCATACACTCAAGTCTACAGTCCCTTGATGCTGTGAAAAAATAAATCTTCTAAGTTTACGTAAAAAAAAGATATGGCCGTTTATGCCGCAAAAACCGTATATTTCGACACTCAAGTGAATAAAAGTTTATGGGGTACTTGCCTTGCCGTTGACCTAGAACCATGAATTTGGCAAGTAATGCTACTAAGATGAAATCGCAAAAACTAAATGGCGCCAACTGTAGGAACTCCTGCGTTTCGTAAAGATGGCAGTGAAATGTTGATGTCTGTGGAGTTTTATGAGGCTGTGGAAGTGTTGTGAAACGTATGATTTCCATTGCCATGACCAAACTATTCTTTCTCTTTTCTTTTTATACTTTTATTGTTGAAGTTCGACGATAAACGTACCTATTTGATTCCGCTTCTATTCATCATAGCAGTACATTTTTGGTCATTTTAGAACGATGAGCGACTCCGTTAGCAACATAGCGGCTATAAACTGGAGCAAAAATCTGAATTCACTAATATGTGTGTACACTACCATCCGAGTAGCCTACAGTTTTTAGTCACTAAGAATAATTACTCTGTTCGAGCCTAATAAGATCGTGAACTCACAAAGACGACATCTCTACATAAAGTGACTGCATTTTTTAGAAGTTATCAATGAGCTCATGGTTAGTTAAATAGTCTTGGATAAGTGATTGCAAAGTTCAATAGTCTTGGATTCCAAGTGATCGCAAAAAACTATTATACATTTGTCACGCCATCTCTCTCAAGAGACTAGAAAGACTGAGGTATTCCCTTGTTTAAATGTTTGCAACCATGATTATGTTTGATATCTTGATATCAGTGAAATCGCGCAACTTTTATTGTGGTTTCATGCTCGATGTAAATGTCATGCTCAGCAATCATGATAATATTTTGATGTTTGTTGATAATGTTTTGATGATGACTTAAGTAGTAAGTTGATCCATGCCGATCTTGGATACATTGATTTTGTCTCAGTAACTCAACAGAGTGACTATTCACTAAAATAAAGGTAATATTAGTGCTTGCGGGCTACAGTTTCATAAAGGCCGAAAGGCGTTTATGAAACAATGGTTCATGAGTATCACACTACGATGGAGCAAGAGCGTTGTGTCACGTTACCGAGGGTTGTGTTAGAAATACGTATGTATGAGCTTTGAAATAATAGTGAACCAACCTTATGTTTTCGTTCGTGATAACATGAAAGTGTTGTGAAATTGGATTTCAGTGGTTTAACTTGGACACAACGTAAATCTTTTTTGCATTGATAGAAAGAGTAGGCTGCTAGGCAACGGAATCGCGCTAGACGCGTAAGCTAAACCCTACAATACCCCAACGTCTCCACGGCCTGCCTTCACGATCTGCTTACCCTTTTGCGACCTAAGGTTTCTTTTTGTATATATTTTTGGTGTTTTTTATTAGTATTAAGTTTTAGTTTAATTGTAGGTTAGGGGTTTTGATGATTATACTTTTACATTTCTAAATCTCTCTTTTATTTCTTCAGCTTCCGTTACCAAGGTAACGTGACAGTTGTTACAGAACTAAAAGAGCAGCTGAGGGTAATCCAATAGTGTATACCTATGCAAGCCTAGAAATATTTTTAATATTTTCCTGTCTGTCATTTTCTAGCGGAAAAGTCGTGAAAATCTGGGGAAGCCCCCGGAAAACTTGATCATTTCTATTATAGATAAGTAGAGGTCTGATATTTCCTACTTACAAAATTGTAACAGTGTCATTTATAAAAACACGAAACCCGTAAACCACTCCTCAAATGCAGTTTAAAGAGCCTGTCTCAAGACAGAAATTTATAACTTAAATGGAATTTGAAGGGTGTTTCAAGGAATCGTGTTTTATAGATACCTACATTGGACTGTACGTTTTATAACTATATCCCACTTATTAATTTGTCACTTCTAAAACAACTCTAAATGCGAGATTGATGAAAGCAAATCTGACGTTCCTTTCATAAATTAAGTACAATGAAAATACCTAGGTACTGTAGCTACGTGGCGATGCTTGTTCAGTATTTCAACGTCTGTTTAATTAAGGATTACTGGTGTAGGTATCTGCTTACCCAAAATAGACTTGTGAACTCTTGTCATTGTTATGATAACAGAGAGTGCATGCATACAGAAGGTGGCAATTAGTTTGTACTGAAACGGTACCTAAGGCCATAATACACGTGCCTATATATTTATTTATATTCGTATTAAAGATTTTAAATCTATAAGAGTAAAAGTATAAAATTTTCGATCATTGAATTCTCGATTCAATCATTTAAATCACATTGACTTTGAAGAACGAGGTTAAATTATTGATATTTAACAAACTGATTTCTATTAGGCAATATGGGAGTACCTACAAGTAATGCGATTAAGTAAATTATATTTCGAAATTAAGTTCCATTATTGAAAATTAAAAATTATTTAATTTATCTGGACCGCTCGCACCCAGTGGCGTTAACAAAAAGCACTTCCAATAGCAAAATTTTGAAATTCTCTTTATTTCTAATATTTTATTTTTTATACATAGTACCTATGTATAAGTACTTGGATATAAACTTTATAACATACATACATAAACTCACACCCGTATCCCAAAGAGGTAGGCAGAGACCAGGGACTGCCACTTGCCACGATCCTGACAGATCACTTTCGCTTCCTCAACATTCATTGGTCGTTGCATGCACGCACGCCTGTTTCGGGTGCTTTTTGCTAATACATCCCCTATTTGGTCGAAGTATGTCCGCCTGGGTCGTTCCTTACCGGCCCTTTCAATCTTTCTTCCTTCATCCTCTCCACATGTCCAAACCATTCATTCCCGCCATATTCCTTTCGAAAAATTATAAATAGAGAATTTTATACGTTTGCTTATTGAACGTGGTTTAATTATCGATAGGTACTAACGACGCTGTTTTCAGGTTTTGCATAGTTTCAGTAACTTAGACTATATTATTGTTGTACAAATTTAATTATTTAAAAAAAGAAATCATTGAATATTATTAATTTGTGATATTAGCATTATATTAAAAGTTATTAAAACTTACCATTAATCTGAAGAGACCAACTACGACTAATAGAGACAGCAAAATGAGACGGAGAAAGTACGTGAAATAACGCAGAAATAGACCAAATTGACAAAATGGTTAGGTTTAGCAAAAGAGGGTAACGACAGAAATAAATAGCAGCGCTCATTTACTCGGTTACGTACGACTTACATTACGATACGGTCGACTTTTCAACTTAAATTATACTAGGTGTTTTGCTATATTAATTAGCCTACGACCTATTCTCAGACCTGCCAGATAACACAAAAGAATTCATAAAAATCGGCGAAGCCGTGACACGAGATTTTTTATTACACAAGTTACAGGCGAAAGCATGTAGAGTTCACTTGCTTGCGCTCTACACGACGGGTTTGATAAAGGCGGACTTACTACGAAAATCTACTTCGTCCTTTCCCGACTGCGCCTAGACCAACCAACTCCTAAATTAAGTGCACCAAATCCTGAATGATTCCAATAGTCAACTTCCATACCAATTGCTATCGCAAACGTCAGGATTCCGACAGGATTTGGTGCGCTTGCGCATATTTAGGCCTCAGATCGAGTGGTTTGAAACTGTTAGGTAGAATGGATATGTGGAAGTGCAGTTTTCCTCATTGACAAACTAACTTACTGTGGTGCCGTCCATAAATTACCTCACGCTAATGTTATGTATGATTTTTGTTTTTGTCACAGGGACACATCTTTATGGCAACATGGATGTCTAAATGACGCGTATTTTTTTGCGCTATCCACGTTTTTCTCCGAACGCAGCCTTTATCTATTGACTAGAGCTTAGTGATAACAGTTTCACGTCAACGCAGTCAACAAACAACTCGTCATACACAAGATACTTAACTCGACTGACGTAATCAGAACCGATTTAACTACTGATTTCTTTAGCCAGGGCATTGCTTGTCGGCTGCAAGCACTAGTCTAGTAATTAGGTACCTACCTGCCTAATCTAGCTTCATAATTTCTTTTTACATATAATGTCGGTTTTCACAGTACAAATGGATGCGTGCAATTTGTCGCAGTATGAAACGGCATGTTAAATGGCACAGTATGGATGGATGACCCTTGAATGCCAAAATGAAAATGAATGTCAAGGAGAGTAGAGTTGCGAAAAACCAAGTATCTAGTTACTTCGCCATAAAGTTTTGAGTGATTATTATTATTACGTAGGTAAGTACTTGGTTTTTTGGAACTTTGCTCCACTCTCCCTGTCTTTCCTTACAAATTATTCGTTTGTCTACCTACCTAGGTAGGCACTTGGTGTTTGGAACTCTTCTCTACAAGTATTTCCTTACAAATTATTACTTAGTCTTCCTCGTTCCTACCTTACATCTACACACACGGTCGCAATAAAGTTTTGAATTATTATTATTATTACTTAGGGAAGTACTTGGTTCTTTGGAACTTTACTCTACCTGTCTTTCTTTAAGAAACATTGTTTAGTCTTAGAAGAGTTCTAAGCCTAATCAATAATTTGTAAGGAAAGACAGGTATAATAGACTTCTTAAAAACTAAGTCGCTAAGAAGGAGGACTTAAGACGACTAAGTAATAATTTATAAGTAAAGATAGGTAGAGTAGGGTTCCAAAAAACCAGGTGCTTACCTAGTTAGGCTCTAAGACTAATAAATACTTTTCAGGATATACAGGTAGACAAGAATTACAAAACACCGAGTGCCTAGGTGGATTTATTGCAGTCACCCTTAACATAACAGATTAAAGTGCACGTATGTAAAGGTGAATGTGTGTTCGACTGTGCGTAACCCTGGTTTTTTAGAGCACGTTGAAGCTTGGAGTTTGTTCCAGTCTCAATACGTAGGTAGTCCTAATTTAAAACCGTTCATCGCGATGGCAAGCTCAAAATAAAGACTGTTTTTTTAGAGTTAAGTGCTCACGATTTTAGACTCCCGCAGAGCAGTATTTCAACGGGATTTACTCATAGAATTCTGCTGGGTCATTAGCAGCATTCCTCAGAATTTTTACGTCGATTAATTAATTAATTAACGTCATTAACCAAATCGACTACACGTTTCATTTTAGGACAACAGTTCATAACAAATCACCATTAGTACACAACATTGCGCTCTGTATCCCCTTCACCTCAATAACAGTAAGAGAAGTACCGAAGGGCCCAAATATTGGGCGTTTGCCACACGACGATTCCGTTTGTACACATCCGTGTTTACGACGATATCAGGTACAGTCTGTATATACGGGAGCTGTGTCTTTTGGTAGACATGGTACTTATGCTGCCCGCGATAAGAACTATCGCAGAGTAGAACCAATGTCGCTGGGAGTACCTGACACACTGACGAAAGGCCGCGGCTAGACCGTACACACACTAGCAAAATGTGGCCTCTGCGCCACTCTTAAATAACCTAAATAGCACTACATCAGTTGTGTATGTCAATATTTGCTGTTAGGGACCCTATTTGTCAAGCTAAATACCTAAGTCGGTTGGTGGGTAAAGTTGGATAAATAAAAAAAACTGTGAAATGAAGTCTCAACGGGGCAGATTTCGCAATGTAGAGCGCAAATAGAGTCCGTTTATTCTAGTAAAAGTAAGGATATCGATGCGTAGGTAAATCTAAACTGCTGTTGGTATACCTAAACAACAGTTTCAATCAATAAAAACATTGAATCACGCAATGTACCTAATTATGCCTACTTTGCCCAGACATCTCACGGGTACAAAACAAACTGAGTAAGACAGTGCGCCATTGAATGCTTGTCACACAAAATCAATTTCAAGACGATTGCCTGGAAAAGCTAGACTACTCAACACAGTGTGATGCATCCTTATTTTGTTGGTCCTTCGCATTCAATGTGATCGTTGGAAGGATGTTTTGATTGAATGTATTTTATACCGAGGTCACTGAACTCCAATCTAAAGCATGGACGCACTTACGCCCCCCGCCTTTACTCCCCATGGAATTACCACGCTTCACGGGAACACAGCACTTATAACACGGCAAGCACTAACCTTCAGCCCCGCAATCGGCACACACATTATTCCCCGGCCTCTTCTGTATCTCCAATAACAATCTTTCGTTATGATCCACCATCGTGAAACTTTTGCATCAATAAAATAATGAAGACAAATACTCTAGCTCTGGCGCACGTACGACGCGCCTCGAAAGTCGAACGCGTTCTCCGCCGCTACGCGAGCGAGGGAGACTTCGACCGAGACGGGTGAAGTTCGGTCGGTTCAACCAACGCCATTTCAGTAACACGCTCGCGGTCTCACTCACTCTCGGGCCCTCGTTCCGGGCGCGAATGAGACAGGAAGCGAGGTCCAGTTTCGGTACATGAATGAAACTATTCAGTTGTATGTATGTGTAAACGTCTCGTAAAGCGTAGAACTGTGTCTCTGTGTGAGATCCTTGTAGTACGCGATACAAGAGCTGTCTCGCGTAAAATACTATTATGTGTTGTAGAGAAGAGTACTCTACTGTTTATGTAGAGTAAGTAAGTATTTACAATTAAATTTGTTGTCAGCTCTAGGTATTTGTGAAGGATCAATTAAAATTGAAATGAACGAACTCAGAACCGAGTTCGACGAATGAACTGCCAATATGCGAATGCTTTGCAAACTAAAGAAATGTAGAGGTTCTCATTCAAAAAACGTGATGTTGGTCACGTTGGCGGTGTCCAGTGATGTTTTTTTATTCGTAGGCGGTATCAAATATTTCAAAATAGAGAGAATAGGCACAGTCAACACTTCCAGAATATGCGGGTACTTCTCCCAGTTCCATTTCATTACAGTCACTTTCACTTTACTCTCGGCAAGGGTTAGTTTACAACAATAAAGTGAAGATCGCAATTATATCGACTCGTGTCTGGCTAGGTAGGTAGGTACTGTCTCAATCTCCAGAATCAACCTTTATATCTATGCACTATATTCAGTTGATACGTTACGTGCGACTATGCAACTAAAATATAACGGTTGACGTACTGCTGACTGATAAGCGTAGGTAAGTACTACTTCACGTAATTTGTGCATAGAGTTGGCGTTTTGTTCCTCCACTGTCGAGTCGAGAGTTTGACACGAAATATTGATTATCAGAATCAGAATCAGAATCAGAATCAGAAATTATTTATTCATGAACATAGGTACAAATATAAAAGGTATTAAATATATTTAAGTTCTTACCATGTTCTACCCATTATGGGCGTATGAATAATCATGCAGGCATGCAATAAGTTAATTTCAATAATATTACAAGTCCAAGAGAGATAAAAAATAATAATGTCAATAATATAACAATACATATTATTAAACTAAGAGAGGCAAACAATTATTAAAATGTCACGTAATAACCAAAATTACCTATTATTATTACGATTTAATTGTATAAAATTTTCTTATCACACAAAAAGTCATTAATACTATAATAACATTTTTCTATTAAAAATATATATAATTTATTTTTAAATTGTCTTAGTTCTTAATTAATTATTGTTTATTAATGTCGTTTTGTTAAGGTAGCATTTGGACGCTGTCCTAATGCTACCCGGGTTTCGTATACTTACTTCCCCTTAATTTGATCAAAGAGGTCTGCTAACGCCACCAATGAAAAAGAAATAATAATATCTTCTTTTACCGGTCGTTATTGCAAAAAGAGTTAGATTGATCTTCTAATCATGTTAATAGGTAGTGATTTTTAGGTCCCATTGCCGGGAAACTAAACCAAACCACCTATGATTAGACAGCATTAACGTCAAAAATGGCCGTTTTTTTTAATAAAACGTCCCAGGTCCGTGATCCTAGATTTTCGGTCGCGGCTCCTAAAAATCACTTTTAACATGATTGGGAGATTGATCTGACACGTTTCGCATAAGTAAATGATCTGTAAAAAAGTTATGATTTTTCCCATTGGTTGCACCAGTGAACCCCACATGGAGCCCCTTAACGAAATATTATCACTTGACGAGTGAAACAACCACTCCTCAAGTTTATTGGTTCCAAGACTTCCGAGCAACATGCTAACAAAACATAGAATTTACGTACACTTCTAAGAAAGAGGATGTAGTGACTAGAATTCTATTAAGAAAGGAATGTTGCGTTGGAATGTGGGCGGAAGGGCCGGTAAGAGACGTCCCAGGCGGATATACTTCGACCAAAAAGGGGATGTATGTATGGATGGATGTATGGATGTATGTAGCAAAGGGGAAGATAAAAGCACCCGAAACCGGCGTGCGTAAGTACATGCAACGACTAACGAATGTTGAGGAAGCGAATGTGATCTGTCAGGATCGTGGCAAGTGGCAGTCCCTGATCTCTGCCTACCCCTCTGGGATACAGGCGTGAGTGCGTGTATGTGTGTTCTAAGAATTCTCATATAGAGAGGTATTTTTAGTTCAGTTTTAGGTACGGGGGCCATAGATGAATAATGCAATGCAAGGACTAATAATCCCGTGACTTGGGCTGATCTAAAAATAAACGACGTTCACGTTGATTGAAGTGACAGCACGCTACTCTCACTCGCTATCCCTAAAACTCAATACCTGCCATTATTAGTAAGGTAGGTAGATCGCTATCTGGAAAAACCTTCTTTTTGTGTTCTGAGGGAAAAACCAATGAGTAATGCATTTAAAGTCACCCTAACTACCTGCCTATTGTGTGAGTAATACCAGTTAACAGTTAGGTAGCGCGGGGGAAGGGTAGGGCCGCTCAGGGGCGCTACTATGCAAGTCCTCCCCTGTATGTAGTTGTCTGATTTAACCTACTCTGAACTATCAAATACGTATATATTTTGACACTTTGGAGTCGCCAAACTGGTTAACCCGATAGAGTGGATAGTTACGTGATAGAGGGCATGGCCCCATTTTATAGAACTACAATCATGGTTTACTATGACAATCGATGTAATTTTGGTTTGTATACTAACCGATTAACTCACAGATTGACAAGTTGTACCAATTTACTCATTACGCGACTGCGGCGAAGCCCAAAAGGAGGGTAATGTGTTTGGCTCGTATGTATGCAAGTATGTCCGATTCTATGTTCCCTCATAACTCCTTAACCAATGGTCAGATTTTGACGAATAAGATCAGATCTCAATCGGTTCATGATGTTTGCGCAAGTGTCGAGTTGCGCGAGATAGGCTATAATTATATGAAATTAGCATAAATAAAAAATAAAAAAAATCACAAAAAAAAAAAAAAAAACTAAATTAAAAAATAACCAACATCCCGACTGTTAAGCAGTAACTGCAAAGCATTGTAAATCCTTGCGAGGTATCTAGGTTGGGTCCCGCCTGTTTAGTAGATACTCAGTGCTTAGCAGTCGGGTTGTCGGTTATTTTTTAAATTTAGTTTTTTTTTTGGCTACGCAATCTACATCTCATCAGTATGTACAATTCACGTCCCCCAACTTCTTTCCTCCTTGGACATCCTCATCTAGGAGCCTGTTTCATAGAACTACAATAATTCATAGTTTACTATGACTATTCGATGTACATTGCAAAGTCGATTCTGAGTTCTCCGAGCGCACGGATTTCTATTGGACTTATTGCGCTGCGCAAGTGCAAGCGCAGCATTACAGAAATACAAATCCTATTAATAGAATTTTGACGACCGCGTCACACATTCAGTGATAGTAATTTTGATTATTTTTTGTTAAGTATCCAAAACTCAGCAGGTACAGCTCAAATAAAACCATATCTAGTGATGTTTGCGATTTTTAGGGTTCCGTACCCAAAGGGCAAGGGACCTTATTACTAAGACTCCGCTGTCCGTCCGTAAAATGTATTTTAAAACACTTGATTCAGGGGTAATGTCGGAGAACCCAACTACAGCGACCGATCTTTATAAAGATCAACAAAAAGTGTTAAAAGTACCCTCGATAAAAAAATATTAATGAACGTAAAACTTTAGCTTATTGTATACCAATCGAGGCAGTGATCATTTGAAAGTGTTTTGGTGCATAAATGATTATCATCTGATCATAATTTCAAAGTTCCTTTGTGGTTTATTTTGTATAAGCGAAAGAATCTTTCATAAGTAGGAAGACTCGGCTACATTGCGTAGCGATACCTAGATATTTCATATTACAAACTCTTTCAATTGTATCACTGCAGTTGCGGAATCTCCCCTCAGACTATGGAGCACCGCTCTGTGTATCCCATGTGCCCGTCCACATGCTCTCGAGAGATATTGCTGGAGGCCACCTGTGTTCTGTGGAGGCCACAGACGCTGGAGTGCGCGTGGCCGAGTTCTGGGCCAGTAAAATCTAATTGGTTTTGACACCGACACGATAAGAAGAAGTTAGGTAAAGTCTTTACTTCCACTCATATTTTCTGTACATATGTGTAGTTTTAAAAGAATTTTATCAGAAGGGGGAGCTGATGCTTTGGACTTATGAAAACAGATAAATTTGGTTTTAGATGAATTTAGCGTTAATAGATTATTACTTAGCCATTTATTAATTATACAAAACCCACTTTCATTTCTTGAGATTACTCATTTCCAGGAAGAGTCTGTAAAATTAAAGCTGTAACGTGTCGTCTGCGCAACAAAAAATTTTAATGAAGGGTTGCGATCTGTATAATACCATTTAAAGAGGCTCTGAAAAGAGCCTATGGTACTTCTATGGGACTCCAAAAGTAATTACTAATATATATAGCTACAATCCGGTATACTCACTGACTGACTGACTGACTGACTGATCATCTATAGGTTTCCTCGGAAACGGTAAGAGTTACGTGAAAATTTTGTATGAGAAAGTTGTAGGGAATGTATGATATACAGCCATCCTATGAAGCCGATTTTTGAATTTCGAACGCGTTCTTCCATACAAATGTGCTAACTTTTTTGTTTACCGGCCGATTTGGATGAAATTTGAAACGGGCGTTTGTTTCGCGATCTAATTGTGAAAAAAAATTGTGAACGTTCGAAATTCAAAATAGGGGCGAGAATATGGCCGCCCGAAAAATCGACCTCTGCGCAAAAAAGTCGGCAGCCAACTGGGCACATGCTGGAGACGTGCCCTAAACGGCATCGGGTTGTCAAAGGACCCAGGTATATGAGAAAAATCGGACATTTTGAATTTTCAAGATGGCGGCCGAGATATCGACGATTGAAAATGAGAAAATTTTGTATGGAGAATTTGTACTGAAAATCGACTTTTAGTACAAAATTTTAAACAAAATTGAACAATTTTTCAAAAAAAACATTTTTCGAGGCCAAAGCCGGGATGAGGATCCTCGCCGCGGCGAGGCCGAAGGCCGAGCTCCGTTCAGGCCGAGGCCGAAGGCCGAGACCACACATTTTCCGGCGAACAAGCAACAACGCAAAAGCCAGATGGGACAAACTTGCGAGGCCGAAGGCCGAGCTCCGCGAAGCGGGCTCCAGGAACCCCGCCGCGGCGAGGCCGAAGGCCGAGCTCCGTTCAGGCCGAGGCCGAAGGCCGAGACTATACATTTTCGGCGAACAAGCAACAACACAAAAGCCAGATGGGACAAACTTGCGAGGCCGGAGGCCGAGCTCCGCGAAGCGGGCACGAAGAACCCCGCCGCGGCGAGGCCGAAGGCCGAGCTCCGCCCAGGCCGAGGCCGAAGGCCGAGACCATACATGTTCCCACTCAAACAATCCCAACGTCAAGTGTCTAGCGAGGCCCTAGGCCGAGCGCCGCGGAGAGCGAAGCTCGGAGCGGCTGGGGGTTGGCGCGCGTAAGCGCGCAGGGGGTTCACCCCCTAGTTACTAATATATATAGCTACAATCCGGTATACTCACTGACTGACTGACTGACTGACTGACAGATCATCTATAGGTTTCCTCGGAAACGGTAAGAGTTACGTGAAAATTTTGTATGAGAAAGTTGTAGGGAATGTATGATATACAGCCATCCTATGAAGCCGATTTTTGAATTTCGAACGCGTTCTCCCATACAAATGGGCTAACTTTTTTGTTTACTGGCCGATTTGGATGAAATTTGGAATGGGTGTTTGATTTGTGATCTAATTAAAAAAAAAAATTTTGAACGTTCGAAATTCAAAATAGGGGCGAGAATATGGCCGCCCAAAAAATCGACCTCTGCGCAAAAAAGTCGGCAGCCAACTGGGCATATGCTAGAGACGTGCCCTAAACGGCATCGGGTCGTCAAAGGACCCAGGTATATGAGAAAAATCTGACATTTTGGATTTTCAAGATGGCGGCCGAGATATCGACGATTGAAAATTTGAAAATTTTGTATGGAGAATTTGTACTGAAAGTACAAAATTTGAAACAAAGATGAAAAATTTTTCAAAAAAACCATTTTTCGAGGCCGAAGCGGGGATGAGGAACCTCACCGCGGCGAGGCCGAAGGCCGAGCTCCGTTCAGGCCGAGGCCGAAGGCCGAGACCACACATTTTCCGGCGAACAAGCAACAACGCAAAAGCCAGATGGGACAAACTTGCGAGGCCGAAGGCCGAGCTCCGCGAAGCGGGCCCCAGGAACCCCGCCGCGGCGAGGCCGAAGGCCGAGCTCCGTTCAGGCCGAGGCCGAAGGCCGAGACTATACATTTTCGGCGAACAAGCAACAATGCAAAAGCCAGATGGGACAAACTTGCGAGGCCGGAGGCCGAGCTCCGCGAAGCGGGCACGAAGAACCCCGCCGCGGCGAGGCCGAAGGCCGAGCTCCGTCCAGGCCGAGGCCGAAGGCCGAGACCATACATGTTCCCACTCAAACAATCCCAACGTCAAGTGTCTAGCGAGGCCCTAGGCCGAGCGCCGCGGAGAGCGAAGCTCGGAGCGGCTGGGGGTTGGCGCGCGTAAGCGCGCAGGGGGTTCACCCCCTAGTTTGTTCTATGTGGCTGTTTGTATTCTCAAGTTTGAATATCTGTTTGTCGGTTGGTAAGGTAACTTTGGAACCAGCTTGGAGGCACGCCCCTGATTCTTCCTGTCCTTCCGTCCTCGCCCCAGAGCTTCTGAAACTTTTCTAATAAGAGTTGGACCGAAACGGTGTCAAAAGCCTTGGCAAGGTCTAGGAAAACTGCTGTACAGTATTTAACACTGTCAAGGTGTGACGCAGTGCAGTTCACAAGAGCTGATACTGCATCATCCGTGGAGCTGCCATGTCTAAACCCGTAATGGAAAGGGGTTAATAGATTATTAGACTTAGGTTAGGTAAGTGTACCTAAGTCTTTTATTAACAATTTTTTATATTGGCTTATAGTTGTTAGGAGTAAGCTTACAGCCAGCTTTATGCATTGGACTGACCGCTGCCAATTTAAAATACCAGAAGAGAGAATGAGATTTAATAAGTATGTGATTTAGGGGGGCAGAGAGTGCTTTATTAGTTAGTTAACTATTTTAACCGACTTCAAATATATATATTGGCTATGTTTCCGCATAACTCCGTCAAGTCTTAAACGATTTCGACAATTCTTTTTTTGTTCCAATAGATATAACGTAAGTACCATTATAGTCCCATTTCGATTTGGTGCAGATCTGATGAAGGCTTTCAGAGATAGAGAACGGAGCTTTTCAATGGATACCAGTAAATAAGGCCTAATGGGGCCCATCCTTTAGTAATATCCGTATGTTTCATAAAATAGCGTAAAAGTGGTCACAAGTTAATTTGGTGATGTTCTGGTGAAGATTTCCGGAGATGGAAATTGAGGACATCAAATTTTAAAGCAACGAATTAAGTAGGGTAAATTATGATGATTTTATCGCTAAGTGCAAAACATCGCCCTGACGAGGATCATAGTGGGGGCCGGGTGTCATGTCCTCTATGACGTGATTGCCCAGGACCTAGTGGTGGAGACTGTGGACTGTGTTCGTGGTGAGTCTGCAGCGTATGTTTTATATACCGGCACTTCCAACACATCACCCCCAACTATGTCCGAAGAAAGCCTAGGTATATCCGCGGGAGCTCCCCGAACTGTGAGGCTTCAACAGCTCGGAGCTTCCATCATCATCACCAAGTTAAGCCATGATGGCCAAATGAAAGCGGGGTCGAAGCCCCTGAAGAAAATGCTCGCTCACATTCCCCATTCACATTACGCACAACCAGACTGTTGCTACTGTGTGGCGCGCAACCCTTTGTGGTCTGAACTGTAGATTATGTTAATACATTTGTTTTGAAATGGTTTTGAAACACACCCTTAGCATTACGTGGGTATTAGTTCCATACCTTCACTACCTACCAAACGTAACAAAATTCAGGGTTGCCAAATTAGGGTATTTTCCGTGACTGAAAATATTTCATTATATTTTACAACGTTGAAAATCGTGATTATCTACAAAAATACTATATCGTAATGATAAATATAATGTTACTTTAAATAAAAATTCAAAAATTATGTTTACGTGTTAAAAATATGCATGCACGCATGCAGCGACTAATGCTGTAGGGGTTTCTAAGGATCGTGTCAAGTGGCAAACCCTGGTCTCTGCCTAACCCTTCAATGGGGGTAGCAACTGTCAAAAAATTCAAAATAGAGGATGTCCCTAATTCTTGACTATTTGTATGGGAAAAGCACAATATTTGTAATTATATAAATCCCAGAGATATTGTCTAATGTCTTTTTTCAAAAAAAATATTGCGTACGCATTTACTGCTCAGTTTGCACTATTGCAATAGAAAAACTGTGGATCCTAAACCATTTGAGGAAGTGAATTGATTATCAAGAAGTTTATTCTTGTAAACCAATACCAAAAAAATATTTCTATGCAGGTAAATAAAAATAATACCAATGAAATACATTTAGAATCCTTGTTTAAGTTACGTTTTATCATTATTGTTTGTTTTTAGGTCCGCATCTTTCACAGTCATTAAAAACAGTGGCAGTGTTTAGCTACCTAGACTGTTAAACCTAAAACTAACTGAAATCGAGAAATGTAAGCCTTCATATCAATGATTCAACCCATTTAGCGAGTGTAAAGCTAGCTATTAAGTGAAGTTTAAGTGAAGTAAAACAATGTTCCCAGGTACTTGTAAACATCGGTTTTATTGAATAAAATCATAATCATACATTGTAACACGCATTTATTTGGGCCTAAGCCCGTGTTTCAAAATAGGTAAGCAGCAGCACTTAATTACCCAGAGCCAGCCCATAGTATTGAATTGGGCAGATCTGAATAGATATCAATACTTCTGATAGGACAATTTATTGTTATAGATAGGAACCTTCAAGTAGTAGTCGCGCAGCATCATTTTAAGCTCATAAAGCTGCTTCGTCTCCAAACTAGAATAAAATTAAGAGAGTTCATGCAGAAATAGTATCACTTTATGAGTAAGTTAATATGGTACATGGTGTGGATAATTTTATAATGATTTTTTATGTTTCTAAGTAACTTTCTTAAGTGAATTTAATATTTTACACTTAATAATCAATAAATCAGCCAGTAAAGAGGTATTTAGTTAAAGGTATCTGCAAGAAATGTTTAAAAAAAATTTTTCAGGTTACCTTTGTATTACAGTCTGTAGGTATTCCTTTGGCGGTATACAACACTTTGCTTTATGGGTATAAACTATAGCTTTCCCTTTTTTAGTGAAAAACGTTTCATGACGTTCTTATGTTTAATTTCCATTAAAAAATCCGAAAATAAGCAAAACTTATAAAACAAAACAAACATTGTCGCGGTAAATCTCAGTGGCGTCATCTGTAATTAGTTTCGTGTTGCCATCCCCATATGCAGGCGTGAATTAATGTATAGTTGAAAAATAAACGTTTGCATGCTTTATATATTTATCTTGATTGTTGAAGAGTCTCTCGTCCATAATTTTGTAAATAATAAAATCATAATATATGTTTTTAAAATTTGCGAGAAATGTCTTTTGTTTTATTTATAAAAAGAAGGATTTGCTGCCAAAGCTATACTCCAATGTTTGCTGTTGCATCATTTTGGAGATTTTTTTTACTTTGGGGATATTTAAAATATCACATCTGGCAACAACATAATGTCAACCTCAGAACATGTTCTGACTTTCTGAGATGTCAACAACACTTGCATGAAACTATGAAACATTGCTCTTTAGTCTGTGTGACAGTGAAAAAAAATTGTCAGGTGCGTGACAACTTGACAAGAGGATGAATTTTCTGTCGGAAAATTATACATTTCACAGATTTCAGTGATTTATATTTAGTTGTCGACACGTAGAGCTAAATATCAACAAGGAAAATGGGTCGCCGATCAATAAATACCACAAAAAGTGGGAAATACATGAATCCCACGGACCAAGCAAGTAAGAAGCAGATATTTTTTTGCATTGCATACACACTTAACGATTTATCAATTTCCACGTCAAGAAATAAACACTATCCCTGGTCTAAAATGTCGTCAAATTGTAGGAAAAGAAGCGAGGAAAAAGGAGCTCAAGAAGAACAAAAGGCAAAGACAAATGGTGCGTGCCGCTGTGTTGAAAATGAAAGATCCTGTGCAGATTCTGGAAGAACTGCAGAAAATTGATGAAATGGGTATGTTAATAGCTTCTTATAGGTAAAACCTCTACATAACACAATCACATGAAAACAAACAATAATTAACAGTTGATCCCGACACATACCCAACTGGGTCCTATAACACTGGGAGCGTTTAGGATCAACTCATACTGTAATTTAACTCTTTTTAGTGTTCTCCATGTTATTTCGTTACAAGTCAGCTCTTTAACCTTATGCAAATTATTATCACCTTAACAAAAATTTTTAAATAAAAAATAAAAACCGACTTCAAAACACTCCAATCCAATCAGTCAGTCCCTCAATGCTGAGGATCGTGGCCGCTATGACAAGGATGACTGTAGAGTGCTCTCCATCTGGACCTATCGTTCGCTGTGTGGGTGGACTGCCTAGTGAAACTTGAGTTTTGTGTGATCTGGTCACTCCATTTAGCAGGTGGTGTGCCTCAAGCTATCTTCCCCTCCACTTTGCCCATCATTATATTATATTTGAGACTCAGGTCGACGCCCAAAATATATGTGCCGGTAATGAAACTGGGCACCGACTACAAATTATATTTCTACAATACCTACATGTATACATTCTTCTAATTATTTAAATTATTTGTAACTTTGTTGTTAGTGCTGTAGTGTTTCGAAGTCAGATTTTATTTTTTATTTAAAATTAATTATTTTTAAATTTTTAGTGGGGGATCGGGAGAAAAATATACAGGTCCCTTATAACCCTACTTAAGTAGTTGCTTTAAAATTTGACATTCTCAATTTCCATCTCCAAAAGTCTTCACCAGAACATCACCAAATTACCTTGGGTAGTCCCAAAATTTAACACTATTTTATGAAGCATACGGATATTACTAAAGGATGGGCCCCATTCGGCCTTATTTGCTGCTGTCCATTGAAGAGTTCCATTCTCCATTTCTGAAAGTCTTCATCAGATCTTCACCAAATTAAAATGGGACCAATTGGACGTTATATCTATTAAAAAAAAAAAAAAAAGAATTGTCGAAATTCGTTACGATTTAACGGAGTTTTGGAGGAACATAGCCAAAAAATATACATGTACTTACGCGTCGAATTGATAACCTCCTCCTGTTTTGAAGTTGGTTAATAATTAAAAATAAGTTGATCTTTTCACTGTAACAAGATTTACAAATAAATTAAACTTCTTCTATGGTATTCATCAAATTAAACTTCTCCTATGGTCTCATCTTTCTCTCATAACCCCTGTATAAATAGGTACTAAACATTTTGTTTACATAAATACTAACTTATTGACAAAATTTCTTTTCCTTGCAGAATACAATGTACTTCAGCCATCACCATTAAATGAGAAGGTGTTGAAAGAAAAGCGAAAGAAACTTAAAGAGACTTTTGATAGAGTCCTGAAAATGTATGTAAGTAAAATTTCACAGAAAGACAGTGTTCCAGAAATTGTATGATCAAGGACATTTGTGCTTTATATTACTACGGTAAATTACTATTACTTTAAATTAAATTACTATTAGTAATTCAGATTATTTTAGGTTTAATCATGTTAAATATCGTAAAATCGAAAAGTCTGAACTAGCTTGATACTGATTTCCTAGTTTAGGCAATTATCGATTGCTGCATCTTTGAAACAATCAAGTTTTATTTTTTATAATTAGGTTTGCTAACTAAAAATTCAAATTGGCTGTTTTAAATCCTTTAATTTTTATAGTAGGTACTGTTTCATAAACCACTTATTCTACAAACTAAGGTTTAACTTGTAAATTTCAGGACAAAGATGAGCCAGAGAAATGGGTGGAACTAAAGAGGCAAGAGATGGACTATGAAAAAAAGAGAGCCCATCTGATATCCTACTATGACTCGGTGAAGCACGCACAGTCCGTACAAGTGGATGATATTCCTCTACCTTCTATACAAGTAAGTGCAACCTATCATTTATAGACAACAGGCACCCAATAGCAGGTCTACTCGGGTAGTGAATAGACGATTGCACATAGATATGATTTAATGGCAATGTTAATTAATTACAGTTCAAATTGAAATTATATAAATACATTCAAATTAATGGTAGCTATGAAAAAAAATTCAATTATATAGGGAGTAACAATAAAAATTTAGGTCAATAATAAGCACTGCCTAGTTGGTCAAGCGGTATCACATCTGATTACCATGCTGGAGGTCGGGGGTTCGATTCCCACTGGGGGTCGCCATACATTTGTACAAATGGCCTTAGTCTGGGTGTAATTACATATTTGTGATGCCCTTGCCTGGTTACCATGGCACAGGGTAACCTAGTTTGCGACCAGGGTAAGCGATTGTGTTATGTGGAAGTTATTATTTATTTGTTTTGTATGTAAGTTTATAGTATTTCTGTATTGGTAATGAATTAAAATAACATGATAAAATAATAATAAAAAATAATTGAACATCGGGCGAATGTGGGTGGAAGGGCCGGCAAGGGGCGTCCTAGGCGGACATACTTTGACCAAATAGGGCTTGGTGTGCATGCATGCAAAGACTAATATGAATGTTGATGAAGTGAAAGAGGATTGTCAGAATCATGGCAAGTGACAAACCCTCGTCTCTGCCTACCCCTCTGGAATACGGGTGCGAGTTTAATGTAAACACACGTAGAGTGCGATTAATTTAAAAAAAATACGTATGTTGTGCAATATTGTGTAATAATGTAGACTATTACCTACATTATTGCGCAATATTATGAAACAAGCGTTTAGATTTGCGCGCGCCAAACTGGCGTAGGAAAATTAAGGGGAATTTTTTTTAATTGCTCCCCACCAATAAAAAAAAAATCATGTCCTGTTATACAGGTCGTTTTTGCGAAATTTCTGATTTATTTATACTCTTCTAGATGTGTCTCTAAAGTTGCCATAATATAGTTTTTTTTTGTTTCAGGTACCAGAAAATCTTATGTATGCGAACATGCCATCCCAGATTCCTCTGCCCTCAGATCCAGCCCAGCCCCCAGTGGCTGTTAAACCAATCCTGAAGAAGGATTCGGTTTATAAAGTAAGTTTGCTCTGAAGTTAATTTCGAATTACAATATGTCGATATTTTTTACATTACATTACGCATGACATATTTTGGTAAAACAAAAGAAAATATGAAAACCAATGCTATGCTAGTTCGCAAAAACAGGGTAAGTTTACCCTGTTTGTTTGGTTTACATAAGTTAATTTCAGCAAAAAAATCCTCTAGCCTCATCGACATCGGTCGTGTTAGGCTTCTTTTGCCAATTTTTTTATCACTGGTTTTTGACTAAAGAGCTCAATGAATACTAAAGAGCTACGATGGCGTAAGTCACGCGTTTTGTTGCGCCAAAATGTCACAATTTGACAAATAATGTTCTGGAAAGTCGCGACTTCCGACATTAAGCGCGGAGCCCACTGATCCGACGTCTGGCACGGGCATGGCACGGACCTGGCGCCGAAATGGTGCAGGCATGGCACAGGTATGACGATAAAAGGCGTGGAGCGAAGCGAATTTTCTTAATTCCTTCCCCAGAAGACATACTGCGAGCTGACCTGGAACTGACTGTAATCGCTGCAAAGCGGGCGCCAATTGTGTGCTATAGCACATCCGACAAAAGGCCGTTGAGTGTGTTGAAATAAGGAACTTATTACAGTGTGTTTGGTACTGTACCTACTTGAATGGAATAGAATGATGTCCTCAGTGGGCTCCGCGCCTTAGAACGCGCGATTCGCGTCGTCGTGCTACCTATGCTACACCATAGAACTGTAATTCATGGCTTACTAGAAAAATTTTGATGTACATTGCGTAGCTGATTAAGATGAAGTAAGAAGACCAATTGTACTATTTTGCTAATCAATGTAAATTTGATTGTGATAATAAAGTATGCTTTTATGAAATGCAGCCGAGAATTGCCTAGCAGTTATAGGTTGGATAGCAGGACAGATAGACTGTATTAGACAAATTCGAAAACTAATGTAGACATGTGCATGAGACATCCCAAGTTTTGTGGCGCAGAAGTTGCAGATGATTGGCTGACATGTATTGCGTTTGAAAAACAAAACACCATCTAGAATATTACCTATTGATATTGTATAAACAATTTGAAATGAATAAAAAAGCCAATGGAGTCTGTTCCCACCAACTTCCACGAAATCTCGAGTTTGCTTGAGCTCCCTCATCGTCTACAAGATAATGTTTTTCCCCACTTATATTAGGAAAGGCCGACTGGCGCGGAAGCCCCGGGCGTGCCGCCGGGCCCGCCTCCCGACCTGGACAAACTGATCGCGGAAGGCACAAAGAATCATCAGCAGCAGCAGAAGAAGAGCATTCGCTTCATGCAAGCTCCCGAGGAGGAGGCGCCACCCGCGGTCAATGGGGTAAGCAAGTGTTCGAAGATCACTCTCGGTCAGCGGAGTAAGTGTTGGCTTTGCACATTTGGTGAATGTACACTGTATGAGAGTAATGCTAGCCTTTGAAAATATTCTGACTGACTGGTCTTATAGCCATGCTATGTATAATGGCCCAACTAGGAGGCTAAGTGTAGAAATCTACGGTGTTAAGCGGCATTATCCAAGTCCTGTTGATGAAGCCTCTTTTTCAACTGTGCACATCATACAGCCCCGGTTTGGACAGGCGGTTGTTTGCCCTTTGTAAGGCGTGTTCGGTTCAGCCCCATTTTCTTTGAGGGATTTTCTTGATGGGCTTTTGATCAATAATCTCGATGGGCGTAAGCGTTGGCAAACCGCCATCAAGTGTTCGGAAACCACCCATGGTCAAGGCAGTAACATGTCCTTGTCGAGCCAAGTCCTTTGAGGCATTATAATTCATCCGTCACTTTATTATAGTCTGACTTACAACATTTTTCCTATCATTCATTTAGCTACACATAGAGCCGCAGGAAGCCTCCATAACCCCTGCAGAAGTGGACGGGGAAGCAATGGAACAGGATGAAGACGAACCGTTCCCCAACGCTGTAGCCAACGCCAACAACGCTGCAGCAACTCCCAAACCCACGTCGCTGCAGCAGAGGATGTTGGCACTCTCCGGTCAGAACATAGACGACTTTATGAAGGAGATGGAAGAGGTGCACAAGAAGAGGGAGCGGGACAGAGCTGCCGATTTGAATGCGAGGTAAATAATTCCCCAAAGAACAGGTTTCTTCCAGTTGGTCAGACCAGATTCCTCCACTGCTGGGCATACCCACGCTACGCCATTCGAAAAAGACAGCCGAATACTGGACGATGGAGAAAAAAATTCTGTCAATTATAGGTCTTTTCAGCAACAACTAGTGGTCGGCAGAAAATACAAAATTAAGCACTAAAATAATGAAACTGATCAGCAGCAAGTTCCAAGTTGATCAGTTTCCAAATTGTATTAATCAGCAGAAAATTCCAAATTGATCAGCTTCCAAACTGTTGTATTAAAATAATTTTAATGCAACAATTTGGAAGCTGATCAATTTGGAATTTTCAGCTGATCAGTTTTGCATTAATGTATTTGCTGACCGTGTTAGATTTATTTGCTGACCACGTGTCGTTAAATGGGATCATCGAGAGAGGCGATATACCTATGTATTCAAAACCGACAACGTAAATACGCATTACAAGATACGTCTGAAGTTCTGAAAGTTTATCTGCATAGGAATAACGCGTTGACTATTAATAAGAATAAGAAAATTTTATTGCAAATGGTGTCCTGGCTCCCAAACTAGGATTCCCTGTCGTATGGGTAGCCAATAAACACTGCCATTGAACAGGCTCACGGCGCTCAAACGGAAGGACGGTAGAGACAGCGACTCCGACAGCGACGTCGAAGGCCCTGTGGTGCCGACAGTCTACTCCTGTGCAGACCTCCACGCGCCCGGGACCGCGCCCTGCGAGCCACTGCCACCTCCAGGTAACCGCGAAGTCGGCCGATCCAGTGGGATCAACCTTCACGGAGCCAAATGGAACGGTTATCTTTTTGAGGCCTGCTCTTGTGTCACGTAACTTTCCACTCTAGCGGGTTAAGCATTTAGACGACTCACCCCCGGTTTCTCGTACGCTAACAAGCTGTTAATCTACTGTTAACAGCTGTCAGTGGTTTTTTTTGTATGCACTTTGCTCATTTGACAGCGGTTAAGAGTAGATTAACAGCGTGTTAGTGTACGAGAAACTGGGGGTTAGAGTGTCAAAATGTGTATGTAGAAATCAGAAATCAATAATTTATTTCAACGTAAAGAATTTACATTCTGTTTGCTGAATGTCAATGTACTATGTTACTATGTTAGCCGCTGCCTTCGGGCCGTATTTGTAGTGGAGAAAAAGGCAGCGGGAAAAAAAAACTCCACTCTGACCATCTTTTCTCAAATCATCTTAAACTTATACATCAAGGTAGGTATTTGACAGTTCGGTTTAATCTAAATCAGAGGACTCCATACAGTGGAGGACTTACGTGGTCGCACCCCTGGGCCTAGAGTAATACAAACATAGTTGTTCAATAGAGTCATATTAGCACGAAAATAGCTGTCACTTGACGTTATTTCATAGTGTACTAAGCAATAGCAGTGCAAAGTCAATCCAATGGTGTAATCCGCGCAAATTAAATAGGCATATCTCGCGAAGGAGATCGAGTTGCGCGAGGCGCCGAGTTAAGTTGCACGGTTTATACTTTGGATTGTGATTAATTTGTAGACTATCAATAGTGTCAATGAAACGAACATTACGAGAGGACCTACGGTGCCCTACGCGTCCAATTCAATAACGCGCTCAGGGCGGTGTTGAGGCTGCCTCGCTACTGCAGCGCCTCGGGCATGTTCGCGTGGGCGCGCATGGACTGTTTTCACGCGAGCATGCGTCGGCGCGCAGCGTCCCTGGTGCGCAGGGTGCGGGGCAGCACCAACACCGCCCTGGCAATGATTGCGGATAGGATAGATTGCCCGTACATCCGGCACTGCTGCGACAGGCATATACATACATAGAAGTGTGAATTTGAATGTGTTTTGTATGTACTGTAAGTGTTGTCTCTCTTTGTTGTTTTTATTTTTATTTTGTCAATATGGGTCTTGCAACCTGAAATAAATGAATTTTGAATTACCGTAGTAATATAATTCTATTGAAAATAATAATTGAAGTTTTAATGTTTCCCGAGTTTTTCTATTTCATCTATGGTATAAAAACAATGCTACTCCAGTAGTATTGCAATGCTCGTACATACTTATATATTAAACGAGTCTCATCGCGGTTATTTATTCGGTAAAATTTAGTTATTCGCCACTTCAGTCTATCCGTGACGACGGCAGCCGAAACGTGTCGTGAATTAAGGTAGTTAAGTTTTACCTATTAAAGAATCGCGATTGGACCACTAATATGTAAGTAATGTCACTGCAATCAAACTTTGAGGCAAGTCCCCGCATTTATAGACATTCGATTGTCCCCTCGCAGGCCTCCGGCCGCCGCCGCTGCGCGCGCCGTTCGTGCCGCCGCCGCTCCGGCTGCCGCCCGGACCGCCGCCGGGCCGGCCGGGCCCGCCGGGAGCGCCGCCGGGCCCGCCGCCGGGTCTGCTGCCGGTCGCCATGCTGCGACCACCGGGCCCGCCGCCCGGCGCGCCGCCGCGCCTGCTCCGCCCTATGGTGCCCCCGCCGCCGCCGAAGGCCGTCCCGCCGGTCTCCGTGCTCACCGCCGCCCCGCAGTTGCTGCCTAAAAAGGACGGGCCGCAAGGTAAGGACTAACGGACACAGAGTGCACGGGAGCCACTACGTAACAATACAATACAACTTATTGGTAATTTTCAGTACACGTCAATTAAATAAAATAACACAATGATTGTATTCACAAAAATTAAGTTGAACATTATAAAATTATTAACTTCTCCGCTGTATGAACTCGTCCAACGTAAGCCCGGTTTTGACAGTCTTTGTACGCACGGATCGTGTGCGTACAGATTCAGTTGATTATGACGACGCACTCGGCCCGAGCGCACTGACCGTCGTTATAATCAACTAAAACTCTACGCATACGGTCCGAGCATACTGAGACCGTCAAAACACCGTCGAATACAAACAAATTTTGACAATTCCGAGACTCAAAAATTGATAACCCAGTATAGTGGACAGTTACTTATACTCCGTTCCACGAAACGAAATTTTGTTCCCTAGGAGTTCGACTTGTGGAACGGAGTATAATAGGAGAGCTGGTTAGAACGGTTTAAACGGTGGTGCAAACAAAATTGGTTGACCTCTTATTGGTCGGGTAGCACTCAATAAAACAAATAGTACTGATTTTCATCACAGATGTCGCTAGACGAGGTTTTAATAAACTCAATCTTTAGTTTCTTCTTAAGGTCTTCTTGTGGAACTGGGGCCACGGCAGTGCTCCGGCCAAGTTGAGCAAAAAAGCGGCACGGCCGTACCATCCTTTTCTCGAAGCAGTTTAAGCCATTTTCGACCCCCTATAACTTCGTTGTGGCTTAAACTAGAAGCCTGAGTTTCAGTAACCAAGCAGGCATTATATAGATACGGTATATTTAAAATTTAATTCAATTTGAACCAGTATTTTAAGAACTAGTGAAAGTTTCTTAATTTTGTCACTCACTCACTCACTGACTGGCCGATCATCAAAACTCTAAGGCACTTCTAGCAGACATAGAAGCTTCAAATTTAGAATACAATTAGTGTGTATAAATCAAGGAAAACTAAAATATTTTGCAATTTCGGTCCAGTTTTCTAGATACACAAACTGGATAAAACACTTTGTAATCCCATATAAATGTATAGGATTACAAAGTTACATTTGCAGTGAAGGAATCAGTGTACCTGTCTATGTATAATATAATGGAATAATAGGTGTAGGTAGATGTTTAACTCCTGAACTGCCCTCGCGGAACGCAACGTATAGGTGGCCCATACTAAGTTGGACACAGATCTGTGTCGCGGCAGACGAGTGGTTAAGGGTAACTTGTAAAATGGTCAAGGAACTACCTACAAAAAGAAATGAGATGCCATTAAAAAACATAACTTGTAAAAAACCAAGTCTCGCGCCTCAGTTCTTCTACCGTAAAAAGTTGTGAGATCCATGTGACACCAAGTCGGTTAATTTATTCGGTTCCTACTTCAGGGTCCTTCTGTCTTAAGTTATTACGTAATTAGCTAACCTAACAACATCGTATAGTGACCATATCAATATTAAAAATCTTTTATGTTTTAAATAAATAGATTTAAAAGATAAATAAATAGATTTTTGACAACTTTTTGTGGTAGAAGAACTGAGTTGCGAGACTTGATTTTTTTACGAGTTATGTGTTTTAATGGCATATTTTATATAATTTTACCTTTTTCGTAAGGAAACCCGCAGCTTGGTTGGCTCCGCATGTATTGACTTGTCTTTCCCGACTAAGCTCTAAGGATGGTATAGGTGCTGGGCAAGCTTGCTCCATCTTAAAAACAATTGCAGCGTCCGAGTGGTCCCTTCACCCATCTAATGTGAGAGAAGGTGCCACTGGACGCTGTATAAGTCATCTCATTCATTACGTAGGCGCAAAGGACAAAGTTTTTTTAGACTTCTTTTTCTGAGTAATAAATAGTCACGTTTATACAATACAATGCAATGCAATACAATACAAATAAACTATTTCTCCATCCACAAATTAGGTACAACAGAGGTGGTACAATATGGCACAATGTCAGTAATTTTATTTAATTAATTTAATTTAAAGACGGTCCTAAACTAGAATACCTACAAGAACGGTGATGTTAAATCTCGGCCATTGCTACTGTTTTTCATATGATGTCATCCTAGAACTTGTACATTACGCAGATTGCTGGACCTTATCAAATCCGCGTATCGAGTTCCAGACGACGAAGATCTTAAATGTATCTTGTACTTTGTATCTTGTTACAGCTAAAATTCATATCTATCCTAATAGAGCTATGGTTGGTTTTGCGTTATTCTTTGAATAGAAAATGAGCCTGACCAACCTAAATACTTGAAAATTTTCGACATTTTTGTTTTTTGCCACATAAGTAGATTATGTTCTAGTGATAGAATCGACTGTGGTATTTATCTGTGTATTTATGGTATTTATACTGTAACATTTTTGTAAAAAGCAACTATCCCATATTAATGTAGCTTAAATCACGCTTACTACATGACTATTATCCAAACAAACAGACGTAACTTAACAATTGACGCATTCCGTCCAACCTCTAGAGGTAACTTGCACTCAACACAATTACTTGTTCCGGTCCCAAACTAGGATACTCTGTGCTATGGTAACCAGGCAAGGACATCACAAACACGGAAATGCACCCAGACTGAGGCCATTTGTTCAAATGTTCGGCGTCCCTCAGTGAAAATCGAACCAACGATCTCCAGCATGGTCATCAGAGGAGATACCGCTGCACCATCGAGGCAGTAGAGATTTTTACTTCCCTTGCAAAGCTTACCCCGTCATGTATCTATTGCAGGTGCCACTATCAGCGCCAAGCCCCAAATCCGGAACCTATCAGCTGACGTCACGCGATTCGTCCCTTCAGCGCTTCGAGTCAAACGGGAGGACAAAAAGACCAAGGCCGGTGTCAAAGCCACGCCGCATCGGCCGGCTGACATACCCAAGCAAACACCTACGAAGGACGACGCTTACATGCAGTTCATGAGGGAAATGGAGGGCCTATTATAAGTCTTATTGCAATGGAGCAAAGTGCATTTCGCGGGAGTATAAATATAACGTAAGTTTTAGCTGCACGACAGTGTTTTGTTTTTATGAGTCTTGACGGAGCTGGAGTAGGAGGCTGGCGAAGTTGAAGCAAATAGTGTTACAGAAATAAAGCTAATTATTTCATAAGGGAAATGATTACTAGTCCGTGGTGGGCACGCGTGGTGTTTAAGTCCATACTCTGAGAGAAGGCTTGTGGCCTGCGGTGGCACGTTTATAGGTCAGTTACACTATGCTACTATGAATGAGGGAAATGGAGGAGCTTAGCTCAACGTCACAATGAACTCTTGTTGTTGTAAAGATATGGGTTCATTGTGAGACAGTATAATTTTTAAACTGCGAGCTTTGGCAGCCAGTGTTTTGTTTTAATTTGAAAGTTGTTTGAACGGGTACAGTAACAAGTTTTAAATGGTCTGCCATTTTTACTCGACTGCCCAAACAAAGAGTGATTTGTGTTCAGGGTTCATGTAATTTCATTTCATTCACCCTTTGTCTGGGTGTAAAACAAACCATTTTTTGATATAGGCCGAGGAAACAACTTTATAGACAGTTTACAGTTTGTTAACATGTAGTTAAAATCTGAAATTATAAGATGTAAGATATATATGCATATACATAATATATATATATATATATATATATATATATATATATATATATATATATATATATATATATATATATATATATATATATATATATATATATATATATAAAAATAAGATATACATGTATATTATATCTACGTTTGTCCGTTTCTTTACTTTAGCATAACTTCTTGAAGCTATGCTAAAGTAAAGAAACGTCGGATATTTTGTTTTTGTAACAATCAGTTTTTATTTAGTTTATTTGGTTTCCCTCACAGTTTTGGCGCCAACGTATTTTATGTCTTATCTTAGGAATATGTCCACTTCGCAAAAGGTCCACCGGTCGCGAAATGGCCACTTCAAAATGTCCCGTTCCCAGAATGTCCATTTGGCAAAATGTTCACTTCACATAATGTCTCTAGCAAAATGTCTTTCGCAAAATGTTCACTTTAATTCATTGTTTTTAAGAGTTAAAATGTCAGAAAAAAACAGATCAGACTTTACTTTGTTTTTCACTAACACAATCTATAAATTTGAATTATAACCATTTACTCATATTTTTTAACTTGATCTTAAGTAATTACGTAAGTAGCAGAAAAAAATAACAGTTTTAATCAACCTTTACTTTCGGGAAAACTTTGAAATCGCGTTAAAAAATAACAGCTATTTTATACCCACATTTTAATGCCACAGGTAGTGACTGTAGCGTGGAAAAGCAGATATTTTTTTGGCATTTGCGAGGTTTGCGCCATGGTAAAAGTTCGAATTGACGAGTAACCCACTTTCGTATGTGTTGTTTTAGTCATCATCATCATTCAGCCACAAAAAGTCCACTGGACATAGGCCTCCTCCATGGATTTCCAAAAAGACCGGTTGGAAGCGCCTTGCATCCAGCGTCTTCCTTCCACTTTAATGAGGCCATCTGTCCATCTTGTGGCTGGTCGTCCTACGCTGCGCTTGCCGATGTGTAGTCTCCATTCGAGAACTTTTCGGCCCCATCGGCCATCAGTTCTGCGTGCTATGTGCCCCACCCACTGCCACTTCCACTTACTAATCCGCTGGGCTATGTCGACGACTTTCGTTCGTCTACGGATCTCATTATTTCTGATTCCATCTCTTAGAGAAATTCCGAGCATAGCCCTTTCCATAGCTCGTTGCGCGACCTTGAGCTTTCTTATGAGGCCCATAGTGAGAGAAAACGTTTCAGTGCCATAAATAATCACTGGTAACACACACTGGTTGTATAATTTTGTCTTGAGCGATTGAGGTATATTAGACGAAAAGACTTTTCTAAGTTTCCCGAATGCTGCCCAGCCAAGTTGGATTCGACGATTGACCTCGTTCACAAAGTTGGACCGGCCTAGTTGGACTGTTTGTCCTAAGTAGACGTACTCGTTGTTTTAGTACCTGATTGTAATTAAAATTGAAAGATTATGTAAATGAAAAAGGAAGTAAAATAAGTGATGTATTTTTTTTGTTTCATAATATTACTTAAAAAACAATCAGCAAAAGTGAACATTTTGAGAAAGGCACAATTTGCGAAAGAGATTACGCGAAATCGACATTTTGCGACGGAGCGAATTCATTTGGGAGCAAGTAAAGGAAGGAGTCTATGTAGTTATTGAGGTAATATTATGACAAAGTAATCTAGTGATTTTAATCTGTATCTCAAGTAAAGTATGATACCGTAATACCTAGTTTGAATGAACTTTGTACGTATGTTAAATAAATAGTTTCAGTACAACAGCATTTAGTATATTTATTTCTCATTATTTTGTAGACTCCAATATCTATAATGATGTAAGTACATGATATAAAATTACCTTAAAAACTAATGAAACACGCACACGCATACATACAATAATTTACAGAGAGGCGAAGTTTCCTTTATATACTATTAATAGCGTTCAACTAATTTTTCATAGGCTTAAGTATTGTTTTACAGTGACGCTTACCGCCCGCGCGGGTGGTAAGCGCGGCCTGTAAGCCATATTGCTATCAGCGCGGGCGCAGCATTTTGCTGTGTAACGATCCAACACGCTCGAAGCTCGTGGCCCGCGCGACGCTTACCAACTGCGCTGGCAAAAGCGGCACTGTAAAACCACACTTAAAGTTTCTGCATCAAATTATTCAACAAAGCTTTGTTATGTCTAAGTAAGAGCAGGGTCTTGTACAGCATTTGGCGAAAAAGTCTTCTTTCTTCGCTTTCCAAACCTTCCTTTTGATAATATCCAAACCTGTTATTGGCATTTTTATTTCGTCGCCTGTAAACAAAAAAATAATAGTATATTTCATTACAAGTGTGGAAAAACTGTCATTGCAAAGAGTTCCGACAAATGTCTACCCGAGCCGAGGCGCAGCCGAGTCGGAACAAGTTGCAATGACGGTTCCGCACGTGTACTGAACGACTATTTTTAATACAGTTGCGAAAAAATGAAAAACTATTTGCTTTTTTCTCTTCTCTCCACGCAATAAATTCGTCGTATGTAGATATGTAGCGACTTTTTGACTTTTCCGGTAAAATGTTCTCCGAAGCATTTTGTGCAATTATACTGCGTTCCGGTGGTCTGCATTCAAAAAATCTATGGTCGAAATTACTCATTTTGTGCAACAAACAACTAAACTCGCAAAGAAAATTTCTGAAAAATGGCGCCAACCGTAGAATATAAGCAGGGTTTTTTTTTTCTTCACCCATTCTGGTAGGCAAAGGGAACTATGCTCATACAGCCAAGTCTTCAGTAGAAGTTTTTTATTGATATGAAATGAAAATGAAATTTAATGAGATGAATAAATGAAATGAAACCTAACCAAACTCATTCAATCAAATCATTAAATCTGATATTGAAACAAATTAGTAGCTTCTTTTTAGAAATATACGTATTTGCATGAATCATAAAAACTGCTATGAATTTTTTTAGTAAAAACTTCATGGTTGGTTTTTCTTTTTAATATACATTATTTTGACAGTTGGGAAAGAGAACGCACGAGTTCGGCAAAGGTAAAAAAAAGCACGAGTATGTAATAGCCCACATCCCGAACGCTATACGTCCCTGCAATACGCCACTTTTTGAGCAACTGTATTAAAAAATTTCTTACAACACTTCAATCGTATGGGCAGAAGTGCCAGTTGACCCTGCATAATATTTGTTTTACTAAACAGTCCCTTAGGCACAGTCTGATATGATTACGTATGTACCCCTCACGCATGTATCCCTTTGGGGTAGCCAGAGAGCTGAGCCGCGTTTCATAAAAACTACAATAGTTTATTATGACAACTCGTTGCACATTTCGTAGCCGAGTCTTCCTACTTGTTAATGTGTGGGTTCTTTGAATTTGCAATGCACATTCAAATAGTATAGTGAATCATGATTTGTTATATGAATCAGGGGCCAGCGTGTGCCTACCGCGAATCAGACAAACCTCTTTCACTTCGTCAACTTTAATTAGTCGCTAATATGGCTCTAAAGGAAGACAGGAAGACGCTGGATGCACGCCGCTTCCAACCGGTCTTTTTGGAAATCCTTGGAGGAGGCCTATGTCCAGCATTGGACTTCTTGTGGCTGAAAGATGATGATGATGGCTCTAAATCCAAAGAAGTTTCAAAAAAACCGGTCAAGTGCGAGTCGGACTCGCGCACTAAGGGTTCCGTACCATTACACAACATTAGGCACAAAGATCGAGAAAAAACGGCATTAAAGCACGTTTGTTGTGTGTCTAAGGTGGGCCCCCCTTAAATATTTATTTTATTGTAATTTAATTATTTATTTTTAAAGCGAATAAGAACTAAATATTCTGTGAATATTTCAACCGTCTACCTGTTGCCGTTATAAATATCGAGTAAAACGGCAAAAAATTACGTTTGTTGTATGGGAGCCCCCCTCAAATATTTATTTTATTCTCATTTTGGTATTCGTTGCTATAGCGGCAACAGAAATAGATTATCTGTAAAAATTTCAACTGCCTAGCTATCACGGTTCACTACCTCAAAAAAAAGAACCGACACCGAACGGTGCGTTGACGAGGCGAGGCGAGGCGAGGTAACACGAGAGGAGGCCAGAGCTTGATCCACGTTCTCGCGTAGGATTGTGCAGCTACCATTACAATGTGCAAGTTAGTTGAACAAAGGGTGCCAGAAGGGATTCGAGTTTACCAAAACTAGGCCCATTAAAAAAAAAAGCAATTAGAGAAGGGTTCTACATAAGCAGAAGCATTTACGTACCTGAATCATCACTCTCGGAGTCATCAAACCCGCATAGGACGTCGTATAGATTGGCCAATTTCTGCGCGCAGACGCGAATGGGTATATCCTTCGGTAAAGGTGCCACGATGTGACTAGACGCTGTGCTGTAGTAGAGAGAACATGTCACCATCATCAATAGGCAGTGGCACTTCATTTTGAAGATCTGAAATGAGATTTCAACTTGAAATTTTGCACAAAATCAAAGTTTAGAAATAGAACTACTTTTGTGTGTTATCCGCTCTTATCCTTCGGATAGAATTTCACAGATTTTCTTGGCTCCAATGAAATAGATTGTAGGTACTTAGTTCAAACTGATAGTTTTCCAAGCGTATTTCTTATGCAGTAATAGTTTACCTACGGCCTATTTAATGGCAAGAACAAGCGTTAACTACTAGTGTGCCACTATATTTGTAAAAACTGCCAACAATGAACACAATGGCACAATAAAATTTCCACATACTGTCGGTTACTTACCCAGAAGTCGCTGTCGTTTGCAGACAAGGCTGAATACCTGTGTCTTCCCTCTGGGGAATACCCTTTTCTTCTGACGGGCTAGGCTTAGATTTACCCTTATATATAAAAATTTTGCCCGTGAAAGAAAACCATGAATAGCATTAACGTAGGCGTAGCGTAGTCCGCAAAAGTCAATTTCCAAATAAATCTCTTTCAAGTATGGGTCGGAAAAGCTTTTAATATAATTAATTTATTATAATGCTATTAAACTCAAGGGAGCGGCCACTCGCTGTGAGAATAACAAGTGTTGTTGGCTACTGATGTAGTATACGCTAAAAATATACGCATATCGTAGGTACTATCATCAACTTGTTGTTTCAGAGGAACTAACTTGGCTAAGCGATCGGCTACCTTAGCGCGGCGGGTTCCGTAATAATGCGGTGACGAAACTACATTGCGTTCTGTTTCGTTTGCTCTTCGGCTGTCGCCAAACACATTAAATGGTCATTAGCAGTGTCAAAATTCTGAAGAAATCACCGTAAAAAAAATTCAATAATAAATTAAACCGACTTCAAAACACTACAGCACTAAAAAGTTAGAAATGATTTAAATAATTAGAAGTATGTATAATTTTAATTTTTATTAAAAAATTTGTATTTTTCAACGGGAGAAAAATAAACAAGTCCCTTATAACCATAATTTACCCTACTTAATTCGTTGCTTTAAAATTTAATGTTCTCAACTTCACCAGCATAAGCATAAGCAGCCTATATACGTCCCACAGTAGGGCACAGGCCTTCTCTCAGGGAGAGAGTCTTCACCAGACCGTCACCAAATTAACTTGGAACTATTTTTACGCTATTTTATGAAACATACGGATATTACTAAAGGATGGGCCCCATTAGGCCTTATTTACTGCTGTCTATTGAAGAGTTCCGTTCTCCATCTCTGAAAGTCTTCATTAAATTAAAATGGGACCAATGGGACGTCATATCTAGTCGAGCAAAAAATGAATTGTCGAAATCGGTTAAGATTTGAAGGAGTTATGCGAAAACATAGCCAAAAACAAATATTTTTAATGTATTTTATTTTCTGGTGTGTACAATAAAGTGTTCTAATCTAATCTATATATATGTATATATATATATGCGTCGAATTGATAACCTCCTCCTTTTTTTTCAAATTTTTGAAGGCGGTTAAAGATCTTAAAGTGCCTTCAATTCCCGGAAGCAGAAACAGTTTACGTTCCCTTTTCGAGGATCCCTAATCAAAGAACGGGACCATCTGTTATCAATAAGTAAAATATTCTTTATCTAATGACCTATCTGTCTGCGTAAACAAGATTATACAATCGTGAAATGCAGTATTCACTTGGGTGCCTATAAAAGGGGCAAAGGTGTTCGTGTGTTTACAATCGTCAATGTGTAAAGAATATAATTATTTATGCATCGTGATGTTGGTAAGTACGCTTGGCGATACGTTGCACTAAAATGAGAATCCGGCTTAAGGCGGGTTTCGACGCCGACGGTCTTAGTCGGATCGCTCGGATTGTATGCGTACAGTTTTAGTTGATTATGACGACGGTCAGTGCGCTTGGACCGAGTGCGTCGTCATAATCAACTAAAACTGTCCGGTCCGAAACACGGTTCGAGCGTACTAAGACCGTCAACACCCGGCTTTAATTTGTCAAAAAATTCCATAGGTGTCGACAAAAAATTGTCCAGCAACTTCTGTTGCATGAAACGGTGATAAGTGTAATAGTGTATCATGTGTTTACAATAATACTCACTGGAAGACTACTGTGTTTTTTAAAATATCACGGTGCTATTTACAAAAACACGATCGATCCGCCTTTACCTATTTGTCAAAAAATTACATCCTAATTACATAGGATGACATTTATACTGTTATCCCAATGTAGTTATATCTGGACTTAAGTGTGTCTTCGAAGGGAGAAGAGGAGAGAAGGGACTAGCCGCGTTTATGCAATTAGTAGGTACCTAATTAATAATCCCATCTATTATTATATTATTTTTAAGTATAGACGTAAAATAAAAAATTGAGTTGAGAAATCTCGTTCAAAAAAATTCGCGAAGAAATAATTATTTCTTCGCGAATAATTACAGCCTCTCCGTCTATCAGAAATGACTTGGGCCCCATTTCATAAAACTACAGTTCGTAGTTTATTATTACAATTCGACGTACATTGCGTAGCAGAGTCTACTTGTTAATCTTTATTTAATCAACTTTGTAATGTACATCAAATTGTCATAGTCAGGGCCGCCTTTAACCTATTGGAGGCCCTGGGCATATTACGATAATGGGGCTCCTACAACCTTGGCAGAACACTATTTTGTTAGATTAGACCAAGAAAGTAGATAAGCAATATAACGTTAAATGTATTTTGTATAATTTGTGTATGTACTTTCTCAATAAATATCAGTTATCGTTTGGTGACCTGGCAGGATCAAGGGGGCCCCTATCAATTGCGGGCGGGCACGTGCCCAGTGGGAAAGAGGGGCATGGTCGTAGTAAACCATGAATTATAGTTTTGTGAAATAGGCCTCTGAATAAAGGATGGTTCTCAGATACTTATTCGAGTTTGTGTCAAGTATTTTAGAAAAGTGCTTTAAAAAAACCTAGCAGTGTATTCTATAGCTTTTGTTAAGGCACGTTAATTTTGCAATGGCTTTCAAACCACCCAATATTTATGGTGTATAACAAACTCATGTTGCAGCGTCGCACGTCCCACTCATTTATTGGTAGTTCCATACAGTGTGAGTGAGTGAGGGAGCGAGATTGGGATCTCAACCCTCTGGGATACAAAGTCGGTATTTTAATTCGAATGTATAAACATAAAACATATACATACATTGCTTCTTGTCCCACACTAGGATACACTGTGTCGTGGAAACCAGAAACAGCGACATCACAAACATGTAAACATCCAAGACCTGGGGTTTTTTTTGTTCCTCAATTACTCCAAGACGCCTGGACCGATTTGGAAAATTCTTTTTGTGCTTGAAACGGTAGACTTCACAAATGGTCCCATCATCAGATCCAGACTTGATGACTAGTCATCAAGTCAGATCGAGGAAACTCTTCAAATTTTAAAGGCACACTAAGCGATTTGGGTGTTTTTTAGTGACTCGTGCATTTGCTTTCTGAAAACACAATTTGGTGGAGTCGTAGTGATATTCACAAAAAATCTTATTCAAAATATTTTTTAAATAAAATATAAAAACCATTACACACTACTGCACTAAAAACGCA
The DNA here is from genome assembly GCA_947310995.1 of Yponomeuta cagnagella. NCBI lineage: Eukaryota > Metazoa > Arthropoda > Insecta > Lepidoptera > Yponomeutidae > Yponomeuta > Yponomeuta cagnagella. The sequence goes on from OX371277.1 coordinate 11,998,150, forward strand.
AAAATAATTTAAACGAATGTGACCTTTAAATTCGATGTTGGTATTATAGAAATATATTTTGAAGTCGGTGCCCAAAATGTATGTGCTGGTTCATCGAATTTTAAGGCTACATTCAAATACAAATACAACTGAAGTCGTTTAAATTTTTTAAATTATTTGTGTGTTTTTAGTGTGTAGTGTTTTGAAGTCGGTTTTTATTTTTTATTTATATTGTGCAATGCTAATATGAAGAAATAAGTACTTTATGTTAACTACCCTACATGTTGATCAGGTATTTAATTAGGCAAAACATTGTGCCTCTCTTAAAAGTATTGGACTTTTTTTCTTTTTTTAATCGTTTATCTAAAAATCCAGTACAATGTGATATTCAAAAAAATTCGCCAAACTGCTTTGCGGATAGGTGCGCTCTAATTACAAATGTACTTAAGTGCTTATTTAATTTTAGTTTATATTGGTATCTAACATAATCAAGAAGGTGCATGGCACGTTGTAAAAAGGTTATTTTTATGTTAAAGAGTTGTCTTTGGTTAATTTTCACTACGCATCTTCACCCATTACTAGAAGGTTGTGTCAGTCATTTTTCTATTTCTATAATAATTAATACAGTCCACTTATATTACTAATAATAAATAACTTCAACAGGTCCCAAACTAGGATGCTATGGTAACCAGGCAAGGACATCACAAACATGGAAATATAGCCAGACTGAGGCCATTTGTTCAAATGTACGGCGGCCCCCAGTGGGAATCGAACCCACGACCTCTGTCTTGGTAGTTAAGCGCCTTAACGGCCAGTCTAACGAGGCAATCAATAATTAATAATTTAATTAACTTAATTCCGGGTTCACTTACTTGCTTTTTGTCAGATTCGCAGTGCTTAATCATGGTGAGTAGTATTCCGGAATTAAGTTAATAATGTAAGTACACGGCCTGCTAAAGTTTTAGTTCATAAATACTAATAACACTCGTGTACTAATTTACAATACAGCTTATTGCATCACTAACTAAGTAGCTTAGTACAGTAGACAGAAAATCGTCCATCACATTCGGTCAGGTGATTCCGATACGAGTACCTACCTACCTTCGCCCTTAAAAGGTCACATTTGCTGATTACAAAAATTGGACCAAATAGAACGCAGTCTATTTGGAAATAAACAGTCGTAATTACAGAAAAACAAAATTGTTTATTAGGAATACAATATCCGAAGTACTTCCAGTGTTCCGTTTAGGGTGAACTTATTTATTTAATTTTATTTAACTTAATTAGATCAAAAGAGCAATTTTCGCACAATGATAAAACACGGTGAACGTACAGCAAAAAACAATACGCCTCAGGTGCCTGCTTAAAAATAAACCTTAATATTAAATTTACGGAATTCTAAACATTTCCATTCATACATGAACTCATGTCTGTACCCCGGAAGCGAAAGGGTAGGCAGAGACTATACTCCTTTCCACGAGTCGAACTCCTAGGGAACAAACACTCATCTTATTGGTCAATGCGCGCGGCTATAGATAAACGAAACAATAAGCGGAGACGGTCCGCTTCATAGGGTAGGTTTACATGCTGGCGCTGTTGGCCAGTGGCTATTGAAGGTCACGCGCATTAACCAATGGGCGCACATGGACGATTTTCTTTGGGAGCTCCTTTCGTGGAATGGACTATAGGGTCCCGTTTTATAGAACCACAATTCATGGAAGAACAATTCGATCGTGCATTGCATGGTCGATTAACTACACAGTAGGTATCTTTCTACAATCGTCGCTCCTTCATCCTCTCCATACCAACGCAACATTCCACTCTCAATTTTAGTGTTTTCCAGCATTAGGATTTTAGGCCAACTTGCACCATTTCTTAAATATCACTTAAAAGTAGAGCATGGACTACCGTACCCTTTTTCTAAAACCGGTATTTTTTCGTTATCAACATTTGAAATAGGTACCGGAATTCCGGTATTTCGGTATTTTTTCGGTATTGATGATTTTTTTGTTAAAATAACATAGATGATTGTAAAACAGTTGATTTACGTGGCTTTGTCCCACTGAGCTTTCCCCACATCATCAGTTTAATTCAATGAAATATAAAGCAAGCAAAATTTTCTTGAGCAAATACAATAAGACCGAAATCAACCTGATAGTATTAGAATATTTAAAAGAAACTAATTTATTTTGTATTCATAATTACATTTCTCTTGCTCTGACTCTTTGCACTATTGCTAAAGCAAACCGAAAGAATGGCCATTGTCCTTCAAAAAATAAGTTTTGTATTTATATATTTTTTCAAGAACAGCCTAGGCTGAATATTTCAATTGGGGCTGCTTTAACAAATTATTAAAGCGAAAAAAAAAGAATCGGAGTCTACGTAACCGGAAGTACGTCCTGCACGGAGGTACGTCATCAACTGATATCCTACGAGCCGTCATTTTCTAGTGATACCATGACTCGATACAAAAACTCTTTAAATAAACAAAACTTAAAAGACTCCTTATCTACGCAAACGTGAGAAAAAAAATATTATATTTGTTTTTTACGGAATACCGAATTGTCAATATCGTGACATTTTTTATTTTAAAATATTAAACCTACTTTCATTCACGTGTTGAACGAACGTTAGAAGGTCGAATTAGTCACACACTTATTCACAAAGATACAAGAAATCAGGGAATATTATATGACCTTATACCTTTAAAACAAATTGTCATATATCCTCCCGCAACGGCTAACCTCGCGTTCTAAATTCAAAAACAATATTTAGGACAATGCCCATTGTCGCTAATATCTTTAACTTGGTGGCTGTTGAAGATACTTACAGTTAGTTACAATACTGTATTATGTCACTACTGTACCGTAGGTACACCACATAGAGCAGGAGACCAACACTAGTTTCTTGTGGGACGTAGAGGTAGAATCGCACAGCGCGTCTAGAAGCTGGGCATAGTAATACCGAAACTATCGAAATACCGGTATTAGGATTATACAAAACCGGTTTTTCAAATTCGAATATTCTGTCCGGTATTCCAGTATCCATACTCTACTTAAAAGTCACCATTTAAATAGACTTTTAAGAAAGTGGTGCAAGTCGTCCTTAGTGTCTAGTACGCATCTAAGACATACCTACCATGCAAAGACCGAGTGCATCGAACAAAACTCCGCTCAAAAGCGAGGCGACGTAACAGTGTGTGCCCAAGCAGATTGTAGTGACGTTTGCACAACTAACAAAATATGCTGCCCAAGGCATGCCAATTTGGCTACCAATTTGTTGCCTCACTCTGGAAGCTCGGACTGCGATTGTAATAATGTCAACCGGGGCAAAGTCCTCAGTGGGGCTATGGCGTCTCTTTGTAATATCGAAGAAACAAGGTTACTTTGTACTACTCCCGCGTTCTCCTATAAATGTTTGGCACTACAGCTTCAACTTGGGAAGTACAGATGTCGCCATTAGATTTTATCACTTTTTAAGATTCCGCACCCAAAAGGGTAAGGGACCGTATTACTAAAACTCCACTGTCCGTCTGTCTGTCTGTCTGTTTGTCTGACTGTCTGTCACCAGGCTGTATCTCATAAACCGTGATAGCTAGACACTTGAAATTTTAGACAAATGCAGCGCAATAAAGACAGCGCTCGCCATCTAGCGGCCATCTATGTAACCTTCAGACCGCCGGTGTCATGTCGTTAAATGTCAATGCTAAACGCTTCTCGTTGGTTTCTATAGATGGTGCTGTTCTCAATGTACCTAATCCATCCTGTCTCGATCTTTGTCTAATGTTGTATAGATAATGGTCCGGAAGCCTTCGTGCGCGAGTCCAACTCTCACTTACAACATAACTAAACCTAATAGATTTTTTTACTGAGGAGTACTAAGATTAATACATTAATTTACCTCTTGTAACTTTTATTTTGCCTCTAACTCATTATTTGAGTTAGTTATCGGCTATGGAAAAAATATACTTAGTTGACATTTATATTTTGGAGTAAATGCGTCTGCGTGATTCGGGCAATTGCGTCTAAGAGACGCTTTTGCCCCAAAGTCAGGGGTTTCTAACCGTTTTTTTTTTCTGTTTTTTCTATACCACTTTACCTAATGTATGCCTACAAAAATGATTGACACTTTTTGTACCGGCTGGAGAGCAAAATGTTTATAATCCTCAAATATCTTTGTGTTTAATAGGTCACAAATCTTATGTGTTTTATGTGCTTTATTTATGATAATAAAATTACATGCCAAAATCTTTCTAGAGGATAGATTTTTAGTAGATACATATCTACTACATAGTGGACAGCAATGACCATTTTAACAAAGGCTCTTAAAAATTGCGACTGCTTACAAAGCCGTCAAAAAACACAATATCCCTCGCACAACTATAACCGATCTACAGCAACAGGAGTTTTATAAAATGTTTTTGCTTATTAAAAAAATTTATATTTTATTATTTTTTATTTTATCAATTCTCTAAATATCTTTTTCTCGTTTTTCCTTGATTTATACACTAAACACTAATTGTACTCTAAATTTGAAGCTTCTTTGTCTGCTAGAAGTGCCTTAGAGTTTTGATGATCGGTCAGTCAGTCAGTAAGTGAGTGAGTGAGTGGGTGAGTGACAAAATTAAGATTGACTTTGACTAGTTACAATTCTTAAACTACTGGTTCAAATTAAATGAAATTTGAAGTATACCGTGTTTATACAATGCCTGCATAGTTACTGAAAATTCAGGCTAAGTTTTATCCACAACGAAGTTTTAGGGGGTTGAAAATGGCCTGAACTGCTTCGAGAAAAGGATGGTACGGCGGATGTGCCGCTTTTTTGCTCGACTTGGCGGGGGCACTGCCGTGCTCCCAGATTTTAATCACGCTTTACAGATATATTTAATATTCTAATTGTTATTAGAAACACAAACAAATAGTCTACCTCCGACTATAAACTTCCTTCTGCTATGTTGAAAAATAAACGTGCATTGGTTAACCAAAGATACATTTTTGAGAAACGTGACATTTTTGCTCCGGTTGACCTTATGCCTATTCTTGGTACCTACCTATTCCTGCGCATGTCCGACTTGCACTCCACCAGTAATTCCTTTTTATATCGAAACTTTTAGGGTATGTAGGTACTTCCTGTGGACCTAGAATCGTGAAAGAAGTTTGTGTAAAGGTTAAAGGCTTTTTGCGTGGCAGCTAGCCAAGTGTCAATGGTCTGCAAAAAAAAAAATTAAATTACGTGGTCAATAACTAAATAAAATTAATTTTGGTGAATAAACGTAAAAGTAACACGTGGCAAATAACTGAACAATGGTCAGCAAATTAATTTCACTACAACCAATTTTTGCATTTTTTTTGCTGTTACAATTTCCTGTTGATCAATTTTGAATTTTATTTTATTTATTTATTTTCTGCTGACTAATGTTCGACTGCCTCGTTGGTTTAGCGGTATCACGTCTGATTACCATGACAGAGGTCGTGGGTTCGATTCCGGCTGGGGGCCGCTGTACATTTGTACAAATGGCCTCAGTCTATGTGTATTTCCATGTTTGTGATGTCCTTGCCTGGTTACCATAGATAGGGTATAGTTTGGGACCAGGGCAAGTGATTGTGTTATGTGGAAGTTATTATTAATTTTGCTTTTTTGCTAAAATTGCTTTACTTCTCAGTTTTGTATTTTTCCGGCAACTAATTGTGCTCAAAGGCTTTATTGCTGACCAAAAAACAGTACAGTTTTGATGAACGTTTAAAGATTCCCGTTTTTGAACTTTTAACCTTTACCGTGACCGATGGCCGTGGCATTTCAGTGTTTTTACAGTCGACAAAGTTCAGACTTGTTATATTTAATGTGCAAAAATTTCCCTTTCCGATATCGTTATTGAATACAATGGCTGTACAATACAGGAGGCGGCATTACAGAAAGAAATTAAGTATCCTGATACTTTTGTTTTCATGTCATGTGAAATGCACTCGGGTTTACTTTGTTTTCTTCAGGTGATAGGTACCTACGTCACGAAAAAAGAATGTGTTTATTTATTCGACTGAAAACAAGGCAGATGTTGAATAAAGAACTGCTTACTTACTCATAAACAAAAGTATAATAATAATAATAATAACTTCCACACAATACAATCTTGACCTGGTCCCAAACTAGGATACCCTGTGCTATGGTAACCAGGCAAGGACATCACAAACATGAAATACACCCAGACTGAATTTAGGCCCAGATGAAATTACTAACCCTAACTGTCAGAGACCATTCTAGAGATAACCCTGTGTTTTAATGTGCATTTTTGGGGATGCGTACCCGACGGGTGCCAAACGGGACCGTATTACTAAGACTTCACTGTCCGTCTGTCTGTCTGTCTGTCTATCTTTGTCTGTCTGTCCGTCTGTCCGTCTGTCCGTCTTTCCGTCTGTCCGTCCGTCCGTCCGTCCGTCCATCCGTCCGTCCGTCCGCCCGTACAACAAACGTATTTTTTTGCCTTTTTTTTTCTCGATATTAATAACGGCAACAGGTACCTAGACGCTTGAAATATTAACACAATATTTAGTTTTATATTCGCTTCAAAAATAAATAATTAAATTAAAATAAAATAAATATTTAACAAACTCGATCTTTGTGTCTAATGTTGTATAGATAATGGTACGGAACCCTTCGTGCGCGAGTTCGACTCGCACTTGGCCGGTAGATCAGTTTTTATTTTTTTGAATACGTGACCTTCCTTACAAGGAAAAAAAATTAGCCAACCCCCAGGGCCGCCAAGAAAACCACATTAAAAGTGTCAATAGTTAATTTCACAGTTGAAGTACGTAGAACCTGCAACTAAGTGTTGCTATATAAAATTTAATAAATTGACGGTGGGAAATTCATTGCTTCTGTAAAAACAGATAAAATGTTCATGATGGTTCCGAAAATTTAATAGACATTTTGGTCTGTGGGTCGTTGTTCTGTTAGACGACGGGGAGGCGGTACTAATTGTTCCGGCATTTTTTACAACTCGATACAAGATTTCTAACTATTTTTTTTTTATTTACGTCGTTTACTTAAAATTAATAGTCTAAATAGATGCCATTTTTAATAAAATTACTAATTACATAATCGCGGATGTCAAACCACGCAGAAGGAAGCGGTGGCAATTTCAAGCGCTAAGGTGCGTGAACACCTCAGACACTCAGGTTTCCTCACGATGTTTCCCTTCAGATTATGGGTAGTGGCATTGCTACTATAACTTCACAAATGTACCTACGTAACTCAGAAAACAAAGTCATTGGTAGGTTTTTGGTGGGATTCTAACCCACGACCTCCCGAATGAGAAGCCGGCCCTACTGCTCCGCTACCACCGCCTTAGTACCTATGCATAAATTACGAAATTACGATATTTAAAATTGATTTCATTTTAAGTAGCTGCACGGCTGTTGAAACTTATAATTTAATAAAATTATCAGATCTCTACTCAACATACTTTAAACATGTGCTAATAAAATACCTGCAGTAGAAGGCGGTCTTCGTTGCTAGTTTACAAAACAATATATATTTCCGGTCTTACCAACTGCTAAGGTATTATCTTCCAGGCTAATCCCCGGTTTCATGTACCTACTCTAACGATCTGGGGCGCTACTACGTAAGTCCTCCACTGTATGGAGTTGTCTAATTTACCTAACATACTTAACTTTGACAATTCGTACAAGCTCTTCCTCAGTGCCTCAGTGTCCTTCAGATGTCGACCAGCTTGACGAATCGTGTGCAGTGGTGGACTCTTGAGCTGTTCCCTGGGAGCGTACTACCCTTGCACCTGTTAGGAGAGGATTATTAGTAGGTATCTATACATTGTCATTGACCCCCAGGGCCGTGTTTAGGGAGAGTGGGGCACAAATACCCTGGCATATTGGCATAATGAACGTACTCGTACCCATACTACGTGACCCAGTGTTGCCAGCCTGGTCTTGCCAAAAGTTACCAAAAAACAGTGTTGCCAGCCGGGTCTTGTCAAAAGAGACAAAACAGTAACTTTTGGTGGTAAAACGCTAACGTGACCAGTGTTGCCAGTCGGGTCTTGTCAAAAGTTACCTGAAAGACAATAAAGTGTAACAAATAAACAAACTGCATTTTTCTGTAAGTTATTACTTATTAAGTTATACTACCTTTTTTTTGATAAGGTTACTTTTTACACTGAAAGGTTACTTTGTTTGTCTCTTTTAGGGGACTTTTGATAAGACCCGGCTGGCAACACTGCTTTTTATTAACTTTTGGCAAGACCCGGCTAGCAACACTGGGTCACGTAGTAGGGGTACGTTCCCATAATACCGGGCACAGGCTATCAACGGTTTCACATTGGACGATAACCGTAGGTAACCGCACGACATCGTTGAACTATTGCTGATTTCCATTCATACAGCGTTGACACAACGTTCGCTCTACATTATACTAAATTATGTAATAAATGAGACCCTGGAAGATTTCAGTTCAATGATCAATGACCTGAACAGAGCTTCTAACAGAGTGGGTCTTAAAATGAACATGGATAAGACTAAGACAATGTCGAACTCCCTCGTTGGTGGCTCTGACCACGAAGTTGCTCACCACTATGTATACCTGGGACAAACAGTCCAGTTAGGTAAGTCCAACTTCGAGAAAGAGGCCACTCGTCGAATCCAACTCGGATGGGCAGCGTTCGGAAAACTGAAACACATTTTCGCGTCCAAAGTACCTCAGTGTCTCAAGGCAAAGGAGCAGAATCAATGTGTGTTGTCAGTGATGACTTATGGATGTGAGACCTGATTGCTGACTATGGGTCTCAGAAGAAGGCTCAAAGTCACCCGAGCAATGGAGAGAGCTACGTTAGGAGTTTGACTGCGTGATCGAATCAGGAATGAGGTGAACCGCAGAACCCGAGATACTTGCTCGCTCAGTTGAAGTGGCAGTGGGCGGGGCACATAGCTCGGAGAACTGATGGCCGTTGGGGCGAAAAAGTTCTGATCTGGCGATGGCGGACCGTACGACGCAGCGTGGAAAGCCCCCCACCAGATGGTCTGACGACCTGTTTACGGTGGCGGGGAGTCGCTGGCTGCGGGCGGCACTAGACGGAGAAGCTTGGAAAACCATGAGGGAGGCCATGTCTTGCAGTGGGCGTCAAGTGGCTGATGATGATGATGATGATGATGATGAGTGAATGTATGAAACTACCAGTCCGATGAAGTCGTGTCGTTGCCATAATCGCCCAGTATGAATCCGTCCAAGAGAATACATTATGACAATCGTTCTTTCAAACAATCTTATTATATGTCTGTTGTCCATTTTGACTCTTGTATTATTTAACACATAGGTAATCGAACAATTTGGACATTCTGTCATGTAGGCGGCCATGTCCCGACAGGAGAAAAGGAAACCCCAGCGCTATCTAAATTTTCGTAGTTTTCACGTTATGTGGTGTGTTTTGTATTTTTTTACGAACTTGGTGACTTTCAAGATTCTTCGTCTTCTTCGTCGTTCCCTCATGACTGAGGATCGCGAATAATCGCGATCATGGGTCGCTACTCGCTCGTTTCCACAGCAAACGGGTTTCTACCACGTGGACCGCCTGGTAGGTACATAATGATTATAACAGCTGCAGTAATTAATAATTTCACGTCGACAGGGACTACCTACTATACAGCTAAGGAAAAATAACAAGACGATCTCAATTTTCCACATCATTAAGGTGTTAAGCCAGGTTTTCACGATCTTAGTACACTAGTACTTAGTGACCTTTTTTAGCTACTAAGATGCCACTCGTATCGTGTATACTGATGAATCTTAGTACACTCTGATGAAAACAGGCATCTTTTGTACTAAGATCGCCGGTGTACACGATACAAGTAGCTTCCGAGTATCAAAAATAGATCACTAGGTCCGAGTATACTAAGATCGTGAAAACGCAGTCACACAGGCTACTAAAATTGCCTGGCGCCGTTATCTAACAACTTTTGACGGAACTTAATAATTACATAATATTTAGAATGTACGTACCTATTCCATATTAACGACGGCACAAACTGAATTGAATAATTATAGCCCTTATGTCTAGAGTACCAGCAGCTTCATAGAAAGCTTCGGCGTTAGTAGTATACCTACGCATGCGCCCTTCGCACGACGCACGTGACAAAAAGTACACAAAGTTCGTCAGCTTGCCGGCTAGCTGCGTGCGGGCGGCATCGGCACAAAACAAAATGCCAGTATACCGTTGCCCGTCAAGCACCGACAACACTAGTGCGCGATAGTGGCTGGCTGGTCGAGTGAACGCACTCGATAACAATCGCCGCATCGCATTACTAAAAAAAATTATAATAAAAAAACGCCGGTGTGTTTATTAAAATTTACTTCAACAGAATTTCTGGAGAGGCCAGTGTTTTTTTGGACGTTAAAAATTTCTTCTCGTTGAGTTTTCTTTTGTTTTAAAAAGTGGAAATTGTTCGAAGACGCTGAAAGAGGCAAGTACTTATTTTTTCTTCAGTTCCTATGTTTAGCAGGACCGCCTACCTACATCGTTATTACTTATGTGGTCAAAATGAAAAGGGACTTATAGGACTAAAATGTCCTAATCCGATCACAGTAAGACTACCCCCATTCTTGACTACAAACAGTACAAAAACGATTTCAATGAACACGCCACCCTCCAAAGTTAACTTGAGACCCGTGCGGAATGCAATTTCTTCTTCCGACCCACAGATAATTTCAACGATGTTCTTTGTAATTTTCTATTTTTTTTCTACTTCGGTACCTATTCATTTTCTATTCTAATTAGCACCTAACTTACCACTCAGTAAGTGAATCGATAATCAAAACTATAATAAATCGGTGACAATAGGTAAGATTAGACAAAAATACGTTTATTTTAGTACGGGCGACGTTATTTTGCCGGGTCGTAGAGTTAATAAGGTAGGTTTTGAGGGAGCTTTTTGCACCTTTCCTTTCTAGTGTAATTTTAATTTTTAATGAGTTTTAAAGAGTGGTTTACTGTCTTTTAGCTTGGTACCTGCTTTCTTTTTCAGTACGTAGGTACGTAGGTGTGTGTTATGCAATTGAGTTTTTCTTAATATTTGCCTATTTTAAATATTTTCACTATTTGTTCTCGACTTATAAGCAAGTAGGTAAATAGAAAAAAAAACCACCAAAAATGTGTTAAGTACCTTTTTAGAGTTGGGATCGATTTTTATCATTTAACTACGAGTATACCTAATACACGTTACTATAATCAGACACACTGTATTTGATGCTTACAAGAGAGCAAAAAAAAAAACTAAAGCACTTTTGTATTTTGTATACTTGCTCTCGGCCAACTATGGGCTGATGCCGCATGCCGGTCACAAATCGATAGTTGATTTCAAGGTTATTGCTCAATCGTAGACCTCTCCTGCCTGAGTACATAGACGAGAAAAAAGAAAAGCGTTAGACAGATGACAGCTGAAGATTTACACTATAGATTCAAAAGACAAATATACCATAAAGCAGAATAGAACATACACTTTCAATCTGTCAATATAAAAAAAAATCATAGCAAAATCCGGTAAACAAAATTTTCTGTCCTGAAGCAACCAAAGAAACAGGCTCAACGGAAACCCTGGATTTCGTTTAAAGATGGTTGACCCAGAAGTAAAAAAGACCTTCTTCAAATTCGGTGGTACGAGGGAAAAGACCCCGAAACTCATCAGCGTTATTGGCGACGAAGACACCTGCGTGGGATTACTCCTTGCAGGCATTGGGGAGGTGGACAAAAACAGAACCCCCAACTTCTTCGTAGTCAACAAACTAACGGAAAAAACCCACATCGAGGATGCTTTCAAACGCCTCGTACGGAATCCGGAAGTTGACGTGATTCTCATCAACAAATTCGTTGCGGACATGATCCGGAATGTGATGAGTGCCCATCTGTCTGGGCAACCAGCGTTGCTCGAGATACCTTCCAGAGACCACCCCTATGACCCTGATAAGGATGTTGTGTTGAAGCGGGCGAAGACCCACTTCTATTCTGAAGAAAACGCTTGAACATGCAATTCGGTTTCAACTTTAAATTATTTAAGTTTTGAATAACTGTAATTACAATCTTGTATGTATTTCAAATCCAATAAAAGGTTACCTAGTTTGACATGATTTTACCAATGCTATTCACAGTTAGAAGTCAAATAAAACGGACACTGCAACGCGATAGTGTACTATTACACACACACACACACCGTATTAATTTCAAGTGTTCGAGTTTTTTTAAAGAACCCGAATTTTCTTGCATCTCGAAATTATCAGCTTTGCCTGTAGGTGTACTTTATTAATTCTTAAATTTTAAAGTACACGCAAATGAGCTAGAGCGTGCTCTAAGTATTTACCTACATGTCACTGATGTAACGCCAACAACAATCATTGTGTCCATTTAAACCGTAACCATAAAATGTTCACGACAGAAAGGACTCTGGGTGTGCATTATACACATACCTAATGTATGATATTGGCCTTTAAACTACTTCATTCTTACATTTCCCTTGATGGAAACAATCGTTTGAAGGATAAAATAAAGCTTACACCAGCCGCCAAATTAATTATTTTTGGTAATTTCTGGGGGTTTTTGGATTTTTGCTAGCATAATACAGGCAATAGTACGAATTAACTTGGTCATATAAAGCGGTTAAACGCCATAAATATTTCACAAAAAAATTATTACAGTCAAGGAGTCAACCATAGGTGGTCCAGTGGATCTTATACCGCGCCTTGCTTGTGGCAATTGTTCACTCACTTTATAGGTCAGCGTGCGCTGCCGGTGGTAGTGACGTCATTATTATATTTTTCCATCGTCTTTGCATTGCATGAGTCTTTCTTCTGATAGTGTTGTTTACCAGCAATTGTCCCGCTCGATGCTCGTGTCCGATGCTACAGATTGACTCATTGTTGTTCTCTGGATCTAACGCGCCTGATTAAGCTCCTGATATTACGCACAATTTTGCGATGATCAATAAAGCTACTTTTCCTTTGTTCGCAAGACTATTTTCGTGTCCAAAGATCAGTTATCTCAATTTAGGGAGAGGAGGGAGTAGGCCTTGCTCACCCTAGAATTTGTAGTGCACACCTTAACATGTTGCATTACTGCAGACATGCTTTGGAAATCGGTGTGATAGACTGTCGCCTTAATATACGAAAAATATTCTAAAATACGCCAATGGTTAGTTATCTCCTTACCTTACTCCTTACACGAACAAGTCCAGGAACAAGCCTTTACAATAACGGAAATTAAAACTTAGAAGAAGAAGAAAATTGAAAGAAGATGCTCGATACGAACAAATGTCCTAAAGTTGACTCCATCATGCAAATTATGAACTTTCATAAGGAACTAACTGCTCGCTCGTGCCGAGCACAATAAAGCAAAACTATAGAGATGCGTCAACTAGGTACTTACATCTCGTTTTGGCAGGAGCCGCGGCAAGCGGCAACCGAAAAAAATACTTACCCGACTGCGAAAGCAAAGGAGATTTATGTTTTTCGCGCTTATGTATGTATTATGGTCGTTAAGACCACGTAGAGAGGTCTTAAATAAACAATTCATACTATACGATTTTAACATATAAGGTTTCAATTAAAATATTGTTATTGACAACACAAAATTATATCATTGGCTAAAATGACGTTACGAAAGAACAGGATCGCGGACCTCAGCAGTCATTTGTTAGTAAAAGTCCACTAAAAACCATCAAATAAAACAAAAATGACTACTTAAACAATGCCTAATTAAGTTTAGGCCTTGTTTAAGAGCGGTCGTTTTTTTGTTTTATGACAAGTTTTTAACACACATTTTTTCTTTGCAAGTTGCCCGTAAAGAAATGAGTGAACCTTGATGTGTTATCTACAGCACAACCCTTAGGTAACTCAAGTGGTGACTACATCAATAAAAAGGAACTACCTATGTACATAATTAGATCAATTGCAACAGAAATTAGCAAAAAGTCATCCGATCAGAAAACAATTATTTTAGTCAGCAGAATAAATAAATGAGCAGCAACAGGTGGTCAGCAAATTAATCAATTTAATTTTAATACAACAATGAACAGCAACATTATTGGCTGATCGATTCGGAATTTTCTCCTGATAAATTTATTATTTTCTGCTTCTCCAATCGCAGGTAATTTCGCTGCTCAATTCTACTCAAAAAACTTTAGTTGCTGACAGAAAAAAAATATTGCTGACCAAAACCTTTTCTTTTTGCTGATCGGTAATCGTGATAACCAGCTCGATATACCTTTCATGCCAAGCGGGCCAGAGCATTTATCGCAATTTCGATATAGTTGTATTAGTATTCCGAGATTTTGCCGAGAAGGAAGCTTCACATCTGCGTAGCTTTCGACAGCTATTAGCAAGGGGTTTGGTATCGGGTCGTGGATGCCAATTTCACACACTACGGCAGTGAGCTAACATAAGCTAACCTAAAACTTTCATGCGCTGAAGCGCAACGCTGAGTCAGCTATCTTTTGTGACAACTTAGACACACCACAGGCTACTATAGTTCTGTTTTATTTATTCGTTTTGTCTGTCGTGTACCTATTTTCTTTCATTTTTGTGCATATTATGTTACTTATCTGCTTATTTTGTTTCGGTGATGTGTCTTGTTGTTATAATAAATGTCTTTCTTCTTCTTGTTCTCGCGTTATTAACTTTATACCGGATAAAGTTACTTGGTTTTTTCGACGGAGCTCTGTCTCTTTTCATCATGATTAAGCTCTACGAATCAGAGCGAAACCTGGTCGGACTTTTCCGACAAAAAACCAAACAAGTTTATCCGGTATGAAGTTAATAATAAGCTAACCTCTTGAAAAAGACCTATACGTCGCTTCTTCTGCTTTATTAATAATGACTGTGATTAAAACAGGTTTTTTTGCGTGAGTAAAATCTTGACCTAGCCACTGCTACTTATACAGTGTCAATAAGTGATTATAATAATTAATGATGGTTACGAAAAAGCGTTCAAAAGTCGTACCTACGGTGTTACAACATGAGTGGAATGTGGATTTTGTAGAGCAGTGTTTTTCAATCTGTCGCGATCCCTCTGAGGGTCGCGACGTCTTGTTCGGGAGGTTGCAGTCGCTAGCCAGGTAAAAGTAAAATGCAAGATTTGTAGTTAGTGTTGCCAGTGGCAAAATTGACGAGTGGTGGTAGAATAAAACAAACGGTCAGGAACCGAACGCCGCCGAGCGTGCAAATTCGTTTGATCATCCTTTATTTTTGATCAGCCATTTTATGTTGCAGCCCCGAAAGACTTAAAGGTGGGACTGATCCCAATTTTTTTTTTTCATTTAAGTCTCGGTATTTGCTAAAAAGGATATAGTAACACTTAGTTGTAAGTTCTAATACACCATCTTTGAAATTACTGACACTTTTAATATGGTCTTGGGGTTCTGGAGGTCGCTAGAATTTTTTACTTGGGGTCGCGTTTTCAAAACGATTGAATAACACTGTTGTAGGGTATTTTGCGGAATCGAATTACACTCACCTGATTAACTAAATTACTTTCCTGCGGATCTACCTTGAAAACGTGAAAACCTATCTGAAAACTAAGCGAAAGTAAATAACAGAAATAGGGTGTTTATTTTTTGTTAATTATTACTTTGAACAATCGTGTTCCATTCTCAATCATCTATCCCTAAAAAACCCAGAAAAAATCGTTTGTTATAAATAAAAAAAAACCCATTAGGTACATAATTAAACACAAAAAACAAAATCCGAGATTAGTGGATTTGTAGATTCGGCAATGTTATTGAACAAGAAAAAGTGCATACCTAGCTTCAGTACCCACTCGCAAAAAACAATTTATTAGTTACACAAAACAAATGTACAATCCCTATCTTCGGTTACCTTAAAATATTTCACTAAGCGGCTCGACGAGGCAAATTTGAATCGAAAAAAAAACGTATCCTCTTTTACAGATCCTTTTTGCAAAAAGTGTCTTTCTATTCTTTCAAATCAAATAGGTACTCATTCTTAGGACCTGCGACCGAGAAACTAATATCAAAGAATCTGGGACTAGAGAGCATTTATGCCAAAAACGTTTATGCTATGTAGTGTTTATCTGAACAAGTAAAAACAATGTAAAACACTAGAGTTATGCTATGTAGCAGTAGCCAAAATGTTCTTTTTTTTTGCTATGATCAAATCTGTTGATATTCGTGTCGTTCGGGTAAGATAGTTTGCCGAAAGATAGGGAGATACCTATTTGCCAATATTCAGATACCAACAACTTGACCATGATCATGTTCGTGAAGTAAGTTTCATAATACTTATACGATGGCCTATCAACTGCTTTAGACACGCCACAGAGATAAGTCGTTCAATATAACTTTAATTGGTTAAATCACGTTCGAGCCATCCGCGTTAGAAATGGCTGTGATACGCATTAGATAACTTTAGATAACACTTAATAAAGTTATTGACACTATAAGGTTAGTGGTAAAGGGTAATGAACGAGAGGTTAAATGAGGTGGATCCTAGGGGATACCAAGGTACAGTTTGCTACTAGCCAATGATTTATACACATTTTAAGTCAGCGTTATTACAGTAGTCTCTTCTGGAGGGATATTGCTCGAATGAGCTTGAGCAGCATCGGAAAGAAGAACAATTTATCGTCCTCAACTGCATACGAGAGCTATTCTGCATCTCGGAAACGGTTTTCATGAAATTTTGTATGCAGGGGGTTTCGGGGGCGATAAATCGATCTAGCTGGGTTTCATGTTTAGAAAAAGTCGTTTTATCCGTGTTTTCAGGCAATGAAAAACTGCTACAATATAATTGAAATACGAAGGTATATTTCGCCACCATCTGCAAGGTTGTAGGAGCTCAGGCGGGAAATCGTGTTATCCCGAAACCAGAAGACCCCGGTTCGAGTCCAGATGTCTCCAGTTCCATTATTTTTTCCCCTTTTTTCATCGTATCTAAATATAATTTCGGAAAAACACGATTAACAAAAAAATATAGCGGGTCATCAAGGTACCTATGTTGCAAAACAGGATGTAAGAGAATACCAACATAAATAAATTTTAGGGACGTTCCTTACGGCAATGTCAGCTTTCCATTTTTCTGAACAAAATTTCGCATAACATTCGTGGCCTTACTTTTATTTCTGACACTATGATGCTTAGCAAAAAATAATCCTTATAATGAAGCCTTTCCATCGGTACGACAAAACTACAGGGTAATTTTGTTCCTCGTGTAGCGGGTTCGATTCCCGGTTCAACCATTTAATTATTTAAAAATCTATGAATGCAGTTTAAATGGTTTTTTAAACTAAAGTAGTGTCTTCTTTCAGTAAAATGTTCCATCTACAATATTCAAGGTACTTTCCTTCCATTTGGCACAGCCGTGGGACGTCCTATATAGGCTGCATTATTATAAAACAAAGTAAAAAGTTCTTTATTAATAAAAATGGTTACATACACAAACAGTTTACTGTGGTCGCCACGCTAGGTCTAGCCTGTATTGTGGAAACCTTCGTATATGTTAACATAAAGATTGGCGCATGTTTATGAAACATAATAGGCAAAATTTGAAAGAACTTGTTTAGAACTTAAGAATGTTCCTAGGTACAGGTAATAACCTAAATAGGTATGTAGTTAGTTAAATAATAGAAACAGTTCTATAAATTAAACAGGAGATTAGATATTTCTATTAACAGTAATGCGTCCTAACTGAGAGTCGTAAATTATTTTTGGGGTTCTTATCATATCACTATTATCGACTAACGTAGGTTTTACGCATAGAAAAATAGTAAATAACAAGGATTAAGATTTCGCACTAGAATATTTTGATAGGTTGACATTGATTTATCTAATAGATAGAATTGCTCACTTTTTGTTATGCTCCATGAGATATCATATTAGCTACATAATATTACAACATTTTGTCGATAAGTGTAACCGAGTAGATATAGTCGGTACGAAAGTTACGATTGAAAACATGTGTGTATTATGACGGTTTCACATTGGTCGATCCGTAAGTAGGAACAAATAGTCGTTGCGGTCACCAGGTTGGCAACCGATGAACTTGCCTTGATATACTTCCACTTGATAAGTTTTTTAGGGTTCCGTGGTTGACAAGAAGATTAGAACTAGAAAGCTGAAATTTGGCATAGACATACATATTAATCACATCACAAATATTGTAGATGTAGGAAGACAGTTTTTTGATTTAGGGTTCCGTTTGCGAATATTATGCTTTAAAGCGCAATTTTTTTTCTGAATAGGACGCCTCCGTTGTTAGTCCTGTAAAGCAGATAAAAAAAACCCTTCTTTCTACGGAACCCTACACTGCGCGTAGCCCGACACCCACTTGGCCGGTTTTTTATTTTATTTTTCATATAAGCACAAAGTAATTCTACCAGCGGGCGAAAACCACAAAAGGTTTCTCTGCCGCTGTTATCACTCGGTTAGGTAACATACATAGATTTGAGTATCTTTTTACATTGCTGAGGCTTCCTCTTTATATTTACTTACTGAGGTTTCTGGTGATAAATCATTAACCCCCAGTTTCTCTTACACTAACACGCTGTTAATCTACTGTTAACAGCTGTCAATTGACCAAAGTGCATACAAAAAAAACCACTGACAGCTGTTAACAGTAGATTAACAGCTTGTTAGTGTTCGAGAAACCGAGGGGTAAGTATCATAATATGCTCCCATGTTCAATTTCCAAAGCAATTAAATATAATTCGGTAGGATTCGCAAGTAAGCTAAATTGCGGACTAGGTCTTTTAGTATGTTTAGGGCTGTCGGAAATATCAATCTCATCATATAATATTAATTAATTTTTAATTTTATCATAAACACTTTAAGGTACAATTATGTTCATCATCAGCCATTTGACTCCCACTGCAGGACACAGGCCTCCCTCGTGGTTTTCATAACCATGAGGGCTTTTGCCATAATCGCCACGCTTGGCAGGCGGGTTAGCGATCGCAGTATGCGGTTGGAATCTCAGGAAGACGCTGCTGCGCGTCTCCTGGTAATTGATTTCCTTAGTCGCCTTCTATGACAGCCACGGGAGGAAATGGAGTGACGCTATTCTTAATCCGGCGCCACACAATTATGTTAAAGTTGTCAAAATATAAGAAGCCCGCTTTGACAGCTACAAAAACTATAGAATCTAACCTAGTCTGAGATCAAAAACTATGAGTACATAACTTTTCGGGCTATAAAGTCTGTTTTTTCTTTCGAGCGTTAAATAATATGCCAGAGTATGTGTCTTTTTACGTATTTGTTCGCGTAAATCCAAAGTAAAATGCATTTTTGTGTAGCTGTCAAAACGGCCTTCTCATATTTTGACAAATATAGTGTTTAAAGAGCTACGAAGATTTTTGTATGGGGCCTGGCATAGTTCATAGTGGCGCCCTCTATATTTTTTTCAATATCGTGGAGCATGATGAAACCTAGCTAGATCGATAGAGGACAAAAAAGTAAACAAGAAATTATTAAGGTCACCATGTTCTAAAGTGGCACGTTTAGGAGTTATTGAGCTTTGAAGTTTGTATGAGATTTTTATAAAACTTAACTTTTGAATCATTTTTCACTAAATACTGGACTATATGCTTGGCACCTGTGACTCGTTGCCGATTCTTGACTAAATTGCTAAATAAGTCGTAGAAAAAACACCCAGTTTATTATAGATACCGTATATTAAGGCACCCGAGCGTAGCGAGGATGCTTACAATGCGAGGGTATTACGGGAGCTTTTACCAGAGTTATAAATCTGCTTTTCATCAATCCTATCAGGTAAATAGATGAAGGTACCTACCTAATTATTGGATATTGCCTACCTACTACGCTACGTCAGGAAATGGTATTTATGTTAAAAACATGGTTGAACATGGTTTTACACACAGCAGCGGTTTAAGTTTCTAGCGATATGTACCTATCTACATTATTTATAGATACCTACCTACCACCTAAACCTATCTATATTAATTAAACTGTAGGTTTTATATTGACATGTTTTGAATTTTAATCGAATTGAACGAATTGGATGCATGAATAATACTATAATTTCATGTATATATGTATATAAGTAGGTAGGTACCTACTAAACATAGCTACCCAGACTTTAAAAAACATCAAAGTAGGTTTGAATCCCCGAGAAAACTCATATCAAGTGACAAATTCTGTGATGAAACTCAGTTAGTGGAAATTCCATACAAACTTCAAAGCTCAATAACTCCTAAACGTGCCACTTTAGGACATGGTGACTTTAATAATTTCTTGTTTACTTTTTTGTCCTCTATCGATCTAGCTAGGTTTCATCGTGCTCCACGACATTGAAAAAAATATAGAGGGCGCCACTGAGACTATGCCACTAATCTTCGTGGCTCTTTGTAATTATTTTTTGTTTTTAATCTAATTCGATTGCCTACCTACCTAATACCTAATAAAATATTTTTTTATAAATTTTTTTTCTATAAGAGGAAGGGAGAAAGAAGCGGCAGGAAGGAAGTGGCGTGTCTTGGAGGGGACTGAGTCCAATTGGACGAGTACAGGCTGATTGATGATAATGATGATGATAAAAGATAAATCATTGTGATAAAGATAGTTTATGTTATGAAAAGTATTTCTCTTCGACTAATACTTTTTAGGGTTCCGTACCCGAAGGGCGCCAAACGGGACCCTATTACTAAGACTGAACTCTTAGTAAATCTTCACTATCCGTCTGTCTGTCTGTCACCAGGCTGTATCTCATGAACCGTGATAGCTAGGCAGTTGACATTTTCACAGATGATAATTATATTTCTGTTGCCGCTATAACAAGAAATACTAAGAACAGAATAAAATAAATATTAAAGGGGGCCTCCCATACAACAAAAGTTATCTAAAGACAGCGCTCGCCATCAAGCAGCCATCTATTTAACCTTCACAGCGCCGATGTCATGTTTTTAACTGACTTCAAAAAAGGAGGAGGTTATCAATTCGACGCGTATATTTATTTTTATTTTTTTATTTGGCTATGTTCCTCCATAACTCCGTCAAATCTTAACCGTTTTCGACAAATCTTTTTTGTTCGAACAGATATAACGTCCCATTGGTCCCATTTTAATTTGGTGAAGATCTAATGAAGACTTTCAGAGATGGAGAACGGAACTCTTCAATGGACAGCAGTAAATAAGCCCTAATGAAATGAGGCCCAGCCTTTAGTAATATCCGTATGTTTCATAAAATAGCGTAAAAGTACTCCCAAGTTAATTTGGTGATGTTCTGGTGAAGACTCGGCGATTTAGAACATCAAATTTTAAAGGAACGAATCATGTACGGTAAATTATGGTTATAAGGGACTTATTTATTTTTCTCCCGCTCCTCCACTAAAAACTGAAAAATATTTTTTTTAAAATATTAAATAAAAACCGACTTCGAAACACTACAGCACTAAAAAGATTTAAATAATTAGAAGTATTTATACATGTAGGTATTGTAGAAGGATAATTTGTAGTCGGTGCCCAGTTTCATGACCAGCACATATATTTGGACACCGACTTCAAATTATACTTCTACAATACCTACATGTATAAATACTTCTAATTATTTAAATTATTTCTATCTTTGTAGTGCTGTAGTGTTTTTAAATGACAATGTTAAACGCTTCTTGTTGGTTTCTATAGATGGCGCCGTTCTAAAAATCGATCTTTGTCTAATTTTGTATAGATAATGGTACCTTCGTGCGCGAGTCCGATTCGCACTTGGCCGGTTTTTTTCCAATATAACCTGTCCAAGACAATTGTAGAGCTTCCCGAATTGAGGGAACGAATAACACACTGTAAATAAGACGAGCGTTGCATACGAGAATCTTGAATCGAAGACTCAATGCACGCGCGTCGAGGAACGCGTTTCTTGCGCCTGCGCTAATTTCCATTATAAGGAATCAGGGAACCTATTCTGCTAAAAAGTCAGTTAACAAGCCGAATCCGCTGAAAGAGTTAAGACCATACATAGATAGAGAACACTTTATTGTACATAAAAATGGAAATTACACAGATATTTCTTAACCTAAGAGTATAGGGCAGCAAGGGGAACTAACTGAGCCATTGTAGCTACATGAAAACGTTTTCGTCTCTGTACATTTTGTGTGGGACAAAATAATTTAACAACGGTTTCAACCGGTTTTGCCAAGTAAGTTTTTCCAATGTAAATAAAAACGTTGCATAAAATATAACTGAAAAAAAAAACAAAGTGTTATATTATAAGTGTTACAGTATGGTAGTTCTATGTAGGTACGCTTGCTTTAGATAGCCGTACATTTGCTATACACAATGTAAGTATAGCGATTTATACTGCTAATATTCACTCCCCAGGTGCACTAGAGTTAAAAAAAACTAAAATAAAAAATAACCAACAACCCAACTGCTGAGCATTAACTACTAAGCAGACTGGACCCAAATTCAGTTATGTAACTCCTCAGGTTGGTCCCGCCTGCTTAGTAGTTAATGCTCACCAGTCGGATTGTTGGTTATTTTTTATTTCAGTTTTTTATTTTTATCTTTTTAGTGATTTTTAATGCTGATTTATATATAGCCTATGACACTCACGTACTGATGTTTTACATACATCACACGTGATTGGCCGGAGATCTAAGATCCGAGTATAATAAATTAAATATAACAGCGCCATCTAGCAACTGATGGTTGTACTATAACGTTACGTCTACATTTAATTTATTCTAAGGATCTGAATAGAATAAATTAAATGTAGCAGGGCCATCTAGTGACCCAATGTGGTACTTTAACGTAGCTTAATAGGGATTTTTATTTTTTGTGACTTCTGTACCTACTGTCAATACAGATTTGGGGGTGACGATTCGATTGAAACCTCATTTGTCAAAATCTGACCATCGGTTAAGGAGTTATGAGGGAACATAGAATCGGACATACTTTCATACATAAATACATACATAGATACATACGAGCTAAACACACTACCTTCCTTTTAGGCTCCGCCGCAGTCGGGTAATAAACACATTACCCTCCTTTTGGGCTCCGCTGCAGTCGGGTAATAAAAAGGAATTATAGTAACATATAAAAATTTGGAAGGTCCTGGGTTCGAATCCCGGCAAGTGCCAATGACTTTGTTTTCTAAATTACGTAGGGACATTTGTGAAGTTTTAGTAGCAATACCATTCGCTAACAGTGAAGGACGCTTGAAATTGGCAATCCGCGGTGGGCACGCGTGGTAATTAAGCCAACACTCTGTTTACTCAATACGTTAATACATTAATATATAAAAACAATATTATAGTGAACTGTGGTAGCCTCAGGTGTTCTGAGGTGGTAGCCATTGTAAATGTTCCTATTTTTTATGTAGACTATATACGTCGCACTGCAGGGCACAGGCCTTCTCTCAGAGAGAGAGAGAGAGAGAGAGAGTAGGTACGGGCTTAATCACAACGCATGTCCACCGCGGATTTGCAATTTCGAAATGTGTGAACAACTCAGACACTCAGGTTTCCTCACGATGCTCTCTCTCACCGCTAGGGAGTGGTATTGCTGCTATAACTTCACAAATGTACCTAACTTAGAAAACAAATTCATTGGTACATGCCGGGATTCGAACCCACACCTCCCGAATGAGAAGCAGGTGTTCTACCGCTCCGCTACAACCGCTTCAATTATTGTGTTAAATTAATTATTTTTGTCTCTTATTATTTAAAAAAGTGGATCTATGTTATCAGATAGGCAATTAAATTATAATTATAAATACATTTTATTATTATTTAAAAGTGTTGCTAATAACCCAATCTTAAAAACCTATTTAGAAGCTAAAAATTCCACCCATGCCGGGACTTGAACCAGCAACCTCTGGCTAACCGTGCCAGCGCTCTCCCAACAAAGCTAGTGGGCAAGTGCAGGCATCGGCAAAACTTCGAACCTCTTTACAAACTTATCTGTGTTACGTACAGGCAGCGACATCTGGCTGAAGTAATTTACATCACTTGTAGCCCCAACAAAAAAAGAAGAATATAATATAATAACCGAATCTACTAAATCAATCAAAGAGTCGAGCACAAAACTCCACTGGCCGCGTTTGCCTATCCTAATTTAAATGTCTTTACACATTGATACAGGTATAGTCTTTCTACCGGTATTAAGGAAAGATAAATAATGCTTATACATAGTTATACCCAATTAGGTACTGCTATTTGGAGCAGTCGAGTCGTGGAAACGTCATAAAATTGCTCACGTTGAAGTTATCAGCTCAAATAGCTGCACGTAAATTATTTTGTTGTTGCGTATTGAACTTTAGGAGAGCTATAAGTGATTTTGTATACAAAAATTTCTAAATAATGGTTTACGTTAGTCTAAAAACTATTATTTTGGATTTCTAAAGTTTTTAGTCTCCTGTAAAATTTTATAAAAGTCACGTTCGCGGTTTTGGATGCCGACCGACGAAATATTTTTTTTTTCGTATGCACTTTGGCCAACTGACAGTTGCTAAGAGTAGATTAGCAGATTGTTAGATTGTAGGAGAAACAGGGGGTAAGATTAAAAAGGGTTATTTTTAAAATGCGCAATTCCCGAAACATGTCAATTACAATTTGTTATTTACAATACTGTACCAATGACTTTATTTTCTACTAGCAGTGCCCGTGACTTCGTTCGCCTGGTAATGAAAAAGCCTATAATTCATGTGATGGAAAGTCAATTAAAAATACTAGTGACAGATTTTTTTAAATCAGATTAGGAGTTACGCTACATACAAAGTTACAAAAATATAAACTTACATACTTTTCCTCTTTCTAGTATTGGTAGAGATGTTACGTAAATTTGTGAATTTGTAGTAGCAATACCATGTACCAATAGTAGAATTAGGAGCACGCCACGCTGCATACAGTCGCAAGAGAGAAGTTCATTGCCTCCGGCCTCATGGCTGCCAAGAACAGCTTGCACTGTGGCCCTGTCATAAGCCTGGCGTTATGAAAAAAACCGGTCAAAAACCAATGACCGAGAAAATATTATCTTACACAGACAATGAGTTTGTTTTCAATACGCTCCTTTGACACAATCAACGTTTTCAATGTATATTTTTGTAAGTGAGAGCCCGACTCGCCTACCGAGGGTTCAGTGCATTCATAAATACGATATTACGTCACAAAAATATCCATTCTTCGGACAAGTTCGGGTCTTTCGCGGAAATAACTCACAAATGGCCAGTTTTTTAGGGTTCCATAGTCAGCCGTGTCCGTCTGTCTGTGTGTCTGGCCGCGGCTTAGCTCAGATACGTTTAGTACTAGAAATGTGAAATTTGGCATAGATTTATACAATAAAAACGCCAACAAAAAAGTGGAATAAAATCCTTAAAAAAATTTTTTTACACTATCGTGCCTACACCTAAACTGGAGATGTTTTTTTCTCGTTTAGCTCATTATTATTATTATTATTATTAAATTATTTATTGCATAGAAAACTATTTTCATACAAAGGCGTACTTAATGCTAAATAGCATTTTCTTCCAGTCAACCATCGTTTAGTTGGTCGTTTGATAAGTCTAGGGAATCTATTTTTAGATTAAGGCATTCGTTTGCGAAATATTAAGCATAAAAGCGCTATTTTTTTAGCGTAGTACGCCAGCCTTCTCCCGGCTGAACAGTTTATGGCAAAAACGTGAAAAATTTCAGGGCAGTAGTCCGTAATTATAATGAAGTTAAAAGGAAATCTATCATGGCTATGTAGGCTTTACAAGTTAACAAGTTAGAGGGTCAACCATTATCTCCCAGGCCTAACTTTAATAAAAAATATTACGATCCCTGAATCGAAAATTGTTTTTTAACATCTATAAAAATTTTAAACGACTAAAGTAACGATATCCATTATGGGGTATAAACGAGAAAACAAAAATCATTCCTAATTTAGGTGTAGGGGAGGTACTCAAAAATTCATTACTAAAACTTTAGTCGCCGTGATTAATAATTATGTATATCCATGCCTAATATCATGACTCGTACTAATCGTCTCTGAGCTAAGCCGCGGATATACATACAGACAGACAGACAGACGGATGAGGCGAAACTATAAGGATTCTTTGTTTACTACGGAACCATAAATAAAACTCAAAAGTCGTTGAACAAAAGTTGTTGTAAATAACAAACTCCAACCGATATGATTTAGGAATTATTACTAAACGCATGCAGTCTCGTTCTTTTTGAAGAAATCTGAGGAGACAGTGCGATAATTAAGTACCTATTTGGAATTCTCAATTCAGAAAACGGCGAGAAACTTCAGTCTGTGATAGAGCCACTAGTATGGCGCGCTCATACTAACACAGCTCCCCTATAGCTATAGATACGTGGCGACAGATTTCTGCCCACTTACGGTCGGGAAATGCTTGTGTTTGTGTGAAGAAAAGAAACGCATTTTATCCTGTGGAAAAGTTGAACGTATCTAACCCGCAGTATTTTATCTCGTCGCGTGGAATCACGGTTCTTTATGTCGGTACTGACATAGTTTTCTTTTGTGAAAATAGTGGTTGTGTGTTTGTTAAACAATTTTAGTACATACGAGTATTTTGAGCGTGGAACGACCAAGACTGTTTGATAGTTTTTGGTATGTACTCGAACTTATATTACGATGATTTTATAGTAAAATGTAAGACTTGCCCAGTGTTAACCAATAAAATTTCGAATTGAAACAAAACATTTTGATTAAATCACGGCAACAAAATTACTACCCATAAACTTAGGAGAACTTAGAATTTTCCTTCATGTAATAATGGAAAGTACCTAGATTGCAGAAAGCCCTATATTATGTCAATATTGAGTACAAAGAGGCGCTTTTTACAAGAACCAATTTTCAATTTCCAATTTTAAATTCCAATTTTAACGAATTTCTGTTTTCGGTTTTTGGCAACACTGTTCAACAAGCTGCATTAGGCTCACTAATCAGTTTTTACAAAACATTCCTATGTCCACACTTATTCCATCGAAAAGTTTAGGAAATTTTACAAAAACCACCAAGGTTTGCTTGTAGGACAATTGTTTTGGCCAAAAGGCACCAAATTTACTCTGGGGACAAAGGTTGTTCTTGTGAAAAGCGCCTCTATTGTTTTGTTTTTGTTTTGCCATCGAAACGCTAAGAAGAAGATTGTCAGCGCATCGACAAAGTGATTTGTAACTTATTGAAATACGGGACACTGGTCTTCGATGTATTTCTACATGTATCTAACGTTATGACTAAGAAAACAAGTACCTACCTATTAGATTGATGATATGAAGAAGAAGAAGAAGAAATACATTTATTTATCGCCACACAGGCATTATCAAGGCACGGGAAACAAGTAAAAACAGACAAGGCAAAACACTATACAAAAAATAAAAACAAGAAAGGGACACAGGGGCTGTGTCCATGCGGCGGTAAAATAGCCTCAGACTCAGTATTTACTGCAGGTTTACTACCAACAGCACTGATTTTCGGCCAGGGCCTGGTCTTTCCTGGGATATTCATTGAACTATTATTTAAAATTATATTCTTTTTGTTGCACTAATCCGTGCTGAGGACCATTTTAAAAACCTATTTAGAGGCTGCAAGTGATGTAAATTGGCTCGAAATTTTGCCGATGCTTGCACTTGCCCATTAGCTCAGTTGGGAGAGCGCTAGCACGGTTAGCCAGAGGTCGCGGGTTCAAGTCCCGGCATGGGTGGAATTTAAAGCCTCTAAATAGGTTTTTGTTATTTACAATGTTATTAGAACGACGCAAAACCAGTAAATACTCCGTACCGATAAATACGAAAGGTCACAACTGTCTATTTTTTTAATGCAAATTAATCGCGGCAACTTTCAAAATTGTATGAAAGATAAAAACAAACGAGAATTTGTCAGTTGGAATTTACTTAAATCGATGCTGAAGAAACGGTTGTCTTGTATTGTGTCATTTCAATACCACGTTGTACCTAGTTAATAAAAGAGGGATAGCGCTCGATATAACGGCCCCTTTGATTCGCGGAATTAACATAATCCGAAAGAAGGGTGAAGGAGAGTCGACTCTACATTCATTATGCACCTTGCTGCTCTGTTACATAAAGTCTAATTTATTTTGTTCACTTACTCGTGGTACTGTGAAGCGGTGGTAGCGCATCAGTAGTGTGCTGGTCTCACATTCGATAGGCCGTGGGTTCCAATCCCGTCAAGTGACTTATTTCGACATTGTTTTACATTGAACGGGTTTACCGTCGGGAATTAAGGTAAATAATCACGATTAAACCCGTTTAAACTATAACTTTTTTTTTCTAGTTATGTACATTCTAATACATAATATTATTATGTTATCTTAATAATATTATGCATTAGAATATAATATTATTAAGATTATGTTATCACTTTCGCTCCCTCAACATTCATTAGTCGCCGGTTTCGGCGTGCGTGCATACAAATATACCAAATATACCCAAAAAAAATCATGAAAATCGGTGTAGTCGCATCGGACGAGTTCGATAACAAACACTGTAACACGAGATTTTTCTGTATCACATGTTTACATGGTACTTATCTACATTCGTTATATTTTTGACGAAATCGGAAGTTTGTGTACCGAGACTTTTGAACCCGGTAACCTTGTGCATGCATCGTAGGCGTGGGACATGCAGATATCACGATAGTTTTAAGCCGACGGGATCCACCGTGGGGAGCCAAAATTGGGACAGCTTATTTTATTCTGCTTTAGTAATAACAAAGAAAATCGTTGAAACAAAGGTTCTTCCAGTGTTTATTAATTCAGCAGAAAATAATGTAGAAGATTGAAAAAGAAGGATTAAATTACCTCAGGGTGGAAACATATCTTTTTTTAATAAAGTATGCGTTTTATTTGAAATATACGCGGGGCACATAGCACGCAGAACTGATGGCCGATGGGGCCGAAAAGTTCTCGAATGGAGACCACATATCGGCAAGCGCAGCGTAGGAAGACCAGCCACAAGATGGACAGATGACCTCATCCAAGTGGCAGGAAGGCGCTGGATGCAGGCCGCTTCAAACCGGTCTTTTTGGAAATTCATGGAGGAGGCCTATGTCCAGCAGTGGACTTCTTGTGGCTGAATGATGATGATGATGATACGCACATACTAAAACATTTTTCTGTTTTTATTCTTTAAATTAAAAAAACACTTTGTGGAGGTCATTCTTTTGAAAATGGCTATTTTCGGGGAGATTTTGTTCAGATTGAGGGGAAATTCAAAGGGCGATCTGGCAACACTGCACCACCACATTGCTGCAAGTTCTGAACTACACAGTATAAAAGTAATTATAATAATAATAACTTCCACAAAATACAGTCACTTGACCTAGTCTGTACTATGGTAACCAGGCGAGGAATGGTATAGTACGGTAACCACTACAAACGTGGACAGTATATTAATATATATACGCGTCGAATTGATAACCTCCTCCTTTTTTAAAGTCGGTTAATCAAGACTGAGGCTATTTGCACAAATCAAGTACTGCGGCCTTCAGCGGGAATAGAACCCACGACCTCTGTATTAGCAGTCAAGTGTGTTACCGCTAGACCAACAGGGAGTCGAAGTAATTAACCTAAAGTAGCTAAAAGGTATGTGAAGGGAACACTATAAATCTACCAGGGCCGCGTTTCATAAGTAGGTACAGTTTATTATGACAATTCGATGTACGTTGCGTAGTCGTAGTCTTCCTATATGTTAATCTGTGAGTTAATCGGCTATGCAGTAATACATCAAATGCCTTCTCTCAGAGAGAGAATATGAGCTTAGTCGTCACGCGTGGCCACTGTGGATTTGTGACTTCAAGCTCTGAGGTATGTGAACCCCTCAGGCAGTCAGGTTTCCTCAGGAAGTGTTCCTTCACAGTTAGCGAGTGTTAAAAATTCACAAATGTACCTACGTAACTTCGAAAACAAAGTCATGCGCCGAGGCTCGAACCCACGTGTTACTTACGTCGTGATTATTGTGTTTTATTTCATACCACCATTAAAGGAAAAACAGAAAGAAACCGAATGACGAGTGGTAGTTGCAACTAAAACATTATTTGAACAAGTTATTCATATAAAATGAACGTACGTTTTTGCACTAGTATATTGTAGTCTCTAACTGTAAAAGTATTTAAGGTTTATTTTCTTTTGTATCGCTGCGTGCTGTGTATAGACCTTTACTGTCATAGTCAGAACCTTTCACAAGCGGACAGCTGTGATAGTCTGGTAAGAAGTAATTAGCACCAGAAACATATTTGTGAAAGTGCTATTAGCGCTTTCGGATCACCTAGGTAGTACTTTTTACATCCTGTACAAATATTGTGCAATTACAATAATTTCCAGCATATTATATCGCTGGCCCCGAGCAATAAAGCGGTAATATCAAAAATCAAATTTTACAGGAAAAATAAAAGAAGATAATTTGCTTGTAACTCTGTGCAGAGTGATCAAAGCTAAACGTATAATATGTCAAAAAAATTGTATTTTTTTAACCAATTGATTGTTATTAAAAAAAAACATAATGTTTCTGTATTAGAATAAATAATTGGCAAAATGTATAATACAAATTGAAAGCAATGCAATTTCAATGGTAACATCAATAACGAGTTTATAGTTACAATGACTACAGTCGTCCATAGACGTAAGTAAAACTTACGACGTGTTTTATAGTAAAACTTTAGCCCGTATCGGCCGAATACCACCTTTTTAAGGAAAACATTTTTAGCTAATGTTGACCGTATTATCTACAAATTGCTTTTTTGGGATGCTAACAATGAAACTTAATGTTACGTAACATTTTTTGCAGTTTGTCCTTAAAAAAATATTAATTTGTCTTTTCATAAATTTTTCATAGTATTAATAAGGAAATAAGGTTTTTTTAAATTCAAATTAGTAAAAATATATCGATTAATGTAATGTAACAAACACAAATTCTGGAAAAATTATTTGATCCATCTGAAACTGGGATAATGTAGGAAAAATGAATGATGTATAACTCTATAATAAATGTAGGTATTTTTAGTACCTAACGAGATAGTGGCAAACGAATATAATAAAAAATATTTTGCTTATTGATATGAATGAAGTACTTCCATAGGATTGTGTAAATAACTTATTAAAATGTCAGAAGATCTAATTATAACGCCTACGAAGTAAAAATACAGGGGAAGTTTGAAATAAAAAGCAATTTATAGTCATATAAATCACATAATTTGTATTAAATCTCAAACAAGGTACATTTTCAATTAAAAAATCTTAGTTCGTACCAGCTACAACTATTGATTAAAACATCATTCTTCTAGTGTAATACGTTTTGTTTAAAAAAAATACTTTGTTTACTCTGGTAGTAGCAATTTTTAGGACCTAGTACTCATATTCTAAGACTCAGAATCTTAGTCTAATCATGGATATACCAAAAACTACCGTTAGGTACTCCGCGGTATCTATGTTTAGGCTCAGATTAAGGGTCTTAGGATGTATATAGGTACGAGTTCCTAAAAATGGCTATTACGAGTACCAGGGTTAACAAATCAAACAAATTATTTTTTCTAAAAAACGATAATGTTTTTTTCCATTGGTGGCTCTAGTAGTAGCTGGTACAAAACCTTAATTTGAGTCTTCGCTGTCAATGTCGACCCCGGCTTATGAAAAGAATAATTGAACTTGGTATTGAATATTGTTTCGTACTGTCGTTTTGTAGCCATTTTTACATCATTTGGATAGTATTCACTCTTAAACCAGTCATCATAAAGCCTGTACATTTTGGAAATATTAAGTGTTTCTTCCAAGTATAATATAATTTCTTGCTATCTTTTCGCACGTAATCTGATTCTTTCACTGAAATTGTTTTATATGTGTAGTAAGCTTAGCTCAGTTGAAACACTCATTTTTCGTGGTCTATTGTCATGGTGGCCCCTGTTATCTTTGACATCTTCCGATTTGCCTTTCTCTATTGCTGTGTAAACTGTTTTTTCGGTTATGCTGAGGGTATTCAAAAATATTTTTTTACAAACGTCAATTATTTCGGAATTATTGCCATCAACCTTGAAATGATAGGTAATAGTTTGTGTTCTGTTTTTGGTTCTTACTAGTTGCATTTTTTTAATATCTTTGGTGCTTACATGTCGTAAGATATAGTGCCACTGATCCTCGTGATCACCAAGTTTCCAAAATTCATCGAATATTGCCTGTCGCTTCTCTTGAGAAATCTTATCACCACATTTCTTACCACATTTACAGGTTTCCTTCATCACCTTGGAATCAAATTTTTTTTTCGAACTACAGCGTAATTTTAACTTGAATTTTTTAGTTTTTTTTGTTTTTAACTCTATTCCAATCTTCTTCGAGCCGCCTCTTTTTTCTTGTTAGTTCTTTGGTAGTTGATGTCGTATCAGACACAGACAGTGTCCGTGTAGTTGTTGATTGATTTTCAACTAGGAAATCTGCATCTAGAGGTAAAGTTATTACATCACCACTCTGGCCATTTGTGTCTGCGTCAGTTTGTTCACATTGCAATAACAAAATATTAGGATCAGTATTTTCGACCAGTGTAGTGAATGGATTCATTTCGTTAATTATTAAGTCTTCTTGGCGTACTGTTTCAAGTGTCATGTATTGCAATTCTTCTTCATGTGGGGTATTCTTGTCGCACGTTTCTGCTAGTTCTACTTGTCTGATTAATTGTACCGTCGGTGTATCGTCTACTATAGCATCAATCAATTCACCATCATCTAATACTGTATTGCTTCAACAAGTGCAATATCTTGCAAGTTACGCTTTCGTTGACGTGGTGTATTGAATACTATAGTTGGAGAAGCCACAAAATCGATATTTTCAATTATAGCAAATTCATAAGAAAAAGTCGACGGGGATCGCAATAAATCTGATTCTATATCGATGTTGGCAGACAGACATTGTAGAGTCGGCCTATGAGGTTCAGTGATCTTTTCGTCCTCCGTAGTCTTCAAAGGTGTGGCTTCTTCTGTGTCTTCAGTAACTCCATTACTAGAAAGCTGTAGCACTCCATCTAAAACAAAAATCTATAATTATAATATAACTAACTCACTTTCTTAGGTTAACCTACACTCGAAGGGGAGTAGGTAGGTACAGTCAACGGCAGATCAATCTTTACATTGTTGTTGCAAAATAACCCGTCAATGATAGGTACAGTACCAGCCAGATTAACCTACCTTGATTCGTTTCAACTTTTTGTCAAAGGGAATGGAATAGTGGGTTGATGTGGCGCCAACTGTACCAAAGTAGAATGCAGTTGCCTTATTTCGTATTATCATACAAATGCAATTCACATTGGTCCAAATGTCTGTGGAATCTAGCCGAAAAATCTGAGCATTGATTTACTTACAAAACTTACTTTTGCTGGTTAGGTAACAGAGGCCAACAGTTAAAGATGGGTAGTAAAATCTTACCACTTACCGTCAACCATGTTACGGTACATTTAGCTCGAACGTTTCTTGCTTTACTTGTCATTTTACGTCACAATAGATTATTATGAGCACAAAACACACACACACGTTAATCTGACACCGATTAGTAATTTGTGCACTTCAAAACATAAACTTTACGTTAGACAAAACAAAGTAATCACTTATATGTAGGTGCGAAAGGGACAAAGGTTAGCGTAATATGATAGTACGTCTCCAGGGCTTCATATATTTTATGGCAAAAAAGGCGTAATAGCTATTACGGACTAAAATCTCTTGTGAAAGTTACGTATTTCATACTTACAGTTAATCGATTGATAAATGTTTCTATTAAAAACGTGGTTATAAGGTTAATTGTTATTCTTTGTCGAGAATTGGTAAGTAAAACTAGTGTAATGAGGTTCACGAATTTTTCGTCTTCTGTTTCATAATGTAATGCTATAACACATAACTTAATCATGGCAGAATTTTTCGTGCAATAAAGCTGTTGACCTAACGTTATGTACTGAAATATGGACGAAAAAATCTGGAAAAAAATTGAGTGATGTATTCATACTCGGAGAAGCCAAAAATCAAATAACATTGAAAAGGTGGTAACCGGCGGTTACCGCTTTATTGCCCGGGGCAAGCGATATGGTAATTTCAATTTCATTTGTTGTTGCGGCAGGGAGCGTGACGTACTTACCCGTGTAGATGTCTTCAGCAGTAAAGTTAATTGCTAGTTTTGCAACTGCCTCCTCACGTATTCTAGATATGTCTATTATTATTACAATAATACATAGAATCAACGTTATTTTACTTAATTATAATGAGCGTTATTTTTCGTTGCGATAGTTACCTCAATTCAAAAGTAATAATTATTTGGTCTATTCAATGGATACTGACGTGTTTAAATGATAGACACCCATTTATTATTGGATTTCAATATCTAGAACCTGAAACATACAATGTTTACTAAAGCCACCGTTAGATGATCGGGTTTACATTTGTTTATTTTCTGTCCAATGATTTTTACATAATATTTGGTGTTATAAATGACAATGTCGCTATTAGCGCTTTCTTTGAGTCGGCGGAGCGTCCGTGGATGCGGTTGGCAAGGGACCGTGGGAGATGGCATTTAGGGGAAAGGCCTGGGGACCAATAGGTACCCAGCAGAGGGCAGCGGTGGGCTGATGATGATGATGATTTTTTCGTAGCCTATATTCGTCCCACTGCTGGGCACAGGCCTCCTCTCAGAGAGAGGGAGAGAGAGAGAGTATGGGCTTAATCACCACGCGTGCCAACCGCGGATGGGCAATTTCAAGCGCTGAGGTATGTGAAAACCTCAGTTTCCTTACGATATTTTCCTTCACCGTTAGTAAGTGGTATTGCTACTATAAGTTCACAAATGTGCATAAGTTAGAAAATAAAGTCATAGGTACATGCCAGGATCTGGACCCACGACCTCCCGAACGAGAAGCCGGTTGCCGTTATTAATATCGAGCGAAAAACGGAAAAAATCACGTTTGTTGTATGGGATCCCTCTAAAATATTTATTTTATTCTGTTTTAGTAATTTGTTATTATAGCGGCAACAGAAATACATCATATGTGAAAATTTTAACTGTCTAACTATCACGGTTCACGAGATACATACAGCCTGGTGACAGACAGACGGACGGACGGACAGAGGGCGGAGTCTTAGTCATAGGGTCCCTTACCTTCGGGTTATTTTATATATTTCGCTCTTCAGATCCTCCTTTGGGGGTTTAATTATTGTTTGTTTAATCAATTAATTAATTTATTAAATAATTATCTCTTAAATCTCTTATTATTAAATTAAGCAAATTAACATAATTAATTTGTTTAATTTAATAATAAGAGATTTAAGGTCTTACAAAAACGGACCATCCGTAGGAGCCTTATGGATGTTCGATTGCATTGGAACTGCTCACGTTACAGACAATTAGGCACCCACTACTAATAACATAATGTGTATTGCTCGTTATGATTACCTAAGTTGTATAGCAGGTAATTAATTTCAGGATCAGACTGAAGTCTTGAGTGAAAATTATGTCACTTAAGAATCTAACAATATAGGCCAACACTCTTTATTACAATTATTTCTGCGGCCGTCTCTCATAAATCGCTGCTGAGGTCATCATCAGCCATTTGACGCCCACTGCAGGACACAGGCCTCCATCATGGTTTTTAACCATGAAGGGTTTTGCCGTAATCGCCACGCTTGGCAGGCGGGTTGGCGATGCGCTGCTGAGGTGATCCGTCCATACCCTGCGAGTTTTATAAAACTACAATTCGTAGTTTATTTGACAATTCGATGTACGTTGCGTAGCAGGGTCTTCCTACTTGTCAAACAGATATCAATAATTTATTTCAACGTAAAGAATTTACATTCTGTTTGCTGAATGTCAATGTACTATGTTAGCCGCTGCCTTCGGACCGTATTTGTAGTGAAAAACTCCGTTCTTTTCCCAAATCATCTTTTAATGCTATCTGCTATAGTTTTTCTACTAGGTAGGGTAAATAATTTACGTAAATCAAAAAAAGGAACAGTCCCAGTATAGAACTTGAGGGTCTCCTACTTTCACATTAGATGCTGAGGATTTAACTCTATTAATATCTACTTTTAGGGTTCTGTCTGTTAAGGAAGATCAAAGATCCTAGTGGGTACAATATTGGACTCGGAAGCGGGAGACCCAGGTTCGATTCCCAGTGCGGGCATGTACCTATGACTTTGTTTTCTAAGTTATGTACATTTGTGAAGTTATAGTAGCAATACCACTCGCTAACGGTGAAGGAAAACGCCGTGAGGAAACCTGGGTGTCTGAGCTATTCACATACCTCAGCGCTTGAAATCGTCAATCAGCGGTGGGCATACGTGGTGATTAAGTCCATACTCTGACTCTGAGAGAAGGCCTGTGCCCTACAGTGGGACGTATATAGGCTGCTTATGCTAAGTCTGTATTTGATGCAAAATTACTTTCCCAAAAACTTTACTTAGGACCGGCAGTATTGCTATAGGTCTGAAATTATTGGGATCTTCACTATCGCTAGATTTAAGCAATGGTACTATTTTACTTAACTTTAATAGATTAGGAAAGGTTCTCTCTGAATGCATTTATTAAAAATTGTAGCAAGGTAAGGTGCTAGAATATTAATTACCGTGGATATAAGTTTAACCGATAATCCCCTTTTTTAAATAAATAAAATTTTTAACTCTTTAAATGTTTTGACGGTAGTAAAGGGACTTTGAAATCAGTAAATTGAATCGCCAATTGTATACGGCCAAACTTAGACACGTAAGCCTTTTAATGTATCTTTTTTGTGGTGTATACTTTTGACAGTTTTGTGACTAGCTTCATTGGTCTAAACTAGTTTTGACTGTCATATCAGTCAAAACCACTACTGACCAGAAGCTTTGGACAAAAGTACTTTTGACTGAATTTAGCAGTCAAAACTAGTTTTAACCGTTTAAGAGTTTTGACTGTAACATATACAATAAAGTGTTCTAATCTAATCTAATCAGCTTTGCATGGATTTATACTTTCTCGAAGTAAAGTTTCGGCTGATTTGGGGGAAGAATTTAAGTTAGCCATTATTTTCAGGGACATGTAATTAACAAATTTAAAAAAAAATCTGCAATGTCCGTATTTAAATTGACTAACTTTTCTTCTACATTTAAGACAAATCCCTAGGTCTCGTTTTGCCTGTCTCTTTGCTAATTACTTGCCAGACTGTTCTGATTTTATTACTTGACGCCATAATTTGTTTACTTATACTAATGGATTTGGCTGCTAAACAAGTTTGCCTAAACGTTCTCGAATATTTTTTAACATATTCTCTGAATGTCGGATCGTGATTAATTGTTTTTCTTCATACAATTTCCTACGTCTATGTAAACCTGGCGTTGCCCATTCTGAAGAAACGCGACTTAACCCTGTAATTATTTTCACGTTAAATACCTGTTAAAATTATTTTGATATGATCAACAATAGTACTTCATATAATGTGTATGAAGTACTGTTGTGTTTTTGTTGTTATTGGCCTATCAATTACTTCAATACATGTTTTTTTCCAGTACTGACGGTAGAACTGCACATAACCCGCTATGATCGGACTGTAAATTATGTATGACCTTTTTTTTATGAATTGATATTTTTACAAGTAGCGCTAGTAGCTGTTGTCCTAGAGGGTTCAGTTACTTAACAATGTAAATAAAATGACCTGAATAGACTAGTGAGTTTCTTTTAAGTGGACTTTCAACTAACAAATCTATATTGCAGTCACCACATACCACTATGCTCTTATTACTAGTGAATAAGCGTTTTTAGGCATCCTCCATAACTAATTCAAATTCATTATAATTCGATTGTGGCGGCCTATTAACACACATAATGTACGTATCCAATTCCACACTCGAGATCACAATTAAGCGTTCAACATATGTATAGACTGACAATGTCTTTTCTTTCCTTAATTTTTAAACTACTCCTTACAAATATCATTGAACCTCCTCTTATTGCGCGCTCTCTGTTAAAAGTACTGACTGCTAAATAGTCTTGTAAAATGAACGATATAAATTCAGATTGTTTCAGCCAGTGCTCTGTTAAACACAAAATATGTACATTAAAATCCCCTAAAAATAGTTCTATTAAGAGCTGATTTTTCAATAGTCAGATAAAACATAACTGCAGAATAAAACTGATGTTGTCACTCTCTTGTCGTATGATTTAGACAGTGATAGCATGCAATTTATTCTCTAATTAACTTTTATCTGACTATTGAAAAATTGGCCCTAAATTGTGTTTGCCGGAAAAACTCTGCATGTTTTGTGCAACTAAATTTAGACCTAACAAAGGCAGTTGTTGGGACAAATTGACCCATCACAAGAAAGAAAAGCATAACAAATCGCATAAATACAAAGGAAAAACAAGTCACATAAGTACAAGATCTCAGGATCCAATCTGTGGGTTAATCGAATTTGCAATGTACCTACACCGAATTGTCATAGTAAAACAATAATGGTGAACTTGCACTTGAACTTTTATTATTTTTAAACTTTTTTATTATTCTTGAGTTTTTCTATGTCCCCTATGGTATACAAGCAATGCCACTGCAATCTAAGTTTAACGCAAGTTCCCCATTCTGGTCGAGATTTACAGGGAGTCAGTTAGCTAGAAAAATATATTAGATAAAAGTAAAACCCGACTTCTAAGAAGAAGTAAGGACTAGATGTGCCTGTTGATGAGGCGTCCCCTCTCATTCAGTTTCCTGTAGGTGACAAATGCTGAGGTTGACACCTGAACAGACTATTTTTTTACATACATAGTGTTTCGTACTGTAATACGACTTTTAAATTCTCTTTTAATTTATTTTCTTACACACGACACATCTTGGAATGAGTCGCGTATTTTAGGCGACAAAAATTTAATCAGCCTGGTAGCGATCCGTGATCTAAACTGAATACTCGCTCTGGAGCCTTCCGGGCAATCGTCGCGCCTCTATCGGCGAAATGGGACACTTTTTACTTTGGTGAAAATTCCAACGTGAGAGGAGTTGCGCTCTATCTGTTTTTTCGTGGTTTATATTTAATCATTCAAAGTTGAAGAAGTTAAATGTGCCACCGAGTTTCATTCCGCCCTATGGATAATGAAGAATAATTTGTGGTGCCTGGAAAACGCTATAAATCGCCTTACAAGCACTGACGCAGAGCCGAGCGCGCTAGAGTTAAGGTGCGGAGACCGGGAGTTGCCAGGCCAGGCCTATACAAATTCTCTTTAACACATACATAAACCCACGCCTGTATCCCAGAGGGTTAGGCAGAGACCAGAGACTGCCACTTGCCACGATCCTGACAGATCATTTTCGCTTCCTCAACATTCATTAGTCGTTGCATGCCCGCCCGCCGGTTTCGGGTACTTTTTATCTTGCCCTTTGCCAACACATCCCCTTTTTGGTCGATATATGTCCGCCTGAGACGTCCCTTCATCATCATCATCATCAGCCTATGCTCGTCCACTGCTGGACATAGGCCTCTCCTATAGCACGCCACTGAGCACGGTCCTCGGATACTCTCATCCAACTCTTGCCAGCCGCCCTGCGAAGATCATCGCTCCACCGAGTCTGAGGACGTCCCACACTACGTTTACCGATCCGCGGTCTCCACTCGAGAACTCGTCTACCCCATCGGTTATCAGTTCTTCGGATAATATGGCCAGCCCACTGCCACTTCAGCATGCTAATTCGGTGGGCTATGTCGGTGACTTTGGTTCTCTGTCGGATCACCTCGTTTCGAATTCGATCTTTCAGAGAAACCCCGAGCATAGCCCTTTCCATAGCACGCTGAGCGACTTTAAATTTGTGGACCAGCCCCACCGTGAGTGTCCACGTTTCGGCACCATATGTCATGCATGACGGGTAGGACGCACTGATTGAAGACTTTTGTCTTGAGACTCTATGGGATTGGCGATGTGAAGACTCGACGTCCCTTACCGGCCGTTAATTTTTTTTAACTAAATATGTTATACTTGTATAGCACACGATATCATTATGAAAAGTATCAGAAATGCAAAAAAAACCTGTGGTTCAAATGGATTATAGTCGACGTCAGCCAACTCAATAGTTCAAATCGTAATAGAAAAATATTTCCTACTTTGTTTAAGATTTTTGGATTCATGTGATTTTGTTTTTACAATAAATTTTGTTAAGCCCATACTCTCTCTCTCTGAGAGAAGGCCTATGCCCTACAGAGGAACGTATATATAGGCTGCAAAGAAAAAAAAAATGTCAGCTGGCTTCCACCGCTCAATGTTTTTGCACAATCATATAAGCTGCAATTTCACATCGCAAGTTTTGAGTTGTGTGGGTGGTCATAAAGAAGCATTTGTGTTGTAGATTTTTATAAACGGTTTGTTATGGCAGTCTACGAATAAAAAAGAAGTATTTCTTCCTACAAAATTCACTCTCAAAAACGGCCCCTGTCCTCTCGATTAGTCTTGGTCTGTACTAAAGAAATGGGCAATAAATCACTCTGTGATTGGTCCATTCTGTGCGCCATGCGTGACGACGTGAATGTTGATTGGACGATAGTAAATGATAGCGTAACTTATGATTGGTTTTACACAAAAACGTCAAACCGTTGACTTCATTATATATGTCCCGTCGAAATATCTACGTACCTCGCAAGATGGCGGTCTGACGGTAGCAGGTGCACAGATATTTTTCCGGGTAATACTAAACTCGCTCCGATTGGTAACACAATTGACAAGCCCCGCCCGCCTTCCCACAATTGAACGTGTGGTCATTTTTTAGCGCTAGTTAGACATCTATGTTTTTAACACTTACTGAGGCAGGTCTTTGGAAGTTTTGTTTGGTTATGTGTGTACACAGACGATTTGATTTGATAATTATGCGGCGAAAACCGCGACCTCAAATGCTGCCATGTAGTTTAATCGCTATGTCAAACATCGTTAGGTACGAGTATAACCTCATTTTATGACCAAATTTTTTTATTACTCACCTTCATTGCTAGAAGTAAATAATAAGTGCACCTATAGGTTCTTTAAAAATAATGCAAATCACTTAACAAATGTTTTAAGTAATCATGTTGCTAAATGTATACTATTTAACAAAGTATACATACTTTTATATTTAAATGGATATGTTAGGTTAGATGATAAACATGTTTATTCATTGATTTTTAAGTTAAAAGTTTGAAAAGGCACTGATTTTGGCCTGAAAATGTAATTCGAGATAAGATACCTCTTCCTAGAACTAAGTTACGCTGGGTTGTAGTGGTCTAAATAATTTATGTTAATAAAGCACTTTAAAAAACAAAAAACAAAACAAACAATATCATATCAGCAGTTAGATATCAAATAGCAAATGACAATAACAGTTTGTGAAACATTCAGTGGTTACACTTTATTTCATCTAATTTTTTGTGGCGACATAATTGCCACGGTTTCTTTACCAGGTACCAACAGTTGGCTAAAACGGCGGCTGTCAAGGTCGCTCTTATTGCGTGGCGGTAAGGTAGGCGGTCTGAACTGAAAGTGGTATTTTGACAGAGTTTCACTGAAGCCTACAGTTAAAAATATTTATATTTGATCCGAACATGCAGACAAACTATTTTCAGGCAGTTCACTTCTAGTTAGACCTGAGATTTTCCTCACTTAGCCTCTTAGTTGGGCCATTGTACGTAGCAAGCGTTGAGGTATGTAAATACCTGAGACACTAGGGTTACCTTACGACGTTTTCCATCACAGTTAGCGAGTCGTATTGCTACTACAAGTTGACAAATGTACGCAACTTAGCAAACCACGTCATTAGTACATGCCGGGAATCGAACCCCCGACCTCCCGCTCTACCGCTGCGCTACCACTGCTTTTTATTTTCAGGTAAATACGTAGGAATTAAACCGAAACCGGCGTGCGTGCGCGCAACGAAGCGAAAGAGGTCTGTCAGGATCGTGGCAATTGGCAATACCATGGTCTCTGCCTACCCCTCCGGAATGAAGGCCTGGGCTTACGTAATGTAATGTATGCGTAGGAATAAATCTTGCGCGTGCGTTGACCAAGTGCATAGTCCGCACATATCTTTTTGGCGGTAACGTGAACATAGTCACAGATAATTTGCATATCGCTTACTGTCTTTACAGTGTGTGTGTGAGTAATTGACGTAGTGTGATGCGTAGTAAATTACTATTTAGTCAATTACTCACACATATACTGTAAAGACAGTAAGCGATGTGCAAATGATCTGTGACTATGTTGACGTTATCGTCAAAAAGATTTGTGCGGACAATAATAATTAATAACAATGAATTTGCAATATCTAATCATTATTAGCAATCTTAATTTCTAGCTCGGTAACATAAAGTTAAATACATTCGGTCTTACATATTAAAACACGATTCGTCAAAACACTCCTCAGATGCAGTTTAAATAGTCTGTGATAAAGGGACAGACGTTACGTCACCACAGATTATTTAAGCGGCCTCTGAGGAGTGTTTTAGAGGAATCGTGTAAATAAAGAATACCGGTTATCTCTAAAAACATTGTGTGACTAATCTATTGTAAGCGCGACGCATTGGTCATACTTACATCCATAAGCACGTAACTAAATTAGGTTACGGGCGCCTTTGCAAGGTTGCTTTGTAAAATTGATCTACTGTCGACTGTACCTACTAGTATGTGTAATACGAGTGACCGGAAGTTGGAAAATTACTGTTATGGAGATGATATGAAACGTAACGCAAAACATCATTATAATTTTATTGTTCAGAGTAAATGGTGCAATATTTGAATTTTAAATTCCTTTGTATGATTCTAATCGACTCTATAGCTGTTACAGCTGTTGCTTAGTCATCAAGGATCAATAACTCTGTAGAGCCCTACAGAGTTATTGATCCTTGCTGAGCCATAGACAAAATTGGTACTTTTCTTGTCTACGACTGGGGTTGGAGTTCTAGAAAAGCCAGAATTGCACAACTTTTCGAAAACTAAAATTTAAGTTTATTATTTTCAAAACCTCACAAAACGTTGTGTGCTACGAATAAAAAAACCATACAAGTGTTTCTTCCTACAAAATTCACTCTCAGAAACGGCTGTCCTCTCGATTAGTCTATACCAATAAAGTGGGCGCAAGATGTGCTGTAGAGTAAATCACTCTGTGATTGGTTCATTCTGTGCGCCATGCGTGACGACGTGAACGTTGATTGGGCGATAGTAAATGACAGCGTAACTTATAGGTAATTGGTTTTATACAAAAACGTCAAACCATGGATTTCGTGATGCATGACTTGTCGAAATATCTAGGCGCCTCGAAAGATGGCGGTCTGAAGGTGGCAGGTTCATAGATATTTTGCCGGGTACTAGGTACTGAACTCGCTCCGATTGGTAACACAATGGACAAGCCCTCCCGCCTTCCCACAATTGAACGTGGGGTCATTTTTTAGTGCTAGTTAGACATCTATGGTTTTAACTATCACTGATTGTATGGTGAAAATCTACCTAACGATAAGAATTTACTTAAACTGGAAAGGCCCTACGCAGTATTTGTTTGTTTCTTAAACGCATACAGAAGACAAGGCCTCGCCTTCGGCAATAATCGATGTGGTTTGGCTTTGGCCGTTGACAGGGTTGCCAACAACATTTTTGAATTTTCGCGCATCTTAGTTGTTAAATTTCGTCAAGATTTTGCTTTAGGTATAGTGAAATCCGTTAAAAGAAAATTGTGTGTAAATAATAATCTCATCTATGTTAATTTTAGTTTCGGATTATGCGCTGCTATTCTCTGCATAAGCACTAAATCAGAGCTTGGGTTAATCTAGCCGTAAATGGGGATCACGAATAAAATGCCTTGTGTATCCTAATTTTCGATGATCCTTGGAAATTTGGTTCTTTCTCCAAATTTTTGTCAAAATTTAATTTCATAAACTGAAAAACGCCTTTATTCTAGAGGGGTAGACAGAGGCCAGGGTTTGCCACTTGCGACTATCCCGTCAAACCTCTTTCGCTTCATAAATATTAAATAGTCAATGCATGCACGCACGCCGGTTTCGGGAACTTTTTATCTTGCCCTTCTTAATTTAAATTCTAGAACACAAATACATTAATAATCGTAGATTTGTACAAATATTATGTCTATATCACGAGTTTTAACCACTCGTCTGCCGCGACACAGATCTGTGTCCAACTTAGTATGGGCCACCTATACGTTGCGTTCCGCGAGGGCAGTTCAGGAGTTAAAAAGTATAGCTGTTAAATTATATTCAGAAGAATTGCCAGGTAATCCGTTAGATGTTACTCATATTTTTCCTAACCTAAGTCCGCAAGATATGACAAGAAGT
This sequence comes from Yponomeuta cagnagella, assembly GCA_947310995.1. NCBI lineage: Eukaryota > Metazoa > Arthropoda > Insecta > Lepidoptera > Yponomeutidae > Yponomeuta > Yponomeuta cagnagella. Next base: position 12,042,377 of record OX371277.1, read on the forward strand.
CAGTTATGTTGGCAACACTGGTCGTTGCTTCATAGAAAACTTGTAGTTTCGAACTTGTGAAAGTGTCGCGTCGAGAAAGATCCACGGCCATTCGGTCGGTGCCTATTGCATCCGATATCTGCTTTGAGAATGAGACGATGCCTTGACTGGTTTCTAAAAACCATTTTCAAGTCGAAAACTGGTGTGAGCTTTGTTTTTGTGATTTATTTAATTCAGTTCGGTATCTCTACTGCGAGCTCGACTCGCAATGGAGAACTTGCACAAAAAAATGTTTTGATATAATCGGAGAGACCATGTTAAAAGATAAAAACAAACGTGGCATTTTTTCTCTACGACTAATACTTTTCATAATGTGATTGACCTAATTTTCAAAAAACTCGCGCGAAGCCTCGATGAGTTTCAACCTCCGGAACAGTCAGGTTTTCGAAGTGGTTATGGCACCAACCTGGTCTGTTTTGGAGTCTTTGCAGCGTTGCCAAGTCGACTGGCGATATATCGAAGTGATGAGATGTCTGTATAATGCCGCAACAATGACCGTACCAGTACTGAACCAGCGAACTAAACATATCGACCTGCGTCAAGGAGTGAGACAGGGAGTCGTCATATCTCCGAAACTGTTCACTGACGCCTTAGAGGATATGTTTAAGACGCTGGACTGGAAAGATTGTAGCATCAACATCAACGGCAAGTATATCTCTCACTTACGATTCATTAAGTAATTTAGATAAAACGAAAGTCATGTACAACAAGCACGTTGTTCCGGAACCGATTGCCGTGAATGAAATCCCACTTGAAGTGGTTTCACAGTATGTTTACCTAGGGCAGACGCTCTAACTTCAAACACAACTTCGAGAAGGAAATCCAGAGAAGGATTCGGCTGGGCTGGGCAGCATTCAGGAAACTCCGTCGAGTCCTCTTGTCCTATACCGCAGTCCCTAAAGACAAAAGTCTTTAATCAGCGTGTCCCACCCGTCATGACATACGGAGCCTAGACGTGGAAGCTCACGGTTCGACTAGTCCACCAATTCAAAGTCTCTGCGACCTATGGAAAGAGCTATGTTCGGTGTTTCTCTACGGTATCGAATCCGAAACAAAGTAATTTGGCAGAGGACTAAAGTCGATATAGCTCAATGGATTAGCAAACTGAAATGGCAGTAGGACAGCCTATCTGCCGTAGGACCGATGAACGTTGAGGTAGACTGGTTCTAGAGTGGAGACCGCAAATCGGCAAAAGTGGAGAGCCAAGGTGGCGAGACGACATTCGCAAAGGGGTTGGCAGTGACTGGAAAGGAAGAGCCGAAGATCGGGCTCAGTGGCGTGTCTTGGAAGAGGCCTATGTCCAGCAGTGGACTGACGCTGGCTGATTATGATGATGATGAATGTGACCTATATATATGAATGAATGAATGAATTATTGCCACAAACATGCTCACATAACAATAGTAGTTCTAGACAGTCGAAAAGTCATTATAGTCGCATGGTACAAAAACGCGCCACACAAATCGGACTCAAACTATGACGTCATAGCATGCACGTAACAACTTATAATATATAAAGCGTTTGTTTATATTCGAGTAATGTCGTAAAATAGTGTTTTTATGCATCTACACCCTTTTTAGAAAACGTTTAGAATTTGATGAAAAAACGAAATCTAATAGTGTCTAACTTGATTTTTCACATTTTTGGGACCCCAAAAACCCCGAATTTTTATGGTATTTTTTTAATTTTTCCTGAGTTTATCTATGTCGTTTATGGAATAAAAGCAATGCCACTTCTATATAAGTTTATCGCAAGTTTCCCATTGTCTGTTTTTATTAAGAATTTCTTGTTTTACTACCGTAGCACTATTATAATCATACCAAGTTCGACGTTTTGTATATGACGGAATTTATGATACAAAAACAAAATTCGTTGAAAAAAACACTTTTGTTGCTATTATTTATGAGACGATTTTGTGACAACAACATATTTTTAATACCATTATTACAAAGGACATTCCTATACTATAAAGCTGCTAATCGCCAACAGTTGCCTGGGTAACCTCTCAAATTATATACTTTGTTACATATTTGCCAGGAACTTCGCCATTTTACACATAAGATAAGAATATTCTTTATTGTATACTGTAAATAATGTTACAGAAACAGCAGTAACAAAAGAAAAGATACAATTGGCGGCCTTTCTGTCAACTGGCTACAAATTAAAGTTATTTTATTCAAAATAACACAGAAAATGTGAGTCAATGAACGCTACAAGTTAAACTAAGTGCCCATTTCGAAGTCTAGATGATTTTAGAGAGAAATGGACAAAAATACTTCAAACTTAGTCTTTTCAGAGTCTTTTCATACTTAAAACTAGAACTCATGCATTGAACTGGCGTTAATTCCAGACATATTTGTGTTCTAAATAATCTTTAATGTTAGGTTTAGTAAGCGCTTTTGGCACAAAGTGTGCTTTACACATTTCGTGAACCGCATTTCTGGCAAGCTTAAAATATGTTCAGGAATGTTATTGTAGACTCGTATATATAATGCCAAATAAAGGATGCATTAACCTTTACCAGCCTAAATCTTGGGAACGAAAATTTATGTTTATTCCTCGTATTTACACTGTGTTAGCTAACTGCAGTTTTAAAGTTTCCGATATTTTCCTGACGTACATAATATTCTCATAGATGTACTGAATAGCAACTGTCAGGATGTTAGTTTCTTTAAAGAAATCTCTTAACGAATCCCTACTGCCTAGCTTATAGATTAATCTGATCGCTCTCTTCTGCAAGACGAAGTTGGGCTCAATGTCTGCTGCCCGACCCCACAGTAGTATGACATACTACATAATACTATGGAAGTAACTAAAATAAAAAACCTAGCAGTTGCGACGTCGGATAGTTCCCGGATTTTTTAACTGCATATGCTGCAGAACTAAGCCTATTTACGATTTTAAGAGTTCCATACCTGTAAAGGAAAAACGGAACCCATATTATCACTTTGTTGTCCGGCCGTCCGTCCGTCAATCCATTCGTCCATCCGTCTGTCTGTCAAGACCCTTTATCTCTGGAACGCGTGAAGATATCGAGTTGAAATTATAACCGTATACTTAAGTCTACAGTCCCTCGAAGCTGTGAAAAAATCAAAGTTCTAAATTAACGTAAAAAAAGTTACAACCGTTTATGCCACAAAAATACGTATATTTCGACATCCAAGGGATTCAAAATTTATAGGATACTTTCCGTTGACCCGGAATTATAAAATTTGTCAAGTAATATTGTTTCCATGTGAGGAACTCATGGAAGCATTGCATCAATTGTAATATATAGAAATACAGTTTCTTCCACAGATCTATTTTGTCATTTCCCAATACAACATTCCTGTCAACCATTTTGACATTTGGTAAAGTAAACTTTAAACATTTTGTCTTTTTTTAAATTTAACAACTAGTTATTAGAAGTGGACCCATTTAGTACCTGAGAGAGAGCATTATTAAATAATATATTAAAAAAATAAGTGACGTGTCATCTGCTAATAATACTATCTCTGACATGTTTGAAACCTTGAACGACAAATCATTTACATATACAAGGAAAAAGAATGGTCCCAAAATAGATCTGTGGCACTCCTAACTTGATCATTGAGCCTGATGATGCACTGAGCCTATTAGGGTTGAAAAGGTACAGTACTTAAAGGTCATGCAGATAAACGCAGACGAACAGAGGGACAGGCGCAGGCATCATTTGGGTACATACCTCTAAAATAACCGTTTTCTTGTAAATAGGTAAGTACCTCTAAAGTAACCATTAGTAATTAAACTTACAGTCAGTGTGTTTAGTTTAACAATATTTTATAAAGAGTGTGGCAAGCTCTAGTTTTTTCCCCAATGTCGTTGACCCCGACATTCTACACAAACGGTTTCACATTGGACGATAACGGTAACTGAATTTTTTTTCACGCAACGGCCGGGTAAGGCGATTTAAGTGAATGGAACTAGATGTCGTGTCGTTATGGCTATCGTACAGCGTAAAACCGTCTGATAGCATGCCAACGAGCGACTAGGCACGATTTTGCTAGAATGTAGAGTTAGCAACAAGCGTAGATAACCTTTTCTTTTGGTTTGAGGCTTCGCCGGACGATTTCTATTTTGTGATTTCCTTGCCTGGTTACCATAGCACAGATTATCGTGGAGTTTGGCACCAGGATAATGTAATTATGCATAACTAATGCAGGCGCTAAAATTTGATTTTGATTTTCTTGTATTTTTTGGGTCCACTGACCCAAGGTCAGTACTGGTCATAATTTAAGTCTACAAAAAACAATAAGAGCTGTATTTATATCCTATGTTGGTATTTTAGCACCTAGTGTAAGCGCCTTCTATGGGGAACAGTATTTTTTGATACGTAAAACAAATCAAAACGCCATTAAAAAGTGTAACTACGAATACAATAACAAGAAGTCTAGCTTGTATTTATGTATAACAAGTGCATGCGATGTTGTGATACTCAATACAGATTTAAGCGGCGATTAAATTGTCACCTGATCTAGTTTTGCAAAATTAAATAAATCTCAAATGGTTGTCTGGAAGAAGTTACTTTTAGTAATAAGGCCGCCAATCGTACTGTACTATATTATTGTAATTCCTGGTGGACATACAATAAAGATAGTCTATCTATTTCTACTTACTAATACGAGGTAATTCAAAACAATTTATCGCATAAAATGCTAATGCAAATTGGACGTCAAATAGCGTATGGATTAGTTTTTCAAGATAAAATTTGCCATTTTCTGTTACATACGACGGTCTTACCTATTTACAAGAACAAGATTCCTCTAAAACACTTTAATATACTTTCTACTAAATACTTTGTACACAAGAAAGAAATATTCTAGAAACACTCATCGGAGGCAATTTAAATAATCTGTGGTTACGTCTTTCCCATTATTACAGACTATTAAAATTGACTCTGACGAGTGTTTTAACTTAAAATCCCGTCAGAGTCAGTTCAAATAGTTTAAACACCAAACTTTTAAGGAATCGTGTTTGTATGAATAAGACTGAAAGCATATTAAATTTTCTTCGCTTTTGTGTTATTTTTTTTTTACCTGATCCTGACAAAAGCTCAATGAAATTAGATATAGCAGGGTACAGTTCCATCGGAATCCTTAATGTTTGTTTCGTACTTGCACTCAACAAATCTTTATTTGGCCAATCTTGTCCTAATGATGAAATCGATTCTCGAGGAGCATCCAACAATGCAAAAAATTACGTTCAATAATCTAATCCCAGGCCATAGCTACCTATAAAAGGACAACGATTTTGGTAATATTGAAAAGGCCTTACAATGTCAGCAAATGCTTTACACTACAAGATTGTATGAACGTGATGATAAGCTGTACAACCAAGAATCCGCTGATAACAGTGAAAATGAGAAAAATGAAAAAAAAAAAAACTCAGTAAACAGAAAATTATCTAGCAGGGGTGAAAAGATGAATGGACCCAAGATAAGTCAAATTAATATTATAAGAGGACCATTTAAAATATGGGTGAAAACTAACACAGATGCGGAAGGTGTGATGGTGGATTTAGAGTAAAAAAGAAAACAAATGAAAGAAGATCCCCATATCTATCCGCAAATCGGAGGTTTCACCCGTCAATATGAAAAACTTTAACCATGAAGGAGACTTAGAAATCGCAAAAAATATCAGCTGCTATAATTTTTCAATGTGTGATAATTTAAATTTTTCTATATATACGAGTAAATTTCTAGTTTGAAGTTATCAGCAAAGTAAAAGTTGTTCGAATGAACGAACAGCTTTGATTTTATATATATTCTTGGATTTTATTACACCCTGTATAGCCACTATTAGCCGCCTGATGTAAAAGTAGGTATTTTCTAGTAAATTATCCTGGTAACTACTTATTCTGATTATTCAAAACCGTATTATGCATAAGTAGTCCATAAGTGATAAAAAATAGTTATGCAGAACAAATTCATCATATTCATCATAAATCTAAGCAAAAATCTCTCTATTTCTTTCAAAAGTAAGGTTAAATTGTTTAAATTAAAAATTGAGCTAATGATAAACACAGTTTTACTATCGACGAAAGTAAATAAAAGTGTTGTATCGACAAAAACGCGTTTCTCTTATTTCCCAAAAAAGTGGAATTGGCGCTTGATCTAATAATGCATAACTGTATCCAGTGATAGTGGTGTTCATCATCATCAACCCATTATGTCCCCACCGAGGGGCACGGGTCTCTTCCCTGAGGAAGGTATAGGCCATACTCCACCACGGGGGCCAAGTCCGGATTGGTGGAGGCTTGTAGACTAGTGGCTCGTCTACTGTCAGAAGTTGTCAAGCCGCCCTAAGGCCTCTGACTTGGCTTTACGACTGCCATCTATCGACGGCAGCCGGCACCAACAGCTTAACGTGCCTTGCGAAGCACGGAACCGCTCGGAAAAATGCCACTAGCGTTAGGCATAGACGGCGACCCATCCATGCACTGAACGCGCCCTGTGTTGCTTAACCTTCGTGATCGTTTAAGATCACTCAGGCAGCCGGGGCTACGAGCGACTCGACTAGTGGTGTTTATAAGTTATTATTATTATTTATTATTAACTTTCGGGGCACTTGTTTCCACGCAAAAGTTTATCGAAAATACAAAAAATATATAGCATATATCGGGTTAACATTGTTAAGCAACAAACACAAATACCTTAAACAAGCAAAAGTTATCCATAAATGTGAATGTAAATTACTTTTATTCTTTATCTACTTAATATGTAAGTTGGCGTGTATTTATGATTATTTAGTGCTATTGTTATTGTGCAGTTGAATCATCATCATCAGCTATTTGACGCCCACTGCAGGACAAAGGCCTCCCTCATGGTTTTCCTAACCATGAAGGGTTTTGCCATAATCGCCACGCTTGGCGGGCGGGTTGGCGAGACGCTGCTGCCCGTCTCCTGGTAATGTATTTCCTTAGTCGCCTTCTACGACATCCACGGAAGGAAATGGAGTTGCAGTTGAATAAATTATTTTTATTTTATTTATGTAATATCAGGACAACTGACAGCACCGCCATTACAAAGAATAACCAAATATTTAAACATACAGAAGTCCAATATTATAAGGAGATTATAAGTCTCCACTTACGGAAACATTTTAAGTACTACTTAATGGAGCTCTTTAAGCAAAAACACAAATGACCGTTTAATTAAACCAAATTTAAAACAAAATTATAGAAATATAATTTATTATAACCATTGAAGAAATCTTAGAAATAAATGATGTTGTTGAATAAATAAATAAATAAACATAAATCAATTAAAAGAATCGTTTGTTTCTTTCTGAGCAAAACCAAACGAATTCTTTGATCTTATCACTCGCTCAGCAACCCGCGCCGCATCGGGCAAATTCTGTCAGGATCGTAGCAAGTGGCAGTCCCTGGTCTCTGCCTATCCCTCTGGGATACAGGCGTGAGTTTATGTTATGTTATGTTAATCGATTGGTTATCAGGATTTTTTTTATGTAGCCTATGAGCGTCAATTGTACTGTATCTTTGTAAATACTTTGTGTTTTTCGTGGTGTACAATAAAGAATATTATTATTTTATCTTATCTTATCTTACGTCCTACTACAGGACACAGGCCTTCTCTCAGAGGGAGAGAGTATGGGCGCCCACAGCGGATTGGCAATTTTAAGCGCTGATGTATATAGTATGTCTGAAGCAAACTTATTTACTTATTACATTTAGAAGATATAGATAAATAGATATACAATAATTTCACGCCTGAATTGTGCAGGGGTTTGCCGCCACTTGCCACGATCCTGACAAAACTCTTTCGTATGAACTAGATAGAAAATCATGATGCAAAAAGAAACTACGCCTTAAACACCCATTTTAGGCGTTTTATTGTTGTCATTTTACATAAACTCACCTATTTGATGTTTACTCATGAGCTGCCTAGAACCGGTGCAGCTTTCACTCCGCCAGAGACGTTTTCTCCGATCTCATTCTACAAGCATAATGCAAGTAATTTTGCATTTTTTTTGTTATCATTATCAGCCGGTTAATTCTTGCGTGATTATATTTTATAATTTTCGTAATTATATTTTGTAATCGTAATCACAGTCATAATTTCCACACAACACAATCACTTGTGCTGGTCCCACACTAGGATACCCTGTGCTATGGTAATCCAGGCAAGGACATCAAAAACATGGATAGGTACACCAAGACTGTTGACGGTGGATCAAACTTTAGCATTGCGGCCAGTCATATTAGCTCTGAAAGATTATGTTGCCCTAAATCACCTAAAGCAATTTTACATTTCCCAGACACTGCAGCGTCCGAATGGTCCTTGCCAGTTCCCTTCGTCCGTCTAGTGTAAGTGAAAGTGCCACTGGACACTGTATAAATCGTCTCATTACGTAGATGGAAATCATTCATAGCACATGAAAGATAAATCCTTGCAAAGACAAGTATCTGGCTTCGCTTCCGTGATACAGTTGTGAGTTTATGTAGTGTATGTGTATGACATATAAAGACAAAAGGGCAAAACAAAAAAGGAGTGGCAAGATTATTGATTGATTGATTGACTGACTGACTGACTGACCGACCGACCTACTGACTGATTGATTAATTGATTGATTTGACTGGTTTTTTTTTCATCCATCGAACATAACTTCTGAGCGACTAAGTAATGGACAAGTCAGTTTTTTCTGGGCCGGGCTAGATGAGCCCATAACGTAGCTGAGTAGACATGCTTATAAAGGTTGATCTGCTGTTAACTGTACCAAGCTAGTGCGAGTAGGTGCAGTCGATCTGATCGTTGCTGATCAACCTTTACATTTTTGTAGCGTAAAAGGTACAGTTGTCAGCACGTCAATGTTTAATTACTATTAGTACTCTTTAGAATTTAGGATGTAGAATTTAGAATGTAGCCTAGGGGTAGAACTTCGGACTCAGAAGCGAGAGACCCAGGTTCGATCTCAAGTGCGAGCTTATGACTTGGTTTTCTAAGTTATGTACATTGTGAAGTTATAGTAGCAATACCACAACGGTGAAGGAAAACATCGTGAGGAAACCTGAGTGTCTGAGCTATTCACATACCTCAGCGCTTGAAATCGCCAATGCGCGGTGGGCACGCGTGGTGATTAAGTCCATACTCTCTCCTTGAGAGAAGGCCTGTGCCCTACAGTGGGACGCATATAGGCTGATTATGCTATATTATGCTACTCTTTAGAATTAAAGACGAATGCTGTGTGAGCTTTAATTGGCAACCTTATATAAGGCTAAGTCTGAAAATTATAATTAAGTAAAAGTGTTTTATAAGAGGGCGGTTGCCTTAACTATTAAATAAAATAAAAATTACTCATACACCGCATATGCCTGCCTCATACTTTATCTAGAATATATAAATAACTGCGATAATAAAGGTAATAGACCCAAGCAAATGGACATATTGACCTAGAATACAAGACATTCATAGACATGTACAATTCATTCAAGACATTCAGAAACAATTTGCCATATTTTAGTATGTAATATAACGAAAGCATAACGCTATTGATGGGCACGGGAGACGCGAAGTTACTTTTTACAATTTTGAACTATCTGTATTGAAATATTTACAGTAAACTCGGTATTCACAGAGAATTTTGAGCGGAATTAATTGAACGAAGACATCGTTTTTAGGGTTCCGTACCCAAAGGGTAAGGGTAAGACCCTATTACTAAGACTCCGCTGTCTGTCCGTCTGTCACCTCATGAACCGCGATAGTTCGGCAGTTGAAATTTTATCAGATGATGTGTTTCTGTTGCCGCTTTAACAACAAAAACTAAAAACAGAATAAATTAAATATTTACTCCCATACAACAAACGTGATATTTTTTTGCTCGCTATTAATAACGGCGACAGGTAAACGCTTGCTGTTTTTCTCGACCTATAAAAATGTTTTGTTGTTATAGCGGCAACAGAAATACATCATCTGTGAAAATTTCAACTGCCTAGCTATCACGGTTCATGAGATACAGCCCGGTGACAGACATACAGGCAGACGGACAGTGAACTTGTAGTAAGTAATAGGGTCCCGTTTGGAATCCTTCGGGTTCGGAACTCTAATAACTATGGTCAGTTAAGACATATTATTGTTATCCTGCATTTGGTAATAACTTTGGTAGCATCTTATCTCTACATATAGTAAAACTAAAATATATTTAAAATGTCCGTAGTAGGGTATTTGACAGTGTGAAAAAAAAGTATTAATTATATATATTCGTATAAATTATGAGTTTTAAAACCGATTTTTACTAAAAGAAATTGGATCATTTATCCAGAAACCAAGGATAAAACTTGATAATTTTGTATCTGTAGCTATTTTATCGAAAACGACCTGGATTGGCCGAATCTATGATGACGTAACAGGTCAACATCTGTCAAGTTTAAAATCCACAAACTTCTCAGATTTTTTAAGGATCCTACAGAAGTACCTACACCTATTTGCTATTCCACGCCCTAATATTTAAAAGTTCCGGTTCTTGGAGCACGCACTAGATGGCGTTACAAACAATTTTAGTACCCCTCTAGTAGCTAGTAGGTAGTAGTGTTCTGTGGAGTTTACGTTTGTTTCCTTACTGACCAGTGACGTCACTGATTCCTACGCGACGCCCTATTGCCCAAGATAGCGTTTTGCCGGCTTATTTTAGAAGTGAATTTTCATTTGCTTTCTTTAGAAGAAATACATAAAGGAATTTAAAATTACCACTTTCTGAGCACTCAATGAACACCAACAAAAAATCTGAGATAGTATTCAGAAACCTGTCAAATAGCCTTTTACCCAGCAAAGCCTTAGAAAATTTTTTTCCAGGCGAAATAGCAGCTTCCTTTTTGTTGTTTTGCATAGTGAGCTTTACACCTTCTCTGAAGCCCGTCTCTGGTAAGTTCAATATATCTCCACTGATCTTATTATAGATGCATTGCGTACGCTTCTAGCACTTCTAGCGTACGAAACGCATCTAAGATTGCAGCTATCTATTCTTTAATTAACGAAGTTCTACGCACCAGAACTCTCGCCTAACAAGGTCGCAGACCGAAGGCCGAGTGTTGCATGGTGCAAGAATTAAGTAGAAAGGCATCAATTGAAATGTGGACATTACGGCCACTATTAATTTTTACTACTTATGCTGCAGCGATTGGCTTCGTGAGAACCCGTCGAATGGATTTGCAATAAACTTACATATTTCGGATCCTTTGAAATGAAACATATATTCGCAGCATGCAAGTCAACGTAAGATTATTGCAATTGTACACGCTCATTTCTGGGTGGTTTGAAAATCGCGGTTCTGTAATTCTTTTAAATGTAGAAAAAAAATTGTTGATAAATTTTTTGTAAAAAAATGCGCCAACAATTAGTACCGCCACAGGTACCGCCAGCGGCCAGTCGCCAGTCTAACACCAACGGATCCGCGGACCCGCGGGTCATTGTTCTATTAGCACCAACTAATAGATTCGAGTTAGTGTCGAGATATTTTTGAAAAGTGCGTTTTTTAAAAAACAAACTAGCGTATTCGATAGCATGTTCCTTTTGCTACGTCTTTGAAACCACCCAAAATTATTGCAGTATTCTATACTGGTTCTCGCGAAGGCAATCGCTGCATCATACCTAAGTAGTAAAAATTAACAAAATTAACCCCTTTCTACCACATTCGCTCACAATGTAAACAAACAAATCTATAAATTAATAATAGAGGGGTTGATATTTCTTGAACTCGTGAGATGAATGAATGACATAGAGCTAGCAAACAACTTGATAAAAATTATTGCTTTCCATATTTTATCGTTTTCTTTACATGGAGAGAAAAATAAAATATAGATAATGGGCCTTACATAAATTCTACTATATTCAGTTCATCCTATTAACTTCATCTCATTAATAAAGCTAATTTATCAAAATTGTCACGACAAAACAATAAATAAGACAAAAAAAAATAAGACAGAATTTTTTTTATAGAGATTTTTAAACCCTCAGCCTATAAATTAGAGCCAAGAACCTCAGATAATATAAGAATAAGAAACAACAGCTTCTCCACTACAGATTAAACACTACCTACACACTCGACGCTAAAGCCAACTAGTACGTTAAGCTTTAACCAATAAATGAAGGAAGAAATATTGACGAAATATGTTGTCGAATGTGGATGAAAGGGTCGATAAGGGACGTCCCAGGCGGACATACTTCGGCCAAATAGGGCGTTCATTAGCAAAGGGCAAGATTAAAAGTACCCGAAACCGGTGTGCGTGCATGCAACGACTTACGAGTATTGAGGAAGCGAAAGAGATCTGTCAGGATCGTTGCAAGTGGCAGACCCTGGTCTCTGCCTACCCCTCCGTGATGCAGGCGTGAGTGTATGTTATGTTTTAACCGATATATTATGTTAGTTTCTAGTGTGCTCTAAAGTTTCAATTACTATAAGTTGTTATTTGTGACAGTATGTCAGAAGCATTTCATTGTGGGGCAATGTGGAACACAGCAACGTCGAGAGCCGAAGGGCTGGTCTAACCACTGCTTGGAATTGCAATAACGGTCTTGCAGACTCATAAAAACAAGTAGATACAAGTACGTGGAATTCAGAGATAACATAAAAAAATCTGAATTTTAATTCTGCTGATTAAGACTGACTTGCACCACTTCTTAGATGTCTCTTAAGCCGCCATATAAATCGACTTTTGTATGAAGAATTTTGGTTAAATGCTGTTTAAGCCACTTTAAGGAAGCCACTGATTTACAGTTTTGCGTTTCTTCAATAACAAGACGCGTCACCTGGTGTTCAATATCTGTCTTGACAGTCCATTATAAACAAAAAAATGGCGATAAAATTTATGAAATCGTGTGAATAGTTTCAAAGTTAACTTTCTACAGCCAAAACAAACTTTATTTTTTTTATGATATTAGTGTAGTTTGTTAAAAAATACTTAGGGGTGCTCCCGTGTAGTTGCCCATTTGCTCGCACTTTAAGAGATTTTATTTGAGGCCTATAAAATTAAATTACGGACATTTTGATTGTAATCATCCGTAACCGACATTTTGATTGTAATAATGATAAAAAAGACTGACTACCGCTCCGGGATAACAGGCGTGAATTTATGTATGTTTTTTATTTTATTTTAAAGTATAGGGTGCAGTAATACTGTAAAAAAAGGTTGAAATTACCTACACAAGACTACAAACTCGTAAAATAAGCAACTATAACAACTCAATAATTAAACTGTCCCTGTATGGGACCGATTACTTACTAAATCGTAGATATTATAAACAGCTTTGTATTACTATTGAGCTTCCGTGACTGCTAATGATACAAATAATGAAAACCAGGCAAGTAGGACTCATGTACCCGGTGCACCAGAAAACCGTTTCTTCAGTAGCAATTCAACCACTACCAATAAGCCAAAACTTTCAAATTCTATTTTATTTTTCAATATTGACACTTAAAGGATGACACACACTAACGCGGTGGCGGTGGGCGGTCCATACATACATAATTTACGGCAGTAGTATATTGTATGGACCGCCACCGCCACCGCCACTGCCACCGCCACCGCGTTGGTGTGTTTCATCCTTAACGCGATATAGTTTTTTTATATACTAAATTAATTTGAAACTGTTGCTTTCATTGTATATTGGAAGTGGTTGAGTGGACACTGAAGAAACGCTTTTCGTTATTTCAATATCACATAAACCGCATCGAATCAATAACAGGGTCCTGTTGACACACTTTTGGCACGGAACGTATGACATGATATGTGCGAAAACGTTTGTTTTGTATTCGTCACAAAATTATGATACGTCCGTTAAGAGGATCTTAGGCTAACTACCTAAGTAACATATCAAAGCAGTATAACGGTCGACTGACAGCAATTCTGTATCGTTTTTGCAGCATTACAAACATTTATATGGCTACTGTAATGCTTATTTGGGCACAAATTATACGGCTTTAGATCCTAAATAAGTTTACAATAGTAAGATAATTGTTGTTTGATTGCATTACAGGAGCATTATAATAGTCAAAGAAGGTATCAATCGCATAAAAGAAACATTATTACGGTCAATGATGTTTCCAATCACATTAGAGAAGTATTATAAAAGCAATATTATTGATAATGAAAATGTTAATTCTATTACAAAAGTTACACTAGAGCATTAGAATGTAGTAAAAGAATGATTGGAGCTACTAAAGTGTTCACAGTTAGAATTTAAATTAATCTCTAATACTACGGTCCAAATGTTATCATCATCATCATTCAGCCACAAGAAGTCCATTGCTGAACATAGGCCTCCTCCATGGGTTTCCAAAAAGACCGGTTGGAAGCGGCTTGCATCCAGCGTCTTCCTGCCACTTGGATGAGTTCATCTGTCCATCTTGTGACTGGTCGTCCTACGTTGCGCTTGCCGATATGTGGTCTCCATTCGAGAACTTTTCGGCCCCGGCCATGACTTATGGCACTGAAACGTGGTCTCTCACTATGGGCCTCATAAGAAAGCTCAAGGTCACGCAACGAGCTATGAGTGTTCAGCAATACTAGGCTTTTACTAAGTCATATTACATAAAAAAGGGCACTTAAAACAGCTCAAAGCTGTATAACGGATTTAACGCATTATAATGGTACAAGTTTACGCTATTAGGCAGCACAAGGCATTATCTAACGACTTAAAAATGCTATTGTAGACCCTAAGACACTAAAAACAGCAGAAAGCTGCGTAGCGGATTTACGTAGCATTAATGGCTCATGTTTATGCTATTAAAAGGCAGTAAGCATTTATTTATTAAAAAATGCTATTAAAGATCCAAATGCCCTCAAAAAAGCTGAAAGCTGTACAGCTGCGTTGTGGATTGCTGCACTTAAGCCAAAGGCTTTACAAAAGCAATTTGATATGGGGCCGTCCATAAATTACGTCATCGATTTTTTCAGATTTTAGACCCCCCCCCCTATAATCATCCTATCATCATTTCTTAATGACCCCCCCCCCTTCTCCCAAAATTGACGTCATTACTAGTTTGACAAAATAAAACATTGCAGTATAAGTATAGTATTAATATGTACTTTTATTAATTATGTAATGTTGTAGTTATTATTTAAGTATTGTGTTTATTATCAATACATAGTATAAAACAAAGTCGCTTTCGCTGTCTGTCCATATGTATGCTTAGATCTTTAAAACTACGCAACGGATTTTGATGCGGTTTTTTTAAATAGATAGACTGATTCTTAAAGAAGGTTTATATGTATAATACATGTAAGTACCACGGGCGAAGCCGGGGCGGGCAGCTAGTATTTTACTAGGTGTGCTGGAAGAAATTTCTTTTTAGAAATAATCTTTTTGTACGTGAAAAATAAACTATAAATAAATAAATAAGAATGACGTCAATTTCGAAACACCCCCCCCATCTATCATTTACCGTCATCCGCAGACCAACCCCCCCCCCCCCCCCCCTAATTTAGAATGACGTAATATATGGACGGCCCCTATGCCATTATCCAACCGATATAGTGTAAAGCATCATAATAGGTTTAAAATGCCAATATAAAGCGTCAAGATGCTCGGTAAACTTATGTAAGAGTTTATACAGGCCTTAAGTTCTATATAAGTTTACAATTCGTTTGTTAAAAGGCTTCATGTGTTACTTAGTAGCGCCGAGACACCAATGAAAAAAAAAATGTTGTCTTCTTTTACAGATCGTATTTGTAAAAATTTGTAAAACCGGCCGTTTTTGGCGTTAATGGTATCTAGTCCTAGGTTTTTTTGCCTTAGGTTCACGGACATGGGTCCTAAATAGTACATTACTTCAGTGGGAAGAAAGTGACAGTTCCATACCGAGATTATGGCATTTGCGCCACGAGCTTGCGAGGTGCGCAAACCATTTGAGGTATGGAACTGTACTTTATCCTGAGGTATGTATAGTGCTTTTTATTACACCTACGAGGAAAATTATAGACATAAATGCATAGAAATGTTTATATTTAGTTAAAAGTATATTCGCCCGTTTCTGGAGTAGGCTAAGACCATAAGGTTTTATAGGTATACAAAAATAATTTCGTTTTTAATTTTCTGTATGCACCAAGGAGGTTGGTAACTGGTAAAAAAAAACTGTATGTGGCCAGTAACAATTTACTTGAAATTTAATTAGTAGACAGTTAAAGTCTCTTTGCAGTATGACTGCTGACAAATTAAAAAAAAAAACCGGGTATGTAATGGAATTTCATACATACTTCCCACCCTTGGGTCGGAAGGATTTTCATACAAACTTCCATACCTTGGGATGAAAGGATTTGAAGGGCGGGATAAAGGCGTTTCTTCCCTCTAATTGGTATAATTAGTATGTATTTTCAGAGCAGGTGTGATAAAAAATCACTATTTACATCATTGACAGATTGTACAGACACTTTTTGCAAATTCGATCTGTAAAAAAAGATACGAGTATGTTTTCTTTTCGGTGGCGCTAGTGTAACTCCCTGAAGCCCCTTTAATAGCTAGAGTCGTTTGGAAATTTTGTGTAGAGCACACATACTTGCATATAATGTGCAATGTCTTCCTCTGCAATGCTTGCGCTCAAATTACATTTGGCACTGGCATCGAAAATTGCGAAGTTCACACGTGTTAGCGGGACGAAAATAGCGCATGAATGAAACGACATCGACAACGCTACTTACAATGTATTAAGAAAATAAAATATGAAACCAGTATAAAAAATTAAGTTAAATAAAAAACTAAAACAAATAACCCGCTGAGCATTACGGCCAGGTTGTCCAAGCGCATGGTTTCTATCGGACGGATTACGCTGCGCGAGCGAATAGTTGAACGTAAAATAGGCCTTTTTTGAAACTTTAAAAACGCAGATATTTGGCATATATATAGATACATATTAAACACGACAATAAAATGTAGAATAAAATGAAATAACATTTTTTGTTAGGTACCTCCTCTCAAAATGTTTTTTTTTTTAACCTTCAGTGTGTAGTATCTATCGTTGAATTGGTTGTTCAAGAATATTGTAGGTGTAGGATAATTATTATTCGATAGGGATCTGTTAGCTTCAATATTACGATTTAAGGCGCAAATTTTTGTTAGAGTGGAGTGTCCCGTCCCGCCCCTGCCCTCTCACAGCTAAGGGGTTGATTGTAGAAACGTAAAAAATACAGGGCAGTAGCACACATAATGAAGTTAAAAAAGGCTGAGAAGGCTTTACAAGTTAACAAGTACAGGTAATAGTCGAGCAACTCATGAATGGAAAACTTCGCACAAATTCTATCGAAAATTACTTCGAGTTAGTGGTTTAAGTAGGTAGTTAGTAAATAAAAATAATGAAATCCTAATACCAGTTAAAAATCCTTCTTAGGTATATTTTGACGACCAACTACGATACCTTACAATGCGCGTGACTCAACATGCATTTGGTCGCTTTTTAGGGTTCCGTTTTAAGGAACCCTTATAGTTTCGCCATCTCCGTTTGTCTGTCTATCTATCTGTCTGTCTGTCTGTCTGTCCGTCCGCGGCCTAGCGCAAAGACCGAGGTGCCAGAAAGTTATAATTTGGTGTGTGTATACATTTTATCACGCCGACAAAGTCAAACAATAAAATGTTGTTTTTTTTTTACTGCACCTACCTCCCCTAACATGAAAAGTGGGGATGATTTTTTTCTCGTCTACCCCATCATGTGGGGTATCGTTGGATTGGTCGTTGAAAAACATTGTGTAGGAAGACCATTTTTCGATTTTGGGTTCCCTTTGCGAAATATTAAGCTTTAAAGCGCAAATATTTGTCCGAGTAGGGTCTGCTAGGGTAGAACATTGGACTCGGACGCGGGAGACCCAGGTTCGATTCCCAGTGCGGGCATGTACCTATGACTTTTCTTTCTAAGTTATGTACATTTGTGAAGTTATAGTAGCAATACCACTCGCTAACGGTGAAGGAAAACATCGTGAGGAAACCTGGGTGTCTGAGCTATTCACATACCTCAGCGCTTGAAATCGCCAATCTGCGGTGGGCACGCGTGGTGATTAAGCCCATACTCTCTCCCTGAGAGAAGGCCTGTGCCCTACAGTGGGACATATATAGGCTGCTTATGATGATGAAAATTATGACCATGATTTATTCAAATGAAATGTGGAATTTTTAGCCTCTAAATAGGTTTTTAAATAGGTTTTTTTTTCATTATTTATTAGGTTCTGCGTTTATTTTTTTAGATATTACCGTTGTATTTTGTGTCATCATGAGCGTAGCTCATAACACAACCGGTCATCATTAAACTTCTAAAAATTCGAAAGCATACATACACATAAATTAACTAACATTGTGTCCCGGGAGTAGGCAGAGAGGTCCGGCCACTTGCCACGACCCTGACAAACCACTTTCGTTTCATCAACATTAAGAGCAATAGTAGTACAAACAATAATGCTCAACAATTTGTACGAAGCTGATGCAGGAAGTAATTATTTATTATGTGTTGGATTCATAATTGCTACTATCTACACTCTTAAGGGGAAGTGGTTATGTGTAAAAACGTAAGATCCGGATGCACAATTTTTATCTTTATGAGATTTTATGTTCATTTCCTTGTAATACAAAATAATAGGTATGAAGGTAAATTAACTTAGGCGTTCATTGATTACTACAAACTAGCTGTGCTCAAGATTTCGTTTGCGAATCTATCGTCTGTTATTACATAAAACTGTGCACCCATTTAGTGTAGGCGGTGTGACTGAACATTTGTATGAGTAGCCTATGCAAAGCACACACACACTCATACGTACATACACACCACACACACACACAAACACACGTACACACACCTTTTAACATGTAGGAAATAATGCAGTAGCATGCAGTGCATGTAGCAAAGTTGGTGTTTGTAGGGACTAAGTTCTGTCAAAATTCGACTCACACATAAAAAAAATTAAAGTAAAAATACGGTTTATATATTTAGCTTATTACTTTAAAGCAATTCTTGTCAATATTTAATAAGAATCTCTGAAACTGCTCCAACCACTTCGATTAATTTAGTAGATAATTATGTAGGGCGTCCGGGGGCGATAAATGAATCTAACTGAGTCTAATTTTGTATTTATGTATTTGCAAATCAAACACGGTTCTACTGTAGTGCATTACCGACAAAGGTCTGTTTATAATTTTCTTAACATTTTTAATTAAATTTTGAAGGCAATTTTCCATACCAGAATTGTCCGATTAACGTGCCCTTAACTTCAAGTCGTAAACTCGTGCTACAGGTCAGGTTTGCGTGACGTATTCGGTGCATTGGCCGACATTGAACTCTGCGCACGTGAAAATTACGGACTATTGTTGCAGAGCCGATTGAGCGCGAATAGTGTTGTTTAACCACTCGTCTGCCGCGACACAGATCTGTGTCCAACTTAGTATTTGCCACCTATACGTTGCGTTCCGCGAGGGCAGTTCAGGAATTAAGAAAACATAAACGGTCTGGGATCTGGAACAATGGAATGGATGGCCAATCCATTCCATGGTTCTGGAGAATCTGAGAGAGCAACAGCCTATGTTTAGGGGAACTGACGTTAAATGATGAGTACCGTGGATTAAGCGAAAGCGCCTTGAAAGCGTTGTTATTAAAATCACGACTATGTAAGGTTTACTGAAGCCCTAAACATTTTTGTATGCTATATACCTACACAAAAAAAATGTGTTATTTTGTAGGTAGTTTCTTTTAAACTGTTAGAAGAATTTCTCGCAGCGCCGTCCGGAAGCCCAGAGAAGCTTCCCTTTTATGCTCTAATCGTGTCATCATCATCCTCGTCAACCCGTTGGTGATAATGATGATTTGAACATACTATTTGGTACTATTAAATATTAAAAATTTTGTTATTATAAATAAATAAACTAAAAAAAAACATACATACATTCATAAACAGCCTATACGAAGGTCACAGGCCTTCTCTTGGCGGGAGAGAGTATGGTCTTAATCACCACGCGTGCCCACCGTGGATTGGCGATTTCAAGCGCTGAAGTATGTGAATAGCTCAGACACTCAGGTTTCCTCACGATGTTTTCCTTCACAGTTAGCGAGTGGTATTGCTACTATAACTTCAAAAATGTACATAACTTAGAAAAAAGTCATAGGTACATGCATGCACTGGGAATTGAATATGGGTCTCATGCTTCCGAGGCCAATGTTCTACCCACTAGGCTACCTTACTTCATAGAATCATTTCTATTGTAAGCTCTTCCCGAAATCTTCACTACAGACGGACATACCTACTTCAAACAAATTGCGGATGTATTAGCATAGGGCAAGATAAATACTACTCGAAATGAACTACCAATGAATGTGGCAAGTTACAGTCCTTGGTCTCTGCCTACCCCTCTGGGATAGAGGCGTGAGTTTATGTAGGTGTGTAACCTTTAATGGGCAATTTTTTTGTCGGAGTAGGGCGTCCCCGCCTCTACTGGCTAAACGGTTGATTGTAGAAACGTGAAAAAGTTCAGAGCAGTAGTACATATAACTTAGAGAAAAAAAACTATCACGGCTATGTAGGCTTTACAAGTTAACGAGTAATAGGCGACCAACAAAATCCATTGAAAATTACGTCAATGAAGTTGTTAGTTCCGTAAAGCAGATAAAACCCCCTCTTTCTACGGACCCCTACACTACGCGTGGCCTGACACGCACTTGACCTGGTTTTTTTTTTTAATTTTCTCTGATGAAGAAGAAGAAGAAAGACATTTATTATACCAACAAGATACGAGAAACAAAATAAGCAGATAAGTAACATAATATGCACAACAACAGAAAACAAAACTAAATACACAACAGACAAAACGAATAAATATAAAACAGGACCATAGATGTAGCCTGTGGTGTATCTACGAGTACGTTGCCACAAAAGGCAGCTGCAATGCTAGTTGACTAATACTTTAATTCTCCTTTTACAGATAAACATGGATCTTGAATTTCGGAATTTGTCGTACACTGTGTCAAGTCTTATAAAAAAAGGTAAGTCCTCACTAAAAACTACATTTTAAAATTACGTTACACACACACATCAAAAAAAGTTTGCGATCACTTTGAAAAACTGAAATCTTTTTTGTTACTGTAGATTATATTATGATTTTTTCTTCTTTTTAGATTCTTTATTTAAAAATAAAGAATTAGAACACAAAACAATGACACCGTTCAGTTGTTTTTTCATATTAAAAGGCTTTCAGTCCTAGCTTACGCTCATTCAGAAATCTGATTTAGTCAATTATAACCGATTCAAGATATTTTTTGCGGAAAGTTTTGATTGAAAAAATGCCAAGAGGATTATCAGAGGTTTTACGAGCAAGAATAGTAACTTTGAGGGAAGAAGGATACACCACGAGAGTACTAGCATGCAGACTTACTATATCCCAATCCTGTGTCGTGGCTACGTTGCAGAGGTACCACGGAATGGGGAATTTAGCTGACCGACCCCGCAGCGGTCGCCCAACTGTTTTGACAGCTGCCCAAAAGCGCTATATTAGATTGCTGGCAGCCCGTGATCCAACAATCAACGCCACTAAAATAAAAGCAGAAGTCAGGGCCGCCTCTGGGCTTGAAGTTAGCACGCAGACCGTTCGCAATTGCTTGCACCACGCTGGATTACGAGCACGGAGGTCTTGGCGAGCTCCGCTCAATTCCCGGCAACGTCAACAACGAAGATTGCAGTGGGCTAGACTTCGGCAAAATGAAGAAGGTGAGGAAGAAAACATTTGGCAAAACTGTCTCTTCGTTGACGAATCCCGAATCAGCACTCATCCAGATAACCGACGTGTCCGTGTCTGGAGAAGACCAGGCGATCGTGAAAGACAAAGAACTGCCACTGGAACAGTTCAGCAAGGCGGAAAATCGGTGTCCTTTTGGGGTGGCATTATGATTGGAGCTAGAACGCCTTTGATCCCGTATCGGGGCTACATGACAGCAGACATGTACAAAGCAGTTGTTATTGATGATATCGTGAGACCATTCCGAGTGAACCATGGGCACCAATTTGTACTGGTCGATGATAATGCGCCCGCACATCGAGCTCAACGAGTCAATGCTGCTCTTCAAGAAAGCATACAACATAGATTTTTTCTTGATAAAGTTAAATTTAAACAATTATAGGAGCTTATGCTATTGATCACAAACTTTTTTTGATGTGTGTATAATAATGGGTTAAAGTATGAAATTGCCGTTTTATTGCAATAGGTTCTTTGAATTGACGTAGAATCTTCATGGTTTGAGGTTTTCGAATGAAACTTTTTTCAAATGGTTTCTATGATGTTCTTTTTTAAAAAAATGTGAAACATTTGAATATCTACTTTCAATTGTTTTTGTTATTCAATTTAGACAAGAAAGATGGATACTGCGAAAATTCGAATGATTTTTGAATACGAGTTCCGACGCGGAACTAACGCGGCAGAAACAGCCCGCAATATCAATGCTGCGTTTGGAGAGGGGTCTACTAATGAATGATTTTGGTTTAAACGCTTTCGTGATGGAAATTTCGACTTAAAGAACGAGCCACGAGGAAGACCGCCCACACAGGTGAATAACGATGAATTAAGAGAGATAGTGGAAGCCGACCCTAGTCAAACTACCCAGGAATTAGCGGCATGGTTTAACGTTACCTTACCCACAATATTGACTCACTTGCGTCAAATCAATAAAATAAAAAAATACGAAAAATGGGTGCCTCATAATCACTCGAATTTTCGCAGTATCCATCTTTCTTGACTAAATTGAATAACAAAAACAATTGAAAGTCGATATTCAAATGTTTCACATTTTTTAAAAAAAGAACATCATAGAAACCATTTGAAAAAAGTTTCATTCGAAAACCTCAAACCATGAAGATTCTATGTCAATTCAAAGAACCTATTGCAATAAAACGGCAATTTCATACTTTAACCCCTAATACAAAGCTATCAAAGAATCGTCTGGAGATGAGATTTTTGTGAAATTGATACTCGGCCCTCTCTTTCGCACTTCCGATACCGTTTCAAGCCTAGTGGAATAGGATGGTCCCTGACTCTCACTGGTTCCGTGTGGCGCCGGATTAAGAATAGCGTCACTCCATTTCCTTCCGTGGATGTCGTACAAGGCGAAGGTAATCAATTACCAGGAGACGGGCAGCAGCGTCTTCCTGAGATTCCAACCGCATACTGCGATCGCCAACCCGCCGGCCAAGCGTGGCGATTATGGCCAAACCCTTCATGGTTAGGAAAACCACGAGGGAGGCCTATGTCTTGCAGTGGGCGTCAAATGGCTGATGATGATGTCTCTCACTAAAACTGAGTTACGGCCGTACTTTCACAATTGCGACGAAACCCAGACTGTTGAATGACTCGCGTCCCACTGCAGGGCACAGGCCTTCTCTCACGCGTGCCCACCGTTCATTGGCAACAATACTTATGCTATGCTCATATTATGCGCGAAGGTCATGTAATCTAATATATAAAAATCTCTTGTCAAAGTGTTTGTTATCGAACTCCTTCGCAACGGCTTCACCGATTTTTATGAAATTTTTGTGTATATTTCGTAGGTCTGAGAATAGTAGGTCGTAGGCAAATTTTATTAATGGGGCAAAACAACGTTTACCAAGTCAGCTAGTATAATTTTATTATAGTTACACATTTATCGGGTCTAATTGCGGTTATTTATTAGTTGACCACGGCAACGGCAACGTTGCCGAAACGTGAGTAGGTTTGGACGGAGCGACGACCGCGTCTTTTTGGAGTCACAAAGACATGGTCGTCGCTCCCTCCAAATTTTAAGTAACGGGGTTTAAATACAAACTTTGTTCAAATCTCCTTGCACTCTCAGTTTAGTAAAAAACCGAATTCAGTTTCGACGGTGATGTTGAGTCGAGAAAGTAACAGATCAAAGGTGTTATAAACTGTGATTTTTCAAAAGTTACAAATGCCATACCATCGTCATCCGTTACCGACGAAAGAATTCACCTCTAGAGGTGCATTAGGCACTCTTTAAAGGTGTAAATGTCAACGTTGACCGGAAACCTGGTATTCGAAAATTTGCAAAACTTGTTCCGCCTGTGGTTGCATCAACGTAATGTCAAGGTTGGAATTATTGTAATTAGGCTGCCGTTTGCTCGCGATTTTGACTTCGGATTCGTGAAATAAATTATTAAGGCCGGGTTATCTCCGGGCGGCAGATATTATTATGGGACTTATTGCGCTGCGCGAGCTTATTTTCAGGGTTCCGTACCCAAAGGGTACCCAAAGGGTACGGAACCCTCTATTACTAAGACTCCGCTGTCAGTCTGTCCGTCGGTCCGTCCGTCTCTCACCAGGCTGTATCTCATGAACCGTGATAGTTAGACAGTTGAAATTTTCACAGATGATGTATTTCTGTTGCCGCTATAACAACATGTACTAAAAACAGAATAAAAATAATATTTAAGGGGACTCCCATACAACAAACGCGATATGTTGCCGTTTTCTTGCTCGATATTAATAATGGCAACAGTTAGACGCTTGAAATATTCAAATGTTATATAGATAATGGCACGGAACCCTTCAAGCGCGAGTCCGACTCGCACTTGGCCGGTTTTTTATAAATCACAGAAATGTACATTTAATTAATACAATTTTGACGATCAACGTAACTAACACGTTCAGTGATACGTATCATTCTGGTATTTTTTATTATCCAAAACTCAGTATAGCTGAAATAAAAACATATTTAGCAATAATATAATTTAGACTCATTCTTTCTCGATCTAACTCTACTTCCTTACTTATTTCAAACGAGTATTTCCAGCAGATCTATAAAACTTTTGGGGAAAATTAAAACAGGCTTAGATATTTTTGTGGAACTGGTTCACTGAGAACCATGTTTCGGAAATAAAAATATGTACGTATTTATACATATTAGTTCTATATATCGTCTACAGTTTTAATGTGACAGTCCTTGTAGCATTTCAGCATTTAAGTAACATTTTAGGAAAGTTTTAGTTGTCCGAAATAGCTGCAGCGCGAAAAAATCAAATAAACCCATAGTTGGTAATTATGTGTAGACTATTAATCCGTTACGGGCATAGCTGCGGCGCGAAAAAAAAAACATTACTAGGTTATTGGTAAAAATGTGGTAGTCTCTTAGTCCGTTACGGGCATAGCTGTGGCGCGAATAAAAAAACAATAGTAGGTTATTGATAAAAATGTGGTAGTTTCTTAGTCCGTTACGGGCATAGCTGCGGCGCGAAATAAAAAAAACAACAGTAGGTTATTGGTAAAAATGTGGTAGTCTCTTGCGGGCATAGCTGTGACGTGAAAAATAAAAAATAGTAGGTTATTGCTAAGAATGTGGTAGTCTCTTAGTCCGTGACGGGCATAGCTGCGGCGCAAAATTAAAAACAATAGTAGGTTATTAGTAAAAATGTGCTAGACTCTTAGACATTTAGGGGGACAGTTTTCACTTGTCCTAAATCGCCTAGAGGTTTTATTCAATAGATTTACGTTAACTGAAGATAGTCAAGAAAAATATTCGTGAATAATGCGGCAAATCACAAATTATTTTTGTCTTCCTTTTTAGTCTCAGCTATCGCAAGGCCATTGAAAAATAACCCCACCCACTTAAGCCGGGTTATCACAAATGCACACAAACAGAAGTAAGCTAAATTGACTGCTTGGATACTACACTCGTATAGTGTACAGTCGATAGCAGGTCGACCTTTACATTTTTGTTGCAATGTCACCCGTAACGTAACTGAGTAGAGCGCACGCGTGTAAAGGTTCATGTGCTGCCGACTGTACACCGCTGATCTTAGTACACTCTGGTGAAAATGGCCAAATGGCTACAATAAAATTTATAGTTTATCATGACAATTCGATGCACATTGCGTAGCAGAGTCGTCCTACTTTAATTAGTGGGTTATTCAACTTCGCAATGTTCATCGAATTGTCATAGTAAACTATGAAATCTAGTTCTAGAATTAGTTCTATGTTGTACACCATAAGATAAATAAATAAATAAGTTCTATGAAACAGGCGCCTGGATGAGGATGTCAAAGGACAGAAAGAAGTGGCGTACCTTGGAGGAGGCCTGTGTACAGGAGTGGACGAGCACGGACGAAGAAAGAATTGATCGAAGAACTTGACCACAGTACAAATAAACTTGACCACCTAGTAAGTCGTACGTACTGACGTGTAGAATTCCGTTTAGAGAAGACAAAGGAATTTTGATAATTTGCGCGCGCCCCTCCCCCCCCCTCTCCTAATTTGCGCTTTAAGTTTAATATCGCAAATGGACCCCTAAATCGAGAAATGGTTTTCCTACACTCACCATATCTTTAAATGACCAATCTAACGACACTCCACGCTATGGTGTAGGCGAGAAAAAAAATCGGCGTAAATAATATGTACTCGTATATCTATGCCAAATTTCAACTTTCTAGTAATTGTCGTATCTGTGCTAAGCCGCGGATAGACAGACGGACAGATAGACAGACAGACAGACGGACATGGCGAAACTATAAGGGTTCCTTGTTGACTACGGTACCCTAAAAACCGGCCAAGTCCGTGTCTGGCCACGCGCAGTGTAGGGTTCCGGAGTAGGAGCGATTTCTTGATTGCTGTACACAACTAACAACTTCATCAGTCATTTTCAACGGAATTTGTACGAAATTTTCCTTCTATAATTTGACGACTATGACTAGTTCGGGTGATGGGACTAGCTCCCATCTAGTGTGAGTGAAGGTGCCAGTGGACGCTGTATAATTTCATGACATAGATGCAAAGGCCAAAGATTTTTATCTGGGGCAAATACTTAGGTGAAGATATAATTGGGATCTTTAGCCAAATTATAATTTTAGCTCTCCTTAGCCTCTGTTGACATATTTTTTGTTGTGTTGTTGTAGAAGCTGTATTATAGAAATTGCCGCTGTATTGAGTTTGTATTTTAAAGGCTAAGTGATTAATAAATCGAAACGCGAGTCCGGGTCAATGCTACAATTTTTGCTCTTCACATCAATATATTAGGGGTTAAAGTATGAAATTGCCGTTTAATTGCAATAGGTTCTTTGAATTGACATAGAATCTTCATGGTTTGAGGTTTTCGAATGAAACTTTTTTCAAATGGTTTCTATGATGTTCTTTTTTTAAAAAATGTGAAACATTTGAATATCGACTTTCAATTGTTTTTGTTATTCAATTTAGACAAGAAAGATGGATACTGCGAAAATTCGAGTGATTTTTGAATACGAGTTCCGACGCGGAACTAACGCGGCAGAAACAGCCCGCAATATCAATGCTGCGTTTGGAGAGGGGTCTACTAATGAACGCACCGTGCGATTTTGGTTTAAACGCTTTCGTGATGGAAATTTCGACTTAAAGAACGAGCCACGAGGAAGACCGCCCACACAGGTGAATAACGATGAATTAAGAGAGATAGTGGAAGCCGACCCTAGTCAAACTACCCAGGAATTAGCGGCATGGTTTAACGTTACCTTACCCACAATATTGACTCACTTGCGTCAAATCAATAAAATAAAAAAATACGAAAAATGGGTGCCTCATGATTTGACTGATCTGCAGAAAGAAACGCGTGTTGAAACTTGTGTTGCCTTGTTGTTATTCAATATTCGATATTCAAATGTTTCACATTTTTAAAAAAAAGAACATCATAGAAACCATTTGAAAAAAGTTTCATTCGAAAACCTCAAACCATGAAGATTCTATGTCAATTCAAAGAACCTATTGCAATAAAACGGCAATTTCATACTTTAACCCCTATTATTAACACTTATATGCAGTAAAATTCTCTTATTTTTATTCTTATTATATCAGTCCGTACTCGTCCGCTGCTGGACATAGGCCTCCCCCAAGGCATGCAATTTCTTTCTGTCCCCGGCCACCATCCAGCCGCTCCCGGTCCCGTTCGATTAAAAACCAGCCAAGTGCAAGTCGGACTCGCGCACGAAGGGTTCCGTACCATTAGACACAAAGGTCGAGAAATACGGCAAGAAATCATGTTTGTTGTATGGGAGCCCCCCTTAAATATTAATTTTATTCTGTTTTTAGTATTCGCAGTTATAGCGGCAACAGAAATACATTATCTGTGAAAATTTCAACTGCCTAGCTATCACGGTTCGTGAGATACAGCCTGGTGGCAGACAGACAGACAGACAGATGGACAGACAGACAGACAGACGGACAGTGAAGTCTTAGTAATAAGGTGCCGTTTGGCACACTTCGGGCACGGAACCCCAAAAAAGTACCTATTTGTACTCGTATTTAACTATTTAGGTAGGGTGGTATTTTTTTTTAAATCATATAAAAAATTGGGCTTTGCATGTAACTTTAATTAACTTGGGATGACAAATAAAGCCATCTCTGTTATTGCCCCTTAATTAACCAAATGCCCTTCTTATTCTGCGTCTTAATAATTATGTTTGTTCACTAGCGTGAATTAAACCGGCTCTCACTTACAACATCCAAGTGCACCATTACATACGTGAGAGTGACACATTTACATATCAAGTGATGCAGTCATCGTCTGTTATCTTTATAAAGTCGACAGCAACAAAGACTGACTCTACATTTGTGCCACATTATTCTCTTCAGTCCTGACCTTGAAAACAACAATTGAAAACCATTGTTATTTTCAAGGTCAGGACTGAGGAGGTTAAAGGGGTAAATATCTGTTCCAGTTAACTGCACATCGGCCTTTACACGCACTCTACTCAGTTTAGCCTAATTAATGTGCATTGCTGTTGTCCCAATAAATGCTTTTCTTTCTTTCTTCTTTAGTTGCGTTACGGGCGACTTTGCAACATGAACGTAAAGGGCGACTTGCTGCGGACTGTTTAATAAGGTCATTACATGTACACGTTAGAGTTGTTCGATGCCCAGACGCTTACTTGCCGCAGGTATTGGAATTCAGAATTTTACTAAGATAAAAAGTACTCGAATAATAAACAATGGTGATGAAGCGAAGGATCGTGGCAAGTGGCAAACCCTGGTTTCTGCCTACCACTGCGGGGCACGTGTGTGAGTTTATGTTCTTAATTTAATGTATGTAAATATTTAAATGAATGAATGAATGAATGAATGAATGAATGAATGAATGATTTATTGCCACAAATCATACATACAATATTTACATATTTAAAAAATAAAGGAGTATGCGTGTGACAATGATACTATTTCAGCGTTTGCTGTTTCTATTTGAAACAGCGCTGGTTTTCAAATAGCACCTCCACGCCAAATGAAAAAACGTGTCATGCAGGTAGGGCTTACCGTTAAAAAAAAAAATATGTATACATAAATAGAAGAAGAAGAAGAAAGACATTTATTATACCAACAAGATCAACAGAAAGAAAACTAAATACACAACAGACAAAACGAATAAATAAAACAGGACCATAGATGTAGCCGTATACGTATCTTGCCGTCTTATCCTTTTGTGAGAAATTTGAAGAGAAAGAATGGTACTTGAGTATTTACCTACATAGAAGAATTCTCAATACGAAAACTAGCTATAATTGACCCACTTTCAGTCAGACGAAATACCTAGAGAGAGAGGTAGAGTAAGTTTAGCCTTACCGTCGGTTTCTAAATGAAAATAAGTAAATACTTAAGTGTATGTCGATGTTCGTTTTTGAGAAATATGAAGAGACCGTGTTAATTTGCTAAACTTTTCAAATACGTAAACCGGCGGTAGGTCAAATAAATGCCTCTACGTCAGCGTTTATTTGTCACTTAGCCAAATGTTTGTAGCCAGTTACCGAAGAGTGAAAGCAGCAATCGCTGACCAATATAAGTTAGCTTCAGTAAAAGTTACTCGGTAACTTTTAACAGGCTCTTAATAGTTATTTTCTCTTTCTTCAATTTCCTCATTGATGGTTAGAACGCATCTACTTTTAAGGAAATCAAATTAAAGTACCTACTTGTGCACAGTCGAGCAGCCATTTCTCAGAACGGATGCGTACATGCACGACATAAAACAATTCAAGTCCAGTGATTCACTCACTATTGTTTAGAATCTAAATAAACAAACGCAAACGCTATCAATAAACACTAAGCGTAGGTCAAGTATGAGTAACTTTTCATGTGCATACGGGGTATAACATATTTATGTATATCCGAATAGGATCGATTCTGTGGAGTTTCTTTGTTAGCTTTTTCTCAGCATAATCTTTTAATTGTGAAACTAACAGCTTTGTTTCGTTTTTATAGTGAATACAATTTTTTACTTTGACTTTCTCTACTCATCTTCAACCATTTGACGCCCACTGCAGGACATAGGCCTCCATCATGGTTTTTAACCATGAAGGGTTTTGCCATAATCGCCACGCTTGGCAGGCGGGTTGGCGATCGCAGTATACGGTTGGAATCTCAGGAAGACGCTGCTGCCCGTCTGCTGGTAATTTATTTCCTTAGTCGCCTTCTACGACATCCACGGAAGGAAACCAATCTCTACTCGCGAATGAAAAATTTCACCGTAGTGACAAGTGACAACTTCATAACAGCAAGATAAATGTCAGCTTTTGGCTGGTATCCGAAGAACCGATAGGTACATTGGTTCTGGAGTAGCGACCAAGAACTGGCCAATGCAGCGTAGGACGCCCACTAGGTCGCTGGACCGGCGATCGGAGGCAGATTACGGGCAGCGGCTGGATGAGGATACAGGACAGAAAGAAATTGGGGGCAGGCCAATGTCTAGCATTGGACGAGTACGTGATGCATTGAATTCAGTTGATTTTTTAAGCGATTTCAATGGTTTCCCCAAAGTTGTTCATTGTTGTTAAGTAGTATTTTCGAAAAAATATGGAGATTTGGTTACACCCCGTATAGGTCAAGTGTGAGCAGTTTTGTCGCGTGTATGTAGTTATAGTGCTAGAGGGTGCCCTTCACGATCCATTAAAAGGTCAGTTGGTTTACGATTGCTAATATAGGCCAATAGGGCAAACCAGCACGACTTCGATAAAAGTCTGCAGGCTGTAGTAGTAAAAAGATTAAAAAAAAGATAAAAGAAAATTTATTCAAGGAACATTTTACAGTGACCTTATCACTAAGACAGTGGTACCCTACTGTCTGAAAAAGGTTAAAACCTTATAAACCTATTTCGAGGCTAAAACCTGCGGCTTAGGATAAGCAGTGCTCCTCCGAAAAACATTTTACATTTTCAAGGTCAACAGACTTCAATACCTACACTAATTAACACAAAAGTATATAAGTAAAAGGAACACTGTAATTAATAATTTATAACTGCAAGCTGTGTACAGAACTAGCTAGGTAAATGTTAAGGTAAAAAGTAACCTTAAGTACAAGGTGTTAAGATACTCCACATTTTTTATTATGGCTGTTAGCCATTTTGGAGGGAAGACGGACAAGTTCCGAAAATATTATTCATTACATTTTTATAGCGAGCAACATCGGAAAGCGCCCTCTATGGGAGACACGGGGAGAACCTCCGCATCACTACTCCGCTTACCCCCCTTAGGGGGGTAAGAAAGTGTAACTCACGCGCAACGTGCTGCCTGTTAATTATTGTCTTAACGATTGTTGAGTGCTGCTTCTTTAACTAATCCCTGTTAGTAAAATCATATGTGTAACATGTTTGTGACATTAAACATAAACACTATCTCCTATGCACACAACCTCTTTCATCAAGACAAACCTACTAAAACCCCTAGCTAGCCGAGAGCGGTCGTAGGTACACCTAACACCGCATCAAATATTTTTTTCCAATATCAGACCGAAAACCATTAGAATTTCTTTAAAAAGATTGGAAAAGTAGAAAATTAAACAATGTTTTATTAAGAATAAATATAAATAAATAAATTCAAAAGTCGTGGAACAGAAGATGTAAGTGTGCCTATGTAGTATTATAATCGTGTAAGTGTAATCATTCGTCGTACTTACACTGTATGACGAATGACGTTTCAAGAACCGCTAATTTTAGAGGTAACCCTGCACAGGTTACAACAAAATCTTTTATCTGAAAATGGAGTAAAACTAATATGAAGATTTCGCTACACCCTTATATGTGGTAGCTTGCTATATATTCATCTTCTTCCGTTTTGGTCTACCACAATTAAGGTACCTTCTGGCAGTGGTTTGCAGCTCTTGTCAGTCCAGTTAAGGTCGACCGACTTTGGCCGCTATGCTTTCGGTAAAACCCAGTGACTAATTAGCTACGTACGAGTAGATTCACTCGCCGCGAGTTGAAGTCGCCGCGACTAGAATTGAGCATGGCATGACAGTCGAAATTCTCGTGTAAAACTCGCTGTTTGAGACAGGCAGACGGCAAATTGTCGCTGCGGCTATTATTCGCGGAGAGTGCACTCGCAGTGTGTGACCGAAGCTTTATACCTTCTCCAAGTAATCCTTGGCCTTTCGATTGCCCTAGTCATTGTATTGTAAGTACAGACGACAGCAGGTCAACCTTTACGTTTTTGTTGCAAAGTCACCCTTGACGTAACTGATTAGAGTGCACGTGTGTAAAGGTTGATTTGCTGTCACCTGTGCACGACGGCGCGTGATACGTCTGGTCAGAAATACTTCATCTCCGTGTGAGGTGTGGCCCACCCAACGCCATTTTCGATCCAGCCATTTCCTATTTACTTACTAAGTAGGTTAAAATTAAATTATTTGACCGATTTAAAATAAAGTACCGTTTTTCAGTGAAGCAAGATCGTCGACGTGCAGCTATTGTGTATGAATGAATGGCAAATAACGGTAAATAAATAACTATAGAGGTGTCTTAGACAAATATTTCTTTTCAAACGGTGCTACTACCACCAGACAATAGAATACCTAATACTTATTGTGGAAATACTTTTGTATATATTTTCCAGTGGAGTATTTAAGTGGGTTTCACAGGCTGGGAAAACCGCCGTTACATACAGGTAAAGTTGCCAGCGCCGTGTGGCGCCGGATTAAGAATAGCGTCACTCCATTTTCCTTCCGTGGATGTCGTAGAAGGCGACTAAGGAAATTAATTACCAGAAGACGGGCAGCAGCGTCTTCCTGAGATTCCAACCGCATACTGCGATCGCCAACCCGCCTGCCAAGCGTGGCGATTATGGCAAAAAATAAATCCCATACAACAAACTTGATTTTTTGGCCGTTTTTTGCTGGATATTAATAACGGCAACAGGTAGACGCTTGAAATATTCAAATGTTGTATAGATAATGGTACGGAACCCTCCGTGCGCGAGTCTGACTCGCACTTGGCCATTTTTCTCCTGACCGTGTCTCTCCACTAATGGCTACCCTTAAGCTCTTCATATTCTTCTTTATTTCCGGCCAAGCGATCATCATCATCATCAGCCTATGATTGTCCACTGCTGGACATAGGCCTCTCCTATTGCACGCCACTGAGCACGGTCCTCGGCTACTCTCATCCAGCTCTTGCCAGCCGCCCTGCGAAGATCATCGCTCCACCGAGTCTGAGGGCGTCCCACACTACGTGGCGCCTGTATCGCCAAGCGATACAGGTCTTTAACCCTGGCTATAATGAGTCCATTCCCAAATATTTCTGAGCTACGATTTATTTCTTCGTATCGTTACGTGATTAGGGTTAGGGTTAATAGATTATTACTTACCCCCGGTTTTTCGTACACTAACAAGTTGTTAATGTACTGTTAACAGCTGTCAGTGTTTTTTTTGTATGCACTTTGTTTAATTGACAGCTGTTAACAGTAGATTAACAGCGTGTTAGTGTACGAGAAA
Organism: Yponomeuta cagnagella; assembly: GCA_947310995.1. Lineage (NCBI taxonomy): Eukaryota > Metazoa > Arthropoda > Insecta > Lepidoptera > Yponomeutidae > Yponomeuta > Yponomeuta cagnagella. The sequence goes on from OX371277.1 coordinate 12,076,098, forward strand.
CAGGGGGTAGGCAAGTTAAATAGTGGTGGTGCCTGAGAGTTTATTCTAAAGATTGTATGAGGGGTATTCAATAAGTAATGAGAATGACTAAGATGCAATTAACTTTCATTAAATGTTATTTTGTTTTTCAACATAAGACACCTTTTATTTGTATACACTTAGCATATCTTTATGCTAACCCGAAAATTCATTTCTTAAAAAAAAAAAATATATTGATTCTCTCAAAAACCTTGTACTGCGGTGATCACTGCGTCATCGTCGTCGAATTTCCGGCCTCTTAGATATTCTTTCAATCTCGGAAATAAATAAAGGTCACTAGGAGCAAGGTCCGGAGAATATGGAGGATTTTCCACCAATTTGAAGCCAGCATCATTGATGGCAGCCATCGCAACTTTGGATTTGTGCGCTGGGTCGTTATCTTGATGAAACAAAATAGCTTTAGCGAGTTTGCCACGCCGATTTTCGCGTATTTCATCAAGCAACTTTTTGTTTTGTTCTGTGTGCATATTCCCCGTAATAGTGGCTCCATGACTGAGGTGTTCAATTATCACCACCCCTTGGCTGTCCCAAAAAAGAGAACGCATGATCTTGCCGGTGGATGGAAGGGCCTTGCATTTCTTCGGGATCGGTGATAACGGTCTGTTCCACGTCATGGATTGTTTTTTTGTTTCAGGATCGTAATGGTGAAGCCATGTTTCATCCGTAGGTCGAAATCGAGCTCAGGATCTTGTTGTAACAGTTCCAAACAGCTTTCTGAAATTATCAGCCTGGTTCATGTTTAGCCGACTTCAAAAAAGGAGGAGGTTATCAATTCGACGCGTATATATATATTTTTGGCTATGTTCCTCCATAACTACGTCAAAGCTCAACCACAGACAATTATTTTTTTGTTCGAATAGATATAACGTCCAATTGGGCCCATTTTAATTTGGTGAAGATCTGATGGAGACTTTCAGAGATGGAGAACGGAACTCTTCATTGGACAGCAGTAAATAAGGCCTAATGAGGCCCATCCTTTAGTAATATACGTATGTTTCAGAAAATAGCGTAAAAGTAGTCCCAAAGTAATTTGGTAATGTTCTAGTGAATACTTTTGGAGATGGAAATTGAGAACGTCAAATTTTAAAGCAAAGAATTAAGTAGGGTAAATTATGGTTATAAGACACTCGTATATTTTTCTCCCGCTCCCCTACAAAAAAATGAAAAAAAAAAAAAAAAAAATAAGAAATAAAAACCGACTTCGAAACGAAACAGTTAGAAATAATATAAATGATTAGAAGTATGTATACATGTAGGTATTGTAGAAGTATAATTTGTAGTCGGTGCCCAGTTTCATGACCAGCACATATATTTTGGGCACCGACTCCAAGTCGGTTTTTATTTTTTATTTAAAAAAAATATTGTTCCGTCGTTAGCATTCTAGGCACCCAACGCGCTGAAATTTTTTTCATTCTCAAATGGTCATGTTTTATATTATGAACACTCTCTATTGTAATCTTAAGGTCTTCAGCTATAAAACGAACAGTAGCACGATGATCCGCCAATTGTAATCTTTAGTTCTTCAGCTATAAAACTAAGAGTAGCTCGATGATCCGCTGAAAGAATTTTTTCAGCATTATCTTTTCTTCAGTTACTGCAGTCGTAGGGCGCCCTGAGCGCGAGTCGTCATTAGTTACTTGTTCCGTAGTAAAATTTTTCAAACAACATTCTCCATTTTCGATTACTCGTAGTAAGAACTTTGTATGATTGAAAACCCAAAAGAGCGTCAATCTCTTTTTATTTTATTATGTCGACAAATAAGTGGGCTATGCCTGCCAGTATTTTCTTTTTCTCTATCCAAGGAGTTTATACCTCATTCTCACAACTTATTGAACACCCCTAGTACTACTGTTTTATTCCTTAATAAAACCGCTAAGCACGCAGGACCAACCTAATTAAATTGTTAAAGGAAAAAGATCAAGTGATTAAGACACTTAGAATCGCTAGCAACAAAGTTATGCCACAATGAAATAATACCTTAATTTGTAGTACTGGCTTAAAATTTTAAAATACTATTGTTAGCATTAAAGTAATTCTCCGGACGAGGATGTAATAGTATTGCATGGAGACTTACCAAAACACAAGAAGTATCTAGCTTAACTCATTTACAGGTATTTATTTTACTGAGACTCTGTCTCACAGAAATACTAAAATTCATGCGAAATAGTTAATAAAGAAATATACATTCTGACTTCATGCGAAATAGTTAATAAAGAAATATACATTCTGATCATGAAGAAAACCATCGCAAAACCGTTGAAAACGTAGTGATTATATCACAGAACACATATGATTATATTCTCTGTGGTTATAATGATAGGTGACAGGACGTAGCACAGATTAGGAACGATGACATTCAGTGCTGCAAAATGTAATTTATATCGATCATCAATTCGATTCTATCAGTCACCATTTCATAAAATATAACTGAAATGTAATATAATTGATTTACGTGATGCGAGTAGAAAGCCCGGTGATTATGCCTCATATCACCTTTACATAATAACATATAATATGCAGTCTATGTACCTATAGATAAACCATAACATTTTAGTTGCAAAGTCATCCATAACATAATCAGTCAGGCATGTAAATCTTTACATGCGTAGGTACTGATTACGTTATGTTCCCACTTTAGGGCACGAATCGTCTCGCACGCAAGCTCGATGACTTTCAGCCCCCCGAACAAGCCGGTTTCCGATAAGGGTTTACATACGTTGGACCACACACATACGCTGCGGCAGAATGTACAAAAGACCGAGGAGTGTAATCTGCCACTATGCTTAGCTTTTTTGGAGTGAGGTGAGGTATGGGGGCATGGGGTGTACCTCATACACATGTTTCCTCTCGATGTTTTCCGTAAACGTTAGACAGTCGTACTGCTATAAAAAAATCACATACAATGTCCGATTCGAACCCAACACCTTGGAATGTAAAAATAAAAAATAAAATAAATAAATTGTTTATTCTGTAAAAGGTGCATACATTTCTAAATAGTCTAATTTCCGCCAAACTAAATAATAGTTTGTTGGCAGATGTGATGCAAGCGTTCTGTTAATACATAACCTCCGCTTTCCTAGTTAATTTAAAGGTTTATTTAAAGATCAGCATCCGAGCGATTCGGTCAAATTAAGGTTCACAAGATCCACAGATCCGTTTGGCACTGGATTAAGAACAGCGTCACTCCATTTCCTTCCGTGGATGTCGTAGAAGGCGACTAAGGAAATAAATTACCAGGAGATGGGCAGCAGCGTTTTCTTGAGATTTCAACCGCATACTGCGATCGCCAACCCGCCTGCCAAGCGTGGCGATTATGGCAAAACCCCTCATGGTTATGAAAACCACGAAGGAGGCCTATGTCCTGCAGTGGGCGTTAAATGATGATGATGATGGTGATGATGATGAAGGTCAACACTGTTGAATCTGTTATTTAGTGTTAGTACCTAATATATAAAGTAAACCGCAAATAATCTAAATGAACAGGTGGATAAAGAAATAAGTAAATGAAGTAGGTATTATCAAACGAAATAACAAAAGTTATGTTATGCTATTTTTTTTCAGCTATACCTGTATATACCTATTTTTTCCCTGTATCGATTCATTCGATTTGAAAAGTAGCGGTCGGTTGGATGGCAACACTACATTATTGAATGCACAGATTGAGATTTGAACAGGTCTGTGAATGGATCAATAGATTTGTATCAAGATGACAGCGGTCGTTAAACCGGAAGCATTAATTATTGTATAACTTTATTAATTTAGAATTACGGAGAAGTCATGGTTTTATAAGAAAACCCCTATTTTTTATAATTGAAAACATGAATTATGGACACTGAAAACTGGTGACACTATTTAGATTTTAGCGATACTGCCAATGGTCAAGATCCTTTGGGTCCCGCCTGCTTAGTAGTTAATTTCTTTTAAATTTATTTTTTCTTTTTTTCTTTTTAATTTTTGTTTTCTTTGTGCTGATTTCATACAGCCTATGACACTTGCGCAAACACGAAGAATTGACTGAGATCTTATTTGTCAAAATCTGACCATTGGTTAAGAAGTTATGAGGAAATATAGAATCGGACAAACATACATACATACAGACATATATACATACATACGAGCCAAACAAATTACCCTCCTTTTGGGCTCCGCCGCTGTAATAGATTCTATTATAATATAATAGATTCTAGGCAGCAGTCCTCAATTTCTATGACAGTTATTGAGATTAATGATATTAAATATTTGCACAAACGAAGTATATAAGAATATTTATGATTTTTTTATTGGTGGCGCTAGTTAGCATCCACTAATAAGGAACGACGTGCTAAGGATAGTGAATTTGATAGGCTAATTCCGCAGCATTGTTCGATGAGAAGATTAATTTGTTTTCATTAGGTAAGTGCGGTAGAATAGGCTGAACTTTTTGTTTTTATGAAATGACTAAATATGTTCCTTAATTGCAGTTTACATATTATTCTAAAACCTAGTACTAATGCATTGAACTGGCTTTAATTACAGATATCTTTGTAGACCTTTTGGCACGAAATGTGCTTTGCATATTTTTTGAACTGCGTTTCTGGCAAGCTAGTTATAACTTCAGGGATGTTATTGTAGAAACGTATACAAAGCCTTATAAAGGATGTATCCCAAGATTTGTACAAATATGTTCACATTTGTACAAATGGACTCAGTTTGGATGTTTTTATGTTTGTAACGTCCTTACGTCCTTGCCTGGTTACCATAGCACAGGGTATCCTAGTTTGGGACCAGTTCAAGTGATTGTATTGTGTGGAAGTTATTATTTAGGCTGGCAAAGGTTAATGTCAGTCTAAATCCTGGGAACGAAAGTGTTTGTATCTAGTATTTAAATTGTGTCGGCTGGCTACAGTTTGAAATGGTTGATCGAATACAGTGGACAGTTATGTGATAGGAGTCTAGGGGTGCTACTGCGTAACTTCTCTACCGTATGGAGTCATCCGATTTAATCTAGTCCAGACTGTCAATATGTTGACGCTTCGGAATCGTCAAAACGCAATACAGTGGACAGTTACGTAACCAGATTCCAGGTCAACATTGACATATCACTACCCGGAAACAACAAAATCCCGGGTTTCCACGGAATGGTGTTTGGTTTAAAAATTACTTGTACAAAACAAACTGAAATAAAAAATTACCAGCAACTCGACTTTTGAGCATTAACTACTAAGCAGGCGGGACCAACATAGATACCTCGTAAGGATTTACATTGTTGAATTTGGGTCGCGCCTGTTTAGTAGATAATGATCAGCAGTAGGGTGGTTGGTTGATTTTTGTTTCAGTGTTTCATTTATGTCGTTTTAGTGATTTTTTTGTTGTTGGATTAATGCTGATTTCATATAACTCATGACAATCGCGCAAACGCGATGAATCGATTGAGATATTATTTGTCAAAATCTGACTACTTATTGGTTAAGGAGTTATTAGGAAACATCGAATCGGATATACTTACATACATACATACCAGGCAAACACATTATCCTCCTTTTGGGCTACGCCGCAGTCGAGTAAAAAAGTGATGGTAGCTTCGCTTCTTCACCCATTATCATAAGATAATGAATATTAACAGAGTTTGTTCTTTTCTCGTACGTATTTCGTACGCAATAAGACTACAGAAGGAAACCTATTTGCTATTACGGCAAAGCGGGAGCACCTTACCCTTTCTGTACCAGTTTTGGGACGGTGTTACCGTTTTCTGTACGGATTCATAAAACTGCTAGTTGACAATCAATTAATTCGTATTCATCCACTGCTGTTCTCTCTGCCTCAAATCGTCGGTCCAGCAAGTTGGTGGGCGTAGGGCGTAATACCACAGTACAAATAAAGAATATTAATACACTTCGTTTGCCTAGTCTCCACTCGAGAACCTTTAATGTTGACTGATAAATATTTTTTCGATTTAAAAGATGTATTGAAGAAATCACAAAAAAATATTCTGGTCTTAATCAAGCTGTGCCAGGATTCATCTAGGACGCCTAGCTAAGCGTAGGCGAATCTACTATACATTGAAGGCAACCATCATTGACATTTTTCGGCCCAAACTGACGAGTTCTGACGAAATCGGCACGTTTTGAAGTGCGTAACAGAGATATAAAGACGTGTTGAGTTCATGTCACAGGTCAAATTTATTAAGTAAGTTCGAACCTTAGGTAAGTTGGAAGATATTTCACGATGGGCCCTATAACAAGGTCGTACGTACTAAACTAACACGAATGACAAAACATGTCGCGCATACTAATGTCGCTTTGGTTGTGTAAACTAGGTAAATAAGAAAAACTGATGAAGAATTAGCGAACGTGCTTGAGATTTTGACAAGTGCTTGTGTCGCCATTGCTTGTCAACCTACCAGCAAACTTTGAGCTGGGTGTCAATTCTACTAAATAAATTACAGTTCATAGGGAGTGCAATGACTTGGTTTTGACGCTAACGGTATTCTACTCCGCACGAATTTTCTATAACTGACCGATGAACGAGATGATAGGTACCGAAGAGTGTGCTTCACCAGTAGGAAAATGGAACTTACTTCAAGGGTTACGCATGGTTTTCCATCACCCAATTTTTGGTAGTCAGTTGGTAAACAAGTGAGTGATGCTTGAAAGTAGTCTCGCAGGACAGTGGAAGCTCATGGGACAAGAAGTTGTATGGTAAACTTCATTATTACTGGTAATATTTTGCCGACCAACCTATAATTTGTAATGAGTAGATATTACATTAAATAATCTTAAACAAGAAAATGTTAAATTTCATAATGCCAATTAATTATAACTTAAACACTCTACAACAATAAAAACCAAAGGAAAAATAAATATTATCAAAATGTCAACCTATTAAAATCAAATTCATTCGCAAAAGGCTTCGTCAATTACAAATTTTGTATTTTTTGTGAACATACAAAGCAACATACTTTTAGCAATATGAAATCTCCATCAAAAGTTAAAGACGGAATAATGTATAATTTCTTCGAAGCTCATTTTGTAGGAGAAATATGCAGTCGGTCAAAGATTTTTGAAAAGGTTTTATTATGTCAAGTGCATTCCATTCTCGCTCAATAAAGGAAGCCAGTAATAACGGTACTAAGTCGTCAGTACATACCAACCAATGGCCATTAACGCTACTCTTTTATTGTAAAATCACACTTTTTCTCTATCACAACTCTGCTTACTCCACTTACCTACTACCGAAGCCATGAAAGTGATAGTAGATGCTCGTACAATTAGTTAGCGGAACCTACTTATACTCTGTACCAGATGATAATTCAGTTCCCTATAATGATGCAGCTTACAGTGGTAGGCCACCGACCTCCTCTCAGAGGGAGGGTACGGGCCTAATAACCACGCGTGCCCACCACGAAATGGAAATTTCAAGCGCTGAGGTATATTAGATACTTCAGCGCCTGAAATTGCTATACCGTATGTGAACAGCTCAGACACTCAGGTTTCCTTCCAATCATCATCATCAGCCATTCGACGCCCACTGCAGGACATAGGCCTCCTTCGTGGTTTTCATAACCATGAGGGGTTTTGCCATAATCGCCACGCTTGTCAGGCGGGTTGGCGGTCGCAGTATGTGGTTGGAATCTCAGGAAGACGCTGCTGCCCGTCTCCTGGATATTGATTTCCTTAGTCGCCTTCTACGACATCCACGGAAGGAAACGGAGTGACGCTATTCTTAATCCGGCGCCACACGGGATCCTTCCAATACACGTAACTTACAAAGTGTCCTAATTTTTGTTAATAAGACAAACGAATGGCTTGTTCCGTCTTTGCCACAATTCCGTAAATGTTACACTATTAGTCCCTATATAATTATATGCTTATATCTTCTATCTCCAACTTTTAAAATATAAAGGATTTTTTATTTTAGGTTCGATTAAGTCACACTACTTATTTCTTTGCTAAGCGTACAGTGCTTTAGTTAGGACATAAAAGTGTTACGGCCATATTTAAAAACAGGGTTCCTCTGAAGCACTCTTCAGAGGCAGTTTATTTAATCTGTGCTTACGACTTTTCCTTGTAAAATCTCCACCATGGACTATTTTAATCGGTGTTTAGGGAGTGTTTGAAGGAATAGTGTTTTTATAACTTAGACCGTTACACATCAACCTTTACATTGTCGGTACTTGCAAAGTCCTCAGTAATGCAACTGAGACGGATGTCAAGGCTAATGTGCCGTCGATTGTACGCACCTTTAGTGCAGTTGGCAGTAGCTCGACCTTTTCGTTCTATTTGCAAAGTAGCCTGTAACACAATTGAATTTCTTGGCCAATGACTAAAAGATAAAATAACCAACGACCCGACTGTTGAGCATTAACTACTAAGCAGTCGGGACCAACCTAGATACCTCGCAATGAGTCACAATGTTCAATATGAGTCCCGCCTGCTTAGCAGTTAATGCTGCAGTAGGGTTATTGCAGGTTGGTTGTTTGGTTTAGGTATATTATATATTCTGGAATAAAACTGTTTTTTTAATAGTGATTCTTTTTTAGGGTTCCGTACCCGAAGGGTGCCAAACGGGACCCTATTACTAAGACTTCACTGTCCGTCTGTCTGTCTGTCTGTCTGTCTAATGTGTTTTGTTGCCGCTATAACAACAAATACTAAAAACAGAATAAAATTAATATTTAAGGGGGGCTCGCATACAACAAATGTTGTCTAAAGACAGCGCTCGCTATCTAGCGGCCATCTATGTAACCTTCATAGCGCCGATTTCATGTAATTAAATGTCAATGGTAAACGCTTCTTGTTTGTTTCTATAGATGGCGCTGTTCTTAAATTCGATCTATGTATATTGTTGTATAGATAATGGTACGGAACCCTTCGTGCGCGAGTCCAACTCGCACTTGGCCTGTTTTTTTTTTAGATTCATACTGATTTCATATAGCTTAAGACACTCGCGCAACCACGACGAGATCTATTTGTCCAAATCTGACCATCTATTGGTTAATCGATGGAAAACAATGAGGGAGGCCTATGTCCTGCAGTGGGCGTCAAACGGCTAATGATGATGATTGGTTAATGAGTTAATGGTAGACATAGAATCGGACACACTTACACATGTTACACATACTTGCGTTCGAGCCAAACACATTACCCTTCTTTTGGGCTCCGCCGCAGTCGGCCAAAAAATGATTTGTGTGACTGAATTCACGAGCAATCAGTTACGCTATTCACATTCCTTTAATTAAAAGTAGGAACTGCAAAAGCGTTAATTTCATGGATTTCTGCATAAGCTAAGCCGAGATTGCATCGCACAACCAACGGACAATCAGAGCGTGACTTTTGATATTCTAATTCCGATTGCCGTTACTTTGCCATCATAAAACACGTTCGCTTACAACTCAGCTGTTCTCATCTGAGCCTTTTCTCTAGCACCAGTTAAAACTCAGCTGAGATATTTTTGAACCCTACTTTTTGTCTGCTTACTATTTCGGATACTAAAACACGGAAAGGTCTCTTGACTAATGCCAATGATAAACGAGACTTTATTTCATCAAACCAAAAACTACAAAGAATACAAATGGAGAAAAATACAACGAGTGTAAAAAAACTCTTATCATTTGAGCCTGTTGAGAATAACCCTTGATGCGTCCGTTTACAACGTCGAGATTTCGGCTCTAGAACACAGTTCGCTAATCGCACTTTAATACTAATGATTAAAGTGCAATTCAAACTGTACATTAAAGTTGCAACAATAACAGCTTCGCACGTGTTGGCCATTAGTACGAGAATGTTGTGTACATACTGTCGACAGCACTTTCATATTTCGGTAGTCACCCATAACATTAATAAGTAGATTACATAATACATACATAAGCAACTTATATATACGTCCCACAGTGCGCAGGCCTCTCAGAGAGAGAGAGAGAGAGAGAGAGAGAGAGAGAGTATGGGCTTAATCACCACGCGTGCCCACCGCGGGTTGGCGTTGTCAAGCGCCTCAATGTTTCCTCATGATGTTTTTCCTTCACCGTTAGCGAGTGGTATTGCTACTATAACAACGCAAATGTACATAACTTAGAAAACAAAGTCATAGGTACATGCCCGCACTGGGAATCGAACCTGGGTCTCCCGCTTCCGAGTCCAATGTTCTACTCACTAGGCTACCACCGCTTATTTTACCTTGTGTGAGCATAATTGTGATTTTTAATGAATTAGGCTTAAACGTTTTTTAAACAAATACCTACCACGTGTTTTTGGATTCCGTACCCAAAAGATGCAAACGGGACCCTATTACTATGCCTACAACATGTGTATGGTCTCTCTGACTCCGACTGTTGTAGATAACCAGTTGAATTTTTTACAGAATGTGTTATCGTGGCTGATTGCCCAACAAACAATGAAAAACATCCTTGTGATGTACGTTTGTCATTACAGAATGTCAAAGTGCCATTATTTTGTCATAAACATGAAACTTACTCCGTGTGGCGCCAGATTAAGAATAGCGTCACTCCATTTCCTCCCGTGGATGTCGTAGAAGGCGACTAAGGAAATAAATTGCCAGGAGACCGCCTGCCAAGCGTGGCGATTGTGGCAAAACCCGTCATGGTTATGAAAAGTATGAGGGAGGCCTATGTGCTGCAGTGGGCGTCAAAGGGCTGATGATGATGAAACTTTTTAATTTCTGTCTTTATGTTGCACTTTTTATTAATTTACTAAACAACTAACGCATATAGAAGTACAAAACCATACCCACGGGTAATAAGAAACAAGTAGTTATTTTGTTGCAGTATTTTTTATAGAACAGCACTGCGCACTTCGTCATATTTTTGCACTTTTCTCTTGACGTTTTTCCTGTACACTGTGATGTCACACTGACAACAAAAACTCAGAACCGTAGTCATTTAACCACGTTAAGTGGCACGCGGGGATAGGCGAAAACGTCAACTGTGTCGCGTCCATTGGGTAAAGCGTTGTTGGTCTTGACAGACAGACGGACGGACGGACGGACGTACGTACAACAAAGTGATCCCATAAGGGTTCCGTTTTTTCCTTTTGAGGTATGGTACCCTAAAAGGAACACATATTTTTGCTAATACGTAATATTATAATTATGGTGATGTACGAGTCCAACTCACACTTAGCCGGTTTTATTTTTATTTAACCAATACAGGTGTAGACAGTAATTTAAACGGACAATTGTTTTTGCTCCATAGTAAAATCTGTTACGTAAAACCGTCAAACTTCGTGTGATTATACAATACAGGGTGTAACAAAATCCCTTTATCTTCTCGATAAAGAGATGTTCTGCCTACTTATCCATACACTACTCTTGCAATGGGAAAAACTTCGAAATCGCAAAGCTGACCCGTACCTAATATTTTTTTGTAGTCGATTTGGTATATTTGTAATAGCACTGTTCAATAGATAATCCTCAAAACTATATGTGTTCAATAGAATGGACATTTTTCTATGTAGGACAAAGTAAACCCTAATATTTTGAAAAGTAAATCTGAGAGAGTGGTTGTAAAATACGAATTCTGTTTGGGATGTTTCAGGAATTGAGCTAAGGGTACTTAACTGAACTCAATGAAATAAAACTTTTTTTATTACATAAAAGAAATATACAGGGTGTAACAAGAACCACATGTACATTCAAATTGTGTGATGGTACGGAACCTTTGGTATGCGGCTTGCACAACAAAGTAAATATGTATACGTTATTTATATTTTTCACCTTTGTATGCAAATCATGTGTAGTTCACCAATAGAGTTATGCAGGTACCTAATTTGTGTAAGTAAAATGCATTAAAGTAAAGCTACGCTCGTTTATTTTAGTTGCTTCGATGGTATTCGATAGTCGGGCAGTAGACATTCTGACCATCTTCGTCTTGAAGAAGAGAGCGATCCGATTTATTTCTAAAGTAGGCAGTAGGTATTAGTTAAGAGATAAAAAAAATTAACATCCTGAACAGGTCTACAGTCCCTCGAAGCTGTGAAATCGAACTTCTGAGTTAACGTAAAAAAAAAGATACGGCCGTTTAAGTCACAAAAAGCGTATATTTCGACACTCAAGGGCATCAAAATTTATAGAGTACTTTTCGTTGACCTATAACTATGAAATTTGTCAAGTAATATCGCCTTATACCACAAGTACAGAGAAAAATCAGAAAACTATACATTTGTAATTAAACCATAGTAAAATTTATTTTTAAGCACAACGCATGCCTTGGATATTCGGCACACCATAGAGAGAGAAAGAGACAGAGAGTATCAATTTAGCTAACACAGAAAACTGGACGGACAACAAACCCAGACCATCTGGTGGGAGATCTTCCCACGCTGCGTCCGGTCTGGTCAGAACTTTTTCGTCCCAACGGCCATCGGTTCTCCGAGCCCCGCCCACTTCCACTTCAACTAAGCAATTCTTCGAGCTATATCAGTAACTCGGGTTTTTCTGCGGATCTCCTCCTGATTCGATCACACAGTGAAACTCCTAACATAGCTCTCTCCATTGCTCGTTGGGCGACGTTGAGCCTTCTTATGAGGCCTATAGTCAGCGACCAAGTCTCACGTCCATAAGTCATCACTGGCAACAGATATTGGTGATACACCTTTGTCTTGAGACACTGAGGTATTTCTCCCTTCATCCTCTCCTTATGTCCAAATCAACGCAACATTCTTTCTCAATGCTAGTCACTAAATCCTGTTTTAATCTACAAAGTTTTCAAATCAATTGCGTATCCTGTAATTCAAAGTAACAAAGAAGCATGTATGTGTATGCACATACATGCTTCTAAAGGATCTCATTTCTACTGCATTAATCCTACTTTATTGAAATCACTTTCTGCAAAGTTAACACTAAGGCATAGGTAGGTACATGCTTAAGTAATTACCACTTTTATGTGTGATATGGTAAACAGAAGAAATAGGTATTTTATGCACGTGCCACTTAGAGAGTAATTAATTTTAATGATACCCGCTGAGCATGCGTCTAAAAAGAACATTGTATGGAAAACGTGGTGCGAACATTGTAAACCAAATTGTTTATTTTTTCTATTTCAAAAGGCAAGATCACGTTTTTAACAGTTAATGACATTCTCAGTTGTGAAGAGCGGGTGTCAAGTGTAAAAATTTACGTAGTTTGGGATGAAGAATTGGAAATATGTAGTGGCAGGGATCAGGATTTTTCTCAAAAATTACTAAGGGCCTGTTTCTGAATTGAGAATTTCGCAAAGTAAAGGGTAACTGTAGTGCTGTCTCTTCGAATTTCTTAGAAAAGAGAGAGAAATAACGTTACTTAAATATATTCTTAGCGAAATTCTCAATTCAGAAACCGGCTCTATGCCTAGACAACTGATATTTGGTAACCAGCTTCTTCTTGTCATTGACTCAACCTGTATTTGTAAATCAACCTATAGGTACGAGTATCTTTCCACTGCTGGACAATGGACAATATGCACATAGGCCTCTCCAAGACACGCCAAATCTTAAGGTCCTCGTGCATCCTCATCCAGCCGCTACCAGCAATCTGCGTCCGATTGTTCGGTCCAGTCCAGCGAGCTAGCGGGCGTCTTATGCTGCGTTTGCCAGTTCGTGGTGTCCAATTGTCCATCGAGAATCTCTTAGATACCCCCTAGGCTCCCGTCGGGTTGGAATGAAACTTTGTAAATATATTACAATGTCTTTTATTGTTAAAGAATAAAAAGAAGTAATAAACTAGAGAGCTTTTCGCAATAATTTCCAAAAAAAATTAACTAATGTAGGTACCTAATTTTTGAAGCCACAGCGTGCTCTCCTCTCGAAAGCTGTCTAAACATTGACACGACTCGCGTATTAACCTATATAATTGAGCACTCAAGTAACTTGGATTGCTCTTTCTTTGTTTCACTATTGTAAAAAATGTTAGGTACCGCTACGGCGACGCGACTTGATGGAAGCGACTGTGGCTAAGTTAACTGTAGATAAACGACGAAAGTCCGTGTTGCGCCGGATTTAGAATAGCGTCACTCCATTTCCTTCCGTGGATGTCGTAGAAGGCGACTAAGGAAATCAATATCCAGGAGACGGGCAGCAGCGTCTTTCTGAGATTCCAACCACATACTGCGATCGCCAACCCGCCTGCCAAGCGTGGCGATTATGGCAAAACCCCTCATGGTTATGAAAACCACGAAGGAGGCCTATGTCCTGCAGTGGGCGTCGAATGGCTGATGATGAAACGACGAAATCACGAAAGAACAATTGGAAGAGGGCTCGAGAAAAGTGTGTTTCGCATCCTTTTATTTTGAAACGTGACCAAATTCACCAACCTCTCTCCTTACAATCGAAACTCATCGCAGAGATAGTATTGTGTGTCAAAGGAGAGAAGCAAAATTCCTAATTAATTTGAGCCTGACTCTGTAGAGATGATTTTTGGGCCATTTTGTGAAATCTCCGCCAGGCTCTACATTTTTGTGCTACGATTTTAAAGGAGTCTCGTCTCTATTTCGCAGGCAAAAAGCGTGACGTCGTCAAGAGCGTGCATGGGCGGTTCGCGTCGGGGAACCTGGTCGCCATCATGGGACCATCCGGAGCCGGGAAGACCTCGCTCCTCAATGCTATCTCTGGATACAGGCGAGTCCTAAAATTGTATCTAACCACCGGTTTCTCGTACACTAACAATCTGTTAATTTACTCTTAACAGCAAACTTACAAAAAAAGAAGGGATACCTAACCGTTACAACAGAGAATTGGGGGTAAGAAGTGATATCTATGTTTTTTTAACCTAGGAATCCTCTTAAACTGCTGACACCGAATGTTCTTTAAGGAATTCATAAACTATACCTACTCAAATTATATTGCTATGTTGTCCAGTTTTTTCGAAGTGATACGATATGATGAGTTTTCTTAAAATGATACTATCTATCTATTCGTCGATATCGTGTTGGTCTTCTCCTTTCGATGAAAAACCAGGTTTAAATTGAATGGTGACACTTGATTAAAAATTATAATTTCCTAGCTTGTCTTCTAGTTCCGATCAGTTGCCGCTAAGACTATATTAGTGAATAGAAATAGAAAATGTTTATTTGTCTTCAACATAGTAAGGCACAATAATCAATTATTAATGAATAATTGTGGATTGTTGCGACAAAAAAATGATAGATACTGACGACCGAGACGAACAACGACAAAGAATAATTCCGAATGATTCCGCGCCCGTTGTGAACAAAGAATAATTGGCCATACTTAGCGTTTCAATGCGTACGCGCCTCTATTTATTTATTTCTTTACGATCAAAAAGAAGGTATGCATTATAACATATGTTATTTACATGCACAAAGGGCATAACTAAATCGTAACTTAATTAAGTCCACAGCATGTGAAACTAATATTGTAAAACACCTAGGGAAGCATAATAGCAAAAACTATGCTTGGATGCTAAAACTATTTGTAAAAAATATTACCTATAATTAATACAGCACGAATAGTTTTGGTATTTAACACACCTTTTACTGTATTAACAGCTTGAGAGGCAATATTGATCAATATTTTCACGGGGTATGCAAAACCACAGTTTGACTCTCGGACCTACACTTCCAAATTACTGAAGAGATCGTGAGTGTAATAAATGTCAGAATGAATTTGACAGTCGTAACCAGCGTACTCTTTAGAGGGCGCTAATACGTAGGCGGCGCCAACTGCAGACGTTGACGAGTACGGCGGTGTCGTCCGCAATGTGCCGCCCGTGTATAAGCGCCCTTAGGTGCATCTGCCTGTTGATCACATCTCGAAGGCACTTCTGCCTTACTATAAACAGGGTAATATCCTGGAAAAGTCCAGTCCATAGTGCTTATTTTATTCCACGCTCGTTCTAAACAACTTCCATTTCCGTTTCAAACAACTTTCATTTTCGTCCACAGGCAAGCGGGCGTCACGGGTGACCTCCTGGTCAACGGTCAGCCGCGGAACGAACACGAATTCCAAAGAGCCTCTTGTTACATAACTCAGGAGGACCTGCACCAGCCTCACCTGACTGTGAGGGAAGCCATGGATGTGGCTGCGAAGCTAAAGCTACCCAAAGGAGGCAAGGCGCCTTCCGAGGATATCCTGCAAGAGTTAGGCCTGTTGGAACACCAGTTCACGAAGACTGATTTGCTCTCTGGCGGACAAAAGAAGAGGTAGGTATTCATAAGTAGCCTATATACGTCCCACTGTAGGGCAAAGGCCTTCTCTCAGGGAGAGAGTATGGGCTTAATCACCACGCTTGAACACCGCGGATTGGCGATTTCAAGCGCTGAGGTATATGAATAGCTATTGGTAGGTATTGTTCGTGGTTTAAAAATGGTCTCCGTACCAGCTATAGGTGGTTTGTTTTACAGGTCTTGTTTATGCCAGCGGTACGTCTAAGTGGTTTATTCACCCATCTAGCGTAGGAGGAGTTGCGAGTAGACAATAAAATAGATCTAAAAGGTGAAAGTGATTGTTGCGGTTTGCAGCAGTCTAGCTACAATAGCCAGGGAAGTTATGCAGGTCCTGTTCGGTTTACCCAGTGGGTGAACGTGTTAGATCAATAGTTTCATTCGACAGCGGTTGAACCTTTAAATTTCCGTAGAAGCATCTCCTCCAAGCTATTCATACACTTCATCAGTCTTATTTATAAAACGTCGATACCACTAATATACTCTTAAGACGGAGTTAAAGCCCATTTACAATAGGAAGTTTTAAACCGGATTTAACTCCGTCTTATGAGTGTTTTTGTGTAATCAACGTTTTATTATTTATTTATACTCAATAAAACAAGAAAAACCACAGTTTCATTAGTTTGCCAAACTGCTAATGCACGAGAGTGACGGCCTTATTTATAAAAACACGATTCCTCTACAACACTCCTAAGAGTCAGTTTATTTAATCTGTGGTTACGACTTTTCCTTGCAAAATTTCCACCACAGGCAATTTTAGTCGGCGTTGTACGGAATCGTGTTTTTTTATAATAAGACCGTAAGTCTAAAATACAGTTGTAAGTACGATCAAACGATTTGTGTCCTCTTAAGTATTGGTAAAGTTTTATTGCGATCCGGCATGTCGTTAAATAAAAAACCGGCCAAGTGCGAGTCGGACTCACGCACGAAGGGTTCCGTACCAAGCGTCTACCTGTTGCCGTTATTAATATCGAGCAAAAAACGGCAAAAAAATCACGTTTGTTGTATGGGAGCCCCACTAAAATATTTATTTTATTCTGTTTTAAGAATTCGTTGTTATAGCGGCAACAGAAATACATCATCTGTGAAAACAAATGTCTAACTATCACGGTTCATGAGATACAGCCTGGTGACAGACGGACGTACGGACGGACGGACGGGCGGTCGGATGGACGGACAGAGGAGTCTTAGTAATAGAGTACCCTTACCCTTTGGGTACGGAACCCTAAAAACCAATCAAGTCCCCTCTCGGAATACTTTCAAAGCACTTGTCCGGGAACACTTCCTTGAGAAGAGTTACCCCAACCTCCCTTAGGCCCTCTTCATGATAAGGGTCTTTCAGTTGTATGTCCTACCTACTATTAATCATATAAATTTTTTGTATGTATGGTAAATTATATGTATTCCCTTGGCCTCTTATAGTGTGTAAATATAATATGTATTTAATAGTGGTGAGGCTTATTGTATTTTAATATTATATGTCTATATTAATGTGTAAGTTTATTTAATTACGCGTTATAAAAGTATGTTTTCAAATTTATTTAATTTTTTTGCACGCCTACCAAATCTTTCCTTTACCTCCTGCGGTTGACTGGTAGAAAATGCTTATGGTATTAAGTCCGCCGCATTGTACGATTTTTTTTATATTAGTATGTAATAAAAGTATCAATAGATAAAAAACTACGTTTGTATGGGAATTGCTCCTTGTGGGGCCGCCTCAAGGCGGCTTCTTCTCATATCTCTTCCACCTTCTCTCCAAATCTCCTTTATTCAATACCGAGCAAAAAGTCTCGGGCTAATCGCGCATATTTCTGAAGGGGAATCTACAAGGTCCTACTTTACATCATCATCAGCCATTTGACGCCCACTGTAGGACATAGGCCTCCTTCGTGGTTTTCATAACCATGAGGGAATTTGGCATAATCGCCACGCTTGGCAGGCGGGTTGGCGATCGCAGTATACGGTTGGAATCTCAGAAAGACGCTGCTGCCCGTCTTCTGGTAATTGATTTCCTTAGTCGCCTTCTACGACATCCACGGAAGGAAATGGACTTAGTTTATATATGACCCAATACAAATTACGATCTGGGTAATAATTACAACCAATTCCAATATTCCTCGTCGTTTATCTGCCCCAAACACTTGAAGACTCTTAAAATTAAAATTTGGTTTGGTTATAAATAGTTACGTTAATTAATGTGCTTCACAATTTGGATTCAAGGTTTATTAAGACAGATTATATCAAGGTTCCGAATGTAAACAAGTGGATTGCAAAAAGTACTGGTGATATTAAAATTATGTTTCGAAATTATTGCTTTTCAAACGAGATAACATTTTTTAAATAAAAAATAAAAACCGTCTTCAATACACTATAGCACTAAAAGTTAGAAATAATTTAAAAGAATACGTTTAAATTAGAAGTATGTAGGCAAGTAGTTATAGTAGAGCAGGTGCCCAAAATATACGTGCTGGTCATGAAACTGGGCACCGACCACAAATTATACTTCCAAATTACTTACATGTATACGTTCTTCTAAGTTAAACGTATTATTTTAAATTATTTCAAACTTTTTTGTGCTGTAGTGTTTTGAGGTCAGTTTTTATTTTTAAATTTTTAGTGGGGGAGCGGAAGAAAAAAATTAAGTGTCTTATAACCTTAATTTACCCTACTTAAAATCTTTCTTTGCTTTAAAATTTGAAGTTCTCAATTTCCATCCTGAAAGTCTTCACCAGAACATCACCAAATTACTCTGGAGCTACCTTAACGCTACATTTTACTAAACATATGCATATTACTAAAGGATGGACAGCAGTAAATAAGGTCCAATGGGGCCCCCCTTAGGCCTTATTTACTGCTGTCCATTGAAGAGTTTCGTTCTCCATCTGTTAAAGTCGTCATCAAATGTTCACCAAATTAAAATGGGACCAATGTTAAAATATACATATCCGAACAAAAAAAAAATTGTCGAAATCGGTTCAGATTTGACAGAGTTATGAAGGAGCATAGCCAAAAAAAACTAGAATAATATATATATATATATATACGCGTCGAATTGAGAACCTCCTCCTGTTTTTAAGTCGGTTAAAAAGTAAGTTATTTTAATGTATTTCATAAGTAGACTGGTAGATATGAATGAATAACGAATATTATTTATATTTATTATGCATTCATATTATTATTATGAATGACAGAATTGTAAACAGATGATGCTGTATGTCACAAAAAACCTCGATGGAAGACGGAAATGCATCGGCATTTTTCTGGACTTGGCAAAAGCCTCTGACACTGTTTTTATCCTCGTCCTGCTTAGGAAGATGGAAGATATAGGCATTCGTGGCATCACCTTGAACATTTTTAGGGACTACCTGACAAACAGATCTCAGTGTGTACAATTAGATGAATTCATCAGCTCTGACACATACGTATCATAACGGAACCCTTCAAGGCAGCGTTCTCGGTCCGAGTCTTTTTCTCATCTACATTAATGAATTGTGCCTCCATTCTCCTTCTGATGGTCATATTTTCACATTTGCCGACGTCACAGCTCTTGTATATGAGAGCGAGACTTAGCAGGCAACACGAAAAACAGCAGAAAAGGGTCTAAAAGAAAGAAGTTATTCACTGGCTAGTTCAAAATTTATTTACTTTAAAATTTATTTATAAAAGCACATAGATGCAAAGATGAACAGACGAGCCATCTAAAATAAAATAGAACTAGACTGTCACCTCTTTTAGAACTACCAAATTGATGTTCTTACTAGCAGAACCCGAAAACTTATATTTAAAACGTTTAAAAATCTGCTTCATATGGCTGATTTAAAATTACCAAAATCTATTTACTATGACTACGATCTTACTGCGTTTCAGTCTGGGGTGGGATGTACAAAACTAAGCTTTTAAAACTACAGCGGGCATTGAGATCAATATGAAAGGTAAGCCGTTCAGATACCCAACTAGTGAACTATACTATAAGACAAGCGAGGTAATCACCGTGCGGCAGTTGTTCAATTTAAAAATTGTTCTCAAACAACGTGTAAAAATAAACTATTACCCGGACTACTACTTTGTACTGAGAAGAAAAGAAAACATCTGCAAAATCGGAAGGTACAATACTGTGTTTTACTCACGTTTTACCACATTTCTACGTCCATTTATGTATAATAAAATCAATAAACTTCTAGATCTATATCCAATAAATTTAGACCTTTACAAGAAGAAACTTAAAACAACTACATAGAAACAGAAGGTCTCTTTACCGTCCTAAAATAAAACTAAAAATGAATAAATCTACCTACCGACTGAAAATACAACCACTTATAAATAAAGTCGACGAATACATTTACTTCACTTACAGGCAAACACACATACTCACACACACCCACCGATACGCACGCACGCACGCACGCAGGCACGCACGCACGCACGCACGCACGCAGGCACGCACGCACGCACGCACGCACGCACGCACGCACGCACGCACGCACGCACGCACGCACGCACGCACGCACGCACGCACGCACACACACACACACACACACACAAACAGGTGTATTCTAAACTTAATTTTAATTAAATTCTTTAAGCTTAAAATTATTGGAATTAATGAAAGCACATTATCATACATATTATAATTGTGACAGTTAAAAATAGTGGTAATTGCACTATTCGGGAAGGACTGACTCCTAAGATACAGGTTACACTAGTTTAGGAGTCAGGACATTACGTAGTACTGTAAGAAAGCTGTATACCATTATATATTGAAACTTACACTGTATGTATTATCAAATAACTTACTTACTATAATAAATAACTTCCACACAGCACAATCACTTGCCCTGGTCCCAAACTAGGATACACTGTGCTATATGGTAACCAGGCAAGGACATCATAAACATGGATATACTTGTATGACTTGCCAGACTTGTAAAAATATACGGGAATCGAACCCATGATCTCCGGCATGGTAATCAGACGTGATACCGCTAGACCAACGAGACAGTATTTTTTATGTTGTGAAATATTTAATAAATCATAACAGTCGTTTCGTTTTGGATATTGATACAGGTTTTATTGACTCAGTATCTTACTTTCACTGTTTTATTATTATTTAATTATTTATTACTTTTACAATTTAGGCTGCCAGTGACGTGGGCTCTCCATTGCTGTGCATCACATGTATAGAAGCGGTGGTAGTCTAGTGGATAGAACATTGGACTCGGAAGCGGGAGACTCAGGTTCGATTCCCAATGCGGGCATGTACCTATGACTTTTCTTTCTAAGTTATACACATTTGTGAAGTTATGGTAGCAATACCACTCGCTAGCCGTGAAGGAAAACATCGTGAGGAAACCTGAGTGTCTGAGCTATTCACATACCTCAGCGCTTGAAATCGCCAATCCGCGGTGGGCACGCGTGGTGATTAAGCCCACACTCTCTCCCTGAGAGAAGGCCTGTGCCCTACAGTGGGACGTATATAGGCTGCTTATGTACATGTATAAAAGTAGAAATCTATAATTGGCCTTGTATCTGATTATATTTTTAAGGACTTATTAAATGTATTGCCGTTGATTTCTCGAAATAAACAATATGAAAAAAAAAAATTAAGAATTTTGCGTTGGTTTGGACACGTGAAGAGGATGAAGGAAAAAAGATTGAACGAATTGACGAAACAAATATATCGAGCGAATGTGGGTGGAAGGGCCGGTAAGGGACGACCCAGACGGACATACTTCGACCAAATAGGGGATGTATTAGCAAAGGGCAAGATAAAAAGTACCTACCCGAAACCGGTGTGCGTGCATGTAACGACTAATGAATATTGAGGAAGCGAAGGTGATCTGTCAGAATCGTGGCAAGTGGCAGTCCCTGGTCTCTGCCTACCCCTCTGGGATGCAGGCGTGAGTTTATGTATGCATGTAAAATAAATAAATAATCATGCCTACGAACACCGAACCGGCATTGCCTAGTGAAGTACGCTTTATGGACCTAATTTGCGGCGTCATTATAAACGAAAAAAAATTGTTTTTTCTGTTAGATAAGCATGACAAAAAAATTTAAAAAAAAACAAAATTACAAATTCGCACATACTTATATACTTATATCATAGTTGACAAGTTCTTTTGAGCTTCACAAAGAGCCAGGAGTTTTATGAACTACAATAAAAATATGCCTTGAGTAAAGTCCAAGCAAGCAAGTACAAGGTGGTTTACACTATAAACTATAAAGAGTAGGTACCTATATCTATACTTAAAAAACTGTACCGTGACTGACTGACAAAACAGTGCAAAGCCTAACAGAGAAGCGTGACATTTTGGAGTTCCTTATACCTTCTAATGAGAACTGGAAACCTAAATGAAAAATTTTGTTTTTAAAGCCGTCAAAATATAAGAAGCCCGTTTTGACAGCTACAAAAACAATAGAATCTAACCTAGTTTGAGATGAAAAACATTAAAAATCTAATCTATGAGTAAGTTTTCGGGCTACAAAATCTCTTTTTTCTTTCGAGCGTTAAATAATATGCCAGAGTATGTGTCTTTTTATGTATTTGTTCAAGTAAATCCAAAGTAAAATACAATCTTGTGTAGCTGTCAAAACGGGCTTCTTACATTTCGACGACTAGCCTATTACGTCCTACTACATAACAGGGCACAGGCCTTCTCTCAGAGAGAAAGAGAGTACGGGCTTAATCACCACGCGTGCCCACCGCGGATTGGCAATTTCAAGCGCAGAGGTGTGCGAACACCTCAGACACTCAGGTTCCCTCACGATGTTTCCTAGCGAGTGGTATTGCGACTATAACTTCACACATGTACGTAACATAAAAACAGTCATTGGTACGTGCCGGGATTCCAACCTACGACCTCCAGAAAGAAAAGCCGGCGTTCTAACGTTCCGCTACCACAGCTTTAGGTGAAAACTAGGACATGATCTCTGAAATTACATCAGTGGTTGATGGTTGAATAGGGGATGGATTTCTGTATCATCATCAGCCACTCGACGCCCACTCCAGGACACAGGCCTCCCTCATGGTTTTCCTAACCATGAAGGGTTTTGCCATAATCGCCACGCTTGGCGGAAGGAAATGGAGTGACACTATTCTTAATCCGGCGCCACACGGCATTTTGTATGAAAGTCTCAATTTTGACCCCTAAATATGAAAGGCTTTTCTTTATAAAGAAAAGTCCATTGTTTCAAAGATTTTCATTCCCTGAGGAGGTAAAAATAAAGGGTCAAAGTTTGTGTGAAGAAAAAAATTCTAGCCTCAAGCTCCCTAACCCCTAAATATGAAAGGCTTTTCTTTATAAAGAAAAGTCCATTGTGTCAAAGATTTTCATTCCCAGAGGAGGTAAAAATAAAGGGTCAAAGTTTGTGTGGTACAACCTAAGTTAGTGGATTTAGAAGCAAGAATTTTGTAATAGAAAAAAAATTCTAGCCTCAAGCTCCCTATCTATCTACCTGTAAAGCCCATGAAAGACGCCCACTGTATAGGGCATATTATGCCTCTCGTCACTCCAACCTCGCCGGTCCCTTACTAATCTTGTCTATGGTCCTTCATTGTCATTGTCATGGAGGATTAACTCAATTTAAAAAGATTTTAGCTAAACTTTTTTGTTTTTTACTGCCGTAAATTAGGTGCTCTGCTCTATTTTCACGCAAACGAAGTTGCGAGCAAAAGCTAGTCCGTTTTAGAGATGATCCGACTCGTTTGACCGTACTCTGAGTAGATGCTTTATTACTTATTTTTTATGAAGATGATTGTTTTTAATCGAGTTTCTTCTAATATTTTTTCCCTATCAGATGCTATAAAGGGAGAAAAACTATTAGAAAAACTCAAAACAACAACATTAATTCGTCGCTGACGCACCGTGGCAATAACAGATTGGCTACGGCAATTATCAAGAAAAGTAGCTATTCAAGTAGATACTTACCTATATTTCGTTTCATATAGCTTTTGTTTACATGTAAACAAACCCTTTATGGTTAGGGAAAACCATGAGGGAGGCCTATGTCCTGCAGTGGGCGTAAACATGGCTGATGATTATGATGAAACAAACCGTTTATAGAAATCGTTAAAATGAATTTTTCACTTCTTTTAATTTTTATTTAATTTTCTTATTTTTCAATTGTTTGTGGGGGAGCGGGAGAAAAATATACAAGTCCCTTATAACCCTACTTAATTCATTGCTTTAAAATTTTACGTTTTCAATTACCATCTTCAAAAGTCTTGACCAGAACATCACCAAATTACCTTGGGACTACTTTAACGCTTTTTTTATAAAACATACCGATATTACTAAAGGATGGGCCCCGTTAGGCCTTATTTAGTGCTGTCCATTGAAGAGTTCCAACCATTCCAGAACCAATGGGACGTTATATCTATTCGAACAAAAAAAGAATTGTGGAAATATAGCCAACAAAAAAAATATACCTACGTGTCGAATTGATAACCTCCTCATTTTTTGAAGTCGGTTAGTAAGAAAAGCAATATTGTCTTTCAAGTTGTTTGCTCGTCGTAGGTCATTAATTTACCTCATTTATTCATTAAAATACCAACCCCTATTATCAATTTCTTGACTTCTATATTATCACATTTGTTTACATACATACTCACGCCTGTATCCTGGAGGATAGGCGAGACCACGGTCTGCCACTTGCTACGAACCTCGCAGATCTCCTTCGCTTCATCAACATTCATTAGTCGTTGCATGAACGCACGCCGGTTTCGGGTATTTTTTATCTTGCCCTTTAGAAAATCCCCTGTTGTTTGTTTACATCCAGAAAACAGCTTAATAAAATGAAGTATAAACACTTACTGGATCGGTGAATAGAATATCTACCTACAGATCTACCCAAGATAAAAAATATTACAATCATCATCGTAGGTACTTAGATACATTCTGTGCAAAAATAAATATAATTATCTACAAGTGAGATCATGATGGGGTCAACCACCTTGACGCTCTACAAGTACCAATCGCGGTTCGAAAAAATACAGCCGCCTTTCTTTTTTTAACCCACAAAAATGAGGAGAATCTCTTAACCCGCAAAGTGTGTGCCGTGGGCCGTGCGTGCGTGGCACTCTGGTGTAGTTACCGCAGTCATCCGTTGGTGTGCCTCGGAAAATGACAAATGATTTTTTGTGGAAACATATAATCTTGTACTTTGCCTAAGGTGCTAGGCTGTTAGTCCTTAAAGGTACAAAGGCTTAAAATGCCTTTTGTAGTTTATACTAAATTGTTTGCTTAGATAGATGGAGAACCATTCATTAATTGTTCATTTGTGGTAATAATAACATGTCCCATTGTAGGGCACCGGTCTTCTCTCAGAGAGAGATATGGGCTCAAGGGGCTCCGGGTACTAGGTACCACTAGCGCCACCGAGAAAAAAAAAATTCTTTTTTTACAGATCGAATTTGCAAAAACTGTGTGTACAATCTCTTAATCATGTTAACCCTTATTCGACCATAGGGATAACAGTTCCCACTTTAAATTGAACCTTACCTCCTTGAGATAAAGTCCAAAACCAATGAAAAATTTATACTAGCTATGGCCGTTTAAGGGTTAACAGTGATTTTTAAGACCCATGGCCATGAACCTAAGGAAAAAAACCTAGGACTGGATAGCATTAACGCCATAAACGGCCGTTTTTCGCATAAATGCTATCTAGTCCCAGGTTTTTTCCACTTACGTTTCCCTACGATCTATGTTTTCCGTCTGTTGGAGGCGCGGGGAATTTAAAGTATTATGTTCTAATTATTGGGATATTCAGTAAAAAGATGTTGTCTGTTGAATGAAGTGTTTATAATCAAGTAATTCGTAACTAAGGAGAAAAGAATATGTACATAAATCAAAAAATTTAACATACAGAACACGTCAGTATAAAAAGAGTTTAACTTAAAAAATTGGTAGTCTACAATAACGAGATTAGTATTCACTATCTACAACACCGTCACCGTTAGTGAGTGGTATTGCTACAAATTCACAGATGTACGCAACTTAGAAAATTCAGTGGTTATTTTTAGTGCCTGGGTTCGAGCGCAATACCTCCTGAATGTGAGGTAAAAATGTCGTGTACCTACCTCTGAAATTTCTTTATTTTGTAGCCGCATTGTACGATTTTTTTAAGTGCAATATACTTAAGTTTGCGTGTGGCCCCGGATTAAGAATGTCGGAATGTGGATGTCGTAGAAGGCGACTAAGGAAATCTACCAGGAGACGGGCAGCAGCGTCTTCCTGAGATTCCAACCGCATACTGCGATCGCCAACCCGCCTGCCAAGCGTGGCGATTATGGCAAAACCCTTCATGGTTAAAAACCATGATGGCCTATGTCCTGCAGTGGGCGTCAAATGGCTGATGATGATAAGTATCAATAAATAAATAAATAAATTTACCTTAAACAAAAAAGTTTGGGGAACAGTGCTCTAACCGATGAGATTTTTTTTTGTTATTAGGGTTCCGTACCTCAAAAGAAAAAAACGGAACCCTCATAGGATCACTTTGTTATCCGTCCGTCCGTCCGTCTATCTGTCGGTCAAAACCGAGGTATCGAGTTGAAATTAAAACCATATACTCAAGTCTACAGCATATATAGTCTACAGTCCCTTGAAGATCTGAAAAAACCAAACTTCTAAGCTTACGTGAAATAAGACGGCTGTTTATGCCGCAGAAAACGTATATTTTGACACTCAAGTGAATCAAAATTTATAGGGTACTTTCCGTTGACCTAGAACTATGAATTTTTTCAAGTAATATCGTCTTATATAATACTACAAGTACTGGGAAAAATCTGAAAACTATACATTTGTGGTTAAATCATAAAAAAATAGTCTTTCAAGTTCGGGAAAGCCCAGAAAAAACTTCGAGACTCAATTCCTGAACTATTTATAATATGTAAGTAGGTAGTAGTAGTAGTAGTAGTAGTAGTAGTAGTAATTTAGTAGTAGTAGCAGGTACTTACAAATTTATAATATTTATTTATAATACTGTCGCTTGTCCGGTTTTTTATTTTTTATTTGATGACCATGCGAAACTTTTTACAGAGTATAGTCCGTTTTCGATTATTCTTTTTTTAGGGGTATATTTAAATGCACTTCAAAATAGACGTCCAACTATAACTTAGATTTTTAAAATAAACGATTTGCTCTAAGCATGTTTCGATTAGAGCAAATAATTTATTTTAAATATTTAAGGTTAATTTATCTTGTTAAAAATCTACAAAGTGCGATCAGACATTAAAGCCGACTTGCACCACTTTCTTAATTGTGGCTTATACAGCATTTTACTAAAAATTCTTTATGAAAAAGTCGATTTAAATGTCGGCTTAAGTGATGTTCAAGAAGTGATGCAAGTCGGCCTTAAGCTTTATTTTATGAACACCATTTATTTTACAGCTGTTTATTATTCTATAGCGACGAGTATTACTTTGTAATCAGAGGTATTTTATTATAGGGGGTTTATTTTATTGCAGTGTAACATTTTTTTTGGTAACGCGAAGGAAAACATCGTAGGAATCCTGACTGTCTGAAGTGTTCACATACCTCATGGTTGAAATTGTTAATCCGCCGTGGGCACACGTGGTAATTAAGCCCATACTCTCTCTCTGAGAGAAGACCTGTGCCCTGCTGTGGGAGGAAAATAGGCTACATAAGGAAACAGTTTTTTCACACAGCGCTGTAGCATTATTTATGTTAGACCGTTAATTCTATACTGATTTCCATAATTTTTGAAGAGCGTTTAGATGTGTCCCTATTTTATTGGATACGGTGTACGTAACTCGAAGGCCAAAATTAAAAAAAAAAAACTGTCACGCCTAAAAGTTGATAGAAAAGTATGGGTGTGACCATAAAAATAGATCAAAATAAGTTACTTGGATTGATGTAGGAGTTTAGTAACTAAAAAGTAATTTTTCTATTTGTCGCTTTTTTCAGTTTCTTTTTACGTCGATTAATTTTTTTTGTTGAATTAAATCAACGAAGCAAAAAAATCCAATAAGGAGTTTCAGAAAAAAATACAACGAACTTTTTGGAACCCATTGAAATCTTTTTCTCGTTCTTATTTTCCAGGCTATCAATAGCGCTGGAGCTGGTGAACAACCCGCCAGTGTTTTTCCTCGACGAGCCAACCAGTGGGCTGGATACCGTCACGACTATGCAGTGTGTGAAGCTATTGAGACAGTTGGCCCGACAAGGAAGAACGGTCGTGTGCACGATTCATCAGCCTGCCGCGTCGCTGCTCGAGCTTTTCGATCAGGTAATTGGAAAATGAATAACGACCTCAAATTCGAAGTAGGCTGTACACTTGGCTTGGCGGACCGACGTAGATAATTAATTGGGCGAAGTCTGTGATAGATTGGCGTCATACAGGAGAGGGGGGGGGGGGGGGGATTGTGTGACCATGACCAGTCGGGGCACCATATTCAGCGGGATATGGTCTGACAACCAACTAGTTACCGGTAGGCATGCAATCGATCCATAATGCGCGTAATCAAGGAGTTAACGAGCTCATAATGATGGTTTAAAAAACCGAAATAAAAAATAACCAATGGCGAGACCAATCCAGCTAGTTGCAATGAGTCACAATGTTAAATGTGGGTCCCGCCTGCTTAGTTAATGCTCAGCAGTTGGGTGGTTGGTTGTATTTAGTTGGGACGTTTCATTTTTTTTTTTTGTTGGATTTAGGCTGCTTTTGTCGATTGACATTTTATTTATCAAATCTGACAACTGGTTGAGAACTTATAAGGGAGCATAGAATCGCACATGTACTTACGAGTCAAACATATTACCTTCCTTTTGTCTGGCTTTCGAGATGTGGTGCTACAGACGCATGCTTAAATTAGCTGGACCCAAAAAGTTACCAACGGGGCGGTTCTACGACGTGTCAACAAGAGGCGCGAGCTTTAGAATACCATCCGGAGAAAGATTGCATACTTGGGGCCTGTGTTCACCCAAGATGTCGTCTCTTAAAACTCATAATAATGGGAAAAATCGCTGGCAAAAAACACCGACTTATTGATTTAGTTTTAACTTTGTAAAGAGATACTTTATGCAAAGTTAACACCGCACTTAATAGAAACAGGTACCTTCATGTTTTCATTGAACACTGCAATGCACTTGTGGAGGGGTGATCTAAGTGTCTAGCAACTAATACGTGTCAAGAATAGTCACGATAACTCAATGATTATAAAGTACCTGCCAATAAATACCTATATTTGTATCATTTTGTATCATTCAACTTGTCTGAGTATTACCAACAATCAAAAAGTAAGATAAGAAGATAAGATAAGAATATTCTCTATTGTACCAGGAAAAACACAACATAAAATATTTATAAAGATACAGTGCAATTGACGGCCTTATTGCTGATAGCAATTGCTTAAGTTTTATAACCAGTTCAGTTCAGAGTGAAAGGCAGATCAATCGATCAAACGACTATTGACCCGAGGCGGGAAAAATTGGGGTCCTAACTAAATAGTAAATTAATACAGACTTATTTCTAAAATGTGTAATTCAAGAGACATTTACGTTTGAACATTTAACATTTACATACAGGCACATACATTGCTTCTGGCCCCACACTAGGATACCGTGTCGTGGGAACCAGAAACTACGACATCACAAACATGTAAACATCCAAGACGTGGGGTTTTTTTTTTGTCCCCAGCCGGGATTCGAACCCGGGACCTCTCGCATGGTATGCAGATGCACTACCGCTGCGCCACGAGGTCGTCAATAGATTTTGTGTTTGGCGACAAGTTTTGTTCTATGATATTTTTCCCTTATTCCATCGCGTCATACACTCAGTTCTACATGTATGACTACTAGGAAAAAAAAATCCGCCTAGTTCTACATCCATGTATGACTACTTGGAACATGTCCTTATTCCATCGAGTCATACACTCAGTTCTACATGTATGACTACTAAGAAAAAAAAATCCGCCTAGTTCTACATCCATGTATGACTACTTGGAACACGTCCTTATTCCATCGAGTCATACACTCAGTTCTACATGTACGACTACTAAGAAAAAAAAATCCGCCTAGTTCTACATCCATGTATGACTACTTGGAACACGTCCTTATTCCATCGCGTCATACACTCAGTTCTACATGTACGACTACTAAGAAAAAAAAATCCGCCTAGTTCTACATCCATGTATGACTACTTGGAACACGTCCTTATTCCATCGAGTCATACACTCAGTTCTACATGTATGACTACTAAGAAAAAAAAATCCGCCTAGTTCTACATCCATGTATGACTACTTGGAACACGTCCTTATTCCATCTAGTCATACACTCAGTTCTACATGTATGACTACTAAGAAAAAAAAATCCGCCTAGTTCTACATCCATGTATGACTACTTGGAACACGTCCTTATTCCATCGAGTCATACACTCAGTTCTACATGTACGACTACTAAGAAAAAAAAATCCGCCTAGTTCTACATCCATGTATGACTACTTGGAACACGTAAAATTGTTTTTTTTTTGTTTCTCTGATGTTTATTTTTCGAGAGATCAGGGTTTGTATAATTTTCTTAAATTCGCATTTTACGTTCTACCAATATGGCAGCTTTCGGTAAATCATCATCCTACATAGAAGAATGTACAAGACTGTTTCCACCCACAACGGATCGCGTGATCAGATTCTACGAAACCGGCAGATCGTTTAGGTACTCG
This sequence comes from Yponomeuta cagnagella, assembly GCA_947310995.1. Taxonomy (NCBI): domain Eukaryota; kingdom Metazoa; phylum Arthropoda; class Insecta; order Lepidoptera; family Yponomeutidae; genus Yponomeuta; species Yponomeuta cagnagella. Next base: position 12,106,963 of record OX371277.1, read on the forward strand.
TAAAAACAAGATTATTCAGAAATTCCGCACCTCAAAATAAAATTAAAGGTTCGGCTAAGTAGGTAAAGGTAGTTTACGCACGCGCAGTCCAATCAGTTACGTTAAGGACGACTTTGCAACAAAAATGTAAAGGTTGACCTGTTGTCTACTGTACCATAATGATGATATTACAATAACAATTGATGGTTTGATTAATGCTTCTAAAGCTACATTGAACATTTAATTACCTACTATGCAAATTTCACATGCTGGTACATTTATTCGTGACGAACGTGACAAATGAGGGTATGTTAACAACAGAGTTGAATCCTAGTGTGCAAACAGCTATGGATTAATCATGTAACATAGAGCCATTGAGCAATTGATTGATTCATTGTAACAGTGGACTGACATGACATCCAAGCATGAGAGAGCTGGAGATTAGTCACAGTTTAAATAAGAACAGTTACCCATCTTCATACTAAAGTCCGAAACGCGCCTATACAATATACATAACTACGAAATGCGAGGATATCGGTCCGCTCCGGTTCGGTGGCAGACCGGTGTTCAGCGCGCGTGAGTGCAGACGGCGACGACGCGTCGAATCGGCTAGCTAGACAAAAATGTCGAAATCAAGTAGACTATATTGCTCGGTGTACGGATGTCTGAACAGTAAAAAAAGTTAACTTTTTTTAAACTTTCTGCTCATTGAACATTTCCACGACCCATGAAACTCCATGATTCCACGTCCACAGAAACGTTAAGTATTTAGGCTTTAAAAATATATTTTATTATTTTAATTTACAAAAAAAAGTGCAGTACTTATAGTAAACGTTGTTTATCAAACTATTAAATAAAAATAAAATTTAATGTGTAAAGCTACATTTGCAGAAAGCATTTTTGATCTGCAGTTGTTCTAAGTAACATTTTCCACTCCCACAGTTGAACGTGGGGCCATGTTTTAGCGCTACTTAGTTTTTACAACTATCATTGCTTCGGATATTTAAATGTTCATTGTTACTTTCAGTTCCAGTTCGATGCCTCCTGAATGGAGAATGAGAATCGTTGGTTTAGACTAATTGAGAGGATGAAAAAGTAAGAGTGACGAAAGAAATATACAGGTTTCATTGGTTCAGTCTCTCCTACCGAGCAATACGTGATTGAATTAAGTTGAACAGCACCTCTTGGCGTGAATTGAATTGGCGTAACTTGGTGAGAGCATTGACCCTGGGCCAGATAAAAATTGAGGACCTAACTAAATAGTAAAATTACAAAAATGAATACGTTAGACACTCCATTTCCTTCCGTGGATGTCGTAGAAGGCGACTACGTAAATCAATTACCAGGAGACGGGCAGCAGCGTCTTCCTGAGATTCCAACCGCATACTGCGATGGCCAACCCGCCTGCCAAGCGTGGCGATTACGGCAAAACCCCTCATGGTTGTGAAAACCATGAGGGAGGCCTATGTCCTGCAGTGGACGTCGAATGGCTGATGATGATGATGATAATGAGGTACGCCACGTCCAGAGGCTCTTGAACTTGGGTGCTCCAGGCCACGGCGCCGCCTAGCCCCTGGTAGCTACACCACTGCTCATGTACATTTTTGTTTCGTACATTAATTTCAGGTTTACGTCATAGCTGATGGCCGATGCATTTACCAAGGAGAGACTTCCGCCATGGTGCCCTATCTTCGGAGTGTTGGTCTGCCTTGTCCAATGCACCATAATCCGGCTGATTTTAGTAAGTCAAATACACCAGCATTCATAGGTAGTATGACGGCGCTAGTGGCGCTAAAATGACAGAATTTGACAATTAACTTTGACAATTAACGTCGCAACTTTTGACATTTAAAATGCATTAGGTACTTGTGTCATCATCAAGTATCCTTGGTCATCATACTACCTTGTTTCATAAAACTACAATTCACAGTTTAATATGAAAATTCGATGTACATTGCGTAGCCGAGTCCTTCTACCGGTTAATCTGTCGGTGAATCGGCTATAGACTGTACATCAAATTGTCATAGTAAAACACGATTGAAATAGGCTATTTGCCAGTGTAAAAAAGGTATTAAATATATATATTCGTATAAATTATGAGTTTTCAAGCCGATCTAAGGCATTTTAACTAAAAAAAAAATGGATCAATTGTCAAAAAAAGTAAGAAAACTTGATGATTTTGTATCTGTACCAATTTTAGCAAAAACGGCTTGTATTGGCCAAATCAATGATGACGTCACAGGTCAGTATCTGTCGGCATAATTAAGTCAAGTTTAGAATCACCAAAATTCTCAGATTTTTCAAGGATCCTTATTAGATAAAGTTCCTTGAAAAAATCTGAGAATTTGATTTATTTAAAAGTGTCCGCTCTGGGGCACAAACTAGATGGCGTTACAGTCAATTTTAGAACCACTCTTGTTTCAATGGAGTCAACATTCTTCCTAGTAGTATTGTTCTGGGAAGTTGACGTTTTCTTGCTTACTGACCAGTGACGTCACTGATACCTGTGCGACGCCCAAAATAGCGTTTGGCGGCCTATTTTAAAAGCAATTTAAAAGAATTATTATTTACTTTTTTTTTAAATACGAAAGACTGACCCATAGCCTGACCTTCGCTCATCCCAAAACGGTCTCCTCAAAACTCCACCCCACATCATCACATTTCATGGTTCCTCCTTCACGGTTCAGGCAGTCCATTTATATATATTCGTATAACTGACGTGGAAGTGAAAAACTGGTGCACGAAGGGTTCGCTAAATATCACGGACGGACGGACGGACCGCGGAGTCTTAGTAATAGGGTCCCTTACCCTTTAGTTACGGAACTCTAAAAAAGCAAAGTCCTTGTCTTGTTTCAAGGCATTGGTGAAATCACACTACCTCAAAGCTGAAACTGTAAAACTGTTGCTTATATGCATTTATTTTGTAGGTATTTATGTATATTACTTACATATATGTACGTTACATAATATGTGAATATATTCTTGCAATATTTCGTTGCTTGTTATTCACATATCAATACATTTTCGATTTTCTTATTTATGTACATCCACCTACCGACTATCGGTATTCTTCCTGCAATCCAGTCCATCCGAAGGTTGTCTGGAAGAGATCGCTCTAAGCGATAAGACCGCCAACTGTATAACATTACTTAGATTTAAGAAATAATAATAATAATTAATAAAATGTTATTTCATCAGCTTAAGGTAGGTACATCTACATTTGTCTTAACAGTAAGTATTTGGAGCTTCCAAATGGTTCTTTTTTTTCTGGTTATGCAAACAAGTGTTCTCTATATTCCTATCTATATGTCGAGTGAATGTGGGTGGAACGGCCGTTAAGGGTGTTATAGGCATACATTATGTCTGCCTAGAACACCCCAAGATAAAAGTAGCCGAAACCAGCGAGCGTGCATTCAGCGACTAATGAATTTTGATGGAAAATTATCGTGGCAGTGGTTACCCCTGGTCTCTGCCGACCCCTCCGCGATAAATGCATGAGTTTATGTACCTATGTAGATATAGATACATATTATCATCTGCAAAGCTGTTAAAAACAGTTTAAATTTTAATAACAGCTAAAAGGAAAGTTTAATGGCGATCCAATTAAAGACCCATTTGATCTTCCCCAAAATTGCCTAAGATATTTTTCTCAATTATCGACAGTTATCGAGATGACAGAGAACCCAGAAACCATTACTTTGCTCAGCGAAGACATGCTAAACGGGAAGCTATTCAAAAGTTCCAAAGTGGAGTGCCAACCTAGCAAATCGGCGAAAGAGAACGAGATTGAGCTCAAAATATGTTACCAGACTGAGGACAACGCTCCTGAGACCGAGGTTATGCTGACAAACGAGAAATGCACCTACAAAGTGCCACAATACGGCGAAGGTAGCGGGTCTTCGAGTTCTTTATCCAGTCAGATGTCCGAGATGAATTCGTCGCTAGCTTGGATGAAGGTGCAGAGTTCGGAGAGCTGCGGCTACCCGACGACGTACTTCGAGCAGTTTTCAATATTGCTCTGCAGGATGTTGAAGCAAATCTTCAGGAACCGGCAAGGTGAGTGCATAAATTTGCGAGTTAGGACGGTTTCACAATATACATACATAAATTACAACAGCTTCCTCGCCCGGGCCGTTGCATGAAAAAAATGTCGGGCAGTTACTATTTCGTCCAATGGGAAACAGACCGTAAGTATGCAAGATTTTTGGGGCGATAATTGGGTACGCTTGCCATATAAACGTTTACATGAGTGCACCCTACTCAGTTACACAACGGGCGACGTCGCAACTAAAATATAAGATTGTAGGTACCTATTGCCGACACTATGTCAACAAGTTACATATTATACCTACTTACCATGAACGCAATGTCGAGCTGTTTTGAAACGTCCCACACCTAAACGTAGAACGTACAACCATTTGTCGCGGTCTATCCCTGTATACAAAGGCTGTCTCTTTGAGACCGTCATAGTCGACCGATCTAAACATCTAAACACGATACGGGCAGCAGCTGGTCTTACTTGTCTTGCATCGATTAAAAGCTACTCATAATAGCCGCGGTTCAGCAGTAGGCAAAGGTTCAAATCTACAATGGAGCTGGCCACTCATAAGGGCGCTTCCAACTCAGGTATATGAAAAACAGGATTTGTTTTACTGCTTAAATTACACTGCAAGCCAGGTAAAACTATCAAAGAGAATAATTACATACAATTCCAAGCAAATTTGTCGCGCATGTGCCTATGCACAAATCAGTCAATAACGTAAATACTTAAGCCTGAGTAAACATAACATAAACATTTACATACAGGCACATACATTGCGTCTGGCCCCACACTAGGATACCCTATGTTGTGGGAACCAGAAACAACGACATCACAAACATGTAAACATCCAAGACCTGGGGTATAGGCAATATTCGTTTGTGATGAGTTAATAACAGATCTCTTAAGTAGGTAACAAGTTAGGTAGGCTACATATTTGTTCAATGATTTTACGATTGGTCGTAAAGGTTTAAGGGTTTTAGTTTTACTTCCTCTATTGTAATGAACTGAACTGAATGGGTTAACGGTTTCCGAGTCAGTTTCCAGAAATTTCGAATGGCATTATGACACTGAAAATCATGTAGCAACGTCCATTAGCAAGCCAACTCGGAATTTAGGCTTAGCCTGCTCAGCATCACAAACAGACACGTTAGATCCAGATCTGTGATCACAAATAGAAAGAGACCTCTAGATTTGCATAACATAAGCAAGCCAGAGGAAAATTAGGTACTTTTGACAAGTATTTTTTTCTCGTAACCAATTAAATAAGGAACATAGTTATATGTACCTATGTAGGCACTTTAAAGATTACTTACGTGGAAATGACTTCTTCATGATGTAGAACACATTTCCACTAAAGTTCATACCACACCGAAATAGTAACTAACTAGGTAAATATGTTGGTAATCATTGGTCTTATTTCACCACAAATCTTTTTTTACCTGAAATTCTACAAATGTCCTAAAGATGTACTATCTTTCCCCAGGGCTTTGGATCCAGACAGTCCACCACATAATGTGCGCTACGCTCATGGGTCTCTGTTTCCTCAACATGGCTAACGACGGTACTCAGATGTTTACCCATCTAAAGATGTGCGTCGGGCTGGTGTTGTTCTTCGCTTACACGCAGATTATGGTGCCAGTTTTAGTTTGTAAGTATGTATTAATTATCGGCTTACTTCCGAGAGATTCCCCGATCGTCCCCGATTATTCTTATGCCTATCTTCATCCACAGACCCCCAAGAAGTGAAACTGGTGAAGAAAGAGCACTTCAACCGCTGGTACAGCCTAACGCCTTATTACGCCGCGTTGACTGTCTCCAAGCTCCCAGTACAAGTGACGCTTAACGTGGTCTTCTGTACCATAGTTTTCTTCATGGTCGGAGTACCATTCAGCGTCACGCGTTTCGTCACATTCTGCTTGATAGGAAACGTCGTATCGCTAGCCGCTGAAGGCATGGGCATGATGATCGGATCTGTTTTCAATGTCAGAGTGAGTATTCATGGACTCTCATAATTTATGCATTTCTTAAATAAAACTTGTTTGGCAGTTTATCTGTGGTTACGTTTTTCATTTTACCACATACTATTAAAACTGCCTCTGAGGATTGTTTTAAGGAACCGTGTTATAAATAAGACTGTTAAAGTATTAGGTAGTCTGTCTCTTCAACTTTCTCAAAGAAGAACAATCAGAATGATACTTAAATGCCTGCCTACATGGTGAAATATTCAATTCAGAAACGGTTTGTGTTGTCTGTTAATTTTTGGGAGAGAAATATCGTACCACGTCTATCGCTCATACCATGTGTCATGGCTTCAGACGAATGTCATAAATCGTGCATAAACTACCTCATTTTGTGTCCTGCAGAGGGACGTACATACGTACAGGCTACCGAAAAAAAAAAACTTCTACAAAAAACAAATAAATAACTTTTTAATCACTAATTTTAACTATTTTGAGAGGATATTTTCATAAAAGCCTAGTGTTGAGGCTGCTTTGTCCGCTCTGGCAACAGCACGTATTTAGATTAGCTAGCCAATACAAAAAGCTTAACTTTTTCATTTTCATCCTTGACAACTTGTTTCTTTAATTTTTCAGAATGGCTCAGCAGTCGGGCCAATTACCATAGCTCCGTTCCTCGGTCTAGCGATCTACGGCTTCGACTTTGCGCATCGCATCCCTCTGATGATGAACATCCTGATGAAGACCTCCTTCCTCAGATGCGGCATTGTTGCCATGGTACTCACAATATTCGGCTTCGACAGGACATCTTTGGAATGCAACGATATCTATTGCCACTTCGCGAAGCCAGACGTTCTGTTCAAATACTTGGATATAGATAAAACCTCCGTGTGGTCCGAAATCGCGATAATGCTGGTTATAATGTTGGTGTTCAGATCTCTCTGCTACATAGGGTTGAGATGGCGGTTTTCGACGTGATCTGTTGTTAAACTTTTAGGAGTAAAATTATCAATGTGATATCCCAATTTTTAGAGCTTTATTGATGTGTGCAAGTAATTGTGTGTGTGTGAGTGGTCATTTTTATAAGTGAATGCCGGTATCCTAAGAGTACGTAAATATAGATAATTATACAGATTCGGTTTTTGGATAGCTAGTAAGAAACAAATTATTCATAAATCACACAGAACACAATGAATAAACAATTAATGTATTTATATTCCTAATGTAAGGTTTTTTAGTACATATGCTCAAAATTATGAAAACACACTGATAGAGATACTTATTTAATGTCAGTGAACCAAATGATAATAAACGAATGTTCTTATGAAACTCGCCAACTGAATGAGTCCGTTGCGTCTTTTTAATTTTATATATAATGAAGTTATTCTGTGGTCATGTTTAGACTAAGTATGTACCATTATTCCAATGACATACATTGAAAGATCTACCTAATATAACTACTTACTAGTGAGAAAAATATTATTGAATGAATAATTTCCAATATGTAGAAGTATTAGCGGATAACAATTATGTCTTTATGTATAGTGAAATGATTATTCCATCAAAATGCCTTGCCAAGTGACACTTTTGTCTAAGAGTACCTACCTAGGTAAGAATATACCTACCTTAGTATATTTATTAGAAACAGACTGTTTAACAAAATGCAACATAATTTTAAGTTAATAAATTTTTAATGTAATTTTTTACTTTCGTAATAAATGTCAGCATGAAACAAGTTTTTTTCTAACCATTATTTATATTGCTCCAATATAAGGTCACTATTACTATGTGGCCCCGTGACCACTAACCTTCAACATGATTTTTCTCCTTTAAGGCTCCATTTCTGAGTAATTAGGTCACAATGCAGATTATTTTTCCAGAATATTTTTCCAACAAATATGTATTTAATTTTTTTTAAAAAGAATGTATCATAATCCTGAAAGTGGTTGGTCAACATAACAATCGCATTTTAGTAGTAATCATTTATTTAATAGTATTTAATCACAAAAAAGTATGTAGTGTTCTTTACTAAAACTCGACACCGACACCACCAAAATTCAGCATTTTTTTCGTACTTGGCGACTAGTAAAAATTGTTCGTATTGTCAAATTCCCTTTCTGCGAATACAGAGGATTATGTTACCTATTATATAGGATAAGATAAGATAAGAATATTCTTTATTGTATACCGGAAAAAAATGTCTGAAGCATAACATGCCTTCTAATATCAAATCCTGTAGAAGACAGTACAAGGTTATTTTTAAAATGTGCAATTCTTAAAATACGTCAATTTCAGGTTGACAGCACAGATTAAAAAGAAAAAAAGACAAGTCTGTTGACAGCTTGTTTTTTTTAGGATTATTGTTTTTTTTTAATTTATCTTGTTTAGCAGCTTTTTTCTGTTTTGTAGCGGCGCTATCTGAAACCATGTGTGCTAAATGAACAAGCTTCAATTCAAATCAGCAGTAATTGAAATTCAGTTATTTTCACATAATTTCATGTAAGTAAATGATATGTTTCGAAAAAATAACAATCTGAGAATAAACTCTAAGAACATAAAGTTCTTCCCCACTAAGTCTAAGTTAATGTATTTCCCTAGGTTTACGTAAGTTTATTATTGTATTTAATCTTCTTCTTGCACTACCCGTCGCCAGTCTCTTCAAAACCAAAGGTTTGCTGGAAGAGAATGCTTCTTGCATTAAGCACGCCCTTGTACACTTACAATGTAATTAGTGCAATAAAGAATAAAAATAAATAAAAATAAAGTTGTTCCATAACACATGGCATATTTCAGGAATTGTGCACTTTTAACATAACCCTGGATACATAATGCAGCAGTATACCTTTACTTCCTTCCCATAGCCTTGTCCCGTTTCTTCTTGATATGCTTCGGGATTTTGGATTTCCTCTTTTCTGCCTTCTCGAGCTTTACAGCCTTCTTTCTAGCTTTCTTGCTGTCTGGGGACTCGTCCCTGGGGCGGGCGCTGTTGCTGAAGCCCGACCCTGGAAATAGTAGAAAAAAAACCCATATCAGTAAAATCGCCTGGAAACTGAAACCTGCCCCTCTACTCTCGGTGTTATTGTGTTCAAATTGCGTCACAATTAAATGCGATACGTAAGAAATAACGACTTAGTAAACGTTTTAGTCGTAAGAAATCGCATTAAACTTATTGGAACCTCAGAGCGCATCGGAAACTAAAAGCATATTTTGGCCAAACTATTAAATAAGTGTAAGGCAAGTTGGCTAAGTTAGCGTTGAGAGTACAGGGGCTAGTCAGTCTTCGGACAACATTTCAAGTAACACTTACTTGACTTACAAAAGTTTCAGTTCAAAGATAGAAATAAAAGTTGTTGCATTACGAGGAACTCATCATCATCATCATCATCATCATTATCATCATGATCATCAGCCATTTGACGCCCACTGCAGGACATAGGCCTCCCTCATGGTTTTCCAAGCCACCCGGTCTTGTGCCGCCTGCATTCAGCGACGCCCCGCCACCGTAACCAGATCGTCAGACCATCTAGTGGGGGGCCTTCCCACGCTGCTTCGCCCGGTTCGCGGTCGCCAGGTGAGAACTTTTTCGCCCCAACGGCCATCAGTTCTCAGAGCTATGTGCCGAGCAACTCAATATATAGTAAAAGATTTGAAAAACATACACTTTCCACACACCCCATAACAGAAGCCTATTGTTGGGCTTAGGCCTGCTCATGATTCTAAACTGTTTAAGCATATTTAAAACTAAACTGTTTAAGTAATCCTATTTCAAATCAAATTTTAATATTTGCGGTGATTTAGCTCAAATGTTAAAATAAGCACTGAAACAATAAATAGAGCTTGAATTAAAGTATATAGACTGAAGATATTGGCTCACATCTTTGGTACTTCAGTACCAAAACCAATATCTTCAGTTCTATATCTGCGTTAGATAGTTAAACCACGGCCAATAAGTAAAGTCTGAAATTATCAATTTTATGTCCAGATGTTTCATACAATCTTGAAACTTGATTTAGTCAAATTGTATGAAAAAATAAAAAAGATAATTTAGAAAGGGTTCCTAAGTTATGCATTACTTAAATTTTGAGACAAAAAAGGTAAACAATAAAATCTTCTTAATCATCATAAGTTTAACCCTTACATTGCGTCAAATACCCTAAAAACCCATCTCAACCAACTGGATATATGGCTGGCTGAATGGCGTATACAAGCGAGCCCAACGAAGTCTGTGCACATAATTTACCCGAAGGAGAGGAGACTGCCTGATTTGGACTGGTGAGTCCAAATGAGAGGAAAAACGCTTCCACACAAATCCTGTGTCAAATATCTTGGCTGTCACCTCGATCGCGGAGTGAACTGGAAGAACCATAATTATCATAGCTAAGAGAAACAAACTCAACAGGAGATATAATAATTTATACTGGCCCAGCTAGCTATCAAAACTATCACTGACGAGCAAAGTCCTTGTATATGTCGCATGTATGATAAATTGAATTTTCGGAAAAATTCTACGGATAATCCGAAAACACGGATAATTAGACAATGGTAATGACTAATGACACATCTCAATCTTATTTTATCAAATCATCCTTCGACATATAAAATTCCAATTCCAAATTCAAAAGTGTTTTATTCAAAGTAGCACAGAAACTGCCACTTAATGAACGCTACAAGTCAAACTAGGTGTCCATTTCAAAATCTAAATCATTTTAGAGAAAAAACGGTCAAAAAACTCCAAAATTAGTCTGAAGTTTTTAATAAACATACAAGGCTGTGATAAAACCCATATGGACCTAGGCCATTTAACTTTGGGGTTCTGCCAGCAAATGTAATGCTAAGATACTACAGAGGTTTCAAACCGAAGTACTCCGCACCATCTGTGCTGCGCCATAGTTTACGCGAAATGAAGAGATCCACGACTATCTGGAAATACCAACTATTAAAGAAGAAATACTAGCCCACGTCACCAAATACATAACCCGAATACAAAGCCATAAAACTCCTTGCTGCAAAAGCGACTGCGCTTAAAAAACGATGTGGCGCGCCTAAAAAGAAAGAATAATTATTCTAAAATCTTAATTGAGAAATTAATATGCACTTATTTCATACAATAAATTTTATAAATTCAATGAAGTTTGATGTTGCTGGACATCAACTTTTCAAGTTAAATTGAAAGCAATCTGATAAACGCACAATGTGATGCTGATGGAAGATAATCAAAACGAGAAGAAAAATCTCATTTCGATTATCATCAAAAAGCTTACGTTTATTTTCTCCATCCTCGTCTGATCCACTGCCTGATTCTTCATCTGTTACATCATCATACCCCAAGATCTCTGGCTTTTCAGCTGTACCAGTTAGATCAGTAGTAAATCCTGTAATCTTCTGGTATGTCAGGTCTTCTACATCGCCTTTCTTTGCCTTGCTGATGTCACGTTCAAAGTTGATAACCTAGAAAGTTACATGTTTGAATATTAAAAATATTTTCTAACAAACATGCCTGTATCCCAGAGGGGTAGGCAGATACAGACCCTGGGGTCTGCCACTTGCCACGATCCTGACAGATCTCTTTCGCTTACTTGTTGCATGCATGCACGCCGATTTGGGGTACTTTAATCTTTCCTAAAAAGTAACTGGAAACTTTCAGTAGTTTTCAAACAGATAATTATGTTATTCCACTTACTTCGGTCAGCCGTTTAGGAATAAAGACATTCTTGAAAGCCTCCTCTTCAATCTGTTCTTGAGCTGTCATCTCATCGAAGTTTCTTGATGCAGCCTTCTCAGACAACTTCTCTAAACAGTCCTCAAGATTCTTCTCAGTTATTGACGGATCTGTTATAAAGTCAAACAACTCTTTTACAGTGAGTGTAGCTACACCTTTCTTTCTGAAGAAGTCTGATACATTTGTGCAATCTTTTCGTAGAAATTCTAATGCATGTGGATGGTCATGCTCTACTGACTGTGACACATCAATAACTACAACATTGCCTTCATGGTAGAGCAGATTAAACTCAGATAAGTCAGCATGCACTAGTTTACAGATGTTGTAAAGTTTCCACATCATTGTGACACAATCTCTGTATAGGGATCTGGCAGTTGACTGTGAGAGTTCAACATCTTTTAGTTTTGGGGCTGGCCATCCTTCGTAACCCATGAAAGTCATGACTAGAACATGACTTCTTAAGATCATTGGTTCGGGAACATTTAGGCCCGCATTGTACATTCGTACTAAGTTTCTCATCTCTTTTTCAGCCCATGTTCGCACCATTTTCCGTGGGTTAGAACGGCAGTAACCATTTCTGAACCTGTATTCTCCTGACACATATTTGTCTCGGTCTTTGAATACAAGAATTGATGTTTTATAGATTTTGATAGCAAAGTCTTTACCATCTCTTGATGTGGCATGGTAAACATTGGCTTCTTTGCCTGTAGATATGCAGCCATTGATTTCGCTTATTGTGCCTCGGTTAAGTAACTTGAAAAGAATCATTCGGGTGCGTGGATCCATGACTTGTTCGGCAGTAGCTCTATCATGTTTGTCTTTAGTTCTGATTCTCTCATTATCAGATTTTCTGTCATTCTGGTTCATGAACTTTTCGGTTTTGCTGGACATGACAGGCTCATATCTGTCAACATTAATTTTATTGACATATTTTTTGAATAGTTTCTCACTGGGCTGGTAAGTGTTGATTTTGTTCGAAGGGGTCTGTGTGTTAAGGTTTTCTTTCTTTTTTAAAATACCACCATCATCAGAATCTCCGAAGTAATCATCCGAGTCCAGGTCACTTTTTTCTTCATCATCTTCATCATCATCATCATCATCATCATCACTGTCTAGTTTCTTGATCTCTGGTAATTCTGCAAACTTAGAGAAAACATCCTTATACTGACTGTTGGGGTAATTGAGTATGATGAATGATGAATTAAATATGCTGTACTTATGGGTTACCGTAGGCACTGACTGAAAATCAGCGCTGAGGGATCACTTCCTCAGCATACCGCTGAGTCAGCTGCCTTTTGTGGCAACGTAGATACACCACAGGCTACATCTATGGTCCTGTTTTATTTATTCGTTTTGTCTGTTGTGTATTTAGTTTTCTTTCTGTTGTTGTGCATATTATGTTACTTATGTGCTTATTTTGTTTCTGTGATGTATCTTGTTGGTATAATAAATGACTTTCTTCTTCTACTTATAAAACACCAGAGTTCCCTAAAGACCCCATTGACAATGCGTCCAACACTCCAAATGGACTGCTAGCATTCCAATATCTGCCCATCAATGTAGAAAACACCATCCCTTTTTAAGATGGCAGGAATGGATTTCCAATCAGATGTAAATCCATCACGCCACTCCCAATGCATAGGTGTAGCACATTGTTATGTTAACAATTAGAGATTTTGTTTGGGCTAGCATTGAAATGTAAACACTTGCTTGTGGCAAAATCAATGACGCCGACTACCAAAATAAATATGAGAATTTTAAGGACAAGACGAAAATGCAAATGCTGTTACTGTCAAAATCTTCTTTTTGTAGAACAGCGGGACTCCGTCCCGGCGGATGCACCATCAGTGGGCTTGAAATTCACTTAGTCGTATCGTGGGGGCCTTTAGCAACAGAGTACTACCACCTGTAATACTAATACTACAAATACGGCCCAAAGGCAGCGGCTAACATAGTACATTGACATTCAGCAAACAGAATGTAAATTCTTTACGTTGAAATAAATTATTGATTCTGAATCCTACCACTCAAGGAACATTACAGAAGAGGAGCTTTTTTTGGAAAATTCGCCCTCAAAGAGGTGTTGGTAGTGAGAGGTTGAAGTGGTCACATTATCTAAGCGTGCGGAGTCAGGGACAAAAGCTGGGTACCAAGGTAACTTATAGAAGAGACTAAGACTCACAATCTGTCGATTCTATGTAAACCAGAGAATACCTACAAGATACCATATTCCTACATAGGTTAGTTTTCTTATAAATACTTACTCGTACTGACTTGGCTTTAGAGACAATATCTTCTTCGTAATTATTTGACAGTACATCAGCCATTTTTGTTATACTAAGTTTTATCGCTCGCGGCTAGAATGAAAATTGCACGTGGAAAATGTAACAAAAACAATCTAATGTAATCCAGGGGAGGCAATAACGCACGTCCCAATAACGCACACCCCCATAGCGCACACCCCGATAATGTACAGCCAATAATCCGTGCACATGTACATGGATTATTGGCTGTACACTATCGGGGTGTGCATTATCGGGCTGTACAAAATTGGTACGGGGCAATAATCCGTGTCCAACCATAGATAAGAAAATCACTTGATAGAGTGGTGCCTCGTTTACAGAAGCTATTTTGATTTACTTATTTTCAAAGCTGCGTTCAAAATAAATATAAAATAATTGTCAGACATGTTTCTGTTTATGCATCAGATTAACTAGGTATTTTAAAGTTAGTATTATTATACGTAAGCTGAGAGATAAGTAAGCGTAAGACAAACAATATCAACCGGATTATGAATGGAGACAAGTTCTCAGACTAACCTTCGTGTGACTGCTAAGGCTCGTGGTGGTCCATCTTGAACGAGAGCGTTCCGTAAAGGATTATCCATGTAAAATCTGTGATTAAAATGCGGTGCCGGTGACGTGCTGGCACAACGGTACAGACTCAAAAAACCTTTAAATACATTTACATGCATTAAAGCTATCGTAAAAAATGCCTGATGTAATTAATCTTAATTTTCTTTTCTGCGTACTTTTTGCACCTAAAGGTATGCAATTTCTCGCCTACACACACTCGCATACAGTGGAAATGTAGGAAAACAATTTTTCGATTTAGGGATTCGTTTTCGAAAACTAAATATTTAGCTTTGAAGCTCCTATTTTGGTACGAGTTGGGCGCCCCATCTCCCGGATACAGGGTTAGAAACGCGAAAAAATGTAAAATAGTAACACACAATAATAAACTTAAATGGAAAACTATCACGGCTAAGTAGGCTTTACAAGTTAAAAGGCGATGAGGATGAAGTTCTTCTGACCATACACTACTTTTATGTTTAGGTTAAAATATCTTATAAACTTACAAAATTTCAGATGAAATCTAAGCTAGTCTATACTCGGCTTCATGCCTGACCAGTAAGTTCTCAACTCCATGGATCAGTACCTAAATGGTGGAAAGAAAAATTCTGTGAAATTATAAGTAAGGATAGTCCGCTATTCTAGGGTAGTTAAATTACACTGTACTTTATTGAATAGTCTAGTTTTTTTTTTAGGGTATAAAATACTATTACCATGGTTTCTTTACAAATGTAGTAGTAATAGTAGGTAACTAATGTTTTGGCATTGCAAGTTGTTGATTGCACTCATGATGGGATCTTGTGCTCATGCCAATTTATGTTTTAGATGTAATAGGTACTATTTGAGAAAACAACTCGACCATAGGGCAGTGGCTCTCATTGTACCTGGACATTTAACAAAGAGAATCTAAATTATTATTTTCAGATAAGTTTTTGATTTCTATCGACATCAGAAGAGTAGCTTGTGAACAAAGTAATACAATAGCTACTCAAGCGAATTATTGTTATCTGGCTCGTATGTAAGGAACGAGTTCATTAGCAGAGTTAATGAATAAGAAAGTATTACAGGCATCAACTAGAGCACTCGTGATCGACTGGTGAAGATAATTGCGGCACGAGAAACTATCCTTATATTGTACACGTTCGAAACTTCACAGACAACTCAGCAGCTGCTACGTGTAGGTTCATGAACCTGGCTCATCTCTCCATTGATAGATTTGGCACGGGAACCGGCTGCAGGAAGGAACTTGGTTTCGGGCATTTTAATTTAGGCATTGCGATCAATGTGGCGCCGGATTAAGAATAGCGTCACTCCATTTTCTTCCGTGGCTGTCGTAGAAGGCGACTAAGGAAATAAATTACCAGGAGACGGGCAGCAGCGTCTTCCTGAGATTCCAGCCATATACTGCGATCGCCAACCCGCCTGCCAAGCATGGAGATTATGGCAAAACCCCTCATGGTTTTAAAAACCATGATGGAGGCCTTTGTCCTGCAGTGGTCGTCAAATGGCTGATGATAATGATTGCGACCAGTTGTAATGGCTGACACGCCGGCACCCACAAGTAATCTGTTTCACATACTGAAAAACGCGTCTTTTGTTTCGAGTCCCAGCTGAGGTAAAGCCGTCAATCACCTTGAAGAAGAATAGGTACCCATTAATAGGGATTTATTATTTATTACTTTGTGCGTCACCCTTTTCGAAGTTCAGAAATTACATTCGGTTTTTTTAATTGAATGAATGAATGTCTAAACTTTCTAATAAATTTCTAATTAATAAATTTTCTAAACGAATCCAACATGTCAAGTAAAATGCGCTAAACATATGTGAACGGGGCACCGACATGGACGTCAATTATTGGTCGTACAAAATCGTGCGTGCGTTATCGGTCCGTACCGATATTGCGCGACCCGATAACGTACGGGAAATAATGCACACCCCAATAATAGGTGTCCCTTGGGCACGCATTATCAGGGTGTGCATTATTGGCTGTACGTTATCGGGTCGTACAATGTAGTGACCCTAATCCAGTACAGTAAAGTAGGTACTCTGTGCTGACAACCAACTCTGACATGTGGCGTGTTCTGTGCAAGTGACAGTAACAGTGTGACCACATTTAGATCAGTCAATATATTTCAGCCTCAGTCGGTAGCCACATTGAATAGCCAAAATGTGCCAAAATGTACCATTCACGTGTCACACGAATTTAGTCATGGGCGGGAGGTTAAAATTAAACAAAAACTGTGAAATTATCATTATGAAAATAATTTTCGATAAACCAAGCGGAAATCATTTAAACCTAGACACCTAACCTTCGTCGTTTCGACGAATACGCGACAGAAAAAATATTGTATCTTTTTGGTGCATGTGCGGATAACCATGGTGTCTCATGTTAACTCGGTGTTCATCACGGCTTGGCGAGAGGTGGCGGCAGCCAAGTACTACTTTTTTTCGAAATTTTACAAAAATATGTATAATATCGCAATTTATGGTGAACATAAAATTTATTTTTTGTGCTGAGTGGGCGTAAAAACGTTTTTTTCTCTAGTGTCTACAATTTAAGTTTTCTCTTAAAATGAACAACTCTTTTAAATTTCTTTTTTTTTTTTAATTTTCGGTTTTGGTCTGTAGAAACGTGTTACCATTTTAAACAGAAAGAAAAATAAATAAGTGTGATAAATAACAACAAATTATTTAACTAGAAACTAGGTATATATTTAATGTGCCTGAAACATCTGTGCAATAAAAGTAACAGAAACAAAAAAGTTTTATTTAAAACTAAACGCTTAAAAAAAAATGGGCGTCTAATTGATCTTCTCCCATACCCCATAATACCTAACCTAATAATAGATAATACCTAGGTGTATAGGAAAGATGTAATTTTTAGGGTTCCGTACCTCAAAAGGAAAAAACGGAACCCTTATAGGATCACTTTGTTGTCCGTCTGTCCGTCCGTCCGTCTGTCAAGACCCTTTTTCTCAGGAACGCGTGGAGGTATGAAGCTGAAATTTATATCAATTACTCAGGTCTACTGTCCCTTGAAGCTGTGAAAAAATCAAACTTCTAAGCCAACGCAATCAAAAGATACAGCCGTTTATGCCGCAAATTTTCGACACTTGCAAGGGAATCAAAACCTACAGGGTGCTTCCCGTGAACTCAGAATCTTGAAATTTGGTACGAAGCAACGTCTTATAGCATAGATAAAGGAAAAATTACGAAAATCATAAATTTTTAGTTACATCACATAATATATTTTTTTTAATAATTTTAAACTTACTACCCATTTCCTCATAAACGCGTAGAGGTATTAAATTGAAATTCATACCAAATACTCAGGTCTATAATACCTTTAAGCTGTAACAAAATCTAACTTCTATGTCAACGCAATCAAAAGAAACAGCAATTTAAGCTGCATATTTTGAAACTCGCAAGTACTCGCAAGGGAATCAAAACCTAAAGGGTACTTCCAGTCGACCTAGAATCTTGAAATTTGGCATGAAGCAACGTTTTATAGCACACATAAAGGAAAAATTTCGAAAACCTTAAATTTTTAGTTACATTACAAAATATATATTTTTTAATAAATATAAACTTATTACTTTTTTCCTCATGAACGCGTAGAGCTATCAAGTTGAAATTCATATCAAATACTTAGATCTAATTGCCTTTAACCCGTGAAAAAATGTTGTTGACATTGCAGGTTTGTACGGAACCCTCGGTGCGCGAGTCCGACTCGCACTTGGCCGGTTTTTTAATGTAAAATGGTTACATGGTTTCTTCCCGTCCCATTTCTAGTAGCACGATCCACACGGTTACATCACACACTAAAAGGACTATTAGCACAACAGGCGCCATATAAAGAAATTCGTCTACGCTACCCCTTTTCCGCCAAATAAAAGTATGCTAAAACCGTTTTGCGTATGAGGCAGAGGAATACATTGCTTTCTTTACATTGTATAACATTCGATCGGTAGGTACTTAATATAAACACGCGCTATTCAGGTATTGTAAGGTCTGAAAAGTTCACCACAACACAGGCTTGACCTAGCATGGTAACAACAGTGTTTACATTGTAACCTTTTTCGTACATTTTGTAGGAAGACAATATAAACAAATCAAAGGCTTTCCCTGCCCAACAATGAAATCATAGTAAGTAAAGAGTGGCTGCATACTGCATACTGCGCATACGCTATTCAAAATGTACCATAAATACACTCGAAGAAAAAGTAAAAGGTAAATGAAGGTACAAGAAGGCCCGAAATCTACTACAAAAGTAGAAATCTTCCTCATGTGGTCACACTTGACATAACCTTCATGTGAACGTTTCAGACAACGCAAACTCAGATTTTGTAATGGAGAACTAGCGAGTGAGGTTAAGCGAATTTTCTTTGTTTATCTTAATATTTTTCTAAGCAAATGTAAATTAGGAAAATAAGTAGGTAAGTAATATCCTTCCAACAGAGTTAGGTAGTACGTATACGGAGGATTGTTATTCGGAGTAACGGAATGAACGAAAATTGCGTTTCAAAATCGTACAGACGTATATTATATTGTTGATCATCTCAGTCAGCAGCCTGGGTAGTACGACAATTTATTATCTCAGCCCGGGTTGCAGATTATCTCAGCCTGGGTAGTACGACGACGCTAGTCACACATTTTAAATGTCAAGAGTCGCGACTTTCCAGTACATTACTGTCAAATTCGTAAAAAAAAGCGGTGGTAGCCCAGTGGGTAGAACATTGGACTCTGAAGCGGGAGACCCAGGTTTGATTCCCAGTGTGGGCATGTACCTAGTTTTCTTTCTAAGTTATGTACATTTGTGAAGTTAGGTATAGTAGCAATACCACTCGCTAACCGTGAAGGAAAACACCGTGAGGAAACCTGGGTGTCTGAGCTATTCACGTAACTCAGCGCTTGAAATCGCCAATCCGCACGCGTGGGGATTAAGCCCATACTCTCTCTGAGAGAAGGCCTGTGCCCTACAGTGGGACGTTGTATAGGCTGCTTATGATTATGATGACTGTCAAATTATGACATGTTAGCGCCACAAAATAGCGTGACTTGCGCCATCGTTCTACCCATGCATGTACATTTACACTTTATAGAGTTAACTTTTTAATGAAAGTGCAATGAAATGCATATTAAAAAGAATAAAAAAGAAGATTTGTGGGATTGCAAGGACCACTACAGCGAGCCAGTAAATCTTTTCACTCGTGCCTCTGTCTACTCGTGTCTCTGACTAAGGCCGTCTTACACCACTTCTTAAATGTCACCAAAGTCGCCATTTAAAACGACTTTTGTATAAGGAATTTTAGTTAAGTAAAGTTTAAGCCACATTTAAGAAATTCGTGCAAGGGGGTCTTATTAATAAATTGTGGCGTAATTTCGAACATAATAACATAGCCCATCCAGGGCTGAGCAGGGGAGACTTCCACAGTATAATTGGTATCACACACTCCGAATTAATATTGTTGAAACAGGTGGTGCAGTTTCCGTCAACGCAGGAAACTTGGCGCACTTAACTTGCACCGGAAAGTTGTCCGCTTTGTTTTAATTTCGTACAGTCGAGCGCTCGGGGATACGCGTGCACTTTGCTCCGTTCTGTTAAGGGCGAATTTGCAATGAAAATGTAAAAGTAGATAGATAAATAGATAGAGAACACTTTATTGCACAACTAGGAGATAGTATTACAAATAGTTTCTTGCCTTAAAAGTACCTTCACATGTTTTCTGCAAAATCGCCGACAGTCGACTGTACTTTAGACTGCAGGTAAAAATTATACAGGGTTTAGTAACATTTTGGACCACAGATGTTTTACTCCGAAGCCCAAAAATATATCCACTTAAAGAATTTACATACTGTTTGTTGAATTAAAATGTACCTACAATGTTATCCGCTGTCTTCGGGTCGATTTTTAGTGGAGAAAAAGACATCGAAAACAGACTCCACTCTGATCATCTATTCTCAAATCGTCTTATTACCTAACAACCAACAACATTAAAAAAATGTATTATAACTATTAGGTTTGCTGACGACTTTTCATTTGATTGACTCGTTGTTCTAGAGGTCTGATGATGATGTCCTCCTCGTCGTAGTCCGACGACGGCGACCTCAAGTATTGGTAGGACTTCTGACTATCTGACTATATATATATTGGCTATGTTCCTCCATAACTCTTAACCGATTTCGACAATTCTTTTTTTGTTCGAACAGATATAACGTCCCATTGGTCCCATTTTAATTTGGTGAACTCTTCAATGGACAGCAGTAAATAAGCCCTAATGGGGCCCATCCTTTAGTAATATCCGTATGTTTCATAAAATAGCGTAAAAGTAGTCCCAAGTTAATTTGGTGATGTTCTGGTGAAGGCTTTCGGAGATGGAAAAGAACATCAAATTTTGAAGCAACGAATTAAGTAGGGTAAATTATGATTATAAGGGACTTATTTATTTCTCTCCCGCTCCCCCACTAAAAATTGAAAAATAAATAGTTTTAAATAAAAAATAAAAACCGACTTCGAAACACTACAGCACTAAAAGTTAAAAATAATTTAAATAATTAGAATTATTTATACATGTAGGTCTTGTAGAAGTATAATTTGGAGCCGGTGCCTAAAATATATGTGCTGATCTTGAAACTGGGCTTGTTTTTGGGCTTGGCTTGAAATTGAAAATTTTTTTTTTTGAAAGTTCGTTTACATTGGGTGCAGTGATGTGCACCGCAGTCATTGTACATTTAAGAGTAGGTGGGCTTGCTTGAGTCAGGGTTATTAAGACTTAGTAGGTCGTGAGTTCGATGCCCACTGGGGGCTCAGTCTGACTGTATTTCCATGTTTGTAGTGTCCTTGCCTGGTTAACATAGCACATTGGCACCAGGACAAGTGGTTGTGTTGTGTGTAAGTTATTATTATTATCAACTCTCAAAGGATCCTTTACATTACGGGCGACATTGTAGCCAAAATGTAAAGGTCGAGCTGGTAGGTCGGTTGACTGTACCCCCGCCCTTCCGGCGAAGCTTCGAGTCGGCAATCAATTAAATTGAATTTACGACTGTTCTGTCGCTGCTATAGCGGGCCCGAAACTTGATGTCGAGAATGTTCGCACTGAGAACTTTAGCCGCCTTGCGGGCATATGTACAGTTGGCTGCAGTTGTTGTCAATCTGAATTGAACTTTAATATTTAGAAAAGAGTTGAATGTAGAGTTCGACTGAGCAAGGTTCTTGGTCGTGGGTCCTTTAAATTACAATTTACTTTGAGAGCTTTAGTTTTGTAAGGCACTTTTTGCAAAAAACGGGCTGCAGAAGAAGATATGATATTTTTTAATACGGTGTTTGACACGATCAACAATGAATTATTTCATATGCTCGATTAAAACAATAATTACAAAATATCTCGGAAAATGTATCTCTTTTAGTGAGTTATTACAATTTTTAAAATTGAAAACTTCAAAAGAGTGCTCTGAAATGTGACGCCATAAGCCAGTATTTTCATACAAAGTTCCGTTTTAAAAGTAACTCATTTGGTATTTTGTCAAATAGGTACCCAATTTGTGGTGCCAGTGAGCCTCTTAATTGTCGATACTGGGGAAACGGTTTTCATGTTTTAACAATATTTCAGTAAGTACTTCAGGGGTTCTTGTTGCAATTACCTTTAGTTTACATTGTCGTTATTTATCCAAATCCTGGGAACTAAATCCTTTCATACTTCCTTCGAGCCCTTGACTTATCATGTAAGGAAGTAGACCAATTTTGCTTTCGAGCCTTGACGGTGGTACTTAGCCATTGACCACTAGGATAGTAGAATGTTAGTTAGCTATTGACCTCTTTTGCTTTCGAGCCTTGACGTAAGTGATATAAGAAAGGTGTTACTTAGCCATGACCACTAGGGTAGTGAAATTTTACTTACATATTGATCGCTTTTGCCATTGAGCCCTGACTCCTCCATACAAAAACGGAATCGTCGAGCCTTGACGTAAGAAGAATAAGAGACTGCTAACACTAGTTAGACATTTAATAACCACTTTTTTATTAACTGACTAAAAGGAGGAGGTTTTAAAAACCTAGAGGAGGTTCTCAATTCATCGGAATCTTTTTTTTTCTTATTTTTTTTGTGTGTGTTCCCTGATTACTCAAAGATGCCGGGCGGGACTGATTTGGAAAATTATGTATTGTTTGAAAGGGAAGACTTTACAAGTGGTACCATGGTCAAAAAGTTAGGATCTGATGAATCCTAGAGAAATCGAGAGAACTCTTCAAATTTTAAAGACACACTTGAAGCGATTTTGTTGTTTTTTTTTTTATAGTGATTCGTGGATTTGCTCTCTAAAAACACAATTTGGTGGAGACATATTCACAAAAAATCGAGAAATACATATTTTTAAATAAAAACCGACTTCAAAACACTACAGCACTAAAAACACAGAAATAATTTAACCAAGTACGACCTTTAAATTCGATGTCGGTAATGTAGAAGTATAGTTCGGAGCTGGTATCAAGTACCAACTTCAAAACACTACAGCACTAAAACACAGAAATAATTTAAAGAATCATCATCATCAGCCATTTGACGCCCACTGCAGGAGATAGGTCTCCTTCTTGGTTTTCTCCTCCTGCTTGATATTGATAGTATTTATTTAAAGTTTAAAATAGATGGCGTTGTGCGAGCGAAGGTTGTGTTTTAAAAATAGATGACGTTGTGCAAGAATCGTATAAATGGCTTCTGTGGCGGTACCAAGTTCGCCAGGACAGCTAGTACTTACTAAAACTGAGCTAGTTTGCGTGGCGATGTAGAGTTCAATTCAAAAAGCATGTAACATACTTACTAAAACTTTACTGAGCCTGGTTGGTCGGCATAGTAGAAAGTTCCTATTAAATCAATATCATTATGTTTTAACGATAGCACTTGATATTTTGTTATTGTTTCAGTCCTGAATTGTGTTACCATAGTATTGGTACTTACCAGCCAGTCGGCTTAAAACTAATTAACAAATAACGACTTTAGCAAATTACAGTGGGGCAGCTTTGATTGCTTTTATTATTCAATTCAAAATTGATTGATAGAAATGACCGCCATACAATAATTGTCAGGTAGTTTTCACTGAATGACGAATTGAAGTTCAGGGTCCGTAGAGTTGGTCGCATGTAAACGGATGGTTTGTTATTTAACTTTGACCTGTATGATTATTTGGATACGAGCTAAGAATTAAATTGAGTGTGGAAATATAACCTAGTTATAAATATAGAATCATTAGTCCTGAGAATTTTACTTATCTCGGCTTACAGAATTATGTATGGGATCTTCACTAGATTACCTCGACGCTTGAAATTGCCAATCCGCAGTGGGCAAGCGTTGAAATAAAGCCTATACTCTGTCTCTGAGAGAAGGTCTATGTGGGAAGTAATAGGCTACTTAAAAAAAAAATCTACTTTAAAATTACCAAGGTTTCCACCATAAAAGTAATCCTGATTTGTGTCTTAAACCGGAAAATTGATATTTTTTTTTAAAAGAAAAGTTCAAAGTCGTAGAACGATAGTTGTTACCTATACTCGTGTAAATGACAAAATCTAATTGATATTATTCAGAAATTGCGCATTTTAGAATTAACACGTAAATCGATAAGTAAGATTCGCTCCGTATAATCGAGGCGCTGGACACCGCCAGCGCCTCGATTATAATTATGCAACATTACATTGCATAAACAGTGTCCCGGGGGGGTAGGCAGAGACCAAGGTTTGCCACTTGTCACGATCCTGCCTGACTTCTTTCGCTTCATCAACATTCATGCACGCAAGATGTATCCGATAAAAAAAAAAACCGGCCAAGTGCGAGTCGGACTCGCGCACCGAGGGTTCCGTACAAACCTGCAAGGTTTACAAAGTTCGTTCATTACGACAATCGAGTCATAACTATGGTATTTTTATTGCAAAACATGAGGAAAAAAGTAATAAGTTTATATTTATTAAAAAATATATATTTTGTAATGTAACTAAAAATTTAAGGTTTTCGGAATTTTTCCTTTATGTGTGCTATAAAACGTTGCTTCATGCCAAATTTCAAGATTCTAGGTCGACTGGAAGTACCCTTTAGGTTTTGATTCCCTTGCGAGTACTTGCGAGTTTCAAAATATGCAGCTTAAATTGCTGTTTCTTTTGATTGCGTTGACATAGAAGTTAGATTTTGTTACAGCTTAAAGGTATTATAGACCTGAGTATTTGGTATGAATTTCAATTTAATACCTCTACGCGTTTATGAGGAAATGGGTAGTAAGTTTAAAATTATTAAAAAAATATATATTATGTGATGTAACTAAAAATTTATGGTTTTCGTAATTTTTCCTTTATCTATGCTATAAGACGTTGCTTCGTACCAAATTTCAAGATTCTGAGTTCACGGGAAGCACCCTGTAGGTTTTGATTCCCTTGCAAGTGTCGAAAATTTGCGGCATAAACGGCTGTATCTTTTGATTGCGTTGGCTTAGAAGTTTGATTTTTTCACAGCTTCAAGGGACAGTAGACCTGAGTAATTGATATAAATTTCAGCTTCATACCTCCACGCGTTCCTGAGAAAAAGGGTCTTGACAGACGGACGGACGGACAGACGGACAACAAAGTGATCCTATAAGGGTTCCGTTTTTTCCTTTTGAGGTACGGAACCCTAAAAAGATAAATATGGTTGTCTGGAAGAGATTCCTTTTAGGGATACGGCCGCCGTCTGTACTCTTAGGTTAGGCAATATCTGTGCAATTTCTTTTATTTATGTACAATAAAGTGTTCTGTATCTCTATATAACTATCTGAATAATAAAGGCGGAGAATGTATAAGAAATAAAATTATGTGATAACACTTATTAAAATCCACTAACAATAAATTAACGAGAGTAATGGAAAACTTGCACTAAAAAATGTTTTAATAGGATAGGACACGTTAAAAGATAAATGAACGTGGTATTTTTTTCTCCGCGACTAATACTTTTTGTCGAAAAGTCAATATTTTCAGTACGTGGTACTGAAACGCGCCATACAAATTGACCTGAGACTATGACCTCACACCCTAACGTAACGCCTTATATTGTATAAAGCGTTTATCAATATTTAAGTTATCTCGTAAGAAACCGAAACCGAATAAGAAACCGTTCAGAATTCAATAACACAGCGAAATCTAATAAGTTTTATGTTATTACATAAGCAGCCTATATACGTCCGACTGTAGGGCACAGGCCTTCTCTCAGGGAGATAGTGTGGGCTTAATCAGCACGCGTGCCCACCGCGGATTGGCGATTTCAAGCGCTGAGGTATGCTAATAGCTCAGACACTCAGGTTTCCTCACGATGTTTCCTTCACCGCTAGCGAGTGGTATTGCTACTATAACTTCACAAATGTACATAACTTAGAAAACCAAGTCATAGGTACATGCTCGCACTGGGAATCGAACCTGGGTCTCTCGCTTTCGAGTCCGATGTTCTACCCACTAGGCTATGTTATTAGAGTAACTTTATTTTTCGCATATTTTGCGACACCGAAAACCCCGAAATAATTATTTTTATTGTTTTATTTTTAAATTTTTCCTACGTTTTTATATAATTTCTATCGTATAAACGCAATGTCACTCCAATCTAAGTTAGACGCAAGTTCCCCATTAGTAACACTACCTATTGACGTAAAGGCCACACATTTCATACAGCTGTCACGTGGATTTGACGTTAAGTAGGTACTCATTTATTATTAAAATTGTTTTATGCGCCAAAACCAAGTTTTACACAAAGGTGAGCGATGTGGAACAGGAATTGGTAATTTAACTGATAAAATGATAGAATAGAATAAGCTTTTAATGAAGCAACAATTACAAACAAATCGTTACGGTCTTTAACGTAAGTTTGTATTGAATTTATATATACTCATGGCCTTTTTATCCGCTACGCCGTGATCGGAAAGAAATATGATTAAGTTTACTATGTTAGGCATCTACCTAGATCATGTCCTGGATTATAGTTTGCAAACTATTCCATCAACACACATAAAAACATTTTTAAGAAAGTAATAACATTCAGCAATTTCAGCTTTAAATTTAAAAAGATTCCATTATAGGTATACATAATCTAAAATTTCGTCCATCCATTACTACACATCCGTCAATAGGTACGATATTTTGCTCCTGTAATTTCCCATGATCTGCACTGGGTGATTTCATAACGGTTCTTAGGTAAAACACATGAGGATAAAACTCAAAATACACAGTTCGTAGAGTGACTTCAACTTAAATGATCAAGGAAACCAGTGATTCAAGCATTCATTCCTACGTTACTCTAATGCGGTAATCCCTCCTTACCTCATCGGAGTGATACCCGAATCCTTTGATAACAATAATGATACTACTGTGATAGCTTTTTAAAAATATAGCTTTGATAACAATTAAAACTGTACTTAGTTATCTGATCAAAAACTGCCAGCCAATTTGATTGAGTTCATTATATCCACCATCCACAACTCACGCTTTCACTGTACCTAATAGTATAATCCAGTCAACGTTAACGTCAACTTGGTAACGCACAGAATGAATCAATCACAGAGTGATTTACTCTGCCGCACATCTTGCGCTCATATTCCAGAAAGGCTAATCGTCAGGTCTGTGAACAGGCCCTAGAGTCTAATAAACAAAGTTTTTCAACAGAATTATATAAGCACAACGATAGCCGTTGTCATTCCAGTGCTATAACCCGCGAAAATTAAATAGGCATCTCTCGCGAAGAAGATCGAATCGCGCGAGGCACCGAGTTAGGTTGTACGAGTTATACCATTGGCATGCGATTGGTTACTAAACTACCAATAGTGTCAATGAAACAATCATTACCGTACTAATATGACTCTATTGTACATACAATTATGCATTTTAGAGACTCACCCCCCAGATTAGTCCCTTTTGTGAGCGTAGATTTACAGGAAGCAATAGTTCTTTAGGCGTTTTTTTAATCGTATCTCTACACGTGTTAAAAACGGCATTTCGAAGACAATACTGGAATGCAGTTTTTGTTGCAATTTGCAGTTGGCTAGTCAACCCAGGGTCAGTCAGTAGTGACCTTCGGGAAATGTTCATTAACGGAACAGACAAAAACTAACTTCCATGGTGAATGGTGATTTTATAGTACTGACGTACTGGCTAAAGTAACTGTTTGTGGCGTAAACTGTGTAGCTTTGTCTATAGAGACCATTTTGGATTGGCTAGTTATGAGTTGTAAATGCCGGTTCTCAGACATGCTGGCACCGTGGAGCTTATAATTTATTCAATCATAGGTCATTCAATACATACCTACCTAATTTGTTGTTTGAGCCTTTAAGCGTATTTTGAGACTTGAAATTACATAAAACCTTTAAAAAGTAAGAAATAGGTATAAGCGGTGGTAGCCTAGTGGGTAGAACATTGGACTCGGAAGCGGGAGACCCAGGTTCGATTCCTAGTGCGGGCATATACCTATGACTTTTCTTTCTAAGTTATGTACATTTGTGAAGTTGTAGTAGCAATACCACTCGCTAACGGTGAAGGAAAACATCATGAGGAACCACATACCTCAGCGCTTGAAATCGCCAATCCGCGGTGGGCACGCGTGGTGATTAAGCCCATACTCTCTCTCTGAGAGAAGGCCTGTGCCCTACAGTGCGACGTATATAGGCTGCTTATATAGGTATAATGGTTACAGGTTATTGTTGATTTCTGAATACGTCGGGGCACCCCTATGTAAGCTAAACAAGTGCCTAGTTTAGCGAAGTTCAAACGAAGAAAGTAAAAGCATAATTTCCGCATATTGTAAATACAATATTAGACAGTTCCGTTTGTTTGTGTTTGATCTTTTATGTTGAAGTTTTGTTTTAATCTGTTTTGATTTTGGTAATTTCGACACTATTCCAATCTATAAACGGTCCCCTGAAAGGAAGGGTCAATAATTTTTTGCAACCACTATTTTTTACTACTAAAGGAATCAGATTCATAGATAGTTAACATCTTTAACGTGTTTCGAGTTTTGTCTCATCTAAATATTAGCCAAACTGTACACCAAGAGCCCATTGCATTTGTTTAACTACATTAAAATGGAGCGCCACTCGTTACCTTACAAATTGGCCAAATGGCAATGAGTATTTAAGAAGGCTACTCACAATCGAACTAGCCAATGCGCGGTATGTGCGGCCGTGGTCGAGCGCGCGTTTAGTTTGTAAATATAGTAAAATAACCGCAGTCAAAATGCCAGCGGATTCGACGCAGATCGTCCCTCAGGATCAAGTTGAAGAGGAGAACTTTCACAGTCTCGCGGAACGGACGAAGCACGAAGACTTCATAAGGCGCGCGGCGGACCTTCTGATCGAGCGAGTGGTATTTGCCAGGTCGACCAGAACTTCAAAAGTCGTGGAATGGGCGGCTCCAGACGAGATCAAGAGGGCTCTCGATTTAAAACCGCGCACGAGTCCCGTATCCCACGACGATCTGCTGAAGATTATGGCCGATGTGAGATTGATTTTTTAACATGAAGCTTCTTCTTCTCTCTGCTTAACACTTCCAAGTTAAATAGCGAACAATAACATCGCTTGGGAAAGCTATTACTTAAAATTTTAAAGCTTTCTAAAACTGGGTTAACGCAGGCATTCGGAATAGTATGGTGTTCTAATCATTTTTTTGAGTAGACAGGCGTGAAGAGATCATATTTTTAGTTCTTTTTAACTATTTGTACATCAGGTTAATAATTAATGAATTAATTAATTTTGAACCTAATCTTAATGAAATTAATCGCCTCGTATACAGGGTGTAAAAAATCCCCATATCTATCTGAAAGGGGGCATAGGGGGGGGGGGGGGGGGGGGTATTAAAGCCATCGCTCGCGGCCACTGATAAACGCGATTCGAACGCATCGTACCCGGACGGGCACGGTTTCGTAAAAATGGAAGAAAAACATAATATGCTATGTATGCTGCAGCGCGAACTACTTTTATTATGGTGACAACTCCGAAATAACGTACGAAATCGTCCACACTAAAGTGACCTACGACATTAACTTACATATGGAACAACTGACAACAATTTCATGATTTCGAAAAGATGTTTCGTATTGACGAATAGAATCCCTATTTTGGGATAGATATCGGGGATATTGTTACAACCTACTATTTACTAACCTACTTATGGTTATTACTGCAACGACTTATATAACAAAAATCAAACTCTTCCGCAGGTGTCCCGGTACTCCATCAACACAGCCCACCCATACTTCGTGAACCAGCTTTTCTCAGCCGTGGACCCTTACGGGCTGGTAGCCCAGTGGCTCACAGACGCCCTCAACCCAAGCGTCTACACCTACGAGGTGGCCCCAGTGTTCACTCTAATGGAAGAGGAGGTCCTTCAGGAGATGAGACGGTTCGTCGGATGGCCGAACGGGGAGGGAGACGGGATATTCTGCCCGGGTGGATCGATCGCCAATGGATACGCGATCAGCTGCGCGAGGTTCCACTTTTTCCCTGAGATAAAGGTTGGTTATCAGATTGTAGATGATGATGACGACTTACCACTTGCCACGGTCTTGACAAACTCTTTCGCTTTATCAACACCCATTAGTAGTTGTATGCACGCAGTCCAGTTTCGCGTACTTTTTATCTTGCTCTTTGCTAATTCATCCTCTATTTGGTCAAGGTCCGCCTGCGACGCCCGGTGGCTATTAAGATAAGATAAGATAAGATAAGATAAGATAAGAATATTCTTTATTGTACCAGGAAAAACACAAACATGATATATTTACATAAATGCAGTACAATTGGCGGCCTTAATGCTTAAAGCAATTTGGATAATTTTGGATAAGTCCCTTCGAAGTATACCTAATTTTGTGACGAACCCTACATTTTCGGGAAAAACGTTAAAATGGATAGAGGTAACCTAGTTCTACCCCTTTACTCTCGATGCTAATTTAGTCAAGTCACAATTGAGTGCATTTATTTAATCATTTAACCGAATGTGCCTTTATTTCTGACGTTATAACTAAATGTTAGGGTGCGTAAAATGTAAAGGCGCAATTTTGAACATTGACTAAAGGCAGTAATCCCTTCCGGTTCGAATCCCGGCTGGGGACAAAAAAACCTACGTCTTGGACCCTTGCATGTTTTTGATGTCGCTGTTTCTGGTTCCCACGACACAGGGTACCTAGTGTGGTGCCAGAAGCTGCATGTGCCCGTATGTAAATGTTTATGTTTTTAATTTAATTAGATATAGTATAGTAATATTCTGTGTGATAACCACTAGAGCTGAAATCGACCTTGAGTTCACGAGCGCTAGCAGTAGAGCTGTGGTAGCGGAGTGGTAGAACGCAGGCTTCTCATTCGGGTGGTCGTGGGTTTGAATCCCCGCATGTACCTACCAATGACTTTGTTTTCTAAGTTACGTACATTTGTCAAGTTATAATAGCAATAACACTCGCTTACGGTGAAGGAAGACATGGTGAGAGATCCCTACTGTCCGAGGTATTTACATACCTCAGCACTTGCTACGTACAATGGCCCGACTATGAGGCTAACCCCCGGTTTCTGGTATAACAAGCTGTTAATCTACTGTTAACAGCTGTCAGTATTTTTTTTTGTTTGTACTTTGGTCAATTAACAGCTGTTAATAGTAGGTTAACAGCGTGTTAGTGTACGAGAAACTGGGGGTAAGTGCGTAAATCTTCAGTTGAACTAGAACTACGTGCGCTGTCAGTATTATCATCATCAGCCATTTAACGCCCACTGTCACTGCAGGACATAGGCCGCAATCGCCATAGGCGATAATCGCCACGCTTGGCAGGCGGGTTGGCGATACGCGATTGAAATCTTAAGGAAGACTCTGCTAACCGTCTCCTGGTAATTTATGTCAGTATGCTTTAGAACATCATCGTCACAGCGCACTCAAGATTTGTCTTTTCAAAGAAGGTGTTATTGATCCGGGCCTAAATATGCCATGTGCCTTTTCAGCTCTGCTGAGAATGTCCTGAGCACAGAATGTCGTAAGGTCTTGATTGTTTTGTCGTATAGTCGTCAACACATCAACCTTTACATAGGTGATTTCGAATCACTTACGTTAAAAGTGACTTTGCAACAAAAATGTAAAGTTAGACCTGCTGTCGACTGTACTAAGCGATGATTTGATTACCTACTTATTTATAGATGATTGCAAGTACCTATCTAAGCAATAGTCTGCAAACAGGCTTTTAATAGGTTTTTAGGGAGCAATTCCAGAGTCGCCTTCACCTCGATGTTAGCGGTTACCTAAAGTTAATGCGTGACTAATGAGTAATAATCCTCGCCAGCTGAGAACAAAAACATAGACCTTTATATCTATTGTACAGTTGACAGCATATCACATTTCAATCGACTTTTTGTAGCAATAATAACTTCCATACAGCACAATCGCGTCACCTGGTCCAAAATTAGGATACCTTGTGCTATGGTGACCAGGCATGGGCATTACAAATATGGAAATACACTCAAACTGATGCCATTTGTACAAATGTACGGCGACCCCCAGTGGGAATTGAGCCCGTGACCTCCGGCACGGTAATCAGACGTGATACCCCTACACTAACGAGGCAATCATTTACATATATTATATTTATGACATGGTGACATGCCGGTTTTTTAATTGCAAATTTTACGAAGTGAATACTTCTCTTCAGATTACTACTTAGTAAAAATTCAATTCAGAAATTGGCCCTCAATATTTCAGCCAAGAATAAACAGCGAAATATTTTAGCGTTTGGACTAGATTGTTTATCTTTACAAAGAGACCTTGTAAAATTCACGCTCAGAATGTTCCTTTAATTGGCTCATTAAACACTTTATTTAGTTTACCCGAATCGGAAATTAATTACAGTAAGGTAGCCATTCGCCCCCGTCTTCTTCCGCTTCGCTGCTCAGCCCTAAAGGTTATTGGCGTGAAGTTGTGAAGCCTTTACATAAAGAAGGTTCCAGAAACTTTGTTTAAGAAAAAGCTCTCATGCAGTCAAAAACGAATAATAGAGTCGAATTAAATAATTTTAGTTTCTATAAACACAACTTTGCCTCGTTGGTCTAGCGCTATCACGTCTGATTACCATGCCAGAGGTAGTGGGTTTGATTTCTACTGGGGGGCCGCCCGCCGTAAATTTGTATAAATGGCCTTGGTCCAAGTTGTGATGTACTTGCCTGGTCACCATAGCACAGGGTAGGTATCGTAGTTTGGGACCAGGACAAATGATTGCGTTCTGTGGAATTTATTGATATCTTACTTTCACTCGCGACTGGAATAGATTAGATATATTTTCAAAACAGATTTATTTGCGAAGTCATCCCTAACGAGTTCAACCATGTAGAGCACAGTGTGCTGTCTACTGTACCTAAGACTCATAAACTTTTAGAAATGGAACAGCAAAACAGTAACCACTTTATTGGACGCCTTAGCGTGGTTTTACAGTGCCGCTTTCGACGGCGCGGTTGATAAGCGCTGCGGGCCACGAGCTTCGTGTCTTGGATCGTTACATAGTAAAACGCTGCGCCCGCGCTGATGGCAATATGGCTTACAGGCCGCACTTACCACCCGCGCGGACGGTAAGCGGTAAAACCATATCGTCGGTGCGCCGACCAAATGTGATATGTGCATTTATTCAACTTTACAGGAGACACAAAAAACTTATTTTCTGAAATCCTGTAATGGTTATAAAATATCCTTGAATAAGAAAAGCTAACAAAAAAATCTAACTTTTATCGGATTAAAAAATTAAACTGATTGTTATTGTCAATTTAGTGTAATAATTTTTTTTTCAATATTTGTGCACATATCAGTTTTGGTTTTGGACTTCCAAAATAGGTATGTGTGGACTATGCACTTATCAGTTATTATTGTTCCTTAATTGAAACAAATATGGGCCTTTATTATGTGCATAATTAGAGGAACCTAAGTTATTTAGTATTTGATTAAGAATTAAAACAACATAATCATAATGAATAAATTTATTATATGAAATAACCAAAATATGTTTGTAAATTACAACAAAATTTCACAGTCTGTGATAATAGTTAACAAAATTTCACTTATTTCTAATCAGTTAGGTACTGCGACAATAGTTAACAAAATTTTACTTAGTAATTCTAATCATTAATTCCGTTAATAGTTAACGATATTTCACTTAATTCTAATCATTTATTGCGACAATAGTTAATAAAATTGTACTCTATTCTAATCAGTCATTATGAAGTTTAAGTACCTAATTTAACGACATCACAAACTTGTGTACTTGGTGTTTATTAATAAACTTGTTATTATTGTTAGACATAACGTATCTTACCCAAATAAAATAAAATATTTTTTCTATTATCATATCAGGTTTCGTACGCGAGAATTCTTACAGTTTAAACAAAAAAAATGGTCTCTTCATTAATACACACGCCATCAAAATCAACATTTACTTTGATTTCAGATTGTCGTAAAAAAAATATTGTCTCTGTGCATGTACTTTTTTAAAGACGCAAACTGTCGTATTTGGATTTCTCAATAGTTCTTGGCTCACCATACAGATCTAAAAGATCTTTGTCGTTGTTTTGTAGACGTTGCGGCAGCAGCTGACAGCCATCTGGATGACGAAGTTTATAGAAAAACTCTCCACCTTTGTATAAAGTTCCTCTGATATCGGTAACACAGGGTCTCCACTTTTCTTACCGGGCCTTATGGAATCAAACTGACAAACTTCTTCATAATTCTTGAAGAACGTGTAATGGATCCAAGTCATGATTGCAAGGTTTTCTCTTCATACGCCTCTTATTTTTCACTACGAAGTTTTCTTTTCCTTTGTTGTTATCTTATCTTTTCTTGTTTTCCTCTCCTTTCTTGACTTCTTCTTGTATTTTTTTTCTACCCACATATTTCTCACCTTTAATCATATATTTCTGTGATGTCTTCTGATTCTGTTTCCATTGGTTCCTGGTCATATTTGTCAAATTCACCTGTTTGATCATTCAATATCAATGTTTGTCTGTCACTTAACTTTTTGGGCTCCAATACTCCCGTGATATAGTTCAGAATAAAGTCAGTTTCATTTGATTGTTTTAACATATTAGGATTGTTTTGGCCACTTTCGTCTGGCAAACGATTTAAGGGCTGTATTATAAGTCTGTGTAGTTTCAAAGTTGTTTGAAGTTGAGACTGATGGAATTGATATGCCCATGGTATCTGCATAGTTTTGTTCAATTAAGAAGTGAACATGACCAAAAGCTTCAGAACCATTGGTAGTGCCGCGATCGTTATCAAACAACATGGGTTCTAGTGGTTTGTATATGTTATTGTTCAGGCGCATGCTTTCATGTTGTATTAGGGAGCTTGAAAATGGTTCGTTGTATTCATGTTGGCCTAAAGTTAAATTATTGTCTGTAATCAAGGCTTGCTGCGTGTTTCTATGGTCTACTGTAGGATCATAAGCATTTGAAACAAACACATCTGTGTTGTTTTCAATAGAAACATTTCCTACACTAAGATCCACAAGTAATTTACCCCGGCAATTAGTTCTTCGAGCCATTTTCAACGCATTTATTTTATAAAACGTTTCGAACCTGAAGCAAAATGAAAAAAAAAAACACTGGTAATAAAGCTAGCACCAGTCCTTAAACCAAATTTTATTTTATGTTTTTGTTAAATTTGTCTTTTTTTATGTTTTTTGTTATCGTTTTGTTTATGTTTGGAGTATTGTGCCGTTAAATAAATTGTTTCTCTCTCTCTCTCTCTCTCAAATAAATGTAAAAAAAAAGAATATGAAAGGTTAAACTCAAGAAAGGTTAAAATGCAAAGTGCAGTAAAGAAACGAAATGTTATGACAAAACCAAACATAACGTGATATTTCAGTTTGGACAGATCAGCGATACTTAAAAACTTAGGTTTCAAGGAAAGCATACATACTTAATTGAATTTTTTAACTTACCTACCACAAAATATTCGTTTGTTTTCACTAACACCTATGGTCAGTTAACCTCAAATGTTTAAGAAAAAACTGATATGTGCATTAGCTCGACTAGAAGCCAGATACCGTATGAGCATTTGTACACATAACAACTTTTTCAGCTTTCGAAATGTACATATTTGAATTGGCTTTTCGGGAACTAAGCCTCGTCTACACATAAGGGTTTTTTCGAGGCATACACCATTGAAAAATGATCACATCTAGCTAATAAAAAATATTTATGAAAAATGCACATATCAGTTTTGGTCGGCGCACCGACGATATATGATTTCAATAACCGCGGTATCCGGGGTAGAGTGTTCTCTGAGAATGTGAGCAGGCCTTATCAAGGATGTTTTTTTGGGCCTCATATATTAAACTGTTATTCAAAATATATCGAGTTGACTGCAAATTGGATTAAATAAAAAACAATCATATCAAAGTAAAACAATAATGATTTAGTGTGTAAATTAGGTTCTAAATAACTTAGCTTACTTACTACCATAAATTACCAAAAAAATGGCCGCCACTCAGCATTTTGTGATGATCGGTGACGACCATGACGCTGATTTTCATCGGTCGCCAAAAGAATTATAATAATCTTACAATAACAATAATTACAATTTAAATCATAATCAAGTTTATTAAACCATTATAAGAAATATTTACATGTTGCGTAAGTATATGGACATGTTGCGAAACAAAAAAAAAACAAAATTGAACTGAAGGTTCAGTTTTAAGTTCTCGTCATGCGAGAATTCTTCCCCGCTCATCACTAACCTTGTCAGACAGCACCCTGTAAGTACGTAAGTACGTACTGTACGTAAGTACATAAGTCAAAATTTGTTCTTTATTTGCAGAGCAAAGGGGTCTACGCCGTTCCTAAGCTGATCCTCTTCACATCAGAGCTGGCTCATTACTCCACGAAGAAACTAGCGACATTCATGGGCCTCGGGACCGACAACTGTATTTTAGTGAAAACCGACGGAGTCGGCAAAATTATTGTTGAAAATCTGGAACAAAAAATCGCGGAGGCGATTGAAACCGGCGGGACACCTTTCCTTGTGACGGCGACGGCCGGAACTACGGTTTTTGGAGCGTTCGATCCTATTAGAGAAATCTCGGCTCTGTGCAAGAGATATAACCTTTGGCTGCACGTGGACGCCGCTTGGGGAGGAGGCGCTTTAATGTCGAGGAAACACAGACAACTTTTGAAAGGAATCGAGCTGTGAGTGAATTTTAAATCAAACTTCATCAGAGCTCTAAGTAGGTAGTGGAACCTTCGCTCGCGCATTCATTAAAATATTAAATTAGGTAACATGCATTTCGCAATTAATGCAAGCTGAGCTGCGAGTTGCTCTTTCCTTGGAAACTTCCACATTCCTTTGTATTTTAGTAAAAAAAAAAGTTAAATAAAAAACAAAAACCGACTTCGAAACACTACAGCACTAAAAAGTTAGAAATAATTTAAATAATTAGGTATTGTAGAAGTTCAATTTGTAGTCGGTGCCCAGTTTCATGACCAGCACATATATTTTCCGTTTTTATTACAAAAAAATATTTTTCAATGTTTAGTTTAGCAGGAGAAGAATAAACTAGTCCATTATAACCATAATTTACCGTACTTAATTCGTTGCTATAAAATTTGATGTTCTCAATTTCCATCTCTGAAAGTCTTTACCAGAACATCACCAAATTAATTTGGGACTACTTTTACGCTATTTTATGAAAAATACGGATATTATTAAAGGATGGGCCACATAAGGCCTTATTTACTGCTGTCCATTGAAGAGTTCCGTTCTCCATCTCTGAAAGTCTTCATCAGATCTTCACGAAGTTAAAATGGGAACAATGGGACGTTACATCTATTCGAAAAAAAAAGGGAATGGCGAAATTGGTTAAGATTTGACGGAGTTATGCGTAAACCCTCCTCATTTTTTTAAGTCGGTTAAAAACGGGTCTCACTACGCCTAGCTACTCGTACACTGTCAATATATATATATATATATATATATATATATATATATATATATATTATATATATATATATATATATAACTTTTACATTCCTAAGCTGGTTGAAAAAGCCCGTGAATGTCGTACATCACATGTATTTGCACGAAAGCGCCACTACATCAGCTCAGCTCAGTCAACTTATTTTATTTATTTTAATTCTTTATTGCACTAATTATATTGTAGTATACAAGGGCGTGCTTAATGCAAGAAGCATTCTCTTCCAGCAAACCTTTGGTATTGAAGAGACATGCGACGGGGTGGTGCAAGAAAAAGATGAAACACAATAATAAACTTACGTAAACCTAGGGAAATACATTAATTTAGTCTTAGTGGAGGGGGGGATAATAGAAATGATTATAAACCTACATAAATGATAGTACATTATAAAAATAAATAAATAAATAACAACAAAATACGTACATACATATTGAAGATAATTACTTACATAGCAATAAGCAATAAAATAAAGTATCATATCCCCGTAAAATCATTCCAAATCCTCTCTCAGTCCCCTGGCCTAACACTGTTTATCGTAAGCTGCGAGATACACAGATGGGACGTATAGAGTCACAGACCACAGTCCTTGCCCTGCGGTCGCTCTTGGTCTGTGACTCTGTACATCTTACCACGCCCTCGCCCCAAGTCCCATCTGTGTGTCTCGCGCCTTACATAAAACAGTGTTAGGCCAGAACTCACCAATTCCACGTATATTGGTAACTTTACACTAAACTTAATAGCATACAAAATTATAATTTTGTGTCAAACACTTAAGTAACATTATTAGACTGTAGTAACTTATTATTAAGATCTAGCTTACTTAACATTGTTTCTCATGCATGCTGAGTTTATCCATAATTAGTTATACATCTAGTTGAACATAACCTCATAAATGCTGTTAGCAGGTAAGGATACTGTTGATAAACTTAATTAAATAAATAAACAACTGACGGTCTGTCAGCCATCACGGGGTCGAGCTTATTTGTACTCGTATTGTAGTCTCTAATCTAACAAGTATTTAAGGCTTATTTTAGTTTGTATCTTTGCGTTCGCACGCCCCTGCTCGGTGTAACCTTTACATTTTCTTCCACTTGCAGCGCGGACTCGGTGACGTGGAACCCCCACAAGCTCTTGGCAGCACCGCAACAGTGCTCCACGTTCCTAATCCGGCACAAGGGCGTCCTTACGCGCGGCCACTCGTGCGACGCCCAATATCTCTTCCAGAAGGACAAGTTCTACGACACATCCTACGACACCGGCGACAAACACATCCAATGCGGAAGGCGAGCCGATGTGTTGAAATTCTGGTTCATGTGGAAGGCTAAAGGTACCGATGGGTTTGAAAAACACATCGATAGGCTCTTCGACAATGCAGAATTCTTCGCTAATCATATAAAGCATAGAGAAGGATTTAAATTGGTCTTGGAAAAGCCGGAGTGCACGAACGTAATGTTCTGGTATGTGCCGGCGAGTTTGCGAGGCCGCGAGAACGAGTCGAACTACAAGGAGAGGCTAAATAAGGTGGCACCGCGGATAAAGGAGCGAATGGTAAAGGAAGGAAGCATGATGGTTACATACCAACCGCAGGGAGACCTTGTGAACTTCTTTCGGATCGTGTTCCAGAATTCGGCGCTCGACCACAAGGACATGATTTACTTCGCGAACGAAATTGAGAGGCTTGGTAGAGATCTTGTAGTTTAATTTATAAAGGCTTTACGAGCTTATGCATTGATCGAGTTGAACTCAACAAAATCTGTAGAATATAATGTTTTGAATGAGAACTGTTTTCCAACTCACTCTACAAGTATCATTGAGACTTTCCGGCTCACAGTGTTGAATTCATAAAAAGAGTCGCGGCCTTATTCGGCGTGAGCTATATTTAAAAAAAAAATCAAATATATAAAAATCACGTGTCACAGTGTTTATTATAGAACTCTGCGGAAATGGCTTCACCGATTTTTATGATTTTTTTTTTGT
Source organism: Yponomeuta cagnagella (assembly GCA_947310995.1). Lineage (NCBI taxonomy): Eukaryota > Metazoa > Arthropoda > Insecta > Lepidoptera > Yponomeutidae > Yponomeuta > Yponomeuta cagnagella. The sequence goes on from OX371277.1 coordinate 12,146,460, forward strand.
GCGTATTTGGTAGGTCTTTATAGGTAGGCTAATTAATATGGCAAAAAAACGTTTGCCAAGTCAGCTAGTAATTTATAAGAAATCGATATTTTACCAAAAATTGCCAAAAAGTTGTCTCATCATGTCTCGGTAATTGAGAGGCAAGAAGAGAGATTCACATAAAGGGTGAGAGAAACGGGTAGAGTTTTATTGTATGCAAAAAACTGCTTACACACTGGTAGAGTTTTATTGTAAGGAAAAAAAACTGCTTACATTCTGGTAGAGTTTTATTGTAAGCCAAAAAACTGCTTACACTGTAGAGTTTTACTGTATGCAAATAAATACTCTTTGTCTGAATACACTGGCTGTCACATTTTATATGTAATATTCATACAATATTACATCACTTTACAACCTGCGATTCTAATTTTAATGTAATTAAATTATTACCCTTGAGAACGTTGGTGAATGGTTGTTTTAAAACGACGGAAATTGTTATATTCCGGCGGGGTTAAATAAATTTGTGCTCGATATAAAACGAAAGTATGTTAATTACCTAGGTAAGGTCTGAGTTGGTCATGAATTTTATTCGTACAAAATCATCGCAAATTATTCTCAGAAACTCATGCCTCGGACGTAACATTTTAATTTGTTCTTCAGTGTCAAGTCAAGACTCCAGTAGAGTGGAGGACTCCTGACAAGAAAGGAGGTTTTTGTTATTTTATTTTCACTTGTTTAAGGTTTTTGTTCAGAACGAAATGCAAAAAACCCGCCAAGTGCGAGTTGGAGGAGCTCTCGAAGGTTCCGTGTGTACAACCATAAATACAATAAATATTACTTATTTACCTAAGAGTGTATTATTCATTCTTTTCGTTCTCTTTGGGACACTTAGCAAGAGTCCAACTTACACGTAGCTGGTTTGTAGAATTCCTTACCCAAAGGGTAAGGGATCCTATTACTAAGACTCCACTGTCCGTCTGTCACCAGGCTGTATCTCATGAACTGTGGTAGCTAGGCAGTTGAAATTTTCACAGATGATGTATTTCTGTTGTCGCTATTACAAAAAATACTAAAAACTGAATAAAATAAATGTTTAAGGGGGGCTCCCATACAACCAACGTGATTTTATGCCTTGTTTTGCTCGATATTAAAAACGGCAATAGGTAGACACTTGAAATATTCAAATGCTGTATAGATAATGAATGGTTCGGAAACTTGGCCGGTTTTATTATTTGTTCCGAGACTGCTTAATTACATCAAGTAAACTAAAGTAAAATAAGATTTATTGAAGTAACTCAGTCACAGCAGCAGTTGTTACATAACAATTTTTTTTTACAAAAGTGGTGGATGGGTGCATAAAACACGGTTCAACGGCAGTCTACAAACTAGCGAGGTCTGTGTCTTAGGGACTTGATTAGTGTGCATAGAACACATTTTCTACGGCAAGCTTTTTACGCAACACGGCTACATTACAAAATGAAAGAAATCCAATGGAGGATCTAATATAAAAAAAAAATAAGTTATAAATAAATACCTATATAAAATTAATATATACTACCGTATTAATTTGACATGAGTTTCAGCAAAAACAAAAAGGTAACTTTAAAAATTCTGTTAATTGTATAGGGATCCTTGTATTTTTTTTTATGATTTGTTGGGTAGTCCACCATAATATTCCACATTTAATAGTCCATATTCTATGAAAATCTTAATCGGGTCCCTAATACGGTTCAAGAGATAAAGCTCCTTGAAATACAGACGAATGGACAGACGTTGTCGTAGGTTTGATACTGTTTGCACCCTTTGGATACGGAACCCTAAAAATAGCAACTACAGTCGGAACAGTTGGAACTGTTTATTTAATTTTTGACAGCTCGGTTTAGTGACGTTCTATGAAATTACCGATCGATTTTAGTTGTGTTGAAGTTTTAATCGATTGTATTGATATTTCATTTTCGTATGTTTTAAAGTTTGTCTGTATGAACGTAATAACTAGAAACTACATACGAGTTTTCACATTGTTTTGTTACTTATAATATTTTATTAATGCTATTGAATAAATCTACTCATAATATTGAATAAATCTGATTTCTTATACCATAATGTAACTTACTTAATAATTATTTGCTTTAAAATTTTAAGTTCTCAATTTCCATCTCCGAAAGTTCACCAGAACATCACCGAATTACCCTGGGACTACTTTTGCGCTGTATTTTATGAAACATGCATATTACTAAAGGATGGGCCCCATTAGGCCTTATTTACCGCTGTCTATTAAAGAGTTCCGTTCTCCATCTCTGAAAGTCTTCATCAGATCTTTACCAAATTAAAATGGAATCAATATGACGTTATATCTTTTCAAACAAAAAAGTTATTAATTAAATAGGTTACGATTTGACGGAGTTATGCGAGAACATAGAAAAAAAAATATGCGCGTCAAATTGAGAACCTCCTCCATTTTTGAAGTCGGTTAAAAAAAGGTGTCCACGAAGTGTTGCATTTTTCGTCTATGGTTTCCTGTCAAATGACGAACTTCATGGGTGTGCATGTGTCAAAAGATAAATAAACGGTTGGACCGATTACACAACATAAGCAGCCTCTAATATGTCCCACTGTAGGTGTGCCGGGAGAGAGTATGGGCTTAATCACCACGCGTGCCCACCGCGGATTGGCGATTTCAAGCGCTGAGGTATGTGAATAGCTCAGACACTCAGGTTTCCTCACGATGTTTTCCTTCACCGTTAGCGAGTGGTACTGCTACTATAACTTCACAAATGTACATAACTTAGAAACCCAAGTCATAGGTACATGCCCGCACTGGGGATCGAACCTGGGTCTCTCGCTTCCGAGTCCGATGTTCTATCCACTAGGCTACCACCGCCGTTGGACCGATTATACTGCAGTAATTGTTCTACATGGTTCCAAAATGGTTGAGTGACTTACGCGACGAGAGTACAGTCGACAGCTGGTCAACCTTTATTTTTTTCTTGTAAAGTCGCCCGTAACGTAGCTGAGTAGAGTGCACGCGTGTAAAGGTTGAGGCGCTTGTGACTGTACGGGGGCAGAGCGACAATTTTTGTCGATTCATTTTTCCGAGATGAACCTGCAGTTTTTTTCTCAAATTGAATAAATTCCCGGGCATTCTGGGAATTACTAATGCGTTGACCTATATAATTTTAGGTGATTGCTAATCAATGTTATCAGACAACTTTGTGTAAATATTGTTCCAACACCTACAAATCAGTAGCACCTATAGCAACCGATCAATTATAGGAAAACCTTACTAGGTATTGAAATGGATTTTTCCCAGACAGAAAATCCAAGAAACAAATAAAGCAAGAGCGTAATCAACAGCTGATCAACGATTATTTACTTTGTACATTTTCAATTACTTACGGTGTTACTTATAAACACACGATTCCTTAAAACGGTCCATAAATGGCGTATAAAGAAACATTAGAGATTTTAAAAGGGAAAGACTTTACCATGGACTGCATTTATGGATTGTTCAAAGGGAATCGTGGAAAGGAAAATCATACTAAAGCCAATTTGCACCACTTTCTTAAATGCGGCTGAAACAGCATTTAAATAAAATGCTAGGCCAAACAGGCAGGGCATTCCGATATGGGGTTCCGTAAAAAAGGTGTATGAGTGTTCCACATCCTTAACGTTCAGGAACTCTACAGACCTAGACCTAGTTACGCTCGAACTGAGTAGAGTGCACGCGTAAATAAATGTTGAGGTTTTTTTTTACGTAACACAGCCTCGCACTTGGCCTCTTTCTCGCCAGCCAAGCCGCTCTACCGAGCCCGATAGCTGGTGACATAATAGCGCCATTTTACTTTATGTTGCGAGATGGGGCGAAGATTTATCGCGTTGTCACGCTCAATATCTGAGTCTGTCCAGCGGCTAGAGCCTAGCCCTTGCGCCCGACAGTAAGGGCGCTTATACAAGGGTGGCACGTGTGCCGACGGCAGCCGGCAACGTCGGCGACTGCCATCGGCGCGCCGACGGCTGCCGTTGGTACACGTCGACGGCTGCCATCGGCGCGCCGACGGCTGCCGTTGGTACACGTCGACGGCTGCCATCGGCGTGCCGACGGCTGCCGTTGGTACACGTCGACGGCTGCCATCGGCGCGCCGACGGCTGCCGTTGGTACACGTCGACGGCTGCGACGGCTGTATATAAACGCCCTGAGGAGGCGTAAAACGCTACATATCTGCTTGTAAAAGCCCACGCCCCCTCACCAAAATGAGGTAAAAACACGAGGAATCGCTTGGCGGCGTGTCTTTATCTGGGCCGTGTTTCATATAACTACAATTCATGGTTTATTATGACAATTCGATATTCATTGCGTAGCCGAATCTTCTTACTTGTTATACTGTGGGTTAATCGACTTTAAAGAGTTGTCTGCTATGTGATAGGCTTTGCTATTTGGTTTTGTTTACTGTTTATTATACACGCTCGGTTTTAGGTGGTTTAAAAGCCGCAGTTATGTAATGAGTAATAAAAAATGGCGTCTATTTTGACTATTACTTTTAAGTATCGACGTAAATAAAAAAAAATAGTTGAGAAACATTGTTTCGAGTTGAGAAATCTGGTTGATATTCTTTTTGTTGCACTAACCCGTGCTGAGGACAATTTTAAAAACATATTTAAAGGCTAAACTGCAAAGTGGGTTACTCGGGGCTGCAAGTGATGTAAATTGCTTCGGCCAGATGTCGCTGCCTGTACGTAATACAGAGAAGTTTGTAAAGAGGCTCGAAATTTCGCCGATGCTTGCACTTACCCATTAGCTCAGTTGGGAGAGCACTGGCACGTTTAGCCAGAGGTCGCGGGTTCAAGTCCCGACATGGGTGAAATGTTTAGCCTCGAAATAGTTTTTTAAAATATGGGTCATTGTTCTGTTAGATCGCCTCTCCGTCTAAAAGAACAATGACCCGCGAACCCGCGGTACGCACGCACCGCTCTGGATGGCTACTAATGGTTCTAATTGATTATTGTTTGTGTTGAGATGAGACTGGCGTACATAGCTATTGGCAGGCACGTTCGTTTTGCTATGTCTTAAGTGACGGTTACAACCCCTCATGGTTATGAAAACCACGAACTATGCCTATGTCCTGCAGTGGGCGTCAAATGGCTGATGATGTAGTGACGGTTAGGTCTGACTGTTTTGCTTAGATTAATTAAGTTAATGCACAATTTTGGTATATTCTGAACCGCTAAAATGTCGCTACAGGTGAAAACCTTTTAATGACTGTCTGCCACTATAATGTACAATGTACCTTTTAGTTTTCTATTACTTATCGGTGGTTTTCCGAAAACCCAATAACTATATAAGTAATGTATGTTGAAATGTCACAGTAGAACATAAATTGTAGTTCTATGAAACAGGCCCTCGGTGGATGGTTACTAGCCACAGACCAGGCGCAACTACGTAAGAGAAGAGTTCAGTAACACTATCTTCAGAATAATAATGTGTTATTTCATCCGTATGTATGTAATTATAATTACGTCTATTAGTGTGTATGTACTATTTTGATTACAATTATTGATTTTACTATCTTTGTACTCGTATATATGTGTTATTTTAATTATTCTACATGTTACTATATTGTTTAATATGAAAACTAATTAAAGTACATTAAAATATCATTACACCGTTTGGCACTACCTCTACCCTTTCCACGTCACCTGTTGGTTGGCTAGGATAGGATTCCATTCGGTATTAAGCCCGCCAATTGTAAAGAATTTTAATAATAATAATAATTAAGTTCTTCACTGCATGGGCTCGTCCGATTTAACCTACTCCGAGCTGTGAAATACATACATATTTATACACTTCGGCAACGTCAAAACCGATAGCCCGATATAGTAGACAGATACGTAAATTAATCCACAATATTTTTTGTGGATTATGACATTTCGATGTACATTGCGTAGCGTAGTCTTCTTACTTGATAATCTGTGGGTTAACCGGTAAGCCATGAATTGTGTGTTCTATGAAATGGCGTTCAGGGTCCTACTCATCGTTTATTGTAAAACTTCTATTTTTGAATTAGAACTTCCGTAAGCACACACACATTCAAATTCAAGAATAAGTGATTCCGGAATACGGTATTTGACACGATCAACAATAAATTATTTCATATACTCGATCAAAACAAAACCGGCCAAGTGCGAGTCGGACTCGCGCACCGAGGGTTCCGTACAAACCTGCAATGTCAACAACATTTTTTCACGGGTTAAAGGCAATTAGATCTAAGTATTTGACATGAATTTCAACTTGATAGCTCTACGCGTTCATGAGGAAAAAAGTAATAAGTTTATATTTATTAAAAAATATATATTTTGTAATGTAACTAAAAATTTAAGGTTTTCGGAATTTTTCCTTTATGTGTGCTATAAAACGTTGCTTCATGCCAAATTTCAAGATTCTAGGTCGACTGGAAGTACCCTTTAGGTTTTGATTCCCTTGCGAGTACTTGCGAGTTTCAAAATATGCAGCTTAAATTGCTGTTTCTTTTGATTGCGTTGACATAGAAGTTAGATTTTGTTACAGCTTAAAGGTATTATAAACCTGAGTATTTGGTATGAATTTCAATTTAATACCTCTACGCGTTTATGAGGAAATGGGTAGTAAGTTTAAAATTATTAAAAAAAAATATATTATGTGATGTAACTAAAAATTTATGGTTTTCGTAATTTTTCCTTTATCTATGCTATAAGACGTTGCTTCGTACCAAATTTCAAGATTCTGAGTTCACGGGAAGCACCCTGTAGGTTTTGATTCCCTTGCAAGTGTCGAAAATTTGCGGCATAAACGGCTGTATCTTTTGATTGCGTTGGCTTAGAAGTTTGATTTTTTCACAGCTTCAAGGGACAGTAGACCTGAGTAATTGATATAAATTTCAGCTTCATACCTCCACGCGTTCCTGAGAAAAAGGGTCTTGACAGACGGACGGACGGACAGACGGACAACAAAGTGATCCTATAAGGGTTCCGTTTTTTCCTTTTGAGGTACGGAACCCTAAAAACTACAAAATATCTCCGAAAATGTATATTTTTTTAGTCAATTACTAGTTATTACAATTTTTAAATAGATTAAACATAAAAAGAGTTCTCTGAAATGTAACGTCATAAGCCAGTATTTTCGTACAAAATTCCGTTTTAAAAGTAAATCATTTGATATTTTGTCAAATACCCAATTGAGATAATAATTCGATGTACATTGTAAAGTCGATAATCCCACAGATTAACAAGTAGGAAGACTAATTGTACAGTCGACCGCACGTCAACCTTTAAATTTTTGTTGCATTTTCGCCCTTGACGTAACCGAGTAGAGTGTACGGATGTAAAGGTCGATGTGCTGTTGACTGTACTAATCGGCAACGCGATGAACAAACGTGGCCTAGAAAGTACCAGCACATCGACGTCACGTTACGAGAGGTTTTGCAACTAAAACGTTAAGGTTGATGTGCTTTTCCACCTGGGGGTAACGTGAAGAGTGACGAGAGTAAACCTACGGAGTGAATAACTCCGACTACATACCATGGGTACCTACTTTTTCCTGGGTTGATATTTAACAAATGAGGCCGTCAGCGCAAAAGTGGGCTAACCCGCAATGTTTCATATTAGTACTCATCTATTGCAATTTATTTAAAACATAATAAGTTTTCATGCAAAACAGGCCTAACCCTAGTTTCATCCATGCAGATTCTGTATTCAATTTAAACTCAAGAAAATTTATATCTCCATACTAACTATGTTAAGTTCTGTGCGAAAAACTTCGAGTAGTCCCTCAGCCGCACTGTACACAGGTATCAGTCAATTATGTACCTCGGCTAAATTAACGCATGTAGTTTGCATATTACCTAACTAACCGTCGAAGCAGTGACAGATGGATAGTTCCCTTGTTAACACGGAGTGTCTGCAAATTATACCGTGCACCAACATAGACCTAATCTATTCAAAGCCGGATTTGAAGGTCTGGAGGCCCAAGTGCAACGAAGGAGCGGAGACCCCTAGTTAAGTTTTCAAATTTGAAAGACCAGTCGTAAATTTACTTACTATTAAAAGATTGGCGTTTAATGATAACATTGCTCTATAGTGGGGGGATCTGTCTTGTGGAGGCCCCGGGGCAGTAACCCCGCCTGCCCTCCTCTAAATCCGGCTCTGAATCTGTTCAAACGAAATAAGGTCAGTGCTCTAAATAGCTGATTTATCAGGTTCATGCATTAAATAGCTGATGAAAAAAATTAAATTAAAGTAGCATATTTTATAAGTGTTTGTTAGAGTTTCCAACCGACTTCGAGATAGTTCGGCGACTATTGCGGCTGGGGAAGGTATCCGTCGCGCTGTCTCTGACTGATGCAAAGAGAGGTGGAGTATGGATTATGGCATTTCTTTTGGGAATAAATACATGCATATATAAACTCATGCCTGTATCCCGGAGGGGTAGGCAAAGCCTAGGGACTGCCACTTGATATGATCCCGGCAGATCACTTTCAGTTCGTCAACATTTATTAGTCGTCGCATGGACGCACGCCGGTTTCGGGTGCTTTTTATCTCGCCCTTTTCTAATACATCCCTTATTGTATGTCCAAAACCAACGCAACATTCCTGTTTGGGAATATAATTGTAATACAGGTTAGAACGATGAAGACATTAGAAGTCTGTGACAAGTGTTCTGCACAACTGTTACGTTCGGTTATCATTTCATAAAAAGTATGAATAAAAACTGAAATATAACAAAAATTACAGTATAAATAAATCTTTTAACTTTTAAAAGAAATTCGTCGAATCGCGCGTAAAGTACATTTATTTATCGTAAGTATCAAAATAAGTGTACTTCTATAAGTACAACGATACTATTATCGTACGTATCAGCTCTGAAATAACACACCCCATCAACCCCATCAAAGTTTTTAAAACGAAAGGTCCATAGAACGTCTCCTAGTAAACTCCTAGTATTGTTTGTTCATTTTAAGAAAGAAATATGTAGTCCAAGCCCTACATTATCTACAATGTGTTAAGCCAGTAGAGAACACAGCTAACGTATCTCCATTCGATATTTAGCTCAGAGGCGCCTACTGATATGGTACTTATTACGGTATCATCAATCAAGATTAATGGCCGCATTGTCTATTGCACAGTGCATTATTGGTAAAAATAACTGTATTGAACATTATCTACCTAGGTACAGTTGACAGCGGATCATCATCAATCAGCCACAAGAAGTCCACTGCTGGACATAGGCCTCCAGCGTCTTCCTGCCTCTTGGACGAGGTCATCTGTCCATCTTGTGGCTGGTCGTCTTACGCTGCGCTTGCCGATATGTGGACAGCGGATCAACCTTTATATTATTATTGCGACGTCACCCGTAACGTAGTTGAGTAGAGTGCACATGTATAACGGTTGATGTGCTGTTGATCTTGCTCTCTACATGAACCGCTTGTAATGGGTGCCAATTGAGATGTTAGGACGAAATTAAGGCAAAACGGGGCTTGAAATACTTTTTAGAGTTCAGTTCCGAAAGGGCAATCAGACGAACGCACGGGCGGATGGACCGGTAACAAACTTATCCTGTTAGGGTACCGTTCTTTCCTTTTGAGATACGGGATTTTATTATATTGTGTCGCAGTACGGAACCCTTTTGGCGCGAGTCCGGTCGCACTTGGCCAGTTTTCTTTGTTAATTTTCGTTACCTTAGGTAAAGTACTTCGCCATACAGCCTTGTAACAAATATTTTTTTCTTCCTAAATCTTACAAGTCGTCTAGACTGGCAGTTAGACAGAAATAAAGAGGTGTTGTTTTTACTTACATTTAATTAGCCTCATCTTTTTACAGATCTCAAAGAAAAACAAAATTTAATTAAGCACCTTATCGTCTATTTCCTCCAGCGGTAGCTCGCGACAGTGGAGCTGCAATAACAAAGATTTCCACGTCAATTATAGGTCTTATGTCGAGAAGGGACATTTGCATCAGGTTTCAGATAGATACACACATCAAAAAAAGTTTCCGATCACTTTGAAAAACTGAAATCTTTTTTGTTACTGTAGATTATATTACGATTTTTTCTTCTTTTTAGATTCTTTATTTAAAAATAAAGAATTAGAACACAAAACAATGACACCGTTCAGTTGTTTTTTTCATATTAAAAGGCTTACAGTCCTAGCTCACACTCATTCAGATATCTGATTTAGTCAATTATAACCGATTCAAGATATTTTATGCGGAAAGTTGTAATTGAAAAAATGCCAAGAGGATTATCAGAGGTTTTACGAGCAAGAATAGTAACTTTGAGGGAAGAAGGATACACCACGAGAGTACTAGCACGCAGACTTGCTATATCCCAATCTGTGTCGTGGCTACGTTGCAGAGGTACCACGGAATGGGGAATTTAGCTGACCGACCCCGCAGCGGTCGCCCAACTGTTTTGACAGCTGCCCAAAAGCGCTATATTAGATTGCTGGAAGCCCGTGATCCAACAATCAACGCCACTAAAATAAAAGCAAAAGTCAGGGCCGCCTCTGGGCTTGAAGTTAGCACGCAGACCGTTCGCAATTGCTTGCACCACGCTGGATTACGAGCACGGAGGTCTTGGCGAGCTCCGCTCAATTCCCGGCAACGTCAACAACGAAGATTGCAGTGGGCTAGACTTCGACAAAATGAAGAAGGTGAGGAAGAAAACATTTGGCAAAACTGTCTCTTCGTTGACGAATCCCGAATCAGCACTCATCCAGATAACCGACGTGTCCGTGTCTGGAGAAGACCAGGCGACCGTCAAAGACAAAGAACTGCCACTGGAACAATTCAGCAAGGCGGAAAATCGGTGTCCTTTTGGGGTGGCATTATGATTGGAGCTAGAACGCCTTTGATCCCGTATCGGGGTTACATGACAGCAGACATGTACAAAGCAGTTGTTATTGATGATATCGTGAGACCATTCCGAGTAAACCATGGGCACCAATTTGTACTGGTCGATGATAATGCGCCCGCACATCGAGCTCAACGAGTCAATGCTGCTCTTCAAGAATACGATATCACACGTTTAGACTGGCCTGCCGGCTCGCCCGACTGAAACCCAATAGAGCACGCGTAGGATATGGAACCGTGAGCCACGTCCCCAGACAGTTCCAGAGCTCAGGGAAGCCGCCATTGAAGAATGGGATAGGTTACCCCAGGAAATGCTGGATAACTTGATCCTCAGCATGCCCAGGAGGATCTCCGCATGTGTTCGAGCCAGGGGTGGAGTTATTTTATATTGAATTTAACCTTTTAATAATAAATTGTTGTTTAAATTTAATTAAACAGTATTTTTCTTTCTATGAAATTTCTATCACAATTACATTATGATTAATGGCTCAATTTTTTTAAAATAAATAATAAAAAATAGTTTTATATTTTAATTTCAAACAGGGTATTCCTATTTAAAGAAAGCATACAACATAGATTTTTTCTTGATAAAGTTAAATTTAAAGAATTATAGGAGCTTATGCTATTGATCACAAACTTTTTTTGATGTGTGTAGATAGAGAACACCTTATTGCACACAAAAACGGAAACTACACTGATGTTTAATCCAATTTATGTTATTTCTAGTTTACACGCGTTATAGAGTTAATTAAATTTGAATACTAAATCCGTGTGGCACCGGATTAAGAATAGCGTCACTCCATTTCATTCCGTAGGTGTCGCAGAAGGCGACTACGGAAATCAATTACCAGGAGACGGGCAGCAGCGTCTTCCTGAGATTCCAACCGCATACTGCGATCGCCAACCCGCCTGCCAAGCGTGGCGATTATGGAAAAACCCCTCAAATGGCGTCGAATGGCTGATGATGATGATGATGAGATGATGAATACTAAAAGCAAGTAATTAACTAAATTTTAAGTTAAAAAACAGTTACAGATATGAAGTGATGGTAGCGCGGTCAACACTTAGTTTTACTCGTAACGTTTAATAAGTCACAGATTCTGTGTTACTTTGAATAATTTTTTTGGAATTTTGAATTGATTTTGCTTGCCTCAATTTAAGATGTCCTACTTTCAAACCTCATACTTATACCAACGACTATGTTTTCTAAGCTTGTGAATTTGTAGTAGCAATACCACTGGCTAATTGTGAAGGAAAATATCGTGAAGAAACCTGAGTATGTGAGGCTTTGTCATGAAATTGCCAATCAGCGGTAGGCTCGCGTACCTACTCTCTCTCGCTCAGAGTGAAGGCCCGTGCCATGCAGTAGGACAACCCGAATACTGATAATTCCCTTACAACTGATCAGGCAGAACTAACCTAACCTCACCATCTGTCAAAACGTTGAAATTGGGTCCCACTCAGCAGTCGGGTTGTCTGTTATGTTATCATTTAACTTTTTTATTTTTGTCCTTTTAGTTATTTTTCATTTTATTAATATCACCGCCATATCAAAAGCACGGGGCACGGTATTTGTTGTGTGCGTAGTGCCTTAGTCCTAGTGGACCTTTATAATAAGTAAGCATTACAAAATGCCACGCCTCAAGAGTCATCTTAGATCAATTTTCGACAAAAAAGCTATAGCGAACCCAAACGCCAACTTATATTGTGTTTGTCATACTATATGAGCGGAATTAATTAAGAATGTTTTCTGAAGTCTCACCAATACTTCGTCGTTTGGAACTCTTGAGAGAAAGTCTAATAGCTCGTTGTTCGGAATTCGGTTGGGATGAAGGATTTTTCGTGTGAACTTGTGAACACCTGAAAGTAACGTCAAAGGAGCGGTTATTACATGCTCCGCTGCACCTTTTAATCAGAGACGAATTTCAGATAGAAACATAAATATTGCAATAAGTACAGTGGGTAGCAAATCGACCTTCACATGTGTGAACTCTACCCAGTTGCGTTATGGGTGACTTTGCAACTAAAATGTAAAGGCTGATGTGCTGTCGACTGTACATAAGCCGAGTACCCATGCAGGGTGTTGTGAAAAGAATGGATAATCTGAAAACCGCTTCTTCAGGATCGATCATTTGACCACTAAACTTTAAACTTTTTCTTAGCATTGAAATACTAGGGCCGACTTGCACCACTTCTTAAGGGTCACAAAAGTCATTATATTCTTTTTTTTTATATCTCTGTACCTTCATTCCGATGTAAAAACCTAACAGCAAAGTGGGTTACTCGGGGCTGTGCAAGTGATGTAAATTGCTTCGGCCAGATGTCGCTGCCTGTACTTAATACAGAGAAGTTTGTAAAGAGGCTCGAAATTTCACTGATGCCCGCACTTGCCTATTAGCTCAGTGCTGGCACGGTTAGCCAGAGGTTCAAGACCCGGGTTCAAGTCCCAGCATGGGTGGAATTTTTAGCGTCTAAATAGGTTTTTTAAAATTGTCACTTAAGTCGCCATTTAAATCGACTTTTGTATGAAGAATTTTAGTTAAACGCTGTTTCATGCATTTGTATGCCACATTTAAGAAGGTATTGCACTACTTCAGTCGGCTTGACGACCTCGTGGCGCAGCGGTAGTGCATCTGCATACCATGCGAGAGGTCCTGGGTTCGAATCCCGGCTGGGGACAAAAAAAAACCCCAGGTCTTGGATGTTTACATGTTTGTGATGTCGTTGTTTCTGGTTCCCACAACACAGGGTATCCTAGTGTGGGGCCAGACGCAATGTATGTGCCTGTATGTAAATGTTTATGTTTAAATGTTTATGTTTGCTTATGAATACTAAGTACCTATTTTTTTTACTTATGGTACTCATTGACAGAGTAAGGTTTGAAGCTATTATGAGAAACAATGAATTTGAAACTTGTTGGGAGAAGTTTAATTATCGGAACTTCGATTTTCAGATTATACGGTCTTTACGCCACATCTGGTAGTTATGATAGTCGGAAGATATTATTATAGGTATTTGGAAGAATTTATTAGGTACATTTGGAAGATTTTTTCTTGGTAAACAGCTTTTTGTGTGGAGGCTATTTACGTACCGTGGTTAGTAATCTAAAGGTATTTTATACCAAACTTGAAACTTCTTAAAATGTACTTACCCCAAATCATGAATATGTATTGAATAGGTACGAGGTACATTATGAGAGTGATGATTAAAATGCAGAAGATCGCTAAGCAGCTCAAATACGGCACGTTGAAGTTAAAAAGGCTGGAAAAGGAAACAAAGAAAGTAAATTAGGAAACTTTTTTCGTAACGGCCAGAGATAATAATTTCTATTCATACTTACTTTTTAATGCTTTCCCCAAAGCACGCAAGTTTACCAATAAAACTTTGGACTGACGGGGTCGCAGAGGTCGCGGGTTCAAGTCCCGACATGGGTGAAATGTTTAGCCTCGAAATAGTTTTTTAAAATATGGGTCATTGTTCTGTTAGATCGCCTCTCCGTCTAAAAGAACAATGACCCGCGAACCCGCGGTACGCACGCACCGCTCTGGATGGCTACTAATGGTTCTAATTGATTATTGTTTGTGTTGAGATGAGACTGGCGTACATAGCTATTGGCAGGCACGTTCGTTTTGCTATGTCTTAAGTGACGGTTACAACCCCTCATGGTTATGAAAACCACGAACTATGCCTATGTCCTGCAGTGGGCGTCAAATGGCTGATGATGTAGTGACGGTTAGGTCTGACTGTTTTGCTTAGATTAATTAAGTTAATGCACAATTTTGGTATATTCTGAACCGCTAAAATGTCGCTACAGGTGAAAACCTTTTAATGACTGTCTGCCACTATAATGTACAATGTACCTTTTAGTTTTCTATTACTTATCGGTGGTTTTCCGAAAACCCAATAACTATATAAGTAATGTATGTTGAAATGTCACAGTAGAACATAAATTGTAGTTCTATGAAACAGGCCCTCGGTGGATGGTTACTAGCCACAGACCAGGCGCAACTACGTAAGAGAAGAGTTCAGTAACACTATCTTCAGAATAATAATGTGTTATTTCATCCGTATGTATGTAATTATAATTACGTCTATTAGTGTGTATGTACTATTTTGATTACAATTATTGATTTTACTATCTTTGTACTCGTATATATGTGTTATTTTAATTATTCTACATGTTACTATATTGTTTAATATGAAAACTAATTAAAGTACATTAAAATATCATTACACCGTTTGGCACTACCTCTACCCTTTCCACGTCACCTGTTGGTTGGCTAGGATAGGATTCCATTCGGTATTAAGCCCGCCAATTGTAAAGAATTTTAATAATAATAATAATTAAGTTCTTCACTGCATGGGCTCGTCCGATTTAACCTACTCCGAGCTGTGAAATACATACATATTTATACACTTCGGCAACGTCAAAACCGATAGCCCGATATAGTAGACAGATACGTAAATTAATCCACAATATTTTTTGTGGATTATGACATTTCGATGTACATTGCGTAGCGTAGTCTTCTTACTTGATAATCTGTGGGTTAACCGGTAAGCCATGAATTGTGTGTTCTATGAAATGGCGTTCAGGGTCCTACTCATCGTTTATTGTAAAACTTCTATTTTTGAATTAGAACTTCCGTAAGCACACACACATTCAAATTCAAGAATAAGTGATTCCGGAATACGGTATTTGACACGATCAACAATAAATTATTTCATATACTCGATCAAAACAAAACCGGCCAAGTGCGAGTCGGACTCGCGCACCGAGGGTTCCGTACAAACCTGCAATGTCAACAACATTTTTTCACGGGTTAAAGGCAATTAGATCTAAGTATTTGACATGAATTTCAACTTGATAGCTCTACGCGTTCATGAGGAAAAAAGTAATAAGTTTATATTTATTAAAAAATATATATTTTGTAATGTAACTAAAAATTTAAGGTTTTCGGAATTTTTCCTTTATGTGTGCTATAAAACGTTGCTTCATGCCAAATTTCAAGATTCTAGGTCGACTGGAAGTACCCTTTAGGTTTTGATTCCCTTGCGAGTACTTGCGAGTTTCAAAATATGCAGCTTAAATTGCTGTTTCTTTTGATTGCGTTGACATAGAAGTTAGATTTTGTTACAGCTTAAAGGTATTATAAACCTGAGTATTTGGTATGAATTTCAATTTAATACCTCTACGCGTTTATGAGGAAATGGGTAGTAAGTTTAAAATTATTAAAAAAAAATATATTATGTGATGTAACTAAAAATTTATGGTTTTCGTAATTTTTCCTTTATCTATGCTATAAGACGTTGCTTCGTACCAAATTTCAAGATTCTGAGTTCACGGGAAGCACCCTGTAGGTTTTGATTCCCTTGCAAGTGTCGAAAATTTGCGGCATAAACGGCTGTATCTTTTGATTGCGTTGGCTTAGAAGTTTGATTTTTTCACAGCTTCAAGGGACAGTAGACCTGAGTAATTGATATAAATTTCAGCTTCATACCTCCACGCGTTCCTGAGAAAAAGGGTCTTGACAGACGGACGGACGGACAGACGGACAACAAAGTGATCCTATAAGGGTTCCGTTTTTTCCTTTTGAGGTACGGAACCCTAAAAACTACAAAATATCTCCGAAAATGTATATTTTTTTAGTCAATTACTAGTTATTACAATTTTTAAATAGATTAAACATAAAAAGAGTTCTCTGAAATGTAACGTCATAAGCCAGTATTTTCGTACAAAATTCCGTTTTAAAAGTAAATCATTTGATATTTTGTCAAATACCCAATTGAGATAATAATTCGATGTACATTGTAAAGTCGATAATCCCACAGATTAACAAGTAGGAAGACTAATTGTACAGTCGACCGCACGTCAACCTTTAAATTTTTGTTGCATTTTCGCCCTTGACGTAACCGAGTAGAGTGTACGGATGTAAAGGTCGATGTGCTGTTGACTGTACTAATCGGCAACGCGATGAACAAACGTGGCCTAGAAAGTACCAGCACATCGACGTCACGTTACGAGAGGTTTTGCAACTAAAACGTTAAGGTTGATGTGCTTTTCCACCTGGGGGTAACGTGAAGAGTGACGAGAGTAAACCTACGGAGTGAATAACTCCGACTACATACCATGGGTACCTACTTTTTCCTGGGTTGATATTTAACAAATGAGGCCGTCAGCGCAAAAGTGGGCTAACCCGCAATGTTTCATATTAGTACTCATCTATTGCAATTTATTTAAAACATAATAAGTTTTCATGCAAAACAGGCCTAACCCTAGTTTCATCCATGCAGATTCTGTATTCAATTTAAACTCAAGAAAATTTATATCTCCATACTAACTATGTTAAGTTCTGTGCGAAAAACTTCGAGTAGTCCCTCAGCCGCACTGTACACAGGTATCAGTCAATTATGTACCTCGGCTAAATTAACGCATGTAGTTTGCATATTACCTAACTAACCGTCGAAGCAGTGACAGATGGATAGTTCCCTTGTTAACACGGAGTGTCTGCAAATTATACCGTGCACCAACATAGACCTAATCTATTCAAAGCCGGATTTGAAGGTCTGGAGGCCCAAGTGCAACGAAGGAGCGGAGACCCCTAGTTAAGTTTTCAAATTTGAAAGACCAGTCGTAAATTTACTTACTATTAAAAGATTGGCGTTTAATGATAACATTGCTCTATAGTGGGGGGATCTGTCTTGTGGAGGCCCCGGGGCAGTAACCCCGCCTGCCCTCCTCTAAATCCGGCTCTGAATCTGTTCAAACGAAATAAGGTCAGTGCTCTAAATAGCTGATTTATCAGGTTCATGCATTAAATAGCTGATGAAAAAAATTAAATTAAAGTAGCATATTTTATAAGTGTTTGTTAGAGTTTCCAACCGACTTCGAGATAGTTCGGCGACTATTGCGGCTGGGGAAGGTATCCGTCGCGCTGTCTCTGACTGATGCAAAGAGAGGTGGAGTATGGATTATGGCATTTCTTTTGGGAATAAATACATGCATATATAAACTCATGCCTGTATCCCGGAGGGGTAGGCAAAGCCTAGGGACTGCCACTTGATATGATCCCGGCAGATCACTTTCAGTTCGTCAACATTTATTAGTCGTCGCATGGACGCACGCCGGTTTCGGGTGCTTTTTATCTCGCCCTTTTCTAATACATCCCTTATTGTATGTCCAAAACCAACGCAACATTCCTGTTTGGGAATATAATTGTAATACAGGTTAGAACGATGAAGACATTAGAAGTCTGTGACAAGTGTTCTGCACAACTGTTACGTTCGGTTATCATTTCATAAAAAGTATGAATAAAAACTGAAATATAACAAAAATTACAGTATAAATAAATCTTTTAACTTTTAAAAGAAATTCGTCGAATCGCGCGTAAAGTACATTTATTTATCGTAAGTATCAAAATAAGTGTACTTCTATAAGTACAACGATACTATTATCGTACGTATCAGCTCTGAAATAACACACCCCATCAACCCCATCAAAGTTTTTAAAACGAAAGGTCCATAGAACGTCTCCTAGTAAACTCCTAGTATTGTTTGTTCATTTTAAGAAAGAAATATGTAGTCCAAGCCCTACATTATCTACAATGTGTTAAGCCAGTAGAGAACACAGCTAACGTATCTCCATTCGATATTTAGCTCAGAGGCGCCTACTGATATGGTACTTATTACGGTATCATCAATCAAGATTAATGGCCGCATTGTCTATTGCACAGTGCATTATTGGTAAAAATAACTGTATTGAACATTATCTACCTAGGTACAGTTGACAGCGGATCATCATCAATCAGCCACAAGAAGTCCACTGCTGGACATAGGCCTCCAGCGTCTTCCTGCCTCTTGGACGAGGTCATCTGTCCATCTTGTGGCTGGTCGTCTTACGCTGCGCTTGCCGATATGTGGACAGCGGATCAACCTTTATATTATTATTGCGACGTCACCCGTAACGTAGTTGAGTAGAGTGCACATGTATAACGGTTGATGTGCTGTTGATCTTGCTCTCTACATGAACCGCTTGTAATGGGTGCCAATTGAGATGTTAGGACGAAATTAAGGCAAAACGGGGCTTGAAATACTTTTTAGAGTTCAGTTCCGAAAGGGCAATCAGACGAACGCACGGGCGGATGGACCGGTAACAAACTTATCCTGTTAGGGTACCGTTCTTTCCTTTTGAGATACGGGATTTTATTATATTGTGTCGCAGTACGGAACCCTTTTGGCGCGAGTCCGGTCGCACTTGGCCAGTTTTCTTTGTTAATTTTCGTTACCTTAGGTAAAGTACTTCGCCATACAGCCTTGTAACAAATATTTTTTTCTTCCTAAATCTTACAAGTCGTCTAGACTGGCAGTTAGACAGAAATAAAGAGGTGTTGTTTTTACTTACATTTAATTAGCCTCATCTTTTTACAGATCTCAAAGAAAAACAAAATTTAATTAAGCACCTTATCGTCTATTTCCTCCAGCGGTAGCTCGCGACAGTGGAGCTGCAATAACAAAGATTTCCACGTCAATTATAGGTCTTATGTCGAGAAGGGACATTTGCATCAGGTTTCAGATAGATACACACATCAAAAAAAGTTTCCGATCACTTTGAAAAACTGAAATCTTTTTTGTTACTGTAGATTATATTACGATTTTTTCTTCTTTTTAGATTCTTTATTTAAAAATAAAGAATTAGAACACAAAACAATGACACCGTTCAGTTGTTTTTTTCATATTAAAAGGCTTACAGTCCTAGCTCACACTCATTCAGATATCTGATTTAGTCAATTATAACCGATTCAAGATATTTTATGCGGAAAGTTGTAATTGAAAAAATGCCAAGAGGATTATCAGAGGTTTTACGAGCAAGAATAGTAACTTTGAGGGAAGAAGGATACACCACGAGAGTACTAGCACGCAGACTTGCTATATCCCAATCTGTGTCGTGGCTACGTTGCAGAGGTACCACGGAATGGGGAATTTAGCTGACCGACCCCGCAGCGGTCGCCCAACTGTTTTGACAGCTGCCCAAAAGCGCTATATTAGATTGCTGGAAGCCCGTGATCCAACAATCAACGCCACTAAAATAAAAGCAAAAGTCAGGGCCGCCTCTGGGCTTGAAGTTAGCACGCAGACCGTTCGCAATTGCTTGCACCACGCTGGATTACGAGCACGGAGGTCTTGGCGAGCTCCGCTCAATTCCCGGCAACGTCAACAACGAAGATTGCAGTGGGCTAGACTTCGACAAAATGAAGAAGGTGAGGAAGAAAACATTTGGCAAAACTGTCTCTTCGTTGACGAATCCCGAATCAGCACTCATCCAGATAACCGACGTGTCCGTGTCTGGAGAAGACCAGGCGACCGTCAAAGACAAAGAACTGCCACTGGAACAATTCAGCAAGGCGGAAAATCGGTGTCCTTTTGGGGTGGCATTATGATTGGAGCTAGAACGCCTTTGATCCCGTATCGGGGTTACATGACAGCAGACATGTACAAAGCAGTTGTTATTGATGATATCGTGAGACCATTCCGAGTAAACCATGGGCACCAATTTGTACTGGTCGATGATAATGCGCCCGCACATCGAGCTCAACGAGTCAATGCTGCTCTTCAAGAATACGATATCACACGTTTAGACTGGCCTGCCGGCTCGCCCGACTGAAACCCAATAGAGCACGCGTAGGATATGGAACCGTGAGCCACGTCCCCAGACAGTTCCAGAGCTCAGGGAAGCCGCCATTGAAGAATGGGATAGGTTACCCCAGGAAATGCTGGATAACTTGATCCTCAGCATGCCCAGGAGGATCTCCGCATGTGTTCGAGCCAGGGGTGGAGTTATTTTATATTGAATTTAACCTTTTAATAATAAATTGTTGTTTAAATTTAATTAAACAGTATTTTTCTTTCTATGAAATTTCTATCACAATTACATTATGATTAATGGCTCAATTTTTTTAAAATAAATAATAAAAAATAGTTTTATATTTTAATTTCAAACAGGGTATTCCTATTTAAAGAAAGCATACAACATAGATTTTTTCTTGATAAAGTTAAATTTAAAGAATTATAGGAGCTTATGCTATTGATCACAAACTTTTTTTGATGTGTGTAGATAGAGAACACCTTATTGCACACAAAAACGGAAACTACACTGATGTTTAATCCAATTTATGTTATTTCTAGTTTACACGCGTTATAGAGTTAATTAAATTTGAATACTAAATCCGTGTGGCACCGGATTAAGAATAGCGTCACTCCATTTCATTCCGTAGGTGTCGCAGAAGGCGACTACGGAAATCAATTACCAGGAGACGGGCAGCAGCGTCTTCCTGAGATTCCAACCGCATACTGCGATCGCCAACCCGCCTGCCAAGCGTGGCGATTATGGAAAAACCCCTCAAATGGCGTCGAATGGCTGATGATGATGATGATGAGATGATGAATACTAAAAGCAAGTAATTAACTAAATTTTAAGTTAAAAAACAGTTACAGATATGAAGTGATGGTAGCGCGGTCAACACTTAGTTTTACTCGTAACGTTTAATAAGTCACAGATTCTGTGTTACTTTGAATAATTTTTTTGGAATTTTGAATTGATTTTGCTTGCCTCAATTTAAGATGTCCTACTTTCAAACCTCATACTTATACCAACGACTATGTTTTCTAAGCTTGTGAATTTGTAGTAGCAATACCACTGGCTAATTGTGAAGGAAAATATCGTGAAGAAACCTGAGTATGTGAGGCTTTGTCATGAAATTGCCAATCAGCGGTAGGCTCGCGTACCTACTCTCTCTCGCTCAGAGTGAAGGCCCGTGCCATGCAGTAGGACAACCCGAATACTGATAATTCCCTTACAACTGATCAGGCAGAACTAACCTAACCTCACCATCTGTCAAAACGTTGAAATTGGGTCCCACTCAGCAGTCGGGTTGTCTGTTATGTTATCATTTAACTTTTTTATTTTTGTCCTTTTAGTTATTTTTCATTTTATTAATATCACCGCCATATCAAAAGCACGGGGCACGGTATTTGTTGTGTGCGTAGTGCCTTAGTCCTAGTGGACCTTTATAATAAGTAAGCATTACAAAATGCCACGCCTCAAGAGTCATCTTAGATCAATTTTCGACAAAAAAGCTATAGCGAACCCAAACGCCAACTTATATTGTGTTTGTCATACTATATGAGCGGAATTAATTAAGAATGTTTTCTGAAGTCTCACCAATACTTCGTCGTTTGGAACTCTTGAGAGAAAGTCTAATAGCTCGTTGTTCGGAATTCGGTTGGGATGAAGGATTTTTCGTGTGAACTTGTGAACACCTGAAAGTAACGTCAAAGGAGCGGTTATTACATGCTCCGCTGCACCTTTTAATCAGAGACGAATTTCAGATAGAAACATAAATATTGCAATAAGTACAGTGGGTAGCAAATCGACCTTCACATGTGTGAACTCTACCCAGTTGCGTTATGGGTGACTTTGCAACTAAAATGTAAAGGCTGATGTGCTGTCGACTGTACATAAGCCGAGTACCCATGCAGGGTGTTGTGAAAAGAATGGATAATCTGAAAACCGCTTCTTCAGGATCGATCATTTGACCACTAAACTTTAAACTTTTTCTTAGCATTGAAATACTAGGGCCGACTTGCACCACTTCTTAAGGGTCACTAAAGTCATTATATTCTTTTTTTTTATATCTCTGTACCTTCATTCCGATGTAAAAACCTAACAGCAAAGTGGGTTACTCGGGGCTGTGCAAGTGATGTAAATTGCTTCGGCCAGATGTCGCTGCCTGTACTTAATACAGAGAAGTTTGTAAAGAGGCTCGAAATTTCACTGATGCCCGCACTTGCCTATTAGCTCAGTGCTGGCACGGTTAGCCAGAGGTTCAAGACCCGGGTTCAAGTCCCAGCATGGGTGGAATTTTTAGCGTCTAAATAGGTTTTTTAAAATTGTCACTTAAGTCGCCATTTAAATCGACTTTTGTATGAAGAATTTTAGTTAAACGCTGTTTCATGCATTTGTATGCCACATTTAAGAAGGTATTGCACTACTTCAGTCGGCTTGACGACCTCGTGGCGCAGCGGTAGTGCATCTGCATACCATGCGAGAGGTCCTGGGTTCGAATCCCGGCTGGGGACAAAAAAAAACCCCAGGTCTTGGATGTTTACATGTTTGTGATGTCGTTGTTTCTGGTTCCCACAACACAGGGTATCCTAGTGTGGGGCCAGACGCAATGTATGTGCCTGTATGTAAATGTTTATGTTTAAATGTTTATGTTTGCTTATGAATACTAAGTACCTATTTTTTTTACTTATGGTACTCATTGACAGAGTAAGGTTTGAAGCTATTATGAGAAACAATGAATTTGAAACTTGTTGGGAGAAGTTTAATTATCGGAACTTCGATTTTCAGATTATACGGTCTTTACGCCACATCTGGTAGTTATGATAGTCGGAAGATATTATTATAGGTATTTGGAAGAATTTATTAGGTACATTTGGAAGATTTTTTCTTGGTAAACAGCTTTTTGTGTGGAGGCTATTTACGTACCGTGGTTAGTAATCTAAAGGTATTTTATACCAAACTTGAAACTTCTTAAAATGTACTTACCCCAAATCATGAATATGTATTGAATAGGTACGAGGTACATTATGAGAGTGATGATTAAAATGCAGAAGATCGCTAAGCAGCTCAAATACGGCACGTTGAAGTTAAAAAGGCTGGAAAAGGAAACAAAGAAAGTAAATTAGGAAACTTTTTTCGTAACGGCCAGAGATAATAATTTCTATTCATACTTACTTTTTAATGCTTTCCCCAAAGCACGCAAGTTTACCAATAAAACTTTGGACTGACAGTACCATTTCTTGTATAGAATTAAACTTTTGTCTGAGGGTTGTTTTTTCTTCCTGCAAGGAACGAAAATTTCTTTAATAAATTATAACTCAATTAGGAAGTCGGTGTTGATGTCGAAACGTTCTATTTCGGGTTGCTCACTTACCTTTTCTTTCTCCTGCTTTAATTTTTGCTCATTATCTTCGGCAGTAGGCTTTTTAATTATTCTAAACATTATCAAATATTTTTCCCCTGAAAGCAGTATTAAATGTCTTCAATAGATAATCGGCAATACAGGTTCAAATGGGGTTACGAACGTAGGTAACTACCCGCCCGGGTAAAACAGTTATAATGTTGGTTAAATAAAATGATAAATCAGTGCCACGTGGTATAGGTACATTCTCTCGCAGTGAAATCTATTTGCTATCACTGTTTCTATTTATGATATTTTTTTATATTTGCACATGAAATATTTGTGATGTTACGTACATGTGACGAAATGACATAGAGGTAAAATCAGTTTAACTTGTTTGAAAAGGGTAGAAACCACCGAACTATTAGTTTAAGATAATGTATGTACGGGACGTGTAATAGCCGACAGATAACTTGTCGGGAACTTGAAATGAACACCTAAAAGCCAATTTTTTTATTATTTTTTAATTTGAATTAGGTCCAAAGTATTCCGCTTCCCCACCAAAGGAATAAGAAATGCTTCTATGCGAAGTCAAATTATTTTGTTCCAGTATATTTATCGCGCCCAGTACACCCAATATACCCTAGTCGCTAAAGAGTGAAATGAGATTTTGGTTATGATCTACATAACTAAAACAATGTCTTAGTTCTGTGAACATTACGTATACACAACGTCAAGCTTCTGTAAAGAAACTTACGCTACTCACAATCAATCAAATAATATTTTTCAGGTCGATATCGGACAAAGGGTATGAGCAGCATTAGGGGAAGCATCCAAACTTTGAAGCACCAACAAGTGAGAAGCCACGTAACTAGTGCTATTAAGTTGAGCCTCGTCGATTCCCATTCGAAACAATCCCTGCAAAAGAAGACATTGTATGGGAGTAAGTACTGTACTTTTGTTGATTCATGTCCCAATCAGCCAAACGTCATTTAGTCTGAAATATTGGCCAGCTTGCACCAACGCTATCTAACTGCACTATTTATCTGTTTATCCAGGGATAAAGTTTATCGAATGGATAAGTACAAAGACGACTTTCACCGTGACATTTCGTCGCTTAGCAAACAACACTGTTCAAGTCGAAATTTTATGGTTTTGTCATTTGAATGCTAATTGGTGCAGGTTTTAAGGGAGATTCGATCAACCTATAAAATTCAAGCGTTCTGATTTCAGAGTGTACGGCCGTTATTAAAAAAACCGGCCAAGTGCGAGTCGGACTCACGCACCGAGGGTTCCGTGCAAATTTGTAGGTACTTACATATTATAAATAGTTCGGGAATTGAGTCTCGCCATTTTTTTACGAACTTATCCCGAACTTCAAAGACTATTTTTTATGATTCAATTAAAAATGCATAGTTTTCAGATTTGATTCTGTGTTTGTAGTATAAGACGATATTACTTTCCAAATTTTATAGTTCTAGGTCAACGGAAAGTACCCTATAAATTTTGATTCCCTTGAGTGTTGTAATTTATTTACAGCTTTAAGTGGCTGTAGACCCATGTATATGATTTTAATTTCCACTCGATACGTCCACGCGCTTCTGAGATCAAGGGTCTTGACAGATAGACGGACGGACGAACAACAAAGTGATATAAGGGTTCCGTTTTTCCTTTTGAGGTACTGAACCCTAAAAATTGTAACACCTCGTAATATGTTTTCTATGGAACACCGCAGAAACTGTTAACGAGATTGAAAAGCTTTCTGTCTCTCCTGTAAAGTAGGGAAACTTACTTCTGCGGTGTTGTTTGCCAAGTGACGTTTGCGGACTCTAGTCAGTGCAGCCTCCTCTACGCGCTATGTGTATGGATACAAGCCAAAAACTAGTGGCCCAGCACTACTTTCCTCTTGCATAACTCGTAAATTGTGTAACTGATAACTCTGTCAAGTAGCTATTTATTTCTACCAAAAATAAACGCTTACTTTATAATTTTAAATGCATCAAGCACCCAAAATACAACTGCTTTAGCTCTCGAAAGATTTCTGGCAAAGAGGCGTCGGTCCACCTTTTCTTCGCATTCCAAGTACTTCTCTTCTTTTGGATTGATAATATTCAACGACGCGTTTAGAAGATTCCAGATTACTGTAATTTCAAGGAGGATTCTCGGATTCGTTCCTTTGGCCCTTTCTGTCTGTGTGCTGTCCTTCAAAGCGTACCACTTCTTTTTGCCATTCTCTACGTCTAACAGAGCTATCGAAAGTTTGCCTATATCTTCGGACCTTCTTTCGTCAAAGATTGTAATTTCTAAGATCGACGTTATGTCTTTCAATTTGCTGCAATAAACGTAAAGTAAAGTAAAAAAGTATTTATTTAAAAACCACACATGAGATAAAACATAATTGTTTTCACATGGGGCAAAACTGTAATCCGTTCAAATGTAAATGTAATCCGTTCTTTGTATTTTTACTATAATAATATCGATGGCAAATAATGGTTCGCCATCGTAGTAAAAATATTTGCCAATTAGCGCGAGAAGCTCGCTGCTTGTTGACTTGTAAGCGCCAGAAGTACGTACAGGGTCAGTAAGAATGTATGTTTGTTGATTATTAGATGAGTACGGGTCTCTTCCCTCAGGGAAGAGACCCGTGCCCCTCGGTGGGGACATAATGGGTAGATGATGAGATGAGTACAACTGATTCTCATCGGAATTTTTGGTTTTTACTTACAATGAAAACATTTTCATCCAGTTCGGGCTATTCGTTTTATGTTCCGTTTGTGTTTGAAGTCTATCGTTTCCAAGTTCAAGTGTACAATGACAGTTACTACCAGAAAGGCCAATAGCTCCATAAACTATCACTTTTAGAAACCCAATAGTCCCATCTTTACATTTGAGACGATGCCATACCTGAAAATAACTTTTTTGTTGTTGGTTACTTAACTAGATAGAATAATTAATACATTGTTGCTTGAAAAAATATGCAATTCTCGAAATAATTCAAATAAGTTTTTCATTTACAAATTGTGTACTATTATTTTTTAATTAAATTTTTTTTCCATATTTTCATTTTTGTGGTAATACAGTTTTTTTCTTTTATGGTGGCTCTGTGTGATATTTGTTTTAAAGAGAATGGATATCCTCTTATGTAGGACAAATATTTACCGAATGATGTGACATTAGTCGAGTGCATAATGTCGAATAATATCAAGGGATATGAGATAAATCTCATAGAACAAAAGTAGTTGTATGCAATAAATGCAATTGACGTATTTCAGGAATTACATATTGCAAAAGTGGAACTATATAATTCGTCTACTACAAGGACTGGCGTGGGTACACATTCATAAGTGTTTGTAATACAGAAAACTAAGTCTTTAGTACATTCGGAAATCGATGCCAGGACTAAGTATTAATGTCTTACATATTTTTTCTTCATTTCTTTAATTTCTTTTTCTATTAAAGCATAACCCTCAGCTTCGTAAACAATATTGATTAGTGACGTTCCAGTAATTGTGAGAAGCACGAGTACTTCGACATCAGCAGTCTCATTCAATCTAACTTTCATTTTGTGGGTTTTTTCTTTTTCTATAGTTGATAGATCTATATTGGCTCTGAAACAGGCATCAAATATTAATTGAAATAACAATTCCATTGATGTCAAGATCTTTACTTTACTCTCACTATCTTTACTTTACTTTACTAGTCTCATTTAACACAGGGACATTACGACACCACAAAAAAAAAAAATACGACCTCAAACCCTTTACCATCATACTTTATGCTTTTACATACTTTCCTACAAATACTTCTTTATCCCACAAACTAAGTTCAAGGAATTCATCATCATCATATAAATTTATGTTAAATAATTCCAGCCATTCAACTTTTGTGGAGTTACTTTTGATGACTTTTGATTTTGCTTTCTCGGTTCCAAGTCTAGAAATAAAGTAACGGTTTTTAATAGTTACAGGAATTACCAAAACATACAAATTAATAGTAAAGTTACTACTTACTTCAATCGACAATTCATCATCCGTGAATGATTCTCTGTCTTTTCAAACGTCAATCCACTTGCTTCTATAAGAGCAAGTGTTACTGTTGCTATTTTGACTTTCTTTGTTGGTTTCACATTGACAATATCCTGCTTTATGGTTTTACTAAAAATGTGCTAGGTGGAAAAGAAAGCTTCTTAATTAACTTAGTTATCGAACTACAGCGGTGGTTTTGATCTGTTTAATGACAAAGGAAGTTAAAAAAGAATACCATTTCATTAGAGTTCCCAATATTTTTAATGCAATGTGTGCTCGGCCTTTTTGGCTTTTTCTTATAGTTTTTTTCTCATATGTTTTATGTTATTTAAATACTAGCTGACTCGGCAAACGTTGTTTTGCCATATTAATTAGCCTACGACCTATTTTCAGGCCTACCAAATAAAAAAAAAAACATAAAAATCGGTGGAGCCGATTCAGAGGAGTTCGATAACCAACACTGTGACACGAGAGTTTTATATATTAGATATATACTCTATTTTGAGCTTTGTAAAGTGATGAATGTAGTTTTTGTATCAAAACACAGCCTACTTCAGCCTAGATATAAGTTACTGTTAAGTATGTGAAGATACATAAAATGTTGGTAGACCTAATAAAATAAATCAAATCAAATCCATCAAGTAATCAATCGTTCACTGCTGAACAGTTGCATGCCATGGACATTCTAATTCTGCCCTACCAGCACAAACCACCAACTATACCTACTATTATTAAATTGAATTTGCTCTTACCCCTTCAACCTTTTCCTTGTCTTTGTCTTTCATAGTGTTATTTTTGTCTTGTTCTTTTCTTCGACGGTTCTCCTTAACAGCAGATATCCGAGAACCGATTCTTTCTCGTAAAGAAATTTTTGGTGATGACGATCGGGATACTTTTGGAGTATCCTTGCTGGGTTCGCATAATTTATGTATGTTCCTTTGTTACAAAAAATGGATTATAAGTTGATAGTTGACAAATCACTATTGAGAATACATTTGAACAATATCCGCTAATGAAGTGATAATTTGAATGATTATATTGGTCTTGTACTTACTCGCACGATTCTCTACTTTCATTAGTGCTTACAGAAATGTTATCGGGTAGAACTCTTTTCGTCAATATTGGACTGTATTCTCCAGAACTTTCAAAAACTTCTGCTATTAGTGTTGGCACAGGATGAGAAATTATAGGTTCAATTTCATCTTCTGTAAGATACATGTCAAAATCTTCATAAAAAGCATCTTGTGCTTCTATTTCCTCTACTACAACACTGTCCCTACTTATTTCTCTTTCTATTGCCTTTTCCACATAAAAAGACCTTTGGTTGTCATCTTTTGTTTCTTCAATTTGACTGCGTGGCCTTTCATCACTTGACGCGAAAATTTCATCACAAAGGGAGTCCAAAGACATGGATTTTTGTAACTTTTTTTGCATTTCTTCATATTTATTTTGTACACGCTTATGGAGTTTTGTAAACTGCATAAATCTCATTTCGTTAATCAATGAACTTTTGTTCTTTTCCATTCCAAAATGGAAACACTAGCAACTGACAAAAACAAAGCGTACAAATTGATGCCTTTACACAGACTAAAACTATTCACACCGGTATCTTATCTGCACTTTAGCTATTGATTAGCGTCGCTTAGCACGAACTGGATATGTGAAATCTATTCTCTAAAATCTATCTCACTTACACTAAATACGTGGGGTGGAAAGAAACAAATTATATTATCGCTGAATCGGGCTGGCCATTTTATCAAGGTTTTCACTTATCAGGTTTTGCCAACTTCCAGGGTTAAGCATAACGTCTTAGTCTTACTAAGGTATATATTATACCGATATAAGCAGTCATCGTACTGTACACATGACTGTCTGATTGTTATTTCTGATTAATTTGCTAAACTAAATGTATTTAAAATGTATATTTTAAAGTATCTAAGAGAAGTCCAAAAGAACAAGTATTTAAATATTTAGCCTTAGTGAACAAGTTTCACTTTGTCTTATTTGCCATTATCCGCATTAATAAAGCGCTCTTTCCTCCGAAATCGTTCTTGAGTGCCCATTTCAAGATGCTGTTAGAAACCAAACCGTCACTTGACATGACTCGAGAGCGACATAAAACACCACACAAGCTGTCAGATTTGTAAGTAAGAGCCGTATTAATTAAGCGCTCTTACCTCTGAGACGCTCTTGAGTACCCAAATGAAGATGCTGTTCAGAACAAAACAGCAACTGAGCGGAATTAATTGAACGACGACCTCATTTTTCCATTTATAAGGTCTAAGTCTCGTCAAGCGAGAACATTTTCCCATTCACATCCCTAACATTGACGACCCAGGCAGACATACTTCGACCAAATAGGGGATGTATTAGCAAAGAGCAAGATAAAAAGTAACCGAAACCGGCGTGCGTGCATGCAACGATTAATGAATGTTGAGGAAGCGAAAGTGATCTGTCAGGATCGTGGCAAGTGGCAGTCCCTGGTCTCTGCCTACCCCTCTGGGATACAGGCGTGAGTTTGTGTATGTATGTAACATTTTCCCCAGGACGGCTCTGCTCACAGCTTGCCATGAGAGCAAAGATCCCACTTGGTTGCAGTCCAAGAGGTTGGTCAGATTCAGTGGTGAATTCTCAATTGGACCGGCTAAGTCGCTTCGTCCAAGTAATCAACCTCTACGTCAGCAAGTAACGGGGCAATTATTTCAGAGTTCGATTTTAGGTACTGTGGGCTGAAGACAAGAAAATCTGGAGGCGCAATGACCGACGGTTTTTTTTTGTTTTTTGTAGGTTTCCTGTCCGATTAATTTGTAGGAGTCTTTGCATGTTTATATGTCCTCATCATCATCATCATCATCTGCCCATCTGTGTCCACTGCTTCTCAGAATGCGATTTTTGCTCGGTATAAGAACTCAAAAAAAATAAGAACTGCATTTGAGTTGTGCTTTATAGGAGTCGTGTTTTTATAAATAACGTCATCACTGTTTCTCTCTTTATGGTGCCACCTTTATGATAACTAATATTTAATTATAAATCAACGATTTACGGTTAATCGCAATCCACAGGCTACATCATCATCATCATCATCAACCCATTATGTCCCCACCGAGGGGCACGGGTCTCTTCCCCAGGAAGGTATAGGCCATACTCCACCACGGGGGCCAAGTCCGGATTGGTGGAGGCTTGTAGACTAGTGGCTCGTCTACTGTCAGAAGTTGTCAAGCCGCCCTAAGGCCTCTGACTTGGCTTAACGACTGCTATCTATCGACGGCAGCCGCCACCAACAGCTTAACGTGCCTTGCGAAGCACGGAACCGCTCGGAAAAATGCCACTAGCGTTAGGCATAGACGGCGACCCATCCATGCAGGCTACATCTATGGTCATATTTTATTTATTTGACTTGTCTGTTGTGTATTTAGTTTTCTGTCTGTTGCTGTGCGTATTATGTTATTTTGTTTCTGTGATGTGTCTTGTTAGTATAAAAAATGTCCCTTTCTTTCAATGTTGAAAAAGACTAGCGCCCCGGTCGCAAGACTAAAGCCGGATTTTGACGGTCTTAGTACGCTCGGACCGTGTACGTACAGTGTTAGTTGATGTTGACGACGCACTCGGTCCGAGCGCACTAATCCGTTCGTCTTAATCAACTATAACTGTACGCACACGGTCCGAGCATACTAATCCGTTCGTCTTAATCAACTATAACTGTACGCACACGGTCCGAGCATACTAATCCGTTCGTCTTAATCAACTATAACTGTACGCACACGGTCCGAGCATACTAATCCGTTCGTCTTAATCAACTATAACTGTACGCACACGGTTCGAGCATACAAAGACCATCAAAACCCGGCCTGAAACAAAAAAAAAATTACAATATTCAGTGAACGTGAATATATTGAATAAAACCTCTGAACTATTAAGGATAAGTTGGCTTTGTCTCAGTATCGGACTATTGCTGCTAAGAATGTAAGAACCAGAAAAATTTACGAGTATCTATTCGAGAAAGGCGAATTCTTCGTGCATGTATTTGTGGTACCCCTCATTGAATCACTAATGTAAAGCAGTAAAAAAACGTGTAACCTACTGTCAACAGCAAATCAACCCGTACACGCGTCCAATCTAACTGAGTAGTTACGTTACGGACGTTGATGTGCTGTCAACAGCACGGGAGTCAAATATCTTTGTTGTATGGAGACAAGGAACCTGCCAGGCCACTAGCGGATTAAGGACTTGCGCCAACGTTATCTGAAAGCCCTATCTAAGTATCTGTTTAACCATGGATAAGCTATAATAATATGGAGCAGTAGTAGCCAGTTGGTAGAACATTGGACTCGGAAGCGAGAGACCCAGGTTCGATTCCCAGAGCCGGCATGTACCTACGACTTTGTTTCCTAAATTATGTACACTTGTGAACTTATAGTAACAATACCACTCGCTAACGGTGATGGAAAACATCGTGAAGAAACCTGAGATCTGAGCTATTCACATACCTCAGCGCTTGAAATCGCCAATTCACGGTGGGCACGCGTGGTAATTATGCCTACACTCTCTCCCTAAGAGAAGGCCTGTGCCCTATAGCGGAATGTATATAGGCTGCTTATGTTAAGCTATATCCATGAATAAGTGGCTACCCATAGCACAGGGAATCCTAGTTTGGGAGCCAGTAACCACTCTTTTAAGCCTTTTCTAAATAAAGTTTTCATATTTTTTTTTAATTTTCAAGTCTTAAAACGACTTGCACCATGACGTTTGCAGAGCTATCCATAGGTAAATTGTATGGTTGGTAACCCTGTCAGTCAACTATTTATTAGTTTATCCCTGGATAAGTATTTATTCATTCACTTATCTATCCAGTGACATGGTGCAAGTCGCCCCAATATACGTAGGTTGCGCGACATTGACAAACGTAATTTTGCTCCAGTCTCCGCTCTGAATAGCAAACTATTTAGTCAAGATACATTTCAGGAGAGATAAAAGGGTAAATGGCTGTGAAAAAAAGTAATTATCTCTCCTGTAATTGGTTGTTTTGTTCTGCCTGGGTCTCGCGGTCGCAGCGCCTGCTGGATTTATAGTAGCAAAACAAGAGCAATAACTAAACTGCTCCTTTATTGCGTTCTATGAACTAGAAAAACTATTGTTGAAACAAACAACTCGACTGTTACCCAGTCTAGTTTTAAAAAACTTAATATAAATTAAAAAACCGGCCAAGTGCAAGTCGGACTCGCGCACTAAGAGTTCCGTACTATTATATCCATACAACATCATAATATACAACATTCAAATATTTTTCAAGCGTCTACCTGTTGCCGTTATTAATATCGAGCAAAAAACGGCAAAAAAAATCACGTTTGTTGTATAGCCCCACTTCAATATTTATTTTATTCTGTTTTAGTATTTGTTGTTATAGCGGCAACAGAAATACATCATCAGTGAAAATTTCAATTCGCAAAGACTATTTTTTTTGTTGAGGGCTGAATCAAAAACCATTTCGAGATTAACATCTAAGTAACCATATTTTCTATATTTAAGATAAATATTAAGGAAGATGAGCGTTATTTTTGCCAAAAAACAATAACCTTCATTTGACCTTCTGATGACGTCACATTTTAAAATAAACATAACATATGGCAACACTACGTTACTTAAAAAAAGGACTTGCTGTCATAACTGTCATATGCATATCATTTCCTTGTCTGTGAAAAAAACGTCTGTGACAGCAAATCACAGAAACAAAGTGTGACAGTTTGCGCGACGTTTCGGCGTGTGCACTCGAAAAATATGACGTCACCCTTTCAAATATTTTAAATAAATAATTTATAATAATAAACTTAACAAATCGCTGAAAAAATTAAATTAGTCTCTAGAAATTACTTCTGCTTTAAGAAAAAAATATAAAATAAGATCAAAATAAAAAATATACTGCCCGAATTGTCTAGCTATCATGGTTCATGAGATAGAGCCTGGTGACAGACATACAGACAGACGAACAGTGGAGCCTTAGTAATAGGGTCCCTTACCCTTTGTGTACGGAACCCTAAAAAGGCTCTTGAAATAATCGTGGTCATCGGGCGGTATAATATAACTCCCGAGGCAGATAACTTGAACAAAACTGATAACTTGAAGTCAAAGGCGTCAGGTTATTCGTCGGACATAATACCCCTCATTACCTTTCTTATTGGTAAGTTAATTTGATCTTTCGAATGACTCATATAGGTTTAGTTGAACTTTTTAGCAGTCCGGTTATTATTATTATTATTTTTTATTTGGAAATCCAACAGCACTAAATAAGTTGTTTGTTTTAAGCACTACAAATTATTAACTTAATACCGGATAAACTTACCAAGTAACTTTATCCGATATTAAGTTAATAATTTGTTTGTTTCTATAAAACGATTTTTATTTGATACATTTTAGTGACCCTTTACAGCTCGACAACCATCAACAACCACCATCACCATCACCGCCATTTTGTTATAATGTAGGTAATTAAAGTTAAAATTGTATTATATTTAAAAAACTTGTACGCTTCAGTGGCAAAACATGCTGGAACAATTGATTAATATATTTATAACACCTTATACTAATGTATACGTATGTTTTGCAGATAAATAAATCTTATCTTATCTTATCTTATCGTGAATCCACCTATTGTACACTTTCTTTGTGCAATAATAATAATAAGAATATTTTTATATCAAGTAAGTAACGCTTATATTAGTTAGTAGACTTAAAACTTTGTAAACCAGTACCTACCTATAGTTAAATGCACATTAATTTAATTTAACTGAATGGCGAATTAATAATGATAACTAGATGACCCAGTGTCCTGGGTCTTTCAAAATTATTCGAATCGATGAAAATTGTTTGTTTCGACTTTTTGTTTTCGCCTGCAGAGCTTAGGTGCACGCATTTATTTTTGATCTGCTGCAAATGATATCCTACGGGAAGTTAGCAGATATATTTTGCTAGACTTTTGTCGGGGTCAAAACACAAGAACTACGAGTATCTCTGAAAATTATCAGGAACTGTAGAACTCTGCTGCATGCGACAAGAACTTTCATCTATTTTTGATATGCTGGACAATGAGATCATTGTAAGTTCACTAACATCAAGGCAAGTGACTCAAATCAAACCATAGAACACGAATTCATAAAATCAAACCAAGAGCTCGCCATGGACACAACTGTCGATTGTTCCGATTATTATTACCTAAACGCCATATTCGAATAATTTCACTGTTTTTAGCAATGATCGCCAATCGCTAGCGTGTGACTTAGGCAAGAAAATTGCGTATTCCGGGTTGATCCTCTATCAAGAGAACTGAGTAGTTCCTGCGAGTGGTTCCTGCGAGCGGGATGACACATTAAATGCCAATAAAGTCTAATATTTTAGCTGCTCAGCAGCAGAGCAGACTCTGCTTTATATTACCTGCGTTCCCTAAGATACATAATGAGGTTAATGTGTCTTCGTTAGCTTAATGCTCCGTCAAAAGGTAAACGGGGTTAAGCAAAACCCTTGGTGTATTCGTTAATCGTCCTTACTTTTCGTCCAAATTACAATAATAATACGTCAACCTTTACATGTGTGTACTTTGTTCAGTTACACTGCGGGTGACTTAGAAACAAAAATATTAGAATTAAGTATAATTTAGTATCACAATTAAGTAATTTCAATGTGAGCTCGTGTGTTAATCAAGTCCATTCATACTACGGGCCCGAACTATCTCTCGGTGATAAGGTCTGTCTCCTGCAGTGGGACAAATAATGCGGCTGCTTTGCTTACGTTATATTGTAATATCTGATTAAATAAGTATTAAGACGAAATAATAAAAGTATACCACCGACCCTAGAAATAACACTCTTGCGGTATTATTTACATAAACTCGATTCCACTAAAACACTCTTAAGATGTCATTAAAGCCGAGTTCCTCGTCACATGTGTCACTGCATATTTTATTTATTTAATGTAAGGCAATTAGTTTTTGAGTTGTAACCTACCCAATCTCATCGTCTTTCAGTCCTGTCCATCGTAAGATTGTCTGGAAGAGATCACTTTTAGCAATAAGGCCGCCGATTGAATTCTACTAAGAACTAGATAAAATATTAAGTCGACTTGTACCACTTTCTCAAGTGTGGCTTCATCATCATCAGCCACTTGACGCCTACTGCAGGGCACAGGCCTCCCTCGTGGTTTTCATAATCACGAGGGGTTTTTGCCATAATCGCCACGCTTGGCAGTCGGGTTGGCGATCGCAGTATGCAGTTGGAATGTCAGGAAGACGCTGCTGCCCGTCTCCTGGTAATTGATATCCTTAGTTGCCTTCTACGACATCCACGGAAGGAAATAGAGTGGCGCTATTCTTAATCCGACGCCACACGGAGCAGTATGGCTTGAACTTTTAGTAAATTGAATTGAAAATATTTATTTCAAACATACTTAAACAAAATAGGCAAGTTCATAGAGAATTAGTAAATTAAAACCTTAGCTTAATGTTTAATTACATAACATAACATAAGCAGCCTATAAACGTCCCACTTTAGGGCACAGGCCTTCTCTCACGGAGAGAGACTGGGCTTAATTACCACGCGTGCCCACCGCGGATTGGCGATTTCAAGCGCTGAGGTATGTGAATAGCTCAGATACTCAGGTTTCCTCACGATGTTTTCCTTCACGTTAGCGAGTGGTATTGCTACTATAACTTCACAAATGTACATAACTTAGAACACAAAGACATAGGTACATGCCCGCACCGGGAATCGAACCCGGGTCTATCAATGTTCTACCCATTAGGCTACCATTGCTGTACAATGTTTAATTATTAACTAGTTATTTATTAATTTTCTTCAACTAATAAAACCGGTCACGTGCGAGTTGAACTCGCGCACCGGTTCCATACTTCCTGCGATATTACGTTTTAAAAAACACCTACTTTTTATCGTTAAATTCGGTTTTTCACAGGATTAGCGTGAGTCCAACTCAAACTTCGCCAAGCTTTACTACTTTTATCGTATTTTGGACTCAAACTCATTTGATTAAGTTATTTGTCGCGCATAATACTTACTAAATTAAGGGATCTCCAGAATGATGGTCGAAGCACCTTTTTTAAATAAATATAAAGAATATTTTCATTATTTTATTTTAATTGATAGTTTTATACGGTGGTAGAACTAAAAAAAAGGGGAATAAATGGCTGGACAAAAAAAGAAGTTTTCGTTTCTAAAATCTACAGAATAAGAGGGAAAGGATATATTTTAGAAGCGTTAGGCTGAAAACTATGATGGGTTATCTACAATTATTAATCAACAAGGAATTAAAGATCACTTTGTGATAGGAGGAATGATTTCTTTGTGATAAACGTTAACTGCTTATCCCGGCCCGCATCTGTAATAATAATCATCATCATTCAACCACAAGAAGTCCACTGCTGGACATAGGCCTCCTACATGGATTTCCAAAAGGACCGGCTGGAAGCGGCTTGCATCCAGCTTCTTCCTGCCGCTTGGATGAGGTCATCTGTCCATCTTATGGCTGGTCGTCCTACGCTGCGCTTGCCGATATGTGGTCTCCATTCGAGAACTTTTCGGCCCCATCGGCCATCAGTTCTGCGTACTATGTGCCCCGCCCACTGCCACTTCAACTGTAATAATCATTCATTACAATCAACGGAGGGCTATCTATCTAGTTCGGCAATCTATGTCCCTAGTTTCCTACCCTTCCAAGTGCAAATTTAGTAACGGTTACCTCAAGACGTATTAACGAGGGTATTGACGCGCTGTTACGAGAATAATGGGGTACAATAATGGACTTGTTCGGTCATCGGTCACAAAAGTAACATTTAGAATAGGTATCCACTGGGTAATTTATAGTTAATTATAACGTATACCACTCGCTGACGGTGAAAAAAAAACATCGTGAGGAAACCTGAGTGTCTGAGGCGTTCACATCCTCAGCGCTTGATATGGCCAATCCGCGGTGGGCACGCGTGCTAATTAAGCCCATACTCTCTGTCTGAGAGAAAGCCTCTGCCCTGACCTTGGACGTATTAAGCTACATAGAAGAAACATCTTTAGAAATATATCGTGCGTGTATGCAGCCAGTTGAAGTGCCAGTGGGCGGGGCACATAGCTCGGAGAACGGACCTGGCGACCGCGGACCGGACGACGCAGCGTGGACAGGCCCCCCACCCGATGGTCTGAAGACCTGATTAAGGTGGCAGGGAGTCGCTGGATGCGGGCGGCACAAGATCGGGAAGCTAGAAAATCCATGAGGGAGGCCTATGTCCTGCAGTGGGCGTCAAATGGCTGATGATGATGATGCAGCGACTAATGAAGCGGAAAAGGTTTGTCAGCTTCCTAGGAACGGAAATGGTTTTCGCTTCTAAAATGGAAGGAGTCCCGGCTTCGGATACATAAATACACGTGTAGGCTCTTCTTTTTGCAAAGAACGTAGTTCTAGTTCGGGTAGAGATTTCCGCATTTAATCTCATAGTTGGGCCCTTGCACGTAGCAAGTGCTGAGGTATGTAAATACCTCAGACACTAGGGTCTCCTCACGATGTTTTCCATCACAGTTAGCGAGTGGTATTGCTACTATAACTTCACAAACGTCCGTAACTTAGAAAATAAAGTCATTGGTACATATCGGGGTTCGAACCCACGACGTCCCGAATGAGAAGCCGGTGTTCTACCGCTCCACCAAACAACCTATTTTAGGCGTAGTCCACAGCAGACTAACCTTTACATTTTTGATGTAAAGTCACCCGTACCGTAACCGAGTAGAGTAGGGCTGACAAAAGATGAAAAAAGCCGGACAAGTACCAGTCGGACTCGCCCACCGAGGGTTCCGTAAAAAATTGTAGGTATTTCTGTTCACTGGCTGTTTATAAGAACGAGCAAAATTCAGGGCAGTAGCACATGCAATGAAGTGTAAAGGAAAATTATAAGATCAAGTAGCCTCTTCAAGTTAACAAATAATAGTCGACCAACTTAAAGTAAACTTCTTACAAATTCCATAGAAAATCATTTTGATGGAGTCTTTAATCAATCAAAAGCCCCTCCTTCAACAGAACCCTACTTTGTAGGTAACCCTACTGTTTTTGCTGTAGAAGTTGGGTAAAAACTCTTCGCCATCCCAATATTGTACAAAATTACGGTCCACAAATTGACGGCGATATTAGTATTCATTATTGCTTTAATACATTAAAATTGTTTTTCTGTCACTTGGATTATTTTAATAAAACACTTTTAGTTAAATAAAGGGACTGCATTATTATTTGCCTCTCGATCATACCATATTACCTTCTATATTATGAGAGTGAG
Source organism: Yponomeuta cagnagella (assembly GCA_947310995.1). NCBI lineage: Eukaryota > Metazoa > Arthropoda > Insecta > Lepidoptera > Yponomeutidae > Yponomeuta > Yponomeuta cagnagella. The sequence continues at coordinate 12,185,615 of OX371277.1, forward strand.
AGTCAAATAGTTATTCAGTATCTTTCATAAATTAACCGTGCTATTGTGGCGACTAAATTATTAAAGCCCGGATATTTTTTATTTATATCTTTTCATCGATTCTCTAGCCTAACTCGGGATCGACTGACATTCTAAACAAAACGTGACGATTTCCCTTCAGTCAATTTTAAATCTAACTAGACGGCTGCGCCGGCCAGCTATTATAAAGAGGTATTGTTAAGTTTACCCCTAGTGTTGTCACAACCTTATCCGTCATGTCATCATTAAATTTTGATTACAATTAAAATTACAATGAAAATTTACCTTAACTAAACTTAGGTAACCTAACGTCAGTCATCTGTCCTACTTTCCTACAGTGTCGGGGAAATTATACAATCCCGGCGACCGCATGACGCTCCGTTTTTAATTCGGTCCGAGTGCCAGAACAATTAATAGACCATCAAGATAATCTTGCAAGATTGGTAAAAAACCCTCTAAGTCATTTATAACTAAATCGCCAAAGAAAATTGATCTATGACTGATCGGGCGGACCCTTTCTCGGCAAAACCAAACAAAAAGCCGAGAAGATACCATCGAACGCCGCTTCTAGTTACACAATTATAAGTCCTGCCTGCCCCATGAATTTAAATAAACTAGCTAAACATTCTACAATCTTAAAACTTAAAATAAACTATCGCACTTCACCGCTAGAGACGAGGTAGGGCAGGGTAAGGGAGCGCTCACAGATATAGATAGCGCTATTATACCTGCAGTAGACAAGTGAACTCAGAATCTTCTCTTCTTTCATTTGACACGATAGCAAAAAAATCTATGCCGTGGACATCCATCTAGTCCACATCCTCACATCCATCATAATATATCACCCGGATTGACTCTTCCTTCACCTAAATCAAATGAGTAGTTTAGGGGCACACACACAGACGCACGCACGCAGGCACGCACGCACTCACGCACGCACGCACCCACGCACTCACGTGGGTACGCATACACACAACACACACACACACGCACACACACACACACACACACACACACACACAAACAATCTTCCTTTTAGTTCTGTTGTAGTCATGTAATAAACGACGAACCCGCCTCTCCAAGTTTAAAACCTCCCAAGGCTTACGGTATTAGATAAGTCTTGACTTATGAAGGCAGCTGCTTGTAGTGAAGTGCGCCAGTTTTTCTCCGTCAAGCTGACTTATGCAGCCGCTGCAGGTCGCAAGATGACTAATATCCCACTAAGATGCACTCGCCTACACTTCCAAGGAAAATGGTAATATTACCAGCGCTGTAATGCTCTAAAAGGAATGCAGATTTCTGTAAGAAACTCTAGTCAACCCCAAGGAGTAAACTTTTTATTTATCCCCGGAAAAAAACTTTCGGAGGGGAGTGGAGTGTCCCGGTCTTCTTGAATACAAATATTATAATAAAAAAGGAAACATCACGACCGCATCGTTGCCCAATAAAAAGAGTGGGATCAGTTCCGTTATTACTTTGACCTGGATTACTTAAGCAAAACCAATATCTGCAAGTGTTTGAAGCTTTTGAAAATGAACGCGCGAAAAAAACAACTTGAGCGAGGAAAATAATGACATGAGGAGATGTCCGGGACGTTATTTTAATACAAACCAGCGAACTTGTTAGGTATATTATAACATACCTAGTAGGCGACTTTATGGAATATGAAATATTGCGTTAACTTCAAATTTTGCTACAGTACAGATTACTACTTGACAGATTGTCAGCCACAGTCAGTAGGTTGGATGTTAAATCAAGACTATTATGATGCAGTGAGTCTATCGTTCTTCTTCTTCGTCGTTTCCTCATGTCTGAGGACAACAATCATGGATCGCATGATTGTACATCGAACGGTTTGAAGCCACAGACCTATTTACCTGTGAGTAATCTCTCGTTATCAATTTAAATATCGTTATTCTATTGTTACCAAACACGAATCTTTCAATTTCTATCGCTATCGAATTGTAGTGTTACCAAACACGATTCTTCCAGTTTATGTAGTTATTGTTGTCCATTGTTATCAAATACGAATCTTCAAATTTCTATCGCTATCGCAGACTGTTGGTACCAAAGGCTAATCTTCGAGTTTCTGTCGTAGTCATGTTACCAAACACGGATCTTCTCTAAGACAACGCTTATAAGAATGTAGCACTTTGGGATCGATTGGAAAATCGCATAATGAAAGCAATTGATATCTACTTCACATTTTCTAGAGGTATCATTTACTTACTTTTTATTATAGCCTTGAAAAAGATGCTCGATTTCAATCGTACCCCATTCCAAACTAAGCAATCCATCGCCTCGAAAAAGGTCCAATCAATTCCTCGTAACACATAATTCATTGTCAGTGAGATTTTAAACCCTTTCTTCCGTTTATACAGGGTCGGCTTCGAAGGGTCGGAATAAAAATTCGTCGCACGCGCGTCTGATCACAATTTGATGGCTGCAGAGGACCCGGGGCTCAGTCTCCTGCTTGCGGGATTGAGACCGTCGCAACCCGAATTTATTACAGTCATCTAGTTTTATTACGTATTGGACTGAGAATTGCAGATGTCCTCGGTAATATTTTCGGGGCACGATGCGCGAGTAAAGCAGTTTGCGACCGGGTAAGGGAAGTAATTGCGCGCTGCCGACAATAGACTAGGGTCACGTAATCGCTCCGAGGTAAGAATCAAGACCTAAATACGGCTGAGGAAACACGCCATCCACTTTAACAAGAACACAAAACGGCACATCACAATTTACTCATTGCCAGCGATCCTGAGCGTGCTTAAAAAGTTACGAGTGCTTAAACACAATTGCTCAGAATTGTTTGTTGTAAGAGCAAAACACTAATTTAGTCATTGTTTTTAAGAAAAAAAAGGCACAATGCGTATTGGGCCACACGCATTGAAGGGTTCCTTAGACGGTCGGTAATATATACGAACATAGAAGCAGTTTTTCAAAAGTAAGAACTTGATAAAAGTAATTTTCAATTGAATTATATTGTAATGTACGAAGTTTTCCTTTGGTCGAGTAATGACTCGTTAACTTGTAAAGCCCACTTAGCCCTAATGGTTTTTCTTTTAACTTCATTGTATGTGCTACTGTCCTGAAATATTTCAAGTTTTTACAAGCAACCGCTTAGCCGGAAGAGGATCTCTCCTCCCGGACGGCCTACTCTGGCAAAAATTTAGTCATTAATTAGTCATTATGACCTTGAAAAGACTATTAAAAACTATTGTTGTGGTGGCCCGATCGGGTCATTTAAAATTCTACACATTAAAGCTTAATATTTTATAAACGAATCCCTAAAGCGAAGAATTATTATCCTACTCTCACAATATTTTTGAACGACCAATACAAAGCATAACTATAAAAAATAACATCCCTAATTTAGGTGTAGCGGAGCAACCCTAAAAAAATCTTAATTTTTTATTCTATCGTTTCGTCGGAGTGATTAAAATAAATATTCATAAAAAACCTATTTAGAGGCTAAAAATTTCTCCCATGCCGGGACTTGAACCCGCAACCTCTGGCTAACCGTGCGCTCTCCCAACTGAGCTAATGGGCAAGTGCAGGCATCAGTGAAATTTAGCACGGTTAGACAGACGTCGCGGGTTTAAGTCCCGGCATGGGTGAAATTTATAGCCTCTAAATAGGTTTTTGAAAATTGTCCTCAGCACGGGTTAGTGCAACAAAAAGAATATAAATAATATCGTCTCTGAGCTAAGCCGCGGGCAGACAGACGGACAAACGGACGGATGGCGAAACTATAAGGCTTCCCTGTTGACTAGGGGACTGTTGAAATGGAACGTAAATGTTTGCCTGTATTGGAACGTAGCTTGACGTTTCGTCTTTTGTTTTTCTCTCTTCTTTGCTCGATGTCCTTGATACATTATTGCCCAATTAAAATCCTTTCGCATCGCTAATTTATTCTATTATTTTCGGCCCTAATCCATCAGGTTATGGGCCCAGGACGATATCCAAGAGTCCTGGTAATAAAATTACGTCGCATCGTCAATATTGTCAATATTGTCATCGCGCCACATCGCAATGGCGGGTGGTGAGTCTTTATCACGGGTCGCAGTGGAGAGGCTTCGTGGGGCGGAGGACTACGCAACATGGAAATTCGTAACAAAGATGTTACTGATCCACGAGGACCTGTGGGATGCGGTGGAAAAGAAACTAGGTGCCGAAGATAAGGTGCAAAGGAAGGCGCTGGCGCGCATCTGCTTGTTGGTGCAACCATCTGTGTTGAGTCATGTCAGAAACGCCAAGACGGCACACGAAGCGTGGAGCAACCTAGAGGCCGTCTATGAAGGTAAGGGCTTAAGCAGACGTCTAGGACTACTAAGGACTCTGTTTGGCCTGAAGTTAGACCAGTTCCCGGACATGCAGTCGTATCTGACGAAGATAGCGGACATCGGTCAGCAGCTGACAGATATGGATGCAGGCGTGGAAGATGACTTTCTTGCGGTCGTGATGCTGAGTGGTCTATCAAATGACTATGATCCACTCATCATGACACTCGAGAACTCCGCAGTAAAACTCTCCACTGAGTTTGTGAAGTCAAGACTGATAGCTGAGTTTCATCGTAGACAAGAGAAGGATGACGGGACGGCGTTGGCTGTGAAAAGGCAAGTTACAAAAGTCCTCCGTTGTTTCAAATGTAAACAACTTGGCCATGGCATCAAGGATTGTCCAAAGACAAAGGCCAGGAGCAAAGATTGCAATGAAAAGAAGACTTCATCAACTGGAAAATACTCGGACAAAGCTCTGTTGTCTGCGTTATCGGCCAGTTTCCGCAGCGACGTGTGGTATGTGGACTCGGGAGCAACCAGTCATATGTGTAACGTCAAAGAAATCTTGCACAACTATGTTGAGGAGACTCCGGTAGCAGTGAGCGTGGCCAATGGAGAGACATTAAAAACTTGTGGCAAAGGAAACGTGAAAATAAATCTACAGAACACTATAAAGACAATAAGTGAAGTTATTTACGTGCCAAAACTGTCTACAAATCTTCTGTCAGTGAGTGCGATGGCACGGAAAGGTTTCACCATTGTGTTTCAAGGCAGTTTATGCAAAATACTTGATAAACAAGAAGTAATAGCCACAGCTAGGTGTCATAATGGCATATATATTTTAAATGCCGAAGCTTCTCTCTTAGCTAGGGAAGAGCCATGTGTTTCGTCCCCGTCCACAGGTGCTGAGGACATGCAAGTGTCATCAAGGGTCAACGAGATGCCCAAGGAGCCGCAAGGAGTGTGGCACAAACGGCTTGGACATCTCAATCCAATCAGCATGAGACTACTGAAAGGTATGGCCATTGATTTTGATTATGACAGCACAAACATGGAAAAATGTGTTCCTTGTATAGAAGGTAAACAAACAAAGTTACCTTTCCCAAAGAAGTCTGGCAGTAGAGCTGATTCTTTATTGAAACTAGTCCATTCTGATCTTTGTGGCCCAATGCCAAAAACGTCATTTGGTGGGGCTAGGTATTTTTTGACGTTTATTGACGACTTTAGCAGGAAAACCTTTGTGTATTTTCTAAAGTCAAAGGATCAGGTTTTTGACAAATTTAAAGAGTACAAGGCTATGGTTGAGAACCAGACTGGCGAAACTATTAAAGTGCTTCGCACTGATAACGGTGGTGAATATGTAAATAAGTATTTACAGGAATTCCTGAAAAACTGTGGGATTCGGCATCAAACTACCGTGCCGCACTCGCCGCAACAAAATGGCGTGGCAGAGAGGGCCAACCGCACCATTGTGGAGAAGGCCAGGTGCATGCTGCTAGAGGCGGGCCTGGACCAGCAGTTCTGGGCGGAGGCAGTGAACACTGCTATCTATTTGAAGAATAGATCGCCTACCAGAGCAGTATGGAACACCACTCCTGAAGAAAAATGGTCAAAGAAAAAGGTAAATCTATCTCACATTAAAACCTTTGGCTGTTTAGCATATGCAATGACGGAGAAGAGGAAGAAGTTTGATGCAAAGTGCAAAAAATATATTTTTGTAGGCTATTGCGAAGAGACTAAAGGCTATAGACTCTTGGATCCTGATTGTCTGTCAAATTGCATAAAGGCAAGGAATGTAACATTTCTGGAAAGTGAATTTTTAAACTCAAGAGAGACTAATGAGTTAAATCACGCTAGAATGAATGATTTTTCTTCTACAGTGGAGATAAATGTCGACATTTTGAATAATTCTCGCCCACTAGAGCAGTCTACAGTTGAAACAGATGTCAACGGTGTCAGTGAGGCTGTGTCTCCCCCACAAGAGCAGTCCACACCTGTCCAATCACCAAATTTCTTAGGCTCACATGATGATACTAGGGTCCCCAGTAATGCGAGGCCTGATGAGTCTAGACCTAGGGATAGCATAATATCAATAAGCAGCTTTGAATCAGATGATTCGCGTGATGAAACTTACGTTCCAGGTGAGTCAACACTCAACTCGTCTGATTCGGCCGAGTTCAGCGAAGCAGTGAACTTGGCAGCTGGGGCTATCTGCTTGGAAGATGAACCCGAGACGGTGATTGAAGCGATGCAAGGATCTGAGAGGACAAAATGGAAAGAAGCCATGTCCGATGAGTATAAATCTTTTGTTGACAATAAATGTTGGACTTTGACAGACTTGCCTGAAGGTCACAAACCTGTTAAATGTAAATGGGTTTTTAAGAAGAAAAGAGGATTGAATGAAGAAGTTTTAAGGTATAAAGCTAGACTTGTAGCTAAAGGCTTTAGCCAAAAACATGGTGTGAATTACCATGAAACTTTTTCACCAGTAGTCAGGTACTCAACTGTTAGAACCCTGATAGCCCTGGCTGCTAAATTAGATATGGAAATAGATCACCTTGATGTGAAGACTGCTTTCCTGAATGGAGACCTCAGGGAAACTATTTACATGGAACAGCCGGAAGGTTTTGTTGATGAAAAGAACCCCACAAAGGTGTATCAGCTGCATAAGGCGATTTATGGTCTAAAACAGGCTTCTAAGAGTTGGTATGAGAAAATGAGTACAACCTTAGTTGAAAAACTAAGCTTTAGAAGGTTTTCATCAGAACCTTGTGTCTTCATAAAGAATAATGATGGAATGCTTACCATCATTGCACTCTACGTTGATGATATAATGTTGTTCACAAGCAACAAACAAGAACAAGTAAAGATTAAACAGCAGCTCATGGCCCAATTCGACATGAGAGATTTAGGGCCAGCACATCATATCCTTGGCATGAGACTATGCAGAAAGGATGGGAAGTTCACCTTGGACCAGTCAAGTTATATTCTGCGTGTCCTAGAGCGTTTTCAGATGTCTGACTGTAAACCAGCGTGTACACCTATGGAATCTGGATTGAAACTTGTTAAATCTGACTGTAAGCATGATAATCTTCCTTACAGAGAATTAATAGGATGCTTAATGTATATTACAGTGTGCACGAGGCCTGATATTGCTCATGCAGTGGGCATTCTCAGCCAGTTTAACAACTGCTACACGGAGCTTCACTGGAAAGCAGCAAAACGATTGCTTCGGTATCTGAAGGGAACTGTAGATCTTTGTCTTAGCTATGAAAGAGGTGCCATTGCTGTTAGCGCCTATGTGGATGCTGACTGGGCAGCCAATGAGATGGATCGGAGATCGTTCACTGGATTTGTCTTCAAAATTGGTAAGTCCACAGTATCATGGGAGAGTAGAAAGCAGAAAACCGTCGCCCTTTCCAGTACGGAGGCGGAATATATGGCTCTTTCTGATGCTTTTAAAGAGGCTTTGTTTATCAGACAGTTTTTGTATGAATGTGTAGGTACATTTTACAAAATATTGATGTATAATGATAGTCAATCTGCTCAAAAACTTTGTGTGAATGCAATGTATCATTCTCGAACCAAACACATAGATGTTCGTCATCATTTTATAAGAGAAGTTGTTAACAAAAACATTGTTGAATTAACCTATTTGTCAACAGAAAGTATGACAGCAGATATTTTAACAAAATCTCTTACTAGGGAAAAGACTGAACGATTTGTCAATCAACTAGGTTTAGCAAAAACTTGATAAATGGTATTTGGAAGTTTTTTTTTACTAGTGAACTTAATAAGGTATTATTTATAGATGGTATATAACATGTACTTGATATAGATGGTTGCTTAATTACAAGTGGATAACTAATTTACAATTTGCAACTGAGAAATGTAACCTACTTATACAGGGTGTGTAAAATAAGAAACCAGGTATTGTAAATGTAGCGAGTATTAACTTGGTTTATTTAAGTTGTGTTTTCTTTTACTGTGTAGGTATGTACACTGTGCTAGTACTTAACTGTTACTAGTTATACTTAACGTAGCTGTTACTTAACGTGGTAATTAACTGTATTTACATTGGATAAATTGTTATCATACGGCTTCCATTTAAGGGCCAGTGTTGAAATGGAACGTAAATGTTTGCCTGTATTGGAACGTAGCTTGACGTTTCGTCTTTTGTTTTCTCTCTTCTTTGCTCGATGTCCTTGATACATTATTGCCCAATTAAAATCCTTTCGCATCGCTAATTTATTCTATTATTTTCGGCCCTAATCCATCAGGGACCCTAAAAAGCCGAGCTTGATTAAACAGCCCTCTTTTTAACATAAGAATAACTTGAAAAAATACGTTCCGTCGTTTCTTATTGAAATAAGTAGAGCGACTGGATTGAATGAAAGTAGTCTTCATGGAGCGCTCCAGGTAAAAATGTCCGACAGCCTCTGTCGGCCTGATTGCTTTTTGATTACCGCTAGCAGAGGGCTTCCAGACACTTCGATTGAGTGGGGATTACCTACAAAATATACGGTGGACGCTGGCCGGACCAAGTGCCACGGGAAATTGCTGGTGAATTTTCGCACCGGGTTTAAAATGAAATTGGACTCTAGATTGTTTTGTTAGCGAGGCGATCGAACAGTCAATTAGACAGGATAATAACTTCATGATTATGACCATAACGGAGTTAGTGGAGTTCATTGATCGTGGTTTTACGTAGGTACTCGTAAAATTAATTAAGTCTCTTATTTTATGTTTGAAATAATTAAAAATAAATTGTATTTGATTTGTTATGTACTCGTATAATAATAATATGATACTTGTAACACACGCCTCGGCTTAGGACTCCGATGTAAATATTGTATCTTGACGTAAATATTGTATTATTAGATAATAATAAATTCGTAATAATAATTAAAATCTCGTGTTTGTTATCAAACCCCTCCGAAACGGTTTCACCAATTTTTTTGAATATTTTTGTGTATATTTAGTAGGCTAGACTCAGCTTCCATAATGGTGGTTAAAAGCTTTCCATCCTAAGGTTGTCTGGAAGAGATCGCTTTTACCGATAAGACCGCCAATTGTATACGACAAAACTTAGACATGTAAGCCTTTTAATGTATCTTGTTTTCTGATGTGTACAATAAAGTGTTCTAATCTAATCTAATCTAATTGACTGTAGCTAAATACAATAATAATAACTTCCAGACCACACAATCCCTTGTCCTGGTCCCAAAATAGGATATCCTGTGCTATGGTAATCAGGCAATAATATTGGAAATACACCCAGACTGAGGACATTTTGTTCAAATCAAGTACAGCGCCCTTCAGCGGGGATCGAACCCACGACCTCTGTTTTGGTAGCAGTGTTAACCGCTAGACCAACGAGGCAGTAAAAACTGTTATCGTCCGTAACGTAATTGCGTAGTGCATATACGAAAAGTTCCATGTGCTGTCGACTGCACGAGTATCTGCTTATAAAATATTTTTGGTTGGTAAAAAAAACAGACCTAATCTAAAGATAAAGTAGATTACTTACTTAACAGAGAGCCCGGAATTTTGCAACAAATTCGTCATAAAGATAAACAACGGGCCGTATTATCTGACTCGGGTTATTCCCTCTCTTAACTAGTTATAGGAAATCGAGGGTCACTGAAAGAGTCAGCTCTTGCAAAACGATATCACGGGAGCCGTCCCCTGAAGGGTTACGGATATAGTCGCATTACAGCATTGAAAGAAGTGTCTGCATATCAAGATCGGCATAAAATACTTGGCATCAAGATCGGCCCAAAATGAATGCAACCAAAAAGACAGGTTTCTTTCTTACACATAAAAAATATTGTGGTTACGTTATCACTAACTGAACAGACTAAATAACCATGAACAAGATAGCATAAGCGGTGGTAGCGCAGCGGTAGAACGCCGGTCTCACATACAGGAGGACGTGAGTTCGAAACCCGGCATGTACCACTTGGTATGGTTCCTAAGTCACGTACATTTATGAAGTTGTAGTAGCAACTGTGAAGGTGAACATCGTGAGGAAACCCTACTACCTAAGGTGTTTACATACCTCAGTGATTGCTCAACTATGAGGGTAAGTGCGGAAATCTTAGGTCTAACTAGAACTGGAACAAAGACAGGCCGATGACAGCGGGTTAAGCTGATTACCTTACTTTTTAGGGTTCCGTACCGGAAGGGTGCCGATCGGACTCTATAAATATGCCTCGTATGCACTATGAAAGGCATTCAATCGAATCAAAGTTTTTTTATTAAAAATAACGCAGAAGCTGTGGCTTATTTAACGTACAAGTAAAACTAGGCGTCTATTTCAAGATCTAGATCATTTTGGAGAAGAAATGGGCAAAAAAACTCCGAACTCAGTCGTCTCGAACATGTTCCTAAATTTGTTAATTAACATTTTATTTTAAAACCTGGAACTAAAGCATTTAACTGGCTTTAAATTCAGACATCTTTATCATCTAAATAATCTGAAATGTTATAGTAGCCCTTTTGGCACAAATTTTAACTTCTTTAATTTTTTTTTATTTTATCATGGGGAGAACTTCAAATAGCAAAAAATGGGTGGAGTTGTGTTAAATTACACGGCTGGGAATCGCTCGTAGCCCCGGCTGCCTGAGTGATCTTAAACGATCACGAAGGTTAAGCAACACAGGGCGCGTTCAGTGCATGGATGGGTCGCCGTCTATGCCTAATGCTAGTGGCATTGTTCCGAGCGGTTCCGTGCTTCGCAAGGCACGTTAAGCTGTTGGTGCCGGCTGCCGTCGATAGATGGCAGTCGTTAAGCCAAGTCAGAGGCCTTAGGGCGGTTTGACAACTTCTGACAGTAGACGAGCCACTAGTTTACAAGCCTCCACCAATCCGGTCTTGGCCCCCGTGGTGGAGTATGGCCTATACCTTCCTCAGGGAAGAGACCCGTGCCCCTCGGTGGGGACATAATGGGTTGATGATGACACGGCCGGTGGTTTAACATGAAAAATCTATAAGTCATCGTAAATTTTTAGCTGGAACCGTGCAATGTCTATGTGATCTAGCGGCATGAGTCAAGGGGATTGAGTAAAATCTACACATTCTATACACACCTCCGTATGACAAACTTTACAACAAAAGGGGCTTGATAAATCCATGCGCCATTGTGCGAAGACCGTGCGTTTAATTATGAAACTCAACAAAATCGGTCCCCTGCATAAAGGGTTGCGATTACGACAAATCATCAAGTTTCATACGCTCACCCCAGTTTAATCAGCCGGAACGGAGAATAAGCTTTGCACATCAAAAGTCGGAGTTCTAATGCGAGGTCACATTAGCCTAATGAAAAGCGTCCCAGTGAAATACTTTCGCAATTAAAGTGAGCTTGTCGTAACGGCATATTGTGGCCCGGGGGAAATCAACCGCAGCTGGTGTGCTTACACGGTCTTCATTCCCGCCCGGAGTAAGTGCTTACATCTCATAAATTGACGCTACATCCGCCCTATATAAACAGCCTTTACACGAAATCACTATGCCGCGGTAGGGTTGCGTGGTGGTGATTAAGCCAATTGTCTCTCCCTCAGAGAAGGCTCGAGTTCTGCGGTGAACTTTATATGCTCCACTGCAGGGCACAGGTGTTCTCTCAGAGAGAGGCAGCGGGCTTGATCACTACGCGACCCTACCGCGGATTGGCGATACAAAGTGCATATTATAAGTCCCACTGCAGGATAAAGGGTTTGTCTTAGAGAGAGAGAGAGAGAGAGAGAGAGAGAGAGAGTATAGTTAAGCACCACGTGAGGCGATTTCAAGCTTTGATGTAATCTGCCTTGTTGGTAATAAATTAATGAATTATACTCTATTGCACCCGAAACATTGAACAGGACATTACGTAACAAATAGTATGGACAAAGGCGAGCTTATCTCTGTGAGATATTTGGATAGCATCAAAATGTGAAAATTACTTTGCTAAATTCCGCCAAAATCCCACAAGCACCATGCGGTTAGTTAATGAACCGCCCTCCCTCCCACTTTTTCAAGCAGAAGCAAGACAAACACACCATACAAAACCTTGGATAGTCGGAACAGTGGTAGAAAGGGTCAGACGTGGTCTTGCGGGGTCTGATTACCGTCCGGAGGTAGCGGGTTCGAATCAGTCTGGGTGTATTTCCATGTATTATGACGGCCTTGCCCGGTTACCATAGAGCAGGATATCCTAGTTAGGGACGAGGACAAGTGATTGTGTTGCGTGGAAGTTATTTGTTTATTCAGATACTCTTCCGGTCTTGTTTATAAGAAACATGATTCATCTGAACCGCTTCTCAGATAACCGTGGGCATATTACAAAGAGAAGACCTAACCACAGATTAAATAACCTGCGTCTGAGTAGTGCTTTAGAGGTATCGTAGTTTTATAAGTAGGTAAGGCCTTTAGTAAGGCTTTACAGAACTTATTGATCATCTTTTACTCAACGTTAAGTCAGTCAGGCAGTATGTTGGGGCCTTCCCAACCTGTTGGCTTAGCATGCACGTTTTGACTCTCTCTCGACGTCGAGTGAGAGACTTAGAAGTACTTGCCACGTCGAAAGTGCGAGCGTGGCAGCCGAGACTCGACATAGTCAATAGAGTGCGGTCTTGTCTACCTCTTGTCAAAAAGTAGTTATTGCCATATTAAATTGTATTTTTGTCTGGCAACCCTGTAAAAAGCTTTATCAGTTTTTTTCCGACATGTACTACTCTTTGCCGACAGCGGAACTTCACTAGAAAATAACGAATTGTGTTTCGTTCCTACGCAAGCAACGAGTCAAAACCATTAATTTTTATTCCATTTTTTTAAATGAGCACGCTTTAAAATCGTAGTAACAAAACGCATTCCTGTCGTTTTCTGTGGTTTTCTTGTTTTCTTTTTGCTTGGACTGGGTTCATTTTAAAATATAAATAGTTATATGCACTTAGTATGGAATGAATTAAGAAACGAACATCACAAAGAAAGTATAATACTGCAAGAACACAAAAAAAATTAACAAAATATGTATTTTAGGTTCAATTCTATGGTCTCGAAGCCTTGTCTTCACCTCCGTGAATACCAGACATGTCTCGGTCGCATATGTCAAAATTAGGGTCTAACTTGGCCGAAATCATCTCGGCAATGCCGCCATGTTACCGGTTGTAGACAAGTCTCGGTCGTCGCCATCTCGGTCGCCGTCGCCATGCTAACGTCGAGACATCTCGGGCTCGACAGATAAATTGACATTTTTGCATAGAGAAGGGCATCTCTCAAGCGTGGCATGCTAAGCGTACTGAACTCGCATCACGTACGATTTACGCCGTTAACTGCAGGTATCAAACAGAAGAAAAGAAAACGAGATAAGGGCGAGGCGCACTCGCCCCTCGAGGGTTCCGTATTGCCATTACGTGCCTATTTATTCAGCATAAATATGTTTTAATCTGTGAACATTTTAATCTGGCTGCCTATGAGTGTTTTAGTAAGTACGACCTGAGATTTCTGCACTTAGCCTCTTAGTTGGGCCATTGTATGTAACAAGCACTAAGGTTTAGAAATACCTCAGACACTAGGGTTTCCTCACAAACTTTTCCTAATAGAGCATAGCAAGTGGAATTGCTACTACAACTTTACAAAGCTACGTAACTTAGAAAACAAGTCATTGGTACATGGTAGGATTCGAACCCATGTCATGAGATGCTGGCGTTCTACCGCTCCGCTACCACCGCTCTGCCTATGACGGTTAAAGAGGAAAAGATATTCAGATAGAGAGATATATTGTGCGACATACAGAGATATCGTAGACATAGTAATAGGCTCCCGTTTGCATTCTTTGGGCATGGAACCCTAAAAAGAGACTGTCGTTGACTGTACTCGAAGTTCCTTGTGGTTCGTCCACAGAGAAAATGTCGCGTTATTTCCTGAACTTTAAGCTTGCCGGATGTTCGGAGCGGTTGCTTTTGAAAAATAGAAATCAAAGACATCTCTAGAGTGAAGCTTTAGCCGGATCAGAAAAATAAAGTTCGGAGGAACTCTTTGAATGAGATATTTTTGGAGAAAAAGGTAGAAACTCACCCTTTGTTTTTGTTCTCGTCCAGACACTTTCAAACTTATTTTTATTCGTATTTTGAGTACTTTTCGTCAATCTTTCTTCCATAATCCTCTCCACATGCACAAACCAACGCAACATTCCTTTCTCAATTCTAGTCACTACATCTTTCAGATAAAAAGTGCCCAAAACAGGCGTGCGTTCATGCAACGACTAATGAATGTTGAGGAAGCGAACGTGATCTTTCAGAATCGTGGTAAGCGGCAGTCCCTGGTCTCTACCTATCCGTCTGGGATACAGGTAAGTATGTTTGAATACTTATCAGTTTTCGATAATTATATTGTTTTGTGTCGAATTTACGATTTTTTTTCATTTCAATGTTCGTTTACATATCTAGGATAGATAGAAAAACTGGCTAAGTGCGAGTCGGGACATGCGCATTGTAGGATTCCGTAGTTGGTCGTCAAAATATACGAACTTAGAAGGAGGGGTTTTTGATTTTAAGATTTTATTTTTATTAACATAAGAATATTCTTTAGTTTACCAGATCACCTAACACTACATGGCATAATATGATTAACTGCCTGTTTCACACAAGCAACAAGAAATGTTGTCAAAGTAATTTTCAATAGAATTTATACGAAGTTTTCCTTTTATAAGTTGAAAGTGAAAAACATTTATTTCCATTGTAACACAAAAATAAAACAAATTTACGGACATACGTACCTAATACAATCTTGCCGAACACAAGTGCTGCAACGGAAAATGGCTGCAGCTGAGCAAAATGCTAGTCAAAGGCGTTGACGTGATTAATTGAAGTATGAACAAATATACATATTTGATAACAGAGAGAAAAATTGGATTAAAATAGAAACATAGATTTTACAAAAACAAGTAAAAATTCTATCAAAATATTGGTCAACCAATTGGTGCCAACCAGATATGTATGTGTATGTGTTTATGTGCGTGTGTGCATGTGTGCGTGCGTGCGTGCGTGCGTGCGTGCGTGCGCGCGTGTGTGTGTGTGTTTGTGTGTGTTTGTGCGCGTTTGTGTGTGTGTGTGTGTGTGTGTGTGTGTGTTTGTGTGTGTGTGTGTGTGTGTGTGTGTGTGTGTGTGTGTGTATGTGTGTGTGTGTGTGTGTGTGTGTGTGTGTGTGTGTGTGTGTGTGTGTGAGAGAGAGAGAGAGAGAGAGAGAGAGAGAGAGAGTGTGCGCCTACGCCTACTCACCTACGTGAGGTGTAATGGTGTTTGTTACATTGATTGACTATTACTCGTAAACTTTTAAAGCCTAGTGAGCCGTAAAAGTTTTCCTTGTAACTTCTTTATAATATGTCCTACTGCTCTGTTTTTTTTACAACTAACCCGGAGCTTGGAGAAGGGTAGGGACGCCCGGTGCTACCAAAAAAAATGCACATTTCGTAAACAGACCCCTCAATCGAAAAATTGTTTTTATGCACTCACAATTTTTTTAAACGACCAATTAAACGATACGAGAAAAAAATCTATCAATAGTGCCAGTGAAACAACCATTACTGTACTATTCAACAGCAACGCAATTTATTGACTCGTCCCCCTGTACACCACGTGAGGAGTACAGTCAACGCGTGTAATGGTCGACTAATAGTACATTACTGCAGCGGCCAACAAAAGAGGCATTGATGGACGAACGCGGAAATGTGGGCCGACGCGAAACCGAGGCACACATACGTGAGTCCATCAATGCTTAGTTGTGGCCAAGGCTTGTATATGATTTTTCGCAAATAATGCGCGGAAATTGAAACTAAGTAGTACTAAGGCAGAACTTCTTTCAAAATCAGACGAACACGAACGAACAACAATATTTTTTGCCGCGTTAAAGTGTTCTTTTTTTTTCAATAGGTATATCCAGCTTTCTATCGCAAGCCAGTTCGAAATTTAAATAAAACCTCTGATAAGTTACCTCCTTGGTTGTCCTAGTTCGGAGTAAGAGATCGTTCCAGTTTTTGAGAGGAATGAAATAAAAGATAACACTTACATACCACTCAAATGTAACTTCTGGCAGGAGGTTTTGAATTGCTTGTGTTGCCTGTTTTTTATATATTGTGGTGTTAAGAAGTCACTATCATGATCGCTTGACGATATTTTTCCGAGGAAATAAGTAAAAATAGACAAAAAAAGCGCGCCAATGTTATTGATTTTTCGCATAGAAAAAAGAAACTTGCGATCCAATTTCAAATATTTGACAATTAGGTACTTAAAATTTTTGCAGCAAAAAATTTGGTAGTTCAGTAAGTAGTTCCAAACTCGGTTTTAAAACTTATTGCTTGGGTTGGAGCGAAATAGATATAGGACGAATCCTCAAGAGTGAAAGAGAAGTCCGACTTCTTAGTAAATGAGTGCATTAGTATATAAATTCAAAATTGGATTTTGAGTCTATTTACTTAAAGGTAAATAGATTCAAAACCCAATTTTGAGTCTATTTACTTTGATAGCGTGTTTTGGGTCCTAGATTTGGGCATCAAAATGCATCATTTCGAGCTGTTTCGAGCAGATGGAGTGAAAAAGAATATAATTGAAAATAGATCTCTATATTGGACACAAGAAAGTAGTTGCCGTACTTATTGCACTGCCTGTAACATTAATTTATCTTCCAATTGTAATATAGCATCACGAGAGGGCGGGAAGTAAAATCCCACGTATCGCTCGCGTCGGCACTTTTAACTAGAAAACTTCCCCGTTCGATTGCCGAAGTCGTCTGAACGTCTACCTTGTAAACACCTGGGGAAATTGTATGTTTTTAATGGCCACAGCTCTGCCTTGCTCCGTTTGTCACTTGTGAGTGTTCTTGTTTAAACTTGCTTCAAAATTCAGTACTGGCAGGTAAAAAAAAATTATTTTTTGTACAGAAAGGGCAGCTCAATATAATTTATTATTTTCATTTAAATTGGTTGACAGTATTATTTCAGATGACCTCATCCAAGTGGCAAAAAGGCGCTGGATGCAGGCCGCTTCCAACCGGTCTTTTTGGAAATCCATGGAGGAGGCCTATGTCCAGCAGTGGACTTCTTGTGGCTGAATGATGATGATGATGATGATGATTATTTCAGAAAACATTATTAAAGCATCCGATTGCTTAAAAACTTTGAGCATGGCATACACTGTATCTTTGTAAATATTTTATGTTGTATTTTTCGTGGTTCAATAAAGAATATTCTTAACTTATCATATCTCATGTTATATACGAGTCCGAAGAATTTTTAACTTTAACAGGCTTTCTATGTATGTCTAATTTATGTATCATACGTAAAGTAAGTTGGGATATTTAAATTCTGGCACGTACGCTGGTACTTAAGTTCTGTTGAAGTTACTTTGTTTCAAGTTCTTATGGTTCCGTACACGAAGGGTGCCAAACGGGACCTTATTACCAAGACATCACTGTCCGTCTGTCTGTCTATCTGTCTGTCGGTCCGTCTGTCTGTCTGTCACCAAGCAGTTTCTCATGAACCGTGATAGCTAGGCAGTTAAGATTCTCACATTATAATGTATTTTGGTTGTAGCTATAACAAAAATACTAAAAACAGAATAAAATAAATATTAAAGGGGGGGGGGGGCTCCGATACAACACACTTATTTTTTTTTGCTGTTTTTTGCTCGAGACTAATAACGGCAACAGGTAGACGCTTGAAATATTCACAAAATATTTAGTTCTATCTTCGCTTCAAAAATAAATAATTGAATTAAATAATGGTGGCTTGCATACAATAAACGTGATTTTTTCCCGTTTTTTCTCGATCATTGTGTCCAATTTTATATAGATAATGGTACGGAACCCTTCATGAGCGAGTCTGACTCGAGCGGCAGCAATAGTATTCTAACATTTTTTTCTATTAACATACTGTACATTTATTCTCAAATCACGGGTCCATATCCAGATATGTACCCGTCAGGCATCACATTTAAAAAACCCCCGCTTAATAAATTCGGAGGTTACAAATGACATTGCCGCCATAGGATTTTCAGTACGTCCGTATGTTTAGTGAATAAAACTAGCATCTTTAATACCTACCTATAATTTGAAACCTCATTTGTCAACCCAAATTAAATTCTTTGAAGTCGGGTAAAAGATAAAGAAAAAAAGATTAAAATTTTATTGCTCTACCAATGGAGATTCGTCTGCTGAAGCATTGCCTTTTTTCCTTTACACCTAAGTATTTCATTCTCAGGGATTTAACTTGGTTCTTGAATTAAAAATGTGGCTTGATAATTTAAATACATTAAATTTATTCAACACATGTAACGCAATAGTATCCAATCAGCTTAATCAATACATGAATATTTGAATTCGAAATTCTTCACACTAACCAAGGTCCGCATTTGATGGAATCTAGAATTTCATTAAAATGCTGTAGTGGTGTATATATTTGCGATACTATTTTGAATACAAAATACCCTAGATACATTACAAAACATATTGCTACTACAATACACGTAGGTAATTCGATTATCGTGATTTTTTTAAGTCGCTCTCTAACATCATCGATTAGCATATTTTAAGCAATAAACATAACTTTAAACTAATAAAAAATCTTGGAAATTCCGTTGTACAATTGGACAGATAACGACTAGTATATCTAAACTTAATCTACTTAGTGGTAATTTCAGAATGTTTAAATACTTCGTCAAACACTACAAAATGTAAATATTTAAGTAGCAAATAAAAATCAGACTTTACATCATTCGTAAAAATTATTACACTTACGTTGGTACATTTTGACAACTTTTTAATGGCACTAGTAATATTATCTAAGTATGTATGTAAGAAAATTAAGGTTTAATATATTTTACTAAATTAAAAATAGTAACATGTTCGAGTCTGTAGATTATGTAGGTCTAGGTAATTAATTTAATACTATGTTGCTTAGTATAGAATTCCGGCCAGGTTGAGCCGAATACTGACATAATTAAGAGAGTCTTGTAACGTGAGAAGTTGGTCAAAGACGTGAGAATTAATGTTTTTTGTACTGTTACTAAATTAAACATTATTTTCAACACAAATTTTGTAACTTAGTTTATACAAGTAGGTAAGTTCATCTACTTAATTTTATACAAGTAGGTACGTACATTTTGCAAACGCAACTCTTAAATATCGTGCCTAACTGAACTAAATATGACAACTTTGAACACATAAATACAGTCAAAATAAACAAAATTAACTAGAAATAATATTTACAAAGCAAACACAATTATGAATTTAGAAACGTCGTGGGCGACCATTCTGTTTAACTCCACAAAAACTACATAATTTTCATCATTTCATTAGCTTATTATAGTAGGAATCTAATGAAGACGTCAAGCAAGCTTGAATCGATTGATCTCATTATCAGGCATATTTTTAATTCGTTCAATTATTTACCCTAAACGGTTGAGCAAATATCTCGTTCAGCAGTTGTTGGTATTCTTCAGCGTTGTAGAGGTAATTTTCGTCATCTATAAGAGAGCTTGCGTTGAATCTGAAAATATTTAAGTGTGATTGAATATGTACGTAAGAAGATGACATCATAATTTACTAATGCTTCTCCTATACTATCTGCTAATCTACTTCGGTGGTGGATGGTATAGGTGCTGGGCAAGCCTACTCCATCTAAAAAACAATGTCCCAGGCACTGCAGCGTCCGAGTGGTCCTTTCACCCATCTAGTATGAGTGAAGGTGCCGCTGGACGCTGCATAAATAATCTCATTACGTGAACACAGAGGCCAAATTTTAAGCGGTTGTAGCGAAGCGGTAGAACGCCTCACATTCGGGAGGTCGTGGGTTCGAACGACAGCACGTAGGTACCAATGACTTTGTTTTCTAAGTTACGTACATTTATGAAGTTAAATAGTAACTATCGCTAACTGTGAAGGAAGCCATAGTATGGAAACCTTAGTGTCTGAGGTGTTCACATACATCAGCGCTTGAAATTGCCAATCCACGGTGGGTACGCGTGATAATTTAAACCCATATCTACTCTCTCTCTCTGAAAGAAGGCCTGTGCCCCGACGCATATAGACAAGAAAAAAAGAAACTTCCAAATGAGCCGTGCGATAAGAGCCTATAAAGGACACTATGTGAAGATCTGATTTGAGCTTCAAGATTTGGTAATTCACAGCGATACATATTAAATTATAAACAATAATTAATTTATAAACTTCAAGGAAATGTCAAGTTAAGATATTCTCTATTGCACACCAGAAACAAAACACACAAATAAAAACGTATAAAAAGATGGAGAGTTGAGGCCAACGAGAATTAATTACCTTTGGGTATCTCTTTTCCTTCGTTTATTGAAATTCGACGTCGCTTCGATACAAAGGACAGCGAAGTGGTTGTTGCAGGAATGTCTGAAATTAAAAGACAATATTGAATAAAAAGACAATGTGAAATTCATTACATTGCTACCAAGTACCAAGAGGACCACGTGCAATATTTCAGCCGGGGCTCTATTTCGTAGAACACATACATACACGCTGAAAGCCGAGGGTATGTGATTAGTAAATTAAAAAGATATCTATTTAGACTATTAAATCAAAATAAAAATAATGTTGAGAAACGAAAAAATCGCGAATAAATTATTAGTACCGCCTCTCCTTCTATCGGAACAATGACTCGCGGACCCACCGGCGCGCACGCACCGCTAACTGTCTGGTATCTGGTTCTATAATGGTTCGTTTTTAAAAGAAAACAACATGGCGTCAGAAGTTCGTAAGTACCCTGTGTGCGGGTGGATTTCATTATATTTATTTATTTCATTTATCATTTTAATATTTTTTGTTATTAATTAATTAAGAGCCATTCTTGAAATTCCCGAAATTATATCCAGTAGTAGTTTTAAAAGCATTGTGGGATTGTAAAGAAATTTAAAAACAATCTTTTAATAATTTGATCTTGGTTATCAATTAAATAAAAATTGCAAATAATAATATACAGGGTGTGTCGAAACCATACCAAAACGGGTACCTGATTCTACTTGTTAATACAAACTAATTTTATAATGAGAGTAATTAAGCTGCAATATGTTTCATATAATTATTTACTGTAGAAAATAATAACATCTTGTATTGAACAGATGAAATTTTTGCGTTATTTCAGAATTGGTATCGTAATAAAAGTTGCTGGTGACAATGAATAATATGATTACCACCGGACCTTTCAATGCACGGTATATGTTGTAATTATGTATATTTTTAGGCAACTGAGAAGTCCAGTGATTGAGGCAAACCCCATTTGCGGTTTATCTCGAATAACGCAACTTTTTTGTAGTTACAAAAAAATTCACCATGTACACACATCAAAAAAAGTTTGTGATTAATAGCATAAGCTTGATAAAGTTAATTCTTTAAATTTAACTTTATCAAGAAAAAATCTATGTTGTATGCTTTCTTTAAATAGGAATACCCTGTTTGAAATTAAAATATAAAACTATTTTTTATTATTTATTTAAAAAAAACTGAGCCATTAATCATAATGTAATTGTGATAGAAATTTCATAGAAACAAAAAACTGTTTAATTAAACTTAAACAACAATTTATTATTAAAAGGTTAAATTCAATATAAAATAACTCCTCCCCTGGCTCGAACACATGCGGAGATCCTCCTGGGCATGCTGAGGATCAAGTTATCCAGCATTTCCTGGGGTAACCTATCCCATTCTTCAATAGCGGCTTCCCTGAGCTCTAGAACTGTCTGGGGACGTGGCTCACGGTTCCATACAGCTCGTTTAAGAACATCCCACGCGTGCTCTATTGGGTTTAAGTCGGGCGAGCCGGCAGGCCAGTCTAAACGTATGATATCGTATTCTTGAAGAGAAGCATTGACTCGTTGAGCTCGATGTGCGGGCGCATTATCATCGACCAGTACAAATTGGTGCCCATGGTTTACTCGGAATGGTCTGACGATATCATCAATAACAACTGCTTTGTACATGTCTGCTGTCATGTGGCCCCGATACGGGATCAAAGGCGTTCTAGCTCCAATCATAATGCCACCCCAAAAGGACACCGATTTTCCGCCTTGCTGAACTGTTCCAGTGGCAGTTCTTTGTCTTTCACGGTCGCCTGGTCTTCTCCAGACACGGACACGTCGGTTATCTGGATGAGTGCTGATTCGGGATTCGTCAACGAAGAGACAGTTTTGCCAAATGTTTTCTTCCTCACCTTCTTCATTTTGCCGAAGTCTAGCCCACTGCAATCTTCGTTGTTGACGTTGCCGGGAATTGAGCGGAGCTCGCCAAGACCTCCGTGCTCGTAATCCAGCGTGGTGCAAGCAATTGCGAACGGTCTGCGTGCTAACTTGCGTGCTAAGCCCAGAGGCGGCCCTGACTTCTGCTTTTATTTTAGTGGCGTTGATTGTTGGATCACGGGCTTCCAGCAATCTAATATAGCGCTTTTGGGCAGCTGTCAAAACAGTTGGGCGACCGCTGCGGGGTCGATCAGCTAAATTCCCCATTCCGTGGTACCTCTGCAACGTAGCCACGACACAGGATTGGGATATAGCAAGTCTGCGTGCTAGTACTCTCGTGGTGTATCCTTCTTCCCTCAAAGTTACTATTCTTGCTCGTAAAACCTCTGATAATCCTCTTGGCATTTTTTCAATCCCAACTTTCCGCAAAAAATATCTTGAATCGGTTATAATTGACTAAATCAGATTTCTGAATGAGCGTAAGCTAGGACTGAAAGCCTTTTAATATGAAAAAACAACTGAACGGTGTCATTGTTTTGTGTTCTAATTCTTTATTTTTAAATAAAGAATTTAAAAAGAAGAAAAAATCATAATATAATCTACAGTAACAAAAAAGATTTCAGTTTTTCAAAGTGATCGCAAACTTTTTTTTATGTGTGTATGTTACTGTACCTTTCTTGCGATAGTAGCTTGTGCGAATGCAGGGACGCTGCCATGCCCCACTCGTCAGGTTCACTGCTCTGCCACTCGTCGCAGAACGCGTCCATTGCACGCTCGCCGCTCGCGTGGGCACCGTGCCATATAGCCTTCTGAGGCCTGCAAAGCAGTGGAAGATGTGCATAAGTTATAAAAAAAAACATTAATCACTTTAAACGGTTGATTAGACCATTAAAAGACACACCTCTGTTTAGTTAGTTTTGTTTGATTCGGAACTCAAAATTAAATTGTAGCGGCATTGTAATTATACCGTAGATGACAAAGAACAAGAAAACAAAAAAAATATTTTTGGGCTTTTACAGATCTCAAGAAAGCGAAATATCAAGAAAAATATATTGGATTTAGTTCTTTTAATTTAATTCTAAACGTTTTTCTAATAGGGTTGTAGAATTAGATATGTCAAAACGTTATTTTGCTAGATGACTCGAATATTGATAAGTTCTTCACAACTTATGTATAAGCCGTTACTATGAACTTGATAATGAGATGAGATGCCTCTCTAATGATATTAAAATAGTTTTGCAGGTTATCCATACACTCACACGGAACAAAAAAAGTAAATTTGAAGCTTCTGCGCTGGGTTAACACCACCTATGAGCCCGCATCAGCTCCGAAATAATAAAAAAAAAAATACAAAGTCCATATAAATAAGGCAATCTGAAAGAAAAACTCAACAAGAATCGTATGTTACATTTCAATGACTATGTTGATTCTATCACATATATGTAAAAAATATAAATGTATTTTGATAACAGTTATCTATTGTACATACTGATCACTGGTACGTCCTGTTATTATTTGACACAATGTTAAAATAACCGTTCTGTTACCTTACCTCTAAAATTTATGAACCTGTCCATTATTCAATCAAATACATTTCCAACTCACCAGTGTAAATCATGCAATATATTCTTTCCTCCAAAGCTGTAGATCCTCGGAGTACCAGCGAGGAGACCGCCGTCGCCGTCAAACATGCCGTTGAAAGACTTGAACAGAACCTCGCCTCGAATGTTGACGACTGGCAGCCGACGGTCCACAACCCTCACGAGGGTGTCCAGGTTTTGGGTCCTAAAAAGAAGATGAGACTTGGGTATGGCAGAAGAATAAAAAAGCACGATTAATGCATTACTGTGAATGACAGAATATGCAATAGTTTGATTAGACAACGTTGTGAAAGCATTATTGCGTTGGTTTGGACATATGGATCACACAGGATAAGGAGATTGGGACCAGGACAAATGAGTGTATTTTATCAAATTTATCATTATTATTTTCTGCACATCACCATTTATTTGGTTGCAAGAAAATTTAATCTCTTGTCAAATAGACCAGATTCTTAAATACTTTGATAATACGATTTTAACGGGATTCTTTTCTATAATGCTATCAAGAAACAAGCCGAGTGGAATAAATTAAGTAATCCCAGTTTACCTGCTAGTCAAAAACGCCCGGAAGGTTCCTCTCAGTCCAGATCTCCTGGCCTGCCTATAGCAAGCGTAGTCCGCTCTGCGAACCGCGTGAATATTTCCAGGCAGTGGATCGTTCAATGCTGCTAGCCGAATCTAGAATATGCCAACATGTTTGTTTAACTTTATGGCGATTATTTACTAGTAAAACATGCACGAGTTCACGTGCCCATCTGATCATATTATCTTCGCGGATTTAGGTACTTAAACGTTTTGCAGATTTTTTTTCATCCGAACAAAATTCAAGTAAGCAAATCAGGATTAAGTGAATTATGTGTAGTGCTTACAAAATGTCCAGTTTAACCGAATTCTGAAATACCAGTTCTTCGATGTTAGTCTCGAAATGAATCTGGCCGAGCTTGAATAGATCAGACGCAAAGTTGGCCACGATAAAATCTGTTTTGTGCGACTATAAAGCTAAGTGATAATATTTTCAATAGATTTTATACATCAGTTTTATGTTAGGCCTGATAAAAAACATCACCAGAAAAAATCCATAACAAAGCAGGATTCGAACCCGCGTTTTTAGCTTAATCAGTTCTGCGCAGTGCATGCTTTATTTCTATGTTTAGTTTAGTTTAATGCCAAAACCTTCATTCATAAGGACTGCTTATGGTCTGACGACCGATTGCATGTCAGCATATAAAAAAAAAAGTTTATTTATGTGATAATGATGATAGTGTTTTCATCATCCTCATCAGAAACTTCTATCATCTTATCAGAGAGCAGAGCAGAGTTATAAGCAAAGTCCACTGTTTGGACATCGGTCTCGTCTCTTTCACTACAACCCATCTAGACCTTTGCTAGTGTCGTCCAATATTTGCCAGCCGCCTTGACAATCACGACGATATTGTGTTACATGTGCTTAATCAAAAACTTAACCACAGAATTTGTTGACTTGACCAACTTACGGTGGGACCGACATGTCTCTCCAAAGGCACGTTGTCCACGAGATTGGAGTCGGGCGACTCGTGAACCAAATTAGCCGCAGGGAACGGCGGCGGGGCTGGGGCTGGTGGCACCGTCGTCGATGGCAGTGCCGCCTGCGTTACCAAGGACCCGAGCTGCCAGAAAGATGGCATTTCTAACTATGGCTTGAACGTATCTTCGCGCGTGGGAGAAGTAGATGAAAGAAGAAGACCAATAGAATGAAACAGAATATTCAAAGCCATATTGAACTTAAGGATTTAGTGCTCGTGCTTGGCCTCATGGTGATGGTCTTGAAAAAAGAGTTCTTTGAAAAGAGTGAATAAATAATTAAATTAAGTCTTTCATTTTATGAGTTCAAAAAAAACATCGTAGTAGTGTTATTGTGTTTCTTTTGAATTTCCCAAATCGAGCAAACGAATAGTAATATGCGTAAAAAAAACAGGATTTGACATTGTAGTTGAAGGCCAAAATGTCAAATTCGGAATTTAAATTGACACTTGAATTGTTTTGATGTCTATTATTCTAGGTATCCTAGTTTAGGTAGGTACTTACCAAGACGTATTGCCATCCAGAATTGACTTTGACAAGCAGTGCTTGTTCTTCAATCACATAGGCCAAAGCACCAACTGGACTGGATGTGGTCATCTAAAAGAAAGGCTTACTTAATTACGCCATTGTTCTTTATTTCCAAGCGCAGCATTAATAATTATGATAAATAAATTAGGCATAATACAAATATAATAATGATTTTAACAAAATAAAATATTTTTTATCATTATTCACAATAAAATAAAACAAGGAATTTAAAAACAATCAAAACAATCTTTGTGGCGTTCTCTTCTGCTTCCATGTTCAACGTATCTCTCACTCCGAGTGCCCTGTTTTATGTGTATGAAAAAAAAAACATTTGAAAACAAAACCCAAGCTGAGCACCATCTATCAAATATATCCTTACTTCTTCATCACATATAAAATCTCATAACAAAATCCATCACACACATTAACAGAATGACACTGGGAAAAGGTATGTGGGACGTATTTAGGCAGTTTATGAAATACATTAGTAGGGGCTATAACTGTCGGAGCATTACCTCCATCATTTGCTTGGTAGTTTGATACACCATGGCACCAGGTACACCTGCTTTTCCGGCGTTGGACTCATCAGAATGTGTCTCAGCTGGGCCCGGCCTCGAATGACTTGATCCTGATGATATAAAAATAATAATATAGTTAGAGATGCGTGAAGTTTTGAAGAAAGTTGAAAAGTCCTGAAGGGTCATGACTAATTTAACACAATTGAGATCTAATTTAACATCTATCTAAGAAAACAAATTTTGATAAAAGTTGTGCACCTAATTAGCATGAAGTTGTCGTTTTATATACGAATTTGATTAGAAATGCCTGCCTAGCTTAAAATTAAATAATATCCAGAAGCATGGTACTCAAACCTTAAAGACATTCTAAGCGAACACCAGAATCAATTAAGTTCAAGTGAAGGCAAAAGGGAGTGATTCTAAGAAGCGATCTATTTGAGAGGGCTAAGCGTTTTGGTACAAGTATCCTAATAAACCGACCAGAAACAAAAGGCTGACTTTAGTTCTTTCATAATCATAATCATCTTCTTATCGGACTCACTTAAAGGAATTTAACAAATACAATTATCGTAAATAATGATCACTACTTTGTTTGCACTGTAAAAAAAAACCTAACACCTGCAATAAAACGACATTCGGAAATTTACATGGGGCGCTTTGTCTAAATTATCAAAAAGCATGGCATAAGAAAAACATGATGTAGAGAGAAGTGCATTATCCACTCCTTTTGGCTCTATCAACAGATCAGCTCGACAATACCGAATTATTGTATTGTCATCGAAGTGTGTGCGAATGTGTGTACACATTAGCAAAGTTTCAAATTTCAAATTGAATTCCTAGATTTGTTTGATAGTTTGCTGTTAAAAAATGTAACCAACGGCAGGTTTATTTTGTACTATGAATCTGTAGATAGATAGACAGAGACAGAGAATACTTTATTGTACAACCAAAAAAAAAAAAAGAAAGTAATATATTTCTAGGTGACTGCTCAAAGCTTCACTGTCGAGTGTCAAACCGCACTTTGCACATTTTAATACGAGTAACAGAGGTAGACTAGTGGGCAGAACATTGGACTCGGAAGCGAGAGACCCAGATTCGATTCCCAGTACGTGCATGTGGCTATAACTATTTTTTCTAAGTTATGTACATTTGTAAAGTTATAGTAGCAATACTACTCGCTAACGGGGAAGGAACACATCGGGAGGAAACCTGAGTATCTGAGCTATTCACATACCTCAGCGGTTGAAATCGCCATTCCGCGGTGGGCAATACTCTTTCCCTGAGAGAAGGCCTGTGCCCTACAGTAGGATATATATAGGCTGCATATGTAATACGAGAAAGTCGGCATAGATCGGGCTCCTTATTTTGACCAAAACCTAATATATTGGTTATGTCAGGATTCTGAGACCGATGAACCGGTACTGGTATAAAGAGATCTTTCAGAGATTTAACAGAGATCTATCAGGATCGTGGCAAGTGGCAGACCACGGTCTCTGCGAACCCCTCCGGGATACAGGTGTGAGTTTATGTTACGTTATGCTCGTAAAATTGTGACATTGAAATTCTCTCGTTTAAATTACAATAATAACAATAATAGCTTCCACACAACACAATCACTTGATCTGGTCCCCGGCTAGGACAATTTAAATGTTTAGTCTTTTCAGAAGCAGTGAATTTTATTCAGTACCAACTGAATCATTAATTGAAATGCATGGCTTGTAAGTGGTCGCTCAATAAATTATCAGACCTTCTGCAACTCTTTTGATATGGGTCAAACTTACCGTCCATTTTATCCTTGAACCCTTGAAGGTGACTTACTGCTTTGAGTTGGTCAAAGGCGCTCTTAACAGCTGAGTTCCGGCAGCGTGTGTAAACGAATTATTAGGATAATACCATGTAGAATATTCAAGGCGTCCATCACTACGCCCGTAACGTAGACGTAGCCCCTTAACAGTTAAATGCAACATAATCCTAAGAAACTGCAGTAGAATAATTTTATTGACATATTTCTCGGTTAACTGTTAGCGAATACTTTTGAAATGTATCTCTCTCGGTGGTAAAATAAGTTTCAACGACTTATGTAATACAGAATCTTGCGATTTATTCATAAAAAAGGTCTCTAGGTTCGCGGCCTTTTTTGCCTTGTTATTTGTAGCCAGGTTAAGGATAAAAACCTCCTAAAGGAGCCCCTTAATTAATTTAATTTAATTATTTAATTTTGAAGTGAATATGGAACTAAATATTCTGTGAATATTTTAAGCGTCTACCTGTTGCCATTATTAATATAGAGCAAAAAACAGCAAAAAAAATTTTTTTGTGGTTTTTTGTAAAACTTTTTTTGTATGGGGGCCCTTAAATACTTATTTTAATTTAATACTTTTAAATATACCTACAATTAAATACTCTATGAAAATTTGAAGAAGAAGAACAAGAAAAACATTTATTATACCAGCAAATGAAAGACATTTATTATACCCGTTATTAATATCAAGCAAAATACGATAAAAAAATCACGTTTGTTATAAGAGATCCCCACTTAAATATCAATTTTATTCTGTTTTTAGTAATTGTTGTTATATCTGAAATAAAAATACATCGTCTGTGAAAATTTCGAAAATTTTTAATTTTGTAAAAACTATCACGGTTGATGAGATACCGCCTGGTGACAGACAGACTGACGGACAGTGGAGTCTTTTAGTCTTTTTCGTCAGAATCTTTTACTACCATAAACTCACCGATAAAATGCTCTGGGTTATTTAAGACGAGGTGATATTTTAAACTGTGTTTAAATTACTGGCTTCGACCCGCGAGGTTTAGTAAACCGCGAGAATACGTAAACGGCCTCACAGTTAGTCCTGATACTAACCTGGCCTGCCGTAAAAGGTTTTGCTGCCATGAACTGGATGCTCCTCATAGTAACTGGCTCCTGGTTCACCTTTGGGCCCCACAATAGAGGCGCCTGGGGCACCCGGAGGGCCCGGTGGTCCAGGGGGCCCCGGGATAAACTTGACGGCCTCAGAACGGGACCCTGAAGGCCCTGGGGGTCCTGGAGGGCCCTGAGCTCCCGGGTTGCCGGGGGCCCCGTCCTGACCACGGTCTCCTTTATCTCCTTTGAACTGAAAGAGTGGTGGATGGTATTTATTTTATCTATTGTTTGCTTATCTATAAGTATTTTTAAATTGAGTAGTTCAATAGCATCTAGGAGTGACAGTAACACAAGAGAATTGATACAAATGCAATCATAGTAACCGGTCATAGTCGAGCTCTTGCACCGAGAGATCCGTACTATAACGTTAAATCTGAAAACTATACATTTGTAATTAAATCATAAAAAAATTGTCTTTGAAGTTCAGGAAAAGCTCGGGAGAAACTGCGAAACTCCTGAACTATTTATAATATTTAAGTACCTAGAAATTTGTACGAAACCCCCGGTGGGCGAAGCATTCCATCCATCGGAATTTCGCACGTATTTGTACAGTAAAAATGTACATATTTTTTTCATTAAATTAAGGACCCTTAGCGAAGTCCAACTTACACTTCACCATCAGCCATTCGACGTCCACTGCAGGACATAAACCTCCCTTATGGGTTTCATAACCATGAGGGGTTTTGCCATAATCGCCACGCTTGGCAGGTGGGTTGGCGATCGCAGTATGCGGTTGAAATCTCAGGAAGACGCTGCAGCCCGTCTCCTGGTAATTGATTTCCTTAGTCGCCTTCTACGACATCCACGGAAGGAAATGGAGTGACGCTATGGAGTGACTTACACTTCATCAACAGCCATTTGACGCCCACTGCAGGACATAGGCCTCCCTCGTGGTTTTCATAACCATGAGGGGTTTTGCTACAATATCCACGCTTGGCAGGCGGGTTGGCGATCGCAGTATGTAGTTGGAATCTCAGAAAGACGCTGCTGCCCGTCTCCTGGTAATTGATTTCCTTAGTCGCCTTCTACGACATCCACGGAAGGAAATGGACTGACGCTATTCTTAATCCGGCGCCACACGGAAGGCCACGTTACACTTGGTTAGTTTTATATTTTAGTTATATTTGCTGTCATACATTAGAAAACACTTTTTGTGCACAAAAAAGGGACAAACACGACATTAATACAGGCAGCGGTGTTATCACTAAAAGTGATCTCGTACGAAAAAAAAAATAAAGACTGTATAGTTGTCGAAATGTAAGAAGCCTATTTTGACAGCTACACAAAAATGCATTTTACTTTAGATTTACTCGAACAAATACATAAAAAGACACATTCTCTGGCATATTATTTACCGCTAGAACGAAAAAAAAAATTTGTAATCCGAAAAGTTACTCATAGTTTAGATTTTTAATGTGTTTGATCTCAAACTAGGTTAGATTCCATGGTTTTTGTAGCTGTCAAAACGGGCTTCTTATATTTTGATGACTTTAGTGTAATTACAGTGAGTTGGAACTTTGTGGTATAGGTACCCATTTTTTCCATAGAGTTTGTTAAAAAAAAAAAAGTGAACAATAGCCTTTTTATATCGGGAATCTTTAATTGCACCTCTAAATAAAATTATGCAAACTAAATTCTGTCACTAATAAACTATGCGCATAACTTTGAAATGATTGCACTTCTAAAAAACCACTTGTCACTCAAAACAAGCATAACTAAAAATATAATAAGTCTTATCAGAAGCAGAGGATCGTTTTAACTGGGTGTGCATCAAAAATTTGTCTGATTACACTGAAATACTGCCTTTAAAACAACAATTCTCATGACACACCCAAAATACTGACTTGCACACTAAATAATCCAATTGCATAACAAATTTTTTAATATTTCAATCATAAGTAGCTATGGAAAGGGCTATGCTCGGAATTTCTCTACGAGATCGAATCAAAAATGATGAGATCCGTAGACGAACGAAAGTCGTCGACATAGCCCAGCGGATTAGTAAGTTGAAGTGGCAGTAGGCGGGGCACATAGCACGCAGAACTGATGGCCAATGGGGCCGAAAAGTTCTCGAATGGAGACCACATATCGGCAAGCGCAGCGTAGGACGACCAGCCACAAGATGGACAGATGACCTCATCCAAGTGGCAGGAAGACGCTGGATGCAGGCCGCTTCCAACCGGTCTTTTTGGAAATCCATGGAGGAGGCCTATGTCCAGCAGTGGACTTCTTGTGGCTGAATGATGATGATGATGATGATGAAGTAGCAACTCAAAAATACGCCGATCTGGTAGCTGGTATATGGTTACTTAAAGAAAGAATGGATGTCTCAAAACTCCAACTGGTACCTCGGCTCTTCGAAAGGATCACCCACCACAAATAATGTGCTTGAATCTTTCAACCGGATCATCAAGGACTACCACACGTTTTGAGAACGATTTCCGCTGTCCAGATTTTTGACTGTCGCTATAAATATATTGGAAGAATGGTCTAAGCTACCAATGGGCGAAGTCTAACCCAAAGATAGTCCTTATGAAGACTGACTCCTTAACACAGACCTTCACGATTGCGAACGCAAGTGAGGCAACTGTTGAGCTTGGAAAAACCTGGAAATCATTCGATGAATACAAACAAGTCACTTTTGCATGTTGGGTGGTTGTAATACCCATAGAGAAAACTGAGTGGAAAAATAGAGAATCTAGCCTGTCCTCAGTTTTTCAAACATGAGGTGATCACGTTATCGGGCTTGCAATCAGGATGACATATGCTACACCACCAGCAGAAGTCAAAAACATCCCTATCAGCATAAAAAGAAAACGCAGACGTCCTGCTAAAGCTAAACCAGCCTTAATCGTACAATAAAAAGTAGAGCCTTTCATTTGAAATATTTTTGTTACTTAGGTACGACTTTTTTATATTTACTTATAAGATTATGTTCCTACGCGATGACGTAAAAATATGGTTCAGAAATTAAGGCTAGTTTAGGTTTCAACGCTGAATGCATGCCAAGTTTATTAGGTGCTTGGTTGTAATAAATTAGGGTTTCGATTTTTGTGGTAAGTAAAATATTATTAGGTATGCTTTCGAAATATTAGGTCATCACGTAGAATAACAGTTTGCATTAGGCTATAGAAAGTTTACAAAATCAGTATTTTTGGTATGCAAATTTAGTGTGCAATCAGTACTTTTGATGCTATTTTGGATTTTTTATGCGTTTAAATGCCACCCTTTTTATATTAATGTGTAATCCATTATAACATAACACAGTTTCTGTAAAATAATCCACTTAATACCTGTTATGATTTATGCGATACAACTCTTCAAAAGCAAAAGGGTAAGGTAGGTAGGTTAAGTATTAGTAATAGGCTTCCATGGCATCCTATTCCTAACGAATCCTAAAAACGAAGGCATGCTTTTCTTACAAGTTATGTTTTTAATGGCGTCTCATTTATTTTTGTAGATAGTTCTACTTTTTTTTCTTGACCAGTTTACAAGTTACCTTTGAACATAATTATATCAAGGTGCCTATTTACACCAATTGTTCCACTACATTATACATAATATACAGGTACACTGAGTCATTCACTGCAAAATGTAACTTTGTGTATTTATGCAGTTGGTGTATCTAGAAAATTCAACCGAATTTGGTTGGCTAAGTTTTATCCACAACGAAGTTATAGGGGGTCGAAAATGGCCTGAACTGCTTCGAGAAAAGGATGGTTTTTTGGTCGACTTGGCGGGGGCACTGCCGTGCCCCCAGATACCTGATCTACTTGTGTAAAAAAATAGCAAAAAGATAGTGACGAGCAATAAGTGGGCGCATTTTGGAGTTCACGTTCCGAGCTGAGCTAAATAATTTAGTGATGAGTAATCTAACCTATAAGCTATTTTCGGAAACTTACCTAATAATTTAGAATCGCACGTCAAGTAAATATGTTTTTGTGCCCACTGAATCTGGGTACAAGTGTTATCTATTCGCATAAACACCGATAACCTTGTGTTTTTTTGTTGCCCATTCAGACTTGTTTCACCTGTTGACATAGCGGACGTGCCGGCAATTTGCAATTCTATATTGCTCTTACAAAGTGATAGACCAATTTTAACATGGTACTTTTGTTAGGATAATTGAAAATGTATCTCTTAGTGTTGATTTTAATATTATTTTATTGGTACGGTGTGAAAAACTACGGTTATTGGAAGAAAAAGGGAGTGAAACATGACAGACCTGTTCCATACCTTGGCACTAATTCTCAACAATATTTCCAACGTGCTAGCATGGCAATGATTGCCTCACAAGTGTACAGAAAGTATCCAGAGGAAAAACTAGTTGGATTTTTCAGAGGAACTGCCCCGGAGTTGGTGATACGTGATCCTGAAATAATTAAACGAGTTTTGATCACGGACTTCCAACATTTTTATCCAAGGGGGCTCAATCCGCACAAGAAAGTTGTGGAACCAATGTTAAAGAACTTATTCTTTGCTGATGGCGACGTTTGGAGATTATTGAGACAAAGAATTACACCAGCCTTCAGTACAGGAAAATTGAAAGGCATGTTTCCTTATATAACGGACAGAGCGGAGAAGCTTCAGTTGATAGCTGAAGACATAACCAATCGAGATGGAGTTTACGACGTGAGAGAACTTATGGCACGCTATACTACAGATTTTATCGGTGTTTGTGGATTTGGAATAAACATGGATTCATTATCCGAGGAGAATTCACAATTTAGAAAATTAGGCAAAAGAATTTTCCATAGAAATGTAAGAGACGCCTTATCTGGATTACTGAAACAAGTGTTTCCCGAGCTTTTTAAGCATATGCA
Source organism: Yponomeuta cagnagella (assembly GCA_947310995.1). Lineage (NCBI taxonomy): Eukaryota > Metazoa > Arthropoda > Insecta > Lepidoptera > Yponomeutidae > Yponomeuta > Yponomeuta cagnagella. The sequence continues at coordinate 12,220,099 of OX371277.1, forward strand.
CCTACTATCACCTGAGATTGAGAAATCTATGAAAGAACTTGTAAACGCCGTTTTGAAAGATAGAAACAACAAACCCTCTGGCAGAAATGATTTTATAGATTTATTACTAGAGCTTAGAGAGAACGGTGTTATAGTAGGCGAATCAATTGAAGAGAAGAACAGCAATGGAACACCAAAAATTGTGAAATTAGAACTAGACGATCTCCTGCTAACTGCTCAAGTCTTCGTATTTTTTGGTGCTGGCTTTGAGACCTCATCTTCTGCATCAAGTTATACTTTGCATCAACTTGCTTTTAATCCTGAGTGTCAAGAAAAAGTTCAGGCAGAGATTGACAGGGTCTTAGCCAAGCATGACAATAAATTAACCTATGATGCCATCAAAGAAATGGCCTATTTAGAGATGGCATTCTCTGAAGCAATGAGAATGTACCCTTCTGTAGGATTTCTTATAAGAGAGTGTGTGACATCAGGATACACAATCCCAGAAGTCGGTGTAACGATAGATGCTGGTGTCAAAGTTGTGATTCCTATCCAGGCACTGCATATGGATGAAACTTACTTTGAAAACCCTGAAAAGTTTGACCCTGAGAGATTCAATCCCGAAAATAAGAATGATATACCAAAGTTTGTTTACTTGCCGTTCGGAGAAGGGCCGAGATCTTGTGTTGGTATGTAAAAAAATAAATAGTCTATCTAATAAAGTTTAGAGTTATAACAGCTTATCTAATGAAGTTTAGAGTTATAACCTATTGTTGTAAATACTGAGGTTTATTTTGGCATCAATCACCACGGACAATTAAAAATGTATTGGAAGACAAATAATTGAACTTAGTCAGACCTATCTAGATGATAGGATTACCTACAAAGCAAAACTATGTTTCAGGAGCCCGCCTCGGACAGATGCAGTCAATGGCTGGCCTAGCTGCCATACTCCACAAATTCACAGTAGAACCAGCGGCCAATAGTAGAAAAGATATAATACCAGATCCCACAGCTGTTGTTGCAGAAGGAGTTATCGGTGGACTACCATTGAGGATAAGAAAGCGAAAGTTATAAAGAGTATTATCATATGGATTGGTAAATTTGTATTTTTTATTAGCTACTAAGAAATATTATAAGATTACTTTAGCGTGCGTGGTACGGGGTGGTAGTTTATTTTAACTTAGTAATTGAATTCATGGTACTTATACGTTTTGAGTGTGTTTTGAGAAAAGTAATAAAGATAGTAGATAACTTTTTATTGCATGCTAGTACCCAACAATAATTAATGTTAACAGATATAAGATACTCAATATCTAGTTCTCAATTGGCGGTCGTATCACTGAAAGCGATCTTTTCGAGACAACCCCAAATATCCTCAGCAGTGGGACATATCTTTAAGAACACGCGATATTTAGTTCAACCGTAAATCTATAGAATAGAACCTCTAGGCCGTTTATGTAAAGTGAAAAATGTTTCCTCTTAAGATTAGCAGTGGCACTTTTATATGCTGCTTATAAAACTTGCTTAGTCCTTATGTAAGTAATATTTGTATCAGGCTGAAGTTATAGTAGCAATACCACACGCTAACGGTGAAGGAAAACATCGTGAGGAAACCTGAGTGTCTGAGCTATTCACATACCTCAGCGCTTGAAATCGCCAATCTGCGGTGGGCACGCGTGGTGATTAAGCCTCTCTCTCCTACAGTGGGACGCATATAGGCTGATTATGCTTATGCTTAGGATTTCAGTTGAGAAATTTTGTTGAAAACTAATAAGGATTCGAATAACGTTTATAAGCCTTTGGTTGTAATTAATTATAAAGTAATAAGTTTACGATAAAATTGGTGATAAAATTTTACTTACCATTGAAACGTCTAATATGTTGACTCCGGGATCCCCTTTCTCTCCTTTAGGACCTGGTACACCCGGGTTGCCAGGTGCACCCAAACTTCCTGGTCGACCCTGTTAGGAACAATAACAATAGTTTGCATCACGTTAAAAGTCTTAGTCTGACTTACACCACGTCTTAAACGTCACTTAGATCTGTGATCCATCTTAGTCCATTTCGCGAGGGCGGTTGAGGGGTTAAATAGAATTTAGTATGAAGAAGTTCTGTGTGGCGCCGGATTAAGAGTAGCGTCACTCGATTTCCTTCCGTGGATGTCGTAGAAGGCGACTAAGGAAATCAATTACCAGGAGACAGGCAGCAGCGTCTTCCTGAGATTCCAGCCGCATAATGCGATCGCCAACCCGCCTGCCAAGCGTGGCGATTATGGCAAAACCCCTCATGGTTATGAAAACCACGAAGGAGGCCTATGTTCTGCAGTGGGCGTCAAATGGCTGATGATGATGATGATGAAGAATTTCAGTAAAATGCCACTTAAGGGACTCCATGTGAGACGCCTTATCTGGATTACTGAAACAAGTGTTTCCCGAGCTTTTTAAGCATATGCACCTACTATCACCTGAGATTGAGAAATCTATGAAAGAACACCAGCGCCGCCAATGGAAAAAAATTGCAAAAAGTGTCACACCAATCTCCATGTCAGACCAATTGGCCATGCACGTAAGGCAAAAAACCCAGGACTTACGCACACGGCCATTTTTGACATAAACGTTATTTATATCCGGGTCCGTGATCCTAGGCTCTCGGTCGTGGATCCTAAAAATCACTACTATACCCCATTCCACGAAACGAGCTCCCAAAGAAAATCACCCATGTGCGCCCATTGGTTAATGCGCGTGAGCTTCAATAGCCACTAGCTAATAGCGCCAGCATGTACTTAAACCTACCCTATGAAGCGGACGGTCTTCGCTTATTGTTTCGCTTATCTCTAGCCGCGCGTATTGGCTAATGAGATACGAGTATTTGCTCCCTAGGAGTTCGACTCCTGGAACGGAGTATAACATTGAGAGATTGGTCTAAAACTTTTTGAAAAAACGTAAAAAGTTATGATTGTTTTCTATTGGTGGCAGAAATGTTACTTTATGGAGTCCCTTAAGCCACACTGAGGAAAGTGGTCCGAGTCGGCCTTAACCTATTTTTGGATCGTCGACTTTTAAATGCTTACTTACTTTATTGTTCTTCAAGGAGTAAGCAGGAAGAAAAATAACACATTTCAGTAGTTTGCAATCTAATCAAGTGAAATAATTCAACTTTTGGCCAAAGAATAACATTTCGGTGTTTATCAGCCGATAACGGCAATTTTTTAGCCGATAATGAATAAGTAGATCAGTCATTTATAAAAGATTAACTCTGATTTAAGAATTTGTGATAGAATGAGGCAAGTAAACATAAAACCGAACTTAAATGCCTACCTACGTGCTACCTACAACATCAAACAAAGTATATAAATTTTCGATCAAATCAAAATAGTGTGATTGGCCTTGGTAAGTTAATATGTAGACGCTGGTGCTCGTTGAGCAAGAACAAGTCTTGCTCTACAGTCTAGACAGTAAAAAAGTAAAGAAAATAATACAAAACCAGACTGCTATTCTATTAAGACACGTTTTACTTGGGTGTATAAAAACTATTCTTTGATATATTCATATTATGAGATCCTTGAGAATTGTGTCTTTGAATGACAGGATACGCAATAGTGTGATTAGAGAACGTTGTGGACTGAAAGAGGATGTAGTGACTAGAATTAAGAAAGGAATGTTGCCTTGGTTTGGACATGTGGAGAGGATGAAGGAAGAAAGATTGACAAAACAAATATATCGAGCGAATGTGCATGGAAGGGCCGGTAAGGGACGACCCAGACGGACATACTTCGACCAAATAGGGGATGTTTTAGCAAAGGGCTACATAAAAAGTACCCGAAACCGGCGTGCGTGCATGCAACGACTAATGAATGTTGAGGAAGCGAAAGTGATCTGTCAGGATCGTAGCAAGTGTGTAAGATCCACCCCGTAATTTAATGAATTAAACCCCGTCGAGACAAATAAAAGTTACTATGATGCAAAACACTCTAATGGCCAACTGTGATCGTCTAGTTTTAATCGGTAGAACCCTGCGTTGTGATCGTATACGTAACCCTAGCCCTTTTAAGGTATCTGAGATTGAAAGCAAATGTTCGAGCGCAAAAGTATATAATTAACAAATAAAGATCTAGTTAATTTTCTTTAAATTGAAATTAAAGGTCGAGTTAACTCGGTTTGATATCAAAGTTAAGTAGAGAGATTGAGTTAATTCCGTCCTATATTGAAAAGGTTAAGTAAAGCCCTAACAAGAATGAAAATTAGAAATCTTAATGTTTAAGTGTTGAATAAGTTTGCTATTTAAAGTAGAATATGAAACAGTTTAAACCGGTATGGAACATTGTGTAAGAACAGATAAAAGAAGTAGATCATTACAACAATATTATTGTTAATAATATTATTATAATGTTCAACAGATTTTCGTCACTAAAGTCCGCTAGTAATTTGATTGAAGCGATGGCAAATAGAATTATAAGCATGAAGCGCAGTTAATGCAGAATAAAGTTTAAATTTATAATATAATAGATAAAGTGAAAGTTAACTAACACAAATCTAGTTAAAAGTACTTGACTCAGAGACGGGATCCGGACTAAAAGAAACTCAGTTCTCCAACCAAAGGCTGGGTCTTTCACACCGTATGCTCATCATTGTCCCACTGTACATAGTTTTATCTATAACTAGATTCATGGATATACATAACATTTCAATTGCGTTTGCCAAATGCAGGCAATTCAGTGGAAACTGACCGTAGGAAGATTTATAAAAGGTGCTTTCAACGTATGAACAGTCATCAGGTCGTAGAATAGTATGGGGTTGTGATACCAAAGGCATGGTACATCGGAGAAAATTCAATCCGGAAAGCCTGGATATAATGGATGACTGGTCAAACGAAGTTTTAGCAACTAGCGAATAACGCTCATTGTGAAGAAGTGGTCAGCCTCACTAAAGATTGCAAGCATTAATAGCAGCAATAGCACAAATGTTTAAAAATAAACAATTCTAGATTGTTTGATCCAATGAAAGGAAATTATTCCTTGAAACTCTGAATAGGTAGATAACTTTCGTATGGTCCAGCCATTATACACAAAACTCAACGGTATCAAATACCTAGGAGATAACTCTACTAAAAGTATGTAACCCGGACGTGTATGTTGGAAAAAGTCTATTCAAGACGTCACAACAATGGACTGAACCGACGAAGTCTATTAGAGCTCCAAGCAGCAAGTATCCCAAATACCATTAGATCAAACAAGGCAGAGCACAAAATATTATTGAAGTAAAGAGATAAGCAAGTTTAAATATTATTCAAATTAAAAAGGTTTACGCCTTAAAATCTAACAACCACAACATTCCATAACGGTTTTTGTCATAATGTCAATAAAGACTATTTTATTCATCGGATCCTTCGCCCTATAGCATACTCATTTCCATTGCTCGATAGATTGTTAAACTCTCAATATAAAACGGCACTCAACCTCAACGCTATAAGGATAGATTCACGTAAGCGAGATGCGGCGCAAAATATTGAAGGTAGGTGCGTAAAAAGATAATCAGTAATACGTAGGTTGTTAATCAAGGTTTCAAAAGATAATGTCGATGTAGGTTAGGTTTTATTACATCTAGGTTTTATATTAATAATAATTTGATGCCATTTTCAGACCTCCCAAATCAAAGTTTCGATAGGCGAGAAATCAAAGTTCAGTAGTTAATTTTAATGTAAGTAAACAAGGCACGAACTTACATCCTTACTTATTAGATCTTCGTTTACAAGCCAACGCTAACATGGTACTCGTATCATAGTTTCTAACGTCCATCAGGACTCGAACCACTACGTTTTCATTAATAAGATGCCGTAGCAACCTAAGCAGCGGAGGAAATTAGAGCAAGTAGCTAAACGTTTCATTGATTTATGTTTGAAGGGTTCCGTAAGCGAAAATAGTAAAGTATTAGTTAAATTACGAGTCACTTTTAATAGTTGGAGTAAAAGGCTAGAATAGTAAGGTGTTAGATAGTTAAGAGTCACTTTTAGTATTTTGAGAATAAAAGCTAACTTACTGAAAATATTTCATTTATACACAACAAATTTCACTGTTCATAATAAGAATGGAGGAATAAACATCTAACACATTTGGCACTTCTGATTAATTAAAATTTGGTTGTCTACTTTAGCTTTTACTTAATTAGTTTATAGAATTTTGTCAGAGCTTATTTATTTTAACGGGATTTAATGTCAGACCTCTGCACAGGACGTTACAAAATAATATTGCTGTCAATATTGAAAAATAAAGCTATTGGATTACTTATTTTTTGGTACGGAAATAAATCGCTATTTATTGTCCTACTTAATGACCGCATTGCTAAGGTGGGGAATCGGGGAAATACTTACGCTCATCATACAACTGGATACCCTGAAAGAAAAGGGGGAGCCTGCCTAATTCTTCCCAACCCCGTAAGCTAATTTAACCACCCATCAATTGTTTCAGCAAAACAAACCCCATTTACATTTAATCGCGTATATGTGTGAGTGCCTATGGTGTCTCCCTAGTCACAGCTATTTCCTACTTCTATCCTCCCTAACTCCGGAAACCCAGACTGTTTCAAATCACTCGGTAACTTGACACAGTTAGCTTTCAGACTTTCTGGCCGGCCAGAGTGTGTAGCCTAGGATGTGTATGCGCGGGTGGTTTTATGGGTTCGGTAACCACCCGCAAGGTAAGAATATACGAAATATAATACATAAATATGTTATGGGTGCAAAGTGCCAGAGGGCTAGAATCGTCTGTCACTCAGGGTAAGCAGGGGGAAAATTGCTACACCACGAATGCTAACGGAAGAAGATCTAACACCGTATTCACAAGAAGCGTTTTAACCCAATCTCCAAACAAGATAATTAATCTCTAATTATCTCAATTCAAAATTAATATTATTATTATTATTTTTTTACTAAATTAAATTGGGAACGCCTCCGGTGAAGGGATTCTTTAAACCTTTCGACCCAAGCAGACTCAGATTCAGCCGTAGCATAGTAAGCAGAGCTAGATTTTGGGTTCCTTAGTCCATTAATTTAAACTTCTTAAGGCTCCCAAGTGAATTCGCTCTAAATTCACACGTTTGTGTACTGAAACTCAATTACCACTAGCTAGTGGAATTAAGTTAAAGTAATAAGTAGAATTAAATTCGAACAAAACTCTGAAAGCTATGACGCAAGCATGACACGAATAACCTCGTGTGGCCTCACCGAGCCTTGGTTATTTGACAAAGGCTGGACACACGGACTATCCTTAGCATACCTTTGCCACCGAGAGTTTACTTTTGTACAAATTTATTTCCCATAAACGTAGTACTGTGGAGAAAAAGGATTAGTTCACATTTTATTTCGCGGAAGCTACCCTAATTACTAAGGCTGAAAACCCTATTTTACGCGGAAAACTTCTAGCTAAATGTACGAAAGATTCAGGAACCGAAAACCGCTTCTAACCTTAACACTTTTACTTTCAAATCAACTCCCTAGCTTCGAGAGCAACTCTAAACCTGAAACTTCACACCAGAGCTGATAGTCTGGGACGCGATGCCCACAGGTGATGTTAGGTAACAAATCCAAAGCCACTCTCCTATTTTCGAATTTAAATGCAAACGAAACTCCCTAATGCTAATAAATTCGCTGAAAATGGCGAATTTCCCTACGAGCGTAACGGATGTATTTACTGTTCAATTCTCTAGTCTGGAATCCTCCCGCGCGTTTGGCCCTCGGCCTTTTTATACGATTTCACTCAGATTTCACCAGTCGACCTGACACATGAAACAATAGTACGGGTTCATAAATAAGTATCATCCTTATTGGTTTTAGTCGGGTGGCGTGATGTTTTATTGGCGCCGCTCTGTCGGGGAAAAAAAGTAACTTCTGCGCGAATACCCGCATCTACGAGCGGGTAGGAAAACATTTTCGGTGCCGGCTCCGACCGCTTGTTATTCTTTGGATATAAGTTCAATTTATTTAACTAACTCGCTATTTCCTAAATATTCCCCACCTTTCAGTCTTAATTATACGTTAAGAGTATGCTACACAGGCAGGTCCGTTACAAGTGGCAGTCCCTGGTCTCTGCCTACCCCTCTGGGATACAGGCGTGAGTTTATGTTATGTTTGATATTGATATTGTTTATGAGACCAATTAAGGGAGGAGCTAATTATTAGACAGACATTTTTTTGTAGATTTTCCTTACATTTTTGTAGGTTTGTATACTTCTAGGAGGGCAAGTCTCTAAAATGCATGCTTGTTCAATAGCGGTGGTAGCCTAGTGGGTAGGACATCGGACTTGGAAGCGAGAGACCCAGGTTCGATCCCCAGTGCGGGCATATACCTATGACTTGGTTTTCTAAGTTATGTACATTTGTGAAGTTATAGTAGCAATACCACTCGCTAACGGTGAAGGAAAACATCGTGAGGAAACCTGACTGTCTGAGCTATTCACATACCTCAGCGCTTGCAATCGCCAATCCGCGGTGGGCACGCGTGGCGATTAAGCCCACACTCTCTTCCTGAGAGAAGGCCTGTGCCCTACAGTGGGACGTATATAGGCTGCTTATGTATGTATGTTCAATAGAGTCATATTAGTACAGTAATGATTGTTTCATCGACACATTTGGTAGTCTATTAACCAATCCCATTCCAATATTATAAGCCGTGCAGCCTAACTTGGCGCTTCGCGTGATCCGATCTTCTTCGCGAGAGATGTATATTTAATTTGCGCGGGTTATGCAATTGGAATGACATTGTACTGCTATTGCTTAGTGGACTATCAAAATAGACGCAAATAACAGCTATTGGCATGCTCACATTATTATTAAGAGAGGGATCTCCTAGCACACGTGTTATACACTTAAAAGGAGATCTCAACCTTGTAAAATATGTTTGTAAAATTTTGTTTTAGAAATAAACATTTTTGCTTTTTCATTATTGGAAAAACCGGCCAATTGTGAGTCGGACTCGCACACAAAGGGTTCCGTACCATTACCTATACAACATTTGAATATTTCAAGCGGCAAAAAAATCACGTTTGTTGTATGGGGGCTCCCATACAAATATATATTTTATTCTGTTTTTAGTATTTGTTGTTATAGTAGCAACAGAAATACATCATCTGTGAATATTTCAACTGTCTAGCTGACACGGTTCATGAGATACAGCCTGATGACAGACAGACGCACAGTGGAGTATTAGTAATACCCTTTGAGTACGGAACCCTAAAAATTACGTGTTTTTTAGACTCTAGGGCGAGGAAAGGCCTGTCTGGAATTTAATCAAGGATTAGTACGTAGGTAATTAACCCAATTAGAAAATATTAAATTCGCACCACGCATCTCTTCTGCAACTGCTAAGACCCTGAAGGGGCGCCGTATAGACTCTAAAATAAAGAGAAAACCTAACTCTTGCAGCTGCATTGCATTCCAAAGGAGAAATCCATGCAACTTAACTCTGAGCCTCAACCGATTCGATCTTTTACGCGAAATTTGCCTATGTAATTTGTAATTTTAATAATTTATAATTCAATTTATACGATATGTATTTCGTACTTCACTATCGCAAAAGGCCACCCTGTAATGATAGTTGTAAGTTTTATGAAATAAATAAATAAATAAATAAATAAATATATTGAAATACAACGTATGTATTAGACTGTAACCAAGCCGCGGGTTGCCTCACGATGTTTTCCTTCACAGTTGCCGTGTGGTATTGCTACCACAATTTCGCAGATGTACGTAACTTTGAAAATAAACAAAGTCATAGGTACATGCCCGTACTCGGAATCGAACATGGGTCTCTCACCTCCGACTCTACCTAATTTTAATTTCAATAACTAATAATCAATGTTTTTGAGTTTATGTAAAATAATTGTTTTGTAGGTGGAGTTTTAATTTCAATAACTAATAATCAGTATTTTTGAGTTTATATAAAATTAGTGTAGGGCCAATTTAAATTTCAAAATTTGCCGAAATATTTTTGGAACGTAACTTAATAATTTTTGCCGAGGGTAGTAAACTAACATTAAATGCTTTCAAAAAGACGCCTGTCACCTCAGTCTACCGAGACCACGGCACTTGCAAAAGTACCGAAACGTCGGAAAATTGTAAAATGAAAAAGTAAACGAGTATTAATATCTGTTAAAATTCAGTTTTAATAAAACTAGCTGTCCAGGCGAACTTCAAACCCCCACAGGATCCGTTTCTATGATTCTTGTTACCATGGCAACGCAATATATAAATATCTTAGAGTTTGGCTTGAAAAAAGTTACGGTAGCAATAGAATATTATACCACGGGAAAATACCGGGATATGTCTCAATTCAGGTCTTTGTCTGAATTGTCTGTATGCCAAGTTTCGTTTAATTCCGTTCAGCCGTTATTGCGTGATTGAGTAACAAACATCCAGAAATCTTCACAAACTATCACATTTATAATATTAAGTAGGATGTCAAAGCCAAAGTTGTATTTGCTGAGATAAAACAAAGAAGAAGAAAATAAACCAGTGGCAATACATACCATCCATCCAGGAGATCCAGTCTCTCCTTTATCCCCAGGTCTACCGGGGGGGCCTGCTTGGCCTGGTCTCCCCCTTCTGCCTCTCGGTCCAGCGTCACCTTTGTCACCCTGTACAAATAAAGCACTTATGTACATTCGATAGCCTCGACCTTTACATTTGGATTGTAACGTAAAGTATCCGTAAAGTAGCTGTAAAAAAACTTCTTCTAAGCAGATTTGTTTATATTTTTGTTTCGATGAAGTACTTCCATGTAATGACGTACTTTCGGCTCGGTCAACTCAGATTAAAAATGTATTCAAGCATCGATATACTTGGTCCACGCTCTCAAAATTACCAATTTTTTCGGAGAAGAATTTTAAAAGCAGCTTGTTTCATAACACATTGAAGAGAAATATGTAATCGTGTGACTTTTAAGTTTACAAGTTTTCATTGTAAAACCATTCAACAAATATTGCCAAGTTTGGTCTGTCAATATATGAAAACACTGCTAGCTTCGTAAAACCAAGAACTTTGACCAGTTCTTATTTGTATAATTGCATTTTTGAGACAAGAAGTTGGCCTGTTTTCTTACATCTTATATTTTGGTAGGATTGTATTTACCTTGATCGTAATAATGTCCGAGCCAGCTGAAGTGATGCTGACGGGCCCGGGCGGGCCGCGCTCGCCCCGCTCACCCTTGAGGCCGGGTGAGCCGACCGGCCCTGACTCGCCCGGCATGCCGGACGGCCCGATGTCTCCACGCCCGCCCGGACTGCCGTCTTTGCCCGGAAAGCCCGGTGGCCCATCGTTGCCGCGGTTACCCTTTTCACCCTATTTAGAAATGCGTAAAAAATTATGAGCTAGACTTTGGGTCACACAGAACTTCCGTGTTCCTCCAGGGTTGACTGCTTAGTTGGCCTAGCGGTAAAACTGTCTTTCTAGAGGCATGATTATCGAAACAGAGGTTGTCTACAAATCCAGTAGAAATTTAGCTCACTTGTGATCTCACATTGCGGGGCGAGCGTTGCGAGCGGAGCTCGGTATTGCTTACTAATAATTATTTTGTTCTGTCAAAATCAAATTGGTTACCTGTAAGTTACTACTTATTTTGGCAAGGTCAAAAGATTTTGATATTTAATAATTGTAGGTATATCTTACAATACATTTTAATACTTGATATGCTGTTAAAGAATATGATAACTGTCTCTTAGAAGTTATGAAATTAGTATTTAAAAGAGGATATTTAACATTATGAGTATAGTACATCAAAATTTGGAATAGTGATTATATTGAAAAAAAAGTTCGAGAGAATAAAATTCAGAACATCAATCTTATAAAAGCCGATAAAAGTCAGAACATCAATACTATGGACTTCTAATAACGAAAAATTGTTATGTGATTTACCTTGTCTCCTTTTTCGCCAACAGCCGCTTGCAATCGGTTTCCAGCTGAAATGAAACAGGGTTAGCAAAATTTTTTCAGTAATAATTTTTGACGTTTGCCGAGGTTTACAAATAAAATATATCGTGGTCTCGTTGGAGAGGCTGGTTTGATTTTACGGAATGTTATCTTCGAGTATCTAATTGTAATATTTCAATATTAGGTACATTCGACAGCACATCTGCAACCTTTAGGACTGAAACGAAGATGTGGTAATTAGCATCTGACCAAATGCCCGTATTTACAGAATTTATGCAAATGTACTGATGGTCACTTTCGGTTTTTACACTACGATTTCCTCGTAGTTTAGTCATTATAGATTTTGACCCGTGAATAATCAGTTCTTGCATATTTTTTTTCGTAGATCCATCGGGGGGGTCACTGGGAGTGTAAATTCAAAAAGTAGACTGAGTCAGGTTCCTGTGTATATTCTGTCAAACAATTAAAGTAAATTGTCAAACAATTTATACTAAGTCAATGTCAGTATTACTCTCAGTCTGTATGTTTTGGGGAGACTATTTATTGTTCGGATTATCAGCAATGATTGGAGAGAAAGAAAGCTGAAATAGGGATAGTTACCGGTTGCCAGAAACTCGGGATCATCCGAGCTGAAGACCCCGCTGGCAGGCAGGATAGCTGGTCCAGGGGGTCCTGGTGAACCCCTTTCCCCTGAACAAAAATAAGTTGACATTAATGCAGTGTCGTGCTACTTCCCTTTTTAAAGTGAATCTTGTTAGTAGAGGTCAGCGGCGTGTCTGCATCGATACCTTATATGAAACTGCTATGGTATTTGAGGCATGGACTCTACTGCGAAATCTCACCGCGTGATTTTTATTCTTACAGTTTTTATTCAGTGAACGGAATTTTATTCGCACTGGAAATAAAATTCACTTACATGTTAATTTTATATGTTAAAGAATTGTAACAACATTTCTGCTCGAATTTTATTCACTTTTTCTGCATCGAACCTTGCCGGTGTTTATGAAATATATAATAAAACGATTCCTTAATGCCAATTAAAATAGTGTGTGATGGAGATTTTACAAGGAAAAGACGTGACCAGAGATTAAATAAACTGCCTCTCAGGAGTGCTTTAGAGGAATCGTGTTTTTACAAATAAGGCCGTAAATTTTCTACAGCATAATGAGTTCTTGTGGGTTTTTGCGACGCGACAATACTTCAACTCAAATAAAATTAGTATTTTTCAATTACTCGTGTTGCTCATACACATTTATATTATATATTAAACGGGTCTAATCGTGATTATTTACCAGTTAAGATGTAATGACCTTAATAATTAAGGTATTAGAATTTTCGGTTGACCATATCTACTAGGTGCATAGTTTACACTAGTTTGTCTAGGATTTTACTATCGTAAAGTCTTCTTGTTAATTTGATGCAAAAAAATGGAGCAGTGATATAAAATTATGTCGCTATATTTGGTAAATTTTTCTTCTTCTGTAAAAAAGCAGACTCGTGTGACCAAAAACCTAGTTGCATCAAAGACATTTAAATTAATGTTTAAATTAAGTATTGAAAAAAACACTAACGTACCTCACACAAATTTTATTTGGAACTAGAATAGATTTTTTTTACGTATTGGCAACACTCGGATGTAGATGACCTTCGCTGTGAGGTTTGACACATTCATGAAAACGTATTTTTTTTCAAACATTGCGTTTTTATCTTGGTTACGTTAATGTTGTTTGACGTGTTTTCTTGTGATTTCGACAATTTTGACTAGTTTTCGAGTCCAAATGAGTAATGCAACATGTAAATGAGATTTCTGTTGTATAAATAAAAGTTCTTTTTATTACTTTTGTTTTGATAACGTAATTTTTTAAGTTCTTTGGAACCTTCACAGACAGTGGCTTTAACATATGCGATATTTTTCCTGCTCAATATCAATATCAACCCGCGCCCACATACGACTGCGGTAGGATTTAGTATAGAACAAGGCATCGCCCCATATATTAATATATTTATAGCCATCGTCTATTAAAAAAATAAACTTGTATTGATGTCCACATAGAGTACGTCAACAAACGTAATGGGTTGTGATGGTTTACGACCCCGTCACATGTCAAATTGAGTTTTTTTTTGCATCGAATTCATAAACAAACTTTACATTGCGACACTGAAAAGTCGACCGAATACACGGGCTTTGCGAAAATAATGTCGAACAAAGTTTTCGAGTTTGATTTTCAGAGTGACGGCCTTGAAACCTTTGTCAAAGCTTCGTATTTTCCCCTGTAGCTCGGGTAATTTATTTCGGGGAAATAAAGGCGGTCTCGAACCCTTAATCCTCTTGTCAATGTATACTATGCGGGCTAGAAGTTTTGAATTTTCAATCACGTCCTCCGAAAATAGCCATTAAAATTCAAAGCAAATGGCCCCGTAATATGTTCCAAAGTGCGCTTATAAGGTGTTGAAATTCATAATGCCCCTGAATTATTTATAAAGTCTCAGCGGATTTTAGTAGTTGCGGCATTTTGATCTCAAACTTTGATTCCAAGTTTATAATTACATTACATTATTATTTAACCAGATCGTGTAATAGCTGAAAAGAGTTCAAAAGCATAGTAAGAGTTACTGTTGCAAATTGACAAAGAATATTCATCAATTTTCTGCAGTCATTTCAAGATATATTTATTACCAGGGAACGACTATTAATACCTTGCTCACCTGCTGAATTAAAAGTGATCGAAACAAAAATAAAACGTTTTTTGTAATAACAATTTCGTAAATACGGCAGCAGCCTATATACCTCTAACTTTAGGGCTCTCAAAGCGAGATTTGTGGCTCAGCACAGTGGTCGTTTTTTGTTAATAATAATGATGATTAGTTTTTGTTACTTACATGTCAATTTCCTTAAAGTTCCTTAAAATACTAAAGTGATGTAGGTAGATGAATCATAATGAACATCTTATCTTAAGTAAAATCAACGGCGTAGGAGATATTAACATCAAAATCCATCAGAAATTCATGTAATATATATTTCCGAAAGCTTTAAAATTTCGATCAGGTTCTTCACCGAAATTTTTAAGCTTTAATTTAGGAATGCGGTTATACTGGAATTTAAAAAATATCTGAATCTCAAACAAGCGTAGCGCTGGTTTCTACATACGATTAATGCCATTAGGATGCTGAAAGGTACGCATCAGTTGCGCAGTAAAATTTTTCACATTTTTAATTTTGAACTATGACATTGAAATTAACTATTGGTTAGCAGCCGTAATTGCGCGACCGGAGGCTGATCAAAAAATTTATTGATTTCGAAACAAAATTTTATGGATAAAATTGGTTATGGTTTTAGTGTCAAGTACCTATGCGTAGCTTTCGGGTCGCGAGTTAGTTTTTTAACATACTGTTGTTAATATAAAATGCTATAATAAGAAAATAGCCTAATTGCCTTTAGTTTATTAGAGAGGTGCTTCTAGCATTAGTTTGCGTTCGCTGAAAATACCGTAAAGTACCGATAGGATCAAAATACGAGAGACAAGTGCAACATGTTGGTTTAGTTACCCTTTTCACCCTTCTCAGCTGGGCGACCGTTGGCTCCCGGTAACCCTGGCCGTCCGTCGAAGCCCGGGGTTCCCTGGTCCCCTTTAGGGCCCCGCTCACCTTGGGGCCCCAGGTGGCCCTGAGAAGGATAATTTGATTCAGCCACCACTTACTTACTACTAATTACTACTGGACGTTTACCTATGATAAATTGTAACAAGGAAATGTGATACACAATATAGGAGTCGGATTATCGAACTCCCAGATTTCCTATCACATTTTCATGTTCTCTGGAAATTATCGAACCATTAAATGCACGTCTATGATTTACACGACACAAATATTTTGGTAATCTCAATATTCTTAAGATTGTTTTTACGTGGAGTATGCTGTCTCGCTCGCACAATTTAAAATTTTCAGTTATAAAATTAAATTGTCACTTATTGGTCAGTGTTTGATGCATAATTAAATTGCGGACATTTTAAATATTCAATTCAAAAATACTTTATTGCACAAGAGGTGTTTGTACAAAGGCGAGCTTAATACTAGTAAGTATTTTCTTCCAGCTAACCTCTAATATCATTTTGTTTTCCGATATGTTTGATTATGCAGTCGACAGCTGATCAATCTCAACTTTTTTATTGTTAGCTTAGGTACGTAACGTTTGACGTTAACTGTACTATTTAAAATATACATAATAATAACATAATATAAGCCTTTATTTCTTGACAGAATATTTAAAATATACATAGTACAACAAAAATACCCGATCTCCTTTTGGTCCATTCAGGCCTGACTGCCCTCTGTCACCCTTCTGCCCAGGGAAGCCTCGTTCTCCATGGGGCCCACTTGGCCCCGGCTGCCCAGCGTCCCCTTTGGGGCCTGGGGCCCCAGGCCGGCCCACTCCTCCACCTCCATAGGAACTCATAAGGGATTCCTGTGATAACATAAAGCAGCTTGTAAATAAAACTACCCTTGTGTAATTTTGTTATGGACAAAACGACACTTGCACATACAAAATATTTAAAATGTTGAAATTTAATTAAATTCGGGGTGTAGTGATAAAAGTTGCAGACCGGTTGATAAACCGTATACTTAGGCTTATATTATAATACCGATAATTCGTCATAAGGATCAAATTATATTTAAGGGGCTCCACGCAGTAACCACAGCACCCAATGGGAAAAAATCATATCTTTTTTACAGATGGGTTTTGATATTAAAACGGCAGCAGTATTTTGTATGGCGGTCGATACAAAATACTACTGCCGGAAATGATTTATGTATGGACCACCACCGCCACGGCGTTGGTGTATATCAGCCCAAAGAGCATTAATGACCTCGGCGTTCTTTCTCGCTCGCACACCATACCATTCATCCATTCAGTGATTGTTAAAGAATATTTTAGTATATTTTTGACAAATATATTATGTTCTATTAAAAAGTTAAATTACGGACATTTAAGGCATTTTTAAATTTTAATGTACTAACGGTCTTATTTATAAATACGCGATTCCTTAAAGCAATCCTCCTAGGCAGTTTAAATAGTCGGTGGCAAAGGAAAAACAGTAACCATAGATTATTTAAAAGGCCTCTAATTTAAAAAAAAACAAGATTCCTCCGAAACACTCCTCGTGTTTCGGAGGAATCTTGATTTTTTTTTTAAATAAACCCGTTAGTCTTGTAAATAGAAGTATGGCGTAAGAAGCTCGCAATTTTTCCCGTCAATTTTATTAAAAAGAAAATTGTGAATGAATACCAAAGTGTCTCGAATGAGCACCAACAAAATAGAGGGTCGAGTATATTTTTTGGTGCCTTTGCACACCAACTCATTCTCTTATAATTTTTAGGGTTCCGTACCTCAAAAGAAAAAACGGAAAACTTATAGGAACACTTTGTTATCCGTCCGTCCGTCCTTTCTGTCTGTCAAGACCTCAGAGCATGTCAAGTCCCTTTATCACGTGGAGGAACGCGTGGAGATATCGAGTTGAAATTAAAACCACATACTCAGGTCTATAGACCCTCAAACCTATGAAAAAATCAAATTTCTAAGGTAAAAAAGATACGGCCGTTTACGCCGCAAAAAACGAATATTTTGACACTCAGGGGAATCAAAATGTATAGGGTACTTTCCGTTGATCTATGAACTGTTGACCGTTGAACTGACATTTGGCAAGTTATATCGTCTTACACTGCAAGTACAGGGAAAAACCTGAAATCTATACATTTGTAAATAAATTATAAAAAAATTGTCTTTGAAGTTCGGGAAAAGCTCGGAAAAACCTGCGAGACTCGATTCCTGAACTATTTATAATATGTTAGTACCCACTTTTATGGAACCAGTCCGACTCGCACTTGTACTATAATAAACATTTTTTCTCTTGGTAAAGTCGAATCGAAGTTCGAAAACTTTTCTGTTTACCGCTCCTATTGTTCGTGGCTATAGAAATACGGCACCTAATCAGTGACCTTAATTATTTTGTCAAGTAAATGCATAGGAGAGAAGACAATAGAGGGCTTCGTTAGCAAACTTTCTTATCTTATATCAGCACGGATATTAATCAGGGCTTTACCGACTCTTTCATACTTCGAAGATCAAACGAGTGAGTCACAGATAGTCCATTTTAAAGTGAATCTTAGAGTAATTTTTACGTAACAGTTACCAATAACAACGTGTTATGTGTAAATGAACAAGGATACGGTATTTAATGTGGTCTCTGTTGGTGCATCTCAGTGCTCATCAAAGGCCTCTCTTCTTTAAAACCCCTCAAGATGTCAGATGTCCTCAAGTGGCCCCTGTATAGCAAAGGTCTTCTAAGTTGTTTTTCGTAATTAAAAAAATGTAAAGGGAGAACGAAATGCAAATAATATGTGGGCTTGTCGAAATAAAGTGCTACTGAAACTCGTGATTTAAACAACATTTCCGTGAGTGTTGCATACATGGTATGTATCACAGAGTTAACTTTACAATAGGAGAGACCTGAAATACGTTTTGATGTGATTTAATTTATTACAATTTCGTTTTTGTATTTAGTTTGTTTGTTATCATAAATAATATTCGTATTTTGCTTTTGTATTTTATCTGAGACAGATTGACGGTAGGGGCTGGATGCTGAGGATGGCTGAGGATGGAAAGAAGTTGCGTGTCTTAGTCCCCTAAGTCTATGTCCAGCAGTGTATGAATACGGACTGATTGATTGATTTTATTTGCGTTGAAGGTTTTTCTGCTTTGTATCGGTACTGTAACTACAAAACACATAATTTAGCAGAACAAACACACAAAACATCAAAAAAACTGTTTTTGGGTTTTGTTATATCAATAGCATCAAAATTGCATGTTTCAAAAAGAATATCTGTTTGGCCGATTTTCTAAGTTATGTAAAAACACAGATGTCTAACTGGCGCTAAAATAATGACCCCACGTTCAATTGTGGGACGGCGGGCATGGCTTGTCAATTGTGTTAGGAGCGAGTTCAGAATTACCTGGTGTCGATGAAGTCAATGGTTTGACGTTTTTGTATAAAACCAATCATAAGTTACGCTGTCACTTACTATTGCTCAATCAACGTTCAAGTTGCAAAAACATTATGTTGTAAAATTCTTAATATTAGACCAAGTGAGCTTCCAGAAACTTTCTAGGGCCTCCCAAAAGCGCCAACTTCATAGAAACGATAATTTAGACAAAGGGGACAATCAATAATACTCCAAGGCCATCTAATACCGTATAGACTAAACATGGCAAGTTCCGCTGAAAATTGAGGCTACATAATGACTTCTGTGTGCGTAAGTGAACGCATCCAAACGCTAGCATTTATAAGTCTCCAATCCAATTCATTCGTCAATTTTCGTCCACTGATGGACATAGGCATCCCCCAAGGAACGCTTTTTCTTTTTGTACTCGGTCATGCTCATCCAGCTGCTGCCGGAAATCTGCCTCAAATTTGTCGGTCCAGCGAGCTGGTGGGTGTCCGTGGTCTCCGTACGAGAACCTTTGTACCCTACGGCTATCGGTTCTTTGGCAGATGAGACGAGCACTGCCACTTCAACTTGCTAATCTCATAGAAATTCTGTATTAATCACCTTAGTCCTTCGGCGATTGTCCAATTTTAGATGTAGTCCATCAGAGTCTCCGAGCGTTCTCCAATCCATAGCACGTAAAATCTATGGCTGATCAACTTTTACGTTCTGAATTTTGGATGATTCTTATCACATCGACATGATTTCAGTATAAAGACGATGTGCCTTCGGCTGTGCCTTGGACGAGCACAGAACTTTAATCTCAAGTATGGTTAGTTATAAAATCTGACATAAGCTTAGTATGTGACGCCAGCCCGAAGCGTGTGATCCCATCCCAAACAGCTTAAAGTGTAGACTACTGACGATGCAAATGAATACTTGAACGTTTTTAGTTACTTATCATATCACTAGAGGTTGCCTGGAAGAAATTGCTATTAGCCCAAAAGCCGCCAATTGTATCTTTTCTTTTGTAATTGCTGTTTCTGTATCATTTTTTCCGGTATACAACAAAGAATATTCTTATCTTATCTTATCTTACCTTCTATAGTTGGAACTCGGTCCCTAAGGGCCTGTTGATTTAGTAAGTAAGACAAGTCTTACTTTTTAGGGTTCCGTACCCAAAGGGTAAAAACGGGACCCTATTACTAAGACTTCGCTGTATGTCTGTCCGTCCGTCCGTCCGTCGGTCTGTCGCCAGCCTGTATCTCATGAACCGTGATAGCTAGAGAGTTGAAATTTTCACAGATTATGTATTTCTGTTGCCGCTATTACAAATCTTTATGTCTAATGTTGTATAGATAATGGTACGGAACCTTTTGTGCGCGAGTCCGACTCGCACTTGGCCGGTTTTTAATGTATGTGGTTGATATAATCTTACGTACAAAATTAAAAGCCCCTGAAGCCCATTTTTTTGCCTCAACTCATCAAATTACGGCTTTTTTGTATATAATTTCTATGCCCCAATTTCTATTTACTTGTCAGTTACCCAAGTTAGAAGCGGGATTGAGAACGAGAAGTGCCAATCAATGAAGTTGAATTTAGTATTGAATTTGTTGGCGTCAAGAGGCCGAGGCGTTTTCCGACCAAATTTTATTTTGAATTGAAAAGGACAAGATCAATTTGCACGTTCCAGTGATTTGGTGAAGTAGGATATTGAGATTAAGTCCCCTAGATATATATCTTCATTTGAATCTAAATTTTTTTTTTTAGGGATTGTGCAAGTTCTGAATCGCTATCGAAATTTACGAAATAAAAAATGGCAGGATACTCTTATTGAACTTATGTTGTATCTTCTTTTGAGAAACGATGTAACGGCGTGTTTTGTGTTGTTGATATACGATAAGATAGTAAGTAAGTAGAAGTAAAATTTCAAATATAAATGGGTACGTATAGTTAACATATTAAAAAATCTGTGTCAATGTTAATTTGTGAGTACGATAACGACGTAAGCAAAACGTCTAGACACAATCCATTCAGGGTTCAGTAAGATGATATCTAAACCTAAAATACGTAAGAAGTGATATTCGTTTACAAAAGATGCTCTACGAGTTTTTTCTCTCAATGAAATCCCGTAACTACGATGACTCCGTTACGGATAAAAAAAACATAGAAGTATTTCTTCCTACAAAATTCACACTCAAAAACGGCCCCAGTTCTCTAGATTAGTCTTTACCGATGAAATGAGCGCAAGATGTGCTGTAGAGTAAATCGTTCTGTGATTGGTTCATTCTGTGCGCTAGGCGCGACGACTTGAACGTTGATTGAGCGATAGTAAGTGACAGCGAAACTTATGATGGGTTTATACAAAAACGTCAAACCATTGACTTCATCGAAAACCAGGTAATTCTGAACTCGCTCCTAACACAAGTGACAAGCCACGCCCGCCGTCCCACAATTGAACGTGGGGTAATTTTTTTAGGGCTAGTTAGACATCCGTGTTTTTATATAACTTATAAAATCGGCCAAGCAGATATTCTTTTTGAAACATGCAATTTTGATGCTATTGATATAACAAAACCCAAAAACAGTTTTCAAAACCTCGTGGCGCAGCGGAAGTGTATCTGCATACCATGCGAGAGATCCCGGGTTCGAATCCCGGCTGGGGACAAAAAAAACCCCAGGTGTTGGATGTTTACATGTTTGTGATGTCGTTGTTTCTGGTTCCCACGACACAGGGTATCCTAGTATGGGGCCAGAAGCAATGTATGTGCCTGTATGTAAATGTTATGTTAATGTTATGTTATGTTCTGCTAAATTATGTGTTTTATAGTTACAGTGCCGATACAAAGCAGAAAAACCTTCAACGCAAATAAAATCAATCAATCAGTCCGTATGCTGCTGGACATAGACTTATTGGACTAAGACACGCAACTTCTTTCCATCCTCAGCCATCCTCAGTATCCAGCTGCTTCCATCAATCTGCCTCAGATAAAATACAAAAGCAAAATACGAATATTAATTATGATAACAAACAAACTAAATACAAAAACGAAATTGTAATAAATTAAATCACATCAAAACGTATTTCAGGTTTGTCCTATTGTAAAGTTAACTCTGTGATACATACCATGGATGCAACACTCACAGAAATGTTGTTTAAATCACGAGTTTCAGTAGGTATGGGATTAGTCGCTGGGTCATGCATAACGAGTAACGACTCGTAAGTGATTCCAGAGTCGGTAATTACTAGCTGAAAGTCATCAGCCGACTAACTGTCTAAGCACAAACGAGCCCGGAGAGAAAATCGAGATCTTCATGAGAACCGTTGCTTTTGATTAGTATACTTTCGATCGTATTTTCTTCAGCCAGTTCGTTAAAAGTTTTGATTTCATAATAAACTCACCTTGTATATCTGTCTGGGTTTCCAATTCGACTGTACGGCATGGAAAAATACACGAAAATTTATAATAGATTAATGCCACGTACGCGAAATGGCAATTTTTTGCCGGAAAAGTTTTTTCTCAGACAACAATTTAATTAAAGTAATAAGTAGTACAGCTTATTATGTGAAAAAAGTAACTGGTAAATTCAAGCAAGTAATAATTCGGGAATTATGTTAATAATTTATAACATTTCTGTTGAAATATTTTCTTGGTTGTTTTTTGTTTTGTTATTGTGGCGTGTGCACTTTTTTTATAATAAATGTTTTTTCTTCTTCTTCTTAACGTGTATTGCTTCGAAAGTTTAGTTCTAAAATACTTATTATCTCCGCAAAATTACTGCGTTCTTTAAATTGTACTTTTTTTGTACTGATAGGGAGTATTTATTCATTACACAACCTAAACTAATCACAATAAACCTGGAATATTATCCAGGTACCTATAGTGTAAGGGTTGTCTGGATTACACAAGAATTAAATAACTGAAGATTAGCAGGAAGAAAATACAACAAGAACCAAGCACGCCTTTTTACCAAATTATTTTGGTGCAGTAAAGATTTTGAAAATTGGAATCGCGCGTCTTCTTCTTGATCTAATGTCAAAAGTAGGTCTACGTTTCCACTCTTTTCTACCTTTAGCCAAAAAGCTGGTTAATCAAGTGGTAAGCGTCTGCATAGTTATAGAAGTATATCTTACTTCGAAGTTAGTATAATCTGACGTGCCAGGCGGTCCCGGTGGGCCTGGAGAGCCGGGGCTACCTGGTCTCCCGTCCACCCCTGGTTCTCCTTTGGCCCCTGGCTGACCCTCGGGGCCACGAGGTCCGCTGTCCCCTCGGTCTCCTTTGTCACCTCGTGGTCCCACTGGACCACGCTCGCCTGGAATGCCGATCTGGCCCTGAAAAAAGAATATGGAAATTATTAAATTATTATTATTAATTATTTATTAGTGTCAGTGCGAAAAAAAGGAAATTAATCTAAAATGCCAATCTGGAGGATTGTCTCGAGAATCGCACTGCTGAAAAGCACTTCTGGCTTTCTATAAAGAAATAGGCCGATTTGAGTGATATCATATACAGCCCTGCTATATACAATGGCCCAAATATTACTGCAAGAGCACAGGCTCTCTCTGAAAGAAAAAATATGGGCTTAGATACTAGGCTTGCCCAACTCGGATTGATGATTTCAAATGCTGAGGTGTGAACTCAGAATACTTTTCTGCAGAGTTAGCTAGTGGTGCTACTACACCGAATACACTGATTGGCACTAAACAGCCTAAATATCAGTTGCAATTCGATGCCCCATTTTGCCCTGTACGACGTAGACAGCAAGCCATCCCTAAGGATTTAATTGGGTTCTGACAGAAATTTCGAGTCCACCGTTTGCAGGTTATACCCCTGGGCCACATAATGTATTAGGATCGTATAGAGGAGTTGTAGTTGGCATATAGAGTAGTTAGCAGAGAACAAAGGCAGTCGTTTAGTTACAGCGCGGAAAGCAAGTGTATTTTTCAAAGAACATTGTTATTATATTTTGCAGAAAATGGTTGAATATTTTATTGTTATGATATCAGTGCAGCGTTTTAAAGTTATTGTTACCTCCTGCTTCTCGTATACTAACAATATGTTTATTTAATTTTAACAGTTGTCAGGTGGCCAAAGTGCACACAAAAAATTGTGTACGTCAAAAACCAATTTCAAAAGCATAAAATTCTCAATTAAAATTTTTAATACAATTTTGAAAAAAATCTTGGAAAAAGAAAGAGTTCATACTATTTGGTTATTTGAAGTTGTTTAATTTATCGATACGAGTACCTACCGATGGTTCGGTTTTAAGCCATTACCACTCATTACAACAATACACCAGCGTTAATTTATTCATAATCTAGATTCATTCTCACTATCTGAACGACACAAGTGGATTTTAGGTTTGCAACCAAAGAAAATCCAATTTCACACCTAAAGGTGTTCAGACAGAATGTTACTTGTTACATATCACTTACTACTGACCGACCGAGCCTTGACTTCAGCCGAAACTGAAACTAAATTCGGCTGTCGTTTCAGTTTTGGCCGAACCCAAAACCGAAACCGAAGCTTTTATACAAATAATAGCAGACCCGAGAAACATTGTTTTGCCATATTAATAAGCGTATGACCTATTCTCTGATCTACCAGATATACACAAAACACCTATTTAAACTGACTCTGAGCAGAGTTTTAAGGATTCGTGTTTTTATAAACGAGACTGTCAATCTTTACACTCTGCAAGAAAAACAACGTGAACACACAACGCTCACGTATGCTGGTGTGTTCCCAGCCTTGTCGATCTACTTTTAGACCCTCTTTCGAATTGTAAGTTATTTAAAGAAAGGCCTTCGAAGGTACTTACAGCCATACCAGGAGAGCCGGTTCTGCCGTCGGCCCCGGTCAGTCCTGTTGGGCCAGGCGGCCCCCGCAGCTCCGGGGCAGTCTGCAGGAGCGCCAGAATCGTACTGGAGTTGCAGCCGCATTGCCCCAGCGAGGCGTAATTCTCGCCAAAGATTTGCTGATGGGAAGAACGGGTAAGTATTAATTCAAATTTAAAAGTGTTTTGTTCAAAGTAGCACAGAAACTGCAACTTAATGAACGTTACAACTTAAACTATATAGGTGTCCATTTCAAAATCTAGGTAATTTTGGAGAAAAAAAGGACAAAAATCTTCAAACTTTTCAAAATCCTTAATTAACAAAGTTTGACATAATTATTCTAAAATCTACAACTCATGCATTGAACTTGCTTTAATTCGAGTCATCATCATCATAGCCCTTTTGGCACAAAGTGTGCTTTACACGTTTTTTGAACCGCGTTTATTATATCCCCAGGGATGTTATTTTGGAAACGCCCCATAAAGGATGTATTAACCTTTGCCAGCCTAAATTTTGAGAACGAAAGTGTATGTTTATTTCTAGTATTTACAATGTGTTGGGTTAGGGTTATCACTGGGTCGCCAAAACGGCTACCAAGTAGCTTGAAACTAAAAGAGTTGCGGTTATAACTTTCTCAAGATTACAACTAACATTACATCAATTCACATCTGTATCCAGGCGGGGTAAGCGCTTCCGAGTCCAATGGCTATCAATCGCTATGATGATAGCTATGATAGCTATCAGGCTATCAAGCCTAGTGGGTAGAACATTGGCATGTACCTATGACTTTGTTTTCTAAGTTATGTACATTTGTGAAGTTATAGTAGCAATACCACTCGCTAACGGTGAAGGAAAACATTGTGAAGAAACCCGAGTGTTTGAGCTATTCATATACCTCAGCGCTTGAAATCACCAATCCGCGGTGGGCACGCGTGGTGGTTAAGCCCATACTCTCTCTCTGAGAGAAGGCCTGTGCCCTACAGCGGGACGTATATAGGCTGATTATGTATCCTGGAGGGGTAGGAAGAAACCCGAGTCTGCCACTTGCCAACTTACAACCCATTCAAGATTACAAGATTCTGTAAGTTCGAAAGGACTTAAAGCTATTGGCCAATATAGTATTAAACCTCAGAACACTTCTTTTTGTGTTCTGAGTATTCAACCCTTTTTGAATAGGTCCGAAGTAGTTAATTATTATTCTATTAGATCGTAAGATAAATAAATAAGATAAGATAGAGACAAAACTGCAGAACTTCATTTTTACCTGCTCTTAAACTCTTGACGCTATTGTGTTCAAATTGCGTCATAATTAAATGCAATAAGTCAGAAATAACGTCTTAGAAAACGTTTCAGTTGTAAGAAATAGCATTAAACTTATTGAAACTTCAGAACGCATCGGAAACTGAAAACATATTTTGGCTAAATTAATTAATTAATTCACTTAACTGTGACGCAAGTGGGCTAAATTAGCGTCGAGAGTAGAGGGGCAGATGAAAACGCTGTGTTACATAATCTCCACAAGCAACAGTAGTAGTAAATAATTTTTTAAAACAGTAGTCTTGGTAAGTTTGATCATATAACATACTTCCATTAATATGGAAGTATAAATTACATAATTTTTAAACTTTTGATTGATAAATTCTTTATTTACACTCGTACATCTTTGCAATATATTTTTATGAAAAACATAAAAATATTTTCCATTTTGTAACGCTCCACTCTAATAATGAGGCTACGCTTGGAAAATAACCGTCATTACTTCAATATACATACTTAATTGACGTCAATTTGCTTTCCACTCCATTCGTCGTGTATGAAAACCTAATTTACCAGTAATGGTTGTTGGTTTGAGAAAAATAATATGAGATAATAGTATCACTGCTGTTCGGGATCAATGTGGGCTAGCATGGCACATGTTAAGGTAATGCCATAAAACGTTAAAAAGGGAAAGTGTGATACAAGGGAAGTGCAGTATTGGCGACATCGTCAAGAAAAAAAAATTAGATCTAGAGCCGGGTTTGCACGTTCTTAGTAGACTTGGACCGAGTGACCTATTTTTTAATGCTACTCGTTTTGCACATAACCTTGATCTTAGTATACTCTGGTTAAAACGGCAAATTTTCGTACTAAGATCGCCGGAGTACACGATATGAGTGGCAACTTAGTAGCTAAAATAGATCATTCCGTCTGAGCGTACTCAGATCGTGAAAACGCGGCTTTAATAAGTGCCAATGTACAACTTTCTTCACATGTTTTAAACGTTAGTTTGGTCATTGAATTTTATTAAAATTCTATTGGTATATTCTTCGCTACTATGCGCGTATTTTATGCAACTTGGCAACATTCTATGATTAACTTTTGTCACAGGGTTGAGGTCACACTTGCATTAGTTGACAAAGAAACAAGCTTATCTCTCGTTATTTTACAAGAATAGTATTAATAGAAATTTTAGAATGAACGGACGAGATGGATGATAGACGGAAGCGTCATTTATATAGGTACGCGTAGTTATATAAATGACACGGTCCACAGAATACAGTGATAAATTTAAACTGCTTAATTATAGATGCGATGATATGGTTGAAATGGTCCAGGGCCTCGATTCTGTTAGTGTATTGTAGTATAATGACAGATACACTGTCGGGTCACGTGACGTGTTTTTTCATACCATTGACGCCTAGAAGGTTTGACACGCGTGCCCGCGTAGACTTAAAGCAGCCATGGAAATAAAATCGCCATGTTCATGCAGTTGTCATGATACTACAATGCATTAACAGAATCTAGGCCCAGGTATTGCGTTATTTCAGTAGCACGTTGTATATTATGCAATGTTTGGTGAGCGAGAGACAAATAGATACCCTTCTGTCTCAGACCGTCCAAAACGCAAACCGTCCACATGACGCTACTAATCCCTTTCTTATGTGGACCGTGTTTATTTCCACTGCTGACAGCGATGATATGGCTGCCTCGCACGGGTTCACTTCGCAACTCCAAAAGACGTTCCATCTTGTATTATTTCAACTGTGACATATTTCTCGTCGGCCACTATCTATAGGTACTAGAATAAATTTATTACATCAAAATTACATCGGTGGTTCATTTCACCTAAAATCAAAAAGATCGATGGCTTATTTTTGTCTAAAGTTTAAGGTTCTTTTGACTGACTTCATATTTCACCGAATTATCATTTTGTTTGCTTACCCTTCTGATAGACTGTATTAAATGATACTTTACCTTCTTACAATATTATTTGACCCATTTAAATACATAATTAGGTTTTCACCGAAATTACGAGAATCAACGAAAACCTAAATTATATACCTACATGGTTTCGCAAAAAATCGATCGTATTCATATCTCTAGGCCGAGCGGCCACCTCAATAAAACAGTCGACAGCTGGAAAACCTTTACATTCTTGCCGCAGTCGTTCTTAACGTAACTGATTAGAGTGCAAGTATGTGAAGGTTGATGTGTCGACTGTAATAATTTGAAATATATGCTGGATGATCTGACCTATTTTTTCGACGAAATGTTTCAAGACAATGCGTGCGTGGCGCTAACTGCTTAGCACCTAACAAACGAGATTCGTAAAATCAAACATTGGATAAATTGAAATATCGAACAAACTGTCGATGCGTCGTCATAGATGAAATTTAATTTGGTGAAAACGGGTTTTCAACTTTCAAACTTGTTTTATTTGGGCACTTAGGGTCGGTTTCTGCTTTGAGAATTTCACTAAGTAAATACTATCACGATGTAACGTTCTGTCACGCTCTTTTTTTGAGAAATTCGAAGAGACGGCACTATAGCTAACTATTTACTTAGCGAAATTTCAATTCAGAAACTGGTCCTAAGATTCTCTACATTTTGTGTTCTACGTAGTGTAAAAAAATATCCATACAAACCTTCACGGAATTCTTCTAGAATGTTCCCAGAAAGCGTGGAAAAGATAAAAAGAAATTATACGTAGCTAATAGGTCCCACTCGATCATCATCAATTATCAGATTTCACCATGATATAGGTAAACGACAGAACTCGACTTGTCAGGATAATTATAAACTTGGCTCATAGATAAGCATTGCACGTTGTCTAGTCACGGAATTTGGACGATAATAAATAAGAAACAAAATAATATAAGAACAACATAGCATAAACTTACGCCTGATACCGGAAGGTTAGGCAGAGACCAGGGTCTGCTCCCGACGATCCTGACAGATGTCTTTCACTTTATTCATTCTTTAGTCATTGCACGCACGCACGCCGGTTTTGGGTACTTTTATTCTTGCCTGTGCTAATACATCCCCTATTTGGTCAAAGTATGTCTGCCTGGGACGTCCCTTACCGGCCCCTCCACCCACACTTTATTCTCTCCGTATGTCCAAACCAACGTAACATTTCTTTGTCAATTCTAGTCACCACATCCTCTTTTAGTCCAAAACGTTATCTGATCAAACTATTACGTAAGATAACATAAAATAAGGCAAGACAAGATAAGGTAAGATAACGTAAGATAAGGTAAGATGAGGCAAGATAAGATAAGAATATTATTTATTGCACACAAGAAACAATAGACAAATAAAAGTTACGGTAAAAAATACAATGGGCAGCCTTATTGATAACAGCGATTTCATCCAGACAAACTTGTGATGGAATGGTTGACAAAGGAGAAAGAGAGACGGGTAGTTATCCGTTCAAATTCAGTTTTTATTAAACTTACATAAAACGCTCCTAAATAGTTGTTATAAACTACTTCATAAATAAGTTATAATACCTATGTGTAAGAGGAGAATATCCTTCCAAATCGAAATATTTTAAATGTGAAAATTTGTGAAGATGGTTGGATGTTTAGACGTTTGTTACTCAATCACGAAATAACGGCTGAACGGATTAAGATTTGGTGTAGAGATAGTTTGAGTCCCGGAAATGGACATAGAACATTTTCATCCCGGAAATTACTCATTACGTGCGGACGAAGTCGCAGGCAAAAGCTCTTCATGTACTGATAAATACTTAGTTAAGGGAGTTCACACATACTTCTCAAAGACCTCATTTCTTCTTCCATACCCAAGTCTCGCTACGATACAATAAGTGTTAAGAGCACTCCTTTATGGATAGCCAATGTACTCGTAGCTCCAATAATAATTTCACAGTAATATAGCTGACACGGCAAACGTTATTTTGCCACATTAACCTACCAAACATACACAAAAAAATCAGAAAAGTCGTTGAAGCCGTTTTGGAGGAGTTCGATAACATACACAGACACGAGATTTTTATATATTAGATTCCTTCCTTGGTATTAATGTATTTTTAAAATTTTGGTATTTTTTATGTAATTTTTGTAAATAAGATAAGATAATATAAGAATATTCTTTATTGTACCAGGAAAAACACAAACATGAAATGTTTACAAAAATTCAGTACAATTGGCGGCCTTATTGCTTATAGCAATTTCTTCCAGGCAACCGACGATGGAGAGTTGTTGAAGGAAAAGTGAGACGGGTAGTAGGTGCAAATATGAATATTCAAAAAAAATAAATGCTGTATAATAATGATTGTAATAACAAAACTTTCCGTAGCGATTTACCTTCCACAGCGCTAGGTTATCGTTAGAGTACCTCATCATACTGCTCGATGCTCTCGACACAGACCGGCTTTAAATTCGAGAAGGCTCCGGTACAATAAAGTATATTACCGCTTGGCTCAGCGCCAGGGCTCAGCGAAACTGAAGGGATATCAATGGTTCTGACGCTTAAGGTAGGTAATATACTTCAGAAATTACCACAGCCATCTCTAATGGAAATGATCCATATGGGGCTTACGGGCCACGGAAACTCCCAAACTGTCAGTTGCGGTTACACATAGCCTTGGCATTGTGCGTAAGTTTTTAGCAACTCCTTTCGTAGTCATTTGTAATTTCTGTTTGCTTTATATATTTTCTTTATGCCTAGGATTTGGTTAAGTTAGCTGGACCTTCCTAGTATGTCGCATCTGAGGTCTTCGTTAACACTGTCGGTCCCGCCTTTAGGTCGTGCGTGACCGCGACTATTGCTCACGTACGCTTGTGTGTTCCTAGCTTTATCATGGTTGGATTCTGGTCAGGTATTAGCGTGATTTTGGAACTATATAATCTATGAGCTACTTATTTAAGTAGTATTAAATAAATACTTTTTGATTTTTTAGTTTTTCATTGTTTCCGGCGGCGGCGACAATATTGGGGTAACGCATTTTAGGCTGATGGTTTTAATTGGTACTAAACATGCTTGCTGACCACGACCGCAGGTAGATGGTTTCGATACGGGAAGAAAAACGGTTTCAACTTTTGATTTGGATTTTATTTTCGGGACTTCAAAAGACCGATACCTTTTAGGGTTCCGTACCCAAAGGGTGCCAAACGGGACCCTATTACGAAGACTTCACTGTTCGTCTGTCTCTCTGTCTGTCTATCTGCCTGTCACCAGGTTGTATCTCGTTGAACCTTGATAGCTAGGCAGTTGAAATTTTCACCAATGACGTATTTCTGTTACCGCTATAACAACAAATACTAAAAACAGAATAAAATAAATATTTAAGGAAGGCTCCCATACAACAAATGTGATTTTTTATGGTTTTTTCTCCATCTTTGTATCTAATATTGTATAGATAGGTAATGTTACGGAACCCTTTGTGCGCGAGTCCGACTCGCACTTAGCCAAGCCGAATCAACGAAATAGAAAAAGGTGTTGAATTTCATATAAACTATACCCTCGGCACCTCGTGAATGGGGTCCATTCTGCACAAGATTTAAACTCCATTTCCTTCTGAACCCGCGCTCTTTACGCTCCACAAATAAGATGTGTTCCGTCAAGCATGAAAACTGCATCCTTTTAAAAGTCAGCCCAGACCTGATAAACGCTGCATCAATTCAATAGCCTATTCAAATTGAAGCTCGGCTAAAGGATGCACATACAACATTATAAATATGCTTCGGTGGCTCTCAAACTATCAGCCACTTGCTTCTTGTATAATTCTCGAGGCTTTGCCTATTGGCTGCTTATTGTTTAAAGTTTGCCTTTAAATTACACTTTTTCTTTTTTTTCAATCGTAGCCTCGTGATTGGGGAACGTGACTATGGGGCTGCTTGAAGTAAGTTAGTGATTATGGTATCAAAGTTATTATTTCTATTATTAATAGCTTAGTCGCGATATCGCACTGTTCGAATCCTGATACGTAATTTAATTATTGTTCATTTATTTCAGGTTTCTTTTGTACTATTATTTACCTTTTTATTAGTGGTTTAAATTCAAAATGACAGATAAATTTATACTTTATTTTTTCGTAGCCCGAAAGTTCTCCAATAGATGGCGCTGCTCAACTTTATTGTGGTGAGACCAAGTAGCGCTCGCTTAGAAGTGGCTTTTGCATTATTTTGTACTATATGTACGTCGAGTTTATCTAAATGCGAAGGTGTTTCACAAAAAAGGTAAACAAGCAAAGCCCGGTCGCCCAGGTACTGTACATCTGAATACAACAACAAAAAGTTTGAAAGCCACCGCCGGAGCAGAGCAGCATAATCGCTCACTTTGTTTACACGGGGAATGGCGTAGCCGCAGGCTAAATGAGAACCGCACTGTAGACCTGACTCGGCAACGTTCTAGTGTACCGGCTTGCCATATTCACTAAGAGCAGGCTCACTCAGCAATAACTCGTTATTATGACCGGCACAGGGCAATGATGCTGCGGATGAACTCGCTAGGAAAGGCTTGGGGACTACAGTGAAAAGATCCGAACCTCTACTCGCACTATAGTCATTTTCGGAAAGGGTTTAGGCTGCGAACCGAAAATCAGCATGGTGAACTAGGGAAAATGGAAACAAAATGCAGACAAGCCAGAGAGGCTCTCTACCAATAACGTCGAAACGCCTCACAAGTAGTCTGCTGCGTCTGAGGAGATGCAATCTTCCACACTATGGGACTGACAGACAGCCTACTATGCCGGGGATACTTCAAGGAAGGGGTAATACCCCTTCCGGACCATCTGACCACCGGTGATCAGTAGTTTCTCAATTGAGTACCAGTGACCAAATAACACAATGGTACTCCCATATCACCCGCCTAGTTATAAAAGAGCAAAATAAAAATCATCTAGATTTACCTACCAACCATGGACGTGGTATTTGTCTATTGTTATTAAGAATCACTGGTGATGAAATAGGAATGAATTGCTCCCAACAAACCTCCAGAAGTCGGATTTATTTATTTATTTACAAAGTTCTTGTAACTTTACAGTAGACACGGAAATATTTTTGTCCCAACTGACCACCGGTGGTGAGATTTGGTGGTCAGACGGCCCGGAGAGGAAATACCCGCCCACGTGACTATTCACTGAAAAAGAGCGTGGAAAAGCAACATTGGAAAGCTGGGACCCCTTCAGTAACATTGAAGCACTACTGACTATAGGAAAGAGATTGGCTGGCTGGAGTGATCACAAATCACTCCGAGCTACATCCGATCCAAAAGTCCCCAATACTGGCCGCGTAGTCGTGCTACACGGTGAGAGAAATCCTTTGGCTCAGATATGCAAAAGTCCGAAGCAAAAGTCAAAAGAAAAAGTCCAAGCCACCCTTTCACAAACATCCTTGCACACACATGCACAGTCAATGTTTTTTTTAATATATTTATTTTCAATGGACCATGAAGAAATACAATTTCATCACTTTAATAAACTGCTAATGCAGTTTATTGGCAAGCTCCTTTTCAGTAAAACATGAGTGTGTAAAGATGTAGTGCAGAAATTTCGTCCAATATGTTTTGCCTTATAAAGCCGGGTCTTCAGCTCGTGTTTATGATGAAAAATTAAACAAAACAAGCTGTTTTCAATGCTACAAATAAACTTTTTATTTTGCTTCCCCTAGCAACGAAAATATTTTGCGCAAAGAAAACGGAATTTTTTTTAGCAGGAGACACTTACAATGTTTGTTATGAAGCTACATCCTTATATTCTTTTTGTTGCACTAACCCGTGCTGAGGATAATTTTTAAAAATCTATTTATATATATAAAAACATCCTTATACCAATTTTTATCTTATCTGTGACTTTTTGAGCGATTTTATGCTGTTAACCTTCTAGTTTAATATTTTGCGGTCTCGTGTTCTAGAGTGTGCTACACTCTATGATGTATGCTTAGTTACTCATCGTGCCGATTTGTTTGAACTCCTGTTTCGTTTTCTGGCGCGTTTATTTCGACAAATTGCCTTTCGAAAAAACTGTCCCTTTACTATAAAAATCTACTACAGATCTACTGTGATTGAAAGTGAAAGTGAAAGTGAAAGTGAACTACATTTATTGCCAAAAACACACTTTGTACATAAATATAGACATAAGCTTACATAATTAAAACTTTTTTCTTTTATAAAAAAAATTATAACTTAAAGGTTTTCTGGTGTGTACAACAAGGAATATTCTTAGGCTATCTTATTATATTATTAAAGTTTTTGGCAAATGGACTCATGCTCAGCAATATGCCGCCCGGAGATGCATGCAACACCGGTCGACGCTGATTTTCAGCATGAGCCATTAAGACAAAAAAAAAATAGGTTGACAAAAACTCAATCAGAAACGGCGTCGTAACGCTGGAGTGTTACAAAAGTGTTTATAAGTAGATTATTGACCAATATAAATTAGATCAGATATGAACAGTACAGAAAAAAATAAAATAAAAGATGTCCCAATGGCACTAGATTACAAATACAGGAAAGAGCCAATCCCGTGTATTTGATTTTAATTGAACAGCCGACAGCAGGTCGACATTAGGAACATTACTGTGAACAGTGATCAAAGAACGTTGTAAACTGAAAGGCGGTGGGTTGAGACAGGAATATTGAAGAAAAAAATCATCTGAAAACTCACGAAATTATCCGAATGTTAAAATATCTTCGTATTCGATGACAAATGTTGTATGTGTTAGTGTCAAATATTTAAAACATGTATTTTTATCAACTGAAATAAAATTGTTGTCCTAGTCGGACCTTTTGCCGACTAAATAACAAAAAAAAAACCATAGACGCTAAGTAGAATATCATGCTTTTGAATGAAAGAAGAAGAAAAACAAAATGATTTCATTTACCAACAGTCTTGCCAGAAATAATATATAACAGAAAACCATGCATTAAGGGACCCTGTCTCGCCGGAGAGCGAGTTTACATATTGAAGAGAAAAAGGAGGTAAATTGACTTACATCATCTCCGGAGCCCAGTTCGGCAATGGCGGTGCTTCCAGGGGGTCCAGGGGGGCCAGGAGGACCTGGGGGCCCTGGCGGACCTCGTATTGTTTCACCCGGCAAACCCTGTGACAGAAATCGATATATTACGCATATTCGTGCTGAATATAGTGAGGCCAATTAATGAACATAGTGAATTTTAAACTATTAGGTATTATGAACTTTTTACTATCTTCGTAATCTCTAGTCGTAAACTACGTAATCTGCCCTTTGCTGCAATAAAGGCTCGTAAAAGAAGATATGATTTAATCATTGGTGGCTCTAGCGAACCACATGTAGTCTTTTGAGCATAATTTTACAATATGATAAAAAGGATTACAGAAGTAAAATCAGCCTTAACCCTTTCAATAATCCAGTTAAAACATATGTCCTATTCTTATAATACTATCTTCCAAAAATTTGGACTTTGGCCTAGAAATTGGCTTCGAATGCATTCAATGAATGAAGCTTTAACAAAACCATCTATGAAACCTATTCAGACCTCGGAGGATCAGATCTCCTTCGCACGACGTGCCTCTGCCTTTGCATAAAAATCACACTTCAATGCGCATTATTAGTAGACTACAACGAGTGTTAATAACAGTAATTGCCGTACCGACTATAACGCCATCGAACAACTATCCGTTAAGGGGCTCCAGGAAGTAAAACTAGCGCCCCGCCGAGGAAAAAAATCATACAGTTTTTTTCAAATGGATTTGCAAATAGCGTCTGTACAATCTCTCAATCATGGTAATAGTGATTTTTAGGACCCATGGCCGTGAACCTTAGGCAAAAAACCTAGGACTGGATAGCATTAACGCCAAAAAAGGCAGTTTTAGACATAAATGCTATCTAGTCCCAGGCTCGTGATCTTAGGTTCTTTGTCATGGGTTCTAAAAATCACTATTTACATCATTGAGAGACTGTACAGAGACTTTTCCAGTACCTATGATCTGTAAAAAAAATATTTCTCGATGGCGCTAGTGTTACTCCCTGGAGCCTCTTAAATAAACTCTAGGCTCAGATCTCATGATTGGTTTGAAGTGCGTATCTCTGCAAATTAGTAGTAATAAAGATATAGTGCATGACTGCAGCGGCCAGCAAAAGAGGCATTGATGTAATGAACGTGTAAATTTGGGCCGAGGCAAAGCTGGGGCACACATACGTAAGTCCATCAATGCCTAGTTGTGGCCGAGGCTTGTATAGTACTTTTCTCAAATAATGCGTAGAAATTAATACTAAGTAGTAGCTAGGCTTTCCCGCTTTGAAGTGTTAATTTGTTTTTTTTTTTTTTAATTTCAATAAACAGCTTTCGCAAAGCAAGCCAGTTCGAAATTGAAATAAAATCTTTGATAAATTAACTCCTTGGTTGCCATGTTTCGGAATATAAGGTAGTTCCATTTTGAAAATGCACGATAGATATATGAGTTCTCTATGTAATTTATTTGGCCGCTATAACACGAAACATATGGATTTTCATACAACTTTTGCCGGCCGCTGCTCACGAAAGCCTAGTACTCAAAACTTTCAAAAAACAACAAAAGTAGGTACATAAATGTTTGAATTCATCAAGGGTTCGAATTTATCATCTCTCCATTCACTAGACCAGTTGTAGGACATGTGACATTCCGCTAACAGCGTGTTAAGAGCGGTGTAATGACTCTACCCGAGCGGATATTCGGAGCGGGCTGTTGGTGTGGGGATTGAATAATGTGAAAGTCTGCGGCACTAGAGATTGTCATGTCGTTGACTAAAATTGTCAACTAAAGTTTTAGTACCTATTACTAATTTTCTTTGATCTTTCTGTGGTTATTCAATTATTGAACACATGGCCTCTTTTTAGTTAAAATTAAGGATTTTATTAAGGAATTCAAATTTTTCCCTTTGAATTTTGGTATTTATTTGACTCTATAGGATTTCCGTGTGGCACCGGATTAATTCCGTGTGGCACCGGATTAAGAATAGCGTCACTCGATTTCTTTCCGTGGATGTCGTAGAAGGCGACTAAGGAAATCAATTACCAGGAGACGGGCAGCAGCGTCTTCCTGAGATTCCAACCGCATACTGCGATCGCCAACCCTCCTGCCAAGCGTAGCGATTATGGCAAAACCCCTCATGGTTATGAAAACCACGAAGGAGGCCTATGTCCTGCAGTGGGCGTCAAATGGCTGATGATGATGATGATGATAGTATATAAAAATCTGCAAAGACTAAACTCATTACTTAAAAATAGAGCACTGAGCCTCCTTAGAGCCTCTTTTTAAATGAAATAAAGGCTGACATTACTGAATTCAGAGCATAAAATTTCACTTCGAATTTGGACATTTATGTAATTGACTCTATCGTACGTCCCATTAGAGAAGATTTAATAACTAGAAATTACCCATTAGAAATTTACATTAATTTCATTCGAATACGTGTATTAGTTTTACATACACTTTCACTCAGTTTGTTTAGCATAATCAGCCTATATGCGTCCCACTATAGGGCACAGGCCTTCTCTCAAGGAGAGAGTATGGGCTTAATCACCACGCGTGCCCACTGTGGATTGGCGATTTCAAGCGCTGAGGTTTGTGAATAACTCAGACACTCAGGTTTCCTCACGATGTTTTCCTTCACCGTTAGCGTGTGGTATTGCTACTATAACTTCACAATGTACATAACTTAGAAAACCAAGTCATAGGTACATGCCCGCACTTGGGATCGAACCTGGATCGAATGCTTCCGAGTCCGATGTTCCACCCACTAGGCTACCAACGCTCTTTGTTTAATGGGAGTAAAATGTAGTTTTCAGTTTGTCGAGCAGACAAGTATTATACAGCGGGTAAAATCTGTCAGATAGAATTGGTACTCAGCTTCTTGTGTATTCCTAATGAATTCTCTTCCCAAATCGAGTACGGTCCGAAATGTCGAGACCAACTCTCTCTCCATGGTAGCAAAGCAGATAAATCGAATGCTGCAACAAAGCCTTCGCGCTCTTTTGTACGGAAACTACCAGCGATACACTGTAGTGAAGAGATTTTATTGTGCAATCAATTGAGCCTGTGGTAGAGCGATGTGTTTTGTATAGCCGATATTCCTCTTTCAAAGCTACATAGAAAACTCATAGGCCGCTAGAAAGGAGTGCGCATATTACGCTGTGGAATTCACCAGTAAAATCCTAGACTCAAGGTAGTGATATCTATTCAGCACCATATGCGAGTGGTTGACCAAAAAGGGACCTCAAGGGAAAATAATTGATTTCGAGAAAATCACGTTTGAAGTTTCGTGTATAAACAGGTTTCGATCACAAAACCTAGTGTACGCTGTCTTTAAGGTGTAATTTTTCCAAAACTGCCTCGGCTCACAAAAAAAAAATCATAAAAAAATAACTACGGCACCTAAAAATATTCTGGTTAGACCAAAACAAAGCTAAAATACCACAGATTAAAAAAATCAAATAAAAAAATAACGGTTTCCAATCCCTCCAGGTCCTTTTTTGGTCAACCACTCACATAAAGGTAAATATTATGTTTAACGCATACAGTAGGTATATTTTGGTGATGTGGTGTAATTATATGGGTTAGTATCAGTTTTACGTAACAGAGAAAGTGGGTTAATACATTTAATGCCTCAAAGAATGAAGTGAAGATTTTGTTTATACACACAACTGTATGGGATAAACGATTCATACTTCATACAAACTCTAGTCACACTTCATTGTGGGAAATTACCGAAGAACATTTCGTTTTCGTTAAGGTGATCGCGCGCCTGGCTGAGGTGAGCTCGTTGAACGTGCCGCGCAATACGATTTTTAGTATTCTTCGTATGAAATTCTGTGAAAACTCGCTTACCAACCCGTGCCACATTGGGGAAATCGCTGAAGAAATTCATGAGGCTCCCAATCCCTTGATGAATTCGGACGAAGTCATCAGATTCGACGTGAACACAGCGAAAGAAGGGACCAATGCAACTGGATTCTGTCAGTTGCGATACACGTAGGAACTGGCACAGGCACTGGGCACCGAAAATCTACTTGCTTTCTATGTAGATTCTTATCTACATAAGAATTTCATGTATTTACATATTGCATCTCACACATGCGACAAGGAAATGTAAAAAAAAACTTTTCGCCGATTTTTCGGCACGGTCAGGGTAAGC
The DNA here is from genome assembly GCA_947310995.1 of Yponomeuta cagnagella. Lineage (NCBI taxonomy): Eukaryota > Metazoa > Arthropoda > Insecta > Lepidoptera > Yponomeutidae > Yponomeuta > Yponomeuta cagnagella. The sequence continues at coordinate 12,259,195 of OX371277.1, forward strand.
CTCTACAAAAAACTTCGTTGACTCTGGAGTGGTCGATTATTTCGGCTCCGATAGGTGCACGACTCTGTTTTGTAATGTACGTAAAAATGGGTCTTCAATCTGAAATAAAAACTTATTTTTTAAAAGAAATTATAGTGAGATCTTGCCCTTGGTCCCCTGTCTCCTTTCTCCCCTCGCAGCCTGAGTGGATACCCTGAAAAAAAAGGACATAGTTATGAGTACTATGATAGGTTGTGTGTATTCTGTTTTGTCCTGTTTCATTGTTTTAAGCGGTGAATATTTTTAGGGTTTTGTGTATTTGACATTTGTTGTTATGTTTATCTTAGTATTATTCTTGGTAACTATTGTTTACTGTTCTGTGAGAATTATTGTTATATACTAGTCAGCGGATTAGTAAGTTGAAGAGGCAGTGGGCGGGGCACATAGCACGCAGAACTAATGGCCGATAAGGCCGAAAAGTTCTCGAATGGAGACCACAAATATCGGCAAGCGAAATTCAAAATTTCTTTTACCCCAATTTTGGATGAACCTTCAGAGCGGTCATACGTTATAGGTTAACTATACCCGTTTACCATGCGAACGTAGTAATATATACGTATATTTATGTTACATTCCATGATGAAGTCTTATTATCTGTCTCGTACCTTCTAAGCTCGGAGGTGGTGGCGGGAACGGAGGCATCGTTCCGTAGCGTCCGGAGCCTTCCACATCGCCTTCTTCTTGATCTACCTGTTTGTTAATAAACCTTTATATTTATAGCAGTAAAGGCGATTTGAGAAAAACGTGTTGGGTTAGTGCTGTCGTGCTTAGAGATATGAAAATTAAAATTAGGAAACAGTGAAACAAAAAGAGCACATTATCAATGTTCTGTTTAAGCCAACATCCCAACCAATGTTAGTTAGTCACATTGTTATTGTAGTTAATGTTAGCTTCGGTGGTTAGGCTTGTACTAACTTGAGTTATGAATTAGAGAAATTAAACCTTAAAGGTTAAAGGTCTATACACATTGCACTGAGTCGGGCCGTGCATGCGGAACGATAAATATTCCTAAGAAAATTGTTACTAAGTTAATGCAGTCTAAAAACCGTTTCCTCAGTATCTATAAAAAAATCTACTTCCGGAAAGAAAATCAAGATTAAGATTGAATTAAAAAGTTGAAGAATAAAACATTTTTTCTTAATTGAAGTAGGTTAATTATCGATACTTGTGGAAACGATTGTCAAGTTTTGTGTTATTTTAATAATACTTTCTACACTCAAAAGCTTAAATACTTAAATATGAGAGCAAATTGAAACCCGGTCCCATCCCGGCGGAACGGGACGCCTGCCTCAGAATTATCCTCATAAGTTATTTTATGAGGATTACTTTAGATTCATATCGTTGCGTCCGCACAATTCCAGCCCGGTATAATGTGGATAGACCTTAAATCTAAAAGTTGAAATTTAAATTAGGAATAGTCGTTTAAATGTGCAATTAAAGCGTACAGCAGTACTAGCATTTAGGTATTTAATTTGCAAACGTTGCAGAACAACAGCGTGTTACAAAAAGTTTCAACAGCTTGAAGGGGTTTACACTCATAAATACAAACTTTTGTTATGAGTCTAACTTTCTCTAAAATGTTTATATAAATCATATATTCATACCTGTTTCATATATTCTAGAGCAGATATGAAGTTTGGTATGGAACAGTTGATACCACAGCTACGCAACATATACACAAATACCATTTATCATCATGATTCCAAACTAGGATACCACGTGTTATGGTAATCAGACAACGATATCACAAACATGGAAAAACACCCAGACTCCGGCCATTTGCAGATACAAATCGAAGTACGGCAGCTGTGAGTCCCACCGGGAATCGAACGTCGTGGGTTCGATTCCTGCTTTGTCTCTTTATATTTTTAATTTCAGATTAGGTCTCAAATCTAAAGTTATTTGTCCCAAGCTAGAAGTCGTTCGATGTCTGCTGGGAGCCGCCTTATTTTGTGCAAATGAGTTCAGTGTTTTCTATGTCTGTGATGTCTTCGTCTGGGAATCCTTGTTTGGTATCAGGACAAGTGATTATTTTACGTGGTTGTTATTTAGATAATAGTGGATGGGCATAATTTGTTATGTCGCCCGTAATGTAACTGAACAGCATGCACGGACTTAAAAGTTCATTTATGTTGTTGACTGTACCCCTTTAAGTTGTACAGGTTCAAACACACAGTAAACGTGTAGTTTCTAACTAAAACGAAGCCGTACCTATTAGTAAAGCGGAACATTATCTCACATGAATAACGACCCGAGAAACATGAAAATCCGCATAATCTCTAGTCATAAATCAATATCAAGAACTGCTACGGCCGCTCTGAGTCGACAGCCTGCCGAATCCAGTTGGATGAATTGCGTCAAAGCGCTCGATCCCACTCCAGCTCAAATGCTCGGAGAACCCGGGCTAGTGTTAGCACACTTAGTCGGTGAACTATTCTGTGTGCTGAGATGTCAAAAAGGCTACGTAAAACTGGAGGTAACCAACAATTTTTGGAATTAAGATAAACGTTCATTCTCAAGACAGTAAAGGGCTTATCTTCAATGAAATCTAAAGAAAAGGGTCATCTTTGGACTTTAGACATAGTGCACGATAGTAGGCTTCGTAATAAATCGGAGAACGTATAGAAAAACTGAGTCTTAGTGCAATCAACCAACAAAATATACCTATATTGTTGAGGATGTCGCTGAGTATAATTATGGTTCATTTTCATGGCTAATTAAGCGGGATTTTTAAAAAGTAACGAATTAACTCTGACAATCTAGCCCAGGACGAAAACCATGCCAGTTTTTTATCTAAACTTTGTAATTCAAAAATACCCCTAAAGGTAATGTTTGAAAGCCGATTATTCTGGAGTAGAAAATTAAACAAATTTCTAACTGCGTGTACTTTAGTAGAATAAATACAGAACTAAAGCCTCCATAAGCTGGTTATCCTATAGGAAATGGTCCAATATTAGGTATAGGGACATAAGGTTAATATGATTAATAAAATTCTTTATTGCACCAAGTAAATATTGTACAATAGGCATACGTCTTTTGTAGATCATTGCATCTGGGTTTGGAACAAAATCTTTGAAAATATGTTAATTCTGACGACTGCTCCGGCAAGAATTTATACAAATACAATACAAAAAACTTTATTGTCATAAAAGTTTACATAGATAATGGCTGGTCCCCTGGTTTGTATTATGGGTAACCAGACTTCCGCTCAAAAGTGACAATGTTTTTATTTTAATATTCTAAAATTGTACATTTACATAAAAAAACCGAATATAAATTCTGATTTCATAATTATAAAAATTAATATACACCGAATAAAGTAACTTATTATGTTAATATATTACATAAACTACGGAAAATTGATTTAATTTATTATAAAACATGTTTTAATCTTTTTTTATTGAATGTTACAAGTCACTTTATATTTATATATATCACCCCGCCATCGCCGTTTTTTTTGAAGAATAAAATAATGCCATCACAATTACGAAATAAATAACAACATAATATTTTATTTTAAAATTTATATTTTTCATTTTATAATATGCCTGAAATCTCAGTGCAATAAAGGCACCAATAACAAAAAAAATGGTCGTCGAATTTTTAAATGGTTAGGTATGATGGGGTATGTGAAAAGGTTAGGTTTTTTGGGTTAAAATAGAATAAAAAATAATCAAAAACCCGGGTGCTGAGAATTAACTACCAAGCAGGCGAGACAAACCTAGGTAGGTATCTTGCAATGAGTTCGACGAATGGATTGAGATCTTAAAACGCATGGCTTCGCCGTAGTCGGGTAAAAAAAGAATGTCGGATAATTTTACTTCGCATACCTTGTTGCGAACAGTTTTGCCTGTTTTTTATTTCTGGATGAGTATACCGCATTTTGCCTAATGCTCATTAGTTTACTTATCTATTTAGGAGGTAACATAATAATATTTCTAATATTAATTGTAATATTATTATATATTTTTTATATTATTATTATGTTTATTTATTAAAAATGTTGATATATAATTATATAGCAATCGGACCCAAAAAACGATACTATTTCGTTCAAAGTTCGTAGACTCTTCAACAAATATATGTTTTTTCCGGCTTAGATTTCGATCCCCCTATTAGAAAACCGCAGCATTTGAGAATAGAACCCTTCGATAGTATAGTATAAGGAGATATCGAATCGATATCGAGCTTTAGCAAATATGAATCTCGTTAGCAATACGCTGGCCGGCGTAGTGTTTGCCGAGTCCTAGTGAGCGGGTCTTGCCGCCCTGTTTACTGTAATTTGGGTAGAGTCTAAAGCTTATATCATGACAACGTAGTGTGACTACAGCGTTGATAGCGCAATGGTAGGTAGAGTGGAGGTCATGGGTTCAAATCCCAGCCAACGACTTGGTTTTCTAAGCTTCGTTTATTTGTGAATTCGGAGTAGCAATGCCACTCGCTAAGCGTGAAGGAAAACATCGTGAGGAAACTCTAGTGTTTGACGTGATTACATACCAGCGCTGGCTAACTATAATGGCCCAGTTATGGGGCTAATTGCAGAAATATCAGATCTAACTAACTTGCGACTTCATTTGACATACGTTTTAACATGACATGGCGACTGAGAACAGAGGTAGGTCGCTCATTTTGACCGATGGGCTCTGTCAAATGCGTGACAAACGAAGTGATGTTTTATTACGCTACGAACACTGGAATCTTTTAGACGAATAGTCGTTACAAAGACCTGTGGAACAACTCACAGGTTGAAGGGTCACCGTGTGTTCAGCCCATGAATAGAGGTCACTGCTGGATAGGCTTTACTTATACAATACCTATTTTCAGCACCTCTCTATGGTGGTCAGCTAAGCATCATATTAATATCTTATGAGGACTTTACATGAGAAGCCTATGTATGAAAATATATTAAGTAGCCCGTAGGGCTGAAACCATAGCCAAAAGTAACGTAGTCAGCACAGATTAAATAGCTTATCGGCAAGGTTCAACTGCTAAGTCCCAGCTTGCAGTGAACGCGCCAGTATTGCTAACACAAACAACCCAGCGGCATCGTAAACCAACAAACTTATCCCGAACTTCTCGCATAGATTCAATACCACCAGAAATTGTAACTCAGGTAGCTAATATCGAAGAAGCGTAAAGTTCGTCTACGATCAATTTGTATGAAAGGACGTGGTGGTGAACTAGACACAGCTGTCACTGGTGCTGCAGGCGTTTCAGAGCTACATACATGTGCTCAAAAATCTGAAATCACTTGTAGGGGATAGTTCCTTTGACTTGACGGTAACCGCAAATAAAAAAAAAAGTTTCCTATTTTTGTACTTTTGTATTTGCACATTTCATATTCTACGAGTGAAAAATGTGTGATTCCGGATTGACATTGATAAAATTAAATGTCGTGTAGTTTTTGACTACTTATTGGTAAAGGTAGAGTAATCTTCAATGTATACAATGTGTATTTTAAGCACATATAAAAGTGTTCGAAGTTCGAGTTCAAATATGAAGGAAAACATCGTGAGGAAACCTGAGTGTCTGCGGAGTTCACATATTTTATATGTAAGAATAGTCACTAACATTTTTTTCCCTGTCGGAATCCTGAGGTTTTCGATAACAATTAGTATAGAACTTGACAGTCAATTGCTGCGCGTAACAAAGGAGCTTGTCACAAATAAATTGATCGTAGATTAATTATACGTGTCAAAAGGTCGATAGCAGCAGAAGAACTTTTCGTATAGGTATGTAAGGGGAATAGGGAATCATAAGGCCCCGTGGCTTTGGCGACATTAATTTAAAAATTTAATTCCTATGGAAATGGAACAGCGTATCTTTTTTAACCCGACTGCGGTGGAGCCCGAGAGAAGAGTAATGTATTTGGCTAGGATGTTACTATGTCCGATTCTATGTTCCCTCATAACTCCTTAACCCATGACGAGATTTCGAAAAATAAGATCTCAATCCATTCGTCGTTTTTGCGCGAGTGTCATAAGCTATATTAACTCAACATAAATTCCTTAAAAAACAAAATATCACTAAAAATTTAACTCATACCTAGGTTTGTTTTGCCTGCTTGGTAGTTAATGCTCGGCAGCCGGGTTTTCGGTTATTTTTTATTCTATTTTAACCCCAGACGCTAACATCCTCACATGCCCCATAATACCTAACCATTCGTCAATTCGACGGCTACTATTTTTGAAGTATTATATTTTAAGTAAGAGTTTTTTGGAGAGCGTTGGCACGCTTAGCTAGAAGTCGCGGGTCAAGTCCCGGCATGGGTGGAATTTATAGCTTCTAAATAGGTTTTTAAATTTTTTTTTGTTTTTGGTACCTTTATTGCACAGAGATTTCGGGCACATTTTATATTTTTTTATAAAATAATTTGTTGTTATTTATCAAATACTCTTTTTTGTTTAAAATGGCACGCATTTCTACAGATCAAAAGTAACAATAAATTTATAAAAATTGGTTCATTTTAAGGGCAACCATCCAACAAAAAAAAAAAATTTTACGTACATTCTGTACGAAAGTCAATTTTATGTTCACCCCAAATTGCGATGTTGTACGTATTTTAGTAAAATTTCGAAAAAGGATAGTACTTCGCTGCCGGTATTCGTTGCCTCTTGCCAAGCCGTGACGAACACCGAGTTGACAAGAGACACCACGGTTATCTGCACACGCAACAAAAAGATACAACATTTTTTTGTCGGGTATTCGTTGAAACGACGAAGGTTAGGTGTCTAGGGTTAATAAACCTATGGCCTATTTGCTGTAAAATCACTAACAAGCTGAAGCTAAACTCGTCTCGAATCGACCTTTTACTTTTTGCAGTGTACTTTTTGCACTTCTTCTACAACCCTGCGCTACGCTGACTTCGCTGCAATAGATTGCATTCGACACAATAAAATGGCTTCCTGAGAAAAGTCAATCCCGACGGGACGGTGGGAAGTAACAATTGAAAATTATCTCACAGATATCAGACAGACTTTTCTGCTATCTTCGGTGTGAAAGTAGTTTTTAACACTATTTTTCTCGAGGAAGCTTTGCCCTTAAGTTACGGGAAAGTTTCGAAAAAATAAATTTTTAAACATAACAAACTTAAGAGGATTTATGGGGCTAACGTTATAAGTGCCACCAACGAAAAAATATGTTCTTGTACAAATGGTTTTTGAAAAAAGTGTCATTTCAATCTGTCAATCATGTTAGTAGCGATTTTTGGGACCCATGGCTAAGGCAAAAAACCAAGGATGTATGGCATTAACTCTGTTTTTAGCATTCTTTAGCATTATCATTATACTTTATTGCACACAAAACGTATAAAGTGCATATAGATATCTTTATTGTACACAGAAATTACATGAACAGAAATTTAATAAATCGAAGTACAATTGGTGGCCTTATGTTTTTCATATTGTTTACGTTTTCAATTTAATTTAATTTTACTTTTATTTTTTATTTTGTTTATTGACAAAACCCACCGCACAAGTTAATTACATATAAACATAGTAAATAGAAATTTATCATAGGCCAATTAAGGTCTTACTTTATACTAACTTAACTAAGAGACAGGCATTTTCGTTTTAAAAGTCTTAAAAAAAACAAACAAACAAACCACTTAAGCATTTAATAAAAAAATGAGGCAAAAGTCTTATTTGTTTAGATGGAGAGAAATGTTATATGTTCCAGAGTTAACTTTAGGCAGCTGTGAATATTTTTGTGAACAAGATGAAGAAAGGAGCCGTTGTTCCACTAGCAATAAGCATTGACTTGGACATTGGCACAGTGCAGGCTAAAGATAAGTAGTATGATAAAGCGATTGTAATTAATGGTGTAGTAAGCCGATAATGCGACAGTGTTGGTGTTCATTATTTTTCTTTAGGTACCTACATGTTTTTATCAACAGGGTGTGGCTAAGACAGATAGATAGATAACACTTTATTGTACACAAAAGAATTGATAACCTGAATTTCTTCAGTATCGACACCTGGACTACTTCCAATAAAATAACGTTAAAACAAATATAATTAATTTTATTTACATAAATTTGTGAATGAAATATGAAACAAAATACTTTTGCTTCTTCAAAGAAACTCTTTTTTATCCATTTTTTCCGCAACAACCTGCATAAAGAGATCTGTACCGAAACTCACTCCAACTAGCGATTAATAGAAAGTTATCTACTCTTGAAATTATTTAAGTATTCGTGTAATGAAAGAATAGATTCAATGTAATCATAAAAGTTTAATTATTTATTGAGCAGTTTTTTTTTTATAGAATTTACAATAACAATGTTGCAACCGGCGGGGGCATTTTCTTGCACCTGGGTAGCACTAGTCCTGTGTTTCTGTTGCAAAATGCGACGTTTCGACTTAAATTTAGAATTTTGACATAGCTACTGTTGAAACGATTTCGAAACGAGTGACTAAAGTAGATTTCTAAACTTACTCGTATTTATTAATAGTACTTTGTGTCATAAGGGAGCAGAATCATATTTTTACGGCGAGGGCGCTTTTTTGAATCCAGAGCGAAGTGAGGCATTCTAGAGTAGAAGCCCGAGCGTATAGCGAGGGATTCTTTAGTAGAATCCTTAACGTAGCGAGGGATTCAAAGTACGTCGCCCGAGTCAAAAATGTATTTTGCGCCCGAGTGATATACTCTACTTTTCATCACCCACTATGAGAAAATAAAAGGCGCCTCTTGCATTTCTCCATTCAACAACATTACCATAGGCTTTCATATATTTCTCCCGGGATTTTGCAGGTAGTAGATTATCCATCATATTTCCTGCGTCAGTTCTAATACTTTCAGGAGTTAAATCTATACTTTCACTGTCACTAGAAGAACTCATTTTTCGAAACAATACCATATCTAACAATCCGTGAAAATTGACGAAAACGCGGGCTGTAGTTCGCGCGTATTTAATTTGATTTCTTTTTTTTATTCAGCCGGCGGCGCGAATACGGGCCAGTCTTTATTCAAACAATATTTTGCGTTCGATTTCTTTGGCGCTGAACACTAAGATGTTCCAAATACAAAAAGTGCGTGGCAAAGATAATTGCGGCGCACTTGTAAGGAGGATTAAAAACTCATTACTGCTCGGTAAAAGATTCTTGTAGAAAACATCACCTTTGGGTGCACTTAAAGGCGAACCAAGTCGTCATTATCAAATAGATGGGATGAAAAATTATTTCTGGAACAACCAAAAACTCACTTTTTTAAAATATTAATGATTAATCTCAAGATTACAATTTGTTCGAGGCAACTACAAAAACATAAACGCCTGGTTTTGGTAAATTAATGTGTTAGTCAAACCACCCAGTGCATGTTAAATATAAAAATAACGCACAAACTGAAAATGTTTCCCAGTAACAATAATAATAATTAAACTGCTTCCAAAAGTTACAAGATTTTAGTTTTTTTTCACACAATTGTGGAAAATTAAGTTTAAAATTCGTATGAAATACAAAAAAAAGAATTTGATTCTTTTGAATCACGGAAATTAGCAAACCCTGGTCTCCGTCTATCCCTCCGAGGTAAAGGCGTGAGTTTATGTGTGTATGTGATTATCTTGCTTATTGGAAAAAGTTTAATTATTATACCTGCGCCAGTTTTCAGTACGCTATATCTATCACACGTTGTACAAACCGAAAACCAACCACAAGTTTTTGAAACTAGTTTACGTTGACCATTCGGTCCGGACGCGGTTCGGTCATCGTCGATTTGTATTAAACAAGTAAGTTGGTCGCTTTTGCATTGTTTTTTTTTTACTTTTACAAATACATTGCTTTAAAGCCTGTCTCCTTATCTTTACGAAATGGAAGTTCACTGTTCAATATTTAAGTGAAAGTGAAAAAAAAGTTATTTACCACGAATGAAATTTGGAATCAACTGTCCCATACTAAAACTACGATTCGATATCAAATGGGACTAAATGAGGACTATTGTTCCGTAATTAGAAATTTTATTGGTAAATAAAGATACATTTGTTAATACCCACAACATATTTCAACGCTAAAAATTTTCGGGAACAAAAGAGTGTCCAATTTGTTCCACTTAGTAACATGTATTTGTAACAGATGGCCATAATTCCCGTGAAGACAAGGGAATTATGTTTAACCACTCGTCTGCCGCGACACAGATCTGTGTCCAACTTAGTATGGGCCACCTATACGTTGCGTTCCGCGAGGGCAGTTCAGGAGTTAAGGGATCAAAGGGAATCAAAATGATATCGGTCACAGAATGTCAGAATAGTCACGTAAGATACTTTCAAAACAAGTGGCACAAACTTAAAAAAATATAAAATCAAAACAATATTCACCAAAAAATTGTCTATATCGATTTCATCGCTGCCGCTACCTTTACCCACGTCCTGCAGAAGTGAGAAACAAAACATAAAAACTCGAACTGAAAATGGCAAAAAACAAACTTGTAAAATGTCCTTCTGGTGAAAATAAAACCTGATACAATTATGACAAGTGGCAGTTTTGTCCCTGTTGCTAGCGCCAATTTCTATTATAGAAATGTCGATTTCCCCAAAATGCTATTTTTCAAATAGAAATCAACGTTGAGAGATCTGAACAAAATCTGTTTTTAACATATTTCTGCAATACGAGTTTGTAACGTCAGCTCAGCTGCCAAATTACGACCGCTCTACTAAATGATTCTTCAATCTTCACTCTAAATCTTAAGGCGCGCGACACACAGATGAGACGTGGGGTGAGGGCGCGGTAAGATGTATAGAGTCACAGACCAAGAGCGAACGCAGAGCAAGGACTAGTCTGTGACTCTATACATGTTACCACGCCCTCGCCCCACGTCCCATCTGTGTTTCTCGCGCCTAAGGGGTTTCATGCAGCGACGCTAGCGCCACCAATGAAAAAAAACTGGCCAAGTGCGTGACTCGACGCGCAGTGCAGGGTTTCGTAGAAAGAGGGGTTTTTGTCTGATTTACAGAACTAACAACTTCATCAAAGTAATTTTCAACGGATTTTGTACGAAGTTTTCCTTTTATAAGTTGGTTGCCTATTACTCGTTAACTTATAAATCCTGCTTAGTCGTGATAGTTTTTAATTTAATTTCGTAATATGTGCTGCAGCCTTGAATTTTTTCACGTTTCTACAATCAACGGTTTAGCCTGGACGCCCTACCTTAACGGTTCCCTAAATCAGAAAATGGTCTTCGTACAATCACAATATTTTTAAACGACCAATCCAACGATACTCCATACTATAGTGTACGCGAGAAAAAAATAGCATCGCTAATTTAGGTGTAGCCGTAGGGCACCCTAAAAAAAATAATGATTCAATTTTTTTCTCGCCTACACCATAGTGTGAGATATCATTGGATTGGTCGTTTAAAAATATTAAGGGTATACAAAGACCATTTTTCGATTTAGGGTTCCATTTGCAAAATATTAAGCTTTAACGGGGAAATTTTTGTCCGAGTAGGGCCCCCCCCCCCCCTCTCGACAAACGGTTGATTGTAGATACGTACACAAATTTAGACATACCTATAATGAACTTAAGAGGAAAACTATCACGGCTAAGTAGGGTTTACAAATTAACTACTCGTAGGCGACCAACTTATCAAAGGAGAACTTGGTACCTACAAAATCCATTGAAAATTACTTTGATGAAGCTGTTACTTCTGTAAAGCAGATACAACCCCCTTTTTGTATGGAACCCTATACTTTGCGTGGCCTGACATACACCTGGCCGGTTTTGAAAAGACGATCTGTAATAAAAGAAGATAGGATTTTTTTTCAATGGTGGCGCCAGTGAAGCTCACAGAGCCCCTTAACCCTAAACCAGGTCATGGTGTAATAGATCCCACTTTAAATTGAACCTTAATCACCTTGAAATAAAGTAAATAACCAATGAAGAATTCTTACTACCCATGCGTAATGATGGGTTAAATGTAATGTTAAATGTAGAATAGAATTCGTCTTCATTTTGGGCTCGTAATTTGACAGCTGTTTTACGTCCATACTGAATCTTCGTAACAGCCACTTTCTGAATTCAGTCCGTCACTAAGTAATTACACACTTAGACATAGTTTTTTTCTCTTCGGATTGCTCAAAAAAGAAACGAGACGAACGGAGAAATTCTCAATTCAAAAACTGGCAATAAATGAGGTACATGAGACGAGTACATACATTGTATGACAATCGACAGCAGATGGACATTTCTGTTGCAAAATCACAGGTAACGTAACTTTGCAGAGTGGATGGTATGTAAAATGGTGTGGGCACAGGTTGCCTTGGTGTCATGGAAGTCACCCAATAGGTCAAAACCCAGATCGGCAGATGGAAAAGGTACCTAAGACAGGATCTCAACCCTAGTTTTTGCGGAGCCTCCCCACAGACTATGAAGCATCTCACAGCATGACCCTTGCGCCCAGCTAACTAGACCTAATTCTGTTAATGCATTGTAGTACAATATCAACACTGTATGAATGCGTCGTTTCATTTCATGGCCGCTTCAAGTCTACCTTCGTACACGTACCATACTTTCTGTTATTGCATTACGGCACAATGACAGATACACGGTCGGATCACGTGTTTTTTCATATCATTGACGACTATAGAAGTGAAATGAAATCGGCAGCGTTCATGTCATTATACTACATTGCATTTACAGAATCTAGGCCCGGGTAGCTGGGCACGAGTAGTCTATGGGGAGGCTCCGCAAAAACTATGGTCTCGGACGCTGGTGAGCCCGTGGCCGAGTTCAACAATAAAACTTGAACAATTTGTCACCGACACGGTCGATAATTTGTCGACTTTCAGGTAAATATGTGAATGGGTGTAGTAATTAGGGTGAAAAAGCTTACCTCAAAGTTGTTGGCACACTGCACTTCGGCTTGCGAGGGCGACCCGTAGAGTTTGAGTTCTTGAAATGCACCCTGCACCACAATGAACGTGAATATTTGGAACCACACCATTTCAATGATGCACTGACCTCCTTTTATCGCTTGTGAACCACCATCGTTTTATAGTTGACTGTATAACTCAATTGCACCACTAGGGGCAATTTTGAAGGGCTGGTTACCTACCGATTCCACAGCACTCAGTTGTCAGTTTTGTGTAATCTATTTGGTCGATCTTAATGGCCGCTTCATATATTACTACAGCCACCTAGTATTTGATATGGGTTTTATCGAAAAAACAGTAACATTTTTGCCCCTTCGGGCTAAGGTACCCGTGGATAATTCATAGGCAATAGTCATTAAAAAGTTGGTCGCTAAATTCACACGGTTTTTTAAATTGATATTTGTAGCACAGCAGGGTTATAGGCTACAGTCTTATCAGCTTAATAGCTTATTAAATACAGAGCCCACTTGTCAGCAAACGACTCACTCGACCGTCGAAAGTTCCACCAAGTTTCAGAGCGTCCTCAATTAGTCTCGCAAGTACAATTTTGGGATCCTTAAAGCGTGTTCATACTATTATTATTATTTGAGAATTAGCAGATGTTAGAGTCAACATATACACGGGGCTGCTTACTGAAATAACACAGACGATGTTGGGCTACGTGCCGCTTATCTCCATAAAGCCCTTCGTTATGGAGTTACTCGTTGGATCCCACTGGGTCGGAATGTCGCAGACTACAGTGTGATTTAGCAATATTTTTAAGGGGACGTTCTTTTCATTATGATAAATAGTTTCAGTAGTAACAGTAAAAGATTTTTGTAATTATTTAAGATTTCCTCTTTTGGTTCAAAACTGTAAATCCAAATTGAAAGTTGTAGGAAGTTCCGAAACGTCAAAAAAGATTTACTATAATTATATATATCTTTTTGTTGCACAGACCCGTGCTGAGGATAATTTTAAAAGCCTATTTAGAGGCTAAAAATTCCACCCATGCCGGGACTTGAACCCGCGGCCTCTGGCTAACCGTGCCAGCGCTCTCCCAACTGAGCTAATGGGCAAGTAAAAATATTTTCTATAATGTTAAATGTTTAGGAGTCTATCGTGCGATATGGATAAACAAATCAAACATTAAATGATTGGCCGGCGCCGACCATAGGACGCTCGAACCACAGTTTTCTTCGATTTTCATTAATTTTCGTCCTGATATTGTTTGTGTATGCTTAAGTGAAGTAATTTTGAGTAACAATTTATTTTCTCGCGTATTTTTTTTAAATCTTGCACCGTATGTTCCTAAGTCATGGTTATAATGTCCCCTTAAAAAACATCGAACGAACCCGAAGTCACCCAGTGGTTTTGTTGCCTCTGCGACAGTATGAACATAGCTGAATGAAAGAATACACATTTTTTGCTAAGCGCAGTTTGGAACCCTTTGGGTATCCAAGGTTAAGATACTTTGCTGAATTTAGATTTTCACTGAGTAAATAAATAAGCATCATTCTGTCCCTTCAGATCAACGAAAACTAACTTCTTCAGCTAGATTAATGAAGGTAAAGGCAGGTCCTAATATAATGGTAGGCGTTACCAACACTTGCTTCAATTGAATTTATGAAATGTGTATTCATACAGAAGTGGATATGACAGGTACTTTAACAAGAAGTGTAGAGAAGGTAACTTGATAACCTAGAGATGAAAATAAAATAAAAGTCAATGTGATCATAAAAAAGTATAAATAGGCTCAAAATTCGCTTAAAATGAGGTTTTGTTGAAATACCTAGTATGATTATGATAAGTTTCTAACGCGTCCATCCAGCTGAAGAGGAAACTCTGTTTTCTGCCTACCTCTCCAAGATACAGGCGTGAGTAATGAAATGTAATATTTATGTTCAGCAACAAGCCTTCAATAAAAACAAAACTTCTTGTAAAATAATAAACTTTTGATAAATTCTAAGACACAAAATAGTTTTAAAGTTAAGATTTTAAATTAAGTAGTTGTTGAGCAGACTTCAATATTATTATTTATTATTTTATGTTTTGTCTGTAAATTTCTGGCATCGGCTTAAAATACGTAATATTAAATAGATACATGTTGAATTTATATCCCCTAGTAAAATACTCTTCAAATATATTTCAAGGGACTTTCGCCTCTATAGAGCACAAAACAGGACAGTAATTCCATAAAGCCTTAACACCGCACTTTACTTCACAAAGAAAATGCACGCAATTTAAGACAGTGAACGTGCTACGACGCGCGTTCTCCGTAATGCACTAAATTTAAAATACCCGATAGAATGTTAAATAGGTACACATTATGATGCGTGTGAGACAGAAGTTGAGATTAATCTCAGCTGAAGTGAGGTTGTCTCGAAGAGAGCACCATAAGGGTGGGTACAGACCAAGCGCGTGATTGCCAATAAACCAATCAGTGAGACAATCAGGGCTCACCGAACGGCCATCAGTCAGTAAAAAAATAAATCAATCAATTAATCAGCCTGTACTTGTCCACTGCCGGATATAGGCCATAGGCATAACACATAAGGAAGTGGCGTGCCTTGGGGGAGCCCAAAGCACGCCACTTCCTTCTGTCTGGCCATCCTAATGTAGCCACCGCTAGCCATCTGCCTCAGATCGGTCCAGCGAGCTAGTGCGCGTCCCTTCGCTGCGTTTGCCAGTTCGTGATCTCCAGTCGAGAACCTTTGCCACCCCGTTGACCTTGGGTTCTTCGGCATATTATGTGACCAGACCACGGCCCATGAACCAAACCTAATTGGTTTCATAAGCAGCCTATATACGTCCCACTGTAGGGCACAGGCCTTCTCTCAGAGAGAGAGTTTATTGGTCTAATGTCCAACAAATAACTTGACCAAATTACTTTGACTATGCATGGATGGGTTTCGGGTCTTGTGGGCGAGGGGCACGGGTTGTGACTTAGAATTACTTGGACTTTAGTTTGGTTGAATGAATAAACATAAAGTAAAAAATTAAATGCTATCAAAGGTCCATTGCAAGCTCATCCCAACTACGCGGATTTCCGGTTAAGTTAAGATTGCGGATTACCAATTTTTTTGATTAAATTAAACACCAACATTTTATTTTCCGTCAATACGTAGCATGTTTTGAGGCTGTGTCTATCTACAAATAGCTTTGAAGATTACCGTATGTCGATGTTAAAAGCGGCGCAAGTCGGGGGATCACATTAAGTAGATTGGAGCGACAGGAATGGCGAGAAGGAATTTTTAATCCATCAATCCCTGTCGCAGTTTAGGAGTGTACAGCTATATCACATTGACAATATAATAACCACCCGCGCGAATAACAAGAAAAACTCCAGTGTTGACCCCTGCAACAGTTCTAGAGACAGTTTTAAAAGATAAAAAGTACCCGAAACCGGGGTGCGTGAATATCTGAGCAATGCATATTTGAAGTGCAAGAAGTTGGTCAGGTTCGTGGCAAGTGGCAAACCCTGGTCTCTGTCTACCTCTCCGGGATACAGGCGTGAGTTTATGTAAATTTATTTATACAGTTTCGAGACAGAATTGACAAAACTATTGGACTGAAAGTAGACCCAACTGACCTTCCATCCACCTTTTAATATCTCGTATGCTTTACTTCTCCTCTTTCTTCAACACGAACACATACACACACACCCACTACTCAGAGGCTGAAACCCGATCCAAGACTCCGGTCGCAGGGCTGAACATTCACACACACACTCACACATACTTTTAGAAGTCGTTTTAGAAAAGGCTT
Organism: Yponomeuta cagnagella; assembly: GCA_947310995.1. NCBI lineage: Eukaryota > Metazoa > Arthropoda > Insecta > Lepidoptera > Yponomeutidae > Yponomeuta > Yponomeuta cagnagella. The sequence goes on from OX371277.1 coordinate 12,275,843, forward strand.
TTATGCAAATTTAAGAAACAACGCACACAAAATATAAGTATGTAACATTAAGAAACAAACATTTTTAATAATGTCCAGTTTGCCCTGTCTGTCTACCCGTCTGTCCGTTGATCCGTCCGTCCGTTAGTCCGTCCGTCCGTCCATCCGTGCGCCTGTCTGTAATTCCGTCTGTCTATCTTCTGTCTGTCAATTTTTCTGTCCGTCTAACTGTCCGGAAATGTTCTGTCCTAACTGTGCAGAAAGATTTCTACGTAATTTCATCCTGAATGAGTGCGGCAGCTGTATTCTTTTGAAGCGTTGAAGCGCAGCATTAAACATTTTTGTCCCTATGTGAGAGTAATAAAATTCTAAAACGACCATGTCTATGCATCCACGTCATGTGGATTTTGCGTAGAAACATTTTTCATTTCCCATGTTAGAAAGGAACTATATGGAACAAAAAAATAAACATTTAAACCGAACAAATTCGATTGGGTTGCATTGCAGATTTGAAAGTGTTCTTTAGATATATCTTAGCAAGCAATATTGAGTGCGATAAAATAATTTGAAGTGAGGTACTAATTGATACAATTTGCCATCGAGTTTCTGTTCAATATAAATCAGTGGTAAGTAGTTACTACTTTGAATAAGAAGATGGGGTGTTGAAACAAGTCTGGTTAGTGAACTAAATTGCAGCAGAAGTTCTACGTAGTTGGACAAGTGTAACAGAGTTTGTGAGAAAAAGTGAGGTGGTAGTTAAATAATAAAATTAGGCTTGGGATATTGTCTTGGCATAGACAACACTTCATATTTTGAAGCAAATACATAGGTATTTCGGTTTTAATTTACAAGCGACATGCTTGGTCGCAATTACAGTTTTAGCAATATGTTTAGTGGACACAAATCATGATTTGGTCGTGCTTAGAACTTACATTAAATGAATAAAAAATAGAGTGCAGCCCGTTAAGCCGAGGTCCCTCGAGCGCACGATACCAAATGTTGCCCATTTGCCACGATAAGTTTAGCAACAAAAGGCCGCTTAAGAAAGTAGGCACTTTCGACCGTTTTTGGGAGAGTCGATTGATAGATCAGTAATCGTGATTTCTTTTATTATGATCGAATATATTAAAATTGACGAAAGTAATCGTTAGTGTTCATTAACCAAAGGTAATCGTTAGTAGTTATTCGTTAATTGACTATAATTTAGCTATCTCTAGCAAACTATCAAGCTTGAAATTGGTCTGGATGAGGACTTTTGTAAGAGATGGTAAGCAGGATCTGACGAAGTACTGAAATATAGATAAGAGTTCTCCTGAATTTATAAGAGTAGACACATCGAGTTTGGGCTTATTACCCGATCGCGGTGGAGCTCAAAAGGAGGGTAACGTATTTGACTCGTCTGTATGTATGTCTGATTCTATGTTCCCGCATAACTCCTTAACCAATGGTCAGATTTTGACAAATAAGATCGCAATCGATTCGTCTGTTTGCGTTAGCGTGTGGTATTGCTTCGACAAATTCGCAGATGTACGTAACTTTGAAAAAAAAAAAGTCACAGGTACATGCCCGCACTGGGAATTAACCCTGGGTCTCTCGCTTCCGAGTTCATTGTTCTACCTACTGGACTACCACTGCTTACCCGGAACACAGTTGCACAGAACAAATTCGATACAATTCGGCGCGCTTTGGCTGCACTAATGAACGCCCGGCCTTAGAAGCCGAGAGGTTAACTTAATCCATTTTCGTTGCACCTCGCCACTAGCGGTGTTGGCGACGTCTTTCACAAAGAATCGCCACCTGAACCCTATCTAATTACGCGACGGTGTCACAGCGGAAACTCGGGGCTTTTCGGGCTCAGGGAACGAGGCTCTGCCTAGTGAACTCAAGTCATTATGACCTCGACAGGTGTATCTACGCTACAACGGGCCGTAGACTTGCGAGCGCAGTGTGACAGTCTTATTTATAAAATCGCCCAAGTGCGTCTCGGGCCAAGAACAGTGTAGGGTTTAGTAGAAAGAGGGGGTTTTATCTGCTTTATAGAACTAACAACTTCATCAAAGTAATCTTCAATGGATTTTGTCCGAAGTTTTCCTTTGATAAGTCGGTCGCCTATTACTCGTTAACTTATAAAGCCTGCTTAGCCGTGATAGTTTTCCATTTAGGTTCATAATAACATGTGCTACTGCCCCGAATTTTTACGCGTTTCTACAAATTAGGGGGACGACGACGTCTTACTCGAAAAAAAAAAACGCTTTAAAGCTTAATTTTGCAAACGGAACCTTAAATCGAATTTTAATCGACCAATTCAACGATACCCCACACTATAGTGCGGCGAGAAAAAAAAATCATCTCTAATTTAGGTGTAGGGGAGGTATATAATTTTTTTTTCAAGATTTTATTCTACCGTTTTGCCGTTGTAGGTACCTATATGTATGCCAAATTTCGTCTCAGACAGACCGACGGACATGGTGAAACTACAAGTTTTCCTTGTTGACTGCGGAACCCTAAAAAGTGATCCCACTAAAACACTCCTAAGACTGAGTTAAAGCCGGTTAACGAGAAAATTTCCTGTTGAAAGCCGGCTTTAACTCAGTCTTAGGAGTGTTTTAGTGGGATCGACTTTTTTTTAATAAGACTGTAAGTAGTTAGACTTTTTGTAAAATTGACTCTGAAATTATAATTTAAAATTGATGAGTTGACGTAAAAAATGATGCATTGACCGGTTATTCTACTCTTCAACATTAACGACCTTTCTATTTGACCAACTCTGAAATTGCTACAGTTCCGTGTAAAGGGCACTTCCTTTCCATTATATAAGTAATATTGTTATTATTTTTATCTATGTAACTTTTGTTTATGTATGTTTATTATCCTGTAAATATTCATGTCTAGAAGTATCTACATATATATATTTCATTTACTATGTAAGTAGTATGTGTAAAACGAGTGTGTATATTAGTAAATATAATTGTTTATAGCTATAGGTACCATAAATAAATTTTTTGTAGTAAACTTAGTAAGTAAAAGCAAAATTCAAATAAGTGACAGAATAAATTGGTGATTTTTTCTTTTTTTTTTTTCTGTAATTATGGAGCTTTATTGGCCTTCTTCCACTCTCTGTTTTATCATTCAGAACTTCTCTTAGCTGGCTGGAAGAAATTTCTTTTGAAATAGGTCCGCATTTGTACATCTACACTTACCTATTATTTGAGTTTTATTTTTTGTGCAATAAAGCGTAACCGCGTAATCGCTCGTAGCCCCGGCTGCCTGAGTGATCAACGATCACGAAGGTTAAGCAACACAGGGCGCGTTCAGTGCATGGATGGGTCGCCGTCTATGCCTAACGCTAGTGACATTTTTCCGAGCGGTTCCGTGCTTCGCAAGGCACGTTAAGCTGTTGGTGCCGGCTGCCGTCGATAGATGGCAGTCGTTAAGCCAAGTCAGAGGCCTTAGGGCGGCTTGACAACTTCTGACAGTAGACGAGCCACTAGTCTACAAGCCTCCACCAATCCGGACTTGGCCCCCGTGGTGGAGTATGGCCTATACCTTCCTCAGGGAAGAGACCCGTGCCCCTCGGTGGGGACATAATGGGTTGATGATGATGAAAGCGTAACCAATTGCCAAAAAAGGGAACCAAGGACCAATCATCTTAAATTTACCGAGCTTTGTTCTTACCATGTGATATAAAGAATGTCTAAGTTCCCATTTCATCGGCACATTGACGTGATTGCGACGCCGAAGTAGAGCGTGCAGAAAATAACATTTTATCGTTCATACTAGGAGTTCAAGATTTCCCAACTGACCGACAGGTGAATCAGTCTAGTCGGATCCGTCAGGAATAACCCAAAACTAGGTCTTCCGACGTAGTAAATAGGTGGCAAAAGATAAGGACTAAAGCTTCCTGTGGACGTGACGAGATCTCGGGATGAAATCGTGACCTCTTAAAATGCCAGCGGGTTGTTTTAAACAAAGTTTCAAATTACTTAGCCGAGAAAGCGCCTGTTTTACAATTGCTTATAAGTTTGTGTCACCTTAAGGTGATAAAGAACTTTTTGCAAACTTGGTGTTACAATAAACTGATTTACTAAAGCCTATCTGCATAAAGTGAAGGTGAAGTGTGAGCTTGAAATCGTTAGAAATTTTAAGATCAACTTATAATGTTCTTCTCATTACGATAAACAGTATTATCAATGATGTAACAGTAACTGTATAACATATTGGTAAATATTCGTGATTTCCGACTTTTGGTTAGAAACTGTGAAACTTATTGAGGAATAAGGTGGTAGGCAGTGTCGTAATGTTGAAAAATATTTTCTATTATGTTAAATGTTTGAGAGTCTGTCTTGTCAAACTTGAGTCTGAGTGTGACGTTTAATTAGTATTTGGATAGAAATGTGTGGTTAAGTTTAACTGATTGAGCCATGGTGGTAAGCAACGCTAACCACCAACTTTTAGCTCGACAAAACTTTTATTAGCGCCATCTTTGATCTACGACCTAAACTACTAGCTCCAAAAAGGATTATTAAATGTCGGTAAGGTAGCTTTATTGCACTACGTACTCTATGGTCGGTAATTTTTTAGTCAAAAGTTGCAGTTTTCTCCACCTTCCGCACGTCAAACTTTGAAAAATTGTATTGTAGCAGGGAACGTAAGTACAATGTATTTTATTTGTATTATTGTCTTTATTACGATAGTGTTCAATGAGTTATGACATGTTTGTTGCGATAAAATGTATTATGGTTTCTATAGACGACGAATTGTAAGGTGGTTTGTGCTGGTGACCACTGTGACACTAGAGATATAACTTCAGTATAAAATAACAGATACGTCGATTACGTTTTCGCTTTTTATTTACTCCTGTGTTTTATCCTAGGATGGCACAACGGAGCCTGAAAGACCAAGAAATACTGGAGGTGTTATATGAAGATATACCAGACGGAGACAGCTTCTGTGGAGGTGACTCTGAAGATGACAACTCATTGATGCCTCAACGTGGTAGTGCTCAGTTTGATAAATTATACAAAGACCACATGAAACAAAAATTTAAGGAACATTACACATGCACGGAAAAGGTGGCTATTGACGAAAGCATGGTAAAGTTTACTGTAAGAAGCTCCCTAAAACAATACATGCCTAAGAAGCCTATAAAGAGAGGCTACAAAGTATGGATGAAATATGCATATATCTACTGGCTATTGTCTCGACTTTGATCTCTATGCAGGCAAAGATGGTGATAAAGTCCAGACCAATTTAGGTGGCAAAGTAGTCAGGCAGTTTTGTGAAGGCTTACAAGGAAAAAACCACAAGGTATATTTTGATAATTATTTCAACGGTTATCATTTACAAAGAGACCTGTACCAGCAGTCTATATTAGCTTGTGGGACAGTAAATTCTACCAGAAAATATCTTCCTGCCCTGAAAGACGACAAACAATAGCAACGAGGCGAATATGATTACAGAGTCAGCAACTATTATGAAATCAAAAGTTATTACAGCATTGATCGCAGATCAAGAAAATGGTGGCATAGAATATTCTTTCACTTTTTGGACTGTTCTGTGATCAATGCGTACATACTGTACAAAGATATGCAAGCTCTGCCAAATAAGGATTTGGAGGCCATGAACTTGAAAATGTTCAGAAGAAGAGTTTATCAAGGGATCCTGGCTCCAGCTGTTATAGCAGGGCGGAAAAGAGCTTTATCATTGAGCAGTACCCCTCGCAGCTCTCCAACTCCAGCCGCCATACAAAATCATAAGCCAGTGGTCCCAGTTGAGATCCGAATGCAGCAGAGTAAACATAAACCCATACGGAGCACATCCAGAAGGTGTGCTAAATGTAGCACTAAGGGTAACCCAGTGCGAACAATTTATATTTGTGAAACTTGCAAAGTACCACTTTGACTTCGAAAGGGAAAAACATGTTTCAATGACTTTCATGATATGAAATAATGTAATTGTAACTTTCATTAGTTTAAAAGTGTTTTTGGTCAATTAAAATAGTTACTTAGTTTTTGGAAGTTTTATTGCTACCTATGTCACGGTGGTCACCGTAACTAACCACCCTATAAGCTGAAAACCTGAAAGTTGCAGCAGTCAAATTCAATCTTTTTTATTTATTTACATCCCAAAGAATTATAATAACATACTTTTATTGAAAGTGGCCGGTCTATATAGAAGCGTGGCTCAATGAGTTAATAGCTGCTGGATTTTAATCTTAACATTTAACATTTATGGTACGTAAAAGAAAACTCGATATGCATTCGGTTTATTACATAGTATTGACGCATAAAATAGATGTCGAGTTTGATCTACGTCGTTGCGTATGTTTTGATGAGCTATGAATTTTATACCAAAACGATAAAATTCATGTCCAGTTCAAATACTACCTATATTTTTATTAAAATTCGTGTTAAAATGCTATTGCTGATACCTTGCAGTAAAAACCCTTTGAAAGTTACCTTACCGTTCGTTAACTTTTCTTTTGTTTGAAACTTCTTTACGGCGATAGTAGTAGGTATTCCCCGATTCCCCAGCACATTCCGTGGTGGTGGTCCAAAAACGGGATTTTGGTCCATCGAATCCTAAAAAAAAAAAAAAAAAAAAAAAAAAAAAAAAAAAAAAAAAAAAAAACGAAACACCCCACTTAGAGCGATTGGGCAGGGTCCCAGAACGCTCCGCCCACTCCTTCCTGTACATATGTACTTCACTTTAATTACAATAGCGACGTCTAATCACATAGTCATAAAAGGTTCGACCCTTTCCTTTGTTCGCGAGTAGCCTTTTGTTCCGGCTCGTACTACCTGTCTACCTGCTCCCATGCGAAGAAAACGTAGCGATGCCTAATCACCTCCTCATAAAAGGTTCGATCCGTCCCTTTGTTCGCGAGTAGTCTTTTGTTTTGGGTTATACTACCTGTTACCTGGCGTTCCCAACGTGGGGTTTATCATATGACTAGGGGGTCCTTTCTGATAAATTTCGATCCAGTGGGATCTTGTGTGTATCATCTGGGATTTGATTCACACCTTGTATGATTTTATGCCTTTTCAGTTCGCTTATATACATTTTTTTTTTGCTAAATCGTAACTTTCAGAATTTTCATAAATCTAACCTAACCTAACCTATATTTTTGCACTATACCTAATATATGCTATACAGTGAACGGTTGTAATGAAGATAAGAAGTTTGTAAAATGTTACATTCTTTGGCTACGCTCTTAGATGTCGGTTTTACATCAATTATTTACTGAATGTCTGTTGCTTTTTATGAAATCGTTATCTCTTGATATTTCATACCGATTGTTGAATAAAAATACTGGTTTAAACTTGTAGCTGTGCGATACACATAAAAAGGAGCTGAAGAAAGCGTTTATGATAGGTGATATTCTATAGATAGGTACACAATGAATGTTTTATTGTTTCCTTGCATCAAACGAACCGTTGCCTTTTGTGTAATTTTTTCACACCTATTCACTTATCCTGCTAAGATGCTGGTTTAAACCTGTTCGGCAAGCAAATAGCTTCTTTAAAATGCTTACTTGTTCCAACTTGTAGAATTGCATCAGGTATAAAACAGCGTCAAGACAACTCCGCTTCATATCGTCTCAAATAATTCATCAGACAAGATCTCCGTCAAACCGAGTCGCGAAGTGTGAAGTGAAAAGTTCAGTGTTTGGTTGTGTAGCCGTGTTTCGTTGCTGAAATGGATGTAAGTATGTAGTTTTAATTTGAAAACTTGTTTTATGTTTTTGATTTATTGTTTATAGTATACGTTTTAGCCATTTCTGTGTCTACCGTGTAACTCTAGTTCGAAGCACTGTTTGAATATATTTTTTGTATTGTTATAGCTTACAGAAGAAAACACATTTAAACACTATTATTATCCTGAGAAATACGACGACCCAAGCGATGAAGAAGGGACGGTTGGGCTCAAAGTAAAGAAAGCACTCGCCAACAAGAGAAACAACAGCATACATGGATTCTTCGAAAAACGCAAGAAAAAGAAAATTGACAACAAAAGATCATCGAGTGTGAGCCAAGCCACCGCGGAGGGTGTTGCTTTCATTAAATCCAACCAAGACGACGGGGCTTACGCATCACATCTCATCAAAATTGAAGTGTATGACATGATGAAGATCAAAAACATTCCCCCGACAGAACACTGGAAACATGCAGAAGTGCGTGTTAAATATTACGCACACTCCGAAGTAGATGACCACGTCCAAAAAGCGAGGGACGTTATCTACGACATCACAAAGCAGCTGGCGGCAAAAAGTGATAGTGTTAATTTCGTTCTAGACAATGAAAAAGAAGATCAATAGTGCAGTTTTAGGAAACCAATTAATTTATTTATTTTTTTTTAAAAGGTTGCTTGCTTAACTATTGTCTATCCTTTTGTTTGTATAACCTCTTTGTAACTTGTTCCTAAACATTATCATTGATTAAGCTCCTTTTTATTCTAAAGTGTCAGTTGGCGACTAAAAGCGATTGTGTTCATTTCTTTCTAGACAATGAAAAAGTACATTAAGTGTAGTGAAACCAATTCATTCCTTTTATTGTTTAACTTCTTTGTAACGTGTGCCGAAACATTATCATTGTTTAAACACTTTTACATTCTAAAGAGTTTTGTTATTTTTTGCAAATAAAGACCACATTGTTTCAAACTTAAAAATAAGATAATTAACGCAGGTAAATTTTAGAGTATATATAAGCTCCAAGCTGCTCTTTAAAATCACACATTTCTTAGCGATTCACTACCATGGATACACTAAGCTGTGATTTCTTCGATCAAGAACTCGACCAAATTGTTGAAGATCAAGAGTTGTACGAGCTGTGTGAAAAAATCGAGCAGGATTATGATAAAACGTAAGTAATTTTTTAAAATTTGTTAAGACTAGTTTTATGTCAATAGCCATAAGTGAGGTTGGTCCCTTAGTTTTTTGTGTTAATATTAGTTGTTGAAACATGTAACAACCAGTTTGATGTCAGTAGCAATAGGCGGGGGGTTGGATCTTCGGGTATTTAAGACGTGTGTCTTGCTCACTTCAATCATTTGTGACCGATGTCTCAAGTTTGCATTTTAAGAATTTCGATAAAATGTATTTCAATTTGGACTTATCTCTTAACGAAATTGCAAGTTTAGATAAAACTATAATTCTAACAAAATTTCATCGATCAATTCGGTTGTGGTTTATCAGAAAAGTTTTACCGGAAACATTGTTAGAGGATTCGGAGATTATACCATACTTTACACCATGTCATGGACATGGATTTAACGTAAAGAGAGATAAGTCCGTAGCATCCGATGAAATAGATGGAGTATTGGCAATGCAAGCATATTGTTTACATTGTAAAAGGGAAACAAGTTAGTATTTAATATTATAGTTTTTAAGTTTATGTAATCAATTGTTACAATTTGTAATGTTAATGTTTTTTTTTTTTTCTACAGATCTTCACAAGCTGGACAAGGAGGAAGAGGAGGAGGAAGAGGTGCATTGAAGAGGATGGCGTCGTCTGCATCTACTGAGGAGTCTCCAGCTAAGAAAACCAAACTACAAGAGAACCCTTCAACTTCAACTAGCTACGCAGTCGCATCAACATCAACAGCGTCGGTTGCAAATCAAAATGTGAGTACAGAAAGTAATGATAAAATTGAATGTTCCGTGTGTCACGTGTCAGTATCGAAAAAATATTATTCAAACCACTTAAAAAGCAAAATCCACAAAAGCAATGTTTTAAGTTCAGACCAAGAATTTACTAATGTTCAATTAATTGAAAGCGCGTTCGGGAATAGGATACTCACCTACAGAATTTCATCGGATTCCATTGCTAACCAACCTTTAGAAACACCAGAAATATTTTTACAAAATACCAAAAACAAAGTATTTAAATTATTAGAACGATCCATTGAACAACACTTTGTTGTAAAAGTAAATTTCATTCTTACTGCGGACTTTACACAACAAACTAAACAACTAAATACTACTTTTGACTTTCAAACTCTTAATTATGTTGTTTGCAATGGAGATGCAAAGGATGATATATTTTCATTAATTGCGAATGAAATTGTAAATAAAGTAACCAATTTTGAAAAAAAAGACAGTGGATGGAGTCTTGTCAAAATAAATCATTTAGACATGAACGTAAATAAATTTAATCCATTACGAGGTTCATCTTACATAGACTTACCATTAGATATAAAACACAAAAATGCGATTATAAACGTAAAAAACAATGACCATGAATGTTTTCGTTGGGCTGTATTATCAGGATTGCATAAACCTACTTACAACGCTAATAGGGTTACATCATATTTATCTCATAGGAATAAATTGAAATTTGATAATCTTTCATTCCCAATAAAAATAAATGACATTCATAAATTTGAGAAAATGAATGATCTAAGTATTAATGTCTTTGGATTAGAATATGATTCGGTAAGTAAGCAAAATAAAGTAGTTGGGCCATTACACTTAACGAAAAGTAGGAAAGCTACCCATTTAAACTTGTTGTATATAAATCAAGGTACTAATGGGCATTACTGCTTTATCAAAAACCTTTCGCGACTAGTGTCAAAACAAATGACGACGTCAGAGCATGCCATCTACATTTGTGATGGATGTTTAATTTATTTTAATTCACATGAAAATTTGCAGAAGCATCAAGAAAATGATTGTTTCCATGTGTGTACGAAATTGCCCTCCGAAAACGAAACTAAAAGGAACTGGTTTAATGAATTAGCTCCATCTAATCGAATATCATTCGAAAATTATGATCGGAAATTGAGGGTTCCATTTGTTATATATGCTGATTTCGAAGCATTTTTAAAACCCATTGAAACTTGTATCAACGATCCGAGTAAATCCTCAACCACTAACATTCAGGAACATGAGGTGTATAGTTTTGGATATTACATTAAATGTTCATATGATAACAGTTTATCTGTATATAGAACATATACAGGTGAAAATTGTGCCGAATCATTTATGAAATTTATTAAAAGAGATTTAGAGAGCATTAGCAAGAAGAACACATTTGTAAAATGTCCTTTACCTTTGTCAGAAGAAGATAAAGTAACCATTATTCGAACTAACTCTTGCTATATTTGTGAAAACAATTTAAATGGTGAATCAACGATATCTCATAACAATCATACCGGTGCTTTTGAAGGAGTAGCTCATCCATCTTGCACCGAGAAGTATCGTACCCCTGATTTTGTACCTGTGTTTTTACACAATTTAAGTAGCTATGATGCTCATTTTATCGTACACGGACTTGGATTTGAAGATGGTAATATAGAAATTATTCCACAAAACAAAGAGAAATATATATCGTTTTCGAAGCAATTATATATAAATAACCGTGTCATCAAGTTACGATTTCTTGATTCGTTGAAATTTATGAGTAGTAGTCTTGATAAATTAACCAAAAATTTATTAACCGAACAGTTCCGAGAGCTTCATTTAAATTTCCCCAGTGAACAAGACTTCAAACGTTTATTACGGAAAGGCGTATATCCTTATGAACATATGACATCATTAGATTCCTTAAAATTAACTAGCCTTCCCGATCACAGTGATTTTTACAGCTCATTAAATGATGAAAATATTTCACTAACTGATTATCAACACGCTTGTGACGTATGGAATCACTTTAAGTGTCAAAACATGGGGGATTTTTCAAACCTTTATTTAAAAACTGACGTTTTGTTATTAGCTGATGTATTTGAAAACTTTAGAAATGTTTGTATGGAAACTTATGGGTTGGATCCTGCTCATTATTACACAGCACCTGGACTTAGCTGGGACGCCATGTTAATGTCTACTAAAATTAATTTAGAACTCCTAACGGATATTGAGAAAGTTGCTTTTATTACAAATAATATAAGAGGGGGTATTTCTCAATGTAGTAATAGATATGCAAAAGCTAATAATATATTTATGTCTGAATATGATCGTACTTTACCATCATCATTTCTCATGTACCTAGATGCAAATAATCTATACGGCTGGGCAATGTCACAATGTCTACCCACTGGTAAATTTGAGTGGGTGGATGTTAATACAAATTTCAATGTCCCCGACGACGCTGAAAATGGGTACATTTTAGAAGTTGATTTGGAATATCCACATAACTTACACGATTTCCATTCAGACTTACCCTTCTGTCCAGAAAATGTGTGTCTAGGTGATACCAAAGACAAAAAGCTGATTCCTAATCTAAATAACAAGACAAATTACGTTATCCATTATCGAAACCTGAAACAATGTTTACGATCAGGGTTACGTTTACTTAAAATTCATAGAATCTTACAGTTTGAACAAAAAGCGTGGTTAAAGCCTTATATTGATTTAAATACACATAAGCGTTCTTTGGCAAGTTCAGAGTTCGAAAAAGACTTTTTTAAGTTAATGAATAATTCTGTATTTGGCAAGACTATGGAAAATGTAAATAAGAGAGTAAATGTTAAATTACTCAACCACTGGAAAAATCATGGAAAAACTCAAGGCGTTGAATCGTTAATAGCAAAACCAGAGTTCCACAGTCTATCTATATTTTCAGAAAATTTAGTTGCAGTACAACTGAAGAAAACAAAAGTTTTATACAACAAACCTATTTACTTGGGATTTTGTATACTAGATTTATCAAAGACTTTGATGTATGAATTTCATTATGATTTCATGAAAATTAAATATCCAGATAGCTTAAAATTACTGTATACAGACACGGATAGTTTGGTTTATCAAATATTCACAAATAACTTTTACGCTGATATTAAATCAGATTTGGAATCATACTTCGATACCTCTGATTATCCTTCTGATAATCATTACGGTTTGCCATTAGTCAATAAAAAGCGATTAGGTTTCTTTAAAGACGAAAATAATGGTAAAATTTTCAAAGAATTTATTGGTCTTCGTTCGAAAATGTATGCAATGGATGTACAAAACGAAACCATGGCTAAAGCAAAAGGAGTAAATAAATGTGTAACTAAAAAATTAAACATGAACGATTATAAAGCTTGTTTGTTCGAAAAAACCAATTTGCTGTCTGAAATGTTGCGATTTAGATCTATAAAACATGTCTTATTTACACAAAAAATAAACAAAATATCCTTATCACACAGCGATACGAAACGATCTTTATTAGCAAATTCTACTGACACGCTTGCTTGGGGTCACTATAGAATAGAGAACATTCAATGTTAATATTACTTTCTGTACTGTATGTGATGTCATGATGTATAATTATGTTTCAATTTGCGTTTCATTGTATATACATAATAACTGTTCTGTAAAGTTTTTTTTTTTTTTTTTTTGTAATATATGTATGCATGCACTAGCTATAAGACTATGTGTAGGTAATATTTTTCTTACTCATGTTTTTTTTTTTTTTTGTGACGATGGTATATTGTAATATAAAAAAATATCAAAATTAAATTTATTTTATTTTATTTTTTGTTGAAAAATTAAACCTAATCGTATCTATATAACCATGATTGAACTTTGGCATCCATCATTTGTTATTTAGAACTTTCGAATTCAACACGTGTTTCTTAGCACAACATAATAACAATGATTCACTTTTGCCACCCTTTCACAGCCATTGTTGCTGGTCCAAGTGGTTGTGGAAAATCAAATTTTGTCACAAACTTTTTAAATGATTGTAAAGTTCTGTGCAATGTAACTTTTTCGGAAGTGATATGGTGTTATGATGAAATGCAACCTTTGTACAACCTGGAAAATGTAAATTATAGTCAAGGCATACCTGATATCAGCATGTTTGATGGCAAACAACCTAAACTTCTTATAATCGATGATTTAATGAGAGAGTCCGATGGGCGAATCGTTGACATTTTCACGAAAGGTAGTCACCATAGAAACTTAAGCGTGTTTTATATTACACAAAATATATTTCATCAAGGAAAAGGTCAACGTGACATCTCGCTTAACACGAGTTACATTATTTACTTCAAAAATCCCAGGGATAAAACTCAGATACGCCACTTGTCGCGACAAGTTTACCCTGAAAATTCAAAATTTGTAGATGAAGCCTACAAAGACTCCACTAAAGACGCCCATGGATACCTCATGATTGATCTGAAACAAAATACGGATGACTTATGTCGGTTCAAAACTAAAATATTTCCATCCGACAAATACTGCATAGTATACATTCCTAAAAAGGGATTTAAATATAACAGTAATCAACAAGTTTTGGTCAGTTCTAAATGATGCATTCGAGTGTGAGCACATATAAACATTTACTTGAAGCGCTGCAAGTACTTAAACCAAAATATCGCACGGCTTTGCTTAAAGCTTGTGACGACGACGAAATAAATATTATTTGTGAGTGTATTTATAATGTTTTAAAAGGGAAAATTCCATTAGAAAAAAAAGAGAAATCTAAATTAAATAAACATAAGAACGTATTACGAAAATTAGTTTCAAAAGGAAAAAACAAACTTAGAAAAACAATTATTATTCAAAAGGGTGGCGCATTTCTACCTGTTATATTAGGCGCAGTTTTAAGTGCTTTAATAAACTCTTTAACATAATAGAAATGGAGAATATGAAAAAAATGCTACTAGTAGAACAAGATTTCATTGAAAGACTCAAACACAACGATAATCTTTCTGAAAACTCATCATCTCGTCTAGATGGAGAGATGCAAAAAATACTAAAAAGCAAAATGGATGATCGTGAAAAATGGGCATTGTACTCTCAAGCACTACAGCGATTTTTACATTTTGCTGAAGTAGATCGAAAACCTTTTAAAATACCCATAGTTATGGATAGAAATGATCATTCTAACAACGATAGCAAAAATGTAGAGTTACAGCTAAACAACGAAGAAAATGTAAATAGAGGCTCAGTTGCAAACTCGGCGATGGAACATGATGATATTGCTGCGACACCACTACCTGATAGATCGAATCAATATTATCCTTTAGAGTTAACTCCCTCTTATATCATAGAGGGAGTACCGAAATCTTACAAGCAAAAAACCCAAACTTTAATGGACAATATTATACTTCATAAAGAAAATATTTGGTGGAAGACAGGAGGGGAAGTTGTATTAAACAATCGTACCATCCCAAATACTAATATTGTAGATCTAGTAAACGACGTGATTAGACCTCTTAAGCGCACAAAACCAAAAGGATGGGAACAGTTTGCCTTGGTTTTAAAAAAAAATAAAGTACCTACATCCTGTATAGGTAACCCTACTAACTTAGAATTCATAAAGAGAGCTCGTAGCGAGAGAGAAATAGACGAGCTTTGCACACCGAATTCGTCTATAAATACAAGGGATTCATCATTTAGAGTAAAAGAAGCATCCACACCTATTGCTACTAGAACACGTGAATCGACCAAAAAGAAATTAGATTGGGAAAAATGGACCCCCTATTAGAAATCAACAGGATTTACTACGATGTATCCGATCCAGCCGGATATAGTAGTATAAATAAGTTAGCGAAAGAAATGAAGAATAAAATGGACAAAGAGGAAGTTAAGAAATGGTTGCAGTCTCAGGAAACGTACACTCTACATAAACCTGTTCATAGGCGATTTACGAGAAATAGATACATCTTGTCTAATTTTAATGAACTCTGGCAAGCTGATCTAAGTGATATGCGAACTTATAGTGAATATAATGATGGTTACAAATATATTCTTTGTGTTATTGAC
Organism: Yponomeuta cagnagella; assembly: GCA_947310995.1. NCBI lineage: Eukaryota > Metazoa > Arthropoda > Insecta > Lepidoptera > Yponomeutidae > Yponomeuta > Yponomeuta cagnagella. The sequence continues at coordinate 12,291,510 of OX371277.1, forward strand.
GTGTTTAGTAAATATGCTTTTGCAAGAGCCATGAAAAAGAAAGATTCAGAAACAGTTAAAGAATGTTTCGAAAGCATATTTACAGAAGCCAAAGCTACCCCTCGACATATTCAATCCGACAAAGGAACAGAATTTGTTTCAAAGGTGGTAAGAGACTACTTTAAGAGCAAAAACATTAATTATTATACCACTAATAATCCTGACATTAAAGCAAGTATAGTTGAAAGATTTCAAAGAACTCTTAAAATGAAAATGTGGCGTTACTTTACACATAAAAATACTTACAAATACAATAATATATTACAAGAACTCCTTCACTCTTATAACAATAGTTATCATTCTAGTATCAAGATGCGACCAATAGATGTTAACTTTAGTAATATCATGACTGTTTGGTGTAACTTATATGATAGAAAAAAAGATAAACAGGTTTCATTAGAAACCGCAATACTGAACGTAGGTGACCATGTTAGAATAACTAAATACAAACACATTTTTCAAAAAGGTTATGAAACTAATTGGAGCGATGAAATCTTTGTAATTGATTCAATAATTAAAAGATCTCCTCGTCTTGTTTACACTTTAAAGGACTTGGAGGGTGAATCAATCATGGGCACCTTTTATTCTAAAGAGTTACAAAAAGTAATTTACAACCCCTCCATCAAGTATAAAATTGATAAAATAATACGCTCGCGACGTCTTTCTGGCAGAAAGGAAGTGTTAGTGAAGTGGCAAGGTTATCCGAATAAATTTAATTCTTGGATACCTGCATCAAGCTTGGAAAAAATATGAGTAACGAAAATTTTTATATTACTTTGTTAAGTAATAGCTCAACGTCTTATTATACTGATAATACAACAGCCCATTTCTTAACAAAATTACCTAAGACTGTAAAATTAGAAGGAGAATGGGTTGTTGGAATAGTAGAATTTCAATATCCTTGCTCCATGTACAACGTTCAAGACCATGAAAATATTATTTATATAAAAAAGAAAGTAAGAGATCCCAATGAAAAGTTAGATAAAATCGTGGATATAAAAACTCACATACCCGCTACGACGTATGATAGTATTGACCATTTCCTTGAAGCATTTAATGAAAACCCACAGATGAAAACAAAAGTTAAACTAAGATATGATAAAATATCAAAAACTGTGGTTGTAACTGCAACTGATGACATAATCTCAATCATCACAACACCGATACTCAGTTTGCAATTGGGTTTCAAACCAAGATCAAATTTAAAACAAACTTCAATTGGGAAAAACCCTGCAAATTTGTATTTAGGTTTACCATCACAAATATTTGTGTATTCTGACATCATTGAACCACAAGTTGTGGGAGATGTTGTAACATCATTGCTAAGAATAATTCCATTAGATCCAACAACGTTCGTATATGGAGCCTACAAAATGCATGTCTTCTCACCTGCCCACTATGTACCTGTTTTACGTAGAGAGTTCGACACAATTGAAATAGATATAAGAACGACTACGGGAGCAAGAGTACCATTTCAATTTGGATCTTCCTGCGTGAAGCTACATTTTCAGCGAATAAAATGAATAATAAACGGTCATCTGTCTCCTGTCCATATGAACATTATTATACACATCAAGCTGGCTCTGGTGTAGGAATTGTGTATAAAGGTGTTCCATTTCAACGAGGACACGGAATTGGAAGTTTTTTAGGTGGTCTATTTAGGTCTGTGATTCCTTTGTTAACTGGTGGTTTTAGAGCTGTGGGTAAAGAAACATTAGATGCAGGGATCGGTCTACTATCTGATATGGTGAATTCACGTCCTATGGAGAGTTCGATTAAGTCTCGATTTAAGGAAGCAAGTTCTAACTTAAAAAGAAAAGCAGATGAAAAAATTACATCCCTAATGTCAGGATCGGGCTATAAAATGACAACTAAAAGACGACAACCACTCATTCCTTTGAAAGCATCACAGCGGAGAGGAGGTAGAAAAAACAAAAAGTGTATTGAAGATATATTTTCAAAGTAAATAATGTCATTCTTACATAATCATTCCTGTGAGTGCGCAAAATCTGAGTTAGATATATTTGCCCTTCCATCAACTCAAACTAGTATTGAAAGCGGACAGTGGGTTCATTATAAACCAATTTCATCTTTAAATGATGACGGCCCCATCGAATTTCAAATCGCGGGATCCGGTGATGACTATATTGACCTCTCACATACGTTACTGCATATCAAAGCAAAAATTTTAAATCAGGATGACACAAATTTAAAAGCGGATGTGCAAGTTGCCCCTGTTAATAATTGGTTACATTCCCTTTTCAACCAGCTTGATGTTTATTTAAATCAAAAACTCATATCACCACCAAACAATACATATGCGTACCGTGCTTATTTGGAAAATCTTCTCAACTATGGTCCAGCTGCCAAAGAATCTCATCTAACATGCGGATTGTGGTATGAAGACACTGCAAAACATATGGATTCCATTGCCGCGTCGAACAAAGGTTTTCACACAAGAATGGAATTTGTTAAAGAGAGTAAAGAAGTTGAAATGATTGGTCACTTGCATGGTGATATGTTTAACCAAGAAAAATTTTTAATCAATGGTGTAGAAATGCGTGTTAAGTTAGTACGCTCGAAAGAATCATTTAATCTTATTTGTCACCAAGAGAAGAAATTTAAAGTAAAAATAATGGATGCCAGTCTCATTATAAGAAGAGCTAGAATCAACCCTAGCGTTTTATTAGCTCACCAAAAAGTATTAGAAACAACAACTGCGAAATATCCCATAACAAGAGCGGAAGTTAAGGTTCTTACGATACCTGCAGGTGTCCAAGGTAAAACATTAGACAATATATTCCTCGGACAAGTTCCTAAAAGATGTATTGTTGGTTTTGTGTTAAATTCGGGGTTTAATGGTAATTTAGCAATAAATCCTTTCAATTTTCAACACTTCAATATGAATACATTCAGTTTGTATGTAGATGGTCATGAAATTCCTTCAAGAACGTTACAACCATCATTTAGTTCTGGTATAATAGCATCAACATATCACACTTTATTTTCTGGAACTGGTATTCATTTTCACAATGAAGGAAACGCAATAAGTAGAACAAACTATGGTGATGGATATTGTTTGCTGTGTTTTGATTTGACTCCAGATTTATCTGCTAGTTCAACTTCACACTGGAATCTTGTTAGACATGGTAGTGTTCGTTTAGAAGTTCGCTTTGATACGGCTCTCAATCTGACTGTGAACTGTATTGTTTATGCTGAATTTGATAATGTTATTGAAATAAACAAAAATCGCGACGTAACAGTGGATTATAACAGTTAACAAATACATAAATACTGTGTAAATTATTAAGATATATCATTCGCTATTAAACATTGTTAACAGCATCATTATCAAACTTTTATCTCTATTTATCATGGATACAAATGAAATACAGTTATGTATGAACAAAATAAGTTCTAGTTTTAAATCAAATGTATTTGCTGCAAACCGATTGCCTATTTGGGTAAATCAACCTGCTTATATTATAAGTAATTTGGATCCCGATTCAAAGCCTGGCTCTCACTGGGTAGCTATACACATCGATGTTAATGGCATAGGTGAATACTTCGATTCATTTGGTCGTAAACCTACTAATTATCAAAAGCGATTTTTAAATAGAAATGCTAGGAGATGGTTTTACAACCACAAACAATTTCAAAACCCATTTACCTCGGTTTGTGGAGAATATTGTTTAGTTTATCTGTATTTTAAGAAACAAGGAAAAACTATGTGTGATTTTCAAAGTTTGTTTTCCGAGAGTTCTCTTTGTAATGATTTAATTGTAAGAAATATGTTTAAAACTCATTTTTTATGAAATAAATACTTTTAGAAAAATATTTTTCCTGTTTTATTTTAAGGTATAAGGGTAATAATGGTACAGAATACAAATAAATAGAAACATGATGATAGTTTTTATTAAAAATTTATTCAAAGCTAAGGTTTATAATTGTTTCTTCACCTACCAAAGAAACAATGATTTAAACAATGATAATGTTTCGGCACACGTTACAAAGAAGTTAAACAATAAAAGGAATGAATTGGTTTCACTACACTTAATGTACTTTTTCATTGTCTAGAAAGAAATGAACACAATCGCTTTTAGTCGCCAACTGACACTTTAGAATAAAAAGGAGCTTAATCAATGATAATGTTTAGGAACAAGTTACAAAGAGGTTATACAAACAAAAGGATAGACAATAGTTAAGCAAGCAACCTTTTAAAAAAAAATAAATAAATTAATTGGTTTCCTAAAACTGCACTATTGATCTTCTTTTTCATTGTCTAGAACGAAATTAACACTATCACTTTTTGCCGCCAGCTGCTTTGTGATGTCGTAGATAACGTCCCTCGCTTTTTGGACGTGGTCATCTACTTCGGAGTGTGCGTAATATTTAACACGCACTTCTGCATGTTTCCAGTGTTCTGTCGGGGGAATGTTTTTGATCTTCATCATGTCATACACTTCAATTTTGATGAGATGTGATGCGTAAGCCCCGTCGTCTTGGTTGGATTTAATGAAAGCAACACCCTCCGCGGTGGCTTGGCTCACACTCGATGATCTTTTGTTGTCAATTTTCTTTTTCTTGCGTTTTTCGAAGAATCCATGTATGCTGTTGTTTCTCTTGTTGGCGAGTGCTTTCTTTACTTTGAGCCCAACCGTCCCTTCTTCATCGCTTGGGTCGTCGTATTTCTCAGGATAATAATAGTGTTTAAATGTGTTTTCTTCTGTAAGCTATAACAATACAAAAAATATATTCAAACAGTGCTTCGAACTAGAGTTACACGGTAGACACAGAAATGGCTAAAACGTATACTATAAACAATAAATCAAAAACATAAAACAAGTTTTCAAATTAAAACTACATACTTACATCCATTTCAGCAACGAAACACGGCTACACAACCAAACACTGAACTTTTCACTTCACACTTCGCGACTCGGTTTGACGGAGATCTTGTCTGATGAATTATTTGAGACGATATGAAGCGGAGTTGTCTTGACGCTGTTTTATACCTGATGCAATTCTACAAGTTGGAACAAGTAAGCATTTTAAAGAAGCTATTTGCTTGCCGAACAGGTTTAAACCAGCATCTTAGCAGGATAAGTGAATAGGTGTGAAAAAATTACACAAAAGGCAACGGTTCGTTTGATGCAAGGAAACAATAAAACATTCATTGTGTACCTATCTATAGAATATCACCTATCATAAACGCTTTCTTCAGCTCCTTTTTATGTGTATCGCACAGCTACAAGTTTAAACCAGTATTTTTATTCAACAATCGGTATGAAATATCAAGAGATAACGATTTCATAAAAAGCAACAGACATTCAGTAAATAATTGATGTAAAACCGACATCTAAGAGCGTAGCCAAAGAATGTAACATTTTACAAACTTCTTATCTTCATTACAACCGTTCACTGTATAGCATATATTAGGTATAGTGCAAAAATATAGGTTAGGTTAGGTTAGATTTATGAAAATTCTGAAAGTTACGATTTAGCAAAAAAAAAATGTATATAAGCGAACTGAAAAGGCATAAAATCATACAAGGTGTGAATCAAATCCCAGATGATACACACAAGATCCCACTGGATCGAAATTTATCAGAAAGGACCCCCTAGTCATATGATAAACCCCACGTTGGGAACGCCAGGTAACAGGTAGTATAACCCAAAACAAAAGACTACTCGCGAACAAAGGGACGGATCGAACCTTTTATGAGGAGGTGATTAGGCATCGCTACGTTTTCTTCGCATGGGAGCAGGTAGACAGGTAGTACGAGCCGGAACAAAAGGCTACTCGCGAACAAAGGAAAGGGTCGAACCTTTTATGACTATGTGATTAGACGTCGCTATTGTAATTAAAGTGAAGTACATATGTACAGGAAGGAGTGGGCGGAGCGTTCTGGGACCCTGCCCAATCGCTCTAAGTGGGGTGTTTCGTTTTTTTTTTTTTTTTTTTTTTTTTTTTTTTTTTTTTTTTTTTTTTAGGATTCGATGGACCAAAATCCCGTTTTTGGACCACCACCACGGAATGTGCTGGGGAATCGGGGAATACCTACTACTGGCGATTCAGTCTTTACGGGCATGTAAATACATTTAATTTTTAGGGTTCCGTACCTCAAAAGGAAAAAACGGAACCCTTATAGGATCACTTTGTTGTCCGTCTGTCCGTCCGTCCGTCTGTCAAGACCCTTTTTCTCAGGAACGCGTGGAGGTATGAAGCTGAAATTTATATCAATTACTCAGGTCTACTGTCCCTTGAAGCTGTGAAAAAATCAAACTTCTAAGCCAACGCAATCAAAAGATACAGCCGTTTATGCCGCAAATTTTCGACACTTGCAAGGGAATCAAAACCTACAGGGTGCTTCCCGTGAACTCAGAATCTTGAAATTTGGTACGAAGCAACGTCTTATAGCATAGATAAAGGAAAAATTACGAAAACCATAAATTTTTAGTTACATCACATAATATATTTTTTTTTAATAATTTTAAACTTACTACCCATTTCCTCATAAACGCGTAGAGGTATTAAATTGAAATTCATACCAAATACTCAGGTCTATAATACCTTTAAGCTGTAATAAAATCTAACTTCTATGTCAACGCAATCAAAAGAAACAGAAATTTAAGCTGCATATTTTGAAACTCGCAAGTACTCGCAAGGGAATCAAAACCTAAAGGGTACTTCCAGTCGACCTAGAATCTTGAAATTTGGCATGAAGCAACGTTTTATAGCACACATAAAGGAAAAATTCCGAAAACCTTAAATTTTTAGTTACATTACAAAATATATATTTTTTAATAAATATAAACTTATTACTTTTTTCCTCATGAACGCGTAGAGCTATCAAGTTGAAATTCATATCAAATACTTAGATCTAATTGCCTTTAACCCGTGAAAAAATGTTGTTGACATTGCAGGTTTGTACGGAACCCTCAGTGCGCGAGTCCGACTCGCACTTGGCCGGTTTTGTATTTCACTAACCAGACGTATGGAACCGCCAGGCGGATTCGAGTAGCGGGGAATGGGAAGCCTTTAGGCATAATATCGTTTGTATGTAATGTAGTTCATTCTCTGACTACTTGCGAAGAGAGTGACAGGTCATTATGCGGAGCGTTGCGGAAGTCTGCTAGATTCCGCACGACATTTTCATTTTTGATGTTTCTAATGTTCTTTGTCAAAGTTGTGGTAGGTAACGCCTAAACTTGACCGAAGTAGGTAAAAACACGATAATTTCTAAACGAGCTGTCACGGAAAAGTTCGTACCGCCACAAATTCCGTTTATACGATTCTTGCACAACGCCATCAATTTTTAAAACACAACGTTCGCTCGCAAACGCCATCTATTTGAAACTTAAAATAAATATTATCCCACGGGAACGCATTACCGGGATACCAAGTATGCTGTGTCTCAATTCAGCTCTTTGTCTATCTGTATGCCAAGTTTCACGTAAATCCGTGCAGCCGTCATTGCGTGATCGAGTAACAAATATCGAAACATGCAAACATCTTCACAAACTTTTACATTTATAATATTAGTGGGATTGTATTGCGAAGCTACTGATCCACTTTTATTAGAGTTTGTGTTTTACAACGCGATTGCGAGTTACGAGTTTTTTTTAGATTCACCCAATATACCTACGTCCCAGGCATATCGAGGCGTAGCGGGGGGGGGGGGGGGGAGAGAGAGAGTATGGGCCTAATAACCACGCGTGCCCGCCTCGGATTGGTAATTTCGAGGTTCACATTATTTTATTAAATTCCGCTTTACACTTTCTACCAATGTCGCAGCAACCACTTAATTATTTAAAAACGTAGTTTGGTACGAAATTAAGAATTGAAGTTAATTACGAAAAACGTAGTTTGGTAGTTTGGGCGTTACATTTATTACGGATTGGATTACAATCTTTGATATTGAGGTGCCAGTACTATAACGAAGACGTTGACGAGGTTTGCAGTGCAAAACTACACGCTAACTATTACCATGCTCAGCCATCTCGCTTCCACAAAGGGAAGTGTTGTATGACTCAGCATACTCACGAATCTCCTCGCAATATACTCAAAGCAATTACCGAGACGAAAATTACAGGGCGCAGGATAAGGTCTACGTGTCAGACACATGCCCGCGGCAATATGTCAGCTGGCACCTTATGAGATTTCATTTATATCACTCACGCCAGACCTTCAGCAGCGCCTTTGATCAAAAACCTACGACAACGTGATAAGGGAACCCTTCTTGCGGAAAGGAGCCATTATAACAGCTTTCTCTGTTGTTAGCTGCCCGCCTTGTGCTCTGAAGGATATTACTCCAGTGGGGTATAGAAAATTATTTTTCTACGCGACTTGAAGGTTTAACTGTAGGTTCTAAAGTCAAATTACCATTATATTATTAAGGCTGGGTTCTCTGACCGTACCACATTAGGGCCGCTTCATACAAGGCAGTGATATTAAATCAATTTATAAAAGTCAAGAGTCAAACATTTTTATTCACTATAAAAACAAAATGTTTACTTAATGAACGTCGAAGCTGTTAGTTTCACAATTAATAGATTATGCGGAGAAGAAGCTAACAAAGAAACTCCACATTTATTCTTTTCAAAACAGGTTTGCTTAATTAACAGAGTTTTCAACTTAAAGTTACACTACATATCGTATAATATTGAGAAATTATGCAAACTTCATAGCATTTTTTAAACTTGAGGATATGATATTGATAATATGATCAGTTTTTATGTATACCTTCATAAATGGATACAATAAAGCGTTCGAAGTTGACATGTTTCCGGAAATTGTTGGTTAGTGAAACGCGAAGATAAATTACCTCTGGGGAAAAAACTATAAAACTCCAAAAAGTTATACCCTAAAAAAATAAAAAGGAGATGTAAGACAAAGGTATTTAGAACGTACATATGATAAAAATAGAATACCTTAGGAGTGCGTTAATTCACCATGATAGTGTCTGAAAATAATAGACGTCTTTACGTTGAACTGCTAAATGTGTAAGTGTAAACTGAACGTTTGTTAAGGCACCTATATTTCTCGAGTTGAAGCATTCCCTATAATTAGAGTTATTGGTTACTAGCTGTTGCCGGCGACTTCGTTTGCGTGGTAATTTTGATGTGTATTTTCCGGGATAAATAATAACCTGTGTGCTAATTTAGACTATAATCTATCTCTGTGCAATATTTCATCCGGATGCGTTCTGACGTTTTTGCGTGAAAGAGTAACAAACATCTATCCATACATACAAACTTTCGCGTTTATAATATTAGGAAGGATTATTAATCTGTTAAAAAACCCAAAACTTGATTGCCAAAACTATTTTAAATTAATTTAAAAAATTGTCCTTAAGGCTGCTAAGTTTTTTTTTCAATTACTTGTATTGAGAAAATACTTTTATTGTTAATATTGAACTCTGGACTTGATTCGTGGACAAAGAAGCTAAGATGTGTATGTGAATTTGTTTCAATAAATATCAACAAAACTCAATATTTTTATCGTTGCCTGAAAACCTTCGACTGATATTACCTTTGCGTGCAAGTTCGAAAGTTTTAACAATAATTTGTTTACGCCTGAGTGGCAACTGGCACGGACTGTGTTAGTTGCGAGTACAAGGCGAACACTGAGAGGGGCTCGTGGAGGCTAAGGAGTGGATGAGATCCGTGGTTTCTCCCTTTGTGGATTCCGCGGGTTAATCCAGCCAGCACTTGCGCTGGACTCCTGGCCGAAAACAGTTTAAATTTGAAGTGTCAGTGACAATCAATAACTGACATACGTTTGGGATTGAATTGTGAAAAGTCGCCTTATTATTTTGATTCGTATTTTTACTGGAGAAACCTGATCTACTTTTGGAATACAAGAGGCCGGGACAATCCAGCGCCCACCTAGGCTGCCGTGATCGTTCTCCGTCATCCATGGGTGTAAAATCCAGGTACGTCCACCCCAGCGCTTGCCAACGAGCACCCTCCTGGTGTTTTCCATTGTTCGCCAATACAGTCCACCCAGTTGCCGCTCCTGCCGCACCAATTATATTGAATAAGTACTGGTGTTTTTAGTTAAATACATTAACCGTCTACCAGATCACGACGATCAGTTAAAATTTAATACGCGAAATTTTAAGCAATAGTTTAAAACAGTACGGTCAAAGTCCAACCACACAAAAAATACTTTTTGTCGTAGGTATGAGTCAGCGTGTCAAAATTGGAAAAAGTCTTTCTCAATGTTCTCATAAAATGTCTACATTGTAATTTACAGCAAAAAAAATAATTTAAAGCTGAAAAAGTTTTAAGAAGCCCGTAATATATATTGTAAAGTTTATCATGAGTTGTGTAATCGCCTTTATGAAAATATATAATCACATATTCAACGGAAATATTCAACCGAATATTCTGATCTTGTGTTCAATAGTAACGTATAACATATCAGGGAATATTTTGTCAAGCAAAATTTTAAGTTTTAACTTTAATTCAATTTTTTTTTATTGAAATGTAGTTAGTCAGTTTTTTACTAATGGGCTAGTATTTAAAATAAAATAAAAAAAACTTTTCAATGTCCTATCTAGGGCCGTCGGTCATTATTTTTATGATTTTTATACTTAATTGTATTAAAAAAATCGCAAACATGAGTCTAAATTATAACTAAATATGGTTTTATTTGAGCTGTACTCAGTTTTCGATGACGAAAATACACCATAACGATTATCACTAAAGGCGTTAGTGACGTCGGTCGTCAAAATTGTGTTAATTAGATGTGCGTTTACGTGATTTCAAAAATGCCTACTTTTCCCCCAAACTACTCGCTCGCGTAGGGCAATAAATCCAATAGAAATCGTGCGCTCGAAGAACCCAGCCTTAAATCAGTGAAAAAAGTCACGGAACAAAAGTTGTTATAAAAAACTAACTCTATTTGGGTTTTTCAGGGATTGCGTAGTTTAGAACTAGCCCTACATAGTAAGATGAAAACCAACCTGAAGAACCTGAAACGTAAAGAAACCTGAAAACGAAAACCTGAGTGTCTGAAGTGTTCACAATTCACATACCTCAGCGCTTGAAATTGCCAAACCGGGGTCGGCCCGCGTGGTAATCAAGCCCACACAGTCTGAGAGAAGGCTTGTGCCCTACAGTGGGACGTATTTAGTCTACATAAAAAAAAGAATATTCTTTATAGTAGGTATTTTATTACGACGAGCCCCGTTAAATGTATGCCTCCTATATATTTAGTAGTCGGCTGATGGATTGACGTGTTGGTCACTTTAACATGAAATGTAGAGTATCAAATTCTGGTTTCAGCAGCGAACACTCAAGTACTAACTCTAGTACCCATCTACAGTGATTGTGCGAGAAAGAAGATCGTGTTTATTCTCGAAAGTCGAGGAGCTACAAAGTTTTCATTTACTTAGTTTGTAAGAACAGTCAGTCTCAATTACTTTTGACTTCTCAAATTATAAAAAGAAGCGCGGAATAATTGTGAAAAAAAGCGATACCTTAGTTATAGATACTGCAATGAAATTACATTCGGTCGGACTTAAAAAATAGTCAAAAATCAGTTGTCCCGCTTAAAACTCGACACCATATCTAGGGTCGAATGATTAAAGAAGGTAAGTCCAAAACATACATTTTTGAGGCAGTGAAGAAACCTATTATAAAATCACTCCATTTAATTTTTATTATCTTCATTACATTAATGGACAAGCTGTCATAATACATTCAATTGAACGTACATGTTTTTAATAAAAATAGAGAAAACTGCAAGATAATAACTTTATGATAATTTGACTTATTTTTATTTTTACTTATTTGTGCTTTAGTCCGCCGACCCTAGATATTATATTGCACTTTGTAGTTAAAAGCACTTTCCATGGTTCACTCTATCACTTTCACTAGTTGCGCTATCATGTTTGGTATTTCTATTTTCAAAATGCCTTCCAGTTCATAATTTTATCCGGGAGTTTATGTCCGAAACAAATAACTGTCCATCCCCGAATTGTTAGCCAAAACCCGCTTTGAATGGGCAGCCTTCAAATAAAACAGAACGGACATAACCTAGTTACATGCCGGCGGCAAGTGCATGGTAGCGTCATAGGTTGGGAAGGTATACAAGGTTCGTTTTGTTCCTCTTTATTCATCTAGATCAGGCGAGACGGAAGTCTAATCTACGTGAATATATTTAAATGAACGCTGTGTTTCAGATATTTAGAAAAGCATAATATTCATAAAGGCAATTTTGCCATGGATACGTAAGAGCAGAAAGGAAAATTCTAAGTCAAAGAGACCTTAAATAACCTCTATGTAAAGTCAGTCAAATTTAGTCAAATAGTATCTCAGGCATTATAAAAAATAGCTGGGCGATTATTTTTCTTCTAACTCAGATTTGAAACGAAGCACTTATTGCCCGCGCATATATTTAAAATCCGTGTGGCGCCGGATCAAGAATAGCGTCACTCCATTTCCTTCCGTGGATGTCGTAGAAGGCGACTAACGAAATCACCACCACTTACCAGGAGACGGGCAGCAGCATCTTCCTGAGATTCCAACCACATACTGCGATCGCAAACCCGCCCGCCAAGCGTGGCGATAATGGCAAAACCCCTCATGGTTATGAAAACCACAAAGGAGGCCTATGTCCTGCAGTGGGCGTCAAATGGCTGATGATGATGATATATTTAAAATACAGCTAAAGTTCTTAAGGACTAGTACAACTATTCGATTTGTAGTAGTTTCCTGTTAATAGGTCCTGTCGTGGCAAATAATGCTAGACTGACAATAAATTGTAACACGCAATAAATAAGATAAGATAAGAATATTTTTTATTGTACCAGGAAAAACAAAAACATAAAATATTTACAAAAATACAGTACAACTCGCAATAACTTTCTAGAAACAGGCTTTGTCATGTATAACATTGTCTTTTCCATGTTTTTGTTCAGACCTGTTTAATGTTATAGTGATTATCGACATAAAATGTCTGAACAAAACATGGAAAATAAAATATTATACATAAAAGTTTTTCTCAAAAGTAACTTATTGTAGGTTGGAATGTTTCTGCGTAACAAGGTCCAATTTATTCAAGGTGGTTGATACTTCATGTTTGTGTTTTTCCTGGTACAAAAAAGAATATTATTATCTTATCTTGAGTGATTTCGAGCGGTCCATCTGTTTTCTTGCCCATTGATGGACACGGGTGTCGACTGCATGCCAGAAAATACTACGCCGCAGTGGGGGCGGGCAATTGCTTTCGGCTATCATAAACATTTTACGTAGACATCGTAATACCTTTATGCCTTTTTAGGGTTCAATAGTCAACCGTAAGAACCCTTATAGTTTCGCCATGTCCGTCCGTCTGTCTGTCTGTCTGTCCGCGGCTTAGCACAGAGACTATAAGCACTAGAAAGCTGAAATTTGGCATCATCATCATCGGCGGCAATTTGACGCCCACTGCAGGACATAGGCCTCCCTCATAGTTTTCCAAATTTGGCATAAATATACATATTTATATTAATTATTAATAATTCAGGGCAGTGACGCATATAATGAACTTAAAATGAAAACTATAACGGCTTAGTAGGCTTTCCAAGTTAACGAGTAATAGACGACCAACTTATAAAAGCAAAACTTCGTACAAAATCCATTGTAAATTAGCTCTGTAAACCAGATAAAAACCCCCTTTTCTACGGAACTGTCACGCACTTGCCTTTATGCCTTTTTTCATAAGTAATGCTGAGAAAAAAAACAATTGAAATTAAATGGTTTATTTATGTCTTCTACGCCTTTTTTTACATTTGAGCGCTATTTCATCCTATTTTTAACCAACTTCATAAAAATCGCATTCGTTGGGATCTTTTTTTTTATTTGTGTTCCTCGATTACTCGAAGACGCGTGGACCGATTAAATTATTATTTTTTTCTTTGAAAGGGTCACCAAGTTAGGATCTGATGATGGGATCCTGGAGAAATCGTGTGGAAATATATTTTGGAGTCGGTGCCCAAAATATATGTGTCTTGTAACTTGTAACACCGGCTCCAAACTATACTTCTACAATACCTATATCGAATTTAAAGACCATATTGTTAGTGTTTGAAGTCGATTTTTTTTATACATTACTTCTTAGCTTTGAAAATAAAATTGACGTATCCAGAAACTAATAGGTTTATAATTTGTATTTGCTTTTAGCCGCCAACCGTACTTTATTTAGATTTACTTAATTTCTCTTAATTTAATTACTGTGTAGAAACAAAAATATTCTATCTATCTATCTCTATATTTCGTGTAATCGTAGAGTACTTTGCAAATCTACCTAAAATTTATTTAAAATTAAGTAATTTTTTAGATTCACCAGGTTTAGGTTATGAACACCACGAAAGAGGCCTATGTCCTGCAGTGGGCATCAAATGGCTGATGATGATGATGATGGTTTTAGTTTACAGAGGTATTGTAATTAAAATAAAAACAAAACATAAATAATTTCTGAACATCCTGACAGACATAGACATAGTTGCTTGTTTGAATTAGTGCAATGAAGAAAAGGTCCGAAAACAAAACGGAGTGGTCGGTACGTGCGTAACTTTATCTCCAAACTGGACAAGTTTCCCGAGTTCACAAAGGTAGAAAACGTCTCCAATTCTATTTTTAAAAACGTTAAAAAACGGTAAGTAGGCGAGGCAATTAAACTGCGAATTGTGTTGTTAATTCAAGCAGCCATTAGAGTTTTTTTGCGCTCATTTTACTTTTTTTTTTTAATTTGCCGGCCGTGTTTTGTTACCCTAATTTGCGCCATGTCGAACAAGTTGCTCGGTTGTCTGGAAAAAAGCACTTTTATGTGCCCCTCAGCTTTACGAGGTAGTTAATGATGTCAAAAGTGAGTAAGGGTGCCACAGACTGGCGCGGCTACGACGTCAGCGCGGTCGCGGCATATACCAAGGATAGTATTTAACTGAACACAAAAATATCCCTATTTTTGCGAACTTAAATCACTAAAAAGACATAAATAAGATAAACTGATATAAAAATAACAAAAATCCCTTTGCTGGGCATTCATTTCTAAGCAGGCGGGACTAAAATTCAACACTGTGTCTCATTGTACCTAGGTTGGTCCCGCTCGTTAACCGACTGCAGCGGAGACCAAAAGGAGGGTAATGAGTTTTTTACTCGTTTGTATATCTGGATGTAAGAATGACCGATTTTATGTTCCCTCACAAATCCTTAACCAATGGTCAGATATTGACAAAAAAAATCTCAATCGATTTCGTCATGTTTGCGTAATTGTCAAAGTGTCATTGGTAATTAGCATATATCCAACAAAAACATCACTAAAAGCCAAAAATAAAAGAAGGAAATAAAAAATTACTGACAACCCGACTGCTGAACATTAACTACTAAGCAGGCGGAAACCAAATTTAAAAATGTGACTCTTGCGAGGTTCCTACGTTGGTCTCGCCTGCTTAGTAGTTAATGCTTACAAGTCGGGTTGATGGTTATTTTTTATTAGGTGTCGGTTTTTTTTCTAGTTTTATTTCAGTTTCTTTACGAGTAGGCGTACAGAGCTAACTCCGTTAAACATGCCAGGGCAAGTCGAGCGAAAATAATAGAGTGGTCGAGCGAAGAAACATGACAAAGAAAAGTTCATCAGTAGGGTCTTTGCATAAACGTTTTAATTAAACTCGGCGCTTGTGTTCTCTAATTTGTTTTATTTCCAGATAAATCAGCGGACATTCTTAAACCACAGAGAGCTTAGTCACAGACTGTTCATCTAGAGGTGACACTTTGGCATCAACACTAATTAAAGCATGTTTCCACTAGCCAGGGATTTTACTGCGTTTTAACCTCTTTAAAATCGTATTTTAAACTAATTTAAATCGTAATTTAAACCACGTTTATAACAGTTTTAAACTGTTTAGAGGATTCCGTAATCAAATTTATAGTTTCGCCATCTTCTGTCTGTCTGTCTGTTCGTCTGTTCGCGGCCTAGCTCAGAGACGGCCTAGTTATTTTGTTTATGCAAGCAGTTACTCCTTGGTTTAAGTTTCCAAAATACGAGTTGATTGGAGTGAAATTTTGTTAGTATAACTACAATGGCATATTTGAACTCAGAAAAAATTGGTTAGAAAATCCGATTTTCCTCTCAAACATAAAAAATAACAAAAAGTACGTAAAACTGTTTGATCACTTTACGAAGTTTCATTCCAATCTGACACACATCTGGAAGTTAAATAGAACGAAATTACGTTTGGAAGGAATTCTAACACTACAGTGCTCTCTTAAGAGGCTCTTCCATGTCGAAGCACTTTTTAACCGACAGTGAAATCCGAAGGAGCTCATTCTCATTTCAAGAAAATTTTTAAGAACGCTCTGTCTATTTATTTATAACATAAGATAAGAGTATTCTTCATTGAACAGCAAGAAGAAACAAAATTAAAATACTACTTCATTACTTTGGCCTTTAATGAGATAATTTATTCAGCGTCCAGTGGCATCATCACTCACACTAGATGGGTGAAGGGACCACGCGGACGCTGCAGTGAATGGGACATTGTTTTTAGATGGAGTAGGCTTGCCACTACCACATTAGTACTTAATTTATCGATACGTTAAGTAACTTCATAAGCAGAAAAATTATATACAATAGAGCCATTTCCGAACACTTCCAAATTGAGTTTCACTCAATCAAAAGTTAATTAACTTCATCTACGAGACAACATCTGCTACCTCAAACAATCCACTCGCCCACGAGTAATAGGGTTCAAAACGTCAGCCGCAGGCTTAGATTAAGCCGCAGGCACAATTTTATTGCATTTTTAAATGAAACGCATAGACGTGGGCCGACCTTTATCAGGATTAACCGCCATTGAGGGCTACATGAAAAATGGTTCAGAATCCTTTTGCACGCCTTGATAATAGAATGCCGCCCAAATTCTGACCACATGACGAAAAGAGGTAAAAGGTAGAGTTCATGAAGGTATTAATACAGTCTATAGGTAGTTTTTCTTTGCAAAAAAATGCAAAATAAACCGTTATGATGCATGTTGGTCAGGTATGGGGTCCCAATTATTATTATTATTATTATTATTATTCATATCGGGACATACCGCGCCGCGCATTGGGACACTCGTGAGATACTTTTGTAGGTACTGACTGAAAACCAGCGCTGAGGGCCCACATCCTCAGCAAAATGGTGAGTCAGCTTTCTTTTGCAGCAGTGGAAACTAACCGCGACAGAACTGTATAAATTGTATTTACATAAGTGTTCTTTTTTATGTTTTCCTTTAATTTTCTTTCGTATTTGTTTAGTGTTTTGTGTGTGTCACTGTTCGTGCAATACATGTTCATCTTTCTCTCTTTCTTTCTAACGTGAATGTAACTTTTAATTTGCTCACACTTTATCCACGAATCGTTTTAGGAAACGGTCAATCAAGACCTCTGTATCCAAGCGGCCCTTCTGTATTCCGATATTGCCAAAACACCATGTGAGACTTGGGCAGACCCCCGTATTGACCCGAATTCGCGAAAATTCCGCTAATTTTTCCCTCCGTCATGATTTATGGTCAGATGAAAGGATTTTCGCAGCCTGTGACATGGACAAAAGTTTGATAGGATAATCGCCAGCTTCGGGTGACAGGGCGGTCGGACAAAAATTATGGCTAGATATAGTGCCAGCATCGATGGCATGACGGTGCGAGTTTAGCATTTTGTTTCACTAAAATGTCAAAAATTGCGACTTTACAATGCTGACATTTTGGCGGCATAAAACACGAGACTCACACCGTCATGGGTTAATGGATGACACCGTCCAAAACGCACACTTTTCAAAAAAAAAACTCAGCCACAGTATCTCGTTCATTAAACTACCGTCAAGTTTGTTAACGGATTGGTAAAACTGAATATTAAAACATAAACATTCAATTCAATTCAATTCAATTCAAATATTTTTATTCATTGTAAAAACAGAATGTTTACTTAATGAACGTCAAAGTTGTTAGTTTCACAATTAATGGATTATGTGGAGAAGAAACTAACAAAGAAACTCCACATTTATTCTTAATGGAAACGATCCAACTTCCATTTTCACTTATTTTATATAGCACTTAGACATTATCATTGTCCTCAGATGGTAGAGATCTTAGATCCATTATTAGTTTAATTCCGGATTCACTTACTTGAATCACTTCACTTACCTAAGTGAATCCAGAATTAAGGTAATAATGTGTGGTGCTTACGAAAGTCTTAGTTTAGCCCTGAAGTTTTTCAGGGCATATTGGCAATATTTCCCAAAACTAGCTGCAAACACTACTACACTATAATGCACTACAAAGCCTAAGTGAATTATTAGGAGATGTTAGCTTATCACGTAATATGATTTGGGGTGAGGGGAGAGAAGAGGGGTCCAAATAATTTTTGCTTAAGTTACAAAAGACCGCAGCAATTTTAAAAGGAAATGTAAGAAACTTCTATTAGCAATATAACCGCTAATAACTGTCCTTTTTATCTCCACAAGTAGGATATTCCTCAAGATATATTAGAGTTACCACCGACGCGGCTTAAAACGTAAAAAGTCTACTATTATTAAGCCTACATTTAGATCATGTAGAAGACAAAGATGTCTGGTATTTAAATAATGTCAATGGGGACGATTGTATCTAGTGTAGTGTAACTTGAAGTTGAAAACTCAGTTAATTGAGTTAAAACGTGTTTTGAAAGGAATAAATGTGGAGTTTCTTTGTTAGCTTCTTCTCTACATTAATCTATTAATTGTGAAACTAGCAGCTTTGACGATCATTAGGTGAACATTTGTTTTTATAGTGAATAAACAATTTTGAGTTGAGTGGAGTTGAATACAAAAGAACATATTTTTTAATTGAATTGAAAAACACGATTCCCTTAAAGCGTGCTAAAAATTCTGTAGTAAATTCTTTCCCTTGTAAATTCTCTACCACAGACTGTTTATACGGTGTTTAAAGAGAGTTTTAAGGAATCGTGTTTTCATATATAACACCGCTAATGATAAAATGGTATTTTATTTTTCTATATTTAATTTTTTTCACAGTATTTTTGTTTTCTTTATGTATCATGTAATAGACACTCCTAAGTCGGACGGCACTTTCCAAAACCACACCCTATGTATAGACACTAAAGAATACCTAATAAGTTCTTCTTATGTTACATTACCTCCGAGCTTTTCTACTTGTTTAAGCTTTCGAACCTTTTCTATGATAAGTAGGAATGCCATATGTACATCGAATTGTCATAATAAACGATGAATTGTAGTTTTATGAAACAGGCCCCAGAATGGCGATCATTCTGAGGACACCTCCTGAGGATTTTCGGCGGGTGTTTTGTATGCCAATGGTTTTGGGCATTTAAAATCACGAAAAAATATTCATGGCCACCGGCGGCGTTTACAGGGTGCTAATTTTACAACAAATTCTCTTCTTCTTGGGCAGTTCGCTCTTGACAGAGCAGTAGTGGTCCTCATGAAGAGGCTTATAATACTGTGGGCTGAAGTTGCATGCCTCACGATGTCTCGCAATTTAACTTGGTCAGATGCTGTTCTCGTACATTCATGAAGCGGCTTGTCCACATTGTATTTAATATCAAAATGCACCCTTCTTTAGTGTCTATCGTTTTGAACGTAGAGTTATGCTCTTTGGTTAATAAAAAAGGCTCTCTTGTCAATTTGTTTTATTAGGTCGGTCCATCGCATCGGTGCTCTACCGCGTGCTCGGATGCCCTCTACCTTTCCCTGTACCACGATACGCTCGATGGAGTTGTTGTCACGCCGGGACACGTGGCCAAAGAAATTCGCTCTTCAACGAATTCTAATTGGAGTTAAATTAATAACACTCGCGCCAGCACATCGCTTTTCGAAGGTATTCCGGAATTATTATGATAATTAACAGACATACCTAAAAAATAAACTATATCATCCCGCCAGTGCCGCAGTAGTATGTTGACAGGTTGCCATAGCGACCGATTGACTCGGTTGCTACCTGGGGCCTGTTTCACAAAACTAAACTACCGTGACAATGCGATGTACATTGCAAAGTCGATTGATACACAATATGTGTTCGCATCGTGAACAACTGGCGATCTTAGTACAAAAATAATGAGATAGGTATGCGTACACGATACGAGTAGCATCTTAGTAGCTTAGTAGCACGCCTCCTCTCAGGCTTAATTACTACGACGCCGATTGACAATTATAAGCGCTGAGGTACGTGAACACCGGTTTCCTCAAGGTTTTTTCCTCCTCCGAGTGTACTAAGATCGTTCAAAAGCGGCATTAAGTTACTGAACACACGGTAATTAAATGAACCACAGTTATCTATCCGTTATCTCCCAGCCTGTGGACTCAGTAAAGTTTTAGTATCAATGCTATTATATCCATTTTTAATAGCGTATTAAAATTCTAGGGCGTCGTTGTACACTATCTCCTAACGCTAAGCTGCATTTTGTTCGACAAAATAATGTCAACAAAATGCCGTGATATTCCATAGCAATAATAATAACAATAACTTCAACACAACACAATCAGCTGACCCGGTCCCAAGATACTAAGATACCCTGTCCTGTGGTAATCAGGCAAGACGTCCACACACATGAAAATACAGCCAGACTGACGCTATTTTGTACAAATGTTTGGCGGCTCCCGGCGGGAATCGCACCCACGACCTCTGCTTTGGTAGCTAAGCGCCTTAACGGCTAGAATAACAAAATGCCCCGATATAAGCAGCCTATATACAAGTACGTCCCATTGTAGGGCACAGGCCTTCTCTCAGAGAGAGAGAGAGTATGGGCTTAATCACCACGCGTGCCCACCGCGGATTGGCGATTTCCAGCGCTCAGATATGTGAATAGCTCAGACACCCAGGTTTCCTCACGATGTTTTCCTTCAACGTTAGCGAGTGGTATTGCTACTATAACTTCACAAATGTACATAACTTAGAAAGAAAATAGGGAATCAAACCTGGGTCTCCCGCTTCCGAGTCCAATGTTCTACCCACTAGGCTACCACCGCACTATGCCGTGATATTCCATAATAATAACAATAATGACTTTCATACAACACAATCACTCTTTATGGTTCCAAACTAGGATAACCTACGCAATCACCAGGCAAGGACATGACAAACATGGAAATACACCTAGACTGAGGCCATTTGTACAAATATACGGCAGCCCTCAGTGGGAATCGAACCTACGACCTCCGGCACAGAAATCAGACATGATACCGCTAGACCATCGAGGCAGTCGAAAATAAACGTTATGATAAATGTCCCCGACATTCTATCTGCACGAACACATCACTTGATTTACGCGAAGATTATGTTCTATCGAAAAGTTAATGTCAACGTCTAAATTGAAAATTCCTTGCCGGCTAAAAACTATTACGCATCAGGTAAGTCAGCCCTATCTTCAAGTGGAAATGTTCGAAAAAAGAAAAGATTAAGCGCCGCCATCCATTTGGAGCCATTTCGCAAGACATGTGAATGCCATTAATTTTATAGGTTTCAGGCTTCTTTTGCCACCAAAGCAGCACGCATCACGTAACCGGTGTATTTTGGTCTCCGGGCTATCAATAACCGAGATGTTAAGTACCATAGCTGGCTGTTTCAGATGGGAGGTCACTGTTTCCTGGTTGCGTTGTAATAGCGATGTAGTACTTAGAGAGGCCATCGTGTAAGGATTCCTTCGTTTAATCCTAAAGACATTTCCTGTTTTGATTGTGCCGATGTATTAAATGAGACCATTTGTAAGACGAAAGGACAAGTCCTACAGATAAATGCTTGGGTCGTGATTTCCAAATTGATTCTATTAAGGTTCTCGGTCCGTTATTTATATTCGAAGGCAAAAGCGCTACCACTACACATACATACATACATAAACTCACGCGTGTATCTCAGAGGGGTAGACAGAGACCAGGGACTGCCATCTGCCACGATCCTGACAGATCACTTTCGCTTCCTCCCTTAGTGGGCTGAAAGAGGACGTAAGGCCTAGAATTGAGACAGGAATGTTGCGTTGGTTTGGACATGTGGAGAGGATGAAGGAAGAAAGATTGACGTAACAAATGGAGCGAATGTGGATGGAACGGCCGGTAAGGGACGTCCCGGACATACGTCGACCAAAAAGGCGATTTTTTAGCAAGGGGCAAGATAAAAAGTACCCGAAACCGGCGTGCGTGCAGTGGGTCGAACATTGGACTCGGAAGCGAGACCCAGGTTCGATTCATAGTGAGGGCATGTACCTATGACTTTTTTTCTAAGTTATGTACAGTTGTGAAGTTATAGTAGCAATACCACTCGCTAACCTTGAAGGAAAACATCGTGACAAAACCCGAGTGTCTGAGTTATTCACATACCTCAGCGCTTAAAATCGCCAATCCACAGGCATTGTCACGTTGTGTGTTTTCTCCAATGTCTTGAACGGCTCAGGTTTCGATTTACTCTGGTATCACCATAGAATTTTGTAGGCTGACATCTCTTCTTTTAGGTTTGTTTGATGAGTTGGTCGCCGGTGATTGGTCGTTTCTTGTGGGTTGCCATAGGAAATGTAGTTACCTCATTTCAGGGAAAAGAAATAGTAACTTTAGGTGTTGATGAATATCATTTATTTGATTAAAAGAGGGAAAAATAATAACATAATGAACAAAGAATTAATACAGCTAATAAAGAAAAATACAGGTAAATGTTATTCATACAATATCGAAATTTTGGAATATCGTTTTAGGAGATAATCATTTCTTTTATATGGTCACCCAAGCAGAGGATTGAAAATGGTGACGCGACGACGTTCTGCTGGGATAAAAGAGAGCTCCAAAATGTCGTGGATCATTAGCTGGAAAGATCTAATTATTGATGGACGGTTGATCCTCCATGGTGAGCAGATTTGGCTCAGTTGGCGAAGAAGCAGCCCATTCAAGATATATTTTGTAGCGGCAGGAATTTTGTAAGTAAATACTTATTTGGAAAGCTGTGTGTAGAATCTTGTACAATTCCGGCTAGGTCATCTCTCATCCTCGTGGTTATTTTTTAGGATGCACCAGATTCCTGGAAAGGGGTGAAGGAGGGATTGCCAGCGTCGAGACAATCCTAGTTGCTGAATGTCTCCGGTAAGATTTATCCGGACTTTTATAATTGCCTGCCACATGCTTATGCCATTTGCAATCTTCTAATAGAAGCAATCTTTCTTCCTTTCAGCTGGATAGGGATTTTGGAATATTTTGGGAATTTTTGTGAAATTTTGAGAATTTTGTGAATTCAGCGAATTTATAGGAATTTAGGGATTTAGTGATTTGCTTTAACTTTTAGTGCTTGCACTGCCTTCTCTTTTTTGCTGCCGAGAAACAGTTGCTCTTTTGGGGTCGAGAAACTTATGCTAGGCTGTGCTACAAGCGCTTGGCTTCTCTCATGCCGGGAGGAGGATTTGGTTCGGGACGGCTGGCCAGCGTCTTCTTGTGAAGTCTCATCGGTCCTGCTCCGGTGACGGCGCATGGGGACGAGGCTGCTTACTCGGCGTTCTGGTTAGCACCGTGCATCCCACCCGAGGCCGGATTGACTTCACAGGGAGGTTCTTCCTAGCAAGGTCGGTGAAACAATTTCACTTACATATTAGGGAATTAGGATTTAAAGCATCAAATTAGAATTAAATTGTTGATAACTATTGAAATTGATGGCAAATCTGATTTTCAGTAGGAACTAACCACTTATAAAATGTAATCTGTGAACTTATCAGAACCACTTACTGAAGCGACCCCGCTCCGCTCTGAGCTTTTTTCTGTAATTAAATAATTGTCTGGGTTTAAACGCTAAAGTTTCACAATTACATTATTGCTACCTGTGTAGTCCCAAAATTAAAGTCTGTGCACAACATTAACAGCGTTTTATTCAACTCCCCATATTTAGGCCCTTGATGGCTCAAGGCACTGAGCCAGACAATTTTCGATTTTTGTTTTGGTGGCCCTGGCCACAGTTTTCAGTCTGTTGACGTGGCGGGTTTCCTTACTACCGGGCAGGAACCACCCGCAAACGTTACAGCATTAAGGCCCTTAGTGCCCTGCGTCCGGTTTTAAGTCGTACAGCCAATCTGAGTCCTGAAACTAAATTGCGAATATACTCGACACTAGTTCGACCATGTCTGACTTACGCAGCCCCAGTTTGGTGCAGTCTGACTGAAAGTAATTATTCCAAGCTTCAACGGATTCAAAATAAAGCCCTAAAATCATCCTACAATACTCCATTCAAAACGAACTTAAAAACCCTACACAGAAAAATTAAATATCCGCTCCTTAAAGATTTTATTTTAAATATTTCGCGCAACTTTTATCTGAAGAAAAATCCTAATCACCCCAACACTCTGGTCTCATCAATAGGTAAATCCAGATTAATGAGTTTAAGATATGCTGATACTTACAATCGATATCGTCTACCCCATCACTATTTTCTCGACACCTAACGATGGCTCGCTCACCTGATGACCGGTTCCACGTAACAACCAAAGGTAGGTATTCTTGTATGAACGCCTAATGAACGAGTCAAAATTATACATATGTACCTAGTTCTTTTAAACTGTTTATTGTCTGCTTGTGATTGTGATTCGTTTTGTATACAGTTTCTGTTATTAGTGTTATTGTGACTTACTAAAGCATACGAATACCTCGAAACTTCTTCTCAAACCTAGGTAGGTACCTAAAATAGGAATGTACCTACTTACTTAACACAATCTTGATAGTTTTCTTTCGACAAAACATCTGTAGCACATAGAAATTATGATAGGTGGGTCAACACGCCCGCTGTAGAATCCGGGCTGATTCTTTCCAGAGTACCCCACGGTTCTATCTATTTTGTCTGTAAGTATTTTCTTGTTGCTATGCTGTAGTTACTGACGCAGTTAATTTCTTGTTTTGTCAAATGTTCACCTCTTTTACCTACGGGTATTCTTCATTGTATTAAGTGTGAGGAGTATCTCTAAACCTCACACACCAAGTCTTAATAAAAAAAAAAAAAAAACCGTTGCTTATTTTCGCAACTAATCATTTCTAGCCTAATTGTAAATTAATCTAAATGTTCAAAAAGGTACTGTAACCTAATCAACAGATTGAAACATCCTAGCATACCCTTAGAATAAGATCTTTGTGTATCATGTCTCTGCATATTATTAGTCAAATAAAGAATTTTTCAAATCAATCAATATCAATTTAAATAAAAAGATCATTATTCTAAGTCCGCCTATTTTTGACGGCCAACGACAGAACCCTTCAATGGCGTGGCGCAACACCGGTTTTTTATTACACTCATATCGTTGGTTCCTCTCATACTACTGAATTTTTCAGTTCCAATATTTTTTTCTACGTATTTCAATCCCGGCCGGGTGAACTATTAAAAACACTGGCTGCTCTACTTATGCAATAATTCTGATGTTGAATAGGTTTCACATTGGACGTCGTCGTTTACTTTTTAATGAAGCTGGAAATTACATTCGGCCCAAGAACTTTTTTTTTAGAAGGCCAATGAAGTAGGGGAGCCACAATTTAAGCCTAATGTGACTATTTGAACGTAGTTCAGCCCTAAACTTGTACTCCTCATTATAGAGTAAAAGTAATCTATAAAAGTATTCCTTACTTTCCATGTGGCGAAGGATTAAGAATAGCGTCACTCCATTTCCTTCCGTGGAAGTCGTAGAAGGCGACTAAGGAAATCAATTACCAGGAGACGGGCAGCAGCGTCTTCCTGAGATTCCAGCCGCATACTGCGATCGCCAACCCGCCTGCCAAGCGTAGCGAATAGGGCAAAACCCCTCATGGTTATGAAAACCACGAAGGAGGCCTATGTCCTGCAGAGGGCGTCAAATGGCCGATGATGATGACTCCTTATTATAGAGCGCGCTCTTTCATAGTAATTATGTACGCCAAAGTTATTTTAGTGTTAATCTGGGCTAAATAGTTATCTTGGATCTGAACTTTACTTGTCTAAATACTCACAGCATTTACCACTTGCGGTGTTGATTTCAGCTCCTCAGCCGTGGCCACGTGAAGCTGTTGTCCCCACTTCTCATTGAACAGCCCCAAAGTGGAGACCACCACCAGAGTCACACCCAACAGCACTAACAGACACAGTGAACACATACACACTTTCGAGCTACGCGACACCACCATCGCCATTTTGTTCCGGTTGGGAAAATATCAGTCTCAGAATGTTACTATTGGAACGGTTTTGATAGGAAGAACACTTGCTCTGTGACTTGGGTGTATTGATGATTTTATATAACTAATTGTAGCACTTTTTGGTTGATGACCACAGTAGTTTTTTATTGGATGTAAATGCATCTGTTTCGTTAGTTTTTTTAAGTAGTAACTGCATCGAAGAAGAAATAGATACTTAACTTCCTACTGAGGTACTTTTTTGCTCGGTTTCTATTTTATTTGAGTAGCACTATAATCACACCAACTTTATTATTAATTATATCGATTCTTATGAAAGAGAAAAAAGCAAAAAAAAAACGTTTCGTAAGTATATAAACGTTTCACATTTCTTACTTTTTGTAGGCTACCTATTGTATTGTTAAGGAACCCTTTAAAGACAGACAGACATCTTACACAGAGTTATATGTTCCCATTTGCACCCTTCGGGTACTGAACCCTAAAAAAGGTCAATTATAGCTATCGGACAAAAAATACTTCAGACGGTGACCAGCTCTTTAGAAATCTAGGTTTTCTAACGGCCTCGAAACTAGAGCAGACTCAATGAAAAGCGCCTAGGAAATTCCATGAAAAGGCAGCTATCATCATAATAGACACACGGGCATTCGAAACAAGCTCTCGCGTCAAGGACATATTATTCCCTGACGACGGTTCAAGCTCGCTGATCTCGCTTTTCTACGAAGTATGGTTAATGCCTGAGCAAGAGATTTTGGAGCTGCCAAGATTATACTGGCTTTAATGAGTGCTGTTAAAGGTTATTCCTCAAAATCGAGCATAAATTTTTTTTTAGGGTCCGTCCCAAAGGGTAAGCGACCCTATTACTAAGACTCCACCGTATGTCTGTCACCAGGCTGTATATCATGAACCGTGATAGCTAGACTGTTGAAATTTTCACAGATGATGTATTTCTGTAGCCGCTATAACAAAAAATACTAAAAGTAGTAGTTAAGAAAGGTTCCCATAAAACAAAGGTAATTTTTGCTCGATATTAGATAGTAACGGTAGACGCTCAAAATATTCACTGCATATATAGTTTACTATATTATATCCACTTTAAAAATAAATAATTAATTTAAAATTAAGGGGCGCTTCAACTGTTATATAGATGGTACGGAACCCTTCATGCGTGAGTCCAACTCGCACTTGGTCGTTTTTTTTTCTGCTGTCACCTAATAACACCAAAGAGGCCAAAGAGCAAAAGTTTTAGAATTGCCAACCTCTTCTACTTACGCGGTGGTGGCGAATCAACGAAGCTTGGTTTACATGCACAAGGTTGTGGACTTGAAAGTTACGTACATTTTGTTAATTTGTAATAACGGTACTGATAATTTTCCAATAATTTTCCGTGGATTTAAAAAGCGCGCTGTATTGCCCGGGACATATTTTAGAAGCTGCAGCGTCCGAACGGTTACTCTTTTCGATAACCTCCTCTCATCGTCGTCAATGAGATGGAAGTAACATTTTTGTAATAAGTCTACAATAAGTACTTAGTAACAATGGGTATTAGAAGCAATGGGTGACATACAACTAAAGAGTTCTACTATTTACGGCCACTTGAGGCGACTTTCGTCTATTGGCTGGATATCAAGCCTCCCAGAGGAATTCTCTAATAAAAATCTCAAAAAAGCACAATTTAAAAGAATGCTTAAGCGCTTTGTTTAAGCAATTTATAAACCCATCCCATGCTTCAGATTTAGAAAGTACTATCGATACTGTTTGTTGTGTAGATTGTGTAAGTTATAAAAGGATTGTTACCAAGAGACCGCGGCGGAGATGAAAAGGAGGGTCATGTGTTTAGCTTGTATGTACGTATGTATGTAAGTATGTCTGATTCTATGTTCCCTCATAACTCCTTAACCGATGGTCAGATTTTGACAAAATAAAATCTCAATCGATTCGTCGTGTTTGCGCGAGTGTCATAGGCTGCACAATATTGGCATAAATTTAACAAAAATGATTAAAATTTGCAAAAACAAATAAAAATAACTGAAACAATAAAAAACAAACTACCCGATTGCTGAGCATTAGCTACTAAACAGGCGGGGCCAACCTCGGTACTTCGCAATGAGTAAAATTGGTGAATTTGGGTCCCGCGTCCTTTAGTACTCAGCAGTCGGGTTGTTGGTTATTTATTATTTCAGTTTTTTTTTCTGGTATCTAGTTCTATTTTTATCCGAAACGAAAATAGTAGGTACAACTAATGAAACTTGTTCAAGAATGTTGGTTCCCAGTACTCCAACTTACTGGATCGTCTATCTTCCAGGCTAATGGAATACCTGCAGATATTTTAAGATATCTTATCTCACGTGCCCACCGCAGATAGGCGATTTCAGGCAAAAAAAATAAAAATTTAATCTCATTGGAGATGCCATGTTGAAAGATAAATAATCGTGTTTTTTTTTTCTACGACTATACATAACATGTCAAAAATTCATTATAGTTGTACGAAAACGCAGCATATAAATCGGCCTTACACTATCACCAGCTTGTATGATGAAGTGTTTATCAAGACTTATCTCGGAAAATAATGTTTTTTATGCGTCTACACGTTTATCACAAAACCTTTAGATTTAAATTTAAAAAACTAAATAGTTTTTTTTATTAACAGAGTTACATGATTATTTAAATTTTTTTGAGTTCTGTGGAATGTCTTCTGTGTTACAAAGAAAACCAGTCAAGTTGCGAGTCGGACTGGTGAACAAAGGGTTCCGTACCATTGTTTATACAACATTTGAATATTTCAAGCGTCTAGCCGTAGCTGTAGCCGTTATTAATATCGAGCAAAAAACGGCAGAAAAATTACGTTTGTTATATGGGAGTACCCCTTAAATATTTATTTTATTCTATTTTTAGTATTTGTCGTTATAGGAATAACAAAAATACATCATCTGTGAAAATTTCAACTGTCTAACTAACACGGTTCATGAAATACAGCCTGATGACAGACGGACGGACGGACGGACAGCAGAGTCTTAGTAATAGGGTCTCTTACCCTTTGGGTACGGAACCCTAGCAATGTCTCTCTAATCTATCTTTGACGCAAGTTCCTCATTGTAAAACAAACAGGACTCTTACCACGATTATTAATTTATTTGGGTTCCAAATATTTCGGCACCAGAAATATTCCTCTTTCCTTTACAATTATGACTAGGAACAAGCACAGAGTGCTAGTAGCAACACCACTGCTAACTGTAGAAAACATCGTGAGGAAACCTGAGTGTCCCGCTTGAAATTGCTAATCCGCGTTGGGCACGCGTGGCCCATACTCCCTCTCTGAGAGGAGCCTGCAGTGCCCTGCAGTGGGATAGCGTAGGTATATAGGCTACATAAATAAACCAAGGAGGTTGTAAAAGGTACAATGAGGCATTCAAAGGTGTAGAAGGAGGCAGATACTTAAGTAATGGGATAAAAGTTGGGAGGAACAAAACGAGACTAATAAAGTGATTACCTATTACGTCAATCAATAGCAATTAATACTTTGGATGGTAGTTAAAATAATAAAGCAAACGAGGAATTTCCTGAGTCAGGAAACTACGTTCACGAAGCCAGCACGGCGTGTGAAAAGGAATGAAGTCAAGAGACGCCACTGCATTTCACAATATCTTTCCTAGTGGACGAGGAATGTTGGTAAACGATGCTATTTTCCAGAGAATATTGTTTTTGCGACGCGTTTCGACTTGGTGAAAAACATTTGAAAAGAGAACACGTTGGACTTTTCAAGTGATGTTAGTAAAAATAACATCATATAACAGCTGGGCTGCGTCCACAGATCTGTTCGTGTTGTATTCGAATAAAAAAATAGCTTATGTATACTTATGTGTATCTATAATACTGTCCAGGGCATGTACTATATAGAGTATAACACCCACTTCCACCCAAAAATGGAGGGTCGTCAATATGACTTTGGAAACTTCAAATTCACAAAAAACATAACGGATGTTCCATAATAAAGTTACCACTTTCAGCGTTAAAATGTATGGAACAGCAGATATTTTGTAGCTGTTTCTGAGTTATCCCGATAGTAAAAGTTGTTCGTATTAACAAGTAGAAACCTATGTGGATTTTGTTACACCCTGTATGTCTGCCAGATTGAATCGCAAAAGGGTGACCCGAAGCATATTCGTTCTTCCAATACAAAAAATAGGAATAATTTTATGTACGTAGGTATGTACGTTTACCCAAAAAGTGAACATTATCAGCAAAGATAATAATTTTTACAGCCTACAGCTTCGATTCTAGTTGATAGTATTTATTATTAGTGTTATTTTCTCAATAATCACAAATTCAAACATATTTGATGACCTCATTAAACATTTCTTTACAAAAAATGGCAAGTCGATACATATACTAAAGGTTCGCCTACGGCCGGCGGCCCTAGAATATAGGGACAAAAACATACAGCCTTATTTATTAAACATCTATTCCACTAAAACACTCTCAAGATGGAGTTAAAGCCGGTCTATGGCAGGATTTCCTTTTAACCTTCGTTTTAAAAGTGTTTTAGTGGAATTGACTGATAAGTAAGACTGTTGGCTTTAAAAGCATTTTGGCAAAGAATACAGTTTTACCGGAAATCTATTAAAGATTATTGACTCTAGGTAGAAACATAGAGGTATTTTTGGAACCAAGCCTTGAGATAGGTTTCCAAAATCCACTTGATGGAACCGCAAAAATGCCTGCGCGCATATCCCTATCAATCTAAAGTGTATTGTCATTTGGCTCAAAAAGTATACCTCTTCGGTGGTAACATAATAATATGAACTTGCCAATGTTTGATTATGTATCTAACAAAAGTATGGAGTGGGCCATGGGCCATTCCCATTTCCTTAACGCCTGAAACAATAAAACCACTACTCACTAACATGTAATTGCTCAGTTAGATTACTTAGGCGTTAATCCACAAACACAAAACGCTCCACTTTTCTTCAAGCCCACATTTCAGCGCAAAAATATGTTGAGTGTACTCGTATATCACAAAACAAGAGTTTAAATTAGCACTTCGGTACATTATAAGCACCTCTTTGTTTCGCAGTCGCGCTTAACGCCTCAGCGCCTGCGAAAATCAGCATATCAAAGGCATTACCACGATCTTTTGCATGCATGAGTCAATTTATTCTAAAAAGAGTCTAACCGCCGCGGTATTGTGTAACGAGATGTGCCCTTCGCCATTCGCATTTGACGGTCTTTGCCTTGCCTTCATAGGGCTTTGAATGTAAAGCCGACTGTCGGAAGCAGTGCGCGATGATAACCAGACCGCAGTCGCGTATCTAGGGATTTTATTCCGTTTTTTTTATTACAAAAAATAAAAAGTGAAAGGATGCTGAAGAGATTTGTCATGGCAAGTAGCAAACCCTGGTCTCTGCCTACGCTTCCGGGATACAGGCGTGGCTTATTTTATTTTATTTTATTAGAAGGTCAAGAAACAGATAGGTACAAGTACGATTAAACCTTCGAAAACAAACAGATATAAATAAGATGTAGAGAAGGCACTGCATCCTTAGACCTTCACACTGAGAAGTATATAATATAAACATTAAAAAAACGCCTAAACCATAGGTGCTGTACGTAAATTAATATTAATTAGCAAAAGGTTACCCTACAACTTAACTTAATAATTGAACTTAAGTGAGCTCACTTTATGTATGTATGTGTAAAAATCAAACTGCGTTACTACACAATGCACATATAATAAGTACAAATAATTTATGTAAAGGTTGATGCCAGTTCAATGCATTAGTACTAGGTTTTGGAATAATATGTAAACTTTGTTAATAAAGGTACATATTTGAAAAGACTAAGTTTAGAGTTTTTGTCCAGTTTTTCCCCAAAGTGATCTAGATTTTGAAATGGATCCCTAGTTTTTCTTGTAATGTTCAATAAGTCACAGTTTCTGTGTAATTTAGAATAAAAAAATATTGAACTAGAATTTGAATTTTGATGTTCTGTTCACCTGTACTCTAAATTAATAATTTTGACGACAAAGATGTCTGTGATGAAAGCTAGTTCGATGAATGAGTTCTAGCATGTTCTAGGTCTCAGAATATATAAAGCTGAGATCACGAATTTGCAAAAACAGTACGACGCCCACGTCCTGTTTGGTTTAGCTGTCCATTTTTTTCTCCAAAGTGATCAAGATTTTGGAATGGACAACTACCTAGTTTAATTTGTAACGTTCTTCAAGTTACAGTTTCTGTGTTACTTTCAATAAAATAATTCCGATTTCGATTTGAAGAAAACGTTCTCATTTTATCTATTAAAACGAAAACCATTGTTTTGAGTAATCTTACCTAAAGGATTTGAAATAGCGATTGCCATTGTACATTCGACTGCATATCGAATATAGTATGGGTAAATTCGCAAACAAACTATTATTTTTTATCAGGTGCTGACTCTACGGCTTGTTCTATCGCTTAGGCTATGTTTGTGACCAGCCCACCTCTGCCCACTGCTGGATATAGGGCCTTTCCCCATCACGCCATCTTTCGCGGTCTCTCGCCATTCGCATCCACGGGCCCCCTGCCGACCTGGCCACATCGTCCGACCATCGGGCTACTGTTTGTGTACTATGGTATCTTAAAGTGTGCCTCTGGGAATACCGCTAGTTGAGATTAGGAACGTACGCTCAGAAACTGATTACTGATCCAATAGAAATTTACTGCATCAGTACGTCCCTGTCAGGGAGAATGCACCTCTTTGAGCGGGTACTACATACGACAACGAATGCGCGACCCGTTTGCTACTCCATTCACTGGAGGGCCCATTACAGGTTAGACACAAAGAAACGACGGTTTCTATTGGATATCGTGAGCACGGTTTCTGCAAGGGGCCGCCGTACTTAATTTGTTAGTTACCTCAATCTGGGTATTCATCCGTATTTTCTATTGCATTGCCTATATAACTCGAAGAATTGCTCAATTGAAGTGGCAGTGGGCGGGGCACATAGCTCGGAGAACTGATGGCCGTTGGGGCGGAAAAGTCCTGACCTGGTGACCGCGGACCGGACGACGCAGCGTGGGCAGGCCCCCCACCAGGTCTGATGAGCTTGTTACGGAGGCGGGGAGTTGCTGGATACGGGTGGCATTCTTACGAATGCCTATGGGAAGTTTGGAAAATCCTGAGGGAGGCCTATGTCCTGCAATTGACGTCAAATGGCTGGTGACGATGATGATGATGATGCCTGTTTACCATAGTACATAATAAGCTAGCATGGGACCAGGAAAAGATATTGTGTTGAGTGGATGTTATTTGTATAGACACCTATCCAACCCACGAATAGAGCTCACTGCTGGGCATAGGCATCTTACTCCCCGACCTATCTTTTAAGGATTGACTCGACTTTCGATATTTGACGTTTCACAGTCAACCATCGGTCTTGAAGCGATGGGTGTCACGCAAAAGCCTCGATACTGATTACATTTTTGTGACCAAAATGCAAGTAAGAGTTAAAAAATATTTTTGCTTAAATAGACTTAGACCGGATTTTTCAATAGTCAGATAAAACTTAAATGGAGAATAAAAGTGATGTTGTCACTGTCTTGTCGTATGATTTAGACAGTGACAGCATGCAATTTATTCTCTAGTTAAGATTTTTCTGACTATTGAAAAATTGGCCCTTAGGCGGTTTTAACTTAAACTTTAAGTTTTGTTTGTTGATGCCGTACGTTTATTTAACGCCACCAACAGAAAAAATATACACACGTTCTGTGTGGTTGGAAAGCCGCGGTTATGTAATTAGTAATTAAAAATTGCATATTATTAATACAACTTTTAGGTACAGACATAAATAAAGAAAAAAGGTTAGACAAATCTTGTTTAAAAAAATGCGCCAACAAACTCCGTCTAACAAAACAATGACCCACGGACCCGCGGCACGCGGCCGCGACGATGTTTCTAATAGATTCGAGTTTGTGCCGAGATATTTTTAGAAGCGCGTTTTTAGGGTTCCGTACCCGAAGGATGCCAAACAGGACTCTATTACTAAGACTTCACTGTCCGTCTGTTTGTCTGTCTGTCACTAGGCTGTAACAACAAACAGAATAAAATAAATATTTCACGGGGGCTCCTGATCCATACAACAAACCTGATTTGTTTGCCGCTTTTTGCTCGACAGGTAGACACTTGAAATATTCAAATGTTGTATAGTTAATGTAACCGTACGTAACCCTGCATGCGTGAGTCCGACTCGTTGGCCTGTTTTAAAAAAATATATATCAATAAAGAACATAATATCATTAACAATTTTCAGGTTTTATTATTATTATTGCAATAACACGTTGCTCAAGCCAAATGTTTATGATAGATTACCATTTACGTATTGTATAACATACACCTATCACATATTATGTCTTGTTTTCATATCGGTTTCCATGTAGTTCGTGATCGGCCTCAAGGTAAATTGTATAGCGGAATTACTAAGAGCCAAACAAGTGGATGTAGTTGGTTAGCTGGTTAGTCAAAGACTAAAATTAGATAGGTTTCTAGTCTAGTTTGTTTATAATAGACTCTGTTCGAAAGTACAATTCGTAATAAAACCGGCCAAGTGCGAGTCGGACTCAAGCACAAAGGGTTCTATTGCGCATAAATGTTGTATAGATATAGGAACCATTATCTATACAACATTTGAATATATAAAACGTCTACTTGTTGCCGTTATTAATATCGAGCACCAAATGGCAAAAAACTCACGTTTGTTTTATTCTGTATTTAGTATTTGTTCTTATAGCGGCAACAGAAATACCAATATCAACTAGCTATCTAGGTTCGTGAGATGTATCCTGGCTGTATAGGCTGTAGCCTGGTGACAGACAGATAGACGGACAGTGGAGTCTTGGTAATAGAGTCCCTTGCCCTTTGGGTACGGAACTCTATAAAACATTAAACTGTCACTAATTATTTAACATTCATAAATGGGTAAGTAGGTCATCTCGTAAACAGAGAGCACAAGAGCACCGTCTAATGTAGTTGAAAAACGTAGTACTACGGAGATTTGCCACCATCTAGGTCAAAAATAATCTGCAATATCTCGTATAAAATATCCGTATAAAATGTTTATCATCATCATCATCAGCCACTCGACGCCCACGGCAGGACACAGGCCTCCTTCATAATTTTCCTAACCATGAAGGGTTTTGCCATAATCGCCACGCTTGGCAGGCGGGTTTGCGATCGCAGTATGCTGTGGAAATCTCAGGAAGACGCTGCTGCCCGTCTCCTGGTAATGTATTCCCTTAGTCGCCTTCTACGACATCCACGGAAGAAAATGGAGTGACGCTATTCTTAATCCGGTGCCACACGGTAAAGTGTTCAACACCAAAAGAATTTATTTAACACCAGGTTACTTAACAGCAGTTAAAGTCGACAGCACATCGACTTTAACACGTTGCGTTACAGGTGACTTTGCAACTACAATTAAATGTAAAGTTTGGAGATCGACTGTACTAGCCGAGTTCGTCTCAGCTTGATAAATCAAATAGCTGCAAATCAGCTAGTGCCTGATTTGTTTGAGTAGGTATCAATATGGAACAGTTTTAATACACTAATAGCCTTTTAAATGACGTTAAACAAAGTCCCAACTCGATTAGTGCAATGCTAATCATCATCATCAACCCATTATGTCCCCACCGAGGGGCACGGGTCTCTTCCCTGAGGAAGGTATAGGCCATACTCCACCACGGGGGCCAAGTCCGGATTGGTGGAGGCTTGTAGACTAGTGGCTCGTCTACTGTCAGAAGTTGTCAAGCCGCCCTAAGGCCTCTGACTTGGCTTAACGACTGCCATCTATCGACGGCAGCCGGCACCAACAGCTTAACGTGCCTTGCGAAGCACGGAACCGCTCGGACAAATGCCACTAGCGTTAGGCACAGACGGCGACCCATCCATGCACTGAACGCGCCCTGTGTTGCTTTACCTTCGTGATCGTTTAAGATCACTCAGGCAGCCGGGGCTACGAGCAATGCTAATAGCACCACATAACTTGGAAATACACAATATTAGAATTACGAAACTTCACAGTTTGACCTACATTGCTGTTGTACCAAATCCAGAAACGCGTTGCTGAAATTTCTGTTTCATTCGCTTAATTTTACCTTATTACGATTTAATAGGTACTTACTTATACAGTAAACGGAGCGTTTAAAAATACCCAACAAAGAAAAACAATGGTATAAAAATTATAAAATAGCTAATTTAAATGCAGGAAGATGTTCATAGAAATAAAAATACATTGTATGCATCTATGTAAAACTAATATTAATTAGTATAAGAAATCATGCTGGATTTTTATAATTACCGCAAATAAATACATAAATGTAAATAATAAAATCATCGTGAGGAAACCATCCATTTCCTTCCGTGGATGTCGTGGAAGGCGACTAAGGAAATAAAATTACCAGGAGACGGGCAGCAGCGTCTTCCTGAGATTCCAACTGCGATCGCCAACCCGCCTGCCAAGCGTGGCGATTATGGCAAAACCCCCCATGGTTATGAAAACCACGAGGGAGGCCTGTGCCCTGCAGTGGGCGTCAAGTGGCTGATGAGAAAACCTGAGCACCTGAGGTGTTCAAATACCTCAGAGCATTAAATCGCATATCTATGGTAAGCACGCGTAGGTATCTCTTTCTCTCTAAGAAAATGCTGTGCCCTGCAGTGGAACGTATATATTCTGCTTGAGTAAGCAGTTCAAAACTCCTACTATATTTCAATCAATAAATTCAACTTTACTCGCTTTGTGGTCGAATAGAACTTTTCAAAACTAGTTCTTATCCCGCTAGAGATATAGGCCAGAGTTAAAACTGACTATCAACTTGGATGTGTGCACGACGTTTGTAGCTGATGGATACTTAACAAGTCCAGAAGTTTCGAGTGGACGGACATGATTTGAGCATTACGCTTTCTATTGTAGATACTTAACGTTTCCACCTTTTCACATTGGACGACAACCGCAACGATACGACATCATAGGACTGGTATAGCTTTGAATATTTAGACAGTTGTGCGGTCTGCAGAGATTACTCCAGCTATGTTTGCAAATCAAAGGACGGCTGCCCCCAGCGGGAATCGAACCCACGACCTCTTGGTAGTCAAACGCTGGACCGACAAGGCAGTTACGGTATGCCGTGAATGGATATCACGGATATGCTAAGTCAGAGCGTTGCCACCTTTAAAAGTCAGCCCCGGAGATTTCAGGGGTCATTTTCATTGAGACGACCGCACATTCCTAAAAAATTTAAAGAAAAACCTTAATGTAAAAATTTCAAAACTTGAAAATTGTGACTCATGTTATATAAAATCTACATACGTGTTTGTATAAGTTGGTATATATTTATTTACCCACCGTGGTTATTTAGATAAATAGAAATATTCTCCGGATTCGGAGAATTATAATGTTAACCTGGAGCTCGGACATGCCCCATTTAAACCCGTAGACTTCGGTTCAAACCCGGAAAGGTGGCAGCCCTAATGCTGACAGAGCAGGGGAGTCAGAGCTAGCAGGCTAGTCTAACTGGCGCCAAGCGCGCTCGATACGTTGTCGGCGACGTCTAGTCTAGCGGGATGACCCCGTTATCCCGCCTCCGGAAAAATGTGCCAGTGCCTTTGCCCGTTAGTACAAAAACAAAAAAAATAATAATTAGTTACATAAACCAATAACGTTGTAAATGACCGACAGTAGTTTTGGTCTAAAAAGGGGGAGGCCTTTGCCCTGCATTGGGATACCCGTATTACGGAGGCAACATAAAAAAAAATTGTAAATGCGAAAGTTTGTACAGAAACGGTTGAAGAAATTTGGATGACCTTGGGATTTTCAGATTAAATTCTGAAAAACAGCAACATTGACACACATAAAAGTTACCTCAAAATGCTTAAAACACGTCAATAAGAGTCTACAACTTTGATTCTACGACTTTCGGAAGTTCATTGTAAAATTTTCCAAAAACTTAATGTAGTTTTCGTGCTTAGACGATAGTTTAGAACATAAGTCGACCAAATAGGGGATTTTTAGAAAGGAGAAAGATATAAACGGTCTTTTTGGAAATCCATGGAGGAGGCCTATGACCAGCAGTGGACTTCTTCTGGCTGAATGATGATGATGAATAATGGCTTCAATTATTTGACGGTAAGGACGCTAACCTACATTTTAGTTGCAAAATCGCCCTTATCATAACTGAGCAGAATGCACGGATGTAAAGGTAAATCTACGAGTATACCTACAACTGCCACAGAATTTTGCCATAACCATACTCGACAGGTATCCTAGCTATTAATCACTCTTAAGTCGTAGGAGTTTCTAGGAAAGAAATAAGTACCTTTATAATAATAATAACTTCCACACAATGCAATCACTTGACCTGGTCCCAAACTAGGAAACCCTGTGCTATGGCAACCAGGCAAGGACGTCACAAACATGAAAGTACACCCAGGCTGAGGCCATTTGTACAACTGTACGGTGGCGCCCAGTGGGAATCGAACCCGCGACCCTTGTTTTGGTAGCTAAGCACCAATAATAATGAGTTTCATCTGAATTCAGCCTACTTGCGCATATATGAAAAATATGTATTTTTTACCGTGAGTTCTGCGATGTCAGATGAGCTGTAATTTCGAGATTAGATTTCCAAGTAACCGGAAGTAGCCGCCTTGATCCTAATTATTTTACTCTGAATCGGATTTATTAGTTGTCTCTATTTGCTGTGAGACAATTCTACTCACTAACTTTGCCAACAAAAAGTGATATTAACTCTGCGTAAGAAATTCCAGACGAAGAATTAGGTATTTGTTTTGTACCGTCACCGCTAAATTACAGTTAACACTTTACACACATTTCACTAGTAAAAACACACAGTCTTCCTATTACCAAGACTCACTGCACCTTGAAACGTCAAACGGCAGCCGTGTCACGTGGTCAGTTTGACGTCACAGACTTCACGCTGGGCGAAAGCTTGCTAAGGCGCCGAGGCCCTACGCGCCGCAGTTTTCCGCAATAAACTCCACGGGGGGCTAATAGCAAATTTGGTACATAATGGCATTTTTATACGGTTTATTTTCCCTTATATATCTAGGACAGCGTGCGAGCGCTTCAACTGACGGAACTATACTGAGATGTGGCCGAGTTTCCAAGCTCTTGGCAAATAAAATAACACTATTGTAAG
Organism: Yponomeuta cagnagella; assembly: GCA_947310995.1. NCBI lineage: Eukaryota > Metazoa > Arthropoda > Insecta > Lepidoptera > Yponomeutidae > Yponomeuta > Yponomeuta cagnagella. The sequence continues at coordinate 12,330,885 of OX371277.1, forward strand.
ATAAACAAGCCCATAAAATATTGGTTATACAGGGTGTAAAAAGATTCTACTACTTCACTTAGAGAAAATAATCGAGAGTGCGTAAAAATTTTATCAGTGGTTCCATGTCATTAATATGGAATAGCTGGTATTTTTTCGGGCTTTCAAAGATTTTTCCTCCATTTTCGAACAGATAAAGGGATTTTGTTAAGCCCTGTACAAGTGATCATTGCCCTCGAAACTTCACCTACAGGAGTTTACGTGGAAAATCATCTCGGTAACGTTTTAACGTGGTTCGTAAGATCCATTATGACCAACCTCGTAAACATTGGACGAGGGAATATTATTTTCCTAAGTTAACTTAAAAGTTACGGCAAACGAGAGTTACATAAAGTTTTTGGTTTGCCCGTTCGTGGAAATTTTGTTCGATTAACTTCGAAGAGAATTCAAGAATCAAACTAAAGGTTTACCGGACGTTAAATTTTTCATTTAATTATCTTTGAGACAGTTTATAAATAAGCAGGCTATATAATGTTAGATTGCAGGGCACCGGCATTCTTTTAGAGAGAGGTACTAGATGTTATTTTATAACAATATAAAAAGTGCATTTTAAAAAACTATGCCACTATAATTTAAAAACCCCTTCTGTTACTACCTCAGCCGTGATGTTGATGAAATAGTTTAGAAAGCATTTTAAATAGATACTCTAAAGTAGCAATGATCGTTTTACAGTAGATATTTTACAAATGTAACTCATGAGTTCGCAATATACTCGTATTTATCCAGTAAGTGGGAGGTGTGTTTCTTTAACCTTACAATTACGGAGGCGTAATACAAACATTACATTTTAATATGATACTAAACGAGTGCACAGTGTGTGGGTTTGACCCAAGTTGACCGACATTTTTTTGCCTTTGTAATTCTTAATTCAGAAACCGGCTATTATATTAATTCATCATTTATTCTATCATCTATTTCTTTGTAACCTAAGATCTATAGGTCAACGGCCTACTTTTTACTATCGGGACCGAAACAGAATTGTTAAAGAATGAATGACATTCTTTTATGGGTCTCTTTTCAATATTCCAGAATATTGTTAAGCTACAAAGGAGTTTTGTCAACACCATATGGTAGGGTTCGAGGAGACGAAACATGGGAAATTCTACATTACTGGCCAGTAAGTATAATTACATTCCGCTCTATTTACTTCCTTTGTGACAATAATATAACACCTTACGATATTCTTCGCGGACGGCTAAATCATGGGTTTCACTGTTGTAAGAAGTAATTTGAATTACTACGGGGTGATTTTGAAATCGTTATCAATATTTTGATGGAATGTTGAATGATGAAAATTGGTATAACATAATAATTTGTAAATATTCGTGATTTCCGACACTTGGCTCCAAACTGTGAATCCAAATTCAAAGTGGTAGGAAGTACCATAACGTTAAAAAATATTTTCTAATACGTTAAATATTTAAAAGTCTGTTATACGATATGCGTAAATAATTAAAAAAACAATAGGCATGATGACAAATTTTGAAAAAATATCCTGTAATGTTCCAAAAAGTAAATTATTTACAATCACTTTCATATTTTTGGTCACAGTTAAGGTTTGGTAGTAAAAAAATACATTTTCGTTTTTAGATTTAAAATTGCCACCGAACCTCTCGCCAGTGCCATGGCGTGCTAGTAACGTCACAGCTAAATAGTCAACAAAGCAAAGCTAATAGTTTCGTATATTATGCATATAATAGAATTCTAAAGGACCCGATCGGGCGACCATAACCATGGTTTGTTTTTTTTTCAAAGTCATAATCTAACAGAGCGACGGTAGCATAGTGGGTAGAACATTGGACTCGGTAGCAAGAGACCCAGGTTCGATTCCCAGTGCAAGCAAGTACCTATGACTTTGTTTTCTAAGTTATGTACATTTGTGAAGTTATAGTAACAATACCAGTCGCTAACGGTGAAGGAAAACATCATAACCTGAGTGTCTGAGCTATGAAATCGCTTGAAATCGCCAATCCGCGGTAGGCAAGCGTGGTGATTAAGCCCATACTCTCTCCCTGAAAGAAGGCCTGTGTCCTACAGTGAGACGTAATAGGCTGCTTATAATCTAACAGGAACCATTTAATAATTTGCGATTATGAATATGAATTTGAAAGAATACAAGTGGTGTGCGGTCCCGCAGTGCGGGAACACATAAATACAAACCCCAAATAAGTTATTTGTGTTCATTCCTAAACAGAATAAATTACGAGACAAGTGGCTTAAACTTGCAAGGCGACATACATCAGGAATATTGCCTTATACTCATCTTTTTTTTTTGTGGAGATCATTTCGACGTGAGTGTTTATTTAGTTTGCAATGTAAATTTTCAAATTGTATATCTTGTTTGAAATCTAAATTAAACAGAAATAAAATAGAAATAATAATATTTCAAGTTAAAAATTGTAGTAGCGGAGCGGTACAACGCTGGCAGGTCGTGGGTTCGAATTTATAGTTAGCCATAGTAGCAATACTACTCACTAACGGTGAAGGAAAACATCGTAAGGAAATCTGAGTGTCTGTGGTGTTTACACCTCTCAGGGTATATCCTTTTTTTGGTCCATGGACGCGGATGGCAAGGTCTTTACCCAGTAGGAAGCAGCGGTGGGTTGGTGATGATGATCCTTTTGCAGGTCTGATGATTTGCGCAAGGGTAATTTTTCAAAACGTCCCTTTGAAACTATCTCGTTGTAAACGTCATATGTATATTTAATGGCTCAGTGTAGATATAATTAACTATTTCACGCCTTATTGACTCCTTTTGACAACAATATAACGCCTTACGCCTTAAAATATACAACCGAGACAGTGAAATTATGGGTCTCACTCTCGATCAATTATATTAAACACCTATTTTGTAGAAGAGCTTGTGATATTCTAACAAGAATTACCGGAGTGTTGACACCTATTTGGAGGGTAAGTATAATGAATCTAATATTTTTTTGCCATTTTGAGGACATTATTTCTTTATTATCGGCTGAACAAAAAGTGAATATTAAAAATGACTTTCTTGTTGAGGCACTGAAAAGTTGAAACCAGTCACTTCAAAATGGTCAGTGTCTAAGACAAAAATCATAGGGCGCTTTGCCTAAATAAGTTGAAGACACAGGTATGATGCACGAAATTCACTAAACGATACTGAGAAGCGTCCCATCCCAGGCTTTTTGGCTAACCCGCTTAATATAACAAAGTGATAGGTACAGTCGACGGCCCATCAACCTTTACATAACATAACAAGCATAATATACGTCCCACTGTAGGGCACAGGCCTTCTCTCAGGGAGGGAGTAGTGGCTTAATCACCACGCGTGCCCACCACGGATTGGCGATTTCAGGCGCTGAGGTATGTGAATAGCTCAGACACTCTGGTTTCCTCATGATGTTTTCCTTCACCGTAAGCGAGTGGTATTGGTACTAAAACTTCACAAATACGTTATGGGCCACTTTGCAACCTCAGTGTATATAATTATTGACCTACTTTCGCCCGTACTTTCTGCTATTTGGCGCCTTTTCCCTTTTTTGACTTGACCTGTTCTTGAAGTCCTTAACATTACACATTGACAAACTAGAATTAGAGGACGCAGTTGAAGAATTCCAGTATTTAATATCGACCCCAATCACGTCACATCAGCCCAATGCAATGTCACCAAATTATACTCTAATTCGGATATCAATGCGGACAAATTATAAGTACTATAACGTATATACTATAACGTTAAAAATTTATACGACAGTTAGAAGTAGCTCAAAACTGAATTCCCCGATTAATTCAAATAATTTTGCTATATACATACAAGTGAACCATTTTGTTATATCCAGTTTTTATTTTAAATATATATATATATATGTATATATATAAGTTAAAAGTTATTTTAAAACTAATAACGATTAAAAAGGAGTTATTTGTTATACATTACGTTACGCAAAAGGATTATTAGAAGATTAGAAGAAGGATTAAAATATGAGAGTCAGTTTTTTCGGTTGATCTAACAATTATTTTAGAAGACCACACGTGAATACATTGCATTGTGTATTTAGTTTTCTTTCTGTTGTTGTGCATATTATGTTACTTATGTGCTTATTTTGTTTCTGTGATGTATCTTGTTGGTATAATAAATGTCTTTCTTCTTCTTCTTCTTCTTCAATGAAAGTACCTACTAAATTTTCAGGCAAAGATGCAACACACGCTAGCATGGCACAGTATCGCGCCCCATCTGAAACATCTACGTCTACTGGGATTGTACCAATTAGATCCGAAGACCACACCCAGTTGGAAGTACCAGATGCATTGGGTCTACATGCGTTTGGTATTTTGTATGCCGATCCTTTACTCAATCCAGGCCTGCGTTTATATTTACAAAGTAATGATAGGATTACAAAAACTTCTAATAACGCTATGACATAAAAGCATAACCAACTCATAATATACACCACATAATTATAACCCGCCACACATAAAGGCTCTTTTACACCAGAGCAACATAGTGCTACAGTATGGCATGCTACAAATTGTGCCATCCGGCTCTTTGTTGCATGCTACAATCGCCAAGATCATGCGGCCGATGTATATACGTGTTCGGATACAAGCTGCGACTGTTCGCCATATGACGCAAGGTGTTGCTATGCCGCACGATTCTTGCCACAATTTGTGACATTTTTAATTATTGTAGCATGCGGCCTTGTGGCATACCTCAATGCCGCACAGTGTTGCCTTGGCGTAAATGGGCCTTAACCGCCTCTGTCCACTCGTCATAAAAGTAGAACAGAGAATACTAATATTTTAGTATACTCTTATGTACTTTTCATGAGTGTGTTCTTTGAAAAGTGCTTCATATAGTAGAGTGATTCTCAAAAAAATAACACTCAACATAAGACACAGTCAATGATTTCCGAGACTAGTCAACAATTTAATTTGTATTATTCATCTAAAACTCGTAATGTATAATAAATATTGTGACTTGATGCCCGAAATAAATAAAAATAAATCACTCATTCATTGAATTGTAATTGGAATGTTTGTAGTTGACGTCAATAAATGTTTATTCTATTCTTTTCAAAGGAGAAAGACGACGTGAACAAAGTGATAGACTCGATGTTCCTATTCCTTTCGTTCACGACAAGTATGTCCAAGCAACTGGTACTCTGGCTCAGGGCTGATCAGGTGGAGGAAATACTCGATATTATGAAAGGTATAGTACCGAACTCATTAATTTCATCTATCTATCTACCTATCCAGCCCATTAATAGAGCCCACTGCTGGGCATGCTGGGCTACGCCAACTCCCTCCATCCTTCCCCATTCTCCGTCAGCATCTTCATAATTAACAGCATATTATTATTGTCATCGTCATAACATGATATATTCTTTGCATTAGACAAAAAATCCCTGTCGAAATTGTTATCCTAATTCTACTGAAATAAACTTTACACTTACTATCAAAGCCCAGGTTGCCAAATAATAAGTCTTTATTATCAGGGTGTAAGTTAGTCACTTAACTGACCAGTCACGATGAAACTACTGGTTCTGAATTACACTTCAGACGTGATACCGCTAGACCAAGGAGGCACTCAAGTGCAGAACGCGATCAACAACAAGTTAGTTCGAGTTTCTCCTCGGAAAGAGACCTGGAAGAACAGGGACCTCTTGCAACTTTACAAACCATTGACAGTTTGAGTCTGCGTGACTGTAGCAGAGGCATTAGCTGTCGTCGTGGTCGAAACCGGAGGAGAAGTCTTGAATGTGAAAAATGACACAAAACCCATAGAAAGCCAAAGACTATGACTGTCTTGTCTACAATGCTACTAAGTATGGCGTGGATAAGGCTCACCAGATGGCGAAGTACCTACAAGAGTGTCCAGGCGGCATCTCGGAGATGTCTTGTAGAGGTTTTCTTCAAAATATTGGATCCAGTAGGAATATATTATTTCATTTTGTACAACAAAATGCCAGCCAAAAACATAACACGTAGGAATTGTATGCTAAAGATAGCAAGTAAATTACGCGGCCTACTTGAAATCGAAGCTGAAACTTCTGTTCCTGAAGTTACTTTCTACTTCTCGAACTTCTAAGCAAACTGAGGATAATTCAGAAATGGCATTAATATATTTTGTTATATTTTATTCTTACTTTTTGGTTACATGTGAAACTGCAAAAAAAACGTAATAAGGTATGCGATTCTTTTACGAAGCCACTTTCCGACTGTTTTAACATAAATAAAGTCTTGAAACATAAACATTTAGAATAAATATTGAAAATAATAATCTTATTTTATTTACGTATATGGTATCGAAAAAACATTTCTCTTCTCAGCTAAAAAAGTGACTTCACTTGACTGCCGGGCGTTTTTACAGGTAGATAGATTTTCCGTCTTTCTGGTGTTAAAACGTAGTTAATTTTAAAACAACAATGAAAAATGGCCACAACCATCCCAATATCCAAGCATCCAAGCTAAAATACTCAGCGTTCGACGCATGTTCGATGGTTCCCGCGTTTCTCTTGCTCTCTTTTTCTATTGGTGAACCATGATATAGTTATACTTATCGTCAATAGATGGCGCTAGGTATACAAAGTTTAACTCAAAAGATCGATTAATTTATTGCATTCCCGGCTTACATTCTCGGTGATTTTGTTGATGAAGCTTGTGACAGTAGACTCAAGTTATGTATTACTGAAACGTAAAACAAACAAGAAAGAATATTTGTGAATGCATTTTGAAGTAATAGTGGTGTAAGTCCTACCAGATATGATTTACATACAATTGTGAGTAGTGTTGAATATTAGTTATATGAAACATAGGGAAGGTGGAAAAGAGTGACAATTTGAGTTTATTACTTACGAATTGTAGCTTTATGAAACAGGGCCCAGGAGAGCGGGGACGACCTACTCTGCCAAAAAATTGCACTTTAAAGCTTACCCCTAAATAAAAAAATGGTCTTCCTACAACCACAATATTTTTAAACGACCAATCCAACGATACCCCACACTATGGTGCAGACGAAAAAAATTGCATTCCTAATTTATGTGTTGGGGAGGTAACTTAATGTTTTTTTTTTTCAAAATTTTTGCTACCGTTTTTTTAGCGTAATAAATATCTATGGAAAATGTCAGCTCTCTAGTACTTATCGCCTCTGTGCTAAGCGGCGGACAGGCAGATGGATAGACGGACAGACAGACAGACAGACGGACGCACACGGCGAAACTGTAAGGGTTCCTTGTTGACTATGGAACCCTAAAAAGGCCGATACAACAGATCTCACTGAGTCGAGTGCTGCCGAAAAATAGGCTATTTAACAGGTTTTTGTAAACCATCTCAGATTTTTTTGTTAATTTTCATTGAGTGCTCAGAAAGTGGTAATTTTAAATTCTTTTGTGTATTTCTTCTAAAAAAGCAAATAAGAATTCACTTGTAAAATAAGCCGCCAAAACCCTATCTTGTACAATATGGCGTCGCATCAGGATCAGTAACGTCACTAAGGTCAGTAAGGAAACAAACATCAACAATACTACTAGGAAGAATGTCGACTCCATAGAAAAAAGAGGGGTACTAAAATTACTGTAACGCCATGTAGTGTGTGCCCCCAGTGCCGGAACTTTTAAATATTAGAAAAAGCAAACAGGTGTACTACTATAGAAACATATAATCCGAGAAAAATCTGAGAAATTTGTGGATTCTAAACTTGACAGATGCTGACAGATACTGACCTATGACGTCATCATAGATTCGGCCGATCCAGGCCGTTTTCGATAAAATGGCTACAGAAAATATTATCCTGGATTATTGGATAATGATCCATTTTTTTAGTTAAAATGCCTTAAATTGATTTTAAAATTCATAATTTATATGAATATATACACAATTCTTTTTTTCATACTGTCAAATAGCCTATTGCTAGATCCCGAAAGATAACCTTATAAGGCAAGATTCACAGCGAGAAAGTAAAATTTACTCTATTACTCGAATTCCAGGCCCCTTGTTAAATCCAAATGTGGAACACCACAAAGAGTTGCTTCTAACGACAGCCAAGCGTGCGAAAGTTCTCCTGTATCTCTTCAACTGTCTCTCCGAAGTGACTTGTTTAACGTGGGTCGCGTTCCCTCTGACCGTGCGGCTGACAGGTGGCACCCCTGAGTTTGCCATGTGGCTGCCGCTTAACGAACAAAAATTGTAAGTAATGAGAAACACCAGCAGGAAAAAAAATGGTGTGGAAACATAAATTCACACATTTATGCAAAAAGAAACAGAAATTCACACAATTTATCCCAAAGCAGGTAAAGATCATTACCAGCGTGCACTTGCTGGTTGCAGCGACTTATAATAAATTATTATTTGTATTAATTAACCAGGTACTGACCGGTTAATCAAGCTGAACTTTTAAATGTTGAAGTACAGATCTTTCCATTAACAGTTTTTATGAAACTATTCAATGTGGTGCAAACCTTTAGTTCATCATCATCATTCAGCCACAAGAAGTCCATTGCTGGACGTAGCCCTCCTCCATGGATTTCCAAAAAGAACGGTTGAAAGCGGCCGGTTGCATCCAGCGTCTTCCTGCCACTTGGATGAGGTCATCTGTCCATCTTATGGCTGGTTGTCCTACGCTGCGTTTGTCGATATGTGGTCTCAATTCGAGAACTTTTCGGCCCCATCGGCCATCAGTTGATGAACCTTTAGTTGATGTATTAAATTTTTAACAGCTTACATTTTTGATTTGCCTCAAAATGAAATCTATTTTTAAAAACCTATTTAGAGCCTAAAAATTCCACCCATGCCATGAAATTTCGCCCATGCCTGCACTTGCCCATTAGCTCAGTTGGCAGAGCGCTGGCACGGTTAGCCAGAGGTCGCGGGTTCAACTCCCGGCAGGGGTGAAATTTTTAGCCTCTGAATAGGTTTTTAAAAATTGTCTTCAGCACGGGTTAGTACAACAAAAAGAATATAATGAAATCTATTGTTGATGATTTGACATAGCAAGCGGACAGAGCAGGCCCGCCGCGGGTGGGCGTGCATTGGGCGCTTATAGTAATTTTTGTTTCATACAGCTCCATGCAATTTTGTCACAAGGCTGCGTGCCCTGTCCACTTGATATGAGCATATAAAACTCCTTTACGAAACTATTTGGTTTTAGTCTCTATGGAGTGCTGTTCTACATCTTGATCCAGACTACATGGGTTGGCATGAATAGCTCTACAGTGGACGTGTTGTTGGCTTATCTTCTTGAACAATGCAAGACACAGTTGTCTATATTAAGGTAACTTTTTATAGGCAGGCAGCTGAAATTGAGCATTAGGAATAAACTGTTTATTTGTATGAAGTGTCACTTGACACTTGAAAGTTTAAACTAATAAATCAAAATATTGGCATATAACTTAGTGAAGGAATTTTGTATTTACCATATTTATGTAGGTTTATTATTATAATAAATTAATAAATTGACTTATAGGTCAGACTTGGAGTCTCTTGTGGAAAGAAGTGAACAATTGTCGGAAACGGAGTTAATTCCATTTAAGCAGGCTTTTCAGAAATTATTTACATCTTGTTTACTACACCACATGGAAATCACCAGGTATGTCCTTGTTAAATTTATATTTAAAAATCTTAGGACGGAAGTGACAACTAAATTTGAATTTTTGTAACTTGTATTTTATTATAATTTTGAAAGTGAAAGTAAACTAGATTCGTTGTAACTCGCATCAGTGTTTTTGTGTTTACCGCTATAGCAGTGTTGTAGGGTGTTGCTGTGCATATATGACTTATGTACTTAAGAGTACCAAGTCCTTAGTTTTAATTCGTATTGGACTTGAAGATAAATAATATATTATTACTGTTACTGTTGTCCGTGGATGCGGATGGCAAAGGACCATGAGCGATGGCATAAAATTCGAGACCAAGATTAGTGAGTGATCATTGTTAATATTTCAGATTATCCAAAGCCGTCGATGAAGTGTTCGGTGGTGTATTGTTCTATCAATTTCTGGTTACTGGTTGGATTATCTGTACCACAGCTTACCGATGCATAAGTGTAAGCATAATTAAGCGTTATATTAGCAGATTTATTGCCTACTTTAATAGTTACTATGTCACAGCCAATTAGTTTAATCGACATACCAACTACCTACACAGCTAGGAAGATCATTTATTAAATGCCGCCATTAAATTGAATAGCTAAGACATAAGAAGTCAACGTTTGGCCAAAAAACTAGGTGGTCAAGGCAAATAAAATATCGCGAACCGTCTGCTTTAAAGAAAGTTAATCTTACATTTTTGTATTACTGTATTGTTCATTCAATCACGATTTTTGCAAATTTGTGTATTTTAAAGTGCTTACAATTTTATTTCATCATCATCAACCCATTATGTCCCCACCGAGGGGCACGGGTCTCTTCCCTGAGGAAGGTATAGGCCATACTCCACCACGGGGGCCAAGTCCGGATTGGTGGAGGCTTGTAGACTAGTGGCTCGTCTACTGTCAGAAGTTGTCAAGCCGCCCTAAGGCCTCTGACTTGGCTTAACGACTGCCATCTATCGACGGCAGCCGGCACCAACAGCTTAACGTGCCTTGCGAAGCACGGAACCGCTCGGAAAAAATGCCACTAGCGTTAGGCATAGACGGCGACCCATCCATGCACTGAACGCGCCCTGTGTTGCTTAACCTTCGTGATCGTTTAAGATCACTCAGGCAGCCGGGGCTACGAGCGATTTTATTTACTAAGCAGCAAATTATTTTTGCAATTTCAAAGAGCTTGTACTCCTAGAAGGCTTTTATCAGAAATGTGCCTATTGTTTACCGAAAGAGTGAAATTGAGTCCAAAATAAATTGAAATAAATTTAGATTTTTATCCCAACAAATCTAAATTCGCGTTAAGTTGAGTTAAATTGACAATTATGTCACGAAATTTCGTCAAATAATTCCAAATATCTACAAAAATATATAAGCAGCCCATATACGTCTCACTGCAGGGCACAGGTCTTCTCTCAGAGAAAGAGTATGGGCTTAATTACCACTCGTGCCCGCCGCAGATTGGCAATTTCAAGCGCTGAGGTACGTGAATAGCTCAGACACTCAGGTTTCCTCACGATGTTTTCCTTCACAGTTAGCGAGTGGTATTGCTACTGTAACTCACAAATGTACATAACTTAGAAAACAAAGTCATAAGTACACGCCCGCACTGAGAATCGAACCTGGGTCTCTCGCTTCCGAGTTCAACGTTCTACCCACTACCCACCACCGCACCGCACTTTTTTTTTCTAGAAATATAGTAAAACTATAAATAATGTGAGGTAATATTTTATCTATTTTGCGAGCATTTTATTTTGGGAACGATTTATTCATTTTGGTATGCATTTACTTAATTTTGGAACCCACATTCATCTGTCAGGATCGTGGCAAGTGGCAGTCCCTAATCTCTGCCTACCCCTCTGGGATACATGCAGGAGGTTATGTATGTATATATGTACATATTATTCTAAAACCTGGAACTAGAAATAGAAATAGAAAATGTTTATTTGTCTTCAATATAGTAAGGCACAATAATCGCTAATGCATTTAACTGCCTTTAATTCCAGACAACTAAGTCATCTAAATAATCATTAATGTTATAGTAGCCCTTATGGCACAAAGTGTGCTTTACACACTTATTAGTTAAAAATGTGAAAGCTTGTTTCGATGTTTATCACGCTTCGTTAAAAATAAAAATGTTGCAGATGGATCCAGCTTCAGTGGAGTTCTACTCTATGATTTTATACTTGTGCTGCATTTTAACAGAGGTCTTCTTGTTTTGCTACTACGGGAATGAACTCGTTCATGAGGTAATGCATTTGAGTATTTAATGCCAAATTTTTTACCTAACTGCTTATTTTATTTATAAAGAACTAGTGTAGGTAATCCCGGCGGAGACTGAAAAATAGTATTTAATGCTGAGGCTCCGACCATTTTAAAAGTGTACTGAAATATATAATTCTTAACATAAACAATTTGTTACCTTTGAACAAATTTATTTTTATTAATTTTAATTTAATATTATTTATTTTCATTACATTCGAGCTTTGGAAATCAACGGAAAACCTCCAAAAGTGATGTCATAAATTTAAATATAATTATAGTACTTAATTACAGATGCTTCTGTAGTTTTCTATAGTTGTAAATGTTAGTGTTTTCATTTAGTACAATGAAGTGGGAATTAAATCAAGAAATCATATATAGGTAATATGTGAACTAGAAAGATTTAATAAATTGTATGTAATGTTGTAAAATAATCCGGTGAACTTTAGTTCAATATATTAGGGGTTAAAGTATGAAATTGCCGTTTTATTGCAATAGGTTCTTTGAATTGACATAGAATCTTCATGGTTTGAGGTTTTCGAATGAAACTTTTTTCAAATGGTTTCTATGATGTTCTTTTTTAAAAAAATGTGAAACATTTGAATATCGACTTTCAATTGTTTTTGTTATTCAATTTAGAAAAGAAAGATGGATACTGCGAAAATTAGAGTGATTATGAGGCACCCATTTTTCGTATTTTTTATTTTATTGATTTGACGCAAGTGAGTCAATATTGTGGGTAAGGTAACGTTAAACCATGCCGCTAATTGCTGGGTAGTTTGACTAGGGTCGGCTTCCACTATCTCTCTTAATTCATCGTTATTCACCTGTGTGGGCGGTCTTCCTCGTGGCTCGTTCTTTAAGTCGAAATTTCCATCACGAAAGCGTTTAAACCAAAATCGCACGGTGCGTTCATTAGTAGACCCCTCTCCAAACGCAGCATTGATATTGCGGGCTGTTTCTGCCGCGTTAGTTCCGCGTCGGAACTCGTATTCAAAAATCACTCGAATTTTCGCAGTATCCATCTTTCTTGTCTAAATTGAATAACAAAAACAATTGAAAGTCGATATTCAAATGTTTCACATTTTTTAAAAAAAGAACATCATAGAAACCATTTGAAAAAGTTTCATTCGAAAACCTCAAACCATGAAGATTCTATGTCAATTCAAAGAACCTATTGCAATAAAACGGCAATTTCATACTTTAACCCCTATTATTCGCTAACGCAAGTATCAAATGTAACATGTAATAGCAGTCGATATTTAGTACAGTCGACAGCAGGTCAACCCTACACTTTAGTTGCAAAGTGGCGCATATCGGAACTGAGTAGAGTGCATGGATGTAAAGGTTGATGTGCTGCTTCTGTACCCAGTTGTCTCATAATATAAAAGTATGTGTAGACTTTAGTTTCACTCGACCTTCCATCTACATTTTTGAAAGAAAGAAAGATTTACAGTGCACAATTGTGTTATTTCTAGAGCGGGCAATTGACTGGCTCAGTTTACAACACGAACTGGTTGAAGATTTCAGTGGAACAAAGAAAATCTATCCTCATATTTTTGGAAAGAGTCAAACGCCCAATACAACCAATGGCTGGAGGGCACATACCACTTTCTTTGAGCACCTTTTTAACGGTAAATAATCTGACATATTTCGAGAATCAAATAACAGATCCACAAATTACGAGAAGTTCTTATAATTTCTGATATTTTTGTTGCAGATTATGAGATCATCATACTCATTTTACGCGTTCTTGAAAACTACTCAAGAATAAACTCTCTAAACTTACGCACTGTCATAATAAGAGTTACAGATGTAATTTTTATTTATTGTGGGAACATGCCATACACCTTTCAATGTACCTACAGTAAGTAGTTAATGGAGAACTTGCACTAAAAATGTTTAAATAGAATAGGAGAGAGGGCACGTTAAAAGATAAATAAAGGTAGTTTTTCTTTTTTATCTGCGACTAATACTTTTGATAATATAACCAGTCGAAAAGTCAATATAGTCACGTGGTACTAAAACGCACCATACAAATCGACCTTACACTATGACGTCACTCCCTAACGTAACGCCTGTAATTTATGAAGCATTTATGATATTTGAGTTATCTCGTAAAATAATGTTTTTATGACTGTACACCCTTATAAAAAACGTTCAAAATTCAATGAAAAAACAAAATCTAATAAGTTTTATGTTATAAGAGTAACTTTATTTTTCGCATATTTTGTGACCCCGAAAATCCCGAAAAAGATATTATTATTGTTTTATTTTGAAAAAAGTCCAAGGTTTCATATGATTTCTATGGTATAAAAGCAATGCCACTCCAATCTAAGTTAGACACCAGTTCCCCATTGTGCCTTTAGAACATAACTATACTCTTCACACGCTAGATGTCTTCTCTGCTGCGTTACGGGTGACATTACAACTTTAAAAACCTGCCTGTCCATACAACGCATTTTGCAATTCCCCACGTCCACAATTAAAAGTTGTATGTGCGAAGATGTAGGTATTGAAAATGAGTGCGAATATGTAACTCATTGACTTATCCCAATACACTAATCTGTCCGACTCATTGGACCGTAAAGTTGTCAAGATTAGCTATAAACAGTACTTTTTTAGGGGTCCGTACCCAAAGAGTGCCAAACGGGACCCTATTACTAAGACTTCATTGTCCATCTGTCTGGCTGTCTGTCTGTCCTTCTGTCTGCCTGTCTGTCTGTCACCAGGCTGTATCTCATGAACCGTGATAGCTAGACAGTTGAAATTTTCACAGATGATGTATTTCTGTTGCCGCTATAACAAAAAATACTAAAAACAGAATAAAATAGATATTTAAGGGGGGCTCCCATACAATTTTTTTGCCGTTTTTTGCTCGATATTATTACCGGCAACAGATAGACGCTTGAAATATGCACAAAATATTTAGTTCTATATTCGCTTCAAAAATAAATAATTGATTTGAAATAAAATAAATATTTAAAGGGGGCTCCCTCCCATAAAACAAACGTTATTTTTTGCGGTTTTTTCTCGATCCTTGTGTCTATAGATGTTGTATAGATAATGGCACGGAAAACTTCGTGCGCAAGTCCGACTCGCACTTGGCCGGTTTTTTGTCAGATTACAGAACATCACACCCTTTACATCCGTGCATGATCCGTGCACTCAATTCGGTCTCGTTCCGGGTGAATTTGCTACGAAAATATAAGATACTGTGCTGTCCATTGTATCACTATGTAATACCACAGGAAATAAATCCCTGTCCCACTAGTGTACCTACCAGTAAGTGTCAAAATAAATAAAGTTTCAACTGTAAGCTCATGGAATTTTTTGGAACTTTCGAACCTGATATGGGACTTAATTTTTTTATATATTAATAGACCGTCTCTGTAACGTCAAGTTTCTGACAAAGCCACTGTACGTGCAAAGCAATTTATTCTCGACGATGCGGGGCCCGATGTGGCTTGTTGCCGCGATTCAATTTACCGCCGACACAGCACTAAGTAGTGATGGGCATCACGCTCTACTAACTACGCAAATCACCCCTATTCACGATGGGCTGAAAATCAGCTTTCGATTAGTTTCTACTGTATTAAATACCTACTTTCAAAGAATGTTATCGGTGATTCTTGCCAGCTGCGAGATTTACAGGCTTCTCAAAAGAAACCGTTTCATAAGTATGTACCTACAGACTCCTGAAAGGAAACCATGTCATAGTATGACGAAAAGTCGTTCATAAATTATTAGTAATATAACCTGCAAAGGTATTACTTGGTCCAACTGGGCTTACTTTTCGTTTCAGACACAATCGAATTTTTCATACAAGCTTTATACAATTTTTTCGTAAAAAATACAATTACTTCGTTTTGTGCAGAATTTTTCTATCTAATAGAAGCAACATCCGGCATATATAAGTCTATGAAAGCCAATTTTCAGCCCTTCGTGCTATCTGGCAGTTGTCAGTGTTATTTATAAAAACAAAATAAATCATGTTATCTTATAAATAGAACTGTAAGGTTTAAATTAAGATAACAAGTATATTTTATTTTATTCTATTTTATTTGGTGTATAAAACAGATCACAACCATTACACGATATAAAAGTAATAATATGTAATAAAAGTATTAATAATATTTTAAATAGTCTACAGGCATTCCAAAGAAACTTTAGTGCTTAGGTCTCCTTCTTCCAACTTCTTGTTATACTTGTTAGTTTCGTTGAGAAAAACAACCCTACAGTTACTAACCACCCTAATGGTACCTCTTTGAACCACTTAGGTAATCTCATTTCAGTGAGTGCTCCAGACTCTTCAATGTGCGTCGTCTAACATCACCTATCCCAATAACTACATACTATTAGAATTTATTACTGTAATAAAATTCAGATGCCACAGTCTTATTCCAATCGCATTCTTCTGGTAGGCCTGGCTATACGGTTTACCTGGCTGGTAGGGTCTATGTAAGGCGCCACGCTCACCTAACATTAAAAATCTCTCTAGGGCTCCTGCCAGCTCTCTTATCGGTCTGAACTAGACCTGTGCACCGATACGATTTCCCTTGGCGGCACGGGCGAAAAAATCAGTTGGCGGGGCGGCGTAATGGGCGTGAAAGGCATGTATGTAGCTCAACAAACATACTATACAGCCTTTTACGGAAGAAAGTGCCAATAATTCGTTGATTTGACCAAGTGTGTAATTGTTGTATTTAACAAGGCCGCATCAATTTCACGCCGACGACGACGGCAAAGAACGGCGGTACCTGTGTGGTCGAAGCCACGGCCGGCGGGGCGCGGCGCACAGGACTAGTCTGAACGTACTCAGCCCAGGGCACGGTACTGAGCACTTGACTGCAGTCGCATAGTCGCTCGCAACCACTTCAGACACGACGCGTGCAATATTAAACGCACTCATCCGGAAGGTTCGTCTGTCTGGGTTATTGTCAGTTGAGATTTGCACAAAACACTGTGTAATTGCAATAGGTAGATGTTTGGTTAGATGATTTGCACGTATCGATCTTTTCTTTGCTATTAGTTAGGCAGACATAACACCGGTTTTCAAATTAAAAAGATCTGAATAGGTAAATATTTTAACATAGTCACTGGAGTTCTGAACTCCGCTTTAACGAGCCGATGTCGGTTTTGGCGATAAACAAGGCGTAACTAAGCATATACACCGTCCACAAAATTGGCTTGTTTGCTTACCAATGTTTACTTACCTCCTTTATTACGGGGGAAACTGTTTGAAAAATCAACTGTTCAATTAGTATCTCAAAAAATACTAATACTCGAAACTACAACACCAAATGGAATATTCCATACATTAAAGTTTTCTTTTCTCGTCAGAAAAGGTAATTTTTATTTGTCAGTATCTCCCCTCTCTCATTCGGGAGGTCATGGGTTTGAAACCCGGTATGTACCAATGACTTTGTTTTTACATTTCTGCAGTTGTAGTAGGAAAACATCGTGAGGAAACCCGGGTGTCCCAGATGTTCACATACCTTAGCGCTTAAAATTGCCAATCCGCGGTGGGCACGCGTGGTAAATAAGATCATACTCTCTTGGGGAGGGTAGCTAAGACGAGGAGCTAAGACGATTTTAGTGTTTCAAGCATCGCGAGGAAACCTGACTGTTCTGAGATAAGTAGTGAGAATGAGGTATAAACTCCCTGGATAGTAACAAATTAAAAAGTTGCGTGACGTAATACGCAAAAAACGGCGTGGCAAACTCGCTAAAAATGTTTAGTTTCATCAAGGTAACGCCCCAGCGTACAAGTCCAAAGTTGCGATGGCTGCCATCAATGATGCTGGCTTCGAATTGACGGAACATCCTCCATATTTTCCAGACCTTGCTTCCAGTGACTTTTATCAATTTCCAAGGTTGAAAGATTATCTAAGAGGCCAGAAATTCGACGATGTTAACGCAGTGATAGCTGCAGTACAAGGTTTTTTAGAGAATCAAGATGAAGATTTTTTTAAGGAAGGAATTTTAGGTTTAAAAAAAAGATTTAGAATAAGTGTATACAACTAAAAGGTGGCTATGTTGAATAATAACATAACATTTAATAAAAGTTAACTGCATCTGATTCATTCTCACTACATATGGGTTCACCCCACCAGTACCTCAGCTACCGTCAGCTCTCGAAAATCCCTAGTAGATTGGTAATTTCAAACTAATCACCATGTTTTCTGTTCAATTTTATTCTATTAAGGCTGCTGTTATGTAGGGCAATCTAACATTTTTTTGTACAAATAAATTAGTACACTTTTGATATATGTGGTGTAAGGGTTTGATAGATAATAAAATTACGGACATTGAAGACATATTTTTCTTATCCCGTACCTACGTTTTGGTTAAGAAAAATTTATTTAAAAATTAATAATTTTGGAAACAACTTTTCTTTACTAAAAACTACTTACGGCAAAACTAAAATGTATTTAAAATATCCGTAGTTTTGTAGGTATTCGTGTAGACGCATGATAATTAGACATAAACAATTGTAGTGCCCTTACGGGGTGTCATGTAGAGCATCAATTATTTTGTATAACACATATGAAAAGAGTCCAACGTTAAAAGCCTCTAGTCCAAGTGCTCTATCTATTCTAAAATTAAGCTACAGAGTTGACATACTGCTGAAATACTAAATTATTAACTCGCCGGCAAAAATACGCCAGCGACAAAACTTCAGTGGTGGCACTGACGAACGTCACGTCCTCAGACATACTTGATACTCCATCGTTCTCTACATCAACAACCAACCTAACCGGACCCTTTGGCAATCAATTCTATACCTTAGGTCCTAAGCATTATAGAGTAGAGATATAAAAAAAAAAAATTTGGTGAGCCAGTAACGAATGCCGTAGTGTATTTGACACGATGAGTAGGGGATTAAAAATGCAGACTGGGGCAAGAGTCTACTGAGCTTATTTACTCAGTTGAGTGATGCTGGCACGGAAATATCAGCTTTGATACTATTTTATAGTTTTAAAAACACTGCAATATCATTCAAATAGTGTCATCATCATCAACCCATAGCAGCCCACTGCAGGACAAGGGTCTCTCCCTGTATGGGAGGTTTTGCCGTAATCTCCACACTTGGCAGGCGGATTGGCGGTCGCAGTGTTTGGTGGTTTGGTATCACAGGCCAACGCTGCTGCCCGTTCCCTGGTTTCCGTTTTTTAGTCGCCTCTTACGACACCCACGGGAAGTAATGGGGTGGCTCATTCTAGACCGGAGCCACACGGCGCTTCAAATAGTGTAACCATTGCGACATGCATAGCCGCCTTGCGCGAAGAAAAAATGTTGGACGAGTTATACCATTGAAATGCGATTAGTTAGTGATCTGTGAACAGTGTCAATAGAACAATCGTTGCCATGCTGAAACCATATTAAAAACAATTTAGAAGACTCGCCCTCCTATACATCCATAGGACTGATTCAGTCAGAACGTAAATCATGGCGTCGATACATAAATTTCCTTATAAAGTAGAGTAGGATGAGGCGTAACATTTGGTTGCACTGACCCAAATTTAGATTATCATGGCAATGGTAGTGTTAAATAGTCTTAGCTCACGAAAATCAATTATATACTTAGTAAAGGAAACATCTCGAACAAGTATTTGTTGTGTTTCAAGAGTTGCAGTCAGCGGTGGTAACGCGGTTGGTAGAGCACTTGCCTCACGTTCAAGAGGCCAACGCCAACCCGCCTGCCAAGCGTGGCGATTATGACAAAACCCCTCATGGTTATAAAAACCACGAAGGAGACCTGCAGTGGGCGTTACATGGCTGATGATGATGATGATCACAGAATCTGCGACTCAATCAACGTTACACTGTTTATACCGCTAACTTCAGTAGTCTTGATTTTGCGAAGCAAAAGTTTTCTTTTTGTGTGCACACTATGTGATGTTTTACTTTATACACGTTGAATTTAATTTGGCACCATTAAAAGTTGAAAATGAGACACAAATTTTTACTTCACCCATACTCGAGCTTTTTAAATCTTCTATTAAAACATTCTGCATATTTCTGCGTAGCGAACGCAATTTGTATTTCCTCGCACAAAAACGACCGATACTTTTACTGAAAACACAGAAGCAGAGCTAGAAATAATATAAGGTTTGGAGGGTGGCTCAATATCGACAGACTAAGATAAACATAATATCGTCCTATCTAACGGAATTCCCCGGCGATATAACAAAGCACTAATGTTTCTTTCCTATTTTCTTATGTGTAAGAAACGTGATATTTTTTCTGGTATCTTCGTAGTGTTATTTTGTTTACGCGCTTCATATACCTACCCACAACTTTTAGAATTTGATACCCTGTTTTAGGATTAATTCAATTCAATTCAATATTTATTCCAGGCTTAAGTCTATATAATGCCATTAAAAACATGAGTTGTAAAAAATTCAAGTCTCGCAACTCAGTTCTTCTACCGTAAAAAGTTTTGAGCTCCACTTAATACCATGTAATACCAAGCCGGTGAATTTATTCAATAAATAGATTGACTTGGCAATCCCACTAAACAATCTAATTAAATATAATATGTATTACTTTTCAGATACATTAGTTTTCATGCGATGGCCAAGTCGTTTCATTTATTGAATACCTAAATTAACCGATTTGGTGGATCTCACAACTTTTTACGGTATTAGAACTGAGTTGCGAGACGTGGTTTTTTTACAAGTATTGTTTTTAATGGCATCTCATTGCTTTTTGTTAGTGTTCGTTCATGGCAATTTCGGGGAATTTAGTCTACTTAATACTTTGCGGGATTTTGGTACAACTTCATAAGACATGTCCCATTCTTGCTTTTTCATTCCGTTGACCATTTTACAAGCTACCTTTGAACATAATTATATCTGGGTTCCCATCTACACCTATTATTCCATTATTATATTTACGTTACTATTGCAACATAACAGTAATTACACCAAAGCGTTACAATATTATACACATTATACAGGTACACTGATTCATTCACTGCAAATGTAACATTGTAATCCTATATATTTATATGGGATTACAAAGTTATTTATGCAGTTAGTGTAGATACACTAACTTTAAATAACTTTTTTCTAGATAGAAAACTGGACCGAAAATGCACAATAATTTATTTTTTCCTTGATTTGTACACTAAACACTAATTGTATTCTAAATTTGAAGCTTCTAGGTCTGCTAGAAGTGCCTTAGAGTTTTGATGATCGGTTAGTCAGTCAGTGACAAATTTAAGAAATTTGACTAGTTATAATTCTTAAACAACTGGTTCAAATTGAATGAAATTTGAAATATACCATGTTTATACAATGCCTGCTTGATGACTGAAAATTAACGCTTCTATTTTTATCCATGACGAAGTTATAGGGGGTCGAAAATGGCCTGCCCCTATATTACGCACACTAAATCCGGAGCGATTCCAATCGTGTAACTGTCAAATTAGTATGGAATTTGACAGTTAGACGATTGGAATAGCTCAGGATTTGGTGCGCGTAATAAGGCCCCTGAACTGCTTCGTGAAAAGGATGGTACGGCCGTGTCGCTTTTTTGCTCTACCGGGCATTGCCGTGCCCCCAGATAAAATGCAAATAAAATTTAAGTACTTTCATTCAATTAAATTACTTAGATGATCAAATTGTGTAAAAAAACCGGCTAAGTGCGTGTTGGGCCACGCGCAGTGTAAGGTTCCGTAGAAAGAAGGGTTTTTTATCTAAGTACTTTACAGAGCTACTAACGTCATCAAAGTAATTTTCAATGGAATTTGTATGAAGTTTTCCTTTTTTTTGGTCGCCTATTACTCGTTAACTTGTAAAGCCTACTTAGCCGTGATAGTCTTCCTTTTAAGTTCATTATATGTGCTACTGCCCTAAATTTTTTCACGTTTCCACAATCAACCGTTTAGCTGGGAGATGGAGGGGGGCTACTAACAAAAATTGCGCTTTAAACATTAATATTTCGCAAACGGATCCCTAAATTGGAAATAAGTTTCCTACAGTACTAATATTTTAAAAGACCACACTATGGTGTAGGTGAGAAAAAAAAATATCCCATTACTAATTCGGGTGTAGGGGTGGTAATTGTTTTTTTTTTAACATTTTATCGTACCGTTTAGTCGGCGTGACTAATATGTCTATTTATGCCAAATTTCAGCTTTCTAGTCCTTGTCGTCTCTGTGCTAAGCCGCGGACAGGCAAACCGATTGATGGACATGGCGAAACTAAGGGTTCCTTGTTTACTACAGAACCCCAAAAAGGATGTAAAAAGATGTAAACTGTCTATGCATAAAAGAGAGAGAGATATAGAAAGTAAAGGGCAAAGAAAGTATCAATGAATTAAAAAAAACAGAATGAAGACGATTCATATAATATAATGTACTGTAGGTAATATTTTTTTAAATTTCATTACTTAATAGAATAGCAATAAATACAACTTAATTAAAACGCTGTTTTGAAACTAGAACTCTGTTGTGTCTATCATCAGCGATTTCTCGAAAACTCGAAAATGAAACATGAACAAATTGATTTATTACACATTTCTTAGATGATTGAGTCAGAGACGAACTAAGGGAGGGCTATGTCACCTTTACCATTCGGAAAGGATGGAGCTTAAATTTAGGCAAAACTTGAAACTAGTTGCTTATTAGGTCCTGCCGATGACCTCTCTCTGTCCGCCACTTAAGATTCCAATACGTTTTTTTTTCAATCCTAGTATTGCACTTATCGAACAAGTTAGCCGCAGGATGTGAAAAAAAAGTGGTTCGTACTCTTACTCATTCCACAACGTTTGTACGAGCACCCTGCTGTCAAATATATTTTATTTTTGTCTCACAAGATTGATTTTTCTACCCTAAATAGGTACTACGATGGGTAAGCTTGTGCTCCGCTTAGAATTCAAATACTTACCTTTATTGCCTTAATTGTACCTTAACTGTTAAAGAAAGTGTTGGTTCTTAGAACGAATAAGCGTTCAACAACGTTTGTAAATAATCGCACCACTCGATCAAAAAACTTTGGTCTTTGCATCTGCGTAATGAGATGAATTATACAGCGCCCAGTGGCACCTTCACTCAGCT
Organism: Yponomeuta cagnagella; assembly: GCA_947310995.1. Classification (NCBI taxonomy): domain Eukaryota; kingdom Metazoa; phylum Arthropoda; class Insecta; order Lepidoptera; family Yponomeutidae; genus Yponomeuta; species Yponomeuta cagnagella. Next base: position 12,353,804 of record OX371277.1, read on the forward strand.
GCAGTGCCTGGGACATAATTTTTTAGATGGAGTATACTTGCCTAGCACCTATACCATCCTGACAGTTTAGTCGGCCTAGCCCACAAAAAAGTCATGTGAATTTGATTAACTATATTGCACTTTTGATTGATTCTACTCTTAGTATTAACAGTGGATAAGCTTGGAGCCCCTAAACTAACACCTGCATACTTCCCTGGCGGTTTTGTTTTTCTAAAGTAACTTGGAGCGAAGAAACTTTCCGGCGAGTTTCGTAGCACCTGGTCTCATTCAAGCAAATACAAGCAACGAGAAAAACAGACAAGTTAGTGGCAAAATCTTGCCTTGCCTAGACCCCGATGGAGTTTCGTCTTCTTACGCTAAGTTTAGTTAGAGATTACAGCTTCATGCTTCATAGTTTTGAAGCATAATAAAACAATGGAATTTACGTGTGCTAGAGTGTATTAGAGTTTTTGTAGTCACACTTAACTTTGCTATATAGGGTTTAACATAATTCCCTTGCACATTCGAATATAGGGGTCTCTAACTCATCAATATGAACAACTTCTACCATTAGGAAAACTTTGAAATCGCGAAAATTAACATCTATTCCATGCTAACGTTGCCCCAGGCGGTATTAAAATGTATGGCACAGCTAGTATTTTTCTCGGGATTTCAATGTTTTTTTTATTAAACCTACTGAAAACCCCAGAAAACGTTGTTTGTATTAACAAGTAGAAACCGTCATTTTGAGATGTCGGTGGGGATTTTGTTCCGCCTTCTACGGATAAATTAACGATATCAGAAATCACAAATTTATTTCAACGCAAAGAATTTACATTTTGTTTATTTAATGTCAATGTACAATAATCCACGCTGCGTTCGGGTCGATTTGTAGCGGAGAACAAGGCAGTGAAAAACAACTCCACCATGACCATCTTTTCTCAACTCACCTTCATAACACATCAGTTGCTATAAGAATCGTAATATCGCTCTTGGTTTATCTAGGATAGCCGGATCCTAGAAAACCACGTGTAGTTTGTGGTGAAATTTATGTTCAAGCTATTCCGTTATAAGGAAAGATTTATGAAAAAACCCGTCAACTTCACACAGACAATTTTATGTCGGCATAGGTACTAAATATAGCTACTAAACTCATTATATTCAGAACCGTTTTAATAACCTTAATAGGCCGCTCTTGACTCTGAGATCGATCTTGAGTACCCGTTTTAAGACGCTGCTCAAAAACAGCAACTTGATAGCTTACTCAAGAACGATCTCAGCGGTAAGAGCGCTTTATTAAAACGGTCCTTAAATAATTTGCGTTCCATTTTCAGCCATTTAAGCCGAGGATGTATCTAGAATATTAATCATGGTTCTATTTATTCATCCCGAAAAACAAAAGCACACGACAATAAATTAATATTTAGCGGCGTTCCATTGTTCACCTCGTATTTCTATAGAGTTGTCGTTCCAACAAAATTTCTCAAATAGAATGGGGCGCGTGAAAATAAATTCCACGCATCGCACATAGAGGGACGTATTCAAAATGCGCAATTCCCGTGAAACGTCATTAGAGTTTGTCATTTAAAACCAATGTTGTTGTAACACTTATGGAGTAATTTCATTAAAGAACACTGGGTAATTTTGTGTGGACTCCGTACCCAACTACCCTCTCTTGTAGGATTAAAGACTAGGTGCTACGAATAAAAAACCATAGAAGTATTTCTTGCTACAAAATTCACTCTCAAAAACGGCCCCTGTCCTCTCGATTAGTCTGTACCAATGAAATTTAATGTTTTTAACTATCATTGACTAGGTGTGTAGATTACATTGATACTATTTTCTGAGGTTAATATGAGCATTTAGACATAATAAAACTCTTTATTGCACACCATACGTTATAAAGATACATGAAAAGGTGTATTTGATTTTTCTTTTCTTTTTAATTGTGTGTGGTTTAACTGTGTTTTATTTGTGCTGTCTAATGGATAATGCTTACAAATTGTGTGATAAATAAAATAGAACATTTGTTGTGATACTATGATATTGTTAAAAAAGTTAATAAAAAAACTGGCCAAGTGCAAGTCGGACCCGCGCATAAAGGAACCCACAAGACACAAAGATCGAGAAAAAACGGCAAAAAATCGCTTTTGTGGTATGTCACAAGGCAAGGCAACACTGATGTGTAAAATAAATTACTAGAGTATGTTTTTTTATTACTTACAATTATTGTTCCCGTATTTGTCTTAAAAATTGTTAAAATACTTATCTTTTAGGTACAGAAAAATTGACGATTTAAGTAAAGTATAAAATATTCGCGTATTTGATCTTTCTGCCAGAGGAAGTGCGAAAAGCAAAGTCCCTTACTATTTTCAAAGAACTGGTAAAGTCTCACTATCTCGCTGAAAATCTGTAATGCTGTTGCTATGATTCTCTATAATAGTAACCATAGTAAGTTTTGTCACAAGTATGTGAAATGTATGTATTAGTATATTATAATTATATGGATGTTTCTATAGTATATGTTTGGATTCTATCGTTAGTTTAAGTATTTTATTAAATATGTATGAATATTTGTTGTAAGTCAGTTAGTTTTTGTACATTTTTCTTCCCATATATTTCATGTACACTTACCTACTCTCTTCATCTTTTAGTTCTATCCGTCAATTGTGTACGGCAAAACTTAGACATGTAAGCGTTTCAATGTATTTTGTTTTCTGGTGTGCACAATAAAGTGTTCTAATCTAATATTTTTAATTTATCTAGGTATGTACGTAGTCGGCGGAAGGTACGTGGATGCAGATGGCAAGGAACCGTGAGATATGGCATTTTGGGGAAAAGGCCTATCTATACCCAGCAGTGGGCAGCGGTAGGCTGATGATAATGATGACGATGATGATGATGATGATGATGATGATGATGATGATGATGATGACGCTACCAGTTTTTTACCGTAATTTACTACGGTAATAAAAAAAAATGTAAGTAAAAGTAGATTGTGCCACGACAAAGTGGCAGTTTAAAAAAAATTAAGTCGGGTCTTTTATTGTCTTTGCTAGTTTGTTTTAAGGCGGGTCGCGGAAAATTTGTTTGTTATTTGTCTGTCGCCAAAGGGCCTTTGTCTACAAAAGTATGCAATAACCCGACCCTCTCCTCCTTTTAGCAGTCCTCTGTTACAAATATAGAATTGAGGATATAGAGGAATACTTCACAACAAGTGTCTAGCGCCTTGATTGATGAGAGTGTGCGTCGACAGTGTCCCTACGCACACTCTCATCAATCGCTGTTAAGTACAATGGGGTAAAAGGAACAAAAAGAAAATAATAATAAATAAAATATTTCCACATCACACTTGTTAAATATACAAGAAAACATAGTGGCTAGAATAAACAAACCTAGAGGGCAGAACATTGCACTCGGAAGTTCCCGGAACCCGGGTTCGATTCCCAGTGCGGGCATGTACCTATGACTTTGTTTTCTAAGTTATGAACATTTGTGAAGTTATAGTTACCACTCGCTAACGGTTCATATACCTTAGCGCTTGAAATCGCCAATCCGCGGTGGGCACGTGTAGTGATTAAGCCCACACTCCCTCCCTGAAAGAAGGTCGGGGCCCTACAGTGGTACGAATATAGTTTGCTTATGTTGTGTGCAATAATGTGTTCTTTACGTAGGAAATGTATATGGAAAATACGATGGCCTTTCACAGCACTTTTTATCCAGTGCAGTACAATTTTACTGTAGAACCAAACAGAATTTGAAAAGGCTCTATTCATATAGATTGGACTAAAACAGTGTAGAATGCGGTGTGTTCTCGTTTGCACGGGTTTCATACTTCATTGCTCGATAAACTCGTATAAACTTCGATTAAAATCTCGCATCGGGTTGGATTACTTCTTTAGCTGTGAAAAAGTTGGGACTGGGCAGGTTTGAGGGGTTTACCATAAATTTGTGCTGAATTAAATAATAATAATAACATCCACACAACAATCACAATCACTTACTCTGGTCCCAAACTAGGATACTCTATGCTACGGTAACCAGGCAAGAACATAACAAACATAGAAATACACCCAGACTGAGGCCAGGTGTACAAATGCCCCCAGCGGCCCCCAGTGAGAATCGAACCCACGACCTCCGCCATGGTAATCAGACGGGATACCGTTGGACCAACGAGCCAGTCATTATTAAAAGGCTGCACCGCTTGCCAAGAATATAATAATGGGTAGTCGGGATCTTTAGCGGATATCTGACTCTTAATTGGCTGTTTTATATTTTATTCGTTTTTTAGTAATCGTAGCTAGTGCGCATTAATTAATGTTTTTTTATCATAAAACAAAAATAAAAAATAAATCTTTCTTGTTAGCGTGTCGATGGCAAAGCTAATTTTATTAAAGATCTTTGCAGCCCAGAACTTTGCGGTGCTGACTATTTTGTCACTTGCAATCATTAGGTCCTCCCGAGTGCAGGTGTTAGCGCGCTTATACATACATAGGCGCCACGTGTCAATACACGTCGGCGGCAGCCGTCGACGCGCCGACGCAGATACCTATCTGTTTTTATTGTTCTGTGCTATTCCACGATGACATGCCAGCGACTACCGTCGGCGTGTCGACGGCTGCAGTCGGCACACGTCGACGGTTGCAGCTAACACACCAGCCTGCCGCCTGTGTATAAGCGCCATTAGGGCACGCAGGACACGATGATGGATGGTCCATCTATTCTATTACCGGCTAGCGCCATCTTACTTTATTTCACCGCGTAAAGCGAGATGCCGCTACCCGATAGTGGGTAAAACTTTTATCTTGACCTTATGCTCCCCTAGCTGGACATGATATCCTTACTTCAGCCGACACGGTTCCGCAGCCGGTTCAGGGAAATAACTTTAAAAAGTCATGCTTCTTGTATTGATTTCACTTTGTTTAGTTTTTTTTTGTTTTAATATTTACGAGGTAAACAGTCATAAAAACCCATTTCCAGTGAACACATTAATTGTATACGTAGGTTCGAGAGATAAGGCTCTTTATATGTCAGGCAGGTTAATAAGGTCGTAAGTGTAGGCCCTAATAGGGTACCATTTAGGTGTCCTATGAAAATAAAAGCAAAATAATAAATTATTGTCAACCCCGGAAACCCTAACATGCGTGTATACTGCTTTCAAAACAAAAATATCCTACGTATATGAGTTGTATAGTCTATAAAAACTTTTTGAGAAATCATTTGAGAGTTGCATCTAGGTCTTTATAATGTAGTCAACGTAATATAATATAGTATAATTGTAAACGTAACGTAGCATAACTTAGTAGAGTGCACGCATTTAAAATTTGACTGAACCTACTCCGGTATAATTTCTAATTGTGCAAGGGGAATCGTACGCAGATTAATATTATGTAACACATTGGGAACTAAGATATTTTAGTCAGAACAGCTCTCTACTCTCGACGCTAATTTAGCCAACTTGAGTTCCAATTGATTTTATTTAACAGTTGAGCCAAAATATGCTTTCAGTTTTAGTTGCGCTCTGAAGTTCCAATAAGTTTTATGCTATTTCTTACAACTAAAACGTTTACTAGGTCTGTAATTCTGATTTATTGCATTTAATTGTGACCCAATTTCAACGAAATAACGTTGAGAATGCAGAGGCTGGTTTAAGGGGCAATCTGTACCGCAGTAGCGCAGATAACTACCGTAGTCAGTGAATATAACGCGAGACGACTGTGTGACTTTTCGATTTGATAGAGATTTTATCAAATCTGGCGCATGGAATAACTCTATTAAGGAGGAGCATATCGTTGCGATTTGGCGAAGTTTTATGTCTTTTTCAGAGTGATGTAAGTTGCAAGTATTGATGTCATATCGTTTGCGTCACAAGAGAGAACGAAAGAGTAAAAGAAAACGAAGATTGTTGTGTGGAATATTTTTTTTGTCAACCACTAAATATATAAGAAAAAATAGGTGGCTTAGAACACTCAACATTTTATCACTACAAAAAACCTTAACACTTTATCTCATTATCTACTTCAAAAAGTAAAACAAAGCTCATGTTTTAATGAAATAAAGCGGTAACAGCCACCGTTATAAAGTAAACAAGCCGTTACCATGAAAGCGACTGTCTGAACTCCAGCTTAGGCAAAACTTTAACTCGGTTTAGCATAGGACCCAACAGGCCTATTGGTTTAATCCTTAAATAGAATACCTACTACCTATCATGTTAGGGAGGTACTCGTACCATCTTATGTGCTTATTAGATAGGATGATTTGAGAAAATATGGTCAGAATGGAGTTTTTTTTTTCATACCATTGCCGAGAAGGTGTGATACGTGTGCGCGCGTTGACTTGAAGCGGCAATCAAATGAAATATGCGCCTTCAAGCAGTTGTTGTACTACAATGCATTAGCAATGAACTAGGTCCTAGAGTCTAATTGCCAGTTTCCGAATTGAGAATTTCGCTAAGTAAATAGTTAACTGTAGTGCTGTCTCTTCGAATTTCTCAGAAAAGAGCCTGGCAGAACGTTAATTAAGTATTTACTTAGTGAAATTCTCAATTCAAAAACTGACCTAATTGCACATACAGAATGAGATTGACACGTTCAATAGAATGAGATTAACATGTCAAGAGCTGTTATTTGCCTCTATTTTGTAGTCTACTCAGCAAAGCAATAGCAATACAATGTCATTCCAATGCTATATAACCCGCGCAAATAGATCTCTCCCGAAGAAGATTAAATTGTAAGATGCGCCCAGTTAACTTGCACTTGTTTTATACTCTTTTTTTTTTGTTGCACTAACCTGTGCTGAGGACAATTTTAAAACCCTATTTAGAGGCTAAAAACCCTCCACCCATGCCGGAAAAAAATAATAATCATGTAGGTACAGCGATATCATTCCAATGTTAAAACCTAACTGCAAAGTGGGTTACTCGGGGCTGCAAGTGATGTAAGTTGCTTCGGCCAGATGTCGCTGCCTGTACGTAATACAGAGAAGTTTGTAAAGAGGCTTGTAATTTCATCGACGCTTGCACTTGCCCATTGGCTCAGTTGGGAGAGCGCTGGCACGGTTAGGCAGAGGTCGCGGTATCAAGTCCCAGCATGGGTGGAATTTTGGAATTGGAATGCTATCGGTAAGTAGGCTACCAACACTGTCAATGAAATAACCTTTACCGTACTAATAACTTTATTGAACAACATCCGATTTAAACTACTCGCCCCCCAGATACTCTGACTACTAAAATTATTAAAAGCTGAAGAGAACTGTTACACTACATCCAAAATCAAATCAATCTTTACTTTTGTGAAGATATCGCTGTTTCTGTTCTTCTGTGTGGTGCCGGGTTAAGAATAGCGTCACTCCATTTCATTCCGTGGATGTCGTAGAAGGCGACTAAGGAAATAAATTACCAGGAGACGGGCAGCAAAGTCTTCCTGACATTCCAACCGCATACTGCGATCACCAACCCGCCTGCCAAGCGTGGCGATTATGGCAAAACCCTTCGTGATTAGAGAAAACCATGAGGGAGGCCTATGTCCTGCAGTGGGCGTAAAATGGCTGATGATGATGATGATGATCGCTGTTTTCTGAACTTCACTGACGTCACTAAGATTTTTATGATTCGATTAACAATGCATAAAGAAGAGTGAAAGATCAGCCCCTATATTACGCTTACCCTTAGGCATTCGAGTCATAAATATCATGTGAAAAATATCGTTCGGAGTTTTTGACTTTTTTCAAAAAGGTTAGGCTACAGGGCAAACCCTTGACCCGTTCGTCTTTGTTTTAGGCTCAAAATTGTAGTCGACTAAATCATCCAGAGGAATTTTTCTCAAATTTTTATATAATTCGTTTCCAAAACAACGAGCGCCAAAATAATAAAATCGGAATTTGTTTTTTTTTGCACTATTTCGGTGGTAGCCTAGTGGGTAGAAGATTGGACTCGGAAGCGGGACACCCAGGTTCGATTCCCAGTGCGGGCATGTACTTATGACTTTCTTTTCTAAGTTATGTACATTTGTGAAGTTATAGTAGCAATACCACTCGCTAACTGTGAAGGAAAACATCGTGAGGAAACCTGAGTGTCTGAGCTATTTATATACCTCAGCGCTGGAAATCGCCAATCCGCGGTGGGCATGCGTGGTGATTAAGCCCATACTCTCTCCCTGAGAGAAGGCCTACAGTGGGACGTATTTTATTTTTATTTATTTATTTATTATACCATATAGGCTGCTTATGCTATGCACTATTTCGGGCATAACTTTTTTGTTTTTATTTTCTTGAATAATTCTTTTTGCACCTTAGAGCTCTCGTGAACACGCGTTTTTTTTAATATCTTCATAACTCTCCGAGATATAAGCGGATTGCACTTTTTCGTAAAATCAGAACCTACACTGCTGGAGCGAACGTAAAGACATTTCCAATGTCAAAAATTTAAATTACTTATTTTCAAAATAAAAATAAACAAATCCTGAGCGATTCCAATCGTCTGTCAAATTAGTATGGAATTTGACAGTTAGACGTTTGGAATCGCTCAGGATTTGGTACGATTAATTAGGCCACTGATTAGATGTCCGTATAAGGAAGATCCGTTTTACAACTTTCAGTCTATTTAGGTACTTATTGAAACTTTCGAGGAGAATCCGAGTGGTTTATCTAAGGTTCAAATCTTTTGTTCGACGTAGATTAAATTCGTCTGTGTTCAAATTGTATTGCGGAATGTTAACACAAGTTGTTAAATCACTAAGCTGAACAGCTTGGGTAATATAGACTTACATAGTCATAGCGTTTATAGTACAGTCAATAGCACATTACCGTTTACATTTTAGTTGCAAAGTAGCCCTTAACGTGACCGAGTAGAGTGCATGGATCTAAATGTTGACGTGGGTTAATTTCGTCTGTGGAAAGTGGTTAATTTCGTCTGTGTTAAAATTGTGTCACGGGATGTTAACACAAGTTGTTAAATCACTAAGTTGAACAGCTTCGATTAAATAGTACAGACAATAACAAATTAACGTTTACATTTTAGTTGCAATGTAGCCTTTATCATGACCGAGTAGAGTGCACGGATGTAAAGGTTGACGTGCTGTCGACTGTTATAGAATGCACATTTCGGCATGTTATTGCAGCTAGGTGAGGTAACTCTCCGATCGGTGATCCGTGTGGCGCCGGATTAAGAATAGCGTCACTCCATTTCCTCCAGTGGATGTCGTAGGAGGCGACTAAGGAAATACATTACCAGGAGACGGGCAGCAGCGTCTTCCTAAGATTCCAACCCCATACTGCGATCTCCAACCCGCCTGGCAAGCGTGGCGATTATTACAAGACCCCTATAAAAAATCGTGAGGGAGGCCTGTGTCCTACAGTGGACGTCAAGGGGCGGATGATGATGATGATGATGAGGTAACTCTGCATGAATTGGTGAGATTTGAGGAAACTCTGTAAAAATCGGTGCTAGTTTTTCTTAGGCTAGGTATAATTTCAGTATAATAATCAGATGAATCCATCAATGTATTGTTTCCTCTACCGTCGTTGCATAGTGGTTCACAATCGATAAAAGTAGCCGCCGTTGCTGAATTAAATTTTGAAAAAAATATAAATAAGGAGACAAATGGGCTTGGCTTATTATAGCTAAAGGTACACGTTGGCTGTTCTGCTGAAATATTTATTAACGTGCAAGAAATTCTGATATCACAGTATATATAGTTCATCCGCCTGTTTTATTTGCGTATTCCGTAAATTAATTTGCCAAATTGCTTCAGCGTTAAAGCACTCATGCATTCTCAAACAAATTACGAAACTGTCAATGTAGCCAAATGAAATGGCATATAACACGACGCTTGGTAGGTAAATTATAGCGATTTTTTCTCCGTCGCAAATTGCCAAGTTACTTTACGGTTTTAATAACACTTTTACTAAGTACCTAACTGTTAGGCAGATATATTGGAGAAAGCAATATAAAATTTGTTTAAAATCCTCAGTTCTGACCTTGAAAATAACAATGTTCTTCAATTGTTACTTTCAAGGTCAGGACTGAGGAGGTTATAGTAGGATTGAAAACGGGAGGTACTCACATGAAAGGCGCCTCTAATCAGCGGCCCAGCTTGCCCAACGTACAGCGTCGACGCGGAATCGAACACCAACTCTAGCGGATTTCTCTTCACCGCCACCGTGTCAAACTCGTGACAATTCAAAAAGAGCGTCACGTTATCTACAGTCACCCTCAGAGCAAACCTACTCCATTTCCTCGCAAAGGACGGCACTACAAACGACGCAATGGTCTGCGATAGCGCGTAGATATTCGCGTCCGTGTAGAGCAGAGATATATTCGTTAACCCAGGCCCAGAAGGTATCAGTTGCATGCCCAATTGCACGACGGTTTCCAGCGGATTGACGACGGAAAATAAAAAACCGCCTTCCTTATTCGCGGGGCGTACGGTGGCCGTGATAGAGAACTCCGCGTAGAGTTTCTCGGGCATGAATAGGCGGTATGGCGATTTGATGTCGGAGCCCGGCTTTAGTCCGTAAGCCGGGAAGCCGTCGAGGCCTTCGTCGAAGTACTGTGTCTTCGGATTGCTGAATGGCACTCCGATCGCGTGGAGCAAATCGTATTCGGGGATTTCTGGAACAATGAATGGGATAAGTCGGCGGGCGGGTATAGCATGTCTAATGGTTTTGGATGGTACTATAACTCTAGAAGAGGAGTGTAGGTTATTTTAATGGCGGTGGGTTTTCCGGAATTGAGTTACACACATGAACAGATTGAGTGATGTGAAGGTTAGTGTATAGGTAGTACAGGGTGGTTCTCCAAAGTTTTCCTACTACTCGCACAGGAATATTATTACTATGTTCATTACTGAACTAATAGTCGAATAAACTCATCTAAATGTATATTCAGGTCCCACGCACATATCCAGTTATTTCCTAGAGCAGCCTTCAAATTTTATATGTAACTATGCTGTTCTATAATGCTACTGAGCTACATAGTTGACAAAGCAGGGTTCTCTGCTATAGGAAATAACTGGACAGGTCCCACAAACCTGTCCAATCATTTCCTAAAGCAAAGAGCCCTGCTTAGTCAACTATAGCTCAGTATACATCTGCAGGTACTGGCCAAACGCAAAAAAGGCCTCCGCTCAAGAACTTTAAGCATATTGATTGAGCTGATCAACTAATGCCCTTAACCCTTATTGGTAGCATTCAAAACGAAACTTCGGGTATTGTCAAAGCTGCAGCCTAGATTACGGATGGTCGTTCCGGGCTAGAGGTCAGTAAAGTTAAGAAAACATCAATGAAAGTAGCACACTGTCACTACATTCCACTAACAATAATTTATGGTCGGCCTATTGCTATGCGTCTTTGGACATCGTTACCAGGACGCACCTAAGCATACAGGCATACACATTGCAATCGGCGTCAGCGCCATTGTGTCTCAATTGCGTAACATAGACGCCACCAAGTCTGTGGATTCCGACTCGTTTAGTCAGCGCGAGCAGAGAACTGTTAGCAATGTGGGTTTTGGAACGGACCTCATTATTCGTTCTTATTATTATGTTAGTCGAGGCGGGAAGACGGCAGGTCAGGGCAGTAACAGAGTGGCGGCCGAAAAGAGGACGAAGGTAAGTGGACAGACTGGTAGCTCGGTGGTCGGTGTCCAACGATGTCGTTGAGTCGACGGAAGATCCATGGATGCGGTTGGCAAGGGACTGTGAGAGTTGGCATTTGAGGTGAGAGATGGTATTTGAGGTGAAAGGCCTATAACCAGCAGTGTGCAGCGGTGATCTGATGATGATGATTGCATTAATTACACATGTATAAGGGCGTACTTAATGCAAGAAGCATTCTCTTCCAGCAAACCTTTGATTTTGAAAATTCGTGATAAAACTACCAGTCTGTGATTGGAAAACCTCGGGCATTTCAGCCGCCCTATTGACCTCAACAGGATCGGGGCGGATCATAACATTTCATTTCGTATAAGCAGATAACTTAAACATTTGAAAAAAAAAACACAAATAAAAAAAACCCGACTGCTGAGCATCAACTGCAAAGTAGGCGGGACCAACATAGGAGTCTGGTTCTTTTTATGAAGGAATTTCCTTTTGATGAGATATAATATTTCTGTTCATTTAACCGTGCGGTATTTTGGGTTTAGAAAATATATATTTTTGTCCTTTAAAGAAGAATGACATTAAGCAGATACAAAAACTTCTGAGTTAAATTAGAATTGTACAACCTTCTTCTTAAAAACGTATTATTCGCTAGATGTGAGGTTCGATCGGTCTAAACGTATCTTATTTTGAAGCACTTCTATTGATCGCTTTGAGAGCATTGACCGTCCATTGAACGTGGTACTGAAATAACATTAAGCCGCAAAACGATTTATTTCGTACCAATAATTAATTCACTTCCAATAAAGCAAACTTTAAAGTGTAAGTTATTTTAAATTTCCACACAAATTAAGCTCGTCAAGTTTCCAGATTGTAAAATGAAATTTCGGCGTAAATATATTTGTGAATAATACGCTGAATTTCAGATTATATGATTATTATTGATGCTGGTTGTAGTGAAAGAAAAAGACACAAAGAAAATACAATTCTATTTACGTTTTGAGTTATTCTATTTCTGTTTTCAAATAAGATATTCCATTGCTGTTCAGAATATGAATAGATCGCTTCACGAATTATGTAAAAGTGGTTCTGGAATTAAGTTCCTAAGATCACCTAATTATTATCATAAGTTAAACTTGTTATTTTATTTTATGCATGCTATCTTATGGGCAAATCAAGTTGTGGGTCTTGATAAAGATTCGCTTGTAATTCTTTTTAATCATCACATCTCCTTTTCGTAGCATGTACTTTTATTCATGCTGTGTGCATGAGCTTAGGATTATCAACTTACTTTGGCTGTAGACTGTATTGCGCTGTGCTTTGATACTTGCTTCAAGATATTGTATTATTTTTATCATACGCTTGCTGTAGATATGTATGCAAAAGTGCCAATAAATATTTAGGTACTCTGTCTATCCGTCATTTATCTGACTTGTAAGGTAAAAAAGTTCTCAACGGATTTCATATTATGTGAATCGATGGAAAACTAAGAGACAATACCGATCACTGATCTCAAGATTTGGCATTAACTTAGAAAATGATCCTACCATTAGGGTACTTCGTCGATCCGAAAAATCCATCGTTCGCCAGACATTGCGGCAGGATCACAAGCGTCAGCAAGATATATCTGAAAAGAAATGAAAAACTCCATTAAAGAAGTTAAATTTATTATAGTCTGCAATTAGCGTTCAAACAAAGACCAAACGTCATCGTTATTGTTTCTAGCCATATTTGAAAATTGCTCAACTCAAAACTCATTGACACCTGATTAACACGTGATATTTATTCCACTTGTAACATTTTCCATACAGCCTTAACGTTCGTGTTCGGATGATTAAGCTCTGCGAACCAGAGCGAAACCTGCCCTCCTATTACGTAACTGTCTACTAACCCAACAGAATAGACTCTACTCTACTGGGTTAAACATTCTGACAATTCCAAAGTGTCAAAATATGTATATGCATGACAGTTCGAAGTAGGTTAAATCGGATAGCTCCATACAGTGGGGAACTTAGGGAGTAGCTGCCATGGACAGACTCTTCCGACAAAATTAAAAGAAAGTGAATCCGTAGTTACACATCCAAAGTTGTTTATTATATTATTAATATACCAAAGTTGTTAACACTGCACAGGGTAACCTAGCTTAAGGCCAGGGTGGCTGCACTTTTATAAAACACTGAATCAACCGTTTTTGATGAATTTTACAATAGAGCGTTTTTTGTCAATTTGTGAAAACAAGTAGGTTTATAGAGACCCAGGTTCGATTTACAGTGCGGGCATGTACCTATGACTTTGTTTTCTAAGTTATGTACGTTTGTCAAGTTATAGTAGCAATACCACTCGCTAACTGTGAAGGAAAACATCGTGAGGAAACCTGAGTGTCTGAGCTATTCACATACCTCAGCGCTTCAATCGCCAATCCGCGGTGTACACGCGTGGTGATTAAGCCCAGTATGGGCTATCTCTCTGTAAATATTTTTTTTTTGTAGGATTAATACCACGGGGTTCAATTTTTAGAGTTCCGCAGTCAACAAGGGACCCTTGTAGTTTCGCCATGTCCGTCCGTCTGTCCGCACCTTAGCTCAGAGACGATTGGTAATAGAAAGCTGAAATTTGGGATAGATATACATAATTATTAATCACGCTGACAAAGCGGTAGAACTTTAAAAAATTCCACCCATACCGGGAGTTGAACCCGCGACCTCTGGCTCACTGTACCTGTAAATAGGTTTTTTAAATTGTCCTCAGCACGGGTTAGTGCAAGAAAAAGAATATAAAGCGGTAGAATACAATCTAACTAGGTTGCACATTTTGACTTACAAAGTCAGAAATCTGATTATTTACTATGCCTATGCTATATTTAGAACCCATTTCTAATTAACAAAAAAAAAAAATCACAGAATATCCAGTTGACTAGCATGAAACACTGAATATTCGAGTATATTCAGTGTTCTAAGTTTGTTGCTGCGATAATCAGTGCTTTTAGTTAGTTTATTGGAATGTTGATTGAATATTATTCGAATAATTAGTCGTATTAAAAAGGGTCTTTGATTCATTTAAAAAATTACGTGGAATGTGCATAAATGCAATAATAGTTATTTTGCAAAAAATTGCAAAAAACTTAAAAATGTGTAGTGCTTACGAAAATTATAGTTTGAAAGTTTTACTAACATTTCACTTCGATGCTATGGAAACACTGAGGGATGTCTCTCAGTGGAAAATATTTAGCGAAATTTAATGTAATAGACGAGGCGATTCGGTTGAAAAACAACTTTCATCTGTCAATTTGAGGGGCAATGAATATCCAATTAGCCCAGGCTGTGCCTCCGCTGAAAAAGAAGAAAAGATGATTTGCAATTCAAATGTACTGCCGCTTTTTACCCTAGCAGTGCAAGTTAGCGAGGTTAAAGTATTTATCATTCTATGTCTGTAACTTTAGCGTCAGTCGATAACAACCGATAAATTAATAATTTACCCCAATGTTTCCCTCTCGCTTACACATTCTAGCATGTTTAGGGTTCTGTACCCGGAGGATGCTAAACGGGACCCGATTAAGACTTGACTGTCCGTCTGTATGTCTGTCTGGAAATGCGGTAACCACAGATTAAATAAACTGCCTCCAAGGAGTGCTTTAGAAGAGTCATGTTTTTATAAATAAGGCCGATTATGTTTTAAATTGAATTTTATATGGTAAATTATGAACTTCTTACGCCATATTTCTTATCAAAAACTAACAGACTTATTAAAAAACTAATAGTCACACTCTTAAGACAGAGATGAAGCCACTTTGTACCAGAAAATCTTGTTATAAACTCCGTCTTAACAGTGTTTTTAGTGGAATCGACTTTTTATAAATAAGGCTGTAACGGTCTTGTTTATAAAACACGATTCTTTGAGACTCTTCACTGGTAATTTAAATAATCTTTCATAAGGGATAGTGAGGAGTGTTTTAGTGGAATCAAGTTTTTTGTTAATGAAAGTAAAATTAAAATTAGTATTAAAATTAAAATAAGTCTTTAATGTTTATACGTAAGCGTAAATGTTTATGAGCTTATATCTAGGCTGAAGGACTAACTTAGTATGCATTTGCTCCAGGCTTAGTAAGTCATAAGCTAAGGCTTGGTTATTGCTAACAAATCAAAAAATAAATCCCCTGGACCGATATAAAAACCCCCGGTATCTTCTTTATTAACAGTTGTCGATTGGCACTGCCATATACTTTACACAAATGTAAACTGTAAACAGTCATCTTACAGACTGTTAATGTACAAGTAACCGGGGCTCACTTGGAATAAAACCAGGTATTAACATTTAGTATGTTCAAAACCTAAACACAAAAATTTTATTCGCTATGTAAACAATGTTTTCTTAATGAACGTCAAAGCTGTTAGTTTCACAATTTATAGATCTGTCTATACACACTAACAATTAATAGAATCTAGACAGTTTACTCCTTTTCAGCAGACGGTTTATTTTTCTTTGTAATCTAGATATCCGCATGAAAGGAGGTCTGATTGATAGGAATATCGGGCTCTCTCATTCGATGCAGTCCAATTAAACGGAACACGAACTTATTATTTTAACAGTCTATTTTCATGTTATATCGTATTTGTTTAGAGAACGTTGTGGACTGAAAGAGGATGTAGTGACTAGAATGGAGAAAGGAATGTTGCGTTGGTTTGGACATGTGGAGAGGATGAAGGAAGAAAGATTCACGAAACAAATATATCGAGCGAATGTGGATGGGAGGGCCGGTAAGGGACGACCCAGACGGACATACTTCGACCAAATAGGGGTGTATCAGCAAAGGGCAAGATAAAAAGTACCCGAAACCGGCGTGCGTGCATGCAACGACTAAAATCACATGTTGAGGAAGCGAAAGTGATCTGTCAGGACCGTAGAAAGTGGCAGTCCCTTGTCTCTGCTTACCCCGCTGGGATACAGGGGTGAGTTTATGTTATGTTATGTTATCGTTTTTGTGTAACGTTTGCCGCAGTTTTATCTTCAATGGCGTATTTTCACAAGATTATCTACTATCCTTAATTCAAAATACTTCGCTCTCATTTCCAACTCTTATTTCTAAAATAATTATGATATCGTCGTTCAAATTTACAGTTTATAAACATTTCATATTTCAAAATTATGATTGTAGATAACTACCACAACAGATGCTCAATATAATTATTCCTTATCGAGAGATTATGAAACAAATTCTCAATATTATTTTATCACAAAAGTAAAAAGACGGTTGCGAAACCGAACCGGAAAAAATCATTCACATAACTTCGGGCAGACGTTTTCTGTTTGGCGGGAGAATTATTAGGACTTTAACTCTTGTTCCGAACTATAGGAAAGTACCATTAGTGTGAGTACTCTACAAAAAACGGAGTAAAATGCCGTTTACTCTGAACGAATAAACTCATGGGAAGGATAGCAAGAGATGTTGATTTGTAACTGTGACGTAGATCAGTGATAAACAAGCTTTTTAAGTTCCACGTACAGATAAAATCAGGAAATTTCGGAGGTACACCAACAATGATTTTTTTCACAACAATGAATAATCCATTGTCTTTATTTATCTTTATACTCATTCAATTAATTAGGTATGCGGTACAAAGGGTATTTATCGATTTGAATACCAATGGAAAAAACATTTCTGTCATAATCCGTTTTGGCAAAAAATATTCACCGACAAATCCTCATAACGTTATGTTGGCTGCTTTTAGAAGCCTACAGTCTAAAACCTAATGCCAAGAATTTAGAACTAACTAGCATTTCAGAACTAGCTAGCTGAAAACAGCCGTTTTTTGGCAAAAACTTGTCGATTTTTCGAGGCACACCAACTGATGACCGCGGTACACTGGTGTACCGGTGCCAAGCGAAGAGTCCGGTAGAGGGTTTAATCAGGCTATTATCAAGCCGATCTCGATAAAAAATTGCGAGGCTTGGCCCCTTCAACTCAATTTTTCAAATCGGAAAACTCTTCTTAATCCGCGGTGGGCATACGTGGTATTTAAGCCAATATTCGATTTCTGAGAGAAGGCCTGTGCTTTACAGTGGATGTATAGGTTGGGATGGGATGTTATGTATAGGCGCCATAAAAAAAACTCTTCCAACTTATTCATAATACAATTTTTCGAAACTTTGAAGCCATTTTCTGGTAGTTTTCAAATCATCATCATAAGCAGCCTATATACGGCGTTCTCCCAGGGAGAGGGCTTAATCACCACGCGTGCCCACCGCGGATTGGCGATGTCAAGCGCTAAGGTATGTAAATAGCTCAGACACAGGTTTCCTCAAGATGTTAACTTCACAAATGTACATAACTTAGAAAACAAAGTCATAGGTACATGCCCGCACTGGGATTTCAATTAGTTTGCAAGAAATTTATGTCATTGTTGGCATATCGTACAAGGAGTCCGCATAAAAAATTGTTCACAAAATTTTACAGTAGAGATCTAGCGAGTTCCTTGATTTGTAAGAATTCTTTGAGCGGTAGTTTTAAACCGGAATGCTGGCTCCTAGTGTCCATGTGACGCGAATCTCCAATAAACTCAACGTTTTATGTTTGGGTCACGAATTGCTAAGGAATTTCTTGGCGATTTTGTGACATTGCGACAGTGTTTGTACGAAAGGTACACTATGTTTTCATGCTCGTATTTCTCAAAAAGGGTAATCGATTTTTGTTTGTATGTAGAGCCCTTTCTTAAACCATTTAATAACAGCTCATTAGTAGTACAAATGGAAATTTGGATATTCGACACTCTATCACGCCGGCCGGTCTCAATAATCTCCGTTCTTTATCTCCAGCAATCTTCAAAAAATAGGGTAAAATAAAAGAACTGTATCTTTCTCTCTGAATTAAGTTTTTAATCAGTACATGTAAGTAATTAATTAGTAAGTTTTTAATTATACTGCGATTTATTGAATTTCTGTTAATGTATTACTTTGTGTACAATAAAAAAATTCTTGTTTCCCTTTCTTCATGTAATTATATTTATATCTAAATGGTGGTTATCACCTTTGAACTGTTGGCGCTTTATCTAATTTACTTCTAAGTGTGAAGACTTTTAATTGGCTTAGTGTATCCTAATTTTTCTATGTATAACCTTGTAATAGCTGTTAGTTTTCCTAGAAACTAAAATTAAATAAAATATTCTATCTATCTATTTATCAATCTACATGCTTACTTTTTCTTTCTATGTAGGTATATTATATTCATTATATCCTCCTCTTACATAAAGGTATTGTAACTTATTTATGTAGTAGTAGTAAAATTTATGTAAGTTTATTATTAAGTTTAAGAATGTACTATTCGTATTGGCACCAACTACCCGTCTCTCTCTCTCTCCTTTGGAAACCTTTCCGTCACAAGGTTGTCTGGAAGAAATTGCTTAACAACAATTGCTAACGCAATAAGGCCGCCCATTGTACTTTTTCATTGTAACTTTCATATTTTATGTGAAGCCGGCGTTCAAACATCGGGAGGAAACCTGAGTGTCTGAGGTATTCACATAGCTCGGCGCTTGAAATTGCCAAACCGCGGTGGGCACACGTGGTAATTAAGCCCATACTCTATCTCTCTGAAAGAAGGCCCGTGCAGTGCAGTGGGACGCATATAATCTTAATAAAAATAGATAATTTTGAAGAGCAAGTATTACATGGCTGCGTGAGTTTGAGCACTTTCAACGTGTGGCTTAAAATTAATTGGCAACTCCGAAAGAAGGTATGTACCTACTCTTCAAGTTACTATTCTGGTTTGTAATATTATGTTTCCACAACACGACCTAAAAGAGATAAAAACGTAGGTACCTAAATAGATAAACAAAAAAGCAAACTTAAAATTAAAGAAATTTTGATAAAACAATTGAGGACATATTATCTTATTAATCTATTTGAACAGTTCATAAAATTAAATGTAGTTTATACTATGCATAAACTCACGCCTGTATCCCGGAGAGATAGGCAGAGACCAGGATTTGCTTCTTGCCACGATCCTATCAAATCTCATTCTCTTTAGCAACATTCGTTACTTATTGATGTTACTGTATGCACGCATGCTGGTTTCAGGTATTTTTTATCTTGCCCTTCGCTACCACATTCCCTATTTAGTCGACATAGTTCACTGTTGAAAATACAAAACAACGTGGATTGAAAAGAAGTGACATGAAAGCAGCTAGATACTAATTACTTACATCAAATAAGATTCCATAAACTCACGACTGTATCCTGGAGGGGTAGGCAGACCTCTTTTGCTTCATCAACATTCATTAGTCGTTGAAAGAAAGAAAGAAAGAAAGAAGACATTTATTTAAATTGTCACAGAAACACAAAGCAAAAGTTGCATGCACGCACGCGGGTTCAGGGGGACGTCCCTAGCCGGCCCTCCTACCCATATTCGATGCTTCTACAAATATACTTCTTGTGTCAAGCTTTCTTCCTTCATCGGCTTCGTACTAATTAATGTGAATTAAACTCTCTAAAGACCTTGCTGTCTCAATTACTTTGAGGTTCAAATCACCGATTACATTCAAAAGCCCCCACAAATTACCAACGAAAGATCTAAAATGACAATCCGTAGAAGCAAAGACTAAACGTCGAACGAATTGTACGTAATCAAGATGGTGAATGCGGAGCCGAGTAATCCTGTCGAACTGAATTGGTCTATTCCTTACGAGCCCTTGGGAAGCATAAAATATATTGGTACCAGCTTTTGCCCGCGACTTCGTCTGCATGGAATGAGTAATTTCCGGGATGAAAAGTATCCTATGTACTTCCCCGGGATTCTCATACCAAATATCATCCCAATCCGTTCTGCCGTTATTGCGTGATTGAGTGGCAAATACCTATCCAAACAGCTTCACAAACTTTCACATTTATAATATTAAGTAGGATTTCAGCCCAAATTTTGGGGCATGGCGTACTTATTTAACAGTGCTGAGTTGAGGCATTACTTATAAAAAAAAACTATTCCTTAAGACACTCCTCAGAGTCAATTTCAATAAATTGTGGTAGAGGGAAAGCGGGCCAAGTGCATGTTGGGCCACGTGCAGTGAAGGTTTCCGTAGAAAGAGGGGGTTTTATCTACTTTACAGAACTAATAACTTCATCAACGTAATTTTCAATGGATTTTGTACGAAGTTTTTCTTTTACAAGTTGGTCGCCTATTACTTGTTAACTAGGAAAGCCTACTTAGCCGTGATAGTTTTTCTTTTAAGTTAATTATATACCCTGAATTTTTTCACGTTTCTAAAATCAACTGTTTAGCCAAGAGAGGGGCGGGGACTCCCTACTCGGACAAAACTTTGCGCTTTACAGATTAATATGTCACAATAGGAAACCCTAAATAAAAAATGATCTTCCTACACCAACCTATTTTAAAACGACCAATCCGACGATTCACTATAATTATATCCCCAATTTACCCAAAAAAAATTTTTTAAAGAGTTTTTGTCAGTGAGATAAGATATTGATTTATTTATTACCATTACTACCGCTTTTATAAGATAAGAAAGTGTGGACATGCAAACAAAAAACAAAATTTGACTTATACAACATCTAGTACTAAAAGTTAGACTTATATAATGTCTTTTATAGCATCTGCTGCTGATCTAAGTTTATAGTGCAATATTAATTGTAGCTAATAGGATGATGATATTCTTGCCTGGTTACCATAGCGCAGAGTATCCCAGTTTGGGACATGTGATTGTGTTGTGTGGAAGTTGTTATTATTATGACTAGGAAAGAAAAGCTTTGGGCGAACAGGGAATAGCCTTGCCGATCCGAATTACGGCCGTATTACAGCGGAACCTTCGTCTGTCAACCCGTCTTGTCAACGTCCCGCATCGCGCCGAATGGAGCCCGGGCTTCTACTCGCGGCGGTCCATTTGGACCCCTCTGACGATTTCGGGTTAGAGGTTTTTATGCCATACCAGCCACTGTGACTGATAGAGCATTTTATGACTCTGTAGGCCGTATTAATAAGATGTTTTTTATCTCTGAGATCGTTCTTGAATGCTCATTTCAAGATAATCATAAAAAAATAAACAGCAAATAGTATTCATATCAGAAAAGATCGGCAAGATGCCGTAAGACGTGTCATTACGTGGATATGATGTTTGGATAATATAATGGAAATTATGTACTTTTACGAAATAAATTGTTTACTGGACTTTGGGACCGCTTATGAATAAAAATGGAAATTACATTATTACAAAATTATAAATATTTTTTTACCTTTTCAAGTAAATTAATTTTGTGCACTTTCACATAACGCTTACCATCTCCAAAACTAACAACGGCCTCATGGTATGTTTGTCGTGGTCTTTTCTCATAAACTGGCTTAGTGCGAGCCTGTTATACGTAAAACTATTTCGGCTCCGTAGACTTTGGAATGCTCTTACAGCAGGCACCCGCCAACAGCAGCGCGACTTTGGCCGCGCTTTCAGTATAAAATTGACGATTTTTTTTGTGGTGTTAAAGTTGTTTCCATAGTACTTTAAAAACATCTTTTATTTAGCTTCTAAATAAGAGGCTAAAAATTCCACTCATGCCGGGACTAGAATCGAGCTAACCGTGCCAGCGCTCTCCCAACTGAGCTAATGGGCAAGTGAATGCATCAGTGAAATTTCGAGCCTCTTTTCAAACTTCTCTGTATTACGTACAGGCAGCGACATCTGGCCGAAGCGATTTACCTCACTTGCAGCCCCGAGCGACCCACTTTGCAGTTAGGTTTTACATCGGAATGATATCGCTGTACCTACATGATTATATTATTTTTGTTGCACTAACCCGTGCTGAAGACAATTTTAAAAACCTATTTAGAGGCTAAATTGTCCTCAGCACGGGTTAGTGCAACCAAAATAATATGATCCATGGTACTTGTTCATAGTGACAAGAAAACCCTAAAAAATAAGAAGATTTTGATACACGCTCTGTACTAATCCTAATAAAGGTAGATCGTTCTAACCGTAATCCCCAAGTAGCCTCAAAATAGGGTGTCCAAGTAGTCTTCTCGGAATTAATTACAGGGGCAGAACAAAAGTCCGGTCCGGCGAGACCAATCCGTCACGTCCTATAATGACGGGAGTTTTGGACGCGGTCGTGGCACAAAAGAATGTGCAACACCAGAATGTTAGCTCAATGCTTCGCCCTGTTTCTCCATTAAAAGCTAAGGCAGTTGTCAAATTACATGTAGCCCTCCATTAAAGTTCGCCACTCCAGTCCTTTTACAGTTGCTCCATTTAAGCTAAAGCAGTTGTCAAATGAAAATTAAATTAAACGAAAATATTTATTTCAGACCTGGGTCCATATTTGACAATAATAACAGCAGTCAAAGCACATGCTAATTTGTTTACCATACTATGTGAGGTGAACAAACGACTGAATTATGTTTGAAGTGGAGCTCTAGATAGCAATAAGAACTTTTTTTATTCACTTTCATCATCGTCAACATCATCAGCCCACCGCTGCCCACTGCTATGTATAGGCCTTTCCCTTAAATACCATCTCTCACGTTCCCTTGCCATCCTCATCCACGGGCTGTCCGCCGACTCAAGAACATCGTCCGACCACCAGGCCGCTGCTCTGCCCACTGAAATTCGTCCTATTCTTGGCCGTCACTCTGTGATTGCCCTGGTCCACCTGCCGTCTTTCCACCTTGCCAGGTGTCCCGCCCATTTCCATTTCAGTTTCGAGAATCTTTCGCCAATGTCGTCGACCTTTGTCCGGTGACGGATGACGATATTAGGTACCCAATCTACGAGTCTAAGACCTAGCACGGTCCGCTCCATAGCTCTTTGTGGTACTTTAATACGGTGCATATTCGCCTTTGTAAGTGTCCACGGTTCGGCTCCATATGGGAGAATGGATAGAACACATTGGTTATATGTCTTTAGATTTAGATTATTCACTTTGAAAGCACAGAACACCAAACACCACGTTGCTGTCGACACCGACAACGACCTAGGTGGAGATGAAGTAAATGATCCACCCTCTTTCTCGACGTTAATGCTCTTCAAGTTGCGCCACTCTTTTAGCTATAAGATACAGAATTAAACATATTTAAAAACTTACGGAATATTTTATTACTGAATCGCAAGTCGGACAAATTGCCAGATGCAGAGGACCCGTAAAGGCAAATAGCGGTAGACTGCGAAAGATGCTGGTGGGTTGATTTAAGTTTATGTTTTGATGTGTGAGTACTGAGGGAACATAAATAATACTGAGTTGACTTTTTGATAGTCAATATTTTTCTTTTGGAGATAGAAAAACCAGTGACAGTTATTGTTTGATTGATTGGAAACTTGTCTCGCCCCGCTTTGGTTAATTATTTGACCTTTTTTCCCTTTTTTACTGCGCGGTCATTTGACAACTTGTGTTCGGTTATTAATCGATCTCTTATTTGAATTGCTTAAAGTAGTTGAAATGAATTTACTAGTGACTTATTGACGTATAAAGAAGAAGAAGAAGAGGAACGAAATTTATTAAGAGGTCTTACAGGATTGTGGCAAGTGGCAAATCCTGGTCTCTGTCTACCCCTCCGGGATACAGGCGTGACTTAGGGCAGCGGTAGCGTAACGGTAGTTGTAGTAGCAATACCACTCGCTAACGGTGAAGGAAAAAATCGTAAGAAAACCCTTGTCTAAGGTAATTACGTACCTTAGCGCTTGCTACGTACAACAGCCTAACTATGAGGCTATTTGCGCAAATCTCAGACACTACAGGCGTATATGTGAGTAACATATACGTCGTACAGTTATGACGTATATGTTATGTAAATTGACATGTATGACAGATTAAATTTTATCAATGCGCAAAATTCTACAAAATCCAGGGCATTATTCTCGGTGAATCTCGATAACACTTCTTATTAATCTGGGACACAATATCCTAGGCCGTTGCAGTCTCTCCCAATGGTTCCTAATCGTTTCTTGTTACCTCTTAGATGACTTTTCTATTTGGGAAACTGATACTTAAATGCGCGCTCTTCATTTAGTTGCTTAGACATATCGCTAGACCGAAAACACAATCACAATTTTTTGACAGAATCCCTTGCCAATTAGATATTTGTGAGACGGGACGGTCACATCCGGAGATCTTTCCAAACAACGTTGTGTATCTATCAACGGAAACATTAATGTCTCAGAGAACAGAAAGCATCGAGTTGATTAAAATCGAAAGGCACAATCTGGAGGCGTGTATTTCGATAAGCAAATCAATAGGAACATTTTATTTGGATAAGTGACTTCGAGAAAGTGCATGCTTTCATCTCGTTATACGGTCTTTGTGTTTGCGCTATTCATCATAGGAGGTGTTTTTGTACAGTTGCCAACGAAAGCTATTTTATTTACTGCAGCACGGCAGTGCAGAGATCTAGCTAAAGCGCATCATCAATCTTTGTTCTCTGTAAGGTCAGGGCTAAAAGTCGATTCACACTTGAAATATATTTTAAGTGATCCTAAAAGTGTTCCATTTTCCCTTTTGAGGCACGAAACTCAAAAAACAGCCAGTATGTAAGTGTAACTCCTTATATTCTTTTTGTTGCACTAACCCGTGCTGAGGACAATTTTAAAAACCTATTTAGAGGCTAAAAATTCCACCCATGCCGGGACTTGAACCCGCGACCTCTGGCTAACCGTGCCAGCGCTCTCCCAACTGAGCTAATGGGCAAGTGCAGGTATCAGTGAAATTTCGAGCCTCTTTACAAACTTCTCTGTATTATACCTCTGGCACGGCAGGAGTTACACAAAAGTGTAACTTCTGCCAAGAGACCCTTAACGAGAACAACACCTAAGATTTTTGTTTCTAAATGAGACAAACACATTTTCCAACTCGCACTTGGCTTGTTTTTAATTTAAAACTGTAAAATACGTTTTCGATGCCGATTGTACAGTTACAGTGTCGTGTACTTGATGACCCTAATAGCCAGAGACCTTTGACACACATGTGCAACATTTCTGGTACAATAATATTTATTGATTAAATCATGAATTTATCTCGTTAGTTACTGTTTTAAAGTACGGGCTGTATTTACCCGTGACTTTGGTAAAGTGGGATTTGGATTCAAAGTGTCTAGTGATACGCAGGGATCTCAGCCCTGATCTATTTGCGTCCCATATTTGCCATACCTGAAATATGGTCCCCCATAAATGGTTTCGATAAATTATGGAATCGCTCGTAGCCCCGGCTGCCTGAGTGATCTTAAACGATCACGAAGGTTAAGCAACACTGGGCGCGTTCAGTGCATGGATGGGTCGCCATCTATGGCATTTTTCCGAGCGGTTCCGTGCTTCGCAAGGCACGTTAAGCTGTTGGTGCCGGCTGCCGTCGACAGACGGCAGTCGTTAAGCCAAGTCAGAGGCCTTAGGGCGGCTTGACAACTTCTGACAGTAGACGAGCCACTAGTCTACAAGCCTCCACCAATCCGGACTTGGCCCCCGTGGTGGAGTATGGCCTATACCTTCCTCAGGGAAGAGACCCGTGCCCCTCGGTGGGGACATAATGGGTTGATGATGATGATGGGATCCTGGAGAAATCGAGGGAACTCCTAAAATTTTAAAGACACACTTGAACAGATTTGGTTGTTTTTTATAGTGACTCGTGCATTTGCTTTCTGAAAACACAATTTGGCGGAGTCGTAGTGATATTCACAAAATATCGTTAAATATTTTTTTTAAATAGGAACTAACTTTTAAATACTGCAGCACTAAAAACTTTCTGTGTTTTTAGTGGTGGGTGTTTTGAAGCCGGTTTTAATTTTTTATTTAAAAAGTTGTTTGGACAGGGGCAGATAAAAGCTAAATAAGCTGCCATGTTACTAGGACAGGTACAATTGACAGCAAATTAGCCTTTAATTCTTTTTAGAAATTCGTTTGAAAACATTGCATGTAAAGTTTCATATGCTATTAATTTATAGATTGAATTCTCAGCCCATAGGCCAGGCACGCCACTTCTTTCTGTCTTCGTCCACCAGCATCTGCCGACGCTAGTCGCGCGGTTTAAATGTCTGCTTGAAAAAGTGGGAGGGAGGGCGGTGCATTAACTAACCGCATGGTGCTTCTGGGATTTTGGCGGAATTAAGCAAAGTAATTTTCACATTTTAATGCTAACGGGAGTACAGATACATTTATAAAAGCCTCCCAGAGGAATTATGTAATAAAAGTCTCAAGAAAGCACAATTTAAAAGGATGCTTAAATGCTTGGTTTTAAGCAGTTTATAAGCTCATCCTATGCTTCAGATTTAGAAAGTACTATCGACACTGTTTGTTGTGTAGATTGTGTAAGTTTGTATACCTATAAGGATTGGTACCAATATCTTGCCGATAAACTGCATTGGCAGTTTGGCAAACTGATGAAATTGTGTTTTTTATATTTTTTAAGAACAACTATAAATAAAAAATATCATTTCAATGGTATAGCCCGCGCAAATTAAATAGGCATCTCTCGCAAAGAAGATCGAATCGCGCGAGGTGCCGTGTTAAGTTGCACGGGTTATACCGTTGGAATGCGATTGGTTACTGGACTTACCAATAGTGTCAATGAAACAACCA
This sequence comes from Yponomeuta cagnagella, assembly GCA_947310995.1. Lineage (NCBI taxonomy): Eukaryota > Metazoa > Arthropoda > Insecta > Lepidoptera > Yponomeutidae > Yponomeuta > Yponomeuta cagnagella. Next base: position 12,380,928 of record OX371277.1, read on the forward strand.
TTACCATACTAATATGACTCTATTGAACAACTATGCATTTTGGAGACTCGCCCCCCTTAATAGGCGTCCCACGCGCGTTTGCCAGTTCATGGTCTGTGCTCGAGAACCATTTTACCCCATCGGCTATTTTTTGCATTAGCCCAGCACACTATCACTTCAGCTTGCTTATATTATACTTACGCTATGTCAATCACGTTACTTTTTCGGCGAATTGTCTTATTTGTAGTATCATGACACATCAAAGCTTTCCACTGTATTTGCAAAATATATGCGTGAGTTGGAACATCTAATCATTACCGCGTCGCACATGACAATTATAGCATCAGTCAGTGTACCGCACTGCAGTTTAAAATGCGTACCGCGTAATGCCGACCACGTAACACATTAAACTCGCGGCAAAGCACGGTTGTACAATATTGGACACCGGCCTCCATTATTGAGAAGGTACAGTTCAGTTACTAGTCTTTTATAAGCTTCCCTTGTTTAAGTAAACTGAACTATCCCTCGGCTTCTCATACACTAACAGTCTTTACCCGACTACGGCGGAGCCCAAAAGGAGGGTAATGTGTTTAGTTAGCTTGTATGTATGTGTGTATGTAAGTATGTCCGATTCTATGTTACCCCATAACTCCTAACTCCCTTATAACTCCTCCGTCAGATTTTGACAAATAATATCTGGTGGTGATTATGGCTGGTGTTAGCGTGATTGTCATGAAATCAGCCTGTATCAGAATCTAACAAAAATACTAAAAAGACAAATAAAACGCTGAAATAAAAATTACCTACGACCCAACTGCTGAGCCATAACTACGAAGCAGGCAGAAAAGTTAAGTATGAAAAAAATAAGGATAGAGTCGCCTTAACTCCTTAATAAATACAACGGTGTGATATGGCCGCGATAGTATCAAATGTCTGTCGCGTTGGGTCCACACATACCGACATACGCGGCTGCTGAAAATGACGGTCCGCGCCGGCCATTGCCAAATTTGCATCCCTGGTATGGCGCATCTTGTTAACTTTTACCCGGGTGCACTGTACTCAGTTACATCACGGGAGACACTGCGGCTAATAAACATCCTATTGCTTGCTAGATAAGAGCATTTTACATGTTATAAATACTGTTAAAACCCTTAAAGAAAAACGGTTTCAATAACCCAAAATTATAATAACAATAAATAATAATATCTTTAGCCCTCAGAAAAAGAAAAGGCAAAATGTAAAATCAATCAAATCAAATACCATTGAATCAAAGGAGAAATTTAGAAACACACTTAATAATGTACCTAAGTACGGTGATGTTATATAATATAAAGATTTGGTACAGTACATTTAAGGAGGGAGACGAACTGACACCCGAATTATTCACATACCTCAGCGCTTGAAATCGCCAATCCGCGGTGGGCACGCGTGGTGATTAAGCCCGTAATCTCTCCTTGAGAGAAGGCCTGTGCCCTACAGTGGGACTTACATAGGCTGCTTATGTATGTATATCAAATAAACTTCTCATAAACGACGAAGCGAAGCTTTCGAAGTATCTTTACGCTACACTGGCCCAACATGGCTTATTTTTCGTCAATCAAGATCACTTATGACAATTTCTGTTCCAGGACATGATATTTTAAATTATTATTTATTTTATTTAGTGTGACGGTTTCTTTGCTTTCTAAATTATCTACTATGCAGAGAGACCGTAAAACCAAATGAAATCAAAGCTTTATAATAGAGGCCTTATGCCCAGCAGTGAACCCAATTCATGGGCTCGATAGATAGATTGTAGTATTTTTAAAAATAATGGGGTTTGTTCTATGACTTCACAAAGGCTACGGCGTTCGTATCGTATCGTAAGCACGAATTCATATATTTATGTGTTTCGAAATACCAGAATTTCAAAAAATATCAGTTTATTAATAATATTGTAAAAAGTTTATTCTAATAATGAAATCATAACATAAAACTTACACCTATATCCCAAAGGGGTAGGCAGAGACCAGTATTAATGTGTATCAGGAATTGCGCATTTTATTAATTAACTATGTTACATACTTACAAGAATATAACAGATAATTACAGATACATAGATAGACACTTAAGATAGATATTTAAGCAATTATACTAACAAATTTATAAGTTTTGTATGCCTGAAATAAAGATTTATTATTATTATTAAGCAGGTACTACGATTAAATATACCGGGTCCTTGCGGTATGCAAGAGTGATATTTATTTGTGTATTGAAATAAAGAAAAAGGAGACTGATCTGTGCGAGTACTTAAAAGATAAAGTTAATTAAAAGATAACAAATGTGTACGGCCGTGTACACCGTACATGAAAACTGGCCAAGTGCAAGTCGGACTCACGCACGAAGGGTTCCGTGACATTATCTATACAACATGCACCCGGTGTGCTTGCTAACTGAGGATACACTGACTCGACCGCCGCACGGTCGCGAACAAGCTTTGGGTGCTTCACGTATTACGTGGTATTACATAGTGTTCGGATTATGAAATGCTTATGGCATTAAGTCCGCGTACCTATTATATAATAATAATAATTATTATATCGACCGAAATGCAATTGCCTGAGTAAATGGAAATATATTTATATTTAAATCCATATTACTGTTTCTTTAAATCTGAAAGTTAGTATGACTGCACTTGTTAGCACGCTTGCAATTGTTTATTACCGAGAATCAAGAACATTCAATAGGGAGAAAGATTTTATAAATGAAAAGCTTGTTTAAAGACCTGATTACAGTAAAATACACTGACTGAAGTTTCTTTTTGGCTATACCAATATCCCGTCATTGAAATAACAGAAACACGTTTTTAAGGTTCCGTACCCGAAGGGTGCTAAATTACTAAGACTTCACTGTCCGTCTGTCTGTCTGTCACCTGGCTGTATCTCATGAACCGTGATAGCTGGGCAGTTGAAAACTTTACTGATGATGTATTTCTATTGCCGCTATAAAAGAATAAAATAAATATTTATGGGGGGCTCCCACACAACAAACGTGATTTTTTGCCGTTTTTTCTCGATCTTTGTGTCTAATGTTGTATAGAAAATGGTACGGAACCCTTCGGGCGCGAGTCCGACTCGCACTTGGCCGATTTTTTTTGTCAGTATATAACTTCCACACAACACAATCACTTGTCCTGGTCCCAAGCTAGGATACCCTATATTGTGGTAAACAAGAATAAATAAATATGCGGAAGTTATTATTATTAATATTATCACGAATTAATTCAGTAAAAATTTACGGTGAACCTTTTGAACTAAAACTTTCGTAAGCACTAATTATAATTCTGGAATCACTGACTTACTGTTCCGAGAAAATCCAAGTAATTGATTCCGGAATTAAATTAATGATCGTGAACTTTTCAAACCTTCCTACTGCCAACTTTTTCACAGCTAAAGAAGTAATAAAAGCCGACACGAGATTTTAATCGAAGTTTATACGGCAACTAAGTATGAAACCCTTGCAAACGAGATCACACCGCAACCAGCGCTGTTTTAGTCCAATATTATACGAATAGAGCCTTTTGAAATTATGTTTGATTCTACTGTAAAATATTACTGCATTGGATAAAAAATTTAAATAAAAAATAAAAACCGACTTCAAAACACTACAGCACTAAAAAGTTAGAAATAATTTAAATAATTAGAAGTAGAAGTGTTTATACATGTAGGTATTGTAGAAGTATAATTTGGAGCCGGTGCCCAAAATATATTATAAATATAATTTAAATTATTTCTAACTTTTTAGTGCTGTAGTGTTTTGAAGTCGGTTTTTATTTTTTATTTAAAAAAAAATATTTTTCAATTTTTTGTGGGGGAGCGGGAGAAAAATAAATAAGTCCCTTATAACCATAATTTACCCTTCTTAATTCGTTGCTTTAAAATTTGATGTTCTAAATTTCCATCTCCGAAAGTCCTCACCAGAACATCACCAAATTAACTTCGGGCTACTTTTACGCTATTTTATGAAACATATACGGATATTACGAAAGGATGGGCCCCAATAGGGCTTATTTACTGCTGTCCATTGAAGAGTTCCGTTCTCCATCTCTGAAAGTCTCCATCAGATCTTCACCAAATTAAAATGGGACCAATGGGACGTTATACCTGTTCGAACAAAAAATGAATTGTCGAAATCGGTTAAGATTTGACGGAGTTATGAAGGAACATAGCCAAATAAAAAAATAAAAAATGTACGCGTCGAATTGATAACCTCCTCCTTTTTTGAAGTCTGTTAAAAAACCGCTGTGAACAGCCATTGTATTTTCTACTTACCTTTTTTACTAAAATAACGCATTATTGCACACGAATGAAATCGGATTTCGACCTAAATTTTCTTGTGTGTTATATTTGTACATTATTTTTTTTTATGAAACGAAAGAGATTTGTCGGGATCCTTGCAAAGTGGAAAATCCTGGTGTTTGCATAACCCTTCGGGATACAAGTTTATGTATGTGTATGTAATATTCTTATGTAAAGAAAAACGTCCTTAGGAAACTTAAGTGACTGAGGTGTTCACATACCTCAGCGCTTGAAATTGCCAATATGCGGTGGACAAGGATGGTAATTAAGTTTATACTCTCTCTCTCTCTCTCTCTCTCTCTCTCTCTCTCTCTGAGAGAGAACGCCTGTGCTCTGCAGTGAAACGTAAAAAAACCGCATACGTGCGAGTCAGACATGCCCACCCAGGGTTCCGTACAAATTTGTAGTCTCGTAGTTTTTCAGAGTTTTTCCCGAATTTCAAAGATTTTTTTTTAAATTTAATTACAAATGTATCGTTTTCAGATTTTTCCTTGTTTTTATATACGACAATATTACTTGCCAAATTTCAGTTCTAGGCCAACGGAAAGTAGCCTATAAATTTTGATTCCCTTGAGAGTGTCGAAATATACGTTTATTGCGGCATAAACGGCCGTAACTTTTTTTAAAAGTTGGATTTCTCACAGCTTGACTTGAGTACCTAAATGGTTTTAATTTCAACATTATATATTCACGCGTTCCCGAGATAAGGGGTCTTGACTGATAGACGGACGGACGGACGGACCGTCAACAAAGTGATAAGGGTTCCGTTTTTATTTTTGAGGTACGGAATCCTAAAAACTGCTTCTAATATTACCTACAAATCTTAAAGAAAAGAAATGACATTCTAACACATAAAACAAAACATTAACAGTAAGTAGGTTTATGGTGACTTCACTAGGCTTGCATAAAGGTCAAGATTAAAAAAAACTATTTTCTTACCTAAGGGTTTTACGCGCAACCCGAAGCTAGCCACGTTGACGGGCGAATCTTTCGTCAATGTAAAATCTTTTGTAAAATGTTGTACTACGGGTTTAAGGGAAAACCTTATAGAAAAATAAGCAACCGTTTAGAACCACTAATTTTTTTTTTCATATTTTTTCATGTTTCGGTTTCCTCTACTGCAGGGCATAGGCCTTCTCTCAGAGAGAGAGTGTTGGAGAAGTTTGGAGTGAAATGCGCCTTCTTCTTTTATTGGATAAACACGAAACAAAATGCACAGGCGCCGCGCGCGCATAAGTAGTAGCAGTAGAGCAGAAAAGTGTTGCCAGTGGCGTACTTATGTTATTCCCTTACAGAGAGTATGGGCTGCCGCTTTTATTACTACGCGTGCCCACCGCGGATTGGCGATTTCAAGCACTGAGGTATGTGAAGACCTCAGAGACTCAGATTTCCTCACGATGTTTTCCTTCACGGTTAGCGAGCGGTATTGCTGCTACAACTTCACAAGTTTACGTAACATAGAAAACAAATTCATCGGATCTCCCGAATGTGAGACCGGTGTTCTACACTGCGCTACCACCACTCATTTATTTATTAACATAATAATATGTGAAAACTGGACACGGTCAATGTGTATGGAAAAAAAAGATTGATTAAAATTATCAATACATTTTTCCATAAAAAACAGTTTTCAGGTTGAGTATTTTTTATAGCACGTTTATAGTGCTTGCTGGGAAGAAAATTACAATTTCAACAAATGTTCTCAAATATGTATTTTTTCTATTATTTCTATGAGATATAAATAACAGAAAAAGTGCATATCAAAGAAAATCACATAAAAGTGCGCGTAGTCACTGCTGTATATTTCGTGGCATTTCTACAGGCTAATATATTTGCCTGATTTGACGCGTGTGCCATGCTGAAGGCATGAATTATACATAGCCCAGGAATTCCCACCTGGTGCTCGGGAAAAAAGGGAAATGTCATGTTGTTCTTTCCCCTGTCTGGGGTACCTTTGGGGACATTTGCGTAGAAATGTAGTGCTGCCGTAAAATAAATAAGGGCGTCTACTTAGTTTGTTAGTGTCAGCAAGAATCGTTAACCTGGAGCCTGTTTAATAGAACTACAAATCATGGTTTTCAATGACAATTCGATGTACATTGCAAATTTGATTAACCCACAGATTATTAATTGGAAGCCTGCTACACAATACCTATATATTGAATTGTCATAATAAATGCGGCCCGGAATAGGGCATGTGTTAATGTGGTTGTGTTTCTATGTAAGTTTGAATGTCTCTCTCTCTCTCTCTCTCTCTCTCTCTCCATCACACACGCATATGCACAATTGCACACACGCACGCACACACGCACGCACGCACACACGCACGCACGCACGCACGCACGCACCCACGCACGCACGCACGCACCCACGCACGCACGCACGCACGCAGACACACACGCACGCACGCACGCACTCACTATCAGCTTTGAAACAATTTCACCATTTGTAGGTCGGACATATAAAAAATCCCATCTTTACTGGATGTTAGTTGTCTAAAAATGTATACATACATTAAGCTTACGCTTGTGCTACAAAGGGGTGGGCACAGTCATTGGATAATTGATTTTATAAAATTAATGTTTGGTGACGAGAATGCTTAGGTTTTTGTTCTAAGAAACCATTTCAGCTAACTTTTTCATAGTTCACAAACATTGAGATGCGCAGTTGGTAATTACGGTTTTCAACGAATTTGTATGCAAAACGAGTGCATGTTAAAAAAAATTACAAAAAGGCCTACGTGTGGGCCATTGTTTGATTTTAAGCTTTGCTACGCCTTAGCACAAACTAAGTACATAAATGACATTGTACAAGAACATTTTTCTATCTACTTTTTTTTCTATTTTTTTGTTCTACCGCTCCGCTACCACCGCTCAACAAGAACAATAATTATTTAATTTTATTGTTTTATCTTACATACACCAATTCACGCCTTTATTCTGAAGGAGTAGGCAGAAATTAGAGCTTGCCACTTACCACGATCCAGAGAAACCTCATAACTTGTCTGATTCCTGGATAATATCAGAATATGGACAAAGTCGAAGTCAAAGTCAAGGTAAAAAAAATTATTCAGTATAAAAACAATATTTTAAAACCATATTTTATTTCCTGAGCACGGGCATTAGTTCGTTATAATTCGTATTATAATTCGTCGTAGTTTCACAATTAATAAATTATGCGAAGAAGAAGCTAACAAAGAAACTTTATTCTTTTCAAAACAGGTTTGCTTATTTAACAGTTTTTGACTTAAAGTTACACTACAGTAGATACAATCTTCCATGTAGCGATATTTTAATTTATATACACTAATGGTCTTACTTAAAAAGTATATTCCACTAAAACTCCCTTAGGAGGGAGTTAAAGCCGGTTTATAACAGGAACTCCTCTCACAAACGGGCTTTAACTCCGTCTTAAGAGTGTCTTAGTGGAATGGACTTTTTATAAGACCGTTAGTTTTTGATACAGTAAAATGATTTTAATGCTCTCAAAAATTACTATAAGATAAGATAAGAATATTCTTTATTGCACAAACGAGACATAAAATATGAAAGTTACAATGAAAAAGTACAATACTATACTGCATTAATTTTGGATGGTTTGAAAGATATAGCAAAATGTACGTGCCTGATAATAACTATCGAATAGGATAGTTTGTACTTAAAAAAGGCACTTTTAAAAAATATCTCGTCACAAACTCGAATCTACGAGTATTAGAACAACTTTACTAGTAGCTCTCCAGCGGTGCGCGCATGACCTGTGTTATTGTTCTATTCGCGCAAATTTTCAAAACAAGATTTCTCAACTATTTTTTTTTTGTATTTACAAAGTAATAGTCTAAATAGATGTAATTCTTAATAACTAATTACAAAACCGCGGCTTTCAAACCACCCATAAATCGGCGTGTATATTTGATTTGAAATTATCAGTGTCTTCTTGGACCTTCTATGGTAACCTATTGAGGTTTTGATTTCAAAGAAAAGGCATTGTCAGTCCACGGCCCGTTCGCGTAGAATTGAATACGAATTACAAATTAAAAACAATGTATTTCTCTTCTTGAAAATGCATTCTCGTTGAACAATTTGAATGCAACGAACGGACTAAGCATGCATTCTTAAGAATACTATACGCTATAGTGTTAGGAAACTCACCCATTGCTTCTAACAAATAGGTACATATTACAGTGTTATCAAGTCGAAATTGCTTTGCCTAAAACATTCTTTCCTCAAGTTTATCGTTCGTAAGTTGTAAAAATGACATCTCATGGGCCTATACCCTCTATTTTGTTGTTATTTCTAGTCGACGGTTTTCCTAAAACCCACCCTGAGATGTCATTATTGCCAAAAAGTGAAAATCCCAAAAGTAAAAACCTATTTAGAGGCTAAAAATTCCTCCCATGCCGGGACTTGAACCCGCGACCTCTGGCTAACCTTGCCAGCCTTCTCCAACTGAGCTAATGGGCAAGTGCAGGCATCGGCGAAATTTCGAACCTCTTTACAAACATCTCTGTATTTAGGTACATGGGTGCATGGGTGGAATTTTTAGCCTCTAAATATGTTTTTAAAATTGTCCTCAGCACGGGAGGGCAACAAAAATAATGTAATCCCAAAAGTGTCGATTACCGCAAGTGCAATTAGCAGGGAAGTATACCACTCGCTAACTGTAAAGGAAAACATCTTGAGGAAACCTTAGTGTTTGGTGTGTTCACATACCTTAGCGCTTGAAATTTTCAATCAGCGGTGGGTACGCGTAGAAATTAAGCCCATGCTCTCTCTCTGAGAGAAGGCATGTGCCCTAAAGTGGGACATATATAGGCTATATAAATAAGGAAGTCACCGTCTTCGACCAATGATTTCATTTTTATTGCTGCTCCAAGTCCGCACACTCAAACGTATCAGTTCTTTGAAGCGTCAATGTAATCAAAATATGTTATAAAAGGATTAGTTTGACACTTATTTGCTACACTTCTATCGTTAAACATAGAATTTATCGGATTATTAAGAGGATTCTGAGAATAAATCTTCAAATTTGTATGCGAATAAAGCCGCGAGAGAATTCTCATTTGTGTGACCTAATAGGTTTGCTGGTACGCAGGCTTACAGATATTATTATGAATGAAAATATTTCTTTATTATCCGCCACAAAATAGGCTTTTCTTTTCGCCCGGCAAAAGGTTACCAAGAAATAATGACTAACGGCTCTACTAGTGTTTATTGTTACGTTACGACGCCGTAACATTAGTTCTTGCCTGGTTACAATAATATCGGGTATGACATACATGCATACATACATAAACTGACGCCTGTATCCCAGAGGGGTAGGCAGAGATCAGGGAATGCCACTTGCCACGATCCTGACAAATCACTTTCGCTTCCTCAATATTTCATTAGTCGTTGTATGCACGCACGCCGGTTTCGGGTACTTTTTATCTTGCCCTTTGCTAATACATCTCCTATTTGGCCGATGTATATCCGTCTGGGTCGTCCCTTATCGGCCCTTCCCTTACAGGGTATGATAGTGATTATTTTACTTTCTTCGCTGGCTCAGCGACCCCAAGTGGGTCATGGCCTACGACATAAGAAGTCGCCACTGGTCGCGGTCCTGCGTGGTCTCTTGCTAGTGATTATTTTACTTAATTCACTGGCTCAGCGACCCCAAGTGGGTCTTGGCCTACGACATAAGAAGTCGCCACTTGTTGCGGTCCTGCGCGGTCTCTTGCTAGTGATTATTTTACTTTCTTCGCTGGCTCAGCGACCCCAAGTGGGTCTTGGCCTACGACATAAGAAGTCACCACTTGTCGTGGTCCTGCGCAGTCTCTTGCTAGTGATTATTTTACTTTCTTCGCTGGCTCAGCGACCCCAAGTGGGTCTTGGCCTCCAACATAAGAAGTCGCCACTGGTCGCGGTCCTGCGCGGTCTCTTGCCAGTGATTATTTTATGTAGATGTTAATTTTAATTGTAGATTAAAAAGTGTTTATTCGAATAACCACAAATGTCGAAACAAGAATCCGCGGTCAATATTTCATTGATGAGTAATTAATGCTACTATATTAATTAATATTATAAATGTAAAAAAAAGGTTCTGTTACTGATGCAGTTTTTTGTAGAGATAAGATTGATATCTCACTAAAGCCAGTGGAACATAGATTCAATCTATTGTGCACACCGTTAATTACACTGCCAAGAAATAAACACAAATAGTACATTCTATCGTTTCATTACAAACTGGTTTACAGACTGAATGAATTGAGCATTTGAAATATCTCCTGCCACCGCAAATTCAGTTGCAGCATTTAATTGGATAAATTATAAAATTAAATAAAAGTTGCTCGCAGCTTAGTAGGGGTTGGTGATTTTATAAATTTTTCTAGAACCAACAGTAGAATGACCTCTTTCCGAGAGTATTTTTTTTTACCTAACTTGCACACGATATAGGTATTTTATTTTTATACAAAAAATGAAAAATAATAAAATAGTACAAAACTAAGCTCATGTATCTTTGTGTCCTCTTTCCGTCTATCGTTATTTATATAAATATTATTATCATATTAATTAAATTATTATTAATTATTATTATTTTATAAACTAAATTAAAAATTCGTGCCTTTCATAACCATGAGGGGTTTTGCCATAATCGCCACGTTTGGCAGGCGGGTTGGCGATCGCAGTATGCGGTTGGAATCTCAGGAAGACGCTGCTGCCCGTCTCCTGGTAACGAAAACCACGAAGGCGGCCTATGTCCAGCAGTGGGCGTCAAATGGCTGATGATGATGATGATGATGATGATGATGATGAATATATTAATAATTGTGGATGGTTTACAAATATTTAGCTTATTTCTTTGATTTCAGTCTTCTTCTTATAAAAGAAAATAATTGCACCGGCTAGCCGTCGCTAATTGGTTCTATTTTTTTCTCCGTATTTGGTTACATCGAAGAACTTTCTTTTGAGTAAACATCATCATCATCATCATTCAGCCACAAGAAGTCCACTGCTGGACGTAGGCCTCCTCCATGGATTTCCAAAAAGACCGATTGGAAGCGGCCTGCATCCAGCGCCTTCCTGCCACTTGGATGAGGTCATCTGTCCATCTTGTGGCTGGTCGTCCTACGCTGCGCTTGCCGATATGTGGTCTCCATTCGAGAACTTTTCGGCCCCATCGGCTATCAGTTCTGCGTGCTATGTGCCCCGCCCACTGCCACTTCAACTTACTAATCCGCTGGGCTATGTCGACGACTTTCGTTCATGAGTAAACAGGCCACCAATTTGTTCATACCTATCGCAATTTCATAGTATCAAGGAGCTGTATGTCACAGCTAACGGCCCAAACAAAAAATGATGGTAGTGATATCTCTCAGGGCTTATATTTGATTGTTTCTTTACATTTATTCTTTTCAGAAAAGGTTTGTTTAATTAACCACTCGTCTGCCGCGACACAGATCTGTGTCCAACTTAGTATGGACCACCTATACGTTGCGTTCCGCGAGGGCAGTTCAGGGGTTAAGAGAGTTTTCAACCTAAAGTTACACTTAGGCCCGGTTTTTGAATAGATAATTACACTAAGTAAATACTCAAGTAACATTCTCTTACGCTCTTTTCTGTGGAATTCGAAGAGACAATACTACAGTTAACTATTTACTTAGCGAAATTCTCAATTCAGGAACTGGCCCTTAAAGTCAATGAATTAACTATTACCGTACTGATATGAATGTATTGAACAGCTGTACGTTTTAAAGACTCGCCCAGGTCTTTAACGCTGGCTACGTTCTTCCCAATCTGACGGTCGTATTTATAGTGTTTGTACAAATAAATCTGAACCCAAGAGAGTTCCCTTACGAGAAACCTAAAAATTGCTTACTGTTAACGGTTTTGTTACTTACATTTCTATTACAATTTTTGAAACACCCTCGTTGCATTACGCGACTCTATTGGAAATAAATAACAACAAAGAACACATAACATAAACTCACGCCTGTATCCTGGTGTGGTAGACAGAGATCAGGGTCCGCCGCTTGCCACGATCCTGACTAATGTCTTCTAAGTTATGTACATTTGTGAAGTTATTTTAGCAATACCACTCGCTAACAGTGAAGGAAAACATCGTGAGGAAACCTGAGTGTCTGAGCTATTCACATACCTCAGCGCTTGAAATCGCCAATCCGCGGTGGGCACGCGTGGTGATTAAGCCCATACTCTCTCCCCGACAGAAGGCCTGTGCCCTACAGTGGAACGCATTATAAGACTGCTTATGTATGTTATGTATCCATTGGGAGTGTATTTTTAAATCTGATCTTTATTACTCAATCATTTATCGACGTGAGTCATCTGTCTGGCGCTTGAGCTGTCTGTGCGATCGAGTGACTGATGCAAACGAAGTCAATAACTCCGGCTAAAGTATAAATCTTATGCCACGAAGATATCTTAGTACTTTTGTGAGATGATTGTAAGCGAATATCATCATAGTATTTTCCAAGGTTAACACGAGCACTAGACATAATAAAACTGAATTGCATGGATATTTACTAGATTATTTTTTCATTTTAAAATTTACCGACGTTTCAGTACTTTTGCAATTACCGCGGTCTCGGTTGACTTAGGTGACAAGCGTCTTTTTGAAAGAATGTCATCGGTTCAAATAAGTACATATTTGCTATAGTAATACGAACGTTACCTTAATAAAAAGTAAATCATAAGAGTATCATGTCTGGAATATAATTCATTATTACCAACTTCCGTACCAATAAAAACTTAGGTGGAAAATGGGCCTATTTACGAAAAAAGTGCAAGCCTCAAAACTTTTCCGATCCATACTTTACATTTATGCTAAAGGTTCATTCGACACAAATTCATCAATGAAATCATGAGTAGATTGCCTAGTGAGCCGTTGACAACTACCTTTCTACTGTTGACTAAAGAAAGGGACTGAACAACTATTTACTACTCGCTCATACAATATTGCTGTCTATTTTGAGTGCGCGAGAAGCAAATTGTTATGAAGTCCCTTTCTTAAATTAAGAATGCTTCAGATATACCTACCTGCTACCCAAAAGTTTCTATGGCAATTGGTATCAAATACAGCACTCACTGCCTCCGTAACAATAAAAGAAAAACATATTTGCACCCCATATGACGCACAATAGCTCATAAAAGCTTTGTCTTACTTCTGAAACTAACTACAAAGCGGATAGTACTCGATTTATTTCTGAGGGCTCTTTTTGAGACACGTCCCACGAAAACTGTAAAGCTTACTTCTCGACTTAAAACTAAAGCCTTGAAGTCATTTACCATAGGAGTTGTTGTCTCTCACGACGCGTTGCCTAACCTCACTTAGTGACCTCCTACTCCTTAAGATAAACTTAAAGGATCAGACCACCAAACTGTGGGGTTGCTAGCACAAAACGAGTGCACAGTGCAGCGCGAAATGATCACGCAAATTAATTACAGCTGCTGAAAACAGGCTCAGCGTTTTAAATAAGAATTAAGATTGATCTGTGTAGTTGCTTTTAGTCCGCATTTGCATATAAAGGGGCATTGGACACTGTGGGGGCAAAGATAAGTTACGTAGAAGATCCGTTCCATGTTTATGTAGTTTGTCAAAGTCAAGAAATAACAGTAAGATTCGATATTTTACTACAGATGATGGAAATTGGTTGACGCCAAAAAACAATGTGTGAAACACTGTCCACGATATTTGAAGCGTAGCATATTTTAGTTTTAAGTTAAAATTGTTCGGTTAGTTTAGTTTTACCAAAAGAGTACCTCTGCTGAGGCTTATGTGCAGCTATGGTTCTATAATGGGTGTAACATAATCCTCACATACATATCGAAAATAATATTTTTACTCCTCAATACTAACTAATTTACAACGGAAAAATTTCGACATCACAAATAAAATATACTTACATTTCAATGCCATGCAGTTTAGGTATAGAATATCTAATATTTTTTTTATTGAAATGTTGATGCAGCATTTGTGTAATTATTCTCTAACTATTCTTATTATTTTGCACTACCCATCTAGCAAATACTAATTAACATTACGTACGCCTATATACCGAGCATGTTTTTTTGTGCAAAAAAGATTTTTTTTACTAGCTCATGTTCGTCTCACTGTGGGACACAGGCAATTATTACTATTATAATAACAATTTATTATTATTTTTTTTTTAAAGTTTAAAAGTTTATTTTTAAAAGTGACGTCACTATTAAAATAAAAATTCATTTTTTTTTATAATTATGACTATAATTCAGCCCCAATACCAACAGCACTATGTTCAATTTTTTTTTTTGTTTCTTGCAATGTGTCTTAGTGACTTTTACTTTTGTTACGTAGCGTGGCGTCTGTTTCAAGTTGGTTTGTTACATTGGATACAGTGACTGTAGCCTGTGCCAAGAATGCAAGACATTTTGCCTTGTTAGTTGAAAATGGTAGAGAATTAACAGTTGTGCTGTTCTAATATTTACTATGTTTGGGGCTCATTTTCTGCCGCTTATTTAGAGTCATTTATATTTTATACAAAATGTTATTAACACTGGTAGTGGTAGGGAATGACCGGAGACAAGGGGAGTGGAGATCTAAAGGTGAGGCTTTTACACATCTATGGTACACTAAGGGCGCTTATACGCTCTAAATCGCTCCAGTACTTCAATATTATTTGTAATTATTATTATTATTCTCTTTATTTATTTTCATAACTTAGAATAGGTTTATAAAATCAATATAAGGAGTAAAACATATAAAAAAATACAAAATATATTTTATAAACCTATCCCAGTTGGCCACCGGTAACGGAGTAATTATTATTATTATTTTTTATTTATGTTTTTTTATCTTCTTATGCCTTTTTTTCTTGTGATGTGTCAATTTGTCCTAATAAATTTCTTTCTTTCTTCTTTCTTTCTAAATGTTTGTGTTCCAGTTTCAGTAAGTTTTACTTAACAAGAGATTGGTTTACTTGCTTATGCTTTGAAATAACATCGTCGCATCTGATTTATCGTGAACACATAAGCTTAGATGGGGGTATTCATGATGAATCTGATTCATTTGAATCTAATTTAGGATGGTTCGATCCGATGACATCAAAGAACTATCTTAGTTCTATATTAAGACCTTTAAAGGATTTGTTCCATAGTCATTGAGACGCAATGTGTTTGCCGCCTTAGTTCCACGTCGGAACTCGTATTCAAAAATCACTCGAATTTTCGCAGTATCCATCTTTCTTGTCTAAATTGAATAACAAAAACAATTGAAAATCGATATTCAAATGTTTCACATTTTTTAAAAAAAGAACATCATAGAAACCATTTGAAAAAAGTTTCATTCAAAAACCTCAAACCATGAAGATTCTATGTCAATTCAAAGAACCTATTGCAATAAAACGGCAATTTCATACTTTAACCCCAATATCTGTGTCAGTGCAAACTCTCAATCAACAGTGATTTTAAGACCCACTACGGATCACGGACCTGGGGCTGTTAATGCTATCTAGTCCTAGATTTTTTTCCTTGGGTTCATGGTCAGGGGTCTTAAAAATCACTATCAACATGATTGAGAAATTGTATAGACACTTTTGCAAATACGATCTGTAAAAAAGATGTTTTTTTTTCAAAGGTGGCGCTAGTGTTACTCTGTGGAGCCTCTTAAAGGATTTATCTATTATTATTTTCAAATGAATTATTGCGAATACCTGGGAGGTCCTTTTCTTCTTGTGCCCGCTACTGGAAACTGGCTGTCAGTTATCTATATTCTTCTACGTTTCTTGTCAATCAAAACAGGTCATCGGCGATGGGGACATCCGTCTAGTCCCTGATTTCTCTAAGAACGCCGCTTCTTTTCGATCCTGTCAAAATCACTTGAAAAAGTCGGCGTTTTTGAAGTGTTTTAAGGAATCGAGTTTTTCTTAATAAGACCGTAAGACTTAAGTTGAAGTAAAACCATAAACATCACAAACATAAATTGACAATTGATATACGTAATCACGTTATGTAAACATCAAAAATATGAATTGCCATGGTCACTTAAATATCACAATTATCAATTTGACAAGCTCACGCCCCACGCGCAGAGTAATGCGCATGATCTACGCTTCTTTGCAATCCCGCCGGTTCAGCGGGATGCCGCAAAATGTTCGACCGAAATTAGTCCTACAAAATGTATGCGGGATCCCGGTATTTCGGGATCCCGATATCCCGGGATTGCATTTTCTAGTATCTACGAAGGAGTCAACTTTCTACGTCTTCCCACCTCAGCCCAGCAAGTTAACACTATTTCGGCGCCGGGCGAAAAAAGTGGCGCGCGCGAAAATTCTCTCTTTCCCCTCGCATTTGTTATGGAAACAATGTAAATCAAATTTCCTATGTATGTCGCTTCTCCATGCATTTCGTATTGTGCCGCTACTATTTCAATCTGCCCCCCTGTGGGAGCCTCGCTGGTATCAGCTGCCTACTCAATAGAAGAGGCTCTTCTAGAGACAGGCGTTTTCTTATCTCTACAGGAAAGGTTGGTTACTTTAATAAAATGCGCTGTTGAACCCATTCAAATTATCAGATATTGTTTCACTGTTCTCATGCATGTGTTGAATCAATTTGTTATTTTTACGCTTTTTTAACCGTATTTAGAGTCGGTTCCGCGTAAAACGAAATAAAAAATTGCGACACTGAGAATTGCTTAAAATTGGGTTACTTATTTTGACGTTTCCGAAGTGTCAAAATATGAACGTATTTGACAGTTTGGAGTAGGTTAAATTGGAAGAGTCCTTACGATGGAAAACTTACGTAGTAGCACCCGATGGAAAAGTGATTATAGTTTATAGCAATTATCATTATTAAAACGTTAAAATGTTACGAAATTGCAGGTAACATTCCCAATTCTTGTCTCGGTGAGGCTGATTCATAGATTAGATTAGAACCACTAGAAAACAAAAGTGACTGGAAACGGTCGTCGGTCTTTTCTAGGAAGAAAATACCTTCACTTGAATTACAGCGAGATACACAAAATATTCCTACAGTTTTACTTCCGAATGGGTATACTGTGAGGATTCGAGAATTCTTTTCCGTCGAACGGAAATGTTTGAACGGGGAAATTATGTTGTTGTTCATATTTTTTAGATTGTTGTAATGTTTAATCGAAAATAAGCTAAGAATTTTCCCTCTGTGTCTCTGAGGAGATGAGGTTTGTACCTTCTTACCGTATTACCTATTACAGTAATATTTATTTGACTGGAGCCCGGTCGTTGTTTATTATGCCAACTAAGTTAAACATGTTCATTATTTATAACCGATTTGTTATGGTATTATGCGTACTAAGCAAATACATATACACTGTCATACAAAAAGTAGTTCTTACAGACCCCTTTTTTAATGTAGCCTATATAACGTCCTACCGCAAGGCGAGTACGAGTTTAATCACCACGCGTGCCTACCGCGGATTGGCAATTTCAAACGCCGAGGTGTGTGAACAACTCAGACACTCAGGTTCCCTCACGATGTTTTTCTTCACGGTTAGCGAGTGATATTGCTACTATAACTTCACAAGTGTACGTAACTTAGAAAACAAAGTGATCTTTTTTTTAATAAATTTAAGGAAGCATAATCCAAACACATAATAGTGCTCGTAATATACATTTTTACGATGAAAAAATGTTAATTTGTTGTTTTTTTTTAGTATTTGAACTTGAAGTTAAATCCTGAGAATTTCATTTTCCACAAAAACTAAAAAGATTAATGGTAGAAGAAAAATACTTTTTTTTACATCGAAGATGCTGTTTAGGGTTCCTTACCCGAAGGGTGCCAAACGGGACACTATTACTGAGACTTCACTGTCTGTCCGTCTGTCTATCTGTCTGTCATCAAACTGTATCTCACGAACGGTGATAGTTAGACAGTTGAAATTTTCACAGATGATGTATTTCTGTTGCCGCTATAACAACAAATACTAAAAAAACAAAATAAAATAAATACTTAAGACGGGCTCCCATAAAACAAACTTAATTTTTTTGCCCCTTGTTGCTCGATATTAATAACGGCAACAGGTAGACACTTGAAATATTCACAGAATATTTAGTTCTATATTTGCTTGAAAAATAAATAATTAAAATAAAATAAATATTTAAAGGGCACTCCCATACACCAAACGTGATTTTTTGCCGTTTTTTCTCAATGTTTCTGTCTAATGTTGTATAGATAATGGTACGGGATCTTTTGTGCGCTAGGCCAAATCGCACTTGGCTGGTTTTTACTGGCTTTTTTGGGTAATGGAAGGATCTCTCCAAATATTTAGAACAATATATTTCGTGCTATAAGAAAATCAAAATACCAGCTCATTCGGCCTCAAAAAGCCCCTAAAGTCACTATCAATGACACGCCCAAAACGTTTTTCGATACGAATCATTAACAAAATGATAGAGACCCGCATCCGCTCGATGTAGGCTCTCGATTAATGAACTGTCACTCGCAAGCGCCTATTGTTTCCTCTACACATACTCCCCTATGGCGAGTTCACTTTACTCCCCTGCTACTCAAACGTCCCTGCTCACTTCAGTAGCAGGGGAGTAAAGTGAACCGCCGTCCATCGCCATAAAGGCGTACTACGGCGGGTTCACTTCACTCCCCTGCTGCTGAAATGAGCAAGGAAGTTTGAGAAGTGCACTCGAGTGTTAGCACAAATCACGAATGACACGAAAGATTCACGGCTAACTGAATCAAGTTTTCCTATTCAATCGTCATCAGACCAATACATAAATAATAATAACAATAATAAAACTACGGCTAAGGAGGGAAGATTAAAACAATATTCAGTAGAAAAATATGAATTACCACATCAGCATAAGCGGCATGACGAGGCGAGTCACGTGTTTTATGTCACGGAAATAACCGAATTTATCAATTAAAATACTGAAAATTGTATGACTTATGACAGTTATCACGCCCGCCATATGTGTCAGATCTCGTATTACGGTGTAATATTTCTGTTTATTTCTATTAATGGACATTAATTTATTTATCGATAGAGAACGCAGGAAATATATATTTTTGTCTAATTCATTTGTATTTCTGCGACAAATTCAATAAGTATAATACCGAATCAATCTGAAAAGGTTATAAGTTAACAAACATAACATTAACGCACGCCTGTATCTCGGAGGGGTAGATAGAGAGATAGAGAACACTTTATTGTACATAAAATGGAAAAAGGAAGATAATAAAAAAATGGTAATAGGGTGGGTACGCAGAGACCAATTAACAATCCATATTTAATTTTCTTTTATACAACAAAAAAGAGAAGTGCCGTAAGAGTGGTAAAGTAGCAAGTAGTGTAAATGTGGGATCACAGGCAAAATTACCTGTCTTTCACGGTTAGGGGGGTCTTTATGACATCGTACCACGTGTGTCGACCTGGATTTTGACATGGGATAGTTATGACATGGGTGTCTGGACATAATACGCATCAAAATAACACCACCTTGAATAAACTTTACGTTCGAAATTGGTGTTCCAGCCGTACACTCTGTCAGCCGTATTTATAGGATGTAAAGTGAAACAAATAATAACACACGTACTTGAAGAGTTGTGACAAATGCTGAAAAATAATAAAAGCAATAGGCTCGTTGAGAGGCGTATACGACAATAATAAGGGCCTACTTCAGATTAATCCGCGGTTTATTTGTACAAGCTAGAGTTAGAGGACAAGGGTTTTAGGATAGCATATTGCTGACATTTCTCTAAACAAAATATAGTTCCCAGTCATTGACTTACGGTAAAAAAGGGATCCTCACGGACGAAATATCATCAAATAAATCTATAATTGGGTAGGCGGCTTACGCACCGAACGGTCAGCCAGTTCTGAGCCACCACTCTGTGACCACCTTTGTCCAACCTCTGTCTTCCCGTCTAACCAGATGACCCGCCCATCTCCACTTAAGTTTCCTAATTCGTGTGCCTACGTCTACCGCCTACCCGATGGGTCGATGACATTAAAAAGGCGCAAGGAGGACGATGGACGAGATTGAGGGTTGTTAAAAGACCTAAGAAGCCCAACAACGCGCGTCTTTCATGGGCTGTATAGATAGACAGTCTATAATATTTCCATTACCGTCCAGCATCATTGACAGTACTGTGCAGCAAAGCGAGAGGCGCACATTCTTTCCCCGTAAAACATTAGTGGTAGTAGAAATCTGTGAATTTTTATTATTACTTTGTATTAGTATCTAAGAATATTTTTATCAAAAATATTAATTGCCCATCAAATTTTGGTCACAAGAGTCAAGAGGCAATATAGATAGATAGATAGAATATTCTTTATTGTATGCACATATGAGAATAAACAATAATACAGTACAGTACAATTGGCGGCCTCGTTACTAAAAGTTATTTTTTGCAGACAACTATTGACCGAAAAAATTAATTACATTTCTGTTGTGAACGGAGAAAATAATAAAGGCCGATTTCGATGTGCGTTTTTAATTTCTTGGTTTTAAAATAGTCGATTTGATTTGATTTGTCTGCATATTGTATAAATGATGCTACAGTAGAATTTATGATGGGAGTCATAATCATTCGTCTATCTTCCTTTTAAAAAAACCTGTTCCAAAAGAGCTACTCTTAATTTAAATAGGTAAATTGCATAAGTAAGTCAAAGTACAGGTATGTTGACTAGTCGTCTTATGACAAGCTTACAATGGTTTCTAAGTAGAGCCCCGGACTACTTCAAATTGATTTCTTGCACATTTGACGGCAACGCGCATCGAATTCTGCGAATCTCGAGCGGTTGAAGAGTCACTTTTCGTTGCTCGATTTGCGTCTGCACTGCTCTGAGAGTCAATTATTGGGTGAATCACACAACATTTTTTATTTTTATATTGAGCATAGAGTTTGGAACTAGGCGGAGGTGGTAAGTTAAATTTTGATGTTAGTATATCAGTGCACAAAGGCGTTTGTAAATGATGATGCTTGCCTATGTAGTAGGTGCGAGTCCATGCGGCGTTCGAACGCCGCAATCTCAGAACTTTGTGTTCTGAGGCCGCAATGGTACCAAGTAAAAAGTGTTTACACGACGCAATTTTTGCACAGTAGCAGTTAAGGTTATGTGTGAAGTTTTGATGGATTATGGCTGATAGGTAGATAAGGATTTTAAAATCTGTATATTGGATAAATTTACGTATAATTATATTCATATCCCTCTGTCACACCTTGACTTATTTTTCCTGTGGGCTAGGCCGACTAAGCTGTCAGGATAGTATAGGTGCTGGGAAAGCCTTCTCCATCTGAAAGATAATGTCCCAGGCACTGCAGTTCAAATGAGCCATTCACCCATCTAGTGTGGGTGAAGGTGCCCTGGTCACTGTATAAATCACCTCATTACGTTGATACAAAAGACAAAGTTTTTTTTGTCACTCCCGATGTTGATTACAGCTCCTCTATTATAAAGCTTAAACATCTGAAATAGGTAAACGTATTATGTAGACATTTCCGTATCTTTGTTTGGAATACAAATAAAATGAATAACTTAATATTTTTAAATTCCCAATTTATAATAATGTCATCAGAAAAACTTGAGATGTGTGTGCGTTCGTGTGTGCCACTTCATACATTCGTAGTCCATCCATTTCAAGCGTTTATTTTCGCAACTGCAATTCGTTTCAGTAACGTCTAGGAACCCGCAGCTGTCGGCGATTTATCTGATTTCTCGGGATTTTCATATCGAATCATTATTCCGCTTTAAGGTTATATTTAAAGCACAATTTTATTGTCCATTTGAGTGCCACACGCGGGTTTATCTTCTATTTATTGTGGGCTAAAACCGAGAATTGAATAAAGATGAAGCTTAAATTCTGCTAGGGCTTGCGATCCTGATGCCCATTTGTTGTGAAATGTTTGCATTAAATAACGAGATAGCCCAAGCTTAGCGCAAATGCTTTTAACGAGGATTCAATTACTATAATGTTATTATTATCTTACGCCTATTTGACAGCAAGATGCTTGCTCGATACTTTGGTTTAAAATTTTACTTTTTATGATAATAATTTATTGTCTGGGACCTCAATTTAACCTTAAGTTATTTTAAAGTAAGTAAGAAACAAATTCATTAACGGATCTCACTTCAGTTTATAAACAAGGTAATAATTAGTTTTGTAAGTAACTGTCAGAGTGTTGTTGCCTGTAATTGGGTGCTAAGCTAGATTATAAATTCTATAAAGTGTCTGTAATATTTTTCTAACTTAACATCTGTTGGCTGTGTCTATTAAATAAATAATATAAATAAGAAAGAAAGACATTTATTTGGACAAATTAATACATGACAAGAAAAAAAAAGGCATAACTAGTAACATAAACAAGTACAAAGGAAAAACAAGTCACATAAATACAACATAATACACGGCAAAGTCAGAGCGTCACAGTGCAACCTGTGGTGTAAAGGTGACCGCGGATCAAGCTTTATTATTTCAACATATTATTTTTCTAAGGTCGATGTTGTTTTGCCCACTGTACTTTCTAGACTTGTTTAGAGTCCCTCTGTGTGATGAACTGTTTAAAGTTTAATCCATCAACTTTACAGTGACCCATAGGACCATAAAAATTATGCACGTGTCAGAGACGGTCATCGTGGGTTGATGCGATGTTGAGGATAGCACAGGAAAACCACTTCATAGTTAGTTAATCTTCGTTTTAATTCTTCTTAAACAACACTGCTTTGGAAATATACTCTCCAAGGAGAAAAACAAGCAAAAAAATGGACATGTCTTTCTTTTGATCTTTCAGAAATTAATACAGAGAGTTCTTAAGCACTACAGTTCTTATCAAATAGCCTCAAATTTAGCTACTCTCGATAATTACACTGTAATTAGGCACTTGGAAAATTGGAAACGCTGTAAATTTGATACGGAGCTGGCTACACTTCTTAAGACTTGAAATTATTAGAATGAAAATCAGAATAAGAATGCCGTTCGATTCGATCCCTCGTAAGCTCCCCAGAGCTTCCGTTTACGAGAAAACATTACAAAGCTAAAATCATCATGGTTGGTCCACTCAAACAGACTTGCCAACCCAACAAACATAAAGTCATTGTGAACGGTCAATTTATACAGGCTTGCCAACTTTACAAAGCCAAATCAACAGGCTACTAAACGTGGCATCTTAGCCAATCACAAAATATATCCTATGAAACCCAAGTCTTTCTAAAAATATTATTAAACAATCTTATTATTTATCTGTCTAATGTAGGGCTAATATTATTGTTTATTGTTACGGACAAAGATATGGCTAAATAAATTATTTCCTAAGTAACTCTAACCCCTGATTTCTCGTACACTAACAAGCTGTTAATCTACTGCCCACAGCTGTCAGTGTTTTTTTTTGTATGCACTTTGGTCAATTGACAGCTGTTAACAGTACTAGATTAACACCGTGTTAGTGTACGAGAAACTGGGGGTAAGAATAACATTTTGTTTAATATGGGATATGCATAGGTACTGGTATTAATCAGTTGGTATTTATTAATAAATTAAACTTCAACTACAAATTAAATTCTCCAAGTGGATTCTCAAATTTTAGTAATATGAACAATATTGAATAAAGCATACATTTTAAATTAAGTAAGTTTTGTAGTTGGAAATCATAAATTAATCAGTGATTTGATCGATATTCTGTCACACGCATGAATTAACATTACAACATCGCGCTTTACACGCAACCTTATCAAACACTGAACTTATTGAAATGGACATAAAGGCTACATTTCAATGGAAGCAAATGTTCTCACTGCGTGATTAGATTGAAATGCTTATGGCTCAGTATAATTGCTCACGGTAATATTCATTAGACGTTACATTTAGCAGTTTTAAATGAGCTACTGTTTTCATTCCTTTCTTGTTACAGTATTGACTTTGCGTTTTAGATTTGGGAGCTCAACCAGAATCTTAACTTTATACATAACTTACATAAGCAGCCTATATACCTCCCATCTCAACTTTATTTCATTAGCATTATCTATCCCTATATTAACATTGATATAATTTATATCAATGTTAATATATATATAATTTATGTATATCTAAGTAGGTATGTATTTTTATTATGATAGCTAGTTTATGTAGTTTCTGTTTTCCTTTTTTTTTTACTTTGTGTAAATAGATTGTTATTTAGGCCTTTTGTAGTTTATTTTGTTTATTTTGTGCACAAATATAGACCCGTTTTTCTACTGCTTCTCCTATACCCGAAGGTTTGCTGGAAGAAATCTCTTATTACTACTTACTTACGCTCGCCTCTGTACATGTATGTTCTTATGTAGTGTCCTGTTGAATTTCTTGTGTGAAGTATAAATAATTAATTTCTTTCAACTTAAAAAAATACATTAAAATACCCACTGCTGGCATAGGCCTTCACAAGCTCGCAAATTTTTCCGACCCCACCGGATGGTCTGACGACCTGGTTACCTTGGCAGGGAGTCGCTGGATGCGGGCGGTACAAGACCGGGAAGCTTAGGAAACCATGAGGAAGCTTATGTCCTGCACTGGGCGTCAAATGGCTGATAATGATGATGGCAATGGACATCCAGTCAACTCCGGCTATCTGCCTGGGTATTTATTTTCTGTGGGGTGAAATACAAAGAACAAAGAAACCTAGAGGATTTACCGCCGGTTTCTAAATTAAGGAGATTTGTAAGTAAATACTTTCGTGACGGAGAGACACTTGCTCTTCATTTAGAAATGTGAAGAGACAAAACATGTCATGTGTATATATGTCTCACTGTAGGGCACATGCCTTCTCTCAGAAAGAGAGTATTTACCACCGCAGATTGGCAATTTCAAGCGCTGAGATATGTGAATAGCAGATTGGCGATTTCAAGCGCTGAGGTATGTGAATAGCAGATTGGCGATTTCAAGCGCTGAGATATGTGAATAGCAGATTGGCGATTTCAAGCGCTGAGATATGTGAATAGCAGATTGGCGATTTCAAGCGCTGAGATATGTGAATAGCAGATTGGCGATTTCAAGCGCTGAGATATGTGAATAGCAGATTGGCGATTTCAAGCGCTGAGGTATGTGAATAGCTCAGACACCCAGTTTTCCTCACGATGTTTTCCTTCACAGTTATCGAGTGGTATTGCTACTATAACTTCACAAATGTACATAACTTAGAAAACAATGTCATAGGTACATACCCGGACTGGGAATCAAACCTCGGTCTCTAGATTCCGAGTCCAATGTTCTATCCACCAGGCTACTACCGAGGGGGGGAGAGTATAATTTAAATAAATTTATTAATTATTATTTAGCCACGAAAACAGTGAACGATACTTAGTTTCCTGTACATAAAACGATAAGGTCAAAATAAACCTACTCAATCTCTACCGCAACGCACCAAAACTTTTGCTAAACTTTAAAATGCTTCCAACCCGGTGTTGGTGTTAAGCACAATCTAACTTGTAATTTACTTAGCACCCCTAGTTTATGAGTTTAACAAAGGTCCTATTGTCTAGCCCAAAGTTCCCATTCGGTCTCTCATTTCGTATCAAACAAGGTGAAACAAGTCCCTGTCCCCATCTTATTTCATAAGAGAGAGGAGTTAGACGATAACGTTGGTGGCTGATAATTTTGACAAGTATTCTCTAAATCAGACCACTGCTTTTTCTAGACAATGGAGAACTTGCACCTACTAAATTTTTTTATAATATAATCGGAGAAACCATGTTAAGAGATAAATAAACGTGGTATATTTGTTTTCTCTGCGACTAATCCTTTTCAAAATGTAACCTGTCGAAAAGTCAATACAGTCACGTGGTAATAAAACGCGCCATAGAAATCGAGCTCAACCTATGACGTCACAACGTGCATATAACGTCTTATAAAGTATGAAGCGTCTATCAATATTTGAGTCATCTCGTAAAATAATCATCATCATCATCATCAGCCATTCGACGCCTACTGCAGGACACAGGCCTCCTTCATGGTTATCATAACCATTAGGGGTTTTGCCATAATAATTTCGTAAAATAATATTTTCATTTTATAACAAAACGTTTAGAATTAAATGAAAAAAGTAAATCTTATAGGTTTTTATAATTAATAAATAAGAATGAGAATAACAGTAAGTTTATTGTCATTCACAATCTAGCTTAAAGTAAGTAACTACACTCATTATGTTACATATAACTAGTTTAGTGAGACGGGAATGACTCAGCTGGTGCTATCACGCTTGTTAAAGTGGTATAGTGTGTGAAGTGAATTAGAGTAACTTTATTTTTTAAATTTTTTGTGATACCGAATACCCCGAAAAAATAATATTATGGTTTTATTTTTAAATTATTCCTAAGTTGGTATATGACTTCTATGATATAAAAGCAATGTCACTCCAATCTAAGTTAGACGCAAGTTCCCCATTGTTCTGAGATACTCAACAATCAGTAAGTTTAATCACTTCCATATCGTTACAACTTATACTGCAATTTGGGGGTGGCCATTTCAGTTGAAATACTGTCTGCGGGCCTTTGTATTTGGTAAGAAATGTAACTTTACCAGGTCGTATTTTTTCGCCAGTTGACTTTAATTACGATGAAATATAAAGAGTCCACGCGATACTAAAGTGCACTACAATAAATTTTAAAAGGCGAAAGGTAGGAACGGCACGGTAAATTCATAAGGTTGTGTAGGGTTACTATTTCTTTGGAGCTGCGAAGCTGATGCTAAGTATCGAAGCGGTGAACGCCGGCTTCTCGATCGGGAGGTCGTGGGTTCGAATCCCGAACCAATGACTTTGTTTTCTAAGTTACGTGCATTTGTGAAGTTATAGTAGCAGTACCACTCGCTAACTGTGAAGGAAAACATCGTGAGGAAACCTGAGTGTCTGAGGTGTTCACATACCTCAGCTTGAAATTGCCAATCCGCGGTGGACACGCGTGGTGATTAAGCCTATACTCTTTCTCTGAGAGAAGGCCTGTGCCCTACAGTGGGACGTCTATATGCTGCATTATTAGGTTTCGAAGAAATAAGCACTTTTAGCCTTCCAATTGCCAGTTCAGGGGTACATTCGACAACACTTAAACTTTTACATTTTCCTTGAATACTCGCACAAAATGTATTTGATTAAAATGTAAAGATGAGTGTAGAAACTGACCCGCTTTTGAAATTTAGAAAAAAATATCTCATTTTCATTTATAAAACTTTGTTTCACAATAACTGATGTGAATCACTGTGCAGTATTGATTTATAATTTACGCAAAGCGTAATCAATACGTCTGTCAGTTACATTACATTTCAGCAAATAAACATAGGGATCGTTGAGTGTAACCTGTTATTTATTACCAACTAAGCAACATTATGATGTTGTCTGTAGAATGTTCCAAGGAAATATAGCTTTAATAGAGTTATTCTATGCTAACGCAATAACTTTAATCCTACTTTGGAGTCATACCTATGTAAGTAAAGTTGTTTTTTAGGGTTCCGTACCCAAAGCGTCCGTCCGTCTGTCACCAGGCTGTATTTTATGAACCGTGATAGTTAGACAGTTGAAATTTTCACAGAATGATGTATTTCTATTGCCGCTATAACAAAAAATACGAAAAACAGAATAAAATAAATATTTAAGGGGGGCTCCTATGCAACAAACATATTTTTTTTGCCAGTTTGCTCGATATTAATAACGGCAACTGGTAGACGCTTGACATATTTAAATATTGTACAGATAGTGGTACGGAAACCTTCGTGCGCGATTCTGCCTCGCACTTGGCCGTTTTTTTTTTGTAAATGTGTTATAAATTCATACGGTAGTATTTATAGAATGCCTCCGCAGAGGCAGTTTATGTAATCTGTGGTTCCGTCTTTCCCTGTTCCCACAGACTATTTAAACTGCATCTGAATCGTTCTTTTATAAATAAGACTGCTAGGTTCTAGGCTTATTTTGTGTTCAGATTTTTTTAAAGGTGCCCTATTAGAAATTTCATCGTTATTATTTCTAGAATCAGTCAATATCACATCGATCTGTATATGCTGCTCACAGTTGCATTACGGAACTTGGCAACAAAAATGTATCTTACAGTCGAGCTGCTGTCGACTGTACTTACCTGTCTCTCCGTTTAGGTACATTTATTACTAATAGTATAGGCACATAAATATGTTACACAATTACAAGTAAATTGTTATGGACGTGTTAATTCCTAATAAAGTATAAGGGAGAACACGTAATAAAATGCTGATTGAATAATTAAAGCAAAGAATTTTAATAGCAAGTAGACTATTCCTAATATGGAATTACTAATATGAATGTAGTGTGGATATCTAATGATTATGTTAAGACTTAGGTCAAGATTTATGCCACGGCGTCGTCGCCGGAGTGACAGCATCGGTAATGCTGTCACTAGAAGATAAATGGACTGGTATCGGCTCCCGTATTCCTATCAGCCACTTTAAATATCGCTGGACATTCGCCGGACATTAAATCAGATATTTTGCATGAACTTAACCTTTAAGGCTTTAGGCTCTCTGGGCTCGTTTTAAAGTTGGATTGACGAAAATATTCGTTCTGGGCGTATATGCCCCAGATATGTCAAAACCTCAAGGCGACCGAGAGGAGTTCTGGCAGAACGTAAGGGATTCTCTGCTCAAGTGTGAAGGAAATGAAAGGGTGGTATTATTAGGAGATTTTAATGGATGGGTAGGAGTAAAGCGTGATGGATATGAAAGGGTATTAGGGCGATTTGGTGACAGACGAGTGAATGAAAATGGGGTAAGTTTGCTAGATATATGCTTGGAGTGGAATCTTCAAGTGACTAACACTATGTTTAGTCACAAGAAGATCCACATGTACACATGGCAGAGACAGAATGACAGGTCTATGATTGATTTTGTGGTAGTGGATGAAAGACTAAGGAGTAAAGTTGTAGACACAAGAGTCTACCGAGGAACTAATGTCGGGACGGACCACTTCCTGGTAATTAGCCGGGTAAGAGGTCTGTTCAAGCGTTGGCGCCATCGAGTGCAGGTGGCTACAACAGCTCTAGAGCGCATAAAAGTTGACAGATTGCAAGATGAAGATGTGAGCGGAGAGTATAGGAGGAAACTCAAGGACTAACTCATTCATGTAAATGAAGAGTATGAATGGGGAGTGGAAGAGTTATGGGCTCAGTTAAAAACTAATATAGTAGAGACTGCTGCCGAAGTATGTGGAGTCAGAAAGAGACTGAATGGAAGAAAAGCGAAAGCTACTTGGTGGGATGAAAGTATTAAAGAAGTAGTGAATGAAAAGAAAAAGGCGTGGTTGGTCTTGTTAGCTATCAAGTCCATCAAAAGAATGCAAGGAATTAGTAGTGAGGATGAAGATGTAGTAAGATTGAAAGAGAAGTATAGTATGATAAAAAAGAAGGTGAAGGATGTAGTGGAGAGAAGAAAGAATGAAGAGAAAGAAAAGTATGATAGGAGATTCTCACGAAACTTCAAGGCCAATGTAAAACTGTTTTGGAAAACGGTGAAATCGGCCCGAGGAATCTAAGTTGAGTGTTATTAGGGATGAGGATGGCTCCATGCTGAAAGAGGAATTTAAAGTAATGGAACGTTGGAAAGGATATTTTGAAAGTCTGTTTGAAAGAGAGGAGCGGCTCATGGAAGGCGATTCCGACCGTGAGGCGGAACCTAGTGTTGCTAGCGTTATAAGTATGGAAGAGATTGTCAAGGCAATGAAAAGAATAAAACTAGGTAAGGCTGCGGGATATGATAGAGTGTCGTTAGAAATGCTGAGGGCTGGTGAAGGCATTGCAGCTAGCAAGCTATACCTGCTTTTCAACAAGTGCTGGAGGAGTGGCAAAGTACCTAAGGACGCCGCTTTATAAAGGCAAAGGGTCCCAGCAGGTGTGCAAAAACTACCGCGGTATCAGCCTTCTCAGCATTGTCGGCAAACTGTATGCAAAGGTTTTGATTGAAAGAGTACTAGATGTGACTGAAGAAAAGATATGGGATGTGCAAGCGGGTTTTAGAAAGGGAATGGGATGTGTGGACCAAATCTTCTCCTTGAGGCGGATGGTGGAGAAACTTCTGGCCAAAAGTCAGCTTCTGATGTCAAAAACAAAAAAAAACAAAGCTGACTTTAGATGACAAAATTGTCGGCAATCGTTACATTTAATAAGGGACATGAACATTGTAGGCACACTGGCCTGCTGCAGCCACCACAGATATGGGTGTCCATTTTGGTTTTTCTTTGAGGAACTCTAGTTCTAGTTCCTGAAATTAGTGCTGGTGCTTGGACATCCACCGTAGCGTTATCTTTGTTTAGAACTTGAATATTCGACCTGTCTGAGTTTTGCAAGCAAAATTATGCTCCTACATAATTCGGACAAAACGTAACATAGACTCTTATCTCTGATATCGTGTGATGTCAAAAGTTGCTGTTTGGATGGTCTCCGAGGTAAAAGCACCCTTAATTAATTCAGAATATGTTTTTACGATATGCCATATTTCACAGTCTAAGGTGGTCTAAGTGTAATTGCGTGACAAGCATCTAAACATCCAACCCTTACATTTCAATTTTAGTGTGATGGTGTGGTATTAAAAAGTACCTTTTTAACCGACTTCAAAAAAGGAGGAGGTTATCAATTCGACGCGTGTATATATATAGTTGGCTTTGTTCCTCCATAACTCCGTCAAATCTAAACCGATTTCAACAATTTTATTTTTTTGTTCGAACAGGTATATCGTCCCATTGGTCTCATTTTAATTTGGTGAAGATCTGATGGAGACTTTCAGAGATGGAGAACGGAACTCTTCAATGGACAGCAGTAAATAAGCCCTAATGGGGCCCATCCTTTAGTAATATCCGTATGTTTCATAAAATAGTGTAAAAGTAGTCCCAAGTTAATTTGGTGAAGACTTTCCGAGATGGAAATTTAGAACATCAAATTTTAAAGCAACGAATTAAGTAGGGTAAATTATGGTTATACGGGACTTATTTATTTTTCTCCCACTCCCCCACTAAAAATTGAAAAATAAAAATGGACGGTATAATTTGGAGCCGGTGCCCAAAATATATGTGCTGGTCTTGAAACTGGGCACCGACTACAAATTATACTTCTACAATACCTACATGTATAAATACTTCTAATTATTTAAATTTTTTCTAACTTTTTAGTGCTGTAGTATTTCGAAGTCGGTTTTTATTTTTTATTTAAAAATTTTTCCTTACCTAATTGAAATGTACACTAACCTAACCTACACTAAAAAATTGGTTTTAACATTGTCCAATAATAAATCATCCGTTCTATCTAGTCTGCAGTAATTAAACAGGTTTACTTGCATTTGCTCCTCAAGCACAAACAAATTACGCCCACACCGCGTCAGAAATTAAACAGATTACCAACGGAACGTAATTTATCTAATTAACCCACTAATCCACTGTAGTCTGGTGTTGAGTAGGAGCTTCAGAAAGTAGGTGTGGGCCGGTGCAGTCCATCCAGCAAAATTAAAATCGAATTACTTTAATTCATTACTAGGTGCCAGCCGCGATTCTGTTCGCGTGGAAATTTTGATGTGTTTTAAGGGTTCCGTACTAAAGAGGTAAGGGTTACCCTGTTATAACGACTCCACTGTCCATCCGTCCGTCCGTCTGTCACCAGGCTTTATCTCATGAACCGTGATTGTTAGACGGTTGAAATTTTTACAGATTATCTATTTGTGTTGCCGGTATAACAAAAAATACTAAAAACAGAATAACATTAATATTTAATGGGGGCTCCCATACAAAAAACGTGATTTTTTTGCCGGTTTATGCTAGATATTAACAACGGCAACAGGTAGACGGTTGAAATATTCAAATGTTGTATAAATGCGAGTCCGACTCGCACTTGGTCGGTTTTCTTTCCGATTGATGTGTTGCAATTGAAATTTTGAGT
The DNA here is from genome assembly GCA_947310995.1 of Yponomeuta cagnagella. Classification (NCBI taxonomy): domain Eukaryota; kingdom Metazoa; phylum Arthropoda; class Insecta; order Lepidoptera; family Yponomeutidae; genus Yponomeuta; species Yponomeuta cagnagella. The sequence goes on from OX371277.1 coordinate 12,413,108, forward strand.
AAATAAAAAAAAAGGTTTTACCGGCAGACCACTCTTGTTAAATTATAGACGCTCCACCTTAAATTTTTGCTGTAAAGTCGTCCGTAACACAACGGAGCAGGGTTCAAATCAAAATGACGTAATATATAGATCATCCGGAATAACAACGACGTATTAATTACATTTTTTAAAAATTGACAGGAGGACATTTTGACGGTGATTTTACAGAAACTAAAAAGAATTGGTATATCCACTCCATTCAAAGGTTGTCTGGAAGAGATCGCTCTAAACGATAAGACTGCCAATTGTATACAACTACTTAGATATAATAAACTATGTGTAATTCTTCCACCTGGTTGTGCAATAAAGTGTTCTCTATCTATCTATATAATGGATAACGCGTCATTTGACTGAAAACAATAAAAATTCAATTGTGTCGATGTTAGCTCGTGTTCAGCTTCCATACCTAACACAAAACGGTTACTTAGATTAGATTAGAACACTTTATTCTACACACCAGGAAACAAAATACAGGAAAAGGCTTGCATGTCTAAGTTTTGCCGTATAAAATAAGCCCATTTTTCAAAACTGTAATTCCCTCGTTGTACTTTGGATGACCAATATATCGGGGTACTTATTTATGCTCATTCATGCGGGGATTAATTATGTGTAGGTATGTCTTTGAACGTGGTCTCTCACTATGGGCCTCATAAGAAAGCTCAAGGTCACGCAACGAGCTATGGAAAGGGCTATGCTCGGAATTTCTCTACGAGATCGAATCAGAAACAATGGGATCGGTAGACGAACGAAAGTCGTCGACATAGCCCCGCGGATTGGTACGTTGAAGTGGAAGTGTGCGGGGCACATAGCACGCCGAACTGATGGCCGATGGGGCCGGAAAGTTCTCGAATGGAGACTACATATCGGCAAGCGCAGCTTAGGACGACCAGCCACAAGATGGACAGATGACCTCATCCAAGTGTCTGGAAGACGCTAGATGCAAGCCGCTTTCAACCGGTCTTTTTGGAAATCCATGGAGGAGGCCTATGTCCAGCAGTCGACTTCTTGTGGCTGAATGATGATGTCTTTCAGGTGCCACTCGGCAGCGAAGAATCTTAAATGACTGTAGTAGGTAATGGAGCGGTGGATATCTTGGATGCGATCTAGTCTTCTATTTCTGGTAGGTTATAGGCCAATCAACCGTTGGACATAATGATTCATTGCAAAATTCTTAACCACAGAAACATTTATACATATTCCTTCCTGTCCCTAGAATCATCATTTTTACGTGGTCAACCATGAGACTATTTTTTGCCGATTTAGTATTATAGGTATTTTCTACCACTGTAAAGAGATTATGTTAAATTCTTCACTGATAATGTGCAATATCCTATTGTGGGGTCGGTGAGCAACAATTTCTTGCATAAGATTGCGATCTGACCTTCTAAGCTCGGCAGCAGGAACTCGTTAAAGAAACTACAATGTCCTGACAGTTGCTAGACAATATTTTTATAAGAATATTCAGTATGTCAGGAAAATATCAGTCACCTTGAAACTACTTGTACGATAGAAAGGTAATACCTAAGGGCTATTAAAAATAATTTAGATGACACTGAAACCTGCCCAATGTACGAGGTCAAGGTCTTAAAATAACAACTTAAACTGTTAATAATTGAGGACAAAATTTGAAAAGAATGAGTTTAGAGTTCTTTGTCCATTTCTTCTTCACAATGATCTAGATGCTGAACTTGACACAATACCTTAAATATGTACCGTTTATAAAGCTGCAGCTGCTCCTATACATTGAATTAAAAAAATATATTAAAAAGTTTGACTTCGAATTAAACTAAACACACTTGCAAAATTGAAGTTCTTACATAGATAAAGGTATTCAAAGTAGGCAGGCCCTTGAAAACCCTGACGGCAAACACCCAGCCATTATCGCATACAATCCCAGCCAAGAGAGCACTTGGTACGATTGTATGTTAAAACGAAAACATTAAACCGAGTACGAACAATCAGGGTTGCCAGACCGAAAATGTTCGGACAAATTATCAAAATGTTGTCGGGATTTGGGGATGTCGTCTGGAGTAATACTGGGTGTAACTAGTTTTATTATAAGTATTTCCTACAAACGTTTTTTTTTGCTTAAATTTAGTAAAATAGGACTATAAATAATAGGACTCAGACAGACATACTTCGACCAAATAAGGGATGTATTAGCAAAGGGCAAAATAAAAAGTACCCGAAACCGGCGTGCGTGCATGCAACGACTAATGAATGTTGAGGAAGCGAAAGTGATCTGTTAGGATCGTAGCAAGTCCCTGGTCTCTGCCTACCAATCTGTTATACAGGCGTTTATGTTATGTTATGTTAAATACCTTCCACACATGACAATCACTTGATCTGGGCCTAGATTCTGTTAATGCATTGTAGTATCATGACAACTGCATGAACATGGCGATTTCATTTCCATGGCTGCTTTAAGTCTACGCGGGCACGCGTGTCAAACCATCTAGGCGTCAATGGTATGAAAAAACACGTCACGTAACCCGACAGTGTATCTGTCATTATACTACAATACACTAACAGAATCGAGGCCCTGGTCCCAAACTAGGATACCCTGTGTTATGGTAACCAGACAAAGATATTATAAACATGAAAATACACCCAGACTGAGGCCATTTATACAAATGTACGGCGGCCCCCAGTGGGAATTAAACTCACGGCCCCTGTTTTGGTAGCTAAGCGCCTTAACGGCTAGTCCAGCGAAGCAGTTACGGCAATTTTTTTCTTTTCTCCGTCTATGATTGCTAATAAGGCCGCCTATTGTTAAGATATTCTATTTATTTATTTAGTTTTTGTTGAGATATTTTAGGAAATTGCCTTTTTTGAAAAAACAAACTAGCGTATTCCATAGCTATTGTAAAGGCACGTTCATTTGCTATACTTCATACTTCATAAAAGTTATTCAATTGCAAATATGTATATAGAGGGTGTAGCAAAATCTCCATATAAATCCGAAAATGTAAAATAGGTTCTACTCAAAACAAGTTTTACTATGTGGAAAACTTCAAAATCGTGACAAAATTTTCATTGAGTAGCTTTTAAAATACGTTTAAGTGGCTTTGGCGGTTAGGGTATTTGTAGAAGAAGAACTTTGAACTTTTCACTTTTTTTTCAATCAATCCAACTTAATTTCAAATTTATTGTTGAAATAACGTTTCATTGATATCTGTAAAATTATTATAATTGTCTCTACTCACTTTCTATGGCGCAATACTGCAACTATTTATGGGTTTTCCTTTCCATTATCTAATTTTTCACGAGTCCTTGGCCCTCGACTATGTTGATTGTATGATACGAGTGTCATTTAATTTTATTTTGGAGTCCTAAAACTGTTATTTATTTATCAAAAGGCATCTGGAGTTTCTGTATTTTTCTGGAGTCTGGAGGGAGGGATAGGGAGAAACAAGACAAATTTCATATATATGGCAACCCTAAGCACCACCAATCACACGCAGTCACCTAACTGCAGCTCTTATTACGTAAGGCATAAGTGCGAGAATCGAACGAAAAGTTAGAATCCACTGTACCTATCTGGGAATGTCCGTCAGTAGATAATTGCCTAGCCACTGCTAGATAATTCAACTTTTGAAACTATGTAATCCTATCTGGTACTAATGAGGAATCGATATGGAAAGCTTCCTTTGATAGGGGTAATTTTAGTTGCAAGCTTAAAGTTGACTGTTAACTGATTCTGATTTTGTAATATAAAAAAATATTTTTTTTAGATTCAATTCGCAAAAAGTTTCTGTGCAATCTCTCAATCATATTAATAGTAATTTTTAGGACCCATGGCCGTAAACCTAAGGCAAAAAACCTAGTACTAGATAGCATTGTATCGCAGTATATTACCAATCATTCTATTTTCTGAAAAACTATGGTCAAAATGCTCTTCTGTTACGTCGTTGTTATTCCAGATAAGCCAGACGCAGAGTACCAACAAACTGACGTTAATATTATTAGTTCTGAGATAATTGTTAAAGAATCCTTTTGAAACTCATAACGTCGGTATAAAACCTTTCCCTGTTTCCATGATATATGTAAGTTTTAACTCCGTATGATGCAATAATTTTCGGTTTCTAGATTACACGTTCTACAAATAGCTATCATAATGATATTCCGTGTGGCGCCGGATCATTCCGTGTGGCGCCGGATTAAGAATAGCGTCACTCCATTACCTTCCGTGGATGTCGTAGAAGGCGACTAAGGAAATCAATTACCAGGAGACGGGCAGCAGCGTCTTCCTGAGATTCCAACCGCATCCTGCGATCGCCAACCCGCCTGCCAGGCGTGGCGATTATGGCAAAACCCCTCATGGTTATGAAAACCACGAAGGAGGCCTATGTCCTCCGGTGGGCGTCGGATGGCTGATGATGAATGAGATTTACAATTTTAACTCTATGCAGAATCCTTTTATAAAAGAAAGAAGACATTTATTTGTCTTTGCTGGCGCTAGTTAGTTCCCTGTCGCTCCTTAATATTTACGTGCATAACTCATTTCTAGGCCAAGTCGAGACACCAAGAGTTGAGCATTTGCGAGATAGCATTAATTGAATCGTACATCGGTTAAATCTCAGTCGTTGTTTCTCTAGTCAGCTGCCGTTGTACTTAGATGGCAAAGTTCACAATGGCATACATAAATGCCTATGGCAATTGTGTAAATCGCAATCGTGTAGATCAGAGAGTCGTGATTGTAATCATGGATTATAGAAGTGTAAACAAGCCCATTTGTGGACTTCTTGTTTACGTTAGTTACACACATGACTGGCATGGCAGCGCTATGCCGCTTTCAACGTAGAGTATTAGCAATCCGTACGTGCAAAAGCAGCGATGTATTAAATCAATTTAACTGTGTCTAGTTCTGGTGACACTTACTTAAGATTGGCCTGGTCCATAATTTCATTGTATGGTTTCATTAGATTTATCTGAAATTGTCTAAATATTAAAGAGATATAAAACGGTAAAGTTAATTTCATATTGACAGTGCGAACCAATAAAGGTCGAGGTGGTGTGTCGGCTATGCACTAAAATTGATACAAAAATGTACTGCTAATAAATTAAAACTACCCACATACATTACTTTTACTTGTAACAAAATGCTGACATAAAAACACTTAAGATAGAAACGATCGTACTGCCGACAATGAATAGACCGGCTTTCCAATGAATATACCATTTTTAGGATTCTGTACACCAAGGGTAACGACGATATCTTATCAATAGGCCTAAAACGTCTGTTTGTGTATCTGTATATAATATGTTATCTGTCCGTCTGTCTGACTTATAAAAATTTATTTTTCTCTAGAACAGTAATAGAAATCCAGTTAAAAAATGCATAATTATAGCAAATTCCCGTCAATACTAATAAAATACAAAAAGTAAAAAATAAAGGGGGTCTCTATACAACAAAAAGTATTTCTTTATGGCTTCTTGTTTGCGTTCTATCGTAGAAACGGTACCTAATAGATATAAGTATCAAACTTGATATGATTATGGTGTAGTTTCTGTATTATAGACAGCTCCTACCATTGAATTTTAATTCAATGCTCCTACTCGTCCACTGCTCGATATAGACCGCCCACGCCACTTTCTTCTGTCCTCGGCTATCCTCATCCAGCCGCTGCCAGCAATCTGCCTCAGATCGTTGGTCCAGCGAGCTGGTGGGCGTCCTACGCTACGTTTGCCAGTTCGTGGTTTCCACTCGAGAACCTTTACATCCCGTAGGCTGCCCACGTATTTCGAAGAACCGATGCTCTGTATAATAACAAAAAAAAAACCCGCCAAGTGTGAGTCAGATTCCTGCTAAGGATCCCGAACTGAACGAAAAAAAAAACGTTTTTATAGTATATTTATGATAGTATGGAACCTTGAGTGTCCGAGTCCAACTTGCACTTGGCCGGTTTGTACACCTCTACATTGATGTCAACGTCTGTAGGCGGTGGCGTCGGCAGTGGGAAGGTATTTATGAGCATTATTTGATAGTAATAAGTTTATAAATGAGCTTTTGAGCGTTTTAACATTTCTTTTAAACAGAACATTTTTGAAGGTGCGCTCAGTATAATTTTTAATTGAAGCTTAACTTTATTCTGATTGATAAATGTTATTATTTTAAAACTGAATATTTAAGTGGCAAGGAATTCAGCATAAATAACCTTTCGAGCCACTTTAACTATGTATGACAGACTTTCAATTTCTTTATTGACACGAATTTTAACTAAATAGATCCAACGCTTCCAACCGGTCTTTTTGGAAATCCATGGAGGTGGCCTATGTTCAGCAGTGGACTTCTTGTGGCTGAATGATGATGATGATGATGAGATACCTATCTAATACATTTGACCTTATTTTGTAAGTTAGATTACCTATATATAATGAAAATATTTGTATGGTTTTTAATAGAATGCAGAGAACATAGTATTTGTAAATACACGATTTTGTAGTTATTGAATTTTGATCGCCTACAGTACTTCTATATTGCACTATTTTTTTATGTAGCCTATATACGTCCCACTGCCGGGCACCAGCCTTCTCTAAGGGAGAGAGAGAGAGAGAGAGAGAGAGACAGAGAGAGAGAGAGAGAGAGAGAGAGAATGGGCTTAATTACCACGCGTGCCCACCGCGGACTAGCAATTTCAATTTTTTTTTAATATTAAAAGTACTGAGGTGTACTCAATGCTAGCACTCGACAATTTGCACTCGATAATGAATTGAGATACCTAATTTAAGACGGTTCCTATACAAATGAAGTTTTAATTTACAAACGCCATGCCGGATCGCAGCGGAACTTTACCAATGTGTTAAGAAGACACAAATCGAGATTTGACCGTGCTTCGAATTTAGAGTAAACTAATAAATAAGATGTTAAGATTAATGAAAGCGTAGACAGACGCCGTGTCAACGCTTATAATAATTTGTTAGCCTGTTCGAATCACTCTTTTATTCCTGATGTTCATTATGTTAATAAAAGGAAGTAATAGCTAAAAGATCGTCGTAATCTGAGCATAGGTTTGAAACGTGCACGTTTTTAGGGTTTGCAGGCTCTACGAAATTTATTCCTTGAGGTTTTTAAAGTGCAATATAAATTCGCAATCGACAACAATTCCTACGCGCACTACGATTTATTGTCGCCTGCGAAGTAGCGGAGGCCAAATACATGAAAAACCGGCCACACACGTAGGGTTCCGTACCATTATCTATACAACATTAGATACAAAGATCGAGGAAAAACGGCAAAAAATCACATTTGTCGTGTGGGAGGCTCCCATAAATATTTATTTTATTTCAATTTAATTATTTATTTTTGAAGCGGATATATGTAGAACTAAATATTCTGTGAATATTTCAAGCGTCTACCTATTACCATTATTAATATCGAGCAAAAAACGGCAAAATAAATACGTTTGTTAAATGGGAGCCCCCTTTAATAGTTATTTTATTTTATTTTTAGTACCTATTTGTTGTTATAACAAAAGAAATACATAACCTGTGAAAATTTCAACTGCCTCGCTATCATGGTTCATGAGATTCAGCTTGGTGACAGACAGTCAGACAGACAGACAGACAGACGTATAGTGAAGTCTTAGTTATACGGCCCCGTTTGGCACCCTTCGGGTACGGAATCCTAAAAATCAAAACGAATTAAATGATGATGAGTAATAGAAGACCAAATCATAAAAGGAAAACTTCGTACAAAATCCATTGAAAATTACGTTGGTGAAGTTGACAGTTCTGTAAAGCAGATAAAACCCCCTCTTTCCACGGAATCCTACACTGCGCGTGGCCCGACACCGGAATCCTACACTGGTCGGTTTTTTTTTATGTAATATTAATGACTGGTTTACGTCTAGCTTATTATAAACATAATAAACTTACTTTGCTTACATAAAGCCTCCCTAATTACAGATGAAAATACCAACTAACAAGACGCCAACCATTACAAATCACAAATTATATAATAAGGTATATGCTTATCATGACATTAAATTCTGATATATAACTTTAAATTGACTTAATTACTGCAATTAATTACAATTAAGTTATATACCGTTTAACGTTTCAAAATACTGATACTGGTTATTTGCATCCTATTACCGTTTACGCATCTGTTTATCAATAAAACTCGACTTAACTCAATTTAAGTTTAGATGTAAGTTTGTTTGTTACACTTTATTGCACGAAATACAAAATTTAGCACTTAAAAAAACATGAATTTCTTAGACTATGAGCAAGGGCGGACTTATTTCAAGAGAAATTTCTGCCAGCCAGCCTTGACGTTTAGAGTGTTAAACAAACAGCGGGAAAAGGGCATGTAATGTAAAGGCATGTAGGCATTTTTGCTTTTCTTATTTTGCATGTAATTTTTGGCAATAAGACTTTTAATTTTTATTCTTAGCTGTCAATAGTTCAAAATTAACTTTCCAATCCAATCAATCGGTCTCTCAATGCTGAGGATCGTGGCCGCTATGGCGGAGATGGGTGTAGAGTTCTCTCCATCTGGACCTGTGGTTCGGTGTGTGGAGCGCCTGGTGGAACTTAAGTGTTGTTTCCTTGATGATCTGGTCACTCAATTTAGCGGTTGATCTATCTCAAGCTCACTTTCCCTCCACTTTGTCCGTCATTATATTAAATTCAAGGCTTTTTTTTAAATATTAGTCATTCACATTTTTTTCTTCGAAGAAAGCTATATAGCCGCTCTCAGAGACCTATTTGGTTTATCTGTGTTTATGGTTCGGGTTTAAGAGATTCTATTATTAATTACGAACAAACTTGGAAATCGGGAAAAATATCAGTTCCCACCCAGTTATTGAAGTCTATGGAATATCTGATAATTTTTGCGCGATTTCAAAGTTTTTCCGGTTGTAAAAGTACTTCATGTTGACGAGGAACCCCTTTCCCCCCGTATATTATTATTTATAGCCTCTAGTATCACAGTGTGCGTTGATCCGGTGACGTTTCAGCATCAACTTCGAGGTCTCATTGTGATTTCGCTTCCGCTACCCGTGCATTATTAACGCAAACAGCGTAGAGCTCGCGCCACCAATGAAATCATTCTGTGTGGTCCTTATTTTCATTGGAGTATGAACCAATATCCTTTAACTCACTGGACTTATTTGATGGCGCGAGCTCTAGCCTGGAAATTTGCCGGATTCACACCGTGGGGGCTACAGTGCATTAGTAATGTTGTTTGCATGCTCTGCTACGTCCTGAAGTTATAATTAAAATCCACTGCTGTCGATCGCTTTCAATGTTTTTGGTCTCACGGAGGAAATAAAATGCACAAATATACGAGATAAAGTGCCATTCATTTTGCTGAGAAAAGCTCTGTAGTCACCACATATGTACAAATTTCCAAATTTTAGGTTATATTTCCTAGCACAGTGTATCCTAGTTTGGGACCTAGGTAATTGATTATGTTGCGTGGAAGTTATTTATTTTACAGCTAAGAAGACCAGACCTGAGTACCAGACTCTAGATTCTGTTAATAAAAAAGCACAAAAAGAACCCACTGTCTTTGGCATTACGACTAAACAATATTGTCACAAATTTGACGGTTGTTGGTATTGTAGACTGGTTTGGTTAACTTTTATATTTTTCCAATGTAAATGTCTATTCCTTTGAAAAAATTCAACTGCATCGATAAATGGACTGAATTCTTGTTTAATATTTGGCAAGGCCGTCTAAGCGATGGTAGCCTAGTGGGTAGAACCTCGGACTCGGAAGTGGGAGACCCAGCCTATTACTTGGTTTTCTAAGTTATGTACATTTGTGAAGTTATAGTAGCAATACCACTCGCTAACGGTGAACCAAAACATCGTGAGGAAACCTGAGTGTCTGAGCTATTCACATACCTCAGCGCTTGAAATCGCCAATCCGCGGTGGGCACGCGTGGTGATTAAGCCCATACTCTCTCCTTGAGAGAAGGCCTATGCCCTACAGTGGGATGTATATAGGCTGCGTATGTAAGGCCGTCTAAGATGCTGTTAAAGTGGACTCTATTATAAATTACTGTAATAATATATTATGTCATGTTTACTGGTTAAGCTTTCCGTGAGGCGCCGGATTAAGAATTGCGTCACTCCATTTCCTTCTGTTTTCAGTGGAAAACTTGCACTGAAAATGTTTTAATAGAATAGGACAGGACACATAAGCAGCCTATATTCGTCCCACTGTAGGGCACAGGCCTTCTCTCAGAGAGAGAGAATTGGGCTTAATCACGCTGAAATTTCAAGCGCTGAGGTATGTGAATAGCTCCGACACTCAGGTTTCCTCGCGATGTTTTCCTTCACGGTTAGCGAGTGTTATCGCTACTATACCTTCACAAAGGAGAGGACACGTTAAAAGATAAATGAACGTGGTATTTTTTTTCTCCGCGGCTGATACTTTTTATAATAGAACTTTTTATAATTTTATAATGGAAAGTCAATATATTCACGAGGTACTTGTGTGAAAAAATGCGTTGCGACGCGTTTCGCCTCTAACACGAGGCATCCTCAGGCTCCGGTGGTCGATTGACAAGTGACCGTCACCGCAAAGTAATTTTCACATTATAATCATAAGCAGGCTATATACGTCCCACTGTAGGTAGGGTACAGGCCTTCTCTCAGGGAGAGAGTATGGGCTTAATCACCATGCGTGCCCACCGCGGATTGGCGATTTCAAGCGCTGAAGTATGTGAATAGCTCAGACACTCAGGTTTCCTCACGATGTTTTCCTTCACCGTCAGCGAGTGGTATTGCTACTATAACTTCACAAATGTACATAACTTAGCAAATAAAGTCATAGGTATATGCCCGCACTGGGAATCGAACCTGGGTATCTCACTTCCGAGTCCAATGTTCTACCCACTAGGCTACCACCACATTTTAATGCTATTATGGATTTCCGCAAAGTAACGCCTGATTCCATACAATAATTATGATGTATCGCATCATGTGTCGTATATCTTGTCTCAACATTCTTAAAGATTTATCGGAACCAGTTCGACAAAGCATTTAATATTAATAGTATTTTTATCAAAACTTTAGTGGATATTATCACCAACGCTAGCACCGAAACATATGTAATGGTACAGAAGATTAGCTTTGCAGGTACTGAATTACTCCTGATATTATACAAACATAAAATACAAAAATATTTAAACAGTCCAGCAGTACGACAGCATGTCGTGCAGAAATCCGTCAAGTAGGTACAGTCCATTTCTAGAAAATTTCGTTTGAAATTTCACTCTTCTATACGAACATTAGAAAGAACGATTTATCGACTATACAATGTTCAGTTACTGTACCTGAGATCTAATATATAAAAAGCGCAAGTCCGACTCGCACGTGGCCACCCGGCCACTTGCGTACGAAGGGTTCCATACCATTATCTTTACAACATTAGACAAAGATCGAGACAAGATAGAAGCGTTTAACATTTAACGACATGACATCGGTGCTGTGAAGGTTACATAGATGGCCGGTAGATGGCGAGTGCTGTCTTTAAGCAACGTTTGTTGTATGGGAGCACCCCTGAAATATTTCTTTTATTCTGTTTTTAGTATTTGTTGTTATAGCGGCAACAGAAATACCTCATCTGTAAAAAATTCCACTGTCTAGTTATCACAGTTCATGAGACACAGCCTGGTGACAGATAGACATACAGATAAATGGACAGTGGAGTCTTAATATAAATAGGGTCCCTTACCCCTTTGGGTACGGAACTCTCAAAATCTCGTATCGTGTTTGTTATCGAAGTTCTCCGAAACGGCTTCACCGATTTTTGTGAATTTTTTTAGTGTATATTTGTTAGGTCTGAGAAGGTCGCAGGCTAATTAACATGGCAAAACAACGTTTGTCGGGTCAGCTAATAGTATGACTATACCTTCGGCAGATTACTAGGATTACAAATTTGCAACTCGAAACAATACCTCCCGGTTTGTTATGAGTTACTATAATAATGACTCTAATTTGGAATTTCGAGATACGATTCTATTCTATTCTAAAATAGGTTTTTTCACTTTTCTATTTTGAAGCCGAAACATAAAAGGACTGTACGACTATTTGCTCCTGCTTGCCGGACGGCAATATCATAAGATAACCTGAACCTTTTGCCTTTCCTCGTTTAGACTTGCAGTACCCAAATAATATTTACATGACAAACAGACGGACGCCCACACCTTTCCTATTCTCTTTTGGCTGTGTCATTATTTATTTAGGCTCATCTGCATTTTGTATCGAACCGTGCATCGAGATCGAGTGTTGGTAGATACTGTGGAGCACCGCTTTATCGGGAATAAATCATAGTAATATTTAGTCATTCATTTTTACTACGATAAGTTTTCTGCTATTAGCATAACCGTTTTTGGGACCTGTTTACATGCACCGACTAATGAAAATACGAAAAAGGGCAGCTTTCACTCGGACCGAGTGACGTATTTTTGCTACTCGGAAGCAACTCGTATTGTGTACACCGACGATTTTAGTAGAAAAACTGACTGTTTTCGTCAGAATATACTAAGATCGTGGGTATACACGATACGAGTAGCTTCCAAGTAGCTAAAATACGTCACTCGGTCCGAGTGCGCTAAGATGGTGAAAACACGAAAAGGATTAGCGGCCTGCCTGTCCTGGGTGTATTTTCATGTTTGTAACGTCCTTGCCTGGTTACCATAGCACAGACTATCCTAGTTTGGGACCAGGGGCCTAACTATGTGCACCAAATCCTGAGTGATTCCAATCGTCTAACTGTCAAATTCCGTACTAATTTGACAGTTAGACGATTGGAATCGTTCAGGATTTGGTGCGCGTAATATAGGGGGCAGGTCAATTGATTGTATTGTGTTGAAGTTATTATTATTATTTCGAAGGAAAATCATTGATATTTGCCTATTCCTTTAGTATACAAGCGTGAATTAAGTATGTCTTTTTGCTAAGAGTGAGAGTTCAAAGAGTTCAAAGCAAGTAACACTGATGGTATGAGTATAATGCTGTTTGCGCTCTGTCTATAAACCAACTGTAAATAAATTATAGCTCCTCTCAAAATCCACGTATTCTCTGCATATTATACCTGTCATTTTTCCCCAAGAAACCATACCGTACATCATCGGCTTCGAGATTGAGTATAAAGGTCTATTCACGTTACAATGAGCCTGCGACGTGCGGGCGCACCTATCCAAACTAAAATAAATAATATTTAAACTACAATTTAAGTGCAAAAAGCTCGTTCCCATGATAGCCCATCGGATGCACGACACCGGGTTTTTTTGTGCTACTATTGTAGTCTCTAACCTAAAAGTGTTTAAGGTTTATTTTCGTTTGTATCGTTGCGCCCGCACGTTGCCGGTCCGTTGTACTGTGGGTAAATCTTTAGTAGCTTTCGGGCCTGGTCAAATTTTAAAACCTGCACTCTGTGAAGCCTTGTTCATCTAAATGCAAGTTTGAGAGAGTTGAGATAAGGACTGCGATAGATAGATAACACTTTGTTGCACTTCAATACCTCGTCATATTTCATCATCATCATCATTCAGCCACAAAAAGTCCACTGCTGGACATAGGCCTCCTCCATGGATTTCCAAAAAGATCGGTTGGAAGCGGCTTGCATCCAGCATCATATATACAGAGATAAATATATAACTCCGTAATTTTAGTTGTTTATAGTACAAAATCGGCGGTTAAATTACTATGAGCATTTGCGCTGTACAGAACTTAGTACTTAGGATAGGAAGGTGTGGTGCATTTCTTTAGTTCCTCAAAATATATAAATGAAATAAAAAACCGTCTGACTACATTCAAAACCTTTGTATGTTAACCATTTCAAGGCTAGTGAAATTGACATTCTCACTTCCGTCAATAGCAATTGAAGTGGAGAAAGTTTTTCCACGCGTTCTTGATCTTTCACCTTATTGAAAACAAAAGAAAATAATATTTACCACTTGAGACTCAAATTGGTCATTAGAAGGGCTTTCTGTAACTGCATGTTATGAAGCGTGAAAATAAATTCCGTGCAAAGCAATATTAATAGTAAGACCGGCCGTTCACTCTATACTAACTCCGAATTCAGTAAGTGATTGAAAATTTTACCATTGAATTTCAATGCTTTTACGTAGTTGTAATAAATACTATTCTATCTAAACTTGTCCCAAGCCGCTCTTATGCCACATGCAATAAGAGCTAAGGCCGATATTCAGAAACGATTTTGAGCGTGAGCTCAATGTGAGTCCGGGTCTTCCAACTGTCAAAATGAAAGTCTCAGGGATATTTTGTATTCACAGTTGAGTTTGAGATAACAAAAATTGAGCGCAGGCTAAGCTGAGACTGAGTAGTGGATTTCGGCGACTTAGCTCAGACTCAAGGTGGCAATGACGAAGAAAGTAGCGACACCTGTAGGCAATTCGAGAAATCTAACTAACCTGTGGTGAAGTAACCTTTTTTATTCACAATTTGACATTTTGCATGCTCATTTTCCTTCAAAAAGTTAAATTGTGTTTTTAGAGTAATGAGAAGTCAAAATAAAGTATAACCGCGCGTAAAAAGTTTCGACATTTGTTGCCATCTCATTCACTCCTGCGGATTATTGTATGCCTTTCATGTAGCGTTAACAGATAATATAAACCGGTAAAGTCAAAAACTGTACCACAGATTACACGCTCGAGTACGTTTAGCTTGAGCTGTGGCTTAGCTGAGTTTGAGTCGAGATATTGACTGTGAATACAAAATTCTTGAGTCTTTGTTGAGATTGCTCAACCGATGCTCAGCTTAGTGCACGTTAAGTGTAGCTCAACGCTGTGTTTCTGAATATCGGCCTAAGTGTTGGTAAAGACCAATCCGAAGGAATTCATCCAATAAACAGTAGTATACTAACCCCCTATTTCTTGCACAATAAGAAAAATCTTTTGATCTACTGTTATCAATTTTCAATTGGCCAAAGTGCATACCGGCAACTGCAAAACCGGCCATGTGCGAGTTGGACTTGCGTATGAAGGGTTCCGTACCATTATCTATACAATATTTAAATATTTCAAGCGTCTACCTGTTGCCGTTATTAATATCGAGCAAAAAACGGAAAAATTCACGTTTTTTGTATGGGAGCCCCCCTTAAACATTTATTTTATTCTCTTTAGTGTTTGTTGTTATAGCGGCAATAGAAACACATCTTTTAAAAACCTATTTAGAGGCTGAAAATTCCACCCATGCCGGGACTTGAACCCGCGACCTATGGCTTACCGTGCCAGCGCTCTCCCAACTGAGCTAATGGGCAAGTTGGGAGAGCGCTGGTAAGTCATAGGTCGCGGGTTCAAGTCCCGGCATGGGTGGAATTTTCAGCCTCTAAATAGGTTTTTAAAATAATTGTCCTCAGCACGGGTTATTGCAACAAAAATAATATAAGAAATACATCTGTGAAAATTTCAACCGTCTATCACGGTTTATGAGATACAGCCTGGTGACAGACAGATGGACTGACGGACAGTGGAGTCTTAATAATAGGGTCCCTTATCGATTGGGTACGGTAAGGTACCAGAAACCGGGGTGAGTAGCATAAGAGCGAATCTCTATAAATTTATCTTCATTCTGTTTCTGAATTCAGAAAGGCATTCTCTATGTGTGCGCCCGGCCTCAATGCATAGAAGTTTGTGTTCTATTCACGAAACTCATATCGCTATAATTCTATTTTGCAGAACATAGTTAGACCTACCACGCAAAGACAGAGTATATGGAACAAAATTTCGCTCAAAAGCGGGTTGGCAGTTTGGCACGCACACATTAATCTAACAATGTGTGTGCCCAAGACTGGCTTGCGCCAACAACGCTATCTGTCAGGACTATCTACCTGTTTATGCATGGCTAAGCTCTATCCAGTGAATAAGTCCAAAAACGTCTTTCACCATGACAGTTGCAGAGCTATCCATAGACAAATTGTATGACTGACAACCCAGTCAATCAGATAGTTCATCTGTTTATGGATAACTATTTATCTATTTACTCACTTATCCAGTACGCACACATTCGCATTGTGCAATAGTGCAATACTGACAACTACCTACGCTATGCATGGCAATTTGGCTACCAATTTTTTGCCCCACTTTGGAAACTCAGACGGCGGTTCTACCTTATTATTTTTTTTATTATTTGTCGTTAGAATATATAATAAGTCCCACAAGTTTGATATTACCGTTTTTAAGATAGAGCATAAAAAAACCGGCCAAGTGAGTCTGACTCGCGCACCGAGGGTCCTGTACAAATTCGTAGGTAGGTACTTACTATTATAAATAGTTCAGAAATCGATTCTCGAAGTTTTTCCGAGCTTTTCCCGAACTTCAAAGACAATTTTTTTTATAATTTAATTACAAATGTATAGTTTTCAGATTTATTATTGTATCTGTAGTATAAGGTGATATTGATTACCAAATTTCATAGTTCTAGGTTAAAGAAAAGTACCCTATAAATTTGAGGCATAAACGGCCGTAACCTTTTTTCACATTAACTTACAAGTTTGATTTTTTCACAGCGTTAAAGGACTGTACATTTAACTATACGGTTTTAGTTCCAACTTGATACCTCCACGCGTTCCTGAGGTAGAGTCTTGACAGACAGACGGACGGACGGACGGGCGGACAACAAAGTGATCATATAATAGTTCCGTTTTTCCTTTTGAGGTACGCTAAAAACGGCAAAATAACACGTTTTTTGTATGGAGACCCCCCGAAATTTTATAATTTTTTAAGTAATCCGCCGTAATAACGCATATTCTGTGAAAATTACAACTGGCTACCAATTACGACTCCAATTCCAAAAATAGAGCCCTTAAAATTCGGATGGATGGACAGACAGACAGCGGAGGCAGAGTGATAGGGTCCCTTTTGGCACCCTTCGAATACGGTTTTTTCTAGTTTTTTGTAATTTGGTAAGGAGTGAACTGTTTCCGTTTTGTTTCACTTTAACGTCTTGTGCAATTGCGCATATGTTTTCGTGTACAAATAAAGAATATTCCTATCTTACCGATTCCTTTAAAAAGTCGCCTGCCCCACATTCGATGACATAGCCCACATCCCGATATGTCCCCACATTGGCCGCAGCACATACAAAATAAGGAGCATTTAGGAATATTTTCTAGAAGGGAAGCCTTCTAGCACAGGAAACTGGTTGGAGAATTTATGGGCACGTATTTTCTAGTGGTCAATTTATTGGTTTTCCTTTGGTTGTGAACAGTTTTCAAGGAAGGAGCTGGTCTTTCGATTTTTGTGAAATAGCTATGCTGTGCTGGGGTGTCGTATTTTACATTGGCATGTTATACGCAAAATACATCGTGCCAACTTATTTTAATGTGATTTAGCTGCATCTTAGGCAGTGGCGGATTTACAGATTTGCCGCTAGTAGGCTATTAAATTTTGGTCGCCCCTACTGACCTTCGAAATTAAATACCTACGCTACGCTAGTTTAGTTCACAATCATATTTATTCTGAAATTGAAACTTTATGATTTGTGTTCTAACGTCCTCATTACGTTACGAAATTTAAATTGTAATTAATATTGAAACTAAGTTGAAAATAAGTACCTATATTTAACAGTGCGTTTAGTAATATTTTATTATACGGATTACGGACGTCAGTTTTCATTATACTGTGCATTACTAAAATGTCGGCCATATCATCCGAAGAACTGATAACCGATGGGGTAGACGAATTCTCGAGTGGAGTCCGCGGATCGGTAAACGTAGTGTAGGACGTCCTCAGACTCGGTGGAGCGATGATCTCCGCAGGGCGGCTGGCTAGAGCTGGATGAGGGTAGCCGAGGACCGTGCTCAGTGGCATGAAATAGGAGAGGCCTATGTCCAGCAGCGCAAAAGCGTAGGTTGATGATGATGATGATGACATACGGATGAAATTACACATTATTATTCTGAAGACGAAGATAGTTTTCCTGAACTCTACTCTTAAAACGATGCCTCACGAATGTCTATAATATCTACCGCTATCGGTAGCGCGTTCCACAGACGCACTGCTGTGACAGTAAAACAACCGGAATCATCATCATCATCAACAACCCATTATGTCCCCACCGAGGGGCACGGGTCTCTTCCCTGAGGAAGGTATAGGCCATACTCCACCACGGGGGCCAAGTCCGGATTGGTGGAGGCTTGTAGACTAGTGGCTCGTCTACTGTCAGAAGTTGTCAAGCCGCCCTAAGGCCTCTGACTTGGCTTAACGACTGCCATCGATCGACGGCAGCCGGCACCAACAGCTTAACGTGCCTTGCGAAGCACGGAACCGCTCAGAAAAATGCCACTAGCGTTAGGCATAGACGGCGACCCATCCATGCACTGAACGCGCCCTGTGTTGCTTAACCTTCGTGATCGTTTAAGATCACTCAGGCAGCCGGGGCTACGAGCGATTCAAAGAACCGGAATAGCCTGCCGTAATGCCTAATGTCACTCTACTGAACAACGATGCGTGTATTAGACCCTAGGTCCCGGATTTAGAGACACAATATCTATCACAGGTCGCCGCGTCAGTTTAGTCTGCAAACAAACGTGACACGATGGCAATATAAACGCGCGAACTTTCAGCTCGCCGGGCAGTAGCTAGGATAAACAAACAGTAACGACGGCTATGTTTGCCGACGACTCTCTATGCTGCTAGATATCGTTCGTCAATCCGTACAAACGCTGGAATAAGCGGGGGTGTTGCATAAATAACTTCCATACAACGCAATCACTTGTCCTGGTCCCAAACTAGTAACCAGGTCCCGGTAACCAGGTAAGGACATCACAAACACGGAGATACACCCAGATTGAGGGCATTTGTACAAAAGTACCGTGTCCTCCAGCGGGGATTGAACCCGTCGTGGGTCCGGAATGGTAATCAGACGTGATACCGCTAAACCAATGAGGCAGTCAAATACGTTAATGACGCCCAAATACAATACACATAGTCGTACATTCAACGGATCTATCTGCAATTGAATCGTGTGATTTTAAAACAACACAAGTCACATGTGTTTTTCAAATAACACTTGCCCATTTTTTTTAATTAAATTATTTACACCTACCTATTGATTTACATTAGAAAAAAAAATTGTAGTTTATTCATACAGAAATCAATATAATATGCTAAAATATTGCTGTTGTAGATATTAGTATTTGAATAAAACAGTTTTTTCAATTTCCTGCAAAGTTGTAATGAAAGGACATTGTGTCGTTTTAAAATCACACGATTCAATTGTTGAACAGGTTACAAGCCAACCGCATGACCCAACTCAGGGTCAAGCCAAGCCAAGCTTTATCTCAGAGAGAATGAGAGAGAGAGAGAGAGAGACAGAAAATATGAGAATGGAGTCAATCACCACGCGTGCTTACCGCGGATTGGCTATGAAAGGTTGGTTTAACTTGAAACGATTTTGTTAGCGTTAATTAATAGCGGCACTGGCGCCATCTAGCGGCACAAGTCAAAAAGAGTCATAAATAAATGAAAGATTTATTGCCACAAACATAACTACATAAGAATAATAGAAGTAGTTTTCATGTGTCAATGATGCTATTTCAGCGTTTGCTGTTTTTATTTAAAACAGCGCTGGTTTTCAAATAGCACCTTCACACTAAATAACAGACGTATTATGCAGGTGGGACTAAAAATCGGGCTAAAAAAAATTTAAAACTACAAATGACAATGTAATTTACCAATACATTTATTCCAATTGAGAATATTATAGAATTCGAATATCAATGCAATATGTCAATTTGGGAGAATCTTTTTTATAGTATTAATTGTAACATTCCAGAAAAATTACAAAACACTTCATTTAACATTTTAACAATAGATTACTCATTTCATACAATATAATAAACACCTAATGACTACTTTTCTCTACTCAACGATACATAAATGCACACACGTAGTAACAGAGTCACAGCCCTCGCCGAGGCGGCATGTTGTCGTTGCACGCGGTTTTAGCAAGTGACCCCTACTACTGAACTGAAAGACGTTACACGTCCAAAATACTCAAAATAACGGGACAATGTACGTGGTGCGAGTAGAAACTCCATTATAGTTGCAGGCATAATTCCTACGTGTGGCGGTGGCTGTGTCGAGTGCAGTCTCGGTGGTTTTTGTTTGATAGCTGTATATGGATTAAGCGATAGGCAAGTATTTTATTGCTTCTGTTTAGGGTACTAGCTAGCTTTAAATGGAGGTAGAGGTGTCGTGTAAGGTGCCTGTGTTCCGATAAAGAGTGGTCATTGATCACCGTAAGCTGTCAACTTGAAAGAGGTTGGTAAAATAGAACTTTTCTTGCAGACGGTACGCAGTAGGTCAGCATAATTAGAGGAAATGCACGCACAATGCCTAGTGCAAAGTAAAATGTTAGACTCATTTTGTAGAGTAATTTATGAGTATGCTTAAAGATGAATATAAAGTAGATCTTTTATTCTAGAATTTTGACAATACGAAATCTAAGATCGCAGTCGACATTTCATATTTTGCAATAGCACTCTTGCGGCATTCCCAGAAAACGAAATAGAAAATGTCTTAAGTTTGAAATACGAACGTCCTTTTAGGTTTCATTTCACTGCAACCCCAGAGCGGTTATATCACAGAAAACGAAGTAGTAGAAGAACGGCTTAGTATCAAGCAAACGATATGTCTAACCCACATTTACCGTTCTCCTTAGGTACACCTTAAAAAAGAGGTAAGACCTCCAAAATGGCTATGGAGTGCCTCTTTCAGGATGCAGTTTGAAGCCTAATAGGAAAT
Source organism: Yponomeuta cagnagella (assembly GCA_947310995.1). NCBI lineage: Eukaryota > Metazoa > Arthropoda > Insecta > Lepidoptera > Yponomeutidae > Yponomeuta > Yponomeuta cagnagella. The sequence continues at coordinate 12,433,878 of OX371277.1, forward strand.
ATTTTTAAATAAATTAATCTTAATTAATTTTACTGTGTCTTTTAATTAATTTATCTTCATGTAATTCAATTTATTACCATTGGGAAATAATTAAATTGGAGATCTATTTTTGGCACCCACGATACAAGCTGGCTTAGTATGAGGCCACAGAAAAACTCATTGTATAATTTGAATTACTCTTATTATTGTAATAGGGCAACCTGAGCTATGTCAATCTGCTATGTGAAATGTCGTGAGGAAACCTGAGTGTCAAATTTCCAATCCGTGGTGGGCGCTCGTGGTGATTAAGCTCGTACTCCCTGTGTGAGAGAAAACCTGTGGCCAGTGGGCCGTGTATAGGCTACATAAAAAGGGATGTTCTTAAAAAAAATTTGCATCTGTATCATGTACCTATGAGCCAAGGATCACTTAAAAAGCTACAGCCTGTATAAATAAATCAACGCTAAAACTGTGCTAAGATTATGTGCTAAAAAATATGCTAAGCTTATTATAATTCACTTTATTAGGGCAGTTACTAGTTGAATGGTTCTTTCAGCTCCTATTGCTTTGTGTCTGCCCGGAAACCGTTCGGTTTGAAAAATATTTCCGTATCAATAAGATAAGCGTGGCAATCTAACGTAAACCGCAGGCTTCGACAGGAAATGCACGTCGGTTTATGCGCTTTGCGAATAACCACCGGGGATTGCATGTACGCTAAAGATATACAATGTACTCTCGTTTCCAGGTTGTTATTTTTTATCGTATACTTTATTTTGTTGTCCTTGCTGCTGTCTTACAGCCGCAAACAGTATACAAGACAGCCCTTGGATTTTTCTGTGTTTTCTATGAGCAATTGAGCGAATGTGTGGCGAAAAATTTTGTGAAAATATTATACTTATCTATTCATTTAGTGAAATCCTCCATACATGAACCAGTAGATATTTGTGATTAAGTTAATAATAATAGTAACTTCCACACAACACAACCACTTGACCTGCTCCCAAACTAAGATACCTATGTGCTATGGTAACCAGGCAAGGACGTCACAAACATGGAAATACACCCAGACTGAGGCCATTGGTACAAATCTACGGCCGCCCCAAGTGGGAATCGAATCCACGACCTTTATATTAATAGTAAGTGCCTTAACAGCTGGTCCAACGAGGCATTTATTGCTTAGTGACCTTCTGAGTAATAATTATATTTTTATTTGTCACAAACGTAGGCATCCTAGCCTAGTATGTACTTATTTTTATCATTAATACCACAAGGTGAAAAGGGTGACTTTAGGTGGAGATTTGCGTCAATGCCTTAGTGCCGGGAACTAATAATTATCCTTTACCCGCATATAATCTGCGACCGAGGTCTTCCACCGAGACACAATATTTTTCGTCGACCGCTGGTACCAAACTAGGATGTCGAGTTTGAGGACTAGATTTGTACACTTCCGTGATGCTACGTCGTTCTACACAATTCGGCAGCATCCTCGGGGGACCGTCAATTGCCTACGTTTGATGTAGCTTCACCAGTGAGCTTTACATACTTCGAAACATAGTGTTTGCAGGTAATAAGGTACTTATCTCCTATGTGGCCTGTGTACACTGCACAATATTCCTCGCCCTACGGAAGAAACGCGGTGATCTATAAAACTATGATATTAATTAAGTCACTGAGTTTGTTCAGCGGAAGCCTCGATACTTCGCCATATTATCTCGAACTGTCAGTATTTATTAAATACATTGAAACCTTACTTCCCAAACCATTAGTCCCGAGCAGTTGAAAGCTATATGTTATTGAAGCGACAAAATATGTCACTGTGGCAGAAGAAATGACCCACCGGGTTATACAGGTTATTATTGCTTCGATACGTTATTTACCTTCTTAAATAGCCTACTATCATGTGATGGCCACTGAGATCCGTCGTCGCCTCTGGGCAATAGGTTATTTGGGTCATACATATTACTATTGCAAGATTAAAAGTACCCGAACCCGGCGTGCGTGCATGCAACGTCTAATGAATGTTGATGAAGCGAAAGAGGTCTGTCAGGATCATGGCAAGTGGCAAACTCTGGTCTCTGCTTACCCCTCCAATACGTAGGCGTGAGGTTATGTTATGTTTAATAGTCTTTATTTCGTTTAATTTATTTAACAACTTTTACTTACTACTTCACAATTTTTTTATTAATTAATTTAATTAACTCAGAGTTAATCTGAAGGGATCAACAACCTTTGTATTTGTATGGAGATGGAAGTATGCTCTCAAGATCTGGCAAAGAGAAGTGGGTCGAAAGAGGTAAGAATAGGAGTGACTTTAATGCTGATTAAATTTTCTCTTAGAACTATTCAGAAAATTCAAATCCAAATACTCAAGACAAAGAAATGAGCTGAAATACAATTTGGAAATTCCTATTTTACGGTGCGAACCTGAACTGCGAAAACGTTTGAAAATATCATATTGACTCAGTCCAGGGTGATTTGACGCTACGATTGGAAAAACCGACCTTGCGCGAAAGGTATTAAAGTCGGTTTTCGAACAAATAAATTGAACGACACAGCCAATGTGTCTTCACAAGGTGAAACTTTTGCAATAACATTGTAGGTACTCGTATTACGTACAAGTCCACTGCACTACAATAACAATCTCAAATCTTCTTGTATTGGAAGGAAATACCATTGAGAAGTTTAAAGCTTTGCAATGTTTCGTACTTAAAGGAATAGGAATTTCAATGCAATTTTATTATATGTACAGGGTGACTTCGAGTTCTTTCGACCAATTTTCAGGGGACATTCTAACCAATAAAATTCTCAATTATTTTTTTGTTTTTGTTACCAATATTATTTAACTTAAGCATACATAACAAACAATATCAGGACGAAAAATCATAAAATCCAACAAAAACTATTGGTCTTATTTATAAAAATACGATTCCTATTCTTATAGAAATTGCTATAAGCAATAAGGCCGCCAATTGTACCTCTTCTTTTGTAACTATTGTTTCTGTAATCTTATCTTATCTTATTCCTTAAAACACCCAATCACATTACACAAAGCCGATCACATTAGTCTATGGTGGAGATTTTACAACGAAAATAAGCAACCACAGATTTAATAAACTACCTCTAAGGAGTGCTTTGGTGTTTTTACAAACAGTGACGTAAAAGTCGAGCGTCTTTAACATATTAGAAAACATTTTTCAAAGTCCTAACTACCTTGAAACTAACTAAAAACTTCCTACTACTGTAAGATACACCCCGTAATTTAAAGAATTAAACCCCGTCGAGACAAATAAAAGTTACTATGATGCAAAACACTCTAATGGCCAACTGTGATCGTCTAGTTTTAATCGGTAGAACCCTGCGTTGTGATCGTATACGTAACCCTAGCCCTTTTAAGGTATCTGAGATTGAAAGCAAATGTTCGAGCGCAAAAGTATATAATTAACAAATAAAGATCTAGTTAATTTTCTTTAAATTGAAATTAAAGGTCGAGTTAACTCGGTTTGATATCAAAGTTAAGTAGAGAGATTGAGTTAATTCCGTCCTATATTGAAAAGGTTAAGTAAAGCCCTAACAAGAATGAAAATTAGAAATTTTAATGTTTAAGTGTTGAATAAGTTTGCTATTTAAAGTAGAATATGAAACAGTTTAAACCGGTATGGAACATTGTGTAAGAACAGATAAAAGAAGTAGATCATTACAACAATATTATTGTTAATAATATTATTATAATGTTCAACAGATTTTCGTCACTAAAGTCCGCTAGTAATTTGATTGAAGCTATGGCAAATAGAAATTATAAGCATGAAGCGCAGTTAATGCAGAATAAAATTTAAATTTATAATATAATAGATAAAGTTAAAGTTAACTAACACAAATCTAGTTAAAAGTACTTGACTCAGAGACGGGATCCGGACTAAAAGAAACTCAGTTCTCCAACCAAAGGCTGGGTCTTTCACACCGTATGCTCATCATTGTCCCACTGTACATAGTTTTATCTATAACTAGATTCATGGATATACATAACATTTCAATTGCGTTTGCCAAATGCAGGCAATTCAGTGAAAACTGACCGTAGGAAGATTTATAAAAGGTGCTTTCAACGTATGAACAGTCATCAGGTCGTAGAATAGTATGGGGTTGTGATATCAAAGGCATGGTACATCGGAGAAAATTCAATCCGGAAAGCCTGGATATAATGGATGACTGGTCAAACGAAGTTTTAGCAACTAGCGAATAACGCTCATTGTGAAGAAGTGGTCAGCCTCACTAAAGATTGCAAGCATTAATAGCAGCAATAGCACAAATGTTTAAAAATAAACAATTCTAGATTGTTTGATCCAATGAAAGGAAATTATTCCTTGAAACTCTGAATAGGTAGATAACTTTCGTATGGTCCAGCCATTATACACAAAACTCAACGGTATCAAATACCTAGGAGATAACTCTACTAAAAGTATGTAACCCGGACGTGTATGTTGGAAAAAGTCTATTCAAGACGTCACAACAATGGACTAAACCGACGAAGTCTATTAGAGCTCCAAGCAGCAAGTATCCCAAATACCATTAGATCAAACAAGGCAGAGCACAAAATATTATTGAAGTAAAGAGATAAGCAAGTTTAAATATTATTCAAATTAAAAAGGTTTACGCCTTAAAATCTAACAACCACAACATTCCATAACGGTTTTTGTCATAATGTCAATAAAGACTATTTTATTCATTGGATCCTTCGCCCTATAGCATACTCATTTCCATTGCTCGATAGATTGTTAAACTCTCAATATAAAACGGCACTCAACCTCAACGCTATAAGGATAGATTCACGTAAGCGGGATGCGGCGCAAAATATTGAAGGTAGGTGCGTAAAAAGATAATCAGTAATACGTAGGTTGTTAATCAAGGCTTCAAAAGACAATGTCGATGCATGTTAGGTTTCATTACATCTAGGTTTTATATTAATAATAATTTGATGTCATTTTCAGACCTCCCAAATCAAAGTTTCGATAGGCGAGAAATCAAAGTTCAGTAGTTAATTTTAATGTAAGTAAACAAGGCACGAACTTACATCCTTACTTATTAGATCTTCGTTTACAAGTCAACGCTAACATGGTATCATAGTTTCTAACGTCCAACAGGACTCGAACCACTACGTTTTCATTAATAAGATGCCGTAGCAACCTAAGCAGCGGAAGAAATTAGAGCAAGTAACTAAACGTTTCATTGATTTATGTTTGAAGGGTTCCGTAAGCGAAAATAGTAAAGTATTAGTTAAATTACGAGTCACTTTTAATAGTTGGAGTAAAAGGCTAGAATAGTAAGGTGTTAGATAGTTAAGAGTCACTTTTAGTATTTTGAGAATAAAAGCTAACTTACTGAAAATATTTTATTTATACACAAGAAATTTCTCTGTTCATAATGAGAATGGAACAATAAACATCTAACACATTTGGCACTTCTGATTAATTAAAATTTGGTTGTCTACTTTAGCTTTTACGTAATTAGTTTATAGAATTTTGTCAGAGCATTTATTTTAACGGAATTTAATGTTAGACCTTTGCACAGGACGTTACAAAATATTATTGCTGTCAATATTTTAAAATAAACCTATTGGATTACTTATTTTTTGGTACGGAAATAAATCGCTATTTATTGTCCTACTTAATGACCGCATTGCTAAGGTGGGGAATCGGGGAAATACTTACGCTCATCATACAACTGGATACCCTGAAAGAAAAGGGGGAGCCTGCCTAATTCTTCCCAACCCCGTAAGCTAATTTAACCACCCATCAATTGTTTCAGCAAAGCAAACCCCATTTACATTTAATCGCGTATATGTGTGAGTGCCTATGGTGTCTCCCTAGTCACAGCTATTTCCTACTTCTATCCTCCCTAACTCCGGAAACCCAGACTGTTTCAAATCACTCGGTAACTTGACACAGTTAGCTTTCAGACTTTCTGGCCGGCCAGAGTGTGTAGCCTAGGATGTGTATGCGCGGGTGGTTTTATGGGTTCGGTAACCACCCGCAAGGTAAGAATATACGAAATATAATACATAAATATGTTATGGGTGCAAAGTGCCAGAGGGCTAGAATCGTCTGTCACTCAGGGTAAGCAGGGGGAAAATTGCTACACCACGAATGCTAACGGAAGAAGATCTAACACCGTATTCACAAGAAGCGTTTTAACCCAATCTCCATACAAGATAATTAATATCTAATTATCTCAATTCAAAATTAATATTATAATTATTATTATTTATTTTTTTTTACTAAATTAAATTGGGAACGCCTCCGGTGAAGGGATTCTTTAAACCTTTCGACCCAAGCAGACTCAGATTCAGCCGTAGCATAGTAAGCAGAGCTAGATTTTGGGTTCCTTAGTCCATTAATTTAAACTTCTTAAGGCTCCCAAGTGAATTCGCTCTAAATTCACACGTTTGTATACTGAAACTCAATTACCACTAGCTAGTGGAATTAAGTTAAAGTAATAAGTAGAATTAAATTCGAACAAAACTCTGAAAGCTATGACGCAAGCATGATACGAATAACCTCGTGTGGCCTCACCGAGCCTTGGTTATTTGACAAAGGCTGGACACACGGACTATCCTTAGCATACCTTTGCCACCGAGAGTTTTCTTTTGTACAAATTTATTTCCCATAAACGTAGTACTGTGGAGAAAAAGGATTAGTTCACATTTTATTACGCGAAAGCTACCCTAATCACTAAGGCTGAAAACCCTATTTTACGCGGAAAACTTCTAGCTAAATGTACGAAAGATTCAGGAACCGAAAACCGTTTCTAACCTTAACACTTTTACTTTCAAATCAACTCCCTAGCTTCGAGAGCAACTCTAAACCTGAAACTTCACACCAGAGCTGATAGTCTGGGACGCGATGCCCACAGGTGATGTTAGGTAACAAATCCAAAGCCACTCTCCTATTTTCGAATTTAAATGCAAACGAAACTCCCTAATGCTAATAAATTCGCTGAAAATGGCGAATTTCCCTACGAGCGTAACGGATGTATTTACTGTTCAATTCTCTAGTCTGGAATCGCCCCGCGCGTTTGGCCCTCGGCCTTTTTATACGATTTCACTCAGATTTCACCAGTCGACCTGACACATGAAACAATAGTACGGGTTCATAAATAAGTATCATCCTTATTGGTTTTAGTCGGGTGGCGTGATGTTTTATTGGCGCCGCTCTGTCGGGGAAAAAAAGTAACTTCTGCGCGAATACCCGCATCTACGAGCGGGTAGGAAAACATTTTCGGTGCCGGCTCCGACCGCTTGTTATTCTTTGGATATAAGTTCAATTTATTTAACTAACTCGCTATTTCTTAAATATTCCCCACCTTTCAGTCTTAATTATACGTTAAGAGTATGCTACACAGGCAGGTCCGTTACAATCAACCCCCAAAATTTGTAGAAGAACCGACGAATACAAATTTTATACAAACAAGGACATGGTACCTGTGATAGCTCTCACAATGGCCCCTACCTTCTTCTAATATACCTGTTGCAATATTGTCCCACATGTCTGTCATGGTGTGTGTGTATTTAAACCAAATACTTCAGATATTTTTCAGTTACAAAGTTTAGATAACGCAGCCTGAATTAATTATCTCAGCATCCATGAATGGCCTGTCAGTCAAAACTCCGTAATCAACGACCCTGGTTGCGAGGCAGAGTTACCGAAAGTCAATCCGGTATAAATTACGTCCTTTGGCTGCCCCAACGTCAGGCACGGCTTTCGTGTGAGAGAGGACGCACCCTAAAACGTAATTTCCGTCTACGAAATTCCGATACTAACAATCAGCAAGCTTTCCAAGTCCACCGATCTAATAACCAAACAGTCATTATTTCTAATCTTTCCATTTCAAATATCATTATATTTGGAGAATGTGCAGTGTTTAATTCCCGTGTAGAGTGAAGGTTCCAAATACCAAATGATACTATTTAAACTAAATGATGCTTTGCATCCAGCAAAGGAAAACGGTATTTAAACCCTTTTGAGGTGCGTGTATGTCGGCATGGGACCGTACTACGACAGGCTATCTACGTTTAACACTTCGCCAAACCTTAGGCCTCCCAATCATTCCCCACTTTCACACTCTTCTTTTGCACGCCATACTTCAATCATCTATCATCGACTCAAATAAGCAATATCATTCCCTTCTGCATACCTAGTATTATTGTTATTTGTTTAATTTTACAGCGAAGATCTAAAGATTTAGCGAACAGCGATAACCGTGGATTTATTTTATTTTGTTGTAACCTAGCGAGTTTAATTTATTTTATAGGCAATACTGAATATTATTTATAGGAAGTAGTCGGAAGTACTTATCTCAATAACCGTTTTGGAATGGATTGTGATAGAATTTAAAATTAAAGTAAAATACCCTTAATTAACTTATAGTTTAACATGCGGTTACCTCTCAAAACCAATACCTTATTACCTTTCAAAACCGTTTTAATTACCTGGTTTAAGAAATACAGTCAACGACGAAAATTAAATAATCAATTTTAAATCCCGATTAGATTGATATGCTTCCGTATTTTATTAAAAATAAAATTTACATAAATTAAAATCAAAAGTTTGGCTTAATGAGAATGTTCAATTATCTATTTTTATCGTTTACTGTACGCGGATGGTTAAATAAAACGAAGTGTTTATTTATTATTTTTTTTATTTTGTTTTTTTTTTCTATAAGTACGCTAAGAATTAAAATAAAACAAAGGTTTGGTTTTTTTTTTTAGTTTATTATTTAATAAATTAGTCTATTATATTTATTACGAAATTTACGAATTGTCGTGAATAAAATATAGGAAATCCTTTTAAATCAACGAAACTTAAGCAAATTGAAGAAATCCGAACTCTAAATGAATCATTATAATGAATGAATTTATTTACGCAACCGCTATACGAAGACTACCTAATTACGCAATGCTAGATTCTTAATAATACTGTAATAGCAACTCTCCGTCGAGAAAACTTTTGTTAATTTTATATTAAGTTTTATTGCAACCCCCCAAATGAAAAGCTAGTTTCCGCGAAATGGAATATTATATCAAATGTAAAAATTGATATCAATCCCCAGCATGAAAATATTTTGAAAATTAATTATAATTATCAACAAATTAAAATAATAATGATCTCTCTCAATAACAAATGTTAATTAATATGCAAAACAAGTTTTATTAAAGTATTAAACCGAAAATATTCCTTAAGTAGATTTAAAATCGTGGAAATATTTTTAACAACCCCCCATAAAGAAGAACTTTGGATAATTAATGTAATTTTTTTTTTATTACTTTTTACATTTTTTTTTTTTTTTTCTTCCCGTTGAAATGAAATATTCTCGATTACTAATAAAAATGAAATATTCTCGATTACTAATAATAACAAGTTAATTAAATGTTGACTCAATTTTCATTCAATTCCTATGATCCGTGCGTAGTGCTACCTCTCGACCAACTGCATCCTACTGAGTACTGTGGTCAAGCAACAACGTCCACTAGCAGTCTATGAATGGGTGACCACCAGTAGTATACGATACAACCTTATTTCCCCGTTTTCATCTCGTCAATATTAAATCCTCTCAACTTAGTTTGGAGCGTATTGTGTTTTAAATCGCTTAGTTAAATTATTTTCTGTAAACTACATAGGTCATATTATTAATCCCAATGTTGATTCAAAATTAAATTGCATATTAAATACATTTTTTTTAGATTATGTAAATTTGAAATACTGATTTAACTCATACTAATTTTTAACAGTACTACATAACTATTTTTTTTTTTTAGCTCATATTATAAAATATAGACGATATAAAAGCCGTATAAAAGCGCCATCTAGTGTATGTACCATGACCCTTTTCAACCCTACAATCGTCAATATGTCTGATGTATTGACCTGATTGCTACGCGAAAGAAGTGCAGGTTTAGTCGTACCTACATAACTTTCCGATAGTTAAATTGTTATCTTCATACGGTTCATATCCAAACTTATTTTTATTTAATTTTAAATTGACTCCAAAAAATGAGGAATTTATTAATTCGACCTACGTTTATTTTACCATTATGTTACGCGATTACTTAATGTAATAAAATTATGAATTAAATTTAATGGTTCTATTCCCGTTTGTCAGACAATACTTCAAAAGCGATACCATTAAAACTTAACGAAGTATATTTAACGCTTTTTGAATAATCTTGTAAATAAAGTAGGTAACATAGGTACTCAGAATGATAGGTATCCTTTTAGGTAAAGTTTGAGTCGCTCGGCAACCCCCCGAGTATAAAACCTTTAGGTAGATACTATATTGAACTATTTGATTTAAATTAGCTACCTAAATCCGATATAACCTTAGTTCAAAGCTTAGACAATAGAAATAGAACGAGATTGACAAAGTCATGATAAGGGCAACCCCCCACACATAATACTTTTGTTGCAATTTACTTAATATTCACCTGTTAGTTTATTTAGATAAAATGATTGCTTACTTTTAAAACTAATGTCATCATCAGTAAGAAATATTGCTTTAAACCGGGCCTATTAGGTATTTTGTTTAACGCGGAACTAAATTTAGACTGATTTGAAAAGTTGTCTTAAGTAGAATGTACAATTGTACATACCAAGTAAGGACCGAATAAATAAATTTTGAATTGTTTTATTACTTGTTTTCGCTCTTTTTACTACGTTTTCCTATGTACTACATATTTCTAAAAGTTTTAGTTTAAATCAAATTTTATTGGTTTTTATTTTTAAATTCTAAGTAATTAATCTAATTTTGTTTTAAAATTTGAACTCGTACATTAGCTGCCAATCCCAATGTTTCTACCTTTTCCATTTCACGAACAACAAATTGTGGCATAAAGCCAACAATTATTAAATGAAATAAGAATATTCTGCATCATAAACATAAACAAACTACTCAAACTCGTAATAAATTATCATGGTCACGGTAACACCATATTGTAAGATACACCCCGTAATTTAAAGAATTAAACCCCGTCGAGACAAATAAAAGTTACTATGATGCAAAACACTCTAATGGCCAACTGTGATCGTCTAGTTTTAATCGGTAGAACCCTGCGTTGTGATCGTATACGTAACCCTAGCCCTTTTAAGGTATCTGAGATTGAAAGCAAATGTTCGAGCGCAAAAGTATATAATTAACAAATAAAGATCTAGTTAATTTTCTTTAAATTGAAATTAAAGGTCGAGTTAACTCGGTTTGATATCAAAGTTAAGTAGAGAGATTGAGTTAATTCCGTCCTATATTGAAAAGGTTAAGTAAAGCCCTAACAAGAATGAAAATTAGAAATTTTAATGTTTAAGTGTTGAATAAGTTTGCTATTTAAAGTAGAATATGAAACAGTTTAAACCGGTATGGAACATTGTGTAAGAACAGATAAAAGAAGTAGATCATTACAACAATATTATTGTTAATAATATTATTATAATGTTCAACAGATTTTCGTCACTAAAGTCCGCTAGTAATTTGATTGAAGCTATGGCAAATAGAAATTATAAGCATGAAGCGCAGTTAATGCAGAATAAAATTTAAATTTATAATATAATAGATAAAGTTAAAGTTAACTAACACAAATCTAGTTAAAAGTACTTGACTCAGAGACGGGATCCGGACTAAAAGAAACTCAGTTCTCCAACCAAAGGCTGGGTCTTTCACACCGTATGCTCATCATTGTCCCACTGTACATAGTTTTATCTATAACTAGATTCATGGATATACATAACATTTCAATTGCGTTTGCCAAATGCAGGCAATTCAGTGAAAACTGACCGTAGGAAGATTTATAAAAGGTGCTTTCAACGTATGAACAGTCATCAGGTCGTAGAATAGTATGGGGTTGTGATATCAAAGGCATGGTACATCGGAGAAAATTCAATCCGGAAAGCCTGGATATAATGGATGACTGGTCAAACGAAGTTTTAGCAACTAGCGAATAACGCTCATTGTGAAGAAGTGGTCAGCCTCACTAAAGATTGCAAGCATTAATAGCAGCAATAGCACAAATGTTTAAAAATAAACAATTCTAGATTGTTTGATCCAATGAAAGGAAATTATTCCTTGAAACTCTGAATAGGTAGATAACTTTCGTATGGTCCAGCCATTATACACAAAACTCAACGGTATCAAATACCTAGGAGATAACTCTACTAAAAGTATGTAACCCGGACGTGTATGTTGGAAAAAGTCTATTCAAGACGTCACAACAATGGACTAAACCGACGAAGTCTATTAGAGCTCCAAGCAGCAAGTATCCCAAATACCATTAGATCAAACAAGGCAGAGCACAAAATATTATTGAAGTAAAGAGATAAGCAAGTTTAAATATTATTCAAATTAAAAAGGTTTACGCCTTAAAATCTAACAACCACAACATTCCATAACGGTTTTTGTCATAATGTCAATAAAGACTATTTTATTCATTGGATCCTTCGCCCTATAGCATACTCATTTCCATTGCTCGATAGATTGTTAAACTCTCAATATAAAACGGCACTCAACCTCAACGCTATAAGGATAGATTCACGTAAGCGGGATGCGGCGCAAAATATTGAAGGTAGGTGCGTAAAAAGATAATCAGTAATACGTAGGTTGTTAATCAAGGCTTCAAAAGACAATGTCGATGCATGTTAGGTTTCATTACATCTAGGTTTTATATTAATAATAATTTGATGTCATTTTCAGACCTCCCAAATCAAAGTTTCGATAGGCGAGAAATCAAAGTTCAGTAGTTAATTTTAATGTAAGTAAACAAGGCACGAACTTACATCCTTACTTATTAGATCTTCGTTTACAAGTCAACGCTAACATGGTATCATAGTTTCTAACGTCCAACAGGACTCGAACCACTACGTTTTCATTAATAAGATGCCGTAGCAACCTAAGCAGCGGAAGAAATTAGAGCAAGTAACTAAACGTTTCATTGATTTATGTTTGAAGGGTTCCGTAAGCGAAAATAGTAAAGTATTAGTTAAATTACGAGTCACTTTTAATAGTTGGAGTAAAAGGCTAGAATAGTAAGGTGTTAGATAGTTAAGAGTCACTTTTAGTATTTTGAGAATAAAAGCTAACTTACTGAAAATATTTTATTTATACACAAGAAATTTCTCTGTTCATAATGAGAATGGAACAATAAACATCTAACACATTTGGCACTTCTGATTAATTAAAATTTGGTTGTCTACTTTAGCTTTTACGTAATTAGTTTATAGAATTTTGTCAGAGCATTTATTTTAACGGAATTTAATGTTAGACCTTTGCACAGGACGTTACAAAATATTATTGCTGTCAATATTTTAAAATAAACCTATTGGATTACTTATTTTTTGGTACGGAAATAAATCGCTATTTATTGTCCTACTTAATGACCGCATTGCTAAGGTGGGGAATCGGGGAAATACTTACGCTCATCATACAACTGGATACCCTGAAAGAAAAGGGGGAGCCTGCCTAATTCTTCCCAACCCCGTAAGCTAATTTAACCACCCATCAATTGTTTCAGCAAAGCAAACCCCATTTACATTTAATCGCGTATATGTGTGAGTGCCTATGGTGTCTCCCTAGTCACAGCTATTTCCTACTTCTATCCTCCCTAACTCCGGAAACCCAGACTGTTTCAAATCACTCGGTAACTTGACACAGTTAGCTTTCAGACTTTCTGGCCGGCCAGAGTGTGTAGCCTAGGATGTGTATGCGCGGGTGGTTTTATGGGTTCGGTAACCACCCGCAAGGTAAGAATATACGAAATATAATACATAAATATGTTATGGGTGCAAAGTGCCAGAGGGCTAGAATCGTCTGTCACTCAGGGTAAGCAGGGGGAAAATTGCTACACCACGAATGCTAACGGAAGAAGATCTAACACCGTATTCACAAGAAGCGTTTTAACCCAATCTCCATACAAGATAATTAATATCTAATTATCTCAATTCAAAATTAATATTATAATTATTATTATTTATTTTTTTTTACTAAATTAAATTGGGAACGCCTCCGGTGAAGGGATTCTTTAAACCTTTCGACCCAAGCAGACTCAGATTCAGCCGTAGCATAGTAAGCAGAGCTAGATTTTGGGTTCCTTAGTCCATTAATTTAAACTTCTTAAGGCTCCCAAGTGAATTCGCTCTAAATTCACACGTTTGTATACTGAAACTCAATTACCACTAGCTAGTGGAATTAAGTTAAAGTAATAAGTAGAATTAAATTCGAACAAAACTCTGAAAGCTATGACGCAAGCATGATACGAATAACCTCGTGTGGCCTCACCGAGCCTTGGTTATTTGACAAAGGCTGGACACACGGACTATCCTTAGCATACCTTTGCCACCGAGAGTTTTCTTTTGTACAAATTTATTTCCCATAAACGTAGTACTGTGGAGAAAAAGGATTAGTTCACATTTTATTACGCGAAAGCTACCCTAATCACTAAGGCTGAAAACCCTATTTTACGCGGAAAACTTCTAGCTAAATGTACGAAAGATTCAGGAACCGAAAACCGTTTCTAACCTTAACACTTTTACTTTCAAATCAACTCCCTAGCTTCGAGAGCAACTCTAAACCTGAAACTTCACACCAGAGCTGATAGTCTGGGACGCGATGCCCACAGGTGATGTTAGGTAACAAATCCAAAGCCACTCTCCTATTTTCGAATTTAAATGCAAACGAAACTCCCTAATGCTAATAAATTCGCTGAAAATGGCGAATTTCCCTACGAGCGTAACGGATGTATTTACTGTTCAATTCTCTAGTCTGGAATCGCCCCGCGCGTTTGGCCCTCGGCCTTTTTATACGATTTCACTCAGATTTCACCAGTCGACCTGACACATGAAACAATAGTACGGGTTCATAAATAAGTATCATCCTTATTGGTTTTAGTCGGGTGGCGTGATGTTTTATTGGCGCCGCTCTGTCGGGGAAAAAAAGTAACTTCTGCGCGAATACCCGCATCTACGAGCGGGTAGGAAAACATTTTCGGTGCCGGCTCCGACCGCTTGTTATTCTTTGGATATAAGTTCAATTTATTTAACTAACTCGCTATTTCTTAAATATTCCCCACCTTTCAGTCTTAATTATACGTTAAGAGTATGCTACACAGGCAGGTCCGTTACACTACTTTGAATTTGTATTCACGTTTCGAGCCAAAGGTTGGAAATCACAAATATGAACAAATATTTTGTTCCATTACTAATTAATAATATTGTCTTTCATAAATCATTAATCATTAATAAATTTCATAAATCATCAATAATACTGTTTTTCACGATGAAAAGAACTGTCCCTCTGAATGTTGCTTTTACGAGTTCAAAATCACGCTGTAGTGTGCAATAAGGAGCTCTAATCTAATAGTAAAAACCCCTTCAATACGATTGAAAACTAAACTAAAACTATCTATAAAACCTAAGATTAACCAAGTGCTAAGGACAAATACTGCACTAAAGCGTCTAATAGCCACTAATCTATCTGGCGTAGATAGTCCTTTTCACTAGACGATATAAAACAAATGTTATTTAATGACGGACAGTAGATGAGGTAAAATGTAAAATGAAAAATAAACGAGAAAATATCCGTGGAAATTCAGTTTTTTATTATGTCTAGTGCCCGTGTTAATCTTAGAAAATGGTGGCTGGTGACAGACGGACGGACGGAGACGGACGGACGGACAGCGGAGTCTTAGTAATAAGGTCAGTTACCCTTTGGGTACGGAACCCTAAGAACTGACTGGTTTTGTTTGATAGTGACAAAGATAAATTACCGTTACCAGTTTTCGACAGTATTGATAACTCTATCACACACGAAGTTATAATTTCTCACTTCCTACTTTATCGCGAGCGTTAACTCATAAATGTCAAGAAATTGTGTCACCGCTATA
Source organism: Yponomeuta cagnagella (assembly GCA_947310995.1). Lineage (NCBI taxonomy): Eukaryota > Metazoa > Arthropoda > Insecta > Lepidoptera > Yponomeutidae > Yponomeuta > Yponomeuta cagnagella. The sequence goes on from OX371277.1 coordinate 12,449,761, forward strand.
ATTATTCTACCAAGATTAGATTGAAAACACGAGAACTCTTCTTCCTAGGATCTTATTTCAGTGATGTTGTTTTTTCAGCCGCTTCCGATTATGTTATAAGCGTGTCGTGGGTTCGATTCCCACTGGGAGGCATTGTACATTTGTACTAAAGGCCTCAGTCTGGGTGTATTTCTATGTTTGTGATGTCCTTGCCTGGTTACCATAGCACCGGGTATCCTAGTCTGGGACCAGGGCAAGTGATTGTGTTGTGTGGCAATTATTATTATTTAATGACGAACAGTATTGGTTTGGAAGTCAGTTAATCAATAAAATAAAACTAATCGGTTAAATAACATAGGTATCATAAGACGCAAAAGATCGGCACAAAGTAATTAACTGATCTATATCGGGCTTTCGAATCCAAATTAAGTCCCATTAGCAGCACGCATGTGTGCTGGTTCGATCAAAGCTGTGCAATTATAATTTCATAGATTTCCGCTGATGCTGATGCATTTAGATATTGAGTTCATGTTATTTCTGGATGCCGTATAAAGGTGGGTGTTTTAGGATTTTTTTCTCTGATCTACGTGTTCGAATTCCGAAGGCCGTTTACGAATCAATTATAGTCTGGATGTTATGGGGCTAGCAGGGGAATATTAGCAGCATAGATAGAAACAAAATTATAATTGATACAAATTGTGGCCCACGACCTGTAGATTCCATTTCCACTGGAGATCACCATACTCGATTTAAAAAATGACCTCAGTGTGAGTATTTTATAATGTTCGTGATTTCCTTACTTGATTATCACAGCATATTATATTTTGGACAAGTGATTGTATTGCATGTAGGTAAGTTAAAAATAATAATCCGTTTTTTCCAAAAGGTGTCATACAGCAATCTCAATAATACATACATACGTAAACTCACGCCTGTATCCCAGAGGAGTAGGCAGAGACCAGGGACTGCCACCTGACAGATCTTTTCCGCTTCCTCAAAATTCATCAGTCGTTTCATGCACGCACGCAGGTTTCTGGTAATTTTTATATTGCCCCTTGCCAATACATCTCCTATTTGGTCGGAGTATATACGCCTGGGACGTCCCTTACCGATCGTTTCACCCGCAATAATAATAAATAAGCTAGTCATTTTACGTGCAAGAGTTCACAGATTAACTTAATAAACTTGAGCGCATCCAAAACTTTGCTATATGATTTGTCTTCGGCTTATGCAAATATGACCAAGTTCTAAGCTTAACTGGCTCTGAATCCCCATTCGTAGGAATCCCACATGTTATTATTTCTCTTCTTTACTCTGTGCCGTTCAATCCAGCCACACCCTGTTATTATGCTCTTTAAGCGCTCTTAGAGAGCTCTTTATTTGTCTAAGTGACTCACAAAACCGCCGAGCACTGCGGTCTGACCAGAGTAATACGCTGAAGACATCGAGTCATACTATGCCTTAGAAGATAAAGATGTTTGATAATAAAATTATGTGTGTCTAGTGTTCAACACATTCATGAGTAACTTTAAGTTAAAAAATCGGTTAATTAAGTTACTACGTGTTTTGAAAATAATAAATTGGAAAATCACATGTAGGATAATAAAATTATGCGTGTTTAGTGTTCAAAACATTCATGAGTAACTTTAAGTTAAAAAATCGGTTAATTAACTTACTACGTGTTTTGAAAATAATAAATTGGAAAATCACATGTATTCTGAAATTGCCCCCTAACTTGCAAGTTTCCATATTTAGAATATTAGTATACTTATAGATATAGATTTGTAAATATATGTTTCTGAATTTAAATTTTGAATTAAATGTGGGGAGCTGGATGGTTTAATGAAGACAAGGAAGATAAATTTCAACTTCTCATGATTTAACCTGAATCTATGATAATGTATAATTATGTTATCGAGCAGCAAGCCAAGAAAGTTTTGTAGGAACAGCTTCAGTTAGTGTCAAATATTTGTCGACGGTAAAAGCTTCCTTCGACATGCACTAAAACGTTTATGGTAATGGAGTGTGTTATTTGCGCAATTCCCTTTAACACACACTAACTTGCACTCCGTGTTCATTTACATTACTTCTGCGGCAGGGTTTCATGGTGGGAAGTGAGAAGCTTGTTTGTGTGCACTCATTACCTAGGTGCAAATGCGAAGAAGTTCAAAAGTTGTTTCAATCGTTTATTTGGCTCCCTCCTATTTCTGTTCGTTTCTACATGTTTCGTTTCATTTGTCAAACATTTGTTTCGCTGGCTTGTTTATTTATAAATTATTTTTAGCAGTAAATAGAGCTGTGTAAAGTGTAGAAGCGGTGGTAGCCCAGTGGGTATGTACCTACGACTTTGTTTTCTAAGTTATATACATTTGTGAAGTTACAGCAGCAATACCACTCGGTAACGGTAAAGCAAAACATCGTGAGGAAACATGAGTGTCTGAGCTATTCACATACCTCAGCGCTTGAAATCACCATTCGCGGAGGGCACGCGTGGTGATTAAGCCCATACTATCTCCCAGGCCTTCTCGCCTCTGCCCTACAGTGGGACGTATATAGGCTGCTTATGACAAAAGTGTAGAAAGCTAAAGTGTAAATGGGGGGCCAAAGCTATGTATCATACGGAAGCTTGAGCCTGTCCGCATAAATCAAAACATTCCCATTTGTTTTCTGAAACTTCAAGAGGATTGCGAAAGAAGCCCATCTCGTCTTGATAGTAACGTTTCTTTGAACTTTTAGTTTCGTGTGTTTTGGTTGCAGTGTAAGTATCAACATTGATTTGAAACTTGTGTTTTTGGATGTTTGTTATGGGCCTAAACAAATGGAAAGTCGTACATTACTGCAACAAAACAATAAAATGAATGTAAAGAAAAATGCGTTTCGATGTAAAGTTTGGATCTGAACATAAAAATTTGACATTGGTCCTATATCATATCATAATTAATCACTCCTTGCATACAATAATAAGATTACAGAAGTGATTGATAACCCGTGATTGTGACACTTGTAAGTTAAAAGAAAAAAAAACCCGCAAAGTTGGAGTTGGAATCAAATACCGAGGGTTCCGTATAAATATTTAGATTGTAAATGACGGGAATCGAGTCTTTGGGGATTGCAGACCTGAGTATTTGTGTTAATTTCGACTTGAGCCTCCACACGATCCTAAGAAAAAGGGTCTTGCAGATAGACAGTCGGACGTACAATCGATACGAATGATTTACCCTCGGTTTCTCGTACACTAACAAGCTGTTAATCTACTGTTAACAGCTGTCAGTGGTTTTTTTTGTATGCACTTTGGTCAATTGACAGCTGTTAACGGTAGATTAACAGTGTGTTAGTGTACGGGAAACTGGGGGTTAGACTGATTTAAAATTACTTAGGCAGCTTCAAGAAATGATCAAAGAAACAAGAATGACTAATTGAAATACGTCAACGGATAAGTAAAACTAATTGGTATTATCGTTTGTTTTTCAAAGTGATGGTTAAATTAGATTTTGCTTGCAGTCTTTAATAACTAAATTGACACGGTCCAGTTAAATATTTAAGCACAATCGTATTTATAATTTACTTAGATCTAGTTAAAGAACTATCTTAGCTTTAATTGCTTACCTAAACCGTCACCCAAGAAGTCACCTTTTTAGGGTTCCGTAGTCAACAAGGAACCCTTATAGTTTCGCCATGTCCGCCCGTCTGTCTATTTCTGTCTGTCTGTCTGTCCGCGGCCTATCTCAGAGACGATTAGTGCGAAATAGCTGAAAGTTGACTGAAAGAAAGACTATTTAGCATTAAGAACGCCTTTGTATGGAAATTGTTTTCTATGCTATAAAGAATTTAATAATAATAATAAAGTTGAATGATATTAAAAAAAAATAGGGAGGTCCCCTGCACCTAAATTTTGGGATACAATGTTTTTTCTCGCCTAAATCATAGTGTGGGATGAAAAAATTCAAGGCACATATAATGAACTTAATAGATAAACTTAATAGGGAAAACGGTCACGGCTAAGTAGGCGTTACAAGTTTACGAGTAATAGCGACCAACTTATAGAAGGAAAACTTCGTACAAAATCCATTGAAAATTGCGATCATGAAGTTGTTAGTTCTGTAAAGCAGATAAAACCATATCTTTCTACGGAACCCTACACTGCGCGTGGCCCGACACGCACTTCGCCGGTTTTTATTTGTATGCAAGAGAGACAACGCATTTCAAAGTGTAATTTGAGGTAGATTCATGAATAAACTAAGCAACTGCTGTACAATACAAGCGATCTAGAAGGTCTGTTACTAACCACCAATCTATAGACGTCCGATATTGTCTTAAAGTTGTCATGCGGTGGCCAACAGTTAGACGGCGACACTTCGACCCAGTGGGATCTGTTGTGTCTGCCCCTTGACTTTACAAATAAGCCTAATCGAAGATGTACTCAACGAGGTCGGTCACACCCTTTAGGGAAGGGTCCCTAAAGTCTTCTGGTTTGGGGTAAGCCATTTCTAGAAGACACATTCTTTTTCCGGCAAGGACACAGTACAAAGTGTAGTCGATGGTACACGTGCATGCACAGTACGTGTACCATCGACTCCAGTTCAAAATCCCATTCTGCAGAGTTGTGTCCCCGTTAGGGAAATGTCCGGTACAGAAATCACATTAAATTGAGTCTAGGTTAAGTGCGTTTGTTTCAAAAAGAACCTGATGAAAATGTTTATTACTATTCAATTCCTTTATTGACAGCTAAGGCCTAATTTTCTTATAATTATTTATTTGTTAATGTAATATATTATATTACATTAACAAATAAATAAAATTAAATTTGGTATTATGTTCAACTAAAGGTTGTCTGGAAGAGATCATTCTAAGCGATAAGACCACCAATTGTATACCACTACTTAGGTATAAGAAGCTATTTGTAATATCTTTCACCTGGTTGTGCAATAAAGTGCTATTTATCTATCTATCTTTAAAATAATTTTACTTTAATTTTAAAGATTATAATATAATAAAGTCGTCATTAAAATTTCTTATTTAAGTTTTCTATTACTAACTTTAAAATGAATAGTTAGGGACTAATTCCGAATGCCCTTTATCAGAATCTTGACACATTACCATTGAGCGATCATAACATGTTAGACAGTGGTGACTCTTGACGAAATTTATGAAGAATAATATACAGTCGAAGTTTTCTTTAATAGTGAAAACCATCTGTTTGTGACAACTTGTGAGTTTTTTAGTTTATTTTATTAATTATTTAGTTGGACCTTTAGGTATAGATGACGAGGACGGAAGGTGGAGCGGTATAGTCCAGCTATGAAGACCGCGCAAAGGAGCACGAAATGTGAGCAGACCACCTGCTCGCTTGTCTGTTGACATCGGGCTACTATAGGGTCGACCTGGACTACAATAGCTGCAAACCGATCGAGATGGAGGACTCCTGAAGAGGATACGTCCAAAAGTGGATAAACACATGTCATGCTGAAGAAGAAGAAGATCTTTAGACAAAACATCAACATAATTTCATTATCCTAGTGGACCTTCTGTATGACTCATCAGTGTACCCGTTCGCTATTCAAGACAGTTTATCGACCTACAACCGCCGACTTAATGGACCTCTGAATACTTTATTTGTTTTGCAAGTCTAAAGGTTAAGTTCTATAGTGCATTTTCACACATACCGACGTTGAAAATTTATTTCCAGGAAAAATTTACCGTAGCTGGAATATATAGAAATATCAAAGTAAATGTTTTATGTTTAAATAGTAAATGTAGTTGACAAAATATGTTTAAACTAGGTAGGTACAGTTTATTTTAAAATTTTTAGTCACAATTAAAGTGGTTCTGAAGTAGCCTTCAAACGACAGCTGAACTACACGTTGTCGCTGTCAGTAATAGCTCTTTTGATTAGACACTGAATGAATGAACATTTCGAAACTATAATAAATAATAACTTCCGCATAACACAGTCACTTGACCTGGTCCCAAACTAAGGTACCCTGTGCTATGGTAACCAGGCAAAGACATCACAAACACGGAAATGTACCCAGACTGATGCCATGTAAACAAATGTACGGCGGCCCAAAGTGAGAATCGAACCCACGACCTTCGGCACGGCAATCAGTCTAGCGGTATGCTAGACAAACGAGGCAGTCTCACTGTCATGATGTTTTTTTCATTTGATGCAGCCCTTTCATTAGTATAAAAATAAAAAATAAAAAACGGCCAAGAGCGAGTTGGACTCGCGCACGAAGGGTTCCGTACCATTATCTATACAACATTAGACACAAAGATCGAGAAAAAACGGCAAAAAATCACGTTTATTGTATGTGAGCCACCCTTAAATATTTATTTTATTTTAATTTAATTAATTATTTTTAAAGCGAATGCAGAACTAAATATTCTGTGAAATTTCAAGTGTCTACCTGTTGCCGTCATTAATGTCGAGCAAAACATGGCAAAAAGTTACGTTTGTTGTATGGGAGCCCCCCTTAAATACTTATTTTATTCTATTTTTAGTGTTTGTTATTATAGCAGCAACAGCAATACATCATCTGTGAAAATTGCAGCTGTCTATCTATCGCGGTTCATGAGATATAGCCTGGTGACAGACAGACACACAGACGGACAGGCAGACAGACAGACGGATGGTGAAGTCTTAGTAATAGGGTCCCATATGTCACCGTTCGGGCAAGGAACCCTAAAAATATTAAGAAAGTAAACAAAAATCTATTAAACGAGTTCACACTATGAATTATTATTATACCTGCAGAGTTTCACCTGAATAAATCTTTCTTCTACAAAGAAGGCATTGTTTATATATTCAAGCACTTATTTATTCATATTCCTCTTTAGTTTTATATAATGCTTGTCTCATTACTCTTAAATATGAGGACCACCGTAACTCGTTTTTCTATGTATTTTAATGTGCGTGTATACTTTGGGTGTCAATCTAGCTTAAAACTAGTATGCTCCAATATTGTTATTTTAAGATTGTTACCTGTTTTACATGCCTAATAAACAAAACAAAACAAAACAAAACAAAACGCTGTGTTATCTAGACTCGCCCATTAAATGTGCATTTTAAATTAATTCAACAGCATACTTTACCTTAAAGTTACCTATTTAGAATCAAAATTTGCATTTCTGATTTAGAGAAAACTTTAAGTGCATCGTGCTCAGCCCGCAAATCTAAGGGCAACGTTTATAAAATCGTTTCTGAACCTCTGCTCACAAAGTAAGCCATGGTGATTCAGAGACACTTTGCATACATACAAGAACTAAAAGCGAGTTCTTGTAACAAGCCTTAACATTAAATGTTTTTAGGGTTCCGCAGTAAGACAAGGAACCCTTATAGGTTCGCCATGTCCGTCTGTCTGTCGGTCTGTCTGTCCGTCCGTGGCCTAGCGCATAGACCGGTGGTACCAGAAAGCTGTAATTTGGTGTGTGTATACATATTTAATTTTATCACGCCGACCAAGTTAAACAATAAAATGTTGGAAATAATTTGTTTTCACTGTACTGTATGAAAAGTGGAGATGATTTTTTCTCGTCTACTTCATCATGTGGGGTATCGTTTGATTGGTTGCTGAAAAATATTGTGGGTGTAGGAAGACCATTTTTAATTGAATATATTCTTTATTGCAAATCATAAATTAGAAAATTAATTACAGAAACGTGAACATTTTCAGGGTAGTAGCACATATGATGAACTTAAAAGAAACAGGATCACGGCTAAGTAGGCTTTAGTAGTTAACGAATAATAGGCACATAACTTATAAAAGTAAAATTTCGTACAAAATCCATTGAAAATGACTTCGATGAAGTTGTTAGTTCTGTAAAGCAGAAAAAAACCCTCTTTCTACCAAACCCTACATTGCACGTGGCCCAACAAGCACTTGGCCAGTTTTTCAGGTTTACAATGAGAGGCGGATCCTGCAATAAACCTTAATTTTAATAATTATACATTTAAAAGGTCTCATCACGATTACCTTTACTTACTAAACAAAAGGTTCATATCCCCGTAAAATCATCCCAAATCCTCTTTCAGTACTTTACAGAAAAAAAGTGTTAGGCCAGAACTCACCAATTCCCCGTATATGCCAACTTTACAATAAACTTTACAAAAAATGTTAAGGTTGTTGTATATAATGAAAATATATTTCAAAACATGTACCGAACCGCCTATACCAGTCCACCGATGCTACCACCAACAAACGATTTTAAAATTGCAATTCTCACTTTACGGGAGGGGTATATGAATTCGGCCCTTAGCTTGTTTAAATTGTAATATTAATATCGCATTGAAGGAAGCCGCGCACTTTTCATGTAAATGAAGGCTCTAGCTAGAAGAAAGCTCCTTGCACGATATGCGATAGTTTACTTGATGCCTTGATACTGCAATGGAGTGAGAAGGGAAAGTGGAAAGTGCATTTTGTAAAAAAAATTACCATAATAACAAAAATTCTTCCGCGCCTTTCTCTCACACCCCATAAACCCTAATCTTCCAACGTATTTGTAAAGTAAGCTGCAAGTTGCCTAAAAAATAAATAGTATTAAAGATGTTTCTGTTATGTTAAGAAATTATATATTTTTAATTCAATTACCTATTTTTACGGTAATGCTTTTTCCACTTTGAACCCACCCACTTTAAACTTCGAATGACCCCCTTCAAAGCTTCCACTTATCACTACAAAAAACGTTTATTATTGAACCGATTTATTTATTTTATTACACAGCAAAAGGCAAAAAATATATAACAATAACACATTCACAAAAGTTTCGTTCACAGTGTCAAAGTACCCAACTAAAAAAAATATTAAAATCACAATTATGTTACGTATAACATAAACCGCCTATATACGTCCCACTGTAGGGCACAGACCTTCTCTCAGGGAGAGAGTAAGGGCTTAATCACCACGCGTGCCCACCGTGGATTGGCGATTTCAAGGGCTGAGGTATGTGAATAGCTCAGACATTTAGGTTTCCTCACGATGTTTTCCTTCACGGTTAGCGACTATTATTGCTACTATAACTTGAAAAATGTACATAACATAGAAAACTAAGTCATAGGTAGGTTCCCGCACTGGGAATCGAACCAAGGTCTCTCGCTTCCGAGTCCAATGTTCTACCCACTAGGCTACCACCGCTCTAAAATAAAGAAAAACAAATAAATCACACTATAAAGTACAGTCAACAAAGTAAACTGCATAAATACCTACTCTCTCTGAGAGAAGGCCAGTGAGACGTATATAGGCTGCTTATGACAGCGGGGGATATCCTTTGCATCTATAATGCTCCTGAACGGTAGTTAAAGCCATGGTTTCTGTTGAAACCATATTATAACCAAACCATCACTGTAGTTTGTAGTTGTATACCATTACTTTGGTACAAGAAACCATTTGTTATTATTTCCTCTGGTTATACATACATAAGTGTTCTCTATCGATCTAACTATGCAATCATGCAAAAAATATCAGCTGATTCAACTAAGCTACCACCCACGGGTCTAAAAGTTTATTTCGTTGGTCATTACTTTATCCCAAAATAATGTAATTAACAGCTATGACTTTTCGACGTAGAGAACAACTGATCTTTTTATTCGTGATTCCTGATTCCATGTTAAAAGTTGTTCATACTTATTAAAAGAACATTTATTTTTTAGATACATTTGGGGAACCCTTCCTAAATACCAATTGAAAGCATTGTCGAGCACAGCTACAACATTAAGGCTGGGTTCACGCATTTGTATTGCTTATTGCGCTGCGCGAGCTAAAAATTTTGACGACCGACTTCACTAACACATTCAGCGATAGTCATTTTGGTACATTATATATTATTCAAAACTCAGTACCGCTCAAATAAAACCATATCTCGTTATAATTTAGACTCATGTTTGCGATTTTTTTTTATGCTATATAAAGTTTAAAAAATCCTAATAACAATGACTGGGGTCGTAGTAAAATGTATTTTTTTCAGATTTTAAATACTAACTACTAGAGAGTAAAATATAATAGGGGTTAAAGTATGAAATTGCCGTTTTATTGCAATAGGTTCTTTGAATTGACATAGAATCTTCGCAGTATCCATCTTTCTTGTCTAAATTGAATAACAAAAACAATTGAAAGTCGATATTCAAATGTTTCACATTTTTTAAAAAAAGAACATCATAGAAACCATTTGAAAAAAGTTTCATTCGAAAACCTCAAACCATGAAGATTCTATGTCAATTCAAAGAACCTATTGCAATAAAACGGCAATTTCATACTTTAACCCCTAATATTTTAAAACACCTAATTTAGTAGTAATGACCTTTTTCTTATAATTTTTGGCATAATAGTTTTTTATTAGATTTAAGTAGATGAAGCATGGGGTAGCTGCAGTGGAAGTAGTATGGACTGAATGTAAACAAGCAGATAGATTAGGGTTCGGGCCACGAACACAGTGAGCTTTAGAGAAGACGAGATTGGCTTTCAATTAGAAAACAATATACGTAGTACATCAGAAATATTAATAATAACTTCCACACAACACAATCACTTCACCTGGTCCCAAACTAGGATACCTAGGATGGTAACCAGGCAAGGACGTCACAAACATGGAAATACACCCAGACTGAGGCCATTTCTACAAATGTACGGCGGCCCCCAGTGGGAATCGAACCCACGACCTCGATCTTGGCAGTAAGCGCCTAAATGAGACAGTCCACCAAATAACTGAGGTGACTGACATAGCCTATAAGATTAGCAAGCTGAAGTGATACGTCCCACTGTAGGGCACAGGCCTTCTCTCAGAGAGAGAGAGTATGGGCTTAATCACCACGCGTGCCCACCGCGGATTGACGATTTCAAGCGCTGAGGTATGTGAATACCTCAGACACCCAGGTTTCCTCACGATGTTCTCCTTCAGCGTTAGCCAGTGGTATTGCTACTATAACTTCAAAAATGTACATAACTTAGAAAGAAAATTCATAGGTACACGCCCACACTGGGAATCGAACCTGGGTCTCCCGCTTTCAAGTCAAATGTTCTACCCACTAGGCTACCACCGCTTACCATGGTTTTCTCACGATATGTTTTAATCTTTACGCTCAGTACTAAATGGATACGCAACCTTCTAGGCAAAAGAAAGCTGAGATAACTATGCTGGTGTCTGTATTGCCTCTAAATATCCTGTTTTTAGAGTTCTGTACTCAAAGGAAGACATCGGGTCCCTATTTATAAGTTTAGGCTGTCTGTCCGTATGTATTGCCTCTAAATATCCTGTTCTTACTGTACTTAAAGAAAGACATCGAGTCCCTATTAATAAGTTTAAGCTGTCTGTCGGTATGTATTACATCTAAATATCCTGTTTTTAGAGTTCTGTGCTCAAAGGAAGACATCGGGTCCCTATTAATAAGTTTAAGCTGCCCGTCCTACTGTTTTTGAAAAGACTGTATCTTCTGAATCTCAATCAATAGTATGTTGAAAATTACTTATGGTAATTTACATTACATTAAATAAACTCACGCCTGTATCGCGTATGGGTAGGTAGAGATCAGAGATTGCCGCTTGCCACGATCCTGACAGACCTCTTTCACTTCATCAACATTCATTTGTTCAGTCGTTGCATGCACGCATGGGTACTTTTTATCTTGCCCTATTTTTTATCGTAATTCAACATATTAAATTAATTACATATTGACACATACAATGGCGTTGAATACCATTGTATGTGTCAAAACGCATGGGTACTTTTTATCTTGCCCTATTTTTTATCGTAATTCAACATATTAAATTAATTACATATTGACACATATAATGGCGTTGAATAAAACTCAAAACTAGCATAAACAATGATAGTCATAACAGTGATAAAATGTTTAATAAACAAACCACGGCGCTTGCAATTATTCGTGTAAATTAACCTAAGGATACCTCAAAGACACTGGCTAAGATTACCCACACCGAAACCACAGGGAAAAATGGTCTTTACGCCGCTGCAATAGAGTCCCAAAGTGATTCTCGTCTACATGACACCCTATTTAAGTGTAGAGCGCAGATTATAAGTAAGTCTTTGTGGGGAATACGGCTTTAATGAACTAAGTATGAAGTAATGAAACGCTGAAGGTTCGGGATCCAGGGAAATGTTAAGAAAAGTGATGAGGTACAGTAAAACATACATACATAAACTGACGCCTGTATCCCAGAGGGGTAGGCAGAGACCAGGTACTGCCACTTGCCACGATCCTGACAGATCACTTTCGCTTCCTGAACATTCATTAGTCGTTGCATGCACGCACGCCGGTCTCGGGTACTTTTTATCTTGCCATTTGCTAGTACATCCGCTATTTGGTCGAATACGCGCAGATATTGTATTTGTAGTTTTACTGAGTTTGTAGTTTGTAATTTTACTGAGCAGATATTATGCTACTTCTTGAAATTTTACCTACAGCTTAATGAAAGTTTTATCATCGTCATTATTATCATCATTATTTATCCCGGGTCAGCACCAGCTGAGCCACTACCTTTTGCCTTATTTTATGTCGTCACTAGTTAAGCCTTACTTTGTTTTTTTTTTTTTCTAATGAGGCAATAAATACTTTTTTATCTTATCATATCTTTATCTATCATCAGTGGCCTTTGCATCTGTTGCAGATGAATTATGCGGCGTGTTTTGAGCATTTACGCTCGTGACTAAAATGTCCTATTCGGGAGAGGACTCCCCGTCCGCATACTCGGCAAGGGTGCGCGGAAGATTCCTGCAGCCCCTCTACTCTCAACGCTATCTTGTTCAAATTGCGTTAACGTTTTAGTTGTAAAAAATAGAATTCAAGTTATTGAAACTTCAGAGCGCATCGGAAACTAAGAGCATCGTTTGGCTGAATTTATAAATAAATGCACTCAATTGTTACACAATTTAGATAAATCAGCGTCGAGAGCAGAGGGGTTGTTCGGAATGGCCCGTGCATGCTTCGTTGCGCGTTCGGTGGGTAGAGCCAGCGGAAGATAGTATAAGGTAAGATTTTTAAGTAATCAAAATTAAAGATTCACAATGATATTAAAGTATTACGGTATTAAAACCCCTCATGGTTATGAAAACCGCGAAGGAGGCCTATGTCCTGCAGTGGGCGTCAAATGGCTGATAATGATGATGATGATGATTATGATATTACAGTTTTGTTGAGTCTTATATGCATGCTGAGATATCCTGTAAATGGGTGAGCAGTTACTATGTTATGTGTGTTCTTTTCTTCTGTGAATGTTTTGTTGTTGGATGTCCTAAATAAATAAAATAACACATGTAGAGTACATTTTCGGCATAGATATACACACGAGGTTCACAATTAAATAATGATTAATGACAAGCAGGGCCTGTTGAATCAGTTTTCTCCCAAAGATCGCAACGAGTTAAGGACTGGTGTCTTAACACTGAGAGACCCACACATGACCAAGCCGGGCTTCTGCATCTGGCTAAGGTTTTATAAAACATAAATTTTTTTAAGCTGTAAGTAAAATTTCAAGTGACTCGTGAAAGGAGGCCCCTGAAATCACTAATCCACTATGAGCATATGCTGTGGCCTGTCTCTATCTGAAATAATATTAGTGAAACTGTCTATCCTCCAGTTTCTCGTACGCCCACAGTCTGTTCAAATATGAGGCCTATCTTAATTTGTTTTTCTATGTATTTTAATTTGCATTCGCAAAAGCAAAGAACGATTAATAAGAATATTTGTGTCACCCTTTCGCACTGCTGCTTTGACGAGAGTTAATTAGCACTATGGAATTAAGTAAACAACGTCATAATATGCTCTTGCCCTGTGATAAGACTGTTTAGATAAACAAGCAATCAAAATTAGTTCATGTGGCGCTAACTGTATGCTTAGCATTGGCAACAGAAACTGGCCACTCATTATTATCAAATGTTACACTCTAGTTACTGTGCTAGTTAGGCCTGAATGTTTTGGTGGACTTATTTTGAAATATCTGGTCGTGTGTAACTACGTTTAATTAGTGTTTTAAACAGCAATATTGAAAATACAAAAAAGATGCCGGTCGAGCCCGGCGAGAACACCAGAGAGAGAAAAAAGTTCACAGATTATTTTTTACAGTAGTGTCGTCACCGCCGACACAGATTAACACAATATGGCCGCAACAGACACAATTACTATCATAACATAACATAACATAAACTCACGCCTGTATCCCAGAGGGGTAGGCAGAGACCAGGGACTGCCACTTGCTACGATCCTGACAGATCTCTTTCGTTTCCTCAACACTCATTAGTCGTTGCATGCACGCACGCCGGTTTCGGGTACTTTTTATCTGGCCCTTTGTTAATACATCCTCTATTTGGTCAAAGTATGTCCGTCTGGGTCGTCCCTTACCGGCCCTTCCATCCACATTCGCTCGATATATTTGTTTTGTCAATCTTTCTTCCTTCATCCTCTCCACATGTCCAAACCAACGCAACATTCCTTTCTCAATTCTTGTCACTACATCCTCTTTCAGTCCACAACGTTCTCTAATCACACTATTGCGTATCCTGTCATTCAAAGTAACGCCAGACATACTTCTCAAGGACCTCATTTCTACTGCATTAATCCTACTTTCTTGCTTCTTTTGCCATACCCAAGTCTCGCTAGCATACATAAGTGTTGGGACTAGCACTCCATTATGGATAGCCAATCTAGCTCTTTTGGAGATGTTTTGGCCGCTCACAAAGGAGTGCAATGCACCGTTTACACAATTTCCTGCTTTTACTCTTCTTTCTATATCACCTTCACACTTGCCATCCCTGATAAAGAGGCTCCCCAAATAGACAAATTCTTTTACTTGTTCCACCCTTTCACCTCTAATCCTTATCTTGCACTCAGTCATTTCACTATCATCAACTATTTAAAAAAAACTATTTGTATTTGATTTAATTATTATTATGATAATATAATTATTATGATAAGCTCGCCTTTGTACATGTTATTTCTTATGTAATGTCATGTTAAATGTCTTGAGTGAAATAAAGTACAATATTAACAAAAGAGCTGTTTTAACGGTACAAACGACAGTTTGTGTACCTGGACATTTGTGTGCGCTATTCAATATCATTACGAATGCAAATACAAAACTTCTTTATTTCATGAACAGGATGCATTTGACAGGGGTTGGGACTCCTTTCCCCTCTTCTGTTAAGTTACAAAACCTGTGTTAGGAGATGCCCGCTCTTTCAACTAATACAAATGTATACCTGTGTTACATTAAAGATGAAAGCGAATTATGAAATTAATGTTGATTTAATACATTGTTTTTTCTTTTTAATAACTCCAGACAACACAATCACTTGACATCAAAACTGGGATAACCTGTAAAAGAAAAATTTAAACTGTTTATTTCAAAAACAGAACTACATACATATAAATCCATCTCTGGGAGTTGAATCTTCCACATGAGATTATATTGCTTCCAGAGGTTGCTCTAAGATGATAAGTGATCTAAATTAATTAGACTACATAATACGTACTATGGTAACCAGGCAAGGACATCACGAACATGGAAATATACCCAGACTGAGGTCATTTGTACAAACGTACGGCGGCCCCCAGCGGGAATCGAACCTACGACCCCTGTTTCAGTTGTTAGGCGCCTTAACGGCTTGACCAACGAGGCAGTCAAAACTAGGATTTGCTTTCAGGTTTTGACACTAATAAGACTAATATGTTAAACAAGTAACATTCAGGGCCAATTTTTCACCAATCAGATAAAACAAAACTGGAGAATAAATTGCATGCAGTGATAACTTCTGTTAAGTTTTATCTAACTATTGAAAAATCCGGTTTTAGTTTAAGTAATTTTTTTGCCTGCACCAAAGTTAGAGTTTACAGCCAAGTAGACAGGGCTCTTTTACATTCGTAAGTCGTCTTTTACAGTCATTGTATGAATATTGATTTCTCTGTTGACTTTATTATCCCTCTTAGGCAATTCCAGCACATGCCTAGCACTCGAATGTGAAAATAGGCATGGGGATCCCAATCCAAACTATTTCAATGGAGATGCAAATGAGGCCAAACTGAGCATTCGCTAAAGTCATTAGCAAGTTTCTAGAGAAAAGCAAGTTTCCCACGCGAGTACGTTTTTTCTCGTCTGTTCGAAGTGAGTTGTTGAGACCGTAATTGGTTGATTAGAATGTTAGTTCTCATTGCTCTAACATCGCAATATATCTACGTAGACCACTTTAAGGCTAGTTCCTACGGTACTCTAAAGAACTAGTCAAAAATTCGCTATCTCTTGCTCAGTATTGGTTAGTTGCACCGAAAACCCGTCATTAAGCTTTTCTTTTTCCATCAATGGTTGCCCAGAAGAAATTACTCTTGGTAATAAGGCCGCCAATTGTAATGTACTTTATTATTGTTCATGTCTCAAATTTTATTCCTGGTGTAATTTATACACTTAAGAATATTCTATCTATCTAGTTACTGAAACAATTATTATGATTGAACTGACGATGACGTTATGTTCAGACGGCTTATCCATCCGTTACATATTGGTTGCTAAGTTGCCCGCTGAGTAGAGTCATCATCATCAACATCATCAGCCACTTGACGCCCACTGCAGTGCACAGGCCTCCCTCGTGGTTTTCATAACCATGAGGGGTTTTGCCACGCTTGGCAGGTGGATTGGCGAATGCAGTATGCAGTTGGAATCTCAGGAATCGCAGTTGGATTCTGAGTAGAGTGCGTCCGAGTAAACATTGAATTGCCTTTGACTGCACCTGCGAATTTCAGGTAAACATTCCATGAGTGATTAGTGATTGGATTTTCTCTTTAGTGTTCCGTACTGTCTATTGTATCTACAGCAGGTTCACCTTTACGTTATAAAGTCGTCCTTAACGCAACTGATTAAAGCTGCACCAACACCGTCTGTCTATTTGCTAGTCGTAAAAGAGGTGTGCCCATGTTTGAGACGTGTGTTTTTTGTCGTTTTTTTTTTACGTTTTTGCTTTATCGTAAAAACGGTAACGCGAAGAAAATACACGAAGGTAGAAGTGTCAAATGGGTAGACATTATTTAAATTATAAAAGCGGCCAAGTTTGAGACGGACTCTCGCTAAGGGTGCCGCACTGAATGGAAGAATACGCACTTGCTAAATAAGTAAGAAAAATGTTATGATCTGGTTCCGCACCAACACCTATTACCTATACATTTGTCTAACTTTGGTGGGTATTCTTACCCACGGTTCGCGATTTCAACTTGCACTTGGGCGGTTCTTAAGAGCCATACACACAGCGACTTTAAAACACGATTCATATACGCGACTCAAGCACGCGTATGCATCGCGTTCGTAAAAATGGAAGCAAACATAATTATGATGTGCTTTGTATGCTGCAGCGTATTTGCATCGCTTCTCAATAATGTCACAAAACGTGATTAGTAGCGCATATAAAAGTCGTAGTGGGCGATGGCTCTAAAATATACTTACAAAGTATTAGACTTCAAAGCAGGTTTTAGATTGCTTGGCAAAATTGTGTACTAATATTAAGTTTTACCTTTTTTTTTTCAATCATCATAAGCAGCCTATATACGTCCCACTGACCGTCTCTCAGAGAAAGAGAGAGAGAGAGAGTATGGGCTTAATCGCCATGCGTGCCCACCGCGGATTGGCGATTTCAAGCTCTAAGGTATGTGAATAGCTCAGACACTCAGGTTTCCTCACGATGTTTTCCTTCACAGTTAGCGAGTGGTATTGCTACTATAACTTCACAAATGTACATAACATGGAAAACAAAGTCATAGGTAAATACATGCCCGCATTGGGAATCGAACCTGGCTCTCTCGCTTTCGAGTCCAATGTTCTACCCACTAGGCTAGTTACCACCGCTCTATTTATATTTATTTTGAATAAATAAACGTAAAAAAAGAGATTGCAATTATGACGGTTCTAACGCCTCAGTTGGCACACGATTTCTTTTACACATCTCCAATTATTCTGTCACTATTCATTAAAAGAAGTCACCGAATCACTGCATCGAATCTTGTTAGTATGTTTCATGTAACTTCCTTATTTTTTTCATTTTATTTGAACCAGCGACGTCTGTCTGTTTTCTGTTCGGTCAAGTTCCTTTAATGGCGTCATTGAAATCAATCAGCTGTTCTCGATAAAAGCTTCCGATTTGAACATGTGTTTTTGTTATTTTGGTTTTATCTCCCTTTATGGCATCTCAAATGAGTTTCGCCGTGGTAAGTGTTATTCTTGGATGTTAGAAAATTTATCCATTATCATTCCAAGTTAATTTTACTATGCTTCTTATAACTTAAAACTACTTTGACATCCTCTGTTCCCTTAAACCAGAAGCTTAGTAAAGGAACAAAGCAGACTTGTCTTTGTTTTAAGAAAACATCTTTTGTCCATGATTTGATAGGATTGATTATATTTAAAATATCGGTACCGATCGAAATATTTTACAAGGATTTGGTCTATGAAAATATCGTATTATTAAGTAAGTATTACGATTTAGGACCGGTAATTTTGGCAATGGTCGTGCCTAAAATCGCTATCGCTTCAGAGCCGCCACACGACAGCGGCTAAATCGTCTAAAATAAAATTACTGGCTAACAGTTAACCATTACACAAACATACCTCTCCAAGAGATATGTTTAATCGTTCTTGTGATAGATAGATGTAATATTCTGAGCTTCTATACTTGAACTATAATACAGTACGGTACAATAATCGACCTTTCGGCTGATCAACCTTTCCATTTCTGTTGCAAAGTCCACCGTAATATAACTGAGTATGTATATTTATTTCGAATTATGTAAAATAAAGTGTTCTATCATTGTCATAGGTTATTCCACTAATCCCCATTGAAAATCCCCATTGATCATCATTAACTATTTGACGTCCACTGCAGGACATAGGCCTCCTTCGTGGTTTTCATAACCAAGAGGGGTTTTGCCATAATCGCCACGCTTGGCAGGCGAGTTGACGATCGCAGTATGCGGTTGGAATCTCAGGAACACGCTGCTGCCCGTCTCCTGGTAATTGATTTCCTTAGTCGCCTTCTACGATATCCACGGGAGGAAATGTAGTGACGCTATTCTTAATCCGGCACCACACGGAACCAAAGTGTTCTAATCTTAACTAATCTGGAGTGCATATACTTATGAATGATGTACTATTGACTTCTGCTTCAACCTATAGCTACCCAATGCTGATTATAGTGCTATGGACTATACCAACGTTAATCGCGGGAAGGGTTAAGATACTATTAATGTATTTTTAGGGATCCGTAGTCGACAAGGAACCCTTATAGTTTCGCCATGTCCGTCCATCTGTCTGTCTGTCCGTCTGTCCGTATCCGCGGCCTAGCTCAGAGACGATTAGTACTAGAAAGCTAAAATTTGGCCTAGAAATACATATGAATCACGCCAACAAAACGTTACGCTAAAATAAAAAAAAATAAAACAATTACACCTAAATTAGGGATGCATTTTTTTCTCGTCTGCACCATAGTATGGTGTATCGTTGGATTGGTCGTTTTGTTTGTGTTTTTCCTGGTACAATAAAGAATATTATTATCTCATCTTATCAAAAATATAGTAGGTGAAGGAACACCATTTTTTTAATTTAGCGTTTCGTTTGCGAAATATTAAGCTTTAGAGTGGATTTTTTGTCCATGTAGGGCTCCCCCCCTCTCCTGGTTAAACGTGAAATTATGTACAAAATCCATTAAAAATTACTTTAATGGAGTTGTTAGATCTGTAAAGCAGATAAAACACCCTCTTTCTAAGGAAACCTACACTGCCCGTGGTGCTACACGCACTTGGCCGATTTTATTACTCACGATTAAGAAGACGAGACAAATCGCCTAGTTCTGAACTATTTACGTTCTCCGCCGCCTATTCGCTCTTCATTTTATTAGTGTCTGAACTCTGATCTACAGCAATCTGTCTACTAGTCCACGACGAACCGAAAATAGGAGCGCAAATGGGATTGAACAGAAAATTTGCTTTGGCTTCGTTTTGGCCTCAAAGTAGTTTTAGTAGTTAAGTGGTTTTGGTAAATGACGTTAGACTCATGGAGTATTAGTCTAAGTACCTAATGCTTTTTTCTAGAATTGTATTAAACAAAAATTGCATCGGTGTCATGGGTCGGGAATCACTTTAAAAACCGCAGCCTGTATAAATATATCAACCCTAAGACTGTGCTAAAATTGAGAGCTGTTTCATGGATTTGTTGGGGCAGATATTAAACTTTGGATTGGAACCGCTGAACATTTTTTGAAACCTAATAAATAAGGAAACTTTTGCTACGATAAAAGTTGTTTGCATTGATGGGTTGATAAACTCACTAAAGTTCTAAGAATCTCTCTGACACCTTGTATAATTTTAACGGCTTATGAAGCAAGCATCTACTGACACATCTGGTATTGTTTTGCTATCTTTAGCCACAAATAGAACTGTGAAATCTGATGACTAACTTCACTCAGTGATACAGCGGCTTTCTCCTAACTCGTACTTCAAAACTGTGGAATACGGGTGGTCGTCTGATTATTGAAGTGTTTAAATGCACTTTAAAATAGTGGTTTCCAACTATAACTTTGGATCTTTAAAGAAAATTACTTGCACTACGATTTTATGGAAAGTAACTATTTCCATTTCCTTCCGTGGATGTCGTAGAAGGTGACTAAGGAAATAATTTACCAGGAGACGGGCAGCAGCGTCTTTCTGAGATTCCGACCGCATACTGCGATCGCCAACCCGCCTGCCAAGCGTGGCAATTTGGCAATATGGTTTTCATAACCAGGGCTTATGTCCTACAGTGGGCGTCAAAGGGCTGATGATGATGATGATGATGATGATGATGAACTATTACCAAGTCGTCATTAAAGTTGCTACTTTTGACTTCGAATTCTCTTTTATTAACAAAACCAGAATGCTCCGTAATTGAGTATCAAGACAATGACATGTTACACCACTTGTTAAAGTTTACAAAGCGCGTTTATACATGGAAGCCTTCACGGTAGTATGCATATTATTTTTAGGTTAAGTTTATTAATTTATAGGGACAGAATTTATTGAATAGCTGGATTTATTTTTGTTACATTGTCACGCCTGCAATAAATAAATATTTATATTGCGAAGCAGCATTATTTGTGATAGAGCCAATATATTTAAAGGGATTTCCATTATTTTATATAGTGTGGTCAAATGTAACCAGTTTAGAATTAAGCTTTAGCATTATTTTACAGAATGACGCAGTAAAAAGTAATCGTATAGTGAGGATAAGCATTTCATAGGATCAGGTGACAATGTCACACTTATGTTGTCGACGAAAATTTATGTTCTCACGTTAGCAGGCCCAAAAGTTGACAGTTTTAATGATCACCTATTAAGCATTCTAGCCATTACGACGGAAAAGAGGCGCCTAAAGTTAGCCATTTGTCAAAATGATGGGAAGTGACCGACATAAATTTAAATTCCATGCACTTGGTGCACGGTACTAAACCTGTTATTCAATGAAGCGAGAGTTTTGGTACCGTTTGTTACAATTTAGAAGACCGAATGAATTTCTTTAAGACGGGGCTCCAATATTATTAATATATAAGTTTTTATTTGAACTTAGGTCTAAGGGCGTTTTTTAATAGGGGACCTTAAGTACTACGAATGGTTCTATGAAAAAAATGTATCAGTACTGTCGCACTTATTGATTGCAGCATAAATGTGATTATTAGGCAAAAAGGGTTGGCTTCTTATGAGTTAGGTACACAGCTAACTATAAATAACCTTTATGCGCGCACTGTACTTAATTAGGGTACGTTTGACATTACATAACTACAATATTTGATTTTTTGTGCGTGACTGTACCTAAGAATGTGACGTTGTTGAATCCATAAATATACACATTTTTCATTGAGAATCCATCATCACGTAATGAGGATTTTGTTACAACCGGCATAAACAAAAAAGTAAACTAAAATATAACGAGCGGAACCGGGCTCCAATATCTCGCTCATTATGGGTCTTATGCAATGCTGTCATTTAGTTATCGCTTTGTAAATTGATTCCCTCACCCCAATAGATTTGTCCAAATGACAAAACGCTGGAGCACGATTGACATACTTCGTGACACAATCACTTTCCTGTCGTAATTCATTGACTTTATCGCGTTGTAAATAATTAAGGCCACCCGTATATTTGCTCCAGGCTCACTACGGCAAATTGTGAACAACAACAGAACAGATATGCTACAAAATATTACAAAGTTCATCTTTACATTGTCAATCTGAAATCAACTGCGTGCATTTTCAATGAGAACTCCCCACCTGACTTTTACAACTGACAGGATCTCATTATAGAGCTTACATCTCCAACGTATGTTTACCACGCTCTCGGCATACAATAAGAGTCGTACAAGATACCTATGCAACTATAAAGTAGCAGTTGCCGCTGTGATAATGAAATTACGTAAAGCCTGAAAACCGTTTCTGCAATAGCGTTAATAAAGCAACTTCCCATAAAATATACAAAAGTTTAATTTTCTCTATTAATTTTTTCATGGAATTTTAAAAGCTATCGTAGTCAATTTGTTGGAAAATTAATAACATAAAATTGAGAATTTTAAACGATTATTAACAGCGGAAGTGGTTTTATTGATGCTGGAGTTTTTTTTATCGGATAAAATTTAAAAAGTTTACCTAATCGTTTCACATGAGATTGTCTAGTAAAAAAAAATGGCCTTTAATTATCGCTTCAGTTCGTTATCGAAAATGTCAGTCGAGTCGCTGCTCCGTATTACATCATTCGTAAAATCTATTTTAAAAACTGTCAGTAATGACAGCCGTCATTACTCTTCATCATCATCATCAGCCATTAGACGCCCACTGCAGGACTTTCATAACCATGAGGGGTTTTGCCATAATCGCCACGCTTGGCAGGCGGGTTGGCGATCGCAGTATGCGGTTGGAATCTCAGGAAGACGCTGCTGCCCGTCTCCTGGTAATTGATTTCCTTAGTCGCCTTCTACGACATCCACGGAAGGAAGGAAATGGAGTGATGCTATTCTTAATCCGGCGCCACACGCTCATTACTCTTGCTATGATTAAATGTGTAATAAGGATAGGGTGCGAGTTTGATAGCAGTTGTAAATTATGTATAAGTATTTTGCTGTAACAAAAAAGGTTTAACTTTTAACTCTCAACTTTTAAAGTATTATGTCCCACTGCAGGGCACAGGCCTTCTTTCAGAAAGAGTATGGGCCTAATTACTGTGGATTACACCGCGGATTGGTATGAGAACACCTCAGACTCTCAGGGTTCCTCACGATGTTTTCCTTCACGTTTAGCGATTAGATCCGGAATAATTTTTTAAATAAAAAAAAAAACTTTGATATAAAAAAAACTTTGATGTAAAAAAATCCCCTTATATCTTGCAGTGTAATCGATCGTAGCTACTCACAACTTTCACTAAGTATGGGGAAAACTGAAATCTCAAAGAAACAGCTGCACCATATATTTTAACGCCTTCTAACGCTGCAAGTGGTAACCTAAGTATGGAAATGATGATTTCTTTTCGCGATTTCGAAGTTTTGCCCGTAATGAAAGTTGTTGGTAATTATGAGTAGAAACATTACCAGGAGACGGGCAGCAGCGTCTTCCTGAGATTCCAACCGTATACTGCGATCGCCAACCCGCCTGCCAAGCGTGGCGATTATGGAAAAACGCTTTATGGTTAGGAAAACCATGAGGGAGGCTATGTCCTGCAGTGGGCTTCAAATGGCTGATGATGATGATGATGAGTAGAAACCCCTATTTGCGGATGAGGCGTTCGGTATTCTAATGAAAGAAGTGATATTGACAGTTCCTGTTAGGCATTGAAAAAAAACCGGCCAAGTGCGAGTCGGACTCGCGCACGAAGGCTTCCGTACCATTATCTATACAACATTAGACAAAGATCGAATTTGAGAATAGCGCCATCTATAGAAACCAACAAGAAGCGTTTAACATTGACATTTAACGACATGACATCGGCGCTGTGAAGGTCACATAGACAGCATTTGTTGTATGGGAGCCCCCTTAAATATTTATTTTACTATGTTTTTAGTATTTTGTTGTGTTAGCGGCAACAGAAATACATCATCTGTGAAAATTTCAACTGCCTAGCGGCATCACGGTTCATGAGATACAGCCTGGTGACAGACAGACAGACAGACGGACAGTGAAGTCTTAGCAATAGGGTCCCGTTTGGTACCGGGTACGGAATCCTAAAAATTAATGCATTTGTTGATACCGCGGAATCTAGACCTGTATATTATAAAGGCTACAATATTCCACAGCAGGGCAGAAAACAGACATCAACCCGCCCTTGTTATTTGTAGTTAGCTATAAAACGCTCAATCCAGACAGGTGTCTTATTTCTTTGATCAGGTAACGCTATCAACAACTGAAACTGAAAGCGAGATGCTCAAAAGTTATTACAGTCGATCAGTAAAAAGCTGATAACACTAAAACACACTTAAGACGGAGTTTAGGCCGGCTTATGGCAGAAATCACTGTCGTTGGGATCACTTCCTCAGCACAACGCTGAGTCAGCTGCCTTTTGTGGCTTAGACACACCACAGGCTACATCTATCGTCCTGTTTTATTTATTTGATTTGTATGTTGTGTATTTAGTTTTCTTTGTGTTGTTGTACATATTATGTTACTTATCTGTTTATTTTGTTTCTGTGATGTGTCTTGTTGGTATAATAAATGTATTTCTTCTTCTTCCAAATTTCCTGTAATAAACCGGCCTTAACTTTGTCTTAAGAGTATTTTATCGACATTGACCATTTATAAATAACACTGTATATCTAGGTACGATAAAAAGCGTCACTTGTGCAGTAAAAAAATCCATTTATTTATAGTATACATTACAGTATTGCGGGCGCAAAAAGCCGGCCAAGTCCCCGGCTGACACTTGGGCTCGTGCTATTTACATAAAGGCGAATAATTAATAGCAACTTGCACGCGTTTACACGTAGCCACTCGCGTTTGTAATGGAATCAGAAATAAAATAGATATAAATTCGACGTACATTATTTACATTCTATTTGTCTTCTAAACAACATTAAAAAATACCTAGAGCTTCTAATGGCGAAAAGGGCATTAGTCGGAAAAAAAAGTTTAATTTGTTTTTTATTTTACTACTTCTCCGCCATCCTTGGTATCAACAAAAGTTTTTACCATTCCTCTCTTTTCTGGAGCAGGTAATTGTTGCTTGGCCATGTTTGCGCTAGATTCTGGATCTCCACTTGAACTAATGTTCTCCGTATCTGCTTCGGTCAGCCTGGTCCTCTTGGGCCACCTTCTGGTCTCCAACCATCGGTTTCAGTTACTAAATTCTTTATAAGAATATTATACTCAGCCAGTTCAATATTATACAAAAGCGCCTGTGAAGCACTGTGAACCAAAGAATCAAACGAAGGTAAAGATCAGCCTTATTTTTGTAATTTCTGGGCCGACTTTCGTGAAGCATACGAAAAAGTTTTGAGAAAAAATAACGCATTTACTCTGCTGCTCTTTTCAGATTAGTTCGAGATTGAAGTAGATCCAATGTAAACGGGACATGAAACACAAAGAGCGGTCGAGCGTTCGCTATTCATGTAAATCAGGGTTACGCTAGTGAACGCTTAGTTTTAGGTTATGGACCCACTTGAGCGATAATTTTCGGTCCTGTGTGCGTCCAGTCAGGTCTTCTTGGATATGCTGTTCGATTTTAGGGGTCGTTCCTTCTGACGTTGTAGGAATGGAAATGAGAGATGGATGCAGTAGGTAACGTTTTTGTAATTTTACGACTTTCTCAAAATTTTATATACCTACCTAAAGTTGGAATAGAATGATTCGGTGACTCTGAGTAGTGTTGATTCGAAGTAATTTTTGTACTACTGGTTGCAGGGCAGTGCAAAGAAGCATATTCTACCGAAGTTGTATTCTAAGTGACGAGTGTGGTGTTTTATGCGCTATTTGTAAAAAGTAAATGTGAGCGCCAAAAAAGTTGTCACTGAAAAAATTTCTTTGGTAATTCTGTTATTGTTTAAAAATAATACTTAAAAACACGAAACGCACACATTGTAAGCGCATCGCGCTTTGATTAAATTGACTTAAAGCAGATCGACCACATTCATTGAATGATACCGTGGGGTACTTCCACGCTTTTTGGCTTAGCCACTGAATATTACGAAACTAGGACCTTATAATATTATATTTTTTTGTATATTACCAATAAAACGTGTTTTTCGGTTCATTTACCTAATATCTAGTTATACGTATGGGTGAATATATGCTATTTGATTTTTTTGTGTCCCTGAAGAAAATGTAATCTGTTCCATTCAATTTTGATTATTTCTCTATTTGACATTATTTTGTAATTTGTAATGATGAGGGCCAGAAGATTTTTCCACTTTTTTTAATTTTATAAGCACCAGAGGAAAATGTGTTACCAGGGGAGTGACACTATTGGCAGAGTAGTGACAAATTAAGGCAGGGAAGTGACAGGCCATTGATTATTAGCTAAGAAAGGGGACTAATATTAAATTAAACAATATATATTTGAATATTTTTTAATATACAAGATACATTCAGTCGTTACAGTTTCTAAATGCAACCTTATTTTTAATATTAATGGTTTGTTAAGGCTTAAATTTCAATTACCTGTATCATCTTGTTTGTTTCTTTTTAACATTCGCCATGATGTCTGGTTATATTCGAGTATCTAGAACAAATGAAATGAAGCCTTAAAACATTAAATATTAACGAAAATAAAAAATCGTCACTTCTCTGGCGCTTATGTATTTCATCTGGCATGAAATCTGCCAGAGAAGTGACGCCAGAGAAGTGACAAAACCACACATAACCTACAAAAACAACATCACTCGCTTTTCTGACCACAGTTTAATGTAATACATGACATCTACGCACAATAAACATTGCATTGTGCAAGTATGCAATTTCGTAACGATAAAATACAAAAACATAGACTTACCAGAGTAAATACTCCGACGACTGGCACAAACACGCTTTCCTACAGCGAATCGCAAACTGACGCCATATTATTGGAGTTTTGCTCAACGTCGTTAGCTTGCTTCTAACTTCACACCGTCGTACGCGCGTAGTTCAAGGACAAAAACATACCTATGCGGTTTTAAGTCAAATTTTACTTCTTTGAGTTTCGCCAGATGAAGTGACATTATTGTAACATGAGATGGAAATAAGTTATTTTTTTGTTATATTAATAAATATTTTTACAGTGTATTTTGATAAAATATGTTTTAATGTTTATAAAAGCATATGATTATATTTAAAAAAAACATAATGGCATACGTATTTAAAGTATCTGGCTATAAAATCACTATAATCTAGTAATGGGGGAGGCCAGAGGAGTATACATTTATAACTATTTTAGACTATTAATGCCTTAACTTATACAATTATCGTGAATACACTATGTGGGCCAAATAAAAGACCATATTCTTTATTGTTTAAGCATACAGAAACAATAATATAATAAGTTTAATATAAATTTTGTCTATGAACCATTGGAATTCAAATAGCATATATTCACCCAGCGTTTCCGCACGCCTAGTTTATGGCGTCCAAGTTTGCTTGACATTGGACAGTGATAGACTACAAATAGAAGCGAGTTCAATAATTCTGCAATCCACTTCTGGCTCTATCATCACATCAGCTTGCAAAGTCTCAAATCGATATGATAGTTAAAAGTAGGTTAAGGCTGGGTTCTCCAACATTACCCCTAAATCAGGTGCTTTAAAATACATGTTACTCTCTAATAGTTAGTATATAAAATCTGAAAAAAAAAACTTTTCAATGAGGCCGTCGGTCATTAATATTATGATTTTTTAAACTTAATAGCATAAAAAAAATCGCGAACATGAGTCTAAATTATCGCTATATATGATTTTACTTGAGCTGTATCTACTGAGTTTTGGATAAAAAAATGTCACAAAATGACTATCACTGAACACGTCAGTGACGTCAGTCTTCGAAATTCTATTTATAGGATTTGTATTACTGTAATTTAAAAAATGCCTAATTGTTCCCCAACTTTCGCTCGCGAGGTGCAATAAGTTGCGTACAAATTCGTGCGCTCTGATCTCCCAGCCTTAAAACTGATTTCCTAGTTTTCTTACATATTGACGACATAGTGAATTAGTTTGTAAATAACTTAAAACGCAACAAACCGCGTTTTAATAAAAAAACTATCAGTTCCAAATATCGATTCACTGAAAAAATATTATCGTCGCCCTCTAACTAAAGTGCATTTTGTATTTTTTGCAAACGCAGTGCTTTGAGTATATTATGACAACTGAAAGCTTTGGCTCAGTGAGTGCACAGCCTAGGTGTATCACAAATGGGCAAAGCCTCATGCATTTTCCTTAACTAAAAAGATGACCGCGTCTCTCTCGTATAAAATAATGCACGTCCACTGCAAAAATAAAGGAGAGGGCTCGTTGTTAAAATGAAGCTGGGAGTTAGTACTCGATTTAGTCAACTTGATGCTAGAACTCTTTGTATTATCATCAAACTATCGAATCTCAAAATATTATATGAGGTACTGAACGCACGTGCGTTAAATTAACTGTAAACTCCTGGAAGTCTCCATAAATACATGCTGGCAAACCTTTTTTGCTTCTTCGACATTCATTAATCGCTACATGCACGCACGCTAGTTTCGGGAAGTTATTATCTTTCCCCCTATTTGGTCCACGTAAGTTTGCTTGGAAAGGCGCTTATTAGCCCTTCCACCCACATTTGCTCGATACATTTCTCTCGTCAATCATTTGTCCAAACCAACGCAACATTTACTTCTCATTTCTAGTCACAACATCCTCTTTCAGTCCACAGCATTATCTAATCATACGCGTAGTCTTTACGTTTCTACATTCCCTAGTTTCCAAAAATTAGAGAAAAAATCACAACTGTGAATTCGCGGGATTAAAGGCCAGTTTCTGAATTGAGAATTTCGCTAAGTTAATAGTTAACTGTAGTGTTGTCTTTTCAAATTCCTCAGAAGAGCGTGACAGAACGTTCATCATCATCATCATCATCAGCCATTTGACGCCCACTGCAGGACATAGGCCTCCCTCATGGTTTTTAACCATGAAGGGTTTTGCCATAATCGCCACGCTTGGCAGGCGGGTTGGCGATCGCAGTATGTAGTTGGAATCTCAGGAAGACGCTGCTGCCCGTCTCCTGCTATTTTATTTCCTTAGTCGCCTTCTACGACATCCACGGAAGGAAATGGAGTGACTCTATTCTTAATCCGGCGCCACACGGACAGAACGTAACTTAATATTTACTTAGTGTAATTCTCACTTCAGAAACACAGACTACACCGACCGCAGACTAAGCAGCCGTTGGTACATTCGACAGCACATCCACTTTTACACGCGTGCACTCTACTCAGTTACGTTACGGATGACTTTGCAACAAAAATGTAAAGGTTGCGTTCGTAAAATTGCAGCTGTACGTTGCAACCCTTGCATTCAAAAATATTTCATGCCGTGCTATGCAATTGTTTAGTTTTGTTTGTGTCGTCTTTCCCGTGGGCTTGGCAGACTAAGATGTCATGGTGGTATAGGTGCTGGGCAAGCCTACTCCATCTAAAAATACTGTCCCAGGTACTGCAGCGTCCGAGTGGTCCCTTCACCCATCTAGAGTGAATGAAGGTGCCACTGGACGCTGAATAAATCATCTCATTACGTAGATGCAAACGCCAAAGTTTATCGATACGAGCCACCTTGCGGGTATTTTTTTTCCTTTATGGGGTAAATGTCACGTTTGATAGTAAGTAGTTTATTTGGTTGGCGACCGGAGTATTCGATTTTTTTTAAAGTGTATTGATTCATAAGCAACCTATATAAGTTCCACAGTAGGGCACAGGCCTTCTCTCAGAGAGAGAGTATGGGCTTAATCCCCACGCGTGCCCACCGCGGATTGGCGATCTCAAGCGCTGAGGTATGTGAATAGCTCAGACACCCAGGCTTTCTCACGACGTTTTCCTTCACCGTTAGCGAGTGGTATTGCTACTATAACTTCACAAATGTACATAACTTAGAAAACAAAGTCATAGGTATATGCCCGCACTGCGGAATTGAACCTGGGTCCCCCGTTTCCGAATCTTTGATTGTCGTAGGCTATTCAGACGCACTCTACACGCGCGGCCTCAATAAATTAAAGTGATATTGTTCTCCATGCGGTCATGCATGATAATGCATGACAAGGGTGCGTATGTTTATTTCATGTTAATAAAAACTGTGATCGAAAAGGGACTGAGTTAGTTTTGAGAACAACTTGACTATTTTGGTGAATGAATCCTTTTGGCTCGCTATGTTTTTTTTCTCTCCGTGGCTTAAGAATGTGGTATTTTCTACTTTACTCTCGCGTACATTTTTTAAAGTAGCCCTTAATATGCGTCCCATTGCAGGGCACAGGCCTTCTCTCAGAGAGAGAGAGTATGGGCTTAGTTACCACGCGTGCCTACCGCGGATTGGCAATTTCAAGCGCCAAAGAATATGAACAGCTCAGACTCTCAGGTTTCCTCACGATGTTTTCCTTCATAGTTAGCAAGTGGTATTGCTACTATAACTGAGCATGTCGCAGCTACGCGTCATTTGATTTTTTTTTATGGTAAGTATTTTTTGACTACATGATATAGCCAACCAAGTTTTACACAGGTACATACATAAACTCACATCTGTCTTCCGGTGGGGTAAGCAGAGGCCAGGGTTTACCACTTGCAACGGTCTTGGCAAACCTCTTTCACTTCACCAACACTCCAAATTTTACACCATAGCATAAGCAGCCTATATAAGTCCCACTGTGGGGCACAGGCCTTCTCTCAGGGAGAGAGTATGGGCTTAATCACCACGCGTGCCCACCGCGGATTGGCGATTTCAAGCGCTGAGGTATATGAATAGCTCAGACGCTCAGGTTTCCTCACGATGTTTTCCTTCACCATAAGCGAGTGGTATTGCTACTATAACTTCACAAATGTACATAACTTAGAAAACAAAGTCATAGGTACATGCCCGCACTGGGAATCGAACCTGGGTCTCCCGCTTCCGAGTCCAATGTTCTACCCACTAGGCTACGACCGCATTTACACCATACTTAAAACATAAAAACAGTTGTAAGCATACATACCTACATAAACTCAGGCCTGTATCCCAGAGGGGCAGGCAGAGACCATGGACTGCCACTTGCAACGGTCCTGACAGATCAGTTTCGATTCCTCAACATTAATTAGTCCTTGCATGCACGCATGCCGGTTTAGGCTACTTTTTATCTTGCCCTTTCCTAATACATCCTCTATTTGGTCGAAGTATGTCTGCCTGGGTCGTCCCTTACCGACCATTCCACCTACATTCGCTCGATATATTTGTTTCGTGAATCTTTCTTACTTCATCCTCTCTACATTTCCAAACCAAAGCAACACTCCTTTCTCAATTCCAGTCCCTACATCCTCTTTCAGTCCACAACGTTCTATAATCAAACTATTGCGTATGCTGTCATTCAAAGTACAAAGACACTTCTCAAGGACCTCATTTCTACTGCAATAATCCTACTTTCTTGCTTCTTTTGCCATGCCCAAGTCTCGCTATCGTTACTAAGTTGTAAACATTGTTAAAAATTGGTCTAAACACAATTTAAAACATACGTTCGATACTGTGCTTTAAGCATGCTAACCCTGACAGTACGAGACAATCAGTTTCTCCACGAAGTTTCACTGTAATTATCATTATAACACTGCTGCAGACGTTTTCATGAAAGATTAAATAAAAAACAGTGTCTTTCATATAGAGAGTATTTCAGTAAAGGCTCTACGCGTGACTCGGCTATTACTTACTAAGAATAGTTGAGTAGATATTATCAAAGAAGCATGTAAAGAAAATTGCATCGTTTCCATTTCTATTCCCAGCCCTATCAAGTTGTATTGTACTGTGCAATAGTATTGATCGAAGACGGTAAAGTATCAAGGTAGGTAAACGACCTTTCAGGATTGCTTGGGAACCTGTAGCATTGCTATTCAATGCAGTGAATACTGAATGGACTAGGAAAAAACACCCTAGGCTACATACCTATTTAGCGTATGGTAGATTAGAAATATATAGTAGGTACCGGTAATAACCTTGGTCAGTTGTCACTGATACCATTTATTGATAATTTTCATTACATATCTTAAATCAACTAAATAAATCATCATGAATTATTTGAACTTTTTGATAGGTCTGAAAATTCGAAAGAATCAGAGGCGTGCTTGAATAATTAAGCCGCCTAATTTGTTTATTAAAACTGCCTATGTTTTGGGCAATGTAAATAATATGTACAAAAATTATGTTGTACACAGCTGCTACTGCCTTAACCATATGGATATATAATGCGCGGATAATTCCTTGCATGAAGGCTGTTAAAAACACAAGATTGTTTTTCTTTCTTGAATCCGAAATCTTGGGAACTAAATATAAAAATGTATATTTGATGGTTTCTGGCATACAGGGAAGAGTTTGGTTACAATTTCTAGTATGGGACTTAATGTTAAAAAAATAAGTTGCTCGATCCAAGGACAAACTGAAGAGATGGGGGAAGCTGCCCGAAAATGCAAAAATGTCGTGCCGATGTGGAGCTGCACAAACAATTTCACATCTCTAATCCCTGAAGCTCGACAGTGCAACTTGCAGGATCTCATGGAGGCATCACCCGGCGCAATCGCAGAGGCGCAGTTTTGGGAGCGAGATATTTGAGGAGCCAACGCTTTCGACACTGAAGAAAACAATGTAAAAAATCAATCAATCTGTAGAATTCTAAATGACCCGATCGGACCACCATAGCAATGATTTTTCATTATTCTTTTAATTTTTTAACCTGACAGGTTAAACAGAATAAAGTAAATTGTCTTTTTCAAGCCAAATATTATTACAGACTACTACTGATGCCAGTGGTCATGGTCACTGGATTATTTAACGCATTTTTTCTGCATATGTATTAAACGCATATACATATAAACGAGAGGATCGTGAACGTGTTAAGCAAGACCGTTAAATTTATTGAACCAATGCATAGGTCTAAGGCTCTGAGCAATTTTAATTGACAGTCGTATGCACTAAGGCCAGTTTGGTCGTGAATGCTAATCGTTGGCTAAGTAAATGCATGCTTAGACTGACGATATGGTCATGTGAAGTTTTATGGACGAGATTGCAATACAAAAAAAAACTACAAACTAAAAAAGATATGATCATATTCTTTTTGTTGCACTAACCCGTACTGAGGACGGGTTTGTGAATAGGTTTTTAAAATAGAAATAATGAGTTGATTTCATCAAAAGCAATTGATTTTTGACATTGGAGATGTCTTTTCGTTCGCTCCAGTGTGGGCTCCAATTTCACGAAAAAGTGCGAACCCTTATATCTCGGAGAGTTGTGAAGGTATAATATTTAAAAAATATACAAAAGATGCGTATTTACAAGAGCTATAAGAAATATTCGAGAAAGTAAAAAACGAAAAAAGTTATGGCCGAAATAGTGAAAGAAAAAACATTTTTTTCCAAATTTTTCATTTGGGTGCTCGATATTTTGGAAACGGAGAATGATATCAAAAATTTGAGGAAACCTCCTTTAAACAATTCAGTCAACTCCAATGTGTGCCTCAAAAAGAAAAAAAGACGATCGGGTTAAGGGTTTGCCCTGTAGCCTAACCTTTTTGAAAAAAGTCAGAAGGACATTTTTCACATGACATTTATGACTCGATTCATTTCCAATGTCCTCGATAGTCGTGTGAGGTACGAAATCTGTGATTTTTTGTCTGTAGATGTAATTAAGACCTGAAACTCTTACTGATTTAAACTGGTGTGTACTTACTAGGCTAGTAGAAATGTGTGTATTGTTAATCTGGTAAGCAGATTCTACAACAGTAAAACAACTTACTTTCGCTTCCTCAACATTCATTAGTCGTTGCATGCACGCACGCCGGTTTCGGATACTTTTTATCTTGCCCTTTGCTAATACATCCCCTATTTGGTCGCAGTATGTCCGCCTGGGTCGTCCCTTACTGGCCCTTCCACCTACATTCGCTCGGTATATTTGTTTTTCAATGCTTCTGAGTGATCTGTCAGGATCGTAACAAGTGGCAATCCCTGGTCTCTGCGTACCCCTCTGGGATACAGGCGTGAGTTTATGTATGCACGTATGCATGTATTTAAAACAAGTTAAACCAGTATTAAAATGATAAATTATCATTGAACAAGCGAGAAAATTCCTATAATCTTAAATGTCCTTATCATCAGCAAAACAACATTAAAAGCAGCAATTACTGATGGCTTACGAAAGGAACAACGATTTGTCTTGTCAGTCAACCTCTCGTCGGCTAGAGAGATAATTAATATGAATCTGCAATGTAAACCTGTGGCGAATTTAATAGCATGCTATTTACTGGCTGATTTTATTGATGACAGTAATTGAAAAAAAAAATTCTTGATACTTTGATGGAATTAAGACATTCTTCAAATTCTCATTCGTACTAAAAAAAAAAACAATTTAAAAAAAACGTTTACTTAATGAACGTCAAGGCTGTTAGTTTCACAATAGATTATGTGGAGAAGAAGATAACAAAGAAACTCCTGTTAGGATAGGAGTATAGGGAGGCATGGAGAACTCAATTAGAGGCTTTTGCCCAGCAATGGGCAAACGGGCGCTAAAATTAAACTAAAATAAACAAGCAAATATCTAAGACTGATAACTTTTATATGAACCCATGAAACGCGATAAAAGAAGAATAGTAGGCTCTAAACGCAAATGTTGCAACTTGCAACTAATAGTGCAGTTTGCGATTAAGGGAGGTAAAGAAGTTATCAGTAGCCACAAGTATCAACATAAAGTAACTTTCCAGCAGAATTGAGCCTTGTAAGCATAAAAGCAGAGTTCGAGAAAAATCACGTTAAGTAAGGTCGCTACCAGGTAGAGAAACAGAGGCTTTGACAATATTTTTATCTTGTAACTGAATTTACGTACGTGTTACCAATAAGTAATAAGTTGAAGGATAGACAAACCGTTGCTGCCTCGTCGGTCTCGCGGTATCACGCCTGATTACCAAGCCGGAGGTCATAGGTGGGGTAGCCACTAGGAGCCGCCGTACATTTGTACACATAGCTTCAGTCTGGGATGTTTGTGATGTCCTTGCCTAGTTACCATAGCACAGGGTAGCCTAGCTTGGGATCAGGACAAGTGATTGTAATATTAACGTTATGAGAAGGGTTGGAAGAATAGAGGTGTCAGCCTTGGCTTTGCGGGCCGGTACCTTCAGACAACACCTTCTTCTTCAAATGCGTATGAGACAATAGTCCCCTCACACTTGTAGGAAAGTTTTCACAAGGCCAAATGGAATTTTGAACTCGTGGAGCTCTAGAATAGGGTACTTTGGTGCCAGCGCGCGTTAATTAGGCGGGAAGTTTTCAAGTTAGACCGGAGCTTGTTCGTTGGTTTGCTATGATGCGGTTTTGTTTCGTACGATCAGGGACCAGAGGCTTAAATGGCTTATAGCTCAGGGTAATTTGGAACTTCCCTCTGTTGCTGGCGAGCAGGAAGACCAAAGAGATATTAATAGAAATTTCAGGATACGTATATATAGCTATCTATTACGGCTAAGGTTTATTGTCATCATGATGACAATAATATATATTTTGATCTCGTTATCTCTTGGATCTTCACGACATAAAACTTTTAGACTGATTCTTGCTGATTAGGTACCGCTAACTACTGTTCTGGGGCATACTTGATGCAGAGGATCTCCCTCGCTGTGCAGCGAGGTAATGCTGCCAGCGTTCCTTTGGTTCGAGTATGTCTCGGGGGCGGTTTGCTTGACACTGAATTATTGTTTGTTTTCTTGTGTGTGTATATACAAGGCGTTGATTTGTAAAGCAACGCCCGACTCAGGGTACTTTCTCCTCATCAATACGAACAAATTTTACTATGGGAGCAACGCTAAAATCTTTCAAAAAAATCAGCTGCTCCATACATTTTGATCAGTGGGTAAGGAATTTTATTGTTTAGTATTCCAGTTACATCCATTTAGGTATCGAAAAACGTGTCGTCAAAATTTAGTTAACATTGTATTTTTTATATGAAGTTATATTAAAGATAGGTTTCTGGCCAATATAGTCTACTTAGTATCTACATTGATTGTAGTAAAACTCAATGCAAGCAATCAATCTAAACTAGCTTTGTAAGAGGCCTTATTACGGTTCGTGTACTGTTCATGTTATTAAATTACACTCTTACCTGGATTTGCTGTCGCTTCTGTTGTTACAACATTAAAACTTCACTCAGTATATGAAAGTTACGCTCGAAGCCAGCCTTTAGCGACACGTTATCGCATATCTTACTGTTCTCTGTTTGAACACAGCAAGTTACTAAGTACACCCAGAAACACTTTCTACACGGTACTACAGCAATTAACTCTGCAAACATTTGTATTTGAACTTCCTTCTACTATGTTGTGGCTGGCGCGATAGCTCTCTAAGTGTCTTGAAGACGTGTTTAGTGCCAGCCAGTGATAGACCTTACTTAGTAGATGCCCAGTTTCACCGTCAATAGGTAATTAAAACTAGTTTTGTAAGTACTAAACATTTGTATCCATTCCATAAATTGTAACATACATACATAGGCAGAGACCAGGGACTGCCACTTGCTACGATCCTGACGGATCATTTTCGCTTCCTCAACATTCATTAGTCGTTGCATGCACGCACGCCGGTTTCGGGTACTTTTTATCTTGCTCTTTGCTAATACATCCCCTGTTTGGTCAATTGTAAAATTGGGTTAATTCCGGAATCAAATATCTTAATAATGTGTAGTGCTTACAAAAGTTTGTGTGTACTATTTTTGACAAATTAGAATAGGATGGGTTGGTGCTGTGTAAAGTTAATGTCTAGTACCTGGATGGCTTCATAAAGTTGATATCTTTGCTCGGTATTTTTTTTTTTTGTTAATCGTGTTTTTTGGAAATTGTATTTAGATACGATGAAAAAAAGGCACAAATAATCGAACTGGATGCATCAGAACTCGAACCGGGGTCTTCTCGTTTCGGGACAGCCCGATTTCCCACCTGAGCTATTACAACCTTGTAGATGGTGCCGAGATTTACCCCCAGTTTCTCGTACAGTTAATTTACTGTTAACAGCTGTCAATTGACCAAAGTGCAGAAAAAAAACCACTGACAGCTGTTAACAGTAGATTAACAGCTTGCTAGTGTACGAGAAACCGGGGGTTACCTTCGTATTCTAATGATTTCGTAGCAGTTTTTCACTGCCTGAAACGTTTTCTATAAATGAAACCTAGCTAGATCGATTTATCGCCCCCGAAACACCTGCACACTAAATTTAATAAAAATCGTTGGAGCCGTTTCCGAGATCCAGATTATAAATACAAGAATTACTCGCTTAAAGGTATTTGATTAGATAGATACGTAGCGTGCTTTCGTCGGCAGCCGAAGAGAGATAGATATATTATTAGGGATTATGTTTTATGTGGGGACCCGGTTATTTGCGGCTCGCGTAGAGAAGCCAGCGGCGCAATGCATTTTTAAACTGTAAATTAGTATCTGTCGGATCTTACAAAAATCATTAAACCTGCGGTAAATACTAGGCCTGCCTGAGGCTAGTTTAGCGAAGCATAGACATAGCCTGCGTTCACTATCTACTTGTTGTGGCGTTTGGCCATTTTCATGCCTCGTAAGGAATGTTGCGTTGGTTTGGACATGTGGAGAGGATGAAGGAAGAAAGATTGACAAAACAAATATATCGAGCGAATGTGGATTGGCCCGGAAGGGCCGGTAAGGGATGACCCAGATGGACATACTTCGACCAAATAGGGGATGTATTAGCAAAGGGCAAGATAAAAAGTATCCGAAACCGGCGTGCGTGCATGCAACGACTAATGAATGTTGAGGAAGCGAAAGTTATCTGTCAGGATCGTAGCAAGTGGCAGTCCCTGGTCTCTGCCTACCCCTTTGGGATACAGGCGTGAGTTTATGTTATGTTGTATGCCTCGTATAATATCTATGAGACTACAAAAAACTTAAAAACTTTTGCCTTTGCATCTACGTAATGAGATAGTTTTTACAGCGTCCAGTGACCCCTTCACTCACACTAGATAGGTGAAGGGACCACTCGGACACTGCAGTGCCTGAGACATTGTTTTTAGATGGTGTTTGCCCAGCGCCGGCACAGAAAGACAAGTCAATACGTGCGGGGCCAACTAAGTCGCGGGTTTCCTCGCGAAGTTTTCCTTCACGAGTAGCGTGTGGTATTGCAACTACAAATTCGCAGATGCAAAAAGTCAAAGTCATATAAATCATGACCTCGAACCTCGAATCGAACCTGGGCCTTTCGCTTCCAAGTCCATTGTTCTAAGAACTTAAACATAAATGTATCTTTTCTTAATCGTAGAGTTAATAAATATTGATTTTATTTTTACTTTTAGCGAGTTGAGGTCAATTAAGTACTAAGCATCAAGCCTCTTTCACAGAAAATACAATTCTACTAAGAAAAGTTCAACGGGAAATCCGTTAAAATCTCCGCCTTCTAAATCCAAAGTAATGAAATACGTAATGCGATAAAAATGCCATAAAAACTCCTTTAATTAACCAGAAGATCCTTTTTGCACGGTTGAAAATCCTTCAAGGTCGCTCTGAGGTGGCCGCCACCTAAGGTCACGATACACTGTGTCCGTCAGGATAAGTTTCGATGGAGAGCGATTCCGACTTTGGTTACCATTAGGCGAGGCAGAGGTAAAGTGCAAATCTGTCCTAAACTGAGAAAAACATTTTCTCCGTGATAAATGTTTGATTTAATTTTATGCAGCCTATATACGTCCTACTGCAGGGCATAGGCCTTCTCTTAGAGAGAGAGTATGGGCTTAATTACCACGCGTGCCCACCGCGGATATGAATCTCAGGTACATGGTGCAGTTATGTTTTCTTTTTTATATAGACAGATGGATAACTCTTTATCGCACACCAGTAATTTATAGAGATAATTTATTTATGAACAATAAATACCAAAGTTAACAATCAATAACAATCAATCAAAGTTAACAATACCAGAAAAACGACTGCGGTTTTCACTTTAGTACAGTCGACAATACTTTGACCTTTCTCAAACTCTTCTAACACTATAGGTGACTTTGCAAGAAAAAACCGGACAAGTGCGAGTCAGGCTCACCAACCGAGGGTTCCGTACAAATTTTTAGGTACTTACATATTATAAGTAGTTCAGGAATCGAGTCTCGCAGTTTTTTTCAAGCTTTTCCTGATCTTCAAAGGCTATTTTTTTATGATTTAATTATAAATGTACAGTTTTCACATTTTCCCCTATACTTTTAATATAAGACTATTATATTAAAAGTATAGGATTAAAAGTATAGAATTATTTGCCAAATTTACATGGAAAGTACCCTAATTACCGTAAGTCCATGGAAAGGAGCCTATAAATTTAGATGTCCTTGAATGTTGAAATATACGTTTTTGCGGCATAAATGGCCGTATCTTTTTTTTGCATCGGACTATGGGTTGTAGTTGTATGAAACGCGGCCTTGCTGTTGACTGCACTTAAATTCAATTTGTGGCGGTGGATTGGTGGGTTGAACTATAAACTATAGCTACCTTGTGGGTTTCGTTCGACTGACGTGAATTAACTTCGAACGGTGTTAAGTTTTCCCGTGGCATGTAAGGTCAGTTGTCAATGACATCAAATTGACTGTTGTCAAGTTGGGATGTGTTGGTAGAGTAGACAGGTTGGTAGGTGTTGATGGGAGCAGTGTAGTAGAACTTCTCATTTATTTCGCTGGAGTAAACTGTCTTTAGAGAATTTTCTCAGAAAATTTCGTTCGTGGAAAATGGCTTTATGTTGTGAATATTAAATATAAATTTTTATTCCTAAATTTTGAATCGTTATTTAATGAGGTTCTTCTTGAACTTTTAAAACCACGACGCTTTCCAAAACTAATAGGAACATTCTGATGCAATGCATCAAATAGAAAAATTTGATTAAACTTAGATAATGTAGGGCTTTTTATGTTATTTTTCTGGATATAATCCAAATACAATTAAAACCCTTCAAACAGACAAAGCTTAGCAGGTTTGTTAGCGTGATGCCCACCATCGCACTTCGTTACTTTTATATAATTTCAATACAGTCGGTAGCACAGTGAAAAGTTTTCTTCATACATCAGATCGCACATGCCCACTTCATTTATAAAATGTTTTCGTTTTTTACTCCCGACTGTACAAATTGGTGGCAATTGAATTGAAAAATTCTTTATTGCACTAAAAATCATTTTTTTACAAAGGCGAGCTTAATACTACATAGTACTTTCTTCCAGCTAGCCTACGTTGATGTGGAGAGTCAATGGGGTAGTGCCAGAGAAAATTATGGGAGTAATACAAAAATAAATAAGTACATAGAGTGGTTGATAAACTTATGTAAGATTATCGATTACGACTGCCTCGTTGGTCTAGCCGTTAAGGCACTTAGCTACAAAAACAGAGGTCCTGGGTTCAATTCCCACTGGGGGCCGCCGTACTGGGTGTATTTCCATGTTTGTGACGTCCTTGCCTCGTTACCATAGCACAGGGTATAATAGTTTGGGACCAGGGCAAGTGTGTGTATTGTGTGGAAGTTATTATTATTATTTAACTACACGTAAGTAATAAATATGATATTATACTAAGAAAATATTAATTGCAACCTACATAAATAGCCTAATAATATAACTACAGACATTGCAGACGGTAAAAGTGAACATTGTCCGACTAAACAAACCCTTCATGCTAATAGTTGGCTTGATGATATCTTAGGCATAGTGTGATCCCACCTATAAAGATTTGTAATAGTTGGCATTATGCTACTGTTTGTATTAACATGTCCCAGGCACTGCAGCATCCGAGTGGTCCCTTCACACATCTAGTGTGAGTGAAGGTGCTACTGGACGCTGCATAAATCATCTCATTACGTAGATGCAAAGGTCAAATATTAACATAACATAAGCAGCCTATATACGTCCCACTGTAGGGCACAGGCCTTCTCTCAGGATAGAGTATGGGCTTAAACACCACGCGTGCTCACCGCGAATTGGCGATTTCAAGCACTAAGGTATGTGAATAGCTCAGAGACTCAGGTTTCCTCACGATGTTTTCCTTCACAGTTAGTGAGTGGTATTGCTACTATAACTCACAAATGTACATAACTTAGAAAACAAAGTCAGGTACATGCTCGCACTGGGAATCGAACCTGGGTCTCTCGCTTCCGAATCCAATGTTTTACCCACTAGGCTATCACTGATATATTGAAAAATAATAAATAATAAAAGTAACAAAGTGCTATAGTGGGCACTGAGCTACTCGACAGGGTGACGCAAACTCTCATTCTGCAGATAGTAAATACCGTACGTTTATATTCCAGTCGCAGCCACAAGAACACGCTTGTGACGAAAAACACGCAACTTCATGGCTTTTTAATTACGACACATCAATGAAGGGCCGAGTTGTTGGCCAGTCGAGCACAGCTGAGGCCTCGTTATGCGCAAAGAAAACTGTAGAAATCCTGACGTTTGCGATAGCAATTAGTGTAAAATTTCACAGCTAGACGATTGATACCGTTCAGGATTTGGTGCACGTAATGTAGGAGCCACAGACATCTCAATGCTCTGAGGTAGGAGCTGATCGGTCAAGTGAAGAAAATTATTGTCACAAAGAGGTTTTAGTTGCCCACGGTAGCGAGATAAAGGTCCAGGTAGTGGAGTTCATGCTTGGGTTTCCCGCTGGCCGATAAGGGCAACTGCAGGATAGCGGTATCCGCCGATAATAATTGCTTGCAATGACTGGATGAGAATGACCGAGGACAGAAGAAAGTGGCGTGCCTTGGGGCAGGCCTCTGACCAGCAGTGGCCAAGTAAGGGCTGATTGATTGATTGATATATTGATTGACGACCTCGTGGCGCAGCGGTAGTGCATCTGCATACCATGCGGGAGGACCTGGGTTCGAATCCCGGCTGGGGACAAAAAAACCCAGGTCTTGGATGTTTACATGTTTGTGATGTCGTTGTTTCTGGTTCCCACGACACAGGGTATCCTAGTGTGGGGCCAGAAGCAATGTATGTGCCTGTATGTAAATGTTTATGTTATGTTTATGTTTATAACAATAATGAACGATTTTACATCGGACAATACCACAACCAAATAGGATTCTAGAATCCTTCGAATTCCTTCCTTGGACGGTTTTACGCTGAAGATAACTGTAAATGTACAAAACTACATATCGTGTCGTTACGGCTATTGTCCAATTCGAAACCGTCTTCGCTGACCGAGTATAAAAGCACGTACCTACCTTAGGGACTGATTATTACCTGACTGCGGCGGAGTCCAAAAGTAAGGTAATGTGTTGTGTAGGTATAAGTGTGTGCGATTCTTTCCCTCATAACTTCTTAAACAATTAACCAATCGTCAGAGCTTCACAAATAATATCATAATCGATTCGTCATAATCGCGCAGGTGACGTATATTAAATCACCATATTGGACACCTGTGTTTAACTTATAGCATTAATTAAGTAGCAGTTTCTGTATCCTTTACAAGAGTCAAAATGTTCCTTTCTCAGGGCATGATAGGCTTGAGGATATGATGAGTCTTATTAGTAATAGGGTCCCGTTTGGCACCTTCCGGGTACGGAACCCTAAAAATGAAAATATGAAAATATATAAATATAAAAACCATAAGTTTATTGAACTAATTAATTAATATTAATTACTGTGGATTGTGCATTTAATAGCCCCCATATTCTCAAAAATAATTTTGCCAAATTGCGTTTCTTTTATTTATAAATTGTACTTATCATTACACAAAATCTTTTGCTAAGATTTCGATCCGTTTTCAAGTCTAATGACACTCAGAACTAAAACATTTTTC
Source organism: Yponomeuta cagnagella (assembly GCA_947310995.1). NCBI lineage: Eukaryota > Metazoa > Arthropoda > Insecta > Lepidoptera > Yponomeutidae > Yponomeuta > Yponomeuta cagnagella. The sequence continues at coordinate 12,492,703 of OX371277.1, forward strand.
AAATCGTTATTTCATAGATATCGCACCTAATCAAATTCGGAACAGAGCAATGTCGACGGTGCGGCTATTCGCTCAGCATGCGCGCCTCGAGAAAGGCGAGAATGGACAAATATCCGCGCCGTCCGATGCGTGCTTGCAAAATGCAGAGATTATTCCATGCTAAGCTAAGCATGCTTAGAATTATACTCTTGTGCGCTCACAGGAGTATTCCGCAAGCTGTTGTGTTGTACCAACGATGTCAAAATAACGCGGATAAAAGAGGTGACTTTGTTGTCCCGTCAATTAGAGAACGTCACATCTCGAGAGTGGACAAAGTTCCGCGCTGGCGATCTGGAAACTCCTGCATAGAGAAAAGCCTTTCTTAAGGCGTGCATGCTAAGCTAAGCATGCATGAGAATACGCCTGTGCGCTCTCAGGAGTATTCCACAAGCTGTTGTTTTTTACCGACATTCTCTAATTGACGTGAATAAGGCAGTGACTTTATTATCGAGGCGAGAGTGGACAAAGTTTGGCGTCGTCCAATGCGTGCTCGCACGGTGCGGCTATTCGCTCACCATGCGCGCTTCGAGAAAGGCGAGAATGGACAAATATCCGCGCCGTCCGATGCGTGCTTGCAAAATGCAGAGATTCCTGCGTAGAGAAAACCTTTTCTCAAGGCATGCATGCTAAGCTAAGCATGCTTAGAATACTCCTGTGAGCACACATGAGTATTCCGTAGGCGGTTGTGTTGTGCCGACGTTCGCTAATTAACACGACGACAAAGTCACCGCATCAAACGTTGTAGCGTTACGGCGAGCTTACTAGAGTCCTGTGTTACGAAATGCGACATTTCAATTTGAGTTTCGAACTTTGATCATGGAAGTTGAAACTCTCACTTTAATGAGCAGCCACGGCGATGGCTGTCAGAGGCGACACTGGGGCTGGTTTTCAGGACTCCGTACTCTGTACTCCAAACATTATCAAGAGTGATAAATTTTACTTCCACTAAAAATCTCATAAAGTAATAAGTTGTTACGTAGGTATGGTAAAAGTTAATAAACTCCGGCTCAGCGTGAGCTGGCGGCTTGGAGAAACTCCAGCGCTGATACTACGTAGGTACCCCGAAAAGAGGACGTGCAGGACTCAGAGAAGAAAGAGAAGCTAAACTGAGATAAAATCATCATCATCATCATCAACCCATAGCAGTCCACTGCAGGACATGGGTCTCTCCCTGTATGGGAGGTTTTGCCGTAATCTCCACACTTGGCAGGCGAATTGGAGATCGCAGTGTTTGGTGGTCTGGTAGCGCGTATATTACAAAGGTATATGGTATAGCTTCTCGAATAGAGACCACGAACTGGCAAACGCAGCGTAGGACGCCCACCAACTCGCTGAACCGACGATCTGAGGCTGATTGCTGGCAGCGGCTGGCTGAGGATGGCGAGGTCAGAAGGGAGTGGTGTTCCTTGGGAGATGCCTATGTCCAGCATTGGACCGGTAAGGCCTGATTGATTGATGGCAAATATTATAACCTCCTCATTCTTGGCCTTAAAAAGAAGAATGGTTTTCGATTGTTATTTTAAAGGTCAGCAATTACGAGGATATAAAGTGTATATAATAGTTACATACTTAACTAGAATATAGTATGGTAGATAAATTCGCTAATGATGAGAGGTGGCTAACGGCTGATCGACGTTTGTTGAGTGGAGTATACCTATATTCAACCTTCTTTATAATAAATGTTCCGCATAGCAGAGAGGCGGTGGTAGCCTAGCGGTTCGAACATTGGACTCTGAAGCGAGAGACCTAGGTTCGATTCTCAGTGCGGGCACGTGCCTATGACTTTGTTTTCTAAGTTATGTACATTTGTGAAGTTATAATAGCAATACCACTCGCTAAATGTGAAGGAAAACATCGTGCGGAAACCTGAATGTTGAACATACCTCAGCGCTTGAAATCGCCAATCCGCGGTACGCACGCATGGTGATTAAACCCATACTCTCTTTCTGAAAGAGGCAATGTGCCCTACAGTGGGACGTAAATAGGCTGCTTATGTTTATGTTATAGCAGAGACGAGGGTCAGCTGTCAAATGACAGACCTATAAAACATTACTGAGATAACTAAGTAGAGTGACAAGCTGACTCATTTCCAGTGCCAGGAATCATTGTTAAGGGCGTGCACCACCACGCGATTTCCTCGCGGTTGCACATTGTATCATTTTCAGGGTTCCGTCCGTAGTCAACAAGGAACCCTTATAGTCCCTTAGACATAGACATAGACATAGACATAATTTATTGGTAATATTCATTACATGTCAAATTAAGAGATAATAATTACATTAAAGCTATAAAAATAATATTAATTCAATTGAATACAGAAAAATGTCAATGATACAAAATGTCAAGAACAATGTCAAATTTTACATAATTGTAGCAATATCAATTTTAAAAATGAACGAAAGTAATATCGATGGTCTACATTATGTAGACTGTTTAAAGGCCAGGAACTCACCGTAGCTGTAGAAGCACCTCTCGACAAGCCATTTTTTAAATTTTATTTTAAAAGTGGACTCACTGCATGCGCTTACAATATCTTCCGGAAGTTTGTTATATACTTCCGGACCCATGACGTGGACAGACTTATGTGTCCGTCTGTCCGTCTGTCTGTCTGTCCGCGGCTTAGCACAGATACGATAAGTACTAGAGAGGTGAAATAGATATACATATTTATTAAGCCGACAACAAAACAGTAGAATAAAATTTTGAAACAAATTTTTTTTATTCGTTCACGACATATTAAGCTTTAAAGCGGATTTTTTTTGTCAGAGTAGGGCGTGCATGTGCATGCGAGAGTGAATGCTGGCGCCATATTTATGCTTTTAATTGCGTCGACGTACACAATGATAAAATAATTCAATTCAATAAATATATAATCGATATGTGGTAGTGTAATGCTCCTAGCGTGTTGCCTCATAAATCTTAATTTACTTCCTTAAGAGGCAAGAAGAAATCAAAAAATACATTATAAACTTTCTATTATAAATAAAAACTGCTTCTAAAAGGTATTTCCTACAGAAACATTTTGAGATTCTTCGATAAATCAGCATCGGCAGTGGAGCATGTTACTCGACGACTTTAGGCTGAGCATAACGCCTTTTGCCTAGTTTTTACATTTTTTTCAGTTCATCATCATCATCATTCAGCCACAAGAAGTCCACTGCTGAACATAGGCCTCCTCCATGGATTTCCAAAAAGACCGGTTGGAAGCGGCTTGCATCCAGCGTCTTCCTGCCACTTGGATGAGGTCATCTGTCCATCTTGTGGCTGGTCGTCCTACGCTGCGCTTGCCGATATGTGGTCCCCATTCGAGAACTTTTCGGCCCCATCGGCCATCAGTTCTGCGTGCTATGTGCCCCGCCCACTGCCACTTCAACTTACTAATCCGCTGGGCTACGTTTTTTCAGTTATTGCACTTTATATAAAATTTTTGTTGGCAATAAAGACAATTTAAATATTCACTTTCACATTTGTCACTTTTAAAAATTGGAACTACTGATGCCATTTGTTTTTAGAATCACTACGTTATACAATGTCAAGTATTAATGTGAAATAATTATATATGTATGAGTATTCAACAAATCCTTGGGTGTAGTTATTTTTGTATATATCCGTGCGTGATGGACGATGCTATTTCCCATTCATCATCATCAACCCATTATGTCCCCACCGAGGGGCACGGGTCTCTTCCCTGAGGAAGGTATAGGCCATACTCCACCACGGGGGCCAAGTCCGGATTGGTGGAGGCTTGTAGACTAGTGGCTCGTCTACTGTCAGAAGTTGTCAAGCCGCCCTAAGGCCTCTGACTTGGCTTAACGACTGCCATCTATCGACGGCAGCCGGCACCAACAGCTTAACGTGCCTTGCGAAGCACGGAACCGCTCGGAAAAATGCCACTAGCGTTAGGCATAGACGGCGACCCATCCATGCACTGAACGCGCCCTGTATTGCTTAACCTTCGTGATCGTTTAAGATCACTCAGGCAGCCGGGGCTACGAGCGATTCCCATTAAAACGAAATATTAACCTATGCCATTGCCATTGTGATGGTAAAGAGTTAATAGAGCAAAAGGGCACACCCTCCAATACTTTGTGCCTTTACAGCGTTTAGGTCTATCCCTTTTATTCAATCATCACACTTGCACTGCTTGGAATAAGAGTTACAAAGCTCAAACTACGGCTGACTGCATGCATACTAATAATAAAATTGGTCAATAAAATCTGCTTCACTGAGCTGAAAGAAACAAGACCGATGGTTAAATTCTCTACCTGTAAAATTCTACCATGCCAATGTGAATTCATTATCAGACAAATGATTTTACCACATTGACTTCTGCGATCGACATGCAACGACTAATGATTGTAGATGACGCCAAAGAGGTTTTTTAGGATTGTGGCAAGTATAAAACTCTTGCTTGCGTGAGCTTTTACAGAGTAACTTCATAAGCAGCCTATATACGTCCCACTGTTGGGCACAGACCTTCTCTCAGAGAGAGAGTAGAGTATGGGCTTACAGAGTAACTTAATGATGTGATTCAGGAATTGTCGTTACTGATTGATATGGCTTGTCGTTTACAACAACTTTTGTTCTACTATTTTTGGAAAGGTTTAATTTGTCATATTTTAAAAAGTGTTTGTGTATGGTATGGCTTCACGATATGACATATCTTTGCTTTATATTGACTCTGTCTGAGGAGCATCAAACAAAACAGAGAAAAATGTAAAAAAAGAAAAGAGTCGTAATGTTAAACAGAAAAAAATAATTCAATGTAGCAGAATGACTAACCCAAGGGTGCGATATTAGAAGAGCGCTGAAAGAGCAAATTTGATAAAATTATGTAATTTTGATAAAAATATTAATCTGAAAAGTTGTTCAAACTCTTCTAGGCATAGCGCATTTTAGCAATAACTCAGTAGGTAATGGAGAATGCATTTCCATTGCCTATTAATCTGATTTTCATTGACTATTAATTTTTGTTTTCGTTTGTGTGCCCAAACTCGAAAATTGAGTCTTGATGCAGAGTTATGAGTTAGACGTTGCTTGTTACTGAATCTAATTTTAGTTTTGGTGTATCATATTTCTTAATCCTATCAGCATCTAAGCCTGTCTTTTGTGTGCGTGGGTCGTCAGGAGGAGGCTGTGGGAAACTTGGCGTTTGTTATTAACTAGGTACCGTCAACAGCATATCAACCTTCACGTTTTTGTTGCAAACTCACCCGTAGCGTCATTGTGAAAAGAACACGCACGTAAAGCTGAATGTACAATCGCTCGTACAGTCGGCAGCATAATATCAATCTCTATATGCGCGCACTTTATTCAGTTACGTTACGGTGACTTTGCAACAGAATAATGTAAAAGTTAACGAGCTGTTGTCTCTACTTGCTGCGCCCTCGACTGAATTTGCGTAGGATTCTGTTAAGTCTAAGTATTTCCTTCGTAATTTTGCTGCTATCGGGCTTATCGGACGCTTCTATCGCGTCTGTATTTTGTAGATTGATTCAAATCTTAATTTACTTTGGTGTTACATCAAACAATATTTCAAAATTTTATAGTCGGTGAACCAAACTCTCAATTTATATTATGCTCAATTTTATGTGAACAAAATCAACTCATCTTCCTTACAACGTCTTATCGTCTTATTTCGTAATGTTCCTAACGAATATCAATTGAGGATTCCAAATAAGAATTACACGTTTAATTTTCTTACGTTTCATTATCAAATTGCTAAAAGCAATAAAGTCGCCTGAAATAAACATGAAATAAACATGAAATATTAATAAACAGCATTTTGTTTATTAATATTTCATGTTTGTGTTTTTCCTGGTACAACAAAGAATATTGTTATCTTATCTTATCTTATCAAACGGTAGCTTTTGCAGTATCGAGTGACTTCGTCCCTACAAGAAACGCTCCAATAATCTCCTCCAGAAAGGCCATCGACCCCAAAAACTCCGTGTTTATTTTCTACTAGGTTTTCGCACCGAGCGAATGTCACGACCCACGCATAAAGATTATCTCCTCGAAAGTTTACGCCAGAACAGAATTAACAAAAGACTCGGGATTGAGCTTAAAAGTTCCTCCAGCAATAAGAATAAGGATCATAATTCTTTGGACGGGAGAATTGTAATTGCCCTGACAGATAGGAAGACGATGTTTCTTAAGAAAATTAATAGAGTCGTTTTTAAATTTTAATAGGAGACAGGTGAGGTAATCCAATCCATATGTTAGTGCATGTAAATCTAACGTCCACTTTTTGTCATGTGAAATTAAAAGTAAATGAAAAGAAAATAAGTGAAACACACGACAAGAAAAGAAAGTTCAGAAAGTACATATAATAGGTACCAGCATGAAATACATTAAAGAAACTATTACAAACTTAACTTTGCAGTAGAAATGTATGTACTAGCATACAACCCAGGCCCAACTGCAAATTTAACATTGTCTTTTTCGTTTTTTTTACGTGAAATAACTACAATTTAACGGTTTTCAGGTATTTTTATTTTGGGTTGTATAGGATTTGCTTCTTACCAAATTTGATGATTCTAGGTCGACGATAAATTACTATTTTGGCTTTGATAGTGTTTTGACTGTATGAAAAATGTAAAATAAATAGTTATATATTTTAATCATCTAAGAAGCCTTAAAAAAGGAGGAGGTTCTTGACTCGACGCGCATATTTTTTCCGGCTATGTCTAGCATGACTCCGTCAAATCTTAACGGATTTCGACAATTCTTTTTTGTTTGAATACATATAACGTCTCATTGATTCCATTTTAATTTGGTGAAAATCTGAGGAAGATCGGAGAGATGGAGAACGGTACTCTTCAATGTATAGCAGTAAATAAGGCCTAATGGAGCCCATCCTTAGTTATTACTAAAGGATGAGCTCAATTACCATATGGTCTTCTTTTTATTTCTGACACTATGTTACTTATCAAAAAATAATCCTTGTGATGAAGCCTTTCGATTGGTATGACAAAGCTACAGGGTAATTTTTTTTCTCGTGTAGCGGGTTCAATTCCCGGTTCAACCATGTAATTATTTAAAATCTATGAATGCAGTTTAAATTGCTTTCTAAATAAAAATAATGTCTTCTTTCAGAAAAACGTTCCATCTATAATATTCAAGGTACTTTCCCTCCATGTGGACGCCCTGTGTATAAGGGTCTTGATTTTTTTTCTCCCGCTCCTCCACTAAAAGTGAAAAAATAAATATCAAAATAAAAACCGACCCACAAACACCACAGCACTAAAAGTTACAAATAATTTAAAAGAATACCTTTAAATAAGAAGTACGTACACATGTATATAGGTACCTATTGTAGAATTATAATTATTTGTAGTTGCCCAGTTTCATGACCAGCACAGGGTGTGTGTAATGTATTTTGGGCACTGACTCCAAATTATACTTTTACAATATGTATACGTATACATACTTCTAATTTAAACGTATTATTTTAAATTTCTACGTTTGTAGTTCTGTAGTGTTTTGAAGTCAGTTTTTATTTTTTATTTTATGATTTTTTTATTTATCTCACTTCCCATTTTATTCTCAAGGGATCGTAAGTTTTTGAGGCGCCAGCAGTACAAAGCATTCCTCTGGATCATAAGTCAACGGAGTACAACATAGAATCCCTGCACGTCTCCATACTGCAGTATGACTCCGTTCCGTCTCCGTTTAGACTGAAGGTCTATCCACGTTTCAACGGGGACGCGTAGCGGACGTACGAACGCAGCGATGCCAACCAAAATATTCCGTAAATACTTCGGTTACAGATTACAATACGAGATGACAGTTACAATACGAGAGCAAAAAAAAAATCACAGCTGACGGGATGACAGTCGACAGCTTAACCAGTTAATCTAAATCCTCATTGGTTTAAGGATTATTTTAGATTAAAATCGTGGCACCACTACACTTTTACCGTTGCAATGTATAAATAGACATCCCACCAAAACATAAATATCAAAAACTGGCCAGTTTTTCGCCCCAACAAATACTTTGTATATAAGAACTTGCCAAGTTCCTTGTTTTTGCTGAATTAGAAATGTTATAATAAATAAGGACAAATTGTAGAAACTTTTAAATTTACAGACCAAACTTTGCAAGTTTTTAGAAGATGTTGAATAGTTTCACAATGAAAACTTGTCAAGTATGATCTGTAGAATTAAAAATTACACAATTTTTCTTTATTTAATATAACACTGCTAGACGACTAGAAACTTGGCAAGTTCTTTTATATCAAGTATTTTTTGGGACGACAAGTTGGCCAGTTTTTTTTTACATTTATGTTTTGATGGGGTTTCATAAATTTTTGTTAAGAATGTTAGTCCGATGAAGTGCGTTTTAGCTTAGATGTGTAAGTCTTTTAATGTGTTTTGTATTCTGCTGTAAACAATAAAGCGTTCTAATGTAATCTAATCTAATCGAAATCTAATAGAAACGAGAAAGGCCATTATAGCTAGAAAATAGTTTCATTTTATTTTCTGTTTAACACACCTTCTAACAAAGCTTTTTTCTGCCTGCAATGGATTATATAGTAGCACTTAATACACCATCTCAAGTTAGTACCCGGTATAACACGTTCACCCTATAGGTATAATTTCAATGTTTTTAGATTTTTGTCAGGATCTTCATATGTCTAGGTCCTAATAAGTTGTTTGCGACGAAATTTTAATTTATTTTTATTGTGTTACTGACACTACATGTTTTATTTATGAATGTAGGAATGCATAACGCTGTCTCAAATCATGACCCTATATAACCTAGTTACCCTGTATACGGTATACTCTTTCAGTATTATAATTTTTTTATCGGTCTTTACTCTCTTATGAAATGCTAGTAAGTTTATAAATATGATCTATTGTCACTATGGAAGTAAAAAGTTATTGTTATTTTGGATTTTTTGCTAATAGCACATTTTTTTCATAATCTGTAAACGCAAATATATATAAAATTATTAATTAGGATAGATCTTGCAACAAACTTTTTCTCTATCTGCAAAGGACTACAATGACACGGTCATCGTTACTTACTCAATAAACACTATTTATATTTCAAATTTCAAATCTTTACTTCAATTAGCAAATTAATTTGGGTACACCAAGACTTTTATGATCCATCAGTGAATGAGTCAGTGAGTGCCGATTGCAATTTTTGGATCCCCATATCTTCTAAGCTACAATAGCTGGAAGCATGATATTAATTGGAGTAATCTTTTAATTTACTGAAGTTTATTCCTCCGGAAATGTTTAATCATGTGAAATAACGTGATCGAATCGCTTCATGCACAGTACGGGCCGGTCGAGAACTTGGCCTAGCGCACTCTGTGCGCCTTGATTTATTAGTGTGAAGCTTTTTTATCGGACAAAGAATATTTATTTTTGTAGGCGATTTTATGAGCGACTACAGTTTGCAGTACATTAATCTTGACTCGTGTTTACACTATTTAGTTACCGCAACATAAATAGAGAAAGTATCTATAACTAAAAGGATGATAAAGAAAGAAAGTATGTATAACTAAAAGGATGATAAAGAAAGAAAGTATGCATAACTAAAAGGACTTGCATTCAATCAGTGTAAACGCTCCTTCCTAGCTTGCTCCGGGAAGCGCCGAAAAATTCAAATTTTCTACATTACCAACATTTGAGAAAGTATTAAGATAACGGGTGCGGCAAATGACTCCTTTTGTTATTCAAGGAAGATTCTCAAAGCCTTGTACCTAGGTTTTTCTTCTCGAGGTATTGAGATATAGAATGTTAAAAAAGGAACCTGCGAAATTTTGTGTAGTATACAATAAATATTAAAAAGATAGAATAAATTGGCTTCCGCTGCATGTCGCCCTAAGAAAGGCGAGAGCGGAAAAAAGGATCGCACCGTCCCGCTCTCATCCACTGCGTGAGCACAGGATGGGGCTATTCCTGTCTAGAGAAAACCCTTTTTCTAGTCGTGCATGCTAAGCGTACCGGTGCAATCTCTCTTATCTGTAATTGTTTGCAATATATCATAGAGTCCTAAATAGCTGGCAAAGAATATACTCATGTACCTACATAACATAATATTTGTGACCAACCTTACAAAGATAGGCAACAAATTAGAACACGAACGTAGATAAACTCTCAAAGATAACTCCTAAAATCTTAATCAAAGGGCACAACTCTGTAGCTTGTATGAAATTATTGTACTTGTCATTAAACGTCTCCACACGATCGTATACTCCTACCCAGAAAGTAAGTATAGTAAAATAACTCCCGTGGGAAATAACCCAGGTGTTCGATAGTAACCTACTCGGGTGTAGAAGGCTTCTCTTTGAAATGTACGCCTAAGTACGCCTAGCTCTCTAACGCGTTGGTACCACAAAGCAACAATGCAAGCAATAATTTTACCCCTAAATACCAACGGAACAGTATGAAAATTCATAGCTGGCCGTAGCACAGTCGCTACAGCTATAACCAAATAATATTATGTAGACTAACACACCTACTTTGTTGACATAGGGACGCACATGCGCAGTGGAGCCTGCGAATTAAAAAATAAACAGAATTCGGCATCCTTTATTCAAAGCGTCCCACAAAGGACTACGCGCAAAGCGAATAATCATGCTTATTCAGTAACTATTCGAATAAACGCCTCCCGAAGATCCAAAAAAACATATCTCGGCGCCTTAGCGCTACTTACGGAAAACTCTCCATTGCCGGCGAAATTTGCGCCCCCGTAATGCCTCAAAATCCTGCTTTGATCTGCTCCCTTTGATCTACAAAAACATCTCCGACTCCGGCTCGGAGCCTTCCAGAGTTTGAATCGTGTCGAACTGTGCGATAACACTTTCACTGTCGCGGGAACATTATCGCGAGCGGTGATAAAACGCCCAATTAGCACCGAAACCGGCTTCCCTGCGCGCGTCAAATTCAACTGTCAAAATCACGTGGACCGAGTCAACGCACACACCTCACCCGCGTACGAGAATCGCGCTTTCGCGCTCACACTTTGCCCCGCATGACATTACGTCGAAGCATATTCATGTAGCGGACTAACCTCCCACACAGTTCGTGAAGAACTAAGCGCGAGTTGTCGAGGTGCACGTGGCCTGTGGCTTACGCGACGGCCGCCCTTCCAACGCTTTGGGACTCGCAACCCAAAATAGGCGCTCGCTCCCTTGCACAGAATCGGAATTCGGCTACGCCCGAGGGCAGAAGATACGCGGAGATGAGCTCATAATATGGGACGCAACACACAGAGTATTTCCGTACTAGGTTTTGGAGTGTGCGTAAGATGGGAGAGATGCGTACGTGGGCCGAATAGGGAATGAACGGGAGGAAAATGCATGGTAGTTTTGATTTCACTTTTATGTTGGTAGCTTCGAAAGCTGATGCGTTGTTGCGGTAATAACTCGATGGGCTTTAGTCTTTAAACTGGACAAGATATATCGTTATGGCTATCCGGGGAGAAGTTTTAATACGGAATTTATTCCCCAGCCGCGTGAGTAAAAAGATTCGCTCATTGTTGTCGGACGGCTGATATTGAAAAAGTTTTCCTTCGTGTAGCGATCGTTTCCTTTGTCTTGTACTTACTTTATTCCAGTCTTCAGTGGGAGGTCGTATTAATTTCTTTTTTTCCGCGTTGTTATGGAAAATATCTTCAATAAGTCCATATTTTATGTTTTTTAGTAATTAAGTTTTTTACTGGCTCGCAATTTTTTAATCACTTTTACAAAAAAAGTTTCATTGGATAAGAATTTTCTTTGTGAAGTTTTTGATATGATATGGTTACGTATCTGTGGCATTTGGCTGAGGAATTTCCATACAAGTTTAAAGAGTTATTAAATTCCTTTTTGCCTTAAAACAATATATAATATTTAAAAAATCTCATCCTCGAAAAAATTCAGACAACTATCGGGCAAAAGGAATAATGAATTATAGGCTCAATTATTTTATAGGATGATAAAATTTTAAATAATATTGCATAGGTACATGGGTCCCAAAAAGAGCTCAAAACGCTTTCATTCCAATCGTAACAGCTTAATAGAAAATACGAAAATAAAGTTTAACCAAAGTTTGATTCGAAAAGGAGATTGACGTGATCACGTAACAGTTTCAACAAACAAATACACATCACAAAACCGTAAACACGTAGGTAAGTACACAAAAGCGGTTAAAGAGAGTCTTGCAACTCTTGCAAGCGACGAGTGGGTTAGTAAGCCAGTACAGTCAAGTGAAAAATTACTTGAGATTCATAAAAACGAATGCAGAAGTTCAAAAAAAGAAGTGAACTTTTTTATAATCTGAGATAAAACCTTATAATAGAAAGAAAAGTCACTATCATCATTATATTTTAGAGTTAGAATTGGAATATGTGCGGGATATTCCACATACTATGGTCGTATGCTAGTTTTGGGACAGCTCAAAAATAAAGAAATACCAAAAAAGAACAAACCGGATTTTGATAAATGGGTGTACCTAAAAGCCATAAAAGCCCTTATCATATCTGGGAAAAGAACAGTTTAGTGTATATAGTTGATCGAGGTAGCAGTTTCACATATTTTGCAGAAATACATCCAATATCAACATTTCTTACAATAAATTTTATTGAAATTTTTAAGCGAGCGCTGGTACTTGCACGACGCATTGACTCATACATGCGTAGATTTTAGCGTTTATCAGCTCAAAGTTACACGTCCATGACGCGCAAACATTTTAAACGTTTACAGAATCCTAAAAACTATTGCACAGATTTTTTATGGTTGTAACAATTTACCAAGGTTTTGTTTTGTGTTTCCATATAATAGTTTATCGAGGTGCCCTGTAATGGAATTAGATAATATAATTTAGGACACTATAGAATATAAAGAGCAGGTGATGTGTCCAATCATGGCATAATTTGTGATTTAGTATTTATTTAGTACTTAGTTTTTATTTTATTTAAGCACATAAATACTACAACATAACAGTAATTATACCAAGACTTTATAATATTATAACTGAGCACCACCTAACAAACATCTTGTAACATTCTCTGATGACATTTTATTAAAGTTCAATGCGTGCGATTTTCCAATGACAAGATAAGACCGTCCTTTAAAAAAAATATTATGAATGTAGGTACATTTTTTTAGTCAAATTACGAGTTCAGTTTCTTATTAAATATATTATTTTTAAAAAAGCCCGCAAGCTTAGTAGGTCAAAGAGTCATCAATAATACGCGTTTCAGACATGTACCGCTTTTTGCGATGCGTTTTTCGTTTTTAGGATGATGGGAAAGGGCATTTTGCGAGACGGGTTCTCGAGGTGTCGAGACTTTCTCTGGCGACAGTACTACGTAAGTTGCTATGCTTAACAATACCTTGTAGGGTCAGGCAGTTGCGTTTAATGATAGTGTTTGATTTTTTCATCGCCACCTCTTTCCTCACCTCTGTAGCGAATTGAAAAGCAGTGGTCAATACTTTCTATCGAGTAGTGAGACGTTTGTATAGAATCACAGTGTAATTTATAAATACACGATTGCTTAAAACACTCCTCAGTGGCAATTTTAATAGTGTGTGGTAAAGTAAAATACGCAATCACAGATTATTTAAACTCCCTCTGAGGACTGTTTTTAAATGAATCTTGTTTTTATAAATGAGACCGTTATTCTTTATTTGTAATGGCCTTAGTCTGGGTGTATTTTCATGTTTGTGATGTCCTTGCCTGGTTACCATTATCGGTATACCATTGGTAACAAAATTTACATTTGCTCTCAATAAGAACCAAATTGAGTTGACCGTTAAATCTTGGAGTTGGCAGTTAGGTTTGTGACGTAACATTTTAATTAGCGTGTTCAAACCTCAGTTCTAATTAACAGTAGGATTTTCGGTTTAATTTCGCGAATTTCCTAATGTGCCACCGCAGACCACAGACAGGGGACTGATTCAGAGCGAAACGTGATAAAACTCACACATACTAATGATTTTGATTTTAATGAATAGGTACTATAGTCGGACATGGCTGTCAGACGCAGGAACGGCCCAGTCATATTAATTTAGGTCCATAGTAGACGAGACTATGTGGTTTTCAGTGCTGCATTCTCAATTAGTATCAATACGTCCTGTGAAACCCGCAGTAGATATCTCGTAGGGTATGTAATCTAATACATATAATATTGAACCTTAAGGGCTCTTTGTGGGTCCTATCTGGGGGAAGAAGCTTTGCATTTTTTTAAGAAAAAAGTAGGCCACATTTTATTGTCATGAAAGGGTTGCTAGGTTTACCAGGTAACGATAGAGTTTATAACTAGGTGGAGATTCGGTAACATAAGGCTAGTAATTGCAGTCGATAAAAAACCGGCCAAGTGCGTATCGGGCCACGCGCAATGTAGGTTTTCGCAGAAAGAGAGTTTTTTTTCTGCTTTACGGAACTAACAACTTCATCAAAGTCAACGAAATTTTGATAATTTTTAAAAGATTTTGTACGAAATTTTACTTTTATAAGTTGGTTGCCTATTACTCGCTAACTAGTAAAGCCTACTGAACCGTGATACTCTTCCTTTCAAGTTTCTACAATGAACTGTTTAGCCAGAAGAGGGGGGATACCCTACTCGGAAAAAAAAATCATCCCCACTTTTCATATTAGGTAGATACAGTAAAAAAAATATTTCAAAATTTTTTTGTTTAACTTTGTCGGCGTGATAAATATCCCCATATGATGGGGTAACCAAGAAATAAAAAATCATCCCCACTTTTCATATTAGGTACAGTAATAAAAAATATTCTAAATTTTATTGTTTAACTTCGTCGGCGTGATAAATATGTATTATATGTATGCCCACAACAAATTACAGCTTTCTAGTACCACCGGTATTTGCCCTAGGCCGCGGACGGACAGACAGACGGACAGACGGACATGGCGAAACTATAAGGGTTCCTTGTTGGACTAGAGAACCCTAAAAATCTGACGATTATTCCGTCTCCTCTACTCTATCTATGTTATTAACGTAAAGCAAATTTCACCACGGGTATCATCACGGTGTGTTTCTTCACCGTCACACCAATAACGCCAGCAGCAATTTGAAATAACGTCCTCAAAGTCAACCAAAGTGCCACAGAGTGTGCCAAACAGCCCTCGTGAGATTGTCACATAAAAGGCCGTTTAATTTGCTGTTTCACTACCTGCTAATTACAACTTTGATTGCTGCGGCCGCGCCGTACGTGGAACCGGCACAGATAAAAAGTCACAGAAAGACCACTCCTTCACCAACAGTAGAACGCTCGCTAACGATGTAATTCGTTCCCAAAATTTGGGCTGGCTGGCAAGGTGATACATCCTTTATGGGGTACGTTTCTACAATAGGATCTCTGACCATGTAATAAGCTTGCTAGAAACACATTTAAAAAAATGTGTAAAGCGCACTTTGTCCCAAAAAGGCTACTTTAACATTAAAGATTATTTAGGTAACAAAGATGTCTGGAAAGCCAATTCAATGCATGAGTTCCAGGTTTTACAATAATATGTAAACTCTGTTAATTAAGTATCACAAGACTCTGAAAAGACTAAGTTCGCAATTAGGTATTTGCTTATTATCTCCAAAATGATCTAGATTTTGAAATGGACACTTAGTTTAACTTGTGGCGTTCATTAAGTCACAGTTTCTGTGTTATTTTAAATAAAATACTTCGATTTGATTTGTTTTAAAGGAAAATATCTTGAGGAAATTGATTAGCGGCGCTCGAAACTGCTAATCCGCGGTGAGCACGCGTCGTAATAAGGCCCATAATGTTTAAAAGTTGTTTAGAAAAGTTGTCGATTGCACAACTACGCCGACAGGTTCACCAAGCTAAAGTTTGAAAAATATTACTCGACTACGGAAGTTCTATTTTTGCTACTAGATTAAGCTTAACATTTTCTCCCTTTGACATTCCACTCAAACCGATATCAAAAAAAAAATAATAATATGCAAAGACTCTTAATTCTTTGGATGTAACATCCGTTATATTAATATTGTTCGTATGAAATGTACCCCATGTCAAGCGGACTCGATTGACACCTCATTCATGAAAATCGGATGTGCAGCTTAGGCGCGGAACATATTATCGAAACATACATCGACTGCTAAAACTTACCGAATAAAAAATCGCGTGTAGACTCGTTAATGTGGTAAAATCATAACACTCTCTTTTGGTTTTGCTTAGTCAAGTAAAAAGCATAATGTCACGTCTCATTTAAACTTCGTTAAGGGGTGCCTCACACACAATGTCCAACACGGTCCGTACGCATAATATGCGGCTGATGCTTTTGCATGCGCGAACGGCCAATGACGGTATTGGTTATGTGTTTTGGTCAGCAGTCAGCTATATGTGGCTTCGTAGCCCCGGTTTGATTCTGCCCGATTTATTAGCTCGAATTGTTTCACTTCTCTTTACAGCACTCAACCTTTGTGAACATTCGAGCTTGATTACTTTGAAAATTACATGTTGAGGCAATAACCCAGCGGATTAATGAAGTCATAGAAAATAGTACCTACAGCTTGGAATTCCAGCCCAATAGTTTTTGATAGAGAAATGTGAGGCTGGTGATACCATACGTCCATGTTAAACCAGTTTAATGAGAATCTTACGTTTGAGAGAATCACACTAAGTATGATTAATGATTAATAAAGTTTACAAACAAGAAACTCAAGTCACTGAACGCCTGTTGCTGAATTTAGAATTGTATGGCTCTGGTTCTACTGATTAGATTCTAAAAAAAAACCGGACAAGTGCGAGTCGGACTCGCCCACCGAGGGCTCCGTACAAATTTGTAGTCTCGCAGACTTCCGAGCTTTTCCCGAACTTCAGATATTTTTTTTGTGATTTTATCACAAATGTATAGTTTTCAGGTTTTTCCCCGTATTTGTAGTATAGATTGTTATATTACTTGCCAAATTTCATAGTTCTAGGTCAACGGAAAGTACCCTATAAATTTTGATTGCCTTGAGAGTGTCGAAATATACGTTTTATGCGGCCGTAACTGTTTTTACGTTAATTTTGAAGTCCGATTATTTCACAACCTCAAAGGACTGTAGACTTGGTGTATGGTTTTAATTTCAACTAGATACATCCTCGCGTTCCCGAGATAAAGGGTCTTGACAGACGGACGGACGGACGGAAAACAAAGTGATCCTATAAAGGTTCCATTTTTCCTATTGAGGTACGGAATCCTAAAAACGAGACTGACGTATCCAAGGAGCGACCCGTAGCTAACTAGCGCCACCAATGAAGAAATAATCTTCTATAAAAATGCCTTTTTACCAAAATTCAACGTAATACAAGCTGAAACGCCGTAGTCTCCAAAAATCTAATTTCGACTTATGCACAAAAAACCATAATAAAAATGTATGCTACTTGATAACTATACATAATTTGACTACACTTGAGGTATCAAAAGATAGATCCTTTTGAGTACTTCAAAATAGCTTTACCTTTAATTAGTAACGATAAATTCAGCTTGACGAAAATATATTTTTCGGTGTTATTAAACACAATTAATATTTAACTATGTCGTAATGAAACTAACATAACGGCATTTTGTACTTTTTATCTCTGGAAGTATAAAACTAGGGAAAATTGGGTTGTAGAGTAATCGGCAGAGACTTTCTTCTGATTAAGATGTCATCAACAAGTCAAAACCGATTGGATGGTCGATAACAGCATTTTGGCTTATGGATGGCAGTATAATAATAGTAACTTCCACACAATACAATCACTTGTTCTGATCCAAAACTAGAATACCCTGTGGTGTGATAACCAGGCAAGGACATTACAAACATGGAAATACACCCAAAATGAGGCCATTTGTACAAATGCACGGTGGCCCCCAGTGGGAATCGAACCCACGACCTCCAGCATTGTAATCAGACGTGATACCGCTAGGCCAACGAGGCTGTCAAAGATATTTTTGGAACCCATTAAAGAGGACTTAAATTGGTTTCCGCTATAAATCTTTTCTTCACAAGTTCTTGTCAAAAATGCTTTTAAGTCCTAGGTTCTTGTAATAGCTATCGTAAAAACTTACGGAAGATGATGGCCGTGACCGTATTTACTTCGCGAAATTCTGAATTTCTTCGGGTTAGAAAAATACGGAACCAATTAATACCGGAAATATCATGTATTCGTTGTTTAAACTTAAATTTTCAAACGCTTTATAAAAATCAATTGCACTAAAAAACTCTAAAGGTGAAGTTAAAACTGGTTTCAAAGAGGAAATCCTGCCATAAACTACCTTTAACTCTGTCTTAAGAGTGTTTAGTAATTGTTTTTTCTTTTTATTAATTTAGACTGTTTTGGCTTTATTTATAAAAAAGCGATTCCTCTAAAGCGCTCATCAGAGAAAGCTAATTTAATCTGTGGTTACGTCTTTTTCTTGTAAAGCTGCTACCACAGACTAACGAATCGTGTTTTTTTAAATAAGACTGTTAGACTATTTGTATCACGCATATACACAGTTGGTTCCGATCACCAACATATACACAGTTGGTTCCGATTACCAATGTCGATCTGCATTACACTGAACCAGACAAAACAAAAAAAAAATTACATACGGAACCGGTGTGCTTTTTCAGAGTTCTTTAAACCTCCGAACCTAACTGACATTGGAAAGGAAACTCCGTTCTTTTCTTGGGAAAGCTGATTGTAATCGCGTAGCGGCCGAAGGCACGCGCGGCAGTGCAGTTCCGATTGTAAAGTCCTATTTAGGGACACAGGAACTGCCACAAAAAGGAGATACCGTTAACACACTACCATAAAAAATGAAATGGAACATTTTAACGGCCAATAAATAAATACTGGCGATGGCGAATCGCCATTGCATGGTGCAAGTGCTGCGTCGCACTATAATCCTCAAATTGCAATTAAAGTTTATTGATTCACAAACCCGTGAAAAAAAAATATTTTGGCTACTCCTACGAAACTTAATGTAACTTTTGTTTATTGTTTTTGTTTTTACATACTCAAGATAATTCACTTTTAGAATAAACATTTGCAGTGAATGTTGAGAATGCATATAATATTATGCATGTTTCTTAATACCTGCGTGTAATTAAGAAATAATTGTACGATTTCTATATTTTTTCTATTTTTCTATTTTCTATATTTAGTTATTTTTAATGATATGTTTGTGAATATAAATGTAAAAAATAAAAAGTAAAAAAAAATAAAAATTTAAAAAAAATTGTACGATGCACTGTTTATATTCCTTAATAAATAAAATAAAATCAAACCGTCCGATTTAATGGGGTTGTTTAACAATACAAACTGTTACAGTAAACTGCCGTGACAGTGGAAAACTTCGATTGAGACTCCGCTTAAAAAAAGCTCGATTTAACTGTTGGAGCTGGATTCGAATTGTTTCTGAAGTTAATTTTAAGCTCACTTTGGAACAGTGCACTTAACTTGAACCCAAATTAGTTGTGAATTCTGTTTATTTTAGGCTAAGTTAGTGAAAACCAACATTTATTATTTTTTTATCAAGGGATAAATTACTAACTTAATTCTGGGATCACTTACTTAATTTTTTGTCAGAAGAGATATTCGCTCTTATTTCGTGTTATTCAGTTAATATGTGTACTACATATGAAAGTTTTAGTTTCAGAAATAATTACTGTATGCCTGCAATCTTAACTTGCAACGAGGGCAGCCAAATCGCATGTCTTTAAAGCTAAGCTTTAGACTTGCATAAACATTATCACATCGCCATACCTGCCCTGTTGAATTACAAATTCCGTGAAAATTCCTACCCTGAATCGCAACTTTATTGGGCTTAAACATCCTGGAGGCGATATCGATCGATTAAATTAGTATGCTTTTGGGAGCATAATGTATACATCAGTGTTCATTAGAGTTATGGAATTATTTTATTAAAAGGTAATTTGATAATGAATGCGAATGTGGGTGGAACGGCCGGTAAGGGACGTCCCAGGCGAACATACTTCGACCAAATAGGGGATGTATTAGCAAAGAGCAAGATAAAAAGAACCCAAAAACGGCGTGCGTGCATGCAACGGCTAATTGTGTCCGAGTGCGACCGTTCGGTGCAGGGTGTCTACGATATTTTGCGCCGGGTGGTCGTATTTGGTCATATGTGGCTTGATGTGCTTTGGTTATCGTCCATAATCTAGCACGCTGCCATCACACGTTAAAGGATATGTAACTAGACCATAAGCTTTCGCCATGATATTATAACATGAAATGTTACTTATCTGTTGTGTAATGCAATAAATAAAATAAAATAAAAGTAAGATAAGATAAGAATATTATTTTCACTTCTCATGCTCTAAAAGTTCGTCTTTATGTCGTGCGTAGGCGACATAAAGTCGCTTTTTATGCTCTAGAGCATAAAGTAAAATCTTCGTCGAAGACCAAGGCAATCGCTGCAACAGCCACACGAACATCTTTAACTTCATACAACAACCTCTTTATTTTATTTCGTTTCGTTCGTATTCTAAGACCAAGGCAAAGATACCAACAGCCAAAGATATTTCTCATTGCTCTAATGTAACTTTCAATTTTAATTAAATTAGCATTTACTATATTTACATGTTGCTGTTTCATTTCCTCGCAATCGAAGTGAAAAGTAGAGTGTACAACTCGTCCATAAAACCCATTTTACACTCGACTTTATATCTATCCTCGCTCGCAAGCTCGCTCGGATGGATAAACGTCTCGAGTAAAATGGTGCGTTTTATGCACTTGTTGTACAATCTACTATTATTGAACATCATGACATGAAAATGAATGTTGAGAAAGCGAAAGTGATCTGTCAGGATCGTGGCAAGTGGCAGTCCCTGGTATCTGCCTACCCCCTGCGATACATGCGTATATGTATGTGATTTCACGAGAAGGAATTAAAAAAAAAAAACTAAGCTAAATAATTTTCATATGAAATTAAACGATAGTTAAAGAATAGTACCTTTATTTAAAAGCGGTGATAAAAAAGATCCAACAAATTTTGGACCCGTCTCAGTGCTACCAGTATTAAGTAAAATATTTGGGAAGACTATGTTAGATCAATTACTTACGCAGTTCTATATTAACAACACCTCCATAGTCAGCAGTTTAGTTTTACTAAAGGGCGGAATACAACAGACGGAGTCATGTTACTTAAACATATTTTCAGCGCGTGGGAGGATCACAAGGATGCTGTAGGCGTATTTTCTGATTTATCAAAAGGATTCGATTGTGTAGACCACGAAACGCAACTGTTAATGTTAAGACACTGCAGAATAAAGGGTCAGATTTAGTTTTTTACGTGATGCCATAACTGTTGAGAAATCAACAAAAACCACAAATTATCCAAAACGATAATACAATGCACTCACAACAATGAACATGGAATCGACGCAAAATCGACGCGATGAAGTAAACACAAAAGCATCTAGCTGCCCGCGCCATGCATCAAACGACCCATCATTGAGACCGAATTGGTCAATTAACATAGCGCGTCAATTTGTCTCCGCCCGTTTGAACTTTTTTTCATAAAAAAATGAACTGATCTATGAAATTGGTACGTATAGTATTATTTTAATAACTGAATGAAATAAAGCGTAACTACTGTACTGGTGACAATATAACAAATAAAAAGAAGTCGCAATCTGGGACCGATAACCGATTTATTTGGTAACATATCTACCATTCCGAGCACGAAGCTATTATTTAAGGAATAAAACTATTATTATGAATTAAAGTTGGAATGTTGAGGAAGCGAAAGTCACGATCGTGGCAAGTGGCAGTCCCTGGTCTCTGCCTACCCCTCTGGGATACAGGCGTGAGTTTATGTATGTATGTACTATTATTCTAAGATCGGAGTATTTATTCATCTAATGAACTACAATTTTACTAGTAATCCGTCACTGCTTTTACACATAATTATATTGACATTGTATGGAATCAGGCGTTACCTTGCGGAAATCCATAATAGCATTGAAATGTGAAAATTATTTTGCTAAATTCCGCCGAAATCCCACAAGCACCATGCGGTTAGTTAATGCACCGCCCTTCCTCCCACTTTTTCAAGCACCAATACTTGTGTGAAAAAATGCGTTGCGACGCGTTTCGCCTCTAACACGAGGCATCCTCAGGCTCCGGTGGTCAGTCGACCTTTTGAAGTAATTTTCACATTTTAATACACATTAATTTGATAATTCATACCTGGGGACTCTTTTTGTTTATCTATTGATTAGATGATACAGGTTGGTGATAAATATAAACTTTGCTGACAAGAAATACAGTCCCCATATATTAATCTGTAGAATACTAAAGTACCCGATCCGGCCACCATAACAACGGTTTTTAATTGTTTTTTTCAATGTCATAATCTTTAAAACCTATTTAGAGGCTAAAATACCACCCAGGCCGCGACTTGAACCCGCGACCTCTGGCTAACCGTGCCGGCGCTCTCCCAACTGAGCTAATGGGTAAGTACAGGCATCGGCGAAATTTCGAGCCTCCTTAAAAACTTCTCTATACCTACTACGTACAGGCAGCGACATAAGGTCATAATCTAAAACGTTAATTTTCATGAAGGGGTATATCAATGACTAAATTACACAGTCAGTTAATTATTCACGTCTTTTTTTGTTCCTAACCAGTTAACCCAGAACCAAAACCAGAAGTATTTATAGGAAAATCACTAAGGCAACGATATAAAAATGCAATATTTATCACATGTTAACGGATTAACGATTAACGTTAACCTGCGTTAAATCTTCCGAAATTTAACGCTTAAACGAAGTTAATTATTTTAATAACGGATTAGCGATTAGCGAAGTTAACTGTTTGATTAACGGTGCCCAGCTATGGATTATAGAGAGATAGATAGATGGATAGAGAACACTTTATTGTACATAAAAATGGAAATTACACAGATATTTCAATAATGGATTAGCGATTAGCGAAGTTAACTGTTTGATTAACGGTGCCCAGCTATGGATTATAGAGAGATAGAGAGATAGATAGATAGATAGATAGATAGAGAACACTTTATTGTACATAAAAATAGAAATTACACAGGTAATTTCTTAACCTTAACATTTCTTACCTAAGAGTACAGACAATATACATACTTATATGATTACAAAAATGCACTACTCCGTCTGCATAAAATTTGGTAGTCTTATTTACAAAAAACATGATTCCTTTAAACGCCGATTAAAATAGTCTGTGGTGGAGATTTTATAAGGAAAGGCCGTAACCACAGATTAAATAAACTGTCTCTTAGGAGTGCTTTAGAGGAATCGTGTTTTTATAAAGTATTTATTCACAGAAACACTTTTCCGTACTTTCTCAACTGTGACTCTTTCGCCATACGTCTAAACCAGCAAAAGCTTCCTCCTCCCACAAAGACTGCCATTTTTACGAAACGGCCACCCAAATAAATTTAATGGGCAACAAAGTTGTTTGCCGAACGTAAAATCGGGCATCACCCAAGCAATGTTTACGTACCGAGCTGTGGCAGTATCCCATAAAATTTGGCTTCCTTACCAACGAAGCTGACAAACATCGACCAGTTCCGATAGACCTCTGAAACTCGAGGAGGATCTCAAGAAATCACAACAATGGCCTGGTCACCGTAAACTGGTGACAAAGATTGTGTAGCGTTTGGTTAGAGCATGCGAAATAAACTATGATAAAACGACGGTTCTACGGCTAACATGGTACGCTGAAGGTAGTCTTTAGCGCTAAATCCCACCGTTTAAAAATTTCACTGGATTTACTGGCTAGAGTTTAATCTAAACAAAAGCCTTACTTACAAAACGCTGCAAAAATATTATTATTATTAAATAATGTATGAAAACCACGAGGGAGGCCTATGTCCTGCAGTGGGCGTCAAATGGCTGATGATCATGATGATGAAATAATATATTGCTTGGACGACAAGTTTCCATACAAATGCGTACTTAATGTTTAGTATCATTTTCTACCACTCAAACTTGTGGAAAGTATTGCTTGGACAGGTAATAGAAAATGGGGCCTTTTACATCCATGAGATATCTGCGGCGTCTAGTCACAGCACATAATTATAAAGAGTAAAATAAAAACAGAAACTGCGACTTAATGAACGTGTAAAAATAAACTCTAAACTTTGTGTTTTTAAGTTTGGCCATCACTTAACAGAGTTTAAATTATTATTCTAGAACCTAGTTGTTAACGAGTGCGAGCAGAGCACGAGGAATATTAATTTTGTTCGCACAGTCTAAATTAATATTGCAACTGCAACACCCTAAAATCACCTTCATTAAATTTAATAACATGTGACTAAAATTAATTAAATTTATCCGAATGTCACATAAATAAACTACAATGTAACAAAAGATAAGTCTGTTGAACTAGGGGGTGGAATGTTAACGAGCGCGAGCAGAGCGCGAGCACCTTATTAGCGGGTATAAACCAAGCAATATAAATTTTGTTTACACAGTCTCAATAAATATGATGGCTACCGGCTTGGTTGTTATCGACATTAAGGCAAGGCCCATTCATCGGTAATCACCGCCCTATGGTCACCAATAGATCACCGGCTGTGATGTATTATCTTAGACTTTGTTTCGCACTGTTTTATCGGTTTTTGGCGGCTTTCCCACGATGAACCTATTCGTGATAAGAAGAAGAAGAAGAAGAAAGATATTTATTGTAGATACAAGATACATCACAGAAACAAAATAAGCAGATAAGTAAGGCCCATACTCTCTCTCTGAGAGAAGGCCTGTGCCCAACCTACGAGAATATAAGCTGAATTATTTTGCACCAAAATAAATGATCTTCGAGAAAAAAAACTAAAAACCTACATTACTGGAATTCTGGGAAAATGGTTCAAAGTTTTTATTTGCACATAGTGCACAAAATGAGGCTACGTATGTTTTTAGGGTTCCGTACACCGTACAAAAAAACTCGTGCGTCTGTCTGTCCGCCCAGTTGTGGTAGTTAATTTGCTCCGAATCTACTGGACCAAATGAGGTGAAATTTGGTAGGATGGTGTAATTCTATGATCCAAACATAGGTGTTTAAAGTAAATAACGATATATTTTTTAAAATAAGGGTCATTTTCGGGGGACAAAATAGGAAATAAAAAAAGAAGTTTTGCACACCTTCCACCCTGATCTCCGAAACCGCTTAGTCTAAAATCTTGAAAAAAATACAATTGCTTGTATATTACAGGAAAACCTATAAGATTTCTATCAATTGAAAATAAAGCGGTAAACTCAATATAATGCGTTCACTTACGGAAAATGGTTCACTAAAACATCGCTAGATAGCGCTAGTAGTAGTGAACTTGCATCTTGAATAAAAACATTTGACTTTGGCATTGTACGGAACCCTCTCTACGCGAACCCACTGGCACTTGGCCGATTTTTTAGGAACGCAAATCAATCAAAACTTTTTTGTTGTGTGGAACCCGAACAAATAGTTTTTCAGACGCAGTCACCGTCGTATTCTTGCCATTTTGGCGTAATACAATATATTTACGTCGATATTGTCACCTTCATAATATTGAAACGACACGCGCACACGTTAATTCACTGAGATAGATCGAGATAAACCGAGATGATGCGTGCGCGACAACTAAGCGTACGGGTCGTTGGAACCTGTGACGCTTACGCATCAAGCGTATGGCGCTAGTTCGTGCCCGTTTTTGGAACCTGCGCACTAAAATCACTGTAACTTCGTCATTTCTTATCCGGTTTTGATATTTTTTTCGCACATTTCTTTTTATGTATCTATATAACTGCATACTTAGTTCAAAGCGTGCATGATCCTCATTACAGTTAGCGCGTGGTATTGCAAGTAAAACTTCACAAATGTACGTGATGTAGAAAATAAAGTCATTGGTAAATGCCGGGATTCGAACTCACGACTTCCCGAATGTGAGACGGCTAACTACTATAATTATACTCTTAGTTATTATCAGACCAACTAAAAGCCACATTGACATGAAACCTTACGTGGGCGGGATATCTCGCAGTCTAAAGTACAAGGATTACCGCGATTGATAATCTCGATTCGGAGTCAAAGTGCTAAGCTGTGTTGAACTAAAATTAGTGGTTAACTACTATACAATGGGGAACTTGCGTCAGACGTGGCTAGACTTAGATTGAACTGGCATCGCTTTTATAACGTAGAAGACATAGAAAAAAATCAAGAAAAATAAAAAAAGATCATTCAAATATTTTTTTCAGGGTTTTCAGGATCCCAAAAAAATTCGAAAAATTACCAATAATAATTTCGCAACGTTGAACTAGAGTTAAATCACTATGATTATGTTTAAACATGTATTATTTATGTTCCTTTCTCCATAATTCTGCACAACAATTATCTATACAACATTTGAATATTTCAAGAGTCTACCTACCCTTTCAATATTTATTTTAATTTAATTGAATTATTTATTTATAAGGTGAATATACAACTAATTATTCTGTGACAAGCGACTACCTGTTATTAATGTTATTGATGTTATTAATATCGAGCGAAACACGGCCAAAAATACTTACGTTGTATGGGAGCCCCACTTAAATATTTATTTTACTTTAATTTAATTATTTATTTTGAAGGTGAACATACAACTATGAATATTTCAAGCATCTACCTGTTGCTTTTATTAATATCAAGCAAAAAAACGGCAAATAAATCACCTTTGTTGTATGGGAGGCGCAATAAAATATTTATTTTATTCTATTTTTAGCATTTGTTGTTATAGCGGCAACGAAAATACATTATCTGTTAAAAATTCAAGTGGTTAGATATCACGGTTCATGAGATACAGCCTGGTGACAGACAGAGAGACGGACAGTAGAGTCTTAGTAATAGGTTCTCTTACCCTTTGGGTACGCCCCAAAAACATATCAGATTTCATTTTTTCATTGAATTCTAAACGTTTTAGTCACCCCTTAATTAAAAATAAACATAAAACATAAACATTTACATACAGACACATACATTGCTTTTGGCCCCACACTAAGATACCCAGTGTCGTGTGAACCAGAAACAACGACATCACAAACATGTAAACATCCAAGACCTGGGTTTTTTCTTTCCCCAGCCGGGATTCGAACCCGGGACCTCTCGCATGGTATGACGGGTAAACGGGTTTTGGGCCTGACACTCCTTAACACAGATTAATATTAATCTAGCAAGGGTGTCAGCTCGTCTCCCTCCTTAAATGTACTGTACCAAATCTTTATATTATATCGCTTCACCGTACTTAGGTACATTAAGTGTGTTCGTACATTTCTCTTTGGATTAAATGATATTTGATTTGATTTGTTTTTTCCAAAGGTAGTAAGAGGCTAAAAACATTATTATACAAGATAATTCGAATATTGATAAACGCTTTGACATCATAGTTTGAGTCCGATTTGCATGGTGCGTTTTTGACTAGAATGACTTTTCGACCGGTCACATTACGAAAAGTATTAGACGTAGAGAAAAACAAATAAGCCCGGCATTTATCTTTTAACATGGCCTTTCCGATTATATTAAAACGATTTTTTATGCAAGTTCTCCATTACATGAATAATTTGACCCTTTGTCTAAGATCGTCTTACCACTGAACTACTAAAATAACGCTCTCCAGCAATCTCAGAATAGCAGATTATATCGCATGTTTTGCTGGAAAGGGGAGTTTACTTATCAATACTTACAACTTAAGCCTGGTTTTGACGGCCTTCGCACACGGTGTACAGTTTTAGTTGATTATGACGACACACTCGGTCCGAGCGCACTGACCGTCGTCATAATCAACTAAAACTGTACGCAAACGGTCCGAGTGTACAAGACCGTCAAAACCCGGCTTTACTTTTAATTTCATCATTATATACATAAACTTACGCCTGAGGGGAGTTCTAGAGGGCCCGAAGCCTGCGTGCTATGCATAGCGTTTACTTTGTGTTTCTGTGACAATTTAAATAAATGTCTTCTTCTTCTTTCTTGTTTTCTTCTCTAACGATTAAATTGCTAATGAATGTTAATAAAACGAAAGAAGTCTGTCAGCATCCTGGCAACTGGCAAACCGTCTCTGTCTACCCATCCGGGATACAGGCGTGAGCTTACTTTAATCAGATTGTTAATTGCATATACACCATCAGCTCTTTGTTCAATTTCATGTTTCTTTTGCCCCATACACGTATACAATTTTGAGATTACGAAGAAATATCACCTGTCCCATACATTTGAATGCCACGAGTTATGTATTACTTGTGAGATATTGGTATAACACGGATTTCACAACTTTTTACAGTAGAGGAACTGAGTTGCGTGACTTGTTTTTTTTACAAGTTATATTTTTGATGCATAAGCAGCCTATATACGTCCCACTGTAGGGCACTGGCCTTCTCTCAGTGAGAGAGTGTGGGCTTAATCACCATGCCTGCCCACCGCGGATCGGCGATTTCAAGCTCTGAGGTATATCAATAGCTCAGACACTCAGGTTTCCGCGCGAGGTTTCTTCACCGTTAGCGAGTGGTATTGCTACTATAACTTCACAAGTGTACATAAAGTCATAGGTATGTGTTATGCCATCAATAACAGGCGGTGGTAGCCTAGTGCGTAGAACATCGGACTCGGAAGCGGGAGACCCAGGATCGATCCCCAGTGCGGGCATGTAACTATGACTTGGTTTTCTAAGTTGTGT
This sequence comes from Yponomeuta cagnagella, assembly GCA_947310995.1. Lineage (NCBI taxonomy): Eukaryota > Metazoa > Arthropoda > Insecta > Lepidoptera > Yponomeutidae > Yponomeuta > Yponomeuta cagnagella. Next base: position 12,521,364 of record OX371277.1, read on the forward strand.
ATATTTGTGAAGTTATAGTAGCAATAAACCTCGCTAACGGTGAAGGAAAACATCGTGAGGAAACCTGAGTGTCTGAGCTATTCACATAGCTCAGCGCATGAAATCGCCAATCCGCAGTGGGCACGCGTGGTGATTAATCCCATACTTTCTCCCTGAGAGAAGGCCTGTGCCCTACAGTGGGACGTATAAAGGCTGCTGTATGTACATGAGTATGTTATGTTACTAAAGGAATGGTTATCAAGTTCTGCCTTATTTCAATAACACGTTGTATACGTTTCCTATTGAGTCATACGAACTATTAATTAACAACATATTCTTGACAGTGTCGTAACGTTAATCAGGTCGTCGGTGATGGTTAATGGAGAAATGCAATTGTGATAGTTACATTTTATTACTGTGATCTGTATTTATGAAGGGCGTCTGTTAGCTTATTGTCTCTGGGAAGATAAAACGTTCCAGCTAAAGCAAGAGGTACTTGGAGGAAATTTTTCAATGTCGCTCAAAATAAGTCGATTATGATTCAATTAACTAAGAGAGCTGTACAGTACTTGGCTCGTCGTAGGTCCCGTCTTGAGTTGAGTTTAAGTGACGTAGAAATAGAAGAAACTCGATCCAAATGTAGTAGAATAATATATTGTATTGGTAAATCTACAGATAAGTAGGATATTGACGGTTCCTCTCTCTAGTACAGTAAAAGATAGAATAAATTATATACGAGATTACCTAACAATGTAAACTGCTTAAGAAGCCTAAAGCCAATAGGTACTAAAGCAGGAAAAACTAGGTTAAACGCGTTAGCAAAATCTGCGACGTTTGATCGTACGAGAGCCAAAATAACAATTTTTATTGCGAAAAGTCTTCATAAGCAGCCTATAATATACGTCCCACTGTAGGGCACAGGCCTTCTCTCAGAGAGAGAGTACGAAACTTGCGAAAACTCTAGTGTTGAGTAATGTTTTTACTTATATTTTAACTGTTATACAAAATTCAGTAGCATTTTAATTTAGTTACAACAATTAACTAATCAGCGGGGTAACGCTGCCAGCCTTTCAGGCACCTTATTGGCCGACGGCAGCGATTTGTCCTCAATTTTGTACTTACGTTCCTAGTTTTATTTATTATACGTTGATTATTTAGTCTGTTATTGTAACATTGTGTAAATAGTTATTTAATCAGATGCGACCCCGTTACAATAACTTTGTTATTATTTAATAATCTGCGTTTAGCCTGAACTATGTCGGCAAATTGGGCAAATGTTTTCCTTTATTACACAATCGCTTTCAGCATCGATCAATGGGTTGCTCATATTGTACTTACGCGAGTACGTGCTGTAATTGAAACCAATTTCCTATAAAAAACTTTGCTTTTTTTATTTGGTCAATAATAAACGTATATTTCGTTCATTCATTCGTAGATCAACGCAGAAGGGAATCATTATTTTTGTTATCAAATGTTTAATCGGTATACACAGTCCCATTAGGTAAATTATACGAAACAAAAAATTTTGGAAAAAAGAAAACACAAAAGTTGATTTATGTAGGCACATGATAGAACTTCAATTAACTCACCAAATAAAGTGATTGAAACTAATCAATAATTTATTTTTATAAAAATGAAGTACGACTTTGTTTTAATAAAAATTGATTTAAAAAAGCTTTTGCTTGCTAAAAGTGGTTAAATTATTTATATTGAAGAAACGGATTTTAGGTTATCCAAACCTTGCATTCACTTTAGCACCGCTTAAAATAAAAGCCTCCACCTACTCCGTTGCGTTAATGTTTTATAATAATAATTTCACAACGTTGAATAAAAGATAAATCACTTCGATGCCTATACGTTAAAGAATGTATTCTTTATGTTGCTATCTCCATAATTTAAAGATAAAGATCTGAAAGACAGAAATGTAATCACAACTGAGGTCTTTAGCGATGAAATAAAAAAACCAGCTAAGTGCGAGAGTGCAAGTCGAATTCACGCACGACGGGTTCCGTACCATTAGGTATCTATACAACATTTGAATATTTCAAGCGTCTACCTGTTGCCGTTATTAATATAGGGCAAAAACGGCATAAAAATTACGTTTGTTGTATGGGAGTCCCACTTAAATATTTATTTCATTCTGTTTTTAGTATTTTTTATTATAGCGGTGACAGAAATACATAATCTGTGAAAAATTCAACGGTCTAGCTATCACGGTTCATGAGATACAGCCTGGTGACAGACAGACAGAAGGACGGACAGTGGAGTCTTAGTAATAGGGTCCCTTGTCCTTTGAGTACGGAACCCTAAAAAAGCCCCCACCTAGGGAATAAAAGGAATTCAAATCTCTAGGTCTACTGGTTTAACCTCTGAGTCTTTCAGATTTTCAGCCAGCCACGTTACCGTTGAATAGAAAGAAATCTCCATGTTGTCTCTACTATGTTTAACAATGTGTTCTTTATGATCCTTTCTCCATAATTTGTTAATGTTATCACAACTTTTACATGCGGTTATATGGAGCAGTGCTGTTTTCATAGGCCATTACTGGAGTATGTGTGTATAAAGTTTGTAGGTACATTTGATTGCATTTACGAGAACGTAAATAGTACATTGTACACCGACGGGAGGAAACGGTCTATTTCTGTTTGCGAGTATATATTTTATGTAAAGGGAACTCGAGAACCGAAATACAACTTTCTCCCGAGTAGATACATAGTGCTTTATACTACACCTACGAGGAAAATAAAATTATTTAGAATAACTAAAAGCATACTGTTAAATTATCAATTTAGCAAAAAACTAAATTTAACAAAACAATAGTTATTTGTTATGCAAGGCTGCAAAGTTAATTTTTGGCGCGAGTACCTTGTATTGAAACCTGAGCAAGCGAAGGATTCTAGGATTGAGCCACGAGCGAAGCGAGTGGTTCAAATATAGAATCCTGAGCGTAGCGAGGGTTTCAAAGGTACGAGACGCTAAATAACTTTGCTGCCGAGCGCAACACACAACTTTTCACCTCACTAAAGCGAGGAAAATGTAATGTGCAAGAAAAACAGCTTTAATAAATATTAAATTACTGTTTATTTATTTCAAAAATTAAAAGTAAAATTATGTACTACAATTGGTAATATTGAAAGCTAAATTTTTTTTTTAAATCAAATTTTCTTGCCGTCCAGTGCGATTCTTTAAATGAGGCTGGCGCATGACATGAAATAAGTATTTGCATTTCAATCATCAATGGACTGGCTGCAGAGAATATAAACTATTACGAAACCAATGAGGTTCTATATATATGTAATTTATTGTACGAAACCTTTATTGAATAAAAATATTCGAATTTTAAAAACACTTTCCACGCTAGCGGATAAAGTGCGATTTTCCACGCAGATTTCGAATGATAAACAGAGCTTTTACGAGCTAGTGAGGTGAAAAACAAATTTCCGTCCTTGTTTTTTTTTCGTTGTGCAGAAAAAGGCTACCAGCCTCCTTTCATTGAAAATCGTGTAGAAAAAAAATTTCCCATCTATTTTTATAATTATTTGATCGTAAAACCTTTTTGAGATTGAACGTTAGTATTGGTTTTATGTTCGCTGCTAAAAAACAAAAGAATGCTAGCAGGGCAGGGCCTTTAGTATAAAACATGCGACATTATCGGAAGTCGCCTGTCAGTGTCAAAATCCGTTTCTCAAGGTGTGATATGACGTCATTGGGCTATAAAAGAGCCATGCATTTCTAGCGTTCATTACTTAGTGGCAGGAAATGTCGAGACTATTATAAAAATACTCGTATTTATCGCTAGAGTCGAGTGAATTGTCGGGCTCAAGCGTGACGTTGACGACCTTTCCGAACATATCGCTGCATCATAAGGGCCCAGGAATGGATTTCATACAACATTCCTGCCCTGCTACGGAGGGCTAAAATTAAATTTCATATAACTTTTCCCGCCGCACATTTATAAGGGAGAAATTACGAACTTTGTAACCCATTTATGAACGAGCAATGAGACACTTTCTGAGTAAGTGTAGTATAAATATTATTATCATCTAATCTCAAGTGTTATAGATGATTAGTCCAATAATTTGGAAATGGCTGTAAAAGTAAAATCTGATTATTCTACAATAAAGTGTCAGCTACGTTACTATACTATCTACGTTATTAGTTGTAAAACTTAATCACAAATTAATTGAACATAGATTGAATTATTTGCATCAAATAGTAAATATTCCCGAACAGGTTTTATAAACTGATTTTAAAAATCGATAAGTATAAAAGTAACAACACAGATCAGTAACTTGATACGATTTAAGTGGGAGCACCTATGACTCTTCTACGTATAGCAGAGTGGCACTACTTGTATAGCGAATCATATTAAAGGTAGCCTTCTGACAGGCTTTGGAGTCTAATGCACACATCGTTTCTCAATATAATTATATCAGTGAATGCCCTAGTAGTGTATACTGTACGAGAGATCTCATCATCTTTGATTGCAACCAGAACGCCACTCTTCAAGTTCAAACACTACAGAATTTCAGCTGCAGAATATTGCACCGCCGCTGGCATACGCTGCCATCGCCGCCGTCCTCACTAGTCAAAGCATCGTTCTTCGTCATACGTAGGTTAGATGCATGGGTCATTTCTCAAACGTGTTTCATCATCCACCCATTATGTCCCCACCGAGGGGCACGGGTCCCTTCCCTGAGGAAGGCATAGGCCATACTCCACCACGGGGGCCAAGTCCGGATTGGTGGAGGCTTGTAGACTAGTGGCTCGTCTACTGTCAGAAGTTGTCAAGCCGCCCTAAGGCCTCTGACTTGGCTTAACGACTGCCATCTATCGACGGCAGCCGGCACCAACAGCTTAACGTGCCTTGCGAAGCACGGAACCGCTCGGAAAAATGCCACTAGCGTTAGGCATAGACGGCGACCCATCCATGCACTGAACGCGCCCTGTGTTGCTTAACCTTCGTGATCGTTTAAGATCACTCAGGCAGCCGGGGCTACGAGCGATTCAAACGTGCAAACGTGTTTACAACAACGAAACAAATTTACAAATTCTGTATAGGAATTTTAGAACTAAAATCGTTACGAAAAATCTTTACCGCAAAGCGGGCACAAGGAACCTTGCCGTGGTGAGGCCGAAGGCCGAGCTCCGTTCAGGATGAGGCTGAAGGCCGACACTATACTTATTCCCATGCCCAAGTAACAGCGCAAAAGCCAGACGGGACAAATTTGCGTCGCCGAACACCGAGCCCTGCGACGTGGGCACGAGGAACACCGCCGCGGCGAGGCCGAAGGCTGAGCTCCGTTCAGGCCGAGGCCGAAGGCCGATACTAAACATGTTTCCAAGCACAAGGCCCAACTACAAATTAGTGTCTAGTGAGGCAACAACAACAACAATAAAGCGAATGCGAAGTTTATACTTTGTTATTCCTACCTTCTCTTTACTAACTACGCTGCGTTTCGCATTAGTTACTTTCAGCATACTAATTATTTCCTATGTGTTCACCGTTTATTGCCCATACTGAGGGTGACTTTAACGATCGTTTTGAATGTACAACACGTTTTACTGCAGGCCTTTTTGTTTAGGACTAGATAATTACTTCATAGAACGCAGATTGCTTATTTTATGGGTTAGTTAACTAGAGCTCACAAATTAGGTTCCAATAATATGCCTCCGTAGTGAATATCATCTGAATAAAATATACAGAGTGTGACGTAAAAATAATTAGTTTGTAATAATTACGATAATGTAATGCAATATAATGTAATTCCTGGTGTATGTAGCAGTAAAGAAAACTCTATCTATCTCTTTACAAGTGAAGCTAATAAAAGCGTAGCAATAAAGAAGAAAATAGGTATGTTATTAAGAAAGACAAAGAAAACGCTCTTATACCTACTAAAGAGATTAAGGAGATTCAAAAATACTCTCAACACCTAAAATTCAATAAATGTCTTTCTTCTTAAATATAAAATACCTCCTTGGTAAAAGGTTTTCCTAACCTAATTGAACTTTTATTATTATTTTTGTGTCTCTGTTATCGATACTCTTCGCAGTCTATAGTCTAGACTCGACTCTACATAGCAGAGTAAAACACTCTACACTACAGGTTAGAATATCTTAGCAGAGTAGCGTGCTTGAAATTAAATAATAACAGCAAATCATCATCATAAGCAGCCTGTATACGTCCCACTGTAGGGCACAGGCCTTCTCTCAGAGAGAGAGTATGGGCTTAACTACCATGTGTGCCCACCGCGGATTGGATAACAGCAAATAACACACTAAAATTAACTGTATTAGGTATTGTTGTACGTATTAGGTATTGACTGCCTCGTTGGTCTAGCGGTATCACGTCTGATTACCATGTCGGAGGTAGTGGGTTCGATTCCCACTGCGAGCCTACAAATTTCTATAAGAGATTTCTACAAATGGCCTCAGTCTGGGTGTATGTCCATGTTTGTAATGTCTTTGTCTAGTTACCATAGCACAGGGTATCCTAGTTTGGGACCAGGACAAGTGATTGTGTTGTGTGGAAGTTATTATTATTGAACCCAATTACGATCAAGTGATTTCGTGGGAAGTAACCGCAGTTTTAAACATTAGCGGTCTTGTTTATAAAAGCATGATTCCTTAAAACACTTCTCAGAGCCAATTTATTTAATCTGTGGTTACGTATTTTCCTTTTAAAATCTCCACCACAGACTATTTTAATTCACTTTCATCGAGTGTATTAAGGAATCGTGTTTTTCGAAATCATCATCATCATCATCAGCCATTTGACGCCCACTGCAGGACATAGGCTTCCTTCGTGGTTTTCATAACCATGAGGGGTTTGCCATAATCGCCACGCTCGGCAGGCGGATTGGCTATCCCAGTATGCGGTTGGAATCTCAGGAAGACGCTGCTGCCCATCTCCCGGTAATTGATTTCCTTAGTCGCCTTCTACGACATCCACGGTTTTTCTAAATAAGACCGTAATAACGTATCTATTACGTATCATATCAACTGAAATGCCAAAAAAGTACAAATTAATGAAGCTAGCGCATTCATGTTTTTGTATTTGTTTGCCAATTTTATTTTTCAGCCTGAGACGAAAACGAAACAAAAGAAAATGCCGACGATATAAACTCGCCTCTAGCCCCGCGGTCGGATCCAACTCATGTACGTCATTAAGCTGCAATGTTAATTTCCAATCGCATCCAACGTGTAATGCGATTCTCTGGCCGTTCAGAGCATTTTGAGGTCTGTTTCAATGGCGCTTATGATTACTATAGCAAATAACCTCACCAGTTAAGTGGCTATTAGGCACAGAATCGATCAAAAGTGTGTGGTATTTTGGCTTTGATTTCGTAGACTTAATTATTCTCAAAAGTGTTGAGCAACTTGAGCCGTATTGATGCTGCTTTCGTTACCGCTAATGATGCTTCCGCTTAAAGGTTAGATTTTTTATTACTTATTTAGGTAGGTAGGTATTTATTTTATATATGTAGCCCGCTTTAAAAGTTTGTTGGGAATTTTGTATGTAGCCGACGATATTATTAAAAGCCTCAACATGTCCATCTTAATTCCGAAACGTACAAAAACCTAAATTTGGATGTAGTAACGTAGCAGGCTGTCAAAAAACTGGCCTGTGACTGAAAAAACTGGAGTACGTGAAAGATGTTGTGCCGACAAGAGTCCGACTCTTAAATACAAGTATAATTATACTATAGTTGACTGGCTCGTTGGCCTAGCGGTTAATCTCTGATTACCGTGCTGGATGTCGTGGATTCAATACCCACTGGGACCCGCCGTTCGTTTGTACATATGGCCTCAGTCTGGGTGCATTTCCATGTTTGTGATGTTTTTGTCTGGTTACCATAGCGTAGGGTGTCTTAGTTTGGGGCCAGGACAAGTGATGGTGTTGTGTGGAAGTTATTATAATAATAATATCAGCCTTATGATGATAGAAGCTCATTGCAAGTGTTAGGTTTTTGCGTCTGTGGCGAGCACATGTCAACTCTGCACGCGCACTAAAAACTCCGACATTCCTGCATCGCGCAAGCAAAATCTTTCACATGACATACCATAAATATAACGTCCGACAAACATCAGTCGGACCGGCCGTCCCCAGGCATACGATCTGCCTGGCGGGAAATTTCCCTTTATAGTGGAAGAGCATGATCACTCGCTCTTCCCTATAGTGGTAACCCTCGACAGAACAATGTCAACCTTCCTTCGCTCTTGCAGCACCCCACATACAATCAGTCTCAAAGCAAGGCCAGCATCCTCTTCCCTCTCACCTCATCAGTTCCACTACAGTCAACGCACCGAATACTAGTACTGATGGTGATCTCCTCCAAACCCTCGGCACGGCAGCCACACACCAACGGCGTGCCGGTGGTACAGCAGCCTTCACTGGTTACTACAACATGCGCGGTCCCCATGGTACTGTCGCCGGTGAAGTGACTGTTAGCCGCCGAACAGCCTCAACCGCTAGTCGACTTACTGACTCAGCGCTTCGATTCCTATCAGACCTAGCTATGCGTAGCTACGGTCTTGAAGGGGAGTGTTGTGGCGAGCACATGTCAACTCTACGCGCGCACTATAAACTCCGACATTCCTGTATCGCGCAAGCAAAATCTTTCACATGGCATACCATAAATATAACGTCCGACAAACATCAGCTGAACCGGCCGTCTCCAGGCATACGATCTGCCTGGTGGGAAATTTCCCTTTATAGTGGGAGAGCACGATCACCCGCTCTTCCCTATACGTCAAATGAGCGAAATTTTGTAAATTCCCGATTCCATGGGATAAGCCATGATTGCATTTTGACACATTTCTCGTTAGATCAATAACGTCCACGTTAATTTAATTTACGTATTGGAAGAGCTGATATACGGGGTCCAATAAAATTTAACTTAATTGCCGAGTATTAGAGTTAATTTACATTCAGACAAGTGGCTGTATGCTGGACGAAGGCATTTAAGTTTGATTGATAGCTCGACAATGTATTCGGAGTGATTATTTTGGTGATTGTGGAGCTACGAAAATAAAATGAAGCTAGCGATGCTACGGGTTTCGTTTTTTAGTACTTTTTTGTTAGCTATATCGGTAGACGTATCTATTGAAAAGTAAGTAGATAAGATATAAAAATACCGTTTGGCGCCGGATTAAGAATAGCGTCACTCCATTTCCTTCCGAGGATATTGTAGAAGGCGACTAAGGAAATCAATTATCAGGAGACGGGCAGCAGCGTCTTCCTGAGATTCCAACCGCACACTGCGATCGCCAACCCGCCTGCCAAGCGCGGTTATGGCAAAACCTCTCATGGTTATGAAAACCACGAAGGTGGCCTATGTTCTGCAGTGGGCGTCAAATGGCTGATGATGATGATGAAGATATAAAAATCTGTAAAAGTTGTAATGGGTACCTAAATCCTTTAAAAAACCGGCCAAGTGCGAGTTGGACTCGTGCACGAAGGGTTCCGAACCATTATCGGACATTAGACACAAAAATCGAGAAAAAACGGTAATAAATCACGTTTATTGCAGAAAAAACCGTGAAAATTTGAACAAGATAAGGGAATTCTTTTAAGAATGCTTATTTTGTAACAGAGCAGTCTAGGTCACAAAATAAGCACTCGCATTTTGCCTCATTTAATATACCGAGATGCAAATGGGGTAGCTCCTATTTTATCAGTTGCGCCCACATTTTTCCATCTTGCCTCCTCCATTTTGTGTTTGAACGTAGCACTGTTTTATATTCAGCTCATTTGAATGTTATGCAATTAGTAGTCAGGAGTGGAAATGAGGCCATATTAAAACAAACCTTTTTACGGACGTCGCGTCGTCGCTTGCTATGCGGACAGTGGAGGATCATCGTGTTAAATTTAATTGTTGCTCTCCGAGTTGAATAATAATGCCCGCAACCGCGACACGAAATAAAAGAGTAGGTGTAGGTACCAGCAAAACAACACGAGGTTTCTTTTAAAATAGTCCAATTATAGATTTGCGAGACGGAGCGAAACAGAAATAAAAATATATAGTTTTATTTTATTATTATTTAAATTTATTGCACCAAGTGAATATTGTACAATAGGCGGGATTAATACTAATTAGTATTTTATTCTAGCCAACCAATGAATGGGTGACGGCAGAAGGTGGGGGGTAGTGCCAAACCGAGAAATTAAGGAAATACTATTTTAAATAAAACAAGCAAAATAAAAATATGCTATATAAAGCAGAATAAGAGCATCTATCATTTATAAACTTTTATAGTGAAATAATACTTATAAATTCATCATCATCATCAGCCATTTGACGCCCACTGCAGGACATAGGCCTCCCTCATGGTTTTCCTAACCATGAGGGGTTTTGCCATAATCGCCACGCTTGGCAGGCGTGTTGGCGATGGCAGTAAAAAATGTGGAACGCTTCACGATTGCGTGGCATCCTTGCACTTATAGATTAAACTAAACAAAATAAATAAACATACATTTATATGTAGTATAGAGAGTTAGATACATAATATAATTATTGTGTGTGAAACAGAAAACAAACAATCAATAACATACAGAATAGGTTGACAGTGTAGATCTAGAATGTCACCCAAAGCATACGCACACTTAAGATCAGGAAAATGTTAACAAGCTTACAAAGCAAGACGATTTAAACTAGTTTTATTTTAATAAATATAAAATGTGAGATTTTATCAGTTTGATTGATTTCGGAAGCTGAAAAAAGTTTTCTTTTTTTTACATATAGACTTTGTCTTGTCTATTTGCAATACAAATAGAGCGGCGGCAGTGCTGCGGTAGAACGCCAGCCTCATATTCTGGAGGCCGTGGGTTCGAATCCCGGCATGTACCAATCACTTGGTTTTCTAAGTTATGCACATTTGTAAAGTTGTAGTAAGAATACCACTTGCTAACTGTCAAGAAAGACTTCGTGAGTAAACCCTAGTATCTGAGGTATTTACATACATCAGCGTTTGCCACGTACAATAAGGCTCAACTATTCCCCGCACACGGGCCACCGGCCGCAACTACAAAACGCGAGCACCGGCATATTTCCTGTAGTTTTCATACGTTTTATATGACCTCGCTGCACACGGTTAACGCCCGTGGCCGCCACACGCTACAAATGCCCTAGGGTTGCCGCACATGGGCCACCGGCAAGCCACCGGCCACAATATCAAATTGCCGCCACCGGCGTATTTCCATACATTTTATTTAACTAAAATTTTTCACACAAAACCCTATTTAAATAATGACCTAAGTGACATTTAAAAAGTGGTGCAAGTCGGCCTTGGACGTAAATATATCTAGTATACTTCTAGATATACTAAATGAATACTGAAGAATGCACCTAGCACTAGTCTAATATAGGAAATACTATGTAAGTTTTTCTATCTTATAGATAGTAAACACATTAAGTGAGCAATAAATCTCAAATAGTATTTAACATAAACAACATAAGTGCGAATATAGAATAAAAAGTTGTATTCATTCTACTTGCTTACATATATCTAACATCTTCACCGTAGTCACGTAATTAACAGAACTCCGCGAGATACCCCAAGCTTGTTGCGTACAGTTGACAGCACTAACGCTCTTACACAGCATATGCACTCTATGTATTTAGGGGCGACCCAAAAGGCCAACAAAAAAACGTTTTCACAAAAAATTTAGAACAAACATAGCATAAACTCACGTCACAAAGACCACTTCCATGATCCAGAAAAAAATATTTCTTTTCGTCACCAGTCATTAGTCGTCGCATGATGGTTTCGGGAAGTTTTTTTAGAGAACAACAAAAATTTGAATAATGGTAATAGATAATTTTGAACAAGCACCTTGATTTAAGTGATATAATTTAATGGCCTTTGCATCTACGTAGTGAAGAAAAAGAAGCAGAAGAAGAAACCCTTCATTACAAGACCAGTGCACACGCCACAATAACAAAACAAAAAAAACGACCAAGAAAATATTACAACATAAATTTTATTAAAAAGAAAAGAAAAAGTCTCGGCATGTCACTGGTGCTACAAATGGCAACTGACTCAGCAGTATGCTGAGAGTCCATTCTTCAGCGCTGATTTTCAGTCAGCCAGGAACTACCCCACGAGCGCCACGGGGTGTGTTAACCGTGAACAATGCTATTTAGAATAGAATAAATACTATGTTATACATAATAATAATTATATACAATAGAATACGCATTAGGAGTACAGTATGAAATATACTTAAATAGTTTTCATTAAGTGACTGAATAAACTACGAGATACACAAATAAAATCATACACAAATGAATAACGGTATACAACCAGCTTATATTAATTAAAGAAAAGTAACTTATAAATAAAAATATATAGATATATGCAATATTGCATAGCTCTACTATGCGACTACCGACTCGTGTCTGTTTTTGCGGCGAGGGGTTGGAAGGAAAGGGAGTGGCGGTCTCTGATGCTCCAGCAAATATGCCCTGAGCTTGCGCCCAAAAGCGCATCCACTCAGACTCTGGACGCTGTATAATGAGATCATTTATACGACGTCCAGTGGCACCTTCACTTACAATAATTGTAAGTAATTCATGAGTGAAATATTTACTTTACTTTGGATATCAGAGGCGTGAAACCGATGTTGTGCCACTTAAAATGACTCAGGCTGACTTGCGCCAACGCTATCTGACTCTATCGCACTATCTGCTTATCCACAGATCTAGATCTAGCTCTATCCAGTAAATAAGTCCAAAAACGTTTTGCATCGTGACAGTTGCAGAGCTATCCATAGATAAATTGTACGACTGACGACCTTGTCAAACAGCTATTTATTCGTTTCATAAGCAGCCTATACACGTCCCACTGTAGGGCACAGGCCTTCTATAACTTACTACTATAACTTTACAAATGTACATAACTCACAAAACAAAGTCATAGGTACATGCCCGCACTGGGAATCGAACCTGGGTCGCTCGCTTGCGAGTCCAATGTTCTACCCAGTAGGCTACCACCGATTCTTGGATAAGTATTTATATATTTACTTACTTATCTAGTGACTTGGTGCAAGAGTTATGCCGGTTAGGTTAAGAGTAACGATGGAAAAATTATGAAAGTAAATGCGATTAATTACTACATCATAAACGCAAGATTACTCAACAATAATATAGCTTAACTTGTCGTCGACTGTACTCGCATCAAGACATAAAGCAGGCAACCCTTCTCCCCTCCGTGTTCCGGACAATTCGCAGCGTCATAACTTCCGGGTTGTTTCATGTGTTTACGTGGAATAACTTCCTTGTCCTGCTAATCTGAGGGTACAAATATGTATAACAATAAAAAGTTTATCTACTTAGGTACAACGGCTCAAACTCTGCGAGCTTCACGCAGGTGGGATGTTTACAATTTTTCTTCATAGAAACGAAATGGCTTTTTTTGAATTGACAGTGAAAAAAGCGGGTAGTTTTTGTACCACTTAACGTTGCAACTGCTTTCGCATTAACCAGCAGATACAAAGTCAACCAAAAAACAACAGTTTTTAAGCTTGTCAATTACTGATTCTCCTACTTTCGCATTGATTAACGGGCTTAAAAACAACGTTCAACTATCTATACTCCATTCCACGAAACGAGCTCCTAAAGAAAATCGTCCTCGTGCACCCATTCCTAATGCGCGTGACCTTCAATAGCTATTGCATTAGTAATATATTAAATGGGACTAACCGCGATTATTTATTAGGTAAAATGTAATTACCTTTGATTCCCGACGTATGTATGAGCATTGCGAGTCATAAAAAAAGCCATTGCATTATATAGTAAACCTACCCTATGAAGCGAATTCGCTTATTGTTTCGCTTATTTCTATAGCCGCGCGCGTTCTGCAAGTGGTTTGAAATGCATGCCTTGCTACGAAGGGCGTTTAAAAGTAAAACGAAATTTGGCATAAAACCACTATCTACACTGTTTTAAACCTCTGAAACCGCCTTTTAATACCGTGAATACGGCGCTTAAACCTTAAAAGTATTTCAGGTCTATTTTAATTTTTATATAACGTTGCGCCCGCGCCCGCTTGACGTCGGACTGATGTAATGAGGATAGTTCTCAATTCTTAAATTAATTATACTATATTGCATACTCAGAACCTTCTTTTAGTGTTCTGTGATTGCATACAAAACATTGCGCAGGACATTACGTAAGAAATAATATGTACAAAGGCGGGCTTATTCTGTAAGAGATTCGAAGAGTCGAAGAAGTATTAAAAATAGGTCAGAATAGGTACGTGTACAAAACAAACTACATAATCTACAAAATTCACCGACGTTAAATCGACGATCTACGCGTCTTTTAAGTCCACTTTTTGTTTTTAATTTGGGTATCTATTATTACGTTTATGCCGTGTTAAACTTGTTACAGTAACTTTTCAACTCTTTCATGTTTCCGTTAAATAAAATGTGTTTGACTTTTTAGGGTTTCTTAGTCTGACAAGGAACCCGTAAAGTTTCGCCATGTCTGTTTGTCAGTCTGTCTGACCGTCCGCAGCCTAGCGCAATGACTGGTAGTACTAGAAAGCTGTAATTTGGTATGTGTATACATATTTATCACGCCAACAAAGTTAAAGAATAAAATGTTGGAAAAAAAATTGTTTACTGTACCTCCCCTAACACGAAAAGTGTGGATGATTTTTTTCTTGTCTACCCCATCATGTGGACCATCGGTGGAATGGTCGTTGAAAAATATTGTGGCTGTAGGAAGATATTTTTTTGGATTTAGGCTTCCATATGCCAAATATTAAGCTTTAAAGCGCAAATTTTTGTCCGAGTAGGCCTTCCCCCCCTGACTGGCTGAAAGGTTGATTGAAAAACATGAAAAAATTCAAACACATATAATGAACTTAAAAGGAAAAGTATCACGGCTAAGTAGGCGTTACTAGTTAACGAGTTATAGGCAACTAACTAATAAAAGTGAAATTTGGTACAAAATGCATTGAAAATTACTTGACGAAGTTGTTAGTTCTGTAAAGCAGATAAAGAACCCTCTTTCTACGGAACCCTACATTGCGCGTTGCCCAACACGCATTTGGCTGGTTTTTAATGTCTTATTGGGCGCTGCTTAAGTCTATTGATGAGAAAAAAATTAATATCTTAGATAAGTGATAAGTGCGATAAGAGTGTCTAGGATAAGTATAGGTTTCCAACTTCTTTGCTGAACCTCTTTGAAACTAGTATTAAGCCTTCCGAGAACTAACGAATAGCCGCAGGCATTCTGTAAATTGTGGTATCGTTTTCATCATCATTTGCACTGCTACAATCTCTCGGCAACGTTTTTTTATCACTAAATCTTCAGGGCAGGCATAGTAGAAAGATTATTTTCACATTATAAAGGCATTAAGGTAGGTTGGAGCTGAGTTTTCAACTCTCGTTTGAAGTTAGACTAATATTTTATTCAGTCAAAGTCGATTTATCTAGTTCCATTTAAGTAGACTGGCTAACGAGGGATGATACCTTGCATGAACTAACGAGTAAATTATATTTAAACCAGATTGTATATAAAGTCTTATAAAACAGTTTGTGTCTGAATTGGCTTGAATAACTCTGGACTAAAAAATTTTACAAAAGAACATTGTAAGTAAGTAATACAATCCATGAAAAAAAAAAACTTATTTGCCAAAGTGAATGTAAGAACAATACGTTTTGAATGAAAAGAAAAGCTTTTCACAAATTCGCTTCAGAAATTCCGTACAGCTAAGGTACAACGGCTTCAACCTTGTTTGGGATTTTGCATCGTTGAATACGGACTAAAAGTGTAAAATTCAATGTTCTGTCACGTGTACCTACTAAGAAAAGTCGCAACTTTGCAAACAAGTTTAAAAATATTTACACAGTTTATTACCCAGTAGCTGAATAGCTGAGGTTAAATTTAAATTTTTCGCGTAGCAGATTAATTTATTTTACCTACTTTAGACTTAATAAAAAACTCTTATTATAATCACAAAATAAAACCTGACTATTGAAAGTCTCAGATAAGGACTAATTTGCATTGAATTTTTTACCTCAGCATATTTTACTTTGCATTCGATTTCTTCCAAGTTTAGGGCAGGTTTAAAAGTTGAGTTTTTTGTTTTTGTAATAAGTATTTTCCACAAAGCCACCGAAAGATTGCTCTAGGCTATTTAGGACAAGATAAAAGGCAAAGTTTGCATTAGAAAAGAGCAAGATAAAAAGTAGGTACTACAGGCGTGCGTCCATGCAACGAAACGAAAGAGATCTGTCAGGATCGTGGCAAGTGGCAAACCCTTGTCTATACCTACCCCTCCGGGACGAAAGCGTGAGTTTTTGTAACGCAATGTAATGTTATGTGTCAAGCAGTGTTCAAATGACTGACAAATCACGTCATAAAGGTCATAATCACGTTAAAGGTCCCCGAAAAAGTTATTTTCTAATCGGGGATACTTGCATGGAATGAGACCCAACAACTTAACACGTTCCCTGCCATGTTAGGCACTGGTGACTGACATCAATAGTACTGACTAGGCTGCGTCAGTCACCAATGCATGATGTTTAGGCCTGATATTTAACTAAAATACAATTGGACATACCAATTACACAGCATATAATCATCAACTTACGGCCTCCTTTGTATAGACCTTTTCCAGCTAAGTCATCTTTATTCCGTGTTTAAGTGTGGCACCGGATTGAGAATAGTGTCACTCCATTTCCTTCCGTGGATGTCGTAGAAGGCGACTAAGGAAATCAATTACCAGGAGACGGGCAGTAGCGTCTGTCTGAGATTCCAACCGCATACTGCGATCGCCAACCCGCCTGCCAAGCCTGATGAATATGGCAAAACCCCTCATGGTTATGAAAACCACGAAGGAGGCCTATGTCTTGCAGTGGGCGTCAAAGGGCTGATAATGATGATGATGTAAAGCGATGCTTACATTATCGTCGGATAAATCAAGCAATATAACACAATCGACTGACCGAACATCTGCATAAAAGATAAAATCATGGACAGGTGTATATTAATCTAGTTGAGAGGTATGTGATTAGAAGTATGGTTTTGGTGTTATTCATTCACTTGCTGCGCCGGAAATGAGTGCTTGATGACCACGCGTGCCCACCGCGGATTGGCAATTTCAAGCACTGATGTATGTGAACACCTCAGACACTCAGGTTTCCTCAAGACGATTTCCTTCTGTTCTGTAAAGCAGAAAAAAAACCCTCTTTCTACGGAACCCTACATTGCGCGTGGCCCGACACGCACTTTGGCGGTTTTTTAAATTTTTTAAGGGTTTATGGGTTTTTCGGCGTGATTAATAATATGTATAACTACATCAAATTTCAGCTTTATAATACTTGTCGTCTCTGTGCTAGGCCGCGGACAGACAGACAGATAGACAGACAGACGGACGGACATCGAACATGGCGAAGCTATAAGGGTTCCTTGTTTACTATGGAACCCTAAAAATGGTTTTGTTTGGTAAATCATATTATTGTCGCGAAACTCTACTGGGAGCCCATATAGCAGAATATACTGCCTTTGTACTTGAGATGCTTCTACTGAGCTACACTTTCATCGGGCGAATAAAGTTATCTGGGGAATTCTGTTCCAAACTCAATAGCGCACTTACACCTAGAGCCGAGTGTTTGCATATTCAATGGTTTTGGCATAAAGGTGAGGCTATATTGAATAGTGTAAGTTACTAAAAACTAGTATTTGATTTGATAGATAAAACTGGAAACACAACTAAAATGAATTGAAAAACGCGTCTATAGGTCTAATCAAATGGTAGTTATATTATATACCTCTAATGTTTCAACATGAAATGCGTTGAAATTTTTTTCGTGTTGTGTTTCAACACAAAATAGATGAAAGATTATTTTGCCACGCAAAATTAATATTCTCGCCATAACAGGATCGGTAGTAGTAGGTAGATAGATCAATTGATCTTGGCCCGTCATACTGTCCTACTAAGGGCAAAGGTCGTATTTCAGTCTATAGATGGGACGTGGGGCGAGAGCGCGGTAAGATAGAGTCCAAGAGTGATCGCAGAGCAAGGACTGTGGTCTGTGACTCTACACATCTTACAGCGCCCTGGCTCCACGTCCCATCTATGTCTCGCGCCATAGACAGGATTTTTTCACTCAGCAGGGCAGCATAGAGGTGACTGCTTAATGCTTCAGGAAAAATAATACTATCAAAAATGTTATTAAACGCAGTGCGGGGATTTTCAAATTCACGTTCACTGCGTCAAATTAAGACTTTACAGACTGTATAGAAGCTCTATAGAATAGGAGACGGAGCTTTCCACACTCGACCTAAGCACACCGATCCAATTGCATCGTAAACAGGACGTTACTTCATCCATTACAGGACTAATGCACGCGCTTCCTTCGGCGCACCTTCAATTATTCAAGAGCGGAAGCACTCTAATTATATTGGCTGTCGCCGCGCAATGAGCCAGGTTACCACGTAATTAAAAGGCGTAGAAGTACCAGCAGCAGCAACGGACACTGTCATAAAAAATTTAAGTTCCCTTTTTAGGGTTCTGTAGTCCGACAAGGAAACCTTACAGTTTCGCCATGTCCGTCTGTCTCTCTGACCGTCCGCGGCCTAACGCAAAGACCGGTGGTACTAGAAAGCTGTAATTTGGTATGTGTATACATTATTTATCACGCCGAAAAAGTTAAAGAATAAAATGTTGGACCTCCCCTAACATGAAAAGTATGGATGATTTTTTTTCTCGTCTAGCCCATCATGTGGGGCATCGTTAGCTTGGTCGTTGAAAAATATTGTAGGTGTGGGAAGACTATTTTTTTAATTAAGGTTCCATTTGTGAAATATTAAGCTTTAAAACGCTAGTGTGGGGCCAGAGGCAATGTATGTGCCTGTATATAAATGTTTATGTTTAATTTTTCCCCGAGTAGGGCGTCCCCCCTCCTCAAAAGATTGATTGGAGAAGCATGAAAGAATTCAGGGTAGTAGCACTTATATTGAAGATAAAAATCTAGGCTAATTTGTCAATCTAGCTTAAAACTAGAAAATACCACAATATTGTTATTTTATGATTGTTACCTATTTTACATGCCTAATAAACAAAACTAAACTAAACTAAAAGAAAAAGTATCACGGCTAAGTAGGCTTTACTAGTTAACGAGTAATAGGCAACCAACTTATAAATGTAAAATTTCGTACAAAATCCATTGAAAATTTAATGACTTCGATGAAGTTGTTAGTTCTGTAAAGCAGATAAAAAACCCTCTTTCTACGGAACCCTACATTGCTCGTGGCCCGACACGCACTTGGCCGGTTTTTATATTAATAAGGCCTCCAACTGTACCCCTTTTCTTGTAACTATTGTTTCTGTTATTGTTTTCTGTTTTCAATTGTTTTCTGGTGAGCATAGTAAAGAATATTTTTATCTTATTTTTTTTTATTATTTTTTATACGAACCTGGAAGTACGTCATGCACGGAAGTACGTCATCAATACAAACAAAAAATCGTAACCTGTGGAGACGTAGTAGAAGTTATGTTTTTTTAAAGAGTGCTGACATGTCAACATCTTGGTTTTTTCTATATCAAAATATTAAAACTTCTTTTATTCAGGAGTGAAGAGAATGTTAGACACTCGAGTGAAAGTTATTCACATTTATACACTTGTTCACAAAAATACAATAAACCTGTGTATATTTTTAATTTATGATTGTAGCATTATATTTACAGAGCTTATAGCTTTAAAATGCCGTATTTATATACACATTAATTTATTCAGCTTAGACAACGACATCGTCAAATAATTTTAAATAATACAAGACCTAAGTAGAAGCTTAGTTTAAATCAACAATTAAAATAATACATTTAAATAATCAAATTAATGTCAATTCGGTTGTTTGTCCAGATATTCATCAACAGAATAAGAGCAAACCCCTTTACTCGCACTACCAATGCCGATTCTTGCGACAAAAAATCAAGTTAGTAAATCGGGAATTAAGCTAATAATGCCTAGTACCTACATCGAATTGTCATAACAAACTTTGCATTGTAGTTTTATGAAACGCGGTGCTGTAGATGGAACTTCTGGCAACACCACCGTGTTGGCTCGAACGGTGGCCGTATTGTGAATGCTAATAACCTTATCGTATGGAGTCGACGTAAATGCATTTTGAGTAGAAATGTTTTAGTGCGAGTGTCCGTTTATTATTGAATCGTTGCCGTGACGAAGCTCGATTGAAATTTGCTCTCAGCTCCATCGTCGTGCAATTTGCGCGTATTCGGTGCAAACTAAGTCCACTTATAATATTGATTTGAAGAACGTTTGAATGCTAAACCATGCAGACTGAGGCTATATGCGCAAATAAAAGCAGGTTGGCCTCTACCCCGGTGATACATTAAAAAAAAATTTAACTGTTTATTTCCGGACAAAAAGTAATACAAATTAGGTCGACTCGCACCACTTCCTTAAATGTTGCTTAAACAGCATTTAACTAAAATTCTTCATACAAAAGTCGATTCAAAGGCGACTTAAGTGGCATTTAAGAAGTGGTGCAAGTCGGCCTTAATCTAGCTCTGGAAGCTAAATGTTCCATATGAGATTATAGTGCTTAAAGAGGTTGCTCTAGAAGAATGATAAATAAACTTTACATCATCATCATCATCAGCCATTTGAAACCCACTGCAGGACATAGGCCTCCCTCATAGTTTTCATAACCATGAGGGGTTTTGCCTTAATCGCCACGCTCGGCAGGCGGGTTGGCGATCGCAGTATGCGGTTGGAATCTCAAAAAGACGCTGCTGCCCGTCTCCTGGCAATTGATTTCCTTAGTCGCCTTCTACGACATCCACGGAAGGAAATGGAGTGACGCTATTCTTAATCCGGCGCCACACGGAAACTTTACATGAGCGTACTAATTGCAGATGAGGTCACGATAGGCGCATAAGGACATATTGGTCCTCGTGCTCCTACCAGTAGGAGAACCGAGTAGGAGCAAGTGGAAACGGTCGTGAAAGTACACTGTATAATATGCATGCAAGTGATTATATTACATGATATAGAAAATATTAATATATTAATATCTAATATTAATCTTCATAGGGTCTCGTAAGAAGGCACAAGGTCACGCAACGAGCTATGGAAAGGGCTATGCTCGGAATTTTTTTACAAGATCGAATCAGAAATGATGAGATCCGTAGACGAACGAAAGTCGTCGACATAGCCCAGCGGATTAGTAAGTTGAAGTGGCAGTGGGCGGGGCACATAGCACCCTAAACTGATGGCCGATGGGGCTGAAAAGTTATCTAATGGAGACCACATATCGGCAAGCGCAGCGTAGGACGACCAGCCACAAGATGGACAGATGACCTCATCCAAGTGGCGGGAAGGCGCTGGATGCAGGCCGCTTCCAACCGGTCTTTTTGGAAATCCATGGAGAAGGCCTTTGTCCAGCAGTGGATTTCTTGTGGCTGAATGATGATGATGATGGATAATATTAATATGGGAAGTGAGACGCACTACCTTCCCCTCACATTATGGGCAATCAGACCAGGGGCCTCCTTGGCAACCAGACAAGGATATCACTCAAACTCATTTTAGGTAGAATAGAATGCTCAATTTCACAAGGGAGCAAAAAGGTCTCAAGGGATGAAATTGTGCACGAAGATAGACTATGAACTAAGGATATGGAAGGGCACTTCGAGGGCACTTCAAATTTTACGCGAAAGAAGTCATGAGCATTAGCCTTTTTTCCTCTGTGGCATTAAATACTAGATTTTTTTTTTATGTAGCCCCGATTATGTCCCACTGCTGGGCAAAGGCCTCCCCTGTAGCTCTTCACTCCTTGATGTTCATGGCCAGCTTCTGTCAACCCGGGAGACAGGTCGTGAGGTCGCCCCGCCATCTCCGCTAGTTACGATTAAAAACATTGTAGAAACCTGAGTGTTTGAGCTATTCACATACCTCAGCGCTTGAAATGGCCAATCCGCGGTGGGCACGCGTGGTGATTAAGCCCATACTCTGTCTCTGAGAGAGGACCTGTGCCCTACAGTGAGACGTATATAGGCTGTTCATTGTGACAAAAACATTAAACATTATTTGTGTGTCTCAAAGCGCAAGCTGGCTTGGCTTCTGTTTCATCTGGGCCGCGTTTGATAAAACTACAATCCATAGTTCGTTTTGACAATTCCAGGTTCATCGCGTAGCAGGGTCCACTTGTTAATCTCTGGGTTAATCAACTTTGCAATGTACATCGAATTGACATAGTAAACCATGACATTGTAGTTCTATGAAATAGGCCCCTGGGCCGCGTTTCGTAAAACTACAATTCATAGTTTATTTTGAGAATTCGATGTATGTTGCGCAGCCAAATAGTAGAATTTATCCTACTTGTTTGGGGCTCCAGGAAGTAACACTAGCGCCACCGTGGAAAAAAATCATACCTATCTTTTTTTACAGATCGAATTTGCAAAAAGTCTCTCAATGATGTTAATAGTGATTTTTAAGACCCATGGCCGTGAACCTAAGACAAAAGACTAGACAGCATTAACGCCAAAAAACGGCCGTTTTTGGAACAAATGCTATCTAGTCGCAGGTTCTCGATCCTAGGTTCTTTGTTGTGGTTCCTAAAAAATCACTTGACACTATTAAAAGATTGCACTTTTTGCAAATACGATCTGTAAAAGAAAATATTATTATGTTTTTTTTTCATTGGTGGCCCTAAGTTAGCCCAATGGATCCCCTTAACTTGAAATTAAATTACATACACTCGCGCCTGTATCCCGGAGGGGTAGGCAGACACCGGGGTTTGCCACTTGCCACGATCCTGATACACTCTTTCGCTTCATCAACATTAAATAGTCCCTGCATGCCCCTGCACGCCGGCTTCGGGAACTTTTTATCTCGCCTTTCGCTAAAATATCTTCTATTTGGTTCAAAAATGTCCACCTGGGACGTTTCTTACAAGCGCCTTCACCCACACTCGCTCAATATTATTTCATCCTCTCTATGGCTCTATACTTATAAATAAAAAAAAATTAAAAAAAATATATACTTCCTCTAGTCAAAGTCAAAATCACAAAAACCAAGTAGGTCAAAATCGAAAATTTTTATTCAAGGTCACATAGAAACTGTGACTTATTGAACGTTACAAGTAAAACTAGGTGTCCGTTTTAAAATCTAGATCATTTGGAGAAAAAACTCCAAACTTAGTCTTTTCAAACATATTTCTTAATTAACAGAGTTTACATATCGTATCTTTTAAAACCTAGTACTAGGATGCATTGAACTGGCTTTAATTCCACACATCTTTGTTATCTAAATAATCCTTAATGCTGTAGTAGCCCTTTTGGCACCAAGCGCGTTTTTACACATTTTTTGAACCGCGCTTCAGGCAAGTTTATTATATCTTCAGGGATCTTATTGTAAAAACGTATAATTATCTAGTCCGCTCCACTCAATTCTCTTGTTTGCGCAATTCCTAAAACGCGTCAATTGGAGTTTGTATTTGTTTCAAGTGGCGCCGGCTCCGTGTGGCGCCGGATTAAGAATAGCATCACTCCATTTCCTCCCGTGGATGTCGTAGAAGGCGACTAAGGAAATAAATTACCAGGGGACAGGCAGGAGCGTCTTCCTGAGATTCCAACCCCATACTGCGATCGCCAACCCGCCTGCCAAGCGTGGCGATTATGCCAAGCCCCTCATGGTTATGAAAACCGTGAGGGAGGCCTGTGTCCTGCAGTGGACGTCAAGGGGCTGGTGATGATGATGATGATTTGTTTCAAGAGTTTTCAGTTTTTTTTTATCGGCAGCATTAAAAAACGTCCATTCCATTAAACAAATATGTGTTTTTATGTTTTATAATGGGAATATTCATTGAAACGCGCCCTCAAGTCAATATTTAGGCGAGAGTTTTTCGACCGGCCCGCTGGGCTGCCCTATGCATTGGTCTACCCACAATAGTACATACAAAACTGTTATTCGTTACATGATATCACGATATTATTTAACAAACAGC
This sequence comes from Yponomeuta cagnagella, assembly GCA_947310995.1. Lineage (NCBI taxonomy): Eukaryota > Metazoa > Arthropoda > Insecta > Lepidoptera > Yponomeutidae > Yponomeuta > Yponomeuta cagnagella. The sequence goes on from OX371277.1 coordinate 12,545,330, forward strand.
ATCACACGCAAAGCAACTGAAAAACCCCAAAAATACCATAAAATATTTGAACTAATGAAAAATTACAACAGTTTCTGAATTTCTCATTTTAAAGGTAACTCTGTAGAGAACACATTATGATCATCATCATTCACCCACAAGAAGTCCACTGCTGGACATAGGCCTCCTCCATGGATTTCCAAAAAGACCGGTTGGAAGCGGCCGGCATCCAGCGCCTTCCTGCCACTTGGATGAGGTCATCTGTCCATCTTGCGGCTGGTCGTCCTACACTGCGCTTGCCGATAATTGGTCTCCATTAGACAACTTTTCGGCCCCATCGGCCATCAGTTCTGCATGCTATGTGCCCCGCCCACTGCCACTTCAACTTACTAATCCGGTGGGCTATGTCGACGACTTTCGTTCGTCTACGGTTCTCATCATTTCTGATTCGATCTCGAGAACGCGGTACAAAATAATTACGAAATATACCTAGTTGGACTACAGATGGACGTCGTAAAAACTAAATGTCAATGCCGCAAAAATGTTGCAATGACTCCATGGCAAACAAAGTAAGTAAGATGAGATGGTCTTTGGGATCTGGAACATAGCGAGTGGTCGCTAATTTTGCCATAGATCACTGTAGTCAGTTTAGCCAGCAAATAAGGGAGCTTGCTCACCTCCAGATTTTGCTGTAATACGCTGAACTTTGAGTAAGCTCCCGGCTAATTTACTTACCATAGCCATTTCCGTCGATAAATCAAGTCAAGGCTCAATTTTGTTGTCGATGGGAATATAAACAAGTCAACATCGGGCGCTCGCTGCCAGCCTGACGCTAGTGGGTTGAACGTAATAATTATTATGCACGGGTTCGTTCTGTATAGACTCTAAGCTCCGAGATAGTAAATAATGAAATGATTTGCTAAAAATTTGAGCTGAATTTGGAATAAGGCAGAAATACTTACGATTTTTTTTTTGTTTTTGATAGTAAATGAACAATTTTTTTTCGAACTAAAACGGTCGGACTCTTCAGACAAAAACCAAATAGGTAAGTGAAGCCGGAATTAAGTTAATTTTTTTATGTGAATTTGGAAGCAATTTTTTTTATTACAAAGTATAAAACACGTGATGTAATTGGATACGGTGCATGCATGATTATTTTACAACTTAAACTTTCGTAAGCACTGCACATTTTTTATATTGGTGAAACCGTTAAACCAATATATAAAACATGCATGATTAAGTCAATTTGCGTTCGAATGATACACGTAAAGTCAAGCTCTGACGATCTAGGGCCTAACTATGCGCACCAGATCCCGTCGGAATCCTGACGTTTGCGATGGAAATTAAGATGAAATTTGACAGACAATTGGAATCGTTTAAGATTTGGTGCGCGTAATATCAGATTTAGTAACGCACTCGTAATATATAGGGTGAGTTCAACTTAATATCAACAATGAGAAGAATTCAAAGTAGGAAGTGTGTTAATCGGCTAAATGAATTCATCGACGTTTATTAAAACTTTCAAAGAAATAAGATGAAAGAAGAATAGTTTTGATTGTACAACTTTAAAATACGTACAGTATATAGGTACTTGTTATAATGAAGACGCGTCGCAAAGTTCTGCGCCGCAAGTGTTTAAATTCAATAATTCAATTCAACTGTTTGAAATAGTTTCTTTTACATACATACATAAGCTCACGCTTGCATCCCAGAGGGGTAGGCAGAGACCAGGGACTGCCACTTGCCACGATCCTGACAGATCACTTTCGCTTCCTCAACATTCATTAGTCGTTGCATGCACACACGCCGGTTTCGGGTACTTTTTATCTTGCCTTTGGCTAATACATCCCCTATTTGGTCGAAGTATGTCCGCCTGGGACGTCCTTTACTGACTCTTCGCTCATTCGCCCACATTTGCTCGATATAAAATATTATTTGTTTCGTCAATCTCTCTGCCTTCATCCTCTCCAGATGTCCAAACCACCGCAACATTCCTTTCTCAATTATAGTCACTACATCTAGTATTATTTTAACATTCTAACATTGCAAGTGCATTTTCATACATTCTACAAATGCGGGAATCGAACCGCATACTAATTAACTGTACCAGCAGTTAATTAGGATGTGGTCAGATTCGCTTCAGTCTCAAATTTTACACGTTCGTTGGGGACCGCTTAGTAGAACAACCCATACCTAAATACGATATATAGTAAGTACCTAAGTACTGTTGTATATGTCGACAACGCGTACACAATAAGGCATTACATTTTTAAGAAATAAAACACAGATCCGGTGTTTTGAGAATTTTTATTTCGTCCTTCAAAGTTACCTAGATCCGTGTGTTCTTGAGCTGATTATCGATGATTTATCAAATTCGGACGTAGAAAATAATAATGGTAGGTACTTCATTGATAAGTATTTTATCTCAAATGGTAGGTTTGTGTTTGCCATTATCTTTTACCATCACATTCTCAATTCGTCAGATGTTTAAGATTGTATATTTTAGACTAAACTCCTAAAATCGTCAGAGCCATTGATATCGATAGTGGTTGCACCAATGTCAACCTGAAGTAGTTAAGAACGATTACAATAAAATTTGCATTTGTATAAAAAATGCCGCATAAAAAGCAGTCCATCCGCTTAGGAAAACATACACAAAGAAACGAGTGAACGAGAGAACGAAGGAACGAGCGAACGAGCGAACGAGCTCACGAGCGAACGAGCGAACGAGCGAACGAGCGAACGATCGAACGAGCGAACGAGCAAACGAGCGAACAAACAAACGAATAAACGAGTGAACGAACAATCGAATATGTATAGGCGTAAAACTTATAACACCACTCGTTTTACAATGACGGGGGCTAAAAAGGGAACAACCCCTTTGCTCCGTTTTTATAAATATTTATCTTTCGCCGCGTCCAGAGGTTGATATTGATAGGGTAATGCTGCGGTGCGAAATGATGAATGTCGACAGTATTTGCATTTGTACTGTCCCACATTTGTAAAATAGATCTTTGTATAAAGGTTTCTATGGTCTGTTGTTGGAAGTATGAAACGATGAAAATATGTGTGTGAAACTAAAAAAAGTAGAGTTTTTTTAGATAGGAGTTGTCCAAAGTGTGGTTGGTTGTCGTATTCTTATTCAATTTGTACAGCCAACATCATAGTCAGCGTAAAAAAATGAACTGAAACTATTTTTGCGTATCGCTTAAGTGCATACAATATGTTTCAGTACGGCGCATGCCATCTTTTTCCAACCAGACAGATCCAGAAAACTGCATAAAAACGCCTGTCCATTTATTTATCATTCCAATTTTCGAATGAAAATTGATTGGTTGAATTTTCAGAAGAACAAAAGAATCTATCGATATCTATGCTACTAAGTCAAAAACGCAGGGAAAAAAGTAATCGTCAATCTGCAGTAGATTAAGTCCACACTCTCTCTGCGAGATGACCTTCAGTGGGATCACAGAAACTTTAACTGTCAGTAGACTTATATATCTATAGATTGTGTAAAGGAAACGCCCATAAAAATTCCAAACGAGAACTGGAAACAGGCAAGGTGTGTAAAAGCAATCGAGAACCATTAATAAGCCTCTCCCTCGCAAATTAACAGGTTTTTATGTAAATCCCTCTCGATTGCTTGATTAGTCGCCTGCCAAAGGATAAACGCTGGCGGGTGTCAAAGGTACAAATTAAACGCAATTTACAATACAATGTGGCCATTAGGCAATAACATAACGTAATCAAGACATAATTACCACTGGTACTTTCCCTTTACACCTATACTAGTCTTAGGCCGACTTGCACCACTTTCTGAAATGTAGCTTAAACAGCATTTAACTAAAATTCTGCATACAAAATTCAATTTAAATGGTGACATTTAAGAAGGTCTGCCTTACTGTTGCATTTAATTATGTTGTACTAAACAGCAACGTAATTTGTAATAGTCACATACTTCCATTGTACCGGTTGCAAAGAATTTTGTTGCTTATTTGCTGTGGCATAGGGTGTGAAACTAAATTAATGGGGACCAATCAATATCTGTCTAGTTTGAAGAACCGTTTTCAGGAGCGTCATGTGCTAATTAGTTTCGAGTTTTCGACGCGAGATTAATCAAGACGTGATTGCAAATAGGCCACCTTTTATCTGACTGTCTGTCTGTGGGTGACAGATACAAGGCAACAGTACTTCGCTTTTCCAGCTTAGTTTAACGCTTTAATTAGGTTTTCTTATAACCAATCTAAGCTAGCAACAGATTTGTCATTGACACATTCAGTTCAGGTTCAGATATCTATTCTGTTTACCCATAGTATCTTATCCTAGTTTTCTAGATGTTAACTAAATATCTTACACAATCACTTGTCTAGGTCCCAAAATAGGATACTCTGTGCCACGATAAGAAGGCAAGGGCATCACATACATGGAACCAGACACCCAGAACTACACCCAGACAAAAATGGTTGACAGAAATGGTTTTCTTCTTCTAACTCACTAAACGTTTTGAACTAGATCAAAGCCATTATGTTTCTTTATTTGTGCGGATTTGTGCGTTCCGTGTGGCGGCGGATTAAGAATAGTGTCACTCCATTTCCTTCCGTGGATGTCGTAGAAAGCGACTAAGGAAATCAATTACCAGGAGACGGGCAGCAGCGTCTTCCTGAGATTCCAACAGCATACTGCGATCGTCAACTCGCCTGCCAAGCGTGGCGATTATGGCAAAACCCCTCATGGTTGTGAAAACCATGAGGGAGGCCTACGTCCTGCAGTGGGCGTCAAATGGCTGATGATGATGATTTGTGCGGAAAACCTAGGAAATAACCGAATACTTCACAGACACCGTGTTGAAGTACCTATTTAGGTAATAAATAGCAACGGACTGTATTTAGTTAAGTATACGGTTTACTGTATTTGAGAAAATATAAAAAAACGTGTAATATATATATTTTTTTAATTTCGTTGTCTTTAAACTTGATTCGTTGAGTGCGCTGTCAGTTTCCACTCACACCAAATCACGTGAGCAGTGGCCTAATTACGCTCACCAAATCCTGAGCGATTCCAATCGTCTAACTGTCAAACTCCATACTAATTTGACAGTTAAACGATTGGAATCGCTCAGGATTTGGTGAGCGTAATATAGGGGCAGGCCCTTATTATGAAAAATGCGACATTATCGGAAGGGTCGTCAATTCACATGAGTCTAGCGGCAAATACGGTTCTTTTTTATTACTATTCAACTATGGAAACTAATAAAAAAAGCAGCCGTATTTGTCGCTAGATTCGAGTGAATCGTCGAGCTCAAACACGACGTTGACAACCCTTCCGATAATATCGCGCCTCATAATAAAGGCTTCGATTCTACAAAAATCCATCAATTTGTAAGAAATACAGATTATATTATTTATATAGAGACATACACTAATGATGGATTATTTATTTACTTATTTGTAAAAAGTAGATTCCACTAAGAGACCCATAAGATGAAGTTACAGCTGCTTTATGAGAGAATTCCCGTTATAAACAGGTTTTAAGTCAGTCTTTAGAGTATTTTAGTGGAATCTACTTTTTCTAATTATGTGAAAATAGTTTTGGTTTTGTATAGTTGACCGTACATCAACTTTTACACGCGTGTACTCTAATCGTACCCGATTAGGGATGACTTGGCAACTAAAATGCTGCCAACTGTACTCATTAATTTGCTACTTTTAAACTCAGTCTCTGGGTCTCAAACCGATAGAGATTCTTATTGCACTAAGAATAAGAACTATTATGTTTGTCACAGACGTAAACTTTATGAAACGTCTCTTAGCTATTCTGTATTGTTGTTTAGTGGCAACGACACTAATAAAACATTAAGAACAAGATACTTGTCGTCGTTGTTTTGACTCTGAAGAGATTTATATCTTTTTGTGTGTTTTGTCTTTACACGCGTATTTATAAACTATGTTGTTTTAGTGTAATTCAACAGTGATTTAAAACATCTCCAACAACAGGTATGAATAATAGTGATATCACGATTATATCACCAGAAATTAAATCTTCTTATATGAGACATGCATGCCTTGATAATTTCGCCCTTTTGTTTGTCAAAACCGTAAAATGTCAATGCGTAACATTTTCAGAACGAAGGATCTCATTGCTATTTAGTGCTAGTATAATAATATGTAGAGATATACTTTGAGCCTTAAGAACGCTAAAAGCTACCCATAATTTAAAATACTTTTGATATTTTAACAACCCTAGTAATAATTCATAACCCAGCCAAAATAATAGGGGTTAAAGTATGAAATTGCCGTTTTATTGCAATAGGTTCTTTGAATTGACATAGAATCTTCATGGTTTGAGGTTTTCGAGTGAAACTTTTTTCAAATGGTTTCTATGATGTTCTTTTTTTAAAAAATGTGAAACATTTGAATATCGACTTTCAATTGTTTTTCTTATTCAATTTAGACAAGAAAGATGGATACTGCGAAAATTCGAGTGATTTTTGAATACTGTTGTGGCATTTGACCTGGGGTCAGCCATTGCCTTTTTTCTTTTCCGGTTATCATAAAGAATCCACTTTTCATCACATGTTACAATTCGATCCAATATTCCTTCATTTCTGTACCGGTTCAACAAGGCAACACAAGTTTCAACACGCGTTTCTTTCTGCAGATCAGTCAAATCATGAGGCACCCATTTTTCGTATTTTTTTATTTTATTGATTTGACGCAAGTGAGTCAATATTATGGGTAAGGTAACGTTAAACCATGCCGCTAATTCCTGGGTAGTTTGACTAGGGTCGGCTTCCACTATCTCTCTTAATTCATCGTTATTCACCTGTGTGGGCGGTCTTCCTCGTGGCTCGTTCTTTAAGTCGAAATTTCTATCACGAAAGCATTTAAACCAAAATCGCACGGTGCGTTCATTAGTAGATCCCTCTCCAAACGCAGCATTGATATTGCGGGCTGTTTCTGCCGCGTTAGTTCCGCGTCGGAACTCGTATTCAAAAATCACTCGAATTTTCGCAGTATCCATCTTTCTTGTCTAAATTGAATAACAAAAACAATTGAAAGTCGATATTCAAATGTTTCACATTTTTTAAAAAAAGAACATCATAGAAACCATTTGAGAAAAGTTTCATTCAAAAACCTCAAACCATGAAGATTCTATGTCAATTCAAAGAACCTATTGCAATAAAACGGCAATTTCATACTTTAACCCCACGAATATATTTGTTTTGCTGTCTAGTTTTTGTGACTTTCTAATGTCACCAGAAAACTGGGTGTGTTCAGTTGGGTCTAAAACTGAGGCAGCCCTTTGGAAAAGGACGTCTTTAAGTATAATATCCCGCTATGTCTGCAGACCAATACATTCAGCGTGTTCGATTTTCATACATAAATACTCACATGTGTATTCCGTAAACAGAGATCAGAGTTAGCAATTTGATATGATGTTGACAAACCTTTTTCGTTTCATCAACATAAGATAAGATAACAATATTCTTTTCACCTCCCTAGCTCGTAAAAGCTCTATTTATCATTCGAAATCTGCGTGGAAAATCGCACTTTATCCGCTAGCGTGGAAAGTGTTTTTAAAATTCGAATATTTTTATTCAATAAAGGTTTCGTACAATAAATTACATATATATAGAACCTCATTGGTGTCGTAATAGTTTATATTCTCTGCAGCCAGTCCATTGATGATGGAAATGCAAATACTTATTAAAACTGTTTTTCTTGCACCTAACATTTTCCTCGCTTTAGTGAGGTGAAAAGTTGTGTGTTGCGCTCAGCAGCAAAGTTATTTAGCGTCTCGTACCTTTGAAACCCTCGCTACTCTCAGGATTCTATATTTGAACCACTCGCTTCGCTCGTGGCTCAATCCTAGAATCCTTCGCTTGCTCAGGTTTCGATACAAGGTACTCGCGCCAAAAATTAACTTTGCAGCCTTGCATAACAAATAACTATTATTGTTTACCGGAAAAAATGTTACAGAAACAGCAATGACAAAAGAAAAGAAACAGTTGACGGCCTTATTGCTAATAGCAATTTCTTTCAGGCAACCTCATATCGGAGAATTTGCCGAAGGAGAAATAGACACGGGTAGTCGGTGCAAATAGGAATATTAATAGATATACATATACGTAATAATAATAATAGGCTTAGATACATAGATAGAAGCATAGATGCTGACAAAACAGGATATATATCGAGTCAAAGTTACTAAAGGAGATGGAGTGAGTAATGTAAGTTTTAGACTAGCGGATAGAGTAACAAATATCGCAATCTGACGTTTGGCAAAAGTTGACGATGTTTGTGACAGAATTTTGATGCCAAAGTGGCTACGGCAGAGGTGGAAAGGCGGGACAGGACGTAGACCAGGAGCTCTATTTTTGAATCACTCGTATCGCGTCGAGCGCTCGATTTCTACTGATTTTCGTTCGACATCTGAAATTCCGTATTTTTTAATCACTCGAACTGCAACGAATGGTCCTTACCACTCGTCTCGCATGGCGATCGGTAGATTAATTGTCAAAAAACGATTTCGACATTTCGTTAGAACACAAACCAAAATGACAGTAGTAGTGTTTTGTTTGTATCAAAAGACAAAGACTTTTTATTTAAACAGCCAATAAAACAGTGTTTTACGTTCCGTTTCTGTTACGGTAGTTTCCGGTTTTTTTAATTTCTGCGTGGAATGGATAAAATACAATACTTCAAATTGTACTGGCAACACTTCAGGCGAACGATTCAAAAATACGGAAAAACGACATCATGCGACTTAGAAGACGAGTGTGACTTAAGTCGCATTCGACGATACAATTTCATACGAGTGATTCAAAAATAGAGCTCCAGAGCATTAACGGAATGGCGAGCGAAAACTGGATGAGAGTCACTAATATTTTTAGACCAATAGCTCGATGCTCGAATGCTGTAGTCAAGTCGGCAGGGGCCCGTGGATGTGGATAGCGAGAGACTGCGAAAGATATTGATGAGGGAAAAGTTCTGTACCCAGCAATAGGCGGAGCAGGTCTGAGGATGATGATCACGGTGCATACTCGTTACTTTGGGTTTGATAGATTTTTAACATCCTTTTTGTCTTTCCTTGAGTGTACAAAGTCAGAATAAAATTGGTGTCTTTGAAACATGGATTCATCCAGTGCTGCTTCAATTGAGTACATACGCGACTAAGGCAGAGTCTCGTGTTAAGCTGTGAAAGCAAAATGTCTCGGTGTAGGAAATATTTATGACTCACAAAAATTAATGAAGCACATTATTCTTTTAAACTGCTGGTATTCTCAGTGGGTGAGAAAGTTATTACCCGACAAATGAATATAAATTAGATTTAGTAATAAGGTTTCGAAATACTAAGACAATTTATGAAGAAGTTGTTAGTTTGGTGTTTTATTTTTGCAGTTTGAAGCTCTTAAAGTGTGCAAAGAAAATATTTAGCGAGCGAAGCGATTCCAGTATTACTCGGCAAAATATCTATGTACCTGCCACCATCAGACCGCCACCTTACGAGGTACCAAGATATTTCGACGGGTTATACATCATCAAGTCAATGGTTTGATGTTTTTGTATAAAACCAATCATAAGTTACTCTGTAATTTACTATCACCCAATCAACGTTCACGTCGTCATGCATGGTGCACAGAATGAACCAATCACATAGCGACACATGCTACAACGACGAGACAATCAATATCTTATATATCTTATTATAGTCAAGTCTCCGATCATTGTTAGGGTTCCGTACCCGAAGGGTGTCAAACGGGACCCTATTACCACAGAGGAAAAAAGTGAAAGTGAAAATATTTATTTACTATAAAATCTATGTTTACATCATACAAAAAATAAATAAATATGTATTATTTTTATGGTAAAAAGGAAGGGGCTCAGCTTATTACTATGACTGCATGCGTAGTCAGTAACGCTGGTTTTCAGCCCGTCCTCTTTATTCGCATTTTCAAGAAATCTCTAATTGCACAAAATAATTTAAAAATGCTAAATACAGTTCAATGCACCAACCATTTTATAAAAATTATGACATGGTTTACAAGATACAAACTTGTGATGAATAAATTTATTAAAATAATTCTTAAAAGAGGAACTATTACTAAGACTTCACTGTCCGTTTGTCTGTCTGTCCGTCTGTCTGTCTGTCTGTCTGTCTGTCTGTCTGTCTGTCACCAGGTTGTATCTCATGAACCGTGATAGCTAGGCAGTTGAAATTTGCACAGATGCATTAATATTTTATGTCTCGCTTCTTGTGTGCAATAAAGAATCTTATTTCTATTGCCGCTATAACAACAAATATTATAAACAGAATAAAATAAATATTTAAATATTCCCATACAACACACGTTGTCTGAAGACAGCGCTTGCCATCTAGCGGCTATCTATGTAACATTCACAGTGCCGATATCATGTCATTAAATATCAAAGTGAAACGCTTCTTGTTGGTTTCTATAGATGGCGCTGTTCTCAAATTCGATCTTTGTCTAATGTTGTATAGATAATGGTACGGAACCCTTCGTGCGCAAGCACTTGGCCGGTTTTTTATTTGACATGTAGCTCGTTGTTATCTACAGAATGTTGATTTACAAATAGATTCTCGATTGCAGGAAACAAAATCAGAAAATAAGCGAGCACGGCAAAGTTCCTCTGACATGACAGCAAGGTTTTTGTATGGCAGTCTAATCTGTGCTCTGATACAAATTTGTCGGACATTTATATGCGACTTTATGTTGTGGAGGGTTCATAGCGGACTTATAATGGAGATTTTACTTCGTAAATAGTAATTTGCTTAAGACCACCATAAATTTAACTGAGGATTGTTTTAAAATAATCTTTTTTCTTATAAATATGACCGCCACATTTTTGTTGCAAAGTAACTGTGCAAAATGCATGCATAAAAATATTTACGTTCTTTCAACGGAACGAAAATTTATATACACCTTTGTCCTTAATTGAAATGTAGTTGGTTTCACAGTACAATTTATCTTCACAGGAAATGCGATTGCGACACATAGTTGCAATCTACTTATAAACAAACCTAGCAGGATCACGTCTACTTAAATAGTCGAAGCAGTAATTAATACATCCTCAATAAAATAATGGATGGACAGGGTCCCTATCATTGGTCATTGTGTTGTATAGCTCACACAATCTCGTAGACACCGCTTTAAAATTTACGATTGTATTGTGTGGAAGTTATTATATTATTATTATCAGTGTAATTTTCGATGGATTTTGTACGAAGTTTTCCTTTTACAAATTGGTCGCCTATTACTCGTTAACTCGTAAAGCCTACTTAGCCGTGATAATTTTCTTTTAAGTTCATTATATGTGCTACTCCCCTGAATTTTTTCACGTTTCTAAAATCAAATGTTTAGCCAAGGTGAAGGACAGCCCACTCGGCCAAAAATTTGCACTTTAAGGCTTAATATTTGGCAAACGGAACCCTAAAACAAAAAATGATCTTCCTACACCCACAATATTTTAAGACAACCAATCCAACGATACCCCACATTATGGTGTAGGTGAGAAAAAAATGCATCCCTAATTTAGCTGTGTAAGAGTAAAGGGTAAAAAAGAGTCACAGACTGATGGTTTTCGATGGCTTCCGTTATTTTTTTACGGACCCAAAAAAACTTGATTTGTTACTACGTACCCAGAAATTAGATCTAGCAAAATTGGGAAATTATCAACATGTTACTGCATGAAGCCCTAAGCCCTTAGCGTGATAGTTGCTTTATTCTGATGAATCAAGTTTCCGAACGTAGGGGAAGAACAATCAGAACGTAGGGATGCAATCTGTAAGCCGGATCTATTAGACTACTTTGCCTATGTTGCACGGCTAATAAATTAATTCAGACTGTCATTTGGACGCAATGAGCGTCGTTTACAAAGGGATAGCCGACCAAAATTGGGTTATGGATGGTTTGAACTTATGGGATTTGAACTATGGAGTTAGATAAAATTGATCGTGCGTTGGCCGGTAGCAAAGTCACCGTCTAGTAACCTAGTATCAAATGTTACTAGTGGTGCATCCCACTCGATACCTAGTGCTTCCATTCTTCGAAGGATCAAAAGACCTGAATCTGGAAGTAATGCAAAGAATCGCTGCTGGGTAGATGGTGAGGGCTTGCACTCATAACAAGTTCCTAAATGTATGTATTAGTATGTTATAATTATATTTATGTTTGTATAGTATATATTTGTCTTTTATGTTTAGTTTAAGTATTTTATTAAATGTGTTTGAATATGAGTTTGTAAGTCAATTAGTTTATGTACATAATTATTCTTCCAATATATTTCATGTACCTACCTACCTACTTTCTTCATCTTTCAATTCTATCCATCATAAGGTTGTCTGGAAGAGAACGCTTTTAGCAATGACACCGCCAATTGTATACGGCAAAACTTAGATATGTAAGCCATGTGTGTTAAATAAAGCGTTCTATCTAATCTTATCCTTTAACTTTCATTAAACCGTTCTTTAATGCCTATCAAATATCAACAGTCCCAAACTATAGACAAATTTCATTCCATTGGTTTTATTACAGCCTCGAGTTAAAAAAAAAACGAACATTAAAACGACCAGTGGGTAGAACATTGGACTCGGTACGAGAGACCCAGGTTCGATTCAGTGCGGGCATGTACCTATGACATTGTTTTCTAAGTTATGTCCATTGGTGAAGTTATAATTGCAATATCACTCGCTAACCGTGACGGAAAACATCGTGAGGAAACCTGGGTGTCGGAGCTATTCACGTACCTCAGCGCTTGAAATCGTCAATCCGCGGTGGGCAAGCGTGGTGATTAATCCCATACTCTCTCTCTCTCTGAGAGAAGGACTGTGCCTTACAGTGGGACGTAAATAGGCTGTTTATGATAGCCAACGGTCTTATTTATAAAAACCCAGTTCCTTAAAACAGTCGACAAACACCCATTAAAATAGGCAGTGGTGGAGATTTTACAAGGAAAAGACGTAACCACAGATTAAATAAACTGCCTCTAAGGAGAGTTTTAAGGAATCATGTTTTCTATACATATAAGACCGTTAGTATTCGACAGTGGCTCTTCATGTGGGGGTAGCCCTTGGCATCTGATGATCTACCAGGGTTATAATAATATAATGTTCAAGGTTGTCAGAGCGCGCTTGAGCGGATAATCTTTTCCTGCATTTTACAGGAAAATCTTGACCTCGATAGCAATCTGATGCTCAGTAACTTTATTATTTATCCTACTCCAGAGGTTTACGCAGAAGTACCTAAATCGATCGAGGAATTACTGATTTCCAAGAAATAGTGCATATCAACAACTTCGATGAATTGATTTTAAACAAAGTCTGTTTGCAAATGAGAAGCTCCGTCACTGGCGCGTCAATAGTTTGTTTCCGACTATGGAACAGCCAAAGAGAAGGCTTTGTAGCAGTATATTTTATGTATAATGTATTACATAACATAATAACATTATATTATATTTTTGTGTTTTATGTAGTTATTTTGACTAACCTATTAATTTTACGTATTCATATTTTAAAAGAATATTCCTTCAAGAAAGCTCTTGAAGGATAAAGTAAATTTACGTATGATCAATTTATAACAAATTTTTGAATAAAATGATTCAGTGCGCCGCTTTTAATCCGATAGTCAAGGAAGGTACAGTGTATTGTGTATACACACAACCATTTACATTTGGCCATCAATTTTGAAGACCTACAATCCTGAATCGGACTCATCTTGGTGACATATGACGCAGGGTTACCCACGGGAGGCTTCGGACCTGCTATACGTGCCAGAGCTTGGTCACCGGCGATGACAGGCAGGTTTACACGTCCAAATTGGAATAGTTCCGTCCACCCAAATGTACTCGTATAACGGGTCAGTATCATCAACGAATTACAACGGGTCGACCGAATATATAGGAAAATAGCACCACTCCACTGCTCTACTTTTCGTGTCAGGCTTATGACCGATGGGTGATCACACCACGTAGGGTTTGAATAATTACTTTTTAATGCCCATTAATGTTGTACCTTCATACATACATAAACTCACGCCTGTATCCCAGAGGGGTAGGCAGAGACCAGTGACTGCCACTTGCTGCTATCCTGACAGATAATTTTCGCTTCCTCAACATTCATTAGTCGTTGCATGCACGCATGCCGGTTTCGGGTACTTTTTATCTTGCCCTTTGCTAATACATCCCCTATTTGGTCGAAGTATGTTCGTCTGGGTCATCCCTTATTGGCCCTTCCACCCACATTCGCTCTACATATTTATTTCGTCAATCTTTCTTCCTTCATCCTCTTTCTTCTTTCTTCCTTTCTCAAAGAATTAGAAAGAAAGAAAAAGATGTGACTAGAAAGTCACTACATCCTCTTTCAGTCCACAATTTTCCCTAATCACACTATTGCGTATCCTGTCATTCAAAGTAACACCAGACATACTTCTTAAGGATCTCATTTCTACTCCATTAATCCTACTTTCTTGCTTCTTTTGCCATACCCAAGTAGGATAGCCAATGTAGCTCTTTTGGAGATGTTTTAGCCACTCACAAACCTTTAATTAACGGAGTTTGATTGTCTACAAAGATTACATGCAAGTAGCGTCTGAAAACATTGACATTTATTGAGTAAGCATATCGTTTTTATAAAGAATACAACAATCTGATTGATTGACACTTGTGCTAACTCAGATCGATCACTGCATAAAATAGTATAGGTAATGTGCGGTTAATGTATAGATTCGAGATAACCTTAAAAGTATTGGCGCTTAGCACACATAAAACAGAGTGCCTAGGTATATTATAAAGTTAAAGGATATCTATTATGTAATGGTGGCAAAAGATTGGCCGGTTTCACATTATCAACGTCATAACATCACTGGACTGGTAACTTCATACGGTCACTAAGGTCATCGTACGAACACTGTGTAAACGTTGTACGACTACTGGTCCAATTATGTCGCCCGACTATCTGTAATCAGGCCATTGAAGGGATGGCTGTATTCTATACTTTTCTAGCATATTATATAGCCATTCGTGACGGCGGTCCGTGAGAGTTTATTTAAGAATTGCTAACTATTCAAAGTCAAAGTCAAAAATTTTTACTCACTATAAAAGCAAAAAGTTTTCTTAATGAACGTCAAAGCTGTTAGTTTAACAATTAATAGATTATGCGGAGAAGAACGTAACAAAGAAACTCCACATTTATTCATTCGCGACGTTTAGCGACTATTTGTTGGAAATGCCGCCGTCAAAATGGCTGGTCAGATTTTTTCCCCTGATTTCTAAGAATGATATCTGCGATTATCAATTATTTATGATTTGTTACAAATAGATAGCAATTCCACAGAGGAGTTCAGGCAACCAAGCTTACTGACACTGCCCAGAGATTATCATTTTATTTAATTTTATGAGAAAGTACTCTTATCAGTATACTGTACGCGCTCCGGTCACAGGCCAGTTCCGTCACGCCTATTACGTCAGGACATACACCTACTCTTTGTTCAGTATAGCTTCTTCGTGGCCTTCCTCTACCTCTCTTTCTTTCTATCTGTCCTTCTCATCATTATCATCATAGGCCTTTGCCTCCGTTACGCAGGATTAAGGGGGTCCAGGGAGTAACACTAGCGCACTAGCTTTTTACAGATCAGCAAAAAGTGTAAGTAAAATCTCTCAATCATGTTAAAAGTGATTTTTAGGACCCATGGCCTGAACCGAAGGCAAAAAAACTAGGACTAGATAGCATTAACGCCAGAAAAGGCCGCTTTTGGCATAAATACTATCTAGTCCCAGGTTTGTGATCCTAGGTTCTTTGTCGTGGGTATGAAGTGTTTATTAATATCTGAGTTATCTCGTAAAATGATGTTTTTATGCATCTACACCCTCATAAAACAACGTTTAGATTTCAGTGAAAATACAAAATATAATAAGTTTTTTATTATTAGACTAACTTTATTTTTCGCATTTTCTGAGATCTCCAAAACCCCGAAAAATATATTTTAATGATTTTATTTTTAATTTCTCCTATGTTTTTATGTGTCTTCTATGGTTTAAAATCTATGTCCCTCCAATATAACTTAGGCAAGTTCCCCATCTCAGTAATTCGATGCGCTGACAACAGTTTTAGGTCTACGTAACGAGCCACAGTTCTGTGTTATTGTAATAGACGTGCAGGTAGCTAGCATTTAATTTATCAAATTGTTATTTTATTGTTCAATAGGCATTTCACACTTGAGTCTGTGGTTTGATGAAACATAAAATGAAAGCTGTTTCGCCACGGTCTCCAAAGCTGCAATTTTTTTTTTTCGTCGTATCTAAATAAAATTTAAAAAACAATTTAAACAAAAAAAAAACCCTTAGCAAAGCTCGGTCATCCAGGAACTAAATTTTAATCTTCGTTTTTGGTTAAATTAAAGTAGTGTTTGTGGTTTCCGTAACTTAATTTTATTTGATATAATATAATGAAATATCATAAGAATCAAGTACAATAAATATGAATAAATAACATCGGCAGTCTGCATATTCCCCGCTCTCAGAGATATAGTGTGGGCTTAATCTCCCGCGTGCCCACCGCAGACTAGCGATTTCAAGCGCTGAGTTATGTAAATACCTCAGACTCTCCTTTACCGTCAGCGAGTTATATTTTTACGATGTTTATTACATTTACAAATGTACCTTATAAGGATAACAATGCCGGTATCCAACCCACGACCTCATGAATGTGTAGCCCGAGCGTTCTATCCTACCACCGCTCAAGAAAAGACAAAAGATTTCAATAAGAAGTGGTCTGTAGTGTAACCAAACATGTTCATCATCATTATCAGCCATTTGACGCCCGCTGCAGGACATAGGGCTCCCTCATGGTTTTCCAAGCTTCCCGGTCTTGTGCCACCCGCATCCAGCGACTCCCCGCCACCGTAACCAGGTCGTCAGACCATTTGGTGGGGGCCTGTCCACGCTGCGTCGTCCGGTCCGCGGTCGTATAGCCAAATGAATTTCCATATTGTTAACCAATTAAATATGCAATTTTTATTAGGTTTCAAAAGTTTCAATTTTTATTAGATCCAAAGATTGATAAAGGCTGTTGTTACGTCAGGCATGATGTCTCGCACATACAATTTAAAAGTTTTAGTGATTGTCATAACATTAGTAGGTACATACTTTTGATAAAAATTACCTGAGGGTTTGATAGATAACAAAATTACGGTCATTCAAAATATATTTAATTTTATCCTGTACCTATGTTTTAATTGAGAACTTTTGATTCCAAAATTAATGATAACATTTTGGACACAACATTTTTTTTTTAAAACTACTTATAGCAAAATTGAAAAGTTTTTAAAATGTCCGTAATTTAATTATCTATCAAACCCTCATACCGCATTTATTACAATTAGGTACTAACAATGTTATATTTTGCGAGCAAGACGCATGCTCAACGTAAGCGCCACTAGTGGAAAAAAATCATATGTTTTTTACAGATCGTTTGTGGAAAAACTGTCAGACCAATCTCTATCATGTTTATAGTGATTTTATGGACCCATAACCGAGAATCTATGTTACACACACATACTTTACACTTTACTTTCTTATATTAAATGAAGTTGATCCGGCAAACGTTGTTTTGCCATATTAATTAGTCTACGACCCTACAATATACACAAAAAGAGTGATAAGAATCGGTGAAGCCGTTTCGGAGGAGTTCGATAACAAACACTGTGACACGAGATTTTTATATATTAGATGTACTTCATGACAACTATGTATCTACATTCTATTTAAAGAACCTACTCTATAATGTTACGAACAAAAATTTATTATCTAACGATGGTCTTGTTGGCTGATCCGTGGTCTCAATCGAAAATTCCAACAAAAACACTTCCTATATTATTAGTAGAAAACTCTATTTTTACACGAATTACCAACTACGGAGCCCTCAAAGATTAAGTCGCATCGACCGGCCGGAGTTAAGATGCTATCTTTTGATTAGGTGCCCATAATAACACGTTGCGGTAGTTTATTAGCAGCCCGGCCAACGACTTGGCACGGCTTTCTTGTGTTTTTATTGAGCTGCCCAATGTGTAAGAAGACAGGGGATTATACTGCATAGTAAAGAATTCATCAGACGATACCTTATACTTTATTGCAGACGTAAAAGACGTACCTACATAAAGCACAAAGTTTAAAAAAAAAAAACCGGCCAAGTGCGAGTCGGACGAAGGGTTCCGTACCATTATCTATACAAAATTTGAATATTTTAGGCGTCTACCTGTTGCCGTTATTAATATCCAGCAAAAAAGCGGCAACAAAATTACGTTTGTTGTGTGGGAGCCCCCCTTAAATATTTATTTTATTCTGTTTTTAGTATTTGTTGTTATAGCGATAATAGAAATACATCATTTGTGAAAATTTTAACTGTCTAACAATCACGGTTCATGAGATACAGCCTGGTGATAAACGGACGGACGGACAGCGGAGTCTTAGTAATAGGGTGTCTTACCCTTTGGATACGGAAGCCTAATAAAAAGTGTACATGGCAAGCTTATTTCAGCAGAAATCCCTTGATGTGGTGGTACAAACAGTATTAAACGAATGTGGAAGTGGACAATAATTGAATCGTGTGATTTTAAAACGACACATGTCCTTTCATTACAACTTTGCAGGAAATAGAAAAAACTGTTTTATTCAAATACTAATATCTACAACAGCAATATTTTAGCATATTATATTGATTTCTGTATGAATAAACTAAATTTTTTTTTCTAATGTAAATCAATAGGTAGGTGTAAATAATTTAATAAAAAAAAATGAGCAAGTGTTATTTTAAAAACACATGTGACTTGTGTTGTTTTAAAATCACACGATTCAATTATTGTTAGATATTAAGCTAACACAATTACACTTACTATTGTGTATTACCTCTTAAATATTTAGTAGCAATACGTTTTAAACAATGAGATAAATAAATAAATAAAATAAAATAGAAGAAACGTAGTGCTCTTTTAATTTTTCCTTAAATACAGCAACAGAATGGGGCTGAAAGACTTGGGTAGACCGTTCCGAATACGAGCGGCACGCACAGAAAACTATCTAAAGTAAAACTTTGTGTTGCAGGAAAAAACTTGATGATATTGCCACAAGACAATATGCGGAAATCATACATACATACACACAAACTCACGCCTTATCCCAGAGGGGTAGGCAGAGACTAGGGACTGCCACTTGCCAGGATTCTGACAGATCACTTTCGCTTCCTCAACATTCATTAGTCGTTGCATGCACGCACGCCGGTTTCGGGTACTTTTTATCTTGCCCTTAGCTTGTACAAAATCATCAGGAATCATCAGATGACAAAATTGCCAGTTGACTTTATGGAGTTGCCCAATGTGTTAGAAGACAATGGATTCTACTGCGGAAGCACGGCATTTATCCGATAATGATATTGCCAGGTGATGTTATTGTCTTCTCCAATATGTTAGTACAGAAGCGATTCGCCTGCCACTGATGAATATTTGATAATGTTGTCCGTTGACTGAGGTATACGAACAGTTTCAACACAGGTTTCCTTACGTTGTTTTCTATCGCGGTTAGCGTGTGGAATCATTACAAATCCACAAAAATACACTTAGACAATAAAGTCATTGGTACCTACGCTACGTACGGGTGTGATTAGTACGTATGTCGACACTAGACATCAGCCTTATGGGACCGTTTCTGCCAACTCATAAATAAGTGCCAAAATCGAATTCCGATCTTATGTTACTACTTCAATGTTTTTCGGCTTAATTTATTTTGGTCCGTATTTTTATTCTACCATAACATTGAAATCTTTGGAAGGATTTAAAGCGCGAATAACATGGGGTACTTCTTTAAACTGGAAGTCATGTTTTGTAGGGTCTTTTGTAGGG
Organism: Yponomeuta cagnagella; assembly: GCA_947310995.1. Classification (NCBI taxonomy): domain Eukaryota; kingdom Metazoa; phylum Arthropoda; class Insecta; order Lepidoptera; family Yponomeutidae; genus Yponomeuta; species Yponomeuta cagnagella. The sequence continues at coordinate 12,565,218 of OX371277.1, forward strand.
GCAGTCGAAGGAACCCTTATAATTTCGCCATGGCTGTCTGTCTGTCTGTCTACCTATTCGTGGTCTACCTCACAGACTATTAGTACTAAAGAGCTCAAATTTGTCATAGACGTACATATTAATCACGCCAATAACACGGTAGAATAAAGTCAAAAAAAATGTTTACGGTACTTCCCCTACACCTAAACTAGGTATGTTTTTTTTCTCGCCTCCACCACAGTGTGGGGTATCGTTGGATTAGTCGTTTAAAATAATGTAAGTGTAGTGAGCAGAAGACCCAGGTTCGCTTCCCAGTGCGGGCATGCACATATGACTTTTTTTTAAGTTATGTACATTTGTAAAGTTATGAAACAGCAATTCGGCTGGCAAGAGCTGGATGAGAGTAGCCGAGGACCGTGCTCAGTGGCGTGCAATAGGAGAGGCCTATGTCCAGCAGTGGACAAGCATAGGCTGATGATGATGAAGTAGCAATACCACTCACTAACTGTGAAGGAAAACACTGTGAGGAAACCTGAGTGTCTAAGCTATTTACAGACCTCAGCACTTGAAATTGCCAATCCGCGGTGGATACGCGTGGTGATTAAGCCCATACTCTCTCCCTGAGAGAAGGCCTGTGCCCTATTGTGGGACGTATATAAGCTGCTTGTGAATGTTATGTAAGTGTAGTAAAACATTTCGATATAGGTATCTGTTTGCGAAATATTAGGCTTTAAAGTACATTACGCGTGGCCCAACAGGCACTTGGCCGGTTTTGTGTCTATAATTAAGGTTATGATAACTGTGGGCTGATATTGCAAAATATATATGTGTATGTCAAAAAGAAAGTCTAAAATTTTATTCACTATAAAAATAAAATCTTTACTTAATGAACATCAAAGCTGTTAGTTTCAGAATTGATAGATGTGTAATTCATGTGATTGAAGTGTTGCTTTGAATACATCGATGAATTCGAGATATAATTTTTGTCGTAGGTATATTATTGTTGTAAGTACCTATCTCTTTTGACAATTGACATTTTTCGCAATCCTTCAGCCGCCACGCTTTGTATAGGGTCGTGAGTATTTTACTTACTATAAACACTCGACGTTTGGCAACTTAGCAAGAAAAGTTTTGTAAGTGACATATTCGGAAAAGAATACCATGTTATTTCCAATATTTTCTTTTATTACTTGGTAGGAGTTGCTGAAGTTTTTTTGTGTGTGTTTATTTATTTTTGACAATATTGTTTCCTGATTAATGAACGAAAGATTGTACAGAAGTTACTCAAAATTACACAAAATGCCTATAGTACAGGTCCAACCTAGTTTAGAGTCTAGAGACACCATTTCGTAAACATTATTGTCAACTTTTCGCTCATATAAATTATCTTATCTTATGTTTTGTCTTTAAGTGACATATTCCCTGCTCTCCGAGTCCAGGTTACCAGCAAGTATACCTTTAAGGTGAAACTTAAAGGGTATTTGTTGACTTCCAAGAAAGAGGTAAACCTACCTCTTCCAGCATGACCTACTATACATATATTCCATTCTTCCTGAGCACGAGTCAAGTCAAGATATTAAATACTGTATTTAATTGAATTTATTATTAGTATTTGTAGCGTAATTAATGTGTTTGCATATATATGTATTTATGTGTGCATATGAAACATGTATATGTATGTGTGTATATCTATGCGTGTGTGTGTGTGTGTGTGTGTGTGTATGTATATAAGTATGAGTGTGCTTGTGTGCGTAAGTATGGCTGTATGTATGAGTATGAGTGCGTGTTTGTTCCGTTTTCATGCTTGGTGAGTCACCAGAAGGCCCTAGCTGAAAATCAGTGTTGTGGGTGCAAACCCTCAGCTAATACTGAGAATGAGGCCTTTTTTCCGCTGCATCGACATAAAGACTACATCCACTGTTTTTTCTCACTATTAGCTTCACATTTCTTCTGCTTTTGTCCTATATCTGCCTTATTTTCTGTAAGTATTTACTTTTCCTCCATAATTATGTGTTATGTCTATGTGGCGTTAAATAAATGTTTTTCTTCTTCTTCATATCTTTCTGCTCATAAAAAACATTCTGCTGTGTATCATAGTGAAAGACGCCATTAGTGTAACATTTCATTCGCGCTTGTGTTAATTTATTTTACGTAATAAATCATTTAATTTATGAGCCATATCGAGAATTATTTGTAAATCTCATGTGATTTGATCATCTGTCTATATGACTTGATCAAACGGCATTTTTTATCACACTTGTATCCCTGTGACATATGAATTCCTGCCTCGTTGGTCTAGCGGTTTACACGCTTGACTATCAAAATAGAGGTTTGGGCTCGATTCCAATTAGAAGCCTCTGTACTTGATTTGTACAAACGGCCTCAGTCGGGGTGTGTTTCCATGCTTGTGATGTCCTTGCCTGGTTTCTCTAGTACACGGTATTCTAGTTTTGGACCAGGCCAAGTGATTGTGTTGTGTGAAAGTTACCTATTTATTCCCTCGGAGCCTCCCCTAATTTGCGCAGATGTTTTCCTTCGCCATAAGCAAATGGTAAGTACCACTTTAAATTCACAAACATCGCAGTGGCAGTGCAGTGAATAGGCAAGTTTTTTTTACTGCGTGAAGTTCTTGGTTCTAACCTCAATATGTACCAAGTACTACCAATGACTTTGTTTTCAAAGTTACATAATATATTCGTGAATGGCACTAAATGGATGAATAATTCGGGAATGTCGGCACTAGATTTCTCTGATAGCAGCTGAATTCGAATGCTAACTACGTTATAAATGGATTTGATCACGCGATAAAAAAAACAACTCTACCTTTGAGCCAGCCGGCTGAGCTCTACAGTACAGTGCTTATAAATATGAAGAGACATAACGATGACGGGCAAGGTGGAAGGAAAGAGGAGGCCGGGCAGCAGAAAGACGTCATGGTTGTGCAACTATAAAGAGTGGACCGGTGTTAAAGCCGCGGAGGAGCTGTAACTAAGTAAAATGGGCGGGACATCTAGATAGACGAGAAGACGGATGGTGAATAGAGAATGGTGGCTAAAAATTGCCCTTGTTCCGTTGTGATCAACTATTTTGACCAACTAAAATCTGATCAACTATTTTTATGCCACACGGAACAACGATTTCTGTTGGTCAGAGAGTAACAAGGTAGATCAACTATTTTCTTTCCTATTGGAACAACTCCAGCTTGGTACCGCGAAACATAGGTTACCTACGTAGATAAGTACTCTTGCTTTTGAAGTAGGCACTTACCGGTCAACGGGCCAAAAAGTACTAAGCTTGCATAAGCTTGGAGCAAGTATAATAAAGTCTGGGAAATTACCTGACTATACTTTAGTCACCTTTCGTGGTTTGGTTAATTTAAAAGGGAACCTAACATCTTCAGTTTATGCAAGCCTAGTACTTTTTGTCTTCAGAAGTATACTATTCTACTCCGACCAAATTCATAGTTGTTCCGTTGGGAACTCTTATATATTTTAGATTTAAGTTTAGTTAAGTTTATAATTTTGTTATTTAAATAGATGCATAAGCATGAAGTTTTTTACTTTGTTGTTTTTTTTTAACAAGTTGTTCCGTGAGGAATAAAATAATCGGGTTTCTGAAATCTACTTGAGCAATTGGTCAGAGTGGAATAAAACCACCAATTGAGTGCCACTCGGAACAACTAGTTGGTCAAAATAGTTGATCACAACGGAACAAGGGAAAAATTGGCCGTCGTCCGGTGGGTAATGGGTAGGCCGCCTACCCGATGTCGACGACATTAAGGGCCCTCACCCACGGCGACTTTTTGTAGCGATGCAGTAGCGATGCTGTCGCGCGTTCGCATCGATACAGTCGCGATGCGGGCGCTAGTTGTGTGCCCTCGCTCACCGTAAACACGATTCAGTCGCGATGCAAACGCGATACCGTCGCGCTTCTGTCGCGATGCAAATGCGATTCAGTAACGGAACCAAAATGCCTGCGATCGCTACAGTTGCAAGATGGACTCCGTTGGACCGATGGACTACAGCACTCTCGATCTCTCTGTGTTGCACTACTCATGTGCCACCCTTCCTCCGTTGTCCGATGTCTTCCGATACGCTCGCGCGTTTGCATCGATACAGTCGCGATGCTGTAGCGCGTACTAACGCGCGTTGGCATCGCTTCTGCAGCGCGTTGCAAATGCGACTAAAGCGCGTTCGTAGCGATGCTACAGCATCACTACAAAAAATCGCCATGGGCGAGGGGCCTAAGAAGGCGGCAGGAAGACAATGGACGAGATTTGAACTGGACCGGTGAGGTTGGTGTGCCGGTGAAGAGCCCTATACCCAACAGTGGGTATCTTTTATGGGCCGTATCGATAGATACCATAAGCAGCCTATATACGTCCCAGGCACAGGCTTCGCTCAAAGAGAGAGTATGGGCTTAATCACCACGCGTGTCTACTACGGATTGGTGATTCCAAGCGCTGAGGTAAGCGAATAGTTCAGACGCTCAGGTTTTCTCACGATGTTTTCCTTCGCGGTTAGCGACTGTATTGCTACTGTAACTTTACAAATGTGCGTAGCATGTACATACGTACATGCCCGCTCCGGGAATCAAACCCAAACAAAAATCAATTTTTTTTTTCGAACATCTGCGAATTTATAGTAACAATAACACACGCAAACTGTAAAGGAAAACATCGTGAGGAACCCCGCGGCTTGGTTGGTTCCGCATGTATTGAGTTGTCTTTCCTGTGGGCTAGGCTGACTGAGCTCTCAGCCTGGATGGCACAGGTGCTGGGCATGCCTACTCCATCTAAAAAACAATGTCCCAGGCACTGCGGCGTCCGAGTGGTCCCTTCATGAGTGAAGATACCACTAGACGCTGTATAAATCATCCCATCACGTAGATGCAAAGGTCAAAGTTTTTATGCAGAGTTATTTCCATTTTTAGATGCGGAATTCCTGAAAATGTCGGTTGCTAGAGTTTGTCATTTACAACTTTTCTTCAAGATAAGATAAGATAAGAATATTCTTTATTGTATACCGGAAAAAATATTACAGAAACAGCAATGACAAAAGAAACGACTTTTAATTTTCTTTTCATTTGTAAAAATTTATTACCTATTTGTTTTCTCTTTATTTTTGAGAAAAATTGATGTTCGCGGTTTTTCTGCTTTGTTGTGGTGCTGTTTGAGAGTTAATGCTTAAAATCGTATGACTTAAATACAATGGAAATTGTTCTATGTAGCACAATGATTTAGTGAAGGCTGCAAAATTGATACACGTAAAGCGTGAATGTAATAAAATGTTATAAGCCCCGATATTTCGACAAATAAATATCTGAAAAGAAACTCGTAGAACAACATTTGTTGCCAGAGACAAACTGTGTCTTAGGAATTGTGCATTTAAGAAATTGCCGGCCCCAAGGTATCTGCAAAAATTACATTTTCGTTTTATTGCTCAAGGCTAATCAAGTAATCAGTCTGTAAGTGGCAAAAAGTTTTTTGTTAATATTTACAAAACTTTTCAATATTAATAGTGGAATAAAATAGTATCGAATTTTGTGAAACTACAAACATCGTGTGTGGTAGATTTTTTGGCAGTATTCTAGTATTACTTGATCAAAAATTCGTGGCAAATTTCGAAGTAACAGAGAAAACTATTGAATTTGAATTTAGAAGTTATGACGTTGTATACCGCTGAATAGCCTACTTAGTTTTTATCATTTTACCTACTTAGTTTTTATCGAAACTACCAATTGCAGTATTCTATTCTTAAAATTTAAAACAGAGCCTAAAATTATACTGAGCTTATTACCACATTGGTTGAAATTTTATCTTTTATTAACAAAATAAAACTATCAAATGTGTAAAAACTTTCGAAATATCTCGACCCGTACTAAGAATAGATTCACCGCTACTTATTGAAATGAAAAAGTGTAAATTTTCGGTATGTCTTAAATAGGTCTTTGATTGATTTATATAAGAATTTCCTAACAAATATTCAGTTTCTTGTAAATATTTTATTTCAAATTGCTCTCCTGTAAAGTTGCACTTTTAAAGTTACGATTATTTACGTTGGAGCCGTCAAAATAACCCTGTATATTAAAGCGGAGGAGCGGAACTAGCATCTCCCATGCGGTGTTAGTATCTTAACTCGCAGATAGATGTCGGTAGTGGTTTTGTAACTAGTGAACAAGAAAGATTCCGATGAACAGAGGTCTAATTATGCGCACTAAATCCTGTTGGAATCCTGACGTTTGCAATTTGATGCATGGAATTTAATTGTTAGATTGGAATCGTCCAGGATTTGGTGCGCGTAATACCGAAGCAGAACAAATATGATTCACCTCGTTACATAACTAATTAAACTTTGAAACTATACCTTTCTTTGGAGGTTACTTGGAGCGTGTATGTTTACGTACTGACGGAGAAAATCTATATGGAAAAGGTCAGCGAACCTCATTAACATCTTTCATGTAAGCTGTATTAAATAGGTACTGCAGGGCACAGGCCTTCAATCAGAGAGAGAGTATGGGCTTAATTAACACGCGTGCCCCTCACGGATTGGCAATTTCAAATGCTGAGTGAACACCTCAGACCCTCACGAGGTTTCCTCACGATATTTTCCTTCGCCGTTAGTTGTGGTATTTTTAATATAACTTCACAAAAAAAGTAATTGGCCGGGATTCGAACCCACGACCTCCCGAATGTGAGGCCAGCGTTCTTTTGCTCCGCTACCACCGCTGTACATTAACTTAACTAAATTCATAGATTTCCAGTAGGTTACTTCGAAAAAATTAAAGTAACCTACAGCTATAAGGTTACTGAGAAAAAGACTAAAACTTCTGAAGAGTGAAAAAACTGAAAACTCAAATCGAGCTTTGCAAGAAATAAAAAGGAAGTGTCCTCATAATTTTCCTAATCTCAGGCCATTGTGCTACGTATGATTTATGTCCCATGACGTCACAGCCGCCATTGCTCTGGATTGTTCCTTAAGAGTTCGAAATTTAAGTAGAAAGCGATAATACCATTTTAATGTACCTATGTACTTTGTTGCTTTTGTAAAATAAATTGTCTCAATTAGTTTTCAATGACAATTTACTTACCACCTGTTTCTGAATTAAGATAGATATATCTATAGAGAAAACTTTGTTGCACAACCAGAAGAAAGAATTGCAAATAGTTTCTAATATCTAATTAGTGGTATACAATTGGTGGTCTTATCTTAGAATTTCATTTAGAAAATACTTATGCTTCGCTATGTCTTTTCAGGATCCTCGAAAAACGACTGAGTACTAAGTGACATTCTCATATCAGAAACCGGTGGTTAGGTTGGGTTATTGAGCCACTAAGCCAATGACGAAACTCAATAAATGAACAAACCAATGAATGAACATCATTCACAGCATACTAAACTTTCGAATTAGAATACCATATGTGCTTGTAAAGAAACAAAGACATAATTTACATTAAGTAGCTTATATTAATAAATTTTTAGATTAGTTTTTATATACTACTGTTACTTAAGCTTTTCTGTATCTATCATTATGTTTGTGAAACAATAAAATAACCTAAGACATCATTAATGTTAGTCAGTTATGTTAGTTCATTCATTCATGCCTTTATTTAGTCTCAACAACAATGGTTATGTCGTCGCCGCTGGTTTCTGAATCTGTACTAACTACTGACGTAATTTGGGCAAATCGAGAATATAAAAAGCTTGCTAGAAAATTAGTTAAAAAATTTGTAAAGCAGAATGCCCAAAAAGTGACCAAGGCTGCCTACTTTATAAAGAATTTATTTAGATGATAAAGATGTTCGTAATTTAGAACGATAATTTGGACTGTGTTAATTTAAGAACCAAATTCAATCCATCATAGTACAATACACTGTGGCTTAGTGAGCGTCAAAATCTAATAACTTGGTATTGTCAGTTTCAGCAAAGTAGACAGCGAAATTGTAAAGAGTTACGGTCTGATTTATAAAAAAAAACACGATTCCTTAAAACGCCAATTAAAATAGTCTGTGGTGGAGATTTTACAAGGAAAAGTCGTAACCACAGATTAAATAAACTACCTCTTAGGAGTGCTTTAGAGGAATCGTGTTTTTATAAATGAGGCCATTACTCTCTAGTAGTGAATCTATTAACAGCTGTTAGTTTACTGAAGTGCATACCAAAAAAAGTGACAACTGTATACATTAGATTAACAGATTACTAGTGTACGCGAAACCGGGGGTAAGTTTGGAACTTTTTGTCCATTTTTCTCTAAAACGATCAAGATCTTGAATTGGACACCTTTTTTAGGGTTCCGTACCTCAAAATGAAAAAAACAGAACCCTTATAGGATCACCTTGTTGTCCGTTCATCAGTCTATCAAGACGCTTTATTTCAGAAACCGCGTGGAGGTATCGAGTTGAAATTAAAACCATATACTCAACTCTACAGTTCCTTGAATCTGAGAAAAAAATCAAACTTATGTTAAAGTAAAAACAGATACGGCCGTTTATGCCGCTAAAATCGTATATTTATAAAGTGTGTTTTTGGCAATAAATGTAGTTCACTTTCACATTCTATATTTCGACACTCAAGGGAATCAAAATTTATAGGTTGACTTTTAACTATGAAATTTGGCAAGTAAAATCTTCTTATGCTATAAGTACAGGGAAAATAAAAAAACTATACATTTGTAATTAAATCACAAAAAAATTGTCTTTGAAGTTCGCGAAAAGCTCGGAAAAAACTGCGTGACTCGATGCCGGAACTATTTATAATATGTAAGTACCTACAAATTTGTACGGAACCCTCGGTGGGCGAGTCCGACTCGCAATTGTCCGGTTTTTCTAATTGTAACGTTCATCAACTCGTAGCTGTATTAGCGCTGGTAGCGCTATTTCGAATAAAAACATTTTCACTGATTTTATTAAATTCAATATAACCCAGTGGATTATCGCCAGACCAAAGAGTCAATTTATTTTAGTAGGTCATGCACTTATCTACGTGGCCTGAATCTCATCGAAAACTTATTGAAAAATCAAAGAAGGTTGGCCTGTATTTCACACCCGATTGCAAAAGTTGAAAAACATGTTTTTCGTGCGTATGCATGTATTCATGTAAGGTGTTTATGTATGACCACGTTGAGGCCAAACGGCCGGATCTTTTTTTAACAAATAAGGTGTCAAGTAAAAGGCCACTGGATGTTTTGACATCACTAAAAGAAACAAAATGGTATGTCAGGTGTCATACTGTGAGTAAAAAGCTTGAAATAAAAAAAAAACTTACTGTTAAATGAAATACCCGACCACTAAAGTCTGATTTTTAATTCGATGCAAAAAAAGAAGCAGTGTTACCATTATAAAATATAATATTCGTTATACTCGGTAGTTTTTGCTTTACTGTAAAAAAAGAGATTTGAGTGATCAAAAACCTTATTGCATCAAAGACATTTATATTTAGTTACCAATAAAGGAAAAATATTTAAAAAACACACTAACGTAGCTCACATAATTTTTATTTGGAAATAAAATGGGATTATTAGTTTTTTTACGTATTGGCAAAACTTGGATGTTGCCAATACGTAAAAAACTAATAATCCCAACCAACCTTGGGTTTGAGGTTTGAGACATTTAAGAAGACATAATTTATTTTCAAACATTACATTTTTCTCTTGGTTACGCGAATGTTGTTTCCCGTGTTATTTTGAGATTTCAAAAATTTTGGGTAGTTTTTCGAGTCCACATGAGTAGATGCAACATGTGAAAGAGATTTCTATTGTAAACGTAAAAGATCTTCTTACTTTTGATTTGATAACAGAGTTTTTTTTTAATGGCCATCATAGATGACGCCGTTAGCACATGCAATTTTTCTTATAATGCAATATCCAACATGCAACCCTCGTCCACACACGACTGCGGTTGGATTTAGGTAGTATAGAACAAGACATCGCGCGATATATTATTATTTATAGCCGTCGTCTGTCACGACCTCTAGAAAATAAACTTATATTCATGTCCAATAGAGTACGTCAACAAATGTCATGGGTTGTGATAATTCAAGACCCCGGCACATGTCAAAGTAACAGTTTATTTTTTGCATCATGTTAAAAAACAGACTTCAGAAATTCTTAAACAAATGAGTCCAGTGAGTTTGAAATCTCAACAGACGACACTACATATTCTATTTGCCTACAAAAAATCAACCAGTGATTCCGCCTGCATAGGTTTCAAATTCAATGGACTCATTCGATTTTTGACAGTTTTTGTCTGAAAATGAGTAGTTTCTTATCTCACGCGCCAGTCAACAGCTGATCAACTTTACCATCTCCGTGGCAAAGCAATTTATTATGTAAGTTGTAACCAATATCAATAAACGCAATGTAAAGGCTTACGCGCTGATGCCAGCGTAGTATTTTTATCGATATGCCTCTCAAATTAAATAATAATTAAATATCTTTATTTTAAATATTTTTCGCACATAGGCGAGCTTAATGCAACTAAACATTATCTACCAGATAACCTAGGTTTTAAGGCCATGATTAGCAGGTTACATCTTACAATATTAACTATACTAATTACTTATTTAGATCCATACTGATGTACATTTTAGTATTAAGGGGAATATTATGTAGCTTTTGGGCTCAACTTCTACGTTAGAAAGTGCTTAGGAAATACATTTTGAACTTTCCGGGAGCATCCCTTGCTCGGTTAGTGAGCAACCCATTTGAATTCCACTTAAGAGGACCACGAAGACCGTGAAATTGGTAATTATGAGTCACGTGTCACGGTTTAGTACTTTCGTCTATGGTAGACATACGTAATGCTGTATTGTAAGAGTTACTCCAATTGCTAAGGGGGTGCCTATAAGACCTTTAAATTTTAAAAGCTATAAATAAAAATCAAAATAAATAAAATAGACATTAATAAAAATATACGCGTTTCTTACCTCTGCATTTGAAGTGCAGCCAATTTGTTTTTTTATATAAAACGATGCGCAAAGTTTTTGTAAATGTGCTTTTTAGAGTTCCGTACCCGAAGGCTGCCAAACGGGACCCAAAACTCCAGAAGCACTATAATCTCATAGTAAAGATTCAGCTTCCAGAGCTAGACTAATAATGTATTCCTCTTGTTACTGAAAAAAAAATTGTAATTTCATTACTCGTAAACGACAGAAGATTGCATTTGATTACAAGCTACCTAATGAGCTCCTAATGTGGAAGTCCGTTATTAAAGACCTTGGAGTCCTTTTTGATGAACAACTGAAATTCCGGCAGTATTATGAACACTAATCAATAGGAGCAATAAATTACTGGGCTTTATTATACGTACTACCCGAGAGTTTAATGAGACCGACAGTCTTTTGTACCTGTACTATAGCCTAGTGCGCAGCATTCTTGAATATGCATGCCCTATTTGGTCCCCTCTCTACTCCGTACGCCTAAATAACATAACGCGTGTAAAAAAGATGTATCAAAACTTTATGCTATTGTCTTAATTGTAATCGCTCTATCAATGTCTAAAACGACAGATTACTAAAAATGTTATGTAATTTCACTCGAGCAGCGTCGAAAACAATACGATTTAATATATTTGCACAAAATAATACACTCAAACATCAATTCTTCTGTATTACGTTTTGTCTCAAATTAACCTAAAATTATCGTACTCGGAAATCAAACCTATTCCCCTTAGAAATATACAAAAATAATACCTCAAACTTCAACCCAATTTTTAGGATGCGTCGCTTATGTAACGACACGGTTGCCCAACATGGCTATGTCGATATTTTTCAAAGACCTTACGTTTTTAAAAAGTACCTACCTCAAATGAAGAGTGAACTGTAACGTCATCATCATCATTAAGTTTGCTTAATTTAGTTTTTCTATGTTATTCCTGCGTGCTATTTTTATTGGAAATTTTATCAACATTTCCTTTTCATAACTTATAATCATGCTGTGCGCATAAGTTTAGGGTTATGGACTAGATCAAGGTAAATTGTTTCTTTGTTTTTCTTGCAATTTCTTTTCTTTGTAGTTTTGTGTTCCAGAAAAATAAAAAAATATATTTTACAATGATGCAATTAATATTTTACCATTTTTATTATTATTGTTATCATATTTTTTTCTTTATAAAAATATTGAAACGGTTGCCAATTTCTGAGCGAAGGCATGCCCCAAGTATTCCCACTCTTTTTTGTTAGTAGTTTTTCGCGACCATGTCGGTCCTGCTTCCTTTACAATATCATCTATCCATCTTCTATTTGGTCTTCCGATGCTTCTTTTCCCATATTTTGGATAAGTACCGTTCTGTTACACATTTTGTCTATCTATCATCTTTCATTCTCATAGTGTGTTCAGACAATTTCCATTTTTGTTTTTGTATGAATTCGGCGCAATCGATCAAGTTTGTCCTATTTCTTATCAATTAATTTCTATTTTTTCTGTCTTTTTCACATTTATCACGCTTCTTTTTATCGCTCTTTGGCAGACTTTTAATCTATGTATGTGGTTTGCATTTAACGTCCATATATGGCAGCCATAAGTTAGACATGGTAAGAGGACAGTCCGCTATTTTTTTACCAGCTAAATAGAGATTTCTTTGTTTTTAAATATGACTTTTAGAATCCAGTACCTATTCCATGTTTGTATTATTATTCTTTCGATTTCTTTTGTAGTTTTATTATTTAGACGTGTTGTATGAGATAAATATACTATTCCCACTAGAAGGCCATAAATATCATAAATAATAGTCACACAACACAATCCCTTGTCATGGACGCCAGAATACCCTGTAATGGCAACCCGACAAGTGCATCACAAACATGGCAAAATGAATTTTATTTATTATTCACAAAAAAATAATTTTCAATAATTAAATACATTTCGCCTAGTTTTTGCGACAAGTTTTTAATCAGGTGTAAATGTAGACGAAGTTAAGACATAGTAGTTCTATCAAATTGTTTTTGTCAGACAACTCCAACTCAGTACACAATACAATTGGCGGCCTAATTGCTAAACGCAATTTCTTCCAGACAACCCTGTGATGGAGTTGCCGAAATGAATAGCCGGTGCAAATATAAATAGCTATTGTGAAAAGTATGAAAAAAGTGAAATAAAATCATCTTGTAGTCTCTATTGTCAACACGTACAGGTGTTATAATATTGTGCCCCCAAAGGGATTTGTCATTTCCAAGAGTTCGACCTCTTTTCTATTTTCGTACCTTCAAAACATGACAACAAACGATTTCTCTGCACACAGGTAAGAACGAAATTGCGAAAAATGTATCGGAGTTCAGGCGTGGATTCAGGGACTCGTTTCGGCAACAATTGTATCGACTTCAAAAGCTATCGCTGTTCTCTCTTACGTACTTAATAAGACAAAGACGACAACATCAATCGGGCGTAAGTTGAATAAATTGAGCCCGGATAAGGTATTTTAGGGATAAAAGTGTGGAGTGATCAAAGGAACTGTGTGCCTGTATTAATGTAAGCCTTCATAGAGTAGGTACCTACAACTGAAGAAAACAATAATTGTCTCAGAATGTTTGAAATGAGGGCAGCCGTAATTATCACAATCATTGACTGATCGTATTTATTGCTCAGTTTTGAAAACATATATTTGATTGTGCCCACTCTTATCTTAAATTTCATAATATTGAAATGATCATGTTTTCAATTATAGTCATAAGAAAATAATTCAGGCAGGGTTTTCACGATCGTAGTACACTCTGACCGAGTAACATATTTTACCTACTAACAGCCCTATCACACACGGCAAGCTCGCTGCGCAATCGCATCGCTTCCAAATCGCTCGCAAATCGCTGGTGTCATTGGGCTGTAGGTAAGATGCTACTTGATCTTAGTACACTGATGGAAACGGCAAATTTTCATACCAAGATCGCCAGCGTACACGGTAGCTAAAATATACTCGTATTACTCTGTCCGAGCGTACCTACTAAGATCTTGAAAACGCGGCTTTAGTAAAATTATTGCTTCTACGTATACAAAATTGTCTGGAAAACAAAGGACGCTATTTTCGGAGGACTTTGACATAAAGTTACACGTGAATTTTGCTGAAAGAAAAAATGATTGAAACAAAATAGAGAGGGAACTACATAGTACTAATTGAAATCTTAATAAACAAGGGAATAAGGAAAAACATGTGTATTTCTCTCCCTCTGTATTAGAAAGGGACGGATATGAAAGCAAAGGGCATCGTGATATGAAATCAAGCAAACCAAGCAAAACACGTTTTTACAGAACTAAATTACGAAAGACAATGATACAGTTAAATTTTTCAAGTAGTTTTTGTGGTATCTTTACTGAGGACATTGGAAGGCATTTTTGTTATTCTTGAATGACTTGTCGTGGCAAGCGAAAACGAAGTTTGAGTTTTTAGTCAGCGGTGGTAGTGGAGCGGTAGAACGCCCGCCTCACATTCGGGAGGTCGTGGGTTCGAATGTTCAAATCCCGCCATGTTTTTGCTTCCCAATGACTTTGCTTTCTAAGTTATGTACATTTGTGAACCTGTGCTATCAATACAGCTTGCTAACGGCGACGGAAAACATCGCGAGGAAACCTGAGTGTCTGAGGTGTTCACATACCTCAACGCTTCAAATTGCCAATTATAGGTGGTAATTAAGCTCTGATACAAAGCCCTGTGCCCTGCACTGGGACGTATATAGTCTACATAATATAAAACAATAAATTGATTTATTTGAAATGCCTCCTCTATGTTCGTAGTACATAAGACCTAGTTGCCTGGAATGAATCTGTAGCCTAATCAGTTTTTTCCATAATTTTCCTCTGTAATATAGAAAGTTTAGTAATAACACTAAATGGACACCGTTACAGGGCCCCAGTAAATGACAAGGCTTGGGCGAACGGTTGGCGAAATTTGTAATTTCGTAAAATTTGTTGCCTCTCTTGTCTAACGATCAAAATTAACTTCCATAACTTTACAACTTTAATAAAGTTGCGTCTGAAAATTTATAATGCAGCTGCCTATATCGAAATTTAGGTGCAATGCACGTGTGGTAATTAAAATAAGTGTAAAAAGTAGGTCTCATTTTTTTTTGTATTATGCATCCCACTGCTGGCACGAGTCTTCTCTCAGAGAGACAATATTCACTTAATTACCACGCGTGCCCACCGCAGATTGGCAATTTCGGATGCTGAGGTATGTAAAAACCTCAGACACTCAGTTTTCCTCACGATATTTTCCTTTACAGTTAGCGAATGGTATTGCTACTACAGCTTCATAGTAAGTAGGTCCCATATTATTTGGAAGTAAATAATATTCAGTATTTGGAAAAGCTCCCAGTTCCCACAATGAGACACAGTTACCTACAATGTTGGCGTCGCTGCTGAAGTGATTTTATTTACATACTTTTATTAGCTTCTTGTGTGGAAATGACGACTCGACCGCAGTCGGGTAGTGAATAGATTGAAGAATGAGTAATAATAATAATAACTTCATAGTAATAACTTCCACACAACACAATCACTTGACCTGGTTTCAAACTAGGATACCCTGTGCTGTGGTAATCAGGCAAGGACATCACAAACATGGAAATATACCCAGGCTGAGGCCATTTTGTATAATTGTACGGCGGCCCGTATTGGGAATCGAACAAAGATTAGACAAAACAAATAATCAAATTATTAAATAGACAAGTAACCAACACCGACTCAGTCACTGATAACAAAAGGAAGGTTTTACAACTCGGAATAAAGAGACAGCTGAAACATTGTACACAGAAGCAAAGTTAGGCGTTGTTACCAACAACGTAACACTGTATAGAATGCGGAATAGAGCAAAGTTTATTTTCTAAAACAAGCTGACACGAAGAAATTGTTCAGGTAAAAGCCCCAGCGTGTCATAAACGCTTCTTGAATTTAAGTAGTTTGCTTTACCACCCCACAAAATGTTAACTACAGAAAGGCGTCTAATAAGGCGTTTTCATGCTCAATTTGACTGGTGAAAAAAATAGATAGGTGATAAAAATCTAAAAAGCGTTGTTAAGTTTTGGAAGTCAAAAAACATCAGAAATAGGGGAATTTAAATTTATCTAATCAAAAGTGCCAATTAGACACGTTAAATTTACGAGCATCGCGAGTCATAAAATATTCAACTTTATTTGCGTCAAATTAGATATATTAAAACAGAAGTTATGGCATTGCTCATGCTCAGGATGCAACATTCGTGCTATCATCATCATCATCATCATTCAGCCACAAGAAGTCCACTGCTGGACATAGGCCTCCTCCATGGACTTCCAAAAAGACCAGGCCTGGAAGCGGCCTGCTAAATTTAATATAAATCTTAAAAACCTATTTAGAGGCTAAAAATTCCACCCATGCCGGAACTTGAACTCGCGACCTCTGGCTAACCGTGCCAGCGCTCTCCCAACTGAGCTAATGGATAAGTGCAGGCATCAGTGAAATTTCGAGCCTCTTTACAAACTTTTCTGTATTACGTTTTTTTTAAATGGTCCTCAGCACGGGTAAGTGCAACAAAAAGAATATAATTAATATAAATCTGTTGAACGGCTTAGGTGTGAAATAATTAAAAACAGACTGATTTACTTTCGTATTAATAATTACTATGTTATAAAGTAGAGACTCATTGAATTTATGTCTATCTGAGTCAATCTTCTGCAGTCTACATATTATGACTCGCCGATGAAATATCGTATCTCGTAGGCGAACGCCTTTGAACTTACACACTCTGCCCCTGTTGAAACTTTGTACTTAATTCTCATTAGGATTGTTCAATGTAGTTTAAAGAATATTACGCCTCATACACGTTCGTGTTTCAACTCCGTGAGAGGTAGAGCTTTTATTTCTGCTTCTGGTTTTCACATTTTAAAGGTTTCGCCTGTTCGCTCATTCCTTCCTTTCAATGATTTTCAAGGCAAGTGGCAAATCTTGATATCTGCTCACCACTCCTGGATACATGGGTAGGTTTATGTACGTTTGTAAGGATCTATCTATCTAGAGATCGCTCTAAGCAATAAGACATCGGAAGCCACTAGGGTCAAGGTCTGGAGAATACAGAGAATGTTCTACCAATTCGAAGCCAGCATAATTGATGGCAGCCATCACAACTTTGGACTTGTGCGCTGGGGCGTTATCTTGATGAAACAAAACAATTTTAGCGAGTTTGCCACGCCGTTTTTCGCGTATATTGACGCAACATATTGATTTGTGCCACGTACATATTTCCCATAAAAGTGGCTCCATGACCGATGTATTCAATCATCATCGCACCTTGGCTGTCCCAAAAAAGAGAATCCATGATCTTGCCTTGAATGACCTTGAATTTCTTAGGGGTCGGCGATGATGGTCTCTTCCAAGTCATGGATTGTTTTTTGCTTCAGGATCATAATGGTGAAGCCATGTTTCATCTGTAGTAAGAAATCGTGCTAAAAACCGGTCAGGATCTCGTTGTAACAGTTACAAACAGCGTTGTGAAATTCTCAGCCTAGTTCGTTTTTGTTCGGCCGTTAGCATTCTAGGCACCGAACGCGCTGAGACTTTTTTCATTCCCAAGTGGTCATGTATTATATTATGAACAATCCCTATTGAAATCTTTAGTTCTCCAGCTATAAAACGAACAGTACAACAATTTTTTTTATCATTCCTGCAGTTACTGCAGTCGTAGGGCACCCTGAGCGCGAGTCGCCATTAATGGACGTTCTTCCTGTCTTAAACTCAGCACACCAACGCGCATCCATAGAATAAATAAGAGTATGAAACCCTAACTTATCTTTCAAGTCTTGATTTACTTGTTCCGTTGGAAATTTTTCAAGCATAGACATTTAATTACCGTTTCTCCATTTTCGATTACTTATTGTGACAGAACACAAGTAAGAACTTTTTATGATTGAAAAAACCGGTCAAGTGCGTATCGGACTTGCGCACGAAGGGTTGCGTACCATTATCTATATAAGATTAGACACAAAGATCGAGAAAAAACGGCAAAAAAATCACGTTTGTTTGTTGTATGGGAGCCCCCTTTAAAAGTTTATTTTAATTTAATTATTTAATTCTGAAGGGAATATAAAACTAAATATGTTGTGAATATTTCAAGGGTCTACCTGTTACCGTTATTAATATCGAGCAAAAAATGGCAAAAAAATGGTACGGAACCCTTCGTGCGCGAGTCCGAGTCGCACTTGGCTGGCTTTTTAACCTAATTGTATCTATTTTTTTAGGTAACCCATTTTACACCTCCCACTGCAGGGCACTAGCTTTCTCTCAAAGAGAGTGTATGGTCTATCGCACGCGTGCCCACCGCGGATTGGCAATTTCAAGCGTTTAGGTATGAACACCTCACAGACAGGTTTCTTCACGATGTTTTCTTTCACAATTAGCTACTACATCGTCACTCTACCATAGTTATATATCTGTTACAGCCAAAGTAATAAATCTGGATATTATACATAATGACTGGTCATTATATATAATGTCTACTCAGTTTAGATAAAGTGATAATTAACACAAAATTAATCACATTTACTAGCAATTTTATTTAATATCATATTAATATCATAATGTAGGGTACCTATGACTTTTCCATGCACCAACCTTGTTTAAGTTTGACACAAAACTAAGTTTTTTAGTGAAATATTTTTTTTCGCTTTTATATAAAAAAAAAGAACTAACACCCGAAGTTTCAGGATGGAGCGGAGCGCAGCGAGCGTAGGAACTTCGAACCTATTTTTGCTTATGTGTACTGACCTAACAAACAAAATGCGAAATATAAATTTAATCAAACAATTATTTGCTATATAACACTTGCCAAAATAAAACGTTAGCATAATAATTTATTACTTTGTCTAGTGAATTTGGCTTTTATATATAATGACCAGTCATTATGTATAATAGCTATTTAATCACTTTGGCTGTAACATATCTAATACATAAAAATCTCGTGTCACAGTGTTGATCATCGAACTCCTCCGAAACGGCTTCAAGAATTTTTTTGAGTAAAGTTGGTAGGTCGTACGCTAATTAATAGGGCAAACAATGTTTCCCTGGTCAACTAGAAAATATATAAATAAACACACAGTAATTAGTTGGAACATTGATGAAACAAAATCACATCCAGCTAGCTCGTTCACATGAATCAGTAAGCCACGGACGCCGCTTCGACAAATTTGGCCGATCGAGCTTCGCGTAATTTTATTTGATAGTGGCACGTTTGGCAAATACTCTAATGAGGCTGATATAAATTAAGCTACAGGGTGTAACATAATTCATCGTCATCGTCCTCCGAAAGAGTCTCGCCGTTCGTAGTTATCAAACAAGATCAAACTTGTTGCGGGAACAGCTTCGAAATTACGAAAAATAATCAATTGCCCTATACTTTACATTTTGGGCACGCGTGGTAATTGGGTATTTGACAAAATATCAAATGAGTTACTCTTAAAACGGAATTTTGTATGAAAATACTGGCTTATGACGTCACATTTCAGAGCACTCTTTTTATGTTTAATCTATTTAAAAATTGTAATAACTAGTAATTGAATAAAAGAGATACATTTTCAGAGATATTTTGTAATTTTTGTTTTAATCAAGCATATGAAATAATTTATTGTTGATCGTATCAAATACCGTATTAAGAACACATTCTCTCTCTGAGAGAAGGCCAGTGACCCGCAGTAGGAAGTTTATAGGCTACATAAAAAAATATTTTGGTGCCGTAGGTGGTAACTTTAATACGGAACTGCTTACACATGTATTTTTCCGTTTTAGAGGTCGAAAAAAGGTAATTATTAATTGTATTGTTGAGAAGAACCCCCCATTTCCAGGAAGGTATGGGGATTATGTAACACCCTGTACAATACATGTACTGTGGTTTAACGCATGCGCTGCGCATTAACTTAATTTACGGAAACACAGGGGTTGTTTTACACTCATTAAAATTTTCCATCTATTTTATTAATATTATTTACATAATAGGTACCGTCAGCGACATTTGTGAAAGTAGTTCTTATTATAATGCTAATATTAGGGGTTAAAGTATGAAATTGCCGTTTTATTGCAATAGGTTCTTTGAATTGACATAGAATCTTCATGGTTTGAGGTTTTCGAATGAAACTTTTTTCAAATGGTTTCTATGATGTTCTTTTTTAAAAAAATGTGAAACATTTGAATATCCACTTTCAATTGTTTTTGTTATTCAATTTAGACAAGAAAGATGGATACTGCGAAAATTCGAGTGATTTTTGAATACGAGTTCCGACGCGGAACTAACGCGGCAGAAACAGCCCGCAATATCAATGCTGCGTTTGGAGAGGGGTCTACTAATGAACGCACCGTGCGATTTTGGTTTAAACGCTTTCGTGATGGAAATTTCGACTTAAAGAACGAGCCACGAGGAAGACCGCCCACACAGGTGAATAACGATGAATTAAGAGAGATAGTGGAAGCCGACCCTAGTCAAACTACCCAGGAATTAGCGGCATGGTTTAACGTTACCTTACCCACAATATTGACTCACTTGCGTCAAATCAATAAAATAAAAAAATACGAAACATGGGTGCCTCATGATTTGACTGATCTGCAGAAAGAAACGCGTGTTGAAACTTGTGTTGCCTTGTTGAACTGGTACAGAAATGAAGGAATATTGGATCGAATTGTAACATGTGATGAAAAGTGGATTCTTTATGATAACCGGAAAAGAAAAATGCAATGGCTGACCCCAGGTCAAATGCCACAACAGTATTCAAAAATCACTCGAATTTTCGCAGTATCCATCTTTCTTGTCTAAATTGAATAACAAAAACAATTGAAAGTCGATATTCAAATGTTTCACATTTTTTAAAAAAAGAACATCATAGAAACCATTTGAAAAAAGTTTCATTCGAAAACTTCAAACCATGAAGATTCCATGTCAATTCAAAGAACCTATTGCAATAAAACGGCAATTTCATACTTTAACCCCTATTATTTTAAAGAGGAAAATACTTTATGCTAATATTTTTGTAAATCCTACATACAGACTTATTAATAGAGAAATATAAGCATACAATATTTTCCTCCGAAAGTACTTACCTATCCGATTTAAAAAAATCTTTCAATAGTATTTAAAGTGGACCTCCAGGGTGGACCTAGGCTACATGCATTAACTACGCGAACGTAGTCGCGGGCACTGATAGTCGCACATAAAATGGATAACAACTTTGGTTGTTGCTGTCAGTACTAAAATTGGGTAGATGGTTTTCAGTGTAGTGATTTCGTGATTTGAATATGAATGGATTAAATATGTATTAATTTTAATAAATCAGTTTCCGAAATATGACTGGCCGACAATGTTCGACAAAGTAGTTATACAAATCCTGCGTTAATTACTCTTTCAAAATTAAATACCTGAAAACAGAGGATTACTTTTTAAATAAACATGACATCATAATGTACGTTCTAAATGAATAAAATTATTTTTTTAACAAACTGTGTTCGGGCCGTCTTCGCGTTGGAAATAGACGGTTAACTCGACTTTGACCATTTTTTCTCTTTAAATACTGACTTCGAATAAAAAGAGAATTTAATGTTTTTCACTAGCGCAACAGTCCCATTTGCCCAGCCCAATAAATTGGTCGTCATTGAAACGGGTTCGAAAATGCAAAGTATTTAATTGTTCGCCTCGTTCTATGCAACGCTGCATTCGCGTTTTACCATTTAATTGATGATTTCAGTAAGGCAGTTTCAGAATAAACATTTATTGATATTTTGCTGCAGCGTACCAAGGCCCTCCACCAGATGGTCTGACAACCTGGTTACGGTGGCGGGGAGTCGCTGGATGCGGGCGGCACAAGACCGGGAAGCTTGGAAAACCATGAAGGCCTATGTCCGCAGTGGATGTCAAATGGCTGATGATGATGATGATATTTTGTTATAGCTCTCTTCGTCGGTCAATAGATGGCATACTCTGTCAGTAACATTATGTTGTCAGGGCAGTTTAATCTGTGGTGCTAACAATCAATGATTTGATGTGTACTATTAACGAACAAGTCTCAGCGACGTTTAAAGAACCAAAATAAGGGAATTGCTTAACCGGGCTTTTAATTCAAGGGTCGGCAAACTAAGGCACATAAGTCCAAAACACAATTTTTCAAGGCAGTGGAAAAAATCTTTTATAAAAGTATTCTATAACAATTTGATAACTTTTATCACATTAACAGAGAGCTGTCACGAAACAAGGAATTGAACATATATGTTTTTTTTACAAAAAATAAGAAAACTGCTATTTCAATTATTTATGTATTATAGAACAATAATTTAAGGACAACTCGACTCATGTGCTTAAGGCCACCGAACCTAGAAGCCCGGTAAAGCAATCCGTGTGGCGCCGGATTAAGAACAACGTCACTCCATTTCCTTCCGTAGATGTCGTAGAAGGCGAATAAGGAAATCGATTACCAGGAGACGGGCAGCAGCGTCTTCCTGAGATTCCAACCGCATACTGTGATGATGCGACAAGCGTGGCAATTATGGCAAAACCCCTCATGGTTATGAAAACCACAAAGGAGGCCTATGTCCTGCAGTGGGCGTGGAACGGCTGATGATGATGATGAAAGCAATGCCTTCATTTTGTTTCTTTGAACGTTGCTGAGACTCGTGGAATCATGGGAACGTTAAGTTACGGGCAATTTTGAAACAAAAATGTAAAGTTTGAGCTGCTGTCGACGTTACCGTATTTTTTTCAAAAATTCTGTGTTCGTAGATACTATTTTTGTATCCGTCCTTCTAAGTAAACTCTTTAAAAGTTTCACGCTTGTATGAATTGTAAGCGTTATACATAATGGTGGAATGTAAGAATCTCATTCATTTTACAATACGGTCATTTTCAAACTCCCTCGTTTAAAAATTAAATACACGACAATCCCTTCAGCGTGTATTGGGACGTAATAATTCTCTCGCGTAGAAATGTGATATAATTTAATTCGCCGGCAGAGTAAGTCGGTACGTGTGCCAATTCCGACGTTTTAATATTGTTCATGAGAATAATTTCATCAAATGAGAACGGTGGCTTTGAAATTAATATTATGTGCTGCAGGGCATTAACGCGAATGGAACACAGACAGCTGTTTAAGAAAACTAAAAACCGATACCCGAAAATGCGACATATTTTCACAAATATATTTTTGGAGTACATCATACAAATACGGAAAAAAACTTAAGCATAGAATAATCTACGAACAGTAATCTTGTCCAGAGTAAATCAGAATATACTACTGCCCTGTTGTTTGTGGAATGTCGACCGAACCAAAGCTTGGACTAACAAGAAGGTACCTAGTATATTAATCATCATCATCATCTGTTACGAAATAAATAAATAAAATAAATAAAAATCATCAGCCATTCCACGCCCACTGCAGGACTTAGGCCTCCTTCGTAGTTTTCATAACCATGAGGGGTTTCGCCATAATCGCCACGCTTGGCAGGCGGGTTGGCGATCGCAGTATGTGGTTGGAATCTTAAGAAGACGCTGCTGCCCGTCTCCTGGTAATTGATTTCCTTAGTCGCCTTCTACGACATCCACGAAATGAAATGGAGGACGTTATTCTTAATCCGGTGCCACACGGAAAAGGCGCTGGGTAGTATATTGGGGACATATAATACGAGCACATATAAGTGGTTATACTTAAGTGCAATTAGCTGTTAGTACAGTCGACAGTAGGTGGTCAACCTTACATTTTAGTTGCAAAGTCACCCATAACGTAACTGAGTAAAGTATACGGATATAAAGGTTGACGTGCAGTTTACTGTACTTTGTTGTTAAAACCAAGCGCATCTACAAACAAACTGTTAGGCAGTTAAGCAGGATTTAACTTATAGGTAGATAAAATTTACCCTTTTGTAACCAAAAAGGGAGAAATAACGAAGAAGGGCGGTAGGTCCTATGCATTAACGCGAACAACCTTTATTAAAATAATTTTAATAATAATAAAATAACATAACATTTATTTCAGACTTAAAAAAACCCACTTGCAAATAAAAAAGATACAAATACCATGCTGATACCAATACCATATCTCCGGTATAGTATGGAGATACCGACAAAATCGCAGAAAGGAGTTGTTTCATTTTCGGTCAAGAGCAGGCGCATGCTGCTATAGAAAAAAGAGAAAAATACACATAACACTGTGTGACTACTAAATAGACTTATTTCCCTGTATTTTTTTTGGCAAAACAATATTTTTTATAAACCTAAACAATGTAAGGAGTGGCAACATTCTAATGTGACAGCTATATGAAATCGTTCAGAAACCTATTTTTACACATTTATTTATTTTTAACTTGTCGTTAAGCGTGGTTTTTGAATGTGCTTTCGTCCGTTTAGGAGGTAAAAAATACGAGTTCTGTTTCGTTGGTTGGTGTCGTTTGTTTGTTTTGTTTGTGATTGACATTTGTTATCTATGTACTTTATTTGACGGCTGTGGTGGATTCGCCATATCATTGTTGCAATAAAGCTAACTGAAAACGTTGAATTGCTAATGCTAATCAATTATTGAAGATACAGAGAAATTGGTGCGTGGAAATTGTTTTACAATTCACGGAGTGTGTCTAAATTAGTGGCTCACTGTCTTGGCCGGAGCTCCATACAATCATGAAACAACTCCTTTTGCATATATTTTGGTGTCCAATATTTTAGCTCTTTTGGTGGATTTATGCTGATTTCATATAGAGAGAGATTCGCCGCAAATGTGACAAATCGTTTGAGATCTTATTTGTCAAAATCTGACCATTGGATATGGAGAGTTATGCGAAGGAAATGCAAAATAGAATCGGAAATTACTTATATACTCGTACATCGAGCTAGACACATTACCCTCATTTTGGGCTTCACCGCAGTCGGGTAAACACTCTTAGTTCTCTTTGATGAGTAGAACAATTTTTATAGGAAAATAAACAGATTTTGATAAACTCCGTGTACTTAGTAGTAAATAAACACATGAACCTTTTTATTTTAATTGGGTAGAGGCAACCTGGAGTAATTCAAGGTGAGCTCCATACGGAAGGTATGAGGGTGACGACGGACCAGAGAGGGGACGCAATGTATAGGGTTCATGCCTCCTACTGTATTATTGTGGCCTATGCCTCATTGTTTGTATATTTTGTATGGAAGTGAGTGGAAAGAACACGATCTTACTGAGTTTGGACCAAGTGACCTATTTTAGCTACTAAGATGCTATTTGCATCGCGTACACTGGCGATCTTAGTTAAAAAATGCCACCCTGATGAAAATGGCTACGTTTTTGTTCACTCAAACCGTATTCTACTAGTCTTAGTTGAAACTCGCGTGAGAAAAAATGTAGTGGCTGTGAAATGTTGATGTTTGTGGAGTTTGGCGACGCTGTGGAAGTGTTGCTTCCATTTCCACGCCTCAACTATTCTTTCTCATTTTTTTTTATACCTTTATTGTTTAATTTCTAAGATAACACTTCTATCCATCATAGCAGCAAATTTTTGGTCGTTTTTTGGTACGAGCACGCGTGAGCAGAGCGTGTCACCGTTGGCAACAAAATGCCTGTAATCTGAATTCTTAAGGAAATGTGGGTGTGTATACCACGATCCGAGTGGACTGCAGCTTTTAGTTACTAAGATAAATAACTCTCTCCGAGCGTTACTGAGATCGTGGAAACGCGGCTTTAGCCCTACTCTCGTCCCAAGTATCATATGTGTGGCCCGTGCCTAAGCAGATATTACTTTCTTTTTCGGGTGCGACAGCAACTTTGGCCGTCATAATTCAGACAATCGTTATAACTTTGAAAATTTTCAAGGATTGCGGAGAGGATGGCTGTTACTTAAACTTACTGCACGTATTCGTACATAAAAGGAATGCGGTACGATGCTTGTTAAGGAAACTGGTAACGAAAACTTATACCTAAGATTCCCAAAACTCGACGCTTTGTGTGAAAAAATCTTTCCAGGCAGATTATTTAAATTTAAATTATGGTAATGAAAAAGAAGGATTTGTGTAAGATTTGGATTTGTGTAAGAC
Organism: Yponomeuta cagnagella; assembly: GCA_947310995.1. Lineage (NCBI taxonomy): Eukaryota > Metazoa > Arthropoda > Insecta > Lepidoptera > Yponomeutidae > Yponomeuta > Yponomeuta cagnagella. Next base: position 12,591,187 of record OX371277.1, read on the forward strand.
GTATTATTTATAACGTAGGTAAAAAAAACTTTGGCCTTTACATCTATTTTTAGTAATTACTAAATTACTTTCAGTAATAAGGCCGCCAATTGTACTGTACTATATTATTGTTAAATTCTCATATGTACTTCCTGGTGTACATACAATAAAGAATATTCTATCTATCTACTACGTAATGAGATGATTTATACAGCGACCACTGGCACCATCACTCACATTAGATGGGTGAAGGGACCACTCGGACGCTGCAGTCCCTGGAACATGGTTATTTAGATGGAGTAGGCTTGCCCAGTACCTATACCATCTGACCTGAAATCCTCCTGAAATACCTCAGCCCTTGATATCGCCAATCCGCGGTGGGCACGCGTGGTGATTAAGGCCATACTCTCTTCCTGAGAGAAGGGCTGTGCCCTACAGTGGGACGTATAAAGTCTGCTTATGTTGCAAGATCAGTGTTGGACTTATATTAAAAATTGTTTTCATCGTCGAAAACAATTCGAAAACGTCGAAAACCACAAAAATACTAACAGACACTTCGTCACTAACCCATATGCCTACCTCCCTACACTTCTTAACAATAATAATAACCATCCCGACGTGTTCACCCTTGTAGAGCTTAGACTTTGTATTTAATATCGATACTTCGGAAAACATAATCTGATTATCTTCTCCTGAAGTTTTCCTCGTATCCTTGTCAGTGACACTAAAGTTTTGGGCTGTCCCGTATTAAAACCTTGTAGTTCGAGGCCAAATTAGCGATACGAACAATGATATTACTAAAGCTGTTGGGAAAGCGATGAACTAGATTACGACAGGAAAGAAGTACATGCCCAGCAGTGGGCTCTTTTCATGGATAGTTCAAGGCCAATGGTAATTTTGTATAGACCCTTAGAGCAAACCGTGTTTTTTTACAACATTGTCAAATTTCTTTCTTTTATAGATTTGTTTCCTATCCTGACTTTTATCGTCCTTACTAGGTTCTTCTTTGGAACACCCGAGCTCCTATAGAGCATCTATTTCAAAGTTCCCGACCAACTAACGAGGAAACTTTTCTAATAAAATCCCCGTATTGAATATTAACATGTACCTTATTGCCCATGAAATAGCGCGAACGGAAGTTATTAAGTTACGATACTTTAGAATTTATTTGTTGCCGTTCCATCACTAGTTTTGATCCCATTGTGAGTAAAATGCATTGTCCAAATTGTAAAAAATACCTCAAAAGAAAAGAAACGGAACTCTTACGGTTCCTTCCGTCTATCCGTCTCTCGGCCGATGTCGGTCTATATGTTTGGTTAGCTATAGTGTCAATCCGTTCGTCCGTACAATCAATTGTCTGTTCACCCGTAACTCAAAAGGAGAGGATATATAAATTCATATGTATGCATATACTCCACTCAGTTATATTACGGGTTAATTTACAACGAAACTGTTGAGGTATATTAGCTGCCGTCCGTAAATCTAATCTACGAGAGACGCACATGACTGTAAGGTTATCAATTTCAATAGGATCAAAACACCGGACAAGAAGCAATAACTCTTTAAAATTTAAAGTGGTCTTTTACAAAAGTTGCGCCTGATCAGTGGGGCCATTCACGGTTAATTAAGTGCGCCTCTCTTAATTTTAATGAATGGAAATTGCCAAGTTTAACGAGTGCCAACAAAAACTTTTCGCTCTACTTTCTTGTTGCAAAATTGGATTAATCAAAGGATAGAGTTTTAGGGCACCATTCATTGAGATTAAGTGATTTTGATTCGATTAGTGAATTGAATAAAACTTGTTAATGTTTTCTTGTTGTCTGGTCGTATTGTCTGTGCCGTAGATATAAATCAAGGTAGTCGATTTTTTTTTTCAAAGTCACCAGCACCTGGTGATCATTGTATTTGTGAAAAAATCTGAGACTACCCATAGTTATGCCCTAGTATATGAAACTAGGCTGCTGTGAGAACATATCAGCCAAAATTTAATTAAAAAAATCATAATTGTACTTATAACAATAATATGCTCAAACAGGCACTAATATCAAAGGTGCATGCTAATAGCAACCGTGATTTAAAACATTGCATAAAACTGCATAATATTTATATCGCTGCGTGCACATTTTATGATATTTCGTTCGCATGAAAGCGGTCTTACATTAATATTTTCATTCGTATTTTTTATGAAGTTATTAAGTTTAACTGGCATATAAAATTATGCTTTATGGACTGTTGTAATTCCCGCTATGGTTTTTATTATAGCCATTATTTGAAGTAGAATTCATAAAGTAACATAATTTATTGAGAATAATTGCCTACAAATAATTACATTTTCCACACGGTGTTCTCCTTCACCGTTAACCCATTCGAACCCGGGGGGCGAGTCTCCAAAAAGCACAGTTATTCAATAGAGTCATAACAAAAAGCCAGCATTCTGAACTTCGGAGAATAGAAGGCTCTACCAACAATCTCAAAACCTACCGCGTCTGAGAAGAGATAATCTGCGCAACGCTGTGGCAATCCTAACAGGCCGCTGTCACTGAATAGACATTCCTACAACCTGGGACTAACCGACAGTCCGCTTTGCTGGGGATGCCTCAAAGAAGGGCAAGCGCCCGCCCACGTGACCATTCACTGTGAAGGCGTGGAAAAGCAACGGACCGCCATCATCGGGAAGCTGGGATCCCTTCGGGAGGCCTGCAGGAACATCAAAGCACTGCTGGCTTTCTGGAAAGAGTTAAGCTGGCTGGAGTAAACTCACGGATTTGCTCCATACAATGGCCCAACCACGAGGCTAAGTGCGGAAATCTCAGGTCTAACTAACTAACTAGAATCATAATAGTGTGGTAATTATTATTATTATTATTTATTTGGGAAACTTGCAGCTTACATAATAAATGGACAGAGACTTAGAATCATCATCATCATCATCAACCCATTATGTCCCCACCGAGGGGCACGGGTCTCTTCCCTGAGGAAGGTATAGGCCATACTCCACCACGGGGGCCAAGTCCGGATTGGTGGAGGCTTGTAGACTAGTGGCTCGTCTACTGTCAGAACTTAGAATAACTACACATAAGCTACGAATAGGTTTCCGCATATAGTAACGAAGTGGCAAACATGTGCAAGTGAATGAAAATTTTAAAGTAAGTTTACACCACACTACACACTACAACAACGAGGGCGCGTCGTTGAATGTTCGCAAATCAGAAAAAGAAAAAGAAAGTTCACCACTGCCATTAGACCAAATTAAATAACTAGGTACCTATCTCCAGGGAGAACAAGAAGTTCACGCATCAGAAAGGAAACCGAAATGATGTTTGACGATCTCTTGGTAATGGTTGTTTTATTGACATTACTGGTAGTCTATGCATCCCAATGCATTCCGTGCAACTAAAATCGGCACCTCGCACGGTTCGATCTTCTTCGCGAGAGACGCCTATTTAATTTGCGCGGGTATTGGATATTGGAATGACATTGTACTGCTATTGCTCTGTAGACTACCAAATAGAGGAAAATAACAACTGTTATTGTGCCATTATAATCGTCTAGTCTATAATCTTTCAATAGAATGTTCTACCATATCGTATACAGTTCTATTGAAAAGTGTGTATTAGGCTTTATGGCCAGGTTGTCTGAGGTGTCACATATTTTAGCAATTGAAATCGCAATCCGTAGTTGACCGGAGATGCTTGGTGATTAAGCCCTTTCTCTCTCTGAGAAAAGGCCTGTGCCCTGCAGTGAGACTTATATATAGGTTACTAACATAAATACGTTTTCAAGGATTACAGTCCAATATGCAAAATTTTAGTTTCATCATCATCATCATCAGACATTTGACGCCCGCTGCAGGACATAGGCCTCCTTCGCAGTTTTCACAACCATGAGGGGTTTGCCATAATCGCCACGCTTGGCAGGTGGGTTGGCGATCTCAGTATGCGGTTAGAATCTCGGGAAAACGCTGCTGCCCGTCTCCTGGTAATTGATTTCCTTAGTCGCCTTCTACGACATCCACGGAAGGAAATGGAGTGAAGTTATTCTTAATCTGGCGCCACACGGAAAGTTTAGTTTCCATATACAATATTTATCAATTGCAAATCGCAAAGGGTGGTATCTCTGTCTACCATTGGTGCAAAGCAGGGCATGCTGTATACCAATCTCAGTCATTGAAGGTTTTAGGCTGCAGTACTTGGCAGCATAAAACTCTAAATAACAATGAATTTTACATTTACCTTACTACTTATTATCAAGATTTAAAAAAATACTGTTGTAGCAAAACTGAAATCATAAAATTACCTACCTATAACGCTTTTAATTTATTTCGTACTCTGCTTGCTTTATCTGCGAATTGTATTAAATAATTTATACCAGTTGACAAGTAATTAAGAAGTTTGTTTAGTCCTTAGCTTAGGCACGTTAATTGGAACTGAGTTATGCCAGTTTTAAATGCGTGATCAGCCCAGCATACGTAGCATGTCAGCGCTAGTGCCGTGTTTTGTGGCGCTAAAATGTCAGAATTTGACAATTAATCTACGCTATAGTTATTATAACAACGTTATTCGCTCGTTTCAAATGTCAAAAGTCACGACTTTCCATGGAATTTAGCTTCACAAAATGCGTGATTCGTGCCGTCACGACATAGGCAGTAGCCCATGCCAGAAAGTTTCGACATTTGACATCCGAGCGCGGGACTCGCTTTGACATTTTTTCTATGCTGATGCATGAACCCCTATACTGCGCTCTGAAAATACAGGGCATATCCCAAAAATATCTTAACACAAACTCGAATCCGTGATAATCATTAGTAGCCAGTCAGAGTGTAACATTTTGTGAAACGAGCATTTTTAACTTGAAGATTTCTCAACGCAATTTTTATCTTATTTCTTGTCTATACTTAACCTGTTAGATTATGACCTTGAAAAGAACAATTAAAAACCATTGTTATGGTGGCCCGATCGGGTCCTTTACAATTCTACAGATTACATACATTAGAATAGTCTGCCTAGATGACATTTTTAATTACTAACTACAGAACCGCGGCTATCAAACCAACCAGATCTTAGCTTGCAGACAAATAAATCGCCCCATTCCTTGTTCACGATGCGGAAGAGAGGGAGACGGCGCGGCGCGGCGGCGCGAGTCTTTGTCTATCTCGCGCGCAGGATAAGAACTCATGCTACCAAGGCAGGTGAAAGTTGTAAATTAATTGTTAGAGGCTCCTGAATATGTATTGGCTGTTAAGGTTCTATCGCTGTTTGTTTCCACTTTGTTGTACATTGGCGAGGACCGTGTCCTTTACTTATCAGCTGGTTGACGGTAAATACCTAGTACTAAAGTTTTTACGGGTAAACCCGGCGAATTATTACTACATTTACTCTCGGTTTCACTAAGTTAATCTTCGTTGTTGAGAAGACCTGACCGTGTTAATTTTGAAAACACAATTCTTCAAAACTCCTTAATGCAGTTTAAAAGGACTGCCGTAAAGGACAATACCAACTTAAGCCGCATTCGAAGAATGTTTTAAGGAATTTTATTTAATCCGTGATGTTATTTATTTTCAGGCAATTAAGAACTGCTAGAATATGATTAAAATACGAAGGGAAATTTCGCCATCATCTGCAATCTGGTTGTGTTGGTAGGAAATTGGGCTGTCCTGAAACCAGAAGACCCCAGTTCGAGTCCAGATGTCTCCAGTTCGATTATTTTTTGCCCTCTTTTTTTCATCGTATCTAAATATAATATCCAAAAAACACGATTAACAAAAAAAAGTCATCAAGGTACTTCATACTTATTCAGAAATAAGCGGTTAATTCCTCGACTGCGGCGAAGCCCAAAAGGAGGGTAATGTGTTTGGCTCGTATGTATGTATGTATGTATGTATGTATGTATGTGTATGTATGTTAACTAAATTGTTAGTGTAGCGATATCCCGTCAGATTACCATGCCGGAGGTTGTGGGTTCGATTCCCACTGGAAGCGTTGTTTGTGTTGCCCTTGCCTGGTTACCTTAACACAGGGTATCCTAGTTTGGTACCAGGCCAAGTGATTGCGTTATATTATTATTATTATTATTATTGTGTATGCAATTATGCCCGATTGTATGTTCCTCCATAACTCCTTAACCAATAGTCAGATTTTGACAAACAGGATCCTAATCGATTCGTCGTTTTGGCGCGAGTGTCATAAGCTATATGAATTCAGCATAGATCCAACAAAAAAAAAAACAAAAAATCTCTAAAAAGACAAGAAGTGAAGGTACAGAAGCAATATCACTCGCTAACGATGAAGGAAAATCGTGAGGAAACCTGAGTGCCTGAGGTGTTCGCATACCTCAGCGCTTGCCAATCCGCGGTGGGTACGCGTGGTAATTAAGCCTCTCTGAGAGAAGGCCTGTGCCCTGCAGTGGGACGTATATCGGCTACACAAAAAAAAACTTAAATAAAAACTAACCAACAACCCGACTGCTGAGCATAAATTACGAATAATCCAAAGACTAGTTTCAGACTCTATGGACTAGTTGTCTTTGCTTAAAACCCAGTCAAAGATTAATAGACCATTGTTTCCACGAATAGTGTGGAAACTGAGACCTACTATTTGGTATAATCAGACGGGTAGCCAATTATTTCTTCCTCTCTCTTTGTAGCAACCTTGTAACTTATAATTGAACCTAAAATTCGAGGAACTTTGCGAAGGATTCGCCAGCGCCGTAATTACTGTAAGTATTTTTGCAAAGTTGTAACCTAATGCCGCCTAATAAAAGGCAGTGTAAAGCCGCAGCCTTCCAAAACGTAATTTTATATCCGCACTTCAGTAATTTTATTATTCACATAACCGGGGCCGTTTCCCGCGACGTCGCACAAATGAAGTGACGCTGACTTGCAATACTTTTTGATGGATTTTAAAATGGCAACGACATTCGCTGTATGGCGGACAGGGTAATTTATGATGGCGCGAAAGAACACCTACGCTTTACAGATGGTTTTACACCAAGCGAATTGTCAGCATCCGTTCTTGAAATAAAAATAAAACGAGCCAAGTGCGAGTCACGCTCGCTTACCGAGAACTGCTTGATCCGTTAACCAGCAAAAATATTATGAAAGTCTGTAGCGTATTTACTTTTCCTTCGCCCCGTCCACGTACCGTTGCGTCGATGCCAGGCCGTCTAGTTAAACGTCCAGGAAATGCTCGATTTATCGGCTTAAAAACTAGTGTTCTGTTATTTGTACGCTTGATCCAGGCGGTTTGTAATGATAAGAGTGAATACGTAAAAACGGATTTAGCAGCGGTGAGAATTGCTGGATGTTCTACTTGACGTGGCGCTAGCACCGGCTGGGGTAGACGGTAAGGTGCAGGCCAAATGGGAACGACGTGAGACGAGAGCGCGGAAAATATTTAGCGTCCTTTGAATTCACTTTTGTAAAAAATGTACGGATGTTACAGTGTGTGGGTTATCAGTACCGATAGGACGGGGCAAGGACGCGAACTCGTCGCGTCACCTATTTTCCGCACCCTCGTCCTATGTCGTTCCTACGTGCCCCACGCTTTGAGCAGCAAAAATATTATGAAAGTCTGTCGCCGTTCTGCGTCCCCGTCCGGGCTAGTACCAATGCCGTTGCGTCGAGGCCGAGCCGACTAGCCAATGATGAAATCAAAAATTTATTGCAACGTAAATAACATACATTCTGTATGTTAGAAATAAGAAGGCTGGTTATTTAGTAATTAAATTTGATTTTATTTAAAACCAATACACTTTTCATCTTTATGGAAATGTCAAAAGAGAAGGAAAAAAATGTTGCCTCACGACAATATAATATTCACCTACGAAAATGTTGCCAATATTAGGTGTTAAAAAATTACATTTTTACTATGTTATCCGCTGTCTTTGGGTCGAGTTGTAGTAGAGAAGACGATAGCGAAAAAAAACTCTACTAGTCTACTCTGACCATATTTTCTCCAATTAGTAGGTACTAGTGGAAAAACGCCCACTAAATACCTACTTGATTTTTTCTGCCTTAAGACTGGCATTCTGTTATGCGTTACGCCTTAATCTGTGTTTCGCTTTATTTACGCGTTCGCTTGATCTAAGCGATCTGTAATGATGGAGTATGAACACCTACGCACTTGAACCTTCTAATAGAAACATTAGCGTTTCTTACGCTTCCATTACTGCTATGTAATTTTTTTTGTGTTATTGAAACAAACTTAGTACTTTAGACCACAACTTAGTACTCATGTCATTTTATTATTTTTATATCGTGTAATGGTTGTGATCTGTTTTGTACACCAAATAAAATAAAATAAAATAAATAAAATAAACAATCGGTTTTGTGGAGTTAATAATTTTTTTTAAGGGAATTACTGTCATGGTGACTTATTTTCCTGATGGTGGCGGATAGATAAGGATGAATAAGCAAGGATGATTTTTTTGTGAAGCCAGAGGTGAACAGTTGACAATAATATATAATATATATATATATATATATATATATATATATATATATATGCTTTATTGTATACGAAACATTGAACAGGACATTACATAAGAAATAACAACAACAACTGATCAGTCTTTAATTTTTTGTTGCAATTTATCTCCAACGTAGCTGACACCGACGTCGGTTGATATAAAAGGTTGATGCTCTGTCAACATTTTTGATGACTTTATTTGTTACTTTGCAAGCGGTTCGATTTCCTAAACGTAAACCTTATTTTCGTGTTGAACACAGCATCAAAATGATCCTTCTTTTATCACGTAACGCATATAAAAATAACAAAGAATGTAAAGGCTAAGCGGCTGTCAGCTCGTAATTTCGCACATTTTCCCAGTTTTTTTTCTTTATGCGCAAAAAGCAGATGTATTCCCGTTTCGTTCACTTCAAAAAGGAACGAGTGCTAAGCAGTGCAGACGAATGAGTTATGTAACGCTCTCCGACGTGGGTCGGCAATTTTGCAATTGCTCGAGGAACTCCTACATTGTCTTCGGAGAGAAATGCAGTTTTATGACTTGGCAAAACACTTTCTGACACTTTGTGTCTTTGTTTGATTCACGATATAACGTGTTACTAAAATAACGTAAAACTTGAAAACCGTTTCTTCAGACTGTATAATTGAACTACTTCCAACAAGCTAAGCTTGGAATTACTTAGTTCATTTAGTTTACTCGTAGTTGGGGAGCCAGTGAGCTTTTTTGGGAACCGTTTTACAATAAAGTTGTTTCATTTCATTTCAATTGTATTCTTTATATTTCATAGCAACGCAAATCTTGACGTATATAATAAAAAAAAAAACATAAAATAAGATTAAAAAAAAACCTTATTAGTAAAATCTTTTATTTTATACTATCATAATTGAGAAAACAGTATAAAGTATGTTCACATATTGGTATGACGTCACTCACACTAACGTGCCAAAACGAGAGTCTTTGCGAGGACCGAAATTTCCAATTACACCGAAATTGAGTTGTTGCGGTTTGCATATTCGCTGAGGATCAACGCAAATTCCCAATAAACTCTCTGTAGGTTTTTTGACGAGAAATTGGCTGGTGATAGTTTGGAATTAATAGGCTTTTTTGGTTGAATAACTTTAACATTCTAGTTGCAAGCTGGACTGTAGCGTACTTCGGACTTATAACAGAAATAGTTGAGAAATCTAAAGGACACTTTTTCTTTCGACGATCCTAACAAACTGACTAATCCATATTTGTCACCAGATCCTTGCAATATTGAAGGGCTTTTACTGCACTAATTCCAATCGTCTGACTGGCAAATTCCATACCAATTTCTATCGCAAACGTTAGGATTCCGACAGGATTTGGTGCACGTAATTAAGCCTGTGGCCATGAATTAACTCAAAGTGTTCTCTACTCTACTCATTCGTCGTAAAAAAGGTTAGGTACTATTACTGAAGAAGAAAGAGAAGAAGAAGAAGAAAAAATACATATATTTGCAACAACAGTCACACACACAAAGGCACGAAGTATTAAACATAACAATAAAAAATAAAAGAAATTAGGCAGACAGTAATAGGCACCTACAAGAAATCACAAACACAAAGATATTAATACAAATTAATTAATTTCAAAATAAATAGAAGACAAAGTGGTCGCAGTGTATCTGCTGCTGCAAAAAGCAGCTTACTCAGCGGTGTGCTAAGGGTTTACACACAGTTTCTTGACTAAGGAGGAGTTTATACACAGTTTCTGGAGTTTCAGGACTGCACACAGTTTCAAAAATCAGCAATTTCTGTAGTGGTCAAGTCATTGAATGGCCGAGTCTGGCTCAGTGTCGGTCTCACCCCCAGCTTTTCGAACATTTAGAACTTGTCAACTGTAGATCACAACTGATAGCTTTTAACAGTAGATGAATACATTTTCAGTGTACGAGAAACGGGGTGTGAGACCGACAATACTCAGCCATTCAATGAATTAGCCCCTACAGAAGTTGCTCACTTTGGAACTATGCGTAGTCATGCTAATCCCTTTAACGATGAATTAATAATATAGTCTTCCTGATTCCAACCGCATACTGCGATCGCCAACCCGCCTGCCAAGCGTGGCGATTATGGCAAAACCCCTCATGGTTATGAAAACCACGAAGGAGGCCTATGTCCTGCAGTGGGCGTCAAATGGCTGATGATGATGATGATGATGAATAATATAGTACACAAAAAAACCAGCCAGGTGCGAGTCGGACTCGCGCACCTAGCGTTCCGTATTGGCGCTTGGCCGTTTTTTATTATTTTTCGTTAGAATATATAATAAGTCCCACAATCACACGTTTGATGTCTGTACCTATGTATTACCATTTTTAAGATATAACATAACAAAAAAAAAAAACTGGACAAGTGCGAGTTGGACTTGCCCACCGAGGGTTCCGTACAAATTTGTAGATACTTACATGTTATATATACTTCAGGAATCGAGACCTGCAGTTTTTTCCGAGCTTTCCCCGAAATTCAAAGACTATTTTCGTATGATTTAATCACAAATGTATAGTTTTCACATTTGTTACTGTACTTACGTAACAAATCTGAAAACTATACGTCAATATTACTTGCCAAATTTCATAGTTCTAGGTCAACGGAAGATACCCTATAAATTGTGATTCCCTTGATTGTCGAAATATAAGTTTTTTGTGGCATAAACGGCTGTATCTTTTTTTTATGTATACTTAGGATTTAGATTTTTTCACAGCTTTAAGGGACTGTTTTACGCGTTCCCGAGATAAAGGATCTTGACGGACCGACAAACGGACGGACGGACAACAAAGTGATCCTGTAAGGATTCCGTTTTTTTCTTTTTGAGGTATGGACCCCTAAAAATGGCGAAAATACGTTTGTTGTATGGGGACCCCCCTTATTTTTTGTATTTTTTAAGTTTAATTATTTGTTAGGTAAGCCGCCGCCGTAATATTCTGTGAAAATTTCTTCTGGCTACCTATTACGGTTCCAAAGACAGACCCCTTTAAAGGACAGACGGACAGCGGAAACAGAGTAAAATGGGATTTTATTTTCACGCAGCCTATATACGTACCACTGTAGGGCACAGGCCTTCTCTCAGAGAGAGAGAGAGAGAGAGAGAGAGAGAGAGAGAGAGAGAGAGTACGGGCTTAATCACCACGCGTGCCCAGCGTGGATTGGTAATTTCAAGCGCTGAGATGTGTAAACACCTCATACACTCCGGTTTTCTCACAATGTTTTCCTTCACCATTAGCGAGTGGTATTTCTGCTATAACTTCACAAATGTACGTAACTTAGAAAACAAAGTCATTGGTACCTACATGCCAGGATTCGAACCCACGACCTCTCGTATGAGAAGCCGGCGTTATGCGGCGTTCTCTGCTTCTACCGCTTATCAAAAAGAAAAAGAAAAAAATGAAATTGATGAGCCACCTGTTTTGCTCTTAATCTATATATTATTATGTTGATAATGAGCCTTAATCCCAAAACCCTCTTTAAATACCATCGGCTCTATTAACAGATCCATCGTCCATTCAACAATCGCGGAGGCAATTCATTATTCTGAACACTACATTTCCCATACGACGAGTATGCAGTGGATGTCGTATTTTCAGGCCTGTGACGTAAGGCTCTACAATTTTACAACCTTATTAACGCAGTTTTCATTCGCAACTTTAAGCCTTATCAATTGGGGATAAGGGCGGTTAAAAGTGAAGGTCGAAGTTTGCATGAGTTTATTTGACTAACGATTCGAAGGTGACTTGCAGAATTTATCGTGGATTTTCGTTTTTTGTATTCCCGCCCAACGTGACAAAGAGTTGTGCGATAAATATTGCGGCGAAAATACCCGCTCGCGTGTCCGGTATTTTCCAATTATATTTGGTTTGTTTTTGTTTCAGGCATTTTTTCCTTTTATAGTGAGCCCAGTATTTTGTGAAAAGGCCCTCTCGAGTCGAGCGCTGTTTGAGGTAAGTTTGATCGATTTGTAATGCACTAATATCACACTCTACGGAGAGCAAACTTGCAAAAAATAAATTAACTGATTAACATTATTCATCGGACTGTTTTTCTGACCCTAGAAGTCATCACTGTCGCGTAACGCAAACCTAAAAATATTGACAGTTTGGTACTATTGGTAATCGTGCCAATAGCGTAAATTGTTTTATAAAGTCTGAATAAATAATTTAAAAAAAGTGCATCTTACGATTTATGTGAGAAATAAAACTAGCTATTGAGTTTACTGAGATTAATGATATTTACAATTTGCAAAAACGTATTATAAAAGAAGAAAGGGTGGTCAGCACCATGCAGCCCCTTCATTTTGGTCTGCCGCATCGCCGATGACAATATCGTGACAGAATTTATTCTTAATAGATTAGATTAGAACTCTTTATTGTACGCTAAAGAAAAAAAAGTAGATGCTTTTACGTCTACCCTGCAAAGCTTTTCAAACATACTCATAGTGTATTTCGTAACTGAGACCAATAACATAGCGTAAACTCTCTCCGATTACAAAAGTAGTACGAAAATTTAATAGGTGCGTTTGTTAACACTGTTTAACTTTGCTAATCCATTTTCTTGTTAGCCGAGGGCAGGGATAAGCAAGGACCAGTGCAAAGGGTAGTATAATTTGAAGTCCTACTTTGGTAATGGTTCCTTGCCCTAGTCGACCTAATTGGTGCTGTACAAGTGAATATTTTAGTTTATTTTATACAAGCATGGTTTTTTATAAATGACGCCCATGTACTGTTGTTATGGGATATTATTGAAAGGCGACTTGATAGATACACGTTCTGTATTGTACTGGGCGTGAAGAGAGCAAGTTGCATAGGTATTTATTTATATGACTACTAGCTGACTTGGCAAACGTTGTTTTGCCATCTTAATTAGCCTACGACCTATTCTCAGACCTACCAAGCAGACACAAAAAATATCATAAAAATCTGTGAAGCCGTTTCAGAGGAGTTCGTTGACAAACACTATGGTGTGAGATTTTATATTAGAAGATGAATCTGTGGGTGAGGTGTCACCCACCACACCACACCCTAAGGGAAGGTAGTCTAAGTCACGCTTGTTGCTACACAACACACAAGGTTTTATTTTTTCTATCCATAATTTTCATTCACAATTCATTCACGCCTTAATGATCACAGGCCTAGAGAACAAAATGTAATAAGTAAGTAAGTATAGTAGTAGTAGCAGTATTTGGTGGTTTTTTAATTCGATGCGAAAAAAGTCACTTTGACAGGCGCCGGGGTCGTAAATCATCACAATGCATCACATTTGTTGACGTACTCTATGTGAACATCAATACAAGTCATTTTTTTAAAGGTCACGACGGCTATAAATAAAGGGTGCCTCAATAAGAGTGCGCGATTTAATTCAAAAGAAAAACGCATTTTTGATGATATTTTTATTACATTGTAAACTAAACATGTTCCGATGATGTATATGGGCATATGGCCACCGCGGCTTCGAAACAGGATATTCCTTTTTTCACGAAATATTCGATGAAATTTTGACAAAGATGTGAGTCTATCTCACCCATGACGCGTTGGATCTTGGCTCTGGAATTGTTTGCAGTTTATCCACAAAGACCTGCGATTTCAAAAAACTCCAAATAAAGGAATCTCACGGCGTTAAATCGCACGATCTTGGCGGCCAAGTGCTTCGCCTGGAAATCGTTGCTCCAATAAATCATTTGTTTCATGCGCGGTGGGGCAGGTGGCGCCGTCCTGCTGAAACCACGTGTCGTCTAGATCCATACCATTCAGTTCCCATCCCCATTTCGCTGTCACCCAAGCCACGGCATATCCGGCCTCATTTTTCATTTTTACACGCTGCATTTTTTATAATTGGAACAACCATTTGTGTCAGTTGTTAAATTACAGAGCTGTAATGTGCGAGGAAAAAAATGTCATCAAATTTAAATCGTGCACTCTTATTGGGAAACCCTTATATCGCGCGATATCTTGTTCCGTACTAAATCCGACCGCAAGCGTGGTGTGGACGCGGGTTACATGTTCGATATTGTAAGGAAAAATATCTATTCGCTATATATACACCGTCGTCTGTGACGGCCATAAATCTGAAGTTCTAATGATAAAAAACTTAAAACAAATCTATACAGATCTTTTAATTATACAATAAAAATATATTTTCCCATGTTGCATCTACTCATGTGGACTCGTTAGGTATATCATCCACGTCATAACTTTCATCTTAGACATTAATTACTATAAAACATTCTGACCAAGAAAGAAACGGAATGTTTGAAAATAAGTGACTTCTTGGAGATTGTGTTAAACCTGAAACCCAAGGTTGTCAACACCCAAGTGTTGCCAATACGTAAGAAACTAATAATCCCATTTTACTACCGAGTGAAAATTGTGTGTGCTACGTTGTTGGTTTTTAAATACTTTTCTTTTATCAGAATTTAATATTAAGGCCGCCAAGTGTATACCACTACTTAGATATAAGAAACCATGTGTAATTATTTCACCTGGTTGTGCTATAAAGTGTTCTCTATCTATCTATTAGATTATATTAGATTAGAACACTTTATTGTACACACCAGAAAACAAAATACATTAAAAGGCCTAAATGTCTATTAATGTCTTTGATGTATAGGGAAGAGCGGGTGATCGTGCTCTTCCACTATAAAGGGAAATTTCCCGCCAGGCAGATCGTATGCCTGGGGACGGCCGGTCCGACTGATGTTCGTCGGACGTTATATTTATGGTATGTCATGTGAAACATTTTGCTTGCGCGATGTAGGAATGTTGGAGTTTATAGTGCGCGCGCAGAGTTGACATGTGCTCGCCACAGATGCAATAAGATTTTTGGTCACAGGAGGCGGCAGGAGGGAAATGGACAAGATTAGCAGGGGACCGGCGGGGTTGGCGTGCCGGTGAAGAAGCCTATTAATAGATGTACAGATAAACTGTACGGTTAAATAAAATAAAAAAAACTATATACTATATGATGCGACTTGTCGTGACTTGTAATTTGTTTTAAATATTGCGTTTACTATTAGAAAATTTTGAATTCACGTGCCAAACAAATAAAATACCCTAGACAGCTTGCAATAACGAGGAACGGCAGGAAAAGGTTGGTGATGAAGGATGACTTACCCCGGCCTTTGATCCGCACCGTTTCGATCGTTATTGCTTAGTATTGGCAGTCCAAAATATTTAATTTCGACACGGAACACACCGGTTATTTCACAGCCGCCATTCGTTCTTGACTCGCATTGATGGTGGCGCCACGGCGCAGGCGGCGGCAACAGGATGGAACTAGATGTCAGCAGCAATCCGGTTGCGCGCGCGATTCAAACTTGATGGTGTATATTTTGGCCGAGCTGGAATGGGGAAGTAGGGATAAAGGAGTGCAAGCGTTAACACTATATAATGCCCCTTATTTTTTGCCTCGAATTAAAAAAACGGACTTTAGTTACCCATAGACTTGCTAGAGGCCATTGAAGCAGCGTCGCCGAGTTGCGGGCCAACATAACACAACATTTGAATAGTTTGTCTCCGACACAATAACAATTGCGCGGGCCGACCGCCGATCGTGACGTCACGGCGGGTGCACAAGTTCGGCTTGCACTTGGCCGTTTTGTTTTCCATGCCATATTACAGATCCTATTTGTCATGAGTAAATCCATAATCGCATTTAACTGTTTGCGTAGATAGGCTGGGGATAATTAAAAGCATGACGGGACCTTAAGAATTTCAAATCAATTAATTACGCTCAATTAATTTTTTTACTGATATCTACAAATACCTACTACAACTTCGCAAATGTGCGTTCTTAGAAAACAAAGTCATTGGTACATGCCGGGATTCGAGAAGCCGGCGTTTTACCGCTCCGCTACCACCGCGTTGACCGACCGTGAAGGGAAACATCGTGAGGAAACCTGAGTGCTCGAGGTGTTTACGTACCGCGTGGTAATTCACACAGTGGACACGTGTGGTAATTAAGCCCATACTCTCTCTCTGAGAGAAGGCCAGTGCCCTGCAGTGGGACGTATATAGGCTACATAAAAAAAACTGCAAATACACTGAGTCTTGCAAATTTCTTCAATACAGATAATTCACACTTTTTCCAATTTCAACTTCTCGTCGTGCAAAAACATTCTATGAGAACATTGCCCCCGCCCATCAAAAGTCGCGTGTCGCTAGCCAGTTAGAACACCGCGTCACAGGCCCTACAGGCTACGCTTATAGTCTCAGGTAGGTATTAGGTTGGAGAGTTTTACCCTTTATGAATATTCGCACAAGCAAATTAATTTAACTCGAATGAAGGACACTTGTGGAGATTGATGACTGACGAAGCTCAACTTGTGGATTATAATTGCGTGTGAGTAACTGTTACGCAATTTTGGGAATATCACTTACGTACTAGGACCGTTTTGTCTCAACCTAAGAAAATAATAGCATCAGCAATTACCTGTATACCTACGTCACCCTATTCACGCTGAAATCTGGATGGTTTGACAGCCGCCGTTATGTAATTATTAATTAACAAAAAAAGTATAAACGTAAAATAAAAAAAAATGCGTTATGAAATCTTCGAAAAAATCGCGAACAATTTCACTGCCTCCGAGTCTATCGGAGCAATGGCCCGCGGAGCGCCCCGGCGCGCACTCACCGCTCTAGCTGGCTTCTAATGGTTCTCAAACATTCGAGTTTATGTCGAGATATTTTTTTTAAGTGCCTTTCAAAAACTAGCGTATTTCATAGCTATTGTTTCGGCACGTTCACGGCACGGCTTTTAACCTAAAATTCATGGTGTATAAGTATGGGCCTTTTCTCATAAAGACAGAGAAAAGAGAGAGTATTAAGGCTTAAGGGTATCCGATGGGCTAACTAGCGGCACCAATGAAGGACGGTTCGCCAAGGTGTGCTGGAAGAAATCTCTCACAGAGATAAGCTCACCTTTGTACATGTAATTTTTTATGTTATATTTCCAGGATCTACCCACTGTTTTTCGTGTGCATTATAGTATAAGAATGAAAAAAAATCAAATCTTTTTTTGCAGATCGTATTTCGGATCGGACCCAGTGCAAAGAACCTAGGATTACAAAGCTGGATCTAGATAGTATTCATGCCAAAAACGGCCCTAAATTTTTTCACGTGTTCACGGGGGGGTAGGTATGTTACCGTAACCTTTTTTTGAAGCCAAACTCTAGTATATTTATTTATAGCGTTGCCATGGTAACAATAATCGTATAAACGGATTCTGTGGCTGTACGAAATTCGCCGGGACAGCTAGTTTTAGATATTTGTGAGTTTCCAACTACTTAAGTACTTATTAGCATAGACGGGTTGATCTGGGCCGCTTTCCATAAAACTGCAATAATAGTTTATTTTGACAATTGGATATACATGATGTAGTCAATCAGTACAATTGTTCTTCCCATTTGTTAATATCGACGGGTGCTAGGTAGTTATAGGAGAGCGTTTCGAAGTTTGTTTTTCGAACTAATTTAAATTTATTTTACAACATACTTCCGACGAAAAATGATTATAGCTACAAATAACGGTTTTTTTCATGACATTAACAAGGGCATTTAGAAATAATATATTTGTAGTTTTCGAGATATTTCAGTTTCGATGTTTTATCTCTTCACGCGAAGGAAAATATTATGTGGGTTAATCGGTTATGCAATGTACGCTGAACTGTCATAGCAATCCAGCATTATTTAGTCTCATACATTAATTATATTAATTAATTCTACTGTGATGTTTACATTTTTATTATTATTGCTGGTATTATTGTCAAATATAGACCCAGGTCTGAAATAAATATTTTCATTCATTCATTCATACAGGCACGAGGTAAACTTAAATATTTCTTTCTACCAGCGGTCGAAAACCACAAAAGGTTCATCTGGTTTCGGATTGCGAATTTTACTAACGTAATAGTGTCGTTCTGTCTCTTCAAGATTTTCATCAGACAGATACTTGTATTTACTTAGTGAGATTCTCAATTCAGAAACTGGTGGTTTGTTGAGTAGATGGGGATATAAGGGATTGTTGCGGTAAATTGCTTGGAATTTCCCGCAGTCAATATTCTATAACAAGTAGACCCTAACCCAAGCATGGTGATACAATGCATTGAATACATTCTTCGGGTTACCTGTATTTCCCTATAATAATTTATAAACAACATTAATTCGCCGAAACAAGAAATTGCTTGGAATTTCCCGCAATCGATATTCTATAACAAGTAGAGTGAACCTAACCCAAGCATGTTAGTAAAATGCATTGAATACATTCTTCGGATTACCTATAATTCATCATCATCATCATTCAGCCACAAGAAGTCCACTGCTGAACATAGGCCTCCTCCATGGATTTTCAAAAAGATCGGTTGGAAGCGGCTTGCATCCAGCGTCTTCCTGCCACTTGGATGAGGTCATCTGACTAATAACTGACATTTCTCATTTCATGAATTGTACTTTAAATTTTGTTTTTTCAATTAATCTTAATTTTAAACTAAATCTAAAGTAAATTGTACATATGTATTTAATTTTAATGTTCAAATTTTTATAATTTTTAATGTAATAATGTATAATTTAAATAATGTTTAATGTTTAATGCAATTAATTACGCAATAGTTTTAACTGTAATGTAATTATTTTTCTTGCAATAATAAATAATAATAATCTGTCCATCTTGTGGCTGGTCGTCCTACGCTGCGCTTGCCGATATGTGGTCTCCATTCGAGAACTTTTCGGTCCCATCGGCCATCAGTTCTGCGTGCTATGTGCCCCACCCACTGCCACTTCAACTTACTAATCCGCTGGGCTACGTCGACGACTTTCGTTCGTCTAAGGATCTCGTCATTTCTGATTCGATCTCGTAGAGAAATTCCGAGCATAGCCCTTTCCATAGCTCGTTGCGTGACCTTGAGTTTTCTTATGAGGCCCATAGTGAGAGACCACGTTTCAGTGCCATAAGTCATCACTGGTAACACACACTGGTTATATAATTTTGTCTTGAACGTATAATTATTTCCCTATAAACAATCCCCACAAACAAGAAGGGTTGTTAGGTAAACTTCAAAGTAATATTTACAAAACCCTTTGCAGAATTCTAGTCCCTTCCGAGGGCACCGAAAATACCTTGGAATTAATAAGCCTTTCAGTTGGAAGAATTTGGAAAACTCACCGCCGAAATTTATACCTTTTCAGTGATTTGATCGCAGTGGAAGTAAAACTCAAACAAATTATGTTCGTGAAAATGAATCCAGACAGAAAGCCGTAATGACGTGTGATGAGTGATGGGTAAATTAAGGTTCTTTCCTTCTGAAACACAACTTTTTAAGTCAGTTTTTGTTATATTGCATGCCTTATTATCGTAAGCTCATACCATATAATATGTGTTACGTGTGGCGCCGGATTAAGAATAGCGTCACTCCATTTCCTTCCGTGGATGTCGTAGAAGGCGACTAAGGAAATCAATTACAAGGAGACGGGCAGCAGCGTCTTCCTGAGATTCCAACCGCATACTGCGATCGCCAACCCGCCTGCTAAGCGTGGCGATTATGGCGAAACCCCTCATGGTTATGAAAACCACAAAGGAGGCCTATGTCCTGCAGTGGGCGTCGAATGGCTGATGATGATATCATATATGAGATTGCGATAATAAGATCAAATGATTTGAAAGGGGTTCAAAGGGTCATCGGACCTCCTTCTCACGCATATTCTAAAATTATGGATGATTGTACAACAACGAAAGGATCATCACACGTCATACCCTGCAGGACCAGTTGACGCCTTGTGGCTGAACGCCCCGAGTTTAATATTCAGGCGGTAGTCTCGCTGAAGCTGCTCTAGGTTATTTTGGAATTGATGTCGTTCAGAGCTTTGTCGTACGCAGAACTCGCTCTTCAGCCTCGTTAGAACTCAAACTCTAATCACATACATTTAAAACAATTTTTTAATCGATATTTTATAAAAGAGATCTTTATAACATACTATTTCACCTCGAAACTATCGTAACCTGTTTTTGTTAGGTCTTAATCGTAAGCGCCTCACGCTTTTACACTATCTGCTTAAACTATTAGTGAGAAATGTTCCATAGGGCAGATAAGTCCATACCTACCCAATATTGTATTTTGTCTTGTCAATCATGTATTTTCTCCAAATAAATAAATTATATTATACATATAGTTGACAGCACATCAACTATTACACTGCAGCATCCGAGTGGTCCCTTCACCCATCTATGTAGTAATTAGTGAAGGTGCCACTGGACGCTGCATTTAAAATCATCTCACTACGTAGATGCAAAGGCCAAAGATTTTTTTATACATCAAACATATAAATTTCGATCTGCTATTGACTGTACGAAGCTATCATCTTTACTTATATTTTACCTGAACAACGCTAAAGACGTTGCTAATTATGGCGACCCGCAAAGTGTCAAATTAGTGAACTAAATTAAAGCCGAAAACTAAGCGACGCCCGTCCAAAGGTCCGGAAATAATTAAAGTTTAAACACCGAGAAAGCCATTCAGTGTCCTCCGCCCCGAAAGGAAAAAAGGCGGATTAAACTCCAATCAATTTTAAGGAGACTCGGAGAAAGAATGGAATAAGAGCGATCCAATTAAACGCGTTCGATGAGTCGTCGGATCGGAGTTGAGAAATAAATGGCATCGATTGCTGGGCATTAGGCCTCTACTCCGTAACCAAATCGTAGGCTCAGCGTGACTCCTCTCAGTCAATCAATCAGCTGGTATCCTTCCCCAATTCACGCCATTTTTTCTGTCTTTGGCCATTCTCATCTAGCCGCAACCTACCTCGGTCGGTCCAGCGAGCTGGTGGGCGGAGGTCTTAGGCGTAGGAAGCACGAGGGCACGGAAAAGACGCGACACGTTGCATAGAGTTCGCGTCCTCGCCCCCTCTTCTCTGTGAGGGCTATATCTCATTGCTTCAGTAAATTTTACATGGAAGTAAATTGCTTCTTAGCTACAATATAATTGCTTAGGGGCAATTATAGTGTAAGTAGGAAGCAAATGAGAGAAGCTTGTTTACATTTCCTGAACTTAGTGTGTGTAATTGTGTATGCTTTGGGTGACAAATGGCAGAAGGCCTCAAGCGGTGCAAATACTCTATCCTTGGGGACAGCTACTTATTTGCGCCGTTTGGGGTCGAGACGATGGGTCCGTGGGGCCCTGAGGCGCGTAATCTTTACAAACAAATATCTATCCGCCTCATCGACTTGTCAGGCGACCCTAGTGCTGGTAGCTACCTCGGTCAGCGTATCAGCCTAGCCATCCAGAGGGGTAATGCTGCCAGTATCTTGGGAACTCTCCCCAACGGCAGCAGTCTAGAGACAATCTTTTATATATACATAATATTTATTGTAAATATGTAAATATGAATTTTGTTATTTTACTATTTATAATTGATTACATTTTAATATTTGGATCTACACTGTTAATTCTATTCTGTAGATTATTAATTGTTTGTTACCTGTTTTAAATATCAATAAAGTAAAATAAAGACGGCTTTCGCCGTATTAGATTCCTTTTTTTCGTTCGTTTGATTTCGTACCTTGGTCTAACGAACAAATAACTAAATGGAGCTCATGAAATAATGCCTTGTTCTATCGGCATTATTTTTGAATCTCGAGTAAGGCCATTGTTCTTTAGCAGCGATAAATTTAAGTCCAATTGCAGACGGTGGCGTCGTCAGCATTTGTGCCTTTTGGATGCTAACCAAAAACAGGAAGATTGATCGTTCACGTTGTACTATGGCAATTAATTGGACAAACTACTTGAAAAAATCTTTGTAGTAGGTATTTATAAACTATTTAGGTAAATTTTGAAGCTATGGCGGGCATGATACATGTAGGCTTATTACTAGGAGAGGGTAGAAACACATCAATTAGAGCTTTTCATTGAGGCCCAATTTTATTCTACGACTTTAAATAAAAATACCTACATTTTATGTCTTTTGAGTATATTTTTTGTTTTGTTGTAGCGTTGTTTAAAACCATGAATTAAAAAAATGGATGTCCATTTGTGAATCTGTGTAGGAAAATTTAATGGAGACTGCGATATTCTTTCTTCCACCTCCTGCGGTGGACTGGTAGAAAATGCTTATGTTATTAAGTCCGCCGGCGCCGTATTGTACATTAGGCTACGTGCAATAAAAGTATTAAATAATAATAATAATATTGGCAAAACGTTTTAAGTGCGAATTTTACCAAAAATTATGTAAACCCTAATATTTTCAAAAATATGAAGCTGAGAAAAAACTCATTGAATAGAAGCTGCTGTAATAAAATAAGTATACTTAATTTGTTTCATGGATTGCACATTTTTGAGGTAACCCTGTGTGAGAATGCAACTTAAACCGGAGGGCCAGAGATTAAGTCTGGTCATCCAAAGGGCGAATGATGCCAACTTGTCGCGGGACACCGACCTGGGGCAAGTTTTTTAGCTGTAAATATGTATCATCATCATCATCAGCCATTTGAAGCCCACTGCAGGACATAGGCCTCCCTCATGGTTTTCATAATCATGAGGGGTTTTGATATAATCGCCACGCTTGGCAGACGGGTTGGCGATCGCAGTATGCGGTTGGAATCTCAGGAAGACGCTGCTGCCCGTCTCCTGATAATTTTTTTCCTTAGTCGCCTTCTACGACATCCACGGAAGGAAATGGAGTATGTATACTGAACACACATGGAAATATGTATACTGAACTAGAAAATATACTTATTTTTATTAGTTTAAATTAATAATTTATGGTTTTGTTAATTTTTTCAAATAATATAATGAAAAATATTTATAAAATACCTTAAACATTAAATATATAGTAACAAATATTACTTAAAAAATTGCCTGTAACGTAATCGAATAAAGTAAATACGGATTTTCAACTGTACCTATAAGGATCGATAAAGAAAAGATATATGTATCTGTATGTATTGACTGTATCTAACGCATAGGAGTCTCCCACAACAGTTCGTTTGTGCTTTCCTAAGATATTTTTAGACAGTTTAAAAATATGTTTATCTACACTCATATCATAATCTTCAAATTAAGAATTCAAAGGTAAAGACATATTGACAGGCTTTAAACAATACATAACTTTAAAGAAAATTAAAAAAATGTGTAATATAAAGTTACATTAAAGGTCAGATTTTTCACTTTATGTTACAGTTATTTTTTTTAAAGTGTTGCTGTGATCACGGAACAAAACTTAAGTTTTTTTTTTAATGTCAAAAGTTGACTCTATAAAAAACCTAATTTCATTTTCGTGGTACCAAAAGTGCAACTAAAAATACCTAAAATTGCGCGCGCAAAACTGAGTGCAGACGATTGAATGTCAAGATACTTTTGTCGAAATTGCGCCATTTTGTTTCAAAAATTTCATTTATTGGATTAAAAATGTCTGAATCTGAAAGTGACAGCAATAATTTTGAGAACTTAACTCCACCCGATATTTTGGAAAATAAATTAATAATTGAAAATTTTGTTTCATTTCGATATGAGTTTAGTTAATAACCGTAGATTTATGTATAGTACAAAGCTTGTCAAACGTGTTTTCCTTTGATTCCTTACTTTGAAGATTAAGACATGAGTGTAGATAAAGTAGTGTATGAGACTGCACATAACTTGGTATTAAAACACTCGCCAATGCTATTAAAAAACTCGCCAAGGCTCGTTTTTTAAAATCTCACTCGTGTTTTAATAACCCTCATTATGTGACAGTCACATAAACTACTATTTCATGCTGGCCGAGTAAGATCTAAACTTTTTAAGAAGTGACTTAGCTTTTTAAAAGATAAAAAGGTTAGGCGCTTCCGAAAATTGGTGGTTCACCTTTCAAACGAAGCATTTTTAATGAAAAAGGCCCGGCAATTAAATTTTTACTACGGGGAAAAGTTTGGCTCCTTAGAATTAAGGCATCTGTTCTGGTCTTGATATTTTTTGGCATCCATTATGCAAAGTTCTGAGAAAGTTTTCGAAATAAGGTTAACGGAAACAAAAATGTTATTTACATAAATGTCTTAACAATAGTTTAAATATGTTTCTAGGATTCAAAGCCTCCAAGCTGATTTGTAAAGTTAACAAATCTACCTTTGAAGAATTTATTTAAGACATTTTTGAGGGACAACCGGGGACCTACTAGCAGATCACTAATAGAAAAAAAAATCTTTTATCATACCTTTTTGCATAAATTTAACATATTTTTTATGAAGTATGAATATACATCCCACTGCAGGACACAGGGCTTCTCTTAGAGAGTCCGGGCTTAATTACCATGCATGCCCACTTCAGCGCTTAAAATTGCCTATATTAAGCGCTGAAGTATGTGTACACACCTTACATACTCAGGTTTCCTCACGAGGTTTTCCTTCACAGTTAGCGAGTGGTATTGCTGCTACAAATTAACAAATGTACGTAACATAGAAAACAAAGCCATTGGTACATAGGCCGGGGTTCGAACCCTGAATTTTTCGTTCACTTTTGTTGCTTATAAATTTTGTAATATCATAAATCTTAAAAAAGATTATAGCTATTCTTAGAAGTTACAGTCGTGCGGCCTTATTTATAAAAATACGATTCCTCTAAATCACTCCTTAGAGGCAGTTTATTTAATATGTGGTTAAGTCTTTTCCTTGTAAAATCCTCACCACAGACTATGTTAATCGGCGTTAACTGAGTGTTCTACTTAAATAAGACCGTAAGAATTTAAGGCATGTTTGCCAGCAATATTTTCCCTTCATTTTTAGGGTTCCGTACCTCAAAAGAAAAAACCGGCCATGTGCGAGTCTGACTCATGCACGAAGGGTTCTATACCATTAGCTGTACAACATTAGACAAAGATCGAATTTAAGAACAGCGCCATCTATGGAAGCCAACAAGAACCGTTTAACATTGACATTTAACGACATGACATCGGCGCTGTGAAGGTTACATAGATGGCCGCTAGATGGCGAGCGCTGTTTTTAGAAAACGTTTGTTCTATGGAAGCCAGCCTTAAATATTTATTTTATTCTATTTTTAGTATTGGTTGTTATAGCGGCAACAACAGTACATCATCTGTGAAAATTTCAGTGTACCTGCCACCTTCAGACCGCCATCTTGCGAGTTACCTAGATATTTCGACGGATGACATCATAAAGTCAATGGTTTGACGTTTTTGTATAAAACCAATCATAACTTACTAGCAACATTCACGTCGTCACGCATGGCGCATAGAATGAACCAATCACAGAGTGTTTATTGTACAGCACATCTTGTGCTCATTCCATTGGTATAGACTAATTGAGAGGACAAATTCAGGACAACCGTTTTTGAGAGTGCATTTTGTAGGAAAAAATACTTCTATGTTTTTTTTATTCGTAGTCCGTCCGTCCATCCGTCCGTCCGTCTGTCTGTCAAGACCCTTTATCTCGCGAACGCGTAGAGGTATTGAGTTGAAGTTAAAACCATAATAGTCTATAGTCCCTGAGAGCTGTGAAAAAATCAAACTCTTAAGTTACAGCCGTAAGATACGGCCGTTTATGCCGCAAAAAAATTATATTTCGATACTCAAGGAATTACAATTTATAGGGTATTTTCCGCGACCAGTCAAAACTGTATATTTTTAATTCATCATCAACCCATTATGTCCCCACCAAGGGGCACGGGTCTCTTCCCTGAGGAAGGTATAGGCCATACTCCACCACGGGGGCCAAGTCCGGATTGGTGGATTGGTGGAGGCTTGTAGACTAGTGGCTCGTCTACTGTCAGAAGTTGTCAAGCCGCCCTAAGGCCTCTGACTTGGCTTAACGACTGCCATCTATCGACGGCAGCCGGCACCAACAGCTTAACGTGCCTTGCGAAGCACGGAACCGCTCGGGAAAATGCCACTAGCGTTAGGCATAGACGGCGACCCATCCATGCACTGAACGCGCCCTGTGTTGCTTAACCTTCGTGATCGTTTAAGATCACTCAGGCAGCCGGGGCTACGAGCATATTTTTAATTAAATAATTTAAAAAAAATCCTGACTCGAGAGACTCGATTCCTGAACTCGATTCATTCTATAATAATACACAAGTTTGCATGGAACCGAACCATCGTTGGGCAAGTCCGACTCGCACTTGTCCGGTTTTTTTAACATAAAACCCACTTCTTGTCCCTCAAATGTTTTATACTAAATCTCTAGAGCATCAGCTTGTCTACAAACCTGGATGGAATATATAGGTTCGCTAGGAACAGTTCACAAAGACCCGATCCCGCAGTTGATGCTCACTCTATTGGTACTGGGCTTAACCCTGTACCAGAACAAAGCCGACTTATTCTTAACTCGTTAAAGAAAATTGTTTGTTAAATTCTAAACATTTTAACATTTTGTAATGTTTTTCATTTTCCAAAATGCTCCAAACATTTTATAATGGCACTTGCGGCGCCACTAGCAACATATGACGTCACAGTACGCCTGATTTGTATGGAGCCTTTTTTGTACCGTGTCGGAATTACTTTCCGATAGATTATAAAAGTATTATGAAAAGTACCTTATTAAGAGAAACATCTTTTTTTCCTGCTAAAACTTTCGTGGGCACTGCACATTATTAAAAAGTCTTTATCACGATTATTTAATTTTATGCCTTTTGCAAATCCTTCGTTGGCTTAGACTGATAGTTTAAAATCGGCTCCAAGGAAATCACTGAAACAAGAAAGAGAGGAAAGAAAGAAAGAAAAAAAGAAGACATGCATTTCAATTGTCACAGAAACACAAAGTAAACACGAAGGTACCTACTTAAATAAAATACACAAACGTCAAAAAAACAAGTATAGGCATATAGAGTAGAAGGCAGCCGGGTACCATACATCAATATATGGCACCCAGCCACCTCGGACGCCAAACGCCTCAGGTGCTTCCTAAAACCCCCTGGAGATTCTCAGTCCAGTAGGAAGCCACCAGCATCCCAATAAATACAGATGAGCTTGAACTGAAGGTGCCTTCGGCCACTTTCGAAGTCTGTTTTGAGAGCTCTATATCCTTTACCTCCTAAGACGTGACCTTGGAAATAACAATCGAAAACCATTGTTATTTTCAAGGTACGGAGGTTAACGAGTGATAACAGGAAGTGATGATGATGAAGAAAATCTGTTTTTCATGCCCTTTGGTGTATGCCATCACAAATCATACGGCTTGAAAACTAAAATTCGATCACGACGAATAACCAAGTGAACAAGAGCCGTGTGAACAGTCATCTGCAGCATAACCTGCGGAATGTGAATTAAGGCTAGAACGGAGTATTACATGCCATTGTTAACTGCAAACGCTAAAGCTCAACGTCTCATTCCAACGGCAAATGGCCAACGATTAAGTTAATGGCAACATTGTTTAGAAAGATCTCGGCGGGCCCATCTCGCGGTTGAGGAAAACTGTAAATAAATAATAATTTATTCCTTACTGTGTTCCTCTGAGTTTTCTAAGGCAGTCGTGACTTGTATTGTCTATCGGGGGATGCTTCTTATGACGTCAGATGTCAGAACGCGTGGCGTGGAAGTGGTAGTGTCAGAGCATGCAGTAAATCTTATCAAATCCGACAAAAGTTACATAAACAACATAAACTTACGCTTGTATCCCAAAGGGGTAAGCAGATACCAGGGTTCGCCACTAGCCACGATCCTGACAGATCTCTTTTACTTCATCAACATTCATCAATCGTTCCTCGTGAGTGCATCACGATAGTTTCTTGTACTTTTTATCTTGCCCTTTGCAAACGCGTCCCCTGTTCGGTCGAAGTATGTCCGCCTGGGACGTCCCTTATCGGCTCTTCTCCCTTCCCTTTCCTGGTTCTTAAAATTATATACAACGTGATGTAGGTATAGATACACATATTTCAATTGATTGTGGCATCATATTGTAACTTCTTCTTCTTAGCGTGTCGATGGCAAAACAAATTCGAACAAATAGTACCTACTTCTTTATTTCTAGTCCCGAATATTTAGAAGCCACTCTTTTAGCATGTAGTCTTTTGAAATAAGAACGATTTATTGACGATAGAGACATATTACGCTCGCCTCACAGCGTAGAAAAGAACAAAAAATAAGCCCAAGTCGAGGAAGGAAGCAGAGATTTATCATTAAGGGTAACAACAATGGTTTTTCGGGAATTTCATTCAGGACTCTTTCACTAGCCGCGAGATTAATGAAGGCGGCAATAATGCTTGGAGTGTCCGATAAATAACGAAATAACGCACGCTCCCCCTTAAGTGTTGCACACAAAAAATAAAACTCAGAAGCTTATCGTCCCCTGCGTTCCTTCTTTCCAGCCTTCGACTTGAAACTTGTACAGTCAACAGCACATCAATTTTTACATTTAGTGGCAAAGTCGCCCGTAATGGAACTGAGTAGAGTACACGCATGTAAAGGTAGATGTGCTGTCTACTGGGCCCTTATTGTGAGTTTTAAATAGTTTAATTGAGTTAACAATTTTAAAGAATCCGGGAACTAACTGACGTGACGTCGCAACTGCTAGGCTTGTTTATTTTAGTTACTTCCACATTATAAGCTAGGCAGTAGGGATTCGTTAAGAGATTTCTTTAAAGAAACTAACATCCTGACAGTTGCTAGTCAGTATATCTATGAGAATATTATGTACGTCAGGAAAAATATAAGTAATTTTAAAATAGGTATACAAATAAACATAAACTTTCTTACCCAAGATTTAGGCTGGCAAAGGTTAATACATCCTTTATGGGGCATTTTATACGTTTTTACAATAAGATCCCTGAAGATATAATAAGCATGCCCTAAGCGCGGTTCAAAAAATGTGTAAAGCGCACTTTGTGCCAAAAGGGCTACCATAGCATTAAGGATTATTTAGATGACAAAGATGTGTGGAATTACAGTCAGCTCAATGCATCCTAGTACTAGGTTTTAGAAGATATGACATGTAAACTCTGTTAATTAGGGAATATGTTTGAAAAGACTAAGTTTGGAGTTTTTTTTTTCCAAATGATCTAGATTTTGAAACGGACGCCTTGTTCTTCTTGTAACGTTCGGTAAGTCACAGTTTCTGTGTTACTTTGAATAAAAAATTTTTGACTTTGACTTTAACTTTTAATCGAAACTATTCAAAAAAGGAACCGTATTTGTCGCTAGATTCGAGTGAATTGTCGGAATTTAATTTTATTGTTGGCGCTACTTAGCCCACTGGATCCCCGCTTTGAACGCTGCAAAGCTCGTAAACATGGAGGCTCGGCGACGACTTCACCTTGCCACACTGCGTTTTGGTGTAGTCCGTTCCAAATCATCGGTATATCTTTATAAAAAGCTCGAGTGGTCGTCGCGACAGAGATCCGCGCATAAAAATAAAATCTGTGTCCCCGCGCACCGAACTATGGCATTCCGTGGTAGCTTTAGGTATGCGGCGTCCAAGTGTTGGAATGATATTCCTCCTCCAGTCCGTGAAGCGCCTAGTGGATTTGCCTTTGGGCGCAAGCTCAGGGCATATTTACTTGAGCAGCAGAGACTTTCCCATCCTGTCCCAACTTCTCGCCGCAAGTGACTGACAATGTGATCGCATCATAATCATTAACCTTGTAAGTCAATAACTTTATTTGTATTTTATGTAATTTTATTCATTTACTTATTTATTTAATCATCTATTCATTCATTTATTTAACTATGTTATTATTGTTATGCACTGCACCGCAACCTACTATATTTGTGAGACAGACAGGCACTGGCTGAAAATCAGCGCTTTGGGTGAATACCCTCAGCACAATGCTGAGCCAGCTGCCTTTTCCAGCAACAGGGACACACCGCAACTTACGTTAATATAAAGTGTTTTATTGTTTTCTTTCTTTTTTACCTTTTGTATTGTAATTTAATATTTTATGTTGTAACTTGTTAATGTATGTGTGTGTTTTGTTATTGAAATAAATGTTCTTCTTCTTCTTCTTCTTCTTCCCTTATGTTGCAAAGTCACCCATAAGTTGTCTGAGGAGAGTGCACACATGTTAAGGTTGAGCCGCGATGCTCGTAAAGGAAAGATGTTCTCCTTTACTGTTAGCGAGCTACAAGGATATATCTCTGTACTTTCTTGTTCTGCCCCTCAAGCCTCGAGATTAATAAGAAACATTAGGATGCCATGAAAGAAATATGCGAGGTTTTTTTCCCGATTCGGAGAAAATTGATATTTAGACAACCGCAGAGATAAGACGTTGCGTGTGAAAGCTGTATCATATCCCATACTTTGATGTCTATGTATTGTTTAACCTTAGGTTCATAATGGTCGAGACGTTCGAGTGTAAATTTGTGTCTTGGTGTTACATTAGATGATGATGATTCTGGATTCTGGAATGTGTATGTCACATTTGATGTGATGTGACATACACATTCCAGAGGCTGTGGATTCGATTCCGGCAAATTGTCGAGGTATACTACGAGTTTGTAGTTCTATTGAACTCGTCCCTTTTTTAAGGTTCCGTACCCGAAATGTGTCAAACGGTCCCTATTAATAAGACTTCACTGTCCATCTGTCTATCTATCCGGATGTCTGTCCGTCTGTCTGTCTGTCTGTCTGACTGTCACTAGGCTGTATCTCATGAACCGTGATAGCTAGGCAGTTAAAATTTTCACAGATGATGTATTTCTGTTGGCGCTATAACAAAACATACTAAAAATAGAATGACATACATATTTAAGGGGGGCTGGGAACAACAAACCAAATTTTTTGCACCGTTTTTGCTCGATATTAATAGACGCTTTAATTTTACTTTTTAAAGCGTCTATTTACAGAATATTCGCTTAAAAAAATAAATAATTAAATTAAATTCCTGGTGTACATACAATAAAGAATATTCTATCTATCGATCTATCTAAAATAAAATAAATATTTAATGGGTAGCCATACAACAAACATGATATTTTTCCGAGTGTTTGAACGCAAACACGGTTTAAGTATTGGCTCAACGGAATTAGGTAAAATATGGCACGTGAGTAGACCCTGTATTTTCCTATCCAAATCCTACTCGAATAAACTAGCGGATAAAGATGGCAGATAATATTATAAGATGTAGGCACAATAAGAGATGGCAAGAAAAACATCCAATGTACTTATTGCTGCTACAATTCGGATATTTCCATTACTGCTCACCGACTATTTCTCTTAAAGCAAAAGCGGACGAAACCTCGTTAAGTAAAGAAAACGAACTGAAAGGCCAGCTTTCCTGTGCCAATTTTGATCAGGTGCATCTAATATATATGCATGCATACATACCAAATACAACCACGTAAGTATCAATATCTTAAATATTAAGCAGTTATTCCTTAGGTTGTGCTTTCTAGCAGCAGCATATTTTGTTTGAAAATAAACACAGTTGTTTTCTTGAGCGGTTACACAGGTACTACTAATCTTTTAAAATCGAAACTAATACACTGACGGCTAAGGTACACAAATGGATTTCAGACTAAATAGTACTTTTGATTAAAAAAAAACACATAATAGAAGCGTTCTGCTGGTTTTCATCACTTGTCCCTTCAAATCGTTATAATTTTGTGGAAGCTGTGTTTTGTTTTCCGTGTGGCGCCGGATTAAGAATAGCGTCACTCCATTTCCTTCCGTGGATGTCGTAGAAGGCGACTAAGGAAATCAATTACCAGGAGACGGGCAGCAGCGTCTTCCTGAGATTCCAACCGCATACTGCGATCGCCAACCCGCCTGCCAAGCGTGGCGATTATGACAAAACCCCTCATGGTTATGAAACCACGAAGGAGGCCTATGTCCTGCAGTGGGCGCAAATGGCTGATGATGATGATGTATTGTGTTTTGTTCTCGAATGTTACGTTATTTTTTTTCTTGTCTCTTTAATGAAGATTACTTAGTGGCCAGTGTATTTAACCCTATTCAAGAAAGGAGATCTTCTGTGCTCCCACA
Source organism: Yponomeuta cagnagella (assembly GCA_947310995.1). Lineage (NCBI taxonomy): Eukaryota > Metazoa > Arthropoda > Insecta > Lepidoptera > Yponomeutidae > Yponomeuta > Yponomeuta cagnagella. The sequence goes on from OX371277.1 coordinate 12,623,531, forward strand.
TTTTCTCGAGTAGATCATTAATTTTCATCGGCAAAACGTTACTCATTATACCGTAGGCTGTTTACCGAGCCGATTTCAAAGGCAACATTTCTCCGCCCTATAATCCTAATAATACTTCGTTTTGCAAATAACGCGCCCGCGTTAAATTACCCGGATTGTATTTAAGTACAATTTCAGACCTCGTTAGAGGGGAAAATTGCCTGCAATCAGAGTAATGGCCGAGTTGTTTAAAAAGTTGTCGCCGAGAAGGAGAATTAGGAAACTGTCAACGTCGAACAATGGACTTTTGAAAGGATGCTAATTCCGCCGTTGTTGTCGTGGATTTTCATTTTGTTAGAGGTATTGTCGCTTGAGTGAGACGTCTATAAAAGGCAATGGCAGGCAAATAAATGTTAAATACCCAGTAGGAAATATAAGCTCAATTTAATTTAGTACTTATGTAGATATTTATACCTTAAGGCCGATCGGCCCACCTACGTTCGAGTTTCATAGAATTCTAGTTTTTCTTTCTTAGAATTCAAATTCTTCCCGATGCACAGAATGGGGATGGCAACACGAAACTAATTACAGATGGCGCCACTGAGATTTGCCCCGGCAATGTTTGTTTTGTTTTATAAGTGTTACTGATTTTTGGATTTTTTACGGGAAATTCAATATAAAAACGTCATGGAATGCTTTTCACTAAAAAAGGAAAGCTATAGTTTATACCAAAACCGAAAAAGCAAAGTTTTGTATACCGCCAAAGGAATATCGACTGTAATACAAAGGTAACCTCAAAGATATTTTTTATACATTTCTTGCAGAATCGCATACCTTTAAAAATACCTCTTTACTGGCTGATTTAAAGTGTAAAATAATAAATTTAATTAAGAAAGTTACTTAGAAACATCGACATCATCATCATCATCATCATCAGCCATTTGATGCCCACTGCAGGACATAGGCCTCTTTCGTGGTTTCGTGGAATCTCAGGAAGACGCTGCTCCCCGTCTCCTGGTAATTTATTCCCTTCGTCGCCTTCTACGACATCCACGGGAGGAAATGGAGTGACGCTATTCTTAGTCCGGCACCACACGGAGTCAATCGTGAGTCAAACGGAGTCAAAGAGTCAAACATCGAGAATCTTTGTAAAATTATCCACATAGTGTGGAACAGGAACACCTAGGAACATTGTTTTACTTCACTTACAATTGCAGCAATAATAGCTGGCTTTACATTTGCTAAATGGGTTGAATCATTGATTTCTCGTTTGCATTTCTCGCTTTTAGTTAGTTTTAACAGTGTAGGTACTAAACACTGCCTCCGTTTTTAACGAGTGTAAAAGATGCGGACTTGAAAACAAACAAAAATTATAAAACATAACTTTTAACTATGATTTTGAATGTATTTATTCATTAGTATTATTTGTCTTTATACCTAATAAACTTCTTGATAATCGAATTTCTTCCTCAAAATGTTTTAGGAGCCAAATTTTCTCTAATGCAAACCAAGCAGTAAATCCGTATGCACTAAGTTTTTTAAACACTACACATTGGATGTCTCTGGGGTTTATATAATTACAAATATTGTGCTTTTCCCATACAATTAGTCAAGAAAACGGGACATCCTCCATTTTGAATTTTTTGACAGTTGCCACCCCCCCATTGCGTGAGTAGTTTGAAATGTTGTTCACATATTATGTATCGTTGGATAGCTTAGATATACCACAACTGCTTCTTCATACATTTTTCGCAGTTTTCTTAGATAAACCTTTAGCTTGTTCGAAATAAAATTTTATAAGGTTGATATATCTCTTTATAGAATCAAACATAAATTAGAAGAGTTATCGGAGTTTCAGTAAAACTGGGTATGCCCTCCCCCATTTACGGTCGCGCCGGAATTCTACGGAGGTTTCATATAAATAAATCAGAATTCTACTGGTTAAGAGTTCCGTAATCTAGCGCTAGCGTCTTCAAGGAATGGCATACCCCAAACCAAGGTAAGTGCAAAAATCTCGGGTATATCAAACTAAACGGGGTAGTAGGGCGAACGACAGTAGTAGACACCAAACACGGCCAACCAAAACTAATTTAATTATACAATAAAAGGAAAGTTATTACACCGAATCAGCGAACCAAAATCAAACTGCATCGATTTATTTCATCTGGAAAATTAAAATCATAAGTTCATTACTTTTGCATTATTTCTACATTTTACAGTGTCTATTAAAGTAATAAATCATTATAACCATCTGTTGCAAGTATTCAAGCACCAACTTTCCTTTTAGTCTGCCAAATTATGGATTAACATTTTTTTAATTACGGATTTCATTACTTTCTAATTACAGATTAATTACGCACTTTATTAAAGTCATTAAACAGAAACTAACTTTTAATTTTGCAAAAAAATGTCCGACCAAGTCTCGCTTGGATTAAATAACATAAACTCACGCCTGTATTTTGGAGGAGTGGGCAGAGACCAGGGCCCGATTGGTCTGATTACAACTGTGCTTAATTTCTTTGACTGGTGCAGTCAGACGTAAAAGGGATTAATACTACAGAATTTTACAAAACGCTGAAAATTAACAAAGGCGCTACTCAACACAGAAAGAAGCAGTTCCATATAAATATAAACAGTCAATACAACTCTTCAAAGTCATATCATGAACTTGGCCATTCTGTAACAGTCTATTCGAGGCCAAAGTACGAGAAAACGTTATCGAAAAGACAAAGAAAATAACTCCGAAAGACACAAAAAGGGATACTTGGCGGAGGTGAACAGGGGCGTAGAAATATTATCCTGCCTTTTTAGAACTTTTTCCTACCAAAGAAGCAGGCAGTTTACCTAGTTAGTTGATGCTTAGGAATCAGACAGATTCCTACGTTACTTTACTTTATATAATTACATAGAGTAATTGTCTAGTAAAGTAATTGCCTCGTTGGCTTAGAGATATGATGCTTGTTTACCAACACAAATTTTATAGGTTTGAATGGCCTTAGTCTAAGTGTCGTCACATTCATCACATTTTGTGATCTCATTGTCTACTACACTCAAAGGAATAATCGCACTTTTTGCCAAGATTAGTTGCATCATTCAGGTTGGAAAAATCATGATTATCGTCATTGTCATTAATATACTAAACCCTATGTCTGGTCATAGGGTGTCCGAGCTTTTTGGGACCAGAATCAGAATTCAACTTAGAGCAGCCGTCTATCCGTAATCACTCATGATGTATGGTATACTTGTATTGCGCCCAAACTGACAAGTGTAAGCCCTTTTTAAGAAGACAAGAACATTTTCATACACCTTTTATAATGCTAAGGAATGAATACCACAAGTCATCATCTTACGATGTAGTCCTCCACAATTCTATTTATTCGTGTTAGAATCCAATGTTTCTGCTTTGCAGATTTCAGGAAAATAGACAGAAAAACGAAGACAGACTGAACAGAACAATAAGGTTTTTTTCGTGACCACCTCAACATAACAAAGTTTAGAGAATTCTGGCTTCTTTTGAGATTCAATAAAATTAGCGTTACCTCGTGTAAAATTTACGTTTAAAAATTAGGCATTTTATAAAGTTAAGGGCTTTACCATGAGTGTCCAACCTTCAACCCGATTCTACCCATCTCCACGCAAGCATTCATTGTACTAATTAACTTGTACAATCGAGAGATACCATCTTTCTCTGTATTTAGTAGCTATTATCGTCCACTCTAAATATGCTCAGATTCTTCTATCGACAATTAAATTAGAAGTTAAGGTACCATTTTTTTTTGCTGATAAGATGGTATGTGGCTAACTTTAAAACACCGAACACCTCACGAGAAAATTCTTTGGACACTTCTTAAAACTGATAAATAAAGAAAAAAGCCAGACTACAATAACTACATCTAGAATGTGAAAAATCAACCGTTCTTATACATTTGAATGCTGCAGAGTGTAACTTTAGTACTTTAGTATGAAACACCAGGACCTGATATTTTTTTTGCGATTTCAAAGTTTTCCCTGTTGTAAAAAATGTTTGTATTTCTGTAGAATTCCCTATTTACGGCTGTATTTAGAGATTTGTTACACCCTGTATCCATTGCCCTTTATTAAGACATGCAAATAGTAGACGAATTCCTGTTTCTCGTTGAATAAGGCCTAGAGTCATTTTAACGTCAATAGAATGGCATAAGCAAAACAGTAGCTGTTATTTGCCTACATTTCAGAGCCATCTAAGCTATATCATTAAAACATTAAAAAGTTATCTCTCACGAAGAAGATCAAAATTGCGCGGGGTGCCGAGTTATTTTGCACGGGTTACTACGATTGGAATGGACTACCAATAGTATCAAAGAAATAACCATTGCCGTCCCATACCTCTATTGAACAACTTTATGTATATTTAAGAGCGTCCGCGTTATAACACTCATGGTGACTACTCCGATGGCCCACTGCACAGTCGGTGGTGCACCAACTCATTTATTTGCGCGCGGTTACATCGCCCCCGTATTGCCTGGATGCGGGAGAAAATTCTGAAATTCTCAGCGTTATTTATTGATTAAATTACGACGTCTTTAGATTGGACTATTCAAATTGTGGAAAACAAAAATTGGTTTTTGTAACCAAAACGGTTACATGCTTGCAAGGGATTCAAGTAAGTATGCTTTTTTTCCTCTATGGTTATGTCCCACTGCTGGGCAAAGGCCTAATTTAGTCCAGAGTTTTCGGTTCTGGACCACCTAAGACTACTGCTGCAGATGTTGATCCGGATCATCTCTCCATCGTCTCCTAGGCCGACCTCGACTTCGATGTTCGTCGTGTGACATCCACTTGCTAGTGTGGGTGCCACACGGTGTGCTTATTTATTGTAAAATATGGCTAGTTATATTTTTGTTCTTGCTGCGCTGGAGACTACTGGTATTTGGGAGGCACAGGCCCAGATTTTTGTTAAAAAACTGAGAGCCCTACTGCGGGACGTGGGCTCGACAGCCATACTGCCCCTATATTACGCGCACCAAATCCTGAACGATTTAAATTCCACACTAATTGCTAAAGCAAAAGTCAGAATTCCGACAGGATTTGGTGCACATAATTAGGCCCCTGGCGCGTATCTTGGCTTAAAGATCTTTTTAGGGGCGCAGCACGGTAATGCTGCCAGCGTACTGGGGGTCTTTTAGTTCGGATATTTTATTGTGGTGTGTTCGGCAACAATTATATTTTGTTAGGTAAAGATGGAGCACGAAGGGTTCTATATAAAATTAGACAAAGATCGAGACTAGATAAATTAGGTATATTGAAAACAGCGCCATCTATAGAAACCAATAAGAACCGTTTAACATTGACATTTAGGGATATGACATCGGCGCTGTGATGGTTACGTAGATGGCTGCTAGATGACAAGCGCTGTCTTTAGACAATGTTTGTTGTATTGGAGCCCCCCTTTAATATTTTTTTATTCTGTCTTTAGTATTTGCTGTTATAGTGGCAAAAGAAATACTTCATCTGTTAAAATTTCAACTGTCTAGCTATCATAGTTCATGAGATACAGCCTGGTGACAGAAAGCCAGATAGACAGACGGACAGTGGAGTCTTACTAATAGGGTGCCTTACACCTTTGGGTACAGAACCCTAAAAAACAGTCATACTTACGTGAGTTATAAATCTCGATATAATGCAAGAGTATACAATAGAACACGCTGCTGATGACATAAAAATGCTAGCTACATACGATCTTCATAAATCCAACAAGAAATAACAGATGTCTTGACCATTTTATGTTAAAATTAAACTTCTTGGTAAAGACCGTATTTGACAAGTTTACTGACCATAGCACCATCTTAATATACATAATTTAAAAAAAACACACCACATTAAACAAACTAAAGCTGGACGTTATAAATACGAAGGAAATACTAAAAAACGTTCATTGTAAAGGACGTTTACTTAGCTGCTGAGACATTAGTAAAAAGTTTAAAATAAATAATTAAAGAGAATACAACAGCTATGGAAATACCTAGGAAAGCTAAACCGCTCAATCCGTGGATCACAGTAGGAGTAGTAAAATCAATAAATTAGAGAAACAAACTGAACAAAAAAATTTGAATTACTCAAGATGTTACACTAATGCTACAATACAAAACATACAGAAGTGTACTAACCTAATTAAAGAATTAAAAAAACAGTACTACCAAAATAAACTTTTAAATAGTATAGGCAACGCGAAAGACACATGGAAAATTATTAAAGAAATATGTTATCTTAGACAAATTAAAACATCAAACAGAGACCTAATAAAAAATTGTGAAAATCTAATAAAGGCCTTGGATACAGTCAATACTTACTTCACGACCACCCTAGCAAATGTAACATTGGGAGAATTAGGTAAGACTGACAGAGATCTTGCAAGAGAAGCATCTAGAGACGGCCCACCAAACTTATTTTCCCGGACCCCTACCGATCCCATAGAAGTCAGATCTATATCATCTGTATGGGACTTATTGCGGTGCACGAGCGCATAGTGGGGGGAAAAGGCATTTTTAAAATTACAGAAATCAAAATCCTATTCATAGAATTTTCAAGACCGACGTCACTAACACATGCAGTGATAGTCGTTTTTGTATATATTCTTTTTGTTGCACTAACCCGTGCTGACGATAATTTTAAAAACTCATTTAGAGGCTAAAAATTCCACTCATGCCGGGACTAGCAACCTCCATAATCATTTAGGTACAGCGATATCATTCCGATGTAAAAACCTAACCGCAAAGTGGGTTGCTCGGGGTTGCAAGTGATGTAAATTGTTTCGGCCAGATGTCGCTGCCTGTACGTAATACAGATAAAGTTTGTAAAGAGGCTCGAAGTTTCGCCGATGCCTGCACTTACCCATTAGCTCAGTTGGGAGAGCACTGGCACGGTTAGCCAGAGGTCGCGGGTTCAAGTCCCGGCATGAGTGGAATTTTTAACCTCTAAATATGTTCTCATTTTGTCCTCAGCACGGGTTAGTGCAACAAGAAGAATATAAGTAATGTTTATTTTTAGTATTTTCTGAATTTTAACGGATATTTACTCGTTCACTTTTCCATTTCACAATTTTAAAATTGTAAAATAGTAAAGTAAACGAGTAAATATCCGTTAAAATTAAATTTTATTATATTTATTTTTTTCAGATTTTAAAAACTAACCATCAGAGAGTAAAATGTATTTTAGAACACGTGATTAGGGGTAATGTCGGAGAACCCAGCTGTAAGTTCAAAAAATAAAATAAACACCGCCATTAAATCACCAAATGGCACATAGTTAAAGTGAATGTTTAGTGAAACATAGCGGCAATAAAAGTCCAGCGTCTGAGGTCTTACATATGGGTCCCGCGCATCAAGTCGTAATAATAAAAGTTGGTGACCCTCATAACTCATAGAGGTCTACTCTTTCACTTAGACTTGGAATTGGTAAAAAAAAGGTTTCGAGGGTGAATTTGATGCGGCACTAAAAGTTTGCCTATCCTTTGTCTGTGCTAGTTTTAGTTAGATGCGAGACGTCTGTGAAAAGTCTTAGGGACATTTTTTATTGAGCATCTCTTTGCGGTACCTACGCAATTAGTATTTTTATGATTTGTCATTTCATATTACAAAGGAAGAAGACAGGACGAAGCGCGGTAGTGCATCTGCATACCATGCGAGAGGTCCCGGGTTCGAATCCCGGCTGGGGACAAAAAAAACCCCGGGTCTTGGATGTTTACATGTTTGTGATGTCGTTGTTTCTGGTTCGAATGACACAGGGTATCCTAGTGTGGGGCCAGAAGCAATGAATGTGCCTGTATGTAAATGTTTCATCATCATCAACCCATTATGTCCCCACCGAGGGGCACGAGTCTTTTCCCTGAGGAAGGTATAGGCCATACTCCACCACGGGGGCCAAGTCCGGATTGGTGGGTGGTAAATGTTTATGTTTATTTAAATTACTACAGAAACTCAGAGTAAACTAATAAAATATGGGAAAAACAAAAAAACAAAACAAAACAATGGTGAATATACTTTGTATTGAGGTACATAAAATTTAAGGCAGCCGAATACCATAAGTATGTATGTGTGTGGCACCCAACCGCCCCCGACTCCAAATGCCTGATTGGATTCCGTGACTACAAAAAAACCGGCCAAGTGCGAGTTGGGCTCGAGCACGAAGAACTCCGTACACATCTACACAACATTAGCCAAAAATCGAGAAAAGATATATTAGGACATCGAGAACGGCGCCATCTATAGAAACCAACAAGAAGCGTTTAACGTTGACTTTTAACGACATGATATCGGCGCTGTGAAGGTTACATAGATGGCCACTAGATGGCGAGCGCTATCTTAAGACAACGTTTGTTGTATGAGAGCCCCCCCTTAAATACTTATTTTATTCTGTTTTTGTATTTGTTGTAATAGCGGCAACAGAAATACATTATCTGTGAAAATTTCAACTGTCTGGCTATCACGGTTCATGAGATAGAGCCTGGTGACATACAGCCAGACAGACAAATAGACAGACAGACGGACAGTTGAGTCTTAGTAATAGGGTCCGTTACCCCTTTGGGTGGGGAACCGTAAAAAGTGCAAATTAAAGATAAATTTTACACTTGGCGACAGATAATTTCAGTTTTGCGGCTTTTATTTAATATAGAGTTACTTTGCGGGATCAGCTGCCGTACGTAACTGTACAGCCCAAAGCAAACAAATAAATTAATGCAAATGAACAGTTCATTGATCCAATGGCAACTGAAGAGGCCCATTGGCCAGTCCTGATCCGTACACTGAACTTTGTTGGCTTCGGTCTTTGGCCAGCGTAAGAAAAAAATTATACTGCAGAGAGGAATGTGGACAAAGGGCCTTTTTAATTTTAATTTAAGTTCAACAGGACTATTCCTGAAAAGTATCATGACCTGTGGTTCTCAGTTGCTTGCGAGAAGAAAGGACGGAAAGTTTGCAGATCATTTTGTCAATTGCCTTTTTAAGGTAAATTTGCTAGCACTATTTTCAAAATTTCCGTGTGGCGCCGGATTAAGAATAGAGTCACTCCATTTCCTTCCGTGGATGTCGTAGAAGGCGACTAAGGAAATCAATTACCAGGAGACGGGCAGCAGCGGCTTCCTGAGATTCCCACCGCACATTGCGTTCGCCAACCCGCCTGCCAAGCGTGGCGATTATGGCAAAATCCCTCATGGTTATGAAAACCACGAAGGAGGCTTATGTCCTGCAGTGGGCGTCAAATGGCTGATGATGATGATGATTTTCAAAAAGTGTCAAAAACTGTAGAGCTCAGCTGTATTTGTTGTTGGCAACCCAACAAAGCATAGTTATTTGAACGTTTTGTAGCTGTGGCAACATTGTAACCTTTTCTCTTCTCTGTGTTGCTACTACAAATTCACAAATGTACGTAAATAATAAATATAATGTATATAAAACAAAGTCATTGGTACATGCACCGGGGTTCGAACCCACGACCTCCCGAATGTGAGGCCAGCATTCTACGGACGCGTTACCACTGCTTAAGGGCATCCAGGGGACTAACTAGCGCCACCAATGACAAAAAAAATCGCATTTTTTAGCCCCAGGTTCGTGATCGTAGCTTCCTTTTCGTGGGCCCTAAAAATCACTATTAAAATGATTGAGAGATTGTACAGACACTTAGAAATTCGATTTGTATAAAATAGTGTTACTCCCTGGTGCTCCCTAAGTAAATTAAGTTACCTACATAAATATTTTTTCAATGTAAATATAATGCGTAAGTGCTAAACAAACCGCATCCGACCACAATCAACATTGTTGTAACATCTCGGCTACAATCGAAACATGAATCGCAAGGGAAATAGGATTTCAGCCGACATCTTTTACTGAATTTGTGTATCGCGCATCGAATCGAAACGTCGACCTGCAGATTTCTAGCCGTTTTTCCTATTTGTAAAGGTAGGGAAATTGTAGAAATATTCGTCTAGGCTAAAAATAGGACACAATACTCTTACATATAAGTCGGGTCCGTTTTTCATTTCTCACACTAAATCGCCTAACGGTACGTTTTGGTAGATTTGTGCAGATTTTTTTATCCTTTCAGTAAAGTTGTAAGTTATTTTTTTGTGTTTAAACTCCACAGTCTTGACCTTGAAAACAAAAATTGTTTTCAGTTGTTATTTTCAGGAGTGAGGAGTTTTTTGCAATGAGGACACTTACCATATTTATGCAGGTTTAGTATATTTTATGGTTATCTTCTGGTCTCATCAGAACCAAAGATTTGCCTGTTGCTTCTTGCGTTAAGTAAGTTTGCATTGTAGAATAGTGCAATAAAGTATTAAAATACAATAAATAAATACTTCAGAAAGCAATGGATGACATAGGGCAACCATCAAGCCAGTTTTAACACCGGTCAACTCATTAGAGTTAAAATTAAATAATTGAGAATACTTTTAGGGACTGTGTGTTTATTGAGGGTTCCAACCTTAAAGAAAGAAAAAAGGAAGCTTTACCCTCACCTTTCTTGTCCGTCCGTCTCTTTTTCATGGGAACGGATAGAGCTATCAAAGTAAAATCAATGTTAGATACTTACGGACCCTTGAAAATGTCCAATTGGGCAATCCAAACAAAAGACCATTTATTTACCATTTTTCATGCAATCAAACTCTCTATCAAAACCGTTCAATTTTCGTTGACCAAGAATCGTGAAATTTGGCAAGTAGATAGATAGAATATTCTTTATTGTACACAAAGATTTCGTAGTAGAAATAGGGCAACCAATCTGAAATAAATTGTAATTATTACAAAAAAAAATACGATTGAAAACTTACCTTAGCAGTATGGTTATATGGGAAAGCATTGTTTTCAACAAGGTTGAAAAGAGTGCTCCCCCATACCTCTAGAAAAGCAAAACTTAGTCATCCTTCCCTCCTTCAATTCCTTTAAAGAAGAATTATATAAGAGAATCTCACGTCCGTAATTCAACCCAAACTAAAAGTTTTTAGATTCCGATTCAACTTTTACAATTCCAATTGAAAGTTTATATTCTAATTTATTTCCCTAGTAGATACGGTGCGATTCAGGAACGAATTAAAGACGGTTAGACATTTTCAGTTAGTTGATAACAAACTATACCTTTTGCCCGCGAATTAAATTCATAACAACATTTTTAGCGACAAGTTAAGAGTGTGCGTATGAAACAGTCTCTGATCCACAAAACGATAAACACAAATCTATTCTAAAGCCTCATCTACACATAAAACAAATCAAGACGGGGCATTAATTTTATTATATTGATTAATGAAGGAAAACCATGTGAATCAGTTCCTTGAAATAGCGGGCAGCTAGTAACTAATTGAATATAATACTGTATGTAACATTATGCTGTTAGTTATGTAGTATTTTCTGAAATTAACGTGATCACATAATAAAACTGAATTTTAACAGATATTTACTCGTTTACTTTTCCATTTTACAATTTTTCGACATTTCGGTACTTTTGCAAGTGCCGTGGTCTCGGTAGACTCAGGTGACAGGCGTCTTTTTGAAAGAATTAAGAGTAGTATACTAACAGTTATAAGCAGCCTGTACACGCCCCACTGTAGGGCACAGGCCTTCTCTCAGGGAGAGAGTATGGACTCAATCACCACGCGTGCCCACCGCGGCTTGGCGATTTCAAGCGCTGAGGTATGTGAGAAGCTCAGACACTCAGGTTTCCTCACGATGTTTCCTTCACCGTTAGCGAGTAGTATTGCTACTATAACTTCACAAAAGTAATAACTTACAAAACAAAGTGATAGGTAGAGAATCCAACCCGCACTGAGAATCGAACCTGGGTCTCTCGCTTCCAAGACTGTTCTACCCTCTAGTCTACCACCGCTGTTCATTAACTTTCATAACTTGCTTCGTTCAAAATTAAATAATTCTCGGCTTGTAACGTAACACACGCTAAACAGTTCCAGACAAGTTGGCTCAACTTCTGCATACCAAGTGTTGGGGCAGGGAAGTTTCACCGCTGTGGTTGCATGACTAATGGCGGACCACGTGTACCGCCGGATATGGTCGGGATATTTAGGCCGTGCTGGTGGAACTTCGAAGAGGTTTTCTCCCTTCATTCGTCGCTTTTCGGAAGAGATTTCTTGATTATGGAACTATTGCTTTGTTGTATTTTTGGAGATGCACCTCGAAAATATTCAATAATAGGTACGTATTGGAATGGACAATGACAACTTATTTATTTATTGAGGTAATTGGTGTGCGTCTTAAGCAAACTTAATATTGTCTCTAGAATATTTGTCTTCGAAGACCGTGTGTTTTTTTCGTTGTTATAATGTTATGAAGTCACCAACATAGTCCTCTTTTTTAGCGCAAACTCTGCTGATTTGCTTTTGACAGCCCTTAATCAAAATCAAAAGAGTGCAGAACGGTAATGCAATATAACACCAATACGAATGCAAAAAAAGATCAGTGTTAGGCATGTATAATCAAACACTAACCTGTCTACCTCATTAACCTCGTTATGTAAAATGCCTCTCAAACACACACACACACACACACGCACGCACGCACGCACGCACGCACGCACGCAAACACGCACGCACGCACGCACGCACGCACGCACGCACGCACGCACGCACGCACGCACGCACGCACGCACGCACGCACGCACGCACGCACGCACGCACGCACGCACGCACGCACGCACGCACGCACGCACGCACGCAAGCACGCACACACACACACACACACACACACACACACACACACGCACAACGCATCTTCTTTGAATCGAACACAGAAGACGAGAACCAACTTAATATCTTCATCGTCTCTGTGCTAAGGGTTCCCTTATTCCTTGTTGACTACAGAACACCTAAAAACGCGAGTTAATGGCACTATCGTCACATTTGCGTATCGAACCAAGGAGAGACAGAAAGGCCTTTTATCTGCGTTTAGAGTTTCAAAAGGATTCGTTAACAGTAAACTGCGAAACCTAAAAAAATATACGTCACTTAGTACATTATTGCTCTTTTCAAAATCCTTTTGAAATCCCCCGATAAATTAAAAAACGCAATTCAACTCTCTTTGTGATACCATAACCAGATTTAATAAAAAATCAATAATTTGCGTTTTATTGCATTATTCATTAAGAAAAAAAATATACGGGCTTAGAAGGAAGCGTTTTTTAACCGACTTCAAAAAAGGAGGAGGTTATTAATTCGACGCGTATATGCCCGTTTTCGTCCCCTGCTGGACATAGGCCTCCCCTATGGCATGCCACTTCTTCCTGCCCTCGGTCACTGCCGCTGCCAGCAGTCTGCTTCAGATCGACGGTCTGCACGTGTAATAGGGCCCTAAGCCCAAGAGAATCTATAACTCGAGTATTTATGTTGGATGTAACCGTTAATAATGTGTCATATTGGTTTATCATTGTTTACCCAGGGCCGCTGGGGGCGATTATACTTCGCAACGGTCCCGGCTATTTGCGGTCGATTTATTGCGACCTCTTTTGACCCGTGATTTGGGGTAAAAATACTGGGCTGGAAAAGACAATTGGACACTGGCATCACTGTGAGTTGTTCTTACGATCAACCCGTGTGACTTAAAATAAAAATATGATTTTTTTATTAAGAAAATTGTTTATTATGAGCGGTGGTAACCTAGTGGGTACAACATTGGACTCGGAAGCGGGAGACCCAGGTTCGATTCCCAGTGCGGGCATTTACCTATGACTTTGTTCTCTAAGTTATGTACATTTGTGAAGTTATAGTAGCAATACCACTCGCTAACTGTGAAGGAAAACATCGTGAGGAAACCTGGGTGTCTGAGCTATTCACATACCTCAGCGCTTGAAATTGCCAATCCGCGGTGGGCACGCGTGGTGATTAAAGCCCATACTCTCTCCCTGAGAGAAGGCTTGTGCCCTACAGTGGGACGTATATAGGCTGCTTATGATTAAGAAAAAAAAAATAGAATGTAAGTTTATGTCCTTTACCGAATTTTGTTTTTATTTTAAGCAAGCTCTGGTAAATATAAACATTATTGGCATATTAAAACCTATCATTCGTAAATATTTATTAAAGAAATAAGATTCGTTTGGAATTGTACAAAAATCCACCTTTTATTTATTTAGGATCTCTGATTAAATAAACGTCACTCCATTTTATTTTAGCCCGTGAAGCTGTCCTTTTCCAGAATATATTATGTAGGTCAGAGGCCATCCAGTTTAGTATATCCACGCTAACACTTAATTTTAAATCTGATTCCCTCCTCTGCCACGTTTAGGAATTAACCAAAAGTATTTATTTTGTTAATTCTGTTTTTTTCCTCTTTTGTAAAATAAAATAATAACAAAAAAAATTATTAAAAAATCTGTATGAGATCAATCGGCTTAACGAGTATTAATTGATGAACACCGAAGTTTTCTCGGCATCACTGCGTCCAGCTGATATCCAGAATATATTTGAGTCAGAGGCCATCCAGTTTATTATTTCATCATCAACCCATTATGTCCCCACCGAGGGGCACGGGTCTCTTCCCTGAGGAAGGTATAGGCCATACTCCACCATGGGGGCCAAGTCCGGATTGGTGGAGGCTTGTAGACTAGTGGCTCGTCTACTGTCAGAAGTTGTCAAGCCGCCCTAAGGCCTCTGACTTGGCTTAACGACTGCCATCTATCGACGGCAGCCGGCACCAACAGCTTAACGTGCCTTGCGAAGCACGGAAGTTTATTATACTCACTCTAAAACTTTGTTTTAAATGCGATAAAAGCCCTCGTTTAGGGGTTAACAAAATGTATAAATCTAACCAATTTACTCAATTTAAGTATTTATTTTGCGAATTCTGTTTTTTCCTCTTCTGTAGAATAATACAATAGCAAAAAAATAATAAAAAAATTAGGAAGGCGCTGGATGCAGGCCGCTTCCAACCGATCTTTTTGGAAATCCATGGAGGAGGCCTACGTCGAGCAGTGGACGTTTTGTGGCCGAATGATGATGATGATTAATTAAAAAAATCTGTATGAAATCAATCGGCTTAACGAGTATTAATTTATAAACACCGAAGTTTTCTCTGTATCATTGCATCCAGTTGATGCATCCAGAACTAAATATGTCCTGTTTCGTTTTCTTTATATTTTATTCCACATAGGACATAATACATAAAATACGAAAAAAAAAACTTCTTTCGGGGTAATAAAAAAAACTTATTAGTCTAATTTTAAGGTAAATTCCCCAATATCAATGTTTTCGATTGATTTATTAATTTCGTTTAATAGTTTCTTACAGTTTCAATTATTAACAAAAAATACATAAAACATAAGCCTTCTTTCTTTCTCGGTTGTATCACACCGCAATCTGTGACGCTCGCGGGGTAACTATTGGCACAGTATGAAAATCAGCGCCGAAGGCTTGCCCATCAGACAAACTGCTGGGTCAGTTGCCATTTATAATAATAGTAACACGCCATGACCTTTGTGTTCCATTTTTTTTCTGACTCATTGGTTTAGCGGTAGCACGTCTGATTACCACATCGGAGGTCGTGGGTTCGCTTCCTACTGGAGGCCTTCGTGCATTTGTACAACATGCCTCAGTCTGGGTGTATTCCCATGGTTGTGATGTCGTTGCCTGTTTACCATAGCACAGGGTATCCCAATTTGGGACCAGGACAAGTGATTGTGTTGTGTGAAAGTTATTTATTTATTTGTGTTGTATTTGTATTGGATTTTTTTTCCATAATTATTGTGGCGTTTGTTCTGTTTTAAAAATAAATGTTTATTTTATTCTTCATCTATTTTGCTTCAGCATAAGAGTTAAAATACACAACGGTATTTCGCTCTCCCAAATGCACGTTAAATCTGTGTTTACGAATAAAAATCATTTAAAGCCTTGGAACGCGATACAGAAAAAGTTGCGAAATTCCGAAGCAATGTTGAATTGTCGAAAGTTTGAAAAATTGAGAATCAATACGGGCAAATACTGATTACGTATACACACCACAGCACATCACCCTCTTCAACAATCTAAATTTGACTGTATGATTTTGCTATGAAATTATTCCCGAATATAAATGCCAGTAGCATTAAGTCCACCTTTTGTACACTGTCTTTGTGCAATAAATAATTAATAGTAAAGGTACATTCCGTGTGGCGCTGGATTAAGAATTGCGTCACTCCATTTCCTTCCGTGGATGTCGTAGAAGGCGAGTAAGGAAATCAATTACCAGGAGACGGGCAGCAGCGTCTTCCTGAGATTTCAACAGCATACTGCGATCGCCAACCCGCCTGCCAAGCGTGGCGATTATGGCAACACCCTTCATGGTTAGGAAAACCATGAAGGAGGCCTGTGTCCTGCAGTGGGCGTCGAGTGGCTGATGATGATGATGATGAAAGGTGCATTAATTGTCCACAGTAAAACCGGGGGGGCGAGTCTCTAAAATGCATAGATGATTAATAGAGACATAATAGTACAGTAATGATTGATCTATTAACACTTTTAATAGTCTAATAACCAATGACATTCCAATGGTATAACCCGTGCAACTTAACTCGACGCCTCGCGCGATTCGATCTTCTTCGCGAGTGACGCCCATTTAATATTGCTTTGTAGACTTATTTGGTAGTCTAACCTATGAACCAAATAACAAATAATATTGTCCTGTTTGCATCATTCCATTGAAAAACCATATTATGTGTATCAGAGTCTAGGGCCTGGTCGTTGTACTATGATCGTTCCTATCGTGTGTCAACAAATTATAAAGAAAAAAAAATGCAAAACAAATAATTATCAAGACCACTGATCAAACAAAGGGGAGAATTCGAAGCCTCGGGTGTTGTGTTAACAAATTCTACAGAAAACCTCCCGTTCTCACAGACCGCTCTCCCGGCAAGAAGAAAATCTAATAGAACTGTAGAAATTGGACCCAGTGACATGGAAAGCAGAAACCGGGTCACTGCAAAGTGCAAACCGTGGCCAGACACTGGGTTTGAAAGAAAATAACACGGAAATACTGGAGGGAATATTTTGAGTCCATTGTAGTAATTGAAACCTTTGGCTTAGTAATATTTTACCGCAGCTTTGATGGGAGTTGCTTTTTTTTAGGCTCTGTTATTGCCAAGCTAAGGAAATATACGATCTGTTATTTAAATATCGCAAGACCTAGAGATCATTTTTCAATATCGAATGAAAAGATATATCAATTCTGTAAATTCTCGCCGTGAAAATACGACGACTTTTTGATAGAAACAATGATTTTAATAACAAAACGTGTTGTTCGCGCAAATATTTTCACATGAATAAAAAACAAAAAACGATCTAGAGAAAAAGAATAAGTTTGAAAGCAAGAAGGTTGTATACTTTTTGGCAAGCATAAACATCTTCCGGGCCTTGAAATATGAATTTAAAACAATAATA
Source organism: Yponomeuta cagnagella (assembly GCA_947310995.1). Taxonomy (NCBI): domain Eukaryota; kingdom Metazoa; phylum Arthropoda; class Insecta; order Lepidoptera; family Yponomeutidae; genus Yponomeuta; species Yponomeuta cagnagella. Next base: position 12,640,893 of record OX371277.1, read on the forward strand.
TTTGCAAATCTAAAGCTATGTTCATAATTAGTTGAAATTTAGTTAAACATATACGTTTCATAGCCAAAACATTTGAAAAATTTACAAAATTATTCCACATTTAGCAGGAAATATTAAGGTTTCGTATAGGAAATATGTAGGTGTACATAAAACTAATTTATTGGTTCTGGAAATAGAGCACAAAGTTTGAAAAAGGGCTTTCTGAAGATTCCGGTTGCAGTGCTGGCATCAGCGACGCGCGCTACTTTGTTGCCTCCGTGAAATAATTTCGTGACTCCGCCTAAGCGCCGACATAGTGGAGATAGATTATTTTCTTGCAGCAGGACAAGGTTTCCAGTCTTCAGTTGAGCATAGTTTGTTCGACATTTAGAGCGTTGTTGCATTTCAGCGGTCTTCTAGGGCAGGCACAGAAAGTGACTTGAGCTATCGGCCAATCAAAAAGTGCCCCGGGGACAGGATATAATAGGGGTCAAAGTATGAAATTGCCGTTTTATTGCAATAGGTTCTTTGAATTGACATAGAATCTTCATGGTTTGAGGTTTTCGAATGAAACTTTTTTCAAATGGTTTCTATGATGTTCTGTTTTTAAAAAACTCGTATTCAAAAATCACTCGAATTTTCGCAGTATCCATCTTTCTTGTCTAAATTGAATAACAAAAACAATTGAAAGTCGATATTCAAATGTTTCACATTTTTTAAAAAGAGAACATCATAGAAACCATTTGAAAAAAGTTTCATTCGAAAACCTCAAACTATGAAGATTCTATGTCAATTCAAAGAACCTATTGCAATAAAACGGCAATTTCATACTTTAACCCCTAAGGCTTTCATGTGCTGATGTAAATACTTCTGACGATCAGGTTTCCTCACGAAATTTTTCTTTACGGCTAACGAGTGGTAATGGCGTACACTGGACACGATTTTAATAATAGTCATCGGGAGAAGGAGAGAGGGGACACAAAAAACGACTGTCCAAAATAGCTTCCACTTGTGCCAAAGGAGTAGTGAGCTGAGTGAAATTTATACTATGTGCTGGTGATGATACTCGGCAGCGACTACAAATTATACTCGAGCTTCGTTCTCGAGATTAGGAAAGCACATATGTAGTCCCGCTTATGGTGTCGCTATTTCGCACTATATTTTAGAATATTTTTTGAAAAGAAAAAATAACACAAAAAACTTGTAGGGTAGGTATGAAACCATGCTCCAACGCTGTCACTCGGTGTCCTGCCATTCGTGTTTTAGTGCCCGCTGTTTCGCACGCTTCGCTGTCTAAAAATTATCTAAAAAGCATAAATTCGGTGTTATTTCCAACCTTAACAAGTGTTTTAGTAATGCCTAAACGTAAATATAATAGTGATGAGAGTGATTATAATGATCTGTGTAGGAAAATGAAAAGACTGAAGAAAAAACTCAAACGTAAACGACGTCATAGTAGGCACTCGGATAGTGTTCCTGATAGGTACGTCACCGGAGAGTAGTCAACACAACCACGGATCGCCTCGTGAAGAGGCTTCTTGGTCAGAGTGTAGCAAAGGGTGGCCCATATATAGGACTTAGAAAAATTTTAATTTTTTTTTTTGCTCGTTTTTACTACTTTTTTGATCAGAACATTAAAGAATATGTAAAAATAAGCATCTTTTACTGGAACTTTTTTTCTCTAAATTGAGAAATGGCCGAAATATAGCGACACAAAGTTTTATAAATTTCAACACTTAAAGTATAATTTGACCAAATGAATAAAATGCGAAATGTAAACTAGAACAAAAATTTTTTTGTTTGACTCAAAACTAAGTTTTTTAGTGAAGTATTTTTTTTCGCTTTTATATAAAAAAAAAGAACTAACACCCGAACTTCGAACCTATTTTTGCTTATGTGTATTGACCTAACAACCAAATTTTAAACACACTTTTTACACCAAAAAAAATTTTGGTCAAAATTTTTCTAAGTCCCAGGTACGGCCACCCTTTCCTACACCCCAACCGGCTTCTTGTTATGAAGGTACTGTCCAAGTAATTTCTACTTATTTTGTCTACTTTGATACGCAGGTATAGCTAACTCAGTAAAAAAAAAAAGCGAACACTCGGGCTTTCCATACTGGGATCGATCCACTCGTTCTGCATTAGAATACTACGAAATATACCTAGGTATTTAGGCAATCAGACAACCGGGCTTTCCGTACTGGGACTGTTCACGTCTGTATATGGCAATAAGACAACCGATCTGTCCATCCTGGGGCTGTCTCACGTCTTTGATTATTATTACCTACCTACTGTAAAATGCAGAATACCTGTATAACCGACATACACCTATTTATATTACGTAGTCCCTTTGGGCATGTTTACCTATTCAACAAAGAATAGTTTCTACAGCATTTTTCTTTCGGTCTCTTCGATTTCAGACCGGGATTTCGAGAATCATATGAGGTCAGATCAGGACTATTTTGTTGATTTACCGGATGATGATGAGATGGGGTACATCGAGGTGAATACTGTGAAATCAAAAGTCATGATACCACCTACCACCACTACTGAGAGTTCAGCGCTTATGACCGCATCCACCTACATTGCCGGCCCCAGTGCCGCGCCCAGTGCCGCCCCCAGTGCCGCCCCCAGTGCCGCCCCCAGTGCCGCCCCCAGTGCCGCCCCCAGTGCCGCCCCCGGTACCACCCATAGTGCCGCCCCTGTCGCAACTATCGACGCCACTTCCAGTGCCGCCCTTACCGCCCCAGAATCTACCGCCCCTGCTGCTACGGAGGTTACATCAGTCTTGGGCCCAGAATTGCTGTTAATCCTAGGCGAAGATCCTTCAATAGTTAATGTGTACGGTAAAACTATTCAAAAAGATCTGGCCATAAGATTGGGCCACATAGCGACGATCGGCCTTACGAAAGAGGCACGTAAGGAATTGAAAGACAAATATCAAAAATATCATAAGTTCCGGAAAACTGCAAAGCCATCGGTGCGCCAGCTTTAAACCCAGAAATATCGGCTAATATGCTAGAGAACCATTCAAAGAGAGATAAGGGTATAGAACTCAAACAAAAGATGACAGCGGCTGCCATTTCATCGCTAAGTGAAGCCATTTCCGTGCTTCTCTCATCGGAGTCAAAAGATCCTGGGCTTTTGAAACTTCTCATGGATACTGCCCGTATAATCTGCGACTGTCAACACTCAGACTCGGTGACCAGACGATCATTTATCCTTTTTAATCTTAAAAAGGATATGAAAGCCCAGATGGAAAAAACCAAGATCGACAATTTCTTATTCGGCCCCAATCTGTGAGAGACACTAAAAACAGCTAAAGCCATTAGCAGATCTGGAGCTGCTGACCTTAAGACTAACCCGACGAATATACCGCCGCCACCACAAAATAGGAACCAACCTATTAATTCGCAGCAAAATAAATCTCAGACTTCTTTAAACTGGAGAGGTCCTCCCCAGAGCCGCAAGCCTATGAATGCTGCGGGGGCTCAGAGGACCACGCGGCCGCCGACACAGAGGAGTCAGCAAGCCAGCTCATCGAAGACGTCATCGCGGCCGGCGAACAACAATTATCGGACCAGACGCTAGACACGGTAAAATATGCAGGCAGACTTTCTTTATTTTACCAACAATGGTCGCTTATTACTAACAACCCTTATGTACTATCTTACATTGAGGGATACCAAATTCCCTTTTCAAATACGGCTATTCAAGAATATCCCTCAGTAGAATCCTCCTCCGAAAAGTTCGAGTTTCAAGGAGCTATTGATGAACTATTAAAAATAGGTGCTGTATCGATGTGTAGCCCATGCCAAGGTCAATACATTTCAAAAATATTTATGATTCCAAAGCCAAATGGAAAAAAACGGTTTATACTAAATTTAAAAAATCTCAACAAGTTTATCGATGTTAAACATTTCAAATTAGAAGATTTACGCACAGCCATAAAATTTATATTTAAAAATTGCTTTATGAGCACATTAGACTGCAAAGATGCTTATTTCTTGGTAAAGACTCACGTAGACTCAAAAAAGTACCTAAGATTTAAATTTGATTCCAATTTGTATGAATTTAATGTCCTTCCATTTGGCATTAGTACAGCACCCTATGTTTTTACAAAAACAATGAAGCCTGTTGCTAAATTACTGAGATCCAAGGGTTATCTATCAACCTTTTATTTAGACGATACTCTGTTAATAGGGAATACCTACGTGTCTTGTTTGCAAAACATTAACGAGTCGGCTAGACTTCTAACATCCCTAGGTATTCTCATTAATATGGAAAAAACTGACTTCATTCCAAAAACATTTTGTCGATTTTTGGGATTCAATATATATTCAATAAACATGGAAATTTCCCTACCATCTGAAAAACGAAGTAAAATTAAAAAAGAAATAATTAAATTCATGACTTTAAAAAGATGTAAGATTAGAGAATTTGCACGTTTTCTAGGACTTCTAACTTCCGCTTGCCCAGCCATTGAATATGGCTGGCTCTACACAAAGGCATTTGAAAGATGCAAATACTTAAACCTTATAAGAGATGAAGACTTCAACAAAATCATGTCCATACCAGACGAATTGTTAGGTGATTTCAATTGGTGGCTTAGATCCGTTGACAGTTCAGTAACGAAGATAAATGTGATCAATATCAATTTGAAATCTTCTCAGATGCCTCAACCACGGGATGGGGCGCCGCTTGCGAGCAGGAGACGGCCAGTGGGTTGTGGTCTGACGAGGAAAGGATGCAGCATATAAACTGTTTAGAAATACTGGCAGCCTTTTTTGGACTAAAAGTTTTTGCAAAAAATTTGCGAGATTGTCAAATAGTTTTGCGCATCGATAATACAACGGCTATAGCTTACGTTAACCGTATGGGGGGTATTCAATACCCCCACCTTACAAGAGTTAGTAAAATATTGTGGCAGTGGTGCGAGGAACGGACTATATTCGTTCACGCAGCCTATATCAGCCCATCAGACAATTGGGTAGCAGACGCAGAATCTAGGCGCGTTCATCCTGATATTGAGTGGGAACTTTCCACTGAAGTTTTTTGTCGTATAACCAAAATATTCGGATGTCCAGAGATAGATTTATTCGCTAGTCGTCTCAATTCAAAATGCGATAAATACGTTTCATGGCAAAGAGACCCTGATGCTTTCACCACAAACGCATTTACAGTCATATGGTCTGACCTTTACTTTTATGCATTCCCACCTTTTACCATAATTTTGAAATGTCTGAGAAAAATTATTAGTGACCAGGCAACGGGAATAATGGTTGTTCCCCTGTGGCCTACCCAACCCTGGTACCCCTTATTTACTAGGTTACTTGAGTCAAAACCTTTAATATTTTCGGCCAATCGACATCTAATTTTATCTCATTCCAGCAGCCTCAGCCTCCACCACCAGATTACCCTGGATGCCGGCAAATTATCAGGACGTCTTTTTTCCAAAGAAAAGTTCCTTCCTCATTAACCCCGATCATGACAGCTTCGTTATCTGATAACTCAATCAAGCAATACGATGCATGCCTGAAAAAATGGTTCCATTTTGCTCACCAGACTTCCATAGACCCTTATAATTCATCAGTAATGAATATTATCTTATTTTTAACTCACCTTTTCGAATCTGGGGCACAATACAGTACCCTAAATAGCTGTAGGTCGGCTCTCTCGTTGATTTTCGGCCAAAAAGTGGGTAGCGATGATCGTATTCAAAGGTTACTAAAAGGCGTTTTTAAATTGAGACCTCCCCTTCCCAGATACGATTTAACCTGGGATACTACACTCGTTCTGAACACGTTAGCTGGTTGGTACCCTAACGAAAACTTATCTCTCGATAAACTTACTAAGAAATTATGTACCCTTTTGGCTTTGGTGACTGCACACCGAGCCCAAACTTTATCAAAAATTAATATTAAAAATATCATAACAATGCCTTCCGAAATTATCATTAAAATTTCCGACCATATTAAAACATCACGCCCTGGATCATCGCAACCTACTCTTCGCCTTCCCTTTTTCCTCAATAAACCAGAAATTTGCCCGGCGAAGACTTTAACTATGTTTTTAGAAAAAACAAAGGATTTAAGAACTAGCCACGAGTACTTATTTATTTCTATCAAAAAGCCTCACAAGAAAGTAACGGCATCAACTATTAGTCGGTGGATTAAATCCACTATAGCCGCAAGTGGCATAGATGTTACAATTTTTTCAGGACATAGCACGCGTCACGCATCCACCTCCAAAGCTTTTGGAGCAGGAGTGAGTCTAGACATAATTAGAAAGACCGCAGGTTGGGGCCCAAATTCCATTGTATTTGCCCAATTCTATAATAGAGCTATAATCGATCATAATAATCAAAATGATTTTGCTATAAGTATAATTAATAATACCTAATGTTTTAAAAGACCAAATTAATGTTTTTTGGCATGTGATTTGATAATTTAAAATATACCATAACGATTATGATTACTAAATAATACTATCTAAAAAGAAACTGATTTTCATTTGATTTCCAATATTTTTTTGAATATTTCACCAGCATCATATCTCTCAAAATCTACATATGTGCTTTCCTAATCTCGAGAACGAAGCTCGAGTATAATTTATGATTAAACGAACTTACCTGGTAATGACGTTGAATCATAATTACACGAAGAGCTTCGTTCGAAGAGATTAGGAACCCACCCTCCCAAGCTTTACCAGCTTTTAACCCAGACGTGAAATATTCAGAGTGTTTAAATTGTCTACAAACTAAATGACAGGATACCAAGTGACAGCGTTGGAGCATGGTTTCATACCTACCCTACAAATTTTTGTGTTATTTTTTCTTTTCAAAAAATATTCTAAAATATAGTGCGAGATAGCGACACCATACGCGGGACTACATATGTGCTTTCCTAATCTCTTCGAACGAAGCTCTTTGTGTAATTATGATTCAACGTCATTACCAGGTAAGTTCGTTTAATCATAAATTATACTTTACTTTATCACTTTTAGTGATAAAGCCGCCGCCTATTACTCTTAGTGTTCTCTATCAAGAAGTGAAAGATTCATATATATAAATATATAAAATGATTGGCAGAAGGCCTTAAATAAAGTTATCTTGACTTGTTAAAGTTAACTCGTACAACGAGTAAATCTGCGGGCCAACATATTGTGCCGCACCGACGGATAAGTCGATAAATCTCAAAATATTTCATTGTAATTAATACTTTTTATACCCAGCGGATTAGTAAGTTGAAGTGGCAGTGGGCGCGGCACATAGCACGCAGAACTAATGGCCGATGGGGCCGAAAAGTTCTCGAATGGAGACCACATATCGGCAAGCGCAGCGTAGGATGACCAGCCACAAGATGGATAGATGACCTCATGCAAGTGGCAAGAAGGCGCTGGATGCAGGCCGCTTCCAACCCGTCTTTTTGGAAATCCATGGAGGAGGCCTATGTCCAGCAGTGGACTTCTTGTGGCTGAATGATGATAATATATATCTTTCGCTTCTTGGGAGTGATTTAACTATCGATAGTAAAGATAATCGAGGGATAGTGAAGTGATTCAATTATCGATGCAATTATTGTGGGTACAAATCCCTGCATGTACCAATGACTTTTTTTTCTATGTTATTATCTAAGCTGTTACATTTGTGAAGTTGTAGCAGAAATACCACTCGCTAACTGTGAAGGAACATATCGTGAGCAAACCTGAGTGTCTGAGGTGTTTACATATCTCAGCGCTTGAAATTTCCAATCCGCAGCAAGCACGCATGGTAATTCAGCCCATACTAAGCTGAAACTGAATGAAACAAAAGAGGCCAAGTGCGAGTCGCACTCGTGCACGAAGGTTCCGTACCAATACCTATACAGCATTAGACACAATGATCGTAAAAAGACGGCATAAAATCACGTTTGTTGTATGGGAACGCCGCTTAAATATTTATTTTATTTTAATTTAATTATTTATTTTTGAAGCGATTGTGGAAATAAATATTCTGTGAATATTTCAAGCGTCTACCGATTGCCGTTATTAATATCGAGCAAAAACGGCAAAAAAATACGTTTGTTCTATGGCAGCCTCCCTTAAATATTTATATTATTCTGTTTTTAGTATTTTTTTTGTTATAGAGGTAACACAAATACTACATTTGTGAAAATTTCATTTGCCTAGCTATCACGGTTCATGAGTTCGTGACAGACATGCAGACAGACGGACAGACAGACGGACAGCGAAGTTTTAGTAATAGACTCCCGTTTGGCACCCTTCGGGCGCGGAACCCTAAAAAGATGCCTTAACGTTTTCCGCTCGTAATTTCATTATATCAAATGATGGAACATGAATATATTCGAGAATTCAAAACGAAAAATGAAGAGATTTTATCACGCAGAGGTACCCTTATCCGCTGAAACGTGCCTCATATGATACAATTTAGATGATCCAGCTGACCCATGCAAGCGACAAGCAAATTCAGACAGAATAATTCAAGGTCTCGCACGGTAAAAGGGTTACACCTTGTGTCAGACGAAAATGGAGCGAAAAATGTATGGCTCTTAGTGTTTTATTCATGATCCAACAAGGGATTGTTGATTTTCCACAAGCTAAAATTCAAACCATTTGATACGGTCAACTCTGTCTACCCTTTTCGCCATTCACCTCTAACCACATGGAATAGAGTTCAATATAGAGTGAAACACTTATTTTAACTTTCATCCCAGTGTTTTCAAGCACGCCAGACAAAGTCGGCTGAGAACATTTGCGTTCACTAAAGACAATTCCCTGCCAAATGAATTTTAACTTTATCCTCTAGGGGAGAAGAACTGTGAAGTTTAGTGCTTCAGATGTAATAGTAAGTTTGCAGAGGCCGGGAAGGTAAGAATTATTCAGTACTTTAAATTTATATTTACCCCTCGAATCGAGTGGGGAAGTAAAGGATGTCTGAGAACTGTGGTAATGAAATGGGCTGGAACAAAGCTGTATTTACTATTTTCTACTGGAACATTGGAAGATATTGTTTATCATCTGGAGTAGTTTTTCTCTCAGATATATTAGTAATGTAGTTTATATACGCCCACAGTAGGCCACAGGCCACAGGCCTTTTCTCACAGAGAGAGTTTGGTCTTAATCATCACACGTGCCCACCGCAGATTGCCAATTTCAAGCGCTGAGGTATGAAGTACCTCGGGGACTCAGTTTTCCTCGCAATGTTTTCTTTCACGGTAAACTGGAAACAAAGTCATAGGTACATACCGGGGTTCCAACCCACGACCTCTAATCTGATTTGTCTAGAATTATGGCTACAAAATACTTAATCGAGAGCAATAAATATTGAATATCTAAATGAAGCAATGAGTGAACCAGAGGTTGGCTAGTAGAATAAACTATTTAGCAATAACCTCCTCAGTCCTGACCTTGAAAATAACAATGGATTTCCATTGTTATTTTCAAGGCCAGGACTGAGGAGGTTAAGTACGCCAATGTACAAAACTGTTTTCTGGGCAACAAATAATTTAATAATAATGAATAAGGTTCACTCATAAAATCCTTGATACCTTAGGAAGAATGCTACTAAACATACAAAGAGGACCAATAATTACACGTAACGTTGATTTTAGTCACCTAAGTGACTTAAATCTGTATCTTTACATAATAAAGTTGCAAATTTTGCCTGTGTATTCTCTGTTCGTATATCTCTGTTTTCTAAGTAATATACATTTGTGAAGTTATAGTAGCAATGGCACTCGCTAACGGTGAAGGAAAACATCGTAACGAAACCTAGGAGTCTGAGCTATTCACATAACTCAGCGTTTAAAATTGCCAATCCGCGGTGGGCTCGCGTAGTGATTAAGCCCATACTGTCTCTCTCTCTGAGAGAAGGCCTGTGTCCTACAGTGGGAAGTATATGAGCTGCTTATGATGGTATTTGAAGAAGAAAATAAGCAGATAAGTAACATAATATGCTCAACAACAGAAAGAAAACTAAATACACAACAGACAAAACGATTTACGCACGCATCACGCAAAAACCACAGAACGGATTTTAGCAAAACTTACCATTATTATAGCAGTTTCGTCTCCATAGATCATGATTTCCGAAGGGCTTTCAATATTAGTCCCTTATTGGACATGCCATGAAAAGCTATTGGAAGTGATCGCTGTATTTTATTTACGTTCGCCTCCCGGGGCCTCCCTTCCCAAAATTCGCTTCTACGTGAACGTAATATTCAAAACGGATGACGTCGCCAATCTGTTGAAGCGAAATTTTAAAACGCCGCGCGCCGCCTTGCTTTTGCCCCTGTGAGTAGTTCGATAGTCTCTATGGCAACAAGTTTTCGAGAATATTATTTTTCCTTTAGCTAATAAGGTAAATATCAGCCTCATTGTTCGATATATGTCCGCCTGGGGCATCTAATTTGTAAAGTACATATTTGTTCAATTACCGAAATAAGACAACACATTTGTTACAGTTAATGAATAACATCACAGAGACTTAGATAGATAGAAGATAGTATATATGCAATTAGTGAATAAAGGACGAGTTTGAAGCGAGGGCCATAGATGAATCACAAGCAAGTAAATGATTCTAACGACTGAATCACGGCCATAAGGAGTGATTCATGAACGAGAAAAATAAATAGTTTTAGCAAAAATAGTCATTTTGTGATGAAAAAAGGAAGGTTAAATTAATTAAAATGCACAATAAAATTGGAACAATTACTAAAATTAAGAGTTATTTTCTTATTATTTTTATTTTTTTCTGTAATGGCAGTAAAAAACAAAAAACAGTCGATTATCGACCAATCAAATCTCGAGAGTTTGTATGTTGTGTATTCTTTGCGCAGGCCGTTTGTATCGAGTATTTTTTGCGCAAGGAGGTTGTATAAGCATTGAGATGGAGGTCGAATATATTGGTGTGTTCGAACACCAAAATAGTGATTAAAAGACCGTTTTCAGACAATAAAATTGTTATTTTAGTGAATTTTCAGTGAATAAAATAAGCTTTTTAGTCGGAATCGTATAATTTATTTATTGTACACATAAATTACATTAACAGAAATTAAATATAGTAGAGTTGGTGGCCTTATAACTTTGCTTGATATTTGATAATTGAAAACTCAGCCGCTAATTTTCAGTTAGGGCGTGTTGATTCAAACAGTTATCTAGTTATGCTATTAGTTCATATAATTAACAAGAAATTTATTTTATTAACACACCCAACGTTGGGACAACGGTGCAGCGGGCGCGGAGCACCTGCGTTTCTATTTCCAACTTTTAGAATTTCGCCACTCTCTTGTTTGCGAATCCGCCCAGTTTTCTGTTGATTTTCAAAACGGAGTCAAACACCCGTCTCGCGGCAATGAATTATTCAGGTCACAACCGAAGCTGTGTATTTACATAAGCAAATTGGGTGCGATGGTTGAGTAAGAAGTTCACGGTGCGACAGGAAGAAACCCTCGACGTGTAACCACGATTGCCAAAATACAGGGCGAATATTTCTTCGGCCTTTTGGGTCGAACGAGTGTTACAAACACTCACTCACTAGAGGGCGTGAGTTTTATTTCCGAAAGAGGTAACCGTGTACAGTGATAATTACGTTTTTACCTGCTCCTACATTACGCGCGCAAAATCCTGAACGATTCCAATTGTTTAATTGTCAAATTCAATATTAATAGCTACCGCAAATGTCAGGATTAAGACAGGATTTGGTACACATACCTAATTAGGGCTATGGGCGATCTGGGTCTTACCTGATCTTTCTACTCAGAGGGATGGACAAAGAGGTTTGTATAAAGCATCAAGTTCGGGTGATACAAATTGCCAAAGAGTAATTCTAATGTAATCATACGGTTCTCTGAGATCGGTTTTGAGTGCGCTGTCAAGACGATATTTTGTTTCAACAGCATCTTGAAACGGGCACACAAGAGTTATCTCAGATGTAAAAACGCTTCATTAATAAGGCGCTCAGGAATAACGTTTTCTTTATATCTCTGTAAAATTACAGTAGAGTAACCAAAATCGTGGTAAAAATTAATTTTTTTTTTAATGGCCGGTCTGAAAAATTTTCGTGGTTAAAATGAGACAACGATTTCGACGGCCAACTTCAAAAATTTTAAAAAGAGACGATGTTTTCAAGGGTCCTTTTTTGGACGTGAAATTTTTCGTGGTTTAAAAGGAGAACGTTTTCGACGGCCAGCTTTAAATGTTTCTCGCGGTTAAAAACGAGACAACGTTTTCGATGGCCAGCTTCAAAAATGTTTCGTGGTTAAAAACGGGACGATGATTTCGAGAGTACTTTTTCGGACTCGAAATTTTTCGTGGCTAAAAACGAGGCAACTATTTAGACGGCCAGCTTCAAAAATATTTCGTGATTAAAAACGAGACTATCTTTTCGAGAATCCTTTTTTGGACGCGAAATTTTTTGTGGCTGAAAATGAGACAATGTTTTCCACGGCCAGTTTTAAATATTTCTTGCGGTTGAAAACGAGACAACGTTTTCGACGACCAGCTTCAAAAATATTAATTTTTTGGTTAAAAACGAGACTATCTTTTCGAGAATCCTTTTTTGAACGTGAAATCTTTCGTGGCTAAAAATAATAATGTTTTCGAAGGTCAGCATAGATTTTTTTTTGGCAATGTTTTCAACAGTCAGCTTCGAGAACTTGTGATTGCTCTCCAGTTCCTGTGTAAATGCTGGATGCTGGATGCCAGAGCGGTTTTGAACGTACCTCTCTACCAACATCCATTGCGGAGGTTGGATCCGTTGGATTGATTGAGGTTTTCATTGTGTTCATTTTCATTGGTTTCATTTTCATTGCAACATACATAAGCAGCGTATATACGTCCCACTGTAGGGCACAGGCCTTCTCTCAGGGAGAGAGTATGGGTCCAATCACCACGCATGCCCACTGTAGATTGGCGATTTCAAACGCTAAGGTATGTGAATAGCTCAGACATTCAGGTTTCCTCACGATTTTTTCCTTCACTTTAGCGAGTGGTATTGCTACTATAACTTCACAAATGTATATAACTTAGAAAACAAAGTCATAGGTACATGCCCGCACTGGGAATCGAACCTGGGTCTCTCGCTTCCGAGTCCAATGTTCTACCCACTAGGCTAAACTTAGACATGTAAGCCTTTTAATGTATCTTGTTTTCTGGTGTGTACAATAAAGTGGTCTAATCTACATATTAGCACAACAATTTGTAAATATTCGTGATTTCCGACCTTTGTCTCCAAACTGTGAATTCAAATTCGATGTGGTAACGTTTAAAATTGTTTTTTAATAAATATTAAATGCTTAAGAGTCTGACATCCAAGTTTAGTTTGAATAATTTATTTTTGTTACTTTTTGTCCTGATATTGTTTGCTTGTGCTTGAGTAAAGTAATATTACGTAAAAAAAATGGCTTTTTAGAAACCAGGTCCATTATTTAGGTTATGTTCCGGTGAACGGTGAAAAAACGGTGAACGAATTCAAAGGCACCCTGTAGTATGTTTATAATTTCACCTAAGTCACTCCATGACGGCTGTAACTTGAAGATTTGCTTCGAGTAAGTAATTGGTTTTGTCAAGTTCAAAGTTAGTTGATTATAAGTACTGTTAACTTATAATCAACTAACTTTACTTGAAGCGCTAGAAACTCAGTCGAATCTCCGATTTCGTCATCTCCGTGATATATCCACAAATCTCCAAAGTAAACTGCATTGCATAACGGTATGCGGATGGCCGGAGGTATTCGCTTAGAGATCCGCCCTTTTAGCTAAATAGATACGACAACCATCCGTTTGTCTATCTACGAAAGCTTTCTCCGATGGGTCTGCTTCAAGCAGTAGTAGTAGTAGTATTTTACAGATACATACTTTGACATTTTGATGAGCTCCTATATTCCGCGCACCAAATCGGCTGTCCCAAAAATAAACACACTAAGGGACATTTTTCTTTTAAAACCAAGATATTTCCACTATCTATCTTATCTATCTATCTATCTATTTACCTACCTACTTAGCTGTAAAATGTATGTGTGACAAATAAAAGCTATTTTATCTACACACCGCATAAAAAAAATCCAATATTGGTTACTGGAACCAACGAGTAACCAATAGGGGTTTTTCTCAGTTTTGAAAAAAAATGTCCCTTACTGTGTTTATTTTTGGGTCAGCCGAAATCCTAAATAATTGCATTTAGAGTTCTGGCAGCATTTGGTGCATCATTAGGCGATAGGTAGTTATTCCGTCTCTTTGGTTAACTATTCAAACTTCTGCGCTCATCTCTTGGTCTACAGACTGGTAGCTTTTCATATTATATTTGGTTCTGTCTAACATGGCTTATCCCTTGGCTTGCCCATGGAAATCTCGGATTGTCATATTTTTCGTCTGATCACATTGTGAAATACCCAACGTAGCTCATTCTATAGCTGTGCGGGTTCTGCATTTGTTGTTAGCTGAAATATGAGGGTGCGTCCTCTTCGACCGATGAATCAATCACTCAAATCGATCGATTGATTGATCGATCGGTCAGTCGGTCGGTCGGTCGGTCGGTCGGTCGGTCGGTCGCTCAGTCGGTCGGTCGGTCGGTCGTTCGCTCGGTCGGTCGGTCGGTCGATTGATTGATTGATTACTAATGGCCATATTAATAAGGTTCTCTTGTCTCTGACATCGGTTTTGAATACGCTGTCAAGATGATGATGTCAAGAAGAATGATTTGTTTCAACAACATTTGGTACAAATATGATGACAAATAGAAACGAGTTGTACGTTCGAACATTTTGCTAGATGTTTTCAGATTTTTCTTTATTATTATTAGCAAATAATAATAAAGACTCGAAAGATTGTTTCCACGCAACCTCCTGGTCCCCTGTAATATTATCTCCGTCTCGGTTTTCTTTCTAAGTCTTCAAAAAAAAAACGGAAGCGTGAGTACATTATCATCATGAATATTACAAGGGGACAAAATTCCCAGTTTCCGGTTACCGAACCGAATGCCATTATTTCCAAATATTCCTCATTTGTTTGGTATTCTGTCAACTGAACGTAACATGGAAACGATACGGTTCGTCAAGACTGAATTTTCATATTTTTCCATCGTTCCTCCAAAATTTATATAGTTGATCGCACTCGAATATAAATTGTTTGTTATGTCACCTTCACTTTCCCTGAGGAATGTTTTTGTTATTTGCATGCAACGAAAAGCGTCAATCTACACCTGTCTCTCTGTAAATACGACATTGAAGTACAAGTATTGTTAATAAATAATTTATCACAAGTATAGCACGAAATATTTTGGAAGGAAATGTAACGCTAGGCGAAGACTACCTGCCGATTGGAATAGGAAGAAAAGTTGACAGCATATGGCTTATTCAGTAACGTCATTAATAGGTGACGAGTAAAGTTTGACCTTAAGTTTTTCATCAGCAATCCAGCTAGATAAAGGGAGAGAGTTTCTCCAAGTAGCCTCATTAATAGAGTGCCTAATTATGGTCGCCCTGAGACTAATTTCCTATAAACCGTCCCTAGATATGCCTACTGTCTGACTGATTTTAAATAGGTACAGTTTACGTCAAATGTAAAATACAAGCAGACTTATCTATATTAGGTTTATAGAAAACATTATTCACATACATTCGGCATCGCTGAAGATTGATGGAATTGTCTTTAGTCTATCCCTTTACCAACTACAAGTTTTAGCCTACACCCGTAACTTTACCTACATCTATCCTTCCACCAACTACCACTTTTAGCTTACACCCGTAATTTCAGCTGCATCTGTTCAATTTCACAAACTACAACTTTTAGCCCCTTGTTCTTCGTACATAACTGAGTTACATTACTGGCAATGTATAGAGAAAAAATATTCTTCGTACAAAACTGGGTAATGTACCAAGAAACCTACCTTCTTTGCACATTACCATTTATACACTCGTATACAAAGGAAAAAGGAAATAACATCGTAATAATATCTTGCTATTTTTTAAGTCAAATAGACCTCCTTGATTTTATACAAGGAACGGGTACCATTCAAAAGTTCAACAGTTATTCAACAAATTCTCAAAAAAAAAACAACGAAATATGCGCATGTATCATTTGATAACTCATCATTCCGTAAATATATTGGGTGTTTTTCTTGTTTTCCACTGTAAAATTAGTTTTTATAACTTAAATTATATATCTTTACTTCCCGTCTAATACTGTGTTCCTGTCTACTAGTTAAGTCAACATAATGTAAGCCCTTAATTGGTTGGATATATTTAACATAACTATACTTTAGAAGTTAATTTGTGCTGTGCGTTTTGTATTAAAATAAAATAAAAAAATAAATAAATATGTTTCGCAAACCTTACACCTCATAAAGTAATTATTTCATATAATGTCATTTGGCAACATAACATCACATAGTGCTATTGACATAATAATATTTTTCTTTCACATTATGGTTACCTACTTGGTCTAAAGAAATTAGGAAATTTATCATTGCGTAAGTAACATACAATGTATTTAAGTTGGTAATTAAGTAGCCTCGCGAAATAAAATAAAGCTACCACAGACATAAAACAAAATGACAAGAAGTACAGCATACGTAAGCCAGAGCAGGGGGAGTGCTGGGGGCGCATCCCCTCGCGAGGGGGAGGAGCCCCCCGAATTAAATAAAAAACATTCCCCCTCACCGGAACAGTGGGTTAGGTTAGGTTAGACTTGTGATCTCACTGTGCGGAGCGAGTGAAGCGAGCGTAGCTCCTTAGTGGCCACCAAAAAGTTCACCTAACAAAATAAATTTGGTTACTTATTAGGTTACTTTAAGAGGCGGAAGAAATTCCTTTCAGACAATCGTAAGGCTTCTGCGTAATCTAACCTTTAAATGATTGGTCCTAAATAGAAATGACACCCTTGAAGAATAACATTTTCGAAGTTATATTGCAAACTTGAGATTGTGAAGAATGTCCAGTTTATCTTTTATAATAAATAAAGTACTTTCGAACTTCATAATTTGTTATCTGTTTTTTTTAATGAAGTTTATCTTTTAAAAATAATAATAATGATGCATTTAAAAAAAATGTCTTTCAAATGAATATTTGTATTTGGATGTCTGAAACAAGAGTTTGTAAAACGAAACCTTGATAAACGTTGCTTGCGGAATAATACTTTCCTAAAGAATTGGTTGTAAGACATCAACATCATAGACCCACAAGGAATAGCTATTTCTTTGTACAGAACCGGGTTATACAGAAAGAATATTTACCTCCGTCTACATAACTGGCATTGTAAGTGGTAATGTGCAAAGAAGGTAGGTTACTTGGTACATTAGTTTTGTTTTGTACGAAGAATATTTTTTCTTTATACATTGCTAGTAATGTAACTCAGTTATGTAAGAAGAACAAGGGCTTTTAGCCTCTACCGTAACGTTGCCTATACCTGTCCTTTCACCACCTAAATCTTTTAGCCTACACCCGTAACTTTACCTACATCTACCTATCTCTCGAAACCTTATTACAATCTCCAACCTTTCAGAGGTAATCAGCCCGAAAACTACATCGACCCGCTTCCCTTTCGCACGGGGTATGAGAAGATGAAGTGTAGTTACCGGGTGCACGTTGTATAAAGACCTTCATTATTCGGAGACGTATAATCCCCGGCTTAATATGAAGGGGCAGCCCATTGTATGAGGCGACACATACATTTACCCAACGTTGTTGGAGCTCTCAGTTGGGAGGCACTGAAGGACCAATGTGGTTATGGTTTTAGTACAAAACTGGCAGCTGACAGCTAGCTTGCGCTTGCCATTATACGTTTGCCTTTGCTTGTGGACGCGAGGTATAAGCCGGTCTTCTTCTTAGCGTGTCGATAAAAGCTTGCTTCAAGGTTGAACTTGAGTTTGCTTCCGCGGTGAACGGATTTGCTAATGAGCGTAAGGGACTCACTGATGGTTGCCCAGTTAGTTATAAGCCAGCGTTAAAACTAAAAATAATTAATTTGGTAAAATACAATGTAACATTTATGCTAATAATGACTATAACATTTATGCTTATAATTGAAACAAGCACTGACCATGACTCCGTGAAACTTACTTACTAACTTACAATCTGTGCTTAGAAATTGTCATTTTGGAAAAAACTCCAAAATACAACTTCTAAGTAGGTACAGATTCAAACGCACAGATCAAGAAAATAATCGTACAAATAATAGTGGATTTTTGAATTTACATTGAAGCATAGAATTATATATAACAGAGCCCTTAAAAATTAGTACGGCGTCATACCATTATAGCCAAAAACTTGACAGACAAAAACCTGACCTCAAGAAAACCTTCTACACTTGCTTGGTTTGTTCATTTAAGAGCTGGTGAAGATTACGTAGGTGTACCTAGTATATTTTCTGCTTTCGACGAGAAATCCCAAGAATACAGGTTCTGCATTTATGACCTGCGCAAAGGAAAACGTTTCAAACACTGCCGCCTTATTCGCCTTTATAGAAAATACTTTACGGTAATGTCGAAATGTCACAAAAATGTTTTTGAACCCCGACTTAGCAGCTTACACAACGGAAAAACTGATGTTGCACAGGTAACATTATATGCGGTGGTAGCCTAGTGGGTAGAACATTGGACTCGGAAGCGGGAGACCCAGGTTCGATTCCCAGTGCGGGCATGTACCTGTGACTTTGTTTTCTATGTTATGTGCATTTGTGAGTAGCAATACCAATAGCTAACGGTGAAGGAAAACATCGTTAGGAAACCTGAGTGTCTGAGCTATTCATATACCTCAGCGCTTGAAATCGCCAATCCGCGGTGGGCACGCGTGGTGGTTAAGCCCATACTCTCTCCCTGAGAGAAGGTCTGTGCCCTACAGTGGGACGTATATAGGCTCCTTATGCAGGTTATATTAGTCTCTGTTTCGCTCCGTTGTGTACGATACTGCGAATCAGCGCGATGCGAACTCGCAAAGCTATTTCGTGCGGCAAGGCATCTTCCACGATTCGGGTGACCATTCCTTCGAGGACCGTTAACCGTACTGAATGTATTTTGTAAACTAGGTCGTGACATGGATCGTAAAAAGAAGTGCTCTCTTCTGTTATTACTAGAAAGGTACAGGAAAAAGAAACAACTATTATTAGGAATTATTAGAATTACTATTAGGAACGCCGATGAGAATCAATTCCCAAGTTCTTGCGATGCGTCGCGCAAGCTCGCAGATTTTTACGTAACGACGTCGCATCGCAGTTTTGTGTACGGGCAGTTTATGGATTTGTATGAGTCTGAAATAAATATTATATTATATTATTATTAACCTACTGCGGCAAAGCCTAAAAGGAGGGTAATTTGTTCTCAATGTGTTAAACTTCGTAACCAATGGCCAGATTTTGAAAAATAATACCTCAATCGATTTGTCGTATTTGCGCAAGTGTCACAGGCTACATGAAATCATCATTTTGAGAAATTTGTGATACTTGCATAGTCCTTGATGTAATAACGTGCCTACCTATAAGTACCTACTTAACCACATCATAATTTTTGTGTGTATTGTTGTATATTTTCTTGCACGCCATTTGTTGTAAGTTTGTCATTTAAGATCATTAAGCTTTTATCTATCGGTGAGGAATGTTTAGGAGTTAACAAAATGTATTAAGTTAACTCATTTTCTCTATTTAAGTATTTTTTGTTAATTCTGTTTTTCCTTCTTTATAAAAAAAAAATAAAATAAAAATAAAAATCATAAATCCAACAAAAAATGAAATAAAAACACTATAAAGACAAAAATGAAAAACTGAAATAAAAAAACCGGACAAGTGCGAGTCGGACTCGCCCATCGAGGGTTACGTGTAAATTTATAGTTTTGCAGTTTTTCCGAGCTTTTCGCGAAATTCAAAGACTTTTTATGATTTAATTACAAATGTATAGTTTTCAGAATTTTCCCTGTACTTGTAGTATATGAAGATATTACTTGCCAAATTTCATAGTTCTAGGTCAACGAAGAGAGTACCCTATAAATTTTAATTCCCTAAAGAGTGTCGAAATTTATATGTTTTTTGCGGTATAAACGGCCGTCACTTTTTTTACGTTAACTTAACGATAAGTTTTATTTTTCACAGCTTCAAGGGATTTAGACCTGAGTACCTATATAGTTTTAATCTTTAAGCGTTTCGTTTTTCCATTTGAGATACGGGACCCTAAAAAGATCTAATAGCTAACTTGAAAAGCATTAAGTAAGACACCAATATATTTTACTGTACACCGGATAAAAAACTGACACACTGTTTACAAAGGTACATAGTACAATTGGCGGCCTTATTGGCTTATTAAGCAGGCGAGACACAAATTCAAAATTGCGAGGCACCTAGGTTGTTTCCGCCTATTTAGTAGTTAATGCTCAACAGTCGGGTTGTTGGTTACTTTTTATTTCAGATCTTTATCCTATTTCAATTTTAAATATTTTTTTTCTAGAAATTCTCGGAACACTTATGGAAATTCGGTTACTTCCAAGCCAATGAGCCAGGTGGTTAAAATAATCGCTAAAAGACATTCTTTCACTTTTTATAGTTAGTATTGGTTTTAAATGAATTAAATAACAGTTTGTATCTACTTTGGTACCTATTAAATTTCCGTCACATAGTTCTTGACAGATAGTACAAACTCGAATCTATAAAAACCAAAACGGCTACTATTTTTTAAAGATTATCTAAATAATGACAAAGATGTCTGGCATTTAAACTAGTTCCATGCACGGTTTCTGGGTTTTAAAATAAGTCTAGGCTTATTAAACTATTTTAGAAAATAACTTTGTAAAAATTACTAGACCATGCTCAAAATTGCCACCTAGGTATTTTTAATTTTTAAAGTTAATTTTCTCATAGTTTCTGCGCTATAATGAATAATAGTACATTACTTCAGAGGGAAGAAAGTGACAGTTCTATACCGAGATTATGGCATTTGCGCCACGAGCTTGCGAGGGGCGCAAACCATTTGAGGTATGGAACTGTACTTTATCCTGAGGTATGTATAGTGCTTTTTATTACACCTACGAGGAAAATTATAGACATAAAAAGTATCCATATTTTACAAAAAACACAAAGATAAATGCTAAATGAATCGAAGTTTTTGCGAAAATGCGCGGGCTTTTCCTTTTTTTATTCGCCCGTTTCTGGAGTAGGCTAAGATCATAAGGTCATGCAGCCACTTCTTCCGTGATTCCGCGCGTTTTATATACAAAAATAATTTCGTTTTTAATTTTCTGTATGCACCAAGGAGGTTGGTAACTGGTAAAAAAAAACTGTATGTGGCCAGTAACAATTTACTTGAAATTTAATTAGTAGACAGTTAATAGTTATTTGTTATGCAAGGCTGCAAAGTTAGTTTTTGGCGCGAGTACCTTGTATTGAAACCTGAGCAAGCGAAGGATTCTAGGATTGAGCCACGAGCGAAGCGAGTGGTTCAAATATAGAATCCTGAGCGTAGCGAGGGTTTCAAAGGTACGAGACGCTAAATAACTTTGCTGCCGAGCGCAACACACAGCTTTTCACCTCACTAAATAGACGTTGCGTCTATTTCGTTGCCCCATGTAGGGCGCTTGAACTATGAGAAATTATTTATAGACCACTTAACGTATTCAGCTATAGTTAAACTGTAATCTAACTTTGATACCCCAACGTACGAAGCCTCGGGGTTCAGGTATTAACAATCAATTTCCTCCACGTTAAAGGCCAAGCTGTTACCGCAGAATGTTCACCACACAATGGTAACTCCACTCGTTATTCTGCAAGAGACTGTTGATAGCGAAATGGGTTAATAGATTGTCTCACAATCGAGATATTGGTTTGAATCCCGGCATTTTATGAGTACTCCGTTGAAGCTACGAAGAGAAATGCAATAAATAGATAGCAGCACCTGTAATGTATTAGTAAAGATTTTTTTTCGGAACATTTTTTTTCAAAATTTGGTACTACCATATTTTTCTAAATCATGGTTAGAATGTCACTTTAAAAAGTGTGGAACAAATCCAAAGACACACTGTGTCATACTTTTCGGATTTTCCCTGTATTTGTAGCATAAGACTATATTACTCACTTATTATTACCGTAAATCAGGTGTTTTAAAATACATTTTACTCTCTAATGCTTTAAAATCTAAAAAACATACATATATATTACTTTCCAATATCCTATCTAGAGCGTCGGTCATTATTTTTATGATTTATTAAACTTTATAGCATCAAAAAAAAAATCACAAACGTGAGTATAAATTATCACTAGATATTGTTTTATTTGAGCTGTTCTGAGTTTTGGATAATAAAAAATATACCAAAATGACTATCACTGAATGTGTTAGTGACGTCAGTCGTCAAAATTCTATTGATAGGATTTGTATTTCTGTCATTTCAAAAGTGCCTACTTTTCCCCCCAACTATTCGCTCGCGCAGCGCAATAAGTCATACCATACAAATCCGCGCGGAACTCGGAGAACCCTGCCTTAACTTAGAATATTTAGTTGTATGTTCACTTTAAACAAAAATAATTAAATTAAAATAAAACAAATTTTTAAGTGGGGCTCCCATACAAGAACCGTGATTTTTTACCGTTTTTGCTCGATATAAATAACGGCAATAGGTATACACTTGAAATATTTAAATGTAGTAAAGATAATGGTACGGAACCCTTCGTGTGCCAGTCCGACTCGGACTTGGCCGGTTTTTATTTTTAATAAAATCGTTACGCAATACGCCCACGTTGTATGGCGTACGTTGTAAACTTTTCAGAAAATGACGTCTGCCCTAATTTTCGAAAAGCGAAAACAGGCCAGCCTAAATCTAAGGCTCTGTTTTTTCTAAAATTATATTTAGCCAAACTTCTGCTAATATTTTTACTTGCTATACGATGCCAGTCTAAAAAGAGACATTGACG
Source organism: Yponomeuta cagnagella (assembly GCA_947310995.1). Taxonomy (NCBI): domain Eukaryota; kingdom Metazoa; phylum Arthropoda; class Insecta; order Lepidoptera; family Yponomeutidae; genus Yponomeuta; species Yponomeuta cagnagella. Next base: position 12,663,754 of record OX371277.1, read on the forward strand.
TGTTTCAGGAAATTGTTCCATTAACTTTTTCGTTTATTAAATCTATACGCTTATATACCTATTAAGCATTTCTCGTGGATTATACGGAGCAAATCTACGAGTATTCGTATATTTAATAAGAAAAATACTAACGAGTTTCCATTCCTTTGAATTTCCTTCGAAGTATTTAATTCTTACTGCGTGAGAATGCGTATCGCATACTGCGATCACCAACCCGCCTGCCCAGCGTGGCGATTATGGCAAAACCCCTCATGGTTAGGAAAACCACGAGGGAGTGGACGTCAAATGGATGATGATGATGATTTAATTCTTGCATACGAGAAATAATATCCCAAAAGAATTTAAAATATCAACACGAAAGATTGGTGACCTAGTTGCAAGCCCTTAAACTAATTTGGAGTTTCAACTTTTAGTTGTAATACTAAGTAGTTGATTGTCCTATGTATATACAAAAAATCGTGCTATCAATGCGAGCAGGGTAGTTCAACAAAAGAATAAAAAAATCCATTGATGAGAAAGTAAAAAGTTGAACAACTATTGATCCATTCACTTTGTATCCGCTTCACCCAATCCTGATGAAGATTATTATCTTAAGTTAATTGATTATTGATTTTTTTAAGTTGATTGCGGTGTTGTAAGGCTGAACTTAAAATCGCCATTCGTTCCGGTCTCACGGCCGATTCTGCCAATAAAAACACTTTCTCTCGTTTCTTGATAAGCGTCTACATAGTTTGTTTATGCGATTAGTAGATACAAAAATTTATCGCGATAAAGTGAAGCAGGCTCTGAACTATATTTTACGCTTGACATCTTTTTGTTAAAAGAAAACGTAAGGAAGCCTTTGCATCTACGAGATGATTTATACGGCGTCCAGTGGCACCTTCACTCCCACTAGATGGGTGAAGGTACCACTCGGATGCTGCAATGCCTGGGATATTGCTGGGACGGCGAAATTTCGAACCTCGTGGCGCAGCGATAGTGCATCTGCATACCATGCGAGAGGTCCCGGGTTCGAATCCCGGCTGGGGACAAAAAAAACCCCAGGTCTTGGATGTTTACATATGTTTGTGATGTCGATGTTTCTGGTTCCCACGACATAGGGTATTAGGATACCCTAGGATACACTAGGGTGTGGGGCCAGAAGCAATGTATGTGCCTGTATGTAAATGTTTATGTTTATGTTTTACAAACTTATCTGTATTACGTACAGGCAGCGACATCTGGCTGAAGCAATTTACTTCATTTGCAGCCTCGACCAACATAAAAAACGTGCAAAAAAAAATTACCTGGCATGATAATACCTTAGATTCGAGTCTAACATATAACGTCACGCTTAAGTTCACAGAGGACGAGAAAATCACTGTGAATATCTTCATAAACTGGTTATTTACATGACACTATAGATAAACCAATACTCGATGGCGTCTGAGCTTTCAGGGCTGAGTTTCGTAACACTACAATTCGTAGTTTATTATGACAATTCGAGGTACATTGCGTAGCAGATTTGTTTTGTTAATCTGTGTGCTTGCAATGTACGTAAGTAGAATTGTCATAGTAAACATGAATTTTAGTTCTATGAAACTGGCCCCAGGTAGCAACCAAGTCAATCGGTTGCTGTGGCAATCTGTCAACATATTACTGCGGATACTGGCGAGACTATATAGCTAGTATATTTTTAAGTATGACTGATCTTGACGACATGAGATACAAAAAATAATGGCTAATTCAACATCAATCATAAATTTTACATCACTTCTTAAAAAGGTATAAAAGAACCGAATTATCGGCGAAATTGTTATTTTACTTCCGACTTGAATTAAATTATGCCTAGGGTCATTATATTGTACGACCAAATATTTACGGCCGAATAAGATAGGATAAGAATATTCTTTATTTTAAACTAGTAACAATTCAACATCATCATCATCAGCCATATGACGCCCACTGCAGGACATAGGCCTCCCTCATGGATTTCCTAACAATGAAGGGTTTTGCCATAATCGCCACGCTTGGCAGGCGGGTTGGCGATCGCAGTATGTGGATGGAATCATAGGAAAACGCCTCTGCCCGTCTCCTGGTAATGTATTTCTCTTCTCAAGGGTAGAACTTCAGAACAGAGATTTTGATCTTGGCCTTCATTAAGGGATAAGGGCACTTCATATTCTAATCCAACGCGAACGTGGTCAAAGGCACAGCTAGTAAAAAATATTGACGAATTGAGAACCCTTTTATTGAAGTAGTAGAAAATAGGCTTAATATTTCATCAACAGCTCGGATCGGCGATTGGGTAAATCGACGATTTACATCACTTGCGAATAAACAGAACGGCCGGAGAAACTTTACGAACGGCAATAGTTATCAAAGTTTAACAGTTTGTTAGCGCGCGACCAAAGCAAATATAGCGGAGTCACGAATTGAATACTCACTGCTTCTCAGCACGCAAGCTGAGCAGGGAAAACATTTGTTTTAAAGGCTTGGGAATTGTTAAATTCGATTTTGAAGCAAGGTTTGAACTGGGGGTGGACCAGATGCCTCCGGTTTAACAGTGAATACTGAATTCAACCAAGGCACTGCATCTCTGCCGAGTTAAGGCTGCTTTTACATGTAACTTCTTTCTTTACGAAGAAAATTTGCAAAAAAATATGAACTTTTAACGCTATGAATTCACTTCCAAAAAAAATCTTTCTGAAATGTTGTTTCCGAGCGAGAGCGAATGGCGACGTCATAAACGCTCCTACAAGGAATATGAAAGTCTGAATCATTCTGTTTTACGAAAAACAGACCATAATTCCTTTAAGCAAAGCTGGAAATGCTAAATCTAAAAACAATGCGCCTTTATTCTCATAAACGCTCCTAAGTTAAGCAACGAATATGAAATTCGGTATCTATGTTTTACGAAAAATCGACCATAATTCCTTTAAGCAAAGCTGGAATTCGTGAATCAAAAAACAATGCGCATCAACCCTGAATCAAACTTAGCCAGTCAAATTGCCCCGTAAAAACCAAAGACGCTGGTTCATCGGATTTTACTGCAAGAAACACTGTTCAGCACCAAAAGACACCATCCGTATTCCGGGGTGACTCTCTGTGGGAAGAGATGTGAAAGTAATAAAAACTACACGGGGAGAAAAACTTGCTAAGCAGGGTACCGTAAGCGGGAGCCGTAAAGTCGAACGCATCGGTATATTCATCAAGTACCACCACAGATTCAATTGCAGTACAGACAGCTCACCTTATTCTTTTGGGCCTTACATTAATAATACGAATAGCTTTCTGGCGAGAACAACTAAAGAATATGTGACTAAATACTATACTAATGTATCTTTCTAACTGTTAAGATATAAAAAAAAGTAATAGACATTCTTAATACGTTCCCTGTGAGTGACCCACATGTGGGGCATTTCGAAGTTTAGGTGAGGCGTGAATGCACCACATGTGGGTCTCTCCCCCAAATGAAGTATTAGGTTTGTCAAATCTAGCACGTCTGAGGTAAAGCATTGCATTTGCCTTACTCACATGTGGGCTATGAAATTATGAATAAAACATGTCAGTACCGGGAGGACATTTTGGATAATGTTGCCATATAATCACTGTTAACATGATTTCCATTACAAAGCTTGAGAGAATTAATATTTGTTCAGAAATTTGCTTTACACTAACATCTCACCTATGACAAACTCGGGTAGGTTACAAACTATACGTAGCTATTTACTTGTGAAAACTGAAATCAGAAACCCGCTTTACATAGCTAGGAAAATGATAATTGCAATTTTAAGCGATGGTCTTTTTTTTCTGCCGTGGTTAACTACTGCCGAAACAAAATCAATTATAACTTGTTTTTTTTACATTCTCATTTTTATTCTCATCACGTAGTAAATTCCACGGTTTTAACAGACTTCAAAGAATGGAGTTATTCCCATTTCTCCTTTTTAGGGTTCCGTACCTGAAGGGTGCCAAACGAGACCCTATTAATAAAACTTCACTGTCCGTTTGTCTGTCTGTCTGTCCGTCTCACTGTCTGTCTGTCTGTTACCAGGCTGTATCTCATGAACCGTGATAGCTAGGCAGTTGAAATTTTCACAGATGATGTATTTCTATTGCTGTTTCAAATACTAAAAACAGAAGAAAAAATATTTAGGGGGCCTCCCATACAACCAACGTAATTTTTTGCCGGTTTTTGCTTGATATTAATAACGGCAACAAGTAGACGCTTGAAATATTTAGTTCTATATTCATTCAAAAGGAATAATTAAAATAAAATAAATATTAAGGGAGGCTACTATACAACAAACGTGATTTTTTGCTGTTTTTCCCGATCTTTGTGTCTAACTTAGTATAGATAATGGTACGGAAGAGTCCGACTCGCACTTGGCCGGTTTTTTTATTGATGTTCAGCGATCACTTTTACCATTTTTATTAATATTTTTTGTTAGGAAGAGGGTAATTATCCCATATAAATTTAGTCAAGATGTTGGATTATATCAGATGTTGATATAATCCATTAGAGAATCATCGAAATATTTAATTCGCAATTCGCGGCTTATAGCGGAATAATTCTCTACAATGTCAACTACTTTATTTCTGTTTAGTGCATGCTTTTCTTGAAATCGGTTTTTATTAATCAAATAATCGAGTGAAAATGAAGGATACGCGTACAAACATCGTATTCAATAAATGAAAAATATACTACGGTGTTTTCATTAGTTATAGGATCGTAGTTGCTTTGTGGGAGTGGAACAGCCCTGTTATTACGAATACACGGCGGGAAATATACCATTCACTCACGCCCGCGAATTTCATAAGACGGAAATAACATATTTTACTATTATATTAAATCATATCAAAAGAATGAATTTCCGGGTGTATAAGAGAGCGAAGTTTTCGTGAATAAACATTCAGAATTATTTGCCGGAACATGAATATCCGCGTTTTTATTTTCGTCACCTATCTTCAGGCATTTTATTCCCGATACACTCGAATCTTATCATAATGAATGCAAAACCGTGTAACCTTAAGATTATGATTGCAAAAAAATGTTTATTTACCAGAAAAGAACACTATGCTCTATACACAGAACTTAACTGACAGTGTTAAAAGTTTATGGTATAACTCTGTCACTTAAGTTCTGTCTACATATTTATCAACAATGTTGTAAGCTTTCTTCATTCCTTCTTTCCTGCAATTTAACAAAGGGACTGGTTAACTATTTGCTTCTCGTTTTAAAAATAAAGCAGTGCAAATAGTTATTCAATAATAATAGTAACTTAACAGTTAACCTTATAATTAATCGCGATTAGACCCGTTAAATGTGTGTCAATTTGTCCCAATAAATGTCTTTGTTTCTTTCTAATAAATAAATTACCCTAAACTTAAGCCCAGTAAAAAAACGGCCAAATGCGAGTCGGACTCGCGCACGAAGGGTTCCTTACCATTATCTATACAACACTTGAACTTTTCAAGCGTTTATCTGTTGTCGTTATTAATATCGAGCAAAAAACGGCAAAAAAATCGCGTTTGTTGTATGGGAGGCTCCCTCAAATATTAATTTTATTTTAATTTAAGTATTTATTTTTATAGCGAATATACAACTAAATATCCTGCGAATATTTCAAGCGTATACTTATTGCCGTTACTAATATCAAGCAAAAAACGGCAAAAAAATCACGTTTGTTGTATGGGAGCCCCAATTAAATATTTATTTTATTCTGTTTTTAGTATTTGATGTTATAGCCGCAATAGAAATACAATAACATCATCTGTGGAAGTTTTAACTGTCTAGCTATCACGGTTTATGAGATGCAGCCTGGTGACAGCCCGACAGACAGACGGACAGTAGAGTCTTAGTAACAGTGTCCCTCACCCTTGGGTACGGAACCCTAAAAAAAAGGGGACCTTAGTATTTATTTGCCATCATACCGTAGAGGTGGGTAGGTACGCCGCCCAGTAAAGTAGACACGTCGTGGAGAGGCGAACGTACGCCGTGGAGGAAGGGCACGTCGTGGAGGTGCGAAGGCACGCCGTGGAGTTAAGTAGGCACACCGTGGAGAGGCGAAGGCACGCCATGGAGGAAGGGCACGTCGTGGAGGTGCAAAGGCACGCCGTGGAGTTAAGTAGGCACACCGTGGAGAGGCGAAGGCACGCCGTGGAGGAAGGGCACGTCGTGGAGGTGCAAAGGCACGCCGTGGAGTTAAGTAGGCACACCGTGGAGAGGCAAAGGCACGCCGTGGAGGAAGGGCACGTCGTGGAGGTGCAAAGGCACGCCGTGGAGTTAAGTAGGCACACCGTGGAGAGGCGAAGGCACGCCGTGGAGGAAGGGCACGTCGTGGAGGTGCAAAGGCACGCCGTGGAGTTAAGTAGGCACACCGTGGAGAGGCGAAGGCACGCCGTGGAGGAAGGGCACGTTGTGGAGGTGTGAAGGCACGCTGTGGAGTCAAGCAAGCACAACGTCGAGAGGCGAAGGCACGCCGTGGAGGAAGGCACGTTGCCCGTGAAAGATTCTAATAGTTGGTATCTCTTGGTCTCTTGGTCGAATATGGTATTATGTACTTAACATAACAAATTTATTTTTACGATACTTCTCAAACAGACAGAGGTGGGACGAAAGAAACTTACTCGTGCCTACATGAAAATAAGAGGCGGGACGTCTGATGACGTTGAAAATTCAACATGCTAATTTAGGCCTTGTTAAAAAGTTCTTAGCAGTCGAGTTTTTTTCTTTTTTAGTATGTTTTTGTTTGATGCCGGTATTTTTACCAATAATATGAGCTGGTGTCCATAATTTTGTTTTTTTGTGATGTGTGATGAAATATAGCAAGCGATACTTACCTTTCATTTGACATCTCATTTGTCAAAATCGGTCCAGCCAGATATTTCTAAAACATTCGAGTTAGTTGTAAGTATTGAAGAAAGATGAAAGTAAATGCAAGTAATATGGCCGAGTCTTACAGTTTTTCTTTTCCTTTATTTATTTTTGTGAAAGCCAAAGGTCTTAATTAACGTCCAAAAAAGCCGTAAAAGCGGGCCAATAAAATGTTAACAATGAAACACATTTGGACCCTGTTTGACGCACTCTGTTGGTTACCGCTGCTGCTGAATTGCCATTGGTCCATATAATTTTGTCGTAGACTTGCGAAGAAAATGCTGATCGAGTAAAATCCGCAGTGGATGTCGCATAGTAATAATAACTTCCAAATAATCACTTGTCCTGGTCAAAAAACTAGGATACCCTGTGCTGTGATAACCAGGTCATCACACCCTGGGCCCTTATTATGAAAAATGCGACATTATCGGAAGGGTCGTCAACGTCGCGCTTGAGCCCGACAATTTACTCGAATCTACCTAGCGAAAAATACGGTTCTTTTTTTGAATAACTACTTATTACTATTCAACTATGGAAATAATTAAAAAAAAGTAATTGTTGGGCTCAAGCGCGACGTTACGAACCTTCCGATAATGTCGCTGCTTCATAATAAGTTCCCAGACTGAGGCCATTTGTACAAATGTACGGCGCCCCCCAGTTGGATTCAAACCCATGTCCCTTTGTCTTGGATACCAGATATAATTAACCACTTTATTAAAAAAATCACAGTGATTTTCTCGTCCCCGTGGACTTAAGCGTGATGTTATACAACCTAAATGTTAGACGGGAATCTAAGTTTTATTCAATTCCCTTCAGTGATTTTTGCGTGATGCGTGCATAAAGAAACAGAGTGAGACATGTCTGTCTGTCTATAACAGAGACAAAATTTACAGATTTATGAAGCGCCTTAACGGCTAGTCCAACGAGGCAGTCTTAATATTGTCAAAGATCTACGTTAGTGCACAACGGGGCTTAGAAGTGGAAAGAGGACTGTTACAGGCAGATTTAAATATGATCTCTTTTTTGTTATTATTAGTATGGAATATCAAAATAATAAACTTCTACTGATGACTAGTAGCGCCATCTCTTACCTGTCACATATAACTTATGTATACCCTTCTTTCTGGAAATAAATTTAGTCTGTTGCGAATATCTGACGTGTTTTAATAGGTTATGGGCGTTTCCCTTATTTATCAGTTATTTTAAGGTTTAAAATAGATAAAAAGTGTTAGTTTATTCGCGGAAACATGGCTACGAACTATATTGCTATGTGTGCCTAGTTTAACAACAAACTTGTTGTCAGTAAGCGAACTGATCAAAAAGGGCAACAACGTCGATTTCGATGAAATGCATTGTTACATTCGTGATAAAGATCGTACTTTGGTTGCGATAGCCGACTTAACTAACGGTGTTTACAAGTTGCGACTGCAGAAGCAAAGTAGTTTGTTGGCGGCTCCAGTAGATACTGGACTTGATTGGCACAGGAAATTAGCACATATTAATTGTCAAGATTTAAACAAGATGAAAAATGGTATCGTCGACGGTGTGTCATATGACGGTTCCTTTGACATAACCAAAGCTCAATGTGAAACTTGCTGTGAAGGTAAGCAAGCGAGGCTACCTTTTACTCATGTTGGCACAAGGAGTACAGAAGCGTGTCACAGAATACACAGTGATCTCTGTGGGCCAATGGAGGTGAATTCTTTGAATGGCAGTAGATACTTCATGTTGTTTATTGACGACTACAGCAGAATGACATTCATATATTTTCTCAAACAGAAAAGCGAAGCATTCAGCAAATTTAAAGAATTTAAAGCATTTGCTGAAAACCAGCAAGGTCAAAAGATAAAGATCTTTCATACAGATCAAGGTTTGGAGTTTTGCAACCGAGAGTTCAAAAATTATCTGAATAATGCTGGTATAGTACATCAGACCACAAACAGTTACACGCCTGAGCAAAATTCAATATGTGAACGGGCTAATCGCTCCGTGGTTGAAAAAGGTAGATGTCTTCTCTATGATGCAAAGCTGGACAAGAGATTTTGGGCAGAGGCGGCCAGCACCGCAGTTTATCTGAAAAACAGGTCCATTGTGTCAGGTTTAGAGAAAACTCCGTTTGAACTATGGTATGGTTCAAAACCTGATTTAAGCCACATCAGATTGTTTGGTAGCAAGGTGATGGTACATGTCCCTAAGGTGAAACGTTTAAAGTGGGACAAGAAAGCCAGTAAAAAGACTGTAAAAGGTTACAGATTGTATAATCCTACTAAGAAGACTATTGTTACCAGCCGAGATGTCATTGTGATGGATGGTGAAATGGATGGCAGGAGCACTAATGAAGACTTGGCTATCTGGATACCCAATGCGGAGGCACCACCAGTCAGTGTGGAGGAGAAGAGCAGCGATTCAGTGGGGGAGTCCTGTCCTGATGTTCCAGAACTTCCAGAAGTTCAGGATCATACTGAACTGTCTTCAGTTTCTTCGGTGAATGCTGATGGTGATGACACATTGATAGAACCTACATCAAATGAGGAGCCAAAACAACCCGTCCAGAGTGTCCAGACTACATCAACCCCTGAACCATTAACTAAGCGAATAAGAAAAAAGCCTGACAGATATGGTTTCAGCAACATGTGTGTTTCCAGCACTGTTCCAGCATCTGAGGAGATCTCGTACTCAGAGGCTCTCGAGGGGCCAGAGAAAGAGCAGTGGAGGCGTGCCATGGCTGAAGAGTTACAGTCGTTCGAGGACAATGAAGCATGGGAGCTCGTCGCTAACCCCGGTAATGTGTCTATAGTGAAGTGTCGGTGGGTGTTCAATAAAAAGTTTGATGTGGACAATAATGTGCGTTATCGTGCGCGGCTTGTGGCAAAAGGCTTTACGCAAAAGCCTGGTGTTGACTATACAGACACTTTTTCTCCTGTAGTGCGTCATTCCACTCTGAGATTATTATTCGCTCTTAGTGTTAAGTTAGGAATGAGTATAACGCATTTAGATGTGACTACTGCATTTTTAAATGGTTTTCTAAAAGAAAACATTTATATGTCAATACCTGAAGGTTTTGCAAACAAAAGTGGGGAAATGTTTTGAAGTTAAAGCGGGCTATTTATGGGTTAAAACAATCTTCCCTAGCTTGGTATGAAAGAGTCAAGGATTGTCTTTATGAATTAGGCTTTAAAAACAGTGAGTATGAACCATGTTTGTTTGCAAAAACGACTGGTAAAGTCAAGATTATCGTCGGATTGTATGTCGATGATTTTTTGATCTTTTCAAATAATGTCAATGAAACTGAAAAACTGAAAAATGCACTACATTCAAAGTTCAAGTTAAAAGACCTAGGACCTGTTAGGCAGTATTTAGGTATGCGAATAATCATGAATGAAAATAAAAATGTGATTACTGTAGATCAAAAACAATATATTGAACAGTTGATTTGTAAGTTTCAAATGGCTGATTGTAAAGCTCAAAGTACGCCAATCGAAACGAAATTAAATTTAGAAAAAACAGATGATTGCTTACCTGATGTACCTTATCAGAAATTGATAGGTAGTCTTATGTACCTGGCAGTTTTAACTAGGCCTGACATTGCCTATGCTGTCAGCTACCTTAGCCAATTTAATACTTGTTATAGTATGGTACATTATAACTATGCAAAACGTATTTTGCGATACTTGCAGTTAACAAAATCCTACTGTTTGAGATACACTAATAATGATAGTGATTTACAAGGTTTTGTGGACAGTGATTGGGCAAGTGATGCTGTAGATAGGAAATCCTATACTGGTTTCTGCTTTGTTATGTCAGGGTCAGCTATTTCTTGGCAAAGCAGAAAACAGAAGACCGTCAGTCTTTCTAGTACAGAGGCTGAGTACACTGCTCTATCTGAAGCTTCCAGAGAAGCTGTTTACTTGAGAAATTTACTGCATGAAATTACAGGAAAAACTTATGTAATTAATTTGCATTGTGATAACCAGAGTGCTTTAAGATTAGCATCTAGCCATCAAAGTCATAATAGATCTAAGCATATAGATGTTCGTTATCACTATGTCAGAGATGTAGTTAAGGCTAACTATGTAAATATTAAGTACATTCCTACTGAGGAAATGCCGGCTGATTTGTTGACCAAAGGATTGTGTTCTGTAAAACATTACAAGTTTATGAATATGCTTGGCATTGTTCCTTTGTAAATTTTTTTTACTATGCCAAGAGTGAAAATTATTTTTATATAATTGGCATATATGTATACAGATGGGTTATTCTGTATTTCATAAGTAGTTAAATTTCTTAAATCTTGTATTATAGTGTTTAGCTTATTTTGATAAGTGGGGGTATTAGTATGGAATATCAAAATAATAAACTTCTACTGATGACTAGTAGCGCCATCTCTTACCTGTCACATATAACTTATGTATACCCTTCTTTCTGGAAATAAATTTAGTCTGTTGCGAATATCTGACGTGTTTTAATAGTTATCATAAAAGAATCTGTTGCCATACTTAGCAGGCTCAGCTAGAATTTTGAATTGAGTTTAGTACAATTTTGTGACTCAAATGAGGCAAATAGTTTCGTTTTTTTTAACTTTTATTTAGATTAGCGTCAGTTAATCCCTTTGCCATTATAATAGGGGTTAAAGTATGAAATTGCCGTTTTATTGCAATAGGTTCTTTGAATTGACATAGAATCTTCATGGTTTGAGGTTTTCGAATGAAACTTTTTTCAAATGGTTTCTATGATGTTCTTTTTTTTTAAAAATGTGAAACATTTGAATATCGACTTTCAATTGTTTTTGTTATTCAATTTAGACAAGAAAGATGGATACTGCGAAAATTCGAGTGATTTTTGAATACGAGTTCCGACGCGGAACTAACGCCGCAGAAACAGCCCGCAATATCAATGCTGCGTTTGGAGAGGGGTCTACTAATGAACGCACCGTGCGATTTTGGTTTAAACGCTTTCGTGATGGAAATTTCGACTTAAACAACGAGCCACGAGGAAGACCGCCCACACAGGTGAATAACGATGAATTAAGAGAGATAGTGGAAGCCGACCCTAGTCAAACTACCCAGGAATTAGCGGCATGGTTTAACGTTACCTTACCCACAATATTGACTCACTTGCGTCAAATCAATAAAATAAAAAAAATACGAAAAATGGGTGCCTCATAATCACTCGAATTTTCGCAGTATCCATCTTTCTTGTCTAAATTGAATAACAAAAAACAATTGAAAGTCGATATTCAAATGTTTCACATTTTTTAAAAAAAGAACATCATAGAAACCATTTGAAAAAAGTTTCATTCGAAAACCTCAAACCATGAAGATTCTATGTCAACTCAAAGAACCTATTGAAATAAAACGGCAATTTCATACTTTAACCCCTAATATTATAGTACAGGTTAGAGTGAGAAAATGTTATCATGACTATTGGATGGATTATGATGATCGACATAACATTTCTTTACTTTATTTTCATAAATATTGCAACATAACAGTAATTACACTAAATTAAAATGAACTCACGCCTGTATCCCGAAAGGGTTGGCAGGAACCAGGGTCTGCCACTTACCACGATTCTGTTAGATCTCTTTGGCTTCATCAATAACGATATACAAAAAAAGGAAAAAAAAAGTATTTACATATTTTTATATCTTAAAAATAATTCGTCGGAAAAGTTTAAAATAAAAAAATAAACGAGTGAATATCCGTGAAAGTTCAGTTTTATCAGGTCCAGTGCTCGTGTTAACCTTTGAAAATACAATTAAAAATAATTGTTTCATTAAATGCGTTTCAACTTTAAATTGAACCGTACGTGTCCGCAGAAAGCAATGCGTTTGTGTTTAACAGATAATTCACCCTCATGTGGCAAGCCTAATAGTCAATCTGTGCAACCACCCATTTCCCTACGGGATGGACGTTGGACAATCGAAATGAGTATTTCACTTTTGCGGTGGCACTGTCCATTCGGTCACTGTAAATAACTCGCTTCCTGCGAATAATATTGTTCAGCTCAACGTCAGCGTGACGTCTATTATCCTCGAGAAATAAATTGACCAGATGACTTTGCGTTGACGTATTTCGGGTCTCATTTGGCGGGGACGAGGCATGCGAGTTAGAATTCTTCGTAGGTTTAGTTTAGGAAAATTATTCCCATTGTTCCCATGTGTGGTGCATCGCAAACTCTCCGCAGATTTCGGTTTAAGCTATCTGCCGGGCATTATACCGTAACCAGGCATTATATATATCAAGCAAGTTTTTCCGTGTAGTAGGTTATCCAATAACACCTAACATAGTATAAAACATGATCAGCAGACCCTACTTATATCAATGTAACTGTCACAATGTAACGGCATCGTTTGTTAATAAATATGCCTGAGGCAAATTGTGAAACTCCGCAATAGTTTGTAAGATGCCGTAAACTTTTTACCGCTTTTTACGAAGTGCCTCGGCAAATTGTTGAAATTAGTTTTAAATAATAACGCGAGAGGCGCTGTTAGTAACAGTAGCCTGCCAACAATGCTAGTGTTCATATAAAAATAAAAGACACAAAGAGAATCAAAGGCTCTCACGAAATACGGAGTTATTAAAAATAACTATAAATCTCAAACAAGTGGACGAGTACATGCTGATTGACTGAAATCTCAAACTCAAAAGACGGTGAATAAAAAAAATGTTATCTTGCATATAAAAATACTGAGGCATCCATGTCACCATCGGATTACATCGAAATATTATAGGTATTTGATCACTTAATGCACATTTTTTCCGCTTGCCAAGCGTGGCGATTATGGCAACGATTATGATTAGAAACCATGGGGAGGCCTATGTCCTACAGTGGACGTCAAATGGCTGATGATGATGATGATATTTTTTCCAAAAAGTTGAGAAATTAAAAGAAATTAAGAGAAAAAAAGTTTCAAAATTAGACTACTTTATAAACAGCAAAAATATAAATCTTTAAGAAATTGTTTGGAATCCAAAATGTAGCGTTAATGCAGGCCAAATTTCGAGAAAAAAGTAAGAAAAGTAACATTTCGATAAGAAAACTGAAAAATCAGATAGAGCAAAATTTTGGTACTTATAACCCGATAGATTAAAAAAAAACTAAAAAAATAGGTCTTTTCATCCCTCTATAGTTGGACATGATCGCACAAAACACTGGTCCTTATGAAATCATAGTCACCCTCAACATTGCAAATCAAACAATTGCAATGCACGTTATAGAATGAAGTACCTACATTTACGAGTAACTTGCCTTCTGCATTTTGTAACTGAACGGACGTATATAAACTAACATTGCCAATTGTGAATAGACGGATTTGGCTGATTGCCTACGACAGTACTAGTATGCTGAAATCATGCTGAATAGTCCATGATTATTGATTTTTAGGTAAAAGCTAAATATCTATGCGAAATTAATTCAACAATTGACATAATATGAAAGCGACATTACTGAATGTTACCAACATTATCAGAAGCCGAGGAATGCATCCATTAATTTATTACAAAGCATAGCAATTATGAAACACTTGAATGAGCTTCACGGATGGAATGCCAAATATTCATTCATGTTCATCGAAAATAATTAAGATCCATGCACAATACAAGGCCGATGCGGTGCAAAGGTCCTCGAGTGGAGAACTGGCAAACGCAGCCTAGGACGCCCACCAGCTCGCCGGACCGACGATCTGAGGCAGATTGCTGACAGTGGCTGGATGAGGATGGCCGAGGATAAAAGGAGTGTGATAAAAGTGGCGTGCCTCGGGGGAGGCCTACGTTCAGCAGTGGACAAGTACGGGCTGATTGATTGATTCCCATAATATATAGATAGATAGATAGAATATTCTTTTTCTTAAACATGCGCGGAAATATTGTCATTACTTTTGAATAAAGAACACGCGAAGTATCATATTTACGTAGACTGAAAAACCAAAATCACTTCCCGGCGCGTTCTTTGAATTTGGAACGAAGAGCGCGCCGGCAATGTTGTATGAAACGTTGTGCTGTTTGAATTTAGAACTCTTTCATCTATCGTATACATTGCGTTCTCGTGGCTGTATAGCCACAGAGATGCGTTTACCTTTCGGCACAAACTGTTAAATAAAAATAAAAATTGGCGGTAAAGCGGAGTTCGTTGTTATAATAAAATAAAATAAAATTAGTTCCGATGATTCTGAAAGTGAAAATGAAATGAACATTGACTGCACTCCACCAGATTATTTAAGATCGGAAGCTAAATTAGCGATGGAAAACCTGCTTCCAGCAAAACTAAAAGAAAATTTATTATGTAAAAGGCCCCTTTTTAATTCCTTGCATTTTTTTAAGAAAAGCACTATATATGCCTCGGCCGAAATGGCAATTGCCTGTCTCGTATCATTGAAGTCCTCGCCTGCGGCTCAGCCTTCAAACTCATACTCAACCTGCAATTGCCTATTTCGCTGCCTTTGCAATAATGTACTATTACTGTATGTACACCAGGAATTACATATCGTCGCTTAGCAAACAACACCGCACAATTCCTTTTCCCCTACTTTAAAGGAGAGGCAAAAAACTTTTTAATTTCACATACAGCTTCTATGGTGTTCCATAGAAAATATATTTGCGCGGTGTTTCATTTTTTATCATAACGGCCGCTGATTAGTCTCAATACTTGAATCTTATAGGTTGATCGATTCGCGGTTAAAATCTGCACCTAATTGCATTCAAATGTCAAAACTGTGAAATTTTGATGTGAGTGGTATTGTTTACTTAGCGACGATATGACAATTAAACAATATATATTATTGTACAATAGTACAGTATAGTATACCTACAATGTATGCCGCGCCGGCCGGTCGTGGCCGCAACGGTTTCAATTTACGATACAGGTTATATTTAGATGGACTTAGATGAAGTAGATGTTTCCAATTGTATTTTACAAAATAACATAAACTCACGTCTGAATCCCTGAGCGGTAGGCAGAGACCAGGGTCGGCCACTTCTGATTCTGACAGATCTTTTTCGCTTCATCAACATTCATTAGTTGCTACCTTTTACTTTAAAAAAATCTTATGTTAGCTTTAAAATTATCAGTGGTTGAGGACAAAACTAGATCCTCCGCATTTACAAACGGTCTTATTCTTTTATAAAAACACGATTCCTTAAAACGCCGATTTAATACTCTGTAGTGGAGATTTTACAAGGAAAAGTCGTAACCACAGATTGAATAAACTGCCTCTAAGGAGTGCTTTAGAGGAATCGTGTTTTTATAAATAAGCCCGTAAAGTCACTAAGATCACTTTGTTGTCCGTCCGTCCGTCCGTCCGTCCGTCCGACCGACCGTCCGACCGTCCTCCTTCCGTCTGTCTATCAAGACCGTTTATCTCAGGAACGCGTGGAGGTATCAAGTTGAAATTAATACCACATACTAATGTCTACAATCTCTAAAAGCTATAAAAAAAACAAACTTCTAAGCTAACGTATATTTCGACACTCAAGGGAATCAAAATTTATAGGGTACTTGCCGTACTTTGAAATGTGGCAAGTAATATCGTCTTATATTCCAAATATAGGGAAAAATCTAAAAACTATATATTCGTAATTAAATTATAAAAAATAGTCTTTGAAGTTCGGGAAATCTTGGAAAAAACTGCGAGACACGATTCCTGAACGATTTATGTAAGTACATCCTACCTACTTGCACGGAACTCTCGGTGCGCGAGTCCGAATCGCTCTTGGCCGGTTTTTAATTACTAATTCTAATTACACAATCACGGCTTTCAAACCACCCAGATTTTGCCGTGAATTCGATATATTATGTTTTTCGCATTTTCTCAGCGAATTGATGGCCAACGAGCTAATAATGATAACAAGTGTTTGTTTGTCTTTTAGAGTAACAACCTGATTGTTTTCAATAAAATGAACTAGACCAAGACAAACCATTATTGTTTTATAATTTATTGTATAATGTAGGTCAATTTTATGCAAAATGAAATGAATCAGGTAAGTCGGGAGATAAAAACGGTTTTCACGGAAGACCTTTTAATTCTCAATTGGTACAAAATTAGCTCAGCGGAAACTTAACGGAAGTGGTTAAAGGAACGGAAATGAAGAAGCCAAAATAAGAATTTTTTCGAACGGAGATTAAATTCTGATCAACAAAGGGTTTGAGACGGATGAGCGAAGCAGACTCAGGAACTCATACACTTTCAATAAATATTTCTATGAAGGGGTATAATTATACATTACTCGAGTTTTTAAAAGCAAAAATCATTAGACCTATATTGTCATCAACATACATGAAAGTTCGTTCTTTATAATCATAAAAAATCTCAATTTTAGCTTCATAAGTATATTTGTGTATTTTTTTGGATATTTTTTTAAATATTTAGTTCCTGTAATATAATTTTAGCTTGAATTCAGTAACATTGACTTACTGAGCTTACGAAGCCGCGGATTTTCTCCTGATGTTTTGTTTATAATATACCTACCTACTTAACTCTCACAGTGACTTATGGCTTACCTAACTAAATTTCTAACAAAACCAGGTGCTGATAGAGTTCAGAATATTTATTTGCTAGGGACTCTAATTACAAGAGTAAAATTGTCTATCTTAGGCTCACTACAAGAAATTCAATTAGAATAAACAAATAAAAGTATCAAAATCCTTATGTCTATCCGAAAAGAGAAGAATCTTTCGAAATACTTACCAAATGATAACAATTTCAAGATAATTAGCAAAATCATTTCCTACTGCTCCATAACAATGGTATTAAAATCTTCAGAACAACTTACTCACCACAGACATTTCTAAGAGAATGAAAAGTCCAGAAATCTCAATAATAGTACTAGCTATTTTTAGAACATACAGCCTAGAACTTAGAGCCATGAACATAGTACAAGATTGCATGTCCGCTGAAAACGACCGTTTTTGGCAAAAAAATGCGCTCTTCCGAGACACTAATTGACCAATCTGGTACAGAAAAAATTCAAGATACTGATCCTGAAAAGTATCAAGAACGGTAGAGCTTAGAGCATACGAAAAGAGCGCTCATAAATTTTTTATTTGCTGCGAAATGTAATGCTACGTGTAGTTAGCATATCACTTTTTCAATAACTTTTCAATTTTAAAATGCCAGAACGCCAGATGTAGAACTCTGCTGCATGCGACTAGAACTCTCATTTATTTTTGATATGCCATACAATTATATGCTAAGTTCACGAACATTTGATGACCTCTGTACAACAATGTGCCAAAGCACACATTCCACTTGCTAACGGTGAAGGAAAACATTGTGAGGAAACTGAGTCTCTGAGATATTCATATACCTCAGCGCTTGAAATCGCTAATCCGCGGTGGGCACGCGTGGTGATTAAGCCAATACTCTCTCCCTGAGAGAAGGCCTAAGCCCTACAGTGGGACGTATATAGGCTGCTTACACATTCTGTAGAGCGCTGCTATTATAGAGCATTACTTTTTAAAGGCCAGGTCCCTATAAAACAACCCTAGAGACGCTAATAGTTACATATATACAGAAACTCATGTCAGCATCCCGGTAGGGTAGGCAGACCAGGGTCTGTCACATGCCATGATCCTGACAAACTTTTTCCACTCATCAACATTCCTTAGTGGCTGCATGCACGCACGCCAGTTTCAGATTACAATAGTTACAGTCTGTGAGAACGCTATTAATTCATATAACATACATTTACAATAATATTTGAAAGTACACTTACCGTTACACACAAAACGTTCAACCCTATTCAATTTGCATTAATGATCCGATGTGCGGTTTTTCATGTTTTATTTATGCGTGCCGTGGGCCGGGCGGATATTGTACTGATGCACTGCCATTACCACTATAAAGGGAACAATGTTACTCACTGTGCATTTCCCTGGGCAGCCACAATTATACACAATGGAAAAAAATACGCCTGTGAAAAGCGTTATAGCAAAATACCGCACAACAAAGCACAAATGTAAATATTTAAAATTTGACAAGGTGTTAGGTTCTGGGTCCAGTGGAGCCCCCCGTGTGGCTTCTAAGCGACATACATTTATGGAGTTGTAGAAGAATAAAATTAAAGTAAAAGGACTGGCTTCTATGAAGGAAAACGAAGCAAAGAAACCAGTATCAGAGGTGTTCACATTGCTCCACACTCGAAATTGCTAATCCGCGGCACGCGTGGCAGTTAAGCCCACACACTATCTCTGAGAAAAGACCTGTATCCTGCATTGGCACGCCAAATTGCTGCTTGTTTTTCGTTTAAAACAAGCAAAACCGTTGTCAAACACTAGTTTCATTAATGGAGGCGATACCTATCCCGTCACATTTATCAAAGTCACGCCCGTAGGCAATTTCAGATTATCTATCCGCCTATGGAGCCCAAAGTTATTTACAATCAATTTCCTTGTCTATTATATCAGCTAGGAAAATACGGGGAATAGCCCGAGCAACAACGTAATAGCTGGCACGCGCGAAGTTTGCGTTAACTCACGTAAGCTGTGTGTGGAAGTCAGACTTGTAAAGCACCCTTCGCTGAATACTGAAATAGTAATTGCCTTGCAGTTTACGGTCATCGGATAAGGCTTTAAGGGGGCAAACATTGTTTAAAAACCTTTTTGTAATAGATAAGACAATTCTTTGTTGCATACCAAACATATTTGTATAAAAGTGAAATTAATAATAATGAATACTTTCTTCCAGATAACCTTGGGTTGCGTGGACAGTGGAAGGGGTAGTGCCAGGAAAGAGTGATTGCGAAAGATTACATAGACCACAATATAATAAAATGACATAGACCATAAGCATCTCCGCTTTTTTTTTCAGCGCAGTGATCTGCAGTTTGAAGAAAGTTGTGATTCCGTGAAATGTAATATCGAATCAGTGAGCATCAGAGATTTGAAGGTTGGTGGCATTTAGCATCTAAATGACATTCAGATGCAGTTTGGCTTTAATCTAAAATACTAGCCAGATTGAAATTCAACAATTAGAAGAAAGTGAAAATCAAGCTTTGCAAATGGTAGGTTCGACTTGGACAAAAACGTAAGTTTTTTTTTTAATTGATAGAAAGAGTAGGCGCTAGGCTAAACCCTACAAATTGATAGGTACACAAAATGTCTCATTTGGCAACTTGTGGCAGCCCCACTTCTAAGTTTCAGGCAACCGAGCTATAAAGGTGGATGATTCCATTATCTCTGGTTTTAGAGACGCTTTTATTACTTGTAGGCTAATTTCAGAAGACCTATAAACCTGATTTCCAAGCGTAAGAGAAATGGTGTAAAATTAATACTATACCTCGTTAATTTCAATTAAGTTCATGACTTATGATATAACAATTACGTTAATTGAGCTTATTTCATTATCCTGCCACCTACTTTGCACACTGGCACGTTTCGTATTTAAGAATTTGATATTTATAAGCGTTTGTGCTATAGAATTTCGTTGTCCCAAAAGCAATTTTAAAATTTTGCGTTTTGCCCGAAGAACTCATCATCGTCATCATCAGCCATTAGACGCCCACTGCAGAACATAGGTAGTCCTCCCTCGAAGAACTCATTAGTTGGGAAAATAATAATTTCCAATCCTGGTGGTTGGAGTAAGTAACATGGAAAGTTTTTTTTTTGTTTAGTAAATCGGCTACAAAAAGTTCATAATGTCATGTACTAAAATATGCCATAGGTAAATGAAAAAAATTAATACCGCGTTAGGTATTTTATTGTCTAAACACAAAAAGAAAAAAAAATCCAGCTAGCTTTAGCCGACCGTGCAAAACTAACCGCTCACTAAATCTAATTTAAGTCACAAAAAACTACACCTCAAAAGCTCTCAGCTCGCCACAATGAACCATTAAGATCATGTGCTGCGAACAATTTTCTTAAATGTCACATGTCAAAAAAATACGATTTTTGTTTTTTCATCGAAATAGTATGAAAATTGGTTAACTAGAAGAAAATTAAGTCGTAATAGTTTGCACAGCTAATCAGACCGAGGATTACGATGTCTTGCACGTGTAACAGAATCAATTTATAGAATTTCGATGAAAAAACAAAAATCGTATTTTTTTGACATGCGACATTTTGCAATATGAACGACGTTATGGAACTTTAACCTAGTTTAGTACGCTTTACAGAAACTTTGAAGAGCGGCTTTTGTTGTCTGTCGTTGGCAATATGCATAATACACACTTAGTAGAACTATATAATTACACGAACAAGAACTTCCACACAATACAATTACTTGTCCGGGTCCCAAACTAGGATACTCTGTGCCATGGTAACCACACGTTACAAACATGAAAGTACACCCACACTGAGGCCATTTCTACAACTGTGCGGTGGCCCCCAGGGGGAATCGAACCCATGACTTCTCTTTTGGTAGCTAAGCGCCTTAACGGCTAGACCAACGAGGCAAGCGGCCGTTAAGATGGTGTACCCGATACCGTGATGACACTTACGTGGTTCCTATCTCATTAAGGAAACCCGGAGGGATAGGCAGAGACGAGGATTTTCCACTTACCATAATCTTGACAAGACTTTTTTGTCTTGTCAAGATCACTCGACAAGACTTCTTTGCGTTATCAACATTAGTCAGTAGCAGCATGCACGGACGCCGGTTACGTTACGCTAGCGAAATTGAATTTTAGCAGCTAGTGGAGCCGTTTCAATCGCTTTGTTGT
Source organism: Yponomeuta cagnagella (assembly GCA_947310995.1). Taxonomy (NCBI): domain Eukaryota; kingdom Metazoa; phylum Arthropoda; class Insecta; order Lepidoptera; family Yponomeutidae; genus Yponomeuta; species Yponomeuta cagnagella. The sequence continues at coordinate 12,685,267 of OX371277.1, forward strand.
CGCAGATCCCGTCGCTTACTAGTGAAGCTTTAGCCTAAGATGACAGGTGTATACATAAGCAGCCTATATATGTCCCACTGTAGGGCTCAGGGAGAGAGTATGGGCTTAATCACCACGCGTGCCCACCGCGGATCGGCGATTTCAAGCGCTGAGGTATATGAGAAACTCAGCCACACAGATTTCCTCACCATGTTTTCCTTCACCGTTATCGAATGGTATTGCTACTATAACTTTACAAATGTCCATAACTTAGAAAACAAAGTAATAGGTACATGCCCGCACTGGGAATCGAACCTGGGCCTCCCGCATCCGAGTCCAATGTTCTACCCACTAGGCTACCACCGACAGATGTATACTCTTTACCAACGCTGTAAGCGCCTTATGTCTCTTACTAGAGAATACTGAAATACCTTTGGCATTGTCGTACCCTTATAAGTAGAACAAAGTCGAATCTAAGCCTATTAGGACTGCTCGAGCCACTGTCTTTAAGATAACATGTTTTTAAAGTTAAAAACTTAAAGCGTCGACGAAATTAAAACATCCGTTAAAGCCAGTGGCTTGATCACTTATTAAACTAGACAATAGTACCTGTCTAGTGTAAGAACTATGGCTTCTTCAACTAGGTGCTTAGTTTTTGTCCAATACCTACGGCTAATCATAGTATGTTTTTTGACAATTTCGAAGTTGTCAGTTTTTACTTTTATTTTTCATACGAACTTGCAAGAAATCAATAAAATTTTAAACTCCGATACCGAAAACACGGTTTTCAGGTTTTTTTTAAATCCAGTCATTTAACATCGTTTGACAGACTATTTTAAGTGAAAAAAAGTTATTAAATTGATTTCCGTCACGTACAACTAATCAATTGAATAGAACTTCTTTAATATTTACGTTACGTGGCGTTAATCAATTGAATATAACCTCTAGGCGATTCAGCAGCTTTGTTCCTGTATCGGGCTGCTATTTCTTCGCCTACCTAATAATTATCTCTGTTAAATAAATCCATTTGTAACTTTACTGCCTCGTTGGTCTAGTGGTGTCACGTCTGATTACCATGCCGGAGGTCTTGGGTTCGATTCCTACTGGGGCCGCCGTACATTTGTACAAATGGCCTTCCATGTTTGTGATGTTCTTGCGTGGTTACCATAGCACAGAGTATTCTAGTTTGGGATAGTTTAAGGATAGTCTAGTATCTAGGACAAGTGATTTTGTTGTATCGAAGTTATTACTTCTTGTTATTAGAGTTCCGTACCCGAAGGTTGCCAAACGGGATCCTATTACTAAGACTTCACTGGCCGTCTATCTGTCTGTCTGTCTGTCTGTCACCAGGCTATATATCATGAACTGTGACAGCTAGGCAGTTGAAATTTTCACAGATGATGTATTTCTCTTGCCACTATAACAACAAATACTAAAAACAGAGCAAAATAAATATTTAAGGGTAATTTTTTGCTCGATATTAATAACCGCAGCAGGTAGACGCTTAAAATATTCACAGAATATTTAGTTCTATATTCGCTTCAAAAATAAACAATCAAATTAAAATAAAATAGATATTTAAGAGGGTCTCCCATACAACAAACGTGATTTTTTGCCGTTTTTTTCCCGATCTTTGTGTCTAATGTTGTATAGATAATGGAACGAAACCCTTCATGCGCAAGTCCGACTCGCACGTGGCTGGTTTTTTGATGGTGGAGTATGTAATTTAATTTTCCGAGCTTTTTCCGAACTTCAAGGAATTACAAATGTTTAATTTTCAGATTTTTTTCTGTATTTGTGCTATATTGCTTGCCAAATTTCATAGTTCTAGGTCAACGGAGAGTACCCTATAAATTTTGATTCCCTTGAGTGTCTATATATAGGTACGTTTGTGGCATAAACGGCCGTAACTTTTTTTTATGTTAACTTAGAAGTTTTTGTTTTTCACAGCTTAAAGGGACTTTAGATTTAAGTATATTATTTTAATTTCAATTCGATACCTCCACGCTTTCCGATAAGGTCTTGACAGACCGACGGACCGACGGACGGAGAGGCGGACTGACAACAAATGATAATAAGGGTTAACCTATAAGGGTTCCGTTTTTCCTTTTGAGGTACGGAACCCTAAACACAAATAGGGTATAAATTATCTTGATAGTGACTTTTCCCTTTAAAAAAATTTCGTATTTTGTGGAAGAGACATTATTTTGTGGGAAAGAGAGATTGTGAGTAAGGGATTTTATGAAAAAGCGGCATTGTGGGAAAGGGGCATTTTGCAACCGCGGGACATTTTGAGAAAGAAACAATATGCACCGGAACGGAAGTGTAAGTAAGTAAGTAAGCTGTTTGCGAAGAGCAACTTTTATTTCCTCTGCTGCTTCTGGAAAATTTAAACAATTTTATCAGAGCCGGATGTTACAATGCACCGGACGTCACTTTCCGGAATCATGAATATTTAATCAATGCCAACAATAATTAATTAAAATTCTGGTAAAACGTTTGCACGAGTCACGTAAATAAAGGTGCTTAAAATGTTTCTCTCTATAAGATAAAACTTAAATGAAAATGTTTTTATGTACTCTACATTTTAGTTGCAAAGTCACGCGTAACGTAACCAAATAGAGTACACGAGTGTCAATTTTAGTAAGCCGTCGACTGTTGTTGAACTGTCACGTTTACAGTCCACAGCACATCAACTTTTACCCTTGTGCTGTCTGTGACTTCGCGTGCGACACGCCTCAGCGGAGTTGTGTGGCTCGAAATTTCACTAACTTTCACAAAATCTTGAATCGTAAGCAAATCATTTTAAATAACCAGTACATTTTTAAAAACCCGCAACCTCTGGCTAACCGTGCACTGTTAGCCTTTAGGTTCAAGTCCCGGCATGGGTGGAATTTTTAACCTCTAAATAGGTTTTTAAAAATTGTTCTCAGCACGGGTTAGTGCCACAAAAAAAAAAAGAATATAAAGAGGTCTGTCAGGAGCGTGGCAAGTGGCAAACCCTGGTATCTTACTACCCCTTCGGGATACAGGCATGAGTTAATGTTATGTGCATGCACTATTCGTTTACGTTGTGGACGATTGTGCAATGCAGATTCATCATCATCATCATCAGCCATTTGACGCCCACTGCAAGACATAGGCCTCCTTCATGGTCTTCATAACCATGAGGGGTTTTGCCATAATCGCCACGCCTGGCAAGCGGGTTGGCGATCGCAGTGTGCGGTTGGAATCTCAGGAAGACGCTGCTGCCCGTCTCCTGGTAATTGATTTCCTTAGTCGCCTTCTACGACATCCACGAAAGGAAATGGAGTGACGCTATTCTTAATCCGGCGCCACACGGAACTGCAGATTGCTCGCATGTAAAGGTTGATATGCTGTCAATTCTACACCAGCATAAGCTTAATGTTACGTGTAATTTTTGTTACGAAGACGCCCGTAACATATTTGGTTGGTAAACATATTAGAACAGCAAAGATACTTACTTTGCGATTATAGAAAACTGACACTGTCCCCGTACGTGTGGCGCTGGATTAAGAATAGCGTCACTCCATTTCCTTCCCTGGATGTCGTAAAAGGAGACTAAGGAAATCAATTACCAGGAGACGGCCAGCAGCGTCTTCCTGAGATTCCAACCGCATACTGCGATCGCCAACCCGCCTGCCAAGCGTGGCGATAATGGCAAAACCCTTCTTGGTTAAAAACCATGAGGGAGGCCTATATCCTGCAGTGAGCGTCAAATGGCTGATGATGATGATGATGATGATGATATTGCCCAGCAGCGAGTGACAAAAGTGTAAGGCAGAAAATAAAAAAATATATGAGGAAATTACTGTAGTGTAAATAACTCGCACTGGCGCTGCCGAATTAGTTCGTGAGGTAAAAAATACACGGCAACCTACTCTTACCATCTACGTAGATGGGTACCACAATGAAAGGACGGCGCAAGCATTATCATCACTCGCTGAGTTTCCAGTCCCCTTTCTAACACGTTAATTTAAACGAGATCTCTTTTAATAACGCGTCGGCACGTTCACCTAAGGGTGTATTCAGACAAAGGGAATCAGGATCACAAAAACCTAGGCTACAGCGCAGATTGTCTGTATAGTCACTCCACTTCCATCACTAGGTATATTTATGCGAGGTATTGGGTAAAGAAACTGTTTATTTTAAGAAGAAATAAATACAAATTATTCTTGCTCTGGGAGCTAAATCCTCTAGATGAGATTACAGTGCTTCCAGAGGGTGCTCTATATTAAAGATGAATGATATGAATAAAATCTACTTAAACTCAATTTTGGCCATTGCATCTACATAATGAGATGATTTATAAATACAGCGTCCAGTGGCACATTCACTCACACTAGATGGTTGAAGGGACCACTCGGACGCTACAGTGCCTGGGACATTGTTTTAGATGGAGTAGGCTCGCCCAGCATATACCATCTTGACAGCTTAGTCAGCCTAGCAAGGAATAACAGGAATGAGAAGTCAATACGTGCGGAGCCAACCAAGCCGTGGGTTTTCCCACAATGTGTTCCTTATACCGTTACCGTTAGCGTGTGGTATTGCTACTACAATTTCGCAGATGTACGTAACTTTGAAAAAAAAACAAAGTGGTAGTCCAGTGGGTAGCACACTGGACTCGGAAGCGAGAGACGTAATATTTTTACTATTAATATTTATGTGGGAAGTACGTCCAATAATTTTATTTTATGAGATACGTAAATTTGTGAATTTTTCGTAGCAATACCATTCGCTAACTGTGAAGGAAAAGGTGAGGAGAGAGTGTCTGAGATATTCACTTACCTCAGCGGCTGAAATGAGCAATCTGCGGTAGGCACGCGTGGTGATTAACCCGCACTGTCTGTCTGAAAGAAGGCCTGTGCCCCACATGTAGAGGCTGCATTGTTAGAATGCAGTTGCGGACAATTTTTTTTAATTTATTAGTTTATTTGACTAAACTTAAGTTTTAAGTCACATCCCGCGTCCGCCGCCAATGATGCGCGAAATATGTCCGTGCAAAATTAAAGGCGTTTGTTTAAATTATTTGTGGGGCATAATGCCTGAACTATTTAGTTAACAGTACATTGACCCGTACACACTGCCGATCTAAATCTGGTTCATTGCAATTAAGATTTCTACAGGAAAAAGTAAAAAGGCTGTTCTGGTGTCAGCTGCACTGTCAAAAGACTAGCTGTAATCTCGTCGGTCAAGTGGTAACACGCTTGATTACTAGACACCTGTCTTAGTGGGTTCGATTTTCGCTGTGGACCGGCTTACGTTGATTCGTACGTATAGTCCGCACAGATCTTTTTGGCGGTAACGAGAACATAGTCAAAGATCGTTTGCACATCGCTTACTGTCTTTACAGTGTATGTATGAGTAATTGACGTAGTGTAATGAGTAGTAAATTACTATTAATCAATTACTAAAGTATACACTGTAAAGACAGTAAGCGATGTGCAAACGATCTGTGAATATGTTCACGTTACCGCCAAAAAGATTTGTGCGGACTATACCGATCAATGCTGGATGTATTTTCCATGTTTAAGGTGTCCTTGTCTGGTTACCACACAGCACAGAGTATTAGTAGTTTATGCAACTGTCGTATAAGAGAAATTCTCAGAATACGAGTGTGGGTTTATCATACGAGGCGAAGCCGAGCATCACACGAGTATTCTAATATAGTTTTATATGCAGTTGCATACGCTACGTTAACTACACTCATTTGTAATTGAAACTAAAGGAAACAAGAAAGGCATTTATTTATTTTCCATTTTTTTAGCCGCACAGAAAAAAATGTAAACTAATAATGGCGGCAAAACAAATCCTAACTCTGCGGGTCCGCTTTCTTTTTTTTTTTTATTTGTTCCATTTGGGATAGGCAAAGGAGTCTTACCTACATACAGCTATGTGCTCAGTGTGGGTGAATCAGACCAAAAATTCACAGAAAAGTTTACTGCAAGGAGAATTTTTACCGGAAGTGTATCAGCAAGGAGAATTTTACCGTAATAACAAAAAAAGTTATTTTACGATACAGGTTGGCATAAATTCTCATACGAAATTGGTTCGAAACTTTTTTTTTTTACTTTTAGTTTTTTTAATGTTAATTTCTTTCTAAGTGAGATAAATATTTTAGTGCCCTTACAGGGGGTCATGTACCTCGGCAAATCTGGGGAAGCGCAAGTCGTCGTTTTTTTGAACCCTCATAACTTGGGTTTAGATTATGTCAGGTAAACTTTATTCTCGGGATATGATTTCAATAGTGAATTCATTAAAAACATTTTTAGAGTTGTGTGTGAAATAACACTAATCCTTATCTATCAACTTTTAAGATCACAATTCGAATCTTACGACATAAGTGTAGATAAACAAATTTTCATAATCACAGACAAGTGATTGTGCTGCGTAGATTTTAATGATTTAGCTACTCTACGATATTATTTACGTACCGTGAGTTTATTATTATACCTACTTTATTTCACACGAAACATTAAACAAGACATTACATAACAAATAACATGTGCAAAGGCGAACTTATCTCTGTAAGAGATTTCTTCCCGCAAACCTTGGAAAGTCATAGAAGCTGTAAAAGAACGGGTCAATATACGTGTACGAAATAAACTACACGAACTATAAATCCTAAATAACCATAAACAAATAAACTGCATAAACTAAATACCGGAAAAAATAAATACGTAAATGTAATATATATACTTAATAATACATAAATACATAGCGGAAAGTTATGTCAGAGATAGACTCTTTTAACTTTCGTGGGACTAAGCGCAGTGCCAGTGCGTTCCACAAGCTAATCGAATAGACCGTAAAAGAGTTGCCGTAAGCTCCAGTATTGTGAGCAGGGATCTTAAAAAGGTGAGTTTTTAAGACAAGAAACGCTAATTTAATTCAATATTATATTTTCTTAATTTTATTGATTTGTTAGCGTCACAAGGTGTTCTATTAGGGTGATATGATCACTGTGGCCGAGCTTTTTAACAAAGATTGGAAGAAAGTGGCACGAGTGTTGAAAAGTGCAAGTCGGACTCGCGCATGAAGGGTTTCGTACCGTTATTTATACGACATTTGAATATTTCAAGCGCGTGCCTTTTTCCGTTATAAATATCGAGCAAAAACGGCAAAAAGAAGTCATGTTTCTTGTATGGGAGCCCCCTTAAATACCTATTTATTTTATTCTGTTTTTAGTATTTGTTGTTATAGGGGTAACAGATTTCAACTGTCTAATTATCGCGGTTCATGAGATACAGCCTGGTGACAGACGAACGGAGGGAAAGACGGACAGCGAAAACTTAGTAATAGGGTCCCTTACGGCTTTGGGTACGGAACCCTAAAAAGTAGGTATTCACTTGACTAACTTGCCTTGCCTTGAATTTGACGCTTTGCTTCCGCGCGGAATTTAATTGCGCCTTTATGCCTTTGTTCCAGGCGAGCTCTGCTTTTCTCTAACAAAAATCTCCTCATTTGTAATACAATTATGCTGTGTAGTTTTTCCAATTGAAATCAGCGAGACAAAGGTTTGAAGCGAAACTTTCTACTTTCGAATGCATTTTTTTAAGTTAGTTATTTTTTTCTTTATTTTATTTAATTAGTAGACATGAATTCCTTCGGTTATTACCTTAATTCCGAAATCACTTACTTGAATCACATAAGAGCGAAACCTGGTCGGACTCTTCCGATAAAAAATTCAAGTGAATCCGGAATTAAATTATTAATGCTTACAAAATTTTAATTTACATAATTCCTTCAGTTTCTGAATGTAAGTAGGTGAATAATCAATTTATGGGTAGTCTATACGATCTGTTCATGTTCGAATGATCGCTTTTAGAAATCGGTGGTTATTGGCATGCTTTTTCTGGTTTCTAAATAACTGTTGAACCGGAGCCTGTTTCATAAAACAACAATTCATAGTTTATTATGACAATTCGAAATTCATTGCTTAGCCGAGTCTTCCAATTTGTTAGTCTATGGGTTAATCGACCCTGCAATGTACATCGAATTGTTATAGTAATTCTAGTTCTTAGTAATAGGGCCCCGATCTTCATTGACCATAAGAGAAAACCTACTACTGTGGTAACCAGCGACGGTATACGGTCAGTGCATCAAAAAACTTACAAAGGGGTATAAACAAAATCCTCGCACACATCCAAAAGTGGGGCATTGTACTTGTGAATGGGAACAACTTTTGCTAGCAGATCTTTTTTTCGTTACATCAAAATTTCCTGGGCCGAGTATCATATAACTACAATTCGTGGTTTATTGGTTTATTCATGGTATGTTAATCTGGGGGTAGATCGACTGTGCAATGTACCTACATCGAATTATTATAGTAAACCACGAATTGTAGCTCTGGGAAACGGGCTCCTGTAGATAGTGAGTAGCAGCCCTTTTTGCCATGCAGTCGTTTCACCCGCGTGGTTGCGCAATAAGGTACTAACCTGAGGACATTCTCTCCACTGAAAATACGGCGGCACGCGGCACGCTGCACAAACTGCCGTCGTGTTGCGGCACAGCAGTCCCCAGTGGATACGCGCCCTTAACCCGGAGTAAGGTATAATTTATAGCGAGAAAGGGGTGCTTTCTTCCGCTCAATTCACTCATACGCCCTCGCCGCTCCCAAGTAAATGTCATAGAGCAGAAGTGGTTTATTTGCGCTACCTGTCTGCCTATCTTAAGCCGTGTTTTCACGATCTCAGCAAACTCGGACCGAGTGACCTATTTTAGCTACTAATATGCTACTCGTATCGTGTATACCGACGATCTTAGTACACTCTGATGAAAAGAGACAGTTTTTGTACCTACTAAGATGGCCGGTGTACATGACACGAGTAGCTGCCGAGAAGCAAAAATTGGTCAATCGGTCTGTGTGCACTGAGATCGTGAAAACGCTGCATCACAGATAATGTTTATCAATTCAATTCAGCCAATCGGAATTCAAATCATTTTGGTTTGCAGGGTTTTAAAATACATATTAAAATAATACAGCACATGAGTTTTGCGGCACGGCAAATGAATATTTTGAAATCTGAAACTTTCGCACTACATAACGTATTTTTTTTATACGAGTCCGATGTGACATATTTCGTTGGAGCGTTACATTATACAAACCTTCAATATACTTTTATATTTAAACAAATAGTTAGTACCCACAAATAGTAGGTATATGAATAAGCAGCTAAAGTGTTTAGCGTGGATTTGGATGAGACGAACGCCTGAGTCTATATAAGAATAACTTTAACGTCGTTAGTAATTTTACGCATCGCATACATAATGCGGTAGCTAAACAAGACTGTAAACACACGTAAAGGTAGCAATGTACGACGGCTAATTAAAATCCAAATAGGGTGTCTCATAACCCTAGCGACACGACATCAACGCCTTAGTAAATAGATGAATTATAGTTTCATACATTTACTAAGGTCACTGTGCGAACCTTGTATGAATACCCACTAGTCCAATGTCGTGCGTGTGGCGCCGGATTAAGAATAGCGTCACTCCATTTCCTTCCGTGGATGTCGTAGAAGGCGACTAAGGAAATCAATTACCAGGAGACGGGCAGCAGCGTCTTCCTGAGATTCCAACCGCATCCTGCGATCGCCAACCCGCCTGCCAAGCGTGGCGATTATGGCGAAACCCCTCATGGTTATGAAAACCACGAGGGAGGTCTATGTCCTGCAGTGGGCGTCAAATGGCTGTAAATGATGATGAATGTCGTGCAGTTACGGTTATCGTCAAATGTATAGACCATCCATACATTGCTACCTTCACACTCTTTAGATGTTAGTTTACCCTTATTGCGAAAGTCAGAAAATCGTCTGTCGTCAGAATTTCTTCACAAAGAGAATACCTTAATGTGTTGCACTTGGTTGAATGTTACAGCGACACGGCTGGCCCTACTTAATAAATGGGTGTACGATGACTCAGCGCTACTGGTAAAATGTTTCGAATTTATTACTATGTTAGGGGCGGTAATGAGTGATGGCGTAATTCGCGTTTACTTTCAGCTAGCTCTGGGCAATATGTTGATCGATGGCCTAGATTTTGTGCGTAGAACCCACCTATGCTATTATTGTAACTGTTATTTATTAAACAATACAAAATACAAATAGTTTATTTCATAAAACAATTTTATTTCCAGTTAACATCTCCACTTATTGTACAATTTAGCCAAAAGAACTAACTGAAAGGGGTTAAAGTATGAAATTGCCGTTTTATTGCAATAGGTTTTTTGAATTGACATAGAATCTTCATGGTTTGAGGTTTTCGAATGAAACTTTTTTCAAATGGTTTCTATGATGTTCTTTTTTTAAAAAATGTGAAACATTTGAATAGCGACTTTCAATTGTTTTTGTTATTCAATTTAGACAAGAAAGATGGATACTGCGAAAATTCGAGTGATTTTTGAATACGAGTTCCGACGCGGAACTAACGCGGCAGAAACAGCCCGCAATATCAATGCTGCGTTTAGAGAGGGGTCTACTAATGAACGCACCGTGCGATTTTGGTTTAAACGCTTTCGTGATGGAAATTTCGACTTAAAGAACGAGCCACGAGGAAGACCGCCCACACAGGTGAATAACGATGAATTAAGAGAGATAGTGGAAGCCGACCCTAGTCAAACTAGCCATGAATTAGCGGCATGGTTTAACGTTACTTTACCCACAATATTGACTCACTTGCGTCAAATCAATAGAATAAAAAAATACGAAAACGATCTTCACCATTATTGCTCCACGACAACGCGAGACCTCACACAGCACGAGAAACCATTTTGACCCTTCAGGAACTGCAGTTAGAAACCATTCGTCATCCTCCGTATTCACCAGACCTTGCTCCAACGGACCACCATTTTTTTCGTTATTTGGACAATTATCTACGTGACAAGAAGTTTTCTTCCCAGGAGGCAGTACAAAATGCTTTCACACAGTTTGTGCAGTCTAGATCGTCGGAGTTCTATCGCAAAGGCATTAATGACCTTCCCATTAGATGGCAGCAATGTATAGATAATAATGGCAAGTATTTTGATTAAATAAATTTGTTAAAAATTTAATAAATAAACAATTTAGATTTTCAGTACAAATCGGCAATTTCATACTTTAACCCCTAATACTTATAACATATTTTAATAAGTGAACTAACCGAAATACGTATAACGTTTTTTATTAAGTAACAAGCTTCTGTTGCTGAAGTAGGCAGACGGTACGCGTAGGAATGGCGCAATCAAATTCGATAAAATAACTTGATACTGTTACGAGTATGTACTAGTTTAGGCTTCCTTGATATTGATAGATCGTTAATAAGACGGCAAAATACGAAACTATTTTGACTACGTACAATGCCCGACAAATAAGTTGACCAAATTACTTTGATTTCGCGTGGACGTTTATCGTGGGCGGGCTCACGGGCGAAGGACGCGGGATGTGACTTAGAATTCTTCGAGATATTTTCAACGTAACAAAGAATTAAAGCCATATTTGCTTTTAGGTCCATCACCAACTGATCGCGACTGCGCGGATTCTTATGTACCTAATATAAAAAAATGTCGTGTTACAGTGTTTCTTATCGAACTCCTCAGAAACGGCTTCACCGATTTTTGTGATTTTTTTTTGTGTATATTTTGTAGGTCTTACTGCCGTACTCAGAGTCGTCAATTAAGATTTAATGTCAATTAAGTATCATGTCATCTCTTTCATTTCAATGACATATGAAAGGGATAACACGACACTTAATGAACATTAAGTTTAATTGACGTCTCTGAGTACGGCAGTTAGAATAGGTTGCAGGCTAGTTAATATGGCAACATAACGTTTGCCGAGTCAGCTACTATCATAAAACATTGGCAACTCACGTCATTTATTCAACATAATAGGTACCTCCCCCTACTTACAAACATACTTGCGGACATACTTTGATAAAATAGGGGATGTATTAGCAAAGGGCAAGATAAAAAGTAACCGGCGTTCGTGCATGCAACGACTAATGAATGTTGAGGAAGCGAAAGTGATCTGCCAGGATCGTGGCAAGTGGCGGTCCATGGTCTCTGCCTACCCCTCTGGGATACAGGCGTGAGTTTATGTATGTCTGTATGCATACCTATCCCTTTCTTGGAGTTTTGACAAGATTTTTGTTTAATTTTTTATTGCCCTTTTCGAACATTTGACAACTTTGCTCACCCGCAACCATTGAGCAGATTTATAAAAAAGCGCATATAAAAAAGCGCCTTATGTGTATTGAAAATAAAACGGTTTGTGTAGAAAAAATCTTTATTTTCAAAACAATTTGCACTTTAAAAGTACAATAAAACTTACATAGCCTCACGTTTTCTTTGTAACAATTAAAACATTTGGACATACACAAAACATTTGAGCATAACTTTAAACAATAACAGTATTCTCTGACAGGATAAAAAAATAAGAGTATGCGTAAATTTAATTAATTTAAGAGCAAACATAATATATAACGACCTAATAACCAAAGTTTTAAGGTCGAAGTTTAAAGAAAAGGCAGACAAAATGCGTGTAGGTAGGACTCCGAACATACTCTGAAGGGTGACACACATCAACGCAGTGGCGGTGGCGGTCCATACATAAATCATTTAAAGCAGTAGTATTTTCTATGGACCGCCACCGCCACCGCGTTGGTGTGTTTTATCCTTGAGTCCCGAACAAACTTAACTTTGCAAAAATATGTATATATATTGAGAGATTACATTTAAAAGATTCAATGCAATCAAAAGATTTACTTCTAAGCTTGTTCTTTTACATCCGACGAAGTAAAAAGTTAAGGCCTAGAAGTTTTGATCTTTTGATGGCATTGATCACAAAAAAATATCTTTTGATTTATTTCTCGACAGAAACCGCTGACTTCATTGTTTGATGCTGACTTTAATTTGATTGTCTTATGTAATCGCGAGGATTTCCTTTTAAAATGCAGACAAATGGACAGACGTATAGAAACCGAAATGATTCTATGTAGTGCCATTTTCCTGTCGCGCAACAGAACCCTGAAAATAGATTTTCTAAAACCCAAAAATCTTTATCTACATAGAATTCTCTACTACGCAACTTTTTTATTGTAGACAAAATAAATACAATGAATACGTAAGTTTACTAAGCTAATTAATATTTACATTATCTAGTGTAATTACAAAAGTATCACGTTAATTTTGTGAAAATAAAATATAATATGAATAGTCTAGAGAAAATGGCCAAGTTTATTTTTCTTTATTTCATTATGACTCAGGTTAAAGTCCAGAGAGAAGACTTTCACTTTCTTAATTAAACACTTTAAGAACAACTTTATATACAAAATGAATTGAAAATAGCGAGATTGTTACACCAAAGGTTTTTACATAGAATATTATAATAGTTGTATGTTTACCAAAGGTTTTTACATAGAACATTATTTATAGCTAAACCTTTAACAGAGTCTTTCAACGATCTGCCAGCAAAATATTCAGTTTCGAAACAAACTGCAAAAAATACATCAGTATATTGTCGATATGTTCCGCCGCAAATTTATTTTCTAATTTCATTCAATATCAATTTAAAAATGTTATTTACTCTATATTTACAGTCTTGGCGGGTGTTTTATCGATGTAATAGTCTATAATCCTTGGGTGTCGTTCAATTGATCTTGTAAATCTTGACGGGAGCGTTGTTTTTCAGCTGAACGATATCTGTTAAAAAAATTATATAATAGGTATTTTAGTAGATCCAAAACAAGGGCAGTGATCTGGGAACATTTCGAAACATTGATTCGAAACAACGTCATAATTTTAAGCTTGGGTTAAAAACGCCCTCGTTACGAAATAGATCGTTACGGATTCTGACCTAAAAAGGCTAAATTGGTCAAACATTATTTCTATATTAGCTTGAGGTATAACGGGAACAGATATAACCTTTATATTTTACTTCCAAAACCGACCGTATTGTAACTGAGCAGAGTCTAAACGTCTCGTAAAAGTCAATCCGCTGTTACTATAACTACTAACTAAGACTTCGGATGTGCCTACGAACCAATCACAGATGCGTCACAAACTTCTACACGTTTGTAATCCGAGTTCTCTGTGGCTAATTTGCTACTCATCCAGCGTAATCCGATATTTGTAAGCAATTATTTATAATAGTCTAGTCTTGCCAGCACTTGGCTAAAGGAGAGTGCCTACAGTTCTTAAGGCCGGGTTCTCTGAGCGCACGGATTTGTATGGGACTAATTGCGCTGCGCAATAAAAGAGTACTAGGTAGGAAAAGAAGGCATTTTTCAAATTACAGAAATACAAATCCTATTAATAGAATTTTGATGACCGATGTCACTAACAGATTCATTGATAGTCATTTTGGTATATTTTTTACTACACAAAACTCAGAGCAGTTCAAATAAAACCGTATCTAGTGATAATTTAGACTTACGTTCCCGATTTTTTTTTTGATGCTATTAAGTCTAATAAAATCTTAAAAATAATGACCGACGGCCATAGAAAAGTAATACATATTTTTCAGATTTTAAATACTAACCATTAGAGAGTACAATGTTTTTTAAAACACCTGATTTAGGGGTAATGTCGGAGATCCCAGCCTTAAGGATTAAAAACATCAGCGCTGTGGCGGTAGTGGTGGCGGTGGCGGTCCATACGTACGTCTTTTACTGCAGTAGTATTAAATATGGAAGTATGTGTGGACCGCCACTGCCACGGCCTTGGTGTGTTTCATCCTTTAAAAAATAAATTGTTATAGGGGTACATTGTTTTAACCTATGCAATATAAAATAAACATAAAATATTAGATCAGGATATCATCAGGATTCAGGACATAGGCCATGGCATAGATCAGGATATGGCACTGGGTAATTAACGGGCACTACCCGTACCCGCAATCACTTGCATTACTCAGGTTTTGATACACCTTGCGGACCGCTTTTCTTATACAGGGTGTTACGAAATCCCCATGTACATCCGAAAAAAAAACTGTCGTTGGTATGAACAACTTTCGCTGTAGTGGGAAGCTTTCACTGCAGTAGGGAGAAAACTTTAAATTGCTAAAAACAAATTAGTCGCTTTATATATTCTCAGGGTAACATTAGGACCAGCCGATTTTTTAGCGTTCCGTACACAAAGGGTGCCAAACGGGACCCTATTACTAAGACTTCACTGACCGTCTGCCTGTTTGTCTGTCTGTCCGTCTGTCTGACTGTCTGTCTGTTTTACTATATGTCACCAGGCTAATACAGCCGTGAACCGTGATAGCTAGGTAGTTGAAATTTTCACAAATGATGTATTTCTGTTATACTAAACCTCCCATACAACAAACGTATTTTTTTGCCGTTTTTTGCTCGATATTAATAACGGAAAGCAGCGTCTTCCTGAGATTCCAACCGCATACTGCGATCGCCAACCCGCCTGCCAAGCGTGGCGATTATGGCAAAACCCCTCATGGATATGAGAACCATGAGGGAGGCCTTTGTCCTGCAGTGGGCGTCGGGTGGCTGATGATGATGATGATGAATAACGGAAACAGGAAGACGCTTGAAATATTCACATAATATTTAATTTTATATTCGCTTCAAAAATAAATAATCAAATTAAAATAAAATAAATATTTAAGGGGGGCTCCCATACAACAAACGTGATTTTTTGCTGTTTTTTCTCGATCTTTGTGTCTAATGTTGTAAAGATAATGGTACGGAACACTTCGTTGAACCCTGCGATTCCGACTCGCACTTGGCCGGTTTTTTTCTTTAAGTCTTCCCCGTAGTAAAAGTTGTCGTATTGGCGAGTAGAATCGAGGCATTTTGCTACACCCTGTACTTATAGCGACTGGTTGAATAGACCAACAATTCTCAATAGAAGGCCTACCAGAAGAGCTGGCAATAAATACACAAGTAAGTTATAAGGCCGCAGACAGACCGAGTGTTTTCCATTGTTCGAGCTGTCGTCGCACAACAAGTGTGTCCGAGACCTAGTTTAGTTCTAAGATAGTTTGTTCCAGAAACGCTTAAAGGCTGAACGAACACACGAGGCTAAAGCCGGGTTTTGACGGTCTTAGTACGCTCGGACCGTGTGCATACAGTTTTAGTTCATTATAACGACGCACTCGGTCCGAGCGCACTGACGTAGTCATAATCAACTAAAACTGTACGCACACGGGCCGAGCACACTAATATCGTCAAAACCCGGCTTTATAGTATCTGCGGTTTCATTCACGTCATTACCAGTAAACGAGCGGTAGTGGTCACTGAATGAACTTGGGAACTTAGTATAACAGGCAAATATTAATTTTGTGTTGGCGTTAGTTCACAATATGGGAAAATATGCCATAATGTGATTGTTGTCTGAAAAATTTCGACGCTCCGTTGTTCAATGTGGTTGTTTTATCCACCTGCACCTTGATCATGAAATGTATATAAACATATCTGTGTGCTAAAAAAAATATCTACTAGACTTTGTCGTACAAATTTGTACCTCAGTATTATTGTCAAGTCTCAGATATTCACTGAAATGCGATATACATTACGTGTGATTCATTATTACGCCTTATCTACGCTCTATACGACAGAGCTAAGTAAATGTCTCGTTTTCGCACACAGAAATCGTAGTAAAAAAAACTCTCTTTCTGAAAGCCTGTGCCCTGCAGTGGTACGTTTATAAGCTACAAGAAAAAACAAAATGCGGGGAAAAAATAGTTGAGGTGCAGCTAGTTTTCTGAAACAGGAAAATAAGGGAAACGTTTCACTTGCTTGGATCGTTTTTTTCTCCGCGCCGTGTCTAGGGGTGTCGCTTCGACGCACAACACGATGAGCCGGCTGTTACAGGAATATCTGTAATGGAATTGTTTTATTGAGCCTCCGTAGAGGGAAAAAGTTGTCGGTGATAGAAAGAATGTGAAAAAATTGCAGTGGTACTGGCGGAACGCTGTCTGACACACTGATTCTGAAGTTGGCTTGACTGCTAATAAGAAGGTTTCAAATACAAGTGAGTGGAAAAAGAGCTAACAAAGATAAATACAATTTTGGTTTGATTTTGTTTTTATTGCTGGTGTGCGGTAAAGAGTTATCTATCTATCTGAGAAAAGATGGTCAGAGTGGAGTTTTTTTTCCCGCTGCCTTTTTCTCCCCTACAAATACGGCCTGAAGGCAGCGGCTAACATAGTACATTGACATTCAGCAAACAGGATGTAAATTTTTTACGTTGAAATAAATTATTGATTTCTGATCTATCTAACGAAACCGAAAGATAATATCTAATTTCAAATAAAAATGGTTACTATGCATTTTTAATGGCAACTCAAATTGTGCAGATCGAAAGCATAACGCATACATTAGGGAGCAATTTTTATAAGAAAAAAGTTCTTCAGTTACTGAATAATCGGATTTTTTCAAACTATTGAGTTTCCAGAGCTAGATTATTATGGACAATAAACTAAACATTAATCGGTTACAAGTAAGTATAGATATGTCAGAACAACGGTATTTGAATTCTAAAACTTATTTGTTTTCAAAGCCCAGAGGTACCTCTTCTGTCGTATCGTTCTGCCTAAATCAACAAAAACTCACGTTTCTTGATCCAATAGCTTGTTGGATCTCAATGAAGAGGCCAATCCATACTTGTCCGGGTTACTGCTGTGCCACGCGTCGCAGTATGCGTCCATGGCTGGCTCGCCGTTGGGGCTGGCCCCATGCCAGACTGCCTTGTTAGTCCTAGGCAGCAATGAATATAGTGTGAGAGTGTGAGAGGAGCAAAAACAGCACTTTCATAACATATTTACATGTCCGTAAGTTAAAGCTTAGCGCGCAAGCTATTAATTACAAAATATAAAACTAATGAATTGGTAACGTTTTCTCAGTATCAATCCAACGCTGTTGAAGAGGACAGAAAATATCACAAAGGAAACCATAAAAATATTCAACAATTGCTTGATAATTTACACTTCCTGCAGTGAAATATAGCACCTTCTGAGATTTACATTTCAAACTTAGGGGTTCAAAATAAAAATAAAGCAGTTGAAATTTGGATATCGAACAACAAAAAATATTCGTAGAACAAAAGTGGTACAACCACTCACTGAATCTTATAGACGAGTTTCAGGAACTACACATCTTACAGAAACAATCGGTTACTTGTGGACTGCACTGTAGATGAACGAATTGGTAAATTCGGTCACTTTTACTAGAGCCATCGCTAGTCTTTGTCGCTAAGGTTAGTTCAAGTCATCGCTTACCAGCTCGGATCGACGAGCACGTTCTTCCCGCTGAAGCTGTAGATCCTCGGCGCATGCGCGAACAGCGCACCTGATCCGTCAAACATTTCTCCCCAGGAATTAAACAGCACATCGCCTCTGGTGTTCACAACCGGGATCTCACGGTCCACCCAGCTGACTATCGAGTCTATGGTCTGGACCCTACAATAAAAAGGAAGTTTATACTCGTAGCTCAATGTCCAGTGTAGACCGAGTTCTATCTGAACTGTAAAGTTCAATGATGTTAAAAAAATGCTTAAGCGCTTTGTTTTAAGCAGTTTATAAACCCATCAAATTTATTTGAAGCATAGGAAGTGCTATTGATACTGTTTGTTGTGTAGATCGTGTAAGTTATGTAAGGATTGTATCAAGAGCTTGCCGATAAACTGCATAAGCAGTTTGGCAGACTAATGGAAATGTGATTTTTCTTGTTTTATTGAGAAAAAATATAATTAAATAGTGTTACGAACGTCGAGTTCTCGAGGTCTACCCACTATCGAGTGTATGGTCTCGACCCTAGAATAAATAAATAAATAAATACCTGACTATATTCTTTTGGTTGCACTAACCCGTGCTGATAACAATTTTAAAAACCTATTTAGAGGCTAAAAATTCCACCCATGCCGGGACTTGAACCCGCGAACCAGAGGTCATGGAATTTTTCACCTCTTAATAGGTTTTTAATAGCTGACTGTCAAGTCTCAACTGAAACAAGACTGATTGACGTAATTATTACCGTAAAGGAATTTACAACTTGCTGGCGACGTGAAGGCGCCACGATTTCGATCTAAACTTATCTTTGAAACTATTAGGTAGACACAGAGTAGATGTAAGTGTGATAGAGACTATTAGGAAGACTCAGTGACATCTGACGACGGCTGGCCGTGAAGGGGCCGTGATATTATTTCCGCTCGTATTTCTACTTTGTATTTTGTAAGAATAAATACTTGTATGGTTTTTTATTCGTAGTTTCTACATCACCCGTAGCGTATACTACGTGGAGCATTGGTACGCCTCACGCGTGATGGCTGGTGGAATATCCTGGCCGCCGTGCGACACATCTGGGGCCTTCATCGCACCAAATCCTGTCGAAACCCTGACGCTTTCGATAGAAATTTATATGAAATTTGACATTTAGCAGATTGGAATCGTTCAGGTTTTGGTGCGCGAAATACAGGGGCTGATCTGCCAAATGTCAGTCCCTCGTTTCTGCTGCTACGATTTTTCTTGTAAACCAAATTACATAATGTACCTTCAAAGAAACACATACCTCCGCCGGTTCTATCACCATTATTAAGATTTATGTTGTTTCTTATTGCAAAAACGTATTGCAAAAGGATATATATTTTTTATCCTCTCGTGGCGCTAGTCACACACTCACCTGGAAGAAATGAACGCTCTGAACGTGCCATCCAGACCCGCCCGCTGAGCCTGCCTGTGGCATTCATAGTTGGCACTGCTGACACCGTGCATGTCGCCCGTGTGAGGCTCGTTCAGGGCAGCTAGTCGTAACTGTAGGGGCATAACGTGAACTGTATATTTACATGTAAGCATCATCATCATCAGCCATTTGAGGCCCACTTCAGGACATAGGCCTCCTTCGTAGTTTTCATGACCATGGGGGCTTTGGACATAATCGCCGCGCTTGGCAGGCGGGTTGGCGATCTCAGGAAGACGCTGCTGCCTTCTATACAATGTCTAGTGCTATTTCTATAACAATTTTATTGGAACTGTTACCGGAGTGTAACATAATAATTATGTATCCTTACATGTTAGCTTGGTTATCGATACAATATATCGTAACTATACTACCTATACATGGATGGCCGTCTACAAGATTGAGGGAGATAGGTTCGTGCGCTACCTACTTTTGAGACGACTGTGATCATCTCTGGAATAATTATACGCTCTCCTGTCTACATAAGAGAAGGATTGTGCCTTCTCTCAGTCAGACAAAATGGGCTTAATTACTACCGCGGCTTCGTGATTTCAAGCGCTAACGTACTCTAATTTCTTATATACTTAGGTTTCCTCAAGATCTTTTTCTTTACAGTTAGATAATAGGAATTGCTATGAAATTCACACATTAAGTTACAAAACACAGTCATTGGCACATGTCAGCATTGAAGCCAG
This sequence comes from Yponomeuta cagnagella, assembly GCA_947310995.1. Taxonomy (NCBI): domain Eukaryota; kingdom Metazoa; phylum Arthropoda; class Insecta; order Lepidoptera; family Yponomeutidae; genus Yponomeuta; species Yponomeuta cagnagella. The sequence goes on from OX371277.1 coordinate 12,705,633, forward strand.
GATCTTTGGAAGGAGAGGCCGGCGCTACCACCGCTGTTTACCCCCCGCTATGCTACTTAGTAAATCGTTTCCCAGATTTATTACAAAGGCTCCGTAGAAGGCGATGAAATCAAGGCGTCAAAAAACGTGCTAACAGCGACCGAGTGTGTTATTTATTACAACATTACAATGAATTATTACTACTCATGCATACAGCGCTAATAAACGCCACAATAACTCTTTCTGTGAAAAAGCAAATCGCTTTACTGGTATGACGCCACGCTATATGTGACGAACTAACTTAGGTTTAGCTCGCTCACTTTTATAAGCACTTTTATAAACTTTATAAGCCAAATTACTAAGCTTTAAACACGTAACGATCTACTTGTGTATTTGCTCCAGAACATATTACGGTATTTCGCTCTTAGTATCTAAAAGACTTACTTAACCCCGGATTCTCATGCACTGAAATCTGTTACTCTACTGTCAGTTAGTATAAACCAAACCAGTGATATCTGTCAACAGTAGATTAACAGATCGTTTATTACGAGAAACCGGAGGTAAGTATGTCATGTCTCCCTCTAAATGGGTTGAGACTGGTGATAGCTGTACCCTGCGTAATGTTGGTGAACGGGTCCTTGTCTGGCCGCAGCATAAATGTTTTTCATACTTTTGTATGTTAGTACTTTTGTACTTTTGTATAGCGGTAGTAGCCTAGTGGGTTGAACATTGGACTCGGAAGTGAGAGGCCCAGATTCAATTCCCAGTGCGGGCATGTACCTATAACTTGGTTTTCTAAGTTATGTACATTTGTGAAGTTAGAGCAGCAATACCACTTTCTAACGGTGAAGGAAAACATCGTGAGGAAACCTGAGTGTCTGAACTATTCACATACCTCAGCGCTTGAAACCGCCATTCCGCGGTGGGCACGCGTGATGATTAAGCCCATAATCTCTCCCTAAGAGAAGGCCTGTGCCCTACAGTGGGACGTATACATACAGGCTGCTTATGTATACTTTATTTCGTAAGAAAAGTAAGCAATATTTCGGTAAAAGGAAATTATGGCAATTATGGAATCTTTTCCTGTAGAATAAGACAAAACGAGAAATTACGAGTATGTTGCAACTGATGTATTAAGTTTAAGATGCCAAAGCATCAAAAGAAAAGATGGTCAGAGTGGAGATTTTTTTTTAATTAACGCAAAACCTGAAAAACGTTTCTTCAGTATCAATAAATAGCCCACTTAGTTACAATAACATTTGACTGCTTCGTTGGAATAGCGGTTAACACCTTGGCTACCAACATAGAGGTCGTGGGTTCGATTTTCACTGAAGGCCGCCGTGCTTGATTTGTGCAAATGGCCTCTGTCTGAGTGTATTTCCATGTTTGGGATGTCCTTACCCGGTTACCATAGCACAGGTTATCCTAGTTTGGGACCAGGTCAAGTGATTGAGTTGCCTGGAAGATATTTATTTAATCTTTCTCTGAGAGAAGGCCTGCGCTCTGTAGTGGAACGTAAAGGGCCTACAAAAAAAAACAAGTTTGAAATCTATTAGTTTTTCCTCTGTTAATATTGTTTACAATCAAAAATATCTATGTAGAAATCTCAATTAATACTGTTTGAAAATAATATTACAATGTGACGATTTCAAAAAATTCATAAAACAATTAAGTATCAACAAATATCATTAACAACACTTCAGTATCATTAATTATACTGTTCTTTTATAAACAGTATACATAGACAGAGATTCGGTGTGACGCTGGATTAAGAATAGCGTCACTCCATTTCCTTCCGTGGATGTCGTAGAAGGCGACTAAGGATATTAATTACCAGGAGACGGGCAGCAGCGTCTTCCTGAGATTCCAACCGCATACTGCAATCGCCAACCCGCCTGCCAAGCGTGGCGATTATGGCAAACCCCTTTATGGTTAGAAAACCATGAGGGAGGCGATGATGATGAGACAGACAGAATATTATTTATTGTACACAGAAATGACATTAACAGAAATAATAAGTACAATTATTTATATTGAAGAAACAGTTTTCAGGTTTCGCATCATTCATCCATAACAACACTTCAGGATCAATAATTATCATCATCATCAACCCATTATGTCCCCACCGAGGGGCACAGGTCTCTTCCCTGAGGAAGGTATAGGCCATACTCCACCACGGGGGCCAAGTCCGGATTGGTGGAGGCTTGTAGACTAGTGGCTCGTCTACTGTCAGAAGTTGTCAAGCCGCCCTAAGGCCTCTGACTTGGCTTAACGACTGCCATCTATCGACGGCAGCCGGCACCAACAGCTTAACGTGCCTTCCGAAGCACGGAACCGCTCGGAAAAATGCCACTAGCGTTAGGCATAGACGGCGACCCATCCATGCACTGAACGCGCCGTGTTGCTTAACCTTCGTGATCGTTTAAGATCACTCAGGCAGCCGGGGCTACGAGCGATTCTTATACTGTTTACTAGATACAGTATAATTATTGATACTAAAGTGTTGTCAATAATTATACTGTTTCTTAGAAACATAATGTAGAAACGGTTTTCAGGTTTCGCATCAATTCAATAATTCATTATTGCCCAACCGCGGGGCATCATTATTATCTCATTATTTCTTTTTTTTTCTTAGAGACTGTACAGGGGCAAAAACGGTCGTCGCTGTGACGGCTTGTTCCGGTGTCAGGGTAGTATTGTATTCTTGAACCTCAATAGTAGTTTATGCAACTGTCATATAATGAAGGGTATTAAAACACGAGTGTGAGTTTATGAAACGAGCGCAGCGAGTTTCATAATAGTAACGAGTGTTTTAATACCCGTGTTATATGCAGTTGCATACACTACTTTATCTTCACTAACGCAATTAAAAATTAAATTCACGCGTACGTGTATAATCACAGTGATTTTGCCGCCATTAAAATTTAACCAATGAGAGCGCAGCTGCGCGCTTCAATAAAACGCGACCAACCTGATTGGCCCTGCAATCAAGTTGGTCGCGTTTTATTGATGTTATAATGAGATTTTACGATATCGATGTGAATATTATACCATCATGTGAAATTGCTTAAATTGAGTGTTTTGTTGTCTGCGCTATAACAGTAGTAATTATAAGTCAAGTATTGAAAACATAAGTAGAATGTTACAACATTAGTGTAGATAAAAGTAATTAAGGTATATTATTTAGTTTATATCGTAACGGACTATAGGCAATAAACCCTCACTTTACCCGATGTCTTCTAGTCTCACTAAGGCGCAAGTGAGGGCACCTGTTATAAAGCGCCTAATAACAGGTGCCCTTACAAGTCTTGGTCATTACGAGTATTACTTTGGCCTTTGCATCCGCAGTTTTATATGACCACATTTGTGAAAGTAAACTCATTTTATTACAATCATTAAAAATGTTAGAACGTGCGAGCATGACAGCATGTCAGTGGGCTCCCTTTCTCACTGTGTACAAAGCCCACAGTGGGACGTAGAAAACATGTTACTTTCACCCTCCTCAGTTTTTCTGACAACCCGATTTTATTTGATCGATACAATATGGCGTGACATTAGACTATTAGGTAATGCTCAGCAATTTGGATGAACCTGTGATTATTATTTTAAACTAATGACTTTCCATATTTATTACATCAATGATTCAACATCGACCTTCAATTGTGTTGCGTTCGGGAAACTATCATGGGACTCGAGTATTGACCGCATTATATTGATGTAGTGGACTGTACCTAAGCGCTTGCAATCGCCAATTCGCTGTGCATGCAAGAAGATTCAGCCTACTCTCACTGTATTTCTCTCCGAGAGAAGGCTTGTGCCCTACGGTGGGAGGTAGATATATAACAGAAATTATTTAATGGAGAGTTGATAAAAAGTATCTGAAACCGGCGTATGTGCCTACAGCGACCAATTATTATTTGATTTGTCAGGATCGTGGCAAGTACATAGCAAACCGCTGGTCTCTGCCTACCCGTCCGGGTTATGCGATTAGTACGCATATACATACACCACAGAACATAGGAATTTATGTTCTGTGACATACACGGCGTTATTATGTACGGAATAAATCTTATTCGCAAAAAGAACATAAGGTTTACTTAGAAATGGTGAATGGTTAATTAAGACTGGTTTCTATAGCGAATCGTTTTTCCGCAATTCTCAAAGATACTAAAGTAAATTTAAAAGCCCATGGAGTTATACAGATTAATTTAAATATAAACTTCTTCACATAACTACTCTCATACTCTCTCTCTCTCTCTCTCTCTCTGAGAGAGGCCTGTGCCCGACAGTGGGACGTATATGGGCTGCTTATGTATGTATTTATACATAACCACGGTTTCACTGAATGAATCCTTTCGGCTTTCGTGTAGGTGGAAGTAAAGGAGCGTGACGAATTCTATTAGCTATGCCATGCAAATTATGGGGTCGTTTCACGTTTGCAACTAGCTATTAAAGCTAACCATATTAAAAGCCCTCCAAGTATGAAGTATGCTATCAAGCATCAAGTCAAAAGCACACATTTTTTTTACTCGACATAGTGACTTCGAATTCGCTTCGAGCAAAATTTCAAATGTGAAACCGCCCTATGACACAGGTCCTTAAAAAGTGGCGTTAAATAAGAGACACCTGGTAGGATGATGATAATGAAGCTAGGCACCTTGGCACCTTTTCTACGGATACATAGAGGTACCCTCCAGACTACATACATACATACATAATCTCGCGCCTGTATTCCAGAGGGGTAGGCAGAGACCAGGGACTGCCACATGCCACGATCCTGACAGATCACTTTCGCTTCCTAAAGATTAATTAGTCGTTGCATGCACGCACACCGGTTTCGTGTACTTTTTATCTTGCCCTTTGCTAATACATCCCCTATTTGGTCGAAGTATGTCCGCCTGGGACGTCTCTTATCCCCCATTCCACCCACATTCACTCGATATATTTGTTTCGTCAATCTTTCTTCCTTCACCCTCTCCACATGACCAAACCAACGAAATATTCGTTTCTCAATTCTAGTCACTACATCCTCTTTCAGTCCACAACTCTTTAAAAGTCGAAAAGTGTTTTGACAACTGTAAAATTCAAAGAAAAAAGATGGGCCAAAAGAGTCATGCTGTGGCGTGACTAAGCTCCTGCTTCCGATGGGTGAGAAGCGAAACCACTGCTGTTGCGGAGTCTCCCCTCAGAAAATGGAGCACCTCTCTATTTGTCCCTTGTGCCCGTCCACATGCATTCGAGAGGACTTACTAGAGGCCACAGACGCTGGAGTGCGCGTTGCCAAGTTCTAGTTCAATAAAATCTAATTAGTTTTGTCACCGACACAATAAGAAGAAGATAACAATGAAAATGTGACAGACACAACAAATTATCTTAATTCGATAGCATTCCAGAGCAGTTTTTTTTATCAGCATGTCTGAGGATTGAGATCATGGGTGACTCGAATTCATAGTGAGAGATTTTCCGCTATATGGACTGCTTGGTACATGCTGACCTCGGCGCCTTTTTTTGCCAACCATCTGGTTGATGCAAAGGTAGGTGGATAGGGAGGAATTAGGCACATTTGCCGTCCACCTGGCCAGTGATCATCTCTTAAATTCCCCCGAGAAGCTTGGGGTCAGCAGAAGTTTGTGTTTCCACTTCGAATCATCTTTTCCATGTCTGCTTCAGTTGATCTGGATGGATAAGCTTGGAAATGGGATGAAATCACAGAACAGAAAGCTTGGAAATGGGATGAAATAGAGTGAAAACTCACCACAGGTCCCTCGCCAGCCGGATTCTTGTGATGTACCAGGCTTGAGGTCTCCAGTACTGACTGCAGGGGCGCCCTCGTGGCCGCGTTCATTGGCGGGTTGTGTGTAGCTAGCAAAGAGCCCATCTATTTGGAAAATCAATGAATCAATCAGTACACAATTTGCTTATCATGAATTCTATTTATTCAATTAACAAGCGCCAATTATGCAATCCATTGATTCAATTATGAATTCAATTGATCAATTGGTCACTCGATCAAATAAATAATAATAAGCTTTCAGTCTCGTGTTATGCAGTAAAATTAATATCATATCAAACTTAACACTGATAAATTTGAGCCTTGCGATAGGACTCTTTGAAAAACTGTAGCTTTATGAAAGGGGCCCTAATAAATATATATTTGTCAGTAACTTTTGCCAAAGCAAACAATCGTTTAGATAAAATGGGCGAAAATTACTGACAAATGAAAGTTAATTACTAATTGTTGCTTTATAAAACAAATATTGTAAGCTGTTAGTAGGCTGCTCTGTAGGTAGATTTTTTTTTTTTTTTTTTAATTGTTTATTCTGTAAAAGGTGCATACATTTCTAAATAGTCTCATTTCCGCCAAACTAAATAATAGTTTGTTGGCAGAGTTGGAACTCTCAATTTAGTTTACATAGAAAAGTAAAGAAGATACTTAACTTAAATTAGGGTAAATTTATGGTACTGGTTACAAACTGGTTCATTAATTCAGAAGCTACTGAATTAATGAACCGATTGTTTTTATATTTACGGTATCCATAACTAAGTAACTACAGGGTGACATTCAAGTCTTTAGCAAATTTTTAAGAGGATATTCTAACCATGGGGAAGAATTATTTGGCGCATAGAAAGGAAAAAAAAAAATTCGTTTCTCAAAATTACTTCACTCAAGCAAACCCGAACAACATCAGGACTTAAAAATCGAACAAGTATGGCATGTCTTATGGTCGGCATCGCGCATCCCAATTTTTTTTAATTACGCAGGTCTGACCACAACTTTAACAACTTAACAGAATAGAAAACATTTTTGAACTCGACGACACTTCCAACCAAGTTAAATTTGAACTTAAAGTTTCGAACAACAGGTCAGAAATCACGAATATTTGCAAATTTATTGTACCATTACCGTTCAATCTAAATGAATACTCGGTGTTTCTCTGCGGGATTGAGTCCGAAACGAAGTAATTCGCCAGAGAACTAAAGTGATCGACATAACTCAACGGATTAGCAAACTTCTAGGGTTCTTGATAAAGATTAATAAAAATATATACGACTTCCAGAAAATTGTGTTTATTTTACTCTAGCGAAACTTCGATGAATTCAAGACAATACAGAATAAAACAGAATAAACAGCAGGAACCAGAAGATTAATCAGTAGTCGATAGTTGTCCGTCAAAAGATGAAAGTGGTAATGAAAATCCAAAGGAAATCTCGAATGGGTGACATAATATGAAATTTTGAGTTTAAGATGATAGAAAGAATGAAAGAAAATAACAGAAATGGTATGAGAAGGTTTACACCGTTACAAACTGAAGTGACAGTGGGCTGGTCATATCTGCCGCAGGACCGATAACCGTTGGGGTAGACTGGTTCTAGAGTGGAGACCGCGAATCGGCAAACTTATCGTAGCACGCCCCGTGAAAGGTGGAGCGACGACATTCGCAAAGCGGTGGGCAGTGACTGGACAGGAAGAGCCGAAGATCGGTCTCAGTGGCGTGTCTTGGGAGAGGCCTATGTCCAGCAATTGACCATCATGATGATGGTTACAGTTCAATCATCAATATCGAGATTTCAAAATCACTCTGCAGTGTATGTTTCATGTGTTCTTGATTGTTATATAAACCACGAAACAAATACAAGGCGTACCATTCATTAGATAAATATAAGCAAACAATATAACTAAAACTAATCCACTCCGGGCAAATAAACAAACGAATTACCCGAGTGTGTAGGCAGTAGGGTAATTAGAACATAACCCATTAGAAAATCGTGTTGTTAGTTCCCCGTTTTGCCGTTCACACTCCAATTAGGCTGACCCATTAAATTAGTTATTAGACCACATTTGCCTTGAAACGGATGGGCTCATAAATCGAATCAAAGCCACGTCGAATATGAGGCTTCTATACATACAGGGTTATTTCCAAAATGCGCAATTCTTGAGACACCTACATTAGAGTTTGTGTTTGGCGACAACTATTTATTTGCTGTATGAAATTTTTCTCAAATTTTTATTTCTCAAAATATCGGTGAACATCCACTCGTTACGTGCCTTACCAATAACGAAGCCTTCAGTAACAAAGGAAAAAAGAAGACATTTATTAAAATTGTCACAGAATCAAGAGTAAATAGGTAAACAAACAAAAATCAAAAGAACAAAGAACAGTAAATCTTAGTCTGTCGAAGAATTTATCAAACAGGGCCACTTAAGCGGATCCAGTTAGCTAACTAGCGCCACCAATGAAAAAATAATCATATCTTCTTTTACAGATAATTCATAAACAGCCTATATACGTCCCACTGTAGAGCACACGCCTTCTCTCAAAGAGTATGGGCTTAATCACCACGCGTGCCCGCCGCGGATTGACGATTTCAAGCGCTGACGTATGTGAATAGCTCAGACACCCAGGTTTCCTCACGATGTTTTCCTGCACGTTTTACAGATCGTATTTGCAAAAAAACGTTAACAGTGATTTTTAAGACCCACGACAAAGAACCTAGGATCACGAACCTGGGACTAGATAGCATTTATGAAAAAAACAGCCATTTCTGGCGTTAATGCTATCTACTCCTAGGTTTTTTGCCTTAGGTTCACGGCCATGGGTCCTAAAAATCACTATTAACATGATTGAGAGATTTTACTTACACTTTTTGCAGATCTGTTAAAAAAAATATTTTTTTCGCTGGCACTAGTGTTACTCTCTGGAGCCCCTTAAGCAGGAAAACCGAAACAAATTATTTTTGTTTGAATGAAAAGAGCTACGAAGATTTTTGTATGGGGCCTGGCATAGTTCATAGTGGCGCCCTCTATATTTTTTTCAGTATCGTGGAGCATGATGAAACCTAGCTAAATCGATAGAGGACAAAAAAGTAAACAAGATATTATTAAGGTCACTATGTCCTAAAGTGGCACGTTTAGGAGTTATTGAGCTTTGAAGTTTGTATGAGATTTTTATAAAACTTAACTTTTGAATCATTTTTCACTAAATACTGGACTATATGCGTAAAGACATAAAAATAGTTTATATTGGGTTAAAAAGAAGGAAGTTAATAAAATAGATCACAATTTTGAAACAATTTTTTGACCATTACTACGCTAGCAAGCGTTTTCATTTTGTCTCGGGGGGCTGGTGTTTGTACAGTCAAGAGCACGTTGAGCTGATCACTTTCACCTTTGCACTACGTTCATTCCAATCACTGTAAGGTTGACAATCGTTCTTCAAGTTTATACCGTTGTCTGTACCTTATAATTGACTAAAAATTAAACATTGCTAATACTAAAGTAACCTGGCGATTGCAGTTATTTTCTTGATAGAAAATAACTACACTTTGATGGGCAGTTAAATACTCTTCTGTAAGCAGATTTGAACAAATTCGCACATGTCCATTTCGGCGAGGTCCACTTACGAGACTTCGATTACAAAAAAAACATTGTCGAGATAAATCTGCCATTTTTCAAACAATAAACCAATTACTAAGTCAACAAAATGCTTTGATTGAATTTTGGAAAATGAAAAGAAAACGAAACAAATGAGGTACTTACTTTCCAAATATAAATCAATGTTGACAACGTCACTTCAGTAGTTTACCCACTCACCAAAAAGATTAATCTCAAAGAAGTTTGTAATAGGTAGGTACCTCAGTGGGTAGGTCCGTAGGTTCTTTCTTTGCCCAACTGAAGATGAAGGTACCTACCTAATTATTGGATATTGCCTACCTACTACGCTACGTCAGGAAATGGTATTTATGTTAAAAACATGCTTGAACATGGTTTTACACACAGCAGCGGTTTAAGTTTCTAGCGATATGTACCTATCTACATTATTTATAGGTACCTACCTACCACCTAAACCTATCTATATTAATTAAACTGTAGGTTTTATATTGACATGTTTTGAATTTTAATCGAATTGAACGAATTTGATGCATGAATAATACTATAATTTCATGTATATATGTATATAAGTAGGTAGGTACCTACTAGACATAGCTACCCAGACTTTAAAAAACATCAAAGTAGGTTTGAATCCCCGAGAAAACTCATATCAAGTGACAAATTCAGTGATGAAACTCAGTTAGTGGAAATTCCATACAAACTTCAAAGCTCAATAACTCCTAAACGTGCCACTCTAGGACATGGTGACTTTAATAATTTCTTGTTTACTTTTTTGTCCTCTATCGATCTAGCTAGGTTTCATCGTGCTCCACGACATTGAAAAAAATATAGAGGGCGCCACTGAGACTATGCCACTAATCTTCGTGGCTCTTTAACAAAAATTTTCAAATGCAAAATTTCATATGACGTCTGTGAACTTTAATGCACAAAATAAAAGTATGATTTAACTCAAGTGTAAAAGCCTATTAAAGTAGAAAAATTGATACGTATTCATAAAGTCACACCTACCTACTAATTTTAATAGAGTAAAAAAAACTTTACGCAATGAGGCAATTTATACAGCATCCAGTGGCACCTTCACTCACACTAGATGGGTTCTAATAGTAGAGTAGGTACTTATAATTTTATTTTATTTCCATAGTTGTACATTTACCAGGTCTAATCACGATTGTTTTTTAGGTAAACTTAATTATGTACCTTAATTTTCGCCGTTTACGTTAAGTTTACCTTATAAACAGTACCGATTAGATCTGCGGATTTATAACTATCTATGAGCATCATAAGCAGCCCATATACATTCCACTTTAGGGCACAGGCCTTCTCTCAGAGAGAGTATGGGCTTAATCACCACGCGTGCCTACCGCGGATTGACGATTTTAAGCGCTGAGGTACTATGTGAATAGCTCAGACACTCAGGTTTCCTCACGATGTTTTCCTTCACAATTAGCGAGTGGTAGTGCTACTACAATTTCACAAATGTACACAACTTATAAAACAAAGTCATAGGTACATTCCCGCACTGGGAATCGAACCTGAGTCTCTCGCTTCCAAATGTATAGCGACTAATTAAATATACAATTTTAATTTTCTTGAAAAATTAAAAATAGGTTGTCTGGAACAGCTCACTTTTAGTAATAAGGCCGCCGTCTGTACTCTTAGGTTAAGAAATATCTGTATTATTTCCGTTGTTGTGTGCAATTCACGTTCTCTATCTGTCTATGTATCTATCTATAAAATAAAGCATAAGTGTACTCACTCGCCGTCTAGCCTAGCTCAAAACTAACTGTGTCTGCAGTGGAGTGCTATGGATGCCAAAATTAGATAGGTCCAATAACATTCTTTGTCACGAACTACCTCAGTAATAAGCCCACGGACCCTAAAAGCCGGGGGAAACACGAATCCTCAGATATCGAGTTATCGTATTTGCACTACAGATAGTCCAACTCACCGCCACGTACTGCCATCCATTATTGACACGCACTAAGAGCGCTTGTTCCTGAATGACATACGCCAGAGTGCCCAGTGGGCTCGTTGTGCCAAGCTGCGGGACAAAAAGGACACAAAGTATTTTTCAATATTTCAGAGTTAGTCTTGTAATAAATAATTTATCTATCTATCTATATACATCTATATATATATATATATATATATATATATATATATATATATATATATATATATATATATATATATATATATATATGTATATATATAGATGTATATATATATATAAAAATTATCAAAATCTATAAGAGACTGGTGATATTATTTTTTATATTACGGAGTTGATTATATAATAAAGGTTGTTTGTTGGTTCATGACTACTCATATAAAGGTAATGACTACTCATTGACTACTTATATAAAATGGTTACTCTACAATAAACCCTTTAACTTTAACTGGACTTTTCAGGTACAACCACTTTAAAAGCTAATCTGTACCTCACTTCACGGAACTGCAGGCACTACAGCATTGAATTTGCCAATAGACGCAGTAAAAAATACATAAGCAGCCTATATACCTCCCACTGTATGGCAAAGGCCTTCTCTCAGACGGAAAGTATAAAATTATCTAGCACATAATGTAAAAGTTCTATGTTTTTTACTAGATGTAATTCAGTGACTTACATTAATATCTTAATATTGTGCACTTCAATTCTCAAAAATAGAGTTTGCTGTAAAAAACCTGATCATGCTCGATTTTGCAGTGGGATAATTACGTGTTAAGTGCACACAAGCGGGAACATTTTTGTAAATACTAAAACAAAATCTTTAAAGTTAGAGATCAAATAACTTAGTAATTTGGTAATAATGTCAACCAACTTATACTGGGAAGTTTTGCAATAATTATCGTCAGAAAAAAAAATTGCCGCTTCAAGTTACATAAAAAATAAGAGAGTGTAAACAAAGACTTATGGTGATAACTTTGGAAAAAATACACGTTTCGTATTATATTGAAAGTACATTTCTTCCTACACTTTGATGTATTTTGAGGAAGCCGAAAATAATGAAGGAGCGGACTGAAACGCGAGTAATTTAATCACACGTGTTTTGGTTAAGGATAAGACCGCAAAGGGGTTCGGGTAAAGGTGTCTTTCTTTCTCGCATCGACATTCTGGAGCTACCTAAATGAATGTTTATTCGGCAGCTAAACCAGGATTTTATATGTGTAACAAGTTGATTATGAAAAAATACCTTGGTGACTTAAGCTGGCCAACAATATCTGACAGCACTATTTTTCTGTTTATCCATAGGTAAAGGGTAAGCTATATTCAGTGAACAAGTTCAAAAACATCTTACACCATGACATTTGCAGAGCTATCCAAAGATAAATTGTATGACTAATAACCATGTCAATCAGCTAGGTATTCATTTGTTTATTCCTGGACAAGAAATTATCTGTTTATTTGCGTCAAACTGGTGTAAGAATATTTCTGGACAGTTGTAATAATTTTGATAAACTACATGCTACACGATAGATACTCGCGTCCTATTTTGGTAAAGATTATATGAAGTCACGAAAGACAATATGGCGTTTTTTCCGAGTTTCCAACTTTCTGGTTTGGAACTCTGAAAAAAGCACTCGTTGGTCCCAAACTAAAAATATTTCGGACTGGAGGTTGATGTACTATCGGCTTCATGACCAACTTTTTACTTTTGTTTTATAATCAGAAAGCGCCGTGCAAAGCGAAAGAGATTTGTCAGTATCGTGGAAAACCACCTGGTAACCGCTTGCCCCTCCGGGACATAGGTATGAGTTAATGTAATGATTTTATAAGTCCATCAAGCTAATTGAAATCAACCCACTCCGCAAGTAAGCCTTGTAAGCCGGATGGAAGATAATACTATGTATATTTTTGTTACTTTATGTAAATAAATGTATCCCATCAAAAACATTTTCACGTAAAATTGTACCAAGACGAAACCATATGTCTTGCATTGTCACATAGTTATCAGATGTCATGCGAAGCCAAGCTTCTAACTTTACATGCCCTAACTTAATAATCCCTAACTTCACAAACTCTACACCTTAGTCAAAATATGTGTCTTAAGGGGCTTGCGTCTTGGAGCAAATCGTAAAGATAAGGTAAAATACCTTTAGCAGCGAATTGGTCGTTTTGAAAATAATAGTTCCAACTATCATCCTCCCGTCTTCATCTTCATCAAAGTCTGTGCTATCCCTCAGAGGATCAGTCGGGTCACGGTAACCTTGAGAAATGGACAGAAATTGAATTCAAACATATTTATTAATAGCGGTGTGTTTAGTAACATTAAAAGCGCCCGTCACTCCCTGCTTTCAATTAACGACCAAAATTAGAGTGCACAAAGTTTGATTTGGTAGGTATCTGTCAGTTTCGGAATTGAGAATTATAATAAGTTAAAACCTAAAGTATCAGTTTGTCTGCACAGATTTTTGAAAAAAGAACGTGAAAAAAATAAATATTTATTTATAAAATTCTCGATTACGAAAACGCACTTCATATGTGAGTGAACTTGTAACCTAAAAAGATAAGCTAATTATTATCACTTCATTAAAAATTACAGTTAATGATAAAATACAGATAGAAACCTCACAATTCAAATCTAAAGTCTAACTATAGACTACGCTCACTAAAGTCCAATAATTAAAATCCCTCAATTAGAATGAAACAGGGTAAACTTTTGAACACAGATCTGTCTATAAGACCAGGCACTCAATTAAAAAGGGAAGTGTCTTAATTATTTACTCCCCCACAATAGTTATTATTTGCTTACCGAAAGCCTCTTCCCGGTACTGTGCGAAGTTATTTAAACTTCGCAGAATCTGCAGAGCGTCTCGAGGACTTTGCTTTCCTGTTGGGTGGAATTCGTAATATAATAAAAAATCACGCCGTAGGCCAACCGTTAAGTTTTTAATGTGGAAAAATATCGATTACAGTAGATATTGTGTTTAAAATTTGGAATAAACTTTTTATTTATTATAATGCAGCCTATGTATGTCCCACTGCAAGCCACAGGCCTTCTCTCAGACAGAAAGAGAGTATGGGCTTAATCGCCAAGCATAGCTTTTAATAATTAAAATCATAGTATTTTCTGAGGTTAAAATCAATTATTATTATTGGTCTCTCACTATGGGCCTCATAAGAAAGGTCAAGGTCACGCAACGAGCTATGGAAAGGGCTATGCTCAGAATGTCTCTAAGAAATTGAATCAGAAATGATGACATCCGTAGACGAACGAAAGTCGTCGACATAGCCCAGCGGATTAGTAAGTTGAAGTGGCAGTGGGCGGGGCACATAGCACGCAGAACTAAGGGCTGATCGGGCCAAAAAGTTCTCGAATGGAGACCACATATAGATAAGCGCAGCATAGGCCGACCGGCCATAAGATAGACAGATGACCTCATCTAAGTGGCAGGGAGATGCTCGATGCAAGCCGCTTCCAACCTGTCTTTTTTGAAAATCCATGGAGGAGGCCTATGTCCAGCAGTGGACTTCTTGTGGCTGAATGATGATGATGGTGATTATTATTTATGTATACGTGAAACTCAAATAACTAAGAACCCGAACCATACTTCAGTATCCTTAATTGACTGACTTCCTCATCTTTTTTTAGTTGGCAATTAGTTAATATGTCAATAGAACAAAAGTTAATGTCAATAGAGGGCTACCTGCGACAAAGTGATTTATTTGGTTGGGTTTTAATTTCATCTTTTTAAACCACTGTGCTGGAAATAGATAAATGTAAAAGGTAAAAATCTTTATTTAAAGAGTTGCATAATCATTAGTCTCACGTAGAATCGTTATCGAGCAAAAAACGACAAAAAATCACGTTTGTTGTATGGGAGCCCCCTGAAATATTTATTTTATTCGATTTTTAGTATTTGTTGTCATAACTACACGAGAAATACATCATCTGTGAATTTCAACAGACTGGTTCATGAGATACAGCCTGGTGACAGACAGACAGACAGACATCGGAGTCTTAGTAATAGGGTCTCGTTTTTACCATTTGGGTACGGAACCCTAAAAAATATTATTTAAATACTTACTAGATGACTCAATTAATTTAAAGGAGTTGGCCTAAGTCTGGGTGTATTTCCATATTTGTGATGTCCTTGTCTGGTTACCATAGTACAGGGTATCCTAGTTTGGGACCAGGTCAAGTGATTGTGTTGTGTGGAAGTTATTATTTTCATTTATTTTTATCTTCATCTTGCAGAAGAGAGCGATCAGATTCGTTTATAAGCTAGGCAGTAGGGATTCTTTAAGAGATTTCTTTAAAGAAACTAACATCCTCACAGTTGCTGGTTTACATACAGCTCCTTTTTGATGGTGATAAGTTTATGCTTTACGTTTGCCTTATACAGGGTGTAACAAAATCCATATTATGCAACGTGTTATTAAAAACTTCACGCGGTCAATTTGTATGAAAAAGTAAATAGAGAATTTTAAATGTTTGCACGTTCGAAGCGGTTTAATTATTATCGATAATGGTAAAATGTTTTCTCGATTTTACGTAATAACGAGAACGCGATATAGGTATATCGGAAAAACTACAAAATTGCGACAAAAATATCAGCTGTCTCATACATTTTAAAGCCGTAAGTAAGTACTCTTTTTGTACAGCCGATATTTTTTTTTAAAGTTGAGACCATAGTAAACCTTTCCCCCACCCCTCCCCCTTTCGAATAGACATAGAGTCTTGTTACACTCTGTAACACGACTTCATAACAGCACTTTTAATTTTAACCTCCCGCGCACACTGATCCATTGATCGCTTCCGAACAAAACAACGATCACACTGAAGAAGCATTTACCTGGAATCATTCGATTAATTTCGGGGCTATCTGTCAATGTATCAGCCTCGTTCGCGTAGGGGGTCGGCGGTCCCGGGGGCCCCGGCGGACCGGGGGGCCCCGGGACAGAGATGTATTGGACGTTCGTTGCAGGGCTGCCGGGAGGCCCCGCGGGTCCTCTTGGACCCTCCTTCCCGGGGAGCCCAGGCGTCCCGTCGTGCCCTCTGTCGCCTTTTTCACCTTTTATCTTCGTAAACAAATTGGCCAGCGTTATCTTATGGCTTTCCATTGCTAGGAAATGGTTGGGAATAGTTACGGTTGTAGGTAAGTAGGGTTTGAATGTGGAACAAAATGTGGCTGAAACTAAAGTGAACTTTTTGAGGGTTAATCATAATAGTTATAGCTCTTCCATAAGGAGGTATTTAAATAATGTAAACCCTAAATTAAAACATTTCTTTGGTAGGAAACTTGAAACTTTTTGCAGTTGATAATTTTAAAATGTTGCTTATTGGAAGTGTTTTAATCATCGATATTGAAAAAAAAAACGGTTTTTAGGGCTTGCGATTTTCAGAAAATATTGTGTAGTGTTGTCACTGGGCAATGGCACACAAAATATTTCGCAACAAAATAAGATGAACCGTACACATCAAAGCCAAACTCCTGAACAATTCTCATTGACATAATGCAGGAGTACGCGCGGCTGATTGCAAAAGCATAAAGGACTATCTACATTGCAACGTGTGGGCGCAATACTTTTTTTACCATTTTATACTTTTTTTTATGGTACTAAGTAAGCGAAATTATGTATGACCTAATTTACACGCTAAACCATAACTGTTTTTAGTTTGATTGTTTTGGTCCCAAATAAACGATTTCTATTCTATTCTATTCTATTCCATGAAACTAAAATAAACCTTGAGTACTTAAAGTTAGAGACTATAATAATAGTGCAAAAAACTGTAATTAAAATAACCTATAACCCGACTGCTAAAAATTAACTACTAAGCAGGCGGGACCAACGCAATGAGTCACACATAATATTTAATTTGGGTCCCGTCTGCTTAGTAGTTAATGTTTAGCAGTCGGGTTGTCGATTATTTTACTACTGATTTTTTATTTTTGTCTTTTCAGTGATTTTTATATTTTCCTTATATTAATCTGTAGATTTCTAAATGACCCGATCAGGCCACTATAACAATGGTTTTTAATTGTTCTTTTCAAAGCCATAATCTAAGAGGTTAATGCTGATTTCATATAGCCTATGACACTCGCGCACACACGACGAATCGATTGAGATCTTATTTGTCAAAATCTGACAATTTCGTAAGGAGTTATGAGGGAACGTAGAAACGGACATACTTACATACATACGAGCCAAACCAATTACCCTCCTTTTAGGCTCCGCCGCTGTCGGGTAAAAAAATCCTGTCTCGGCGAGCACGTCACGGGAACGGGTTTTTTGGTGCACTTGTAATGTAGTCTCTAAATTCGTAAGTATTTAAGGTTTTTTTAGATTGAAATCGTGCCGTGCGCACGGGAACGGGTTTTTTGATGCACTTGTAATGTAATCTCTAAATTCGTAAGTATTTAAGGTTTTTTTAGATTGAAATCGTGCCGTGCGCGTATTACCACCCCGTTGTTACGTGGATAGACCTTAATTCAGACACTATTTTAATACTAGCTCTAACTGAAAATAACCTTACAATCTCGTTTTGCATGTACTTTGTCCAACTAAAAACTGTTAACAGTACCTAGATACAGTAGATTATCAGATTCTAAGGGTACAAGTAATACAGGGTTGTCACCATAGTAATGTATAACCACTTAATTCAGGAAAATTTATTTTTGTATTTGTACAAATTCATGTTCGCGAACTTTGAACTAGCTCATCAAAACGCTTGGCCTAAGAAGCAAAGCCTGTCACATTTACACTCTGACAATTTTCCCTAGATATGTAAATACAATATCATATTATTACGATAAAAGTCAAGAAATTGAACATAATAATAGGTATCTCTCGAATCAATGAAATTAATTAATGATTTAAGACAGGCAATTAGGAAGGTGGCATGAAAAAACACTAACAATTCTTATCATACATTCATACATAAGCGGCCTATATACGTCCCACTGTAGGGCACAGGCCTTCTCTTAGGGAGGCATTATGGGCTTAATCAGTATGCGTGCCCACCGCGGATTGGCGATTTCAAGCGCTGAGGTATGTGAATAGCTCAAACACTCAGGTTTCCCACGATGTTTTCCTTCACCGTTAGCGAGTGGTATTGCTACAGTAACTTCACAAATGTACATAACTTAGAAAGCAAAGTCATAAGTACATGCCCGCACTGGGAATCGAACCTGGGTCTCTCGCTATAAAGTCCCAAGTTCTACCTACTAGGCTACCACCGCTCTCATTGCTCTCGTCGTATTTTGCTCACATCCAAGGCAAATCTAAATTTAAAATTCGTAAGCCTAAACTCGTACACCTATTCATATATTTTCAGCAATATGGAGTATTGTATCTGAGCAGGCCTTTAGCTCATTACAAAGGCCTGTACGCCTCGACAGAAGCGGGCTATTTTATTATTGAACGAACGAGAACAAAGAAAATAATATTAAATACCTTTTCTAGTTGGAGCGAGCCTAGGCCTGGGTCACCCTTTTCACCTTTCTGCCCTTGAGGCCCTGGCTGGCCAGCCGCACCTGGTGGGCCCTGCGGATAAGGCTCTTAATCAACACAAGCCTTTTAAGACTTCCTTTTTGAGACAAGCTGTTTTTAAAGCCGCGTTTTCACGATCCTAGTAAACTAGTACCCAGTCACCTATTTTTGCTACAGAGTCGGAAGCTATTCGTATTGTGTACACCGTCGATTTTAGTACAAAGAGTATGCTAAGATCGTCGGTACACATGATACGAGTAGCATCTTAGTAGCTAAAATATACCTTAGTGATAATAATAATCACTTCCACACAATACAATCACTGAACCTGGTCCCAAACTAGCATACCCTGTGCTATGGCAACCAGGCAAGGACGTCACAAACATGAAAATACACCCAGACTGAGGCCATTCGTACAAATGTACGGCGGCCCTCAGTGGGAATCGAACCCAGGACCAGTATATAAAATCACTTGGTCCGAGTGTACTAAGATCGTGAAAAACCGGCTTCATTATCAGCCATTTGACGCCCACTGCAGGACATAGGCCTCCTTCGTGATTTTCATAACCATGAGGGGTTTTGCCATAATCGCCACGCTTGGCAGGCGGAATGGCGATCGCAGTATGCGGTTGGAATCTCAGGAAGACGCTGCTGCCCGTCTCCTGGTAATTGATTTCCTTAGTTGCCTTCTACGACATCCACGGAAGGAAATGGAGTGACGCTATTCTTATTCCGGCGCCACACGGATAACCCGGCTTAACACGCTATTATTTTACAAGCAAGATTTGTTGGTCACTTATGTACAAGCTTCATTTGTAATCTTATCAAGTAATCTGAAATGAGAAATTTATTTAACATAGAACTTACATCCTGTTTGTTGTGTCAAAGTAAAAAATCTTATCGTTTGCCTAAGTCTCCCTTCCCTCCTCACTCGGAACTGGCGAAAGTCATACCCATAAAGAAGGATGAACTGGGGCCTGTTTTAATAGAACTACAATTACCAATGATCTACCATGACAATTCGATGTACATTGCAAAGTCGAATAACCCGCAGATTAACAAGGAGGAAGTAGGAAAACTCTGTTACGCAATGTACATCGAATGGTTAAAATAAACGACGAATTGTAGTTTTATGAAACTCGGCCCTCGTTGTGAATACTATTGGAAGTATAAGAATAAACAATGATTCCTCACAGTCCATCCAGGTAAACCGATGTCTCCGGACGTCCCATCTGTTCCAGGCGTGCCAGGTGGGCCTGGAAGTCCTGGAGGGCCTCTGGGACCAGGTGGGCCTGGGTGACCTCTTTTGCCACGTGGTCCCGTCTCCCCTTTATCACCCTGAAATTGGGTAATGTTGTTAATGTGGATTGCACAGGTGGAGGGTTAAAATTAATGTTACAGTTAGTCAGTAAAAGGGTAAATCGACTTTCAGGTATGTATAGCGATTGTATTACTTTTAGAGTCCAAGGGAAAGTTTTTTGTGTCTGGCGTCGTATGCTTTCAATACAGACGGGTCGAAATAACGTTAGTAGAAAATCAAGCCCAAAATATTTTCGAACAGCGAGGTTTATTTATATCATGTAGGTCCATCAATGGCTTAGCCTTGCATATAATTTATTCAGTCAATAATGGCATGCCTAGTTTTTCCCATTTTCTACAGCGGTTTACCGTCAGATAATACACATACAAACAAAATTGTTTGCACATTTTTCACTCAGCCATTTTCAGGGTTCCGCAGTCGACAAGGAACCCTTATAGTTCACCATGTCCGTCCGTCTTTACATGTCATTTATTTCAGTATTAACGTTAACGAGTATTCAATTCAATTCAAAAATACTTTATTGCACAAAAGGGGTGTTTGTACAAAGGCGAGCCTAATACTAGTAAGTATTTTCTTCCAGCTAACCTTGGGTTATGTGGATAGTGCAAGGGGTAGTGCCAAAAAAGATTTATAATGCTGAAATAGTATCATTGTCACATGCATACTCCTTTATTTTTTAATTATTGTATGTAAGCATGTTTGTTTGTGGCAATAAATCATTCATTCATTCATTCATTGCAAGAACAAAACTAAAAAATAATAATAATTACATAAACTATATTACAATAAAATTACAATTACGAGTAATAGGCGACCGACTTGTAAAAGGAAAACTTCGTACAAAAGCCATTGAAAATTATGATGATGAAGTTGTTAGTTCTGTAAGGCAGATAAAACCCGATAAAAACAGATAAAATCTTTCTACGGAACCCTACACTGCGCGCGGCCCGACACGCACTTGGCCAGTTTTTATTCGTAATCAAAGCTTCACTGAATAGTTTTCATAACCTAAATATGAGAATAAAATAAGAGTGGGAGCTTTTGAAAAAGTATCATCTCTCAAAAATATTATTATAATGGGAAAGGTCGCATGACCTCATTAAAAATAAATTAGTTAGGCTGTTAGCGTTATTACTAAGCAAGAGTTTGGAAACAAGTCAGGGCTAATTAAATGTCAACAACATCAACGAAGTTATGTGCCCATCTGCTTTGCGGAAAATTTCGCATGGTGGAGCGAACATTAGATAACGCTGGAATTTGTTCGTTACAATAATGTAAACAACTTCAACTGTTAATTTACTCTGTCTTTTACACGTCAACAACGATTGCATGTCTTATTGTTCTCTTTACGTATAGACATAGACATGTACTACATGTACTACGGTATCTATCTACCATGGATACCATACTGTTTTAACTATGACCTACTCTGAAATCTACGGTCTACGGTTACAGTCTTGCATCTCTTTCTACCCTAAACAATTTTAGTATTGCCGTCTCGCTTAGAAGTTAACAAAAATGGACAAGCACTAAGAAGACAGACATAATATCTTTTTCACTTCTCATGCTCTAAAAGTTCGTCTTTATGTCGTGCGTAGGCGACATAAAGTCGCTTTTTATGCTCTAGAGCATAAAGTAAAATCTTCGTCGAAGACCAAGGCAATCGCTGCAACAGCCACACGAACATCTTTAACTTCATACAACAACCTCTTTATTTTATTTCGTTTCGTTCGTATTCTAAGACCAAGGCAAAGATACCAACAGCCAAAGTACACAATAAAACTTCATGAAATAAACTTATAATTTGTATTTCGTCTCATTTATTATTTTTTATATTTGTTTATTTTTCAATTTAGTAGATCAGTATAGTATTTAAGCCATAACAACAACTTATTATAGTTATAAAAAGAAAATGTTTTTATAACTGAGCAGTATGTAACGACCTTAAGTCAGGTGTCACGTCCCTACAGAAAAAAAAAGAAAAAAAAGTTAATTGGCGGGAACCATAATTATTTTTACATGTTGCTGTTTCATTTCCTCGCAATCGAAGTGAAAAGTAGAGTGTACAACTCGTCCATAAAACCCATTTTACACTCGACTTTATATCTATCCTCGCTCGCAAGCTCGCTCGGATGGATAAACGTCTCGAGTAAAATGGTGCGTTTTATGCACTTGTTGTACAATCTACTATTTCACTTCTCATGCTCTAAAAGTTCGTCTTTATGTCGTGTGTAGGCGACATAAAGTCGCTTTTTATGCTCTAGAGCATAAAGTAAAATCTTCGTCGAAGACCAAGGCAATCGCTGCAACAGCCACACGAACATCTTTAACTTCATACAACAACCTCTTTATTTTATTTCGTTTCGTTCGTATTCTAAGACCAAGGCAAAGATACCAACAGCCAAAGTACACAATAAAACTTCATGAAATAAACTTATAATTTGTATTTCGTCTCATTTATTATTTTACTATATTTACATGTTGCTGTTTCATTTCCTCGCAATCGAAGTGAAAAGTAGAGTGTACAACTCGTCCATAAAACCCATTTTACACTCGACTTTATATCTATCCTCGCTCGCAAGCTCGCTCGGATGGATAAACGTCTCGAGTAAAATGGTGCGTTTTATGCACTTGTTGTACAATCTACTATTACATGTTGCTGTTTCATTTCCTTGCAATCGAAGTGAAAAGTAGAGTGTACAACTCGTCCATAAAACCCATTTTACACTCGACTTTATATCTATCCTCGCTCGCAAGCTCGCTCGGATGGATAAACGTCTCGAGTAAAATGGTGCGTTTTATGCACTTGTTGTACAATCTACTATTATCTACACTAATGTTGTAACATTCTACTTATGTTTTCAATACTTGACTTATAATTACTACTGTTATAGCGCAGATAACAAAAAACTCAATTTAAGCAATTTCACATGATGGTATAATATTCACATCGATATCGTAAAATCTCATTATAACATCAATAAAACGCGACCAACTAGATTGCAGGGCCAATCAGGTTGGTCGCGCTTTATTGAAGCTGCGCTCTCATTGGTTAAATTTTAATGGCGGCAAAACCACTGTGATTATACACGTACGCGTGAATTTAATTTAATAAATTTGTTGTTTGATTAATTGCATTAGTGAAGATAAAGTAGTGTATGCAACTGCATATAACACGGGTATTAAAACACTCGTTACTATTATGAAACTCGCTGCGCTCGTTTCATAAACTCACACTCGTGTTTTAATACCCTTCATTATATGACAGTTGCATAAACTACTATTAAATTAGGTTCGTAAATTTTGGAGTCAGGGGTCAATTTGTAGTCCTATCCGCATTTATACACACATATATATATATATATATATATATATATATATATATATATATATATATATATATATATATATATATATATATATATATATATATCATCAGCTATTTGACGCCCACTGCAGGGCACAGGCCTCCCTCGTGATTTTCATAACCATGAGGGGTTTTGCCATAATCGCCACGCTTGGCAGGCGGGTTGACGATCGCAGTATGCAGTTGGAATCTCAGGAAGACGCTGCTGCCCGTCTCCTGGTAATTGAATTTACTTAGTGTAACTTATAAAAACGATCTAATTGAAAACCTCCTCCTATTTTGAAGTCGATTTAAAAGTCGAATAGTCGAAGTCGGGTGACAGTAAAGAAGTATGATATTATCAGCAAAATAGTAGGAACCTAACCTAACTTATTGAATCAAATCATTAAATCTGATATTGAAACAAATTAGTAGCTTCTTTTTAGAAATATTTGCGTGAATCATAAAAACTTCTATGAATTTATTTAGTAAAAAGTTCGTGGTTGGTTTTTTTCTTTTTAATACACATTATTTTGACAGTTGGGAAAGAGAACGCACGAGTTCGGAAAAGGTAAAGAAAAAGCTCAAGTATGTAATACTCGTAGCCCACATCCCGAACGCTATACGTCTCTGCATATGCCACTTTTTGAGCAACTGTATTAAAAAAACTATTTCGGCCTCGCTTCTCGGCGCCAAACGATTTTGCGGTCCATCTACAATAAATGGTGTGTACAATAAAGCGTTCTAAACTAATCTAATAATAAATACCATCAAATAAACCATACTAATTTCGCTTAGAATGTCAGCCACGGCCCTAGGGATGGCGACTGGTTCAGGCGGTCCCAGCTCGCTGCGTTCACCTTTCGGCCCCAGAGCGTCCCGGAAAACTTTTGCGGGTATTTACAACAATACCGATACAAATAATGACTTAGCTATTATACTGATCTTATCTGCTACTTCAGCTTGCTTTGATGCACCTTCATAAAATCTATCAGAATAGAATAACAAACAAGAAAACATGTCAGTCTTGCTTAGAATTTCGGCCTCTAGAGATGGTGACAAGTCCAGGCGGGCTCGGCTCTCCGCGCCCATCGACCGGGGGGGTTGCGGCCCGTCTACGACCATGCCGATACAAAGAACGATTCTACCCATTTTACTGTCCTTATCGGCTACATCAGCTGACGTTGATCCATTTTCATGTGTCCAACTCTTTATTGTACAGTTGTAACTGGAGGATAACAGCACCAAGCAGAAGCGACTGGTGCATGCATGAAGAGGGGCCTTCTCTCAAAACTGGATACTGATGACGATGATGGTGACAGATAACTATTGTGATCATCATCATCATCAGCCATTTGACGCCTACTGCAGGACATAGGCCTCCATCATGGTTTTCTAACCATAAAGGGTTTTGCCATAATCACCACGCTTGGCAGGCGGGTTGGTGATCGCAGTATGCGGTTGGAATCTCAGGAAGACGCTGCTGCCCGTCTCCTGGTAATTGATTACCTTAGTCGCCTTGTACGACATCCACGGAAGGAAATGGAGTGACGCTATTCTTAATCCGGTGCCACACGGATTCTTAATCCGGTGCCACATGGATTCTTAATCCGGTGCCACACGGATTCTTAATCCGGTGCCACACGGATTCTTAATCCGGTGCCACACGGATACTATTATGATACCACGCAACAAACAAAGCACACTAACCTTGCTTAGAATTTCGGCCTCGGCCCTAGAGATGGCGACCGGCCCGGGCGGGCCCGGCTCGCCGCGCTCTCCTTTCGGCCCTATAGCGCCTATTGTCCCGGGCGCCCCTGGTAACCCGGACGCCCCCGTGTCCCCGCGCTCGCCTGGCTTCCCGTCATTGCCCGGGAACCCCTGCGGGCCTTCCGTGCCTCTTGAGCCCTTTTCACCCTGGTAAAGAGACAATACTGGCCGCTTTAGAATGTACCGTATACCAATGTCACTAAGTGCATTCAAACAAAGTAGGTTGTATTAAATGATGCGAGTGTTTGAAAAAAATTGTACGATATTGGTCACTTCGCTTAATAACTTTCTAAGAACCCAAAGAACAAGATAAGCGACGCATTATAAAAGGAGCTTTAAAATGTCAAATAAAAAAGCTTAAGCTATTTTATAAGGCCCTCCACCAGTTTACGCGTAATTTTTACGATTCCTTTATTTTTATTTGTGTGAGTGAATGAATACGGGAGCTTATTAAAATAGTCTGTGGTGGAGATTTTACAAGTAAAATACGTAACCACAGATTAAATAAATTGTCTCTGAGGAGTGCTTTAGCTTTTCTGCAATTTTGCAACACCACATGAAACAGGTTCAAGCATTTCACCGGTTTCATGTCACTTTACAGTCGTTCCTACCGTTTGTTTAACTTTTGACAGCTCGATTTAGTGACTTTCTATGAAGTTACGTATTCGATTGTGTATGATAATCGATTTTAATCACGTTGAAGTTTTAATCGATTAATTGTATTGATATTTTATTTTGATATTTTTTATAGTTGGTCAGTCTGAGCGTGATAAACTAAAAACTGCCGACATAGGACATGAACTCCAATAATATTACCTTTTTACGGGGACCAATGACAACCACGCAGTTGTACATATCGACTCATTTTCGTTATAAGAGACAACAAACAGAAGTTCAATGTACCTTGAACAGATAACTTAAACACAAAAAATTATAAAATAAATTGTACATCCAGCTCCGTTACCGACTACGACTCCTTCTATCATATTGTTTCTATCATATTGATGGTATATTTAATTTCATACAGATTTTGTTTACGTGTAAGCAAAGGGTACCTACATAGGAACAATTAAAATATGGTAATCGATAATGTCTATCAAGTTGTTGGCTCGTCCTTGTCATTCATTCATCTCGTTAATTCAAGTAATACTATCAAATTTTGACCTTCATTGTGTTTAAAAGCGGTGGAGCGGAGAGGTAGAACGCCGGCCTCACATTCGGGATTTTATTTTCTAAGTTACATACATTTATGAAATTGTAGTAGCAATGCCATTCGCGAACTGTGAAGGAAAACATTGTGAGGAAATCTGAGTCTCTGAGTTGTTCACATACCTCAGCGCTAGAATTGCCGCGAAATCCGCGGTGGGCACGCGTGGTTATTAAGCTCATACTCTCCCTCTGTGAGAAGGCATATAGGCTACATAAAAAAGTAGGTATTTAAAAAATTTTTGTTTACACTCTGACTCTGACGGCGCCGACGAAATAATAAACCAAGGTGACCTAGAGGTGGATCACCTCATTCCATTACTTCACACTTAATAGTGCAAGTGACCTCTACTGAAACCAGGGGAATAGAAGGGTCATATTAACTTACTGCTAGTTTCTATGTTGGGTGTAATTAAAAACTTAGTAACAGTGTCCACGCCTGAACTGTGGTAAAGCTATTAAGTCACCCGGTAATGTATAAATAAGGCTAATAGTGGTACTCGGCTCGTTATTTGAACCTTTATTTATTTTATTTATTGGGTCTTAGGACAACCATCGACAAGAAATAACATGATAAAAGGTACATTGTACATTATAATAGCAGAGAGTCGTTGCATTGAGCGACATTGTAGTTTTAAAAACCTATTTAGAGGCTAAAAATTCCACTCATTCTGGGACTTGAACCCGCGACCTCTGGCTAACCGTGCCAGCGCTCTCCCAACTGAGCTAATGGGCAAGTGCAGGTATCGGTGAAATTTCGAACCTCTTTACAAATTTCTCTGTATTACGTACAGGCAGCGACATCTGACTGAAGCAAATTACATCACTTGCAGCTCCGAGCAACCCACTTTGCAGTTAGGTTTTTAAAATTGTCCTCAGCACGGATTAGTGCAACAAAAAGAATATAATCATGTAGGAACAGCGATATCATTCCGATGTAAAAATAGGCAGATCAAAATAATCCGCTGGACATATTGCACGCCACTGAGCACGGTCCTCGGCTACTGCTGCAGCTACTGCGAAGATCATCGCTCCACCGAGTCTGAGGGCGTCCCACACTACGTTTACCGATCCGCGGTCTCCACTCAAGAACTCGTCTACCCCATCTAATACCCCAAATAATACCCCTGTATAAAAATAATGAGGGCTCGTTACAGAGCTTACATAAAATAATCTTGGATTTAGTGTTCTTGCTAAATTATAATGACGTAACTCCGCTCCGCGAACGATGTTCGAGTGCTCATACAATGTAGGGTTGCTAGCTGATAAAGAAAGCATAGAATATCAGTGAAATGTTTTTTTCGCTAAAGGCTGTGTAAATCGTTGTAAAATGAGTGCAAGATGAAAAACAGTTTTTAATTTATTTAAGAAAAGGTAGACCTGTATTATGAACGCTGCATTAAAAGTGCGTAAGAGATTGAATGATAAGCGGTGGTAGCGGGGCGGTAGAACGCCGGCTTCTCATTCGAGAGGTCGAGGGTTCAAGTCCCAGCATGTACCAATGACTTTGCTTTTTAAGTTACGTACATTTGTGAAGTTATAGCAGCAAGACCACTCGCTAATGTGAAGGAAAACATCGTGAGGAAACCTGAGGGTCTCAGGTGTCCACATACCTCAGCGCTTGAAATTGCCAATCCGCGGTGGGCACGCGTGCTGATTAAGCCTATACTCTCTCTCTCTCTCAGAGAGAGTATAGGCCTGTGCCCTGCAGTGGGACGAATATAAACTACGTAAAAAAAAGAGTGATTGAGTAAATATATAATACTATATAAACTTACGCCTGTAAGTCAGAGAGGTAACCAACTTCTCTCATTTATCAATATCCTTAGTGGTTGCATACACTCTATGCCAGTTTCGCGTGCTCATTACAAATGTTTAAGTATTGTAGTAAATTTGTTTGTTACGTCAATATATTCTACTTACTTTAATGGATGCTAATCCAACAGCACTACCCGTAGATCAATTATAAGACAGTAGAATCAAGCGGTAAACCCTGGTTTCTGTTTGCTTCTCTGGGTTGCAGGCATGAGTTTCTGCCTAACTCTCCGGGATACAAGCGTAAGTTTACGAGTATGTATGCATAGTAAGATAGAAAATAAGATAAGTACATTATCGAAATCACAGTCCAGAAACGAAGATGATAATCGCCAACCTTTCTCTGCTAATGTATATTTCCTTAATAGGATAATCCCCAAGCGAAACGGGTGAGAGGGCACATTTTCGCCCATGCGACGTCAGGAAAATCCCTGCCACCGAATTGGTTATTTTTTCTCCGTCATACAGCTAGTCGTAACTGGCAGGTAATTACCTTTTCCCCCACATCCCCGCGGTCCCTCTTCATTCCCCACGTCTGGATGGCGTCTCGAGCACCTACGGGAAAATTACCTCAAATTACTTTCAAGTTCTACGGTACATGAGCTCTTCCGCCTTAACGCCTTTTACTCTGGGAGAGCAGGCAGAGAAGGTTTTTTTTACTTATTATAAGGCTCACGTCCCTTCGGGCTTAAATCTCAATGTGAAAAGGGTAATCCTCTACTGTTTATTTTCCGAATCCTGGAGTTTTTGTGCGACGATTTCCTTTACTTTAAAGAACACTTTAAGCTAAAGTCCGCCCGTCCGGGACGGTGACACTTCACCGTGGACTCCGGCGAGAGAAATAAATAATATATATGAGTCACAAACGAAATACCTGGTATGTCAGCAATGCAGAAATATTGCTAAGTAAATTATGTAAATGTCTAATAATAAATGTAATCTTTTATGTTTTTATTGATCTGTGTATATTTTAAGTCAATTAAGTAAACATCCTTCGTTGCCGAGAATGAACGATTTCATCAATGGTTCTTATTTATCGCTCTCGATTGTATTTTAAACATGTAAAGGAGAATCTCTTGCATTATAGAAGAGTCCCAAATTATCAGCTCTGAACCTTGACAGATTCGTCGAGCTCAAATGTTATGCAGTCAATGTTATCCTTCTTACAATCAATTGTAAAAATGATTACATTGAAAGTTTGTTTTAGTTTAAATAAAAAAAAAAATCAAAGAGGAAGTTCGTATAGTCTTAAATGAATTTAAAATAAAGTTTCAGGATAGGCATTCGAATGTGTTAGAAATTTCTCACCGGATTTGGTAACTTCGCTAAGAACAGAATTATCAGTGACAAACTGTGCGGCCGCTGGTGGCCCTGGTGGTCCCGGCAGCCCACGCGCACCTGCGCAAAGTATTAAAAACAATTCAGTTCAGTACACGGGGTAAGATAAGATAAGATAAGAATATTCTTTATTGTACCAGGAAAAACACAAACATGAAATGTTTACAAAAATGCAGTACAATTGGCGGCCTTATTGCTTATAGCAATTTCTTCCAGGCAACCGACGATGGAGAGTTGTAATTAAATGTCCAGAAATTTTGAGGGAGTTATAATTAATATACTCATTAATATTACCAATTTCATTGTGACACTAACTCTGCAATCACTTTGCAATGTCAGTTGTTTTACATGAATTTCGATTCTTGCTCTAGCGAATGTTCGAAACAGCTGACAATTTTTTCGCGACTTCAGAGTTGGGCCCGAACTAAAAGTTGTTTATATCGATGTGTAGAATAACCCCTTAAAGTTCTGCTGGACCTTTCTGCAATACCCTGTGTAGACGTACCTGCAATAAACCTTTCTATTACACCAACATAAATTCACAGCCCAACACGTTCGCAACAAAACTAATGGGTCACTCCGCGCTATCGGAGAAATAAAGATTTTCCAAACTATCGCCTGGAAATCTTGCAAACGGGCTCCCTTAGCATAAATAAGGGTCATAGTTGAGCATAAAATTTGATGGGCGAGTAAGTTTTCTTACCTTTATCGCCCTTTTCGGCGGGGCGGCCGTGCGCGCCCGGGAGACCGGGCGTCCCGTCTCGTCCGGAAGGGCCACGCTCGCCCTTTGCGCCATGTGGTCCTCGCAGACCCAAGTACCCCTGGTAACACAGTTATAAGCTCCGGCTGAAGGTAACACATAACGGCGTGTTACGAGGGTCAAGCCAGGCGCTTATTGCGTTAGGCCCCCCCAGCTTTATTATCCACACACTAAATTGGCCCGTGAAGGAGTCTGACAGATTTTATTTCGACTCCGCCACTTTGTTTTCACTTTTTGTTAGAGCACGCCCGGGCGGCTTTGTTTAGGTAAAAGATTAGGTTGAGTTGGGAAAAAGTCGGTGCGTAAAAAAGCGAACGTCCAGCTGTAAATGCCGTAGCTACATTACATTTTTATATGTCATTTGAAAGAACTACCTCCGTACATTTTTCTACTGAAATTGTCCTGTGCAAACAATGACATGAAACTAGGCTGAGGGTATAAATGAATCAATTCCATACGAAAGCTTTCAAGTACACTTTATCATAACAGGGAGTAAGCTCACTCATGACCCCTCAAGTAAATCGAGCATAGATTATGCGATCTTTATGTTCCGAGGGTCTACTGCGAACTGAACCATTCGAACTAAAAAGCGTCGCAAATAGTGATGGGCGGGAGAACGCTCTAACGTGAGGAGAACCAAAGATTGGAAAAAAGCGGTTAAAATCTTCATTGATATAATTTACATTAAAATAGTGCATCGGAGTGTTTCACGAATTACGCATTTTAAGTGACCCTATATTCCCCACTTTTAAGTACCAGGGGCCTAATTACGCACACCAAATCCTGTCGGAATCCTGAAGTTTGCGACAGCAATTAGTAAGGAAATTGACAGTAAGACGATTGGAATCGTTCTGAATTTAGTGTGTTTAATATAGAGGCTGGTTGGACTCTTCCGACAAAAAATCAAGTAATTAATTCCGAAAATAAATTAAGAAGAAGAAGAAGAAGAATGACATTTAATAATAATTTCAAAAGCTTTCGACTACGCTTAGTATGAGACATGCTTTTCACTCACCCGCTCTCCTTTGTCGCCTTTAGAACCGTGTAAGCCCCTCTCTCCCTTATTTCCGGGGTAGCCCCTTTCGCCGGGGGGCCCCACTGGGCCCATGGGGTCCCTCTCTCCGACCGCCACGGTAGACCCCGGATTACTTGACCCGTATAATCCCGTTGATTCCTGAATAGGACACGGTGACGAGAAAATTAGTCGGGGCAGTTTGAAATACAGGAATATTCTAGTTGGAAGGGAAGTGGTTGGTGTGTTCGTTTGAAAAGTATATCAATCTTATTATTAAAATTTGAATAAAAAGAAATTAAGAAAGCTAAAGCAGAACCAACAGAACTTCATATCATTTAATTTCTATCATCGTCAGATTGTTATCATAGTCAGATGGCTATCATGATCAAATTGCTATTAATTTTTTTTTATTTATACATATTGTATACTTTCGGTGGTCAATTTGTATGAAACAAAAGTATCCTTTCGCTAATTTGAAGTGATTTCAAAATCGATACTGAAGAAACGGTTTTCTGGTTTTCCGTTATCTCAATAACAAGTTTCAGAATGGTTCTATCATTGGGTGAAACGCCACTGTTCTAATACACTTGATAAAATGGCAAAAAAGCCTGGGGGCACAAAAATAAAAAATAAAACTTACAATCAATGCAGAACTAACAGCTCCTGGAGGTCCAGGTGGACCAGGTGGCCCTGCCAGTCCAGGGGTCCCATCTGACCCCGGCTCCCCTTTTGGTCCCATTTGCCCTTCTAACCCTTGCGAGCCAGTGTCTCCACGCTCCCCTCGGTCCCCTTTGGGGCCTACAGGGCCTGTTGCTCCCGGATCTCCCGGTTGACCCTAGAAAATGACAAAATCTATAGAATTGATTGATTAAATGAAATAAAGAAAGAAACACGTTTATTGGGACAAATCAACACATCACAGGAAAGAAAGGCATAAAAAGTCACACAAATACAAAGAAAAAACAAATCACATGAATACAAGATAGGACAAGGCAAAGACAGAGCGTCAGAGTGCGGTCTCCCTTGTCGTAATTGACTACACCTTTAAATACATGATCTCGATTTGAAGGTTGGCTACTGCTGGGCTAAAGTTATGAAATTATATTTACTGTCTCCCAAAAAAGTAGATTCTTAGACAGAGCATGAGGTCCGGAATTTACCATTTAAAGTTTCTTTGTGACATTTTTTTTTCTATGTTAGTGAGTGGCCTTGCTCACACCAGAGATGGAATATATGCCCAGGTACGAGCCTTAGAAAAAAAACGTTATAAACATCACTAAAAATTTAACCAATCTTGATATTTAAGAGACCACTGTACCAAAAGCACTACCACTGCTTTTTTAGCCAAACTTCATCGTCGAAAACCTTTCTGCTTAGTTTTAACGTTGACTAAGTTTTCAACGACAGTTTTCAGGTCATTGAATTTTATAACCAAGATGATAATTTATATGCATGGTATCCAAAATAAACTCAAGTTTCAGCACAAAAACTAAAGCCAGTTTTGCCACTATCCGTCCCACGAAAACAGACAATGGAAGGATAGATAAAGCATAAGATCTGCCTCAATTCGGCAATAAATGTTCCGTTCATTTCACAATGTCGGTTTCCCTTAGCCAAAATACCAAGTGATGAATTCCGTCCATTACTTCTGAGTGAGTCATTAGTACCGGTTCAAGGTCGACTCCGTGTTGCGTAACAACAGTGCGTTGCTTCGTCACGTTCCGACTTCAGTTTGCACGGAACAATAACCAACTTCAAACATTAGGAATTCCCAAAAAAGTAAAGAGCTTGGCTTAAAGTCGGAATTATTCACGTCGACGTGGTTTGTGGCAAAGCCGCCTTTTTGGTACAAATAATACTCGTATTTCAAACAAATGAACAGCACGCCATCAGCGGTCAGCGCGCCGTCACCGCCTCAGCATGAATTAATTTAATCTGCGCTTAAGCTACAAGTAACTAATTGAGGTTTCGAACCAAAGTAACAGCCGTCTGTATTTTTGTTGCTACACGCACAAAGGCAGATGACAGGCACAAATTATGAGGAAATGTGTCGACGAAAATAAACTGCTTTGTTCGAAAATTTTCTCATCATTTGCGTTCACAACTCTGCTCATTAACGACAGTTTCATGACGTTCCGTAACATGACCAATGTCATTCTCGTACCTCGTAATCAAATGCCTTACAGTTACATAAACAGAAATAGATTTAACATTACAAAATAGAAACTAGGAGGAAATTAGGGTATGATTGGTGAAAACAGGCAAGATGTTTTTTTTAAATGAAAAAAAAAAATTACAACATTATTAGTAGCAATTCAAAGCCTAAAGAAATTAGAATCCTAATTGATTTCTACTAAAAAGGACTGTTTAAACGGGGTACGTAGGTCTTAAAAGTTGGTGAAATCGAGCAGATGACAAAAAATCGTAACTCGGTCATCAGCAAATCTTCGTCATCTACTAAGCATAGGCCTCATCAAGGGTATTCACTACACTAGGCAGACGGGTTGGTTATCACAGTAAAGGTTGCGCTGCTGCCAACCTCCTAGATTTCGTCCTGGTGAACATCACATTTTCTACACTAGTAATGTATGCTGAGATGGAGCTCGTGTTTGGTAATCTCGGAAGCATCTCAGGCGTTTGGAGTCGGAGGTGGCAGATATTATCGTATGGTACCCGGCTGCTCTCGATTCTATGTCTCACATGTTCTCTTCACGATTGTTTTGTTTTTTTTTTGTTTTTCGTGAAGTTTGTTTCTTTACTAGGTTTTTGTGTGGCAATTTTAATAAATGACTTTTTTCTTTCTTTTAGTATCCCTTTCCCCAAATGTCTCTCGGTTACAAAATTTTTCTTTCCAAGAATACCCCTTTCCCACAATATCCCTTTTCCGTAAAGTCCCTTACCCAGAATGGCCAACCGAAAGCCACCCCAGAAATGGACATTTTGGGAAAGGGACAATAAGCACCGATATTCCAGATTTTGCTTATCTCGGAATCTTATCGTGGAATTGGAGTGGTCGTGTTCTCTCACCGAGAATCACACGGGTTATCAAAGTTGGTAAGACATAAATACTCACGGTTTTTCCAGGCGCGCCAGTCGTGCCGTCAGCTCCAGTTGGACCCTGGGGTCCAGGCGGACCTCTGAGGTCTGGCAACGCTTCGAGCAGCTGCGATATGTCATTGGGACTACACTTGCAGCTTGATGACATCATCTAAGGGAAATTTATTCATGTTAGACCAATCAAACACATTATGCTTGCATCTACAGGGTTGTTTTAAATTTTCAAAAGCCAACCGATATAATAATAATAACTTCCACACAACACAGTCACTTGTCCAGGTCCCAAACTAAGACCTCAAACTGTGCTATGATAGCCGGGCAAGGACATCACAAACATGGAAAT
The DNA here is from genome assembly GCA_947310995.1 of Yponomeuta cagnagella. Classification (NCBI taxonomy): domain Eukaryota; kingdom Metazoa; phylum Arthropoda; class Insecta; order Lepidoptera; family Yponomeutidae; genus Yponomeuta; species Yponomeuta cagnagella. The sequence continues at coordinate 12,740,410 of OX371277.1, forward strand.
ACACCGCGGAATCCTATACTGCGTGTAGCCCGACACGCACTTAGCCGGTTTATTGTACTTCGGGATTGGTTTCAAAATAAAAACACCCTCTAAGAAAGAAATATAAAAATACTACTGCGTCTTTAGCGTCTTTAGATCTACTAGCGGAAGATCAGCGCTAGCGTCTACTGCTTTCCAGCACATGCTGACTTAGAGCCTTTTTGCATTTGCCACGCCCATGCTACTGTGCATATTTTTTAATTTATTTAACAGAAATTCACAGCAAACAACAAGTTCTTAATAATTTTTATATGCAGCCTGCATTTTACTATGTAGGTTAGTAAATTATATTGTACTTATTTTAACTAATTCTAAAAATGTATTCTATTCTATTCAAACTAGGTACCTACATCAAGATCATTCTCAGCCATCCAAAGGCAGAAAAAAGTGACGTACCCTAGAGGAGGCTAATGCCCAACAGTGAACGAATACTGTCTGTCCAATTGCGTTGTGTTTTCTGGCCAAGTTTCGTGGAGGTACGATTCATGGTTTGTTGTGACAGTTCGGAGTACATTGCGTAAGAAGTCTTCCTGCTTCTTATTCCATGAGTTAATCGACTTGGCAATGTACGTCGAATTGTCATAGTGAGCCGCAGGATGTGGTTCTATGAGGCAGGTCCTTGTCGTCCGGTATGCGTTCAGTCACCAATTGGGTCAACCGACTCGTTTTTGTGGTAGTCATACGTGACGTAAATAAGTGAGTGTACGCATATACGGATATGACACGCTGTCGACTGCATTAAAGAGTGCTTGCTTCTTGTTGTTTACATGCTTCATGTTATTATTATTACCTATTGCCTTTCTTTTACGCTCTCTGTATGTACCTATACAGAGAGCGTAAAACAAAGACAATAGGTAATATACGCGTCAATTACCGCTGGCACTGTCTGAAAACCAGCGCTGAGAGCTCACACCCTCAGCACAATGCTGAGTCAGATGCCCTTTGTGGCAAATTTGATACACCACAGGATGCACTCTGACGCTCTGACTTTGTCTTGTATTATGTTGTATTTATGTGACTCGTTTTTGCTTTGTACTTGTTTAGGTTACTTGTTATGCCGTTTTTCTTGTAATGTGTTAATTTGTCCCAGTAAATGTCTTTTTTTCTTTCTTATCCAGTATAATTACCCGATTATTGTTAGTTATTCAATCTTTTTAATCTTTAGTGAATTTGTTTTCAGTGAATCGAAAGTAAACTAAACTCAATATAATTACGCTGTTTTTAAGAGTAGTTTGACTGGTTTATACAGTTCAATATTTAATAAAGAATACATATTTATATACCGGATTACAGCCTTTCAGTTCAGTTTTAATGGTGAATTGCATTATTTATCGAATAATTATTATATTTTCAAATACTGAATCGTCAGTGGTTGCTTCACTGTTAGCGAGTCGTATTAGTGGTACCTATTGCGAGTGGTATTGGTATTCACATATCGTAAGGAAACCCGAGTGTTTGAGGTGTTCACATACCTCAGCGCTTGAAATAGCCAAACTACGATGGGCACGAGAGAGTATATAGCCCTGCAGTTGGACGTATATAGGCTACATAAAAAAGTCAGTGCTTGGTATTTAACTTTTATTTCCCGAATGTCTTAGTCTGCCTCATTGGTTTAGCGGTAACATGGCTACGAAAACAGAGGCCATGGGTTCAATTCCCACTGGAGGCCGCCGTACTTGTACTGTACAAATGGTCTGAGTTGCGTGGCAGCGATTTATTTATTTCAAGCCCCAGTAAATAAGCTCTGATATTTTTAGATCCTTCCAAATCTAATAATCCACGTTCTTTGGAAACGCCTCCGCCTTTCTTTTATTTGTGCTACGTACCTACATCTTAGTAATATAATTTCCAGACGGAGCTCATTTTAGTTTGCCATTGTGGAATCACGCAATGATACCGAGTGTCAAGGCTAGACACTATATTAGGAGAAACGGTTTCAGCATAAGCCATTTGGCATATCTTTACGTGCCTTGGTGCTCGGTTTCAACGCAATAATTTTCTTCTTATTACTTATTGTTAACTGTTGGCTAGCTTTTTTAGGGTTCCATATCCGAAGTATGCCAAACGGGACCCTATTACTCTGCCTCAGCTGTCTGTCTGTCTGTCCGACCGACCTTTAAAGGGCTCTATCTTTGGAACCATAATAGGTAGTCAGTTGAAATTTTCACAGAATATGTGTTATTACGGCAGATTACCTTACAAGTAATAACATTTAAAAGAATTTAAAAAGCGGGGGTCTCCATACAACAAACGTGTGTTTTCGCCCTTTTCTGTTTATGCTCTATCGTCCAAACGGTAATACGTACAGGCGTCAAACTTGGCGTAATTGTGGGACTTATTATATATTCTAACTACAAGCAATAAAAACCGCCCAGGCGCGAGTACGGAACCCTCGGTGCGCGAGTCCGATTCACACTTGGCCGGTACGCGAGTGAAACGGGTTTTAGTACACTAGACATAGACATATACATCATTTATTGATAATATTCATTACAAGTCAAGGTGAAGTTACAGTAAATCACTAAGGGCTAATTTTTCATAGTCAGATGAAACTTAACTGAAAAATAAATTGTATGCTATCACTGTCTGAATCATACGGAAAGACAGTGACAGCATCAGTTTTTTTCTCCAGTCAAGTTTTATCTGACTATTGCCAAATCCGGTCTTACTCGATTATTTTTAGATCGCTATAACAAACACATGGCACGCAGAACTGATGGCCGATGGGGCCGAAAAGTTCTCGAATGGAGACCACATATCGGCAAGCACAGCGTAGGGCGGACGACCCGCCACAAGATGGACAGATGACCCCATCCAAGTGGCAGGAAGACGCTGGATGCAAGCCGCTTCCAACCGGTATTTTTGGAAATCCATGGAGGAGGCCTATGTCTAGCAGTGGACTTCTTGTGGCTGAATGATGATGATGATTACAAATTTATGTAACTAAAAATACCTGATAGAACGTGCATAGTATTTTAATCAGTAATATTATTTATTTTTAATTACGATTCGCGCGATAGGACTCTTGTCTCAACTATTCCATTGACTGGCTCGATTAACTACAAAGGTTAATTGTTATAATTGTTTCTCAAAAAACAATCGTCAGTTTGCAATGTACATTTAAATCATCTTATTATTTAATCATGCGACAAGATAGTGACAGCATGCAATTTATTCTACAGTTACACTTTATCGGACTATTGAGAAATTGGCCATGAGTGTGCAATAGTGAGTTATCTATCTTTCTACACGCCGAATTCAGGGAGGTTTATAAATGCAATCGATTTAAACTATCACTTTTAAGTATGGACGTGAAAAACAGAATGAAGAAATCTTCTCTCCAAAAAATCGTGACCTATTAGTACTGCCTCGTTGTCTATAAGAACAGTGATCCGTGAACCCGCGGCGCACACGCACCACTCTAGCTGGCATTGGTATGGTTTAATGGTTCTCACTGATTCGAGTTTACGTCGAGATATTTTTGGAAGATGCCTTTAAAAAAATTATCATAGTCTATAGCTAGGTATAAGACACGATCAATTTGCTATGAACTTCAAACCACCCAAAACTCATGGTGTATAAGTTGAGAAATGTAACCAAAAATAAATTTCTATCTTTGAATAGGTTGGTAAGTCCTTACGTTACGATGTGTCTCGTCTGTAGTGATTCTTCCGGGCTTCCCTAAAGAGCCCGGGGGTCCGGAAGGGCCCGCAGTGCCTTCGACGAGTGAACCCTTTTCAAACAGAGTAACACCCGAGTTAGTAAGTGAAGTGGCGTGTGCTCACAAAAGTTCTAAAGAATTTTGAGATTTAAATATAGTGCTTTAAGGTGTATATTGACGTGAAATACTAGTAAAATGGAAATCGATTTGAATCCGCAGCGGGTGCGTGATTAATGTCAATGCTCTCTGTCTCTCAGAGGTCTGAGCTTCGTAGGATTTCTTTATTTTATTTTATCAAGGTTTTATAAGTACCTGTAAATGTAAAATCCATAGAACATCTCAATAAAGCCGAGACGTCTTTATTTACGTACTACATTCCGCGTCAGAAGAATCCCACCTATTAAAAAACCTATCGTCAACCTAGGGTCAATGTTGAGGGTGATCGTAAATGTTTGATTATGTCAAAAGATGTGTAATTGCTGTCAGTGACATACGACGTTGAAGATAGAAAAACCCAGACAAAGTTCTTAAAATTATTGAACACGCCTAAATGCTTTAGTTCTCTAATGGAGTTAAGAGATAGACTTAACGTTTTTTCGTTTGTAAAAGTATATTTTTTATATTTCAATTTTGTGACCGCGCGTACTTTCGGCGAGACTAAAGCCTTACCTTACTTTTCTTAATTTTTCGTCGATAGTTTTCCTAAAATCCATTAAATGAATAAGGGCATTATCATGCAACCGGCTTTTGCCACGCTGCAACACACAGGCCTTTCTCAAAAGTGACATTTGTAACAAATATAATTATTTCTAGCTGAACATGAATGTGATTACATTCCTCTAATTGTAACCAGACTATGGAAATATTTATAGTTCAGCATAAACAAGTCACGAATAAACCAATATCAATGGCAAAAGCAAAACTTACGTCTCCTTTCTCGATCTTTTCTCCGGGCAAATCTGAAAGAATAATTTTATGTTAACGATCACATCTTTGTATCAATAAATTATTCCTGCAAAAAATATGTTGTATCTATGTATTAAGTAGGTACCTACTTATTCCAACAGCGGCAGTTTTTATCATAACAATAAAGGCGAATTGCGAGTGTGAAGCATTATTGCAGCGGTTTCTAAACTATTTAGGCTATGGCACGCTAACAAACCTCTTATATTTTGCGGAACCCTATTATTAAAATATAAGATTTAGGATTTGACTTCACTTCGGGCTGAAAACTTCTGAAGGTATAGTCACTGTCCAATACTCATCTAAAATAATATTTGTAGTTAAATAACTATTTGAGCTTCCAACAAAATATTCAAAATACAAAATATTCCGATTCAGTGACAAATGACAAATGTACGAGAAATTCACGGAACCTCTTAGACTTTTCCACAGAACTAACTTTAGGAATCGCTGCATTATTGTAGATAGATTTTTTTACCGAGGAATCTTCCTCTTCTTATAGTGTCGGTGAGATGTGAAGATCCGGGGTACTTGGGGTTATCCATTAAGTGCGTCACACTAATTTGGTGATTTTTTGACCCCTCCCACTTCCTTATCACAATTGGCCACATTTGTGAGACCCGCCCTCCCTTCCTAGTGTGATGTCACATATTTTGCAATTTTACGTCTAGAAATTATGAAATTAAAACAGCAGTTCCGAAATTAGTTTTATTTCCATTTAAATATTTTTTTTATATATTATCATCATCATATTGAAGAGTGGAAGAAATTAACAAAACAATAATAATTAATTACATTTTTGAAATTTCACAATACTAAGGACTACTCTCACTCCTTGTCAGACAATGTCACAATTTGTCGACCCCTTCCCCTCCTTAACTTGTGACGTACTTTATGAATTGTCCCTTATTGAGCTGAAGCTTTTTAATGGACCATCGTCGATATACGCGCCTGCTATTACCACTTCTACAAGGTAATCACTTTATCACGACATTGTCGACCAATAGCAACAAAAGAAGTGACGTGATCTCGTGTGTGATTGGCTTATTCATGTTCGCTAAACCTTCCTCCTCGAATGTTGACACACGTAATAAATTTGCAATATTGTAAAACCCGCATGTGGTTGTAATATTTAAAACCGGCCAAGTGCGTGTCTGGGCTCGCGCAGTTTAGTGTTCCGTAGAAAGAACGGGTTTTATTTGCTTTACAACTTCATCAACGTAATTTTCAATGGATTTTGTACTAAGTTTTCCTTTTGTAAGTTGGTCGCCTATTAATCGTAAAGCCTACTTATCTGTGATAGTTTTCCTTTTAAGTTTATGTGCTACTACCCTGAACTTTTTCATATAACGTCAATCAACCGTTCAACCAGGAGAGGGGGGTGGACGCCCTATTAGGACAAAAATTTGCGCTTTGAAGCATTTATGTCACAAACGGAACCCTAAATCAAAAAATTATCTTCCTGCACCTGAAATATTTTAAAACGACTTATCCAACGATACCCTTTGGTGTAAACGAGAAGAAAAAATTGTATCCTAATTTAGGTGTAAAAAAAATTAGAGATTTTATTCTACCGTTTTGTCCGCGTGATTTATATGTATGTCTATGTCAAATTCCAGCTTTCTCGCACTAATTGTCTCTGAGCTAGGCCGCGGACAGACAGACGGGCAGACGGACAGACAGACAAACACACGGACGGACATGGCGAAACTATAAGGGTTCCGATTGTCCGTTGTCGATTACGGGACCCTAAAAAACCCCGATAACTCCAAATATTGTTAATAGAACCTAAAATCTAAGTAGCAGAGACACACAAACGGCTACAATATTTTTTATTATTTTTCATTTTTACCCAAATGCCAAAAAGGAGGGTAATTTGTTTGGCTCTGTGTATGTATGTAGGTACGTATGTCCGATTTTACGTTCCCTATTTAACTCCCTGATCAATGGTAATATTTTGACTAAAAGGTTCTCAATCGATTCGTCGTGTTTGCGCGAGTGTCACAGGCCATATGAAATCAGCATAAACCCGAAAAATAAAATTAAGACAAAAATAAAAAAAAATAAAACTAACCAATAACAATAACAATAACCAACAATCCGACCACTAAGCAATGACTACTTAAGCAGGCGGGACCCAAATTCATCAATGTAAGTACCTAGGTTGGTCCTAGCAGTTAAGGGGGTCCAGGGAGTTACGAGCGCCACCGAGGAAAAAAAAATCACATCTTCTTTTTACAGATAAAATTTGCAAAAAGTGTCAGTGCAATCTATCAATCATGATAAAATTTGCAAAAAGTGTCAGTGCAATCTATCAATCATGATAAAATTTGCAAAAAGTGTCAGTGCAATCTATCAATCATGATAAAATTTGCAAAAAGTGTCAGTGCAATCTATCAATCATGTTAATACATGTTTTAGGACACACGGACAAAGAACCTAGGATCACGAACCTGAGACTAGATAGCATTTAAGCCAAAAACGGCCGTTTCTGGCGTTAACGCTCGTAATTATGAACTGCCTATTTGTGGATGTCTGTTATTGGCCTTGTGAACTGTTTCTTTATTATTGTAATCAAATTGTTTGTTTTGCTGTTGATATCCTTAATAAAATAAAATAAATAAAATGCTATCTAGTCCTAGGTTTTTTGCCTTAGGTTCAGGGCCATGGGTCCTAAAAATCACTATCAAAGTCGTCAAAATATAAGAAGCCCGTTTTAAAAGCTACAAAAACCATAGAATCTAACCTAGTTTGAGATCAAAAACATTAGAAATCTAAACTATGAGTAACTTTTCGGGCCACAAAATGTGTTGCGTTAAATAATATGCCGGAATATGTGTCTTTTTCTGTATTTGTTCGAGTAAATCCAAAGTAAAATGCATTTTTGTGTAGCTGTCACAACGGGCTTCTTACATTTCGACAACTATAACATGATTAAGAGATTGCGCTGACACTTTTTGCAAATTTTATGTGTAAAAAAAGATCAAAGATCTCACGCGTGCGCTGTCCTTGCTCAACATGGTGGCCGACCATGTAGATATATTTTACTGTAGTCTGAGCGAGTTCAAGAGGGCCATAATTCGGATTTTAAGTTAAGGACTTATTTTATCTAACTCTATCGCATTAGGTAATACACCTGTAATGATAGATGTTAAGTGGTGATACAAATAAAAAAAAAATAAAAAAAAATGTTTTTTTTTTCTTCGGTGGCAACACTAGTTGCTCCCGGGAACCTTGTTCGTTATTTTTTATATCTGTTTTTTTATAACAGTTGTAAAAATTGGTCGCTACGAAGTGAGGAGTCCAAATAAAATGAGAGGATTTTCTTACACTACGTATTTTTGTACAATACGACTTCACTCGTTCGTGGGTACAGAGAACTTTAATTCTTTTAAGTCTTTAGCACTTACATTAATGAACAAATTGATGCTCTACTTACACGGAGACGAGTGTGAAACAACAGCCAAACGATTTTCTTCTGGATTAACCTAAAAACAAAAAAGACATAGTTAAAAATACGTCATTCAAAATACGTTATATACAACCGTTATGTTGAACCACTCAGTTTTTCATTAGCAAATACTTCAGAAATATTTCGTTAATAATTTTCGGCCAGAATCTATTTGTGTTTATCGAATTCGAATGTCTATTTGATTATTTTGAATCGGATGAGGTTTTATTGACTTTCCGAAGGTTCTGCGGTTTTCAACGGTTGAAATGAAAAACGAAAAATACTTTTACAATAGAGGTTTTATTAGAAACGTCCTTAATAAAACGTCCTCATTTCAGTACTGACAGTACTGCCCGTCCTAGTTGAAAGCCAGTATGATTAATTCTTTCGTCTAGCAGCGATATCACGTCTGATTACTATGTCGGGGGTCGTGGGTTTGATTCCCCCCTAGGGCCGTCGTACATTTGCACAAATGGCCTCAGTCTGAGTGTATTCCTATATTTGTGATATCTTTGCCGCTTTATCATAGCACAGGGTATCCTATTTTGGGACCAGGACAAGTGTGTTGTGTGGAAGTAATTGCTATTACTATGACTAAAAACCACTTTAATAGCATTATTAACATTGCCACTCGTCGAAAATTTTACCTATAAGACACTAATTGCCGCGGAATAATGGGCTTTTTTCGTGCCCAAAAGCCGTCAGACTTAATAATTATTTACTTTTTTGCTTCACGGAGATGACTTTGTATGTAAATAAACAACAATAAAGGCGGTGGTAGCCTAGTGGGTAGAACATTGGACTCGGAAGCGGGAAACCCAGGTTCGATTCTCAGTGCGGGCATATACCTATGACTTTGTTTTCTAAGCTATGTACATTTGTGAAGTTATAGTTGCAATACCAATCGCTAACCGTGAAGGAAAACATCGTGAGGAAACCTGAGTGCTTGAGCTATTCATATACCTCAGCGCTTGAAATCGCCAATCCGCGGTGGGCACGAGTGGTGATTTAGCCCATACTCTCTCCCTGAGAGAAGGCCTGTGCCCTTCAGTGGGACGTATATAGGCTGCTTATGCAAACAGTTTGTATTATAAAGTGCTGTGTTTTTATTAAGTTTGATTGTTGATTGATCTTTGTAAGTAAGAAAAATCGCTTCGTTCGACCTGGGACTCTTGTAGACCAATTGAAGTAAATAGACTCTTTGCAGTGACTATACGGGAATTTTGGAGCAAAAATGTACGTTAACGTTGATCTTTACTTGACGGTACCAAACTCATGCCAGAACATTTTCTGTTCATCGCTTAATAAAACAACCTTTAGATGAAGGAACTCACACAGTTAATTTGTGTCATTATAGTAGCAATACCGCTCGCTAACAATGAAGGTAAACATCGTGAAGAAACCTGAGGATCTGAGGTGTCCACCATACCTCAGCGCTTGAAATTGCCAATCCGCTATGGGCACGTGTGGTGATTAAGCCTATACTCTCTCTCTCTCTCTCTCTCTCTGAGATAAAACCTGTGCCCTACATGGGACGTAAGATCTTTGATTGAAAATAGTTTTCTAACACTTACAATATTTTTAAACAACCAATCCAATGATGTCCCACACCTAGGGGTAAATGAAAAAAAAAAACATCTCTAATTTAGGAGTAGGAGAGGTACATTAAAAAAAATATCCTACCAATTTGGCAATGTCATTAATATGTATGTCTATGTGAAATTTCAGCGTTCTAGTACGAATCGTCTCTGAGCTAGACCGCGGGCAGACAAATAGACTGACAGACGGACGGACATAGCAAAACTATAAGAGTTTCTTGTCGACTACGAACCCTAAAAAAGCCCGTTCCCGTGGCGTGCTTGTCGACCACCAGTCGACAGCACGGCACCAGGTTTTTATGCACTAATGTTGGAGTCACTAAGCTTAAAATAATTCAAGGACTACTTTAGTACCCAGCCTTATAGCTCCTAAGATTTTTCCAGACAAGAATACTTTACAAAAATTGGATGTTTGTCGAGTAAAAAGCCGGGATCCCAAGTTCCAAGGTCTTTTAAACGCAACAAGATTAAACCCATCCCACATACCTACACAGAAGTCGAGGGTAAATTCAGAGTCGAGTCACGCCCCGTCCGCCCCCGCCAAAACCATCGAATTCTCGACGATACATTGATAAATAATTCATACGGAAGGATACCGACTGTCGATATTGAAACAATCCTCTTTGTTTGCCTTTTCGGGCTGCAGCTTAAGGGTTGGATCGGAAGACAGTGCTTCCGTCATAATCATAATACCGCACAAAACACTTTATTTTTGGCAAAAACAATTAGATCGTTAACTTTAAGATTATAAGGATATAGGTAATGTACCTCACTTGAATAGGGATCGAAGGATAGATTGTGGTCTAATAACGATCAGTATAAGCAGTCCAAAAGCAGATCCTTCTCTGGGCTGAATTAACATCCATTTCCACAGCAAATTGCTACTACGTTCGTTGAGCTACAAATAGTCGTTGCCCATTCCAATATTTATATTTCTTTATGTTTGTTTGTTAGTTTGTTTACATAAGCAGCCTATTTACATCCCACTGGTAGGCCACAGGCCTTCTTTCAGAGAGAGAGAGTATGGGATTAATCACTACGCGTGCCCACCGTGGAATGGCGATTTCAAGCGCTGAGGTATTTGAATAGCTTAGACACTCAGGTTTCTTCACGGTGTTTTCCTTCGCCGTTAGCGAGTGGTTTTGCTTTTATAACTTCACAAATGTACATAGCTTACTAAACAAAGTCATAGGTACATGCCCGCACTGGGAATCGAACCTGAATCTCTTGCTTCCGAGTCCAATGTTCCACCCAACCACTAGGCTACCATTGCTCTCGTTTGTTTGTTTGTTTGTTACGCTTTATTGCACAAAAAATATCTTCATATCGTCTAGGGCCACCAACATGTATCAAAAGTATCCTGAGATAAATTGATGACTTAATATGCATGAGCAGATCTTAGATCCATTGCAAGAAACAAGACTTGTGCTGAGCAGATTTTAGATCCATTGCAAGGAACAAGACTCTATCTGAATAACCAAGCGTGTCAACTTCAAATTGGTGATTTCTTTCAAGTGTAAGCGCGGTGGGCACGTTTGGTGATTAATTTCATACTCACTCTCTTTTTGTCTCTGTTACGCCTATGTCAAGCAGTAGTACACATATCATCATCAGCCGTTTGACGCTCACTGCAACACATAGGCCTCCCTCAAGGTTTTCATAAGCATAAGGGGTTATACCATAATCGCCACGCTTGGCAAGCGAGTTGGCGATCGCAGTATGTGGTTGGAATCTCAGCAAGACGCTGCTGCCCGTCTGCGGGTAATTTATTTCCATAGTCGCCTTCTACGACATCCACGATAGGAGACGGAGTACACATACAGTTTACAGTACACATATAAGCTACTTCAATATCTTAAGGGTGGGCATTTAATACCTGTGTTCCCGTTCAATATTTGGTAGCACAGTTTACTGGACTATTTTGGATTTGAACCTCAGCAAACTACGTGAAAAGTGGAATATTCGAGCTATTTCAGACGTTTTAAATGTTTGCCGGAAGTTGACGGATGGAGCGTATTACATACTGTTGGTTTAGGCAACTTAAGTGTTCTTACGTTTCATCTTATTTTGTGTAAAGCGTCCTTTTGCAGGCTTTTCTGGCTGAATAAAGCATTAAGTTGTGTTTTCAGTCCGTGAAGGGTAAAAGAAAAGAAATAAGTGTTGTTTCTCCTTTGAAACAAGAATTAGCCTTCGGGGTAATATTCTGAAGATGACTTAATGTAGCGAAGCCTACGGGAGTTACTGGGATAATTTTCCACAAACATTTAGAAACAAAAAAGGAACTTTCTTTCCTCATCCAACAATGTTTACTCAAAGCGGTAATACCATTTTGCTTCTCGCGATTAGACCCGTTTAATATATAATTTGGTGTGGCGCCGGATTAAGAATAACGTCACTCCATTTCCTTCTTTGGATGTTGCAGAAGGCGACTAAGGAAATACATTACCAGGAGACGGGCAGCAGCGTCTTCCTGAGATTCCAACCGCATACTGCGATCGCCAACCCGCCTGCCTAGCGTGGCGATTATGGCAAAACCATTCATGGTTAGGAAAATCATGAGGGAGGCCTATGTTTTGCAGCCATCACAAATGGCTGGTGATGATGATGAATATATAATTACTAGCTGACTCGGTAAACATTGTTTTTTTGCTTTGCTTAATTTAGTCAGTATAATTTATGTATCGTAGATTTCTTTGTCGTAGACCTAAAGTGACAGATGTGGTGGTTAATTCTTGATTACAGAACAACAAAATCTCTTTTTATATTGTAAACATTATAATTATAAAGGGGACCCAGTGGGCTGACTACCGCCACTGAGGAAAAAAAAATCATATCTTTTTTTACAGATCGAACTTTCAAAAAGTTTCAGTACAATCTCTCAATAATGTTACTAGTGATTTTTAAGACGCGTGGTCGTCGATCTAAGGCAAAAAACCTGGGACTAGATAGGAATTATGCCATAAACGGCCGTTTTTGGCATAATTCCTATCTAGTCCCAGGTTCGTGATCCTAGGTAAAGATAAGATAAGAATAATCTTTGTTGTATACCGGAAAAAATGTTACAGAAACAGCAGTGACAAAAGAAAAGATACAATTGGTGGCCTTATTGCTAAAAGCAAGTTTCTTCATCGTGGGTCCTAAAAATCACTGTTAACGTGATTGAGAGATTGTAAAGATAATTTTTCCAAATTCGATCAGTGAAAAAGACATGTTTTTATCTCGCTTGTTGGCGCTAGTGTTACACCCTGGAGTCCTTCTTCCATTAGTGGCCTTCCATTACATTCGTTCATAATACCATTTAAATCTCAATAATGGTGATACCTATTTTTAGAACCTACAGCCTAGAACCTAGGTTCAATAACCTAAGACTACGACTGCGAATCGATTTCTGCTAAAAATGGCCGTTTTTTGCAAAAACGCTTTGAGGATGTCACACACTAGCTCGGTGGCGGTTGCATTTTGTATGGACAACCACCGCCACCGCCACTGCGTTGCTGTGTTTTATCCCTTAAAGTTGTCGGATATGGAGCGTCGGTTCAAGACTTCATTTTCGTTGCTGCCTCTAGTAAGCACCTTCTAGTCATGTTTAGAATTGATTAGATTAGATTAGATTAGAACACTTAACTGACTTGACTTGATTGACTGTGCAAAAACCCTCCTTCGGCCCACTTTGTCTCAACCTCAACCTTTTAGTGCTTAGTGTTTTAAAGTCGGTTTTTATTTTTATTAAAATTTTTTTTTAGATGCATCACTGCAGGGTAGGAGCCACGTCTCGGATATAGACAGAGAGCAAAGGCCTAATTATACATACGAAATCCTGTCGGGATCCTGACGTTTTCAATAGCAATTATTAGTATGAAATTTGAAAGTTAGACGATTGAAATTGTTCATGATTTGGTGGGCGTAATATACGAGGTGGATTTAATCACCAAGCGCTTAACTCCGGATTCACTACTTCAATTGGGTGCCTTTAAGGCAATTCCCATATAAACGTAGATAGTTTGGTTTTAACCTACATTTGACTTACTGGATTACAATGAAACTTTACCTGTAGTTATAAGGACACACACCAAGGTTTGACCGTACTTAAAATTAAAAACAAATAAAGATAAAATTGGAACCCTACCGCCGTTTCATAGGAAATTTCAAGAAAGCTCAAATCTTTATTTGATTAGTTTATTTGCAATTCTAAGCTTGATGAAACTTCGATCTGTTTTCTCTTAATGCATTCGTAAAGTTTAGCGATTCGTACTCGCCCACCAAGGGTTCCGTACAAATTTATAGGTGCTTACATATTATAAATAGTTCAGGAATCTAGTCTCGCAGTTTCTTCCAAGCTTTTCCCGAACGTCAAAGTTTATTTTTTATGATTTAATTACAATACAGTTTTCAGATTTTTTACCTGTGCTTGTAGTATGAGGCGATATTAAAAACTAAATTTCACAGCTCCAGGTCAACAGAAAGTACCCTATAAATTTTGATTCCCTTAAGTGTCGAAATATACGTATTTTGCGGCAGAAACGGCCGTGTCTTTTTTTAAGTTAACTAAGAAATCTGATTTTTTCACAGCTTCAAGGGACTGTAGATTTGTGTATATGGTTTTAATATCAACTCGATACCTCCATGCATTTCGGACGGCCGGACAACAAAGTGATCTTATAAGGGTTCCGTTTTTTTCGAAGGACGGACGGACAACACAGTGATCCTATAAGTATTCCGTTGTTTCCGTTTTTTTCGAAGGACGGACGGACAACACAGTGATCCTATAAGGATTCCGTTTTTTTCGTTGTGAGTTACGGACCCCTAAAAAGACTCTGAGGTTCTCTCTACATTTTTTCCGACCTGTTTTTGTTCTCTACTACTTCTATAGGTTCAATGCGTATGCTGTCTAACCTTTACTTTTTTTTTGTAAAGTCACCCGTAGCATAACGGACTTAAAGTGCAAGCAAATCAATATTAAGGTCAAATATTGTAAATGAAACGAGATTCTTACGATTTTGTCTTTATGCAAACACAATAGGATATTTAATATTGCAGTACTTTCCTATCTGTGAGTTTAAAAGTACTACAATATTATGTACGTTAGAAAAAATATCAAAGACTTCGAAAATGTTGGTGGCCACCATAATGTTAATACTAGAAATAAACATAAATTGTCATTTCCACTATTTAGACTTGCAAAAGTTAACACATCCTTTATGGGGCACTGTATAAGGTTCTACAACAAAATTCCTCAAGATATATTAGAGTTACCTCCAACGCGATTTAAAAAATGTGTTACGCACATTCTGTGCAAAAAGGCTTACTATAAGACAAAGATGTTTGGCATTAAACAGTAGATTAATATTATTTAAAGGACGATTGTGACTAGTGTTCAACACATTCATGACTAATATTTTAAGTTGAAAACTCTGTTAATTAAGTTAAAACGTGTTTTGAAAAGAATAAATGTGGAGTCTCTTTGTTAGCTTCTTCTCCACATAATCCATTAATTGTGAAACTAACAACTTTGACGTTCATTAAGTAAACATTCTGTTTTTACAATGAATAAAAATATTTGAATTGAACAATATTGCCATCGATACCGAAATTACATTGCATAACAAAAAAGTCACGCCTGTATCTCGGAGGGGTAGGCAGAGACCAGAGTTTGCCACTTGCCATGCTCCTAACAGACCTCTGTACCAAAACTAGAAGAAAATAATCATACAAATAAACTCAAGACTGTACCCGGAGGGGTAGGGAGAGACCAGGGTTCCCCACGTTTTTTATCGCGGATTTCCTTTAACGCCATAATCAAATAACACTAAATCTACGGCACATAACGATTTCGGTCACGGAATCCCGATACTCGATAAAAGTTATACCTCAAAACGATACGTAGCTTATAAATTATTTATGAAAAAATCCCTTACGGAATCCGTTGAGTTTTTACCTCTCTGTGGGGAAAGGAGATACAAATACCTCCTTTGTTGTCATGTGAACAAGACGGCTTTTCTTACGGCCGTCCCCTGCGGACAGGGTTTCGTGAAAACTTCTGACTACAAAGTGACAATGTCAACGAATAACCTATTTACAAACTGCTTAAACTTTTATCAATTAATCAGCCCACAGCCGTCGACTGCTGGATATAAGACTCCCCAAGGCATGCCACTTCTTTCTGTCCTGGACCATCATTACCCAGCCACTACCAGCAATCTGTTTGGGTCATGCATTCTGTGGTTTCCTCTCGAGAACCTTCGTTTTCTATCAGTTGTCGGTTCTTCGTATTAGGAACTTAATAGTTTTAATTTAATAGGTTCAAGTTCGATCTAAATCAGTTATGGACGATTCCTACAAGAATAATTCAATTTCAATTCAATTCAATTTATTGCGATAAATTACAGTAAAAAGGTCTTAGGTATGTATTATTCATACAAGTATTAAGTAAGTATTATAATACAAGATTATTTAAAGAGACTCAGAATATAGCCCGTTTCAAAGCACCTTGATTTACTTCGAATCGGTGGACTAGTCCTACCGTCTTTCTCTACATTTCAAAAAGTCAAAAAAGTCAAAAGTAAAAAAGAAAATATTCAAAGTAACACAGAAACTGTAACTTATTGAACGTTACAAAAATAAATAGGTGTCCGTTTTAAAGTCTAGATCATTTGGAGAAAAAACGGACAAAACAAACTCCAAACTTAGTCTTTTCAAACATATTTCTTAATTAACAGAGTTTACATGTCATATCTTCTAAAAAGCTAGTACTAGGATGCATTGAACTGGCTTTAATTCCACACATCTTTATCATCTAAATAATCCTTAATGCTATAATAGCCCCTTTTGGCATAAAGTGTGCTTTACACATTTTTTGAACCGCACTTCAGGCAAGTTTATTATATCTTCAGGGATCTTATTGTAAAAACGTATACAATGCCCCATAAAGGATGTATTAACCTTTGCCAGCCTAATTATTGGGAAAGAAAGTTTATGTTTACTTCTAGTATTTACATCGTGTTGGCTACCTACGGTTTTAAAATTACTTATATTTTTCCTGACGTACATAATATTCTCATAGATATACTGACTAGCCTAGCCAGACTTCAGCTCCATAAGCCTTAATCGGCTAGAGCTTATCCTTGGACTCGATTTAAACATTTTATATCAAACCATAGTGCGTTCTACCGAGGTACATTTATGATTCATTTGATTAAATGAAGTAAATAAATCCGTATGTTTCAGTATGTAAATAGCCACAATTACTTACCAATATGGGTTGATTCAATTAATACACTTTTGTTGTAATAGAGTTCGTGAGGTCATCCCTAATAACCGTACAATAAACCATAAATCCGGCGTGAGTGAGGTTGGGTATGTCATACCCGAGAAGTTTTCAAACGCAGATTATTTTATGTTGTTATTGCCATTAAAGTCCTGACGTTTCAGAAGCTAGAGGTAAGGGTGCAAGGGGCTACATACACCGTCGAGTTTAGTGTTGCGCCGCCGGTGACGGCACACACACACACACACACAAACACACACACGCACGCACACACATACACGCACGCAAACATGCACGCAGGCACGCACGCACGCACGCACGCAAGCACTCACGAAGGCACGCAAGCACTCACGAATGTACGCACGCACCCACACTCACACACACATACACACACACACACACACACACACACACACACACACACACACACGATATACGATTTGCAGGTGTAACTCTAAATTATGCTATTATACATAATCTCATAAGACTTTCTTTTTTCGTTCCTTTTTTAACAGACTTCAAAAAAGGTGGAAGTTATCAATTCGACGCGTATATATATATTTTTTACTATGTTCTCGCATAACTATATCAAATCTTAACCGATTGAACTGATGAAGACTTTCAGAGATGGAGAACGGAACTCTTCAATGCTCTTCAAAGCAGTAAATGCTTAATGGGGCCCATCCTTTACTTTTCATAAAAAAAAGCATAAAAGTAGTTTCTCGGTAATTTGGCTTTCGGAGATCGAAATTGAGAACTTCAAATTTTAAAGCAACAAATTAAGTAAGGTGAATATAGTTATAAGGGACTTCCTTATTTTTTTTCCGCTTCCCCACTAATAATTTAAAAGTACTTTTTTTAATAAAAAATAAAAACCTTTTTATTTTTTATTATTTTTTTTAGAACAACACACTGTTATTATGTCGATTTGCCATGTAATAATTTGCAATTTCGTTTGATTTTACATGAAAAGAAATACAAAAAAATACAAGTTTAGGTAGTTTATTAAACTTGTATTTTTTCGAAGAAAATTAGGCTCTTTTTTATTTCAATAAAAAAGGACGCTCTTTGCGAAATTTTTTATTTAACGCTGTGCATTAGTATTTTATGTACTCATTTTGTTGATTAATATACTATATGTCTCTAGTAAAAAATGATAATTGCACAATCATAGTGTCAAAAACTTAACATGTTAGTTTCGGGTATCTCATACCCACCTCAATGCGCTGGTGTAACACTCAGCTAATTCACGCCGGGTTAAAAAGTAATTTATCAGACAAAAGTTCTCCGACATCAGATATTGATGGATTCACTTACAGTTATGAACGGACTAAATTATTTTTTATAACTTTTCAATATTAGTCAGTATTAATCTAGTACATTATATAACTACAGAACAAAATGGAATCGAGGCTTAGCATAATGTGAAGTCGTGAAAAATCTGCCCTGTATAACGCCCATCAAATACAAGGGAAGATCAATATTATCAAGGAATCGATAATTTTGGGGCTCCATGCAGTAACAAAAATCATTACCAAAATTATCAAAAGACTGGTCTAACACTTTTTGCAAACCCGATCCGTAAAAAAGATACGATTTTATTTCATTGGTGGCGCTGGTCACTGCATGGAATCCCTAAAACAAATATCTCAGGATTTGCGCTAAATTTGGCTACATCTATGGTCCTTTTATTTATTCGTTTTGTCTGTTGTGTATTTAGTTTTCTTTCTGTTGTGCGTATTATGTTACTTATCTGCTTATTTTGTCTCGGCGATGTATCTTGTTGCTATAATAAATGTATTTTTTCTTCTTCTTCAATTATCCAGCTGGTTCAGACAAGCCAATACACCAATATCTGCTATATATGATTTAAATCTTTTGGCAACTAAATTGGATAGGTTAATCAAATACTCAGACGCTCTAGTGAAATATAGTAACGGGAACAAATTTTGGTGTTCATTAGGAGTGAAGTTTCAATAAACCTTAATTCCGGATTCACTTAACTGAATCCGGGTAAACCTATAAACCTAGGGGTCCGTGGGGCCATGAGGCGCGTAATCTTTACAAACAAATATCTATGCGCCTCATCGACTTGTCAGGCGACCCTAGACCTACCTCGGTCAGCGTATCAGCCTGGCCATCCAGAGGGGTAATGCTGCCAGTATCTTGGGAACTCTCCCCAACGGCAGCGGTCTAGAGACAATCTTTTATATATAGATAATATTTATTGTAAATATGTAAATATGAATTTTGTTATTTTACTAGTATATTATAATTAAAATTAATTATTTATTAGCATAAAAAAACCTAATAAACATATTCACCAAATAATAAAATTAAACTCGTATTGTTTATAATTACTATTGTATTGTTTGTAATATGTCATCATCATCATCATCAGCCATTTGACGCCCACTGCAGGACACAGGCCTCTCTCATGGTTTTCCGAACCATGAAGAGTTTTGCCATAATAGCCACGCTTGGCAGGCGGGTTGGCGATCGCAGTATGCGGTTGGATTCTCAGGAAAATGCTGCTGTCCATCTCTTGGTAATGTATTTCCTTAGTCGCCTTCTACGACATCCACGGAAGGAAATAGAGTGACGTTATTCTTAATCCGGCGCCATACGGCCAATTGTAATATGTATTGTAATTATTACGTATTGTTCCGGGTGCCAAAGAACAAAAATTGAAACGGTCCCAACTGAAAATCAGTTTTGCTGGTGAAGTATTGTTCACAGCACCCACCAGTAATGCATGTTGAGTTGGTGACCCCTTTTGTTGCTACGGAGCTCGGAGGCACAATGTCCTCATTTATACTCTTTATTGCACACCATACATTATAAAGATACATGAAAAATCTTAAATACGAGTATCTAAGTTGTATAGTATACAACTGGTGGTCTTATCGCTAAAAGCGATCTCTTCCAGGCAACCTTAGATTATATTTTTTTTAGGGTTCCGTACCCGAAGAGTACCAAACGGGAGCCTTTAACTAAGACTTCACTGTCCGTCTGTCTGTCACCAGGCTGTATCTCATGAACGGTGATAGCTAGACAGTTGAAATTTTCACAGATGATGTATTTCTGTTGCCGTTATAACAAAAAATACTAAAAACAGAATAAAATAAATATATAGGGGGGGGGGCTCCCGTAATTTTTTGCCGTTTTTTGCTTGATATTAATAACGGCCACAGGTAGACGCTTGACCTCACAGAATATTTAGTTCTATATTTGCTTCAAATATAAATAAATAAATAAATATTTAAGGGTGGCTCCCATACAAAAAACGTGATTTTTTGCCGCTTTTTCTCGATATTTGTATCTAATGTTGTATGGTACGGAACCTTTCGTGCGCGAGTCGCACTTGGCCGGTTTTTTCTCGTTGTTGTTGTAATTAGGTATATAAATTAGGTAATTTTTATGTGTGTGCTTTTGTGGCAATGTTAATAAATGTTTTCTCTCGTCCTTTCTTTTCTTCCTAGCCTCAGTATGCTCTATATTCGATCATCATCACACGAAAAATAGGTCGAGATATTTTTTCCATTAATTGTTCGAGATAAAAATCGGTGAACAAATAAAATACCCAGAGCCTCCCAATTTTGTTACGTTATTTATGAACCGAAAACATGCGAATCGCCCATCCCATTAAAAACACAGCATTTTTAATCAGTTTCAGTTACGTCCCAGGCGGACATACTTCGTCCAGATAGGGGTTGTATTAGACAAGGGTGCGTCCATGCAGTCACCAAGAAATGTTAATGAAGTGAAATAGTTTAGTGTACTGTACTGTACCGTACCGTGCCGTACTGTACCGTACCGTGCCGTACCGTACTGTGCCGTGCCGTACCGTACCGTATTGTACTGTACTGTATTGTATTGCATTGGTATATGGTACTTGTTTGTCTCGATGGTTTGTGCCGTGAGAAAATCAGTGCGGTGCGTAAAAAACATGCAAACCTACAGCCTGAGGCCGTTTTACCACCGTGTCACTTTCTTATTTTCTTATGTTTTGTCCCGTGTTTTGCCTTGTCTGTCCGCACCCGAAGGGTGCCAAACGGGACCCTATTACTAAGACTTCACTGTCCGTCTGGTATTCTGTTGGTCTGTCCATCTGTCTGTCTGTCACCAGGCTGTATCTCATGAACCGTGATAGCTAGGCAGTTGAAATTTTAACAGATGATGTATTTCTGTTGCCGCTATAACAACATACACTAAAAATCGAATAAAATAAATATTTAAGTTGAGCTTCCATACAACAAACGCTGTCTAAAGACAGCGCTCACCATCTAGCGGCCATCTATGTAACCTTCACAGCGCCGATGTCATGTTGTTAAATGTCAATGTTAAACGCTTCTTGTTGATTTTTGTAGATGGCGCTGTTCTCAAATTAGATATTTGTCTAATATTGTATAGATAATAGTACGGAACCCTTCCGACATGCACTTGGTCGTTTTTATATTTTTTATAAATAGCTTTATTGATTATACATATTATGAGTTACCTATTCCTACGCAAACAAATTTGCTGGCATAGGTAATATTATAACTAACACATTGGCAGAATTGTGTTAGTTTGATTGGGACTGATCGTGAGGCCAGGCTTGTCTTAGTTCCATATTCACTTCTTACTGGTTCAGATGTGAATTTGTACACGTATTGGGAGTTGCACTGGTTTATTAGAGCTCATGCTTAACTCTAAGGTAACGATAAATATGCCATCAATTTAAAAAGATATGAATCTCTACTGTGCTGTTAGTTTTTTGAACAAAATAAAAAAAAATCGTATATTCGATTTTGTTATAATAATAGTGTTTGCGCAACAGCTTTTTGCAATTACTGGGGCGAATGTTTCGTAATATTATATTAACAACTTTTTATGCTTTGTTTGTGGATTAAACTGTGCGCAAATGCAACTGCAATTTAAATTAAAATCAACAAAAATTGCAATTTTCATTTCGATCCTTTGATATTGACGCAATTTGGAATGAGGCTACTTTTTCAGCTTTCAACTGATTTATCTTTGAATAATTTGTGAGTATTTATATTTTGTTTGCCGGTCACGCGACAGTTGACGTATTTCAGTAAAGTTAGGACTTAGATTGATCGGTATTTTAGTTATTCATTGACCGGCATTGGTGACCTGGTAGGAATATTACGTCCCAAGGTCTAACTGAAATGACAGTAAAATTGAAGCACAGGCAGGAATAATAAAATATGTCTCTTTTTATTACAGCACTGGATTGATAAAGATACAACGTAAATACAAATCTACTAAGATTATGTGTAATTTGATGATCTGCCTCAGGAGTGGTGTTTTTGTGGCATATTCTGTCTCTCGATTAGGCCACTTAACTCTACATAAATCACGGTAGCACTAAATCATCGATTGGACCTTTTGGGAATTGTTTTCTGTACATTCCTTTGTTAACTGCGAATAATTTTATTTAAATTCACATTGTGCCTGACTGTACCGTCGATTAAAAATCTACAATACAATAACTTGCTATATATTCGCATTATTAGTCCCTGGTCTCCGCCTACCCCTCTGGGATACAGGTGTGAGTTTATATATTTATGTATGTATTCGTAAAAGAAAAGGTACATCGTGGTTTTAAAATAAAAAAAACATGTTTGGCCATTTAAATCTTCACCTATTAACATCGCTTTAATCAAATGCCTTGATACCAGCTAGCTCAGTGAAAAGAATTGACTTTTAACTAATGCGTAACATAATCGATTACTTTCTACAAATCTCTACAAAAGCAATCGATTATGTTTTGTAAAAACCGTTTATTATCGTTTTTCTAAAAAACTGTTTTTACCGGTTTTCCTATAACAAGGTCACATCACGAATTGAAACAATATAAAAGTTATACTCACAGCGCGGTGCGTGACGAACGACGTGCGCCCTTGGCTGAGGCGCGCGCTGACCTTCGCCGGTGTATCCTCATCCTCCCTCCGAGGATCGAACCAGCCGAAGGCGGCCCCCACCACCAGTACCGCGCCCAAAACCATGAGGGCCAAAAACCCAGCTATCGCCGCCTTTGTGGTCTGTGATATCACCATCGCCATCTTGAGTCCTTTAGCACTCTCACCCGACAGTCATGATGGACTCTTTGAAGTTTACATGGCGGTTGGGTGGGGTTTCGTGAAGTGCGGCTTAGGCGATTTTTAGTTGGAAGGCCTTGAGCGGAACTTCATGCTGCCGGGTTTCTGTTGAAAAAGAAAATGTTTGTGTCACCTATCAACCAATCAATCAGTCCGCACTCGTCCACTGCCGGACATAGGCTTCCCCCAAGCACGCCTCTTTCTTCAGTCCTCGGACATCCTCATCCAGCCTATACCAGCAATCGGTCTCCGGTCCAGCGAGCTGGTGGGCGGTCTTAGGCTGCATTTACCAGTTCCAGGTCTCCAATTAAGAAACTTTCCAAGTCGGTCCAGGCGTCTTCGAGTAATCCATGTACATAAAAAAATGTTTCTGACTAATTGAGGACCTCCTCCTTTTCTGAAGTCGGTTAAAAATCCTTAATAAGAAATCTCAACGCTATAATTCTATGGGTTAGTAACATCTACATTAAACAGCCCAATGCGTGTGGCCTCGCGTCCGGTCATGGCAAACATAATGCGTGACTTATGCATAATTTCAGGAACTGAACAGTAACTGTTGTTTGCCACAGTGTAAGGAAAACAAGTGTTCTTATAGAATAACGATACGCAGTCACTTGGAATCTAGAATTATTTGACTTTTAAATAAAGGTGTGACAACCTCTAGTAGGAACGGAAGTGATCAAACCTGTATTTATAATCAGGCGTATTAGGACGATGGTTAGGTATTTAAACTAAGGATTCTATTTAAGGCTATTTCTGAATTTCTGTACTACTAACAGAGATATTAAGTTAGCCTTTATACATCTTCATAGTAAGAGAGTGTTAATTACTACAAATTAACGGACTTATGCGTAACTTAGAAAATTCAAGTCATAGATAGATAGAAGAGAAATCTTTAGTGTAAATAAAGTGGAAATTGAAATGAAATTTATTTATTTATTAATTACACAGATATTTCTTAACCTACGAGTATAGAAGGCGGCTTTATGACCAAAAGTCATCTCTTTCACACAACATAGGCATAACATAATAATAGAATTCGAACTCAGATCAAACATTACTGCTAAAAAAAAAATCTTCTTGTCACTACAAGAAGACGATATTTTTTTTATAGAACACTAACGCAGGGTCACTTTCCCCCCGGGTTGTTGAAATTATTTATAAATATCGGTAGTAGGTAGAGCAATTATTTAAACTGCTTAGACCTACGACATTGCCATTTAGCGTAACTTTGATACCACTGCGTTTTTAGGGTTCCGTAGTTGATAAGGAACCCTTATAGTTTCGCCATGTCCATATTGTACATCCGCCTGTCTGTCCGGCAAAACGGTAGAATAAAATCTTAGAAAAAAATTTTAGGGCACCCCCCTTTCACCTAAATTAGGGAGGGAATTTAGGGTAGTAGCACATATAATGAACCTAAAAGAAAAACGATCACGGCTATGTAGGCTTTAGAAGTTAACGAATAATAGGCGACAAACTTATAAAAGGAAAACTTCGTACAAAATAGTTGTTAAAGTTGATGAAGTTGTTAGTTGTGCACATTATGTTACATATCTGCTTATTTTGTTTCTGTGATGTATCTTGTTTGCCTTTCTTCTTCTTCTTATTCTAGTTCTCTAACCCAGATAAAATCCCCTCTTTCTTCGTGGCCCGACACGCACTTGATCGGTTTTTTATTGCTAGCTATGAGAAACTGGGGGGCCTGGATGCAAGGTCCGAAGGTAAATTTTGTTCTTCAGCTTTGACGAACGTGGAAATATTTAATTGATGGAACTGAACGTACAGAACCACCATAACATTAAAGATTATTTAAATGACAAAGACGTCTGGACCACATAATAAATAATTTGGTCACAAAATAATAATAATAATAGAATAATTTAAACTATGATTAAATAAAGACCAGAATCAAAAAGACTAAGTTTAAAGATTTTTTTGTAAATTCTTCTGTCAAAATGATCCACATTTTGAAATGGTCACCTAGTTTAGTCTAGTTCAGTTAGTTTCTGTGTTACTTTGAAAACAAAAAAATGATTTTGATATAAGCTTGCTTGCGTTGGCAGGAGGTGGCCACGAATAGGGAGGAGTGGAGAGTTAACTGCTGAACTGCCCTCGCGGAATGCAACGTATAGGTGGCCCATACTAAGTTGGACACAGATCTGTGTCGCGGCAGACGAGTGGTTAAAGGGGAGGCCTTTGCCCAGCACTAGGACACAATCGGAGGCTACATAAAAAAATATGCTTAAATGCTTGTTATTTAATTGACACTACAGAAAGAGATCACCTTTAACACCTGACACCGTTCCCCAACGATTTGGTGGGCGAATCCGTGGTCATTAATAATGGCGAGCGCCATTAGAAATTATTGTGTGACTGTTATTTATTCGAGTAAGTTTTTTGACGTCAGCCACTAACTATCACTTGTTGAAATTAATGATGGGGCTTTTATAGAAAGAGTTATAAAAATATATAAGTTTTAGTCCGGTTCACTTACCCGTAATTTTGTCGGAAGATTCCGACCAGGTTTCGCTCTGTAAGGTTGAAGATGTTAAGTTATAGAGGATAAAAATACCAGAAAACCATTACAGAAACAACAGTTACAAAAGAATAGGTAAAATTGGCGGTCTTATTGCTGATAGCTATTTCTTGCAGACAATCCTATATTGGAAAGATTGACGAAGGAAAAATTGCGACGGATTTGAGGAAATTGAAGAGATTTGATTGATTATTAGAACTGAATATAGAACATTTATTTCATAGATTATGGTATGTAAGTACCTCATTTAAAAAGCAGTAGAGACCAACAAAATGCCGTCTCAAATATTTATTTACAGTCTCAAGTATTTACTCCGAAAGTGTGTATTACTTCTACAAATTTACGACTAAACGAAACTTAAATTGAAATTCTGTAACATAAAAAGACAATGAACCTTTTCATCACTCTGACAACAAAAGCCTACGGGAAACACTGTCCAATAAACATAGCTTGAGCCCGTAACAATAAAGGCTAAATTCATTTGCAACAGTCTACAGCCGCCCTTTGTATTGTAAAAGGCCGCCTATGCAAGTCTTCACGGCAAACGGGTATCTATTGTGTGGGTTATCATATGCAACGGTTGACAATAGCTGCGTGACAACTTTCCGCCTTCTGAGACGGAGCTGATAGTATTGTGTTCAACACTATTTACCTACAGGCAGCGCTCTGAATATCGCAAATATGAACGACAGGTGAGGTTGAACGCTGAATGTTTATAAAAAACTATCTTCTTATTAAATTAAATAACAAGAAACAAATACACATTAATAATTATATTTTTATATTCAATTCAATATACTCCAAAATTAATTTAAATGAAATCGATAATATGAATTATAGTAAAGAAATGTATTTCGATGACTAATTAATTATTTAAGGGGTTCAATGCGCTTTAAAATCACATTCATTTAGACTTTTGATATGTATGTTTCAACTGTTACCTTATAGTAGTAGAATAAAGGGTTTTTTTTTTAATTTAATTTTATTATCTTTTATGTATGACTTTTAGTGCGTGAATGATAAATCGTCTCTTATAATTTATTCCCAAATTAACCCTTTTCAACGTTTTAAGAGTAGAATTTTAAAAACCCTTCCTTATTAGGGGCATATATTGGTTGAGTAACTTCGGGGTACTCGATGAATATTTCCCTAGGATAGGTCTTCAAGGAATATTTCTTCCAAATTATAAATTTTTAGGTCCACTGATTTAGCATTGTTTGTCAATCAGTCTACAGGGTGACTTTGAATTGGATTAACAAATTTTAATTGGCCATTCTAACCATGATTTAGAAACATATGGCACTAGTAATGACAAAAATGGGCCGCCTAAAAAAATTTTTTTAGTTACCCAATATTACTCGAATTCGATCAGGGCGAAAAGTTATAAAAATCGAAGAAAAAACTATGGTGAAGCGTCTTATGGTCGGCACTGGTCAACGCTATTGGTCCTTAAATTGTTTACGCATATAGGAGGATAGAATCTTATATTAGAAAATATTTTTCAACGTCATGGTACTTCCTACTACTTTGAATTTGGATTAACCGTTACGAGCGAAAGGTCAAGAAATCACGAATATTTACATAAGGGATAAATCATTAATCGTACTGTTTTTCACAATAAAAAGAATATTCTCTGAAAATATAGCTAACGAGTTCAAAATCACCCTGAAGTTACTGTTTTATATGTGCTTTAATACCAAAGGTTTGCTCAATTATATTGCTTTTCACATTACGCAGCATGCCTCTATGGATTTATGTACATACGTTTCACTCGTGTACAATTATTTTCACGGAGTCATATTTTAAAACGAAACAATTTTTTTGTGACAAAAACTTTTAAAAGTATTAAAATCTTGTGTCACAGTGTTTTTTATCAAACTCCTCCGAAACGGCTTCACCGATTTTTATTTGGTAGGTCTGAGAATAGGTCGTAGGCTCATTAATATGCCAAAACAACGTTTGCTGAGTCATCCAGTAAGTCTAAAAAACCGGACAAGCGCGAGGCGGACTACCTACATATTATATATCGTTCAGGAATGGAGTATCGCAGTTTTCCGAGCTTTTTCCGCACTTCAAAGTCTATATTCATCATCGTCATCATCATCAGCCATTTGACGCCCACAGCAGGACATAGGCCTCCTTCGTGGTTTTCATAACAACGAGGGGTTTTGCCATAATCGCCACGCTCGGCAGGCGGGTTGGCGATCACAGTATGCGGTTGGAGTCTCAGGAAGACGCTGCTGTCCGTCTCCTGATAATGGATTTCCTTAGTCGCCTTCTACGACATCCACGGAAGGAAATGGAGTGACGCTATTCTTAATCCGGTGCCACACGGAAAATACTATTATTTTAATTATTTCATTACAAAGAACCTGGGTGACTGGGTGAATCCAACGATACCCAACGTGTAGACGAGAAAAAAAATTGCATCCCCAATTTAGGAGTACCCGAAAATATTTCTATATTTATCTCATATTTATGTACCGTTTATGTATGTGTATTAAATATATAAATATATTTCTTAGTATTGTTTAGTTGCACCGACTACCCGTCATTTAGCTTCTCATTTTTTTTCCGTCAATGGTTGTCTGGAAGAAATTACTTTTAGTAATAAGGCCGCCAATTGTACTGTACTATATAATTGTTAAATTCTCATATGTAATTCCTGGTGTACATACAATAAAGAATATTCTATCTATCTATCTATATTTTTTTAAGATCTTACTCTACCATTTTGTCAGCATAATTGATATGTATGTCTATGCTAAATTTCACTTTTCTCGTACTTATCATCTCTGTGCTAGTCTGCCGACGGACCGACAGACAGACAGACATTTTTTAGGGTTCCTTACTGACTACAGAACCCTAAAAAATAAACAAAACAGTTTAAAAAACCACATGCAAAAACATTTTATTTTCCACATGTCAATCCCGCCTACCAATAATAACATTTAATATGAAGGTCAATGGGTTCATTGCCGTTCATTTTCGTTTTCTTCAACTCAAATTTTATTTGTTAATCAACATACGCTCTAACGTTCCGCGCGTTGCTTTGAAGTTAAATCAAATTAGGTACGTACCTCGGTCTATTATTCCATGTGAAATATGAAGTACAAACACTTGTGTACTACGAATAATACTAATTAAAAGTACACATACATACATATAACATAAACTGACGCCTGTATCCCAGAGGGGTAGGCAGAGACCAGAGACTGCCATTTGCCATGATCCTGACAGATCACTTTAGCGTCCTCAACATTCCTCAACACGCACGCCGGTTTCTAGTGCTTTTTATCTTGCCCTTTGCAAATATAATTAATATTATTTTTGTTGCACTAACCCGTGCTGAGGACAATTTTTAAAAACCTATTTAGAGGTTAAATTTTCCACCTATGCCTGGACTTGAACCGCCTCTTTACAAACTTCTCTGTATTACGTACAGGCAGCATGGGTGGAATTTTTAGCCTCTAAATAGGTTTTTATAATTCTATATAGTTCATGAAATTTTCATTTGGTTCCCAATACTGTACAAGAGATAAAGCCCTGTCAGCAAACAGATGTTGGCGGATGCTAAACCGTAAATTTAATCATTTGAATGATCGTTTGAATTATAGGTTATGTCGATAAAGCCATTTTTATGCCTATTTGACTGGAATGCATCATCATCTACACTGTATTTGCCCAACTGTACCAATAGGTAAAGATCATCATCATCATCCGCCACTTGACGCCCACTGCAGGGCACAGGCCTCCCTCGTTATTTTCATAACCATGAGGGGTTTTGCCATAATCGCCATGTTTGGCAGGCGAATTGCCGATCGCAGTATGCGGTTGGATTCTCCGGAAGACGTTGCTGCCCGTCTCCTGTTAATTTATTTATTAATTATTTACATTAGCTTTTACTTTTATATCTCCATTGTAATATCCAAAGCATAACACCACAAAAATCTATGTCTCAGCATATACCTCGCCAGAGGCACGGGCCTGCTCGCCATAAAGACAGGCTACATGTGAGCCTAGCTATGGCAGCAGACATGTACCCAAGTACATTTTATATTATATTTTTTCTATTGAATAACTTAATGTAGCTGTATTACAATGTAGCCATTACTTTTTTCAATAAACAATTTATAATTATTTCCTAGTCGCCTTCTACGACATCCACGGAAGGAAATGGAGTGACGCTATTCTTTATCCGGCGCTACACGGAAGATGCAGATGCAGAAGGTACAGATGCTTGATGCTAATTAGATAGGTATTATACTTAATGAGGTATAGCATCTAATTAAACGCTAACCAAGTTCTCAGGTAAGATAATTAAGTTAGCAAACTAAGTGGCTGCCAAAAACGAATTAAAGTTGTACTGGACATTAAAAGTTCTAAAATGGGATTCGGTCTTGTCCCGGTACGTCCTAAAACAAATAGTAACTTTGTTGCCTACAGACCGCAGCGTGTGTGCTCAGTCCGTGCATTTCGGACTATACAGTAGTGGATGCCTTTTTAGAATGAAGAAGAAACGAACAAATAGAGTAAAGAGTAAAAGAGTAAAAAGTATTTATTGCCATTTTAAAGGTAACATTTAAACATTTGCTGACCCCCACACTAGGCAGAGCCTGTCCCGTGGGGGAAGGATTTATCATTTAAATTATGAAGTGACTTCTTTATAGTCATCATCATAATCAGTTCCTGTTATCACTCATTACCGGCATAGGGCTCTCAAAACAGACTTCCTAAGTGGACGATTTTGCGCCTTTAATACGAGCTCATCCATATTTTCCTGTGGTAGCCTAGTGGGTAGAAGCGGTGGTAGCCTAGTGGGTAGAACATTGGACTCGGAAGCGGGAGACCCAGGTTCGATTCCCAGTGCGGGCATGTACCTATGACTTTGTTTTCTAAGTTATGTACATTTGTAAAGTTATAGTAGCAATACCACTCGGTAACGATGTAGGAAAACATCGTGAGGAAACCTGGGTGTCTGAGCTATTCACATAACGCAGCGCTTGAAATTGCCAATCCGCGGTGGGCAGGCGTGGTGATAAAGCCCATACTCTCTCTCTCTCTCTCTGGGAGAAGGCCCGTGCCCCACAGTGGGACGTATATAGGCTGCTTAACATATTTTCCTGATACTGCACAAATTATAAGGGAATGCAAACATATATGGATTATGAAACATGGCCAGAACTGATTTCTTTCTGAAAAGAAATAAGACTCTATTATTTCTATGGCATACAGAAAATATATTAGCATCACTTATTGATTACCTCAAGCAAAGCAAAAGCTCTCCTTCCCAAAATATCACTGGCAATACATCATCACATTTTTATCAAGCCTTTCGTACTAGACTTTCTGGTCCGACCAAAATCAAATCAATTCAATTTCAATCTACTGCAATAAACTCAAATATGTTATTTATTACGAAAACAAAATCTTTACTCAATGAACGTTAAATTTCTTAGTTTCATAATTAATAAAATGATGTGGAATAAAAGGTAAAAAAAGGTACTCTCCACATTTATTCTTTTCAAAAACATTAAAATTTATCTTAATTTACAGAGTTTTCAACTTAAAAACTATTACTCATGAATGTGTTGAACACTAGAAACAATCGTCCTCTAAATACAAATCTACTGTTACGCACCAGACATCTTTGTGTGTTAAAAAATCCTCGATACAGAAACTTTGAATATGAAAGATTTGAAACCCGTAATTTACTAGAGGAGACAAGATTAAGTAGAATAAGGTAGTATGAGCCGGTAACGTTACTACTTACTACTTATAAAAGTAAAATAGGATTAAAACCGGCAGTTTAAATCCTATTTTACTTTTACAACTTGGTACAATTTGCTCAGAACAAGATCTTGGGCGCGAAAAACAGAATATTAACTTTGTTTTTTATTGAATCTCCACTTCGAGAGTTTCAGCTTAATACTGGAGTAAGTTTTCGTAGTAAAAAGAGCTGAGAGTCTTCTGATGACTCGCCTAAATTCAAACCTACTCTTTCTAACCCTTTCGCTAGATTTTTGTCATGATAGAACACGCTTTTGTTGGAAAAAATACACATTTAACACGTTTCTAATTTCAAATTTCTACAAACGGCTGTTTCTACCGGTTGCTCTACTTAAAACAAATTAAAATTTCTACAAACGGCTGTTTCTAACGGTTGCTCTACTTAAACATAAATTTGTGCTTTACTTGATATTTCGCACGCGGATCCCTGTATCCGAAAATTGGCTTTCGCAGACCAATAATATTTTAAACGCCTAATACCCCATTAAAAATACCCCATACTGTGGGCTGGATGAGAAAAAAATTGTCCCTAATTTAGGTGTGAAAGTGGTACCTTGATTTTTATTTTATCCTACCATTTCGCCAGCGTCATTAAGGTGTTTATTATCAGTGTGAAATTGATGTTTTCTAGTACTAATCCTTTCTGAGCTAAGCCACGGATAGACAGGCAGAGAGACAGAGAGAGACATGGCGAAACTGTGAGTGTTCATTGTTGGCATACCCGGATTTATGAATACAGCAAAATAGTTTTGCCGGCAATACTGAAGAAGAAATTCAGCTTACCAGAGAAGCGGTTTAAGAAATGTATGTACTAATACCACTATAATTCATACTTTGTGCAAAGGGACTAGTAGAACATCAAAAATATTTCAATGATAAAGATGCCGGGCATTAGAACTATTTAAATTCGCGAGTCCCAGAATAACAATTTAAAGACAAAATTTGGAGTTCCTTGTCTATTTTTCCCCACAGTGACATTTCTATTTCACTGATTTTTGTAGATATTGTTTGAAGTGAACACCTATCTTTAATTGTTGTTTGTATTTGTATTGTTCATTAAGTCATAGTTTCCGCGCTACATTGAATAAAAGGTACTCTGAATTTGTTGTGTTAAATTTTCACAGAGCTGCAAGGTAATGCATTTTGTGGCTGAACTAACATGCTAATTAATTAAATCTACGAGATAACGAAATTCCCTTAAAAAATAATAATAACGCAGATTGGCACCGCGGATTGGCAATTTCAAGCGCTGAGATATGTGAGCATATCAGACACTCAGGTTTCCTCACGATGTTTTGTGGATGCGGTGCACCGCTACGAAATTCACTTACGAAGAAAAAATCCGGGTTGATACAGGATTCGAACCCGCATCTTCAGCATTATAATAGTTATAATATCAACGACATAAAAAACAATTATTATTAAGTTTTATTTAATGCTAGTAACAACTAAAAGCGACTCATTATTATTGTATACCTGTGTATCCTTACTTCCATTATAGCTTATTATGTTTTTGCAGCGAGTGAATTCTTTTTTTAGTGTTTAGAAGTCTTAGGGCGGGTTTCTGAATTAAGAATTTAACTAAGTACATACTTAAGTAACGTTCTGTCACGCTCTTTTCTGAGAAATTCGAAGAGACAGCACTACAGTTAACTATTTAGTTATCGAAAATCTCAATTCAGAAACTGGCCCATAGCGACTTGTTTCTAAATTGTGTGCTATAAGTGTGAACCTGCAATTGGCTTTATGTTTCCCTATGTCAGATTCTATTTTATTGTAATAGCTGTTTGTTCACCATAGATATGTAAATAAATAAATAAAAATAAATAAATAAATACCACGTCGTACCTATAATCTTTTAACTAACGAGATGTCTATCTTGGCATTAGATCTATTTCCTTACTATTTTCAAAGCATTATAAAATATGCTAGTCAATTTTTTGACAATGATTAACATTTTTTTTTTGCTTATCTACAAGATTTGTCAGAATAGTGCTGGTTCTACACAAATAACTGGTTTCTGAATAAAGTATTTCACAGATTAAAGCATCGTTTTGTTTCTTCATATTAAAAAAATATACGCTTAGGTATGTATTCACTTACTGAAATTGTCAATTCAGAATTTACATTCTACAATGATAATTATATAACTGCTTCGTTGGTCTACCCGTTAAGGCATTTGCTACCATAACAGAGGTCGTGGGTTCGACTCCCACTGGGGGCCACCGTAAATTTGTACAAATGGCTTCAGTCTGGGTGTATTTTCATGTTTGTGACGTCCTTGCCTGGTTACCATAGCACAGGGTATCCTAGTTTGGGACCAGGCCAAGTGGTTGTATTGTGTGGAAATTATTATAAAGACGTGAACACGCGGAGGATACAAAGTATCACCGGGTTACTATAAAAACAAGTAGTTAGAGGGGTATGTAGAAAATGGAAATTTTTCTTCAGCAAAAACGATGTAGACGTGAGTAGCTACACCTATTGTGGATCAATAAGTTTAAGCACTTGTTTTTCAGGGTAGCAGCTATATAAATCAATTAATTACTATGTAAAATGATCCTGAGCATGCTATCTCGCTTGCACAATCTAACATTTTTCATTCATCATCATCAACCCATTATGTCCCCACCGAGGGGCACGGGTCTCTTCCCTGAGGAAGGTATAGGCCATACTCCACCACGGGGGCCAAGTCCGGATTGGTGGAGGCTTGTAGACTAGTGGCTCGTCTACTGTCAGAAGTTGTCAAGCCGCCCTAAGGCCTCTTACTTGGCTTAACGACTGCCATCTATCGACGGCAGCCGGCACCAACAGCTTAACGTGCCTTGCGAAGCACGGAACCGCTCGGAAAAATGCCACTAGCGTTAGCACAGATCACGGGGTGATCTGTGAGCGTTAGGCATAGACGGCGACCCATCCATGCACTGAACGCGCCCTGTGTTGCTTAACCTCCGTGATCGTTTAAGATCACTCAGGCAGCCGGGGCTACGAGCGATTCATTTTTCATCTTTCATTTTTCAGACATTTTTCATTATTGTAATAAAATGAGTAAATTGTTGGTAAATATGGTCTCAGGGTTTGATGCATAATTAAATCACGGTCATTTTAAATATTTTTTTGTTTTCCTATGCGCAGTTTTTACTAAAGAAAAGTAGTTTCCAAAATTACTAATTTTTTAATCAAATCTTCTCAAATAAAAACTTAGTACAGGATAAGAAAAATATCCTTTATTTATCACCAATTCAATTATTCATCAAATCCTCCGATCAAATTTATCAAACGTATACTCATTTTATTAAATTAATTAAAATTAAAAATTGTGCGAGCGAGACAGTACAGTAAGGTACAGTCAGTACGTAAGTACAGCCTTAATGGGTAACAAATTATTTTATACTAAAAAAACATTTGGCCTTTGTATCTTTGTAATGAAACGATTTATGCAGCGTCCAGTGGCACGTTCACTCACACTGGATGGGTGAAGGGCTATCGGACGCTGCAGTGCCTGGGACATTGTTTTTTTAGATGGAATAGGCTTGCCCAGCACCAACAGACAGGCTTATTCGGCCTAGCCCACAGGAAAGACACGGGTTTCCTCACGATGTTTTCCTTTACGTAACACTGATCGATTTGGGTTTGGCTGTAACGACAGTGTATGTTATGGTAATAAATAATAATGATATTCTTTTTGTTGCACTAATCCGTGCTGAGGACAATTTTAAAAACCTATTTAGAGGCATAAAATCCACCCATGCCGGGACTTAAACTTACGACCTCTGGCTAACCGTGCCAGCGCTCTCCTAACTGAGCTAAAGGGCAAGTGGAGGCATCGGCCAAATTTCGAACCTCTACAAACTTCTCTGTATTACGTACAGGCAGCGACCTCTGGCTGAAGTAATTTTCATCACTTGCAGCACTGGCCAGAGTTGGTGAGTTGAAGTCCCGACAGCAATGGCATGAGTGGATTTTTTGCGTCTAAATAGGTTTTTAATAAATAATAATACCCCTAACGAGAAATGTTTTTGTCTCTTCATTCTGTTCGTATCATTCCTGTTTTCTTCAGACCACTACACCGATGGTCTCATTGAACTAAGACTTTTTCCTCGACTGGATAACTTCATCTATTGAACTCGAGAAACTTTCCGCGTCTAAATCAGCCGCCACTTTTATTTTGCTGTTGGTGAGGTCTCCACACTAAGTTTTAATAATAAAGAGCTATCCTTTTTCCTGGCAACACTCCTCGGCACGGCTCAAGATACTTAACCGGGTTTTTACTGCGGGATCCGCTTTCCCGGCGCGTATGCATTCTCGCCTCCACTTCTTTTGGGACTATCTTAGTGTGCGAAAATGGAGTATTTTCTTTCGCAGCGGGTAATAGGAGTCTTGCAAGCTATTTAAGCATCCGTTTGAAAGTTAAGACAGAGTCAACAATTTTTAGGGTTCCGTACCCGAAGTGTGCCAAACGGGAGCATCTTACTGAGACTTCACTGTCCGTCTGTCTGTCTGTTACCAGGCTGTATCTTATTAGGCTTGATAGGCAATTGAAATTTTCACAGATGATGTATTTCTGTTACCGCTATAACAAAAAATACTAAAAATAGAATAAAAAGAATATCTAACGGGGGCTCCCATACAACCAATGTAATTTTTTTGCCGTTTTTTGCTCGATATTAATAACGGCCACAGGTATATACTTGAAATACTCATGGAATATTTGAATCCATATTCGCTTGAAAAATAAATGACTAAATTAAAATAAAATAAATACATAAGAGCCCCCGCTTCGCTTTTTCGAGAAGAACTTT
Organism: Yponomeuta cagnagella; assembly: GCA_947310995.1. Taxonomy (NCBI): domain Eukaryota; kingdom Metazoa; phylum Arthropoda; class Insecta; order Lepidoptera; family Yponomeutidae; genus Yponomeuta; species Yponomeuta cagnagella. The sequence continues at coordinate 12,776,624 of OX371277.1, forward strand.
TAAAATTGTCTATTCATCCACATTTTAATCACTCGCATCTATTCAAATTGAACGCATCCGAGAAACTAAAACACTTCAGAGTGACCATCGCAAATATATATATATACACGCGTCGAATTGATAACCTCCTCCTTTTTTGAAGTCGGTTAAAAATGCTGGAAGCCGCGTCCAGAGTCAGCAGACGCCGGACGCGACCTACGGCGTTTGTTATAGACCACCGCCCCTTAGCGATACTTTTGACGCACAATGTAGATAATGTCACCGTAATAGTGTTTACTTTGCATGCTCTCGTAAGAGCCGCGTGGCGTAACATTTAGTTTCTTTCTGTTTCTCAGTGAGAATATAAAGACGGAAGGTGATACGTAGGTGCTAAAGACTCTCTTAGAAGCGCTGCGCGTTCGTGCAGAAACAGTCTTTGCTAAGAGCAAAGAAAATATTCTGTGTTTTATTTCTTATTCGTATTTTTGTCCTGAAAATTCTATGCTAAGAAAAGAACACTTTTATGGAAAAATATAATGCTCAACAGATAATATTAGTGAAAATACGCGCAATCGCGATGTGCGATGGAAAAGTATTTTTTTATTATATGTTTACCTGAACAAAGTCCGATAAAATCTAAGCCATATCCCGCGTCGCCCCCCAATGGGATTCGAAAGACGTCCAAGCGAAGTCGGTTATCTGTCGGGAATTATACTTAAGACATCTACTTCACCAATACAATTTTATTAAAGTGAGGTGCACAGCCGTTTCTTTAATTTTCTTCATGAGACTGTATCCTAATTCTGACTTTTTGTTCTGGTTTTATAAAGAATCGTTACTCCGTTTTCCTTGAGGTGTATAAAAAATGTTTACTTGAGGACATAACCATGAAGTAAGAACATCCTTAACTTCTATTTATACATGGAAAAATAGGAAATGTTTGATTGTCTTCAAAGATAGTAAGCCACATTAATTACTTCACATCTTTTTATAGAATCAATCAAAGAAATTGCTTTATCCTAATATGTAATATGTCCAATATTTTAGGCATTTTGGGTAAGAAATTGCGACATCATAGGTTTTGTAATCAAAATCGCCGTAATATATTCTCAAAACGTAGGCGTTCAACAGATGCTGGGGAAGGCTACTTCACCTTACAAATATATATCTCAGGCGCTATGGCGTCTGAGCAATTACCTCACCTGTCTAGTGTAAATAAGAATTTATTGCGACTTAATTTTCCCATTAATATAAAAGGCCAAATTTGTACACAAATTATTATTTAAATACACGCCTTTCTACTAAAGGAGTAGACAGAGACCAGGGTGACACTTACAACGATCTTTATAAGTAAAAAAAAATGTATTTTCTGGTGCGAAAAAGAATTTTTCCATCAATCTTCAAGGGATTGTAGGAAACTATTACTTACAACTGTCAAATCAAACATTGAGTAGTAAGTTCTGTCGTGAGTTTGGGTACGAATCGATGCCCGAACCCGGACCAACGGTCAACGGCTGCTATAATTTAGTTTCTTATCGTGCCACCGATCTGCAGCGTCAGAGGTCGGATCCTATCCTTCTAGGGGGATCTACTTGGGAATATTTGGCTTGAATGTCTCTTGAATTACAGAAACATAATTTTTGCAGGTAACTTCGTAGATATCTTTAAATTGCATATTTATTCGTCGCAGAGTGCCACAAGACGGACGTTATAGACGGGGTAGACCAATGACGCCGAGATGCTAACCAGCTCGCTGGACCGACGATCTGAGGCATATTGCTGGCAGCGGCTAGATGACGATGGCCGATGACAGAAGTAAGTGGAATGCCTTGGGGTCCCCTATATTACGGAGTGGACGAGTGCGGGCTGGTTGACTGATATTTAAATAATATACTTATAATACAAACATTGTAAACAACACCAAAAGATGAGTATATGTTGAATACTTACTTTCGGAAGTTTTTAGTTATTTCGGCAAGCATTTTATATTTTAAATAATCTCTCTTAATAATTCGTGACTTAAATTTTACCAATTTTCCTATTCAGTTGAGAGAGGATGGGCTTAATTGTGTTTAAGCCCATACTCTCTCTCTGAGAAAAAGCCTGTGCCCTGCAGCAAGATTTTGATTGACTGATTACCTTACACAATAGTGATATAAGAGAGTTGGAGCCCGGTCCTATCCTCTCTAGGATTGCGTAACGAGTGATGTTTTTAGACTAAAAAGAAAAAGAACCATTCGTATCTTGCCTGGCGCACGTTTTATAATGGCTGTATTATCCAACCAACTCCAGACTTAAAACAAACTCTTTTTTTTTTCTTTCAGTTCAATCACTGCTTTATTTTATTTTTATGCTCTCATGATAATTTATGATAATATTAGAATCTCTTTCTTTCTTACCTATTTGGTTTGAAATACGAATATTTGGAATCCTTGAAACAAAGGTTTCAATAGCTCTGTCATTGACCGTGTGGCGCCGGATTAAGAATAGCGTCACTCCATTTCCTTCCGTGCATGTCGTAGAAGGCTACTAAGGAAATAAATTACCAGGAGACGGGCAGCAGCGTCTTCCTGAGATTCCAACCGCATACTGCGATCACCAACCCGCCTGCCAAGCGTGGCGATTATGGCAAAACCCCTCATGGTTATGAAAACCATGAGGGAGGCCTGTGTCCTGCAGTGGGCATCAAATGGCTCTGTTACTTCTTACGGTCACTTTACGGCAACTTATGCCCTTCCTTACTTCTTGAGTTCAAAATAGCTTATAAACTTAAGCAATTAGGTACCATACAGTAATTGTCAAACGATTATAAAATGAATCGCCTAGCACAGACATCAGAAAAGTTGTTATCGCCCAAAACGCTCGGTTTAACTTTGACGATTGTTTCAAAGACATGTTTTATTTTTATTACTATTATTATTATTGCGGTACTAAGTGACCCTATGCAAATAAAATGGTAGGTGTCATGAAAAAATATAGTGTCAGACGAGTCACATCATTGGTGAACACTTGAGGATACCTTGCCAACTACCCATGGGTTTTCTGACGAAGTGTTACTTCAGAGTGAACGAAAAAATGTCCCAGGTTGTATTTAATATTAATAGAACACTAACATTGTAATATTTTATGTTAACGAAAATCCCACAGGCAATTTTGTAATTACACAATATTCAAATCCTCCAAGGATTATTAGTGGATAAAAAAATAATATCGTTACAATATTAGAAGAGCGTAAATTCGTATTTATTCTCAACTGATAAAAATATACCTGTCGGCCCCGGACCTACAAGAAGTGGAAACATCAAAGGTAAGATCGTTAAAAGCCTTAAAAGATTTTTACTTTGAGTTATTAAGTAAACATTTAAGTGCGTACTTACTTAAGATTGACCCAAAATTTTTATTTTTGGGGCAAGTGCTTCAAATACATTTTTTAATAGAAGTGTTTTGACTAATGAATGTTGAGGAAGCAAAAGTGAACTGTCGGGATCATGTGGCAGTCCCTGGTCTCTGCCTACTCCTCTGGGATACAAGTGTGAGTTTATGTATGTGTAAGTATGTGTTTTAGTTTTATCACTAATAAATTGATTAATCACTTTTTATAGACCCTGTAATATTTAGATTCAATTACTTTTTAAAAGAGCGAAGCGAGTAATTACGATGTTTACAACATAAATTTGCGTCCCAGTTGAATATAACTTAAAAGTAATAGTTCTAACATAAATAATGCTACTTTCCACTGTAAAAAATGGTAATGTCTGCATAATCTGCAAGAATTTAAAGACAGCTTGACTTGAAGTTACTACCAGTAAATTTATAGTGCATACCATTTAATTTGAAGAAGATCATAGGTTACAGTTGGAAACAATCTTCAATTGAGGGGAAAAGACGCACTGGTAGAAAAATAAAATCGCGTCTCCGTGTTAGAGGATGGAATGGAGTTGCCAGTGTCGAAGATAGATTTTGCTTGGAAAAGAGAAGAGAGGAATATGCAGAGCTGACGGCCTACCTCCAATAGTGGAAAGGAACCGAAAAAATAAGAAAATATTCGGGAAGCAGTTGGTGTGAATCCCAGCATGTAACAATGACGTTAACAATAACATATAGTTCAATCGCTCGTAGCCCCGGCTGCCTGTGTGATCTTAAACGATCACGAAGGTTAAGCAACACAGGGCGCGTTCAGTGCATGGATGGGTCGCCGTCTATACCTAACGCTAGTGGCATTTTTTCCGAGCGGTTCCGTGCTTCGCAAGGCACGTTAAGCTGTTGGTGCCGGCTGCCGTCGATAGGTGGCAGTCGTTAAGCCAAGTCAGAGGCCTTAGGGCGGCTTGACAACTTCTGACAGTAGACGAGCCACTAGTCTACAAGCCTCCACCAATCCGGACTTGGCCCCCGTGGTGGAGTATGGCCTATACCTTCCTCAGGGAAGAGACCCGTGCCCCTCGGTGGGGACATAATGGGTTGATGATGATGATATTCTTTTTGTAGGTATAGCGTCACTCCATTTCCCTCCGTGGATGTCGTAGAAGGCGACTAAGGAAATAAATTACCAGAAGACGGGCAGCAGCGTCTTCCTGAGATTCCAACCACTTACTGCGATCGCCAACCCGCCTGCCAAGCGTGGCGATTATGGCAAAACCCTTCATGGTTAAAAACCATGATGGAGGCCTATGTCCTGCAGTGGGCATCGAATGGCTGATGATGATGATGATGATGATATTCTTTTTGTTGCACTAATCCGTGCTGAGGACAATTTAAAAAACCTATTGCCTACCTATTGACGTGGCTGCCTGTACGTAAAGAGGTTCGATATTTCGCCGAACCCTGCACTTGCCTATTAGCTCAATTGGGAGAGCGCTGGCACGGTTAGCCAGAGGTCGCGGGTTCAAGTCCCGGCATGGGTGGGATTTATAGCCTCTAAATAGGTTTTTAACTTACATTTGACATTCGAAAACGGTACCCTAATGTATATCGTTATGAAAACCATTATCTATTCAAACCAACTTGAGATCATTAATCATACTCCACTACTGCGACAGCTGTTTACAAGGGTACAACGTCTTTCAAACGGCTTCGCATGAAATAAATGAACAGGTAATTAAAATAATTCGTTTCCTTGGTGCCGTCATAGGAAAATGAGTTTACGATGGATTTGTTCCCGCGTTACTTAATATTTTAAGAGGCGGAAAGGTTTCGGGCTATTTTATAAATGAGTCTTTTCGAATAATAACGACTATTACCTATAATGTACCGATATATACCGTTAAAATTTTTGACTTTTTGCGTAGTAATCTGTCGGACTTCGAATATTCTGTAGGTATTCCACATTCTATTTAGCATCAGACTATTTGTCCCCGATAGATACGTGCGCTGCGGTCGGCGCTGGCACCAGCAACAACGCACCCACGGCTCGGGCCTCGCCCTGCTCAATGAGTTATTAAGCGAGGTCCAACTTGTCGATATTTTGGTTGATTCCATTCAAATTATTGTAGTGCATTCAAGATTACACTTATGTAATTCGGTATTTGACACGATCAACAATAAATTATTTCATATGCTCGATTATAACAAAAATTACAAAATATCTCGAAAAATGTATCTCTTTTAGTCAATTCAATTCTATTCAATTCAATTCAATTCAAATATTTTTATTCAATGTAAAAACAGAATGTTTACTTAATGAACGTCAAAGTTGTGAGTTTCACAATTAATGGATTATGTGGAGAAGAAGCTAACGAAGAAACTCCACATTTATTCTTTTCAAAACACGTTTTAACTTAATTAACAGAGTTTTCAACTTAAAATATTAGTCATGAATGTGTTGAACACTAGTCACTACTAGTTATTGAAATATTTAAATAGATTAAACATAAAAAGATTACTCTGAAATGTGACGTCATAAGCAAGTATTTTCATACAAAATTCTGTCTGAAAAGTAACTCATTTGATATTTTGTCAAATACCTAATTTTTGTGTGCAATATTTAAGTAACATTAAGAGCGTTTTGCTTTTAACTGTAAGTTCTTATTGTATTTATAAAATAAATAATAAAATAATAATAAATAATTAAAATCTGCGCAACATTTATTAAAAGACTAATCAATTGCAATTATAATTACACGCTCTTAACATATAGATATATCAATAGCGTGTAATGTAATGTAAACTAATATAAGTAACACAGCACAATCACTTGTTGTACTCTCCAACCAGTATACCCTTTGCTGTGGTAGTGTGGTGCTTGCGTGCAAAGACTTCACTGATGGCTGACTGAGGCTACTTGTAGAAATCAAGTACGGCGGTGTAAAGCAGTGGTATCCTAGTGGGTAGAGCATTGGACTCGGAAGCGAGAGACCCAGGTTCGATTCCCAGTGCGGGCACGTACCTATTACTTTGTTTTCTAAGTTATGTACATTTGTGAAGTTACAGTAGCAATACCACTCGCTAACGGTGAAAGAAAACATCGTGAGGAAACCTGAGTATCTGAGCTATGCACATACCTCAGCGCTTAAAATCGCCGATCCGCGGTGGGCATGCGTGGTGATTAAGCCCATACTCTCTCACTGAGAGAAGGCTGTGCCCTACAGGCGGCCTGTGAAGTGGGAATCGAATCCACGACCTTTGTTTTGTTAGTCAAGCGCGTTAACCTCTAGACCAGCGAGGCAGTACAATTGAGTCAAGAATTGTTTAAGAGCTTGCCTAACAGAGTGCGACGTAAAGAATGGATAAATCAAAAACCTGTTTTCTTTAGTATCGATGATTAATCAAATCACAAAATATTATAGGTTCATGTAACAAGACAGCAGAGGTCGTGGTCATAAAATAATTATTTGAGATAGTAGACGTGGTTTCGTTATAATAGTGTGGTCAAACAAAACTTTTTTTTAACCGACTTCAAAAAAGGAAAGGTTTATTCGATGCGTATGATTTTTTTTTGCCTAAGTTCTCGCATAACTCCGTCAAATCATAATATCCGATTTCGATAGTTCTTTTTGACGTCCCATTGGTCTCATTTTAATTTGGTGAAGATCTGATGAAGTCTTTCAGAGATGGAGAACGGAACTCTTCAATGGACGGCAGTAAATAAGGCCTAATGGGGCTCATCCTTTAGTAATGTCGATATTATGTTTCATAAATAGCGTAAAAGTAGTCCCAAGTTAATTTGGTGATGTTCTGATGAAGACTTTCGGAGATGGAAATGGAGAACTTCAAATTTTAAACGAATTGTGTAGGGGAAATTATGGTTATAAGGGACTTGTTTATTTTTCTCCCGCTCGCTCACTAAAAATTTAAAAATAAAAAAATATTTAAAAAATAAAAACCGACTTCAAAACACTACAGCACTAATAAGTTAGAAAAAGGTAATTTAAAAGAATGCCTTTAAATTCGAAGTATGTACACAGGTATGTATTGTAGAAGTATAATTTGTAGTCAGTGCCCAATTTTAGGACATATATTTTGGGCACCAACTACATATACACCGACTACCACCGCCTCTACAGTGGGAGTAATGCAAAGTATAAAGTTTTTTTTAAGTAGCCTTTATACGTCCCACTGCAGGGCACAGGGTGTGTGTGTGTGTGTGTGTGTGTGTGTGTGTGTGTGTTTGTGTGTGTTTGTGTGTGCGTGTCGTATATTTATATTTGTGTGGGTATTCAAGTGTGTGAGCATTGAAGGGAAAGATTAGAATTCAAGTTTTACTGTAGTTTTGTAACATGCTGTTGTCACATCATCATCATAATCAGCCCCTTGATACCCACTGCAGGACACAGGCCTCCCTCACGGTTTTCATAACCATGAGGGGTTAAGCCATAATCGCCACGCTTGGCAGGCGGGTTGGCGAGTTGACTGAGACTTTCGTAAGCACTACATATTATTAGAAATATCTGTTAAATTTCCATTTTTATGTACAATACAGTGTTATCTATGTCTATCTATCGATCTATTAAAAGACGAGCAATCGACGATGCGAGCTCCATCTCTGCTCACCATGATTAAAAGCTCTTCGAATAAGAGCGAAATGGTCGGACTCTATTAAAAGACGAGCAATCGACGATGCGAGCTCCATCTCTGCTCACCATGATTAAAAGCTCTTCGAATAAGAGCGAAATGGTCGGACTCTTCCGACAAGAATTCAAGTGAGTTTTTCCGGAATTAATTTAGGACTGTTCTTACGTGGAGCATGCTGTCTTACTCACACAGTTTAACTTTTTAATTATTGTAATAAAATGAGTAAACTTTTGGTAAAAGTGGTGTGAGTGTTTGGTGCTAATTATGCATCAAACACTTAGACCGGACATTTCGAATATATTTTTGTTGCGCAGTTTTCAATAAAGAAAAGTGGTTTCCAAAATTATTAATATTTCAATCAATTTTTCTCAAACAATTCTGTACCTAGACAGGATAAAAAAAATATTTCTTGAATGTCTGCAATTTTATTATCTATCAAACCCTCAGACCACAATTATCAAAAGTAGGTATACTAATTTTATGACAAACGCTAAAAATTTTAAATTGTGCGAGCGAGACAGCTTGATCGACGTAAATGCAGCCTTAGTAACTAAATAAAATTTTTTTAGGTTATTTGTTCTTTGTAGCACACCCTGTGCATATAAACACCGGCTCATTTACGATATGAGCTAATTTTGCTGTAGATACATGTTTTTGCAAACGTAACTTTATTCTAATTATATGTACCATATTATATTGTAGCACACACGTTTATGTCTTAGAAAATTAAGAAAGCTTTATTGGCTGCCAATCTTACCATCTTTGTAAATATTTTATGTAATTTTTTTCCTAGTGTACGATAAAGACAATTTTGTCTTATAGGTAGGTTTCATAAATTGATGTGTTGATCTAATACAGATAATTTTTAAGTAATTAATTTCTTAAAAAACTTTACTGGCTCCACCCTTTCTTCTATTCACATCACCCTTGGTAATTTGGAAGAAAATATTTTCTGTATTAAGCTCGCCTTTGTGCAGATAGATTTATTGTGCAATAAAGAAATTTCAAATCAAATCGAATCTTATTTGACCGACTCAACACCACTATAAATACAATTTACCTGCTCAAATATTGATTTTATAACTGTGACCCCGGCAGCTTTGTAACATGGACCTAAATGTGGGCACACGGCTCACCCGCGCCCGTATTTTTTTCATGTTTACTGAACGACCGCCGCCTCTGCAAATATTGGCTGCAGAAATTAAAAACAAAAAGTTGTGCCAGCTTCTGTTTGCATGTGGGTAAGCGTTATCGAATATGCGTGAAATTTCAATTCGGATTTAGCTAGATAGGTATTTCCATGTCAATGACGCGTGGCTAGGTGGTTATAAAAAGGCTCATGCAAAACTTGAATGAAAAACAATTTAAATACTAACAATTTAGTAAGCAATTTCGCTACTTGATTTAGTATTTACTGCTGGCTACGAGTATTAATCGCATTATGATGGGCAGGGTGGAAGGAAAGAGAAGGCCGGGCAGGAGAAAAATGACATGGTTTTGGTTTTGCAACATCAAAGAATGGACCGATATTAAAACAGCGGAGGAGATGTTCATAATTGCACTGACGAGAGACCGTTGTAAAAAGCTGACTGCCCACTTCCAGTGATAGAGAGGCACCTTAAGAAGAAGAAGTTTAATTGCTGATTGACAGACTTTTATAGCATGTATACGTCCCAGTGTAGGACACATGCCTTCTGTTAGAGAGAGAGAGAGTATGCGCTTAATCACCACGAAGTGCTGAGGCATGTGACCACCTCAGGCACTCTGGTTTCCTCACGATGTTTTCCTTCACCGAGTGGAATTGATACTAAAAATTCACAAATGTACGTAACTTTGAAAACCAAGTCATTGGTAAAGCCAGGGTTTGAACCTACGACCTGTTTAATGGGAGGCAAGTGTTCTACCGACCGCGCCACCACCGCTTCGAGACAAAAGTAAATACTAAGTAAATACTAAGAAAAAGGTATTTATAAACCATATTATTATTATTTGGTCGTTTATATGATACGCCTACTAAAATGTTCTGCTGATACAGATAAACCATAATGTGACATCTACAAATAAAGGTCTAGAATAAATAGAGTCTTACTGTGACGTTTTTGCAGTCTAAAGCTGAAGTTACACTAGCAGCGGCAGTGTTTCACGATGTGACCGTAGAGCGAAATGAGATAAAGTTTTGATTATTATGAATGAGATGAAATTACTATAGCTACTATCAGCGAAAATCCAACGAACTTCCGGCAAAGACGTGGCTACATTACACATGTTCTTCACATAAATAACTTTACTTAACTTCACGTCATGAAAGTAACTATGATGTGGTTCAATCTCTGCCGTTTCGCAGATCACGTCACTCACGTATGTTACCGTAGCTTGAGTTTTAATGTAAAGCTTCAACTAGATATGACATATTGCTAGATAAAAATTGTCTCATAGGTTTGCTATGTGGCTAACTCTTGGTTAACAAAATCTTGACAATGTGGATTGTCCTAAAAAAAAATTAGTGCAATTTTTTATATATATATTATTATGAAAATGGGCAATGCTGACAAAATATTTCGATTAATTAAAACAATAAAAAAACAACTTCATCATCATCATCATCATCAACCCATTATGTCCCCACCGAAGGGCACGGGTCTCTTCCCTGAGGAAGGTATAGGCCATACTCCACCACGGGGGCCAAGTCCGGATTGGTGAAGACTTGTAGACTAGTGGCTCGTCTACTGCCAGAAGTTGTCAAGCCATCCTAAGGCCTCTGACTTGGCTTAACGACTGCCATCTATCGACGGCAGCCGGCACCAACAGCTTAACGTGCCTTGCGAAGCACGGAACCGCTCGGAAAAAAACAACTAGTCTAGTAAAAAGTAACCAGAAGTACGTCATGCACGGAAGTACGTCACCTGAGATCCTACGAGCTGTCAGTTTCTAGCGATACTATGGCTCAACTCTTTAAATGATCAAAACTAAAATCTCTCAATAAAATAATTCTCTAAACTAATCTAAGCTAATCTGTGCAAATGTAAAATACATGTTGCATTTATTTTTACGGAATACGAAAATATCAATATCCCGGCGTTTCTTATTAAAAAATATTAAACCTACTTTAATTCACGTGTGGAACGATCTATAGAAGGTCGAATTAGTCACACACGTATTCACAAAAATAGCCATTTGACGCCCACTGCAGGGCATAGGCCTCCCACATGGTTTACCTAACCATGAGGGGTTTTGCCATAATCGGCACGCTTGGCAGGCGGGTTGGCGATCGCAGTATGCGGTTGGAATCTCAGGAAAACGCTGCTGCCCATCTCCTGGTAATGTATTTCCTTAGTCGCCTTCTACGACATCCACGGAAGCAAATGGAGTGACGCTATTCTTAATCCGGCGCTACACGGAACATATCAATTTTATTTTATTTTATTCAATTTTATTTCGGTAAATATAATTATAAATATCAATTTATAATTGTAGCTTAATATTTACTAACCGTATACTATTAGAGGCAGTATCAGTAAATATTGTCAATATTTAGGACAGTAACAATAGAACTCGCGTCTTCAATGCAAACAATTAAAACCTTCTGCAGTGGAAAAGTATGAACTCCCAATCCCATACAGGGCGACCGTAAACAAAAGCATGTAATGTTGTATTGCTATGTTGGAAAACTATGCCTATGTCCTGCAGAAGGCGTCAAATGGCTGATGATGATGAATGTTGTATTTTGTGACCGAACAAGTATTTTTGGATTTCCGTTCCTATTATGAGACAATTTTGATCCCACGATACAGTTCCGCCTAGTATGGGATTCGCAGTATTCTGTTACATATATAAACGTTTATATAAATAATAACTTTTTTACTTTCTTTTGCCAAATTTCAGTAGGAATATTTCCAGCGGCTCATCGTACGCAAGCTCTCTTTTTACTGGGTCTGACTCTACCACCACATTCTCCCGTCATCTATCACTTGGCTACTAGTACTAAGCCCACATATTTTAAAATACTTACTAGTACTAAGCCCACATATTTTACATGTTATATTTTATGTAATGAATAATTTAAAAAATATAATAAACCGAAAATCACGTAAAAGGGAAGATTTTATATATCTAGGTCTGAATAAGTAATTAGTAAGTATATTTAATATTTTACGAGTAAGTTGCAATACCTGCTAATGTTCTCTTCAACTGCCTGTTTTAAATGCAATAAAGGATTTAATAATAATAATAATAAGATTTTTTGCTCTGCAGTGGGACCCCCATATTATGAAATTATGAAATATAAACCACGATAGGAATTAAGACTTGGCAGGTCGATCAACCAAATGATGGTTGGTATATACCGCCTTTATAAGCAGTACGTTATCCTTCAAATTGGTTCAGTGGTTTGCGCGTCCCACATCTAATTGGGCCTAGAAGCCATATGTCTCCCGTACCCTGAATTCGGGTAAGGAGACCAACACAACATAAGGTTTGCGTCGAAATAAGTTGTTTATTAGCTTAGGATCGTAGCCTAACAAATCAGTTTCAGCAAAAACATAATTTTATTTATACTCACAGAGCTTTCAAACTGTTGTAAAATTGAAGTATGTTGAGAAATGGTGCTGGATATGAAAAAGGCGCCTTATTACAAAATGTATGAAACGTTACAGCAAATGCAAGTTTTGCGAAAGTTTAAGAAATGCTAATAAATCATATTTAAAACGAACTAGCTTGTGCCCGTGACTTCGTCCGCATGGACTGAGTAATTTTCGGGATGAAAAGTATTCTGTGTCCTACCCCGGGACTCACACTATGTACATACTAAATTTCATATAAATCCGTTCAGCCGTTATTGCGTGACTGAGTAACAAACATTCAAACATCTCACAAACTTTCTCATTTATGATATTAGTAGGATAGGAAGTAGGATTATATGATTAAGTTAAAACGCGCAAAACAAGTTTAAACTAAACTAAAATTGCAGTACCTTTTCTACAACGCTGTCTGTTTGCGACGAAAAAATTACTGATGTAAAAGAACAAACTCAAAATAAAGTTACAAAATTGCAAACGCGACAATATTAGCTCATGTCATCCTAAAAAACAAAAAAGTATCTTACATGCGAGAGACTTCTCGACGTAAAAGCCTTTCTCTCGAAAGAGTTGGGAAATTGTTTCGGGAGCCGAGAATTTGTATAGTATCGTAAACAAAACGACGCCGGGCTGTACTTTCGATCTGTGTGTTTGAATCACTCGTTTACTATACTCGTTCAAAACTCGTCCCAATTAATATGAACCTAGAAGTTATTCAAATACCTAGAATCTGCTCTTAAATTCATCTTTTTTAGGGTTCCGTACTCAAAGGGGTAAGGGACCCTATTACTATGACTCCACTGTCCGTCTGTCTGGCTGTCTGTCACCAGGCTCTATCTCACGAACCGTGATAGCTAGACAGTTGAAAATTTCACAGATGTATTTCTGTTGCCGCTATAACAAAAAATACTAAAAACAAAATAAAATAAATATTAAAGGGGGGCGCCTAAACCTGATTTATTTGCCGTTTTTTGCTCAATATTAACAACGGTAACAGGTAGACGCATGATATATTCAAATGTTGTATAGAAAATGGTACGAAACCCTTCGTGCGTGAGTCCAACTTGCACTTGGCCGGTTTTGTATGTCTGTTAGTTGTTTTGCTTACAAGAATTAGAAGAATAAACTGCAAATGCATTATAAGTAAAATTAGTACATATAGCACACATTTAAAGGTGATAAAAGAACTGAATGAACTACGAAAAAAAGACCTTTACGGAAAATAACAAAACTTTTATCGTCTTTATCGATTTTTATCATCTTTGTTAAAAAAAATAAAACACAAAACCTTCTACCTATGAAATGCGCACCAAATCCTATAAAATTCCTTACTTTTGACTATTAGAGAATAACACAACCTTGGGAAGATGTCGCGCCGGGCGCGATATCACGTCAAACCCAAAAGTATGTGAAAATTTGTAATATTTCGTTTGATGTTTTAGTAGACCCATTCAGCCGCTACCAGCAATTTTACTTAGTGAGCTGATCGACGTCCAGTGCTGCGTTAGGGATGGAAAGTGTGAAGGTGATGTAGAAAGAAGAGTAAAATCAGGAAATTGTGTAAACGGTGCCTTGGAGTAGCAACATCTTCAAAAGAGCAAGATTGGCTATTGTCCCAACACTAATTTATGGCAGGGAGACTTGGGTATGGCAAAAGAATCAAGAAAGTAGGAATCATCATCAGCCACCTGACGCCCACTGCAGGACATAGGCCTCCCTCATGGTTTTCCTAACCTTACAACCCTTGCCATAATCGCCACGCTTGGCAGGCGGGTTGGCGATCGCAGTATGCGGTTGGAATCTCAGGAAAACGCTGCTGCCCGTCTCCTGGTACTGTATTTCCTTAGTCGCCTTCTACGACATCCACGGAAGGAAATGGAGTGACGCTATTCTTAATCCGGCGCAACACGGTTAGTTTGAAAGTAGGAATAACGCAGTATACATGAGGTCCTTGATAAGTATGTGTAGTGTTACTTTGAATGACAGGATACGGAATAGTTTTAATTAGAGAACGTTGTGGACTGAAAGAGGATGTAGTGACTAGAATTGAGAAAAGAATGTTGCGTTGGTTTGGTGGATTGGACATGTGGAGAGAATGAAGGAAGAAAGGCTGACGAAACAATCCGAGCGATCGTGTGTGGAAAGGCCTGTAAAAGACGTCTCAGGCGGACATACTTCGACAAAATAGGGGATGTATTAGCAAAGGGCGAGATAAAAAGTACCTGAAACCAGCGTGCGTGCATGAAACGACTAATGAATGTCGATGAAGTGAAAATGATCTGTCGGAATCTATTCATTAATACCAATAACTTTTACTAAGGGAAAATCTTTGAAATCGCCAAAATAAAATCATCCGTTCTATACATTTTAAAGCGGCAGGTGCTGACATATGGAACAACTGATATCTTCTTATTTGCAACTAAGAAGTTTTCCTCATAGTAAAATCTGTTTGTACGTAGAAGAAAGAAATAAAGAAAGACATTTGTTGGGACAAATTAACACTTCGCAAGAAAGAAAAGGCATAACAAATAACATAAACACAAAAAAAACAAGTCACATAAATACAAGACAGGACAAGGCAAAGTCATTTACATGCAGAACCTTCCCCCCATTTTTGGATTTATATGTAGTTAATATGATATACATCTCCATATAAATCGTCCTACTGCAGGGCACAAGCTTTCTCTAGGAGAAATAGTATGGTTTAAACACAACGCAAGCCCACCGCGGATAAGCACTGAGATATCTGACCACCTCAGACACTCAGGTTTCCTTAAGCTGTTTTACAGCCTAGCAATAAAAAAAATATTTCATAAGTTGCATCACCCAAGAGTATGTTTGTAGTAAGTTAACCGAACTTGCAGATCCAATCCCCAACTGGGTCAAATATTCGCTGGGACGAGTTAGAAAACGAGTGGTGCATTCCCATCCACTCGTTTCCTTGATCAGCGAACAAAGTTTTACTGCTTCACTGCGTCCCGCGGACCGAAGTTCTGGTGCTTTTGTGAAGTGCTCTCTGGTAAAATTTGGATCTAGCTCAGTAAACAAGCTAGTTTCAAGCAAATACCGAATCAAAAGGTAAACAACAAATAAAACAAGGTGAGGCAAAGAACATAAATCTGTACAGATAAACAGATTTTAACATTGACACAAATTACCATGTTTCAAAATATGATATTATAATGTTCGACAGATAATTTGAACAGCAGTCCGCACTATCGGGATGAGTTTGCCATAGACACGCAAGTCTGAAGAATTATAAGACACATCCCGTGTTCCCCGCAAATGAGACCCAAAATACGGCCATGCGAAGTCGAAAGCGTTATACTAAACCTTTAAAGTATTACCTACAAACATAGGCTTAACGTGAAGACCGCCAATTGAACTATATTTTTGTCAATATTTTATGTTTGTATTTTGCCTGGTGGTTCTGGTTAAAGAATATTCATATCTTATCGTATCTTTCTAAAAATGTTCCATTCTGACTTTTCAACCATTCCGAGTTTGAAAAACAAATCGATAATCGATTGATTTTTCCGGCCATTATCATGAGCACATGTCACTATTAAACTATTTAGAGCTCACACAAACTCAATATAATTATCAATAATGTGCGTACAAAGTATAATATACAACGATGCTCACGATAAATTAATCTTAATTGCTAAATCGTCATCGTCACTCTTTTATTGACAATTATATTGCGTGTGTGAACGGAAGGATATAATAATTCAAACATTACTCATTACGATTATTGTGACTTAAGCAAAGCATAATTTCTTCGTCCGTGACTTAAGACTCGCTCGTCGTAGAACACGAAGACAAAGTGTCAAATTACAAACGTCTAACTTCGAATGTCCCAGCAAAACTTTAATTCAAGTAAACGTAGGTAATATAAATTTTCCTCATTTTCATGTCCCACGGATAATACTTGATATTCGGTAGTCTACAACTTGACCTATTTCAAAAGACGTATCCTCGAGAGTTATAAAAATAACACCCAACCCAAGAACCTCGTTAGCTCAAGCGTCCGAGTGCTCATCCATTACTCACGACACCTCGTAGCCAGACGTATCCGTTTTAAATCCTATCCAAGATTCTAAATGCTTGAGGTAATAATGATACAATTTTATCTATCAATGTCTCTGACTAAAATGAGTAACTATTGTTACTCATTTTAGTTCATAGCCCACGGAATGATAAAATAAAATTCACATAAAACGGTCACTTGTCCTGATCCCAGGGTACAGTATGATTTTAAAATTGCAAGCAATATTTTAAGAGACTGTTCTTTTAATCACGATGCCATTAATGAATTAACAGTAGTTTGGTTCGAAACTGTGAATTCAAATTCTAAGTTTAGGAATTACCGCAACGTTGAAAAATGTTCTGATTATGTTAAATGTTTAAAAGTATCTTCTTTCGATAAGTGTAAACAAGAGAAAGAACAATAGAGTTGGCCGACGCCGACCTTAAGCTCAAACCACGGTTTTTTCAATGTGTAATCCTTTTTGTCTTGATTTGGTTTATTTAAGATTAAAAAGTAATTTCTGAAAACTAAATATGACGCGCTATTGTGTTTCAAAACTAGAGCCGCATGTTTTTTAAATCATGGTTACAATGTCACCTTTAAAAACGGTGAATGAATTCGAAGTCATCCTGTAGAATACTTTGTGCTATCGGATCTAGACGAGGACATCACAAACATGGAAAAAATCCCAAACTAAGGCAATATCTCCAAACCAAGGTACGCCAACGCATGCAGGAATCAAACTCACATCTCCGGGTTCAGCATGGCTGGAATATAAGGATTTGTGTCAACACCGGTCCCTGTGTTGCAGGCAGGCGTGTTACCGCTAGACCAACGTGGTAGTGAAATATCCAGAGGCTAAATTAAAATTTAAATTAAAAAATGTTTTATTAAAAATGCCATATAAACTAATAGTGGTGCAATGCGGTCTTAATGAACGTTACAAGTGAATCTAGGTGTCCATTTTAAAATCTAGATAATATTTGAGAAAAAATTAACATAGAAACTTCAAACTCAGTCATTTCAAAGCCCTAATTAACAGAGTTTACATAATTAAGAATCGCTCGTAGCCCCGGCTGCCGAATCGCTCGTAGCCCCGGCTGCCTGAGTGATCTTAAACGATCACGAAGGTTAAGCAACACTGGGCGCGTTCAGTGCATGGATGGGTCGCCGTCTATGCCTAACGCTAGTGGCATTTTTCCGAGCGGTTCCGTGCTTCGCAAGGCACGTTAAGCTGTTGGTGCCGGCTGCCGTCGATAGATGGCAGTCGTTAAGCCAAGTCAGAGGCCTTAGGGCGGCTTGAAAACTTCTGACAGTAGACGAGCCACTAGTCTACAAGCCTCCACCAATCCGGACTTGGCCCCCGTGGTGGAGTATGGCCTATACCTTCCTCAGGGAAGAGACTCGTGCCCCTCGGTGGGGACATAATGGGTTGATGATGATGACATAATTATGGTAAAACCTAGAGCTCATTCATTGAATTAGCTTTAATTCCAGGCACCAAGTGTCAAGTCGAAGAAAACCTGCAGCAGATACCTAAAAAATGTTAAAGTTGTTTTACCGATGCGTAGACGTGGGCGATGGATATGCCATGCCTGTCGGTATAAATGATTCGTCGGTTTTAACGGTAAGAGATACTTCATATTCTTCAAATAAAGAGACATACTCTTAAGTAATTGTAATTTGTTTGTATCTATTATCTTTAAATTAAAAAAAAACTATTAGTTTTGTGGCAAGTGACAGTCCCTAGTCTCTGCATACCTCTGAGACCAGGCGTGAGTTTATGTATGTATGTAATAGTTTCTCTGTTCCTGTTACGCCCGTGGGGCCTGAAATAGATGGTTATTTTTTTTCTTGATGTTAATGTATGTAAAGAGAAATGACAAGATTTCTGCATCTCTATACATTAAAATACAAGTGTAAGTTTATGTATTAAGATGGTTCATGTAAATAAATATTTATTTGAGTATGATTCTTATAAACAACTGTAAGTTAAATTGTCATCGGCGTGTGAAATATTTCACAAGTTTCATATACAAAACTTCACTAACAATGCGAGAAAATGTAATTTTTCATCCATAATTTATAACGTGCTAAATATATTTTAGTGTTTTAATGATTTTCTGATGTTGCAGCATTCATGATCATAAATTTTGCATGTATTATGAATTCAGTTTATAATACATGCGAAATTTATTCAGTGTTTAACTCACAATGCCTCTCCTGAGAAATTAGTCAAAATATGTTTAAAACCCGCCGGTGACTTTACAACCATAATTTGCACTGTAAATGTACATTCGACCTAGAATTGAAATAAAAATCTAAAAGGTCACAAAACACCTCTTTGGCAACAAAACTTCATTCAAAATACCTTACAACAAAAATGTAGATCAAACATTTTACGACAGCATTTAAAAGCCCCATCTTACCTTTAAGACTGTAAAGTACTACCGCAGGAAAACCGCCCCAATTTAAAATGCTTCCCAGGTTTAATTGCCTAAACAATTGTTCCCAAGATTACGCACACACTAGTTTTTATTTTTGTCACAATCACAAAACCACTAGCCACTTATAAGCAAAAAGTGTTCTTCACTGAAAGACGCAGCGGGTTTTTCGTAACACCTCGGTAGCGTAGCACTCGACCGGCGTCCGTAGCGTGTCGAGGCTACGAGTCTACTGGCTACGCGGCTGCGGATTCCCCGTCGCCTATAACAATATGTAGTTCCACTTATTTACTTGAGCGGTGATTTCTGAATCAATAAGGTTGTATTATTGACATTTAGTAGTTGGGTAATTTGGCCTTATAATTTATGATATTTCATTATAATATTATGGAACTTTTTGTATTTTTGTGACATTTTTGGATTACGAGTACTTCATGCGTGGGTATTTGTATTCGCAAACATATTATCAGAAAATTATGGAGTAGAACTTGATGATTTGCCTACGTCTACTTGTCAGTTAAAGAGAGTGGAGCTAGAATTATGAGAAAAATATCAGCCTAGTGCGTGACGGGCCACGCGCAGTGTAGAGTTTCTAACAAAAAAAAGATCGGTCATTAACGTTCATCTCATCGTCCTCATCATCATCAGCCATTTGACGCCCACAGGGCATAGGCCTCCGTCTCGGTTTTCCTAGCCTCCCAGTATTGTGTCGCCCGCATCCAGCGACTCCCTGCTACGGTAACCAGGTCGTCAGACCATCTGGTGGGAGGCCTACCCACGCTGTGATGTCCGGTCCGCGGTCGCCAGGTCAAAATGTCCCACCTCAACGTCCATGAGTTCAACTTTGCGGGAGTGAATTGAGACGGTGGCTGGTAAGTGGGTATTTCTATCTTAAGCCACAACTGTTTCTTAACAAAGGCATTCAAAATCAAAATCAAAGTGTTCTTGTTCAAAATAATACAGAAACTGTGACTTTATAAACGTTACAAGTAAAACTAGGTCTCCACTTTATATCCCGATCAATTTAGAGAAAAAATGGAAAAAAAGAACATTCATTCAATCAAAAATCAATCAAACATATATAACTATTTCAGCCATCGAAAACCGCTATAAAACCTCGGCTAGGTATTATAGCAGGTAGGTTCAAAGCGCCTCCTAACCAGCCATTTTTTTTGCAGTTGTTAGTCTTAATAACCCGTGAGAGAAGACTTTTGTGCCTGAAATGAGTGCGCGAATGCTGACGTCGTCGTCTGGTGCATAAGAAGCGAAGATACAGAGGGTTTGCAGTAAAAAATTGGCTGCTGTTGCGTTCATATTCATATTCACGCTTATTTTTCTGCAGCAACTTTCCGTCATAGGCTTGTCTGGAAGAAATTGCTTTTAGCAATAAGGCCGCCAATTGTACTGTGTATTTTTAAAATGTTTTCCTCATGTGCTCTAGTGTCCAATAAAGAATATTCTTATCTTATCTTTTTATTTATATTAATCAATCCTACCGTAATTGTTTACCAGTAATAAAAATCACAGATCTTAAATGATCAAATCGTGGTATTCTGAGAGATTACGATGAATGACTTAGATAGGTTTTATTTACAAAGATGTTTTATTCTCACGCCTGTATCCCGGACAAATAGACCAGACAATATTTAAAATCACTGTTCATAAATGTACATTTTCAAAAAACTAAACTAAACGTACAATTAACTAGACTATTCTACAGATATGAAACAGGTGTACCTTTTGGAATGTTTTTATTCAATTCCGGTGCTGGAAAAATCTTTAGACTGCAATTCTCTCAGCGCCCACTAACGTGAGATCCTTTTCAGGGTTGCTTACCACAGCATATAAGGAACCTTGTAATTAAGCCCCTGCTCTAGTGATTAATTTGTTAAGCTGTTTTATATATTGTTTTGACATTGGAAATATCTTTTTGTTCGCTCCAGTGTAGGCTCCGATTTCACGAAAAAGTGTGATCCCCTTATATCTTGGGTTGTGAAGATATGACATTAAAAAAAGGCTCAAACGACACGTATGAGAGCTGTATGTTGCAAAAAGAATTATCCGAGAAAGTCAAAAACGAAAAATATTATGGCCGAAAGAGTGAAAAAAAATCGATTATTTCCGAATTTTTGATTTTGGCACTCGAAATTTTGTTAACGAAGAATGATACCAAAAATTTGAAAAAGAATTCTCTGTGCAATTTAGTCAGCTACAATTTGAGCCTAAAATAAAAACGTTAAGGGTTGCTCTGTAGCCTAACCTTTTTGAAAAAGGTCAAAAAGTAATTTTTCACACGACATTAATTTATGACCCGATTCATTTCCAATGTGCTCGATAGTCGTGTGAGGCATGAAATCTGTGATTTTTTTTAATGCTTTCATAGATATTATTGGTGTGCAATAAAGTGTTCTGAATCTGATCTATCTACATAGTTATATAACATATGCATACATACACACATATATACATACACACATATATACATACAAAAATAAATACACAAAATATAAGCAAGACTTTCTATGAGATGATGTGAACCAAAAAAATTATGATGATGAATGGTTTGACTTAGGTACAACGGACCATGTTACGCAGAAACCATCCAACCCACAATACCTAACTTGCAATAAACATGTTTTTAGGGCTCCGTACCTCAAAAGGAAAAACTTAACCCTTGTAGGATCACTTTTTTGTCCGTCCGTCCGTACGTCTTTCTGTCAAGACCCTTTATCTCGGGAACGCATAGATATATCAAGTTGAACACTCAAATATACAGTCCCTTGAAGCTGTGAAAAAATCAAACTTCTAAGTTAAAATATACAGGCGCTTATGCCACAAAAATATATATTTCGACACTCAAGGGAATAAAAATTTACGGGGTACTTTCCGTTGACTTAGAACTATAAAATTTGGTGAGTAATATTGTATTATACTGCAAATACAGGGAAAAATCGGAAAAATGTTTGATAAATTGTAAAAAAATTGTCTTTGAAGTTCGGGAAAAGCTCGAAAAAAACTGCGAGACTCTATTCCTGAACAATTTACAATGTAAGTACCTACAAGTTTGTGTGGAACCCTCGGTGGGCGAGTCTGACTCGCCTTTGTCTGTTTTTTTCTATGAAGAACATAGTTTTTTTGTTTGACGTCTTTGTTCAGATGTTAAATAATGTTGTAGTGATTATAAACCGTCTGAAAAAAAACATGGAACAAAACAATCTAATTATTTACGTAAAAAAAGCGTTTTTCTCGAAAGTTACATATTATGGGTTGGAATGTTTTTGCGTAACACGGTTAAATTATAAATGCAAAAGAAAAATGTAATAAAATAGAAAGAAAAGAAAAAAAATAGTTTAGTGCAAAACCTTTTATTTGTGGCTCGAGCTCGTGCTTGGCAACTTATTAGTATTCGGCAGTGAGAGTTATGCTAACAAGCCCATCGTACTAACATTTCTAAGTTTACTTAGACTGGACTGAAAGTTATATAATCGCATGTTCCCTATGACAGCGGATCGAAATTAGACATCGAATAGAAATTTATATATATTTGCATTTAAAGATTTTGAAAAATATGTACTGTCCGCATAAAAACTAACATTTCTTTTTAATTTCATAACGACCGTATGTATATATTTAAAAACTTATTAGACATGTAAATCAAGAAAAAAATCTTGGATGAAAAAGGACCTTATTGGATGTGCATATTGAAAAAAAAAAACAATTATTCTATTATCTTAAATTAAGATCATTCCTAGACTCCAGCAAAGAGGATGTATTGATCAAGGGAAAGATAAAAACTTCGCCTACTTGGCGTTTGTACATTAAGCAGTGACTAAGAAATGTTGAAAACGCGAAGATGGTACATTTTTAGAGTCGTAGCAAGACTTCTTAGTTATAGGTTACTGGGTCTTGGCCTCCGACACAAGAAGTCACCACTTGTCTCTGTTCAGCGTGGTCTCTTCCGTATTTAGAAATGTTTGTAAACTTAAACAAAGCAACACCTAAAAAAAATTGTGGTGATTAAGCCCTTACTCTTTCTTTTGCAGAGGCCTGTGCTTTACAGTGGGGCGTATATAGGCTGCATTATATAGGCTAGTTCAGATGTTATCGTTTTTCCTTGAATGTATATATTATACACTATAAGCATCAAAATACGATGGTGTAAGGAATGTAACTGTCCTCGTTTTTAATAATGAATAAATTACTGAATTACTAAATTACTAAAAAAAAAAAATTATTGCTATCTCTACCAACATTTTCGTTCATTTGCAAAATCCGGTGAGAACTTGTCGAGATCATCCCGCCATCGTCATCCCGTTGGGGGAGGTCATCCCGTTGAGGGAGGCTTTTGCCCTGCAGTGGGACACCCATGTTATGGAGGGTACTTAAAAAACATACCTCAGTAGAGGTAATGACAGAATAATCATAATATGTTCCATGAAAAAAACCACTGAAAGAAACTATTACAACATTACGTTCAGTACAACTGTCCGAATCCAACAAAATACTTGACCGGCCTAGTTTTTCTATAACTTCCCCTGTCAATTTAATTAAAGGGCTTTTCCACAGCGATCCATGGATGGGATTATGTTGCCGTTCGCCCGAACGCGGCAGTTGGGAGTGGAAATCCGGAGGGAAGTCGGCTCTACATTTATATTGCGGGACCCGACACTTTACCGGGTTTCATCGTCGAATTTGTTCTTACGGTTACTTGGGACGTTCCAAACTAGCCCAATGCGAACTCAAGTATTCAGTATTAGTGTTGATCCATAGTTAACAGTGGAAGAAAGTTGCGAGGCTTAAGAGAGGCTTATGTATGAAAATGGCTGATTTATAGTGATAGTGACATAGGTAGGTAACGGTTTTTATTTCGCCCTTGCTAAGAAAATAAGTTTTATCTTTCCGCTGACCCCCGACCTTGATCTATTCTTAGTACTGATGTGATTTCTACTCGGAAAGGCATGGGGGATGATATTTGTAATAACTCTATCTACCACTAAAATAAAACTTACGTTTTTTTTTCTTTGCACCGAAGAAAAAAGAAAAATTTGATTGAGTCGGTTTGTAATAGGCCGGATTCTTCGCAATCTTGTTTCAGAAGTGGCCTATTCCGCTCGGTGGTAGCAATAATGATTTCGTAAGCGAAATGTTTATTGAACTTTACAATATACAGTGATAGCTCCCCAAGTTTTTGCCTCTACAACGTCATTCCGTTTATGGAGTTTCGTGATTGTAATACGGGAGGGACGCGATTTTATTTTTTATTTATTTTATTTTTTTATTCATTAAAACACAGATAAGGAAACTTAACTGCGATGTTCTCATACTTCAGCGCTTGAAATTGCCAATCCGCGGTGGGCTGGCATGGCGATTAAGCTCATAATCTTTCTGCGAGAAGGCCTGTGTCCTATCATTCATCTAGGTTCAACTCTCTAGGTTTATGTACTAGTAGGTGTTATTGCTGCACTTTTATAAGCTGAAATTTGGCATAGGTACACCTACATATTTATTACAAAATTATATAAAATCTCGAAAATATTTTTTAAAGCAACCTCCCCTACACCTAAATTTTCATCATCATCATCAGCCCCCTGACTCCCACTGCAAGACACAAGCCTCCCTCATGGTTTTCATAACCATGAGGGGTTTTGCCATAATCGCCACGCTTGGCAGGCGGGTTGGCGATCGCATTATGCGGTTGGAATCTCAGGAAGACGCTGCTGCCCGTCTCCTGGTAATTTATTTCCTTAGTCGCCTTCTACGACATCCACGGAAGGAAACGGAGTAACGCTATTCTTAATCCGACGCCACATGCACATAATATAATAAACTTAAAAGGAAAACTCACGGCTTAGTAGTCTTTACAAGTTGACGAGTAATAGGCGACTAACTTTTCAAAAGAAAACTTGATGAAAATGTTAGTTCTTTAAAGCGGATAAAACCCCTATTTCTACGAAACCCTACACTGCACGTGGCCCAACACGCACTTGGCCGGTTTTTAAATAAACAAAATAGCCTCTTCGATAGCTATTGTTAAGGCATGTTTATTTTGTTATGGCTTTCAAATCAATCAACATTCATGTTGTATAGGCTGTATTATTACTATCCTATCCCAGGGTTACCGTAGGCACTGACTGAAAATCAGCGCTGAGGGATCACTTCCTCAGCACAACGCTGAGTCAGCTGCCTTTTGTGGCAACAACTTAGATACACCACAGGCTACATCTATGGTCCCGTTTTGTTTATTCGTTTTGTCTGTTGTGTATTTAGTTTTCTTTCTGTTATTGTGCATATTATGTTACTCATCTGTTTATTTTGTTTCTGTGATGTATCTTGTTGGTATAATAAATGTCTTTCTTACCTATCGGTGAGGTTATACGAGTAGCTTACTGGAAGGCCCGGGCCGCGCTTATTAACCACCCACTGGATGAAATGTTCGTCGTATTTCAGTGGGATGTCTGGTACAACTACACCAAAAAGGCACGAAATATTAGGGGTTAAAGTATGAAATTGCCGTTTTATTGCAATAGGTTCTTTGAATTGACATAGAATCTTCATGGTTTGAGGTTTTCGAATGAAACTTTTTTCTAATGGTTTCTATGATGTTCTTTTTTTAAAAAATGTGAAACATTTGAATATCAACTTTCAATTGTTTTTGTTATTCAATTAAGACAAGAAAGATGGATACTGCGAAAATTCGAGTGATTTTTGAATACGAGTTCCGACGCGGAACTAACGCGGCAGAAACAGCCCGCAATATCAATGCTGCGTTTGGAGAGGGGACTACTAATGAACGCACCGTGTGATTTTGGTTTAAACGCTTTCGTGATGGAAATTTTGACTTAAAGAACGAGCCACGAGGAAGACCGCCCACACAGGTGAATAACGATGAATTAAGAGAGATAGTGGAAGCCGACCCTAGTCAAACTACCCAGGAATTAGCGGCATGGTTTAACGTTACCTTACCCACAATATTGACTCACTTGCGTCAAATCAATAAAATAAAAAAATACGAAAAATGGGTGCCTCATAATCACTCGAATTTTCGCAGTATCCATCTTTCTTGTCTAAATTGAATAACCAAAAACAATTGAAAGTCGATATTCAAATGTTTTACATTTTTTAAAAAAAGAACATCATAGAAACCATTTGAAAAAAGTTTCATTCGAAACCCTCAAACCATGAAGATTCTATGTCAATTCAAAGAACCTATTGCAATAAAACGGCAATTTCATACTTTAACCCCTATTATTATATTACCTGTATAATATAGTAGGCGTGGGTACATAGGAAGGATTTTAGGCGAGGTCAGAGCAAAGACGCGACGAGTTTCCGTCCTCAACCCGTCTTGTCTGCGTGGGCTATGCCTCATAGCTTCAGTACATTTTGTATGAAAGTGAATTGAAAGCACGCGACCGCTTCGTCCTACGTCCTTCCTTTGTGTGCCACGCCATAGCTCTCTTCTTCTTACCACACAATGACACAGAGGTCAAGTTAGGCTGGATTTGAAAGAGTTACGTTTAAAAAATACACATCTACGTTCATTTATAAATGCCTGACAAATTGAAGCCTAGATTGAATATAGGTCAAATGAAACAAAACTTTCGTGTCTGCCCCAAATAATATTCAGTGTGGTTCGGAAACATTTTCCACTACGAGAGAGAAAAATTGATGCAACCGCAGTACGGAGATTGATGTCACTAGTAAGTTCGACCTCATATTATGCAAATACATTTACTGTATGTGCAACGCGCTATAAAAATAAAAATAAACCTAAAAGTGGTGGTAGCTCAGCGGGAGAACTCACATTCAGGTCGTGAGTTCGAATCCTGGCATGTAACGACTTTGTTTTCTAACTTACGAGTATGTTAATTTGTGAGCATGAAGAAGTAGCCTGAGACTGTGGACGTAGGACGAGGGCGCAGAAAAGAGGCGACGCGTTGTATAGAGTTCGAGCCCTCGCCCTGTCTTTTCTGTGTGGGCGTCCCTTTAGTACATTTTGTATGAAAGTGAATTGGAAAGACGACGCGTCTTTTCCGCGCCCTCGCCCTACGTCGTTTCTGTGTGGCCAAGGCCTATATGTCCCACTGTAGGGCACAGGCCTTCTCTTAAAGACAGAGTTTGGGCTTAATTACCACGCATGCCCACTACGGATGGGCAATTTCAAACGCTGAGGCATGTGAAGATCTTAGATACTCAGGTTTTCTCACGATGCTTCCTTCGCCGCTACCAGTGGCATTGCTTCGCAAATGTACGTAACTTAGAAAATTAAGCCATTGTTACATGCCGGGGCTTGAACCCACGACTTCTTGAATGTGAGGCAAGTGTTCTACCGACCACGCAGGTTTACTCACGATGATTTCCTTCACGGTTTGTGGATGACATTACTACTACAAATTCAGAAAATAAAATGAGCTACCACTGCCCGCATCATTATGCATGAATTAATAATGTTTGGTTTGCTGTACAGTTATTGAAAGCCTTTTGAAATGAGGCCGTTCACTTTTGACAGTTCATAATGAAATTTCAATTAAGCTGAAATGTAACATTTCGCCAATCCTTAATTTTTAGGGTTCCGTACCCAAAGGGTAAAAACGGGATCCTATTACTAAGACTTCGCTGCATGTCTGTCTGTCCGTCCGTCCATCCGTCCGTCTGCCTGTCACCAGGCTGTATCTCAAGAACCGTGATAGCTAGAGAGTTGAAATTTTCACAGATTATGTATTTCTATTGCCGGTATAACAATAAATACTAAAAACAAAATAAAATTATTATTTAAGGGGGGCTCCCATTCAAAAAACGTGATTTTTTTGCTGTTTTTTTTAACTTTGTGTCTAATGTTGTATAGATAACATAAGCAGCCTATATACGTCCCACTGTAGGGCACTCTCTCTCTCTCTTAGATAAGTGCCCTGCACAGGAACGCATACAGGCTAAATTAAAAAAAATCTCAATGGGTCTATGTTCGAGGCAGGTGGCAGAATCTGGTATTTACCTACCCCTCCGGGACACAGGTGTAAGTTTTGTTATGCATGTATGTATTTTTTTTCTCTACGACTTACACTTTTGGTAGTAAAACCCGTCGAAAAGGAATAAACAAATCGGGCTCATACTATGATATCACATGGTGCACATAACGCCTTTTAATGTGTGGGATTATAAATATTTGAGTTATCACGTAAAATAGAATAGAATAGAAAAAGTTTATTTCAAAGACAAAACACAATTATAAATAATTATAAATAATATTTTTGAGTCCACACCTTCATTAGAAAACATTTAGAGTTAAATGAAAAACGTAAATCTAGTAAGATTTTATTGAAATATCTTAATTTTGTTTTTTTTTAGACCTGTGAAACCCAGGACAATATTTTTTCTAAGTTTTTCTGAGTCGTCCATGGTATAAACGCAATATCTCTCCAATCCAACTTCGCAAGTTCCCCACTGTGGCTCAATAAAACATTCATATGACACGCCCCGCGACCGACAGTCGCCGACAATAAATAATACTTTATCTATCTACCATTCGTCTTGCTGTCGCGCGGCCCTTGTTGTGGGTTTTAAAAATCCGGCCAAGTGCAAGTCATACTTGGGCTCCGAGGAGTTCAAATGTGTTTGTTATATTTCATAAACACAGCAGCCTACATGTGTCTCACTGCAGGACACAGACCTTCTCTCAGAGAGATAGAGTTTGGGTTTGAGTACTACGCATGCCCATCGCGGATTGGCATCAATCCACCCAGGTTTCCTCACGATGTTTTGCTTCACGTTTAGTGAGTGGTATTGCTACTGCAACTTCACAAATGTACTTAGGCCTGGGTTTTATTTTTTTATTTTATTTTATTAGAAGGTGAAGAAACAGATACAAGTACAATTGAATATTTGAAAACAAACAGATACAAATAAAACGTAGAGTAGGTACTGCATCTTTAGACCTTCACACTGAGAAGTATATAATTTAAACATTGAAAAGATGACGCTAAAACAATAGGTGCTGTACTTAAATTAATAATGAATAAAGGTTGTCCTACAACTTAACTTAAGAGATAATTGAACTTGAGTGAGCCTACAAGTTCTTTATAAATTTTTGATACACAATCAAAGAGAAAAAAAAAAATACTACAAAAAATTACGTATGCACATACATGTCATGTTGGATGGTAAGATAACACTAAAGTATGGTGTGGACTTATGGTTCACAACGTTACCCCTCTCCGACATTGCCCCAAAAGCAGGTGTTATAACCTCCTCAGTCCTGACCTTGAAAATAACAATTGAAAACCATTGTTATTTTCAAGGTCAGGACTGAGGAGGTTAAAATATATTTTACTCTCTAATGGTTAGTATTTAAAATGTGACAAAAATGTATGTTACTTTTTTTTAAATTCTATGTAAAGGGGACGTCGGTCATTATTTTTGTGTTTTTTTAAATTTATAGCATCTAAAACAATCACAAACGTGAGTCTAAATTATTACTATATGATTTCATTTGAGTGTTTTTATTCAGTAAGTTCGGGGTTCTTATCCACCTTTAGTCGGTTTTTGGTTTCGTTGTATCTGCAGTTGGGGATGTTAGTCATGGATAGCACTACAGCCACACCAAGTTTGATTCTTGTATTCATTACCGTGTCAATGATGGAACAAAAGCATAAGTAAATAAGAAAAAAAAAAATCAAGTCTCTTTCTTTCGGACTCCGGCTCGAAGGACCATAAACATGTATAGTCCAGCGCTTAGTAGACGACGCTTTCCCATACACCTATAATAGATTTTTTTTAATAAAGTATAGTAGAAGTCAGTAGTTCAGTATGTAAATGAAACACGTGCCTTAGTATATTGACTGCTCGTGGACAACTAACAACTAACTGTACAACAACAAAGTAAAATGCCGCGTAAGCAAAACAGTATGCATGATGAAACCGTTCAGGGACCACCAATATATAGAGTCCTGTTTGCGCCTTTTGAGTCAGGAACCCTGAAAACCTCTTTATTACTTTTGTGATTTGATGGGCGATCCGCCATACTAGCAATTATATTCTGGTTTTAGGGTTCCGTACCTCAAAAGGATAAAAACGGACCCCTTATAGGATCACTTTGTTGTCCGTCCGTCCGTCCGTCCATCCGTCCGTCCGTCTGTCTGTCTGTCAAGACCTTTTATCTCGGGAACGTGTGGAGGTATCGAGTTGAAATTAAAACTTTAAACTCAGGTCTACGGTCCCTTGAAGCTGTGAAAAAATCAAACTTCTATGTTACGTAAAAAAATATACGTCCGTTTATGCCCGCAAAAAATGGTTATGCCGGTACTTTCCGTTGACCTAGAATTATGAAATTTGGCAAGTAATATCGTTATATTCCTTTTGTTGCACTAACCCGTGCTGAGGACAATTTTAAAAACCTATTTAAAACCTAACTGCAAAGTGGGTTACTCGGGGCTGCAAGTGATGTGAGTGGGTATTTGACAAAATATCAAATGAGTTACTTTTAAAACGGAATTTTGTATGAAAATACTGGCTTATGACGTCACATTTCAAAGCACTTTTTTATGTTTAATCTATTTAAAAATTGTAATAACTAGTAATTGACTAAAAGAGATACATTTTCCGAGATATATTGTAATTTTTGTTTTAATCGTATGAAATAATTTATTGTTGATCGTGTCAAATACCGAATTGCTTCGGCCAGATGTCGCTGCCTGGACCTAATACAGAGAAGTTTGTAAAGAGGCTCGAAATTTCGCCGATGCTTGTACTTTAGCTCAGCTGAGAGAGCGCTGGCACGGTGAGCCAGAGGTCGCGGGTTCAAGTCCCAGCATGGGTGGAATTTTTAGCCTCTAAATAGATTTTTTTAAGTAATATCGTCTTATTTGTTAGGTAATTCGCTGTTGTACCACATTTTCTGTAAAAATTTCTATTATTACCGTTCCAAAGAAAAAGCATTTTAAAGGTTGGACGGACGGACGTACAGACAGACAGCACTTGGCCGGTTTTTAGTATTTCTATTGCCGCTATAACAAGCGGCAATAGAAATTAATCGTCTGTGAAAACTTCGACTTTCTAACTATCACGGTCCATGACAAACAGCCTGGTGACAGACAGACAGACAGTGAGTCTCAGTAATAGGGTTCCTTACCCTTTCGGGTACGAAACCCTAAAAAGGAATGCCCCGCTATAGATTTTTCACCGGATAAGTCGAGTTTTGATTGCTGGCGCGTCGGATGGTTTTAGTGTGAACTAAATAGTGAGTTGAGGTATGTATTTCACATTTTTTTAAATATAAAATGTTATAAATGGGGAAGGGCCGGTAAGCGACGTCCCAGGCGGACATTCATCGACCAAATAGGGGATGTATCACTAAAGGGCAAGATAAAAGTAACCAAAACCGGCGTGCGTGCATGCAACGACTAATTAACAGATTTTAAAAAAGCTTTTGACAAAGTTAATCACTCACTACTTTGCATCAAACTTTCCAGTTATGGTATACATGGTTCACTGTTGAGATGGATACAATCCTATCTGGAACAGAGAAGTCAGCTGGTTGCAGTTAAGGGGGTCACATCCTCGCCAATAGGAGTTAAATCGGGTGTTCCGCAGGGATCACATCTGGGGCCACTATTCTTCATTGTATTCATAAATGATCTAGTTGAAAAGCTAAACTCACCTTGCTTATTATACGCCGACGACCTGAAATTATTTAATTTCATTAATAGCCCTTTAGATTCAAATATTCTACAAACTGATCTTAATACTATTTACAATTGGTGTTCCACTAATCTCATGCATTTAAATGTTAAAAAATGCTTCGTTATTTCTTTTACTAATAAGCGCATTAAGATATGTAATGACTACAACTTAGGAGGTCAGATTCTCGCACGCTCAACTAACGTCAAAGATCTGGGCGTAATCTTCGATGAGAAACTGTCCTTCCGTGACCACATACAATATATAACTTCAAAATCGCTAAAGCTGCTAGGGTTTATCACTCGTTCTACAAAGGGTTTCAAAAATCCACACAGTTTTCTTATTCTCTTTAATAGCCTCATTAGGAGCACTTTAGAATATGGTTCTGTTGTTTGGTGTCCTTACTACATGGTTCACTCTCAAAGCATTGAAAAAATCCAAAAAAAAGCTCTTAAGATTCTCTGCTACCGCTGTGGTTATGGCCGTAATTTACCTCACTATGAGGATCGTCTAAAATTGTTCAATATGACCGCTTTATCAGTTAGACGCCAGCAACAAGATCTCGTTTACCTATATAAAATAATTCACTCGACGCTAAAGTCACCACATCTACTGTCATCTGTCAACTTCAATACCAGAATAAATACTCGCCATCCTGTCCCGTTCACATTGTATGTCTATAAAAATAACACTTCATATTATAATCCGATTGTTCGCATGTGTCGTTTGTATAACATTGTCTCTACTCTTTGTTCTGACCTAGATATATACAATCTTAGTCTTCGACTTTATAAGATAAAATGTCTGCAATTATTGATCTCTAAAACTAAATACTAAGTATTATAAATATAATAAGTTATTGGATTTGTTCCTGATTCACTTACTTGATGTTTCAAGTGGGTGAGTCTGGAATTGGGCTAATGATAAAGTTTTAGTTCCAAAATGTAATAAGTACCTATTTAAATGGCAATTTTGTAGTTCAAGTAGGTGGTAATGTCCTCTTTAGTTTTATATAATGCTTGTCTCATTACTCTTAAATATGAGGACCACCGTAACTCGTTTTTCTATGTATTTTAATGTGCGTGTATACTTTGGGTGTCAATCTAGCTTAAAACTAGTATGCTCCAATATTGTTATTTTAAGATTGTTACCTGTTTTACATGCCTAATAAACAAAACAAAACAAATTAATGTTGACGAAACGAAAGGGATCTGTCAAGATCGTGGCAATTGGCAGTCCCTAGTATCTGCCTACCCCTCTGGGATACAGGCGTGAGTTTATTTACAATGTATGTTATAATTTTATAAAACACTGTAGGTGTCTGAATATTGAAGTATGCTTGCCGATGACGTCATATAATGCGGCGGGTGGGGTTCATTCGGCGCGTGCTGATACTTATTGTTTTCAGCACCAGCTATGTTCTATTTTAGGGTTCCGTACCCACAGGGGGAGGGACCCTGTTACTAAGACTCCACTGTCCGTCTGTGTGTCTGTCACCAGGCTGTGTGTCTAAAACCGTGATAGCTAGACAGTAGAAAATTTCACAGATGATGTAATTCTGTTGCTGCTATAACAACAAATACAGCCCTAAGACCCTAAAAACAGAATAAAATAAATATTTAAGTAAGGCTCCCATACAACAAACGCAGCGGTGGTAGCCTAGTTGGTAGAACATTGGACTCTGAAGCGGGAGACCCAGGTTCGATTCCCAGTGCGGGCATGTACCTATGACTTTTCTTTCTAAGTTATGTACATTTGTGAAGTTATAGTAGCAATCGTCGTCAACCCATTATGTCCCCACCGAGGGGCATGGGTCTCTTCCCTGAGTAAGGTATAGGCCATACTCCACCACGGGGGCCAAGTCCGGATTGGTGGAGGCTTGTAGACTAGTGGCTCGTCTACTGTCAGAAATTGTCAAGCCGCTCTAAGGCCTCTGACTTGGCTTAACGACTGCCATCTATCGACGGCAGCCGGCACCAACAGCTTAACGTGCCTTGCGAAGCACGGAACCGCTCGGAAAAATGCCACTAGCGTTAGGCATAGACGGCGACCCATCCATGCACTGAACGCGCCCAGTGTTGCTTAACCTTCGTGATCGTTTAAGATCACTCAGGCAGCCGGGGCTACGAGCGATACAACTCGCTAACGGTGAAGGAAAACGTCGTGAGGAAAACTGGGTGTCTGAGCTATTCACATAACTCATCGCTTGAAATCACCAATCCGCGGTGGGCACGCGTGGTGATTAAGCCCATACTCTCTCTCTGAGAGAAGGCCTGTGCCCTACAGTGGGACGTATATAGGCTGCTTATGATGACAACAAACGCAATTTTATTGCCGTTTTTGCTCGATGACGGCAACAGGTAGACGCTTGAAATATTCACAGAATATTTTATTGTATATTCACTTTAAAAATGAATAATGAAACTAAACTAAAATAAATATGTAAGGGTGTGGAACGTGTCAGTATAGAAAATGTCTGAAAACTTTGTTCTATATGACCATAGAAGCCAACCAGTGATGTATTGTACAATGTATGCAGCCAACCACTGCCTGAGACACATAAAAAAACTAATTTTAATCAACCTGATACATACTGAAAAACTAAGAAAAAGTGGTCAGCGATATAGTTTTAGAGGTAATATTAAAGCTACTGTTTCATTCTGTAATTTTATACTGAATTAATAAATTTCAATGTTGGCAAAAGGTGAAATTACATTCTAGTACTGTGAAATTAAAAATGTAATTTAATGCTTCACTAGAAAAAAACACAAATTTAATAACGTTTTCATCTAATTGAAAACTACTCATTTACAAGCTCGCTGTCAGAATCTACACTCCGTAATGTGATTCCGGTTGAAGCGAGGCCAGTAATCAGCGTTAAATAAGAGGCTAAGTCCTCTAAATAGTTGACCCTCCGACATTAACATGGAAATGAGGCCGTACTGACGGGGATCCTGGGGACTATTCATAGACATTCGATGTCGGTATGTCTCCTACGAATAAAAAGTACAGCCTGAATCTAATTAAGAGATAAATAAATATTAAATTAAAAGTATATAATATGTATATATAAACAGCGCCTGAAATTGCCAATCCGCGGTGCGCACGCGTGGTAATTAAGCCCATACTCTCTCTCTGAGAGGATGCCTGTGCACTGAAGTGGGATGTACCTATATGGGCTAGATAAAAAAGTACCTTTAAATAAATAGTACAATTGGACCGTGTTACGCAGAAACGTTCCAGCCCACAATACGCAACTTGCGAGAAAACGCTTTTTTATATGTAAGATTGTTTATTTTCATGTTTTTGTTCAGACGTGTTTAATGTTATAGTGATTACAAAATAATGTAAAACGACAGAAGAAAAACTGGATCATGAACTCGCAAGTTACGTTTTCTAGGCTGGAACGTTTCTGCGAAACAGGGACCAATTGTAAAAAAAAACAGCCACGTCCGAGTCGGACTCACGCACGAAAGGTTCCGTACCATTATCTATACAACATTAGACACAAAGATCGAGAAAAAACGGCAAAAAATCACGTTTTTTGTATGGAAATAACAAAATAACCCCTTAAATATAAATTTTATTTTAATTTAATTATTATTTTTGAAGCAAATATAGAACTATAGATTGTGTGAATATTTCAAGCGTCGACCTGTTGCCGTTATTAATATCGAGCAAAAAACGGCAAAAAAATTAAGTTTGGTGTATAGGAGCCCCCTTAAATATTTATTTTATTCTGTTTTTAGTACTTGTTGTTATAGCGGCAACAGAAACACACCATCTGTGAAAATTTCCCTAGCTATCACGGTTCATGAGATACAGCCTGGTGATGGACAGACAGACAGACAGACAGGCAGGCAGACGGACAGTGAAGTCATAATAATAGGGTCCCGTTTGGCACCCTTCTGGTAAGGAACCCTGAAAAGAGTCAATAATTTTTTTTGTACTACTATAATGCCCTTTATTTCCGTACGGGAATTTCAAGATATTAAACTAATGCAATATACGAAAATAATCGGTTGGCCGATCTACGCATCGAAACAAAATACAGTATAACTAGAATCTCTGTGTAACGGCACTGGGAATTTTAGAAATATTCCGAACATTCCCGGGAACAGCAATTCAGCAGTCGTTACTACATATGTGGTGTTATCACTACGACTACTGTCACCATCTCGAAAAGTGAAAATACAGCCACGTATCGTACCGGTCTGAAAAAGACACTGAACGGCACAGGGAAAATGTCCAGATTAGACGAGGCGCTGCACACGCACACCAGATAAGCTAACTGACTGAGTTCTGAATATAGGACAAGCGTTTTTACTTTGTAGGGAAATAATGACTTGCCTTTTAGCCTGATATCTGTTTATGTATCTGTCTACATAGACATGATGGTCAAGAGCCAAATTAATAAAACAAAAATTAAGTGAAAAGGCATGTTGCATTAGTAATTAGTCTTTTGAAGCACTAAATTTGATGAGATGATTGAATTGAATTGCACAAATCCAAACTCACCAACCATCTTTGATGCTGTTGTAATTTGTTTGACGTGACAGTGTATATAAGTCGAGATCGGTGTCACGTTGCAAGCCGTCAAGAATTTTGACACAAAATTAATAGATTCTCAAACCTATTACAATAATTCCGTACTGAACATTTTCATGCTGTGTAGAAAAACAACGTTTCAAAGTAATTATTGGCAATAAGCGCACTCAATTATAGAAAAAAATCAACCGACATAAAAAGAAAGCGAAAAATATAACTTTATGTTATTCATAAAAACATAATTACTCAAACATACCTCAAATGCAGTGACTTGCTCTTGCCATTTACCCAAGACCATCTAAACCACATTTGAGGAGGCTTTTAGAGGAATCCTGTTTTAATTAGTGTAAAAAGCACCGTAACTTTCAAGGAGTGGATGATAATGGGAGAGGTCATTATCACAAAGGGTAAAACAAAAAAAAAAAAACCTAAGCAATTAATGTACCTAAGCAAAAATCTTTTGCGTCGACGGCAAACAAATAAATAAACGAAAAAAAAACCGTCACTGTTATTTAGTTTGTTAGCTTAGTTTATAAGATTTAAGGTTTATTTTAAATTTTTCGACGGTTTGATTTTTTGTTCAAACAATTTTTTGTTTTTATTTATCGTAGCTATATTCCAAATAAAGTCTTCACATGTCGAGTTTACGTCTCCATCATCAGACTTCATCATAATCCAGCTAGATTCAGCTAGATCTCATCATAGTTCTAGTTCCCAGCATAAATCCAGTTCAATCATCAAGATGAATAAAATAAGCCACTCACGAGGCAGTTGTTATAGACTATTGAGGAGTTTTACTGTTTTCCGTTTACATTATCGGATATAAAATGTTTAGAACATCCACTTGCTAAGTTTTAAAATAAGCCCAAAGACAAGGCAATTACCGTCGCCACAATTATAGATCAAGGTCTCCTATTTATTTATTTTATTTATTGCATCACGCAACAGATGAGTAACATGATATGTTCGAACTAAAACTTTCATACGCACTAAACATGATTAGCTTAATTCCTAATTCACTTACTTGATTTTTTTGTCGGAATATAGGTTTCGCTCTGATTCGCAAAGGAATCCGGAATTAAGCTTACAACATTACATCTAACATTCATATTTTAGTGCCATTAGAACTACGACATGATATGTGCCAAGTTTCAATACAATCGGTTCACAGATGAAAATTCAGTAGGTGAGAAAAACAGTCAAACTATTTTTCAATTTCAAATGGAACCAACTTCGAGGTATATCCTAAAAATAAAAAATAAAAAGTATCAACAAAAGCGCACTACTCCGTAAATAATATGCCATTGTGCGTGACCACAGACTCTCCGTTTTCCTCGGTTAAAATATAAAATATACAATAGGGATTTGTAATAGGTGTAGAGAAGACAGCCCTAACTTAGCGCATCTGCCTACCATGCGAGAGGTCCCGGGTTCGAATCCCGGCTGGGGACAAAAAAAAATCCCAGTCTTGGATGTTTGCGTGTTTGTGATGTCGTTGTTTCTGGTTCCCACGACACAGGGTATACTAGTGTGGGGCCAGAAGCAATGTATGTGCCTGTACGTAAATGTTTATGTTTAACTGCCTTACCAATTGTATAAAAAAAAATTACCTACTTTTACGGGAAGCGGTGGCAACGTAGCGATAGAACGCCGGCCTCACATTCTCTTGATCGTAGGTTCAAATCCCGGTATGTACCAATAAATTTGTTTTCTAAGTAACATACATTTGTGAAGATTCCAAAAAGTTGCAATAAAACTCGCTATCTTTGAAGGAAAACAACTTGAGGAAACCTGAGTGTCTGAGGTGTTCATACCTCTGCGCTTGAAGTTACCAATCCGCGGTGAGCGCAAGTGGTTACTAACTCTCTCTCTGAGAGAAGGCCTGTGCCCTGCAGTAGGACGCGTATAGACTAAATAAAACAAAACCTGATGTAGAGTAAACTCGGATAAATCCACGAGAAATTGTCTGCCAAAGCCAATTCCGTTCGACAGAGCTCCGCCGCGATGTTTTCACGAAATTCGCCGGCACTCAACCCTTTCACGTGCTGGAACACCTCTATTATCGTACACAAAGCCCTCCTCTGTAACTAGTAAATGAAAACCCTTCCACGAATCAGGCTTGGCGCTCGCGCAAATGGAACGTAGATGTCATTCCTAGAAAGATTTTTGTGAATTTTTCGTGTTGCGGTTGGTGTTGGTGTTGGTTTAAGGTGTTTAATTAGTGGCTATATTTAACTTTGGGACTGCCACTTGCCACGATCCTGACAGATCACTTTCACTTCCTCAACATATAAATACATATATTTGTCATACAAATAAAACGTGTTCTGCACGTTCATACCATGTTCGTTGATGTGATGCGCTATTCTTATATTCCTGGCTATTGATCATAATACCCAGGAATATAAGAATAGATAAATAGTCAGAGAACACTTTTTAACAATTTCGTGTTAAAATTACCGGTGACGTCATTGAAAACAACGCATCAAAGTAAACACCGACATGCTGCCTACTTTGCTGTAATACCACCCAAATAAGTTCTCACCCACCAAATCATTATATTTCCGACAAAGTGTCGGAGCGCAAAACGCCTTGAATACATTATGTAAATCTGTCGTACTGAAAAAAGCTCCTAAGGCAAACTATAATATAAAAACCGTCCACCGCAACTTTGCTCCGGACGTAGTTCGCAATAGCATGAGATGGCAGGAGCAAGAGCTAACGGGACCACGGCTGCGGCCAATGTTCTCGAACTATCTGGGAGACCCTACTCTGTCAAACAGAAAAAATAAATAAGAAAATTAAAAATATTTCAACGTAAACAATTTACGTTTATTGCACATAAAAAAATACAATGGCAATGTGACGGACTTAATGCTATAAGTATTACTAGTCAACCACAGGTGGTGCAAGAAATTACTTTCGGTTTGTTGAATGTTTTCCGCTGTCTTCGGGTCGAGCTGTGGTGGAAAAAAAGACAGCGAAAAAATCGCCACTCTGACCATCTTGTCTCAAATCGTCTTAAATATAATACATCAGTTGGTAGTACCAACTTGGTGCAAGTACCTACCGAAAAAGATTCCCATGAGTGCAATCAATGCATTAATGAACATTAGCCTACTCTACAAAAGCAGGAAAACAGTTCGTTAGAGGCCGTTCATGAACATAACGCAGGAGAACTGCAGCATTAAGGCAGCCACTTACTCGAATCAACAGTCTCTCGCTCGAGTGTTCATAATTTTTTTTCTTTCATTCCTCTTTAATTTCTCGTAAAAATGAACTTTCTGTTTATATAACGCAATAAATAATAGTAATACAATTGTTTGTGCAGCCACTTACTTCCCACTCAAACATATTGCCGCCTTCATTGTGTGAGCGATAAGAAAACAGAAGCTCAATTTACTTAGTCAGTTAACGGGTTGTATAACACGAGAAGTGACTTAATTTTTGTGTACGTAAATTAGGGTTTAGACAGAAAAATCACAGATACCGAATCGAATTATTGTTGGATGTGTTTAGTAATTAATTGAATCGTCATTAGAAGCATAAGCATAGCATAAGCAGCCTACATACGTCCCACTGTGGGGCACAGGCCTCAGAGAGAGAAAGACGGGCTTAATCACCACGCGTGCCCACCGCGGATTGGCGATTTCAA
The DNA here is from genome assembly GCA_947310995.1 of Yponomeuta cagnagella. Taxonomy (NCBI): domain Eukaryota; kingdom Metazoa; phylum Arthropoda; class Insecta; order Lepidoptera; family Yponomeutidae; genus Yponomeuta; species Yponomeuta cagnagella. Next base: position 12,816,533 of record OX371277.1, read on the forward strand.
GCGCTGAGATATATGAATAGCTCATACACTCAAGTTTCCTCACGATATTTTCCTTCACAGTTAGCAAGTGGTATTGCTACTATAACTTCACAAATGTACATAACGTAGAAAACAAAGTCATAGGTACATGCCCGCACTAGGAATCGAACCTAGGTCGCCCGCTTCCGAGTCCAATGTTCTACCCACTAGGCTACCACCGCTTGCTAATTATATGTAATTATGCTATAATAGCATAAGGATAGATATTTAATGGGATTGATATTTAACCGAAGGATTGATATTTAATGGGCCAATGTTCTCCTTGGCCCTCTACTTACAAGTTGATGTGAAACCTAGCAGCCTTATTTTAACTGGCATGTTATCGTTCATCTTTATAAAATAAACAGTTTAAATATTTTTTAATTTTTTTAATTTTTTATAAAAGTACGATACCTAGAATTCAGCTGGGGTGGGCAGCATTCAGGAAACTCCGTCTCCTGCTCGTATACCGCAGTCACTAAAGACAAAATCTTTAATCAGTGCGACATACGGAGCCGAGACGTGGATACCCACGGTTCGACTAGTCCGTCAATTTAAAGTCGCTCGGCGAGCTATGGAGACAGCTATGTTCGGTGTTTCTCTGCGGGGTCAAATCCGAAACGAAGTAATTCGCCAGAGAACTAAAGTGATCGACATAGCTCAACGGATTAGCAAACTGAAGTGGCAGTGGGTTAGTCATATCTGCCGCAGGACCGATAACCGTTGGAGTAGACTGGTTTTAGAGTAGAGACCGCGTATAGCCAAACGTAGCGTAGAACGCCCTGTGACGAGGTGGAGCTATCGCAAAGTGGTAGGCAGTGACTGGAAAGGAAGAGCCGAAGATCGGGCTCAGTGGCGTGTCTTGTGAGAGGTCTATGTCCAGCCGTCGACTGACACCGGCTGATTATGATGATAATGATAATACCTACAAAAAACTCCTCAGAGGCAGTTTATTTAATCTATGGTTACGTCTATTCCTTGTAAAATCTCCACGAGGGACTCGGCGTTTACTGAGTGTTTTAAGGAATCGCGTTTTTATAACGAAGCGGTTTTTATTGTTTGGAACTAATATCAATATTTTATTTTATTTTCCTCTTAGGTGCAGTATAAAGCCACACTACAAATATTACAGCCACAAATGTTTTGTCAAAAATTAAAACTATGAATTATACATCCGAGGAACACCAAAATAAATCACACACATAGGTACACACACACGCATAATACAAACAATATACAATCAGTCAATCAAACCGCCCTGAGATATATTCGACTCAAAGGTTCGCATAAGGCTGGCAGCATTACCGCGCTGGACAGCAAGGGAGATAATAAAATATTGATTAAAAAATAAAGTCGAAAGTGCACCTTTTCCGTTACGTAATCGTAAAAGTGACATAGTAATCAACGTTTACAGATCTCAAGTAGACGCTGTAGAGTTTCATTCCTTGTAGCACGTGGCGATTATTAGGCCACGGACTAAGGGCTTAAAGGACATTGAACTTAAAAAACCCAGAGCACCGGCTTGCTGTAAGCCTAACTAAATGGGGAACTTGCGTCTAACTTAGGTTGGAGTGACTTTGCTTTTATTCCATAGAAATCATATAAAAAAGTAGGAAAAAAATAAAAATAAAACGTCATCATCATCATCATTCAGCCACAAGAAGTCCACTGCCGGACATAAAAATAAAACAAGAAAAATATTTTTTTCGGGGTTTTCGGGGTCACAAAATATACGAAAAATAAAGTTACTCTAATAACATAAAACTTATCAGATTTCATTTTTTCATTGAATTCTGAACGTTTTCTTATAAGGGTGTACATGCATAAAAACATTATTTTACGAGATACAACAAATATTGATAATCGCTTCATACATTATAAGCGTTACGTTAGGGAGTGACGTCATAGTCTAAGGTCGATTTTTGCGGCGCGATTTAGTACCACGTGACTATATTGACTTTTCGACTGGTTATATTATAAAAATTATTAGTCGCAGAGAAAAAAAATACCACATTTATTTAAATTTTAGCGTGTCCTCTCCTATTCTATTAAAACATTTTTTAGTGCAAGTTCTCCATTCTGTAATAATCCACGGATGGGATTCCTCCTTGTCACGCAATGTCTGTTACGGTGGCGCCGCCTGCATGGCAACTAATTTTGGCTGCAATAGTGATAATTTAATTCCCTATTCTATGCATTCTAATTACCTGGCGACGATCACTTACGTTAAAAGCGAAATCGCTTGGGTCGGGATGGGAGAACCTCGAAGTCGCCGCTCAAGACCGCAGCAAGTGGAGATATTTTATAAAGGCCCTATGTTCCTGATGAGAGACAACAGGATATAACGTCGTTCATATTGCTAAATGTCACATGTAAAAAAAATGATTTTTGTTTTTGCATCGAAATTGTATAAAAATTGATTCTGTCACACGTGCTCCTCGTAATCCTCGGTCTGATTAGCTGTGTATACTGTTACGTCTTCATTTTCTTCTAATTTACTAATTTTCATACTATTTCGATGAAAAAACAAAAATCGTATTTTTTTGACATGTGACATTTTGCAATATGAGCGACGATAAGTAAGTAAGTATGAATTCTACGCATTATATAGGTATAATGATTCATTCAAACTAGTGCTTGGTGTGATGTCTAAGTAAATGATTGCAAAATGGGTGCTGAAGCATTGGTCAAAAGTTAGGTTACATTTTGCCAGTTTGACAGGTCGTAGCGTTTTGCAAAATTCTCGAGGTAGGTGTCACCGTAAGTTTGTATTTAGTATGTAATTAACGTTAGCATTAATGACACAAAACTTCAGCAATGTCTTTCTTAAAAAAAAAAATTTAGTAATTTAAAATTCAGTTCTGATAAATCAGTCCTAAATTGTGAGAAGCAAAGATAAAAATAATAAAATAAACGTCTCTAAATCTACCACCAAGAATTCGGGGACTGACACAATTACAAATTTAATATAATAAGAGAGCTCTTAAAAGAGATTCTTCATAAAATATTTCAGTCAAATATGCAAATCACTAGGAGGAAGTTATAATCTTTTCTTGAATAATGAAATTTTAATTAATACGACGTTCAATTGGGATGAAAAGGGAGTCAAAACACAATGTGCCAAGTTTGCGAGTTCGTATTTTTTCCATATAATTTTCTATACAGAGGTGTTCAGCCGTTTTTGTGATAACAATGGAACAGTCTGTTACGGCGAAATGGGTTGCTCTTTTTTACTGCACACTTTCCTCGTAGAATAATTAAACCTGCTGTGTATTTCTTGGAAAAAATATTGGGCGCTAAGAGGTATAAAAGGAACTCTGACAGGCTGATGAATATTTATATTTCATTTGGAGAATATTTTTTTAAGTAGCAACCTATAATCAGCCTGTATACAGGGTTAACTCAAATGCGTAATTCCTTAAACACGTCCATGTCATTTACAATCACTTTGGTGTTTGTTTAGTATTTTCTAATGACTCGCGATGCTCATTCATAGTTACATATTGAACGGGTCTAATCCCGGTTATTTATTAAGTAAATTTGTATTTACCTTAATTCCCGACGTTTTGGCAACATTCCAGCTGCCGTGGTCACGTGTAGACCAACCCCCAGGTGGTCGTACACTAACACGCTGTTAATCTACTGTTAACAGCTGTCAATTGACCAAAGTGCATACAAAAAAAACCACTGACAGCTGTTAACAGTATGTAGATTAACAGCTTGTTAGTGTACGAGAAACCGGGGTTGAAGTGACGAGTACAGTCAATTATTGTAGTGAGGGTAGGTGGCCTACCCACAAGTCACTCTTAGTTTTTTGCAGCGGACCGATACACAGCACTCACTGCGTCCGCGACCACCATCTATGTCACCTGCAGTCAGTGATATAATCGCTGACGAACAGAGACTTCGAGATATGTGACCCTGAACATCTAGACAGAGAGATCATGTTCAGGAGGTTCTAAGTAGAAATGGCTATAAGAATAAAATCAAGGATAAGCAGGAGCCAGAAAGGTAAAGATATCCGGAAGTGTGTAGACAGCCCACTTTCCTACCTTTTGAATTTACGCAGGAGACTACTCGAGGAAAAATTCTGTTCTATAAATAACACAAATGTGTTATGTGAATTTCTTTACGTTATAATAAGTTTCTGATTTATGTCAACCTAATCGTGTTGGTCAGCTCATAAGTAGGTGCTGTTTCGTCGCTTCAAAATTGAGAGGATTAAATTTAATCCTGCCACTAATCTCGGTTGCGAGTGGACACTGTCCAGTGAAGGAGTTTTTGTTCGACGTGATGGAATTATATCGTAGAATTTTTGCGTCGAGACTGGAATTAATTTTGGGGTTGGACTACAGAGGAGAGGATTATTATTTTAAAACTGACGGTTCGCGATCCTCTTATTTGCTACTGAATACGTAATACCTCTTTCGCAACGGGTTACATTACAAATCTTTTCTACCAGTATAACACTTGCATTAAAAATAAAACCCATATCGAGCGAATGTGCATTTGTGAAAAAGCCGGTAAGGAACATACCAGGCGAACATTTCGTGACCAAATAGGGAATGTTTTAGTAAAGGGGAAGATAAAAAGTACCCAGTACATGAAATCTGCGTGCGTGCATGCAACGACTAATGAATGTTGATGAAGCGATAGAGGTATGTCAGGATCGTGGCAAGTGGCAGACCCTGCTCTCTGCCTACCCCTCCAGGATACAAGCGTGAGATTATGTAATGTCATACCGGTTTTACTACTAGACAGTTACATTGTGGAATATTTTCTTTTAAAATAACCATTTAGTAACAATATCTGTCATTTGTTTATGCGAAATAAATTTACTCAAATTTTCCTGCTATAAAGACCGAACAGAAAATCATTTTTTATTAATTTAAAAGGTAAACTTACAGGTAACAACCGTCGAGCCGTTTAAAAAATATAATCAGTCTTGAACCCAACTGCGACCCAAAAACAGTTTACAGAGCATGATAGTTATCAAGAGGTACATTAAGCATCAGATTTTACATTTTACATTAAAAGTGTTCACAAGTTTTTTGACAAACCTACTTATTCATGTAATAGTCTCTATATAGATATAGAGTAGATTGCACTAATTTCCTCTTTGACCGTTGTTATTGGCATAATTGTGAGTTTTTCTGTTCATTTCTGTCTTTGTATTATTGTATAGAAAACGCCACTGGTTGTACAATTACATATTATATCCATGTAAGATTGTTTTATCTTGTAACTATATTGCAAATGAATGAACGCTTAGGGGTGTCATTCACGTAAAAGCGGCCAAACCAACTCACAAACGCCGCATAAATAGTCTGCAGTAGAGACTTCTAGTTCTAGTTAGACCTGAGATTTCCTCACTTACCCCCAGTTTCTCGTACACTAACAAGCTATTAATCTACTGTTAACAGCAGTCAGTGTCTTTTTGTGTATGCACTTTGGTCAATTGACAGCTGTTAACAGTAGATTAACAGCGTGTTAGTGCACGATAAACTGGGGGTTAGCCTTATACTTGGTCCATTGTATGTAGCAAGCGCTAAGGTATGTAAATACCTCAAACACTAGGGTTTCCTTACGATGTTTTCTTTCACCGTTAGCAAGGGGTATTGTTACGATTAAGAATAGCGTCACTCCATTTCCTTCCGTGGATGTCGTAGAAGGCGACTAAGGAAATAAATTACCAGGAGACAGGCAGCAGCGTCTTCCTGAGATTCCAACCGCATACTGCGATCGCCAACCCGCCTGCCAAGCGTGGCGATTATGGCAAAACCCCTTATGGTTATGAAAACTACGAAGGAGGCCTATGACCTGCAGTGGGCGTTAAATGGCTGATGTTGATTGTTATTATAACTTCACAAATGTGCGTAACTTAGAAAACAAAGTCATTGGTACATGCCAGGATTTGAACCCACGACCGCCCGAATGAAAAGCCGGCGTTCTACCGCTCCGCTACCACCGCTTGCGGTAGAGATCTTACAGAGGAAATACTCTACCTCAGACCACCTATACTGCTCTCAATTCTCTATTTTGTCTCTTTTCACGAATATTCTAGGATATTGACAAATACCCGAGTAATCTAAGTTTCCTACAAAATATGCATTAAGTAAAAATCAGCCCTCACCTTGTTGGGTTATTTGACTAGTATCATTCTGTGAGTATTTCACAGGGTCATTAATTTTCAGAACACCTTCCACTGGACACCCAGCACATGCAACTTTATGATTAAGTGCAACTTTCTAGTGACATGAATTCAGAGAGCATCGTCACTCTTCAAACCTGATTAAATCTAAAGAGAGCTATAAATAGACCCATTCCAAAATAATTTGGAGCTCATTCAAGTTTAAACTGACGTTGCAGCACGAACAGCGTAATTTCTCCTCTTCCACATGCCGAACGATACAATTCTGGTCGTCCACCTCTCTAGTCCAATAGTACTAAGCTGGAGCTCACCAGCTCTGTGTATCCAAAGTTACTGTAGCGTATTTTCCGACGCAAGCCAATAAGCGACATTACTGGCGCAAAAAGTTCAAAAAAGTTTGCAAAGCCGTCTCTACGAGATAGTGCGATTCTGGCTATATTATAGGTTAGTACCACAGATTGAGGATACAGAAGATTTGATTCAGTGTTCATTCGAGCACAAACCGGCTTACTTACATATTTACTGCAGCTGGTTTTGTATTTTTTTTTTACTATCGGTCACGTAGTAATAAAAAGATTGACCCCCAGTTTTTCGTACTCTAACACGCTGTTAATCTACTGTAATCTACAGCTGTCAATAGACCAAAGTGCATACCAAAAAAAACCACTGACAGCTGTTAACCAGTAGATTAACAGCTTGTTAGTGTACGGGAAACTGGGGGTTAGAGTGCCACTGTAAATCACCTGACGAAGTAATTATTAATTAATTATTATACATTACACGGCCCTTCTTCGGCTAATTAATACCTATAAGCTATAGGTACATATTTGTGACTTCACATAACAATATATTTTCGATTTTCTTACTTATGTAGCTCCACTCACCGACTATATTTTTCCTGCAATACACTTAATACAAAGGTTGTCTGAAAGAGATCGCTCTAATCGATAAGACCACTAATTGTAAAACAATGCAGCCAACATGTGTGGGGACACGGCCACCACTACATACCTAATGTTATTTAAATATTACTGTTAACTTTGTTTTAAATTGAAACTAAGATTAATAATTATTAACCCACATGCATATAACATAATTCATTTTGTAATAAATAATTTTTACTTTACTTTACTTTTTTTACATACGTCAGACTGTAAAGCACAGGCCTCCTCTCAGAGGGAGAGCGTGGGCTTCATTACCACGCGTGCCTACCGCGGATTGGCAATTTCTAGCACTGAGATATGTGAACACCTCAGACACTCAGGTTTTTATCATGAAGCCAATTGTATACCACAACTTAAATGTAAGTAAACATTTGTGATTCTTTCTTCTGGTTGCGTAATAAGTATTCTCTATTTATCTTCCTATAGGTATTTGTGGCACAACCGTGTGGTACAGATCTAAGCCGTATTTGTGGTCTATGCAGCTGCTATTCCAACTGCGAGCTACGAAGTTACATCCTAACTCTGTTGTCTCAATCCGAGTCTGCTAATTTGTGCCTTAGCGCTGTTGAACTATGACATCTATTTGCGTGCAACTCTTTGAGTGCCTTAGACTTTACTAGGGTTTCAGTGGGCGCTGATGCTTGCCATCGTTCCGAAACTGCTAAGTGTTTTCTTCATTAACTCAGTCTAGACTTACATTTAATTTTGCCGAATCAATCTCTCTTAAGAAGGGTTTATATTTTCACAATTCATAAGATACATAAGCAGCCTACATTCGTTTCACTGTAGGGCACAGGCCTTCCCTCAGGGAGAGAGTATGGGCTTAATCTTCACGCGTGCCCACCGAGGATTGGTGATTTCAAGCGCTGAGGTATGTGAATAGCTCAATGTGGTCGTACACAAATTGAAATACAGATCATAAAACATATTAAAGAACACACAGTCTGTCAGTCTTGACATGCAACATTTGTGGACTATACATAAAGTGAAATCAATTATCCTTATTACTATAAATCACATGAATTATAAAATATAAAATATAAAAATATGAATATAAAAAAAACATTAATTCAGTAAAAGCATTTTCCTAAAAGCCATGTTTTCATGTATTTATAATATGTTTTTAATTTAGGTATTAAAAACATTACTTTGACATTAAAAACTATTCATTTTCATCGTGCAATAGAGTGCTCCGGTTATCCTTAACTTCTAGGCGTAAAATATTTTTTAATAATTTGTTTTAGTTACATAGACGTTTTAGTTACTTGGCCCGCCTACACATAGCTCGGAGAACTGATGGCCGAAGGGGTGAAACGGACGACCTGGTTACGGTGGCGGGGAGTCGATGGATGTGGACGGCACAAGACCGGGAAGCTTGAAAAACCATGAGGGAGGCCTGTGGCCTGCAGTGGGCGTCAAATGGGTGATGATGATGATGATGAATATTATAAAGTGGATCTTTTATGTACTTGTCGCTATTTAGTGGTAGCGTCGACCTCGTCACTGGTTTAATTCTAGACTTTATCAACTAGGTCGTCGGAAACAAAAGAAGTATACGGGTGCCTACAGTCTTAAGAAAAGTGCATTCTTTTGTGCTAAGTGTCGGATTGTTCTACTTATATTCTTGCAAGAACTGAATGGGTATTGTTTGAATAAACTACTTTATAGTTCCACTCGGTGAGCTTGTGCATCGCTTCTGACGAATGGGATGTATCGTCATCATCAGCTACTTGGCGTCCACTGCAGGACATAGGCCTCGCCGCTGCCTGCACTTGCCCAGTAGCTCAGTTGGGAGAGCGCTGGCACGATTAGCCAGAGGTCGCGGGTTCAAAGCCCACCCGCTTTTCAGCCTCTAAAAAGGTTTTTAAAATCGTCAGCAATAAAATTTGAGGAAATTTTAGTTTCATGATGATAAACAGTATTATTAGTGACTTTATAGTAATGTTTAAACATATATTTAACCATTATTCCGCCAAAATCCCACAAGCACCATGCGGTTAGTTAATGCACCGCCCTCCCTCCCACTTTTTCAAGCAGAAGCAAGACACAAACACACCACCACCGACACCAATACTTACTTGTGTGAAAAAATGCGTTGCAACGCGTTTCGCCTGTAATACGAGGCACCCTCAGGCTCCGGTGGTCAACTGACAAAGTCAGTGACAAAGTCTGTTCTTTTCCTACTGAAAGCCTAAAGAAAGAAATGTTTGTGAGGTAATGGCCCATTTACTATAGCACAGGGTTTCTTAGTTTGTGACTAGGACAGTGATTGTGATGTGTGGATATTATCATTTAACAATAAAACTAGAAGAAAAATAACCAGACAGATGCGAGTCGGACTCGCCCACCGAGGATTCCGTACAAATTTGTAGGTACTTACATATTATAAATAGTTCAAGAATCAAGTCTCGCAGTTTTTTCGGAGCTTTTCCTGAACTTCAAAGACAATTTTTTTTATGATACAATAACAAATGTATATTTTTTAGATTTTTCCCTGTACTTGTAGTATAAGACGATATTACTTGCCAAATTTGATAGTTCTAGGTCAACGAAAAGTACCCGGCTTTGTGGCATCTGGCTCTTTCTTTCATGCATCATGCGGCCGATGTAGCAAGCGGCAGTCTATTTTACGCCGAGGCAACATCGTGTTCGGATACAAGCTGCGACAGCCTGCCATATGACGCAAGGTGTTGCTATGCCACACGATTCTTTCGTGTGTGTGAACCTTTACGCCTGGTAACATCGTGCCTAGATAAACCGTGTACCTACTCTGCCACATGACGCAAGGTGTTGCGATGCCGCACGATTCTTGCCACAATGTGCGACATTTTTTATTATTGTAGCATGCGGCCTTGTGGCATGCCGCGAGGCCGCAATGCCACACACTGTTGCCCCAGCGTAAATGGGGTTTGAGGCTCGGCATATATAGAGTCACGGTCAAAAAATGTTTATTACCTTAAGGTTCATAATTGCACGCACACGTTGGTGTCAATAGGTCAAGATACGCTGATGTCTGTGACACAATTTATTACCTAGCTTAGGCATCAAAGCTTATCAAATGTAATGCAAAGTTTGGCGCCATCTTTGCTTTTTTATTGTTTACATTTAGTAAGCAGTTACTTTTATGTTCATTTTTATTTATTTATTTATTTTTATTTACATAAATATTGCAACATTACAGTAATTAGGTACACCAAAGCGTTACAATATTTTAACTGAGCACTACCTATCTAACATCTTCTAGCATTCTCTTACATACCTATTTATGTTTTTAAAGTAAAATACTTGACGTTTTGGTACAAAAAAACTTTTATTAATTTATTAATTTAATTTTTGTTGTCCAAAACCCTTTCTTGAAACTTATCCAGCATAGAAACCAAAGAAAAAAAAAAGCTATTTACCTGAGTTTCATCATGAAAGGTTCTTTTATTGTTATAGACGACGCTTCACAATTACAAATTATAAAAAGCAATAAGCACCATTCATTGTGATATTTACATAATGCAAAACATGAAAACAGTACAAGAAACATGCACCTACGAGATTTTTGTTTAAAATTCTCATTTTTATTTTTTATCTTCACACAAACTCAATTTGAAACTCAATTCATATGAAAAAAAAAAACAATTAAAAACTTTAACATTTTTTTATGAAGAGTGTTTTAATTATATTGACACTGAAAAAACGGATTTCTGGTTTTAAATTATTTCTATATGTTTACACGTCATTGTAACCTGTTCCCTACCTATCTTTCCGGAATACAGGCGTGAGTTAAGTGTGTTGTTTATGGCAATTTAAACCTTACTGCGAACAATGTGCTAAAGAATTTAATATGAAAACTGATAAACATTTTCCGTCTGCGACCGTATGGTTGCAATAAGTATACCATAAAGTATCTACATCACTCCGTTCCGTGCATAATATGACTCGATATAAAAATTCCGAGAACAAACAGAAGTGGAAAAATGATTTTCCGCTTGCTGCCCCGTTGTCTTTGAAATAGGGTGAATGTTCGAGGAAAATACTATGAAGAATAGTAACTATGCGTTCATCATCATAAACATAATACATCAATCCATCGACTGCCTCGTTGGTCTACCCGTATCTCGTCAGATTACCGAGCCGAAGGTCGTGGGTTCAATCTGGGTCTGGGTGTATTTCCATGTTTGTCCTGGCCTGGTTACCATAGCACAGGGTATCCTATTTTGGGATCAGGACAAGTGATTGTGTTGTGTGGAAGTTATTATAATGACTTTAAATGCCAAAACATTAGTTACTTTGTTTTGACTGCTTCGTTAGTCTAACCGTTAAGGCGCTTAGCTACCAAAACAGAGGTTGTGGGTTCGATTTCCACTGGGGGCCGCCGTACATTTGTACAAATGGCTTCAGTCTGGGTATATTTCTGTAAGTATGTGACATCCTTGCCTGGCTACCATCATAGCACATGATATTCTATTTTAGGACCAGGACAAGTGATTGTGTCGTGTGGAGGTTATTATAATGATTTTAAATGCCAAAACATCAGTTACCTTTCTTACAAATGTGGGAAAAACATTAATATTGCGGCCAGGCACACGAACAGTACCCATTCACGAGCATAACGCAGCAGGTCAGAAGCGTGCTGTCAGACTCGCTTTAGCCATCACCAGCCTCGACCATTTAGAGGGAGATAGGTGACCCGGTCAGCCTTTGAACGACCGTCAGCAAACTTACAAATTAAGTTCTAGTATAAGAATAAAATGATGGTGATACTTATAAATCTAACAGTTTAATTTTAGGTGTTTTAGTTTTGTAACGTGAAAGGATAATTTAGGTCAGAGACCGTGCACGGAGAATAGCAGTGGACTAATTAGGTTCTGAGTTCCCTGTACGTAGGAAAGGACGTTAGGGATAAATGGAAAAGTTAGCTTGTATTCTGTGTTGTCTGTCACAACGTGATTGGGTTATGGACTGAATTTTATGAATAACGCTAAGGTAACCCTAATGGGCGGTGGTAGCCTAGTGGGTAGAACATTGGACTCGGAAACGGGAGACCCGGGTTCGATCCCAGTGCGGGCATGTACCTATGACTTTGTTTTCTAAGTTATGTACATTTGTAAAGTTATAGTAGCAATACCACTCGCTAACGGTGAAGGAAAACATCGTGAGAAAACCTGGGTGTCTGAGGTATTCACATACCTCAGCGCTTGAAATCGGTGGGCACGCGTGGTGATTAAGCCCATACTCTCTCTCTGAGAGAAGGCCTGTGCCATATAGTGGGACGTATATAGGCTGCTTATTATTATAACCCTAAGGGAGACCACATATCGGCAATCGCAGCGTAGGACGACCAGTCACAAGATTGACAGATGACCTCATCCAAGTGGCAGGAAGACGCTGGATGCAGGCCGTTTCCAACCGGTCTTTTTAAAAATCCACGGAGGAGGCCTATGTCCAGCAGTGGACTTCTTGTGGCTGAATGATGAACCCTAACTTTTCCGTGTGGGGTGGGATTAAGAATAGCGTCACTCCATTCCTTCCATGGATGTCTTAGAAGGCGACTATGGAAATCAATTATCAGGAGACGGGCAGCAGCGTCTTCCTGAGATTCCAATCGCATACTGCGATCGCCAACCCGCTTGCCAAGCGTGGCGATTATGGCAAAAACTCTCATGGTTATGTAAACCACGAATGAGGCCTATGTCCTGCAGTGGGCGTCAAATGGCTGATGTTGAACCCTAACTTTAAGTTGAAAACCTGTTTATTAAGTTGAAATGTATTTTGTCAAGGATAAATTCTTTGTTAACTTCTTTCTCGCATAATCTATTGATTTTGAAACTAATTTTTTATGTTCATAAATAATTAAACATGAACGTGAAAAAATCAAGTTTTTATAATTAGTTAAAAAAATGGTATTTGGTCGCTTTTTGAAATGTATTGGAATCAAAGAACAGTATAGGTACATCTTTATATTGACCTCAAACATATTTGAGTGAAAAAAACTACCAAAGCCAAAAATACGCTGGCAACAAAACTAGGGATTTTCTCCCCATATTAGTGGCACGCTAGAATCTGAATTTACAAATGGCCGTTGAATTTTTGTAGCCTTTTTTCTCAACATGCAACCCCAGCTATTTTTAAACCGGAACAAGTATTTCAACTAGCCACAAATCTGAGAGTTCATAGCCGCTCCTAATTGCCCACTTTTGAAAATGGTACTCTTAATTAATAAATGCGTTCATGCAGTGACTTGTAGAATTACACTTTCTAATTTTCGCCAGACTTTACATGGTAGTCTCTCACCTTCTAGTTCGACTGGAGATTTCCACACTTAGCCTCGTAGTTGAGCCATTACTCGTAGCAAGTGCTGCGGTATGTAAATAATTCAGACACTAAGGTTTCCTCACGATGTTTTCGTTCACATTTAGCGAGTGGTATTGCTACTATAATTTCACAAATTTGCGTAACTTAGAGAACAAAGTCATTGGTACATGCAGGGATTTGAACCCACGATCTCCCGAAAGAGAAGTCTCGAACCTTATCGGCTTTGCGAAGAAACGTGGAACAAAGTTGTATGGGGTTCAAGTTTGAGACAATAAGCTTACATCCATACAAAAAACGTTCTCATTTCAATCTTTAATTCAATGTAAGTTTATCTATGGGTAAGTTCTTTCCAGTTCTATCTATTTGAAAGAAAGAAACTATTTATTTACCTTGCCACAAAAGCACCCACATAAGGAAAAAAAAACAAAAATCTAACGAAATAAATGAGGACATTGTGCCTCCGTGACAACAAAAAAGAGTCACCAACACAGCATGCATTGCTATCCATTTGCAGAGATATTCATTGACAAGTTGTATTGTCGACTGGCAACCCAGATATTTATCTGTTTATGCCTGGATTAGTATTTATGTATTTACTTACTTTTCCAGTAAATTGGCGCGAGTCACCCTTATTTGTAAATAATTTAATATTTTCTTCCTCTTTACGGTTTCGGTTACTAGGATAGATCGTTTACTCGATTCCTTTTACGGCAACTCGTAGTTTTGGCGAAGATAATGGCTGCTTGGTAATAAATCTAATGTAATGGCGTAAAAATAAACAGCGAGTGCATAGGACGAACGCTCGGGCCCACTTCCATTTTGACTGTGGCAGGGTTCAGTTGTTAAGTCAATTAGACTATTGTACTAAGTCGAAGCCAATATATGGTATTAGATAATGAACGTGATTGCCAGGCGGGGACATTGGTTGTAAGCAAAATAGAAAATTTCTGAAGAAAATAACGACAATGTCGTTTCGGTTGCTTCATTAGCCCGTGTGCAAGCATATTATTGTTCTATTTTTTAAAAATCACGTTATTTTATTCGACCGTATCCGATGCACTGACCGCTTTTATGAGATTTTCTCTTTTCCATGGAACAAAGCTAGTTAGAAATTGACCATGTGAAACATAGCTAGTTAAATTACTTAGTCACGTAGGTAATTATACAGAAACTCTAATGAGAGATGCATGTCTAATTCGACGTCTTGGTCCGCATTGAAGTTATTTAATCAATTCAAACTTCAACATAGAGTATGCCAACTAGAATGTTAATATAGCTGCAATATGTGCCAGATTTTCTGATTTTATGTGACTGGCCAAATTTTTTATACTTAATTTAAAAGTTAAGTAAAAAACGTGATCTTAAATCACGTTTGTTTAGTTTTTTGGTATTTACAGTATCGATCAATTAAGCTTGGTTACTGAGTCTAAGTGGCAGAAAGACGCTGGATGCAAGCCGCTTCCAACCGGTGTTTTTGAAAATCCAATCCGTTCAGCAGTGCACTTCTTGTGGCTGAATGATGATGATGATGACTGAGTCAAATGCGCTTAGAGAAAAGCACGTGCAGTAGCGGTTCGTAGTGACAACAAAAGTACGTTTTTTTAAAGACAAAATTGGATATCTCGATATTTTTGTACTGAATCGCACCTACTAAAAAAAAACTCTTGGCTTGTTACTTTCATCAACCACCTAATGTTTAAATCTAGATGAGAAATGAAAATGTAGGCTTTTTGCAGCTGCTAAAACCCTAAAAGGGCGACCTAAAGAATCTACAAAGCGCCCCTTTAGACTCGGTGAGTCCCTAAGGCGCTCCCTTAGGATCTCCATAAGGCGGCTGTGGAAAGCTGCCTTACGCGCTATAAAACTCATTTCAGTTTTATACTTATAATACATTTTTAAGTAAGTAATTGCGATAAGACCTGCTTAACTATATTTCAGTAAAGTAAGAGATTTTTTTTGTTCCAGCTGAAAAAGTAGCACAATCACTAATTGGAACAGGACGGTGGGCAGTCATTTCCTAAACCGACCGACTGACAATTAGAGCGCTTGGCTCGCTGTGTCAACGCAATAAAACGCTTTGCAACAGCGACGGCCTCGAGTCTGCTAATAGCCTTTCTTACTGACAAACCTGCTGAAAGTAAAAAATACGGTTTTTCTACACAAATGTCATATGCTGACGCTCCTACGCTCCCTGCTTAGGACGCCCACCAGCTCGCTGAACCGACGATCTGAGGCAGATTGCTGGCAGTAGGTGGATGAGAATGGCCGGATGGCCAAAGAAAGTGGAGTGCCTTGGAGGAGGCTTATGTCCAGCAGTAGACGAGTATGGGCTGATTAATTGTTTGATTTATACTAACAGGGCCCAAAATCTATCAAATACAAAAAGAGGCTGCGCAATAAAATGTTCTTTATCTATCTAATAGCATAGTATATGATTCTGAACTACGGAAAGTTTTCCTTTGAAGTTCATCATTATTATGTGCTACTGTCCTGAATTTTTTCACGTTACTACAATCAATCGTTCAGCCTTGGCTACTTTAACAAAACCCCTAAATGCATCCCGGTCATATTTAATCTTAAAATTTTAATTTTTTTTGGGGTAATCTTAAATTTTGTTAGGGTGTCCCCCTACACCTAGTAGTTAGGGCTTCGTCATTATTTACGCGAGAACGTGGTAAAAAGGCTTATTAATCAACGGATCGATCCAAAATGATAAAACTGTCCGATACCTAGATAGAAATAGCATGGCACATGCGTTAAGAATTCAATTAAAGATTAAAGATTTGGGTTGGGCGTGCGTGCGTGCGTGCATGCATGCGTGCGTGCGTGCGTGCGTGCGTGCGTGCGTACGTGCGTGCGTGCGTGCGTGCGTGCGTGCATGCGTGCGTGCATGCACGCGTGCGTGTGTGTGTTTGTGTGAGAGAGAGATGAGTATGTGTGTGAGTAATTTTTATTCAAAGACAAGCATTAAGAATCTTCAGTTTTTTGGTAATGTAAATCTTGGAGCTAAGCCTGTATGTCTCGTTTAACTTTGGTTATTGACAGTTTTTTTATATTATAGTATGTGGGTAAATTTGGTTGTAAATATGTAAACAAGAGAATGGAGGAAAACTTCTAGAAAAGGTTGTACGAATAGATGGGAGAGGTATTCTGTACACTCGACGGAAAGCTAAGTTTAGGAAATCTGGGGAGTAAACTGTCTTCGTATGTGTTGCGGTAGCTACTTTAGACACGAATAGCTGGCGAACGCGAAGAACGTTACTTTCTCTGTAGAGTTCATTTGCAGGAAACCTGAAGGGCTTTCGTAACATAACTTTTAAGACTGCACGTTATGCTCTTTCAACCTCAATCATAAATAGATAGGCAATATAAAATTGCACATTGACATAAGATATTAAGATTGGTTTAGGGGCTGAGTTTCGCAGGGATTTCATTATTTAAATAGATTTACGTAGTTTGCCAGACAGGGTGCTATGTTGCTTAAATGATAAAATGTTCATTCAGTAATATTCCTAGGTACTTTATCGTATCAGTGTGGTCAATTGCTAAGCACAAACAAGGGACGTGTGTTTGTTGAGGATTATCATCTAGAAAGGAGCAACAAGAGTAGATAATGAGTTTAGGGAGTGTGAGAGGTTTGGATGCATGGATTTGTAGAAGGCAAGAAATTTGGTTTTCTTCAAATTAAGAGTATGTTTTTATTTAACCAACTTGCAAGTTTAGCCATATCCAGTTCAGCAAATTTAAATACTGTTTCCCAGAAAGTGTCGTGAAAGAGCACAACTATATCATTGGCATAGCAAATCAGATCAGCGTCTTTCACATAGATTAGAAACAAAGTGAGTCCCCACTATCCTTATACTGCTTTGAGGGACTCCAAAACCAACAGGAAGTTGGTTACTTATTATTTCATCCACCCTAACGTACTGCCGACGATTAGTAAGATAACTCTGGAACCAGCTGTGAGCAATTTCTCTAATACCAGTGTTTTCCAATTTACGTAGGAATATAGAGATCGACACCGTGTCAAACGCTTTAGCAAGGTCTAGAAATACACCCAAGCAGCATTTATTTTCATCAAGAGAAGCAGCTAGGCTTGTCAGCCACAAAACCGCGTCTTCTGTTGACTTTTGACGACGGAAACCGTATTGGTTTTCGGATAGGTGGGAGTGATCCTCCAGGAATATTACCAAGCGCTTATTAATATTTTTTTCAAGCAGCATTAAATATTCACTATACTTTAATTATTTAGTCTTGTAATGTAGAATATAGGTACCTACTTGTAAATAAATATTACCTAGTTAATTAAATTAATATATTGAAAACCAATAACAAAAATAATTTTATGGAAAATAGAATATTTGTTTATAATTCGAGTAACTAAATTTTGAGTCCTGTAAAGCCCTGGAAAAATATTTTAGCCTTTATTGTTTAATATAATTTTGAGTTTTTGGTTACCCCTATGGTATTAATGTTAATGCAATAAATTTTTTATCCAAATAGTGTATCAAAGAAACAATTATGGTCATGCCGTCACTCTTTTGGAAAAACTAGGGTTATGTGGAATTGAGGCCCAGTTTCACTGACAGCGGCGCAGCCAAAATTTAGGTACCTATATATTCATTTCCCGTCGGTATTTGTATATTTTATACTATGTCATCGGGTAACGGGTAAACTATAAACGATACTACAAAAACCTTAAGCCTTCTGAGACCTTTTTCGAGATGTTATAATTTGTTTCTTTTTATCTTGTTGTTATTTTGAAAGCTTTCGTAAATTCGAGTAAGAGATTTTTTGAGTGATGATGACAAGATTGTTTCAAAGTGACATGATATGTTTTTCTCTATATAATATATTAATCCATGTAACGAACCATCAAACCATCAACTAATCATAATGTCAAACTCTATGCTGGTTACCAACACACGGATTTACTACTATAATCGTAGCCAGAGAAAAACAAAAATCAAAATCAATGTCGTTTTGTTCAACGTAACACAGAAACTACGACTTAATAAACATTACAAGTTTTTTTTTTGGTTACGCGGGAGAATGCATTACGCACTTCGCCGCCCTGCTGTTGGGAGACAACAGGGCGCCTTTCTGTGGGACTCCCAGCCCGAGGGCTGGACTACGCACTAAACCTCCGCGGTGTTCCTCCTCTACTCTACCGGGCTACAGGATAGGCCAGAGGTTAAGTCACTGTGGCCCGGCGAGAGGGTATCCCATAGGGACTCTCGTAGTGGGGGGGGCAGCCGGGCCCCCCTGCGCTGTGTCGCCGCAGCGTTTACTTGCCCGCGTCGCATCGCCCTACGGGGCTCCTCTGAATTCAGGCCGTGAGCGCGCGCGGGCACTCTATGTTTTGCTGGAAGGCACCCCGGAACACTTGGGGGCGCCTTCCGGCTCGCCGTGATGGTGGGCGGCGGGTCCCCCGACCCTCCGCCCACGGCCGCTCTAGTCGGGGGCGCGCGCATACGCTGCGCGGCGGCGCCCCCTAATCCCGCAACTCCTCTCTTTTGGCCGCCATCACCTCGCCAGCAAACGTGGCGATGGCGGCCCAACACTCTGGGCTGCCGACCATTTTCGGGATAATGGCCGGCAGTGACAGGTCAGCCCCCACAACGGCCATGAGGGAGGTCCGCTGCGCGCTCCAGGCGGAGCACACGGCCAGCGTGTGCTCCGCCGTGTCCTCCGCGTTGGACGCGCAGTACCGGCACTAAACATTACAAGTTACATTAGGTGTCCATCTTAAAATGTAGATTAGTTTGGAGAAAAAATGGTGAAAAACCTCCAAAGTTAATCTTTTTAAATTTAATTCATAATTGACAGAGTTTACATTATTCTAAAACTCATGCATGGAACTGACTTTAATTTCAGACATCTTTCTCTCCAAAATTATTTTTATTGTTATAGTATAGTAAAGTGTATGTCATGATTTTTTTTTAATTAATAATGCATTATGCATTTATATCCTAAAATCTGTATAATCTACAAACGGTACGTACGTATTTAGCAATCTTATATTATCATCATTAAAACATTCTAGCACGTTTGTTTTTTTTTCCATAACTATTGTTATAAACCAGTAAACTCTGGGTGGTGTAAAGGAAAATGATCAAGTGATTAAGACACTTAGTAGCGCTATCAACAAAGTTGTGCCACAATGAAATAATACCTTAATTTGAAGTACTGGCTTAGAATTTTAAAATACTATTGTTAGCATTAAAGTAATTCTCCGGACGAGGATGTAATTAGATCATTAATAATACCGCATTTTTCTTGTCCTATACCATGTCATGACATGAAACTGTCATTCTCATACGTCGTGTGCATATTCTCCGCGTAACCAAAGAGTATATAATCACTACGTCGCGTAACTCAGGCGAATTCCGCTAGCAAAGAGGTTGCACCGGGCCTAAACTGTTCGTCCAGACTAAATTCTTTCACTCATTCTTCTCCAGCGCTGTAATAATAATAAGCCGTAACCCACACAAAATGCATGGAAGCGAGTTTATTTAAGCTGTAGTAGGTACTATTTAGAGAAGAAAATGGAAGTTGATGAGTGTTGACGATGGATTTGAGGCGAAAAGGTTCGTTTGTTACTAACACTTGTTGCAGCGACGATGACTGAGACGTAGGAGAATTCTAAGGGTATTCTTACAGTTTAACAGGCCAGCGCAGTGCTTAGGAAAAGCATTAGAAACAATTAAAATGATGACAATAACTGGCATCTATGCGGCCATCGCTATTTATTTCAACTGTGCTAAGGGTCAAGGTCAAGTACGACCTATACTAATTAGCTCCATAGAATTTAACTGTATATAGTGACCTAACATATCTGGAAAATGATGTGGAGTAGCTGCTTTTGTGCCACAACACGGAGAGGGCAAAGTAGAACACAAAACACTCACTGTCATCATTCCGCGGCTGAAATAGCTTCACGAAAAGATCTTCCATCAACACTAATGACCTTATATTAAAAAAACAGCCCAACCTTGGCCAATGGGTGCAAAAAAGTTATGTATCACGAGTAAAACCATCACCATCGGCCGGCATTTCTCAAATCACCAAGTGACATTTATTGATGTGAATTGGTTCCACGAAAACCGATGAAAAAACTTTTTTTAATTTAGAGAACCGATACTAATTGAAAAAAATGCCATGGCCTTAGCGTAAATATACCAATATAATACATCATCATCACTATAACCGACAGCCC
The DNA here is from genome assembly GCA_947310995.1 of Yponomeuta cagnagella. Classification (NCBI taxonomy): domain Eukaryota; kingdom Metazoa; phylum Arthropoda; class Insecta; order Lepidoptera; family Yponomeutidae; genus Yponomeuta; species Yponomeuta cagnagella. The sequence continues at coordinate 12,837,168 of OX371277.1, forward strand.
GCTTTGCCGGGGATGCCTCAAAAGAGAGGAAACACCCGCCGGGTCACATGACCATTCACTGAGAAGGCGTGGAAAAGCAACGGACCGCTATCATTAGGAAGCTGGGATCCCGTCAGGAGGCCTGTAGTGACATCAGAGCACTGTTGGCCTTCTGGAAAGAGATAGGCTGACTGGAGTAAACTCACAGCTTTGCTACGTACAATGGCCCAACCATGAGGCTAAGTGCGGAAATCTCAGGTCTAACTAACTACCTAACTATCATCATCATCAGCTATTTGACGCCCACCGCAGGACATAGGCGTCCCTCATGATTTTTCAAGCCTCGCGGCCTTGTGCCGCCCGCATCCAGGGACTCCCCGCTACCGCAACCAGGTCGTCAGACCATCTGGTGGGGAACCTGCTCACGCTGCGGCGTCCGGTCCGCGGTCACCAGGTCAGAACTATAATACATAGTTTGGTCCTAAAAATAATCAATTCAAGTAATTAAATTCACACAGTGGTATTTATAAAAACTCAATTACATAAACACTCCTCAAATGCATATTTACCTAATAGTCTGTGGTAAATGAAAAGATTTTGAGAATGCTTTTTAGATGAATCGTGTTTTTAAATAACACCGGATATTTTGGGTTTCACCTACCAAATGAGGTAACATCAATATTTGAATGGCCTTTCTGCACAATCTGCAGGTACCCTTGATGTGCGTAAGTACACGTAGTATGGATGTGCCACAAGAGAAACATACACTTCTATGCCCAAACGTAGGAGCTGCTGCTGGCTCAGACTGGACAGCATCTCGTAAGCAAGCAAAACATTCAATGCAAACCTGCGCTTCACGTGAAATCTGCAAAATATACATTATATTTTTTCAGTCAGTGGCTGACTATGTCAATTCATGGTTTACTATGTCAATTCGAAATACATTGCAAAGTCGACTAATCCACAGGCCAGCTAGTAGCAAGACTCTACTACGCAATGTACATCAAATTGTCATAATAAACCCCGAATTGTAGTTTTATTAAACTCGGCCCTGGTAAGGAACTCAGAGTACTCTGTCTAGTTCTCTAGGTGAAAGTTAGGGTATGTGGAATTAATCCATACAAAAATTATTATAAAATAAATTAAGTGAAAATGTAAACACATTTATATCCGTGTAAAATGGCGATAAAATGCGTAAGCTTTAAAAGCTATCTATATACAATTAAACTTACCGATGTCGGAAAAATCCAAGTAACGATAGTGTTGTAAATATTATCACCAATTCCCTCAACGACCTCCATTGCAAATGCCGCAATCCGAGGGAACAATTATGCATCGCAAATTCAGGGTATCATCCATAATGATGGAGTGTGTATTTTACGATAGAATACACACCAATATGGAGACTTACAAAAACACAAGAAGTCTCTAGCTTAACTCATTCACTCCGTCACACTTCGTCTCACAAAAGTACTAACATTCATGCGAAGTAGTTAATAAACAAATATAAATTCTGATCATGAAGAAAACAATCGCAAAACCGTTATAATGATAGGTGACAGGGCATAGCACAGATTAGGTATGAACGATGACGTTCAGTGCTGCAAAATGTAATTTATATCGATCATCAATTCGATTCCATCAGTCACCATTTCATAAAATATAACTGAAATGTAATATAATTGATTTACGTGATGCGAGTAGAAAGCCCGGTTATTATGCCTCATATCACCTTTACATAATAACATATATAATGTGCAGTCTACGTACATAAACCATGACATTTTAGTTGCAAAGTCACCCATGCGTAGGTACTGATTACGTTATGTGACCACTTTAGGGCACGAATAGTCTTGCATGCTAGCTCGATGACTTTCAACTCCCCGAACAAGTCGGTTTCCGATAAGGCTTTACATACGTTGGACCACACACATACGCTGCGGCAGAATGTATAAAAGACCGAGAAGTATATTCTGCCACTATGCTTAGCTTTTTTGGAGTGAGGTGAAGTCTGGGGACATGGGGTGTACCTCATACACATGTTTCCTCTCGATATTTTCCGTAAACGTTAGACAGTCGTACTGCTATAAAAAAATCACATACAATGTCTGATTTGAACCCAACACCTTGGAATGTGATGGAAGCGTTCTGTTAATACATAACCACCGCTTTCCTAGTTCATTTAAAGGTTTATTTAAAGATCAGCATCCGAGCGATTCGGTCAAATTAAGGTCCACAAGATCCACAGATCCGTGTGGCACCGGATTAAGAATAGCGTCACTCCATTTCCTTCCGTGGATGTCGTAGAAGGCGACTAAGGAAATAAATTACCAGGAGACGGGCAGCAGCGTTTTCTTAAGATTTCAACCGCATACTGCGATCGCCAACCCGCCTGCCAAGCGTGGCGATTATGGCAAAACCCCTCATGGTTATGAAAACCACGAAGGAGGCCTATGTCCTGCAGTGGGCGTTAAATGGCTGATGATGATGATGATGAAGGTCCACACTGTTGAATCTGTTATCTAGTGTTAGTACCTAATATATAATGTAAACCGCAAATAATCTAAATGAACAGGTGGATAAAGAAATATGCAAATGAAGTACTTAGGTATTATCAAACGAAATAACAAAAGTTATGTTATGCTACTTTTTTCAGCTAAATATACCTATTTTTCCCTGTATCTATTCGATTTGAAAAGTAGCGGTCGGTTGGATGGCAACACTACATTATTGAATGCACAGATTGAGATTTGAATAGGTCTGTGAATGGACAAATGGATTTGTATCAAGATGACAGCGGTCGTTAAACCGGAAGCATTAATTATTGTATAACTTTATTAATTTAGAATTCCGGAGAAGTCATGGTTTTATAAGAAAACCCCAATTTTTTATAATTGAAAACATGAATTATGGACACTGAAAACTGGTGACACTATTTAGATTTTAGCGATACTGCTAATGGTCGAGATCCTTTACTTCTTTTACTGGACCTTTCAGAAACATCCTGAAACACAAAACGACCATCGTTACATTAAGACTGGGTGCCGCTACCGATTAAATCCCTACGTCCTTACAGCTCTAAAGTTTTTCCTTTTCATAGCGGCCGCCGGGCGAGAAAGTTCGGTCCGCAGCTGCGTCGCGGCGTCTTCGCAACTAATTACTTACTGCGACCGGCTAAAAAGTGCTGCGAGAAACTTGGTCTGGATCTGCGACTTTTTGTTACAAGTTATGGCACAGTCAAACATTTTACGTGTCCAATCGCGATTGGCGCAAATTTAATTACTCCAATAATAAATACTGTAGCATTATTTATTCGAGTATAATTAGACTACAAATAAACTCATGGTCCATATATTGTTCAACTAAGAAACAAAAACCACACATAAAAATGTTTTTCGAGTAACCCTTTCAGTTAGCCTAAAAGTAGCAATTTGCGCATGGCAGTCGCAGTCTCAAGATGAACGCGATTGCGATTGAATTCCATACTTTATTGCTATCGCAAATGTTAGGATTCCGACAGGATTTGGCGCGCGTAATTAGACCGCTGATCATGGGCGTCGCGTCCCGATTGGCGCAAACTGCTGCCGCTGCCAGGTCGCAGCAGTCTGGTCATGACTGCCAAAATCGGAAGGCTAGCTCGCGCGAAGCCAAACGCCCAAAGGACTGAAGCCGCAATGTACAAACTTTAGAACTGCAAGAAGTTCAGTAAGTTTAAAACCCTACGTAAAGAAAATTAAACAATACAAATTTGTCCGTGCACCCATTTCAATTAGCCCCCGGGCTCCGCTCGCGGCACGGTAGGTCTACAAAACGCCCCTCCAACTTTAATCACAGCTAACAGCAAACAATTGTTATGAAAATTTCAGGTTTCCATCGCAAACAGTTTACGAGCTGTTTCAATCCGGTATGGGAGGCACGTCGCGTAGCGTAGAGTGGCAAGGGTGGACTTTTCCCTTACGATCCTTTGGCTTAAATCAGTAATTTAGAAATGTTTTTAGTTTGACTAAATCTTTCGTAATCACTTCTTTGATTTTTTGACGGCAGAGTCCGGTGAAATGTTTACTTCACTTAATATCTTCCAAATCGGAGGTCAGAAAGTCAAAAATTCAAAAAACAGATATATACAGATACAGGGCCACAGTACACTATTTTAGTTGCATCGGTTTTTTTAGTATATTAAGTAACGAAAAAAAGATTCAGCTGTTTTATCCTCGTTTCAGTTAAAGGAAATAGCATATACTTAATAAAACTTTATAGTGCATCTGAAACGAAAGGCACATTTTGGCAAAACTGTCGAGTAAAAGCGCACTTAATTGTAACACAAGTTGGTTTAATAAGCGTCAATAGTACGAGGAGCGTTGTTCATCGACGACTGGGGCGTGCTTATACTGTAGTCTTTGGTGTTTATTGAGAAGATTTTGTTACACTGTTTACACCTGAGTGGCAACTGGCACGGACTGTGTTAGTTGCGAGTACATGGCGAACAACGAAAGGGGCTCGTGGAGGCTAAGGTGTGGATGAGATTGGTTGGTTTCTCACTTCGTGGATTCCGCGACTCAATCCAGCCGAAAACAGTAGATTTAAAGTGACGGTGACAATCAAGAAATAAAATTTATATTAGTTTGGAATTGAATTGTGAAACGTTGCTTTATTATTTTTGATCCGCATTTACACTGAAGAAACCTGATCTACTACAGGAATACAAAAGACAGGGACAATCCAGCGCCCAACTAGGCTGCCGTGATCTCCCCGTCATCCGCAGATGTGAAACCCAGGTACGTCCATCCAAACGCTTACCAATGAGCACCTTCCTGGTGTTGTTCAAGGCCAATACAGTTGCCGCTCTCGCCGCACCATACACCCTGTATAAATTATCCGCCAGTAGCATTATCAGTAGTGAAAGTACTAAGAGCCAAACAGGTAGATTGCATTAAAACTCCACTAGACGTGCTAAAAAACATGAAATAAGAAGTCGAAGATAGATTGAAGTATCAAATTTTAGACTCAATGAGGAAAATACCTCGGGGACGAGGTCAATTTCCTTTCGACGGCGCTACTCGTAGCTCGACATTGGTTATTACCGGCAAGTGGGATTTCTGACGCCAACATCAGGAGTCAGCTTAGAAGAGCCCTTGGATATTAGATTTTTAAAGAACAGCCCCGCTCACTCTCCTGAAAATCTCCTGCAAAATATACCACGTAGTTTATTAAGTTAAGTTTAATTCTCGGCCCTGAGACCTTTTTGTGAGTCAAATGAATTGACTTGCTCTCTTATGAATAAGTCAGGTGGATAATCTGCTTTGTTTGGGGGCCTATTTTGCAGTCTATCTTTTTGAAGAATCAACATAATAGAATTTCTCGAGGTGCGAATTAAGGTTAATAGACAAGTGTATTTTTTATGAAGGCTCTCTTTCACGTTTTGCAAAGCAAATAAGCATTTTATTTGGCGTGAATTAAAAATAACTTTTTCCCCTAATTGTGAATATTATAAATTTGTGCCGCAAACACACAATGCATAGAACGGAAGAACAAGTTTGATACTTAATGACGTCGCTTTTTTAGTTTTTTTCATTGCCTAACACCTCAGGTCTCAGCCTAGATTCTGGTAATATATCGGTAGAGCAATGACCATTGCAGGAACGCATGGTCTTTTGTAAATATTTCGTATTTGTTCTTTTTTCCGATGTACAAAAAAGCGTATATATATCTCACCTCGCCTCGCCTCGCCTCGCCTTGCCTTGCCTTGCCTTGCCTCGCCTCGCCTCACCTCACCTCACCTCACCTTACCTCACCTCATCTCATCTCATCTCACATCTCCATATCTACAATGCTACGCGCGGGTTAAGCCTGCTAAGACTAGACTAGATAGAATTCAAAACCGAGACCCAACCATGAATCTGTTATTGTAATACGTGTACAGTCGACAGCACATAAACCTTAACATTTTAGTTGCAAAGTGTCCCGTAATAGAACCGATTAGAGTGCACACATGTGCCGGTTGATGTTCTGTCGACAGTAACGCAAAACGCAAGTTGTGGATTAAAATATCGTAATTACGGATACGTCTCCTACACGCAAACGCCATCTGGTAAAAATGACAAGGTACGAAAAAAATTAAAATTGTTATATCTAGACAAACAAATAGAAAGAAATAATAAAATAAATATACAATACAAATAAAGTTTATTTCTCCATCCACAAATTAGGTACAATAGAGCTGATACAATATGGCTCAATGGAAGTAATTTGTGGAAAGACTAGGTCCTAAACTAGATCAGAGATCTGTATCTTAGGATTCCAGGCCTCCCAACTGGGACAACAAAGTATGAAACAGCAAACCAATTGTGAAAGTACGGTCTGCAATCCTGTAGTTTTACGAAAATGTTTGCAAAGTATGGGAAAACATATTATATGTTATCAATTATCATAGCCACCTAATGAACATTGTAGAAAGTCACTACATTGTAATTTAGTGAAAATCTTTCATTTAAATGTTTGAATGTGAATATTACTATCCAAAGTGCATTTTTATTTTATGTAACTTAATTAACACCGTGTGGCGCCGGATTAAGAATAACGTCACTCCATTTCGTTCCGTGGATGTCGTAGAAGGCGACTAAGCAAATGAATTACTAGGAGACGGGCAGCAGCGTCTTCCTGAGAGTTCCACCGCATACTGCGATCGCCAACCCGCCTGCCAAGCGTGGCGATTATGGCAAAACCCTTCATGGTTAGAAAACCATGAGGGAGGCCTATGTCCTGCAGTGGGCGTCAAATGGCTGATGATGATGATGAATTAACACGTGTTCTTAGCATATAAACATATATTTCTCTTTATCACTACAACTGTCTGAAACCCTTATTTTAGCAACTGTGTTTTATGAGCCCGGTAGATTTTATTAATCATCTCGTATCCTTGCAGTTTTTTGGACGTCATCGTAGTGTAGAAGGGCGGTTTCGGTTTCTTCAAGTCAGAGAAGAGAGTACAAACAAAATCATATTTGAAACACCCGCAAAAACATCTTTGTAATTTGCGGCGAAAAAAGCGCTTAACGCGGCGGGAATATAAAGCAGAATGTTTTTAATTATTTCACGTCCCATTTCGGACCGTAATTATTTTATGTACGGTGAACAACACTTGGCGGTCACCACGGTGGACCTTATCGGGCTAGTCATAGTGTGTGTATCCAACAAAATAGACGTCTTCTGTTGTTGTCGATGATCCTCGGTTTTCGTCTCTTCAAGTTGGGTTTGTTTGAGGGTTTGCTAATTTCTCTAACTTGGTTCTGTTTTCTTGACGAAATTACTTCAAACATTTTAATTATCATAATTTTCCTCTTAACATTTTTTGCTATCTCACCTAAATGTAATATTAAAGAAACGTTATGACAGTTTTTGATGAAATTAATACGAGTCTACAGGGTGACTTTGAATTTTTTCGTCGTATTTTGAGCAAATATTCTTTTCATTGTGAAAGACAGTTGATTTATCAATAATGTTATAATATATTAATAAATATTCGTGATTTCCGACCTCTAGCTCCAAACTATGAACCTAAATTCGAAGTGGTAGGTAGAACCGTAACGTTGAAAAATAATTTTATACGTAATGCGTTAAATAAATATATAAGATTCTGTTATCCGATATGCGTAAAGAATTAAAAAAAAACGAGTTGGCTGGCGCCGACCATAAGACGCTGAAAAAATAGTTTTTGTGAATTTTTATTACTTTCTTCCTGATATTGTTTGTTTATGCTTGAGTGAAGTAATTGTGGGTAACAAAAAAAAATTTTTTTGACGCGTAATTTTTTTCGAAACTCGCACCATAATATGTTTTTAAATCAAAGTTAGAATGCCCCCTTAATACACGGTGAACGAATTCAAAAGTCACCATGTAGTATGCCTACCAGTTAAATAGTTTTGCCAATAGCAGCTAACTTTTTCCAAATTATTGTTATAAAGTTGCCTCTAATGTAACTGCTTAGCGTGCACGTATGTAAAAGTTAATATTATGATCTTAACTGGCCACACGACGACTAAGTAAGTGGTAAAAAAGCTTAGCGCAAAACCGTTACATTCCCGTTCGAGTGAACGTGTATTTTCAGAGTACCTACCCATTGTAACTACGTTACATTGTTAATAAGTAAAATATGACCAACAGAGGTCTACAATCATATCGAAAACAAAGGAAACAACTTATTTCCTACAAAGGGCTACAAAATGGCGGCAAATTGCTATCCTACTTTGTGGATAAGTATCGGTAATTACAGATTAATCCGGGCTATAATTTTGTAGTTCGTTTATGTTCACAACTCATTTTCACTGGAAAGTTTTCCTACAAGTAATAAAAAACGGTAGGTTCACTTCAAATCAATGTTTAGAATACAATATAAAATTTTACGATTGATTAATTTGACGCTTTTTATTTTAGTGGACCACTAAATATCTACTAATGTTGATAGCGATTTTAAAGTTTCAGTTGAAGAGATAACTTTTTTGGTACAGTTTTATTAAGTTTCCAGAAGTTCTGAGCTACTTTTTTATGTATATCTATTTACTTTTGTTATTGTGTTTTCTTCAGCTCAACTTAAAATATTAGCCATAGAGACATTGTAAAAGAAATCTGAAAATGCATGTTAGCCATCATAATCAGGCGAACACCTTTATAGGCTGATCGGCGCCGGACAGTTTAATCCAATGAACAAATAAGGAAAGGCCTCGAGGGAAGTGCAAGATTAAATTAAATTAAATTGACATTAAAATATTGAATTTCGTTACCAACTTATCATTAATTTTACATTGTGGTGGGTACTTCCTATTAAGTGTATAGACCTGTGCCAGAAAGCCCCGCTCTTTCTTTACTAGGTTGATATTCATTGACAGTTGTCATTTTATATAAAAAAAATTACATTGTGTTAAAAACTAAATATTATCTCTAATTAATAAATTCCAAAGTATTTAAATAATCTAAGAATTCCAAGATAATTCTCCATTTTTCTAATTCATCACATTTATCCAGTAATTTCGTAATTGAAGACAATCTTTGTGTACAATAAAGAATATTCTATCTATCTATCTTTTTAGGATGACAAATTGTAGAAGGAGTTTGCCGAATCACTTTTGTTCTACCACATTACGACCAACATGGCGGTGTTGTGACGTATACACTACATTAAACAACTTTGCTCTAAATAAAGCTCTGTGATATTACCGAACGTTTTGAGCCTTATTACTCGATATTCAACCAGGTAGTTGGTGAAAATGTTTTGTTTACCGACTGGTTGATGATTTCGTCAAGTTCTGCTTAGTCATGGAATGACTAGCCGTGAATATAACGCCTAATCAGAACAGTATGCATGGTAATCTTAACATTACGGTATTGAAAATTACGGCTCCATCTATGATTAATGAACTTTACCGTGCTTAGTCTGTTTAATCACAACGAACGTACTGTACAGATACAATGGCAAGATTGAAGGGCCGATTGTGACAAGTGCGAGTAGGACTCGCGCTCCGAGTGTTCCGTACAAAACAATTACAAGGTTTAGTATTTTTTACGACTCGCGATTCTTAGACAGCAAGCCAACTTAGCCGTGAACGTTTTCCTTTAAACTTTATTCCATTATGTGCTGCTGCCTTTTCACGTTTCCACATACAGTCGGTAGAGGGTTATCCCCACTCTAAAGTGCGGGCTTTAAAGCGTTTTTTTTTTAATTTTGCTAAAGGATTTCTGAATCGAAAAATGGCTTACGATACTCCATACTATGTAATAGAAGAGAAAAAATGAAATAAAAATCATTACGTGTAGGGGTTTAAAAAAACAAGATTTTATACCACCGTTTTGTCGGCATGATAAATATGTACAGCTTTCTAGTACGAAGAGTCTCTGAGCTCAGCTTCAGAGGGAAATTGGTGAAATTACAAGGGTTCCTTGTCTTCTGCGGAACCCTAAAAAGTCACGGACCAGCTGGTTCCGAATCCAAGATACTTGATGGTAAGACAACCGCTCTACCCGTCGTGCCGCTTGCGCAGCCGTTGTCACAAGAGGAACAGTAATTTCCAATCATCTTCGCCCTGTCACGTAGACGCGACCGCTGTTGCCAGTACAAAATCACTTTGCAACGAAGTTACGGCGCAGCGTAGCACCACTGAGCCGTGAAATTAGTTCCAACTTTTCTCACAGCCATGTGTGCTGTGGCGCCGGCATTTTGGACGGTTAAAGAAGATCGGTGGTAGCCTATCGGGTAGAACATTGGACTCGGAAGCGAGAGACCCAGGTTCGATTCACAGTGCGGGCATGTACCTATGACTTTGTTCTCTAAGTTATGTAGGTACCTACATTTGTGAAGTTATAGTAGCAAAATAGGAGTGAGGAAAGCTAAGTGTCTGAGCTATTCACATACTTCAGCGCTTGAAATCGCCAATCCGCGGCGGGCATGCGCGGTGATTAAGCCCATACGCTCTCCCTGAGAGAAGACCTGTGCCCTACAGTGGGACGTATATAGGCTGCTTATGAAAGAAGGGACATCGCGACTGCCGCGTTGGTCTAGTCGTGGTAGTCAGACGTGATACTTCGTTGGTATCACGTCTGACTACCATGCCGCAGGTCGTGGGTTCCATTCCCACTGTGGGCCGCCGTACAAATGGCCTCAGTCTGGGTATACACCCAGGAAATACTTCCATGTTTGTGATGTCCTTGCCTGGTTACTATGTCACTGGGAATCCTAGTTTGTGACCAGAACAAGTGATTTTGTTGTGTGGAAGTTACGTATTATCATTATTTGTGTGAGCGATCAGCAATGAAAAAAATCTGTTAGTTCTCAGAAAATAAGTCGTAGTGAGGCTCTCTTTAGTGTAGGGATTCGGGAAACGTATAGCTATTATTTTTAAAAGTCTGCATAAATGCGGGCATTTCGACTAAGACTGAGCAACCATTAGAGCATATCAACTCTTGATAAAGAAGTGAATCAGTAAAATTTAGTCCAGTCTACGAGTAGATCTGCGAACCAAAATAACGTATGAAAATGTTAAATTCATCTTTGCGTAATGTGACGTGAGAAGCAGCAGGCTCATATAACTTAGATTCTTGTGTCGAATCAAAGTGTTTATGCTGCTTCATTTTTTACTTAGTATTAATGAATTTTCAGGAACACTTCACTTGTTTTGAATTGTTTCTCTCAAATATCTAGAATCTAGATAACTGTTCCCGTAACAGTTAATATTTACAGAACCAAAATTGAAAAGCAAACGATGTTTGAAACTACTTTGTTTGCCGTGCCACCGAAACTAACGCAAGTATTTACATAGGGATTTCATCGAATTAAAACTTTATTCGTTAGTGCGTTCGTACATATAGGTACATATAATCCGGATTTAAGTTAATAATAGGGAGTATATGTCCTAGTTTTTCAATTAGAGCGCTCTCTGTTTGTGAAATATTCTTTAGCATTTTACTGTACTAGCTTTCGCCCTGCGACTTCCTCCGCGTGGAATGAGTAATTTCCGGGATGAGAAGTATCCTACGTCCTTCCTCGGGACTTAAACAATCTTCATACCAAATTTCATCTAAATCCGTTCAGCCGTTGATGCGTGATTGAGTAACGGACATCTAAACATCTTTACAAACTTTCACATTTATAATATTAGTACCATAGGATTATATGAACTTTGGTAGAAAAGAATATTCTTATATTTATTATAGATCACCGCGAATTGTCAAATCATGTTATCAAATCAAAAGCGGCCTTTAGGAAGCGGGTAAGCATACATTTCTCGCACGGAGATGCATAATATTCAAAGAAGAAAAAATATAGAATAGTCTGGGTATAAAACCCAGGAGAAGACTTGTCTTTTTTTCTTTTTAATCTGTGCCCAGGAGAAGCGGATCAATGCGAGGCCAGCGCCAATACGCTGCCTCTGACAGGACCCTAAAAATGTTTAAAAGGAAAAACGTCTCCGTTTCTCATCAAATCAAAACAAGCCTTTAGGAAGCAGGTAAGTATTCATTTCTCGCACCGAGATGCTACATAATATTTTAAGAAGAAAAATTATAGAATAGTCTGTGACGTGACGCGAATTTTGCGACTATTACTCAAGGTGTCATCCTGGTACTCTGAAAGGAGCAGGCTCCGACGCCATAGCCCCTACTCTCGATAAGTTTCTAAAATAAAGTTTTAGGCAATTATTGTTATTTATTTTAAGTATTGGTGATTAAGCTCATCTCTCTCTAAAAGAAGACCTGTGCCCTGAATTGGGACGTGTATAGGCTAAATAAAGCAAAATAAATTAAGTATTAAGACGTTACGTTTGGTTCACTGGCGCCATCAACGGTTTTTTGCGACAGATGCGCTACAATCTTAATTCTATATTGTATTCAGGTCTACTATACTAATATAATGCTAATATCTGTGTTGAATTGCTGTTAATGTAATCTCTGTGTACAATAAAGAATACTTATTCTATCTATCTATCTACTTACTTAAAGTAGGACCCAGAATGCCTATACAGGATTTTGTGAACTCGTCCAGTGTGCATAAAATAGGTCAATAGAATCAGAGCAGATCATGTTGAGCGTGCGCAAAGTACGCGTGAGCGGCGCATCGCGGAGCAGGTTGGTACGCGCGCGCGGCAACACCAACAGCCGCGGTCGCTGCCACCGCGCGGTAAAATAAAACCATAACATCTTCTAAAGATCGTTCGATCGAAAGAAAACTACCAATCATGTAGATTTTGCACGTGCCAGTGGCTGAGATAAGCGATTTTCATATGAATTATAGATTGTTTAAAAATAGATGTCGTGTGACCATCATCATTAACTAATTTCCATTGAGACTGTTCATTAATTCTTTATTGTGCCAGAATTGTACAAATGGTGGGCTTAGTACTAAATACTTAATGTTCTTCGCACGTATGAATTTATGATACCATGTCCTGTGCTGTCACTACCATAATTATTATTGTCGTAGCGATATTTGTCGCAACTAAGTAACGGAGTCATCTCAAGTAGGCCCTATTGTATTCAGCAGGCTGTAGAATGGCTCCCTTTACTCTTTATAAGAATAGAGATTCCCTTACATTTTGTTGCTTTGGGTGGTGTTTCTTTTTATTTTACTTAAATTAATCTTCGTCCTGGCTTTTTTTCCATTTAATGAAGAGTATGTTTTTGTTCCTTTACTGAAAGTATCCATAAATGAAGAAAACCGTCCAAGTGCTAGTTGGACTCATGCACGAAGGGTTCCGTACCATTATGGTTATGAAAACCACGAAAGAGGCCTATGTCCTGCAGTGGGCGTCAAATGGCTGATGATGATGATGATGTCTTTGTCTTAGCAAATAAAATAAAATGAAATGTCAGTTAATAATTGTTATTTAACTGTACAAGATCATAAACGTCATATGTTGCCAGCTCAAGGGGACTACGCTTCAGTGTTGTTTTAAACATACTAAAATTCTCGGCTTCAACTATGTCGCGCGGCAGTTTATTGTAAAACTTTGCTCCAAAGACCTTTGTACACTTACTAGTTTTAGTAAGTCGGTGCCTTGGAAGTGATAGCATGTGCACATTTCTAGTAGCTCTGCCGGATATGTCGCCTCGGGTATACATTGTGGTCAGGTTTTTCTTTGGTCCAAACATAGGCTGCGTAGATGACCAGAACTGGCGGCGTAAGGATTCTTCGATCGATAATAATCTGCCTTGCTGACGATAGGCGCGACGTCGGTGGCATACATCAGCACCTAGCTATATACTGCCTCTGGTAAATCATTCATTAGCAGGCTGAAGGTTAAATTACAGTCGCAGGAGCCCTGCGCGACTCATATCGAGAGTTATTGTGTCAGATTTGCCCCCCTGCGGCGAAGACCGTCTGCTGCCTATCGCGCATGAAGTCAGCCATCTTCACGTGTACGTAGACGGAAGAAATCACCAAAAACTTTCAGATTAACATGTCAGATTTCCCGATCTATCCTACTCACAATAGCTATGAAACCTATGTTAATCACACTATGTCCAAACCACAGTGGCATTACGAACGGGAATTTTATCTGAGCCCAAGGGATTACTTAATGCGATAGCCGTTAACCCTTTAATTGAAACGGAATCGTCCGCTTCGCGAGTCCTCAGTAAAATGCATAATTCATCACGGCGAATTGTGAAGCATTAAGCCTGATACACACCAATAGGCCCTTATAAAACATAAAACACCTGACTTTAAATATGGACCGGGGAGAATGACTTCCGAGAACTTTCTCTCATGACGAAACCTTGTGAATTGAAAATTGTGTTTTCGTTCAATTAATTCCGCTGAGGTATTCACTGCAATCTAAAAATACACGCTGAAATATGGGTGGTTTGAGAGCCGCATTTATGTAATTAGTAATTAAAGATATGCTATCTAACTATTACTATTACTTTAAAGTAAAGACTTAATTAAAAAAAAGTAACTTGATAAATCTTAAATACCTATTTATCCTATTGATAAATCTTGTTTCAAAAAATTTGCCGGTACTAATTGTACCGCCTCTTCGTCTATCAAAACAATGACCCGCAGATCCGCGGCACGCACGCACCGCTCAAGCTGGCTCCGGCTGTTTCTTACAGATTTGAGTTTGAGTCGAGATATTGTTAGAAAATGTAAATAAAGTGTCTATTTAAACAAAAATCAACTGGCGTATTCGATAGCTTTTATGGCTCTCAGACCATTAACCCTAATGACTCGACATCTAGTTTCATACAATTACTACGGCCTTAACAGGCTTTGTATGAAAAAAATGTTGTACCTACAGCTTACAATTATCGTCCAATGAGAAATCAACCATTTGAATGGGCCGCAACCGCCACCACCGTGACCGCACTGGTGTATGTCAGACTTTATTCCGCCCGACATCGGTGAAGAGTAGAGACAGATTCGGCGGAGAATTTGCAATGATTTTTAGGGTACCGTAGTCAACAAGGAATCCTTATAGTTATGCCATGTCCAAATACGACATGTCTGTCCATCTGTCTTTCTGTTAGTGACTTAGCTTAGAGTCGACAAGAACTAGAAAGCTGAAATCTGCCATAGATACCAGGCAACTCAAAAAGTATTGCAAAAAGTTTTTGTGTGAGACATAGGCAAGTTACGTATCAGGACAATCAGCACATACTGCAGATGGGATCGAGAAGCCTTCACGAAATTCAAAAATTCTACGGGTGCATCTTCGCGTAAGGAGGATAGTTTCACGCTTGGTGCACAACCTCACCGCCGCTCAGAAGCAGGCCCGCGTGGAATGGTGCCATGTTATGATAAACAATTTTGAAGCAGGCTCGTCTCGGCGTGCTTACGACATCGTTACAGGTGATGAGTCCTTGATTTATCAATACGATGTTTCAAAACGAATCAATGCATACCAAAGTGAAGCAATCTAGAAGCGGGGGAAGATTACGTTCTTTTTCAATTCAACTGGCTATCTGGTATCAATTTCTTTATGGAACCAGAGAACCATAAACGCCGAATGGTATACTACTAAATGCTTGGCAGAAGTTTTCTCTGTTGTAAGTAACAAGCGACCAAACACAGGGCTCCGCGCGATACTGCTCCACCACGACAACGCATCCACGCACACCGCGCTCAAAAAGAGGGACTTCCTAAGCAGCACGTCGCCCGATCAACTCCTGGGTCACCCTCCTTGCTGCCCTAGCACTAAGTGACTTCTTTTTGTTGCCGATAATAAAAAAAAACGGCTCAAAGGGATAGGTAATAGAACTTATAAAAGGGACACTTGGTACAAATTCCATTGAAAATTACTTTACTCAGGTAAAAAAACTCCTCCTACGAAACCCTACGCTGCCTGTGGCCCGACATGCACTTTTTTACATGAAAACAACGAAGACCGGTGCAGGATGCTTTGCAGTGTGTTTTTCGGGTCTGGCATCCTTTTCACTTTCTAAAATTTCAACCATCATCAATCGACATTGGCAGGAGACCGGTGAGGTTGGCGTGATGGTGAAGAGGCCTATGCCCAATAGTAGGCTTCTTTTGTGGGCTGTTTAGATTGATTGTAAATTAAATAAAACATATTAGAAGGAATGAAAAAGGAACGATGGGAGAGAATATATATATCCCTATATCCCTATATATATCCCTATTAGATAACATCAAGCCCGCTTTTAATAAGGATACTAACTAGCTTTATCGTTATTTAACTGGGAAACACGAAATTCGCCAACAACTTAAATTGATCAGCACCAGGTGTCAACCTACCTTAAATGTGGAGTAGAACCCGTATGATATTTTCCGAATGCCCCATCGGGAGCCCTTAATCCTCTTCCATTTAGCTCTCATTGTGAAGGTAAGCCCCTGGGCTATCGCTTAAGGTACAAGCTCTCATGTTTAATTTCATCGGGACATGAATGGATGATTTAATTACCAACGCTGGTTTAGGTTTAAATATTAAATTCCGATGTCGTAAAATTACATCATAAGTCCATGAATCCCCATGGGGTTAGGATTAAATTCTTCTTAGCGTGTCGATGGCAAAACCATTTTTATTAAAAGTCTTTATAAGACAGTTGCGGCCCAGAACTTTTCGGTGCTGACTGCGTTATCATCTGCTATCATTGAGTACTCCTGAGTGCAGGTGCTAGAGCACGCAGGCAGGACACGATGAAATATGATATGTAATCCTATAACCGAGTATGAATATAATCTAATCTAAACTTGTCAGGTATCGGAAACATGAAGTGTTTACTCAGAGAAAAAAAAGAGACTATTGGTAAATGTGGTTAAAGAATGTAGGTTAAACGGGGTAGGACGAGATGAATTGAATCCCGCAATAGTGTGATTAGAGAACGTTTTGCACTGCAACAGGATGTAGTGACTAGAATTGAGAAAATAATGTTGCGTTGGTTTGGACATGTGGAGAGGATGAAGGAAGAAAGATTGACGAAACAAATATATCGAGCGAATGTGGATGGAAGCGCTGGTAAAGGACGACCCAGACGGACATACTTCGACCAAATAGGTGATGTATTAGAAAAGGGCAAGATAAAAAGTACCCGAAACCAACGTGCGTGCATGCAACGACTAATGAATGTTGAGGAAGCAAAAGTGATCTGACAGGATCGTAGCAAGTGGCAGTCCCTGGTCTCTGCCTACCCCTCTGGGATACAGGCGTGAGTTTTTATTATGTTATGTTGTTGAATTGAAATAAAATGCTGTATTTCGAAATAATTTCTATAAAAAATATATTACTTAATTGATTTGATATTGATTAATTCATTATTAATAAAACTGTACACTGTATTTTTTATTATTATTATTATTATTATTATTTATTATCATAGCATACACTGTCATCACAGGCGAACCCAGATCAATCAGCATTAGTGTCGAATGTTATTAATATAAAGTTAAACGTCACTTATAAAAAATGCAACATTAAAATCGGAATTAATTAACATAGTCAATTATACGATAAAATCAAAATAATGTAATAAATTTTAACTAGTCAACACTGTTACTCATACAAAAATCAAGAAATGTAAAATGAAATAAATTAAATAAATTTAAATAAATAAAGTTCATTAAAATTAATATAAATAATCCAATTAAATTAACATAAATTAATATTTCACATTGTAGATTATTCCAAATAACACTTCAGGATTATCTTGCCAGCATTTGGTAACGTGAAAGGTGATTCTCCAATCGAATAGCATTTTTGGTCAACATTTTTCGGTATTAATATTGTCCTTGGACTCCGAAGACCATGACAAAATTCGTGTAGCTCAAATATCTACCTAGTTAACCCACTGCAAAAGCATAAATTGGCGTAAACGAAACTCTCCACTGCAGGCCAGGGCCGAAGACGGTTCTATTATTTACTACGTACGGATACGGACATGATTCACAAAGGTCTATTGTCTACGCGACTGTGGAGCGACTTGGCCGCGTTACCCTTTTGTAAGCAAAGAAACAGTTGTATTGTCGCTTGTTGGCAGTCTATTAACGTTGCCTATGTGTTAATTTGACTGTCTCGTTGATCCAGCGGTATCACGTGTAATTACCATACCGGAGTACTTGTATCCTAAGTTCTAGGCTGTAGGTTCTAGTACTAATGTTGGTGCTAGTTAACACTCTGGGAAGTCACTTATGATAAGGTTTTCTAGTGAGAAGAACATGAGGATTTGGTCGGTGAAAACGGCCATAACTTTATGAAAACTAAAATATTATGTCAGTACTTTCTATGATAATTGTATTCTTTGGTACATCAACCGCAGTCACCAAAGAAATTTTACCTAAATATGACAGAATACGCGAGTAAGAAGCAACGGGTGCACGGTCATTCATAATTATTGTTATTTGCACTGCATATTGTACGTTGATTAACAATAATAAATAATAATAACACCACAAACATGTAAATACACAATAGTACAATGTAATAATGACAAAGACGACTAATGGGATAAACAAAAAATACCGTCGACCGCTATTAGCTAGATGGTTTTACACGCTATTGACTGTACGTACAATAAAATATTACGCACTCTACACTATGAGCTCCTTCGATGAATACTGCTAATGCATGCAAACTGCCATACTTTGAACGCAAGGGCTGTTAGGTATTGAATTTCGAGAATTATTTTCCAGCCTTCATTATACATGATTTTTCATTTCAAACTTGTGTTCGAACAGCTCTTTCACATATGTTTATATATATATATATATATATATATATATATATATATATATATTATTATTATTATTAATACGTTTATTGCACATAAGTAAAAAATACAATGGCAATGTGGAGGACTTAATGCTATAAGCATATACATATATCAAGTATAATGAATATAGGTATATAAATATAGACAAGTCGTGTATAATTTCCAAACACTCCTCTGATTAATTCGTTCTGCAGCTTGATATAAATATTACTTCATCATCAACCCATTATGTCCCCACCGAGGGGCACGGTACTTCGATTTCCTTTAAATAATGGCATTGTTCAGATATTAACAATAACACACACATAGTCACAAAAACTAATTAGGTACACATTCACAAAACAAATAAGTGCCATTATCATAAAAAATGTACTTATCGACGCCTCCTTTTACACACCATATAACTGAATGTATTTTGAGTGATGTGGACGCCACGCAGTAAAAATTAAGGTCTGATTGATTTGTAGACATGGCTGATCAAGGCTTATTATGGCGGGGCTTAAGTAGAACAACCACTCTACGTTGACACACCAGCAGAACTCCGGAACAGTTGATAGAAAAAGCAGACTAAACACATGTCTGACTTTATCATACCGGCAAAATCACTACCACTCAGAGATCGCTAAACCACATGAGTAGAGACGATAACCTGATAAGCTTAAGTATAATCCTGTCCAGAGATCCAGATAATATCTAGTGCCGACGACGTGGAGCTGAACAAACAGCTGCGACAATCTGACAATCTGCGACAACGTGCCTCCAGTCCAAGAGATCTTCCCAGCTTCACAGTGGAGCTTCAGGTAAGACGTGACGATGAGATGTTGTTTGGCCTAATAGAAAAGTCGACGCTTACGACACGATAAAAAGAGAACACAATCCTGACTGCCTCCTTGGTCGGTATCACGTCTGATTATCATGCCGGATATCGTGGGTACGATTCCTACTAGGGACCACTGTACATTTGCACAAATTGCCTCAGTCTGGGTATATGTATATCCATGTTCGTGATGTCCTTGCTTGGTTACCGTAGCACATGGTATCTTAGTTTGAGACCAGGACAAGTAATTATATTGTGCAGAACCTAAGTTAGTAATCCATTCAGGATGGCTGAAATAGGTACAGGTTAGTATAATTATTCACGGCAAAGCTTTTGGATGTAAGTAGACTCCGGTTATAGAAGCTATCACTGAGCTTATTAGATGGAGAACCAGTGGTATCACATCGGAGCTACACTTGCCTAACATCCATCTTTCATAAAACTACAATTCGAAGTTTATTATAACAATTCGATGTACATTACGTAGTAGACTTTTCCTACTTATTCATCTGTGGGTTAATGCTAAATACTTTGCAATGTACATCGAATTGTAATAGTAAACCATGAATTGTAGTTCTATGAAACAGGCCCCAGGCAATCCAGGGTTAACTTTTGATGTCACCTAGGTTGGAGCATGCTGTGTCAGTATAACAGCTGTTCTTACGTAACATTTAACAATAGTCGCGCGGAAATGCACCTTATTTCATGGAACTACGGCGACACACTGACCGTGATACCAGGAATCGGTGCATACGCCGTGATTACTGACACCGGCATGCGGTTCCGAGTAGCAATGGATGTGTCTGACGGCATTAAGTTTTCCTACTTTTTGTAATTATTATAGTGTTTATAATCAATACCAAGTATTTGAGCGTATTGTGTAATATCATTGCTGAAATATTCATTTTTATGTGTGCTGCCCTCTGCATATAATACATTTAGGTACTTATCTCTTTCTTTTTTGTACGCCTACCTCAATTTTTGCCTCTCCTGTACCTCCTGCAGGTTGACTGGTAGAAAATGACATTAGCATTAAGTCCACCTTTTATATACTGTATTTGTGCAATAAAGAATCAATAATAATAATAACAAACGGAACATAACAGAATCCGCACCTCAAAGGGAAAAAACGGAACCCTTTTAGGATCACTTTGTTGTCCCTCCGTCCGTCCGTCTGTCTGTCAAGATCCTTTATCTCGAGAACCTCTGAAGGTTTCAAGTCACGCTATCGGCGCCTATGTAGATAACTACGAAACCAGTTAATAGGTAACCATCGGAGATATATTAAGGGAACACATCACGCCCAACAGTAGTTCAAAGTCAACCGTGTTAAAGGCATTACTGAAATCCAGCTACGTGATAACCATAGAACAAGTGATGACCGTGAGCTAGTCATTCTCCAGCCCAAGTCTGATGTCATTAGTTATGTTGATGAGTGTCGTAACTGTGCTATGCCCGGGACGGAAACCCGATTGGAGAGGATTAAGGAGGTGATTTTTGGTTAGAAAGTGGTGATGTACCAGACATTCTAATACCTTTGCTAGGAATGGGAGAATTGAAATGAGTCGCCCCATTTGGAGAACGAAAAGGGATTGGACTTCTTGGGTAGCGGAGTCACTTGTTCTTCCTTCTAAACGTTTGAAAAAATTCCAGACCCAACGGACTCGTTGAGGATTCCAGTGATAACGGGAACTATTATGATAGGCGCGGCGACTGATGGCGTCAGTGCCAACAGCGCTGGGTGTGATCGATGCTATGCTTTTCTTAACATCAAAATAAGATTAAGAGAGTTTAAATCTAAGTATCTGGAGGCGATATATTGTCCTGCTTTACCAACTCTTAAAGTCCTAAGAAATTTAAAGACTTTGGCTGGATCACCGTTTTCAATAGATTCGTGAATGTGGCGACGTTTTGAATCTCTACACACCTTGTTGCAGTGATTCTGCAGGCTCAAAAAACGATCTTTATTATGATCAGTTGGCTTAGCTTTGTATCTTGATTTGGCAACAGCATTACTGTGTATAGCTATCTTGTTCTCATCGGTGAGCTAAGGAACCTGTAGCGGCTTGACTTTTATAGCTCTCATAGGTGCATGAATGTCGTATAGGTTAGTGACAAGAGTGTTGAAAATTAAGTAATAAAATAACAAAGTGATCCTCTTTGGTTTCTATACCATTTGCGGTATGTAACTCTAAAAATACATTTTGACACCTGCTGTTCAGAAAAGATTCCTTGATTCCCTCAAATGAGGGATCAAAGTTATACTTTTCTTCCCTGATATTCTAGTTTTTTTTTTATTGCCCTCAGCATGATCCGTGTGCAGATTTTTACAAAATGTAATTCCAATTCGATTTTTATTTTGTTGCAATCGATCATAATTGTCTTCCACGGCACATATTGTGTTTGATTTAAATTTTCCTTATAGCAGGTGTGAAAAGCAGTATGTGTCACTCGGTAGCAAAATTATTTCCGTCTTGGGCGTTAACACTTGAATCCCTCGCTACGCTCGGGATTCTATTGTAGAATCTTTCGCTTCACTCAGGATTCAATATACCGCCCTCGCCGTAAATATATCATTTTGCTCCCTTGAGACACAATCTACTATTTCCATTAGGTATTCCCTGTTGGGACAACTGTCATTGAGGGGTAACCACAAATTTTTAAAATACATTTACGTAGCAGCTATAGCAACTTATCATTTTCCAAAATAAACTCCAGAAGTGAAACTATAGCGCAGATCTTAATTATGTTTTAAAAAATACAAATGAAATCTTATTATTCTAACACATCCCTATTGATTCCAGCCATTTGTCACTCAAAACAAAAAAAAATACGCCACTAAAATTAAAACTAAGGAATTCAAATAAGTGAGATGTCTTAAATAAAAGTCTTACCACATATCCTTATGTCCTTATCCCTTAGAATAAAAAGAGTTACGCAGTCCTGCTTCGTCATAATCATTGTCAGTGCAGAAATCCTTTTAAACTTCGCTCAGCCCTTCAATAATTCCTATGCTATCTGACGGTTTTTGCGGCTATACCGAAGTTCTTACTCAGTCAATAGTGGCAAGGGAAGAATCAGTAGCAATTCTAAGATGACAAATGGATACTATTCAGTGTCCGCAAGTGTCCGAGAAATCACGGAAAATGTAATTTTACTGAAGACTAAGCTAGTGTGTTTCAGTCCTGATATTATATCCCTCTCCCAGCCCTTAATGTAAGATTATATTGATTTTACTCACCTTTAACTTTTTCCACAAAACGAAGGTCAACTGAAGGAATTCGCCTCTGTATGTTTATTTGCGCTATAAATAATTTTAATGACAACAACCTTATATTTTTGTTGCAAAGTCATAAAGTTACTGAATTGAGACGCCTAAAAAGGTCAACAAGATGTTGACTTATACTTGAAAACTCGTGTTTGTACCTCTGATCTAACGCAATATGAATATGAATGGAATATGCGACAATCACCAACTGCGGCAGGCAGGCGGTCGGCTTTGCCTTTGTGCCAACGAAATCGCTTGAAAACGGACTCTGTAATGTTACGTGCATTAATTTACATTTCCAGTCCTTCCGAAATCAGCGAAAAATGTGTGCAAAGACCATGGCTTGAGAAAGGAATATTGACCGTTATAATTAGGTAGTCTGATAAATTTTCCATTTCGCTTTTCACGTGCCAGTCAATTGGATATAATAATTTGTCCCTCTTATTACTTTCCCAGTCAAAGCCACCAACTTTCATATGCAAATATTATTCGCACTTACTTATTAATAAAATGTTAAGGCAAAAATATCTGGAACCCAAACTCTCTAGGTGAAACTTCCAAGATTCGTAACAGCTGGGTGGTGATTTAGAGCAGGGCGCGCGTTTACAACGAATCTCACACAATGTTTATACAATTATGCAAATGATGGAAAGGGTACAGAAACTTTTGGAAAGGTCTCATTAACATACAAAGCTTGAACAACGCTTACATCGTATGAATATAAATTTTTTACTTGGTCTTCATTATCTTTAATGCCGAAATTTACCTTTGGTCAGTTGGAGATAATTTTTTTGAGAACATAGTCCTTTGTTAGGAAATGTGGCCTTTTGTTTATTTTGGTACAAATTTATTAACTCACTTTGAAAATTGTCTACAGTTTACCATAGAAGATAAACTGCAAACACTTTCTACTGCAGAACACATGCCTCCCTCATGGTTTTTCAAGCTTCGAAAATAACCATGAGGGGTTTTTCCGTATCGCCACGCTTGGCAGGCGGGTTGGCGATGGCAGTATGCGGTTGGAATCTCAGGAAGACACTGCTGCGCGTCTGCTGGTAATTTAATTCCTTAGTCGCCTTCTACGACATCCACGGTAGGTAATGGAGTGACGCTATTCTTAATCCGGCGCCACATCAAACGTTGGAGCCCAGAATGGGCGCATTGCTTGTAATTAGTGTTAAATCGGTTCCAGGGGTCATTGACGTTATCTTGATGTTTATGCCATTTACGTTTCGGATCCCTTATATCTGACTCCTTGAATCCACTCTATAAACTCGAAAACGCTCTCGTTACTCCACTCCATCATTAGCTCGTTTGGTTGTTTACGTACGACAGCTGTCCATTGTGACGCTCGCGCAGTCAAACATTTGGCCTTCGGTTCCTTTGATGTGCACTGAAAAACCCATACAAAACGGAAAAGAGCACTTAAGTAATCAAATATGTGACAATAGTATCAAATGCCCGTGCCACGCTCGTGAACACTTAATTGAGCACTTCTTTGAACTCATGTCTGGCGGCGGCATTATGCCGGAACTATGACAATTCGATGTACATTGCAAAGTCGATCAACCCACAGATTAACAAGTAGAAAGACACGGTCACGCAATGCACATCGTATTGTTTTAACCCTAGACACCTAACCTTAGTCGTTCTGACAAATACGCGACAGAAAAATTGTTGCGTCTTTTTGGTGCGTGTGTGGATAACCGTGGTGTGTCTTGTCAACTCGGTATTTATGACGGCTTGGCGAGAAGCAATGAATCCCGGCAGCCGAGTACTAATTTTATTCTAAATTTTACAAAAATGCATACAATATCGCTATTTGTGGTGAACATAAAATTGATATTTGTACTAAGTGGGCGTAAAAGGTTTTTTTTATATTTTTTTTTCTACAGTTCAAGTTTTCCCTTAAAATAAACAACTTTACGTTTTTAAATTTCTGTTTTAATTTGTTGTTTTGTCCTCAGACTAAATCTATTTACAAATAAATTCTAGGAATTAATTACTAATGTATTCTATTAATTAGTAAATAATAATAATAATAATAATCTCCCAATTAACGATATATAACAATCAGCAACGAAAAAGAAACGAGCATAACGTGTAAAATATGAAAACTTTTGTTTATTCTGGTGTCCTACTATTGGCGTGGCCATAACCTCAAAGCGTTCTGTACTAAACATTAATTTAAGTAAGCGATAAGCGACAAAAATCTTAATTTAAATAAGCGATCAAAAACCTACCCATTGCTTGGTTTAGAAAAGTTGAAGCCATATCTCATGTTAAACTTCCTCACAAGGAAAAAAACGGAAAAAGAAAAATTAAAGATTCGCCCAAATGATACATCGGGCTTGCAAACGCAACTTTCAGTTCTTATTGGGGAACTTTTCCCGGTTCCCTTTTTTATTGTCTCGGCCAGTGGCCATTACTCACTGGGAGGTAAATTTAGCATTTCCCCATCTCGACAATTATAAAAGTTTTAATTGCTCCTACTTTCCTAATTACAAAAAATACAGTCGCTCGGAAATATTGAAGGAAACTGTAACTTAAAAACTGCTGTAACAAACACGTACCGGGGGATCGTTCGAGAACTTTCCGGAAGTTTCCTTGAGTATTAAAACGAATCAATCAAGCGAATGTAATTCGTTGAACTCATCTCTTTCAGACTTGTTGAGAAAGTAGCTTTATACTGAAATTACTTTAATACCTTGGTAGAGATGTTAAGGGGCAGCTCGTCGATCACTTTTTACAAAGGGTTAAAAAATTATTATGTCCAAAAATGTTTTCTCAAAAATTAAAAGAAAATACACACACACCCAGTATAAGTTATAGAAGCTTTAATATTTCTTTGAAAAGGCGGACACGTTCAAAGTAACAGGACACCTGCCTTTGATTACAAACATAAATTTGTAATGGAAAATTATTTACTATCATACAACTCAAATGCAAAAATAAGTGTAAATTTTTTTTAATCGATTTTTAGATTTTTTTTTCTTCATTTGCGGTAAGAGGTGCTTCTTGAAAACTGAAAACAGGTTTCGATAGTGATTTTGCTAGTACAATTTCTTTCTCTAGTTATGTGTTTCGATTGTGTTGACTTAGAAGTATTTATTTTTCACCTTTAAGGCGGCTTACATGCTGTCTCGCTTGCACAATCAAGTATTTTTAGTGATTTTATTAAAAATTGTATACTTTTGACAAACGTGTTCAGAGGATTTGATAGGAAATAAAAATACGGAAATTATAAACACATTTTTATTGTAACTTCATTTTCGACAAGGAAAAGTTTTTTCCAAAATAATTAATTTCAGTATCAAATTTTTTCATCCAAAAACTAGGTACAGGCTAAGAAAAATGTGTCTCAAACGTCCGTTTATTATTATCCATTAGATCCGAATTTTAACATCTAAAAGATATATTTTTTATTAGATTGTAACAGCAGCCTTAAGGGACTACACACCTTAGTAATTTATATGAATTTCAAATAGATTTTTATCAGTTCCTGAGAAAAACGATCTTGGTGGAAGAACGGTCGGACTAACAATAAAGTGATTCTGAATATTGAAGAATTACGTAATATTTTTATGCTTTAATGAACAAATACAAAACACCTGGACGTGTCTGTATTATATAAGTTTGTATAAGCGAAATTTCAAGGAATCCTAAGGATTTTAATATTTTCAAGTGTGGTCGCTCCTTATACAATTTCAGTGGCTGTTCATGCAAAGTGATTTCTTCAAACAGTGTAAGCTATTGAGCTTTTATTAGCATACATTTCTCATTTCATACCATTCTCATACTCGTATTATAGACATATTCCAAAAAGACCGAAAAAAACAGCTCTACTTTGTTTTCTAAAATAAATCCTAAATGTCGCCGGCTTTGTGTGCTTCGAAAACAGAAAAAGTATCAAAGGAAATTGTGACTAAAGCGAAAGACTCGCGTAACTCAACAAGCATTAAGTTTAAAAAACTTTAATCCGACTGCGGAAAAAGTCAACTTATAAGATTGATATTCAGAGTTGCTAACAGATATCGCTAGTAAACGCAAAAATGTAGTAAAATTTAATTTCTGTCGCATGGTTTCTTTTAACCTTTACATTTTTTTATTTCTAAAATCGTCCGTAACTTAGTTGAATAGAGCGCATGGATGTTAAGTTTGATGTGCTATCGACTGCACACATATTTATATTTTATGACCTTTTTTTCTCTTTCATTTAAAATCCAACTTAACAAAAAGAATATATTATTATTTCGATGCAACATCCCGTCATATTTATTTCGTTCGTTTAAATTGTAGCCTATGTCAACTGGACTATATAATAACAAATCGATTGATACCTCGATCATAAAATCGGATGAATAGTTTAGGCGACTGTTGAGGAAGCGAAAGTGATCTATCAGGATCGTGGCAAGTGGTAGTCCCTGGTCTCTGCCTACCCCTCTGGTATAGAGGTGTGAATTTATGTATGTATGTAGTTTAGGCGTTAAGGTGGAACATCCGTAAATATAACAAACAAACATACATATACAGTGCTAAAATCATAATCATAACCCTTCCTTTTGGAACTGCTGGATGAAAACAGCACATCAGTTCTCTGTCAAAGGAGTTGAGTAAAAGAAGTCTGCAAGTGTCAGCGCTAACGTTCTTTGAATTTGTGACCTTTTGTCACTTTGTGCTGGGGTTGTCAGTCACATCTTTCATTCGCAGCTCGCGGGGAGTGCGCCGGCTTTTGCAGAAACAAGAAAGCTCTAATAGGGTTTTTTGTGATCCCATAGAAATTTTGTAGGTTTATCTGGACGATCATCTGAGATTAGCCGACGGACCCTTTTGGGGCAGCAACCTTTATGATGCCGAGTTTGGGGCCCTCGTGTTTTAGGCCCTTGAGATAATAGTATCCCGAGTAGGGAGTGTTCGGGCCAAATGGACCAATTTGTTCTGTTGTGTTTCATCAACTAATTCGGCGTTTGAGATTAAAAAGTTAAAAGGTTGGGCCTTTTGGGTGATTTCGCTGAATGTTTATCTTTTATTATTCGTAGAGTTTCCGTGTCTAACCAGTCGCTAATTTTAAGTCTATAACCTCCGGTTTCTCGTACACTATTATAACAATCTGTTAATCTGCTGTTATTTATTTTTTAATGAATATTCGATACTGCTAATACTAAGACTAATATCTAGACCTAAGACCTAGGATGTTCTATCTTTAATTTATAAACTAGGATATGAACGTTAATATGTTTTTTAAATAACTTTGTATACTTTCCACTGTTCGGCAGACGCCTGGCCTTCCAGAGTTAATTGTATTGCAGAATTTAGTGTGAAACAGCTAATATTGTTTCGGGGTTTGATGTGGTAACCATATCAGCATTTTGATGCACATAGATATACTTTTACCGCAACTGCAACGTTGCCGCATCGTCGGGAATTAAGAAAATTCAGTTTCCCAAATGTAAACGCTAATAATCTACCTGTAAAATGTCTAAGTAACCAATCACAATTTCTTTATGAATCGTTATAAATTTAAGACAATTGAGGTAATTAAGTTTACTTAGCTTGATTCAAACCATCATCATCATCATCATCAACAGCCATTTGACGCCCACTGCAGGGCATAGGCCTCTCTCATGGTTTTCCAAGCTTCCCGGTCTTGTGCCTCCCGCATCCAGCGACTCCCCGCCACAGTAACCAGGTCGTCAGACCATCTGGTGGGGGGCCTTCCCACGCTGCGTCGTACGGTCCGCGGTCGCCAGGTCAGAACTTTTTCGCCCCAACGGCCATCAGGCCATCAGATTCAACCCGAGAAATTTTAAAAAGTATTTATTCCATCGGAACTTTCTGCAATAACACTTAGAATACTTCCTATCAGTTTCCATCAAGAAATCAGTTTCTAAAGAAATTAGCATCGCTACGCGAGACAAGATTATTGATATTCAAACAGTATTCATTGTCGCGTATTCATAGGCCTGCCCTTTGTTGAACTTAATACAGGAATATAGCACAGTTTTTCTGTGCAGCTGACCCGTAGGCTAATACGATATTTTCGTACTTGAATAACTATAATAAATTCTTTTACAGCACCAAATATTTATTATGTTTGTACAACAGGCGGGCTTAATAAAAAATGTATTTTTAACCGACCTCAAAAAAGGAGGAGGCATATTTTTTTCTATGTTTTCGCACAACTCCGTAAAATCTAAACCGATTTTGACAAATCTTTTTTTTTTGTTCGAACAGATATAACGTCTCATTGGTCCCATTTTAATTTGGTGAAGATCTGATGAAGACTTCCAGAATGGAGAACTGAAATCTTCCATGGACAGTGGCCTAATGAGGCCGATACTTTAGTAATGTCCGTATGTTGTAAAATTAGTCATTATAGTAGTTAATTTGGTGATGTTCTGGTGAAGTCTTTCGGAGATGGAAATTGAGAACATCAAATTTTAAAGCAACGAATTAAGTAGGGTAAATTATATTTCTCCCGCTTCCCCACTAAAAGTTGAAAAAAAAAACTGACTATGAAATACTACAGCACAAAAATGTTAGAAATAATTTAAATAATTAGAAGTAGATATGTATACCTACATGTAGGTATTGTAGAAGTATAATTTGTAGTCGGTGGCCAGTTTCATGACCAGCACATATATTTTGGGCACCAACTCCAAATTATACTTCTACAATACCTACATGTATACATACTTCTAATTATTTAAATTATTTCTCACTTTTTTGTGCTGTAGTGTTTTATTCTAACCAACCAATGGGTGACGGACGAGTGAAGATGAATTCTTATCGAACCGATTTTTCTATTTTGTTGTATAAATTAATGTGACATAAATTCATTTTCATTTCTTCTTCATTGTGGAACGACGACATTGTGAAAGCTGCTGAGAAAAATTGGACGAGACTAGCAAAAGGACAGGATGAGTTGGCGTGAAAGAGAATAAGCGAATAGGGCCTATGCCTAAAAGTGAACTTGTTTATAGGCTGATTAGATAAGTAAATAGAAAATGGACACATATTTATCTTTATTTACTTATTTTCAACAAAGACTCTTACAAGATAACTTGTTAATCCACCCACCGGTCAAGACCGAACGACTTTTTACCGACTGGGACGGAGCCCAAAAGGAGGGTAATGTGTTTGGCCAAATGTATTTGTATGTATGTATGTATTTATGTCCAATTCTTTATTCCCTCGTAAATCCAATAAAAAAACAAAAACTTTACAAAAACTTCCAAAGCATTTTGCAAAAAAAAACTCTAGTGTCGCTTGATGACTCTATTTTAAATCCTACTAAAATAAAAAACCACTAAAAACTAACTTGTGTTGTATGTTTCTTTTTATTTCAGTTTTTTATGCCCAGAAAGAGCCACGGTTTCTCGGATGTAAGAAATCAAGCTCATTTACTCAAAATCATTTATGTCAAGTTTTTCATATAAACTATCAAATCCTATGGAGTACTTCGCGTTGAGCTAGAATCATGAAATATGGAATGAAGCTAGGTATTGTAGTAAAAATTTAAAAGAAACTAAAATGCTTAATTTGTAGTTAACTACAAACTAACACGAATTGATCCTTCAAAAACTAAGCTACTTTGTTCAAGCTGACTTTCATCGTGTCAATGCAGCTTTAGCGGTGATCAATCACCCGGTATTCATCCACTGGCCTCCCCAAGGCACGCTACTTTTCTGTCCTCGCCATCCTCATCCAGCCACTACCAGCGATCTGCCATAAATCGTCGATAAAACACTTTTTTTTAAATTTTTTTTTTAACTTATGTTCGGTCTAACATCTTTCGTAAGGCCGTCTGTTAGTGCCGCGGGGTGTTGCCTAAAGCTTCGGCTCGGCGTGTCCTGTACGCTGAACACGTAGTCAGCAGACAGTACGCTCCGGGCGAGTCCATTTCCAGTTCCCACCGATATTGGACTGCATTCCTCCCGGGATGCTATTATCCTATATCATCAGCAGCCATTTTTACGCCCACTGCAGGGCTTAGGCCTCCCTCATGGTTTTCCCTAACCAAGTTTTGCCATAATCGCCACACTTGGCAGGCGGATTGGCGATCGCAGTATGCGTCTGGAATCTCAGGAAGACGCTGCTGCCCGTCTCCTGGTAATTTATTTCCTTAGTCGTGTTCTACAACATCCACGGAATGAAATGGAGTGACGCTATTCTTAATCCGGCACCAAACGGACATTATCCTATACATATATGCTATAAGAAATTAAAGTCACTGCTAATCGAAATATTATGTTACTATAACATCGAAGACTTCCTAAGTCATAAAATTGACATCGATAATATTGTACGTAAGCTATAAATATTTAAAGTGTTACATAATTCCTAGAAAAGCTCCAAAGAACAGTAAGTAACGTAAGTGTGGTTTTTTTGTAATGTGAAATTTATAAGTAATGTCTGTTAAGATTACAATCTTATCTTATCTATAAGTAAGTATGTAAAATTTATAAGTAATGTCTGTTAAGCTTACAATCTTATCTTATCTATAAATAAGTAAGTATACCTTAAGGCACGTTAAGCTGTTGGTGCCGGCTGCCGTCGATAGATGGCAGTCGTTAAGCCATGTCAGAGGCCTTAGGGCGGCTTAACAACTTCTGACAGTAGACGAGCCACTAGTGTACAAGCCTCCACCAATCCGGACTTGGCCCCCGTGGTGGAATATGGCCTATGCCTTTCTCAGGGAAGAGACCCGTGCCCCTCGGTGGGGACATAATGGGTTGATGATGATGATACCTTAGCAATGCCCTGACCAAAGCCCGTAATGTGAGACTGAAACATGTTCAACAGCATTGTATATACCATTATGATCGCTGATAAATGAATATAAATATAGGCTGCGATTATTAGGACTTCGATTCAAATGGGTAACAGATGTAATTACGCAACTAATGCCTGTTTTTACCAACTAAACCTTAGTGTCCAACTAGGAAATCCTTGCCTAAAGTAACTTCCCAAAGTAATAACAAGCGCCACAATAAAAATATTCTCGTAACAATAAAAATCTATAGAAAATATAGACTAGAGTTTAGCACCAAAAACTTGGTGTGTAAAAAAATACGATTCCGCTATTACGCTCCTCAGGGGCAGTTTAAATAACCTGTGGTTACATCTTTAACTTTACCACATATTGTTTAAACTACCTTTCAGGAGTGTTTTAAGGAATCGTGTTTATATTAATAATACCGTGGGCCTTTATTGATTTCCGGTAAAATGGCCGTTTTTGGCAACAATTCTCCAAACGCCGCGCGCCGTACGTAACCGATACTTGGTTAAATGGAAATAACTGTTAAGTAGCCTTAAAGAGGCCTTATAAGTCAGTGTTATCAAGCAAAAATCTAATATAAGCAAACAAAATGGTCGTATAAGTCGTACGTATATACCATATGATTTAAACTCCAGCTCTGTGAAGCTGTGCACCAAAACGAGAATTTAAAAGTCAATGCTCAACGAGATAATAATAATAACAATTATTAAAATCCTTTATTGCATTTAAACACACAGTTTTGCATATAGGCGAGGATAATGCTACTTAGCATTATCTACCAGCTAACCTAAGTTATGACGAAAACAGGTATTGCAACTTACTCGTAAAATATTAAATATACTTACTAATTACTTATTTAGACCTAGATATATAAAATATAATAGAGGAGCAATATTATACAAATACAACGTAGGTATAATAAATAAATACTTGGTACAATAAATAAATACATAAACCTACAGATTTAGGAAAGGATATTGTGATATAATTATAACAAATGAAGACAAATGATGGAGATTTAATTTATGTAATTCGCACTCAAATAAAACACAGACAATAATATACGGCCAATGCCCCTGTACATGGGACACGAATTATTTATAAAAATATACCGTTAATATAAATAATAGGTATTTTTTTCTCGCTGACACAGGACGGTGACATAGTGCTTGCGATAGCAATTTGTATGAAATTTGACAGTTAAACTATTATTATAGTTAAGGTTTTGGTGCGCGTAATACAGGGGCTGAGGAACCTATACTCTCATTACACAAAATTGGACACTGAAGGATGAGACGACAAATTCAAACAACATAACAAAAACGTCATTTCTCTGAGACGCTCACTACTTCCACCTTCCAAAGATTATCTGGAAGAAAATAAAAAAAATGAACGTTACAAGTTAAACTAGGTATCTACCTCAAAATCTAGATAGTTTTGGGTAATCCATTTAGACATAGGAGCTTTAAACTGAGTCCAAGAGACTGAGTCACTTTTAGTTATGAGATCGCGGTCTGTATACTAAGGTTAACAAATTCCGTCTTCTTATTCCTATTCCTCTCCAATGGAGGTTTACCGTCAGTTCCACATGTTATTATGCTTCTTAATTTCCTGCCAAGTGAAAGAGGTCTTCAACTCTGGCTACATCCGTCCATTCCCTGATGTTTCTGAGCCACGATTTTCTACATCTCCCACTACAGAGTCCAATACAATACAATATCCAAATGTTATCTGGAAGGGATCACTTTTAGTGATAAGGCTGCCATCTGTACTCTTAGATGAAAATATATCCGTGCAATTTCCATTTTTATTTATAATAAAGTGTTCCTCAATCGATCTATCTACACCTCCTCCCCTCAATTTTGCCCACCATCATAACTCAGAAATATCTATTAGAGCAATTTAATTTTTTGTGAACAATAAATTATTTTCTCTGCCAGCAGGAAGGAAGCTCCAAGAACTGTCAAATAGAAAATCAGTCTTTCCGCAATAAAATGTTAAAAATGCAAACTTTCATTTGTACAGTAGAAGAAAATCCGACTGGCAAGATTGACATTACGGCTCGAGGCCCGCGGAAAACAAAAAAGCGATGCCTAAGGAGGACAATAATAATTTTAATCAAAAGCAATGAGATTGCTCTCCGAGCAAATTGCTCTCTTCCTCTATTAACATGATGATGGAGCGCGCGCCACCCGAGGTGTGTGGGGTAACACGAAATAAAGCAGGCTTAGCGTTATTCCTTTTTTATTCTTCCCGCGTTTGAAATAAAACGAAAGTTGCAGCTTGCTCCGGCCTCCGTGCAGCGTTTGGACTACACTCGAGATAGGGGAAAGCAAGGGCAAGGGCAAACTCAATTTGAATAATCCTCTATTTAGCTTTCTAAATTGATACCTTCGCAAGAAATTTACGCTTGCTATAAAAATAATGAATGTCTTTATTTTCTATTGTACTAAACAGCATTTTTCAGTTCATATTGTGTTGGTAATTCGTTTATAACAATAAATAATCAATGAACAATAAATTCAGTAGTATAAAAATTAAAAATAAACGAGATTCGTACCACGATTATTGGTATGGTTGATTTATCGGTTCTTTTATTATATTTATTGTGTCTATATACAATTATGTCTATGTGCAACTATGAATGTTTCAAAAAGAATATTCAAAACTTGAATGTTTTGATTTTTCTCTCGAACCCTTTCAGGATAAGAAGCAAGAACGTGTTTCCTTCGTTTCATTTGACAACATCAACCAGACGTCTCAAAAACCGCTCAACACAAATTACACTCTCCGAAGTCCGTACAGATTTACAAACCTAACCTTAAGACCTTAATACAAAAGATACAGGGTAGATTTTACCTTGCAGAAGTGCAAAGATACGTAAAGCTGGGGGCATGGAACAAAAGGGATGCAATTCAAAAATAGAACGTCAGTGTCAGCGAGACGACCTTTCAAGTGTGGACTCGTCACTCATAAGGGCGAGCCATAGATAACAGCATCTCAACGAGATACCCAAGGACATTTTACAAACTTTATTGAAACGCAGCATTTATAAAATGTAATCTAGAAACGCAGTACATCAAGCTTTGTTAAAAAAATATTATGTTTGTTAAATGTTATTTTTTGAGCAACGATGGTGCATTGCTTCAACGTCAATTATTTTTTGAGCAACGCACCATCACTCGTTTTTTAATTTGTTTTATGTTTAATTTTAGTCTATCTTCTTTCTTTATTATATATAAATATATAAAAGAAGAAACTGACTGATTGGTGACTGACTGACTGACTGACTGACATATCAACGCACAACTGCTGGGTCTAGAGACTCCAAATTTGGCCCATAGGATCCCTGTAAGGTCTAGGGGTGCACTAAGAAAGGATTTTTTAAAACTCACCTCCTAAAGGGGTGAAACGGGGGTCCAAAGTTTGTACCGAGAAACAAGATTAGTTACACCATTTTATTCGAAACTTCGCAGGAGTACTTCTGGCGGTAAATAAATAAGTACATATTTCAAGCTTTTCCAAAATTCAACCCCGATAAGGGTGAAAAAGGGTGCCAAAGTTTGTGCAGGGCGTAAAATGTTTGTGGTCAGATTTTATTGAAACTTAGTACAAATTTTCTTCAATAAAATATATGGTACACATATTTCACAGTTTTTTCAAAATTCAACCCCTAAAAGGGATGCCAAAGTTTGTACGGGGAGTAGAAAATTTGTGGTCGGATTTTATTAAAACTTATTTCAAATGTTCTTCAATAAAATTTATTAAACACGTAATTCTCAAAAACCTATTTAGACGCTAAAAATTTCACCCATTTCGGGACCTGAACCGATGTAAAACCTAACCGCATAAAAGTGGGTACTCGGGGCTGCAAGTGATGTAAATACTTCAGCCAGATATCGCTGCCTGTACGTGATGCAGAGAAGTTTGTAAAGAGGTTCGAGATGGACACAATAGTTTGGGCAGACAACTAATGAAATGGACTGATGACTTGGTCAAACTGGCAGGAAAAGCAAATGACGCCCATTACAAGAGCCCTGCACTAAGCGTTGGGTGGTTACAGGTTGAATAAAAAAAAATTATAACCACTCGTCTTAAATAGACGATTCCACTAAAATACTATTATGACGGAGTTAGAATCGGAATTAAATCCATCTTAAGAGTGTAATTGTTAAATCGAATTTTTATAAATAAGACCGTCAATATTTGTAACTGACCGTAAATTATCAACCTTGTCATGTTGCAGATAACATCCCAAAGAGCTCAGAAGACTTTCGTTTAAAACAAGTGCCGAAAGTTACACAATTCTGGGGTTATAATTTGAGATAAGTATATAGGACTTTGGCACACGTTAGAAGCTGGCTCAGGGTGAAGTAAGTGGACTGTAGATACAGAACGCGGCACTCGGAACCAGAGAATTTATTACCTCTAATTTAACACAACACACGCGCCATGGATTCGGTCACACAGAGAAAGACTTCAGTGTTACCAACTTAAAGCGCTAAAATACGAAAACATGACGAAATACTTGTGTTGCCATAAACATAGTGCACTTGCGATGCCCTATGTTCCCTTAGTTCTTAGACTGATATTTTGAAGCAAATGTAGCATCTAATTAGATTTTTGTTTTCACGCTCGAGCTCATAAATTGTAATTGACGTTTTCCCAAACGGGAAAATTTGCAATCATTTACGCGTCATCTACAAAATAAATTTTGACAAAAACTCTTTTCGTCTAAAAATGAAACCTAGCTAGATCAATTTATCGCCCCCGAAACCCTCTGCATACAAAATTTCATGAAAGCCGTTTCCGAGATTCAGAATATATATACGAGTATAAGAATAGACGTAAATATCTTAAAATGTCGAGAAATATCTTCTGTAAAAATCCACTTTGAGCCATGTTTGTTAGGTTGTACAGTCTATGGGGCAGGCTTATGAAAAGAAACTTTGTTACCCGGATGACGTGTAGGGAACAATGCATTTGGATCCGTATGACAATGTCTGTGTGAATTCGGTTTTAACTGCAACTCGGTTTGCATTAACCTCTCAGTCAGAAATTATAAAATTGTCAACGTAAAGAATTCACATTTTGTTTGTTTAATATCAATGTATCGTCGACAGCCGGTCAAGCTTTTTAACTTTCGTTACAAAGTCTTCCTTAACGTAACTGATTAGAGTACACGTATGTAAAGCTTGATGTGCTATCTACTGTACAATGTTATCCAACAGTGTGCATAGTTCAACAATAAATTTCTGAAATACGCGCTTTGCAGATATTTTGACAGATTTATAGTGAAGTAAAGGCCTATTAAAGTGAATTTTATGAATTATAATAGTAACAATCAAGCTAGCGGCGGTAGCCTAGTGGGTAAAACATTGGACTCGGAAGCGAGAGACTCAGGTTCGATTCCGAGTGCGGGCATGGACCTATGACTTTGTTTTCTAAGTTATGTACATTCGTGAAGTTATAGTAGCAACACCATTCGCTAACTGTGAAGGAAGAAATTGTGAGGAAACCCGAGAGTCTGACCTACTCACATACCTCAACGCTTGAAATCACCAATCCGCGATGGGCACGCGTGGTGATTAAGCCCATACTCTCTCCCTGAGAGAAGGCCTGTGCCCCACACTGGGGCGTATTATAGGCTGCTTCAATAGTAACAATCAAAATGTCCAACACTAAATATCTCGTTATGAAATGGGATTCATACCACGATTTCTATAATCTGTGTACAAACAAAAGTTTTAAGAAGCATACAAAAAAAATCTTATTTGTATATATCTTCGGTACTGCTCTTACCAAATCGTGATTACTCCACCTAAATTAATACAAGTGTCACGATGAACACCAATCTTTATGAACAGTGGCGTTCCTCCCATTTTATGAGTACGCTTTTTAACTGTTCTTGAAAGAATAAATGATACTTTAGATGTCACTAGAAATCATTCACAAGATTTTCCACTTTACAAGTTGTGAAGATTTTAAATCTCACGAAGCTTCAAGACACGAAGATTGTAAGTTTCTTATTTTATTTCAGCCCTTTTTTATTATTTCTTCTAATTATAGCAAACCGTAAAATAATTGGTTCTTTTATCTGTTCTGCACCTATACTACGCGCACCAAATCCTGGACGTTTCCAATCGTTTAATTATCAAATTAGTACGGAATTGGAAGACCACGTGTGATTGCCGAAGTAAGTATGAGCGGGAGGGGGACTTACGGCCTACCCCTAATGTGAGGGCAAGCTAGTGCGTCCCACTTCCAATATTAACATTAATATTTTTCTATATAATACAATATAATCACTTGCATGTATACAGTGTTCTTATGCATGCCTGTACTTTTACTTATAATATCAGCTTAAGTATGATACATCAAATACATAATGCACATACAAACAGATGCGCGCGTGAAAAACCCTCCTTGAAAGAGTCGGGTGAAAAATTCAATGACACTTTACTTAAAAAGTTATAGGGCAATAAAAAAAATTGGAAACAACATACATACATCAACCTGACGATGTGACACGCCACTGTAATACCAATATTAACAACTTCCAGACAACACAATCCCTTGTACTGGTCAAACTAGGATACCATATGCTATGGTAACCAAACAAGAATATCACAATACACCCAGATTGAGGTCAGTTTTAGTCATTATTCAGTTTTCCGTTCACTATAATAAGAGAATGTCCTTGAGAAGTATGTCTGGTGTTACTTTCAATGACAGAGGATACGCAATAGTTTGATTAAAGAACGTTGTGGACTGAAAGAGGATTTAGTGACTAGAAGGAATGTTGCGTTGGTTTGGACATGTGGAGAGGATGAAGGAAGAAAGATTGACAAAACAAATATATCGAGCAAATGTGGGTGGATGGGCCAGTAAGGGACGTCCCAGGCGGACATACTTTGACCAAATAGTGGATGTATCAGCATAGGGCAAGATATAAAGTACCCGAAACCGGCGTGCGTGGGTGCACCGACTCATGAATGTTGAGGCAGCGAAAGTGATCTGTCAGGATCGTGGCAAGTGGCAGTCTCTGGTCTCTGCCTACCCCTCTGGGATACAGGCGTGAGGTTATGTTTGTATGTTTAATAAGAGAAGAAGCGTTAGCGTAACAAACCGATAAAATAGTTTTTAAAAAGGTCAAATATTTTTAAAACTGTTTCCGACATTTTATAAACGAGATACCTGTCACTGATATGTATTTTATAAATATCATATTCTGTTTCACCCCAGCTAATTATCTCTACCATTTTTTGTTAGACCTTTATATTTCTCTATTTGCAGCTACTTTGAAAGCTTTATTGCTTCTTTCTGTTAACAACCTGAAGAGACCCATCCCTTAAGTGCATTATTTATGTTCTTCCTCAGTGAAGAGTTGGAGGGCTACGTTACATAACCGCTGACAAAGTGTAAGAGTAGACAATTTCACCAGTCAGCGATCTCGGCTGGACAAATGCCCCGCAAGAATGGCTCGTTGAATTTATGTCCTAACATTTGTTATCCCCCGTTTAGACTGCACCGTCACTGCTCTCCGAAGGCAGAAGGCAGAGGCAAGTAGTAGAATAAAAAATACGCGTATAATTTTCACCATTTCGCCATAGTATTCCATCAGCTTTGAAAACAAATAAAATGTAGGTACATTAGTTACATTATGACAACCAGAGAATTTTATAACTCTCTCTGGCAAACAAAAATAAACCGGACAAGTGCGAGTCGGAATCGCCCACCGAGGGTTTGTATTGTATTGTATTGTCTCGTCCCACAGTTTTTCGAGCTTTTCCGGAACTTCAAAGGCTATTTTTTTATGATTTAATTACAAATTACTTTACATTTACAGATTTTTCCCTGTACTTAATAACAATACTAACTTTCACACAACACAATCACTTGACCTGGTCTCAAACTGCTTGTAACTTGTAAACTTCAGTACACGGCAATATTACTTGCCAATTTTCATAGTTCTAGGTCAACGGAAAAAAACCTTATAAATTTTGATTCCCTTGAGTAAGCCGAAATATATGTTTTTTGCGGCATAAATGGCTGTAACTTTTTTTTAACGTCTACTTGCACAAGTTTGATTTTTTTACCGCTTGAAGGGACTATAGGTTTGAGCATATATGGTTTTAATTTCAACTTGATACTTTCACGCGTTCTCGTAATAAAGGGTCTTAATAGATAGACGGACGGACAGCAAAGTGAAATAAGGGTTCCGTTTCTCCTTTTGAGGTACGGAGCCCTAAAAAAGATTAACCTCTTAGTAAGATAGAGGTCCACCCTTTCGCGTAAAAGATTTTATGTCTTATTTTTGCCGTGAAACCGTAACTTTTTGATTACCTATTTCAACATAATAAATAGTCAGTTGTGCTAACAATAATGTGTAAGATGCACCAACTGAGGTGAGGTATACGCTCACTAATAATAATAATAACATAAAGGTACCTTTTATAACCTAACCTAACGGATTGTATATTATCGTCATTATTGGTCCACTGCTGGCCACCACTTAATATGATGTCATATTATTATATA
The DNA here is from genome assembly GCA_947310995.1 of Yponomeuta cagnagella. Taxonomy (NCBI): domain Eukaryota; kingdom Metazoa; phylum Arthropoda; class Insecta; order Lepidoptera; family Yponomeutidae; genus Yponomeuta; species Yponomeuta cagnagella. The sequence continues at coordinate 12,877,263 of OX371277.1, forward strand.
TTATGTTCCAATTTGCAATATGACAGAAATAACGGCTAAGTAAATGCTTCAGTTACAACACATAGCATTACACTTATTGAAATCTAGAAGCATCGTAAATAAAAGGCACATTTTGACAAAATGATTATATACACGTACTTAAAGTACCATTGAAAGTACAAAAGCAGATCTTTTTTTCATGTATGCCATCTCGAATTGTTTTTTGCGATCCACATCCACGGACCCTCTATCTCCATGATATCATCCATCCATCAGGCTAGTCCACTCAACTACTTTCGTGTAATTTGTGTTTATCATGGAATAAAAAAAAAACAATTATACCCTTCTTATCTCTTCAAAACAATCTCTTTCTAAAGTAGTTGAGCAAGTAACCTGTTTACATTAAGGCAACAGGAACGTCCACGTACATTTTCTTACGAAATGACACGGTCTAAACACCCCGTAACATTTGTTAGACTCTTCTTGCGAGACAGCGGGCAGGGCTGGAATGTGTGGCATTATTCTAACCCGGCCCATTTAGGACTGTCGTGTTCATTTATAATTTTACCTCAGGGCCAGCAGGATGTTTAAAATTATGGCGTTAGACGTCATCTGAAATGGGGACAATGTTTTTGGTCAATTAAAGTGTCAAAGTTGTTAGACTAGCCTCTTTAATACGCGCACCAAATCTCGAATGATTTCAATCGTCTAACTGTCAAATTCCATGCTAATTGCTGTTGCAAACTTCGGGATTCTGATAGGATTTGGATTAAGCCTCACATTAAGTAGTTAGAAATGTTCTCTACGCTAATTGCGGCTGTACACTCAGCGAGTAAGTAGATGAGAGCGGTCGCCTTGCTCCCTTGGCTTTCCAACTTACGCTGAGAAGTCAATATATCCTCGAACTCAAAAACAATAATACATGCGCTAAAACAAGAGGGCCTAAAACTATCTACATTCATACTTGTTCTACAACCTTCTCGCTGTATAAGACTTGCGTCTGAGAGCGACGCAAGTCTCGGGTGAGGCGTTGTGTGAGCACTCTGACGAGAGTGTACAACATCTTTAATAACTGAGACCTACACATAATTTTTTTCTCGTCTTTTCATAGGGTGTGATGTCGTTGGATTGGTCGTTTAAAATATTGTAGGTGCAAAAAAAAAACATTTTTCAAAAAAACATTGAATTATTAAGCTTTATAGGGCAAATTTTGGTTCCGCCTAATCGACTATAATGGAGTCATAAGTAAGAGTATCACGGCTAAGTAGGCTTTACAAGTTTACGAGTAATAGTCTACCAACTTATGATACTTAAATTAAAAACTTAACTTAATTTTTTTTAATATAGTTGTTAGTTGTATAAAGCAATCAAGAAACTCCTCCTACTACGGAACCCTACACTGCGCGTAGCCTGACACGCACTTGTCCGGTGTTTTTAATAAATTTATGTATTGTCTCAAATTATTGAGATTCAAACTCATAATTTAATTGAGAATCCACTTGGCATGTGTCTTATAATGCTTCAGTCAAATAAAGAAATGCAAAAAAAAATGTTGTATATTTCGATTTTTGTACAAGTTATCTGCCGTGCAATAAATCGTAAGCGGACACGAGATTAAACGCAGACAACGCATCACATAGAAGTTTAGAGAACTTTAAATACTGACTGACAATTCCATGCAATAATTTCACACTACAAACTCTACTTCCTCACTCCCCGAATCCTCAAAAGCAATCCCACTATAGCACCGAAACTTCGCTGGGACCGGGAGAAGTTGTAGAATACGCCCGGAGAGCGCGGGAACATCGGGAATTTTAAAGTATTAAAAGCTCGGAACGAAACTGCCCGGAACTTATTGAAACAATAAGATTGTGCAGATTCCTTTTAACATTAGCGAAATTCTTGTCGGGTTCCAATCGCATTAAGAGCCCATTTAAACTTCGCGCCGCGAAAGGATTCCTCTAATTTGGCCCTGGCCTAAAATATACGCTTAGCGTTTCGGTTGTGAGACTAACTCTCGGTTTCTAGAAGAGCGATCAAATGTTAATCTCATGTTAATCTCACGTCAAGCTAATTTCAGCCAATCACGTGTCGGTATTTTGAATTAATCTTAGATTAATCTCTTGTTACATTTAAACACTCTTTCATGAATCACTTTGTACGCACAACAGCGGATCAAGTTTGACGCTTAGGGCGTTGTACGGTACTAGTTAAATTTTGGTATTTTCATATAAACTGCTTCGTAGATCTGTGGCAAAACCACGTTATAAAACACCTTCGGCTATCTGCGGTGGGCACGCGTGGTGATTAAGCCCATAGTGTCTCTATGAGAGAAGACCCGTGCCTTTCAGTGGACGTATTAGATTGCTCATGATTATGATCATGTTTCATACATTCACTAACCATAACGTAGTGCATTTACACACTACACACTGTGCATTTACACAATGAACTATGGCGCAGGCGGAAAAAAATGCATCCCTAATTTAGGTGTAGGAAGGGTAGGGTAGGTAACCTAAAACTTTTTCTTATTTCAATTTTTTTGCTCAAGTACTTGTCGTCTCTGTGCTAAGACAGACGGACAGACACACGGACGGACTAAACTATAAGGGTTTTTGACTACGGAATCCTAAAAACGAGTAGTGCTATTAGAATCGGGACATTCGTACCGCGGATGTGAAAATTTCAATTACAACACGGTCACATTAACTAGAGACTTGACGTTGATACAATAATGTCCAAAACAAATACCAAAATGATAGAAAACTAAGCAAATTATCGACACACGTATTGGTTACAAAGATACTGACCATACTATCGATAATTTGCTTAGTTTTCTGTTATTTTGGTATTTGTTTTGGACATTATTGTATCAACGTCAAGTCTCTAGTTAATGTGACCGTGTTGTACAAATCGTTTCGCGCACGCGGTGGTAAGCACGCGAGGCAGCTGCGACCGCGCGAATACAATTCGATACAATTCATCAATTGAATAAAGTGGAATCGAGACTACATGCCGTCTCTTTATAATACGCGATATCAATCTTGTTTGCTGATAAAAAAAATACCATGTTATCCCGTCCTCCGTGAGGTTTATTCTCTTAAATTTTGCTCTGCGTTTTCGCGCGAAAATTGTTGGCTAGCCTCGGTAGCATGAGCCAAACGGGGTTCTATTACGTCTAGTGTTATATTGGGCACGCTGTCTCGCTCGCACAATCTAAAACTTGTAATTATTGTAAAAAATTTGCATAGTTTTGATAAATGTGACCTGAGGGTTTGTCAGATAATAAAATTACGGTCATTCAAGATTTTTGTTTTTTACTGTACCTAGTTTTTTATTGACTTTATTTTATTGCTTACTATAAATTTATAATTTTAGGAAACCATTTTCCAACCAAAAACTAAATATAAAATGTAGGTACGTAACTTTATAACTTATCAAACCCTCAGACCACATTTATAAAAGTTGTACCTACTCATTTTATTAAAATCACAAAAGAAATATTTAACTAAATATTATATGTTCAACGTTGAAGCAGCCTTAATATGCCTACGATGTCCGTTTGTCTGTCTGAAATATATTAAGATAAAAAGCATTGTTTCGCGAATGTAGAATTTAAACAGGAGGAGTGTTTTAGATGATCGTGTGTTTATGAATAAGACCGAAAGACTGATGTACAAAGGTACAAGGAATCACACGCCTTGCACTCATGCAGGGAATTAGAGCGATATGGCGCAAGTCTTTATCTATGCTAGTGTACGGGTGAAGGGCTCATGCTACAGGGGCAGACGTCCCATTTAATCATACATAACACATTCTCGTCACGTCTTACTTTTTTTTCTACATAAGTTCTTCAAATATTGCGGTGCGTTGACACAGGGAATGAATAGAAACGAGTGGCATTGCTCACCCGCCTTTTTAGGACGAAATATTCGGGTTTATTTAAAGTGTGCCGCCCAATTGAATTTTGCAGGAGGGGACCCAAAGCGTAGCCGTTTACCTTAGCAAAAGATCGCTTTAGGACACTAATCGTTCGCTCTTCATTTTGCAAAGAGGTCAAGCAAGTCACTTCTATCTTTTGTTTTAATAGGACTCGCACTGATAATACACAACGGCTGAATCCAATTTTATCCCACTCATTTCACCACCGCTCCTTCATTTACAGAAATATTTAATTTCAGTCTGAACGACTAGGAATTGCACTCTGAAAGTTCCCCCGAAACGTGCATCCATGTCAGGATTTACGAACGGAATGTTTCAATTGGCTGAAAAATAAATTGGAAACATTCGCCGGGCGACAAACAAATTGGAAACAGCAAATCGGAACCCCAAATCGGAGAGCTATGTTAGGAGTTTCACTGCATGATCGAACCAGGAATGAGGATATCCGCAGAAGAACCCGAGTTACTGATTTGGCTCCAAGAATTGCTCAGTTGAAGTCTCTGTCGACGGGGCACATAGCTCGGAGAACTGAGGGAAGCTTGGAAAATCATGAAGGAGGCCTATGTCTTGCAGTGGGCGTCAAATGGCTGATGAGGATGATGATGATGAAATCGGAACTCCAGGCCCGCTAATGGAAATAAGCAAATAACTACCGTTTCTTGGAAATATAGGTTTAATACACCACTTTTAGAAAATATATTCGACAGAATTTCAACCTAGGCTGGGTAAAGCCCTTCTAAAAAGGCTGAGTAAAGGACATACCGTTTTTTAAATAATCAAACTAGATTGTCTCATTTTTGAATTGATGTTATCGTTTGGACAAAACAAAAGTATAAGATAAGAAGATAAGAAGATTCTTTATAGTATACTAAAGCACATGACATAAAAATTTGAAAAATACACAGTACAACTGGCGGCCTTATTGCTAATAGCTATTTCTTCCAGACAACCCTATGACGAAAAGTAAGAAAAATGAGAAAAAGGTGAAAAGTGAGAAAAAAACGAAAAGTGAGAAAAAGGAAAAATGAGACGGACAGTCGGTGCAAATATGAATATTAATATACATACTTATATAACTAACAACATACCAATATAAATCATAAGAAAAAAAAACGATTTAAGTTATTATTTGTCAAAATCTGTCCTTTCTTTAAGATATTATGAGGGTACATAGAATTGGACATACATACATATACGCCAAACACATTACCCTCTTTTTGGGCACCGCCACAGTCGGGTAAAAATGCGATTCCATCGAGTGGCTGTTGAGTGATTTGAGTAAATCGTACTTCTATGATTTTTATTTATGAAATTACGTAATTTAAAAGAAGATAAAAACAATAATAAAATATATTTCAAATAAAAAGAGCCGTTACAGTGTACAGTTGGCATAAATCTAAAAATAACATAACTAGGTTAAAAACAGGCCAAGTGCGAGTCGGACTCACGCACGAAGGGTTTCGTACCACTATCTATATAACATTTGAATATTTCGAGCATCTACCGGTTGGCATTATTAATATCGAGCAAAAAACTGCAAAAGAATAACACTTGTTGTATGGGAGCCTCCCTTAAATATTTATTTTCTCCTATTTTTTGTATTTTTTGTTATAGCAGTAACTAATTAAATGTCTAGCTATCACGGTTCATGAGATACAGCCTGGTGACAGACAGACAGACAGACGGACAGTGGAGTCTTATTAATAGGGTCCCTCCTTTGGGTACGGAACTCTAAAAATAACCTGTATCTCAACCATCTTAATGGCTAAAATTGACAATAAAAGGTATAAATGTATGAAATTGTAGCTAAACCTATAAAGTACAAACTAAAGTCCTTAGTGAGTAGTTATAATTAAGTGTTAAGGTCAACTTTATAATTACTAACTTATGATAGTCAATAATTTCTTTGTATCTTTATAGGGCATGTAAAACTAAAATTCTTAAAACTTTTTTGCAAATAGAGACATTAAGGCTGGGTTCTCAGAGCGCACTGATTTTTATGGAATTTATTGCGATGCGCGAGCGAATAGCAAGTGGAGAATTAAACATTTTTGAGATTAATAAAATACAAATAATATTAATAGAATTTTGACGACCGACTTCACTAACACATTCAGTGATAATCATTTTGGTATATTTTTTACTATCAATAACTCAGTACAGCTTGAATAAAACCATTTCTAGTATAACAATATATAGTGCAATAACAGTATCAAATAATAATAATAAATAATAATATCTAGTGATAATTTAGACCCGTGTTCGCGGTTTGTTTTGATGCTATAAAGTTTAAAAAATCATAAAAATATTGACCGACGATAGGATAGGACATTGAAAAGTAATATATTTACTATTTCAGATTTTGAATACTAACCATCAGAGGGTAAAATATATTTTAAAACACCTGATTTACGGGTAATGTCGGAGAACCCAGCATTAAAGGAAACCGTGATAGTTTAGAGTTGAGCCTATTGCAGAGAAAAGGACCAAAGAATACGAGAAATCGTTGTGTAAAAGAAAGTTTCGCAATTGTGTTACAATCGTACAGTCTAAATCCTTTCGCCTATTTTTCGTTCAGTCCGCGCTGTATTAAGGTACTAAAAATATTCCCACATTTAAGTGGCATCCATTTGAGAATTCCGTTTTATTTTAACCGACTTCAAAAAAGGACGAGGTTATCAATTCGACGCGTATATTTATTTTGAATTTTTTTATTTGGCTATGTTCCTCCATTCCTCTGTCAAATATCAACCGATTTCAACAATTCTTTTTTTGTTGAAACAGATCAAACGTCCCATTAGTCCCATTCTAATTTGGTGAAGATCTGATGAAGACTTTCAGAGATGGAGAACGGAAGACTTTCAGAGATGGAGAACGGAACTCTTCAATGGACAGCAGTAAATAAGCCCTAATGGGGCCCATCCTTTAGATGTTTCATAAAATAGCGTAACTTGGGACTACCCAAGTTAATTTGGTGATATTCTGGTGAAGACTTTCGGAGATTTAGAACATCAAATTTTAAAGGAACGAATTATGGACTTGTTTATTTTTTCCCCGCTCCTCCACTAAAAACTGAAAAAAAAAAATTAAATAAAAAATAAAAACCGACTTCGAAACACTAGAGCACTAAAAAGATACAATTTAAATAATTAGAAGTATTCATACATGTAGGTATTGCAGAATTATAATTTGTAGTCGGTGCCCAGTTTCATGACCAGCTCATATGTTTTGGGCACCGACTTAAATTTATTATACTTCTACAATACCTACATGTATAAATACTTATAATTATTTAAATTATTTCTATCTTTTTAGTGCTGTAGTGTTTCGAAGTCGGTTTTTATTTTTTATTTAATTTTTTTTATTTGTACACAAAATATGCACAGTAGGTTTTTAATTATATTCTTTAGACATCTTTCATCATTCCTTGAAGTATACCTTCTTTTCTTATATTTTTCGACAGCCTACGTCCACCCTGAAGGTTCACTCTAAATGCTGGTGAAAGAATTTTGAAATCGGATAAGTAGGTACTTTCGGAGATTACCTTCTGCATACAAACTTACAAACATATAAACTTACAAAATTTCCTACTTATAACCTTAGTGTAGATGTAGATAATACAGATTATTGCGCAAAAGCATATTAGAACCTTTTCTAGTAAATAGAAACAAATTTGCCATGCCTTTGGAATAGAGCTGCATATTATTAAGTTCCATTGAATGACCGTATGAAATGTTTGTCTGTTTGTTATTTACCTAGGTATTAGATATCTAGTTATTCGGAAACCAGTATGTGTGAATGCTATTTGTACACATGCTTTAGTTCCTTTGAAGTTGATTAATATAGTTGGATCAATTTGAATTTGAATTGGATGAATAATGTTGCTTGAGCATAAATGCCATTCCAATTTGAGTTTAGTATTGCTATCAATTTAATTACATCGAAATTGTGGAGGATGTTATGAAATACGTATTATGCAGAGTTTCCATAGATGAGGACTTCTGTTCTACGTGTTTTTTATTACATTGGCGCTTAACGCGATAGAGCTATCAATGACGCAGCCGAAATGGTTTAAAAATTTTAAATAATGGAATAAAAATAAAAACCCACCGCGAAACCCTACAGCACTAAAAAGTTAGAAAAAATTTAAATAATTAGAAGTATGTATATATGTACTGCCATGTGTATATGTATGCGATCGCCAACCCGCCTGCCAAGGGTGGCGATTATGGCAAAACCCCTCATGGTTATGAAAAACCATGAGTGAGGCCTATGTCCTGCAGTGGGCTTCAAACGGCTGATGATGAAAATGATGAAATATATGTACGTATTGTAGAAGTATAATTTGGAGTCGGTGCCCACCATATAATTATGTGCTGGTCATGAAACTGGGCACCGACTACAAATTATACTCCAACGTCCAAGACGTTTTTGTTCACTAGATAGAGCTTGCCCCTGGATAAAAATATAGATAGTGCGGTCAGACATAGCTGGCGCAAGCCGACCTGAGCTTCTCAGGAGTTATTTCAATGCGTCATATGTAGCAGCCATATTACTAAATGAGGTTTATAATACGCTCGAAGAGATTCTCTGATAAAAAATGATGCAGAAAGGGTTGCAAGTAGTAAAACATTGGAGGTTCGTGTCAAAGAGCTAATGAAGAACTTAATACCTCAAGAATAATGGCCATTTTGAACACTGCATACAAAAAGGATAGAAAAGTTAAAGTTGCCTTGGTGTTTCTTAAATAATTGATACTTTTCGAACAGAACATATAAAAACTTATTTTGTCTGCTTGTAACTCCTGCAGGTTGACTGGTAGAAATTACTTTTAGCATTAAGTCCACCGTTTGTACACTTGGTTTTCTGAAATAAAAAAAATAATAAAAACTTGACTTATTTCTAATTCACAAGTGTACAATTTTGAAATATTCGACTTTGAGACTAAAAATAAAACTTAACATTGTTTCTACTAAAATGTGTATGAAACACAGTTTAGTAGAGACAATGTTAAGTTAAACCTAAAATAAAACCTAAAAATTTCTACAGACAAATGACCTCATATAAAAAATATTGTAACAGATGAGTACAGGCTAATCTGTTTGAATATTTTTATATGAGATCATCATCATCATCATCATCAGCCCATCGCTGCCGACTGCTGGGTATAGGCCTTTTCCTCCAAATGCCATCTCTCACGGTCCCTTGCTATCCGCATACACGGACCCTCCGCTTACTCAACTATGACGTCCGACCATCAGGCTGCTGATCTTCTCACTGACCGTCGTCCTGCTCTCAGCCACCACTTTGTAATTGCCCTGGTCCAATTGCCGTCTTGCCGTCTCATCAGGTGTCCCGCCCATTTCCACCATTCCATTTTTCCATTTTTTTTTTTGTATGGGATACTTGGTATGACTTACTTCAAGCATCGGATTTGTAAGTAGCCGAGCGTGATTACTCGAAATCTTTGTCACTGCTCCTACATATAGGTAAACGTGGATTGTTTCGTCTGTTTGTCTTCAGCACAATTGAGTATCATGCTCACTTTTCACCAAAACTCCCGTGACGTTGGCGAGAAATTGGACTTCATAATGGACTAATTAACAGTCAAATAGACAAGAATTTAAAAAACAGACATGCGTAAAAAAATCATCATCATCAGCCATTTGACACCCACTTAGGACATAGGCCTCACTCATGGTTTTCCAAGCTTCCCGGTCTTGTACCGCCCGCATCCAGCAACTCCCTGCCACCTGAACCATGTCGTCAGACCGTCTGAAAAATAACATGGGGTAATCTAAATCTCTGTAAGGTTTACATACATCAACACCTAAAATCGCTAATTGGCGATTAACAAGCATGGTTGGTTAGTAAGTGATTAAAATGAGTATATTTTAAAAGTTTATTAAAAACATCGTTACAAAAACTATCATCACAATGATATGACTTGCTCTTGTCATTAAGCCCATACTCTTTTTACCTCTGGCAGAAACCCTGTGAAATACAGTAGGCCATAATTATTAGGCTGTAGTATAAGATGCTATGCAATGGAAAAAACAGGGTGCCGACTGAACCGAAGGGTGCATTTCCACTGACGCGGAGCTAACCGGAGTGGAGAGGAGCGGACCGTGAATTTGCCAATCACAGTGCTCGAAATCTCCACTCTGCATCAGTGTAAGCTAGAGCTAGTAGACCAAATAGTGTAAGCTAGAGCTAGTAGACCGGAGTGGAGCTGCGCGGATTTTCAAATAAAATATATGAACACGTGGCCCCGAGCCGGACAGAACGGAGTCGAGCATTTTAGACCTTCAGAGGATCGCTCTAACCGTTCACGAGAAAGACAGATGGGCGGACGCACATCATCGAGATTCTGTATTGGTTCCAATTTTTTCTTTTTTCGTACGGAATCCTAAACAAGAAGTGGATTCAGGGCCAATGTACAGCGTGAAATAAATCTGAGAGCAGAATCTTACAATTTTGTTCCGACAAACAGCATCTGGAGGCACTCTGTACCCCTGGAGCGTCCCACTAAATGCTTGCAGTAGTTTATTGGGCTACGTGCGACGAATTCAGGCGCGGTGAAAATGCTGCCTGCAATTAATGTAGGTTAGGGCTGGTGTCTGCAAAATCTAATGGTAATGTAATTAGTTAGAGAGCAATTGTGTTGGTTTCCTAGGATTGTAGAGATTTTCTTTTGTAAATTTGAAGGAATAAAATGTTCACCGTTTATCTTTATTACTTTTTCGGAATTCTTTAGAGAGTTGCTAGTTTGCTGTGATGGTAAGATCTTAATGGAGTGGTCCGTGTCTGCATACGATTTCGACCATAATTAGTACGTGGTTGGTTCATAATAAAACAGAAATTAAAACTACAGCACACCAAGATTTACACGTGTGCACTCTAAATAATTACTTTCGGGCCTTTCAAAATGCGTAAACGGACTTTCACAAGATTTCCTATTTTCACCTAGGTACTTAGGACCGCCAATTGTATACGGCGAAACTTAGACATGTAAGCCTTTTAATGTATTTTGTTTTTTAGTGTGTACAATAAAGTGTTCTAATCTAATCTTACGGTGAGATAGAGGAGGAGTTCTTTTATATCAAACAAGCGTCCAATAACCATATTAATATAGATTGAACGCTTTGTTTTGCATCAGAGATTATTCACAGGAATTTACTAACATATGCCACGTCCGCGTGCGAAAGCGACCAGCGTAGTCGTGGACACTAATCAAATCGGCTGTGACGTCTGACGCCGGCTCACGTCATTTGATAGCACGTCACGTGACGTCACACCAACTGACATATCAGCGCGTTCCACGCCTCCATCGCTGCGGGTGTTGCGGTGACGAATGGCATAATAGTTTCGCTGTTATGTTAAACATTTATGATGAATTTTCAACAGTCGATAGTCGACCTTCATATTTTTATTTTGTTCCGTACTGAAAGGTACTTACCTGTTTGTGATAGGAGTTCATGGAGATTACTGCACTGACAAGAGACACTCTTAAATATAAGATAACGTGCAGTAAAAGTATTCATAAATTCTACATTTCACTATCTTTTTCTATTCTGTTTTAGTATTTACGATAGTTTATGTTAATTGGTATTGTAAGTAAGTTTAGTACTTATGTATCAATAAATAATATTTTACCTTAAATAGTTATTCGAGACGTCAAGTACAGTGCTCTGTTGTGCAGTGCTTTTGTGCAATAAATAAAGGCCATTTTATCCACATCTTCATAGCTAGTGCGTTGACTCTGTTACTTTTAGTCATCATAAAAAGTTGTTTAGGCACGAAAGCGCGCAAAACAACGTTGATACATTTAAAAAAAACATAAAAAAGTATTTATTGCCTCATCAGAAAAAAAACTTAAAACAAAGTAAGGCTTAACTAGTGATTACATAAAATAAGGCAAATGGTAGTGGCTCAGCTGGTGCTGACCCGGATCAGTCCCGGACAGCACTACCAGACTATGTCTTTGCCGCTTTTGTTGTGTCCAAAAGTTACTTTTTTGGGATGTTTTTGAAGAAAGTTGAGATTATATTTTTTTACCACTTTTATTTATTTAGAAGGGGTACAAATTTAATCCCGTATTATGCAGACTCAAATGATGCCTTAATATGTAGGTACCTTAGTAATCTACGCCTACGCTGTCTGTCTCACCGTTAAAAGCCTGTATCTTATAAGCCATAATAGGTATTAGCTAGATAAACATTTCAAGAAAAAATACAATTTCGATGGATAATCTAAATTTAGGGGTGGTAGCCTAGTGGGTAGAACAAGGGGTGAGAGCCTAGTGGGTAGAACATTGGACTCGGAAGCGGGAGACCCAGGTTCGATTCCCAGTGCGGGCATGTACCTATGACTTTTCTTTCTAAGTTATGTACATTTGTGAAGTTATAGTAGCAATACCACTCGCTAACGGCGAAGGAAAACATCGTGAGGAAAACTGGGTGTCTGAGCTATTCACATACCTCAGCGCTTGAAATCGCCAATCTGCGGTGGGCACGAGTGGTGATTAAGCCCATACTCTCTCTCTGAGAGAAGGACTGTGCCCTACAGTGGGACGTATATAGGCTGCTTATGAATCTAAATTTTAATAAAAAGCGAAAATTTTCTCCAAAGTTGAACTAAAAACAATAATAATTCCAAAGTGTCCGAGGATCCCAAAAGGATCTCAAAGGATCCCAAACTGATTGAAAGAAAACACATGTTATATTGGTTGGTGATAGTAATCTTCAGTGCAAATTGACTTGTACGTGGCCAGTCCGTTGTGTCAGTGAGGCGCCAAAGTATAGACGACTGAAATGGAAAGCTAACTCCAAACAATACGTCTAGGCCTTACATAAATTATTCCGAGCAGGAAAGTATTAAAACATAGTTCGTGATTTACTAAACCTACGACTCGCATTTTCACGGCTCCCTGCCTTATTATTTTATCACGAATTACGAGGCAGGATATAATGGTACCAGGGGAGCAAGAATCCACAGGCGCGACATCTTTATTAACATTACGTGTGCGTTCACTTTCACGAATGGTTACCCCGTTCCACGCGCGGTTGCTGTCTAGCTCGGTGGATGATTTACCGTGCGTGACTCTTATGGCGAAGGCACCTGCTGCGGTTTCTGATTGGTGTGTGGTGTGTAGTTCTATAAAGCCGCGTTTTCACGGTCTTTGTACACTCGGGCCGAGTGACCTCTTTTAGCCACTAAGATGCTACTCGTACCGTGTGGTTCTTAGTACGAAAATTTCGTTGGAGTGTACTAAAATGGCTCCCAATTCGTCTTCGCCGGAATGCACATATACTGTCACTATTGTACAAAATCCTTAATTATCCCGCATCTCCCGCATACCTGAGAGAAAGGTTTCAATACCTGTTCTCCGGAGAAAGATCAAAAAGATCACTTAACTCCCATCTTCTTAAAATTCCTGCTCACAATACTGGAGCTTACGGTGACTCCTTCACGGTCCAGTCGGTTAGGCTGTGGAACGCACTGCCACAGAACATATGCGCCAGTCCCACTATTGGTACCTTCAAGAAGCGGTTGAAAGAGCATTATCTATCCCTGTAATAACATTGAGCTATATATATATATATATATATATATATATTATTTATGTATATCTAAGTAGGTATGTATTTTTATTCTGATATCTAGTTTATGTAGTTTTTGTTTTCCTTTTTGCTTTGTTTTAATTTAGGCTTTTTTTAGTTTATTTTGTGCACATATATAGACCCGTTTTTCTACTGCTTCTCCTATACCCGAAGGTTTGCTGGAAGAAATCTCTTACAGAGATAAGCTCGCCTTTGTACATGTAATTTCTTATGTAATGTCCTGTTAAAAGTCTTGTGTGCAATAAAGTATAATTAATTAATTAATCGCTGGTATATACGATATGAGCAGTATCTTAGTACTAAGAAAGTACTTAGATAAGATAAGAAAATCCTCACGATGAGCCCGGAGTGGCGTATTAAATCTAGATTAGTGTGGACATTATACGTATTGTGGTCTGTGATATGAGTAAAGTCATGAATGCATTTCATACGGGTTGGTATTTGGATATCAACGCTGCGATATTCAGTATCGGTTAATATTGTAGTATTGCTTGTCTTGATAATACGAGTAAGTATCTGTAATACAGGAAAGCATTGGTACTAACCCAGTATTAAACATAGGCCGGCAACAATGATTGGCTGATCAAGAGTCAATAAATCAACCAGTTTGTACTCATCTACTGCTGCATATAGGCCTCCCCAAGGCACTTAAAAGGCACTACTTCTTTCTGTCCAGCGTGTGAGTGATCACGAGTGATCTCGGTTAGTGACGAATTTGCCCATTGTGTCAACGCAGCATTGGAAATCGAATGAACATTATGATTTTTATTAGCGTATGGGTGCAACTTTGTGCATCGAATGCTTCAATGTAGCGTAGCGTGAGATTAGTTGGTGCAGAGTTTTATTACGAAGTAGCTGTATGTAGTTGATACGGATACAAACCGTCAAACACGATAACTAGCTTGTTACTCTGAAAACTATTATAGGTATAGTTCATTTAGTACTCCTGTAATAAGCCTGTGGAGTCTGGAATGACGTCTAGTAGTTTATGCTAGTTAGCCTATACTTGATAACGTAAGTGTAAACAAATTTATTTATTTTAGACATCAAATTTATCAATAAATAATTAATCAAAGAGAGAAAGTCAACACGGTGGTTATTGTCGACTATTTACACTAAGTGTTAATTAACTAGCCTTTCCTAATGCCACATATTTTTTGCATTGTTATGATATTTTTTCCCAGAAGAACCATTCCCAGGTAGTTAAGCGATTTAATATCATAAGTTTTAAAGTCACAGTTTTTTATATTTAAGTCTGAATCGTTTGCTATCAATACGCTGGTAAGAAGAGAGGTGAAAGAACACTGTGAGTTATTCTGTAAACTTAGGAAGTTCACAGATGTTAGAGCATAATGAACTGTACAGCTGTAGACTCTCTCGTTTTGAAAGTTATTTAAGCCAGAGGCAAGTTTCGGTAAAGCAAAAACAAGCGCCAAATACGATTCCTTTTATGGAGTTTTTTAAGAAACTGACAGCTGCAAACATTTGTCAAGAATGTTTCGCTATAAGCGACCACGTTGCTTTACCACTACAGTCAACTAAAGTAGATACACTAAAACACACATCGTTATTGTTTCAAAGGGTCTATGGCAACTTGGTTGAACTTCCAGTAATAAATTACTAAGACTGACATTTGGTTACCAATAAATCCCTCAAGGGAGAAGCCACGAACAAGCAACCCATTTTTTTTTCAAGTCTTCAATAAATTAGGTCGCAGATTTTTCCTTCTTTTCCTAAGTAGGTATTTTCCCAAGACGATTGTCAGTTGTTTTGAGTAGTAAGAATAAACAAGCTTGGTTGTAGGATTTTGAAGATGAGTATTTATTTGCGGGTAATATGTGTGCAGAGGCTTTTACCCAGTGGACTGCCAGTAAAATATTCTGCACAGCAGTGCCCACGACTACGATCGCGTGATTAACGGATTCATCATCATGATTCAGCCACAATAAGTCCACTGCTGGACATATGCCTCCTCCATGGATTTCCAAAAAGACCGGTTGGAATTTGCTTGCATCCAGCGTCTTCCTGCCACTTGGATGAGGTATTCTGTCCATCTTGTGGCTGGTCGTCCTACGCTGCGCTTACCGACAAGTGGTCTCCATTCGAGAACTTTAATTTCGGCCCCATCGGCCGCCAGTTCTGCGTGCTATGTGCCCCGCCCACTGCCACTTCAACTTACTAAACCGCTGGGCTATTTCGACGACTTTCGTTCGTCTACGGATCTCATCATTTCCGATTCGATCTCGCAGAGAAATTCCGAGCATAGCCCTTTCCATAGCTCGTTGCGGGACCTTGAGCTTTCTTATGAGGCCCATGGTGAGAGACCACGTTTCAGTGCCATAAGTCATCACTGGTAACACACACTGGCCACTAACGGATTAGCCTATATACCTATATAGCCTTTGTCCACCCTGAAAGTAAATTCTAAGCTGAAGTAAGAATGTTTGGTCGCATAGGTACTTTCGGAGATTACCCCTTACACACAAACCTACAAGCGTATAAATTTACAAACCTTTCCTCTTTATAATATTAGTATAGACTAAGTACGGCTATAGATCACAATGCATCTTGGTGAATGGGAAATCTCATCGCAGCAGAAGTGATGACTGTGTTTTATTATCAAAATAAAGCAGTTTCCTTAATTTGTCTACTATCTCCGTTCAATTCATTGTTTCATGACAGCTCCCCGGTAATATAAAAAACCGGCCAAGTGCGAGTCGGACTCACACACGAAGGGTTCCGTACCATTATCTATACAACATTAGACAAAGATCGAGACAAGATAGATTAGATACATTGGGAACAGTGCCATCTATAGACCAACAAGAAGCGTTTACCATTGACATTTATCGTCATGACATCGGCGCTGTGAAGGTAACATAGATGGCCGCTAGATGGCGAACGCTGTCTTTAGACAACGTTTGTTATACTATGAAATATTTATTTTACTCTGTTTTTAGTATAGCGGCAACAGAAATCATCATCATCTGTGAAAATTTCAACTGTCTAGCTATCACAGTTCATGAGATACAGCCTGGTGATAGACAGTCAGACTGACAGACGGATAGTTGAGTCTTAGTAATAGGATTCCTTACCCCTTTGGATACGGAACCCGAAAAAGGTAATAAAATGTGATGATATTACATAATAAATTTTTCTCACTGCCTTATAAATTTTCGTTTTGGACTGGATATTAGAGTTCGACTATTTTCGATGCATACTGTGTTCACAGGCGTCCACTGCGGTACGTGACGGAACGTCACGACATCCAAACAGCCATTTTCTCTTTAATTTGATCGATAAAGCGAAGATCGATGCTGAGAATGATCGAAACGAGAGAGGGCAAGATCGTGGGATACTTGTTCTGTCACGGCAATCTTATGAAGTAAATCATAGAAGGAAGAAGGCTATAGACGCTGGAGTGCGCGCAGCCGAGTTCTGGGCCAATACAATCTAATTGGTTTGGTGTTGTTGGTAATTTTTAATTTATATTTTTGTCTTTGTAGTCATTTTTAGAGGTCCGTACCTCAAAAGGGAAAACGGAACCCTTTAGAATCACTTTGTTATCCATCCGTCCGTCCGTCCGTCCTTCTGTCTGTAAATACCTTTTACCTCAGGAACGCGTGGAGGCATCGAGTTGAAATTTTAATTAAAACCATATAGATCTACAGTCCCTTGAAGCAGCGAATCATCAAATTTCTAAATTAACGTAAAAAATAGTTACGGTATATTTCGATACTCAAGGGAATCAAAATTTATAGGGTACTTTCCGTTGAACTACTATGAAATTTGGCGAGAAATATTGTCTTATACTACAAGTACATGGAAAAATCTGAAAACTATATATTTGTAATTAAATCACGAAAAAAATTGTCTTTGAAGTTGTACAGAAATTTGTACGGAACGCTCGGTGGGAGTCGGAGTCCGATTCGCATTTGTCCGGTTTTTATTTATTCGTTGCATTTACGCTGATGCATGACACTCGCGCAAACACGATGAATCGATTGAGATATTATTTGTCGAAATTCGACCATCATTGGTTAAAAGAAGTTTTGAGGGAACATAAAATCGGCCATACTTACATACATACGAGCCAAACATATTACTCGGCTCGGCTCCGCCGTAGTCGGGTAAAAAGGCAATAAGCTCGAGCTATTTCTATAGTTGAAGCTAGTTGCGAAGTACATGTAAATACAGATTAAAATCTCAAAACACAGTTGATTCGCGGAGCGTAACTGTAGTGAAACCACGTTGTCGCCTTGGGACGTGTGCTGGTGCCAGCGATGGCTGCCGGGTGTCTACTCCGGGTATCTACGACATTTAAAGATGAAAACACAACAAAAAACAGGCAAAGTGCGAGTCAGACGCGCGCACGAAGGGTTACCGTTATTAATATCGAGCAAAAAACAGCCAAAAGAACACGTTTATTCCTTGGGAGCCCCCCTTAAATATTTATTTTATTCTGTTTTTGGTTTTTTTTTTAAACTGGTAACAGAAATACATCATCTGTGAAAATTTCAACTGTCCTACTATCATGGTTCATGAGATACAGCCAGGTGACAGACGGAGGAACGGACAGCGGAGTCTTAGTAATAGGATCCCTTAACCTTTGGGTAGGGAACCCTAAAAATGAAGCACTAACACTTATGTTATTCTAAGTAGACCCCTTGACTTCAGGTAATTAACTTTACCAGCAGAAATGGATGTCCCTGCCGCTGCAAAAATAAATCCTAGCGGAAGCATCCATCTGTCTTCAAGCGGTACTAAAATTGGATATAACTGAAATAAAACTGTTGTGGTTTAGATAAACAACGTGGTAATTTTATACTGAGGATGACGTAGGTGTGGACAAAAGTAATCAATTTAAAAATAAGCTCAAGGCACTACCGCCCTCTGTGGTACAGCGTCTGAGAGATCACATTACCTATGTAGTGTGGGTATAGATTGCCTCTAGAAACCTACTGTAAGAGATATAACTTATCTGGAGGTCATTTCATAAACTATTTACGCCTTGAGCGGTGTGACTTTTGGCCTTTGCATCTACGCAATGACATGATTTAAACAGCGTTCACCGGAGTGGCACCTTCAGTCATACTATGTAGATGGGTGAAGGGACCATTCGGACGCTAGCAGTGCCTGGGTCATTGTTTTTAGATATAATAGGCTTGCCCAGCTCCTAAACCATCCTGACAGCTTAGTCGGCATAGCCCAGAGGAAAGACAAGTCTATACGTGCGGAGCCAATAATTCGCGGGTTTCCTCTTGGTTTCCTCACGATGTTTTCCTTCACCATTAGCGTGTGGTACTACAAATTCGCAGATGGATGTAAGATTGAAAACACACAAAGTTATATGTACATACGCGCGCTGGGAATCGATCCTGGGTCTCTCGCTTCAGAGACCATTCCGAACCACCCTTGAAATTAGCGGCGATTTCCCTCTTTATGTCTTTGCATTGTTAGGTGATGATTAATAAATTTAATACATCCACACGCGCTTTCATAAGCAGCCTAAATGCGTCCCACTGTAGGGCACAGGACTTCTCTCAGGGAGAGAGTGAGGGCTTAATCACCAGGCGTGCCCACCGCGGATTGGCGATTTGAGGCGCTGAGGTATGCGAATAGCTCAGACACTCAGGTTTCCTCACGATGTTTTCCTTCAGTGGTATTGCTACCACAAATTCACAAATGTATATAACTTAGAAAACAAAGCTATATGCACATGCCCGCACTGGGAATCGAACCTGGGTCTAGCCACTAGGCTCTCACCGCTCTTCTCTTCGCTCAATATGCTGTCTACTTTACATAAATGTTACGTAGCACTGCTTAATTGCGCAGCTTACTAACAGTTGTACGGTACAACTGAGAACTGATCAAGTTTTATGAACATTCAACGTCTCGTTATTTTAAACACACATCAAGTACAGATTGTCAGTGTTAAGGTCGATGTACCTAAAATGCACCAACTACTCGTACTCACGAGCAAAAAGAACCTTATAGTCATAATGTTAAGAGACTAGAAATTAAAGCTCGATTGACGAGCTCAACCCGAGCATATTCTACGCCGCCCTCTTGGTCGCGGCTTAAGCCTAATAATGTGCCGTCAATTAATAGATATTTAATTTCATTCCAATTTTATCTGACTGTAAACAAACTTTTATAAATTTTGAAGGTCAAGATAAAAAGTGCCGAGAAGAAAGTAAAGAAAGTGAAGAAAAGAGAAAGTAAAGAGGTCTGTCGGGGCCGTGGCAAGTGGCATAGTGGCAAATCCTGAGGAAGGTCATAGGCTAACATGTAGGTATCATAGGTACAATTACAATTGTGACAGTTAAAAATTGTGACAATTGCACTATTAGGGAACGACTGACTCCTAAGATACAGGTTCCTCTAGTTTAAGAGTCAGGACATTAGGTAGTATTTTAAGAAAGCAGTATACCATTATGTATTGAAACATACACTGTATGTATTGTCCACTAAATGACTTACTTGCAGACAAAGTTGCGGGGACAGCCATGGCGAAATATTTTAATGAATTCTATATTTAGATAGTCAAAGTTACGAGTAAATCACACAAAATATCATACAGGATGGTGCATAAATAATAGCAGTTTCATTTAGGTACTATTAAAAAAAAATATTTGAGAAAAAGATTACAGTTTGGTCGATAGCGCCTCCCATACTAGGCGCAGCCTGTGTCGTGGGTGACGGGTAGGATAGGACTTCATAGTATTAGTACCGGTTGACGGAATGAGACCAGCAAGTCACAAACAATCGGTGCAATTACTTATATATGTATAGACCTTAGGGTGTTGCTTAAAAATCAACTTTGAAAAAGTCATTATCTCACCTCGCCATTGGGTTCTAGTACCCCAATTAACGGATGCTAGTTTTTTAAAAAAAAATTTTTAATGAATTTTAGAGGTCGCTACCGCTTGATAAAGTTTTATGAACAAACGTAAATTAGGCATCAATACAAACATGTCACAATTTTTCATTTATCTTACTTTTAGAACGTATCTCGGTGTTTTGAGTAAGGGAAATTCCCGAGCTATCGCCCGGGAATCCCCTTTACTCGCTGTACCTCATTTGCTCCCCGACGTTTACACTGCTTTTAGTGGGCAATTAATCGTTTACGCGGAGTGACTGTTTGTGTGATATCTGTGTTGATTACCATAGAAATTTCGTCATGGCGTCGTCATTATTGACTAGAAAAAAACGGATGTGTGGTTGATAGGCCAGCCTTTATCATCATTGAAACAGTCAAGGTTACCATCAATACAAGAGGTGCTATGTCTTTTTTGGCACTATAAGTTGGAAATGAAAAAATCTATCAAAGTTGCTGCTACTTGTACTTCAGAAGACGTTTTGTGTGTATGGGAAAAGGCTGGGATTCCAACCAAGTGGAAGCAGCACGTCATCATCAAGATAGAAAAGTATTTTACGGAGTGGCAAAAACTAAAAAAGAATAAAGAAAACAAAGCAAAACGTTCTGAGACTGTGATTGCTAAAGAACAAAGTTGGAAAGATGGCTTGTCGCATCTCTTTGACATTGCCCATGCCAATGCCATGTCAATCATGACAAATGAAGAGGACCGACAATTCCTCATGAATCAACGTGGAAGCCGACTTGGCCAAATCGGTTCTGTAGATAAGGCAAGTGTTAAAAAAGAGGCTCAAAAGAAAAAAAAGGCATGCAGGGTTCAGCGGATGAAAAAAAAGGAATCAGACGAGATGCAAGCTCTTACAGAAAAGCGCGTTCTATCATCATCGACTTCCACAAGCGACGACAGTTCTAATTTGGCCTATTCAGAAACACAGCCACAAACTGAAAAACTACCGCTGAAAAGAGGTAGAAAAAAATTAGTTTCTACCGATTTGGCTGTGAGTTTAGATGCCGCTAAGTTGAGCCATAGAAAAGCAGCTGTTGTGTTAACGAAAACTTTGAAAAGCTTGGGGAAAGATCCTATGGAGTACAGCGTGAACTATTCATCGATTCAACGGCTGCGAGTGAAACATCGTAAAGCTGTAGCATCAGACTTGAAAGAAGTATTTAAGCCTAAGGTTTCTCTGATTGTGCACTGGGATGGGAAATTAATAGAAGATATTACAGGACACGAGACTGTGGATCGCCTACCAATCTTGGTTTCAGGTCAAGGCGTTGATCAACTACTAGCAGTGCCAAAGCTTGATCGAGGAACTGGAGAGGCGTGTGCTTCAGCTGTATACGAAACTCTAACGTCGTGGAACTTAAAAGATAAAATAAAAGGCCTTTGCTTTGATACTACTGCGGTTAATACAGGGTTAAGGAACGGCGCTTGCATTTTGTTGGAACAAAAATTGCAAAAGGATATGCTTTGGCTAGCTTGCCGCCATCACATCATGGAAATTATTTTAGAGGCAGTAGTAAGCCAGGCTCTTGGCCCATCAAATGGACCGGAAATACTTCTGTTCAAAAAGTTTAGAGCAGCTTGGCCTAAGATTGACCAAACCAAGTTTAATCGTGTACCATCTAATACACAAGATGTCTCTGATATACTGGCTTTTGCAAAAGATCAACTGATCAAATTCCAGCCACGCGACGACTACAAAGAATTGTTAGATCTGACTATAATCTACCTAGGAGGCGTGCCTTTAAAAGGAATATCGTTTAAAACCCCTGCTGGACTTCATCGTGCTCGATGGATGGCAAAAGCCATCTACTGCTTGAAAATAATGTTATTTTCATGTCAATTCAGACTAAAAAAGAAAGAAGAAGCCAATGTACAGCAAGTGTGTGCCTTTGTAGTCACGATCTACGTAAAGTACTGGTTCAGTTGTCAGTCTGCGTGTTCAGCACCTAAAAATGACTTGCAAATGCTAAAAGACATCAAAGAATATGAACAAGTTAACAAAAATGTGGCTAAAGTGGCCCTGAAAAAGATTCAGGGACATCTTTGGTATCTTTCAGAAGAATTGGTGGCACTAGGGTTTTTCGATGACCACTTGTATCCTGAAACAAAACAGAAGATGGCATCTGCTCTACAAAATGAAGGATTAGGACACACACCTAAAAGAGTAAAGTTGTCGTCGACTGACATGGACCATATCAGTGAGAAAGAGTTACACCACTTTGTGACAAGCAACACGATGAGGTTTTTTGAAATCATGAATCTCCCGACTGGCTTCTTGCAGAAAAACGTAGAATGTTGGTTAGATGACCCCGAATATAAAGCTGCCAAAAATGTAATAAATTCAATGAGAGTCGTTAATGATATAGCCGAAAGGGGGGTGGCATTAGTAGAGGAATTCAACAAGTTAATTACAGTGAATGAAGAACAAAAGCAGTACCTATTGTTGGTTGTGAATGACTTCAGAAAGAAATACCCTAATGCGAAAAAATCTACTTTAGTGGCATAAAAATCCTAATAATTATTTACTTATGCTAAATTATCAACAGTTTATTTGATCTTAATAAAAAATAATGTAATTTGTAATTGTTTCTTTGAACTTTTTTTTTCAAAACTTTGACAGCTGGTAGCGACCCCTATAATTACTTTAAAAAAAAAATTAAAAAAATTTGCATGTGTTAATAGGGTTAGTAGAACAAAATGGGGGGCTGAGACTTGAACATTTCCGTAATATTTTTTTTTTTATCAAATAAGCAACACCCTAATAGACCTATAAAATTATTTTTGAGGTTTTAAATATGATAGCCTTCAGCATCAAAGCTAAGCTCTTTGTAGCATTTTTAATCACGCCCCTTAAAATTCCCAGTGTTATGTTAAAACATTATATTTAACTTTACGTACATATATAAACTCACGCCTGTATCCCAGAGGGGTAGGCAGAGACCAGGGACTGCCACTTGCCACGATCCCGACAGATCATTTTCGCTTCCTCAACATTCATTCGTTGCATGCACGCACGCCGGTTTCGGATACGTTTTTATTTAACTTTAATTTTTCATTTTGCCACTTAAATTTAGTTTTTGTTTAAATAGGTATTTTTGTGTCACGTGCGGCATTTCAAACCGCGAGCACAGGCTACTTGCTCAGTGTGGAGACTACTGATAAAATGCGTAACTATGTACCTACGTATTTTATTAATAAAAACTATCTCATTATTATTTTCTGAATTTATTGTGGAATATTGTATTCCTTAGTAGGATTGCTACATGTTCTAGCTTACTCAGGTAAACCAACGACTACAAAATCACACCATTTCCAAGCGCAGTCGCAGTGGCGTCGTTTTGAAAGCGGTTTGGAATGTCTAAAGTAGACACTATCTACAGAAAATAAAGTAATGTTTGAAATATTTATAATAATATTTTTTTGCAACACCATGTATCGTAAACATCCCTTTTGAAACCGCTTCTAAACGAATCACAAACAGTCGACGCCCTAATTCTATTAACACGGACCACAAATTGTTAACAAACGCCAAAATACTTTTTGTTTATTCATAATCACACATTCAAAGTTGTTGTTTTGCCTTTCGGACCTGATCTAATTATGCCAATCAAACCATTTTTGTACCTCGTGCGGTTTTGTGGCGTTTGAACCCAATTTTAAATAAGTTTAGGTATAGCAATTCTGCCCTAATATAATAGATAATAAATATGTTTATGGTATCCTCAGTGGAACGAAAAATAAACCGGCCAACTGCGGCCGGCCTATACTCGTACAAAATTGCCATATATCAAGCGCCTACCTTTTGCCGTTATTAATATCGAGCAATAAACGGCAAAAATCACGTTTTCTTGTATGGGAGCCCCCTTAAATATTTATTTTATTCAGTTTTTAGTATTTGTTGTTATAGCGGCAACAGAAATACATCATATGTGAAAATTTCAAATGTCTAACTATCACGGTTCATGAGATACAGCCTGGTGACAGACGGACGGACGGACGGACGGACAGCGGAGTCTTTGTAAGTACTACACATTATTAACTTAATTCCGGAATCAATTACTTGATTTTTTGTGGAAGAGTCCGGCCAGGTTTCGTTCTTACTCAAAGAGCTTAATCATGGTGAGCAGAGACAAAAAAATCTAGTAAGTGATTCTGGAATTAAGTTAGTAATGAAAAAACATAATTTTAAGTTGTTCAATAAAGCTCCCGCTTGACCTGTACTTTCATGGCCAGGAATACTTGTACAGGAGAGTGACGTGGCTGATATTTGTGCAAAGACCATGTGAAAAAATCACGGACATAACTAGTAAATTTAATGGCCTTTCATCTCCTGAAAACAAATTGCAATATTTATTACAGCAGCCCCTGGTCTCTGCCTACCTTTCCGAGATACAGGCGTGAGTTTATGTAACGCGTTTATTACGGTGAAGTAGCTGGGTATCTACCTTTACGCGTGTAATAAGTTTGGACCGCCATTTTAATCTGAGACTGGGTTCAATCGGCGCAAGCTCACGAGTTCATTTGCAATTTGCAAAACAACAACTCTGGAACAATTAACGGGTGAATTTTGCGACTTCGTTAATAGGAAATGTTGAAAATTTGAAGACAACAATCAATGAATATTAATGTTGGTACGCTGAACTTAATCAAAGCTATGCACCAGGGAATTGCTAGTAAAATTTAGTTGCTCGAATTCGGCTACCTACCTACTTTTGAGAGTGATAATTATTTATGAAGCAGGTAGTGTTACTGAAAATGGGATCTATGAACGGTCTACGGTATTTGTGTAATGAAGTATAATACGACGTGCTACTGCAACAAAAATTTGCGCTTTAAAGCTTAATGTTTCGCAAACGGGACCCTAAATCGCAAAATTACCCCACACTATGGTGCAGGCGAGAAAAAAAAATGCATCCATTCAATTTAGGTATAGGCGAGGTACACAAAAATTATTTTTCGAGGTTTTAGATTCAATTAGATTAGACTAATACTGTTTATTGCACACCATACATACATTACATACCGTTCATCATCAACCCATTATGTCCCCACCGAGGGGCACGGGTCCCTTCCCTGAGGAAGGCATAGGCCATACTCCACCACGGGGGCCAAGTCCGGATTGGTGGAGGCTTGTAGACTAGTGGCTCGTCTACTGTCAGAAGTTGTCAAGCCGCCCTAAGGCCTCTGACTTGGCTTTACGACTGCCATCTATCGACGGCAGCCGGCACCAACAGCTTAACGTGCCTTGCGAAGCACGGAACCGTTAGGAAAAATGCCACTAGCGTTAGGCATAGAAGGCGACCCATCCATGCACTGAACGCGCCCTGTGTTGCTTAACCTTCGTGATCGTTTAAGATCACTCAGGCAGCCGGGGCTACGAGCGATTAAATAACATTTAACCAGTGAAGTATGCTAAGTTGGAGCCCTTTTTTTGTTGCCACGAAAGCACCTGAGTTGTTGGGAGTCAAAGTGGCTGGGTGCCATACATTACTGAATGCTAACCGGCTGCCTTCGACTCTATATACCTCACATGTTATCTTCACGCCTATTATGTTTTTTTTTTACGTTAGTGTATTTTATTTGTGTACCTTCGTGTTTACTTTGTGTTTCGGTGACAATTTAAGTAAAATGTCTTCTTTCTTTCTTTCATTGCATGTAATTTATTCTAGTGTTTTGTCGGCGTAATAAATATGTAGGTCTATGCCAAATTTCAGCTAACTATAACGGTTGTAGCGATATAATCTATATTTACTTATGATTACACATCAAGTAACTGTTTAGTTTCTGTTTTGTTTTTCTTATTTTGTTTCTGTGATGTATCTTGTTGGTATAATGAATGTCTTTCTTCTTCTTCTTCTTCTAGTTTATTTTTAGGGTTCCGCACTTCAAAAGGAAAAGTAGAACCGTTTTAGGATCACTTTGTTGTCCGTCCGTCCGTCCATCCATCCGTCCGTCTGTCTGTCAAGACCCTTTATCTCGGGAGCGCGTAAAGGTATCAAGTTGAAATTAAAATCATATACTCAGAGCCATAGTCCTTTGAAGCTGTGAACAAATAAAACTTCTAAGTTAATGTGGAAAAAAGATACTGCCGTCAATGCCGCAAAAAAACTTATATCAAGGGAATCAAAATTTGTAGATTTATATAATAAAGAAAATTTATATAATGACCTACAACTATGAAATTAGGCAAGGAATATAGTCTTATACTACAAATACAGGGAAAAAAACTGAAAACTGTACATTTGTAATTAAATAACTTTAAAAATAGTCTGAAGTTCGGTAAAAGGTCTGAAAAAACTACGAGACTCGATTCCTGAACTATTTATAATATGTAAGAATCTACCTACAAATTTGTGCGGAACCCTCGGTGCGCGAGTCCGACTCGCACTTAGCCGGTTTTTAGGGTTCCGTACCCAAAGGGGCAAGGGACCCTATTACTAAAACTCCACTGTCCGTCTGTCTATCTGTCTGTCTGGCTGTCTGTCACCCGGCTATATATCATGAACCGTGATAGCTAGACAGTTGATATTTTTACAGATGATGTATTTCTGTTGCTCTCTATGACAACAAATACTAAAAATAAGTATTTAATGGCGGCTCCCATACAACAAACGTCGTCTAAAGACAGCGCTCGCCATCTAGCGGCCATCTGCATAACCTTCACAGCGCCGATGTCATGTCGATAAATGTCAATGTTAAACGCTTCTTGTTGGTTTCTATAGATGCCGCTGTTCTCAATGTACCTAATGTATCTTGTCTCGATCTTTGTCTAATGTTGTATAGATAATGCTACGGAACCCGTCGTGCGCGAGTCTGATTCGCACTTGCCCGGATTTTTCTAATTGCATGTGCAATCACCACCAGCCCCAGACTTTAATCAGATTTGTTAATAGAAGATTCTTTTGCGTTTGGGAGGTCAGACTACTGCCACTCCCAAATGAATCAACACTTGAGGCCACTTCAATCTTTTCATGAAGTTGTTTGTGTCCAGTAAACTGGGAGTTCAAACTGTTCAGTAATTGTTACTCATTCTTTCACCGAAAAAACGACACACATGTACGTTTTTGTGAATGAATTAGCATAACCTTACAATCTGTCTGAGTTACAGGAATGCAAAGTTAAACGTGCAGTGCCAAGTGGTGTTCACTTATATGTTAGCCCTGGAAGATTTAATTCAGAGAAGTTCACTTAGAGAAATTGCCCGTTTATGTTCAAGCTTAAAATACCGTTCACTTCTTAAGTAAATTCAGGAGCAGCCGATGAACTTCGAAATTGTAATATCTATTCAAACGTATACTCGTAAGTCCCTATTCTGGGTATTTTTAAGAGAAAATAACTTTAAGGAAAAAAGTTTTTTTTTTTTTTTAATATATGTTTCCTATCTTTCTAATTCTATTTCCGCCAGACGGATCAGGGTAGCTACCCTACCCTGCCTAGCTGGGCAAGTACCCCAGGCTGGCTGGGCTCTAAGTCGGGGCCTGGGCAGAAATCTGGGCCTGGTCAGTTGGCTAAGGGGTCAGGTTTGACTACCTCGTTGGTCTAGCCGTTAAGGCGCCAAAGCTACGAAAACAGAGGTCCTATTGGGGGCCGCCTTACATTTGTACAAATAGCCTCGGTCTGGGTGTATTTTCACGTTTATGACGTCCTTGCCTGCTTATGCACGCTTAGCACAGGGTATCCTAGTTTGGGACCAGGTCAAGTGATTGTACTGTGTGGAGGTTATTATTTATTATTATAATGTCAAAAGAATAGTTTTGTCTTGTAATCAGCAGTGCTACAGCCAACAATGGCGTTTCTGAATAAGCCCCCAGATAAATTGAGCTCACTGAAGCTTTGAATATTTTAAATAGACTATTGCTGCTCTTACTTGGAACTGGCCGTACTTCAGACGAGTGCATGAGTTGAAATTGTTTTTACAAAGGAACTCTAAATAGGTACTGCTTCTCAAGAGGTAAATCTTCTACGGAAATAGAATATAATTGAAATGTAGTTCGAACCCACTACGTTGTTTGTAAAGCACAATAAGCTTGAAACGTTTGACGAGCCTTTTAACTATAATACATATCATTTAAGCGTATGTAAAAAAGATAGAGAAATGGTCTTAATTGCCAACAAAAAATCTAGTAAACTGAAAAAATCTTAAAAACTACATTTGGCAAAAAGCCTCATGCTTAGCCTAAAGTTGTCAGCTCCACAGCCGACGCTGATTTTCAGCAAAAGCAGTAGATGTTAGGTTAAAAGGATGTGAAATAATTACAGAGATGTAAAAAAAAAACAGTTTAAATTTTGAATACATTTGAAATTATTATTTTTTATAGTTGTAGGGTGTACTTAGATGTGAGGCTAAGAGTTGGTGTATCACGTTGTGGTGGTAATGTCGTGGTATGTATGTTATGATGTACGCTTGCACTGTGTAAAAGGTGTTAAAATATCCCCGTTCTGAAAGCTACGTATAATTTGCACGTTAACTTTCAGGTGTGTTATTTTCAGCGTTCTTATGGCATTAACCGTGTGGCGCCGGTTTAAGAATAGCGTCACTCCATTTCCTTCCGTGGATGTCG
Organism: Yponomeuta cagnagella; assembly: GCA_947310995.1. Classification (NCBI taxonomy): domain Eukaryota; kingdom Metazoa; phylum Arthropoda; class Insecta; order Lepidoptera; family Yponomeutidae; genus Yponomeuta; species Yponomeuta cagnagella. Next base: position 12,906,255 of record OX371277.1, read on the forward strand.
TAGAAGGCGACTAAGAAAATACATTACCAGGCGATGGGCAGCAGCGTCTTCCTGAGATTTCAACAGCATACTGCGATCGCCAATCCGCCTGCCAAGCGTGGCGATTATGGCAAAACCCTTCATGGTTAGGAAAACCATGAAGGAGGCCTGTGTCCAGTAGTGGGCGTCGAGTGGCTGATGATGATGGCATGTAACGTAAGTATCAACAAGCGCTACTCTTGGTTTTAACAGCTTGTTCGAGTGCATGGCGAGTTAAAATTACGAATTAGTTTTCGGACAGAAAGCTTAAGGGCTCCTCTTACGTGGAGCATGCTGTCTCGCTCACACTTTTTTTTTTAAATATTGTAATAATATGACTAAACTTTTGATAAATGTGTTCTGAGGGTTTGGAGGGATAGAGTGCAGGGAAACTACGGACACTTTAAATGTAGTTTTATTTTTTTATATGTATTTTTAATGAATAAAAGTTGTTTTCAAAATTATATTTTTGGAACCCCTTTTTTTCAATCAAAAACTTAATTCAGGATAAGAACCATATGCCCTTAATGTTCGCAATTTTATTATCTATCAAACCCTTAGACCACATTTAGAAAGAGTTTACTCATTTTATTACAATCACTAAATTGTGACTAAATTATTAAATTGTGCGAGCGAGACAGCTAGCGCTTAGCTCTTTTATTTTTTTATATTTTAAAATTGACGTTTTATAATTTTAAATTTTTACCAATGTAACTTTTATAATTTTATACTTTAACAGCAGGACATTCTTATTATATAATTTTAATTTTAGACATAAGGAATTTTATTATATAACTTTTACTATTTTATCAAAAGAACGAAGTCGCCACGAAATAAATGGTGGCGGTACCTGATTTAAAAAAAAAAAAAAAAGCTCCAGGTAAGATTTCGATGGTTCAATAGTGATCCTAAAAAAAAGAAAATTAGAATTAAAGTACATTTATTATCGGTTCAGGATTACAGAAGACGTAAGACACTGCCGGGAGCCTAGTCCTAGGCTTTTTTTGTCTGGCCTAAAATCGCTAATAACGTGTATACTCAAAAACTTTTTTCAAAAATGATATGTTCAAGAAGATATGATTGTTTTTCATTATTGGCACTGGTGAAAAGTGGCGCTATTAATCAGCTCTAGAAAGAGAACTTTGCTCTTTTTTAGACATTTACGAGAATACACTCTTTTTGACTGCAAAGTTAAGCTTGTAAATCTTTGTTCCGAACCTTCATGGTACGAATCGTCGCCCTTGTCCGGTTTTTTGATTTGGCACATTTGTAAAGAAGTTATTACGTACAAATGTACAACTTAAAAAGTATGGTTCCTACAGTAAAACAATAAAATAATAACAAAAACTAGCCGAATGGGTGCCAGAGCCCCACTGAGTGTCACAAACTGAATTAAATAAAAAATCGTTTTTCTAATGTCTGGTGGTAAGGAACCTCGGTGCGCCAATCCGACTCGCACTTGGCTGGTTTTACTTTTGTAGAGTTGACTTTACCCTCTCAAAACAATGTATCTTTAAATGGGTAAACAATTTATGGTTACAGGGGCTACTTTCTAAAAACATTAATCTTGATTCTATAGAGCTGTGAAATAAAAAATATGTATATATACGCGTCGAATTGATAACCTCCTCCTTTTTATAAGTCGGTTAATAAGATAAGAATATTCTATATTGAAGAAGAAGAAGAAAGACTTTTATTGGGACAAATTAACACATCACAAGAAAAAAAGGCATGACAAGTAACATAAACAAGTACAAAGGAAAAACAAGTCACATAAATACAACATAATACAAGACAAAGTCAGCGTCAAAGTGCATCCTGTGGTGTGTCAAACACACAAACACATAAATATAGAGTTGATAGAATATTGCTTAGAGTAGTCTGTATTGCTTACAACAAATGTCTTACTTGACTTACAGGTTAAAGATGCACAACATAACTGCATTCATGCTACCCAGTGCTATTGTCTATCCTCAAGTCAATTTTAAATTTTACGCCGTTCTCTTGGGGGTTTTTCAGTTTGTGAAAAATTCACCGCTCCGTTTCAGTAAACAAGACTACAATAAAACTCGAGTTGTGCTTCCGAATCGCGTACAAATGCATTTCTCGGTCTTAACGCCCGTTTACATTCATCGTCTCCCGCTGCTGCTACCCGATGGAAATAACACACTGCAATTTTACTTTTCAGCCTTTTCCTGTTGTAGCACTAGTGTTTGGCGTGATTGTATTAGGTACTATTATTTTTGTGTTCTCGCTTCTCTACATAAATTTGTTTTTCAGCCCCCCATCTCGGAAAGAGTATTTTTGCTCTTCGATATCTGAGTGCAATAGCCGTTTTTATCCGCTAGAGGATAAAGTAAATTGAATTTAGAACATCGAGTGCACTAAGGTTATAAGGAATAATATTTTCACCTCACTAGCTCGTAAAAGCTCTGTTTATCATTCGAAATCTGCGTGGAAAATCGCACTTTATCCGCTAGCGTGGAAAGTGTTTTTAAAATTCGAATATTTTTATTCAATAAAGGTTTCGTACAATAAATTACATATATATAGAACCTCATTGGTTTCGTAATAGTTTATATTCTCTGCAGCCAGTCCATTGATGATTGAAATGCAAATACTTATTTCATGTCATGCGCCAGCCTCATTTAAAGAATCGCACTGGCCGGCAAGCAAATTTGATTTAAAAAAAATTAACTTTCAATATTACCAATTGTAGTAATTTTACTTTTAATTTTTGAAATAAATAAACAGTAATTTAATAATAGGGGTTAAAGTATGAAATTGCCGTTTTATTGCAATAGGTTCTTTGAATTGACATAGAATCTTCATGGTTTGAGGTTTTCGAATGAAACTTTTTTCAAATGGTTTCCATGATGTTCTTTTTTTAAAAAATGTGAAACATTTGAATATCGAATATTGAATATCAACAAGGCAACACAAGTTTCAACACGCGTTTCTTTCTGCAGATCAGTCAAATCATGAGGCACCCATTTTTCGTATTTTTTTATTTTATTGATTTGACGCAAGTGAGTCAATATTGTGGGTAAGGTAACGTTAAACCATGCCGCTAATTCCTGGGTAGTTTGACTAGGGTCGGCTTCCACTATCTCTCTTAATTCATCGTTATTCACCTGTGTGGGCGGTCTTCCTCGTGGCTCGTTCTTTAAGTCGAAATTTCCATCACGAAAGCGTTTAAACCAAAATCGCACGGTGCGTTCATTAGTAGACCCCTCTCCAAACGCAGCATTGATATTGCGGGCTGTTAATGCCGCGTTAGTTCCGCGTCGGAACCCGTATTCAAAAATCACTCGAATTTTCGCAGTGTCCATCTTTCTTGTCTAAATTGAATAACAAAAACAATTGAAAGTCGATATTCAAATGTTTCACATTTTTTAAAAAAAGAACATCATAGAAACCATTTGAAAAAAGTTTCATTCGAAAACCTCAAACCATGAATATTCTATGTCAATTCAAAGAACCTATTGCAATAAAACGGCAATTTCATACTTTAACCCCTAATATTTATTAAAACTGTTTTTCTTGCACCTAACTTTTTCCTCGCTTTAGTGAGGTGAAAAGTTGTGTGTTGCGCTCGGAAGCAAAGTTATTTAGCGTCTCGTACCTTTGAAACCCTCGCTACGCTCAGGATTCTATATTTGAACCACTCGCTTCGCTCGTGGCTCAATCCTAGAATCCTTCGCTTGCTCAGGTTTCAATACAAGGTACTCGCGCCAAAAATTAACTTTGCAGCCTTGCATAACAAATAACTATTATTTTACACTAGACCTAAATCTCATCAACAAACAAATATTTATTTCAGTTCATATTATGACAGCTTTCAATAATGGAAGAACAACTTCATAGAACAGAGTAAGAATAAGAATTTTATTTTTATTTTTTTGTTGCGTTTATGCTTATTCCATAATATAGCCTATGACACTCGTACAAACACGACGAATCGATTGATATGTTATTTATCAAAAGTTTACCACTAGTTAAGAGTTACGACGGAACGTAGACTCGGGCATACTTACAGACGAGCTAAACATAATTATTAGGTACCCTCTTTTTGGGCTCAGCCGCTGTCGGGTAATTAATAAGTAATTTTAAATTATATGCTCCTTGACTAACGATGCGGTCTAAGGCTAAACTACGTTTTGGTTTACAATAGGTGTTGTCCTAAAAAACAGTTTTTATATATATTTTTTAGATAAAATAGGTACTTTTGAGAGCCCAGGCCGAATATTTCGATCTTGGCTGCTTTAGTTACGTTTTAAACGCAAAATTATAAAATGTGATTCTACAAAACCAGAAGTAAGGCCGTATGAAACGTGAAGTACCGTAAATAAGTACCTACATCAAAACAAACAATTCTAATCTATGCAAACGTAGAAAAAGTTTTGTTTTTTTTACAAAGTACCGACATTTCAACATTTTGGTATTTTTATATACAAAAATATTAAACCTTATTTCATTTACGTGTGAAGTGAACGTTAGAAGATCTTATGAAAGTTACACACTTATTCACAAAAGTACAAGAAATCCGTAAAATTATTAATTTATTACTGTAGCGTTATATTTACTAAGTTCATACCTTTTAACTGCCGTATCACTTGTAACAATTGTGAGTATTTAGGACAATTTCCATTGCACTTTACACTTCGCACACTTTTAAATTACACCTGAACTCTTATCAAAGTGTAAACCTGGCACGGCGCTCGAGCACAAAAGTCCCTATAAACTAGCTGGCAAAACTGTACGTCGGGGAGCAAGGTCGCTCTACTAAAGATCGCGCTGAATTTTAATTGTCCGGCCAATTTAGTCGAGATATAAAGTTTTGCCGCCGCCTGTACCCGCGGGATTCATTCGGTGAGAGTTCTGAGTCCCATACAAACAATGTTCAGTTATTTAATAACAGCGTTTCCCACTCGCTTTAGTATAAGTTCAAATCGTCGTTGTTTTTTCCACTTGCTCTGTGGGAGTGTTATTATTGTTTTTGTTTACTTGTTCTGTGTAAAGCGAGATCCCTAGAGACCTAGTCCAAACTTTGGACTCCAAAAGTGCTTTTTTAACGTTTACCTATTTAATTTTGTGTTGGTACAGCTGTAGAATAAGAACAATATTTTGGTATATAGTATAATTAGTTCACCATTTATTTACCGAAATAATCGTATTTTAATTAAAATAAAACTCGCTAACACGAATGGTTACTAAACTGAGAGGATATTTTAGCTAAAATATTAAAAAAATATTGCAATTTATATTATATGTAAATGTACAAGGGCGTGCCGTAATGCAGGACGAGTTTTCAGATTTTTTTATTTGTGTGTCTTTATTATTTTTTGTTTTCTAAGATATGTACATTTGTGAAGTTATAGTAGCAATACCACTCGCTAACTGTGAAGGAAAACATCGTGAGGAAACCTGGGTGTCTGAGCTATTCACATGCCTCAGCGCTTGAAATCGCCAATCCGCGGTGGGCACGCGTGGTGATTAAGCCTCTCTCTGAGAGAAGGCCTGTGCCCTACAGTGGAACGTATATAGGCTTGTTATTCACTCAACACAAACAGAACAGTTATTCTACTCTCTCCCTGGGAGAAGGCCTGTGCCCTGCAGTGGGACGCATATATAGGCTGCTTATGCTTTATTCTGACAGAATTTTTCTCGTTTGATTTTTTTTTTGTTTCTTTACCGACCTACTTTGAATTTAAATTATTATATATAGATTTTGTATTGTTTTTGCATCATTTTAAGTATCGGTGAATATTTTCGTGAGTGCCATTTAGTTTACTTTTGTCCATACTAAGCTTTTAATTAGCGGTGAGGAATATTTAGGAATTAACAAAATCTAATAAGCTAAATCAGTAACTGTAATTTAAGTATTCTTTATTAATTTTGTTTTTCGTCCTTTATAAAATAAAATAAAATTTAAAATAAAGATCTATTGAAACTCTTCAATTTGCAAAACAAACACGGCACGGCATGGTACGGCCATAAACCACAACGCGATAAAGAATACCATCAGCGCCACCTAGTGCTTAAATTAACTAAATTTTTATTTCGTGCGTATTTTCAAGGCAATTTTTGTGTTTATTTATTTCGAGCTACAAGGCCCAATGTTACAATACCAATTAAAATTTACATACTGAAATTGGGAGCTTGCATATTTTCTGTCTTCAAAGTTGCTAGGTTAAGGTAAAGTATTTACTCTATTTTGCCGCCACAAGACGCGCGTCTCACGCCGTCGTACTACATGTGCTGGTCACACCTCATTTTTTAATAACCTTTCATTCAAAGTAACATGGCCCGTACGTTACACTAGTTGCAACTTTAGCATCCTAGTCGTAATTTTATGTCCGTACCAAACATAAAAGGCACAACTGATACGCAAGAGGCATAATCATAAAAGTCCTCAATTTATTGACCAATAAAGTAAAACCAGAATCAGTGACCTCTAATACATTTCGCTAAAACAACGGGAATACCTAGCCTATTACAAATGAAGGTACGTAGGATAATAAAACATTTTATGTAGGACAATGTATAAAAGATGACCCGAACTCAGGGGGCTATTAAGATGGCTATCTGTGTGTTACATAAAATCATTTTACGAGTTTAGAATTTCAGCGTTTTGAAACTGTTGGCTGAATGAAAATCGACCTTAGTAACCGGATGGTCTCATTCCATTCTAGAAACAGATTTTTGGTATGGAGTACTTTGAATTAATCTATCACGCTACAAAAAAAATACTACATTTAGATCAGACTAGCCTCCGATACGATGATAGATTTTTTTGGCGGTAGGTGGGGAAATTGTTAACACCTACTAAATATAAGTCCCGAGTATTTATTTAATTTAAATATATCTTAAAGTACTTCTATATTGCAAGTGATCAATTGTCAATGAGAAGCAACTGACCTGTGCCTGCTGACATTCTTTTCTCTTACCAATTCTCTTCACTTCAATATATCAGTTTCACACCAAGTGGAGTAATATAACACTGCACTATGGACACCTTTACTGAACTGAACAAGAAACTAGAGTCCCTCTCTGAGGTATTTCACTCCCGTATGCAACACTTTGAGCAAAAAGAGTCCAATAAGAATGCTGCTGCCTCCACGTCGGCCAGTCATAAGGTGAGCGAAGACTACTTGGCCTTCAAGGAGTACGTGGTGGCAACACTGTCAGCTCTCAAACTGCAGATAGAGCTGCTTGCAATGACTCAAGATCGACAAGAGACCCATGCCCGTAGAAAGGTGCTCCTGCTCCATGGTTTGCAAGAAGAGCTTAATGAGGATGTTCGCACTAAGGTTCTTGAAATTATGAGCAAGAAAATGGAATTGCCTATCACTGATGTAACTGTTCTGGAAGCCTGCCATCGTTTAGGACCTAAAAAGGGTGGAGATAATAACCGCAGTCGGCCTGTGCTTTTGCGCTTCGCAGCACGTAGTGTACGTGAGCAGGTTTGGAATGCGAAGACTTCTTTGAAGGGTTCGTCGCTGTCAGTCTCAGAGTTCCTGACCCTGCCTAGACAGGAGGTCTACACTGCCAGTAGAAAACACTTCGGAATGACTCGGTGTTGGTCAAGGGATGGAGTGGTGGTGGTGTTATGTCCCGACAAGAGCCGCAGGAAACTTATCTCCATGGCGGAGTTGCAGCCTCTCATTCAAAAGTTTCCTTTATCATCCGTCGCTGAGGCGCAGAAGAAGTATAAACCCGCCCCTAAAGAAAAGCCCGCTCCAAGAACAAGAAAAGCGGCTGCCGCCGCAGCGAAATCTTAAACTGTGGCTTGTTGTTGTTTTTTTTGGATGGACTCACTGCAGCGGTACTCGTAATTTATTTTTATTTGTTTTTTTTCTCCTACTTGGTTATGTTCGCAGTTGACAGCTACAAAAAAATGTTGCACGCACATCTGACATTTAGCACAGAACATTTCATAAGTTGCGTTCGTAAACCAATATTTTTTTAAGGCCATAGAGGTATTAAGGCTCTCGGAATAAATTATTGGTTTTTTTTTTTTGTTTGTGTGTCAGCTGCATATCCTAACTTTTACCTTTTAAAATGGAACTGATGTTAATTTGTCTACCATGTATAAAATGATGTCAGCCGGCCAGCCGTTGGTTAGATAGGTACTTGTTTTCTTTATAAGCCTGTGTTTGTAAAGAGGGCAGTTGTTTTTTGTTGATTAAGTTGTTTATTTGTCTTTATAATTTTACTATATATACCTAGTTACATACCTATATATTATAACCTATATATTATACCCCTATATTTTATTATATCATAAACATACAATGTCTGATAATATTCCTCTTGGTCACGACTTTTTCTCATGCTCTTCTTCCGATGGCTTTGAAAGCGCAGTCAGTGATGATGACTCTGTCCTGATCGATGACAGCCCGCTCCACTCTAGGCTTAAGTCTGTGTTCTCAACTAAATCCCCCAACCTCAATTTAGTACACATCAATGCTCAGAGCATTCATGCTCATTACACGGATTTCCTTACTGCGTTTAGCAATCAGGAGATAGATGGAATTCTTGTGTCAGAAACTTGGCTCTCTCCCTCGCTTCCCTCCACACTCTATCCACTTCATGGTTTCAGAGTATACCGCAACGATAGAACTGGTACGTCTGGTGGTGGGGTATGTCTCTATCTTCGCAGCAACATTCCCTGTGAGGTTGTTAGTCAGAGTGACAGCCCCGTACCTTATAAAAGCTCTTTCGAATACATTTTCTTTAAAATTACGTTGCATCACAACAAAATTCTTCTTGGCGTCAGCTACAGCCCCTCTTGCAATGTTAACTTTTTCCCTACTTTTGAATCCGAATTAAATAACCTCAGGCCAGATTACGACCACATTATTATAATGGGAGACTTTAATACGAATCTGTTAGCTGGTGACTCTCGGAGTAAGGCCTTTCAATCTCTTTTATTTTCCCTCGATCTTCACATTCTTCCTCTCTCGGCTACGCACCATCCTCCCAATAGTTCTCCTACTTTGTTAGATTTTATCATTGTCTCCAAGCCCCAGGCCGTCTGTTCTCATGGGCAACTCACAGCTCCTTTCTCGTACCATGATCTAGTTTACCTTGCCTACAAATGTCGTCCCCCTAAGCGACGGAGCAAAGTCATCCTGCAGCGAAACTTTAAGGATATGGACGTTGATCGCCTTAAGCAGGACCTAAAGGAACTGGACTGGTCTATTATTTATGATTCTGAGACTGTTGATGAGAAGGTTGAGCTTTTTGTGGTTTCTCTTACTAACATATATGACATTCACGCTCCCTTCAGACAGATCAGAGTCAAACATTTTCCGGCTCCATGGCTTACTGCGCAGATTAAGAACCTTATGGCTAGGCGCGATCGGGCTAAGCTGAAACTCAAAAAGTATCGTACTTCTGACAACATGGTTTTGTACAAAACTCTTCGGAACCGCTGCAACAAACTTTGTAGAGATGCAAAGCGGCGGCATATTCATTCGTCCATTGATCAACTCTCTCCCCCGCAGGTGTGGAAGTTTCTGCGATCGCTGGGTGTTGGGAAGTGTCCTGAACCTCTACAAAATACTCTCGACCTTAATGACTTGAACACTCACTTTTCCACTCCGCCAATCTTACTTGACTTCTTGACCAAGTCTTCCTCTCTCAACAAATTGGCACAAAAGGAACTTCCCGACTGTGACTCCTTTGTGTTCCACAACATCACTGAGGGTTGTGTTAAAAAAAGGATATTGTCCATTACTACAAAAGCTGTGGGTAGCGATGGTCTCAGCCGTGACATGCTTCTCCCAATTATTGATGAATTAGTACCGGTGATCACGCACATCTGTAACTTTTCTCTCAGCACCAATGTCTTTCCCTCTGCCTGGAAAAAGGCACAGGTTATACCCCTACCCAAAATCTCCAACCCCACATCTTTTTCTCAATTCCGTCCCATCTCGATCCTACCTATCCTTTCTAAAATTATTGAACATGAGGTGCAAACTCAATTATATTCCTTTCTTTTTAAAAACAATCTCCTTAGTCCATTTCAATCAGGTTTCCGGCCCTTTCACAGTACAGTTAGCGCTCTTCTTAAGGTCACCGACGACATCCGACTTGCTATGGACAAAAAAAAACTTACGTTAGCAGTCTTACTTGACTTTAGCAGTGCGTTTAACTCCGTTGACTTCGACATTCTTCTCGGCATCCTCCGATCTTGTAACATCTCCGCATCTGCGGTTGAGTGGTTCGCTTCATACCTCAGTGGACGTGTGCAGAGTGTGTGTATCGATGAAGCGTCGTCGACCTGGTGTGAGTCAAAAGCGGGTGTTCCTCAAGGAGGAGTGCTTTCTCCTCTACTTTTCTCCATTTTTATAAATGAGATCACCCGTGCGCTTTCATCGAACTACCACCTCTATGCCGACGACCTTCAGATATACACACACTTTGATGCTGGTTCCGTCCCAAACGATCAGTCTGCTAGGCTCACAAATGCAGCTGCAGCATTTGCCTCCATTAATGGAGACCTGCTGGCTATTCGAGGATGGGCACGTGAATTTGGTCTGCTCGTGAATCCCTTGAAATCGCAGGCTATTATTTTTGGGAGCAGACCTCTGAGAGATAGCCTGTCTCTTGAACACCTTCCGCCCATCTGTTACGACAATGTCCCCATTGCTTTTTCTGATAGGGTTAAGAACCTTGGCCTTATCATGGACTGCAACTTGTCGTGGCATGCTCATGTGAACGACGTCAGTAGGCGAATGCATTTTTCTTTTCAGTCACTCAGAAGACTTCAAAATTTTCTGCCATTCAAAACTAAGGTTCTCTTGGCACAGACACTGCTGTTGCCGCTCCTGGACTATGCTGACGTCTGCTTTATGGATGCGACTGAGGCACTTGTAAATAAGCTTGAGCGCCTCCAAAATCTCGCGATCAGATTTATATTCGGATTAAAAAAATATGATCATGTATCCGAATTCAGACGGCAGCTAAAGTGGCTCCCTATACGCATGCGGCGCAATGTTCACATGCTTTCCCTCTTATATAATTTGCTGAGAAATCCCAGTGCCCCACAGTACTTGCGGGAAAGATTCTCGCTGCTGCCTCCACGTGCCAGGCCACAGAGGACTTGTGATGTTAGGACCTTACAAGTTCCTTCCTGCAACTCACAGTTTTACTTTAAGTCATTTTCTGTGCGTGCTGCTCGTATGTGGAACGGTCTACCTAAGTCTATCAGGGAGAGTCCATCTGTTGCTGTCTTCAAGGCCAAACTGAAAGAGCACTTCCTTTTTTCATTATCGCAATAGGTTTATTTAGTTTATTTATTTAGTTTGTTTATTTACTTAGGTATTTATTTATTTATTTACGTATTCTAGTTATTTATCATCTTATAAGTAAGTTTATGTAACTTTTAACTTTATAGCCATATATATATATATATATTACATATGTATGATTGTACTGGGTTGTAATATAGTACGTAATAATTATTGTACACTTTCCTCCCTTGTTTATAATGTTCGTATCACCACATCAAGGGTTGGCTGGAAGAGATTTCTGCTGAAATAAGCTCGCCATGTACACTTTTTAATTCTGTAAATGTTTTGTTTTATTCGTGTAATTTTATGTGTGCAATAAAGTATAAAGTATAGCCTAGTTGGGTAGAACATTACTTAAACAGCACACACTAATTAGCTTCAGCGCTGACTATAGATAGATAGATAGAGATAGAGAACACTTTATTGCACAACCAGGTGAAAGATATTACAAATAGTTTCTTATATCTAAGTAGTGGTATACAATTGGCGGTCTTATCGCTTAGAGCGATCTCTTCCAGACAACCTTTGGAAGGAGAGGATTGCAGCAAGAATATAGTCGGTAGATGGATGTACAAAAAAAAAACGAGAATCTGAAATATAATGCTATGTGAAGTAACAAATATGTGTAGCGCTCGTGTAGCGAGAGATTACAAGAATATAAGTAGGGGGAGGCGGGGCACAATGATACAAGGGGCACATTGATGCACCAAGGGTATATCATAATAGACTAAATGTATCCGAGTGGCCCTATCACTAAAAAGTGTCTATACATGTGTGAGTGCAACTGCCGAGACCGCGCGCCCGACCAGTTAGCCGTTGGCGTTTGACATGAAAGAATGTGTTGAAAGATTAAAACTACAATGTCCGAAGTAATCTCAACTCGAAGTAATCTCTCAGTCGAAGTAACATCAAGGATATTGTCTATCCGAAAATTAACACTAGTGAGTGGGAAACACCCACTTCAAGAGCGACACATCTGGACGATATTTCTGGATAAGCGTCAACATAGGTTAAAATAGCGATCACCGTATCTAAGTCCAGGACATGAGGCTGCCGCACTAACTTCTTTTTAAACGAACCATTTTCTTCAAGATTCTTCAAGAGTTTTGTTTTTACCTTTCTTGTTGGTACAGTCGCAACGGATATTTAGTCCCGTACCATACTAAAGCCGCTTCTTTGTTTCTATTATTTACAAAATACGCTTCAACTAAGTCCAAAAATTCCTGATTTGAAGACATTTTAACCAGAATTTTCTCAGCGCAAACATAAGAATTACGTGAATATATTTGAATCGAATTCGAAATTTGAAATTGTCTTTCGACCTTCTTTTCACTTTTTTTCAGCCAGCCACCTAAAATAAAAAGTTTGGGAAATGTAGAAGTTTGACTCGCTTACTGAAATGTATGAAAAAAGTTTTTGGCGATTTCTGTCATTTCTAGTACTCAAACCTTAAATGGTTCCATAGAGTCTTTTGATCCCCACATGAAATAGGATCGATTGGCATACCTATTTTTTTATTTTTTATTTCAGCATTTTTTTCGCTGACTGTCCACTTTATCCAAAATCTGTGAATGCAGTTTATAATATCTTAAAAAGTTGGGGTTGGTCTCCTAGGAACGTTTTCCTGTAACTGTAACGATTAAGGTACCTGCCCTTACTGACCCGTCTCAAAAATCCACCCTGTATAGGCTATGTATTTACTAGTTAATATCAAACTTGCTGGCTCGTTCACGCACACTCCTGACACGACCGTTTAGCTCTCCGGCCAATGATCGACTGATACAGCCAGCTCGATAGCTCAGCCTGCCGGTGTGCGCACGACACATTTTATTTGTATTACCCTCATAAACTTTAAATATCCCATACTCATGTACACTCCACCACTTCTGTATTTGAACTTGAGTGATGAATATGGTCGTATTTATTTATTTTTATTTTATTTATTGCTAAATGTTAAGTAATAGTTTGTAAATAACCACTTTACCGACTGGATTATTTCACAGCTGCTGTAAAAGTTCAACGGGTTTTCAAATTGGCTTCTTGCACGACAGTCCTTATTATATTAAATACCCTTAATTAACTTGAACGAAAAACTTTAAAGCTTCTGGAATAATTCATGTCAATTAGACCAAGTTTAAAACGATTAGTAAATCGATTCCAAAAGTTACATTAAGCTGGTTATTTTTTTCGACCAGACAGGGAAGGCCTTTGGCCTGCACGTTGAACATTACAGGCTGACTAAAAAATGCGATCTTTTTAATTAAGTTACTAACTCGTTATTAATTATTAAGCTTATTATTATGTGTAACTATGTATTATTCGTTATTCGTATTTGCACCAACTGCCCGTCTCTCTTTTTCTTTCGGCAACCTTTCCGTCACAAGGCTGTCTGGAAGAAATTGCTGTTAGCAATAAGGCCACCCATTGTACTGTTTCATTGTAACTTTTATTTACGTCTCTCGTTTCTTGTGTGCAATAAAGAATATTCTTATCTTATCTTGATTATGTTGACAGCTCGAAATCAATCAGCAAAAGAAGAAACAAAGAAAAGTACCTATTTACCTGTGCCTAATAGAACGACACTTCATAAGTAAAACTAAAGCTATTGCTTAGTCGCACCGACTGCCCGTCATGTACCTTCTGTATTTTTTTTCCGTCAACGGTTGTCTGGAAGAAATTACTTTTAGCAATAAGGCCGTCAATTGATCTGGTCTTTATTGTTGTCCAAGTCTCAACATGTGGTGTACAAGCGAAAAATAATATTCTATCATAAAAAAAAAAATTACTACTAGATAATAATTGGAACTTAAAGTAGAAAAAGGAAACAATTATTAATAAGATAAAATAGAAAGAGTACGGGGATAATTAAGCTAAAGGGAGAAAAATACACAAATTATGAAAAAAAAAAACCGGCCAAGTGCGAGTCGGACTTGCGCATAAAGGGTTTCGTACCATTATCTACACAACGTTTGAATACTTCAAGCGTCTACCTGTTGCCGTTATTAATAATAATCGAGAAAAAAACGGCAACAAAATTACGTTTGTTGTATTGGAGCCCCCCTTGAATATTTATTTTATTCATGAGATATTACAGCCGCGTGACAGACTGACGGAACAGGCGGACGGACAGACAAACAGACAGACGGACAGTGAAGTCTTAGTAATAGGGTCCCGTTTGGCACCCTTCAGGTACGGAACCGAACCCTAAAAACGGACTGGACGGAACCCTAAAAAGGGACTGGACGACTATTTGATTCTAGCCTTTGCAATAAATCCGTCCATATTATGTGAGAGAAAGACAAGGAGTTATTCAATGATAAGCATGATAATAATAATTTAGTCGTTTTTTTAGCACCTGGCAAATGGGGGTCAAATCTTCACGTTTTGGAACGTAGCGCTTGGTAGTTCTTTTAAGTAGTATTTTTATGTTGGCTATGTTAAGTTTTTATTTCTGTCACTTAAAAAAAAAGTTTACCTCGAATGAGGTTGAAATGGCCTACCCTTAAATGCGCACGGTGCGTTCATTAGTAGACCCCTCTCCAAACACAGAATTGATATTGCGGGCTATTTCTGCCGCGTTAGTTCCGCGTCGGAACTCGTATTCAAAAATCACTCGAATTTTCGCAGTATCCATCTTTCTTGTCTAAATTGAATAACAAAAACAATTGAAAGTCGATATTCAAATGTTTCACATTTTTTAAAAAAAGAACATCATAGAAACCATTTGAAAAAAGTTTCATTCGAAAACCTCAAACCATGAAGATTCTATGTCAATTCAAAGAACCTATTGCAGTAAAACGGGAATTTCATACTTTAACCCCTAATAACAATGACTTCCATACGACACAATCACTTTTTCTGATCCCAAACGAGGATACCCTGTGCTATGGTAACCAGGCAAGGACATCACAAATATAGAAAACACGCAGACATTTCTACAAACCCAAACTACAAACATATTATCAGCCCTCTAATCAGATATATTAAACGTAATGATCACCCAAACGTTACCTTAACTAACTCCTAATCAGCACGCTGCCAACAAAACGTACCTGGCGCGATTTAGCGAGTCGAATTTGTACTAATTACATTTCCGAAACAGATATCTGTCCTATTGGTTCGTTAGTGTATAACATAAGTTAGGCATGGCCCACTAATCTAGTTAACGTGCTATTCTGAACTAAGCACATTAGTGGAATTACAAGTAATACCATTAAAAGCTCATCTATCTGCCGCTTACGAAGTGACGTGCAAGGAAAACATTTGATTTTCACTTGGCTACGTTGTGATTTACTGTTTCGCGATTTAACTTATTGTTTGCTGGCATTTTAAGGGTTATTTATAGACGAGAAGGAGTAACATTTTTTTTTCAAAACCGGGTCCTGCGCGATTTTTTTTACAAAAACGCGAATATGTTGCAAGTTTTTGTATCGGAAAAAGTTAAAACATACTGTATCACGGAGAACTTATCCACGCTGTGAATTTTAAAACTTTCCTGTAAATTGACTGAGAAATATATAATTTCCAGATTTATTAAAAGGAGAAGTAAAAGTCTATCAAACATCTATAAATGTAAACAAAAAATAGTGCACATAAAACAGAAAAGACAAAAATAAATAAAAATTTTGAAAGCTTAGAATCTTCTAACACGCATTTCAGAGTACGTTATATGCTTTCGGCTTACAAAATAGACCGGCATAAAGATAAAACATGAAACAGTTCAACAAGTTAATTTATAATAGATGTTTTAATAAAAAAATGTAAGCCTACAGCTCATAAAATAGCATTTGTCTTGATAAACCTCGCCGGCCGTCCCCATGATAAAATTATTATAGTAAATCATCATCACAGAAACATTACTAATTGGTTGTGATAAAATGACAGACAAGATTGTCACTAATAACGTTCAGTGACACATAAAGCCTTCGTAAATGAAAATGAAAAAATAAAAATGTATTTATTATATTATATGTTTTATTAGTAAAAAATTACGCTGTTTCGATTTTGTTGTGTTTTTCATTTTGTACAGATTTAGTCTACATGTATACAAACCGTTGATGAAAATCATTTATAAGATATATCAACTTCTATTGTAGTTTCCGTGACTTTGATGATAGTGTATTTTTTTATATTTAAACCCAGACTAATGATAATGAAACGAAATATATTACAAGGCAAGGTATGGGGCGTAGAAGTGCTAGTCTGGAGACCTAGAGATGGGCGCAGAAGTGTGGACAGGCAACCAATGAGATGGACTGACGATCTGGTCAAAGTGGCAGGAAAAGACTGGATGCGAAAAGCCCAAGACCGAAGTAAATGGCGTGCATTAGAAGAGACCATACACTCAGCATTGAGTGGCTATAGGTTGAAGAAGAGATTTAAGAAATATCAACCCCTATTGTAGTTTTCGTGACTTTGATGATAGGATATTTTCTTATACTTAAACACAGACCAAAGATAATGAAACGACATGTATTTCCATTTGTGCCCTACTGCATTGATCCGGGAATGGTACAAAAATAGCTGTCTCTAGGAAGGTGAGATCAAGTTTTCACAGGGCTACTTATGCGCGCTAAATTCTTAAGGATTCCTACCGTCTAGATGTTAAATTCCATACTAATTGTTATAGCAAACATCAGGATTCTGACAGAATTTGGTGCGCGTAATATATGGGGACGTCTTACTAGAGCAGTCAGTTAAAGTGCTGTTTCAGTTGTACTACACGGACCGGGAGAAAAATTATTTTCGCGACAATAAGAGTTGGCAAACTTTCATAAATTTCGCAATAACGCAGGCGGTTTTCTCGCCGATGTTATAATATTTTGTACCTTACACAGGTATGCATTTCCACTATACTTAGTCCAGTTTCTAATTAGATTTGTGATATCATTACTACTAACACAAACTACGATATTAGTTGGAACGGAGTACCAGTTTCTTATTTTGCCTAGAAGCTTCAAAAAAAGTAATTATAAATTAGTCGCCAATCTTGGTCAGAAGATAAGCTAGCTCTTGTATCTCTGAGCTCAGAAGAAAATGAACAAGAAAATTACTTAAAAGTTTAAACTGAACGTAACTGGTGTTGATTTGCCGCAATATTGCATAATGTACCGCTTTACATATTTTATTAGCCCTATACGAAAACATTACAAAAAGCATAGAGATTCTATTCGATAGATTTACGGTAACTAACTTTTTTAAATTTTATAATTAGCACGAGACTTTATAACCTTTTAGATTATGACCTCGAAAAGAACAATTAAAAACCATTGTTATGGCGATCGGGCGATCGGGTCTTTTAGAATTCTACAGATTAATAAAATTCACCCTATTAAATTACGATTCTTGTTACTGTACTACAAAAAAGAGGCATTTACTTTATATTTTATGACTGTCAAAAGTTTTTCAATAATTAAGTGAGAATTTAACAATGAACTAACAATTTAGTAAAACTGTAAAAAGGCCACAAAGCAAAACATTCATCACTTAATTTTTAACATATATTTTTAAAACTCATGACGTAGTTCGTAAATGCCCTTTTTTCAAAACTTACATTTATTATTTACTTTTTGTACAAAAAAAGGATGGCGCCGGACGCGGTTTAAAACATACGTTTTTGTTTTGTGCTATCAGAAAGCATCGATATCGAAAAGTTGGTTTAGGTTATAAAGGATAAGATCATCTATAGGTATTATAGTTTATTGCACGTGAAACATTTGACATGACATTACATTAGAAATTACATGTACAAAGGCGTGCTTCCTCTGCTAAACTATGCTGAAATAATTAGCTTTGTACTTAAGAAAGCGATAGTCATTGATTTTTTATGAAACACATAATACCCACAACTTTATAAAAAACAAAAGACTTAATTTCTTACCTCCAAAGAATGTTGAATAATGTTTCTTCCGTCGATCAATTACCAATTTTCGAATTTCGGTTTCTGAATACGTACCTGTGCTGCATGCCTATTCTAGAAGTCAGTAGAAGCACCTCCTAGGCGCGAGATACACAGATGGGACGTAGGGCGAGGGCGCGTTATTATTTATGGAGTCACAGACCAAGAGCGACCGCAGAGCAAGGACTGTGGTCTGTGACTCTATACATCTTACCGCGCCCTCGCCCCACGTCTCATCTGTGTGTCTCGCGCCTTAGGCTGACTTGTGCCAGCAATATCTGACAGTACTATCTATCTATCCGGGAAGCTTGGAAAACCATGAACGAGGCCTATGTCCTGTAGTGGGCGTCAAATGGCTGATGATGATGATACTCTATCTATTTATCCAGGGATAAGCTGTATCCAGTGAATGAGTCAAAAACGTCTTGCGGAATAACATTTTTAGAGCTCTCCTTAGATAAATTTTATGACTGATAACCCTATCAATGAGATAAAAGGTTCCTAATTCGTTTATCCTTGGAAACGTATTTATCCATTAACTTACTTGTCCAGAGACTTGGCGCAAGTCGCTCTCGGTGTATAAGCACTTGGAAACTAGCGTGGAATTTTCGATTGAGTTCAAAAATCGTGGCCCGTAACTAGGAGAAACGTATCCGTAGTCTTTTATTTTTGTTTCTGGAAGTTTCTCGAACGTAGACGTACCAACGGTGAAATATGAAGGGAACAATGTTTAAATAAAGTTTTCAGTTGTATCAACGAAGCAATTCAAACGGTTTCTAGATTTTGTAAATTACAGTGAGAACTTATGTAGCGTATATTTAAATTAACTGTAGTCGATTAAGTGTATCCGTAAGATCTAGTCGAATCTTGAATAATAAACGAACATTATTAAAGACATTGTTATGTTTTAAGTTTAGATCAGACTATTGAGCCCATTTGGTACTAATACAAGCATTTATGGATAAAGAACCAGCACAGCAGACTTGTTACGTGAAACTTTAAATTTGTAGTTTATTTGTGTGGCCCTGCCTATTTATCTAAATAAATAAAATAAAATAAAGAACCTAGTACCTTTCTGGTCAGGTGTTACATTTTAAAAACCCTGTATATTATTAACTTAATTCCGGATTCACTTGCTTGCTTTTTGTTCGGAAGAGTCCGACGAAAGTTTTAGTTCAAAAACCCTGTATATTGACAAGCGTTACAAAAGCCTGCATATCCAGTACATAACAGGGTTATTATTTCTAAAATGTACAATTCCCGAAACATGTCGGATGTGCATTATTTACAACAAGTTTTGTTCTATCTATGATTCTGCCAATTTTTTTTCAATTTTCCGTTTAAAGAAGTTGAGTTGTTTGTATCATAATTCTTAGAAATATTTGTGTAAAAAACGGACTAGTCATTTTTCTATTTAAGGCTGTAAGACTGCGTAAAGCGCGAACATAATAACGTATTTATAAATCCCGATACATACTACGAAAAAAACAAAAGTTTTCGCCAATCACAAACTCTAATTGAAGTGTCTCAGCAATTGCTCATGTTAGAAATAAGCCTGTATATTTGGAGGACTTACCCAATTCCTATCGCTCTCAATTAGTCCAGAATAAGAGTTAATAAAGTTCTCATTACAACCCTCCAACAAATTTATTACGCAGCTGCAAACTATCTCCTGAAATTTAATAAAGGTAACATATTTTACTACAAAGCCTACTACGTATCCCATAAAAGGCATGTATCTCGTGCAATTTATGGTACAAATTAGCCTAACGTGGACTGCAATAAATTTGCATGTGAAACTCATAAGTTAAAGTCTTCTACACAGTGTGATGTAGGCGAGGCTGTTAATGTGTATGTGCCTTTATATATATATTCATACCCATATATATATATGGGTATGAAAGCAGTGCGAAGGAAAATGTGATGTTATTTAATTTATAAAAATACGATTTTTTAAAACACTTCATAGGCAGTCTGTAGTTACCTAAGATTATTTAAACTGCCGCTGAGACGTTTTTACCAGAATCGTGTTTTTATCAATGAGACCGTAATTTTTTCCATTTTACTTGCTTACTGCCTTTCAAACTATATTTCAAACTTTTTTTTTGTTACGAGTACTTATACAAGGTGTAACAAAATTCCCATTAACATATAAAGTTGGGGGCTCAACTCGTCTTTAGAACAATGTTTACTATGTCAATACTACACAGTCAATTTTGAAATCGCGTCAAAGAAGTGAGAG
This sequence comes from Yponomeuta cagnagella, assembly GCA_947310995.1. NCBI lineage: Eukaryota > Metazoa > Arthropoda > Insecta > Lepidoptera > Yponomeutidae > Yponomeuta > Yponomeuta cagnagella. The sequence goes on from OX371277.1 coordinate 12,926,716, forward strand.
CTGTTCGTAGTGACGAGAACTCCGTAATTTTGGATGTATCTGACAGTAGGTACTATTTATCTATCCGGGAAGCTTGAAAAACTATGAGGTAGGCCTATGTCCTGCAGTGGGCATCAAATTATGATCAAAAATGATTAAAATGATATTATTGTTAAATTCTCATATGTAATTCCTGGTGTACATACAATAAAGAATATTCTATTTATCTATCTATCTATTTATCTAGAGATAAGCTCTATCGAGATCGGTGGTAGCCTAGTGGGTAGAACATTGGACTCGTAAGCGAGAGACCCAGGTTCGATTCCCAGTGCGAGCATGTACCTATGACTTTGTTTTCTGAGTTACGTACATTTGTGAAGTTATAGTAGCAATACCACTCGCTAAAGGTGAAGGAAACATTGTGAGGATACCTGAGTGTCTGAGGTGTTCACATAAATTATCTCAGCGCTTGTAATTGCCAGTTCGCCGTGGGCACGTGTGGTAATTATGCCCATTGTCTCTCTCTCTCTGAGAGAAGGCCTGTGCCCAGCAGTAGGACGTATATAGACTACAGAAAAGAAAAATGGTCAAATGCGAGCCAGACTTGCGTACCGAGGGTCTCCGTACAAATGTTGGGGGGTACTTACATATTATGCTGTTATTTGCTGTTATAGCGGCAACAGAAATACGTCATCTGTGAAAATTTTAACTGTCTAACTATCACAGTTCATGACACGTGTGGGAGCTGCATTCGTAGGTTGCGACATGCAGTTTCTATCCAGTTTGGTATAAAATGCTTAACTATATACATATATCTAGATGTTTATAAATAAATCACCCAATAAATATTGTTCGTAATTGTTGATGCTGTCATTATCGCTGATGGTGATTTCCCGTTGCCATAGTTACATGGTAGGCCCATTCTCCTATTGGCCCGCTGCTCTGTCACGCTTGGTCGTTACTAGGAAACCGGAGAAGTATTCAAATGTCATCGTAAATGGCCCTCAGCTGATTGCAGGACTCTCAGTTTTCAGATAAAACCGCTTATTGAACCCCCTATTTTGAATAAAAATTGTCTATTATTACTACTATTCAAGGTATCTAAACGCCAATTTGTGGCCACTGGAGAATAAAAATGCATCCTGCGACAAGACAGTGACAACATCAATTTTATTCTCCAGTTAGGTTTTATCTGACTATTGAAAAATCCGGTCTACATAAGACGTTTGCAGTGTAACATACACGGAGATTATAATATTAAACAAGGTGGAAGAGAAAAAGGTTTTGTATTCCGATAGTGACACTTCAAAATGTACATTGAACAGCTGATCGCTCCGATGCAAAATCTCCACTTCTCAGAATGAAACTAGACGTGTAAGTGGAGATTGGCAAACAATCATTTCATTTTCCTCTTAAAAGCTATTATAGACGATCCTAATATTAAATCATAATTGAGGAATTGGGATAATGAAATACGCGGGATAACTATTTATCTGATAAACATCCGATCGAGAAAAATTTGTTACTTACACAAAGTCTTGTTGGCGTGTTTCAGGAATGTTAATTGTACAGCGGTCTCGGCTCTCGAATGTGCTCTTGAAAAAACCAGCCAAGTGCGAGTCGAACTCGCGCACGAAGGGTTCCGTACCGTTACCTATACAACATTAGACACAAAGATCGAGGAAAAACTGCAAAAAATCACGTTTGTTGTATGGAAGCCCCCTTCAAATATTTATTTAATTTTAATTTAATTACCTACTTATTTTTTAAGCTAATATAAAACTAAATATTCTGTGAATATACTTTAACACTCTACCTGTTACCGTTATTAACATTGAGCAAAAAACGACAAAAAAATTATGTTTGTTGTATGGGAGCCCCTCTTAAGAGAGGCTATTACATATTTAATATATTCTGTTTTTAAATTTTTTCTTTTAGTGGCAACAGAAATAAATCATTTTTGAAAATTTTAACTTCCTAGCTATCACTTTTCATGCGATACAGCCTGGTGAAAGACAGACAGACAAACAGTCTATTACTTAATAGGGTCTCGTTTGGCTCCCTTCGGGTACGAAACCCTAAACAGTCCACTTAACATTTTTCGAGTCGCTCCAAACAGAACACCTCAAGCGTCAGCACTGATATTAAACACGTGCTCAATGGGAACATATTGCAATTTCACTGTCGCAGACGCATTTCCCGACGTCGGCTTACGTGAGCTGAAGGCAATAACATATGGTATTGCACTCCTAGGGTTTGTTTACTTAAATATGTTAGCTTTGCAGTATGCAGGTGGCTTCGTGATTCTGCCCTGCTTTGAAGTGGTGGATTTCCTTGTATTGAACTTTATTGTCATTGGAAGTTAGACTGTGGGCAGAGTAAAACGACAACACTGAGTTTAACTTTTCTATGTTGAGTTGATCCTTACTTACTAGGGTTTGATAGCACGATGCCCACTATAGCACATTGTCACTTTTATTATTTTTAATGCAATCAGTAGCACAATGCCAACTACATAATACAATCTTCATAAGTGAGTGAGATCCCACAAAGCCTATTGGTATAAAAGATTTGTTTTGTCGCACGATACTCACTTTTATAGTGTGCAATACTTTAAATGCATGGATTGCCACCGATTAGATATGTTCAATTAGCGAGTCCCTAACGCTGATTGGCAAATCCTTTCATCACGATGGCAAACTTAAGTACAGCCTTAAAGCCGTTTATCGACATGGTAATTACTAGGGAAAATTATCGAGATATGTTGAGCTATAATATATATTAGAGCTGCGTCTGTGACGGTCTTTATGATTTCATGGCGCGAAACGTCGAGAGTTCAAGAGTCATACATAGCCAAGAAAGTAGTATTGCTACTGAGGCAAAATAAATTCTTCCACTCACATTAAGATTGTGTTTTTGTTACAATGTTTCAAAACTTGACTCATCGAGTAGACTAAACAAAGTTTAAGTGATGAACTGTGAAATCGGGTCGTGCGTGGCTTCTCTTAGCATTCTTCTTGGTAAACCCAACGCTCTCATTATGAAAAATGAGACATTATCGGAGGTAGCGAGATGGTCGCAAATCCATATCTCAAGATGTGATACGACGGCATTGGGCTACGCATTTCTAGCGTTTACTACTTAGTGGCAGGAAATTTCGAAACTATTAAAAATAAAAAAAAATAAACCGTATTTGTTGCTAGATTGGAGTGAATTGTCGGGCTCAAGCGCGACGTTGACGACCCTTCTGAACATATCGCTGCTTCATAATAAAGGCCCAGTTTGGAATTGTTGATACACAGTCGACAGCACATGGGCTATTCCACGCATGGACTCTATTCAGTGACCGAGTGTGCAACAAAAATTTAAAGGACTTACTCTTGATTGTGGGGATTTACATATATATGTATAATTCTGTACTAATATTGTAAAGAGGAAAAGTTTGTGAGATATGATAAGATAAGAATATTCTTTTCATCCCATCTATTCGAAAAGGACGACTTGGTTCGCCTTTAAGTGCACCCAAATGTGGTGTTTTCTAAAGGAAACTTTTAGTAGGCGGTAATGAGTTTTTAATCATCTTTATAAGTGCGCCGCAATTACATATCTTCGCCGCGCACTTTTTGAATTTAGAAAATCTTAGTGTTCAGCGCTAAAAAAATCGAACGCAAATATTGTTTGAATAAAGACTGGCTGGTACGACGACGGCCCATAGTCGCGTCCGGCTGAATAAAAAAAAAAAGAAATAAAAAACGCGCGAACTACAGCCCGCGTTATTTTCACGGATTGTTAGAAATTCATGGTTTCGTTTTAAAAAATGAGTTCTTCAAGTGACAGTGAAAGTACCTATAGAATTAACTTCTGAAAGTATTAGAACTGACGCAAGAAATGTGATAGATAATCTATTACCTGCAAAATCCCGGGAGAAATATGTGAAAGCCTGTGGTAATTTTATTGAATGGAGAAATGCAAAAGGTGCCTTTTATTTTCTCGTAGTGGGTGATGAAAAGTAGAGGGCGCAATAGTAGATTGTACAACAAGTGCATAAAACGCACCATTTTACTCGAGACGTTTATCCATCCGAGCGAGCTTGCGAGCGAGGATAGATATAAAGTCGAGTGTAAAATGGGTTTTATGGACGAGTTGTACACTCTACTTTTCACTTCGATTGCGAGGAAATGAAACAGCAACATGTAAAAATAATTATGGTTCCCGCCAATTAACTTTTTTTTCTTTTTTTTTTCTGTAGGGACGTGACACCTGACTTAAGGTCGTTACATACTGCTCAGTTATAAAAACATTTTCTTTTTATAACTATGATAAGTTGTTGTTATGGCTTAAATACTATACTGATCTACTAAATTGAAAAATAAACAAATATAAAAAATAATAAATGAGACGAAATACAAATTATAAGTTTATTTCATGAAGTTTTATTGTGTACTTTGGCTGTTGGTATCTTTGCCTTGGTCTTAGAATACGAACGAAACGAAATAAAATAAAGAGGTTGTTGTATGAAGTTAAAGATGTTCGTGTGGCTGTTGCAGCGATTGCCTTGGTCTTCGACGAAGATTTTACTTTATGCTCTAGAGCATAAAAAGCGACTTTATGTCGCCTACGCACGACATAAAGACGAACTTTTAGAGCATGAGAAGTGAAAAATTTATTAATATAAGCTACTTAATGTAAATTATGTCTTTGTTTCTTTACAAGCACATATGGTATTCTAACTCGAAAGTTTAGTATGCTGTGAATGATGTTCATTCATTGGTTTGTTCATTTATTGAGTTTCCTCATTGGCTTAGTGGCTCAATAACCTAACCTAACCACCGGTTTCTGATATGAGAATGTCACTTAGTACTCAGTCGTTTTTCGAGGATCCTGAAAAGACATAGCGAAGCATAAGTATTTTCTAAATGAAATTCTAAGATAAGACCACCAATTGTATACCACTAATTTGATATTAGAAACTATTTGCAATTCTTTCTCGTGGTTGTGCAACAAAGTGTTCTCTATAGATATATCTATCTTAATTCAGAAACAAGTGGTAAGTAAATTGTCATTGAAAACTAATTGAGACAATTTATTTTACAAAAGTAACAAAGTACCTATACATAGGTACATTAAAATGGTATTATCCCTTTCTACTTAAATTTCGAACTCTTAAGGAACAATCCGGAGCAATGGCGACTGTGACGTCATGGGACATAAATCATACGTAGCACAATGGCCTGAGATTAGGAAAATTATGAGGACACTTCCTTTTTATTTCTTCCAAAGCTCGATTTGAGTTGTCAGTTTTTTCACTCTTCAGAAGTTTTAGTCTTTTTCTCAGTAACCTTATAGCTGTAGGTTACTTTAATTTTTTCCAAGTAACCTACAGGAAATCTATGAATTTAGTTAAGTTAATGTACAGCGGTGTTAGCGGAGCCAAAGAACGCTGGCCTGACATTCGGGAGGTCGTGGGTTCGAATCCCGGCCAATGACTTTTTTTGTGAAGTTATATTAAAAATACCTCAACTAACGGCGAAGGAAAATATCGCGAGGAAACCTGAGGGTCTGAGGTGTTCACTTAGCGTTTGAAATTGCCAATCCGCGAGGGGCACGCGTGTTAAATAAGCCCATACTCTCTCTCTGATTGAAGGATTGTCTCCTGCAGTGGGACGCTATATAGTACCTATTTAATACAGCTTACATAAAAGAAATGTGAATGACCCACTAGGTTCGCTGACCTTTTCCATATAGCTTTTTCCATCAGTACGTAAACCTACACGCTCCAAGTAACCTCCAAAGAAAGGTATAGTTTCAAAGTTTAATAGGAGGTTTTCTTTTTGACTATTAAGAAAAAAAAGTAATTTCCAAGAACTCTGTAGATGGCGCTGAACTGACTACGTTACTAGCCGTGCGATCCGATTTGCGACTGTGAGCGGAGCGATCATGGGCAAATCGGAACGCACTACAGATTGCTCATGTAGGTACTCGCGCGTCTTTGATAGCCGTTCCGAAATGAACGTCAATGGATATTGTGCTAACGTGAATGGATCAAGTCGGAACGATATTTATTTTTTGATGCGACAATGACATAAGTATGTAAGTTTTGTTTAATGATCTAAAAATTACATCCAAATGAAATACTCAAAAAATTGTGTGATGTTCCGTTCCTTGCAGTAACATATCAAACATACATACAAACATAACATATCAGTGACTAGGAAATAATTTAAAAAAAATTAAAATAAAATCCCTCATTAGTTATGTAACGAGGTGATTCATATTCGTTCTGCTTCGGTATTAAGCGCTCCAAATCCTGGACGATTCCAATCTAACAATTAAATTCCATACATTAAATTGCAAACGACAGGATTCCGACTGGATTTAGGACGCATAATTAGACCTCTGTTCATCGGAATCTTTCTTGTTCACTAGTTACAAAACCACTACCGACATCTATCTGCGAGTTAACAAACTAACACCACATGGGAGATGCTATTTCCGCTCCTCCCTTTTAATATACAAGGTTATTTTGACGGCCCCAACGGAAATCATCGTAACTGTAAAAGTGCAACTTTACGGGAGAGCAATTTGAAATTAAATATTGACAAGAAAGTGAATATTTGTAAGGAAAATTAAAAACCTATTTAAGACATACCGAAAATTTAGACTTTTTCATTCCAATAAGTAGCGGTGAAACTATTCTCAGTACGGGTCGAGATATTTCGAAAGTTTTTACACATTTGATAGTATTGTTTGTTAATAAAAGCTAAAATTTCAACCAATGTCGCAATAACTCAGTATCATTTTAGGCTCTGTTTCAAAATTTTAAGAATAGTATAACGGTATTGGTAGTTTCGATAAAAACTAAGTAGGTAGCGATTCAGCGGTATACAGCGTCATAACTTCTAAATTCAATAGTTTTCTCTGTTACTTTGAAATTTGCCATGATTTGTTTATTAAGTAATACTAGAATACTGCGAAAAAATCTACACTAATTCCACTATTAATATTGAAAAGTTTTGTAAATATTACCAAAAAACGTTTTGCCACTTACAGACCAATTACTTGATTAGCCTTAAGCAATAAAACGAAAATGTCATTTTTGCAGATACCTTGGGGCCGGCGATTTCTAAAATGCACAATTCCTGTGACACCTAATAAAGATAATTATTTTTTTAGATGGAGTAGGCGTGCCCAGCACCTGTGCCATCCTGACAGCTCAGTCAGCCTAGCCCACAGGAAAGACAACCCAATACATGCGGAACCAACCAAGCCGCGGGGTTCCTCACGATGTTTTCCTTTACAGTTTGCGTGTGTTATTGTTACTATAAATTCGCAGATGTAAGAAAAAAAAAAATTTTTTTTTGTTTCGTTTCCCAGCGCGGGCATGTACTTATGTATGTATGTATGACTTTGTTTTTTAAGTTATGCACATTTGTGAAGTTACAGTACCAATACCACTCACTAACTGTAAAGGAAAACATCGTGAGGAAACCTAAGCGTCTGAACTATTCGCTTACCTCAGCGCTTGGAATCGCCAATCCGTGGTAGACACGCGTGTTGATTAAGCCCATACTCTCTCTTTGAGAGAAGACCTGTGCCTGGGACGTATATAGGCTGCTTATGATATCTATTGATACGGCCCATGAAAGATGTCCACTGTTGGGTAGGGCTCTTCACCGGCACACCAACCTCACCCGTCTAGTTCAAATCTCGTCCATTGTCTTCCTGCCGCCTTCTTAATGTCGTCGACATCGGGTAGGCGGCCTACCCACTACCCACCGGACGACGGCCAATTTTCGGCCACCACTCTGTGACTGCCTTCGTCCACCATCGGTCTTCTCGTCTATCTAGATGTCCCGCCCATTTTGCTAAGTAACAGCTCCTCCGCGGCTTTAACACCGGTCCACTCTTTGTTGTTGCACAACCATAACGTCTTTCTGCTGCCCGGCCCCCTCTTTCCTTCCACCTTGCCCGTCATCGTTATGTCTCTTCATATTTATAAGCACTGTACTGTAGAGCTCAGCCGGCTGGTTCAAATGTAGAGTTGTTTTTTTTTTTTTATCGCGTGATCAAATCCATTTATAACGTAGTTAGCATTCGAATTCAGCTGCTATCAGAGAAATCTAGTGCCGACATTCCCGAATTATTCATCCATTTAGTGCCATTCACGAATATATGTAACTTTGAAAACAAAGTCATTGGTAGTACTTGGTACATATTGAGGTTAGAACCAAGAACTTCACGCAGTAAAAAAAACTTGCCTATTCACTGCACTGCCACTGGGATGTTTGTGAATTTAAAGTGGTACTTACCATTTGCTTATGGCGAAGGAAAACATCTGCGCAAATTAGGGGAGGCTCCGAGGGAATAAATAGGTAACTTTCACACAACACAATCACTTGGCCTGGTCCAAAACTAGAATACCGTGTACTAGAGAAACCAGGCAAGGACATCACAAGCATGGAAACACACCCCGACTGAGGCCGTTTGTACAGATCAAGTACAGAGGCTTCTAATTGGAATCGAGCCCACAACCTCTATTTTGATCTAAATTTTCGGTATGTCTTAAATAGGTTTTTAATTTTCCTTACAAATATTCACTTTCTTGTCAATATTTAATTTCAAATTGCTCTCCCGTAAAGTTGCACTTTTACAGTTACGATGATTTCCGTTGGGGCCGTCAAAATAACCTTGTATATTAAAAGGGAGGAGCGGAAATAGCATCTCCCATGTGGTGTTAGTTTGTTAACTCGCAGATAGATGTCGGTAGTGGTTTTGTAACTAGTGAACAAGAAAGATTCCGATGAACAGAGGTCTAATTATGCGTCCTAAATCCAGTCGGAATCCTGTCGTTTGCAATTTAATGTATGGAATTTAATTGTTAGATTGGAATCGTCCAGGATTTGGAGCGCTTAATACCGAAGCAGAACGAATATGAATCACCTCGTTACATAACTAATGAGGGATTTTATTTTAATTTTTTTTAAATTATTTCCTAGTCACTGATATGTTATGTTTGTATGTATGTTTGATATGTTACTGCAAGGAACGGAACATCACACAATTTTTTGAGTATTTCATTTGGATGTAATTTTTAGATCATTAAACAAAACTTACATACTTATGTCATTGTCGCATCAAAAAATAAATATCGTTCCGACTTGATCCATTCACGTTAGCACAATATCCATTGACGTTCATTTCGGAACGGCTATCAAAGACGCGCGAGTACCTACATGAGCAATCTGTAGTGCGTTCCGATTTGCCCATGATCGCTCCGCTCACAGTCGCAAATCGGATCGCACGGCTAGTAACGTAGTCAGTTCAGCGCCATCTACAGAGTTCTTGGAAATTACTTTTTTTTCTTAATAGTCAAAAAGAAAACCTCCTATTAAACTTTGAAACTATACCTTTCTTTGGAGGTTACTTGGAGCGTGTAGGTTTACGTACTGATGGAAAAAGCTATATGGAAAAGGTCAGCGAACCTAGTGGGTCATTCACATTTCTTTTATGTAAGCTGTATTAAATAGGTACTATATAGCGTCCCACTGCAGGAGACAATCCTTCAATCAGAGAGAGAGTATGGGCTTATTTAACACGCGTGCCCCTCGCGGATTGGCAATTTCAAACGCTAAGTGAACACCTCAGACCCTCAGGTTTCCTCGCGATATTTTCCTTCGCCGTTAGTTGAGGTATTTTTAATATAACTTCACAAAAAAAGTCATTGGCCGGGATTCGAACCCACGACCTCCCGAATGTCAGGCCAGCGTTCTTTGGCTCCGCTAACACCGCTGTACATTAACTTAACTAAATTCATAGATTTCCTGTAGGTTACTTGGAAAAAATTAAAGTAACCTACAGCTATAAGGTTACTGAGAAAAAGACTAAAACTTCTGAAGAGTGAAAAAACTGACAACTCAAATCGAGCTTTGGAAGAAATAAAAAGGAAGTGTCCTCATAATTTTCCTAATCTCAGGCCATTGTGCTACGTATGATTTATGTCCCATGACGTCACAGTCGCCATTGCTCCGGATTGTTCCTTAAGAGTTCGAAATTTAAGTAGAAAGGGATAATACCATTTTAATGTACCTATGTATAGGTACTTTGTTACTTTTGTAAAATAAATTGTCTCAATTAGTTTTCAATGACAATTTACTTACCACTTGTTTCTGAATTAAGATAGATATATCTATAGAGAACACTTTGTTGCACAACCACGAGAAAGAATTGCAAATAGTTTCTAATATCAAATTAGTGGTATACAATTGGTGGTCTTATCTTAGAATTTCATTTAGAAAATACTTATGCTTCGCTATGTCTTTTCAGGATCCTCGAAAAACGACTGAGTACTAAGTGACATTCTCATATCAGAAACCGGTGGTTAGGTTAGGTTATTGAGCCACTAAGCCAATGAGGAAACTCAATAAATGAACAAACCAATGAATGAACATCATTCACAGCATACTAAACTTTCGAGTTAGAATACCATATGTGCTTGTAAAGAAACAAAGACATAATTTACATTAAGTAGCTTATATTAATAAATTTTTCACTTCTCATGCTCTAAAAGTTCGTCTTTATGTCGTGCGTAGGCGACATAAAGTCGCTTTTTATGCTCTAGAGCATAAAGTAAAATCTTCGTCGAAGACCAAGGCAATCGCTGCAACAGCCACACGAACATCTTTAACTTCATACAACAACCTCTTTATTTTATTTCGTTTCGTTCGTATTCTAAGACCAAGGCAAAGATACCAACAGCCAAAGTACACAATAAAACTTCATGAAATAAACTTATAATTTGTATTTCGTCTCATTTATTATTTTTTATATTTGTTTATTTTTCAATTTAGTAGATCAGTATAGTATTTAAGCCATAACAACAACTTATCATAGTTATAAAAAGAAAATGTTTTTATAACTGAGCAGTATGTAACGACCTTAAGTCAGGTGTCACGTCCCTACAGAAAAAAAAAGAAAAAAAAGTTAATTGGCGGGAACCATAATTATTTTTACATGTTGCTGTTTCATTTCCTCGCAATCGAAGTGAAAAGTAGAGTGTACAACTCGTCCATAAAACTCATTTTACACTCGACTTTATATCTATCCTCGCTCGCAAGCTCGCTCGGATGGATAAACGTCTCGAGTAAAATGGTGCGTTTTATGCACTTGTTGTACAATCTACTATTTGCTCCCTTATGATACAATCTAGTATTATTGCACTTGTTACTTGAACAAGACATAAAGTATGAAAGTTTCAATGAAAAAGTACAATGAGCAGCCTTAAGCTTATATGCTTTTAAGTAAGTTTGTATGTAGAAGGTAATCTCCAAAAGTAGGTACTTATCCGATTTCAAAAAGTACATTCACCAGTATTTAGAATGGATCTTCAGGGTGGATACAGGCTAATCCGTTAACCATTAACGTAGTTGTGGGCACTAAAGGGCACTGCTCACGTCTGATAATGTTAGAAACCCAAAACCGAGTGTTTTTATTCCTCTTTCGTGGAGTAACGGACCGATTCCATTTCTAAGATTCCGTACCTTAAAAAATCCGACCAAGTGCGAGTCGGACTCGCGCAAGAAGGGGACCGTACCATGATCTATACGGCATTTGAATATTTGAAGTGTCTGCGTGTTGCCACTATTAATATCGAGAAAAACGGCAAAAAAAAATCACGTTTGTTGTATGGGAGCCCCCCTGAAATATTTATTTCATTCTGTTTTTAGTATTTTTTGTTATAGCGGCAACAGAATACTTCATCTGTCTAGCTGCCACAGTTCATGAGATACAGCCTGGTGATAGACCGACAGACAGACAGTGGAGTCTTAGTAATAGGGTATCTTACCCTTTTGGTGCGGAACATTAACAGAATTAAAATGTTGTACGTCCGTTGGTCCCTCCATCTGTCAAGACAAGACCCTTTTTCTCAAGAACCGATAATGCGATCAAATTAATATTAAATTCTGAAAGCTTGATGTTTGATGAAGGTGCAAAATCCATCCAATCCTAAGGCAGGGCACAGGCCTTCTCTAAGAGAGAGAGAGAGAGAGAGAGAGAAAGGGAGAGAGAGTATGCGCTTAATCACCACGCGTGCCCACCGTGGAATGAGAATTTCAAGCGCTGAGGTATGTCAACACCTCAGACACTCAGGTTTCATATCGATATTTTCCTTTATCTAAAGGTGAACCGCTGTAGCTGTTAAAACCCGGTAATTTATAGTTATTTCAGATTAAAAAAAACAATTACAAACTAATCGTTGTAGACATACATTTGCACTTAGAGAAGTGTTTTAAAGTTGCCCGTAATGTATGATACTGAGTAAAGCGCCGATTTTAGTCTGATGTAGGTTTGACAAAGATTATAATAAGCATACCAAATTAGAACGCTTTCTCATTATTCAATTCGATTTTTTTTTAATATTCACAATTTTTTGTTACTGTGAAAAGCATAGTCTTAATAAGTACCTACGTACCAGTCTTATTACAAATAGGCCATTTCCTCCAAAGAACCTAAAGTATTGGAGACGGTACCTACTACTTCCGATAGCGGAACGTAATCTCACCACTGGATGGAAACTTTTGCTTGGAACTTTAAGCTAAAAGAACGTCTAATTGCTTAGCTTGCTTGCCAGCTTGCTAATCACCCGGTAGACTCAGGAAGACAAAAGGAGTACTAAGCAATTAAAATTTTAATTAAATAAACCGACTTCAAAATATTCAAACAGCACTAAAAAGTTAGAAATCATTTAAAAGAATACCATTAAATTACAAGCACGTATAGATGTAAGTATTGTAGAAGTATAATTTGGAGTCGATGACCAAAATATATGTGCTGGTCATGAAACAGGGCAACGACTACTAATTACACTTCTGATAATACCTACATTTGTATACGTACTTCTATTTTAATGGTATTCTTTTAAATTATTTGTAACGTTTTAGTGTTGTAGTTTTCTAACTCGGTTTTTATTTTTTATTTCAATTTTTTTTATTTTTGTTATTAGTGGGGATGTCGAGAAGGCGACTAAGGAAATCAATTACCAGGAGACGGGCAGCAGCGTCTTCCTGAGATTCCAACCGTATTCTGCGATCGCCAACCCGCCTGCCAAGCGTGGCGATTATGGCAAAACCCTTCATGGTTAAAAACCATGTCCTATGTCCTGCAGTGGGCGTCAAATGGCTGATCATGATGATGATGATTAGTGGGGAGCGGGAGAAATAAATCAAGTCCCTTGTAACCATAATTTACCCCACTAAGTTATTTGGTTCAATATTGAAGGTTCTCCATCTCCAAAAGTCTTTATAAGAACATCTTTTAGAACAGAAATTACCCTGGGACTATTTTTACGCCATATTAGACATATGCATATTACTAAAGAATGGGCCCCATTAGGCCTTAATTACTGCTATCCATGTCTGGAAGTCTTTATCAGATCTTTGAAAAATTAAAATGCGACCAATGGGTTATATCTATTCGAACAAAAAAATGATTGTCAAAATCGGTTAAGATTTGGCAAAGTTATGAAGGAACATAGCCAAAAAAAATATAAAAAAATATATATATACTGCTACGTCTACTTAGGACAAACAGTCCAACTAGGCCGGTCCAGCTTCGTGAAAGAGGTCAATCGTCGAATCCAACTCGGCTGGGCAGCATTCGGGAAACTTAGAAAAGTCTTTTCGTCTAATATACCTCAATCGCTCAAGACAAAATTATACAACCAATGTCTGTTACCAGTATGACTTATGGCACTGAAACGTGGTCTCTCACTATGGGCCTCATAAGAAGGCTCAACGTCACGCAACGAGCTATGGAAAGGGCTATGCTCGGAATTTCTCTACGAGATCGAATCAGAAATGATGAGATCCGTAGACGAATGAAAGTCGTCGACATAGCCCTGCGGATTAGTAAGTTGAAGTGGCAGTGGGCGGGGCACATAGCACGCAGAACTGATGGCCGATGGGGCCGAAAAGTTCTCGAATGGAGACCACATATCGGCAAGCGCAGCGTAAAACGACCAGCCACAAGATAGACAGATGACCTTATCCAAGTGGCAGGAAGGCGCTGAATGCAGGCCGCTTCCAACCGGTCTTTTTGGAAATCCATGAAGGAGGCCCATGTCCAGCAGTGGACTTCTTGTGGCTGAATGATGATGACGATATATATACGCGTTAAATTAGGAATTAGAACAATTCTTCGAGATATTAGTAACTCGGGTTCTTCTGCGGATCTCCTTGTTTCTTATTCGATCACGCAGTGAAACTCCTATTGCCCTTAGGCTATCGAGAAATAATAAGAAAATACCTAATAACCTACATTCCGTGTGGCGCCGGATTAAGAATTCTCATTCACACTCCATTTACTTCCGTGGATGTCGTAGAAGGCGACTAAGGAAATAAATTACCAAGAAATGGGCAGCAGCGTCTTCCTGAGATTCCAACCACATACTGTGATCGCTAATCCGCCTGCCAAGCGTGGCGATTATGGCAAAACCCTTCATGGTTAGAAAACCTTGAGGGAGGCCTGCAGTGGGCGTCAAACGGCTGATGATGATGATGATGTTGTATAACCCACATATGTCCCACTGCAGGGCATAGGGCTTCATTCTAGGAGAGAGCATGGGCTTAATTACCACGCGTGCCCAACGCGGCTTGGCAATTTTAAGGTGTGTGAATACCTCAGGCGCTCAAGTTTTCTCACTATGTTTTCCTTCACGGTTAGGGGGCCACCACAACTTCTTGTACACGTAACTTAGAAAACAAAGTCATTGGTACATTGGATTCGAACCCACGTCCTCCCGAATATGAGGCCGGCGTTCTACAGCTGCGCTAGCACTGGTGCCTAAGTGTTGACTTGGTACGTATACTATTTGCGGTGTTGTTACACATTTTTAACCGACTTCAGAAAAAGGAGGAGGCTATCAATTCGTCCGTACCAATATTTTTTTTATTCATGTTCAGCGACCATTCTTTACCACGTTTTGATTTCATTAATTTGTTTTTATTAGAAAGGGGGTATCTACGGTGTAGTCGCATATAAATTTTGTTTGGTCTGTATATATATAATGAGATTTATAAGAAACTTATCGAATTCTACTTTTTAATCCGTGTTTTTCTTTAAGTTAGCCAACTTGCGTTACAACTGAGTAAACTAATTTAATAGTTTGACAAAAATATCCTTTGAGTTTTCAATGCGCTCTGAAGTTCCGATAAATTTAATGCTATTTCTTACAACTTTACTAAGTCGTTATTTCTGACTTATTTTGAACACAATGGCGTCGAGAGTAGTGGGGCAGGACGAATAATAATAAAAATCGAAAAAAAAACTTAGGGTCGAGCGTCTTACGGTGGGCGCCGGCTAACTCAATTGTTCTTACACTTGTTTAATTTACGCATATCATTAACATAACCTTTAACATAATAAAAAACATTTACCGTGTAGTTTCCTATTGAATTTGGATTCACAGTTTCGAATCGAGCATTGGATATCACGAAAATTTCCAAATAAGTTATACAATTACTGTTAATTTATTTATAATATTTCAGAATTAATAATTCTTTGTAATAATGAATAGAATATTCCCTCATAATATTGCTAACAATTTGAAAATCACGCTGAAGTAACTATAACCCACCTCTAATTTAGGTTTTAAATCAATTTAATATGTTACTAAGTCATAACTAATCTCTCCAAGAAAAGAGCTTAGTAAGTGGAAACTGTTCCCTTACGTGCACAGGTAGAGATCCACTGAACTTTAATAAGACCAGCTGACCCATTACTGCCAGCACGCTGCAATTCATGACAATTTCCGCAAGATATTCCTATTGTTCCTCCCAAGAAACTTAGCGGAGCTTTAAACTGAGCGTCTTTGGACAGAAGTTGTGAATAGTCCTCCTTACAGACCTCGCGGCTATATTTGACTGCAACTAGGGTAGATCATCTTCAGCGAATGCTCGTCTACTACTGACACAAGCTCAGGGCATGCCGAAAAGACGTGCTTACCATAGAGGGATTACGTAATCACCAAGGTGGGCAGGCGGGTTGGTGCACGCAGTACATGTTTACTCTAGTACACAAGAAGTTCACCATCTGAATGGGCACCACCATCTTCTAGATTTCAATTATTAGCTTTTACGTCACCCAAGGAATGAGTCGGGATGGTCGTATTCTTATACAATGAATGACATAAAAAATATATTTGTATATTTTTTATTTGATAAAGTATTGTGTACCTACCTATTTGATAAGATTTACAACATACATCCATTCCATACCCCCACACGACATTTACACTGCAAAGGCTGCAAATGACAAGGTTTAGACCAGATTAATGGTCTTTACATTATAAAAATGGATGAAAAGTCTTAGATTGCAGCTTTAGAAACAAACAACCACCTCAAAGATTATTTTTGTAAAAAGATACTCAAAATTTCTGGACTATCCATATAAGATGGGATAGACCAGAACACACATACTCACAAAAAAAATAGATAGACAGACAGAAAATACTTCATACAAAAGGAAAAAACAAAGGAAAATACAGAACTGATATAGAACTACTGAGAGCGGAAGATGAAGATGACCAGTGACTTATAAAGAAATATTTGCATCAAAGTATGAATGGGTTGGTACTTTAGTTAATAGATTAGGTAGATCGTCGGGCTGACGCTAATTAGAAAATATTTTAAGATCGAATGACTGCGATAGCTGATAAACCCAAAAAAGTAAATAGAAATTAAGGACCTCAAAAACCGTCAAAAACGGCCAATTCGACTCGCGACGTTTATAGCGTACCAGTGACGAGGTTTTCGCTCTGAGTTAAATTTTTGAGCAGCTTTTAGGAACTTAATGAAGTAGTTTACGCCATTTCATTTGTGGTCGCGGTCGACGCTTAATGCGGCCCCTCGAGGAGCAATTCCCATACAAACATAGTTTGGATTTTACTTAAAAACATGCCGGGATTGCAATGAAACAAGGTTTCACAAATCGAGGTTAGATCTGTTGAGTTATGGAGTGAGTAGCGCAATATTTAGTGATTAGGTTGCACAATAACAATAATAAATACAAGTAAATTAATACGATTCATGTCATTATATTACCTTTCAGTAAAAGCGTCAATCATAAAGTGAAGTATAAAAAGAACACATCATTCGTTTATATATTAACGTCAGTACAAGAACAGCCAGCAAGAAACTCTGCATTTGATACAAACCTCAACACGCCTCCTCAAAAGCAAAGTTTATTGCCTCAAACAAATTAATAACTCCTATACTATAAAAAGGAGAAATGCACATAAATAAACAAAACAAATGATAACTCATCAGCTAGAGCAATAGCGGTATAGACTAGCAAGGTCTGAGACCTAGGCCGGCTATACAGCTGTCATGCTTGATACTAGGCAGTGGTTTCGTCAACACATCCGCCAGCATTGATTCCGTGGGTACATGTCCCAACAATATGCCTTTGTTGTCTTTTAAAACCCCCCTTATAAAATGGTACTTGATATCAATATGTTTGCTCCTACCATGAAGGACGGGGTCCTGTGCGAGAAAGATGGCAGATTGACTATCAGTATTAAGAGAAATAGTGGCATACCCTGTTAGATTCATCTCGGTCAGCAGACTTTGAAGATATAAACCTTCCTTCAATGCCTCCGAAAGGCTAACATACTCGGCTTCACAGCTAGAGGTTGCTACTGTCCTCTGTTTCCTAGATGACCAAGAAATACTAGCGCCTCCTAAAATAAAAGAGTAACCTGAATAAGATTTTCGATCTATTGGGCAACTGCCCCAATCTGCATCACAGTAGCCTTGAACAGACTTGCCAGTCTTGTTATACATAAGGCCATAGTTTGCTGTGCCTTTAAGATACCGTAAGACCCTTTTTGCGGCCTTCCAATGGCTCTGATTGGGATTACTTACGAATTGAGCAAGTTAGATCACAGTATTCGTAATATCCGGCCTTGTTGCTACGGATAAGTACATTAGGGAGCCTATTAGCTCACGGTATGGCCATTTTTCATTAGTTTCGCCGTTCACGGTTTCATTTGAAAATGAGTATGATAATTCACTCGGAGTTTTGCAAGGATTACAAATATTTAAGTTAAATTTTTCCAAAATAGTTTTGACGTAACCTTCCTGTGACAACGTAATGCCATTTTCATTTTTCCGTATGTCAATTCCCAAAAAGTATTTAGCCATTCCATAATCTTTGAGATCAAACTCCATTCTTAGCTCGTCTTTAAATCTGTTTATACGATCTTCACACTTCGAGGCAATCAATATATCGTCAACAAAGACAAGAACAAATAAATGCTCGTCTTCTTGATTTCTCATATAGAGACATGGCTCGTTAATGCTCTGTATTAGTCCCAAGTCTTTTAACTTCTTATCTAATCGTATGTTCCACTGCCGTCCTGCCTGTTTTAACCCGTATAAAGATTTCTTTAATAGACATGTGTCACCACCAATCTCCAAACTCTGCAGCATTTCTTTCGCATTTTTAACTACCAAGGGATCTTCTTCACTATTATGCGCCAGCTTAAACACACATTCCTTCAGCAGGCGAGGTATACGCATATAAATATCCTCATCGAGGTATCCATTTAAGTATGCAGTATTAATATCCACTTGATGTATCTCCAGGTCCATCTCTACAGCAACTGCCATCATCAGTCGTACCGTTTCTAATCTAGCAACGGGCGCAAACGTTTTATCATAATCCACTCCAAAACGTTGACTGAATCCTTGTGCCACTAATCTAGCCTTCTTCTTAGTCGTCTTATCTACGTTAAGTTTAGTGGTCAGTACGTACCTACAGCCAACGACGTTCGTGTTTGGTGGCGTTTTAACTATAATCCAAGTGCCCTTTTGCACTAGGCTCCTTATTTCGGACAATATTGCGTCCTCCCATTCAGGCCTTTCTTCCCCACGTAAGGCTTCATCCAATGATATCTCCGGAGCTATACCTGCAAACTCAATACAATCCCTGAAATCATCCGTTATATCTTCTTCGTCATGTTCCCTATTACATTCTCTCACATCCGTGTATTTGTAGACCTTTTTAGGTCTTCCTGGTTGACCAGTGCGTAGAATTTTTGGCCTTCCAGGTCCTCTCTTTAAAACTACCTCTCGTGCTTGGTCAGAATCTAGCTCCACAATATCTTGAGTTAAGATTTCAAGGTCTCGTTCTTCTTCTACAGTTTCAATTGTAATTGGCAATTGTTCAGTGTTACTATCTTCTGGAAATTCTATAGTATCATCGATTCTCTGGATATCATCTCCTCCTTCTTTGGTTTCTTTAGCAAGAACAATCTCCACCGATGATTGGTTTTGACCGATTCTTTTATCATCATGACTATTGGCAACATTCCCAGAATGAATAATCTCTATAAAATCCTTTTCTTCGTACAGTGGGTTTGTTACTAACTCTGTGGATATATTTTCACTAAATTTGATATCCCTAGAGATTATGAATTTTCTTTTCTCAGGTATCCAAACCCTAAATCCTTTAGATGTCTTTGGATATCCGGTGAATACTCCTGCCATTCCACGGGCCTCAAATTTATCTATATTTGGAGTTTTATCCAAAATGTGTACCTTTTCCCCAAATTTACGCAAATAATGCAGTCTCACTGGTTTTTCACACCATTTCTCATAAGGAATATCACCTTTCAAACTAGAAGTTGGGCAGCGGTTCCTAACATAACATGCCGTATCTATAGCTTCGGCCCAAAAACCTATACACAACTCACTGTTTAAAAGCATGCATCTAGCCATCTCAACTAATGTGCGGTTCATTCTTTCTGCAATTCCGTTTTGTTGTGGGGTACGGGGTACAGTCAGTCTTCGCTGTATTCCCTCCTTACGTAAGAATTCATCGAATTCTGCATTGCAATATTCACCGCCATTATCCGACTGAAAAAATTTAATGCTTGACCCTGTGTAGTTCTCAGCATAATTTTTGTAAAGTTTAAATGCTTCTAAAGCCTTATTTTTAGTCTTCAAAAAGAAAACTTCGCACCAACGTGTACAGTCGTCAATAAAAGTAATAAAATATTTAGCACCGGATTTTGACTCGCATCGCATTGGCCCTACTATATCGGAATAAACAATATGCAGTTTTTCTTTACATGGACCGTTTGACTCTGGAAACGGCATCACAGACATTTTACCTCTAGCACAAACATCACAGTCTCGTAACATGCTAGTACTAATCTCATTTCCATTAAGATCACGGCCTGCCTTCCTTAACAGTTTGACGACATCTTTTGCATTAAGATGCCCCAAACGCTCATGCCAAAGACGCAAGTCTGCGTTGCAATCTGTAACTGCACTTGCAGATTCGCATTCTTGTAGACAGTATAGATTGCCTGTTCGGTGTGCAATCAGCCTAACCTTACCATTTGTATCAACTACCTCGGCCACATTACGCGAAAAGTTCACATCGTAGCCATTATCTGTAACTTTTGCCACCGATATTAAGTTAGTTCTTAAGTCTGGTACATAAAGCGTGTCTTTAAACTCAAGAGGTTGTACCGAGCCATCTGTTAATCCCGACAGTCTAACCGACCCCTTACCCTGGACCTCGGCGCTCATGTTAGTAGCCAACCTCAGTTTACCTTTATACTCTTCAATTGTACCTCCAAATAAATTAACATCGTTGCATAAGTGGGATGTACACCCAGAATCAAGCACCCAATTTCGTTTCAAATTATCAACAACATTACATTCCTGTAAACCTGAAACATTTAAACATATTAAACCTTCATCTACATTATTGCTATGATGTTTTGGCTTCGGATTAGCTTCCCTACAATCTGCGGCTTTGTGTCCGACACGATTACAACGAAAACATGTCAATACTCTCCTTTCAACTGTATCAGTTCCTTCGTTGTTAGAAAATCTATTAAATTGTGACTGCCCTGATGTTCCTCTAACTATCATATTAGCTCGCCAGTTGTTTGAAAATTTCTTCTTTCCACGTACAAACATTACATCGTTCTCAGTATCATTTACATTTCTAGATTCGTATTCTTCCAAAATTTTGATTTTAAGTATCTCTGGCTTCGGTAAATCATCACGGCATTCAATAGCACATCGAAAATTTGAAAAACTTGCCGGCAAAGTATACAATAACATTATTGACAGAAGATCATTATGAATCTTTATGTCCATGGACTCTAGTTTATCCACTGCATCAAAGAATGTACCAATTTCTTCACGAATGTCCCCAGAATCACTCATCTTGTGTATCAGGAGACGTTTCAATAGCATGGCCTTTCTAGCGGGTCCACGAGAAGCATAAATTGACTCCAGTCGTAACCATACTTCTCTCGAAGTCTTACAATCGCGTATATGACGGAGTTCCGTCGGGCTAATGCATAGTATCAAATCAGCTCTCGCTTTAGCGTCTTCAGACTCCCATTTATCTAAATTAGTCGTATCAGTCCCAGCAGGCTTAGGTGCCTTACCATTTATATATTTCCAGAGGTCATTTTTAATTAGAATAGCTTCCGCTTGTAATTTCCAACTTTCATAATTTTCCTTAGTCAAGGAATCAATCCGTACAGTGCTCATTCTGATTAAATTGAAGTAAGTGTACTCACAGAATAATCTCTAAGGTCTCCTCAAGTTTATTTGAGCACTTGTGCAACCTACCCTGGGCCCATAACCATTGTTGAGTTATGGAGTGAGTAGCGCAATATTTAGTGATTAGGTTGCACAATAACAATAATAAATACAAGTAAATTAATACGATTCATGTCATTATATTACCTTTCAGTAAAAGCGTCAATCATAAAGTGAAGTATAAAAAGAACACATCATTCGTTTATATATTAACGTCAGTACAAGAACAGCCAGCAAGAAACTCTGCATTTGATACAAACCTCAACAAGATCGTGCTTAGAACTGGAATAAACTTATCAAAAATAAATTATAGCCTTATGAATAATGTCTATGAAAAGGCATATGAGGCTATAGTTTCTTTTTATTCTATTATTATTATAACTGAAAAGTTATAAGCACGAGCAGACCTTGATTTGTATCCTCTACAAATCGTTTAAAACCAAACTGCGTTTGCATAGGAATTGCTCCTTGAGAGACCGCCTTAAGATCGTTTTAAACGTTATAAACTCCTGGTTTCAAAACAAGTTATTTGTGTTAAAATACATTAAAATAAAACTGAATATAAGAAAAACTAAATTGGAGACTGCTAAAAAGTTAAGTGGTGTTTCTTGGCAATCTTGAATTGAATTATAAGATTTTTATCGAAGTATGAAGGAGCGTCGGGGGAGTTAGGGAGATTCAGCCGCGTGACAAAACCTTAGCGTACACCTACCGCTCCGGGAGGGGTAGATATATTTCTTATGCTCGAAACTAATACAACTATTCGTAAAATTTACAAAACAAACTTACAAAAAATGTTTGGTATTTACTCGGTACTTATATAGTTTTAAAAACCTATTTAGAGGCTAAAAATTCCACCCATGCCGGGACTTGAACCCGCGACCTCTGGCTCACCGTGCCAGCGCTCTCCCAACTGAGCTAATGGATAAGTGCAAGCATCGATAAAAATTTCGTCTCCGTCACACATGCCACAAAAATGGTGTGAAAGAGAGACCAAACTTCTTAAGCAAAGCCTATATCAAATCCTATTTCGCTATCGCTACTGTTCCTAAGAACTCTACTGAAGTAGACAGCGCATATAATCCGCCCTAATCGCTTATCTTTCAATTGACAATGCCTGGTTTGAATTTCTAATAAGGCTATTCTGGAACTTACGTGCTATAGCAGCTATCCCTGCAAGTAAACATAGCATTCATAAAATGCCAATGGAAATTAAAACCAACTTAAACTTTAATTTTGTATGAAATATCAATTCTACGTTTCTTCTCTCTAGGGTTCAGTAGTCCGACAAGGAACCCTTATAGTTTCGCCATATCCGTCTGTCTGTCTGTCTGTCCGTCCGCGGCCTAGCGCAAAGACCGGTGGTACTAGAAAGCTGTAATTTGGTGTGTGTATACATATTTATCACGCCAACAAAGTAAAACAATAAAATGTTGGAAATTTTTTTTTTTACTGTATCACTTATCTTGGCCCTAAACTAGGACACCTGTGATATGGTGACCAGACAAGGACAAACTTGTAAAAACACGGAGATTGAGGCCATAGATTCAAAGTTTAGTAGATAAGAAAGAGAGTAAAAGATTAACACCGTTTTATCTATTTTCTAACAATGATCATGTTCAAACCTGGAACCTCAAACCATCACTTCGCATTTCACAGAAGGTCAGCACATTTGTCCGACACCTAAGTACCTAACAAACAATTGGTGTATGTATTAACAAGCAGTTCCTACACGAGAAACTTCATAAACAATGCAGGAACCAACCCAAAACATTCCTTATTGTCAAGACACCTAAGGGGTTGTCCTAAATAGAAAGCGACGCGATGCGAGCGACCGACCACTCAAGCGAGCGAGCGATGGAAATGTCTTTTTAGAGTTTCGTACCTACCCAAGAGGTGCCAACGGGAACCTATTACTACTACTACAACGTTTGTCCACTTATATGTATAACATATACACGCTGTAATCTGGGCGGTTTGAGAGCCGCAGTTCTGTAATTAGTAATTAAACATGCTACCTATTTGGACTATTACTTTTAAGTAGGTGTAGAAGGAAAATAAAGAAAAAAAATGGGTTGAGAAATCTTGTTTCGAAAATGTCACAAAAAAATAGTATAGCCAAAAATTAGTATTAGTAAATTACTATTAGAACAATGACCCGCGTGGTTGACAACTAATGGTTCTCACAGATTCGAGTTTGTATCGAGATATTTTTTGAGAACCCAAATAAATTGTCTTTGGATCTTTTACAGAATATGTTATTATAGCTCAACGTTTCATCGTGAGCGTAGCTCAACAAATAGATTAAAAAAATTAATACGTTATTATACGAGTATCAAACTTGGTGTGGTTACAGAGCATTCCTTAAAATAAAACAACAAATAAACCGATCAAGTATGAGTTGTACTCCTACGTATCTCTAATGGTCTCCAACTAAATAAAAAAAAATACACATTATTCCCCAACAGGTAATATTCCATAAAATATTGTTAAGTAGTTTCTCTCCTATCCCACTTCTGGACAAAGGCCTCCCCTTCCAACAACGTGAAATAGTGCAAATTAATGTGAGACATTGGACGAGACTAGCAAAGGACCAGATGGGTTGGCATGAAAGAGAAGGCGCCTATGTCTAAAAGTTCGCTGTTTTCATGGGCTAATTTGATAGATATACGTGAAATGATGTGACGTTAATGAAGTGAACGAATCCGTGCAGAGGTTACGGCGTAAGCAAGCGAACTTTGTCGACTTCGTTCTTACTACACTATGGAGGTCAGTAAAGCCAACGCAAACACGGGCCTTTGATAGCCATCCGCCGTATAAGGTGTCATCGTTTGGTTGATTCATATACAGCATATCATATCCGATCCGTGTGGCGCCAGATTAAGAATAGCGTCACTCCATTTCCTTCCGTGGATGTCGTAGAAGGCGAGTAAGGAAATTAATTACCAGCAGACAGGCAGCAGCGTCTTCCTCAGATTCCAACCGCATACTGCGATCGCCAACCCGCCTGCCAAGCGTGGCGATTATAGAAAACCACGAAGGAGGCCTATGTCCTGCTCATGATGATGATGATGATGATATGCAGCATGAAGTCAATACAAATCAAAGGCTGTCAAGTCAAATGCATAGTATTAAGTCCGCCGCATTCTACGATTTCTTTAAGTGCAAATAAAGTATCAATAATAATAATAATATGATGTAAGTACTCGCATTTCCATCGCTGGCGTCGTCGCTCGCCCGCTTACGCTGAATTATATTAGGACGATCCCTAAGAACGGACGAACTTACACCATATGGACTTCATTCGACTCCGTCCCACTTGTACCATTGAACAGTACCATTGATGGTACAACTAGGTGGCTCAGTTTGATGTCACTTCTACATGATCTACGAGACTATGCCGTCGGCTTATTGCAAGAACTCATTAACCGACATATTCACTATTGGGAGGAAAACTACTTTTTAGTTCGTGTTAGTTAATGGTTCGTGTTAGTTAGCTTTTTCTTGTCTCTTCTCACCCGATACAAACACACTCGCGCGATGCCGCGAATTACGTATTCAAGGGAACTTCACTATCGTCCATATTGTGTTTGTGAATGGGATTGAAAGTGTGGTGAAGGTATGTAAGAGAAGGCTAGAAGATGTTTGATAGGTAGTGCCCAGCTATAATATTGGTTTAATTTATGAAAATAAAAGAAATAAATATTAGGTACATATTAGTACAATCGATAGATGAACCTTCAAATGCGTGCACTGTACTCAGTTACGTTACTGGTGACTTTGCAATTAAAATTTGAACTATAATATGTTGCTGACCATACTACCTATGCGACACAGTGAAACGAACAAAAACGAGGGCCTTCGGTCGCCTTTCATCGTAGACGATGCCGATCGGTGAAATGCTTCATTCACATTAGGTGTCGGTCTGTATCTTCGCAGCAGACTAGGTCCAGAGAGTGTTGATACGCCTTGTATCAGCGTGACATTAAGTACTAAGTAAAAATGGCAGTCGGCAAGTTTATTGGGCCTGGCTAGATCGTAATTGGCGTCTGGTCATATTATGAAGAGACGTGAATGCATGCAATAATAATGCCCAGGACCTGCAGTTCGTGGCTTGCTGTGACAGTTTAATGTGCATTGCGGAAGTTTGTATGCATATGGACTGAAGCCGAATTAATTTAAATATACGTTATTTATAGATATAATATAAGTAACTGATATAAAGATAAGTGTAATAGTATTAAGGTTTTTTATTTTCAATAAATAAAAAAAAGTTGGGTTACATATTACATGAGCACACACCCACTAAGCGACGGCTCTCTTGATCTAGATATTTAAGTCGTGGAAACCTATAATTCGTTTTTTAAGTGATCACTTTAAATGCTAACGTAATTTGTTATACTGGTTGGTTTTCCTAATAAATAAAATAAAAAAATAAATGATAAATTTACATAAGTTACTTCGAAACTACTATCAACGGAGTGTAACCAAATACCTACCTACTTATACCTACATCTAAAAATGGGTCGTTCTACTCGTTCATACAAAAAACGTTTATTTCGGGGAGACCTCAAAATAAGAAACTGTGATAAAAAATAACCAACAACCCGACTAAACATTAACTTTTAAACAGGCGGGACCAACCATTAGGTAATTGGCAAAGAAATAACATTGTTGAATATCAAAGAAATAACATTGTTGAATATGGGTCCCGTCTGCTTATTAGTTAATGCTCAGCAGTCGGATTGTTTTATTTTTGTCTTAGTTATTATTGTTATTGTTTGTTTTATGTTGATTTCGTATAAGCTATGACACTCGTGTAAATATGACGAATCGATTAAGATCTTATTTATCAAACTCTGACCATTAGTTAAGACGTTATGAGGGAACATAGAATCGGACATACTTACATACATACGAGCCAAACACATTACCCTCCTTTTGGGTTCCGACGCAGTTGGGTAAAAATATCAGCTATTCCATACTAGAGCTACCACCTGCGGCGTCAATATGTGGAACAGCCAAGTTTTCGTATGTATTTGGTGATTTTATTATAATATTGCAAAAGCTTCCGAGTCCATTGCCCAGTGGGTAGAGCAATGGACTCGGAAGCGGGAGATCCAGGTTTGATTCCCAGTGCGGGCATGTACCTATGACTTTGTTTTCTGAGTAATGTACATTTGTAACGTTATAGTAGCAATAACACTGAATACCATCGTGAGGAAACCTGAGTGTCTGAGCTATTCGCATACCTCAGCGCTTGAAATTGCCAATTCACGGTGGGCACGCGTGGTGATTAAGCCTGTACTCTCTCCCTGAGAGAAGGCCTGTGCAGTACAGTGGGACGTATATAGGCTGCCTAAAAATACAAGTATATAGGCTGCCCATACAATAGACATAATTTTTTTGCCGTTTTTTGCTTGATATTAATAACGGCCACCGGCACACGCTTGAAATATTCAAATTTTGTAAAGATAATGGAACCCTTTGTGCGCGAGTCCAACTCGCACTTGGCCGGTTTTTTAAATTGGCTCCAAACCAAATATAACCATGCATTCTGTCATAAAATTTCACATGAGTGGTGGTAGCGGACCGGTAAAACGCTGGCTTCTCATTCGGGAGGTCGTGTGTTCGAATTCCGGCATGTACCAATGACTTTGTTTTGTAAGTCATGTAAATTTGTGAAGTTATATCAGCACTACCACTCGATGACGATAGATGAAAACATCGTGAGGAAACCCTAGTGCTGAGATATTATATTTACATACGAGGCTAAGTGCGGAAATCTCCAGTTGAAATAGAACTAGAACTGAACCTTCATATATTTGGTGCTAAATTCCAATTTTTATCAACATTAAAATTCGTCTAAATTTCATAGCAGAGTGTCAAGCACACAGTTGCAGTTCAGTCTAACTTTTCAAATTCTATTTTGTAGTCGCATGTTTCCAGAATTGTAATTTGGAACTGTCAGGTTAAGTTATTTTCTGCGAAACCTGTCACGATTGTTACGTTTAAACCCTTTCATGCAAACCACTTCAACAGACAATGTTGGCATCTCATAAATGCAAAAGTCATGTTACCACGCAACTAATAACTAGGCGAGTCTGACTAAGTTCCCGGCACCGCCGCCATTTGTCCGTACTTCCGTGCCTCGACCGGAACACAGATATTACGTGCCTAATTAATCTTCGGACTATTTCTGTCCTCTACGCTTTTAGAGGATCGTTTGGCGTGATTTGGTGCAGGCTTTGCGAGAAGGTGCAATGAGTTTTGTTTTAGCTAAAGTCTTCTGAAAATTCCACGTCGATAACCAACGGTTCTCGAAGTTATATGCCTAACTCCACTCGTCGTGGAGAAAAGTGAAGTTTTAACCACTCATATTTCTTAATTGCACCGACTACCCGTCTCTAACTTCTTTCTTGTCTCCGTCTATGGTTACCTGGAAGAAATTGCTTGCAGTAATAAGGCCGACAATTGTACTGCGATTTATTGAATTTCTGTTAATGTAATCTTTGTGTACAATAAAGAATATTCTATCTTTTATCTATCTATCATTTAAAAAAGTTTGTGTACATCACATAGTAGCTGCTGGAAGAACGAAAACGGAATTCAGTTTATTTAAATGCAAAAAAATAATAACTCATAACTTTTTATTGGCATGCGTATGTGTACAAGCTGTTAAATAACAATCGAGTGTATCGATAGTTTGGTAAAATAAACAATTTTTGGTAACAGCAGAAAGATGGCTTAGACTACCCTGCGCGCCGGTTAGAACTGTCTTTACACGACAAAAAATTACAAAAAAAGATAATGATATCTTTTTTTAAATTTTTTGGCGTATTTGTATTGATATAATACGGCCTACAATTATATTCAATCGATTCTTGATAATTGCGCGGCCGACATTGCTTGTCAAAGTCTTAGGATTGGTTTAGGAGTTACGAAATGGCATAGAATCGATCATGCTTACATACATACCAACGAGCTGAGTACATGAACCTTTTTTTGGTTTCCGTCGCAGTTGGATAAAAAGATCACTTCAATCATGTAATAATAATTTCCCATTTATAAATAATACTACTTAGTATAGATGTAAGCAATCGAAACAAATCGTTCTTTAAGTCACAAGACGCATTATGTATTTTCCCAATAAGTTTGGCCAGAACGAGCAATTTCCGATAACAATGTTCTAGATGCAAAGTAGCAACATTTTTATGTCCCACGTAGTAGGTAAGGTATCGGACGAACCCCGCATTCAAAGAAATGCACTAACAAGAAAGTATTGGACGAGATACGAGTCGTGGAAAATTGGTTTTCTCTTAAACAATACAATGTTTCCAACTGTTTCCATGATACGTTATGACTAGTGTAAGTTTTGGAACTAGACTTTTCGTAAGCACTTCACATTATGGAAGTAATTCTTACCAGGTCCACTCCAACCAGGCTTTCGGTCTGTCTCTCTACGCTCAAGAGCATCTGCCCACAAACTGCTATGCAGTTTGGCAGAAATAAGACTCATAGATTTTAAATAAATAAATAATAAATTCCACACAATACAATCACTTCTGTATTTATCTAAATATTTAATCAATCAATCAATCTCGACGTCATTGTGTTTATAAGTAGTTTAAGTAACAGCTTTAACATACTGAAACAAAAAAAATTTAATTGCAGCAAAAAGTTAAGGCATATTTTGGCAAAATTACTAAAATACGTAGGTACTTTCAAAATTTTAACGAAAATTATGTATCATTCATTCGTAGCAACTGAAACTTGTCAGCCTCTTAATCGTTATAACTGCAACTGCACCAACTGTCAACAGTCCGTTAACACATTTGTAATGTTTACTCGTACGTTAAGAAGATGTTAAAAGACTGTTGATAGATTTGAATTGAACCATTCTTTATTGCACTAATATTAGTATTTTCTTCCAGCTAACCTAAGTTGATGTGGAGAGCCGATAGGGTAGTGCCATAATAAAATAGTATGTTGATCGTTGCCACATGGTTGCTAAGAATAGATGACGCAGTAGGGAGATTGAATAATTTCACTACGCACGCCTAACTCCGTCATAAGATCAGCTTGTTGATACCAAACAAGTGAAGCTAATACAATGAGTGACAACACTTGTTTATTAACACAATGGATTTCTTAATAGGAAAGCGCATTAGGAGACTCGTGTGAACCGTCGTCTTCTGTATGAATATATGGAGGGACAGTCAATTATTCACTCCCAGTGGAGGCGTATCTGTTGATTGACTGCTTGTAGGCAACAACACTACGATCTTCTACCAGCGTTCTATTATTGATATTCACTAGTCACTAGTGAATATTATATTCACTACCATATTCAGGCGCTTCTTATACTACTAACTAATCCACTCACTTTTTAGTAACGTGAACTGGGCCTTACTTCGTAGTTAGCGAGCTCTTGGCTTTGTAAAATATAGATTGGCATTCCCAAAAAAATATTCTTGCTTTTGTGTTTTGACCCGATGGTTTGATGACATTATTAATTATAGTCTTTTTGTTGCACCAACCCGTGCTGAGGACAATTTTTAAAACCTATTTACGTAATACAGAGAAGTTCGTAAAGAGGCTCGTAATTTCGCCGACGCCTGCACTTTCCCAGTAGCTCAGTTGGGAGAGCGCTGGCACGGGTTATCCAGAGGTCGCGGGTTCAAGTCCCGGCATGGGTGGACTTTTTAGCCTCTAAATAGGTTTTTGACATTGTTAATGTTATTGTAAAGGAATGGACGAGATTGGCAGTGGTCTGAGAGGGTTGGCGTGGTAGAAAACAGGCCTGTGTCCAGCAGCGGTATTCATGAGCTGAATGGGTAGGCAAATTGGGTGCTTTGACCATAAAGGCATTCAAAGTTGCTCATTGCCCCAATGTGAAATAGGAGTAAATTTCTCATACTAGCGGTACAGGCCCGATCGTAAAACGTTGGCACAAACGTGTTCTGAAAACTTCAGAATAAAATTTCGCCGCTGCCTGTCTTTACTTTGTTTAGTATATTCTTACTTTTTATTTGCCCGCTGCCGTTAAAAAGGCCAGAAATAAGAAAATTGGAACACTCTATTTTATTTGTTTACCTCCTCCTTTACGTGAAACCGGTTCAAAATTGTGGCGAAACCTCTATTTCGAAATTAGAGGTTTCCACTTAATTTCTTGCACCACCTGTGTTTGACTGGTAGAGAATGCTTATAGCATTGGCCTTATTAAGTCCGCCACATTGCCATTGTATTTTTTACTTATGTGCAATAAACTTATTTATAATAATAATAAAATCTCCAACACAGACTATTTTAATCGGCGATTTAAGGAATCGTGTTTTTTATAAATAAAACCGTAACAGCCTGTAATACAGGAAAATATGTAACCACAGATTATTTAAACTTCCTCTGACGCATGTTTTAGAGGAATTGTGTTTTTATAAGACCGTAACATTTTATCTCCATACTTGCTCGACGAATTGCTCGACGCATATATACGTTCTACAAAGGCAATCTATAAACGGATTCCAGGCATGTTTGGACACTGGATTCTACAAGGTATAGGTAGGTAAGGGTTGGAAGCTTGTGTGATATCTAGATTCATATACATAATATAGCATGTTTCAATATTGGAACTACATTTTGATGGGACTTTATTCGTGTGGTCGCGTAGGATTTGTTTTTCTGTTATTTATTACGGACCACGCACTGACTACGAAATTTCGTCTAAATGACTCCAAAATCCAAAATGACTGCGAAATAAAAAATCATATTCACCTGTTTCTGAATTGACAATTTCGCTATGTTAATACTAAGATCCCCCCTATCCTGGCTTTCTGCTTAGACGTCTGAAGAGACAGAACGATCCTCCAATTATTTATTTCGTGAAATACTCAGTTCAAAAATCGGCTATAAAATGCCTAAATATGTTACTGATTATACTTCTACGATACCTACATGTATACATACTTCTAATTATTTAAATTATTTCTAACTTTTTCGTATTTCGAAGTCGGTTTTTAGTTTTTATTAGCAAAAAAATATTTTGTAGTGGGGGAGCGGGAGACAAATAAACAAGTCCCTTATAACCATAATTTACCCTACTTAATTCGTTGCTTTAAAATTTGATGTTCTAAATTTCCATCTCCGAAAGTCTTTACCAGAACATCACCAAAATAACTTGGGACTACTTTTACGCTATTTTATGAAACATACGGATATTACTTAAGGATGGGCCCTATTAGGCCTTATTTACTGCTATCCATTGAAGAGTTCCGTTCACCATCTCTGAAAGTCTTCATAAGATCTTCACTAAATTAAAATGGGACCAATGGGACGTAATGTCTATTCGAACAAAAAAAGAATTGTCGAAATCGGTTAAGATTTGACGGAGTTATGCGAAAACATATATATTTGCGTTGAATCTAAGATAACCTCCTCCTTTTTTGAAGGCGGTTAACAAAAAGGCATTTTCACTTCTCATGCTCTAAAAGTTCGTCTTTATGTCGTGCGTAGGCGACATAAAGTCGCTTTTTATGCTCTAGAGCATAAAGTAAAATCTTCGTCGAAGACCAAGGCAATCGCTGCAACAGCCACACGAACATCTTTAACTTCATACAACAACCTCTTTATTTTATTTCGTTTCGTTCGTATTCTAAGACCAAGGCAAAGATACCAACAGCCAAAGTACACAATAAAACTTCATGAAATAAACTTATAATTTGTATTTCGTCTCATTTATTATTTTTTATATTTGTTTATTTTTCAATTTAGTAGATCAGTATAGTATTTAAGCCATAACAACAACTTATCATAGTTATAAAAAGAAAATGTTTTTATAACTGAGCAGTATGTAACGACCTTAAGTCAGGTGTCACGTCCCTACAGAAAAAAAAAAGAAAAAAAAGTTAATTGGCGGGAACCATAATTATTTTTACATGTTGCTGTTTCATTTCCTCGCAATCGAAGTGAAAAGTAGAGTGTACAACTCGTCCATAAAACCCATTTTACACTCGACTTTATATCTATCCTCGCTCGCAAGCTCGCTCGGATGGATAAACGTCTCGAGTAAAATGGTGCGTTTTATGCACTTGTTGTACAATCTACTATTTCAACATGATAGCATAGAATGTATCACCGACACTTAAGTAGTTAATCTCCCGCAACATCAATTAATTCATTTAAGCAATAAGCCACTTGACTAAGAACTACCTACCTTTTTCACTCTATAGGTCACAATTTAAGCATCGTTGTGGTATTTTCGTCCCACGGTGATACTCCTCGAAGAAGAATGATCGTCATAATATGGCTATGTAGCCACGTGACCATATTCGTAATTTATGACAATAGCCATAATAAAACGTTATATGCAGGGTTATTTTTAAAATGGACAAATTCTATAACAAATTGATTAGAGTTTGTTCTACGCCTACGCCTTCTTTTGAGTTTGTAGGGTTTGTCTGTTTCGGAGTGGCACTTTTGGATAGATAAAGCTTAAAACCATATTATTATGCATTAAGTAGAATTTACTTTCTTCTGTGTAACAATGATGTGAGAAAATTATTTACTGGAGCCAGTGACATTGGTAGAGCGCGTAAAGCGTTCCTTTATTAAAATGTAAATGTCAGAAAAACTTATAGTACGGTAGTTGATGCTAAACACGAACTCTATTTAGGGTGTCTCTTTATATATAATCCTCTTTAGAATAAGTAATTCATTGAGACAAATTATATTAATAAATAATAAATATGGGGGAGCCCCCCCTTATGGCTCCGATAACAAACGTGACTTTTTGCAGTTTTTTGCTCGATATTAATAAGGCAACAGGTAGCCACTTGTAATATTCAAATGTTGTACCTATAGATAATGGTACGGAATCCTTCGTGCGCGAGTCCGACTCGCACTTGGCCGGTTTTTATTTTTTTATTCGCATGTAACTTTTATTTGTCTTAGATTAGGTACCTCAATGTGGTTTGTGCCTACATTTTGCATGTTATTGCGGTTAGGATTATATCACGCACGCATCATGGCACAAACTGGCTGACATAATGACACATCGAATTTAGTCACGTATTTCATTTACGTCTCTCGTTTTACGGCTTAATTTATGATGTCACTCGTACACTGTTCTTAGAATAGACCACGACTTGTTACAAGCAAATTGATTGGTAGAAACTGGGTTAACAAATTTGTTGGCGCACAGTCTTAATTTAAAATCATTAATTGAACAGTTACTGCAATATACTGGTTAAGACATACGATCGATAACAGCTTCAACATAAACATTAATCACAAAACTATTAATTTTATTAGCAATATCCCGCATTGCGAAACTAAAATTCTTGCTCATCAGAAACGAGAATCACCACAAGAGGTAGCTTGAGAGTTAAGGTTTATTTCATTCATCTTGAGCCGAAACTAAAAGGAAATGCCAATGGAAATAATCATATCTTTTTTAACTATCTAGAATCTAGAGCCAAGATCACAGGAATCTAAACCAGTTTTGCCAAAACGGTAATTTTAGCGGCAATCGATCTAAGTACTAGGTCAGATCTAGGCTGAAGTTTCTGTGAAATAGCTATTAACATAATTAAGATTTATGTTGTAAATTTTTTGCAATTTTTTTTTTCATTTGCATGCATTTTTTTCTTAGCTTTGGTAGCCCCTTAAGACATAAACGAACGGTCTTAGTCGATTCCAACAACAAAGCCGGTTTATAACGGGATCTCCTATCATAAACCGGCTTTAATTCTGTCTTAAGAGTGTTTTAGTGGAATCGACGTTTTATAAATAAGACCACAAAGTTTTAGATGGGCATTAAAGGCATATACATACATGCACGTATGTACATACGTACATACATACATACATAAACTCACGCCTGTATCCCAGAGGGGTAGGCAAAGACCAGGGACTGCCACTTGCCACGATCCTGACAGATCACTTTCGCTTCCTCCACATTCATTAGTCGTTGCATGGATGCACGCCGGTTTCGGGTACTTTTTACCTTGCCCTTTACTAATACATCCCCTATTTTAAAGGCAGGTATCAAAAAATATCCACAGCAACAAAAAAATATGTAGGGTCCAAGAACTAATTGATTGTTTTTTGTGGATTGGCGAACAATTGACGGAGATACTTAAATTACTACTCTTATATAAAGAAAAAACAGTAGAGATATATTAGTATTGAGAGTGATACAAGAGTGCAAAGTTACTTTTTAACCGCGTGCTCAATTTTGATAACCGAGTAAGCGAAGGATCCAAAAATTAGAATCCGAGCGAGGGAATCAAAAGAGCACGAGGTGAAAAATCTTTGCACTCGAGTGCAACACGTAATTCTTCATCCCACCTCAGCGAAAATGCAAAAAAAAAACACAAAGGAGGTTCCGAGTGTAAGTTTTTAACAAATTAAAAAAAGTTGTATGATAAATTCGGCACCATGGAGGCAGAAGTAAATAGGTTTAATGATGTTTTGAATTTACAAACTTAGTGCATACGATGTTCTAAATTCAATTTACTTTATCCTCTAGCGGATAAAAACGGCTTTTGCACTCAGACAATATCGAAGAGCAAAAATACTTTTTCCGAGATGGGGGGGATGAAAAGGATTAAGGTAATAAACCTTCTTTAAATTTTAAAGTAGGTAATACAAGTAAGTTGGTAAGGGACAACCCAGGCGGACATACTTCGACCAAAAAAAGGAATATTTTAACAAGCGAAAGTGATCTGTCAGGATCGTAGCAAGTGGCAGTCCTTGGTCTCTGCCTACCCCTCTGGGTTGCAGGCGTGAGTTTATGTTATGTTATCTTTTAAAGAATGCGTAGTACCATCCATTTAGAAAACTGCCTTTATTACCCCCGTCCACAAAAAGGGTCCTAAAACCGACGTCACTAAGAACAGACCTATCTCTGAATTATGTGTGCTTTCAAAAGACGTTGAAAAATTTGGCCACCGGCAGGTCTGCAAGTGGACATAATCTATACTGATTACAGCAAAGCTTTTGACAGGATAGATCACACTATACTGTTAAAAAATCTATACGACGCGGGGATCAGGGGTGACCTTTATTGATGGTTCTCATCCTACATAAGCAACAGGTCTTAGGCAGTAGTGATCAACAACTTCACATCCAGTTTGGTCACTATCCCCAGCGGTGTTCCTCAACGATCCCTCCTAGGGCCCTCGATTTTGGCATTAATAGTCAATGATATTCATAAATGTTTTCTTTTTACCCAACTTCTTAGCTTCGTTGATGATATGAAGATATTTGCTAGAATAGCATCAATTGCAGACGTAACTGACATCCCGTCTGACCTATCGCGTCTGGATGATTACTGTCAGTTGAACAAATTAGACTTGAATCCTAGAAAATGCACTGTTGTTACATTCACGCGAAAGCGGAACGTTATCGCGACTTATTATACCCTTAAAGGACAAACATTAACTAGATCTTACCATGTCGTTGGTGTTGAACACGACGCAAATCTATTATTTGATAGTCATATTGAAAAAATTGTAACCAAGGCATCTCGGTCATTAGGTTTTGTCATGCGAGTTCCTCATCTTTTCACAGGGAGAAAACACTCAAAATCTTATTGTACTCTCGTTCGAAGCAAGCTTAACGGCTAGTCCAACGAAGCAGTCAATAATTGATTGATATAATTGTATGTTTAATATATCGCACGCGCTATAAAACGAGCGAGTCATATTTATCCTGGAAAATGTAACAGCATTCCAATTTCCAAACTGAAGTCCAGACTAGTAGCTTCCGGTTCTCACGCTCAGCCTGGTGCTTGCTCGTGCCTTGCTCACCCGCCACTCTCAACCGAATCCAAATATTATATTTTATTTATTTTATTAGATTCTCATTACAAACAAATGACTATGTTACGTCTCACTGTAGAGCATATGCCTGCTCTCAGAGAGAGAGTACGGGCTTAATCACCACGCGTGCCTACCGCGGATTGGTGATTTCCAGTGCTGAGGTACGTGAATAGCTCAAACACTCAGGTTTCCTCACGACGTTTCCTTTCACAATTAGCGAGTGGTATTGCTACTTTAACTTCACAAATGTACATAAATTACAAAACAAAGTCATAGGTACGTGTTCGCACTGGGAATCGAACCTGGGTTTAACAAGTTTGAGTAAAATTAGTGCTTGTCTTCACATGAAGTTTCTTGCTTAGTTTGTAGGCAATAAAAACCACGGCGAGCAATCGGTATCACGTTTCCATTTAAAAACACGCTTGTGATGGTTTTACCCTAAAGAATACAAAATAATATAGGTACCTAGTTTCGTAATTTTTAGTGCTCTAAGCCAAAAACCATGGGGCGCTTTTGGTATTGTTGAATTTATTTCATGGATCTGGTTTTAATAAGTTAACCCTTAAAATTAATTCAAAATCACTTATGCAGATTTTGTAATTTACAAATGATTTGTGTATAATAATAATTATTAATGCTTTTGCGTCCCATGCTTTTTCGCTTAGCCCTTTTAACACGAAATAAGGTAAAATTATCTACTTCTTTTTGTGTTAATTTATTATTTTTAACTGTATTTCTTTGATTGTACAATAGTAAAACCAATTGGCACAAGCCATGAAAAAAAAAATTAAACTAAAGACATTTAAAAGATTTCGGACAAATTCTCTGGTTGAATAAGGAACACAATCGATGGACTGAGGCTGTATATTTTTGCAGTCAGATGCTAATAGCCACCACCAGTAATTGGTTATCACTTCCGGTGGATGCTCTCTCCAGTTAACTTGTAATCTTGTTCACTTTGTATGCGTTTTCAAATAGTGGATTGTAAATGCGCCCTTTTAGATGTGTTTTTATATTGTATTAGCAGTGAAAGAATATTATGAACTTTATTATGAACAGAAGATGATTAGGCATCCCGCAAAACCAAGCTCGGCAGAATGTCATCAAAAATAATAGTTGCCTATAAAAATATGCGAAAGAAAAGAAATCAAACTCGGCGTAAGATTAATAAATTCGGTTGTAAATCTTAAGCATGCCTAAAAATATGCCAGAATTCAAAGAAAAAGGCAACCAAAAGAAATGGTTAAGTTAATTTTGTATACATACGTAAACGTTCCTAAGTTAATGAGATCAGAGATCTAGGAGTTGGAGTTTCATGTAAATAGTATCGTTACCAACACTTCAAACGCATTACATACAACGAAAGTTTTGTTCAAAAACTTATAAAAGGAAAATTTAAAAAAAAGGAAGATAACCCGCCTGTCAAGCGTGGCGATTATGGCAAAACCCCTCATGGTTATGAAAACCATGAGGGAGGCCTATGTCCTGCAGTGGGCGTCAAATGGCTGATGATGATGATGATGAACTGTTTACAGTGCACATATGTAAAGGTTGATGTGCTGTCGACTGTGATTGTTTTTAAGCCAATTATAAATAAATAAAAATAAAAATAAAATAGAATTTATTTGCCTATTACAACAATAAAAATGTACAACATTTTTTGGAGAATATAATATAAATGTTTCGCGATCGTGTGACTGGACTCACGATAGAGAATGTATACAGAAACAGAATTTTCAATGTCAAATAAATTGACATTCGCGGTCAGAGTGTTTTGGCAATCGAGACGGCAGTATTTTACAATTACTTAAAGCTCCGACTTCGACCATTCAAACTAAATTATTTTGGTCTATGTTGTGACATCAGTTTAGGTATATGGACATAAATTGAGCGTTTATTGCTATTTCTCGTTCAACCTTGATATTCTCTAGCTGTGAAATTGTAACGCTCTATGAGTATCTACTAATGCACGCACGCCGGTTTCGGGTACATTTTATCTTGCCCTTTAATAATGCATCCCCTATTTGGTCGAAGTATGTCCGCCTGGGACGTCCCTTACCGGCCCTTCCACCCACACTGCATGCATGCAACGACTAAGGAAGCGAAAGTGATCTGTCAGGATCTTCGCAAGTGGCAGTCCCTGGTCTGAGCCTATCCCTCTGGAATACAGGCGTGAGTTTATGGATTATAACTTAGCAACTAACTGCTTGCAGACATTCTCGCAAGCTTTAATCTCGAGTCTCCTCAAAATAGATGCCTGACGTGTGCAATGTATTGGGTTCAAAGGAACCATTAATTTCTTTAAATAGGTCGTAATAACCTTCGTACAAAATTACTTCATGCAATTGAGGTGTCATGGCCATAGAAGTTGCAGATCTTATTTATAAAGCAATTAAATTAATAATTTATTTCGCAACCAGCCCGCGGCTTTCCTCACGTTGGATTTGGATAAAAAGTAGAATAATTATGTAAAAGAACATAACATGTCGAATGAAAAACAGTGATTTTTCACTACACACCATTGCACGTGGCCCGACACGCGCTTGGCCGGTTTTTTTTTTATTAGTTACCACAACTAACACGTTTAAGCAGCTACATTTAACTGCAGTTGACCAACTTGGTACTGGACTTGGTTGGACTTGGTACTCTCAGTCAGAATTGTATTTCAAGCTCTTACTGGAATGTTTATCGCCACAACAAATAGAGACATTACACATAAAAATGCCAAAAGCAGCAAAAAGTAGTCGTATAAATGTTGTAATTTAATTAATTGCCTGCATCCTTTAGACGCATGAAGTTTATGTAGACGTCTTGGGAATTTACTAGGCAAGTTCTTGGAGGCTGGTTTTTGCGCTAAGTAGGAGGATGTAATACATTAGGGTCTTACCTAGCTGCAACGTCACAGTGATCACGGTGCTGTATGTGGTTTCTTGAACCGGTAGCAAACTAAAACAAAAAAAAAACTAATTTTAAGTAATAATAAAACTGATTTTTAACGGATATTAACTCGTTTACGTTAAAACGTCGAAAAATTGTAAAATGGAAAAGTAAACGAGTTAATATCCGTTAAAAATGAGTTTTATTATGTCTAGTGCTCGTGTTAACCTCAGAAAATATTAGTTTTAAGTAAGTAATAACAAATAATTTCCTTACAACTGAGTGATTTTGGAATGATTTTTAAGAAATGCGTGTGCTTTTTTGCACAAAAACCTCCAAAAATTTTGTTACACAATAAGTAAACAAAATTAAAAACCGCTTTCAAAAGACGCTCTAAACATACATACATACGTAAACTCAAGCCTGTATCGCAGAGGGGGACTGCCACCTCCCACGATCCTGACAGATCACTAAACATCCTACTTAATAATAATGTGAAAGTTTGTGAAGATGCACTTGATGTTTGGATGTTTGTTACTTAATCACGCAATAACGGCTAAACTGATTTAGATGAAGTTTGGTATGGAGATAGTTTGAGTCCCGGAAATTGCTCATTCCATGAGGATGAAGTCGCGGGTATAACTATAATTCACTTTTTTTAAATAGATACTAGTTGGCGGTACGGGCAGTATTTTTATGAATGAATGAATAAATGAATGAATGAATAAATGAATGAATGAATGAATGAATGTGAATGATTTATTGCCACAAACAAACATGCTTACACACAATATTAAAAAAATAAAGGAGTATGCGTGTGACAATGATACTATTTCAGCGTTTGCTGTTTCTATTTGAAACAGCGCTGGTTTTCAAATAGCACCTCCACGCCAAATGAAGAATACGTGTCATGCAGGTAGGGCTTACGGTTAAAAAAAAATATATATATACATAGAAAAATAGAAATATAAATAACGTTTATGTCAATTTGTAGGTAAAAAAAGTTTAAATTTTAATTGAATTTAATTTAATTTTAATTTAACTAAGTTTATCACTGTTGTGTCCACAGTGCCGTGAGATGCCCTTGTCAATTGAAGACTTTGAGGATCCGATCAACAATTCTTGATCACTGTGGGACCACTCCTGACGTAGTTTTATTCTAACCAAAACAAAATCAACTAAAAAAGACAACGTGGTAAGGAATTATCTCTGAACATGCATAAAAATGTCGTAAGGAATGATCGCTGAATATACATAGTAAAAATGGAAATAAAAAATAAACCAAAACCAAAACCCGACCGCTGGCCATTAACTAAGCAGGCGCGACCAACCTATGTACCGCGCAATGGATTAAATTGTTGTATTTGGGTCCCGCCTGCTTAGTAGTTCATTCTCGTGGGAACATAAAATCGGACATACTCACATACATACATACGAGGCAAACACATTAAAGATAAAATAAGATAAGAATATTCTTTATTGTACCAGCAAAAAACACAATATAAAATAAACAATTGGCGGCCTTATTGCTAACAGCAATTTATTTCAGACAATCGTATAATGTCCGTAAATGCCCCTCCTTTTCGGCTCCGTCGCAGTCAGGTTAAAAAAAAAACAACTATAATACCGAACAGAGAACCTTCCCTTTGAAGTCGATTAATTAACGAAATTAGTAATAACAGTGCCTATTTCCTTGAAACGTTTCCATCTATTTCTGACGCTTAAGATGGGGAAGACTGTTTGCCAAGTTTTAATTACAACTCAATAAAAATCAGTCAAGTTTCCGCCAGTAGAAGTTACGTTTTATCGATATTAGAAAATACTTCGCAGAAAGTGCACTCTGTGATTGGTTTGAAAATTGTACATTCAACATTTTCAAAGCTTTAAAGTCTGGTGTATTACAATTTTAAAGGACAGCGAAAACGAAATGCAGACGAGCTAGAGAGAGGCTCTACCAACGATCTCGAAACGTCTTTCACGTAGCCTGCTGCGTCTGAGAAGAGATAATCTGCACAAAGCTGTGGCAATCCTAACAGGCCAGTGCTCACTGAATAGACATTTCCACAACATGAAACTGTCAGTCTGCTTTGCCAGGGATGCCTCAAAGAAGAGGAAACACCCGCCCACGTGGCCATTCACCGTGAAGGCGTGGAAAAGCAACGGACCGCCATTACTGGTAAGCTGGGATCCCTTCCGGAGGCATGCAGTGGCATTAAAGCCCTGCTGGCTTTCTGGAAAGAGATAGGCTGGCTGGAGTGAACTCACAGCTTTGCTGCGTACAATGGCCCAACTATAAACATAAGTGCGGTAATCTCGGTTCTAACTAACTACTTGTTCCTGAGGCTCTACTACGAGTTAGTAAAATGGAATGACGCAACGATGAACGTTATCGACTTGGTGTGGTTTTGCCTTCCTCATCATCATCATCAGCCCATCGCTGACCACTGCTGGGTTTTGACTTATTTGCAGCAAAATTACCAGCTTTGGTCCCAAACTAAAAATCACATTAATACATCGCTAATACCACTGAGCTCTCTCTTAAGGCTGCTCTTACGTGGGGCATGCTGTCTCGCTCGCACAGTATATATTTTTTATAATCCAATAATATGAGTAAACTT
Organism: Yponomeuta cagnagella; assembly: GCA_947310995.1. Lineage (NCBI taxonomy): Eukaryota > Metazoa > Arthropoda > Insecta > Lepidoptera > Yponomeutidae > Yponomeuta > Yponomeuta cagnagella. The sequence continues at coordinate 12,968,638 of OX371277.1, forward strand.
TTGATTAATATGGTCTGAGGGTTTGATGTATATTTAAATTACGGACATTTTAAATATATTTTTGTCTTCCTATGCGTAGTTTTTTAAAAAGAAGAGTTATTTCCAAAATTATTAATTCTAGAATCAAATTTTCTCAATTAGAAACTTAGTACAGGATAAGAAAAATATGCCTTGAATATCCGCAATTTCATTATCCATCAAACCTCAGAATGTGATCTTAATAAATGTGACCTAATTAATAAAGTAGATAATAACAATTCTTATTTAATGTAATCTTATTAAGAAATTAATAATTAATCTGTAAAACTATCGCGTTTGGTCTTTCTGTTTTGTTGAAAGTCCATCAATCCGACCAAAATTATTTATTGAGCGATCTTCCTAATAGCCCAGTTACCAATCGAAATGGTGCTTTGTTTCTTAACATTGGTTCCGTTGGAATGAGTCTAAAAATAATTAACTAGATTTCCATGTAAAACAAACCGTACAGTCTACAATTGATCAACCATTGTATTTTTGTGGAAAGGTCACCCGCAACGCTACCGAGTAGAGTTCACTCGGATGAACATGGAAGTTATTTCGACTACTTAATGTTGTACCATCGCCCGAATATGATGTTTTAAAAAATATTACAAATTATATTAGCAAAGGGCAAGATAAAAAGTAACCAGTAATTATATTTTCTGAATTTACATAACGACAATACTGGAGCCGAGAAATACGCTAATCAGCGTCTCAAACCCGAGCGTGATAGTTAGTGTCGTTCAATATTCAGAATCATCATCATCATCATCATTCAGCCACAAGAAGTTCACTTCGGGACATATGCGTCCTCCATGGATTTCCAAAAAGGCCGGTTGGAAGCGGCTTGCATCCAGCGTCTTCCTGCCACTTGGATGAGGTAATCTGTCCATCTTGTGGCTGGTCGGTCATAAGCTCCTTCTCAAACCAAAACAATCCTCAAACGTTTAACCGAGTCCTGGCCAAGTCCGACAAATCGATGGCCAGAGAAAAACAAAGAAAAAGAATAAAAAAAACGAAAATCGAACCACTACGAGACCGGGCGTTTGCAACTAAAATTCTATTATGCGCTGGGTTCCTCGACGCGAACATTGTATCGCATTTTACGACTCTACGTGACGCATGACGGGTAGGCTAGGGGCCTCTACTGTGTTACGAAGGCGATTCGCTGGGCGACTTTAGGAATTGTGTTTACTAAAAGCTAACGTCGTGGAAAAACTCACAGATAGTCAGAACCACACGTATCCACAGATATGAATCAGCTAGACAACGCAGGCACCATAATTCTTATGAAAAATAAGCGTGTCCATATTTTACTACCGTACCGAGATTCATAAAACTTCAATTCGTAGTTAATCTTTGTATTGATCAATTTTGCAATGTACTTGCAACAACTTTCCATGAAACAGGCCCCTGCTATGACGAAAGCGAAAAGAAACGTCTCCACTTCTATGGGTGCAGACTTCAAAATTGAGGTTATCAATTTAAACAGGCCCCTGCTATGACGAAAGCGAAAGGAAACGTCTCCACTTCTATGGGTGCAGACTTCAAAATTGAGGTTATCAATTTGACACGTATATATATATATATATATATATATATATATATATATATATATATATATATATATATATATATATATATATGTATGTGTGTGTGTGTGTGTGTGTGTATGTGTGTGTGTATGTGTGTGTGTGTGTCGTGTGTGTGTGTGTGTGTGTGTGTATACACACACAGGCAGTCAATTTATTTTAAATTCGGTGCCCAAAATATGTGTAATAATTTTTTTATTTGTTTATTACTACGCGAGGAGGCATTGTGTAATTTTTTGAAGACGTCCGGCTACGATAACAGCCAATTGTATCTTGTAAGTATCGACCGCATAGGTACGAGTACCTGGCACTTATGATTCATGGGAACTCGAAATAGGCTAGCTAGATTCATGTCTGTGGTTTTGTCTGTGAATAAGGTCAACTAGCTGCGAAGCTAATGCTCTGGCAAGTCTACTTCATCTGAAAAACGCGTGCCAGTCGCGGGCACTGCAGCGTCGTCACCGTTAGCGAAGATTAAAAGATTACATGAAAACAACGTTTGCTTATCGGCAGTTGTTTTTAGGGTTCCGTACCCGAAGGGTGCCAAACTGGACCCTATTACTAAGACTTCACTGTCCGTCTGTCTGGCTGTCCGTCTGTCTGTCTCTCTGTTACCAGGCTGTATCTCATGAACCGTGATAGTTAGACAGTGACAATTTTTACAGATGATGTATTTCCGTTGCCTTACATCGTCGGTCCAGTGAGCTGGTGGGCGTCCTACGCTGAGTTTGGCAATATTTCGCAAACGGATCCCAATGACAAATCGCTGTATTATTGTTATGAGCATTCTATTCCACCAGCATGGGTAGTAACATCATATGGGCGAAACCACTGCTTCGGCGGAGTCTTCCCTCAGACTATGGAGCACCTCCATGTGTTTCCCTTGTGCCAGTCAAAATGCACTCGAGAAGACATGGTGGAGGCCACAGATGCTGGAGTGCGCGTGGCCGAGTTCTGGGCCATACAAATCTAACTGGTTTGGTCACCGACACAATAAGAAGTTGGGGAGTAACACGACGCGAGTAGCACGTTTTAAATATTAAAAGCGCGTCTCGCCTGGTTTTTATTGTCAAATTCTGACGTTTTAGCGCCAGCTATGCTGTAATGAGTTTAAACGGGCGACAACCTGCGCCGACGGCAGACGCCTTAGTGAGGTAGGATAATAGAATAGGAAATTTAATACAACCGCGAAAAGATCTCAATAGACGACATTTAGAGCGGAGCTATCTCCGTTCTAAATTTCGTCATGGTCTATACCATGGCCTTGATTAAGGGTTAAGGGCACTTCATATTCTAATCCAATGCGAAGTAGTCGCATTAACAGCTAGTAAGAAATAAATCTGTCAAAGACGAAGGTGGTATTAACACTACGGGGGTACACCCCTTACTTAACCTTAAGATAATTTCCTCGTTGCTGCTGAAAGTAGGACATATTGCCGGCAACGTTCTTAAAGTGGAAATTTACTCAGCTTTTAAGTCAGTTATTCAGGTATCTCAAATTAATTGCCATGAGATTTTACTAAACAACTAATCAAACAAAACACGCCTGTTGGGAATTTTGAGCAGTATTATTAATTAAACACCTAAATTTTTATTCCAATGAAACCTGAATATTTATCGAATCCCGCCATTGTACCCCCAGATGGTAAACGCTCGCTAGATGTATCAAAGCATTATATTATGTTGTCGATGTTCGCATGAATCCAAAGTAGAGGCCGACATGCCTCCCCTAAACATGGGTCCCTGTTTCGGAAATTTGCAAAATCTCTACGCCACGGAACTTCTATATAGAACGGTTGGCGTATCCGATAAACGTTATTGCGAACGTGCCAAAAGAGTTCGGAAATAGCTAGGTTTGTATACAACGAAGAAACTGATAGTAGAGAGGGTATTAATAGATTTTGTTTTTCTTTTCAGTACGCTGTGGAAATATAAAAAAAATGTATCAATCAATCTTATTCAAAGTTATTCTTTGACAAAGGAGACAAAATGCTACTCAAAATTACCGGACGATTTCACTCCTTAGGCTGTGTGGCGCCGGATTAAGCATAGCGTCACTCCATTTCCCTTCGTGGATGTCGTAGAAAGCGACTTAGGAAATACATTACCTGGAGACAGGCAGCAGCGACTCCCTGAGATTTCAACCGCATACTGCGATCGCTCGTAGCCCCGGCTGCCTGAGTGATCTTAAACGATCACGAAGGTTAAGCAACACAGGGCGCGTTCAGTGCATGGATGGGTCGCCGTCTATGCCTAACGCTAGTGGCATATTTCCGAGCGGTTCCGTGCTTCGCAAGGCATGTTAAGCTGTTGGTGCCGGCTGCCGTCGATAGATGGCAGTCGTTAAGCCAAGTCAGAGGCCTTAGGGCGGCTTGAAAACTTCTGACAGTAGACGAGCCACTAGTCTACAAGCCTTCACCAATCCGGACTTGGCCCCCGTGGTGGAGTATGGCCTATACCTTCCTCAGGGAAGAGACCCGTGCCCCTCGGTGGGGACATAATGGGTTGATGATGACTGCGATCGCCAAACCTCAGCTCCCTCCTCAGCCACTTCTATAAGCTGTTCTCGAGGGTGATTACAAATCGTCTTGCCCAAATATTCGATGAATACCAACCTCAAGAGCAGGCTGTGTTTAGAAAAGGCTATAGCACTATAGTCCACATACACACAATGCGGCAGATATACAGAAGACTGATGATAAGTACAATCGCCCGCTGTGTCTGGCAAGTGGCAGACTCGGGTCTCTGCCTACCCCTTCGGGCGTGTCATGTTGGTTTTTAGCTATAACAGGTATGACATTAAATTTCCTTCAGCCCTCTGTCATGTACTATATAACTAGTGTTGTCTATGGTACACAACTGTGACTAATTAATTCTGTCAGTGCTTAGCTTGTTTGCCTTCAAGCAGTCAAATTAAATTAGCTTACATTGTGGAATTGTGGTTAACGCTTTCATGTACTATGGATAAGGTCTTCATTATGGGAACTTGCGTCTAACAAGATTGGAATGACATTGCTTTTATACCATGGAAATCGTATAGAAGCTTAGAAAATTTTTTAAAATAAGAATAAAAATATTTTTTTCGGGGTCACAAAAATATGCGAATAATAAAGTTACCTGCTACAATAATTAAAAACCCTACTAGATTTAGTTTCTTCCTTGAATTTTGAACGTTTTATTATAAGAGTGTACATGCAAGAAGTCATTATTTTACGAGATAACGAGATAAAGTCTATTTTTTCTTACTTGAGTATAACGGTATATAACAATGGCGTATCTAAATAATTTGACATTCATAGGGTTGAGACTAACTGAATGAACTAGTCGTAATTAGCTATGTTATGACTGAATGAATGAATTGGTCTAAAAAAATTACTTTATAAATGCTCATGCATGGGGTGACTGTTACTAGGAGACGTGCGATTGATATGATAACATTTTCTACTCAGTGACCCCAGCTTAGGAAACTTTAGCTACCTAATACATATTTTGTAACAAAAAAAAACATTCCGTTAACCACTAACATAATTTATTTGCGGTTTCAAGTCATCAAGTTACTAAATTAAAAGGCACATTCTAGTCTAGTTTGGAATTATTTTTTTGTCCATTTTTTTCTCCAAATTGATCTAAATTTTGAAATGGACACCTGGTTTCACTTGTAACGTTCATTAAGTCTCAGTTCCTGTGCTACTTTGAATAAATTTTTTTTGAAATTATTTTATTTTATAAATAAGTTTCAAACGAACTAAAGGAGCTCCACAAGGTTCACTAGCGACGACAGTGAAAATAAAAGAGCGGTTAAGATCTCTGAATCATATCGATAGCGATCAGGGCACATGATCGAAAAAATAAGTAAAAACAGACAACATTTCCACTTAAAATGCATCAATATTAAAATGGCTAAGAGATTATCGAAAACAATCTAGAAGTTACTTTATGTTTTTTTTTCAGTGGTGATACTAGTGTACCTTAATTTCCTTTTCACTTTTTTTAATTCACTATTCAAATCGTTCTTTCATTCACTTACGCCCAACCCTATATAAAAATGTCAACACTAGACTGTGTGTTTCGCTAACCTGTGTCCTGATATTATAAAGAATTACGGATAAAAATTCAACAATATGAACAATAAGGGCAGTTTTCTTCAGTGCGTTAGTACATAAGTTAATGTTTAAAGGTGTGGTTCTTTACGATTTGTGGTTCCTTCTGTATGCGGCGATTTGTGCTCGATTAATGTTTGTTTATCAGAATACTCAAGTAAGAAAAAATAGATCGCACATCCAAATATAATAGTAACATTTACGTTTAAATAGCCTCAATCTAAAGTCTTGACAAAAAAGCGACACTCAGATTTACTAACCACGTTGGCAAGTCACGCGAACCATGCAGCCAGCCATTTGATAGACGCAAATTGCTCGCAGCTTTCAGGTTGTTAGCTCCGGTTAATCACCTAAGTGCTAAGGGTGATTTCATCAAGTGACCATAGAGAATTTAGGATTTGTCATTTGATCCCCGTAGAGCGAAAATATATTGGATAATTAAGTTACTGTTTCTTATTGTGCAGAGGATTTGAAGTAAAAAAAAATAAAACTATAAAGAAACCGTCAAGTGCGAGTCAGACTCGCACACGAAGGGTTCCGTACCATTATCTATACAACATTTGAATATTTCAAGAGTCCACCTGTTGCCGTTGTTAATATTGACCAAAAAATGGAGAAAAAAATCACGTTTGTTGTATGGGAGCCACACTTAAATATTTATTTTACTCTACGTTTAGTATTTTGTTGTTATACCCGTAGCCGCAACAGAAATACATGATCTGTGAAAGTTTCAACTGTCTAACTATCACGAATCATGAGATACAGCCTGGTGACAGACGGACAGACGGATGGACAGCGGAGTCTTAGTAATAGGGTCCCTTAACCTTTGGGTACGGAACCCTACAAAAATAGAGAAAACCTAAGAAAATATTAAGAAACAAAGAAGTAAAAAGTAAACATTTACTCCTAATTGACATTTAGATATGAAAAAGCTTCGAACAGGTCATTTTCCTACAAGTGAAGTCAAGATGTTAATTTATTAGAAGGTAAACACAGCCGCGATAAGACTGGAAAAAACCTACAAAGGTAAGTAATTTATCTGAGTCATATTATGTTCACACAAGTCTCCTGATATTCTGTTTGCCATGGAGCGATAATATCTATGGTTTTTTGTATGCCAATATCATACGCTACCAAGATAGGAAAAAACAATACTAAACAGCTAGTACTTTGAAAGCCACTCCTGTCTAATGAGACTTGTTACTTAGGTAGCCATTTGATTTTACGATACGGCTTTGTGAGCACAACATAATTGCATCCAGAAGTACACGGTCAATAGTAACCACTCTCTTTCTCTTATAACAATAATAAATAATAATGCAGACAGCGGATTGAGTGAACGCTTCTAACACTCAGGTTTCTTCACGATGTTTTCCTTCACAGTTAGCGAGTGGTATCGCTACTACAAAATCACATGTACGTAACTTAGAAAACAGTCATTGGAGCATGCCCGGGATTCGAACCCACGACCTCTTAAATGTCAGGCAAGTGTTCCCTCCAACCGCGCTACTACTACTGCTGATTTCGTTGTCTCGAAAAAAAAAAAACACTAAAATAATACGCATTTTCTTTCATTTTGCAAACGGCCTTTTAATGATCTCCATAGAATAATACTAGCACCACCAAGAGACAAGAATCATACCTTTTCTACAGATCTTATTTGCAAAAAGTGTTTGTACAATCACTCAATCATGTTAGATACACCACAGGCTACATCTATGGTCCTGTTTTATTTATTCGTTTTGTCTGTTGTGTATTTAGTTTTGTTTTTGTTGTTGTGCATATTATGAATGTTACTTATCTGCTTATTTTGTTTCTGTGATGTATCTTGTTGTTATAATAAATGTCTTTCTTCTTCTTCTTCTTCTTCTAATAGGGATTTTTAGGACCCACCACCGAGATCCTAGGATCACGGACCTCGGACTAGAAAGCATTTATGCGAAAAACGACTGTTTTTGGCGTTAATGCTATCTAGTTTTAGGTGTTTTGCCTTAGGTTCACGGCCATGGGTCCTAAAAATCACTAATAACAATGATCGCGAGATTGTACAGACACTTTTTGCAAATACGATCTGGAAAAAAAAGATAGGATGTTTTTTCTTCGGTGGCGCTAGTATGGAGCCCCTTAAAAGGCCGTTTTAACAATAAAAGAATAATATGCGTATTATTTTAGTGTTTTTTTTTATAAAGCAATATCCCTAGTATCTACTGTGCCAAAAAGAAATTTTCAGACTTCGTCAACCTTAAATTACGTTACATAAAGATATTATAAAAAATGTATTGTAAAATCTACGTAAGACAGCTCATCAATTGCCACCAACACATGGATCTGACCTAAACTTATCACTGTTTTTGTGAAAAAAATTTCGAGTGAAATTTTTTTTGTAAGACAATAAAACAATTGTATAATTATTGGCTTCACCATCACGAATTTGGCAGGACTGTTGGTGCCTAAGTACAGCGTCACTATATTCAGACTATTCAGGCACCAAAAGTCGAGCAAATTCCGAACTGGTGAGTGTTTCTGTGTATTTGTTACCGGTAAACTAGCCGCAGAACGGGCACGTTTAGATTAGATAACATTACCCTGATTACGATGGGCACTACTGGTGGCGTTTTCATTAGCAAGTAGTTGTTTGTTTAATTGGCAGTGATTTTGGTACCTACTTGCTTAGAGAACGCTTCAACGTAGAGAACTCTGAACAAAAAACAAAATATGTATATATCGCCGCCAACTGATAAAATTATTGAACTAACTGTCAAATTAAAGGGCTGAAGGTCATTCAGCTATGCGATTAAACAAAACGTTAAATAAGCTGGCGCGTCTGCTTTGGTAGGGTGACCAAGATACAGTATTCACCACTTCAGTTTATCCGTGACCTCGGCAATTGCAACGTTGACCGTAATTTACTCATGCAACTGCTCCGTCGCGGCGGGATGTGCAGCCCCTTTGCCCTTGCGAAACAAAATGTAGACACTCATGCTCACCTCCGCAGCTTAGGCTCGCTGGTCCTCTTCGGCGTCTAGTCTTAGCCGCTACGGCTCGCACGAGTGCTTGCTTTTTGTTACAGCGGGCAGAGGCTGCCCTCCTTCCGCACCTTCAGCTTTTTATGTAACTTCAAGGTCCAAAATCACTTCTTGGAAATAGGGCTCACTGAGTTTGTTTTCAAGCCATTTGAACCTATCAGCAAATAAATCATAAGTGCGCCAATCCTGTTTTAAGCCATTTGATCCTTTTCACCATTCTAAATTACGCAGGAAGAAAGATCGTTGAATTTACATCTAAAAATTGCCGTTTTCGCGCCATAATGCATGTCATTTCTACACATTGTAATGTGATGTTTTTTTATGCATTGTTATATTTTTTATCTACCGAAAATGCCTTTTTAACAACTACTCTGTCCCTTATCAGTTCAGTTTTAACAAAATATCATGGTCACCTTACCGAAGTAGACGTAGGTGAAGTAAATAAGCTGTTGCATTGACGAAATCTTGAATTTTCTAAATTTACACCAAATGGTGGCTCTATATTCAGCCTTTTAATAAAAAGGCTAGTTTTCGGTCAGCCAAGTAGTCAAGCATTTTAGACAACGCTGTATTGTAACTTAAAGGCAAGCCGTGTAATTGAATGCAGCCGCCTTAAATAAACTTCCTAGGCATTGAGTTGGGCGGCTGATTCAATGAGTTGGTGGTGACATATTATGTACCACGTTTATATTACGCAACGTTCTTCCCAGAAGTAAAGTTTTAAGCTTGATTTTATATAAAAAAAATTGATACATTTTTTTTTATTTTTAGGGTTCCATACCCGCAGGGTACCAAACGGGACCCTAGTACCAAGACTTCACTGTCCGTCTGTCTGTCTGTCTTTCACCAGGCTGTATCTCATGAACCGTGATAGCTAGGCAGTTGAAATTTCACAGATATTGTATTTTTATTGTCGCTATAACAAAAAGTACTAAAAAAAAAAAAATTAAACGTTTTTTAATTAAATTAATTTTTTTGCAATTTTTTGCTCAATATTAATGATGGAAACAGGTAGATGCTTGACATTTACGCAGAATATTTAGTTCTATATTCTTTCAAAAATAAATATAATGAAATTAAAGTAAAATAAATATTTAAGGGGGGCTCCCGATTTTTCTCGATCTTTGTGTCTAATGTTGTATATATAATGTTACGGAACCCTTCGTGCTCGAGTCCGACTCGCACTTGGCCGGTTTTTTTAATTATATACCTTGGAGTGGTGGTAGCGCTGTCGGTGCAATGCTTGCCTCACATTCAGGAGGGCGTAGGTACGAACCCAGGCGTGACCGCCCTGTGCCAATGACTTTGTTTTCTAAGTTACGTGTATTTGAGAATTTGTAAAGTTATCCGAATTAATATTTATGTTGTTCAATATAACGCATGCTATGATGACATCCTTAGCCAAGCCCGTGTCGTAAAATCAACACGTTTCACCCTTGAACCGCTAAATCATTCAATTAGCCGTCAACAAACAATGTATAATCATCAAGCCCTACCCACGCACAATTTATTGGAAATCCTCTACTAATAAAGTGCGTTACACACAAACAAAGGGATCATTGATTCGGTTAGCAATATTCACTAATTGGTATTTACTAGTGATCTAGTTAATGATCCAAGCTTCCGTTGTGATCACTGTTTGGGTGGTGGACTACGCTCTATTCTTAAAACCTTATGAGATAAATAAAAATACATTTTCAATGCAATTGCTCCTGAAGCGTTCTTTTTTTACGTAAACACATTGTGCGGAAAGGGACCATTTAGACCACGCGTTAAATAAAACACTACTGAAATATTATTTTTAATTTTACTAAGTAATAAGTTACCTACAACAAATAAATGGGTTGTTTGTACGTCCATCTTTTTTTACGTTAACTTAGGAGTTTGATTTTTTTCACAGCTTCAAGGGACTGTAAACTTAAGTATATGGTTTTAATTTCAACTTGATACCTCCACGCGTTCCCGAGATAAAGGGTTTTGACAGACAGATGGACGGACGGATAACGAAGTGGTCCCTATAACATTCCCTATCCCAAACGATTTACATAAACAAATAAAGAATGAAATAAGAATAAAAATCAGTTTATTGCCATTCACGATCTAGCTTAAAGTAAGTACTTAAACACATTATGTTACATATAACTAGTTTAGTGAGGCAAAAGGGAACGACTCAGCTGGCGCTATCACGCTTGTTAAAATGTGTCGCGCTGATTTTCAGTCATTCCCTGCTCCCAGAGCTGTTGTGTGGGAGTGTCTGTAGTTAAGACACGTATACTTTGAAGTGAAATAAATAAAATTATATTAAACTTATCCAAATCCTTAACTCTACAAGTCCTAGATCTACCATCAAACTACAGTAAAATTTGACTTTGACTTTGAATACCAGTTACTTAATTTCATACCATTAGTCTATGACAGTGTCTATGCGACGGCTGCAAAACGACTAAGCCGTAGTTTTTGGCTCACATGTAGGCTGTAGAGGTATGGAATTAATTCTTAGAGAGTTAGGAGCTTTGCTTTTCATGAGATCTGGTAACTTTATTTATTTATTTATTTAATACGGAGATATTACAGAAACATGCAACTTAGATAATAAAAATATGTACTAGGCATGCATCCAAAAATATATCTCACTGAGTACTTTATTATGAGTTTAAGGTCAGGGCGTGTATTGAGTAATTCATGAAGAGTACATGAATCATTTTACAGCAATAATATGTGACACAACTTATAGAAACTAAATTAAAACTTAATGAACGTTCATGTGGGGTCCTGAAGTGAGTTCACAACACAATATTTAAGTCTTCCTGTTTCTCCCACACTAGCAAACCACCAATATTAATAGCATGTCGTATCACTTAACTTGTTAACATTACACCAACTAAATACCACAACTACCTACATTAATTTATATTATCCTAATAGTCAGAATCCATCCTTTAAACTCTTATTATTTAACTTAGGTATTGTACTGTTTTTAACATACATATGTCTAAGCTACATACCTACTCTATTGAATGTAGAAGAGCACTAAAGCCTGAGATAAAGGTCTAGAACCTAGTTCAGGCGCAGAAGAGAATCTTTCATAATATGCAGCTTCGCCTTTTGCCTCGGTGATTGTAATCATCATCATCAGCCATTTGACGCCCCCTGCATGACATAGGCCAAATATTTCGAATTTCGAAGCTAAGAATAAAATATGAAATCAGAGCGCGTAGAATCCGCGCAGTTTATTCGAATGAGTCATTCTGTAGGTAATATGATACGGTGAATGGCATGATACTGATAAATCCTAAGTGTGAGGCCTGGAATATCAATTCGCTTATTGAGGAATCAGGACTTGTCTGGTAATTTCTTTGTCGCGATGCAATATTAGACTTCTACAAACAGGAAGTCATTCATCACCAACATTAAAGACATTTTTCACGACTGCTAAACCTATTTCGCTTACGTGTGATTTATTTAAATCGCAATGCCGACAGTATCCCGTGTTTTAATCCAGGACATGTGTGGTACTAGAGTCTATTCAGACAAATAAACCGTACAAAAGCATAACGGGTTTTTTGATCCAGACTTTTGAACTGGTTATTATTTCATTTTATAGAAATTTCACGTTTTTATGGCCATTCAAGCTTCATTAGAGATAACTAAAATCGCGTGTAAGCTATGTTGCAAGAAAGTTCAGATAAGCACAGTACTCGACTAAACAGTTCAGTGAATGTAAAAGCGTTATGTATACGGGGTTCCTCCGTCAATATAGCTTGTAGTAGTCTTCAAAGAGTTAATCGTTGCGCAGCGGTAGTGCATCTGCATACCATGCGAGAGGTCCCGGGTTCGAATCCCGGCTGGGGACAAAAAAAAAAACCCCAGGTCTTGGATGTTTACATGTTTGTGATGTCGTTGTTTCTGGTTCCCACGACACAGGGTATCCTAGTGTGGGGCCATATGTATGTGCCTGTATGTAAATGTTATGTTATGTTTGTTAATCTTTGAGTACATTTTTGTTGCATAGTTGTCGTTAGCATATGCAGCCTGTATAGGTACGTCCCACTGTAGGGCACAGGCCTTATGTCAGGGAGAGTGTGTGGGCTTGATCACCATGCGTGCCCACCGCGGATTGGCGATTTCAAGCGCTTACGTATGTGAATAGCTTAGACACTCAGATTTCCTCACGATATTTTCCTTTACCGTTAGCGAGTGGTATTGCTACTATAAACCTGGGTCTCTCGCTACAGAGTCCAATGTTCTACCCACTAGGCTTTCACCGCAGTTGTCCTTAACTTAACCGATTAGAGTGCAAGTATGGAAAGGTTGATGTGTCGACTGTATCTATAACGTTTGATGCCGCAAAAATATTCAACAGCTAAGCACAAGATTTTTATAAACAAATGACCCTATAGTTCTGGATAATTAATAATAAAAACGAATATCGTCTAATTATAAGCAGTGGTATAATAAAAACGTCACTCGATATATAAATTAAAATCACAATTTACATGTAAATTATACACTCGCATGGCGACTGCCGGTCGTTCCCAAGAGATTCGAGATATAAAAATTCCGCTGACAATTCGGAAAATTCCATAAGGTCACAATCATCATCATCATCGGCCATTTGGCGCCCACTGCAGGACTAAGGCCTCCCTCGTGGTCTTCCGGGTCACAATGTTTTTTTTAATATTTTAATTGAAATGCCAAATTTATTTGAATTTTTTTAAGCCAAATCATAGAATTCTAGAGTTCAAAGAATCCACAAATAAAAAGTTTAGGATCGAGATGACTAGGTAACTTCAACTTAATTACGATTAACTATTAACTCTTACATAAATTGGAAAGCACATATTCGAAACATTTAAACAACAGCACAAACGTACAAGAAATTTTCTTCCTAACTTTTCAAAATTTTATATAAGTTTTTCTTTTATTACTTGGTTGCTAACTTGTACCCATTAACTTGTAAAGCCTACTTAGCTGTGATAGTTTTCCTTTTAAGTTCATTATATGTGCTACTACCTGTCGGATACTAACATCCGCGTATTGCACATCAAAATTGCAGCCAAAATTGAGCGTAATGACGTCACAAAAAGCAAGATTGCCCTATTATATTGCCCGCTATCAGGCTCGAGCAGCCGTGTAGCGTAAATAGTAGGTATAGTAATGCGACGAATGCTTTTAAATGACGTGTGTTTTAACATTCGTACAAGTTTTGCCTGTTGGGAACAACCCGTAACTGGGTGCCGCGCGCGTCGCCTCTACGAAACCGAAACTGAATCTTGATCCATTCAAAGTCCCGACGCGTCGACGACCAGATGCGCGTGCGTCGATTTCGCGACAACTCAGAATAAAGCTCGCGAAATATGCTGGCGAATTTCTCCTATTCGCTTAGTTAGGTTCCTTTCTGAATCTAAAGAGTTTAGATCAGTTGAGTGAAAAAGTTTGTTTTTATCACAATGTTTTTCAAACGCGTACACGTTGAATTCCGAAATTAACTCGCGAAAAACCAGTTTATATTATTAAAACTTGCTTTTTCCTGAGTTCACTGTAATCATCGTAAAATAAAGATAATATCTTTTTCGATAATTAACTGAACTCTTTCTATAATTGACAGCGCAACATCCAGCTAAGTGAAAATTTTTTAATTTTATCGCAACGTTGGGTAAAATGTGAAAACATTCATTGAACAATTTACTAAGATTTGTGAAAATGATTCGATTCACTCAGTGAGTGTTCTGAAAGTGATGATATTTTTGTGAAACTTTAGTGACATGAGATTTGTGGTGCCAATATTTCATTAGGATTGCCAGAGGAAACTGAACAGAATGAAATCGATTGTGTAAGTATTTATAATATAGGTACCTATTAACGATTCATTATTTTTATTTTAGCTACAAGTGAAGTTTAGTGTTAAATTTCGTCGTAATCCATTTTTAAACAATTTATATTTTACACCTTATTGCACACAAAACAAATAACAGGAAATTACATAAGAAACAGCATGTACACAGGGGTAACTGTTTAATTTTGATCTGCCTAAATAAATAATCTATTTATTCGTTTAGGTATAATCGAGTAAAATGGATAACTGTTTGTACCTTTAAGCCAAATCACCTCACAATATAATAATGCATATAATCCGCTGATATTACATTTAAAGTGATGAAAATTGCGATCGTAACCGTGACCTTTTTTTCTTATATTTTTTTTGTATATATTATGCATTCTGCATTCGAACATACAAACACTAAGACTGTTTTTATGTGCCTTTAAACCAAAAAAATCACCCCACAATATATTATGCATATAATCCGCTGATATTACACAAAATGAGATTTAAATTGCGATCGTGACCGTGACCTTTTCTTCTTGTTTTATTTTGTCATGATCCTGTTCAGCGGTTGGTATGCGCACATGACAATGCATAATGCTGCATCGCACAAATTGCTTTGATAGATGTAATGTGCGTGACCGCCAGCTTACACCGAAACAAATCTTATTATGCACGAGATAAGTGCGAGTTTTGAAAAATACGAGATAGCTGGCGGTAAGGTCCACTGTACCAACCTAACAACAGAGTTGGCGAAATGCCTTAATACATGTGTCTTAATACAAAAGTTTTTACTTTATCTTAGTAGTTGTATAAATCGGTGCAGCTATTTTGAGTTAAAAATGGTGTAACTAAAAAATAAACTGTAAAAAAATAAGTTGGTAAATATAACTTAAATAAAACCGACTGCTAAAATATTAACAAGGCCTAAATGCATACGTTCAAAGGAGAATGATCAATTTACTACTATAGGAGTTAGTCTATTTTTACGTCTTCTTGCGCATTGATGAAATCAACGGTAAACTATAAGAAATTAGCTCTGGATTATGCAGAAAAAATATTATGAAAATATTAGATGGGAGTTTCGAGAAATCTTAATTTTGAGCCCATGTTTTGAAGTTATGACAACTTTGGTGGTTTGGTGTTATTTTGGGTTGGCATTGGCACCTCGTCAGTTTGAATTATAAACATAGGTCATTATTAGGTAGGTACCTAACCAGTTAGTGCTAAGTAATAATTCTGTATAAAATACAAAATATCCGTAGGTTTCATGCAATAAGTAATAGGGTTTGTCTAATATTATCGCATGTCTGTACGACAGTTTGCAATATTATATCTTTAAAAAAAAGTCAAAAGTCATAGGCAGGTCTAAGAAGGAAAAAAATTAAAATAAAACGAGGTCTTGTAAGTAATATAACATTTTTTATTTAAATACCTGAAATATATTATCTAAGAAAGGAGCTGGGGCATTTATATCATTAAATCGTCCCCAGCTCAAGTACCACACCACTGTCATCACGTGAGTGCAACATCCTACTGTTCTTTTGCCTACAATTCAATTGCAGCAATAGCCCACCAAAGAGCTCAATGTGTTCGCTGTGTCAGTATCTCGGTTTACCAAAATGTAAACAAAGTATGTGCGTCTACTGACATGCCTTAACTTTATGCGTGCTCTTACCAAATAGTTATTTAAGCCAAGAATGAGAGGTCATTTTAACAATAAACTACACTAATTAAACATTAAACATATAAAATCCACTGGAATCAATTTCCAAAAATAAAAGCGTAATAAAACCGCTCGTTTGAATTCCCGTCAAAAACTCCCCGTTTGCAGTTTGCACTTTCGCATTTTAGGTATGTACACGATTTGCGATTTTTGCAATAATATAATCTAATCTGTGTTTGTAATCTGTATTGACTGACTGAAGTTTTCTAGGTATACAATCAACACAGATATTTTTTAATTATTACTTTTAAACCCCTGATTCTTTTAATTTATCAAATGGAACTATGAAATAATTTTTCAAAAGAAACATTTTGAGGTATAAATGCTTAAAGTGCGCTTTAGACTGTTTTTGATCATTCTCCTTTAAACCTCAGAAGACGAGATCAAAGCATCTTTGCTACAATAAAAACTATGAATTTTGGATGGTTTCATGGTACATGGATCCCCACGCTTGGAATAAATTACTTTTATTACCTATGATTTAGACTTAGCTATGCGATTTAGCGATACTTAAACCGGTTTCTGAATTTCACTAAGTAAATACTTAAGTAACGTTCTGTCACGCTCTTTTCTGAGAACTTCGAAGAGACAGCACTACAGTTAACCATTTACTTAGCGAATTTCTCAATTCAGAAACTGGCCATTAGCGATTTAGATTTAGCTATGTTAGTTATCTCACTCCGAGATCAGATCAGAACCACCGAAATCTGAAGGAGAACATAACTGACCGACATAGCTAAGGTGACTGGCCGCAAGAAGTGGAAATAGGCAGGCCATATATGCCGTAGACAAGACAAAAGATGGGGCGTAAAAGTGCTAGTCTCGAGACCTAGAGATGGGCGCAGAAGTGTGGGCAGGCAACCAATGAGATGGACTGACGATCTGGTCAAAGTGGCAGGGAAAGACTGGATGCGAAAAGCCCAAAGACTGAAGTAAATGGCGTGCATTAGAAGAGACCTACACTCAGCATCGGGTAGCCATAGGTTCAAGAAAGAAGAGATTATGATTTACTTAGAATGAAACATGGATACTAACTGATGCATTGTACTCCGTTCACAGATGTAGTAAGTAAACGTAAATGAAAAAGATAATATAAATAATACGTCCGGCATGCAATGGATAGTTCTTTATTTTTGTTTTGGACCAAAGGCAGACTTTATCTAAACATTGTTTGTTTATCTACCGGTTATAAAAGCGTTTGCAAAATGCAACTGACTCGACGCTGTGCATAAACAGTTGCGTTGATAAAATATTATCTCAGTCTGCGGAAGTGGTATTGATTCCATCTCCTGAGGTTTATTTATTTTATTTCTCTTGGATGATATAGTAACTTACTGTATCAAGTGACGCTTTTTTTAAAAAAATAATTTTTTTTTACAGAAAGAAAGAGGATATTTATTTAAATTGTCACAGAAACACAATCACCGTTAATTAAAGAAAGGGAATTAATTACTATTTATCTTTCGCTCACATTGTGTGAGCGCAATAATGTTTGGGCGAGAGGCAAATAGTGGGCCAGTCCCTTTCTTTACTTAGCAGTGTATGGCAATGACATACTTTTTGCGTATTGTAATGGTGTTTATTAATGGTTTCTGGCCAAGTTCTGTCGTTAGGACATCAACTTTCACATAGACTCGAAGAAGTTATGCTACGTGCTCCTTTGTAACCCAATCATTAAGGGGCAGACACACAGCCTCAGCCGAATAAGTCAAATCAAATCAAAATATTCTTATTCGAAGTAACACAAAAAGTTGGATTTAATAAACGACACAAGGTAAACTGGGTGTCCATTGCAAAAGCTGAATCATTTTGGAGAACAAATGAACAAAAAACTCAACGAATGAAATACGAATGAAAAGGAAGAAAGATAAGGCATGCCACTAAAATTAAGTGAAAAAAAAAACTAGGAACGTACGAAACGGACTCAACCATAGAGGGTTCAGTACAAATTTGTAGGTACTTACATATTATAAATGGTTCAGGAATCTAGTCAGGAATCGAAGCTTTTCCCGAATTTCAAAGACAATTTTTTTACGATTTAATTATAAATGTATAGTTTTCAGATTTTTCCCCGTACTTGTAGCATACGACGATAATATTACTTGCCAAATTTCATAGTTCTGAGTCAACGGAAAGTACCCTATAAATTTTTACCTTAACTTAGAAGTTTGATTTTTTCAAAGCTTCAAGAAACTGTAGACTTGAGCATACATTTTTAAATTTCAACTTTATACCTCCACGCGTTCCTGCGATAAAGAGTCTTGACAGACAGATGGACGGACGGACGGACAATAAAGTGATCGATTAAGGGTTCCGTTCTTTTTTTCCTTTTGAGGTACGGAACCCTAAAAAACATACTTTTTCAAAGTAAGTAGAATATTATGTGCATTTATGTAAATCGGCGGTTCTTTTAAGGGGCTATTTTGCCTTTTTTAGGGTTCCGTACCCAAAGGGGAAATACCGAACCCTATTACTAAGACTTCTTTGTCTGTCTGTCCGTCCGTCCGTCCATCCGTCCGTCTGTCCGTCCGTCTGTCTGTCACCAGGCTGTATCTCAAGAACCGTGATAGCTAGAGAGTTGAAATTTTCACAGATTATGTATTTCTTTTGCCACTATAACAACAAATACTAAAAACAAAATAAAATAATTATTTAAGGGCGGCTCCCATACAACAAACGTGATTTTTTTGCTGTTTTTTTATCTTTGTGTCTAATGTTGTATAGATAATGGTACGGAACCCTTCGTGCATGAGTCCGACTCGCACTTGGCCGGTTTTATTTATAAATTTCGAATAAAATAAGACTTGGAGAGAAATAATGAAGAATAACAAACATTTATTTCACTGTGGTAAATTGGCCAAAATTTGCTTAAACAAAATCGTTAAAGGCCAATGTACCTCAATTAGCTGTGAAATGTTCCAAAGCATGAAACATTTTATTTGTAACAAAGAAAATATTAGCATTTCAATAACAGTTTTCTGTTAAGTATTTTGAAACTCTACACTCCTAGGATAATCTCTCTAACTACAAAAATAACAGAACGACTTATTAGTTACGTTAAGTGGCCCTTCAAACGTTAAACGGATATTTCATTCGAGCCTACCAATAAAATTCATCGTTAAAAAGAAATAAATAACTCTATAATGGGAATTAATGTCTCGTCTTTTTAATTTATAGAATAGCAACGGTAGTCCGACGACTATGTAAAAGTGGCTGGGAAAAATTGGATGACACTAGCAAAATACTGTATGGGTTGGAGTACAAGAGAAGAGTCTTGTGCCCAACAGTGAGCTCTGTTTATGGGCTGATTAGATAGATATATGTATATATATAACTAGCTGTCCCGGCGAACTTCGTACCGCCACAGAATCTGTTTATACGATTCTTGCACAACGTCATCTGTTTTTGGAACACAACGTTCGCTCGCACAACGCCATCTATTTTAAACTTTAAATAAATATTTTCCCAAATAAATATTGTCTGTGATTCAATGTCACGGCGGCATAAGCTGAGCGAAGGAACAGATGAAAGCGAAGGTGATATTCGATAGGCAAGCTTCACAGCGCATACAGCTCTTACATTTTAGTTGCAAGGTTAAATATTACCCTAGACACCTTAAGAAGAAGATAATAATATTCTTTATTGTATACCGGAAATAAATGTACCTTACCTTCTCACATACCCCATGATACCTAAACATTCGTCAATTCGACGACCATTTTTTGAAGTGTCAAGTTTTGATTAAAACTTTTTCGTTTTTGGTATCTTTTTTGGAGTTAGATTTCAGGCATATTGTTAATGATGAAATAATTTGTTGTAATTTAACACAATCTATTATTTATTTTTCTTTCTGTTTAAAATGGCACGCATTTCTACAGATCAGAGCCGACATTCTCATGAAAAATTTAATTAAAACAGAAATTTTAAAAAGTAGTTGCTCTTTTTAGGGGCAAACTTAAATTGTAGACATTAGAAAAAAAAATAGTTTTTACGCCCATTCATTGCTAAGACCAATTAGTTATGTGTTCACCACAAATTGCGATATTTTTATTTTATTTTTTTATTTGTTTGTATCACCACTTAACAACATTACAGGTGTATTACCTAAAGCGATAGAGTTAGATAAAATAAGTCCTTAACTTAAAATCCGAATTATGGCCCTCTTGAACTCGCTCAGACTACAGTAAAATATATCTACATGGTCGGCCACCATGTTGAGCAAGGACAGCGCACGCGTGAGAGGCGTCCGCTGCAGCAGGTTGCTGCGCGCACGCGGCACCGCCAGCAGCGCGGGCCGCCGCCGCCGCCCCGCCAGTCCGTCTGGTACGTATTGTACATATTGTTGTTAAATAAAAAAAAATAGTAGGTACTTGGCTGTCAGAATTCATTGCCTCTCAAGCCGTGACGAACACCGAGTTGACAAGAGACACCACGGCTCTCAGCACGCGCACCAAAAAGTTACAACAGTTTTTTTGTCACGTATTCGTCGAAAGGACGAGGGTTAGGTGTCTAGTTAATATACAGTTGAGTTGCCAATCACCCGTAAAGCAACGGAGTAGAGTGGAAGTAAGGGGTGACGTGCTGTCGACTAATACTTGTTAAATTCTCAGTTCGAATCCTTTTAAAACTCAAAACATAGTCTGGAAATGCCTATCTCTAAATGATACCATAACTGGATGATACAATTAACGTTCAACGATTTGCGATTTATCACATGATTTATACAAACAATGCTAAGAAAGTATTGCTTTATCCAATTAATTATCGAACAAATATTATTAGGTATAATAACTGAACTTACACGGAGATTTTTAAAAAAATAAACGAGTAAATATCCATGCAAATTTCGTTTTTATTATGTCTAGTGCTCGTGTTAACCTTAGAAAATATTATTATATTGAAAAGGACAAAGCTTTGTTCCTGTACAGCGCTAATACCTGGATTAACAATTCCTCCCTAAGGTAATGGGAAAAACTTTTCCTACTAACTCGATCATATCAAAAAACCTGTATTTCTGCGTAATATTAAAGCTATGCCGACATAGTGTTTCGAAAGAACGACTAGCCGTTTATTACATTTGTTTTCGAAGTAAAACCGAATATTTGAAAATATCTACCGTAAACATTGTGACAGTATACCTGGTAAATGTCATTTTACTACGATTCACACTAACATGCTAAATTTACTCCATTGTATGGACATAGGTAAGCTTTATGCTATTGTTGAAAAGACGATAAAATTTGTGCGTACAATGAGACGAATGCTTGATATACAGTCGAGCACGTCGATTTTAAGTTTCGTGTACTCTATTTAGTTAGCTTATCTCCATACCAAATTTCATCTAAATCCGTTCAGCCATTATTGCGTTATTGAGTAACAAACATCCAAACATCTTCACACACTTTCACATTTATAATATTAGTAGGAAGTAGAATCATTTTTTATTTGATACTTTATAGAGACTCTCCTTCAAAACATTGTCATATTGCCAGCGACATACGCGTCATCAACACCTTTTACCATCTCACTGTCAAATTCGGTCCAGCCGTTTGGCCTACGCGAGTTCATAAAGTAACCCGCCTCTAAAGCAACACAATCCTCCTCCTTATAATAATAGATTTTGGAACAAAGCGGCTAGACTTTTCTCATTGTGTGACATACTTATTGACGCCATGCATGCGTGATGGATGACATCACCACTTATCAGTGAGTGTACATTACGCCTACGTGTATGGAAACGGAGATCACAACCGATTAAGTTGAAGGTTGCACAGAGAGTTTTTTTTTATGATAATGCATAGAAGAAGAAATTAACAAATTTCTAAAAGGTATTTATCCCAAAAAGGGGGGTTTATTCCGATACACTCTGTTTAATTCTGGTTTGGTACGTCTTCGTCAGGTTAGGAAAAAGTTTTTTATTCTTTTTTAATGGCTGAGAAGCTTGGAAAACCACAAGAAAGGCCTATGTCCTGCAGTGGGCGTCGAATGGCTGATGATGATGATGATGATGATGAGTATCTCAGGCGTAGGCATATACCTACTTATTAAAATAAAGTATAAAAACCAAAGTAAATAGTGTTAACAGTATAATTCAACAATGTTCTCTATCTTAAACCTCACGATGCGGTATTGATTTGTTCTTCTGTAGTGGAACTCTATGTAGAGATAACACTGACTAAGCCATAGAGGTTACTGACTGATTGATAGTTTATATGCTAAGATCACCGCCCTCCATGGTGCCGTCGAGGTTAGTGGCCAGCATACATTCCTCCGCGGTTCAACAAACTTAGGCCTCGCCAAAAAAATGGCAACAAAAGAAAAAGCGTTCTGCTCCCATTGGAGCAAAATACGCCAGTTAAAAAAAGAATACCATGTAGAATATATTAGCCGTAAACCGAAAAGAGGTTAAACATGTTTCGCATCCTAACGACGGCCAAAATCCTGCTTTGGCATCATGCTAATACTGGCCTTTTTGCCAAAAGAAATTTGATTCTTATTCTTTCTTATCTATACAATAAAATATATCTGTAAATTTGTTCTCTGTCTTTTTCATGTCTGTCTCACTCTGTTTCTTCGTGCGTGCATCACGCAAAAACCACTGAAGGGCATTGAATTAAACTTACCATGATTATAGCTTAAATTTCCGCGTAACATCTATTATACTAATAATAAATCTGTAAGGGTCGGTCATGGAGTAAGTTAGTTTGTTTTCAGAGATATTGTGTTTATAGGCTCAATATATGATACTGAAACTAATTTCACGATTTTTAGAATTTTTTTTTGTATGTGTGTATGTATGTATGTATGTTCCTCCATAACTCTTAAACCAATTATCCGAATTTGATGAAATTTGGTATAAAAACATATAGACATCTGGGACACAGGATAGGCTATTTAAGTTCTAGCTCCAGTTATGATAAGACGTGGCCCCCATACAAATGCTTCGTAAAAATCGAAATGTACGCGAACGGAGTCGCGGGCACAGCTAGTATAATATATGTTAATGCATATTATGCTACTTTTACTTTTAGTAATAAGGCCGCCAATTGTACTGTACTATATTATTGTTAAATTCTGATATGTAATTACTGGTGTACATGCGATAAAGAATATTCTATCTATCTATCTACATAACGTTACGCTTAAGTCTACAGGGGGTAAAAAAATCTCTATAAATATCTTCATAAACTGGTTAATTGTATCCCACACTATAGAAAAACCAATACTCGATGACCTCGGACTTTTCAGGGCCGAGTTTCATATCACTGCAATTTGCAGTTTACCTTGTATAGTCTTGTTCCTCGATGATTGCTTCACTGCTCTCTAACGCAAGAATGGTTCACTCCAGCGGTAACAGGCATGTTTACTAACACTAGGTTTGTGGACTCAATTTTGACTGTAAAACTCGCCTCAGTTTTTAATTATTAGTATTTATATTAACGAAAATTGTGTGATAGTTAATGTTATTAAAACGAAGATTAGTTACTAGTTTCATAAGGGTAATGAGAGCCCGAAGATCTGTCACAGAGGATTTTTCCTAGCATGGACTCTATCCTCTCACATAGGAATAAGTCGTGATTCCTCAAATTGTACTTATTACTCCCGTACTCCTGATACCTTTGTGACAAGAAAATAAATTAATTACTTACTAACTTACTTACTGTTATGAACGCAAACATAAAAGGAAGGAAAACAATGTACTTAAATTGACTAATGTCCTAATCATGTCAAACTGTAATTTCGTGACAAGCGTCATTGAAAGACTATTTTGGAAATAGATCGGCCAGTGATGCAAGAAAAAATCAGAGAATGACAGCACGAGATATTTATGAGTAATTAGCACTATCAACCAAGCGGATGAAAGTGAATCAAATGTTGGAACCGTGCCAGAAGAAACTATTTGGCAGATATCTATAATGTAGTTTTTATATTCTTGAAATCAACAGACTCTTCAGTTTCCTTAATTTAATCTTGTTTGTGACAAAAATGTTTGACATTTTTCTATAGAGACGATTAGATTCAGCATTTAGGCACCCTAAGCCATACTATTGTTATTTAAAGCAGAACATAATGAGGTGCAAAAGAACACGTTTTAAGCTAGCCAAGCGCGAGGCAGACTCACGCATCGAAGATTCTAGAGGCTTACATAGCAAAAGGAGGATGGATGAAGGATGAAGGAAGAAAGATTGATGAAACAAATATATCGAGCGAATGTGGGTGGAAGGGCCAGTAAGGGACGTCCCAGGTAGACATACTTCGACCAAATAGGGAATGTTTTAGCAAAGGGCAAAATAAAAAGTACCCGAAACCGTCGTCCGTGCATGCAACGACTAATGAATGTTTAGGAACCGAAAATGATCTGTCAGGATCGTAGCAAGTGGCAGTCCCTGGTCTCTGCCTATCCCTCTGGGCTACAGGCATGAGTTTATGCATGTATGTATGTAGATAGCAAAAATGGGTTTCCTTCAATCAATTTGGGATCCTCAGCGAATGTGCAACGAACACGTTTTTATTACTTTCTTTGAGCATATATTATTTTTGGTTATACTTTAGGGAATGCTCTATAATCAAACCAAGATTGACACTTATTCGTATTTGTTTTCAAGGATGAGCAAAAACATAAATATAGGTAGTCTTAAAGGAACACGTTCCATGTTTCGGAATCCTCTTGATTTTTTGGTTTCATTTGTTATGTTATCCGCCGTAATATTCGGTGGAAATTGGAAGTACCAAAATGTCAGACAAACAGACGGACAAACAGATGTTTTAGGCATATTAGTAGGGTCTCAGTTGGCACCTTTCCGGTACGCAACTCCAAAAACGTTCATTTACTTAGATCAGAGTTTCTTATAGATGGTATGTAAAGCCTCGCAAGCACTGTCCCGTTAGCCGCACTACGGCTGCCTGTCCGTGCGGCTAACCGGACATTTAAAATTGTATTTAAACCGTATTATCTATTCGCACTGCGATGCGGATGCCGGCCAAACATTCCGGTCGCTCGGAGCAGTAGAAGCATTTCCATGTAAATATCACTTAAAACGTACAATTGAGAGTTTTTCGTTTCAGGTTTTCATCAACATAATTTTCAGACAGGTTCTCCGTATTCATATTCATGCATGGATTTTATATCTTTGACTCTTCATCATTGGCATTCATGTTATTCATTCTCTAGCAACTCAACAGATAAATATAAGCCACCACCGTGACCGCGCCATTTTGGGGCCGACCTAACGTGGATAATCCTTTCATCATCATCATCAGCCACTCCACGCTAACTGCAGAACACAGGCCTCCCTAATGCTTTTCCCTAACCATGAAGGGTTTTGCCATAATCGCCACGTTTGGCAGGCGGGTTGGCGATCGCAGTATGCGGTTGGAATCTCAGGAAGACGATGCTTCCCGTCTCCTGGTAATTTATTTCCTTAGTCGCCTTTTACGACATCCACGGAATGAAACGGAGTGACGCTATTCTTAATCCGGCACCACACGAATAATCCTTTATGCTTACAGAATTGCACTCAACCTAGTTCTCAAGTGACACTGTGTTATTTCACCAGATCACTTCCCGTCTGACTAGACGATCTGGCCCGCCCATTCCCACTTTAGTTTCGAGGTTCGTTTAGCAATGTTGTCGACCTATCGGCGTCGGATGACGACATTTAGCACGCTTTTGCAACAAGTAAATATTGAAACTCTTATTCTTTATGTGTAGTCTTCTAGCAGAGATTCTCAACCAATTTGGATTTTTCCTTGCGCAAGGAAGCACGGAAGAAGTGGTGGTAGCGGAGCGATAGAATGCCGGCTTCTCATTCGGGAGGTCGTGAGTTCGTGTCCCGGCATGTAGCAATGAATTTTTCTAAGTTACATACATTTGTTAATTAGAAAAAAATACATAGAAAAACACCGTAAAAACAAAAGTCGCATGCGAATACATAATAAAATTGGAATCCACAGTAGTTTTGTCAAAAAATTACAAAGCTAAAAAAAGAAAGATATAAAAAATATATTAAGTAGCTATACCACTCGCTAACCGTGAAGGAGAACATCGTGAGGAAACCTGAGTGTCTGAGGTAGTCACATACCTTAGCGCTAGAAATTGCCAATCCACGGCGGGCACGCGTGCCCCGCAGTGGGACGAATATTATAGGCTAGATAAAAAAGCAAGGAACTGGATTCAACACAGTGGATTCGAATTGACGATTCAAAGATTTTACAAGAAACAGTGTGATAGGAACTTCGCTAAAACTGGCGCCGAGTTGATCTTCTGTCTTCGGGAAAATCTAAAATGAGCAGCTGAACTGCATCGGGATCCCGAATTGCGGTACAGATTCCTTAAAATCGTGTCCCAATATGCGGTGAAGCCCATGACATCATCCCTCCGAGGAATTTATGTCACTGTTATGACGCCGCTGACTCGATACAAATATAGTTGGCGGTAGTCAAGCAACAAATTTGTGATTTTTCCCATTAATTACTTCTTACCTTCTAGGTTGAAGGGAAGTACCCGATAAGTGAAAAAAGTCTTACGGTCTTATTTATAAAAACACATTTCCTTCAAACACTCTTCAGAACCAGTTCAAGTAGTCTACGGTAAAGGAAAAGACGTAGACTATTTAAATTGACTCTGGGGAGTGTTTTAGAGGAATCGTGTTTTTATAAATAAGACCGGTAGGTCTTAAGAGGATCCAGTGGGCTAACTAGCACCACTTCAAAAAAATAATCATATCTTCTTTTACAGATCGTATTTGCAAAAAGTGTCTGTACAACCTCTCAATCATGTTAACAGTGTTTTCAGGATCCACGACAAAGAACTTAGGATCAAGAATCTGGGACTGGATAGCATTTATGCCAAAAACGGCTGTTTTGGCGTCAATGTATCTAGTCCTAGGTTTTTTGCCTTAGGTTCACAACCATGGATCCTATCATTGCGAGACTTAAGAGACACTTTTTACAAATTCGATCTGTAAAAAATATTTTATGATTTTTTCCTCAACGGGGCTAGCGTGCTCCCTGGAGCCCCTTAACGCTGCCGCAGATACGCGAACGAAGATCAGCGGATGATTTTACGTTTGAGTTAGTCGATTTATATAACACACCAAAAGCAAAAATTTCGTGCGAAGTAATTTACACTTCTGCGAATAGACATGGTTCAGTGTGTTGGTTAGGGTCGTCGCCCACGGCGACTTTTTGTAGCGATGTAGTAGCGATGCTGTCGCGCGTTCGCATCGATACAGTCGCGATGCGGGTGCTAGTTGTGTGCCCTCGCCCACCGTAGACACGATAGAGTCGCGATGCAAACGCGATACCGCCGCGCTTCTGTCGCGATGCAAATGCGATTCAGTAACGGAACCAAAATGCCTGCGATCGCTACAGTTGCAAGATGGACTCCGTTGGACCGATGGACAACGGCACTCTAGATTTCTCTGTGTTGCACTACTCATGCGCCACCCTTCCTCCGTTCTCCTCCCGATGTCTTCCGATACGCTCACGCGTTTGCATCGATACAGTCGCGATCTCAGGTCGCGATGCTGTAGCGCGTTAGTAGCGCGTTGGCATCGCTTCCGCAGCGCGTTGCAAATGCGACTAAAGCGCGTTCGTAGCGATGCTGTTGCGCGTTTACGAAACGCGCGACAGAATCACTACAAAAAGGGCAAGGGGCCTTACTCGTAGCATGCTGTGTTGAAAAAGTCCCGATAACATGGATATAAAGTATACGGTAACAGCAATCGCAGTGAGTTTTTTTTTTTAAATATGCAGCCTTTATACGTCCCACTGTAGGGCACAGGCCTTCTCTCAGGGACAGATTAGAAGTGAGCTTAGAAGTCGAAAATCATAACAAAGATTGTTGACTTTTGGGAAACAGGCAGCCACGTACCTACTACGTATATGAACGAACTTTCCGTCATATTATGATGTGTCACGCGCGTTCCATACAAAATGTACTGAATGCGTAGTTACGGAACATCCACCTGCCCAAAGTTTGGCTGCACGCTAAGCGCGACGTAATTTTAACAAAGGTGTTCCTTTTAAGTCAAATATCATTGCACTCGTAATCACGCCGAACTTCCGTCTTATATTCGGCATAGTGTTTTTGAACACTTTTTTTACGTAGCCTGTATGTCCCACTGCAGGGCAGGCCTTCTCTCAGAGAGAGTGATCACGCGTTGCCTGAAAGACAATACAACTGGGCCTGCTGCAAAAATCACCGACGCTGAGGAGGGAAAAACAAGTCATCTGTTTATAATGTTTCGCCCTAATTACAACAACGAACTTGATGTGTCGTAATTAATCTTCTAAACAATCCAATCTATATTAAAATTTACTCATAAAGAATTACTAAAGTAATTTCTATAATATTAGCGCTGTGAGTCACAATAGTTCTCCGCACCATGCGCAGTATTGCGCAGTCACTTCTTAACTTGCCTGTTTATAAAAAAATGTTATTATTAAGTGTATTTCATATATCTATATACAATGGCTTATCTCTGTAAGAGATTTCTTCTACGTTATAATTTTGCCTGTGTTTTAATATAATGTCGCTTGATATGTTATGCGTGAATGGGTTATTTCTGTAATGCGTAATCTCTGAGTTTGTCATTTAGGTACAAATTCTTTTGTTTTAGGGGTTTTGTTCAATTTCCATATAAAAATAATATATTATGCAATTAGTAAATAAAGGACAGATTTAGAGCGACGGCTGTAGATGAAACACTCGCAAGTGAAGGATCCTAACGACTGAATCACGACGATCTGTGATGATTGAATCACCAGCGTCGCGAGTGATTCAAGTATCCTTCACTTGCGAGTGATTCATGGCCCTCGATATAAATCAATCTTACTCAAGGGTTTCATGCTATACTTTATACCATGAGTACGAGAAAAGGGAGGATTTTAGCGAAAATAGACATTAAATGAAAAAAGAAGGAAGGTTAAATAAAATAAAATGTATATTAAAACTGGAACAATTACTAAAATTAAGAGTAGTATTATTATTATATAATTTGCATTAATCCGTGTTAAGGACAATTTTAAAAACCTATAGAAGCTAAAAATTCCACCCATGCCGGGACTTAAACCCGCGACCTCTGGCTAACCGTGCGTAGTACAGAGAAGTTTGTAAAGATTTCGCCGATGCCTGCATTTGCCCATTAGCTCAGTTGGGTGCGCGCTTGCACGGTTAGCCAGAGGTCGCGGGTTCAAGTCCCGGCATGGGACTCCGGTTGGTGTGACGTCACTGCTGGTGTTCCGCAGGGAGGAGTGCTTTCCCCATTACTTTTTTCTGTCTTTATTAATACCCTTGTCTCCGTAGTCAACTTCAGTTCCTATCACCTGTACGCAGACGATCTCCAACTCTACTTGCCGTTTAAGCAGGACCTTCTTAGAGTCACAGTCCAGAAAATGAACACGGACTTGATCTCAATTAGCGCATGGACTGAACAGTATGGTCTGCTGGTCAACCCAGATAAGACGCAAGTCATTATCCTGGGTAGTAGGGCTCTGCTATCTAAGATTGACAGGGATACCCTGCCGCCTGTCTGTTATAATGGCATTCCCTTACCGTACTGCAGAGAGGTAAAAAACTTAGGTCTCCACATACAAGACAATCTATCATGGGAAAAACATGTTGCTGAAGTAAGTAGAAAGATCTTCGCATCCACGCACTCCTTGAAACGTATGCAGAAGTTTCTACCGTTCTCCGCTAAGGATACGTTGGTCAACGCCTTGCTTCTCCCAGTCATTGACTATGCAGATGTGTGTTATCCCGACCTCACTGAGGAACTACTTGACAAATTAGATCGACTTCTCAATGTCTGTATTCGTTACATTTTTGGCCTCCGTAAATATGACCATGTTTCCCAGTTTCGCACTCAGCTTAATTGGCTAAATATCCGCTCCCGTAGGAATGCCCACATTGTGACACTTCTTTATGGGATCTTACATAACCCCTCCTCTCCCCAGTATCTCCGCGAACGTTTCGCCCCTCGTGGCGTGCATGGTCGCCTTCAGCGTCCATGCAAAGACCTGCTTCTAGACATCCCCGTGCATGGTACGGTAGGCTATTCGAATTCTTTCACTGTGACAGCGGTGCGCTTGTGGAACGCGCTACCCCTGTACATACGCCAGGCCCCGTCAGTCGACGTGTTTAAAAGTAGAATCCACGAGCACTACTTCGAACTTCAGAGTAATAATCCTATTATATAAGTAATTTTTATGTAGTTGTGTTTATTGTATTATAGTGTGTATTTTATATGTATTTGGTATGTATCTTGTTATAATAACTATATGTAATTTTATTGTAATATAGTTTATATAATTATTATTATTTATTCTTCTTTGTTCTTGCAATAAATCTTTCTTGGCACTACCCCTTGCACTATCCACATAACCCAAGGTTAGCTGGAAGAAAATACTTACTAGTATTAAGCTCGCCTTTGTACAAACACCTCTTGTGCAATAAAGTATTTTTGAATTTGAATTGAATGGGTGGAATCTTTAGCTTCTGAATAGGTTTTTAATATTATTATTGTTAGGATGGTCAATTTGTTTACTAATGACAGCAAAGAACGCAAGACAGTTTTTATTCGAATGCTAAACTCCTTGTCGAAACTGTAAACAAATCAAAATCTCGAGGAGTTATATGAACAAGGAGTTTGTATGTCGAGTATTCTTCGCACAAAGAGTTTGTATCGAGTATTTTTTACGCAAGTAGGTTATAGAGCATTGAGATGGAGGTAGAATATATTGGTGTGTTCTAAATTCAAACGCCAAAGTAGCGATAAAAAGTGCTTTTTATTCAATGTTTTCAGCTAATGAAATAAGCTTTTTACATGGGGAATGCAATTAGTGAATAAAGGACGGATTTCAAGCGAGGGCCATTGATGAATCACGAGCAAGTGAAGGATTCTAGACTGAATTACGACCGTAGGGAGTGATTCGTGATGATTCAAGTGTTAGAATCCTGAGCGACGCGAGTGATTCATGGCCCTCAATATAAATCCGTACTTTGTTCAAGAGTTGCATACTATACTTTATACCATGACTACAAGAAAAAAAACAATGAAATCTCGAGGAGTTATTTGCACAAAGAGTTTGTATGTCGAGTATTCTTTGCGCAATGAGTTTGTACCAAGTATTTTTTTGCGCAAAGAGGTTGTATAAGCATTGAGATCGAGGTCAAATACATTAAATTCAACACCAAAATAGTGATTTAAAGCCCTTTTTTATTCACTGTTTTCAGTTAATAAAGTAAGCTTTTTAGAGTGGAAATGGTATAAAAAGTATTTTTACGGGTTTTCTGCTTCATATTATTAACAATAATTTAACGGAGTGTGCGACGCTGGTTGAGTGCGTAAGGTAATAAAATTATATACCTACATCCTGATATTAAAAAAATTAGATAGACTTGACCTCATATTCTTGTTTATCTTTCGTCAATACTTGTAGCTTGTAATTTTGAGTCGATAATATTTAGGTATATTTATTTATCGTGCGACATATTTCATATTTAGGTATTATTATCTCCATCTGTTACAATTTATAAGACACCAACGGTTGGCTGGAATTTGATATTAATACTTGCATTTAATTCGTCCTTTACTTTTATTTTTGTTAGTGCAGTTAAACGTTGTGATAGGAATTATTATTTACTGTTTAGTTAAAGAGTACAAACGTGATAGACGTTGCAGATAACAAAGGTCAACCAAACTGTTATTGTTTCGCGTGACTTGTTAAAACTTGATGCATCTGATTGCTTTATAAAACCGCTGATAAAGACATTTAAATATTAAGTACTTCGTAGAATTTAAACAAATGATGAATATTGATGGTGTTATAACTCCGTCAAAGTAGCCTTTTACTTTGTTTTAAGTACCTTAAATTTATGCTGCCAGAACAAAGTGTAAAACAAGGCCTTTAGGAAACAATTTAACTCTATTGGAACTACACAGAGTAATTTCTCAAGAGCAAAAATCCACAATCACGTTGGTTACAATTTGTCACTTACAACAATTTTTCTGTTTTTTTGTTTGAAATGGGGCTGTTTGATATAAAATACTTAGAATCATAATATTATGTGCCAAATATAAAGGACATTCGACAACGATTTACTAAGCATTAAAAATGGTAAAGCGCGAAATATATAAAATCATGCCTGTATAAACACGGATATTTCTATAAATAAAACGGAAAAACTCATATAACCAGTGAGAACTCTTTATAACGTTATTCTGGATAATGATAAACTCCTTATAACGTAGAAGTGAAAACTCGAGTTAAACTCTTTATAGCACAGCAGCCATTCTCTATTACGAACACATGTGTTCATATTTAAACATATTTGTGCTATCGATATTATTATTATTATTGATGTTATCTTATCAGGTTACAAAAAACGCCAACTAGGCATTTGAGGCCCCGAAACTTATATTCATACATACACATACACACATAAACTCACGCCTGTATCCCAGAGGGGTAGGCAGAGACCACTCGCCACGATCCTGACAGATCAAATTCGCTTCCTCAACATTAAGCTGAGTCAGTTGCCATTTGCAGCAGCAGAGACACACCGCGACAATTACTGAAAAGTGTTCCTATTATTTTTTATTACTATTTTTTGCTGTCCATGTTTTGTTTTGTTTTAAGTTTTAATTAATGTGTGTTGTTTGTTGCTGCAATAAATGTTTCTCTTTCTTTCTTTCTTTCTCTTTCTTTATTAATATTAGTCTTTGCATGCACGCACACCGGTTTCGGGTACTTTTGAAACTTCTGAGATCGTAAACAGCCGTCTTGCTTTTGTTTGGGGTTTTCCGCCTAATGGTCAGGGGTGCGATTCGTCAAAATACCTTTTTTGTCAAAGGCTCGTTTGGTGAAATCAGAAATCAATAATTTATTTCAACGTAAAGAATTTACATTCTGTTTGCTGAATGTGTAACGCCCACCCCCTTTAACCCTCTACTCCACTCTCTGCTACTTACTTACACTGATCCCTGAGTCCCCTTTAATACTTGCTCCTGCCACTGATGACCGCTGGTTCCTGAAGAAGTAGTCCTCTGGAGTCCTCTGCAGCACTCCATCTTTGCCTCCATAGAATGTCTAAGGTATGGTTCTTCCACAGGAGATTACGAAGTAAAGTATGAGTACCTAGGCTTCCTACTTACTATTTTAGCTCAGTGTAAGTTAAACGTGTACTATGTAAAAGAACAATTTATGAGTACCTAAAACCACAGAAAAGTTAAATCTTTGGCCAAAATGTGATCGTCTGTCTCTAGACCAACGAGGCAGTGAAAAGATGTTGCCAAACACTAACTGTAATTGCTGTTGCCCAGGACATGCGCGTTTCAGAAATAACCGTGTCTTAGCATCGTCCGCTAACTGCTGGTGGAAACGGGTTAACATATTATGCACTGCAGTGAGCTGTATTATAGGCTACATAAAAAAAAATACAGATCGTTTTCGCAAGTGTCAGATCAATCTCTTAATCATGTTAATAGTTATTTTTAGGACCGGTGGCCGTGAACTTACGAGAAAAAAACCTAGGTTTTTGGTATAAATTATGTTTAGTCCAAGGTTCTTGATCCCAGATTCGTTGTCGTGAGTCCTAAAAATCAATGTTAGAATGATTAAGAGATTATACAGATACTTTTTGCAAATACGATCTGCAAGAAAAAATATGATTCTTTTTTCATTGGTGGCCATATTTAATCCACTGGAGCCACTGGATTAAGGGGCTCCGTCAGGTTCATTAGCGCAATGGAAAAAGTGGACAAAAGACTCCAAACTTAGTCTTTTCAAAGTCCTTAATTAACAGAGCTTACATAAGTTATCTAATACCTTCAAACGAACAATTCTTGTAATATCATATTTCCGAGATTCAGATTATATATTATTTAATCTTTACCTGAATATATAATCTGAATCTCGGAAACGGCTCCAACGTTTTTCATTAAATTAAGTATGCAGGGGGTTTCGGGGGCGATAAATCGATCTAGCTAGGTTTAATTTTTAGAAAACGTTTTTCCTTGTTTTCTGGCAATGAAAAACTGGTATTATATCATTACAATACATAGGTAAATTTTGCCACCACAAGGTTGTAATAGCTCATGTGGACATCGAGCTGTCCCGAAACCAGAAGACCTCGATTCGAGTCCTGATGTCTCCAATTCGACTATTTTTTCCCATTTTTTTCATTGTATCTAAATATAATTTCCAATAAACACGATTAATCAAAAAGAAAGAGCAAAGCTCAGTCATCCAGGTTCTTATTCCAAAACCTGGATCCCGTGCTTGGCTTTAATTCCAGATATTATTGTCATCTAGATAATCTTTACTGTTATAGTAGCCCTTCTGGCATAAAGTGTGCTTAACAATTTTTTTGAACCGCGTTTCTGACATGCTTATTATGTTTTCAGGGATCTTGTTGCAGAAACGTTGACAATGGCCCATAAAGGATGTATTAATCTTTGCCAGCCTAAATTTTGGGAACGAAAGTTTTAAATTAATTATTGATATTTTTCCTGACAAACATAATATTTTAATAGATATAATCATTATTGTCAGCCATTTGACTCCCACTGCAGGAAATAGGCCTCCCTTATGATTTTCCAAGCTTCCTGGTCTTATGCCGCCATCATCCAGCGACTTCCCACCACTGATAGATTCATAGATATACTGACTAGCAACTGTTAGGATGTTAGTTTATTTAAAAAATCTCTTAACGAATCTCTACTGCCTAGCTTATAAAAGAATCGGATTGCTCTCATCTGCAAGACGAAGATGGTCTCAATGTCTGGACCCAACAGTAGTTTTCCATAGGACGTACTACTATGGAAATGACTAAAATAAACAATTCTAGCAGTTGCGACATCATTTCATTTCCGTATTCTTTTGACTGCATATTTTATGCTGCAGAACTAAGCCTAATTGCTAAATTTTCTGTGTGAAGACCCCATTGAAACTTGGCGTCAATTATGATACCTAGAAATACAGTCGTCTACAACGTCTAGTTGTAGAAGACTCTGTATTTCTCATTTACATATAAGAGAAAAAGGAGCTGACGTGACACCAGCGACCGTCGTAGACCACCCTTGCGTGAAGCTGAAGTTCTGACTATGGAGAAGTTGACAATTATTGAAGTGTGTAAATAGTTGAACTAGAACTATTTTCTAAAATTTTGCCTGCACTTAGATTGTAAAGATTGTATTTAACCATCTCGACGTTATTATGTTCAAATTGCATCACAATTAAATCCAATAAGTCATAAATAACGATTTAGTAAACGTTTTAGTTGTAAGAAATAGCGGTAAACTTACAAACTTCAGAGCGCATCGGGAACGAAAAGCTATTTTGGCTAAATTAGCGTCGAGAGTAGAGGGGCCGGTCATGTTACTTGACACCGGCAGCAAATTTTACTCCATACCAAACTTGGCGAATGAGGGTGGAAGAGCCGGTAAAAGACGTCGTAGGTGGGCATACCTACTTCGACCAAATAGGTAATTTATTAGCAAAGGGCAAGATAAAAATTACCCAAAACCGACGTGCCTGCATGCAACGACTAATGAATGTTGAGGAAGCGAAAGTAATCTATCAGGATCGAGACAAGTGGCTGTCCCTGGTCTCTGCCTACCCGCTGCCTACAGGCGTGAGTATGTATGTATGTGTACCAAACTTGGCAAGTTTTTAAAGGATGGTGTAAATTAAATAATCACACATTTTATTCGTTGAGCTTAAACTTTCTTAAGCAATCCACACGCTCTATAAAATTACGACCCTGTATAGCCCAGTCACCTAGTTTATTTTTCATCATTTATTTCATTCGTTTATTCATCATCAGCCATTTGACGCCCACTGCAGGACACTGCCTTCCTCCTGGTTTTCCTAACTACGAAGGGTTTTGCCACAATTGCCACGCTTGGCAGACGAGTTGGCGATCGCAGTATGCGGTTGGAATCTCAGGAAGACGCTGCTGCCCGTCTCCCGGTAATGTATTTCCTTAGTCGTCTTCTACGACATCCACAGAAGGAAATGGAGTGACGCAATCCATAATCCGGCGCCACACGGAATTTACTCATTAAATACTAATTATGTTCCAAATTTCAAGCCATAATTAGCTTTGATGGTTAAGGGGGGTCGGAAAGTCTCGAATGGTTTCTTTTAAACAAATGCATAGTGCGGGCCGGCAAAAAAATTGGTCAAGCGCACTTTATGCGCCTTGATTAAAAAGAGAGTATTTATAAGACCAAATTTGCAATGTGGTGAAAGACGATTTAAATAAAAATCGAAAAGGTGACATCTCTTATAAAGTTCTACGTAAATTAGAAACAAAGTAAGATATTCGTTGTAAAAAAAGCACTTCGAAGGTCTATCCACATTACAGGATAGATACGATCGGCGTTCTTACAACTTTTGCAGCAAATGGTGATGATGTGATGTGTGTTTTACTTATATAAATTCTGTCTAAATCTGATATTTTCATTTAGTGAAATTTTGTTCAACTGTGGTAGTCGACGATAATAATATATTAAAAAAACAGCAACAATTGTAGGTATATCATAGTTTTAGATATACGCTTATTGCTCATAAAATACACATTACATAATTATCGTTTACATTTCATCATTACCATTTACAAAAAAACAAATGGTAATAATGACAATGGCGATGACGTTTAAGACATTGAGAAAAATGGCATGTCCATGTTACGATATCATGATGCAAGTACGAAAAACGAATATACCTACTCCGAGCACTGATTATTATAGTAACTTGATTTTTCGCGATTTTTAAGAACCCGAAAACCCCAAAAATGATATTCTTATGGTTTTATTTTTAAATTTTTCCTGACTTTTTATATGTCTTCTATGGTTTCAAAGCAATGCCACTTCAATCTAAGTTAGATGCAAGTTCCCTATTGCGTAATTGTCCACTATGATGGTATAACCACGGCGCAATGAATACTGCTTGAACTCTCTAAACACCAATCGTATTTTGTAAGTAATTCTCGTAATCGTATAGTTTTCTTGTCACCTCTCGTGATGGGATTTACTTTGCGCTAGATGTCTATTTAATATGCACGGATACCATTTGAAAGTCATTGCAATGCGACTGTTTAACAGATTACAAATAACAAAGAATAATGTTGTGGAAATTTTAGAAACTAGCTAAGTAGGTAATAAGTGCTTATGATAAAATAAAAATATGAATATTTTGCGACGAGATTGATAATTTGAACATCATTATCATCATCATCAGCCATTTGACACCCACTGCAGGACATAGGCCTCCCTCATGGTTTTCATAACTATGAGGGGTTTTGCCATAATCGCCACGCTTGGCAGGCGGGTTGGCGATCGCAGTATGTGGTTGGAATCTCAGGAAGATGCTGGTACCCATCTTCTCGTAATTTATTCCCTTAGTCGCCTTCTACGACATCCACGGGAGGAAATGAAGTGACTCTATTCTTAATCCGGCGCCACACGGCGCTTGTCTCAAATATAATTTAGACAGCCTAAAGCAAACTAAAGGACCTAATCAACTTCGCAATTTAGCCTACTTGCCAAAATATCCTACCAAATTATATTGTCCTAAAGTTGTCTGGAAGAGATCGCTTTTAGCGATAAGACCGCCAATTGCATACGGCAAAACTTAGACATGTAAGCCTTTTAATGTATTTTGTTTTCTGGTGTGTACAATAAAGTGTTCTAATCTAATCTAATTAATGCGACGTTGGTTTTGCGGTAAAAGCTTGACTACGGAGACAGGCTTTGTGGGTTCAAGGCCGCCATGCTTAATTTGTATAAATATTCCCAGTCTACTATGTATTTCCATGTTTGTGATGCGATATCTAATTGCCTGCGATACGGGTTTCCTAGAGTAGGTATTTATCGACTCATATTATTTGTACTGCTGTATGTTTGTACATTTATTTCCAGTATAATTGTAATTATGTCCCTGCTACGGCAAAGATAGTTAAGGAGGATAAGTCGATATTGTGTAAAAATTGTTATTACAACTCGTTTAAGCATAATAATTTATAGATAACATGCACAAAACTTATTTGGTAGCAAGAATCTCTTTAGTAATTGAATTATTTGTAGTTTTCTTTTCGCAACAAACAAACAAACAAACAAACAAAAGACCTCACTGATAATAAAAATTCCTTGGAAAAGACGTCATCCAATAAATATGTAGGTGGAATGACGTTAACAAAATAATCAGACCCATTGTTAGTATTGAAGAAACAGATAAACCCATATTGCGGTCCTGAATGCCAATATTATATGACTAATATATAATACATATTACATAAGTCATTATTGTACATATAACAACTGCCTCAATCATCAAAATACTTTGGTCAAAGATAAAGTAGTTGTTAGCCAGAATCCTCCTCTTTCTATTTACACTCCTAACTTCTAGGGTGAAACTTGAAACAAGTGAAAATTATTTCGTATCCTAATATATCGTTGATTTTAATTATCTTTTAGATGAAAAAAAAAATTGAAATCGAAAAACTTAAAATTGGCATAACATATTTAAAACTTAAAAACTTCCTATAATATTATTGAAAATTACATATTCCACAGAATTTAATTTAATTTAAAATTTAATTAACTGGTAATAAGCATTTCTCTTACAACTATGGGATGATTACTAAGTATTTATCTCTTTTTACTTTGCGTACGATCAAGAAATGGAAAAAGTGGTGATCTAGAGCTGTCTGTACATGGTAACATAATAATATCATCATCATCATCATCAGCCATTTAACGCTCACTGAAGGACATAGGCCTCCCTCATGCTTTTCCTAACCATGAAGGGTTTTGTCATAATCGCCACGCTTGGCAGGCGGGTTGGCTATCGCAGTATGCGGTTGGAATCTCAGGAAGACGCTGTCGCCTAAGTCGCCTTGTACGACATCCACGGAAGGAACAAGTATATCATCATCATCATCATCAGCCTATGCTTGTCCACTGCTGGACATAGGCCTCTCCTATAGCACGCCACTGAGCACGGTCCTCGGCTACTCTCATCCAGCTCTTGCCAGCCGCCCTGCGAAGATCATCGCTCCACCGAATCTGAGGACGTCCCACACTACGTTTACCGATCCGCGGTCTCCACTCAAGAACTCGTCTACCCCATCGGTTATCAGTTCTTTGGATAATATAGCCGGCCCACTGCCACTTCAGCAAGCTAATTTGGTGGGCTACGTTGGTGACTTTGGTTCTCTGTCGGATCACCTCGTTTCGAATTCGATCTTTCAGAGAAACCCCGAGCATAGCCCCGTGTATATTATAATGAAAATTAATAAGACAAACTAAAAAAATAACTTTCAAACTAGCCAAAACACTAATAGAGAGAAAGAAAGAAAAAAAATATTAGAAAAAAAATTGTACTATTACAAATCTCTCACAGAGATAAGCTCGCCTCATGTATTTTCTTTTTTTATCTGTCCTGTATTGTTTTCGTATGCAACAAAGTATGTTAATAGCAAATAAGTATAATCTAATTCGATTTTGCCTTAAACCGAGAACGCGCAAGCCGCATTCAGATCGAATTCGTTGGCATTGAAAAAATATTTCCAATTTTATTTTTTATGTAGTCTACATGCGTCTCTCTGCATGACACAGGCCTTATCTTAGAGAGAGTATGGCTTATAATCACGCTCGACCATCGCGGACTGGCAATTTCAAAAAGTACTACGTAAAATGGCCCAACTTAGATGCTTAGGGCGGAAATCTCAGGTCTAACTAACAAAGGATCCGGCACATATAATATCTGTTTGCTTTCATACACTTTGTCTCGTCCCCGTGGACTATAATAACGGGGAGATCCAGATGATATGATTTTCCCTTTATTGAACGCAAAAACGTTTCTGCGCCATTAACCGCCTTCCCTTTTCCCAATTTGCTTGATACAATCCGTTCTTGGTTTTCAAATAAAAGGTTAATTGAAGCAAAATGCTACGGTTTTCATTTGTTTCGCTCGATTTGGGATTTGTTTGGATTATAGATTTTTGTTATCGATATGGGTGGCTTTATACTTTTTATCATGGTACCTATTTTATGAACTTCATGACTGCACAGGTTCTTTTAAAATTTTTCGTCTATCCCCTGATACTTGTAACGTCAACTAGCTCACACGATTAGAATGAGACAGGAAAGGATGTCTATACATGTATTGTCTATACATGTTTTGGTTAAGAGTTTTAGAGTTCAATATGCATTTTAGGTTCCTGAGCCAGCGAGAGCGTTAAGGATGAATTAAAGATGGCGGCACGAATTTTCAGGTTAATTTTTTTGTAAGGCTAAACAGATACTAAAATAGGTTCCAAAAAGTTGTAGGATTAAAAACACCTATCAACAACATGGCATATTTAGAAATACATTTTATCTGCTTATTGATATTGTTTAGCACAATTGTAATTAGTAACTGCGATGAAATAATTAAGATGAACTAATTATTTTCGTACAAAATAATTAGTATGAAAATAATTAAGGAAAGAATCCAAGACAACCTCAATTACTTATACCTAACGGTAAGACAAAAATGCTTGAAATCCACAAAATACTTTAAAATTACGGAAAAAACACCATAATTTGGATCGAAATGTTACCAAATACAGATTTGGACTATATATACCTTCATTGCTTCGTTTGTCGTTACTTTTTGGGACATGCTGTATAGTCAGCAATTAAGCCTCCAGCCTTCAATTCGTGTCATGAATTTGAAATTAACCACTGACTCCTACGTTTTCCTCGAACTGTCTTATCTAAATTCCGGAAGTTTACAGAAGGTCTACTAACAAAATAACTGTATGATATTATTGTTATACTTTATTGCACACGAAAAACAGTACAGGAAATATGACATGAAATTATAAATTACATGTACAAAGGCAAGCTTACCCCTGCGTGAGATTTCTTCCATCATGATTCCACCATTCCGTTTGATGATTCCACCGAGGATATTAGTGGAACCATCAAAACATTACAGAAC
Source organism: Yponomeuta cagnagella (assembly GCA_947310995.1). Taxonomy (NCBI): domain Eukaryota; kingdom Metazoa; phylum Arthropoda; class Insecta; order Lepidoptera; family Yponomeutidae; genus Yponomeuta; species Yponomeuta cagnagella. Next base: position 13,009,920 of record OX371277.1, read on the forward strand.
TTTGACAATTCATAGGTCTTAACGTGAATAATTCTATCTGGGAAATATTTTTCTAGCAGTAGCAAAAACTGTTTTGTTGATATTTGCCATATTTTTCGATATTTTCTACATGAAATGGCATATTAGGTACATTTTTTAAATAGTCGAAAAAATACGGTGTATTGATTCCACGCTACTTATTACACAGAAAAAGTGTAAATTTTCAGTATCTTTCAAAGAAGTAGTTAAGATATACTGAATATTTACACTTTTTCTTTTTATGTGATATTAATTTAAATTTCGTAACAGATGACAACACTTAACTTTGAATTGCAACGCACTGGTCAGTTGCTTATCATTGAAAAGATACAAGTGCTTAAAAATATATGTTAATTAAATTGATACTGGAGAATTTCTAATTCCCAAATTTCTCCACATACCACCAATTGGAGTAGTAGGTACAATTCCAGTTGGAGTAGTAGGTACCTTTCCAATTGGAGTAGTAGGTACCTACACGTGCTCGATCAGCGGCCATCTTTATCGATATTCTAGAAGAATAATGCTGACTAAACCTAATGGTAACCCTAACCCTACGTTGCAACAAGCCGGCGAAGTGCTGGCGGCACAATTTCAATCTAAAATATTCCTTAATATACTTACCATAACACAAGTGGAAAAAGAGCTCGTTGCCGTATCGTGCCCGTCGGCCGCACGTGCATCCCCCATTTACCCCCCTGCGGCGGAGCCCAAAAGGAGGGCAATATGTTTGATTGATTCGAATGTATGTATGTCAGTATTTATAATTCTAGGTGCCCTAATAACTCCTTAACAAATGGTTAGGTTTTGACGAATGAGTTCTCAGTCGATTCGTAGTGTTTGCATATAAATCGAAGCATAAAATAAGAAGGAAAAATATGAAATAAAAAATAACCAACACCCCGAATGCTGAGCATTAACTACTAAGCAGGCGGGACCAAAATTCAATAATGGAACTCATTGCGAGGTACCTAGGTTGGCCTCGTGGGTAGCAGTGGTAGCCTACTGAGTAGCCTAGAACATCGGACTCGGAAGCGAGAGACTCAGGTTCGATTCCCAGTGCGGGAATCGAACATGTACCTATGACTTTGTTTGCTAAGTTATGTACATTTGTGAAATTAGAGTACCAATACCATTCGCTAACTGTGAAGGTAAACATCGTGAGGAAACCTGAGTGGAAATCGCCAATCCGCGGTGGGCACGCGTGGTGATTAAGCCTATATTCTCTTCCTGAGAGAAGGCCTGTGTCCTACAGTGAGACGTATATAGGCTGCTTATGACAGCCGGGTTATTGGTTATCTTTTATTTCAGTTTTTTTTGCGCTAGCATTGTAGTCTTCAAACCTTCAAAATATTTAAGGTTTATTTTAGTTTGTAACGTTGCACCCGCTGATGTACATGTACAGGACCCGTTATATACATTTGTGAAATTATAATAGCAATACTACTCGCTAACGGTGAAGGAAAACATCGTGAGGAAACCTGAGTGTCTGAGCTATTCATATACCTCAGCGCTTGAAATCGCCAATCCGCGGTGGGCACGCGTGGTGACTAAGCCCATACTCTCTCCCTGTGAGAAGGCCTGTGCCCTACAGTGGGACGTATATATAGGCTGCTTATGTTGCACCCGCTCGCATGTCGTCGGCTCGTTGTAGTGTTCATAGTCCTTCAGTAGCTAAAAACATTTCTGCATCACGCACGCATAGTTTTTTCATACTTATCATAAATACCGATATTCCGAAGACAAAAGAATTAGTACGTTATAAACTAAAAAAACAGTTGACTAGACACTATCTATCGGCAGCAGTTGAAGAGGAATTTCTGATGAATTTGTATTGTCCTGATCATGTGAGTCATGTCAAATTTAATTTGCACCCTTATTTCATTACAGTTAATACTGGATATTAATATTTGAATTTGAATACTGTTTATATTAAATTAATATAGGTAGGTAATACACACAACGTTTCTATCTATGTTGGGATATGCCGCTTTGTTAGACGTGCATAAAATTAATCTTAGGGTTGACACAAATAAATTGATCTCAATTATTAATTCAAACTCATTTCAAATAAGCCGACTAACTCTGTCGCTGTCCGTAGTTGTTTGCCTTCTACAGGGCCAACAAACATTCTACTCGTCATTAGGAAAAAAAATTAAGTGAAAACTTTGGATGGCGAAAAAAAAAAACAGTTGTTCAGAAACAGAAAAAAAAACAGATTTTAATGTCGCAGGTGTTACCACTTTTGTACGTATTAATAAATTTTGCTACTATCTTTTTCTCACTTTATAATTTTCCCCAAAAAAGAAGTTGTTCACTATTAACTATGTAGTACCTTTGCCTTATTTTATGATATCGTAGGTAACTTACGTTTAAGTCATAATTTGTTTTAGGTCGTATTTTGAAGAGGCAATAAATACGTTTTTATATTTTTTAGTAATACCTCCATATTTTGGATGCATCTGGGGATTTTTAAATAAATAAATCTTTATTTACTTATAAAATTTTTATAAGTGTAGGTAACACATTAAAGTATCTATAAGTAAACAATCTTAAAATAGTAGGCAAACAATATTTACCTAAAAATAGTAGGTAAATGCAATAAGTCAGAAATAACAACTTAGTTAACGTTTTGGTTGTAAGAAATAGATTTGGACTTATTGAAACTTAAGAACACATGGGAAACTGCAAGCATATTTTGGCAAAACTGTTAAATAAACGTATTCAATTGGAACGCAAGTTGGCTAAATTAGCGTCGAGAGAAGAGCGACTGACCGTGTCTCTGACATTATACTACAATGCACTAACAGAACCAATGCATAAATTATTGAAGTTCAAAAACAAAAGCGATTAATTTAACAAGCCCTGATAGTCGACAACAGCGCTCGCGTGTCAGTTCTATCTGAGTATTGATATGTAAATGACACACTCTCTTCTGTTAATGTTTTACTTGTACATGAAATTGCTTTCATGTAAATTGGGTTATATATTCGTATTGGGCTTGATGAAGGCTTTCGGTGCGGCAGGCGCTAATTAACCTGAGGGTCAGAATTATATCATTGGAACGTGTGGACGTCACTAAGCCGTCACTGTGAATTAAATTCAGACGTCAAACTGAGCCAAAGGTATTGTTGCGAGTGTCGTAACGTCAAAATTCGAATTTTTAATGTAAAGAGCAAATTCTTAATGTAATGAGCTTATAGAAAGCGGTAGCGGAGGAGTGGAACGTCGGCTTGTCATTCGTCAGGTTGTAGGTTCAAGCTAATATACCAATGACTTTGTTTTCTAAGTTATCATATTTGTGAAGTTATAGTAGCAATACCACTCGCTAAAGGTGGAGGAAAACATCATGACGAAACCTGAGTGTCTTAGCTATTGACATAGCTCAGCGCTATAATGAACTTTAAAGTAAATAATAAAAAAATTAAATTTAAAAAATTGGCTTATTCTATAGCTACGGTGAGTTCCTGGTCTTTAAACAGTCTACGTAATGTAGACAATGGATATTATTTTCTTCCATTTTTTCAATTAATATTGTTGCAAAATGCGCAGAAATATTTGGCTGCCTCGTCGATCTAGCAGTTAACTTGGTTGACAACCAAAACAAAGGTTGTGTTCGATTCCCGCTGGAGGTGATACCACACGCTAACGGTGAAGGAAAACATCGTGAGGAAGCCCGCGGCTTACTTGACTTGACTTGGCTTTTGTGTGGGCTAGGCCGACTAAGCTGTCAGGATGGTATCTACAGGTGCTGGGCAAGCCTACTCCATCTAAAAAAACAATGTCCCAGGCACTGCAGCGTCCGAGTAGTCCCTTTACCCGTCCAGTGTGAGTGAACGTGCCACTGGACGCTGCATAAATCATCTCATTCATCATCATCATCATCAGCTATCTGACGCTCCCTCATGGTTTTCCAAGTGTTCCGGTCTTGCCGCCTGGCTTGTCTTACCGCTTGTCTCTTAATTTAAAAAATAAGTGACGTGTCATCTCCAAATAATACTATCTCTGCCATGTTTTGAACCATCAACGGCAAATCATTTACATATATGAGGAAAAGGAACGGCCCCAAAATAGATCCTGTGGTACTCCCAGCTTAACCTCCAACCCTGAAGATTTAGTCCTATTTATGTCAGCTTTTTTAAACCCTCACTTCTAAATAATTATGGTCTCATAAGTTTTATTATTATTCTCTTTATTCATTTTCGTAACTTAGAGTAGGTTTATAAAATCAATATAAGAAGTAAAAGATATAAAAAAATACAAAATATATTTTATAAACCTATCCTAGTTGGCCACCGGTAACGGAGCTAGGCTCAAGCTACCGGTGGTTAGGGCCGCAGAGAGAGAAACCTCCGGACGATGCGCGCCGTGTCCAAGAGCACCGCCTTCTGTATCTGCCCCTTGATCCAGCCATCTAGCGACAGAGCCTTAAGATGTTGGTCAAGACTCTTCGCTATGAGACCGTTCGCCGATACGACTATCGGGACAATGGTTGTCGAATCCACATCCCATAAGACGGTAAACTCGTGGGCCAAATCAAGGTACTTGCTAAGCTTGTCCTTCTCGGCCTTCACGAGGTTCTCGACATGCGAGATTATTATTATTATTATTATTCTCTTTATTTATTTTCTTAACTTAGAATAGGTTTATAAAATCAATATAAGAAGTAAAAAATATAAAAAAATACAATCTTGTCACTTAATTATTAAAATATGTGATGTCATCTGCAAATAATATAATTTCAGGCATGTTTTGTACCATAATTGGCAAATTACACAAGAGGAGGAAAAGGATATTCTATAGGTATAAATAAATAAAAATGTTGTATAGAGGACACATTTGTTGGCCGTTTCGAGGAATTCGCTAATTAACTATCGAGAATGACATAATCTAAATATACTACTTGACTCTGAAAATAATACCAATTTTTGGTAGACTTTATAACAGCCGCATGATACAACACCATCGCACTTTTTCTTTTTTATTAATTAGTACATAGGAGCGGTGGTAGCCTAGTGGGTAGAACATTGGACTCTAAAGCGAGAGGCCCAGGTTCAATTCGCAGTGCGTGGATGTACCTATGTCTTTGTTTTCTAAGTTATGTACATTTGTGAAGTTATAGTAGCGATACCACTCGCTAACGGTGAAGGAAAACATTCTAATGAAACCTGAGTGTTTGAGCTATTCACATACCTCAGCGCTTGAAATCGCCAATCCGCAGTGGGCACGCGTGGTGTTTAAGCCCATACTCTCTCTCTGATAGAAGGCCTGTGCCCTACAGTGGGACGTATATAGGCTGCTTATGCTTATGTTTGGGCTAGTACACACAAACAACATAATTATGCTTCCCTTAAGTTAACAATTTATGTAACCAAGGACTCATGCACAGCGCAACTTTTACATTTTAGTAGCAAATTCGCACCTGACGTGAGTGACTAGAGTGCGCGGTTTACTTAAAAAGAAAACGCTTGTGTGCAAAGCACATCAACATGTTAGTTGCGAAATCACTATACCTAAACTGAGTAGAGTACCTACACTGAGGTAAATAATAAAACTAATTTGAAAAAGGGCCAAGTGAAACCACATAAGGAACTGTGTGATGAATATAAATGGCATCTGTATGCCTATCATGAATGCTTGGTGATTCAATGTAGATAATGTCAATGATGTATACAGAAGAATGTTGAAAATATAATGTAAAGATAGAGTAACAAACGACACGAATTTGCAAAAAATGAACAAAAAATTAGAGCTCAAAGTAAAACAAAAAAAAACTTTAATACTTTGGTCACTTCATGAGTAGTCACAAGTACAATCTGCTCCAACTCGTTCTGCAAGGCAAAATTCAGGGACGAAGGAGACTTGGCCGCAGAAAAATATCGTGGCTCCAAAATACTGTCCTCATCATCATCATCAGCCATTTGACGCCCATTGCAGGACATAGGCCTCCTTCGTAGTTTTCATAACCATGAAGGGTTTTGCCATAATCGCCACGCTTGGCAGGCGGGTTGGCGATCGCAGTTCGCAGTCCAAAATACTGTAGAATGGTTTAACTCAAGAAAAATGTAGAACTCTTCCGAGCCGCAACATCACGGGGCCAAATAGCCGCAATGATATGTTCCAACCTCCGATAGGAGATGGCGCGAAAAGAAGAAGATTGATTTTTAGGGTTCCGTAGTCAATGAACCCTTGTAGTTTCGCCATGTCTGTCCGTCTGTCAGTCTCTCCGTCTGTCTTTCCGCGGCTTAGCACAGAGACGACAAGTACTAGAAAGCTGAAATTTGGCATAGATATATCTACATAATATTAATTACGCCGACAAAATGGTAGGATGAAAACTAAAAAAAAATGTTTTTAGTGTATCTCCCCTACACCTAAATTAGGGATCCCATTTTTTTTCTCGCCTTCACCATAGTGTGGGGTATTGACAGATTGGTCGTTTAAAGTTATTGTGGGTGAAGAAAAACAATTTTTCGATTAAGGGTTCCGTTTGCGACATATTAAGCTTTAAAGCGCAAATTTCTGTCCGAGTAGGACGTCCGTCCCCCTCTCTCCCGGCTAAATGGGTGATTGCGGAAACGTGAAAAAATTCACGTCAGTAGCACATGAACTTAAAAGGAAAACTATCACAGCTAAGTAGGCTCCAAATAGGTTTAGCCTCTACATAGGTTTTTAGGCTTCTCAAGTTAAAAATTAGTAGGCGACTAGCTTATAAACGGAAAACTTCGTAAAAACCGCCAGGAAATTACTATGATGATGTTGTTAGTTCTGTAAAGCAGGTAAAAAACACCTTCTTCTACGGAACTCTACACTGCGCGTCACCCAACACGCACGTGGCTGGTTTTTTTTATACTTATCAAGCGATGAACTGTGTGCATAAAATGGTGTCCTGTGCACATAACTCCAGTGTCATCATCATGATCATCAGCCATTTTCACAACCATGAGGGGTTTTGGCAGGCGGGTTGGCGATCGCAGTATGCTGTTGGAATCTCAGGAAGACGCTCCTGCCTTTCTCCTGGTAATTGATTTCCTTAGTCGCCTTGTACGACATCCACGGAAGGAAATGACACTATTCTTAATCCGGCGCCACACGGAACTTCAGTGTATTTTATTCGAAACGTAATTATTAACAATTTTAGGTTGACAAAAAATGGTCTTTTACGTTTTAACATAAAAGAGGCACCACTAATTGTTTATTTAATAACTGTGTATATCCTGGGATTTTATTTTGATGTGGATTTTACCGAATATTCAAGGATATTAGCGAAGAAATTAATAATAATGAACAACAGAATTATTTTGGTTTTGTCCTAGGATCTTCGCTATGATAGGAGTTCGTTATACGATGTTTACGATGTTAGTGTTCTGTACTTCTGAGTGGTTTATTTATAAAAACCTATTTAGAGGCTAAAAGTTTCACCCATGCCGGGACTTGAACCCGCGACCTCTGGCTAATTGTACCAGCGCTCTCCTAACTGAGCTAATGGGCAAGTGCAGGCATCGGCAAAATTTCGAGCCTCTTTACAAACTTCTCTGTATTACGTACAGGCAGTGACATCTGGCCTCTAAATAGGTTTTTTAAAATTGTCCTCATCACGGATTAGTTTAACAAAAAGAATATATTGGTTTATTTATGCTCAATGCTTCATTTATTTCCTCTGAGTAGTCGATAACATTTAAATTCTGCATAAATCCTAAATTTATTGACAGATTGGTGGCGTTTTAACGCAATACGATTGCCGCCATGTTCACACCTTTAATTTAATAGGCTCCGTTAAACTTATCTAATCATACGCGAGAACTAAGTAAATGCTTTATCCAAAGCTGTTTACCTCCAAGTAACGATGATTAAACGGAGATAGTGTCAGTCGATTGCGCCAATAAGCTGGTTTCAAGTCAATTCACAGTCGTTTTGCGCGCTTACGCGCCGCTAATGATGTCGGGTCCTGAGCCTCAGGTCTACTACGCGTATAGTTGTCCAATGGATTGATAATACTACGGCAATGACTGAATGATAGAAACACAGAATATTCAGCCAATGCCACCGCAGGGCACAGGGCGCATGGTGTTCGCTCACAGTTATTTTTTTTTATTGTAATAGGAAAACTTACAGCTATGAAAAAGATACATTACAAATATATCTCAAATACAAACAGAGAGTTAATGAAAAGTTTTCTCTGGTAGAAATATTATAGTAGAAAATGCCTAAGTACATACAGGAGGCAATATTTCACTCACTTCAAAACAAATAGATAAATAGACACTCAATGCACATTCATAGTCTCAAATGTAATTCCTAGGGTACATAAAGATATAAAGAACAAAAAATATATTACTAATCCAGCTAGTCAATCCATATTCAATTGATTGCAAAGTGTTACAGAAGTTCGAGGTAATAGATTTACGTTATAACCACTTGTGCCCACCGCTGAAGGGTCTTTAAAGGAGACATGAGATGTGGTACGTAGCAATGTAAATTATTAGCGTAGTTGCAGCGTCCCAGCGACAAATAGTGTTAAGTTAGCAATAGGTTGCATCGCAATCGCGGTTAGACCCGTTTAATATGTTACTATGATTAAGTTGCACTATGAATAAGTCACAGAATAAATTGTTCTATGTAAACTCTTTGCACTCTCTACCAAAGTACACAAGAATAAACGTGTAAATGCATCCTGCATTTTAACCATCAAGAACTCTCAAACCTCGGGCATGTACCTATGACTTTGTTTTCTAAGTTATGTACATTTGTGAAGTTATAGTAGCAATACCACTCGGTATCCGTGACGGAAAAGATCGTGAAGAAATCTGAGTGTCTGAGATATTTACCCACACCTCAGCGCTTGACATCGCCAATAAGGCACGCGTGGTGATTAAGCCCCTACTCTCTCCCTGAGAGAAGGCCTGTGCCCTATGGTGGGACGTAAATAGGCTAGTTATGTAACACTTAAACCTCAACATGCTTCACCGCGTATTGGCGATTTCAAGTGCATACTAATCACAACGATCAATGACAACCAAAACAGAAGCAGTATTGTAACATTAAAGAAAGGCACTAGCTAGACAAAAATTTGCCTCTCGTTTTTACAATAAAGTCTTCCATAGTGTGTGAGATAGAGGCAAATAGTTATTCAATAATAACAATAATAATTTAGTAGTTAACTTTTACATGCGTGCGTGAAATGACTAATGAATGTTGATGGAGCGAAAGAGATCTGTCAATATCGTGGCAAGTGGCAGACCCTGGTTTCTGCCTTCCCCTCCGCTATACGAACGTGAGCTTATGTTATGTTTATTAAATTTTATGGACACGTCCAACTCTAATTGTTATTATTTAATTCTTATTATATTAAACATATAACAGGGACTTGCTGAAAATCAGCGTTGTGTCTAAGACAACATTTATGCTGAGCAAACCACTTTTTATCAATATAATCCCTAAGTTTAGATTTATTTATATTATTATTTATTTTTTTAATGTAATGTGATAAATACCTATTGTTTTTTGAAATTTCAGTTTCATGTTATGTTATGTTTATGTTTTTGTTTACCTAATAATAACAATAATAGCTGCCAACAATCATGATTTGCGCCCTGTTAGTAAACTCCCTGTTCTCTCAAAAATACTGGAGAAGGGTTTTTGTGGACAAGTAACAGAATTTCTCGAGAGGAATAACATTCTCCCCGTTTTTCAATCCGGCTTTCGTAAACAACGTAGTGCAGCAACAGCTCTGGCGGATGTGGTCGACAATATCCTCACGGATCAAGATTCTGGCCTCGTGACAATTCTCGTCCTCTTAGGTTACTCTCGGGCTTGATGTCTAAATTGGTTTACTATGGTTTTGATGAGCAAGCAGTCAAATGGTTTCGTAGTTACCTAGACTTTCGTAGCTACGACAGCAGCGTGTACGACTTAGATGTCAAGATGGATCCTTAATTGATTCTACCGAAAAACCGATTGATCGTGGTGTGCCTCAAGGCTCAATCTTGGGGCCCCTTCTTTTCATTCTATGTAGTACTGATATTGCAACTTGTATGCACAATTGCCGCTGCCAAGCGTACGCTGATGACCTGCAGATTTATATTTCCTTCAAACCAAGTGATATAAACAGTTTAAATAAAGATCTGTATAGGATTTCAATGTGGTCCAACGATAATGCCTTAGTGTTAAATCCAAAAAAGTGGCAATACATTTTATTGGGCACAAAGATGAATGTAGCTAAAGTAGCTAACTCTTTACCACATTTTCCAATCTTAATTGAGTCCATACCTACCTATAGACCGAGTCAAAGAAGCGCGCAACTTGGGTCTGATTATGGACGAAAGGTTAAAGTTCGAAAGCCATGTGCTGAGATTGGTGCGGAGTTGCTACTTCAAACTTAAAACCCTATACAAAATTCGTAAATTTTTAAGCACCAATATTCGAATAATGCCAGCAGAGTCCTTTGTACTTTCTAAATTAAATTACTGTGATGCTGTTTATGGCCCTTGTCTTTTAGCAAGGAGTCAGCGGTTATTACAGCGTATTCAAAATTCTTGCATCCGGTTCGGTTTGATGTACCGCCACGGAGTCATATCACACCATACCTAAACGAAGCCAATATGTTAAAAATACAAAGCACGTCAGAAATTACACTTTGATTGTATACTGTTCGATGTTGCAAATAATCAACAACCAATATATCTCTATAACAAAGTAAAATGGATGAATGCGCAGAGTAGGCTAATTACTAAATCATCAGCTCGTGTAATTAAAATGTCCTCGCATAAGACAGCTGCATTCCAAGGCTCTTTCAAATTTGGAATGACATTCCACCACCGATACGAAACTCGCAGACTAAAGTAACCTTTAAGAAAAAACTCAAAAAATATCTTAAAACGCATCTTAATAATATTTATGTTTATTTGGAGTTAATTGTTATGATTATTGTCTTTGTTATCACCGCAGAGTTGGTTTGTGGTTGGTCAGTGGTGATTCCGTGTGGCGCCGGATTAAGAATAGCATCACTCCATTTCCTTCGGATGCGGTTGGAATCTCAGGAAGACGCTGCTGCCCATCTCCTGGTAATTGATTTCCAGCCTATTTCTCATACTAACAGTGGTATATGTTCGTGTAGTGATGTTAGCGCATTGGTGGAATGCTTGCCTTTCATTCGAAAGGACCTAGGATCGATACTGTCATTTACTAATGACATTGTTGATAAGGTTACGTAGATTTGTAATTTGTAGTAGCAATAAGGACTAGGATAACCGATTGCGTTGAGTGGAAGTTACTATTATTTGTATTAATATTACTTGCTAAACCTAAAAGAAAATATTGCGAGGAAACCTATGTGTCTGAGATGTTTAGTTAAAAGTCAGCGCACGAAAACGCCAACCCGCGGTGGGCACGCGTGGTGATTAAGCCCATTTTCTCTTTCTAAGAGAAGACCTGTTTCATGCAGGGGGTCGTATGACAGTTTGCTTCTATTGCATGTACAAACGTACGTAAATCTATTACCTCGGATTTCTGTAACTCTTTGCAATCAATTCCCTGACCGTCGAATATGGATTGACTGACCATTACCTACTTAATTACATCTATTATTTGTTCTCTGTTGTACACTCTGAATTACATCTGAGACCATGAATGTGTATTGACTGTCTATTTATCTATTTGTTTTGAAGTGAGTGAAATATTGTCTCCTGTGTGTGCTTAGGCATTTTGTACTATAATATTTCTACCAGTGAAAACTTGTCTTTGGCTCTCTGTGTCTATTTCATTTGTAATGTATGTTTTTCATAGCTGTAAGTTTTCCTATTATAATAAAATAAAATAAAATAAATATACCAATTACATTTAAATCGCACTACCATAGAGCTTCGATACGAATCAATCTGTGGTTTAGATACTGCAGTCTTGTCTTATGTCAGCTCTGTAGTAGTAGTTTCATCGGATTAGTATTGGGAAACCTAGATAACCTAAGTGATAATGTTAAAAAGCTATGAACCAAGTATAATAAAATGTGCATTTAGTAGACTAAAGGCCCTGTTCCACAGTTGATTCATTAGCTACCTTGTGGAAGCTACACATTACAAAACTTGCTACACAAGTTCATAATATGTCCCTATGCGATCCAGTTTATTTGAGAAAATGTGAAACCCACACCCAATATAATATAATAATCGATGACTCAACATTTTTGTGACAAAATCGACGATATTACCGCAGTTGAAGCAAAATCAGATTGCGGTATATAAATATACGGTAAAATAAGGACAAAAACTGCCAAAAGAACACAATAATATTTTTGACAGACCTTGAAAGAAAATTATTTTTACCAGAAGTCTTATTTTTTCTGTTTTGTCACGATAATATATTAAGTACCTAACATGGCCTCTAGAATAAGATCAAATTAGATCCATAACTAGCTTATGGAGGCCCTAGAGTTGTATTTATTCTACCAAAGTGTACATACCTTGAAATTTGTTATATAAAAGATATAAAATAAGATGACGTCATAACTTCTCTCCTTTTTTTATTTCTTTTTGGGTACTACGGGTCAAATTCATTATGTCCTATAGATCAATAGTTCTGACTTTCATGCTTTTAACATAGTCTGCAGCTGTTTTTGGCGTACCGCTAGCAATATTAGGACTTAGCAGAAAACTGGAACATGTAGGTAGTTTGCACCGTAAATAAAACACGTTTTGCAACTGCGGCTTGATTGCAGTTTTTTGCGGCAGGAGAACCGCTCGTAAGTCAAGAAAAAAAAAGTATAAGTCTGCCCTTATATTTTTATTCGGAAATGTTTTTATCAACATTTATCAATATTAGAAAAATTTCATATTTAAAAAAATTATTCAAGATAACACAGAAACTGTGACTTTTTGAACTTAATATACACGCAAGTGCTTATTAAATGAAAAATAATAACATAGCAAGGAAGGCGCCATAGATTTTATTAATTTTATTTGATTAGCTTTAATGCCTATACTAGGTAGTAACCTGTGTTACAGACATCAGCGTTTCCCATTTGTAACCAATAACATGTCGCTGAGGTTTCGTTTTCATGGCATATTAGAGTAATTAAGCGGGATTTCGAAAGTAAATGATGAATTGTGTAGAAATAGGATGATGTAAAACCTAGTATGCCAGTTTTGTATTTAAACTTTGTAATTAAAAAGGGCGTCGCTGGCTGAAGGTTCTATTTGAAAGCCGGAAACAGAGGAGTGAAAAAATCCAATTGCACAAACTTTGGTAGAACAAATACAGCTCTAAAGCCTCCATAACCTAGTTATCCTATAGGACATGGTCAATCGCTAGGTAAAGGGATATTGAGATCAAAATGTAGTTATTGATCTTTTGCAGTCTCTTTTGAGTTCTAGCTCTGAAACTAATGTAAGCAACTACTCGTAATATTAAGTCGGTTTAATTCGGTGTTAATGTTTTTTTTTTTTGTGGCTGATATCTGCTAGTGAGCCTTCCCTTTGGCGTTTTTTTTTTCAAGTTTAAATTTAACCAATTTTATTTTAAATAAATAAGAATCGTAATTTACAGAAGCGAAACAAAGGAAATAAGATAAAAGATACAACGAACCTGAGATCCAAATTCATCCGACACAGTTTAAAAGTATACTTACTGTGAAAATATTACTGTGGCAATAAAATTCCAGTCCGATGGTTTCAGACTTCCATCTTTTATGCTCTATTGGAAACCCATTAGGATTGGAGATGAAAGCTAGGAAATGTTTATAGATATCATCCCGTATTATCTAATGGAGATTAGGTCGTATATTTCCTGCCTGGCTGCCTTGGAATGCTAATGCTTGGAATATGTTTAACTTTGCATAGATATCAAAGATGTTATTTCATTTTAGGTAAGTAGAGTACAATGTCTTCATTGCAGCCTATATACGTCCCACTGCAGGGCACAGGCCTTCTCTAAGAGAGAGAACATGGGCTTGATTATCACGCGTGCGCATCGCGAATAAGCAACTTTAAACGCTGAGGTGTGTGAACACCTCAGAAACTCAGGTTTCCTCACGTTGTTTTCCTTCATTTTAGCTTCACGAATTTACGTAGCTTAGAAAATTAAGTCATTGGTACATGCAGGGATTCGAACCCATTCCCTACTGAATGTGAGGCCAGCGTGTTACCACCGCGCTATCACCGCTCACCGCACCGTCTTCACAAATTGTACAATTTTCTTTTGTTTCCACTTTTCTGGTACTATAATAATACTTATTGCGATTATTATTTAAAATCTAATTTCGAACATAACTTTTTCATATAGATTGTAACAAAATTCCCTGCTTATATTGAAATATAGAGTGTAACCTAATCTCTATATACATCCGAAAATGGACTACTCTTATAACTACAACATCGCGAAAAAAAATAATTTACCAGTAAATTACTTATATGCAACAACAGATAAGTTTTTTGTGAATTTTTAAGGATTTTCTTATAGAATTACTATTATTAAATTATTTATTGCATAAAAAAAGTTTCTTGCAAAGGTGTACTTAATGCTAAATAGCATTTTCTTCCAGTCAACCTTTGGTTTGTGGATGGGCACGCGAGGTGATTAATACCACAATCGCCCTGCTGTTTGACATATTATAATCATAGGCTGCTCATATTATTATGTAAATTTCGACATGCTGTTAATAGCACAGTAGACAGCTAGTTTATATTAACATTTTCGTTACGTTCATAGTATGCAGGTTGTTGTAGAAACTCGAAAATGCAAACAGAATTTCTCCAATTGGGGGGCGGGGGACGTCTGACTTCAGTGGTTAATTTTTTTAGCTTTACGGTTTTATTATTGTATGGTATGGGAAACGAACAGCGGTTAGACCAAAATGTTATTAATTGGGCAACTATATTCCCAGAAGTTAACCTTATATTTCAAGCAATTCAGGTTACACTGAAATCAGAAAATAGCGCACCGAAATCATGAATGTGCTAAATATTTCGTAAGAGGTTTCCAAATATAATGGAAATTATGAAATTATCGAAAATGTTTATCGGGAGACACATCATTTTTATGTTAAATTGTGTGAGCAGAAACCTCCATAATTGAGCTTTTTAGCTTTCCTTTCCATTCTTGAAGGTCTTTGATAGCCAACTTCATTGATATACAATATCAAATTACAACTAAGTTTGATTCTGAGAAGAGTCACGGAAGCAAACTTCACTTCACATGCAATGCAATACATCGGATCATAGGCCCTTTTGGATATTCCAGTAGATGCATAATTTTCATCCAGCTGTTCCTGACCGCGCCCTTCGTTCTTCGGCAGATACTAACCCATAGTTAATCTTAGGGACTATGACAATAACTTTAGAATGCAGAGAAACTTAAAATCGGTGGACTAGTCCTACCATCAGTGATCACATTTTCGTTCCGTTGATCATTACCGGCAAGACATTTTAGACACTATGAATGGCCGAGGAGAACACCTGGCGCAATTTCCCGAACGCAGCCCAACCCAGCTGAATTTTTCTTGTGGCCTGTTTCTTTAATTAGTTGATGTCCAATGGAAGTCTGTCTTAAGTAGACATATTCCTAGGCAGCTTCAGAGGCCATCTCACGAATGAAGATCGACTTCGACACGATCATACACGATCAAATCACATGTACCCTCCCATGGCTAATTGCCAAAGTCAATCAGCAAAGGCTTGGCAAAGGCCAAGTTGTTGAAATGCGCAAACAGAGAGAAAGGGATCCAGTACACATCGTTTGGACGTGACTATTTGCCCGCACGTGCGAGGGGACTATGCTAATGCCCTTGTTAAGGCCTGCACAGTACTGAGAAATGGCCAATTTGGTCATGCCTTCGTGTCCAAGTTTAAAGAACAATGGGTAATTACCCTTGTAGCAGTAGTGATACAACGACTAGGTATCATTTAAAGGAGGGATATTTTGAAAGACTCAAAAATTTAATACTCAAACCTTTATTGCAGCCATAACTTTGGTAGGATCTTAAGTAACATACTCGTATAAGTAATGTGTATCATTATGGACCCTGTCGGGCACAGCAAAAGCCTTATAACTATATTCTTAGAATAATCTTATAACTAAAGTGGTTTCCAATGCCTAGGAACTGTTTAATCTTAACAATTTTATTATTGGTTATGTAAAATATTCTTCTTATATATTCTTTTACTATTATATTACATATTAGTTTAATTTATCTTCTAAGTATTCGTTGAGCTTTTGGAAATGAGCATTTTTGAATGAATTTGACGAAACGGTCTTATTTATAAATATACGATTCGTTAAAAGACTCCTCAGAGGCAGTTTAAAAAATCTATCGTTACGTTTTTTATTTTAATATAGACAAATAAGATTACATACATAATCTCACGCCTATATCCCAGGAGGGTAGGCAGAGACTAGGGAATGCCACTTGCCACGATCCAGATCACTTTCGCTTCCTCAACATTCAGTAGACGTTGCATGCACCCACGCCGGTTTCGGGTACTTTTTATCTTGTCCTTTGCTAATATATTTATTCGAAGAAAGAATAAACAATAAAGTAGTTAAAAAAATCATGGGAGTCCGAAGCAAACGAACATGTATTTAATTTTTTTTTGTTTTACTTCATCGTAAAAACGGTGATTATGTATTCCAGTGTTAAACTTGGTGATATCATTTCTTGGTGATAATCTCACCAAATATCTTATAAGGACAAAATAATTTAAACCGACCAAGTGCGAGTTAGACTCCAGACTCCCGCTAACGGTCCTAAACTGTTAATGAGATGCAACACATTTTTGCTGAATTCGTAATATTATTAAAAACCTATTTAGAGGCTAAAAATTCCACCCATGCCGGGACTTGAACCCGCGACCTCTGGCTCACCGCGCCAGCGCTCTCCCAACCGAGCTAATGGGCAAGTGCAAGCATTGATGAAATTTCGAGCCTATTTACAAACTTCTCTGTATTACGTACAGGCAGCGACATCTGACCGAAGCTACATCACTTGCTGTAGCGCTAGCGCTTCATAGCGTTATAAAATGCAGTTGGCCAGTTTTTTCACATTTATGTTTTGGTGGAATACCTTTTAAGACTTTAAAAATTAAGTAGTATTACTGTAAATAATTTCTTGTGTGCAAGTTGAAGTCGGAAAGCCCTTAATACGCTTGTCAAGTTGCATAACAGTTGGATTAATTGTAGGCAAATTGAACTCTACCCACACAGAAATTGCAGCATTTGCAAGCTTGTGAAACTGCACCAGACTTGAAAGGACTTTGCCGTGGTATTTTCATATCCAATTAGCTTTGCTCGCGACTTCGTTCGCTTAATATTAAATAAAATTATACCACATTTTAACCTGAGTGTCTGAGGTATTCACTTACCTCAGCACTTGAAATTGCACATCCGCGGTAGGCACGCATAGTAATTAAGCCCATCCTCTCTCTCTCTCTCTCTCTCTGAGAGAAGACCGGTACTCTCCTATGGGTCGTAAATAAGCTACATAAAATAATACTATATTTTAAGCCAGGACTGGACCTTTCTGTGTACTAGAATCACACACCGTTCAGCCGCTTGAGGCTTTTATCCCTCGCATGCAGTTTCACACGCACAATCTTAGAATTTAAGTGGTTGTGTTAAAAGTTGTATATTATATTACGCAGTAAAGCCTCAGACACATCTGTACATAGATAGATAATAATTAATTGTACATGAAAAAGGAAATTACACAAGTAATTACACATTTATAAAAAATCTACTCATAAGCAGCCTATATACGTCCCACTGTAGGGCACAGGCCTTCTCTCAGAGAGAGAGTATGGACTTAATCACCACGCGTGCCCACCGCGGATTATAGATTTCAAGCGCTGAGGCATGTGAATAGCTGAGACACCCAGGTTTTCACCGTTAGCGAGTGGTATTGCTACTATAACTTCACAAATGTATAAAAAATCTACTCATTTCTTAGAAAATATTTGTATGTGCAAGCGAGATGGAATTATGAAACTAAGAGGGAAATTGTCTTTATTACATACAAAAGTACAATGACATTTGTTTTGCCACCCAAACCTATCTAGGTCTCTACAACATAATCTAGCACGCAGACCGACGGATAAATTTACTTTATTCTATGTGAGTACCCACCACTTTTAATGACATTACTTTCCCTCCTGTGTCATTTAATTTGTGGTTATGCGAATAAATACTTTTTATCTTATCTTATGTATTACTATCTAACTTCATAAACGAACTTCATATCGCCACAGAATCCGTTTATATGATTCTTGCACGACGCGATCTATTTAGAGAACACAACGTTCGCTCGCACAACGTCATCTATTTTGAACTTAAAATAAATATTATCCCGCGGAAACGCATCACCGGGATATCGAATATGCTATGTCTCAATTCAGGTCTTTGTCTATCTGTTTGCCAAGTTTCACGTAAATCCGTTCAGCCGTTATTGCGTGATTAAGTAACAAACATCCAAACATGTTCACAAAGTTTCACATTTATAACATAAGTAGGAAGTAGGATTAGTTGCTATTGGAAGAGTTTTAATCATCGATTATGAAGGAAAGTTTGTAAAGCTTTACGTTACTTCAATAACAACATTGCATATAAGCTACTTCTTGTCCCTTTTTGTCGTGTTAGCGCCACCAGCTCGACCTGCCCGCATCGAATCGGAAATGCTAATCTGCATTTATTATGATAAGGACTTGTTTCTGGTTCTGCCACCATAGTGCTACTCCGCGCTTCAGTGCGATTAATTAAATTGCCTTTACTTGTAGCCTGTAGCCGTTACTAAAGCAATAGTTGCGGTGCAGGTTTTGCACTGCAATTCGCTGATATTGTGTTTCTGGGTAACTAGGGTTTTCAGTTTCTTGGATACCTTCAGCGTTCACTTTCACTATAGTTTTAGCCGCATTCCAAAGGAGTAGGCCGAGACCGGAGCTTGTCACTTGCTAGGATCCCGACCGACCTCTTTCGCTTTATCAATATTTATTAGTCCTGATAAAAATTGCAAATGATAACACAGTCTGTGTCGCAAAGTTTGTCTGCACAATCAGTGTCTGCAGCCGTCGACGCGTCGTCGACAGCGTGCCGCCCGTGTATTAGCGCCCTTAGTCGTTGCATGCACGCACACCGGTTTCGGGTACTTTTATCCTGCCCTTTGCTAATACATCCCCTATCTGGTCTAAGTATGTCCGCCTTGGACGTCTCTTACCGGTCTCTCTCTCTTAAGCAGACTATTTGACTAACTGGAATCTTTCTCTCAAAGAGAAAGTGTGGGCGGCTTATTTATTTCAAGTGATAGTACCTATATATCTTAAATTTTAAATTTACATCTTGACATTTAGTTTTTTTTGACATTTACTGTGAGCAAGTCCTCTTTTTCCAATCCGCGGTGGGCAAGCGTGGTGATTGAGCCCATACTCTCTCTCTGAGAGAAGACCTGTGCCCTACAGTGGGATGTATATAGGCTGCTTATGAAGTCCTCTTTTTCGCGTCACGAAAGTTTATTTATTTCAAGTAATAGTACCTAGAAAAGTAACCTTCGACATTCGGTTTTTTCCGAGGTTTTTGGTTACTGTTATTTTTCGCTTTACAAAAGTAAGTTAAGCAACTGTAAGTGAAATACAGGGTATAACAAAACCCAATATCTATACGGAAACTTTTACAATGTTAACAACTCCGAAATAGCAAAAAATGTTTTTCTTTACTAAAGTTACCACCACTACGACATGAAAATATATAAAATTGCTGATATTTGTTTTACTGTCTTTGAGTTTTTCTTATGATAGATATTCCAGTTAAATAAGTGTATACTTTACATACATACTCGTACATAAACTCACGCCTGTATCCCCGAGGCGTAGGCAGAGACCAGGGACTGCCACTCGATCTTTTGCACGTGTATTGATCCTCCACTAAACTCAGCGTTCGTAAAAAGGGGATAAAGCTCTTTATAGCTGAAGCGGGCTTATGTTTGTAGGGTTCCGTACCCAAAGGGTAAGGGGCCCTATTACTAAGACTCCGCTGTCCGTCCGTCCGTCCGTCTATATTTACTTAATAAATTTAATAAATATTTAAGTGGGGACTCCCATTCAAAAACGTGATTTTGTTGCCATTTTTTGCTCGATATTAATAACGGCAACCGGTAGACGCTTGAAATATTCAAATATTGTATAGATAATGGTACGGAACCCTTTGTGCGCGAGTCTGGTGTTTTTTCATGAATATGCCTACGCAGCTATTTTACGTTTACGTCATGCTTATGCCAAACACAAAGCATAATATTCTCAATGTTTCTCGTTTTTATAACGTGAAATAAAGTCATCCTGATCTCCTTAACACATTCGTTGACGCTTCTTGGAGAAGTTACCTTGGTGTATTCTCGAGAACGATGTGAGCTTTGAGCTGGGAAGTCATGTCAGGACTGTTTGCAACAGTCAACGCTGCGACAATCGAGGCAGCAACAGCACTTCGGTGTGTCGCTACACAGAATCGACAATCAGTACACTACAATTAGTGATGTGAACTGATTACAATTTTAGCACCGATATTTTCCGATTTCATGTACAAAAAACGTTTTTTTTTAGATTCTTTTAGGTTTTTCGCTTCTATCAAAAAAGTGTTATGATATTTATGAAAAGTACCTAGTTATAATGTAAGTATTGATAAAATTATTATTTCGGTGGAAGAACAGGGTGAAATAAATCACCCAACGGCCTACTTCGCCTAAAAATACCGATTATCGGCCGTACAGGTTCCCAAAATATTGTATCGAAATGGTTTTTCTTTAAATCATTGAAAATAACGGTTTCATCTCAAAAATCAATGTGAATTTCCTCTTGGCCACTGGCCTCACTTTACGAATTATACTGCAAAAAATAATTGATTATTTTTTAAATAACTGGTTATTTTCCAAAAACTGGTTTTTACCGGTATTTTTAGACCCGTTTTGCACCACTAACTACAATATTATTGGACTGACATAATAAAGTTTCGACCTCACATGTGTGCAACACATTGTTTCGATTTTGCTAAGAGGTAGTCTCGACATCTCATGACGATGTTTACTTGCGATTGCCATAATGTTACTCGGCATTGATTTACCAGCTTAGCTAATTGTAGGTCTATTTTTGTTCTCAGGTATATTGGCGTCTTCTTATTGCTCCGATCGACGAAATGTCGAGCCTTAAGTAAGTATTGAACCCTGGTCTCCGCCTACCCCTCCGGGATACAGGAGTGAGTTTAATGAAATTTAATGTCATGTATTGTCATGTAATGATATTAGGCAATGAAATAATTATGAAGTCTGTTGTCCCCGGTAAATGTTAGACAATGTACGTTCTGCCCCTATATTACGCGCACCAAATCCTGGGCGGTTCCAATCGTCTAAGTGTCAAATTAGTATGGAATTTGACAGTTGGACAATTGGAATCGCCCAGGATTTGGTGCGCAAAATTAGGCCCCAGAGCTTTCTCCCGGAAAATATTTAGTGCTGCGTGGTTCTCATCCATGGACATCATTATCGAGGAGGCAATTGTTTGCGTTAGAATTACCGTTAAAAAGTTGGTTGCCTACCGTGACCGCGGCCATTAGCGGGCGATCAAGATTAGTTACAACAACTGCGAGCTAATACAAGGGCGCGTCCTGGTGCCTCGTTTACACCGTCTTAGGGCGACTTACGCCAAGTCACTGGACGAGTAAGTGAATAGATAAAAACGCATCCCAGGATAAAATTATAAATAGCTGCTTGAAAGTGTTGTTAGACATATAATTAATCTATGGATAGCTCTGCAAATGTCATGGTGCAAGGAGTTTTTGGACTTATTCACTGGATAGAGGTTACCGCTGGATAAACAGATAGCCGGCCTTACTATACGAGGGATACCATAACTGAGCATATAACTAAAAGATGGACGACGATAAACAATATATTTATAAGAAATGGTACTAACACGCTTTTTGCCACGATTGCACATTTCGCAAAATCGATTTTGGTTTTAGAAGCCAAAAACGCACATTTTTTTAAATCGAATATTATGTTTTTATTTTCAAAACGTTTGCTATGAGGTAGAAAAAAAAGTTAATGCCATCTTTTGGAATTCAATTCATTTGATTCAAATATAAAAAAAAATCATATTAAGTTGTTAGTGATCTTATTCTAGTGTTATTACATAATTTGACATAGTTAGTTATACCACCTTGTGCCTCAATTTATGAAAATTAGTAATTTGTTTGTTATTTTTACCTATATTTAATTTTGTATTCCTACACAAGAGTGATTATTACAGCTCCAAGCTGAATTAAAATGTACTAAAACTTGCAAGGTCCTCGCAAGACCGACTTCCGGGTGCGTTAATGGACAGACCGAAATAACGATAAGCAGACATTAGCTGTGACGAGAGAAGTGCCAGAAGGAGCGTTTAAAACGCTTAGTTACTGCAAACATCAACTGTCTTATCTGAATGCGCCTAAGTGTTAGCGGTGGTGCTACTAAAATTCAGCAATTTGTTTGCCCCCACTTTGACAAATGGCGATAGATAAGGATTCCGTGTTAATGTAGAGGTTTGTCTGTACTTAATAAATAAGCACATAGGCGTAGGTACACTACTTAAACTCTAAATTTGAAATTAAACGGTCTTACTTAACAAAAAAAAAATCGATTCCACTAAAACTATAACTATAAGAAAATCCAATAATATAAAAATCGCGCGTCACAGTGTTTGTTATCAAACTCCTCCGAAACGGCTTCACCGATTTTTATGACCTTTTTTGTGTATACCGGGTGGCATTTTAGTCAACTGCCAAACTTTAAAGGGGCTTTTTACTCATAAATATAAACAACTTTTACTATGGGGCCAAACAAATCAGAGCAAAAAATAAATTATCTGTTCCATATATAAGATAGAAGCAGTACTGCACCAAATGTATGAAACAGCTGATTAATTTTTTTCTCTGATTTGTTTGACCCCATAGTAAAAGTTGTTTGTATTGAGGAGTAGAAAGATCCCTCAAAGTTTGTCAGGTGACTAAAATGCCGCCCGGTATTTGGTAGGTCTGAGAATAGTTCGTAGGCAAATTAGTATCGCAAAACAACGTTTGCGAGGTCAGGTAGTGTAAATCCAAAATATTAGTTGGATAGCGTTTGGTACCGAAGTTGTCAAAAGTATCCTCACTATTTTACAACCATTAAAGTATTTCATTGATTGAAACATTTACACTGATTGTGCCATCGAGACAGAAGCAAAAGGTAAATACCGTCTTAATTCATGCGTTTATTGTTGCAGGTGACGAGTACGACTTATTCGAACCAATCAAGAACTCAGATACAGACACAGAAACCAATGGCGCGGATGACTTCCCGGCGTGGCTTCTGAATAAAGAACACTACAAGAGTGTCCCCATAAGCGTGATCCATATAACCAACAATAAAATTCCTGTACCATTCGCCTTAAGCCTTATATTCAAACTAGAAGAACCAAGGAGAACCTGCCTGTTCTCCATTATAGATACCAAAGGACTTACTAAACTGGCGCTGTGCATGTACTTAGCGAATAAAAACAGCACTAGAATCACATTGTACTCGGATAGTATAGAGTCCGATGCAGGAACGTTCACCGTAAACTTTTTGCAAAATAACTGGACGAATATGACATTGCATGTTGAAGAAACGCAGGTGTCTCTGATTGTAAACTGTTCTAATGATCAGACCTCACCGGATTTTAGTCCGTTGAAGACCATTGATATTGGGGACGACTCGACTCTGCACTTGGGGTACTCTGGCCCCGAAAGCGTCTGGAATCCTTTTAAGGTAAGAATAATAAGTACTCAGAGAATAATGCGTACTGGAAAGAAAAATAGCGGCCAAGTGCGAGTCGGACTCGCGCACGAAGTGTTCCGTACCATTATCTATACAACATTTGCGTATTTCAAGCGTCTACTTGTTGCCGTTATTACCTAATATCGAGCAAAATGGTTACCATAGCATAGGGTATCCTAGTTTGGGACCAGGCCAAGTGATTGTATTGTATGGAAGTTATTATTATTGTTGGCTCAAGTATGAGGCTTAATTATTATGTACCACTACAAAGCAGAAAAATCATAAAACCACACTTATTGTGTGGCTTTTTATGAAAAAGAAATGAGTAATGAAAAACTCTAATAGACGTGTTTCATAAATTGCACGTATAAACATAATTAAGTTATATTTGTACTTAAATTACAATAAAAACAACAATAGTTTGTTCCGTGTTGTACAATCAAGTTCTTTAAGGTAAATATTTAGGTAAATACCTACAATTACCACACTAATATCTCATCTATTATGGATTGTCACATAACTCCCCCTCATTCCTCTCAAACGTACATGAACATGTTCACGAAAATTTCCAGTCGCTACACAGCTTTCCAAATTAGAAAGCACGACACAACTGGAACGTTACCCACCTTCCCCTATACACGTTCCCTGGTACGTGTCAAAAATACAATAAACACATGTATCTTTAAAGTAAAACAATTCAGGTTATGCTACCGACTCCAGGAACATTTAGCCACGAAGAGCCTATAAGGAGATCATTATTATTATTATTATTATACTTTATTGCACACACAAGAATAGAGTACAGGAAAGGTAACAAAAGAAAGTACATGTACAAAGGCGAGCTCGCTCGAGCGGCCGCGAGCCGAGGCCACAAGAGTGCTAGCCATCCGCACTCTCCATTTATTCAATCCGTCACTTTGCTCACAACAAGATGGACGTGGTGGAAGTGGCTGCGTTTTCTGCTTTACGCGCTTACTAATTCTATTACCTCTTGCATGGATGTCATACTAGTATTTTTGGGATTCAGTTTTTCTGGATCCCAAACAACTAGTTGCATTTGGAATAAGCAGCCTATATACGTCCCACTGTAGGGCACAGGCCTTCTCTCCGGAAGAAGGTATGGGCTTAATCACCACGCGTGCCCACCGTGGATTGGCGATTTCAAGCGCTGAAGTATGTGAATAGCTCAGAAACTCAGGTTTCCCCACGATGTTGTTCTTTACCGTTAGCGAGTGGTATTGCTACTATAACTTCACAAATGTACACAACATAAAAAACAAAGTCATCGGTACATGCCCGCACTGGGAATCGAACCTGGGTCTCTCGCTTCCGAGCCCAATGTTCTATCCAATAGGCTACCACCGCTCCTTGGCTCCCACCGTTGCATTTGGTACAACCCCATTGTTGTGGACGCCGAGACGGGTTAGGTGGAATTAGGTTCGCACTTAGCTGTAGGCTGAACGAGGCCATTTTATTATGTAAATGTAGAAAATCCCTAAAATGTGTTAGTCTAAGTTAGGTTCGCAGATAGTTGTATGTTAAGCGAGTGCCTTTAAATATTATGTAAGATTTGTAAATATGGTGCAAGACCAGTGGAAAATTCCACCGACATCTGTGATTGGTCGAACGGCTGGCCCAAATAGTATATAAGCCGGAACATTCACTGCATTAGCATGAGCTTTCAGTTAGCTACTACACCACCCTGAACCTGGAAGAAATAAACAGCTATCGAGAACCACTGGAAGTTTGCATCACCACCTATACAGTCCACACCCCATTTAGTCTGGTCCTTCGAGCCGGATCCGAACGAGAAAACCAGCTTCTGCACCTGAACGCGGACCTGGAGCAGCCCCCAAGCGGCCCTCGAACCTGGGCCTGGAGCTGCACCCCATTTAGTCTGGTCATTCGAGCGCCGGATCCGAACGAGAGAACCACCCTCTGCACCTGAACGCGGACCTGGAGCAGCCCCCAAGCGGCCCTCGAACCTGGGCCTGGAGCTGCACCCACGTAGTGGTCTTCCGAGCGACGGATCTGAACGAGAACCTTCGGCACTGGACCCGCTTCTGGAGCAGGCATCAAACGGCCCTCGAACCTGGGCTTGGCGCTGCACGTGAAGCGGAGCGGTCCCTGAACCCGCACCTGGAGCAGGCATCAAACGGCCCTCGAACCTGGGCTTGGCGCTGCACCTAAAGCGGAGCGGACCTGAACCTGCACCTGGAGCAGTCATCAACCGGCCCTCGAACCTGGGCTTGGACTGCACCTGGAGCAGATTGGACCTGGAGCAGCTCGCGATCGGCCACCGAACCTGGGCCTGGAGCTGCACCTGGAAAAACTGTAAGTGAACATAAATCTAAATCTGAACCTGCACCTGGAGCAGTCATCAACCGACCCTCGAACCTGGGTTTGGACTGCACCTGGAGCAGATTGGACCTGGAGCAGCTCGCGACCAGCCCTCGAACCTGGGCCTGGAGCTGCACCTGGAAGATCTGAACGTGGACCTGATCGGCCCCTGATCGGCCCTCGAACCTGGGCTTGGAGCCGCATCTGACCACTGAACCAGGACCTGGACCACCTGAACTTGGACCTGGACGACCTGGACTTGGACCTGGACTTGGACCTGGACGACCTGGACTTGGACCTGGACGACCTGGACTTGGACCTGGAAGACCTGGACTTGGACCTGGAAGACCTGGACTTGGACCTGGAAGACCTGGACTTGGACCTGGAAGACCTGGACTTGGACCTGGAAGACCTGGACTTGGACCTGGAAGACCTGGACTTCGACCTGGAAAACTTAGAGCTAAAATCTGTAACCTCTAACCTTTGTATATCATTGTAATACTGTCTTTTGTAATTTTGAATTAAACGAATCACCCTTTTTGTCTTTTAATATAAGTAAATTAGAGCCAGAAGAACGAAGATCGAGTCCGTGAAGTCCGGGCTCAAAGAAAAAGGAAGAACCCGCTTCGAACTAGGTACCGTCGCAACTCCCACGACCATTCTTACAAAATGGTTGTCACTCGGAGTATGGGAGACCCTGCGGAGGACATCGAACGGGAACAAATGGAGGTTGAACAAGCGCGTCAAGAAGCACTCCGCGTCGAGATAGAGCGCCGGAGGAGGCTGCAAGCTGAACCGCCGGCATCGCCGTCTCTGACAATGCCCCCGACTGAAGACCGCGCAACCACTACCGGCGTGACTAACACCTCAACTAACGTTGGTGCTACGTCACTACTCGCCAGGGAACGTGAACGAACGTGCGCTATATCACCGGCAGCGTCAGTGAGATCTACGGCAAGCGTTGTCACACGAAAGCGCCGCGCAGAGCTAGAGGCCGCCGAACAACTTGCGGCCTTAAAAGAGCAGCAGCTCCAACAGCAACAACAGCTCCAACAACAGCTCCAACAACAGCTCCAACAACAGCAACAGCAACAGCTCCAAATCCAAACGGACTTAATACAGAAGAGGCTCGCGGTCGAGATGTCAGTCATCGAGGATGAAACAGACCAACCCCCTGTACATCCTGCACCTTCACCGGCAGAACAACGCCAGAAGGTGGATGAATGGCTGCGAGCAAACCCTCTGAACGCTCCCCGACCTGAGAGCGGCGCTCAACCACACGAGCGCCAAGAATCTCGAACTCTGCGTTTCGAGGAAACACCGAGACGCAGCAGATCTCCCACACCCACCAGAACAAGGGGTGGGATGGAGCGACTGGCAACGGCGCTTGAGAAGATGGCCAGACCACGAGTTCGCCATACGGAACTACCGACGTTCTCGGGGTCACCGAACGAATGGCTACCCTTCCAAGCGGCTATGCGAGACTCCACGAAACTCTACGAGATCTCATCGATTGAAAATCTACTTCGACTAAGAACAGCCTTGAAGGGAGGTGCACGGGATGCAGTAGCGACGCTTCTTTACACAGCGTCTGATCCCGAGACCATCATGAAGACACTGGAGCAGTGCTACGGACGACCGGAAGTTATAGTCGAACAAGCCCTCGCAGACATCAAGAAACTGCCTCGATTTGGGACATTGGCCAGCGAAATGAACACCTTCGCGGTCAAGGTCCAGAACATAACCTGCGTCTTGAAGAACATAGATAGACGCGGTTATCTCTACAACCCGATGCTGGCGCGAGAGGTGCTCGACAAGGTCAGTCCGCACACCAGGTCTCGATGGTGCGACTACGCCGCTGATGTCGACGTCACCTCAGACCCCGAGATAGTCGTTCTGTCTCGCTTCCTCATGCGCGAGGCAGACCGGGCGCTGCGGTACGCATACACGCCGACTCCTAGCGCCGCACCGCCTGCCAAGAAAGAGCAACGACCCGTCGTGGCCCCGAAGAAGTCAAGCGCCATCTACACCGTCGTGGAAACTAGCGAGGAGATCTACCGATGCCCGAAATGCGAACAAGCTCACACGCTACCTCTGTGTTCGAGCTTCAAGAAACTCACCATCGGCCAGCGCTGGGACTTCGTACGAGAGAAATGTATATGCTTCAGATGCATCAAAAGCAAGCATCAGCGAAGGTCCTGCAAAGCTAAGCCCTGCGGTGTGAACAACTGTTCTCGCCCACATCATCCGATGCTGCATCAAGATCCACCTGCAGCACCGATGCCGTCTGAAGCAGTACTGTCGGTAGCGACCACTAACGCTACCGACTCACGATCTGTGCTGCTGAAGATGTGCCCAGTTGTCATCGTCGGACCACGGGGGGAGATGAGCACATACGCACTGCTGGACGAAGGCGCTACCATAACGCTTGTCGACGAGGACTTGGCGCATAGCATCGGAGCAGATGGGCCACCACGCCCACTGAACCTACAAGGCGTCAACATGTCCCAGCAAGAAGGAGAAAGCAAGATGGTTACCGTGCAACTGAGAGGCAAGCACAATAGCGCGCTACACGAGCTACGAGCGCGCACGATCAAGAACTTAAGGCTTCATCAACAATCCATTCCGGAGACGCTGCTGAAGCTTGAGCATCTCCAAGATCTGCTGCAAAGCGAGGTGTGCTACGAACGAGCACGTCCAGGCGTCTTGGTGGGGACAGACCACTGGGAGCACATTGTCTCACGCGAGTTACGTGTCGGCAGGCCAAATGAACCGGCTGCCTCAAAGACAGAACTCGGTTGGGTGATTCATGGGACCTTGCCAAGCAGCGTGATCTACAAGAACGAGAACGTACTGCACGTCTACGCGCCCGAACGGCGCACCGAACCCGATCTAGACGAGCAGAACGAGCAAAACGATCGCAGCCTTCATGAACTACTCGAGGCACACTTTCGTATAGATGCTCTCGGCGTTGCCCTCAAACCAAGGGTGAACAGCGCTGATCAACGAGCAACCTTGATTGTCGAACAGACGATAAGGAAGATCGACAGTGGCTATGAAGTCGGATTGCCATGGCGAAACGACGACACGAACATGCCACCGAACTACAACCAAGCCTTCCGTCGACTGCGGAAGATCGAACAAAAGATGGACGCCGACCCTGACTTCGCTCAAGAGTACACCAAGCAGATGGAGAACCTGCTGGAGAAAGGTTATGCGGCACCATGCGACGGCTCCGAGCAAACAAGTGCCGTCCGCTGGTTCCTGCCTCACTTCGCCGTGCAAAATCCCAACAAACCGGGAAAAACACGGCTGGTGTTCGATGCGGCAGCCAAAAGTCACGGTGTGAGCCTTAACGATCATCTGCTAGAGGGACCGGACCTGCTTCAGTCACTGCAGGGGATCCTGTTCCGGTTCCGAGAAAAACGGATTGCTATCACCGCCGACGTACAGGAGATGTTCTTGCGCATTAAGATCCGGGCTGAAGATCAACCCGCGCAGCAATTCCTATGGAGAGGAGATAACAGAACCGACCCACCTCGCCTCTACAAGATGAAGAGCCTGATCTTCGGTGCAGCGAGCTCCCCGTTCATAGCTCACTACGTGCGCAACTACAACGCACACCAGCATGCGCAAACTCATCCGCGCGCGCTGGAGGCCATCACGCAGAACATGGATGATCTGGTGGCGAGCTATGACGGCGAAGAGGAAGCGAGATGTAGCATCGAGGAGATCCGAGCGGTGCACGCCGCTGCTGGATTCACACTGCGAGGATGGAGCGCAAACTGTAGAGAAGTGCTGCTCGACGTTCCAGCCGATCTACATGCGACAACTCCTGTACAACTGGGGGGAGAAGAGCTGAGCAACAAGATACTGGGGCTCTTCTGGAACAAAGAACGAGACGAACTGGGCTTTAACAAATCCACGAACCGAGTCTCGGCTGAGGTGCGCTCACACTCACGCGCACCCACCAAACGAGAAGACAACGAACGAGAGGTCCTCCCTGCAACCATAGACGACTGGCTGCCTGAACCTGGTCGTTTGTCTAAGGTGCGAACTATCGCCCGTGTGCCGGCATTTACTAACATATGCCGGCGCAGAGCCGACTCGGATAGAGCACCAGCACATCGAAAGTGGCGAACAGGCACCTATCCGGACCCAGACGGCGAAGTACGAGTGGTGGACGTGCGAACGAAGACAGGAGTCTTCAAACGTCCTGCGAGCCGACTCGTCGTCCTAGAGAAGGAGGCTACGCGTGCTGCGCCGGGGGGAGGAATGTTGTGGACGCCGAGACGGGTTAGGTGGAATTAGGTTCGCACTTAGCTGTAGGCTGAACGAGGCCATTTTATTATGTAAATGTAGAAAATCCCTAAAATGTGTTAGTCTAAGTTAGGTTCGCAGATAGTTGTATGTTAAGCGAGTGCCTTTAAATATTATGTAAGATTTGTAAATATGGTGCAAGACCAGTGGAAAATTCCACCGACATCTGTGATTGGTCGAACGGCTGGCCCAAATAGTATATAAGCCGGA
Organism: Yponomeuta cagnagella; assembly: GCA_947310995.1. Lineage (NCBI taxonomy): Eukaryota > Metazoa > Arthropoda > Insecta > Lepidoptera > Yponomeutidae > Yponomeuta > Yponomeuta cagnagella. Next base: position 13,040,602 of record OX371277.1, read on the forward strand.
ACATTCACTGCATTAGCATGAGCTTTCAGTTAGCTACTACACCACCCTGAACCTGGAAGAAATAAACAGCTATCGAGAACCACTGGAAGTTTGCATCACCACCTATACAGTCCACACCCCATTTACCCATGAAAGTGTAACACAATTAATTTGACCAATTTTTCATGAAGCAATCACACATACGTCCGTCCTAGTCCGCTGCTCCAGCCAAGTGAGCGCTCCGCGAGAGTATGGTTGGAGCGCTCGCAACTCGCGCCTTTGCCTCTTGACTCCGCCCTTTGACTCCGGGCCAAAAAACTGACACCGAACGGAGCGTTGACGAGGCGAGGTTAGGTAATACGAGACGGGGCGAGAGCTTCATGCACATGAAGCTCGACTAAGGCACTTAGCTACCAAACAGAGGTCGTGGGTTCGATTCCCACTGGGGGCCACCGTATGTGGTGAGTCCCCTCACTCCGCACGCACTGTTCTTTCATTACACGTAATAGTAAGAAATTTTTTATTTCTAAACCATAGCACCAATTATACAGAGCGATGTTTAAATGGCAACATAATAGAAATAGGCTCATGTTACAAAATTAACATCATCAGCCATTTGACGCCCACTGCAGGATATAGGCCTCCTTCGTGGTTTTCATAACCATGAGGGGTTTGGCATAATCGCCACGCTTGGCAGGCGGGTTGGCGATCGCAGCATGCGGTTGGAATCTCAGGAAGACGCTGCTGCCCGTCTCCTGGTAATTGATTTCTTTACCTCGTCGCCTTCTACGACATCCACGGAAGGGAATGGAGTGACGCTATTCTTAATCCGGCGCCACACGGAACATGCGCTATTTAAATTAAAAAGTTTGCTTATGAACCGAGTCTTATTTATAAAAAGTTGATCCTACTAAAACACTCTTGAGACGAAGTTAACTGCTTTTTGACAGGAATTCCTGTTACAATTGGCCTACCCTCCGTCTTAAGCGTGTTTTTGTGTGATCGGCTTTCTATAAATAAGACTGTAACTTTATAATAATAATAACTACATAGGGTAGTGACGGTGGTGCGGTGGTAGCCTAGTGGGTAGAACATTGGACTCGGAAGCGGGAGACCCAGGTTCGATTCCCAGTGCGGGCATGTACCCATGACTTTGTTTTCTAAGTTATGTACATTTGTGAAGTTATAGTAGCAATACCAGGAAGGAAAACATCGTGAGGAAACCTGAGTGTCTGAGCTATTCACATACCTCAGCGCTTGAAATCGCCAATCCGCGGTGAGCATGCGTGGTGATTAAGCCCATACTCTCTCTCTGAGAGAAGGCCCTACAGTGGGACGTATATAGGCTGCATAAAAAAAGGGTAGTGACACTGTGTGTCATGTGACCATAAAAGGCCGCTGTCTCAGGATATTGTCACGTCCTGAAACTACTGGTTTCTGACAGGGTCACGTAGGATTTTTTTTGTTTTCTGTGCGGAGCGCAGCGATAGAACCGCGGCCTCACATTCGGGAGGTCGTAGGTTCAAATCCCGGCATGTACCAATGACTTTATTCTCTAAATTATGAACATTGGTGAAGTTGTGATAGCAATATCACTGGCTAACTGTGAAGGAAAACATCGTGAGGAAACCGAGCGTCTGTGGTGTTCACATACCTCAGCGCTTAAAAAAAATTATCTGTCCACAATATCGTCTTTGAACTCTGAAATTGGTATGAGATAGTACTGTCATGTAGAAATTGAAGTACAGTTTTATACCTCTCGTAGCAAGGCGTCCGTAACTGAAAACTGATGTAAAAGAGCGGTGTCGACTGTCGGCTTCGCCTGTGGTTGTTGAATTAACACAGCTTTCTTTTCCCCGGGACCAAGTGAAAGGGCAGGATATGGAGTCTCTTCGCGGGCGGGGAATTTCACTATACACGAAGTAGATTAAATTATACGGCGCAAGCGAGCTTGTATTAATTTCTAAGAGAGACGCTAATTTAGTCCGCGATTTTCGCGGTTTTACATTTGTATGTGCGTGAATGGGTTATTCGTTGTTGATAAAGCTCTTCTGTATGATAGTGTGTATGGTTGTTGTGTCTTAGGAGTAGACAGATTGCAACCTCCCTGAATCTCAGAGAGAGAGAGAGTACGGGCACGCGTTCCCACAGCGGATTGCCAATTACAAGCCCTGAGGTACCTATGCGAACACCTCAGACACTCAGGTTTTCTCACTATGTTTTCCTTAACAATTAGCGAGTGGTTGTACATAGCTTAAAAAAAACAAAGTCGTTGGTACAAATATTGGTATGAACTAGTGTATAATTTTTTTATTATTTGACATTCAATCCAATGCGGTACACAATCCAACTGTTTGTAAACAAAAAAAACATACGTCCAAGTGTGAGTCGGACTCGCGCACGAAGGGTTCCGTACCATTATCTATACAACATTAGACACAAAGATAAAAAACAGCAAAAAAATCACGTTTGTTGTATGGGAGCCCCCCTTAAATAATGATTTTATTTTGTTTTTAATATTTGTTGTTATAGCGGCAATAGAAATACATAATCTGTGAAAATTTCAACTCTCTAGCTATCACGGTTCTTGAGATACAGCCTGGTGACAGACAGACAGACGAATGGATGGACAGACAGACAGCGAAGTCTTAGTAATAGGGTCCCGTCTTTACCCTTTGGGTACGGAACCCTAAAAATCGGCCAAGTGCATGTCGTGCCACGCATCGTAGGTAGAGTTCCGTACAAAGGTTTTTTTTACCTGCTTTAAAGAACTAAAAACTTTATTAAAGTAATTTTCAATGGAATTTGTATGAAGTTTTCCTTTCACTAGTTGGTCGCCTATTACTCGTTAACTTGTAAAGCGTACTTAGCCTTGATAGTTTTCCTTGTAAGTTCATTATATGTGCTGCTGCTCTGAATTTTTTCACGTTTCTACAATCGACCGTATAGCCGGGAGAGGGGGAGAAGAAGAGGACGCCCAACTCTTACAAAAATTTGCGTTTTGAATCTTCGTATACCGCAAATCGAAGAATAGTTTTAAAATAGTCTTACGCTCAAAATGTTTCAAAATATTTTCAAATCTAATGATACCCAGATTATGGTGGAGACGACAAAAAAAAGTTATCCCTAATTTAGGTGTAGGGGAGGTAACCTAATTTTGTTATTTAATTTTATCCTACCGTTTTGTCGCTGTGATTAATATGACATGTGTACCAATGTTAAATTTCAGCCTTATAGTCATATCGTCACTGTGCTGAGCCGTGGACCGAAAGACAGACGGACGGACATGGCGAAACTATAAAGGTTCCTTGTTGACTACGGAACCTTAAAAACGAAAATCCAGGATGTATTTCAAGATTTATTCTTACTAATAAGTATCTAATAGCTATGCAAATTTTTTGGGCGAACAATTTAAGACTGCTGTTATTATTATCACATATATAATGTAAATTCCATTATAGAGATAATTACCTAATTGATACTAGCTAAAATAAGTCGCTTAGCTTAAAAACGAGTTTAACAAATTATGTGCTGTCGATAATAAAATAAAGTGATCTGGAACTGTGTGAAACGAAAACAAATAAGCGTAAGCGACACGTTTTTTTTATCAAAACCATTGATTCTATTGAAATGTCGCCGTATTTTTTCTGCGGGGATTTACAGAAGATTAATACATCTCTTCAATATGTCGGGACACCGCTAAGTAATCAAATTATTAAATAGATAAAAACGTACTTCAAAACATTAAAACTAGTTATACAATCTCTGTACAAGCTCTGAATTAGTTACTGTTATACAATTTAGGTATTGTATAGTTTGGGATCAATAACCAAAATATATGTGCTTATGCAGCTTGGCACTGACTGCACATTATACAGGGCGTCCCACGGCTATGCCACATGCAGGGAAAGTACCTTGAATATTGGAGATGGAACATTTTACTGAAAGAAGGCATTATTTTAATTTTAAAAACAATTAAAACTGACACAAATCGTTTTTTAAATTAAAATAATGTATTCTTTCAGTAAAATTGTTCATCCACAATATTCAAGGTACGCTCCCTCCATGTGACGTAACCGTGGGACGCCCGAAACTGTATCCTAGAGGGTGACGGGAAGGGGAGGGCGGTTTGTTAGGATCATGGCTGTTCGACGAGATTCAGGTTTTTATTATTAACTACGAGAAGTCACAGTGTCAAGTACAGTCGTGTATCAGTCTAGACTTAAACTTTGGCCTTTGCGTCTGCGTAATAAGATGATTTATGCAGCGTCCAGTGGTACCTTCACTAACACTAGATGGGTGAAGGGACCACTCAGACGATGCAGTGGGACATGGTTTTTCATAGTTGTTTCAGTTTAAGTAAATTATAAATTCAATATTATTTCGATATTTAACTCTCAGTACCCTACAAATGTGATTTTCCTAGAAATACAGAACCTCCGCGAGTATATTTCTAGATACAATCCATACTTCACGTTTCCCTTGCCACATTCTATTAGCCAATTCTGTCCAGATTCGACCATCTTTATTGAATGGCAAGTGACAAGTTTTTCGTTTTTCATTTAAAATTCATAAACTTCCCTTAAAAATATTTGTATACGCATTGTCTACTTTCTGTGCATATACTGTGCAAACTGTGCACCTCACAAAAATCGTCCAATATTACTTGAACCTAACTCTCCTCAACAACAACTATACTGTATGGGTCAGCAAAATTGTCAGTCCTTAACGATTCCTAATCCTGCCGCAATACAGTTTTTAACTAGTGCGGAGGGTAGTTATTGCTCTTGGGCTGTTACTGTTTCTTATCTGACTGATTAAAATATTTTAGAGTACCTACCTAACATATGAGATCCTAGGTTTACACCATGTACTTTATTCTCTAAGGTTTACACCACCTGTTATAATGAAAGGTTAATTCTTCTGACGTTATCGTTTTATACTAACACAAGCCTCTGTACCTATACCTATGTAACAGTATTAACATATCTTTCGTGTCAATAAACCATTTATATTTTGTATTTGTATAAGTCTTGGTCTCTGCCTGCAAAATATACTTCTTAAATTACCATGAGACCACCTTAACGACACATTTTATCAGACAATCGGTGTCAATTAGTAAAACATTGCTCAAATTAGGCCTAATTTGCCGCTATTCATTAAATAGGTCTACCCCTATATTAACCTTGGCCTTTGCATCTATGTAATGAGATGATTTATACAGCGTCCAGTGGCACCTTCACTCACACTAGATGGGTGAAGGGACCACTCGGACGCTGCAGTACCTGGGACATGGTTTTTTGGATGGAGTAGGTTTGCCCAGCACCTATACCATCCTGCCAGCTTAGTCGGCCTAGCCCACAGGATAGACAAGTTAATAAGTGCGGAGCCATCCAAGCCGCGGGTTTCCTCGCGATGTTTTCATTCACTGTTAGCGTGAAAGGCATTAGACCCGCGTGTCAAAACCTAAACGATTCCCGTCTAACTGTCAAATTCCGTATAAATTCCTTTCGCAAACGTCAGGATTCCACCAGGATTTGGTGCGCATAATTTGGCCCCAGTATTTTATCTCCACATCTTCATCAGATCTTCACCAAATCAAAATAAGTGGTCACATTTCAAAATTCGCCAAGATTTGACTCAGTTATGAGAGAAATAGTGAACAGTATATTTAGGTATAGGATAATTTCAGAAATATGGTTAACTCTAATTGGATTAACCACCGACTGATAAAATACGACGCCTTTGTAAGGCGTCGAATTTTATCAGTCATCAAATAACGGAGGAAATTTCACCTCCGTTATTTGAAAACTGATAAAACATGTACCATGGTTCTAGGATAGGGTAGATACAAGGATAGGTTTTCTGATCTAATACAGTGTAAAGTTGCACTCAAGTTTCAACTATATATACAGCTACAGTTTTCCATCACACTCGCACGCGTAGAAACTTACACTTCAACGAAACTCTATCCTTTTCTCTTAACATTAATTAGCTACATTAATAACGCTCAAGCCGCAAAACCATAAGCATTTCCAACTAACACGTCTGTAGCGGCACTTAATTTGATATTAAATATTAGTTCGCGCGCACCGTGCTCCGTAAGCTAAAGCAACTTTAATTCGCGAACACCACACAACTCAAATGTGCTGAACTGACTTTTGACTAGTATTTGCACGTGACTTTCAATAGGCAGTTTACATAAGCAGCTGATATATGTCCCACCTTCTCTCAGGAAGAGCGTATGTGCGAATTGGCGATTTCAAGCGCTGAGGTATGTGAATAGCGCACAATAGTGTACAATCATTTTAATAATTAATAATTGATTGTTGATTGGTGTGCAATAAAGTATAATAATTATTATACTTTATTGCACACGAAAAATGTCACACGACGTTACTAAGAAATAACATTAACAAAGAAGAGCTTATCTCTGTAAGAGATTTCTTCCAGTAAACCTTGGACAGTGGGACAAGCAATAAAAATAAGTACACAAAACGAACTAAATACATTACAATAATCCTAAACAACAATCAACAATATTTTTATCCTACTTTTATCTTCCCCGCTTTCTAATTTAGATCGCCATCAATACATGTTAAGCCAATTATTTTAGCATAGATTGACAGATTATAAATCGCTCGTAGCCCCGGCTGCCTGAGTGATCTTAAACGATCACGAAGGTTAAGCAACACTGGGCGCGTTCAGTGCATGGATGGGTCGCCGTCTATGCCTAACGCTAGTGGCATTTTTCCGAGCGGTTCCGTGCTTCGCAAGGCACGTTAAGCTGTTGGTGCCGGCTGCCGTCGATAGATGGCAGTCGTTAAGCCAAGTCAGAGGTCTTAGGGCGGCTTGACAACTTCTGACAGTAGACGAGCCACTAGTCTACAAGCCTCCACCAATCCGGACTTGGCCCCCGTGGTGAAGTATGGCCTATACCTTCCTCAGGGAAGAGACCCGTGCCCCTCGGTGGGGACATAATGGGTTGATGATGATGACAGATTATGTATGGAGCATTATCTTCAGTGGAATTCATTGTTAGAATGTTTCAAAATATACTGTTTTGAGTAATTGACGTCATGACGTCAAGATGGCGGGACCAACTAATTTGTTCAATTCTGGGTATGATACATGAGGTAGGAATTTCTTATTGAAGGTAGCAAATAGTAGATAAAAGTTATAAAATAATGAGAAAGATAGTTTTAAAATCCGAGCCGTGGTCCTGCTATAATAACGCTCACTGCAAATACCGTGGTACAAGACGTTTCTGTACTTATTCACTGGATAGACCTAACCCCTGGATGAAAAGGTAGATGGAGCTGTTAGACAGCGTTGGTGTAAGACAGCCGGTTGCAAGCTTATGCAAGTTATGTGGTTGAGAGTTAAAAGCGCTTATATTAAATCAGACGTAACGACTTCATTAAACTATCGCTACAAAACAAAACATACCATTCTCGGATGCTAAGTCAACATGTGTTGCTGAAATATTGCTAATAGTCGGGCGCGCTGTTTTCAGTTCAATTTATGGCTTGTTTTGCCTCCTAGATTCGTTTCTAATTAGCTCCAAGTGGTATGATACAAAAGGCTCATTTGACATGGGCAGGGTACCTAGACTCATACAATGATTAGAAGTATAGTATTAACTACAGTAAAGTTTTTGGCAAAAATGCCTCAAAGTCCTAGGTTCTAGGTCAGTTGGTAGAACGCTTGCCTCTCGCCCTGGAGATATTAGGGTCGAATCCCGGCATGCACAAATGTAATACCGAGTAAGTTTGTAAGTTTGTATTGGCAATACCACTCGCTAATCGTGAAGGAAAACATTGTGAGAAAACCTGAGGTGTTTGTTTGTTTATTGCACAAAATAAAAAAAAATACTCAAATTATGAGCCAGCCTAAGAGAGGTGTTCACAAACCTCAGTGCTTGAAATTGCCAATTCACGCTGGACACGTATGGTGATTAAGCCCATACTCTCTCTCTCTATCTCTGAGAGAAGGGTTATACCCTATAAGAGAACGAGTGCATAATATGAAAAAGCCTTAAAATATCGATCAAGGAAAAAATTCAATTTATTAAAAACTACTCAGCCATTTAGAGAAATTGGTAAATAGAAATAAACAATTTAAATAAAAATGTATATGAGAATAATAATTCCAGAAAATAAATAAATACCCAATACGTCATATTTTCGAACTAAAACACATTATGCGGAAACAAGCAACCGACGCGAGTTCCATCTCTACTCACTGCGAATCAGATCAAAACCTGGTGGGACTCTTTCGACAAAAAAACAAGTGAGTGAATCCGGAATTAAGGTAATAATGCCTTATACCTATATTGAAAAACATTTTCCCTTTACTCCGCTATGAATAGTGCTGACACTTCTGTAACTTCTTGTTGGTTTTTAATTAGTTTGCTTAAGAGCAACATTACGTGAAGTTACGAATATCATTTGAATAAGAAATTGTGCTTCATATTAAACTGAATATCCAATGAAATTAGCTGTTGAGCAAGCCAATTTAACTATGTTCTCCAATTTGACTTTACGTGTAGGTAGGTACTGATGTAACCCAAAACTACGCCAGCTAAATGCAAATTTAACTACACACCTAATTATGGGAGCCTACCATCTTAGGGCAACTTGCGCGAAGTCATGGCATAAGTAATTAAATAGATAAATATGTATCCAAGAATAAACGAATAGATAGCCGATTGACAGGGTCGTCAGTCATACAATTTAAAATGTCATGGTGCTATGTTTATGAAGTTATTCACTTGATAGAGCTTAGATAACATACGTAACATAAGCAGCCTATGTACTTACGTCCCACTGTAGGGGCCAGCTCTTCTCTCAGAGAGAGAGCATGGGCTTCATCACCACGCGTGCCCACCGCGGATTGGCGATTTCAAGCGCTGAGGTATGTGAATAGCTCAAATACTCAGGTTTCCTCACGATGTTTTCCTTCACAGTTAGCGAGTGGTATTGCTACTCTAACTTCGACAATGTACATAACTTAGAAAACAAAGTCATAGGCACATGCCCGCACTAGGAATCGAACCTGGGTCTCTCGTTTCCGAGTCTAATGTTCTACCCACTAGGCTACTACCGCTGATAGATCTTCATCATCAGCCCCTTGACGCTCACTGCAGGACACAGGGCTCCCTGATGGTTTTCATAACCATAAGGGGCTTTCCCATAATCGCCACGCTTAGCAGGCGGGTTGGCGATCGCAGTAGGTGTGTGGTTGAAATCTCAGGAAGACGCTGCTGCCCGTCTCCTGGTAATTGATTTCCCTAGTCGCCTTCTACGACATCCACGGAAGGAAATGGAGTGACGCTATTCTTAATCCTGAGCCTGATAGAGCTTACCGATGGATAAATAGACAGATAGTACTGTCAGATGGTGTTGACGCAAGCCAGTCTTAGTCAAAGTTATCGTAAGACAGTTGATCGTAATACGTTTCTTTATTAATATACTCACGTTAAATCTTCATTATTAATATGGTCGCCCGCAGGTTCGCTAGGTGATCAAAAGAAATAAAGTTGACTCTATTAAGAGCGTTCTGACAGACATTTTACAGACATTGTATAATAATGCCCTCACATAAATTTCATAGCCCAATTCTGGAGCACTGGATGTGAAAATTAGTTATTTCTCATCCAGTGCGGTAGAAAATTAGATTTTCTTTGTTTTTATTGTTATTTTTAAGACTAGTTTTATATTTGGTCCGTTGTAGCCAAGTGAATAAAAGTTAAACGAAATAACTAATAATTAACGCAAAAACTGAAAACTATTTTTTCTGTATCAATAAATTTACTGCCGTCTGATTACTGTGCCGGAGGTCGTGGGTTCGATTCCCAATGGAGGCCGCCGTACATTAGTACACATGGCCTCTGTCTGGATGTATTTCCATGTTTGTGATGTCCTCGCGTGGTTGCCAGGGCTCTCCCGACTGAGCTAATGAGTAAGTGTAGGCATCGGTGTAATTTCGGACCTCTTTACAAACTTCTCTGTATTACGTACAGGCATCATAATTACTTCTGCCTGATGTCGCCTGAACTTATCCATTAGCTCAGTTGGGAGAGCGCTGCCACGGTTAGCCAGAAGTCGCGGATTCAAGTCCCGGCATGGGTGGAATTTTTAGCCTCTTAATAGGTTTTTTAAAAGTGTCCTCAGCACGGGTTAGTGCAACAAAAAGAATATACACCTTGTTAATGTTATTGTTTCAATGTTTACAATAACAACGAATTTGTAATATTAGTATCTTCGATGGAAGCAATACAATATCTCAGAATACAATTAATAGCTGACAGTAATATTCTTTCAGCGACGTTCCATCACAGAAGAAGCAAATTAGAAGAACTGTGGGCCTCTCATTTCACGTTTACTACGAGAGTACTAATTCCTACTCCGTCTCCGTGTGGCGCCGGATTAAGAATAGCGCCACTCCATTTCCTTCCGTGGATGTCGTAGAAGGCGACTAAGCAAAACCCTTCATGGTTAAAAACCATGAGGGAGGCCTATGTCCTGCAGTGGACGTCAAATCGCTGATGATGATGATGATGAAGCCCTACTTGCACGCCACTTTTTCTTCATTTGGCGTGGAGGTGCTATTTGAAAACCAGCGCTGTTTCAAATAGAAACAGCAAACGCTGAAATATATTAGTATCATTGTCACACACACACTTCTTTATTTTCTATTATTGTATGCAAGCATGTTTTGTTTGTGGCAATGAATCATTCATTTATTCATTCATTCACAAGCGAACATCTCACTACTTCCGATTATTTCGCATTTTTTCATAATAAGAGCCCTGGTCAAGTGCATTTTTCATAGCTGTCCCGGCGAACTTCGTACCGCCACAGAATCCGTTTGTACGATTCTTGCACAGCGCCGCATCTATTTTTAAAACAACGTTCGCGCGCACAACGCCATCATAAATATTATCCCACGGGAACGCATCACCGGGATTTCAAGTATCATCATCATCATCAGCCCTTTGATGTCCACTGCAGGACCTAGCCCTCCCTCATGGTTTTCATAACCATGAGGGGTTTTGCCATAATTGCCACGCTTGGCAGGCGGGTTGGCGATCGCAGTATGCGGTTGGAATCTCAGGAGGACGCTGCTGCCGTCTCCTGGTAATTTCAAGTATGCTATGTCTTAATTTAGGTCTTTGTCTATCTGTACGCCGAGTTTCATCTAAATCCGTTCAGCTGTTATTGCGTAATTGAGTAACAGACATCCAAACATCTTCAAAAACTTTCATATTTATAATATTAGTAGGATAGGATAGTAGGATATTGAAGGCTTGAACTTCCTACTTTGAAACAGTCAAATACTTCTGTTACAGAATACTCGTGGCCATTCTATCGATTCCAATTTGAGTGTGCCGTTTCTCAAAAGAAAATCCAATTTTCCTCCTCCTCCATCCAACCGTTCGTTATTGTGGCTTTGTGGTATCAATAGGACTCTTACGCATATAATCCTGAATCTCCACTTGAGACCCGTAGTTCTATTTTCAAATGGTTGTGTGGCCGCGTTGGCTCGCTCCGTTTTCATATAAAAGCATAAGCGTTCAATTAAAGTTTTTAGTCATTGAGTCATGACTAAAATATATATTTTAGTTAATGCAGTGAAAGAGGTCCGACGGGGTCGTAGCAAGTGGCAAACCCTGCTTTTATACTCTCGACGTTACATACATACTCATACATAAACTCACGCCTGTATCCCAGAGCGGTAGGCAGAGACCAGGGACTGCCACTTGCCACGATCCTGACAGATCACTTTGGCTTCCTCAACATTCATTAGTCGTTGCATGAACGCACGCCGGTTTCGAGTACTTTTATCTTGCCCTTTATTTTCTTTTTATCTCGATGTTATTATGTTCAAATTGCGTCACAATTAAATGCAATAAGTCAGAAATAACGACTAACTAAACGGTCCTGGGTTCGAATCCCGGCATGTACCAATGACTTTATTTTCTAACTTACGTACATTTATGAAGTTATAGTACCGATACTACTCACTAACGGCGAAGGAAAACATCGTGAGAAAACCTGAGTGTCTGAAGTATTTACATACCTCGGCGCTTGAAATTTCCAATCCGCGGTGCAGGCGTCGTGATTAAGCCCATACTCTCTCTCTCTGAGAGAAGGCCTGTATCCTACAGTAGGGCGTATATAGGCTGAATATAAACGTTTTAGTTGTAAGAAATATCATTAAACTTATTGGAACTTCAGAGCGCATCGAAAACTAAAAGCATATTTTGGTCAAATTACCAAATAAATGTACTCAATTGTAACGCGAGTTGGCTAAATTAGCGTCGAGAGTAGAGGGGCTGGTCTCTGTGTAACCCGGGCAGGCGTGAGTTTATGTTAAGTTATATTTTTAGTCATTGAGTAAAATGTCAAATTCCCTATTATACTGCAGTAATTTTGGGTAGTTTGAAAGACGTAGCAAAATGAACGTACCTGACAATAGCTATCGAAAGCGCAAGTTTGTTTTTTAAAAAAACGCAGTTTTTAAAAATATCTCGACACAAACTCGAATCTATTAAAACCATTAGTAGCCATCCAGAGCGGTGCGTCCGTGCCGCGGGTCACTGTTCTGTTAGACGGAGAGGCGGCACTAATTGTTGGCGCATTTTTTTAAACAAGATTTCTCAATTTTTTTTATAAACATCTATAGGTACATAAAATTAATAGTCTAAATAGATACCATTTTTTATTACTGATGACACAGCCGCGGCTTTCAAACCACCCAGAAATGAGCCTGTATTTTCTCCATTTCGTAAAACGTCCACGTCACTAAGGCGAAAACAATCGGTTAATTCGGCCTCTTTAATTTTTCAGGAAGGAAAGCAGGATTACTTCATTCCATTAAACCTCCTGTATTGTATCTATAATAGGGTCTATTGGAGAAATAAACTAACTCAAAAAAAAAAATTCCCAAAAAAAACTATGTGTAAATTATAGGTTGTCTTGATGTACAATATGCGTACCTACAATTTTCATAGGCTTTCGCTTTTAGGTAGTGAAGAGTGAGAAGGCGTAAAATGACCTCATCAGAGCCTTTCGAAACAACCTGTGAGTGACCGTGTTGGAAAGCCAAAATGTTTTATCAAACTATTTTCTCTCTTGACTCAAAATTAATTTCCCAATACAATAAAGTCACGATTCTATCTTGATAAAATATTTTTGGCTGTATTGTATGCTCGATATTTAGGAGGAATTTAATATCCGCTTTCAGTTTGCACAGGGAAACGGATGCTTTTCACAATATACTTAAGTAATTTCCATCGATGGATATCATTATATCTCGCACCGTAGGGGTTAAAGTATGAAATTGCCGTTTTATTGCAATAGGTTCTTTGAATTGACATAAAATCTTCATGGTTTGAGGTTTTCGAATGAAACTTTTTTCAAATGGTTTCTATGATGTTCTTTTTTTAAAAAATGTGAAACATTTGAATATCGACTTTCAATTGTTTTTGTTATTCAATTTAGACAAGAAAGATGGATACTGCGAAAATTCGAGTGATTTTTGAATACTCAAATTCAGCAAAGCATCGCCTCACGGTGCTCAAACAAGGTGTTTCTCTCTCAAAAGCATTTTGAATACGAGCGGCACAGTCTTGCGGAGAGAGAGAACTTTTAAAATCATAAAAAATCATCGCTCTAAAATCTTTTTGACTTAATTCCATTTTCGTTGCGTACGTAGAACTTTGATGTGTGAAAAAAAAACAATTGAAAAATGATTTCCCGCTAATTTTTATTACTAAGAAGGTTGCAAGTTGTTTCAAAAAATATAACATTCGAAATTCAAATAGTTCCGATTAGCTAGAAGTGCAAAACTTTTAGTGTGCCCCATGTAATATGATCCTCAAATGAGCCCTAAATAGTAAAAAGGCCTTACTATGCCATCCTGTATAATGCGATAGGCAAGTCGGTGGAGCTAGAGGGTGCTACCAAACAATTTTGAGGTAACTAGCTAGCCTTATCACGCCCGCGCAGACGCATTTCATAATAATGTTATTACGTCTAGGATTCTGTGCGCTTCCGTGCCACTTTCGAAGGATAGGTTTATATTTTCATTTTTGAAGTACAGCCTCTCTACTCTCGACGTTATGTGTTCAGATTGCGTAACAATTAAATGCAATAAGACAGAAATAACGACTTAGTAAACGTTTCAGTTGTACAAAATAGCATTGAAATTATTATAACTTCAGAGTGCATCGGAAACTGAAAGCATGTTTTGACCGAAATACGAAATAATGCTCAAGTACTCAATTATAACGCGGGTTGGCTAGTTTAACATCGAAAGTAGAGGGGCAGGAAGTAAAAGAGAAGTGTGAATTTCCTCAAAATGTACAACATTTCGCACATCTACAGCTATAAGTATCTAATTTTTTTCCATTCGAGCTTTTAGAAGATATGATTACCTTTATTATACCAATGTTTATCATATCTGTTTGTCTACAAATCATGCTGAAATGACTGCACAGATTTATTTGTAATGGCGTAGTAATATGTCACATTCTGTATAGTTTTATCCAAAAAGTTGTGGCCACATCTGGTAAAGCTTAAAGATTCTTTTGCATCAAGTGCCGTCTTCTGAGGTTAGCAACCAATCAGCTATCTCGGTCCCTGAGAATCGAGAATCAAAACTAAAAACAGGTAGTCTGTTTCAATACATGTGGTAAGTTGTGTAGCCACGATATCGTTGATCCCCCAGACCTCCTTTTGTCTAGTATCTTGTTTTGTCTTTATTTATTAAGCTTGACAAAAATGTGGTTCGAAAAATGTGTAAGGACCTTACAAACTTACTTTGTGTCAAAAGGGCTACGATAACATTAAAGATTACTTAGATGACAAAGATGTCTGGAATTAAAGCCAATTCAATTCAATGTTCTAGGTTTAAGAATAATATGTAAACTCTGTTAATTAAGGAACATATTTATTCGAAAAAACTTTTTTGTCCACATTTCCTCCAAAATGATCTATATTTTGAAATGAACACCTAGTTTTACTTGTAACGTTCAAGTCACCGTTTCTGTGCAATTTTGAATAAAAGCATTTTAATATTTGATTTGATTCGTGCCATAAGTTAAAAGAGACTAACCCCAGTTTCAGGTATACTAATAATCTGTTCATCATCATCATCATCATCGTCGGCCACTTGACGCCCGCTGCAGGACATAGGCCTCCCTCATGGTTTTCCAAGCTTCCCGGTCTTGTGCCGCCCGCATCCAGCGACCCCCCGCCACCGAAACCAGATCGTCAGACCATCTGGTGGGGGGCCTTCCCACGCTGCGTCGCCAGGTCAGAACTTTTGCACGCCAACGGCCATCAGTTCTCCGAGCTATGTGCCCCGCCCACTAATAATCTGTTCATCTGCTGTTAACACCTGTCAGCTGTAAAGTACATACAAAAAAAAAACAATTTGCAGCTTAAAGGGGTGAAGCGTAATATCCATTGTTATCTCTTTGCCGAAATCTAACCTTACTTTTTACGTTCCTTACATTTTATTTGTGTCTAGTGTCATTGTACAGAACTTGAAATTTATAAAAAGAATGAAATTTGAAAAAGGGCAGCCAACACTTTATCAGCTCCACTTAACTTTTTCTTCCTTACGGCTTCCACCGCAAAACTCCTGAAATCCAAAACGAACCGTTACTTAAGAAACTTCGATCGCGACCATACCACCTAAAGCTAACTCTGTTTGTTGCATACTTAACACGGGGTCGGAAGTTTACCCAAACAAATTGTAGTGGCAGGGGGCATGTAGGTAGGTTGGCAGTCCACGGGGGGGACAAAAAATTTGCCACCCTGTACCTGTCCCCCCAACAACGCGCACAGACCAAGGAACTTTGTTCTGTAGGATGACTGCACATCGACGGTTTCCATTATAATTATTAAGATACCAGCTGACTCGGCAAACGCTGTTTTGGCATATTAATTAGCCTACGACCAGACTATTGTCAGACTTACCAGACGTAGGTAGCTACACAAAAAATATAATAAAAATCGGTGAAGCCGTTTCGAAGGAGTTTCATAACACAAACACTGTGACACGAGATTTTCTTGTATTATATTTTTTATACATTTTACCCGCACGCCAGAGGGAGGGTACAGTCGACAGCATATCGACGACACATACGTGCACTTGCACTCCAATTACATTAAGGAAGTCTTTGCAACAAAAATGTAAAGGTTGACCTGCTGTCGACCATACAACACCTCTCTGAGACTAGGTGACAAACTTAGATTAGATTAGATTAGATTAGATTAGATTAGATTAGATTAGATTAGATTAGATTAGATTAGATTAGATTAGATTAGATTAGATTAGATTAGATTAGATTAGATTAGATTAGATTAGATTAGATCAGATCAGATTAATACCCTTTATTGCACAACGTAGCTGCTAGTATAATTCGTCAAAATTTAATTATCAATTGTTTCCATGTAATTCCGAAGGTTTCAAAGAAGAAAAGTTCTTTTTGAGTTTTGATATATATTTTTAATTTGATTTAGGGCCAATTTTTCAATAGTCAGATAAAACTTAACTGGAGAATAAATTGCATGCTATCACTGTCTAAATCATACGACAAGACAGTGACAACATCAATTTTATTCTCTAGTTAAGTTTTATCTGACTATGGAAAAATCCGCTCTTAATATAGTTTTATTTATTACTTATATGCAATAAACGTGTTAATAATAATACAGTTCAATGGCCAACTAGTACTGCCTCGGTGCAATACTTCAGTCTACCCATGACGTCATGAAGTATTGCACCGAGGCAGTACTAGTTTCGGCAACGTTTCAGTTACCGTGGGTAAGTGAAACGTTGCCGATACGTCGGGAATTAAGGCTGGGTTCTCCGATATTCCCCATAAATTCGGTGTTTTAAAGTAAATTTTACTGTCTGATGGTTAGCATTTAGAATCTGAAAAATAAATATTACTTTTTATGTCCTATCCAGAACCGTCGGTCATTATTTTTATGATTTTTTAAACTTTATTGCATAAAAAAAAATCGCGAACATGAGTCTAAATTATAACTAGATATTATTCTTAAATTCTTTATTGCACCGAATTCATACAAAGGCGTACTTAGCATTCGCCTGACATGGTTTTATTTGAGCTGTACTTAGATTTTGATAGTAAAAATTATACGAAAATGACTGAATGTGTTAGTGACGTCGGGCGTCAAAATTGTATTATTTATCAAAATTTTATTTTAAAAATACCAACTTTTCTCTTAACTGCTCGCTAGCGCAGCGCAATAAGTCCCCTTCGTACGCTCGGAGAACGCGGCCTTAAGCTAATTACATTTCACCTAATAAGTAATCGCCGTTAAATATGTTTAACAACATCTATGAGCCGGTTAAACGTCTTTCTAATTTCCTTCGGCAACTTTCCATCGTAAGGTTGTCTGAAAGAAATTGTTTTTAGCAATAAGGCTGCCAATTTCACTATGTAACTTTGTAAATATTTAGTGTTTGTGGTTGTTTCCGGTGTACAATGAAGAATATTATTATCCTTTCTTATGAGCATCGCGAGTCATTAAAAATACTATTGCAATACTTTAATCGCTAAAGCCCAATCGCAGGTGTGAGGGCAGCTTACACGAAAGAGAGCAACGCTCCCCGCCGGAGCCGTTCGGCGGCTTGCGAGTGGGATTTCAGTTCAGGCGGGCTTCGGTCTTGTAACTTTCTTTGCGGCGGTAGCCAGGGCCGCATCGGTCAAGTCGAGGGGCGCGCGCCCCATGAAGTTCACAAGCGCCTAATAAATCGAATATCTTTTTTTGTAACATGTAATACGCAGAACTGATGGCCGATGGGGCCGAAAAGTTCTCGAATGGAGACCACATATCGGCAAGCGCAGCGTAGGACGACCAGCCACAAGATGGACAGATGACCTCATCCAAGTGGCAGGAAAGCGCTGGATGCAAGCCGCTTCCAACCGGTCTTTTTGGAAATCCACGGACGAGGCCTATGTCCAGCAGTGGACCTCTTGTGGCTGAATGATGATGATGAATACGTAAGTAACCTGTGTATGAGGTGTATAAAAAAGCCTAGCCATCTTCACTTGACCAAATTATTGGGGACATCGAAAAACCAATAACAGTAGGTTAAAGAAATTGTCCCGCGATGTGACGGCTCGGAGAAGTTCTACATTTCTCGTGCTGAACCGCTCAGCAAGATTTTGTAGCCGCGATGTTTTTCCATGAAGTTCAAAGTCGCCTAATAATTTGATATCTTATTAACTTAATTCCGAAATCAATCACACGTTAATAAAATATAGTGCTAACAAAAATTTTAGAAAAAAAATAAATATCTTGATTTGCAATACCTACGTTAGCAGCCTGTATTATATTCCATTCTACACAGCCATTCTCTCAGAGAGAGAGTGAAAGTCTGCCCTTAATAATTACGGGTGAACACCTCCTTCAACTGTATTTTTTTTCGACTAAATACAATCCGAGGATAAAAACGCTAGTAATGCAATGTTTTATAATGGTAAGCAACTTTATTTGAATCTTAAGCGCCAGGCTCTCTAACTACCTCCCTGTGCAGCACCTCTACAAAACGTTACTGTATCTCGCATTGAGGTTGCTTCGAGTACGTGATACTCCTACGCCGCTTGTTTGTTAGTTACCACTTTTTAAAAGTATTAGTGGAAGTTTTTTGTACAAGGAGAGGCTGTGTTCTCCAGTTCCATTTATTTGTAGCTATGTACCCTAGTTCATCGTTGATTCCAGAAGTACCTACCGATTCTTGTATTTGGTTTCTCTTTCTCTACATTTGATCGCATACTAAAGTTTTTTCGGGTTTCGAAAATCAAAAGGAAAAACCGCCCAAGTTCGGGTAGGGCCACGCGTAGGGTTCCGTAGAAGAAAGGGTTTTTTGGTTGATATTGGGATTTTATTTTACTTATATTAACTACCTACTTTATACGACTAACATCATAGTAATTTTCAATGGAATTTGTACGAAGTTTTCCTTTTATAAGTTATAGACTATTTATTACTCGTTTACTCGTAAATCCTACTTAACTGTGATAGTTTTTCTTTTAATGTTATTATATGTGTTACTAAAATTAACCACTGACGTTGACGACCCCTCCGAACATATCGCTGCTTCATATTAAGAGCCCAGGACTTACCCTGTCGCATAAGTGAATCATCATCATCATTCAGCGACAAGAAGTCTACTGCTGGACATAGGCCTCCTCGATGGATTTCCAAAAAGACCGGTTGGAAGCGGCCTGCATCCAGCGCCTTCCTGCCACTTGAATGAGGTCATCTGTACATCTCGTGGCTGGTTGTCCTACGCTGCGCTTGCTGATATGTGGTCTCCATTCGAGAACTTTTCAGCCCCATCGACCATCAGTTCTGCGTGCTATGTGCCCCGCCCACTGCCACTTCAACTTACTAATCCGCTGGGCTATGTCAACAACTTTCGTTCGTCTACGGATCTCATCATTTCTGATTCGATCTCGTAGAGAGAGTGCATAAGTGAATCGTGAATTCAAACTAATAGGTAGTGAAAACAGTGCGTCTTCGCCCGAAGTGGCGCTAAACCGACGTGAAATACGAGGGACGTGCTAGATTATGATAAGACTTTAGTGCAGTAAATCATTGGATTTTCCGGCTGAGAGCCAAGGCAAATTTAAGCAGATCCCCGTGCGTGTCAGCTCTAACCGTTCATATAGAGAATATTTCAGATTATAATAGTGGTCATACAGACTAAGTGATTGGTCCTTTCGTGCCGTGAGCAACAATGATAAAGCAGTATGCTCGAGTCATTTGCCAAACCGTAAACTTACCGAATTGGCAACCAAATTGGTTCTTCCAGTCTGTGCGTATGCGCAAGCGTTTTCTTTCCCTTAATACAACTGATATAACAGGACCCTGTACAAATAAAAAAAATTCTAGACACTTATTACCTCCATGGGCCGTGATTATTTCCTAGGTGAGCTTTTTTGCGTAGCCTCTATGTTTATGTCCCACTGCTGGGCAAATGTCTCCCCGACTTCAGTTCAAAGTTTTCGATCCCGGGCCACCTCAGGCCACTCCTGCAGATGTTGGTCGAGGTCCTCTCTCCACCGTCTCCTAGGCCGGGCTCGACTACGATGTCCGTCATGTGGATCGGCTCCGGTCGAGCCGGCTTTCGAGGCCGATTGTCATAACACTGCAATTTCGACAGTTCGCAGCAGATTTGTTTTGTTAATCTGGGCATCAATCGGCTTTGCTATGTTCATCGAATTTTCGTAGTAAACATGAATTTTAGTTCTATGAAACAGGCCCCAGGTACCAACGGAGTCAATCGGTTGCTATGGGAACCTGATATTGAACCCGAACCTGTCAACATTTATAATTCCAATAATTTACAAAAATTTATATTTTTTCCATTGGCACTGCAGTATTACTGCATAGAGCTCCTTAAATATAATTATTACGATTAATAAAATTCGAAAATTCGCCGAAACTTCACTAGTTTTGAAGCCGATGTGCTGCCAACTGTACGGTCTTCATACCATTTTCTCAACTGGTACTCATCTCATTTTCTTGGGTGATCAAAGGCGCTCTAGAAGGAAGAGGGCACTTTGATCCTCCCAAACAATGTGAGTTTTCATCAAAGACTTTTGTAGAAAGATTCGCTTATTAAATTGCAGTTTTACACATAACTAGTACTAAGCAAGCACTCTACAAGGGTATAATAATCACCAAGTTTATACAAAAAAGGGGAGTCTCCTCATCAATATAGTTAACAACTAAATAGCTTCGCGAAACTATTATTATCATACATTTTACAGCCATAGTAGACAGTAACATTTTACATCAAGTTTGCTGTTGTTTTAGCAATTCTGAAGTTGTAAAATTAGTCATGTCTGTGTCGTGTATTTATTTATATGGAGTACAAAGAGTTCATACACTGCCCAGTTGGTCTAGCGGTATCACATAGTATGATTACGATGCCGGAGATCGTAAGTAAACGCTGAGGTATCTGTACACCTCAGACACTCAGGTTTCCTCACGATGTTTTTGTTTACTGTTAGCACTCGCTAACTGTACCACTGTACGGCGGTGGTAGCCTAGTGGGTAGAACCTCGGACTCGGAAGTGGGAGACCCAGGTTCGATCCCCGGTGCGGGCATGTACCTATGACTTGGTTTTCTAAATTATGTACATTTGTGAAGTTATAGTAGCAATACCACTCGCTAACTGTGAAGGAAAACAACGTGACAAAACCTGAGTCTCTGAGCTATTCACATACCTCAGCGCTTGAAATCGCCAATCCGCGTAATCGCGTGATTAAGCCCATACTCTCTCCCTGAGAGAAGGCCTGTGCCCTACAGGGGGACGTATATAGGCTGCTTATGTATGTGTAGCAAGTGGTATATAAAACAAATTTAGAGCACCTCGGTTAAAATATTCTTTTATTCCAAACACGCTCATAGAATATTGTGAAATTAGCGAGTTGTTAACGCCGCTACTACTGCTTATTAGATTAAAAACAAACTTTCGTTTAGTTCGCCTTAAAACTCCGTCGGGATTATTACTCAACTTTTTTTGCGGACCGTCAGGAGAAACAATGAAATAACTTTTAATATCCAGAGATTACTCAGCGTAATTATGCCGGAAAAAGTTTTATGACTTTCTTGATATAGAATTTTTCATTACATTACAAAAAAACGGAGAGACTTTTTCACCACCACTGCAAAGGCTGGAAACCGATAAATTAATTTTAACGGTGGCTTTAAGGGGTTTTGGAATTTATTTCTGCAGTGACATTTTCACTGATTGAATTTTCCACAGTAATAACTAATTAGGTGGATTTATTTTATATTGCAAATATTTATGTTCCTACCTAGTCGGAAATTAAACAATATTATGAACATTTATTTTCTTCCTTTTAAACTATGACTATTCAATTGCAAAGTTAAAGTTATATGGTGTTTGTTATTCATAAGAACACGATTCCACTAAAACACTCTTTGGTTGCAGTTTAAGTCCTCAACGACCGATTTAAGCTGCATCGAAAGAGTGTTTCTGGGAGTCATTTTTTCATAAATAAGACTGATACTTTGGCAACTACCTGTCTTTTATAAGGCATCCTCTTGAGAGATAACGGTCAGCGAGAGAGGTTGTTTTGTTTTTTGTTAACAATAATAATAATGACTTCCATACAATACAATCACTTGACTCGGTTCGAAACTAGGATACCCTGTGCTACGGTAACCAGGCAAGGACGTCACAAACATGAAAATACACCCAGACTGAGGCCATTTGTACAAATGTACGGCGTATGTAAGTATTCTTTATTTATTGTATTCTTTGTAGTATGAATGTATTCTTTATTTACTTTAGGGACTTTTTACACATAGTGACGACGGCAGTCCCATCATGCCCATCTTAATTATACCACCACGAAATAAAATATTCTTAGAGATAAATATTACGTACCAGCAATTATATTAAAAGTGTACAGAAGCTTAGCCGCGCTACAGTCTGGCTCGGACAGAATGCTCTGCAGGATGCCAACATCTAGAAAATTTATATTGTAACTATCTTGAAGTTTTTTTCTTTTGCCACTGTTCCGAGTACATTCTATCAACAAGACTTAAGTGTTGAACGTCCCCAACTACTCCACATTCTGTTAAATTGGGAGAATCAATTTTTTTCACAAGGTGGGCGAACTTATTCGATGGTACATGTCCACTAGCCATGCTTAGTGCAACAACGATGCTTTGCCTTCGAAGCTTAGAACAACTGAACCAAGATATCCGGGGTGGCTCTGATTTTAGAATCCTGCACCAAATTCCCTTAGTTATGGACTTGTCATCAAAGTACTCTTTCCGACCCTCATGCCACTTATATTGGAATTTACAAAAAAAAACTTGATAACTTGGTAGTACCATCTATAATGGCAGATTTGGCTAATCTATCCGCCATTTCATTTCGTACTAACCCTATGTGGGGTGGAACCCATTGCATAATCAAATACTTGTATTAAGTTTGAGTATTATTAAGTTCATGTAGCTTGAATTTAATAATCTGTTGCGACCAGTAAGAGAGTTAGTTTAATTAACACCACTTAAGAATCTTTATTCTGTTAGTGCAAGTCAGATTTATGGGTGACGTGACATAATTTTTAATTTCATTGATGCCTTGGTATTACATACGAATGCGCGTGAACCTATTTAAGCTACTTGAAGCTTCAATGAAATTAAATTGACGTGATCATACAATTGTCATTGTAGGTTATAGTACACTGTAAATGCTTTACAATTGCATTATAATTCATTTACAGTATAATTTACAGCTAGATTGCAGCTCTCTTCCGCAAATACCCCATTTACACACCTACACTGTATCTTAACCTTCTCAATACATAAGCAGACTATATGCGTCCCACTGTAGGGCACAGGCCGTCTCTCAGGGAGATCGTATGGGCTTAATTACCACGCGTGCCCACCGCGGAGTGGCGATTTCAAGCGCTGAGGTATGTGAATAGCTCAGATACTCAGGTTTCCTGACGATGTTTTCCTTCACAGTTACCGAGTGGTATTGCTACTATAACTTCACAAACGTACATAACTTAAAAAAACCAAGTCATAGGTATATGCCCGCACTGGGGATCGAACCTGTGTCTCTCGCTTTCGAGTCCGATGTTCTACCCCTCCTCAATACTGACCTCAAAATAACAATATAAATATAAAATAAAAAATTAAATAAGTGACAAGCATGTCACTGATTCAAGAGATGTTGAACGCAATTTTATCTTTCTCAGCATAAATTATATTTCAAAATTGCCGATGTCTACGGAGCCGGAACAGTGTGTAGCTTCTTTTATTACGATAAAATGCTACAATAAAGGGGAAAAGAAGGCATTTTAAACTCACATGATCGATGTCAAAGACACAATGGGACGGGCGCACATTTATACCGCGCACTGGGTCGGTGTGTCGCGGATGATGGATATCGGCCATTGCTCACTGGACATCTAATGTTGTGGAAATTTACAGTCTCGTGATGTCTTCAACCCATAAGATGTAATATATAAAAATCTCGTGTTACGTGTTTGTTGTCGAACTCCTCCGAAACGGCTTCACCGATTTTTATGATTTTTCTTGTGTATACTTGGTAGGTTGGAGAATAGATCCAATAGGCGAAATTAATATGGCATAACAACGTTTGCGAGGTCAGCAAGTCTAATAAATATCAATGTAGCTTAAATATATTCGTTCTCTCAGAGAGAGAGTATGGGCTTAAGCACTACACGTGCCCACCGCGGATTGGCAATTTCAAGCATTGAGGCATGACAACACCTTGGGCACTCAGGTTTTCTCAACTATGTTTAAAATGTTGCGTTTGTTAAGTCACAGTGTAACATTTTACCTACACCATTAGAAAAACGAACGACTTGAACTAAACATACGACACTTCGTACAATATAGATAAAAACGACTGTCATATCTAGAAACCAGTCTGAACTTCGAGCTTTCGAACACACAAAATATGTAAACACTCCAATTAAACAAAGCAAGGAAAATATTACTTTTTAGTAGTAATGCTCGCTGATGTTGAAGAAAAACCTCGTGAGGAAACTTTTTATTTCACAAATAAAACTAAAGCTTTTGGCTCAGGTAAACAGGCTTTTGATAAAAATTACTACGTACTATTTTAATAGTGTCTCAGGTGTTTGCACACCTTAGCGCTAGAAGTCGCTAATCCACGGTGGGCAAGAGAGAAGCATTTACCCTGAAGTAGGACCTATATGAACTGAATTTTTATTGTTACCAGCCAAATTTCTAAATCCTGAGGCTAACTTGTACCACTTCAAAGTAGCCATTAAAATTAAATTGTAGGAAGAACTTTAGTCAAACGCTACATACACATAACTTACGCATAGCACAGCAATGCATTCGCTAACCGTGAAGAAAAAAATCGCGAGGAAACCTAAGTTTCTGAGTTGTTCACATACGTCACTGCTTGAAATTACCAATCCGAGGTGGGCACGAGTGGTGTCTCTCTGAAATAAGGCTTGTGCCCTTTAGTGGGACGTATATAGGCTAAATAATGTAGGCATCGAAAAATAATGAAGATAAAGAAAATAATGATTTTGTACTTTTGTATTTTGTTAATATTCAGCTATTTGACGCCCACTAAGAAATTATAGCTTTATGAGTAGTTTCTATGAAATGTTCGTTATTCTCAGTTGTAAGCACGAGCACGTCTTGATTTGTGTCCTGTAAAGGGCTTGTCGTTTGTTAATTAAAACCAAACTACGTATGTACGGATATTGCACCTCTAAGAGCCGCCTTAACCCTAGTCACTTTATAACGTATTTTTGTAAAATTTCGAAAAAATAGTACTTGGCTACCAGAATTCGTTGCCTTTCGCCAAGCCGTGACGAACACCGAGTTGACAAGAGACACCACGGTTATCCGCATCCGCACCAAAAAGATACAATATTTCTTCTGTCTTGTATTCGTCGAAACGACGAAGGTAATGTAAATAGCGTTAATGCAAGATATTTAATGAGATGTCTCGCTTCTTCTTCTTCTCGCTTTTCCTTCAACCTTTAGCTATCCAGTGCTGATTGTAGATCTCTTCCAATGCACGCCATTCACTTTAGCCCCACGGGTTAATTGTTGCCTGCCGCACCGAGGGCCTTCATCAAGCCCCGTACAAATATCTAAATCAATTTACATGAAAGCTATTTCATGTACAAATAAAACATTAACAGAAGAGAGTGTGTCAATTACTTTATCTATAACTGACACGCGAGCGCTGTTGTCGGCTGTCAGGGCTTGTAAAATTAATCGCTTTTATTTTCCAGCTTCAATAATGGATGTATCGGGTCTGTTAGTGCATTGTAGTACAATGACAGATACACGGCCAGCCTCTGTACATTCGACGGTAATTTAGCCAACTTACGATACAATTGATTACATTTATTTAATGGTTTTGCCAAAATACACTTGCAGTTTTCGATGCGCTCTGAAGCTCCAATAAGTTTAATGCCGTTTCTTACAGCTAAAACGGTAACTAAGTTGTTATTTCTGACTTGTTAATTGTGACGTGATTTGAACGCGTGATAGCGTCGAGAGTAGAGGAGTAGTCTTGGAATTTTCAGGATTATCCAGGCTTTTTTGAGGTTGAAAATTCAACGGATACATTTAAGACTCGTTTAAGATTTTTTAAGCAGTCTGGTATTTTCTTTTTAGAAAGAGTTTTTTTTGTCATTTTGTCTGCTCTTTTCATGTTATTTTTATATGGAAAACTCTACAGACTTGAAGAACCAATTACGCCATCAAACGCTTAGCAAGGTTAATGGTTGCCCTTAGCGATACAGCCTTATCCATTCTGAATATTCTCTCCATATTTTTAGTAAGGAGTAGATATAAGAAGTGAACATTTATTCAATTACCAAAAATTTGACGTTAATTGGACGTGCTCAAATATTTTTCGCAATTTCGTGGTTTTTTGTATTGAAGAATGGAAACTGCCAGATTTGTCATAGCCTTAAAAGAGTTTTTTTTCTAGCTTGTCTACTCAATGGACTAGTCCTTAAACACTCCATAAACTCCAAGTAAATGGTCTGTGGTAGAGACTTTACCACACAATATTTATACTGCGTTTATGGAGTGTCATAATTGAATCTTTTTTTTTTCATAAATAACCCACTCAGTTATTCCCTGTCTAGTTAATAGACCTGTGATAGACTTAACCTGAATAAACTTCAATCAATCAATCAATCAGCCCGGGCATAGGCCTCCCCCAAGGCACGCCTTTTCCTCCTGTCCTTGGCCATCCTCATCCAGCCACTGCCAGCAATCTGCCCTAGTTCGTAGTCTCCACTCGCGTACACGCACACATGCACACACGCACACACGCACGCACGCACACACGCACACACATTACATTGATTACAATATTTTACCTTGCCATATTCAGTGAGGCTGGATGCCTTAATGCAGGCTTTATGCCTAGCTCGGCAACAGAGTCTAATCTATATATTTAAGTAATTTCATGTAACTATTCTTATTTACAGATCCTTGTAATATTATTGGTCAATAAGTCCGCCGTATTGTACATTAGGCTAAGTGCAATGAAAGTATTAAATAAATAAACTATCACTATGACTATGAACTGCACTCGAAAACCTTTGCACCCGACTTAATGACGTATTATGAAGGTTTATAGATTTCCATCCACATTTCATAGACCACAGAGCTATTGACGCGAAAACACATTCGTAAACATTACCCCCACACTACGAGGCACTTTAAACCGCACGGACGGCACTCGTAAGTACAAAGTTACATCATTCATACTAGAGCCTGCAAAGTAGCAGGATACAGAAATTCCACTCCATATAGTAAGAAGATTGACTAAGATTGATAAGAAGTTTGACTTTAGGTAAACATTTTTACATTTACATACAGGCATATACATTGCTTCGGCCCCACACTAGGACACCCTGTGTCGTGGGAACCGAGTCGACAGTTCAAGCGTTAACATCTTGTTACGGCACTCTCACTTTAATTATTAGTTCGCCCGGTATAAATTACGAATATAGTGCTAAATTTGATACCACCAGAAAGCTGAACTCAGCAGTAAAGTGACAGTGTCAAAAGTTTTGTGATAGGTTGTTAATTGTGGAAGTACCAAGCAAAACAGTGACAAATCCACGAATTATTGGACTCACGCGCAAACCTATTGGCGACCGGTCACAAATTCGCACGTTATCTACCGGCCGGGCCCGGTCATTACCCCCGATAGATCGCATCATATCACCGCTACGTGATTCACTGCGTGAGCCGCGCGCCTTACTATGGACCCACAATTGTCTACCAAGTGCGATGCATGTCTGACGGTGATCAATGAGGACAACTTCTTCCAATGCACTAAGTGCAAAAGCTGTTTTCATCACAGTTGCTTGGGCCCATTTAAGGCCGATAAACATGCTTGCCCAAATTGTGCCAGGGAATCGAGAACACCTATTCGGCATGAGAACAAAACAAACAATACTCCGAATGCGCCTAGAGTAAGCCACGTAACTGGTCGTTCTAAGCAGCGCCAACTAGTGGGCCGAAGCCTGGATCCATCGCCTTCCGGGCACAGCGACGCCAGCACACTGGTACATGAAATAAGGCTCTTTAGAGAACAGATGACAGAAATAAAAAATCAGCTGTCAGACCTAACACTGAAAGTCACTCAGTACCATGACAGGCTTGAGGAATTAGTTGGTAACATTGCCAGCCATGAGTCACGCCTGACGCGGCTTGAGCGCAGTGATACACAAGTCTTAGAACTGCAATCTAAAGTACAGGAGCTGGAGTTGGAGGTACAATCGCGAGAACAGGCATCACTGCGGAAAGAAATTGAGATTTCGGGACTAACAGAACACAATGGTGAAAACCTGTATCACACAGTCCTGGTTACCGCACAAAAGATCGGCATCGAGCTGGAGGAACGGGATATCGATTGGATTTCGCGAGTTGGCCCAAAACGTGCAAAAGCAGCTGAGGCAGCCAAACAGACAGAAGAGGATTCAAAGGCGTCACGCGATCACACCAGGCCAGTGGTGGTTAGGTTCACTCGCCTTACAAAAAGGAACCAATTTCTCGCTGCTACCAAACCAAGACGTCATACACTTACCACCGCGGAAATCGACGTCGACGGCCCGGTCCACCAACTGTATTTCAACGACAGACTCTCACACCGGCAAAGACAGTTATTTCGTGAAACCAAACAGCGGACGCGAGAAAGCGGCTTCAAGTTCTGCTGGACGAGAAACGGACACATCTACGCCCGGCAAAAGGAGGGTCGTCAGAGCATCTATATCCGGTCACGCCTCGATCTTGACAAACTTTGCCATGATCCTGTTAGCACTAACACTGATGGTCAACACAGCAACTGATCTGACCCACATAATATGGCCTTGCATGCTGTACATACATTTAAAAATACACATCCATACCACAATCTTACACACAACTTACACACTTACACATCACACACATAGCTACATAGTATCCACTTCACAAATCCAAGCACAAATACTCACAAACAAAGCTAAAAGTCGCAAGCGTGACAAACCTAAATCCAACTTTCCACTTCCCCAAATTCATCACAAATGGCCCCCCTAACCCCAGAACTAGAGGCAGAAATCGATGACACGCTTGAAATTACATGTCACGCAACGGACTCACCCGAACAGTGTAAAAACTTTATTCCTTTCAATCACGGTCTAAAAATTATATCACTAAATATCAGAAGCCATATGTGTAACTTTGACAGCTTCATGACACTACTAAATAGAATAGACATCGTGTTTGATCTCATAATTCTCACAGAATGTAGACTTGGCCGAAATCCACTCATAAAAACAATCTCCGGTTACACACACTATTACACAAAAAAGTTTTCAAACCAAAATGGAGGAGTGATTGTTTACGTAAACGATGCTTGGGTTGTGGACGTGACTGAGCCTATTTTCAGTGACGCTAACTGTTTGTCAATTATGATACCTAAAATTAATTATACCATCTTCGCATTCTACCGATCCCCCTCTATGGCCAACATATCGGGCTTTCTAGAGTTCTTGGATTGTGAACTTACCAAAGTAAACAGCAATGTGCATGTTGTGGTGGCAGGTGACCTGAACATTAATATTATGGCTAATTCAAGTGACAATAAAAAGTCAGATTACCTATGCACAATGGCTGAACACGGTCTGTTACCAACAATTACCGTTCCTACCCGACAGGGCTCCTGCCTAGACCACATATTTATAAAATCAAACAAACAGGTCGTGGGGCTTGTCTGCCGTTCCTCAGTAACAGACCACGACGCTACAATCGCGGCGATTAACATCAATTTTAAACATAGGGCGCAGAAACGGTTAATAGCTAAAACCAACTTTATTGCAGTGGCTCAGGAGCTGCAGGAAGCTGACTGGGAAGGCATCACCTCCTCTGACGATGTTCAAGTTGCCACTGACAAACTGACTCACGTTCTCAATGACGTAATTATAAAACACACAGAAATCACCACCGGTAGCCGCACCAAGTACAATATGAAGCCCTGGATTACTCCAGGACTCATAAGGTGTATGAAACATAGAGACAAACTACACATGGATTGCAGAAAACGGCCTAAAGATCCAACAACGCGATTAATATACAACAGATATCGCAATTACTGCACTGACATATTACATAGGCTCAAAACACAATATGAGAACCAACTTCTCACAGAAAATAGCAAAAACCCCAAAAAACTATGGCGAGCAATTAAAACAATATGTGAATCAACTCCAGCCACAACACAATCTTCTACCGAACTTCTCAAAAACCAAACCACTCCTGTTGAATCCGTAAACTTTTGCACCAACTACTTCACCACCGTAGGCTCTAACCTTGCCAACGAGATTCTACAGAAAACCAACGAATCTGAATCTAACCTAGCTTCTCTAGCCAAATCCCCATTGGAATCGGCTCCAAATGACTCCTTTTTTATACACCCCACTGACAAAGAGGAAGTACTAGACGTCATACGTCAACTAAAAAATGACAGCGCCCCGGGGCTAGACGGTGTCAAGCCACTTCTAGTAAAATATATAATGAACAGCCTGGCCAGCCCACTACTTCACATTTGCAACCTGAGTATTGAAAATGGCACATTTCCAAATATCTGGAAAGCTGCCGCAGTCATTCCTATCCACAAAGCAGGCAATAAAGGTGACCCAAGCAATTATAGACCCATATGCCTATTATCAGTTCTATCCAAGGTTCTAGAGAAAATTATTAACCGTCGACTCATTGCGTTCCTTGAATCAAAAAAGCTTCTAACGTCTAACCAATTTGGTTTCAGGCAAGGTAGATCAACCGAGCACGCAGTATCTTTATTGATAGATTCGGTTACGTCTCACATGGATAAGGGAGATTGCTGTATCGGCGCTTTCCTGGATCTAGCGAAAGCGTTTGATACTGTGTCAGTACCAATTCTTCTACAAAAATTGGAAAACTTAGGCGTTAGGGGAATTGCCCTAGAGTGGTTCCATAGCTATCTTAGTGATCGTACACTACAAACCAAAATTGGTGATATAACAGGAGATCCTATGAAAGTAAAATACGGCGTTCCCCAGGGAAGCATTCTGGGACCAACCCTCTTCCTAGTTTATTTGAATGACATAAGTGCCACAATACCATCTACGGAGGCTGAAATTATCTGTTATGCAGATGACACTGCGATTATTTTCAGCGGCGCCTCTTGGAATTCCGTGCTAGATCAGACTGCCAAGGGCCTGTCTAGGATCACTCTTTGGCTTTCAAAAAACCTATTAACTTTGAATACACAAAAAACTAAGTTCTTGTGCTTCCACAAAACAGCCGCATCACGACCAGGACCCTGTCCTTCATTAAAAATTCATACCTGTGACGGGTCACTGGCAAATTGCCCCTGCGATTCTATTCAGAGAACTGACGCAATAAAATACTTAGGTATAACTCTGGACGAAAATCTTTCCTTTAAGCAACATCTATCAATTCTGGCCGCCCGCGCAAGAAAATTCATCCATATAATAAAGCTATTACGGGGCAGTGCTAGCGAGGCCACCCTAAAGTTAGTCTACATTGCGCTGTGTCAATCGGTCCTCACCTATTGCATAGGCTGTTGGGGCGGAGCTAGCAAAACATTCTTGCTAAGCTTGGAACGAGCACAGCGTTCCATCCTAAAGGTTATGCTAAATAAGCCGAAATGCTTTCCAACAACAAAACTATACCAGGAAAGTGGCCTCCTCTCGATACGCAAACTTTTTATTCTAAGAACAATCCTCACACAGCATAGTAAAACTATTAGCTCTCCTAACTACGTAGATTTGGTGAAGCGACGAGTCTTTAAAGTACCCCAACCCTCCACAAAAACCACATTTGCACAGAAGTTTTCGAAGTTCCTACAACCCTTTATCTACAATAAAGCTGCTAACATATGCAATATTAAACTGTCCTCTAAACAAGAAGCTAAGAAAAAAGTCTTACAGTGGTTGACCTCACTAGATTATGAACAAACGGAAAATACACTCAAAATATGTGCATAACACACACACACACACACACACACACAAACACACACACACACACACTTACACACACACACCCACACACACACTCACACACACACTCTCACACACACACACACACACACATACACACACACACACACTTACACACATTTATTTATTAATTTAAGGTATTTTACAAGATGTTAAATAAGTAACTCCTTTTCAACAAAATTTGCAGGAGATGTCATAGTCCAATAGACTTTGGTTTTCATTTATCTATTTGTAAGATAAGATAAGAATATTCTTTATTGTATACCGGAAAAATGTTTATAAAAATGTACATTTGTTAAAAATATTATAAAAGCCTAGCAATACACACGCTATTAATACACACGTACGAATTACACTAAGGTTGCCCGCGACACAGGCTCGGCCTAGTGCGGCTGCCCGCGAGTCCGTAGTAGCACTGTTCTTGTTTACATTTATGACTCGATACCCGATATTCTTTCGTTCTGTCAACGGGTGCTAATTATGATTCTGCGTATCCTACCCGACTCCCACGACACAGGGTGTGCCTAGTGTGGGAGTTGCAATTGTTCATATCTGTAATGCCTTGATTTTTAATAAACAATTTTTTATTATTTATTTTATTATTTTTAACCAGAAACAGCGACATCACAAACATGTAATCATCCAAGAGCTGGGGTTTATTTTTTTGTCCCCAATCGGGATTTGAACCCGGGACCTCTCGCATGGTAGGCAGATGCGCTACCGCTGCACCACAGAGGTCGTCGAGGTATCAACCATATTGATGAAAACTTTTGATTTAAATACAATAAATTATAGTCTCACATTACTTTACTTAAACTCACGCTTGTATCCCGGAGGTTTCAAATCGATACGACTCTAAGAAAAATATACATATTATGTTACCTATTGAGGACATAGTGACTTAGGCTGGCTTGCGGCAACGCTATCTGACAGGAATATCTATCTGTTTATCTATCCAGTGGATAAGCCCAAAAACGTCTTGCATCATTTGCAGAGCTATCCATGTTGCAATCGTTCCGGATTTGGTACGCGTAATATAGAAGCATTTCTCATTTGAACTTCTGTCCCTTTCCAACTCAGTGCCGAAGGCTGCATCTGCGCTGCTCCACAAGATGAATGGACCGCGCTACTCTTTATGTCCGTACTTAGTTGTTGCTCTTTGGCCATGCGGGTGTGGACGGGGTTTATTTTTGTTCCGTTCGTGCGGTCTCGAGGGGAAAGTTGGACGTTCGCTGTATTGCATGGTTGGGATGAAACGGGTGTTGTTATTAAGTACATTAGGTGCTGGATGCGGTTCATTTATTGGGAATGCAGTCACCGTTGTTATGGAATCCGTATTCCATGAACGTTGACGTTGATTTGTACACCGCTTTTGGTACATAAGCTCCGTATCAAAAAGAGAGTACAATTTCGGAGTTTATGATATAAAAGTGGGCATTGTCAAATTCAGGAATTACAAACTATTGGACCCTACTTACATTCTACTAGTGTCTGTAAAAAACTTCTTCGATGAAGAATACTTTCACTTCCATTTTCACCATTTATAAAGAAAGAAAGAAGAAAAAAAGACATTGATGGTAACAAACTAACACATCCCAAGAAAGAAAAGGCATATCACTCATAGTTACAAATAAGAAAAACAAGATAAATACATAAATACATTTATAACCTGTTAGTATTGGAAGTTTCCATCAGAGGTTTCAAATCATCATTTTTGTTTCAAAATCTAAGTATAGCCTCCCAAACCAATGGATTTCCGACTACTTGAATTCGCTTTCACATACTTTTTCTGTCTTTTTTTGTCTCTCTCCTTTCTCTCCTTCGCAAAATATTACATAAAATCAATCTAACAATGTTTCACATCAAAACTTCACGCGCGCATAACTAACAAAGTCTGCAAGGCCCCATATAAAATGAAAACTGTAAGTAACACTTGAGCCCAGCGGCAGTGCATTGAAACGCTACGGGTGATGTATCTTCAAAATGTACGGCGTACTTTTTATATCAACTCCACTTCACAACTCCACGCGTGAAATTTACGGCCCAGAACCGCACTAACAAATTAGCTTGCGTTCAGCACGATGATGCCAGTCGATAAATGTGGTCCGAGGGTTTGATGTGTAATTAAATTATGGATATATTTTTGTTTTGCTATACGTAGTTTTCGCTTGCTATACGTAGGAATCAAATTTTCTCCATCAAAATCTTAGTACAGGATAGGAAAAACATATGCCTTGAATATTCGCAATTAAATTATCCATCAAATCCTCATGAACATTCATTTAAAGTATACTCATTTTGGCGCTGGATGCGGGCGGCACAAGACCGGGAAGCTTGGAAAACCATGAGGGAGGCCTATGCCCTGCAGTGGGCGTCAAATGGCTGATGATGACAATGATGATACTCATTTTATTCCAATCACTAAAAATTTTAAATTGCACAAGCGAGACAGCATACTACACCTAAGCACAGTCTTAATGTTACAGGTGTTTTCTGTACTGACGCTATTGAGTTGTCAGTCAGTTTTGAAAACTGTCTGTTGAGTTCGTAGATCTTTATTTTTTACTCTCTGAGAGGAGGATACAGCCCGCGTACTTATTTGGTTATGTATACACACCATGAATTTTGAATGGGTTTGAAAGCCATAGCAAATTGAACGTGCCTAACCAATAGCTATCAAATGAAATAGTAGGCTTTTTAAAAAAAGGCATTTTCCAAAAATATCTCGACACAAACTTGAATCTACAAGAACCATTAGTAGCCAGCTAGAGCGGTGCGTGCGCGCCGCGGGTCCGCGGACCATTGTTCTGATAGACGGAGAGGCAGGTCTCAACTATTTTATTTTTTATTTTACGGGAGTGGTCGTAGCCTAGTGGGTAGAACATTGGACTCTGAAGCGAGAGGCCCAGGTTCGATTCCCAGTGCGGGCATATACCTATGACTTTGTTTTCTAAGTTATGTACATTTGTGAAGTTATAGTAGCGATACCACTCGCAAATTGTGAAGGAAAACATCGTGAGGAAACCTGAGCGTTCGAGCCATTCACATACCTCAGGGCTTCATGGGGCACATCCTTTATGGGGCACTGTATAAGGTTCTACAACAAAATTCCTCAACATATGTTAGAGTTACCTCCAACGCGATTTAAAAAACGTGTTAAGCACATTTTGTGCAAAAAGGCTTACTATAACATCAAGGATTATTTAGAAGACAAAGATGTTTGGCATTAAACAGTAGATTAATATTATTTAAAGGACGATTGTGACTAGTGTTCAACACATTCATGACTAATATTTTAATTCAATTCAATTCAAATATTTTTATT
This sequence comes from Yponomeuta cagnagella, assembly GCA_947310995.1. Classification (NCBI taxonomy): domain Eukaryota; kingdom Metazoa; phylum Arthropoda; class Insecta; order Lepidoptera; family Yponomeutidae; genus Yponomeuta; species Yponomeuta cagnagella. The sequence continues at coordinate 13,076,044 of OX371277.1, forward strand.
CATTTAAGTTGAAAACTCTGTTAATTAAGTTAAAACGTGTTTTGAAAAGAATAAATGTGGAGTTTCTTTGTTAGCTTCTTCTCCACATAATCCATTAATTGTGAAACTAACAACTTTGACGTTCATTAAGTAAACATTCTGTTTTTACAATGAATAAAAATATTTGAATTGAATTGAATTGAATTGATTAAGCCCATACTCTCTCTAAGAAAAGTTCTGTGCCCTACAGTGGGACGTATATACGCTGCTTATGCTTTACGTCTGTACTTAAAAATAATAGTCTAAACGTATTCGATTTTTTTATTACTAATTACATAACTGCGGCTTTCAAACCACCGAGATTTCAGCCTGTATTTAGCACGCATCTAAAACTTATCAAATAAACGTTCTCTTTTACGTACGCAATATGGTAAAATTAACGTCGAAAGTATGACATTAGGTCTGGGTCCCGGTTTCAAACTAGGCTACTCTAAGCTACACAACCTAACTGGATTTATAACTTCCACTATCACACAACACAATCACTTGTCCTGGTCCCAAACTAGGATACCCTGTGGTATGGTAAACAGGCAAGGACATGGCAAACATGGAAACACACCCAGACTGAAGCCATTGTACAAATGTAAGGCGGCCCGCAGTGGGAATCGAACCCATGACCTTCGTCCGCCATGGTAATGAGGCAGTCGAGGTTAAAATAACTTCAAGTAAAACCGAACTAATCCGCTAGTACTACTTTCTGACTCTTTCATTCATTCGTTCATTCATTCATTCATCCGCGTAATAAAAAGATGGCTGAATTTGAATGGGGTTCTCGTTTTTACACTTTGTATTCATTTGCGGGATGTTGCGAGTATATTTTTGCGAACTTCTCTCATATATCTCTCGCTTTTTCTTTACTTTGAAGAGAATACGTAGGCACTTGATGTTAAAATGGGAGTGTTCGCAATAAAGACCAATTTGTTTTACTGTCTGCCTGCCATCATCTTTCATAGGTTTCGGTATTATGTTTTTATACCCAGGATTGTTAAGTTTTTATTTATGTAGCCTACATAAGTCCCACTCCAGGGCACAGGCTCTCTCGGAGAGTGAACGCCTCAGACACTCAGGTTTCCGCACGATGCTTTCCTTAACGGTTACCGAGTGGTATTGCTACATCACAAATGTACGTAACTTTAGAAAACAGTCATTGGTATATGCCGGGATTCGAATCCACGACCTCCCGAATGAGAAGCCGGCGTTCTACCGCTCCGCTACAACCGCTTTCTCCTCATAGCAAAAGTTATTCGTATTGTCTAGTAGAACCCCCAGTTTCGGATGTATATGGTGATCATAATGTCAACCTTTCTCTTGGTTACTACCGCTTAGAGAACCAACGAAACAGCTTGTTGTTTTCTTTTTATTAAAACACTTTGTTTTTATATTTCGCTAAACCCTTTTAATGATTTTGTAATAAACATAATTATAATCATAAGCCAAATCGGTCTCTCTGTGTCTGTCTGTGGCGTCATAGCTTCCAAATGGGTGAACTGATGTCAGTGCAAAATTTGCTTGGTATTTTAGCTCATATTATGTTATTTATTGGTAGCCTAGTGGGTAGAACATCGGACTCGGAAGCGAGAGACCCAGGTTCGATCCCCAGTGCGGGCATATATCTATGACTTGGTTTTCTAAGTTACGTACATTTGTGAGGTTGTAGTAGCAATCATCGTTGTAGAAAACATCGTGAGGAAACCTGAGTGTCTGAGCATTCATATACCTCAGCGCTTGAAATCGCCATTCCGCGGTGGGCACGCGGGGTGATTAAGCCCACACTCTCCCCCTGAGAGAAGGCCGGTGCCCTACTGTGGGACGTATATAGGCTGCTTATGATGTTATTTATTAATAGGAAAATGAATTGTCAAACCGAACAAAACATTACACACAAAAGTACTTATAGTAAGGCCAATTCATAAATCTCTACGGAATTACTAGAGATTTGGAGATAAGGAACTTGTAATTTTTCTTAGTGTCTTATTTCAAGTATAAATTCTTAAAACTATAATAAAAATAACTTCCACACAATATAATCACATGTCTTGGTCCCAAACTATGATAGCCTGGGCTATGGTAATCAGGCAAGGACATCACAAACATGGAAATATACCCAGACAAAGGCTGGTAAATGTACGGCGACCTCCACTGGAAATGAAACCACAACCTCTGGCATATTAATCAGACGTGATACCAATTGATCAACGAGGCAGTGAACTGAAGTCTGTTTTTTAATTTGATGCAAAAAAACTGTCACTTTGACATGTACCGGGGTCGTAAACCATCACAACCCATTACATTTGTTGACGTAGTCTATGTGGACATCAATACAAGTTTCTTTTTTAAAGGTCGTGACAGACGACGGCTATAAATAATAATATATTAAGTGATGTCTTGTCGTAAGTGGACGCGGGTTGCATGTTGGATATTGTGAAAAAAATATGGCATATATTAACACCGTCATCTGTGACGCCCATGAGTCTAATAAATCTAAAGTTCCAATAAAATCTGTGCTAACAAAAAACTCTGTTATCAAAATAAACGTAAAAATAATGTTTTATTTATAAAATATAAATCTCTTTGAAATGTTGCATCTACTGATGTGGACTCGAAAAACTGGCCAAAATTGTTAAAATAACAAGGGAACACGGAAAAAAACATTCACATAACCGAGAACAAAATGGAATTTTGAAAATAAATTACGTCTGTATGAATGTGCCCAACCCCAAACCCAAGGTTGTCAACATCCAAGTGTTGCCAATACGTAAAAAACGAATAATCCCATTTTACTTCCAAATAAAAATTGTGTGAGCTATCCTTGTATGATTATTAACTTAATATTAATGTCTAAGTTCTAGGCACAATACAAACAACTCTTACCGTGGATCCAACTCTGAAATCATGACAAGAATGTCAACTGTTTCATACAAATTATTGATACCTACTTGCTTCATAGAATGTATGAAACAGCAGATTTTTTTATAAGAAGAAAGTGGCAAAAAGCTATACAGAGATACTCTTCTGAGAATCCCTGTAGTTTTCCCACTTTTTTTTGTTAAACTTGGTTTAATTTAGCTTAGTTGAATTTCGACCTCTGTTTTGAACGTTTCTACAAAAAAAAAACCTGATGAAATAGCGCTTCTAGAAGAATGAAAGCCACGATTTTGTTTCAAATCCTCGCTCAAACCCGGGGAAGCCTACAATCTCTAGTAGACGTCCCAGCCTTTATTTCGCCAATAATATCCCGCGTCCAGTGGCCAACAAAGAATAGGTTCCCCTTTCATCGAGAACCTATTCTTTGTTGGTCCCTGGACGCACTTATGGCAAGAGGGCTCAGAGAAGTTGAAAGTTGTATTCCGAAGACGAATGGGCGCACGTTGCGAGCGCGTCGGTGAAGCAATATCCGCCGTGTCATAACTTCGTAGCTGCTTGGGATCTTTGACACACGGCTAAGGGTAAAATGGAGGAGGCAGCAGTGGTACTTCATTGGTAGATTGGTAGAGAGGTTAGACTCCGGCACCAACTTTATCTTCTATTATACGTACTTTGTTGAATTTGTAGTGGCAATGCCACTCAATAACTTTATTTACTGTGAAGGAAATCATCGCGGGAAATTTCGAGAAATCATCGAGAAAAAAGGATCACTTTTTTCGATAAATTTTAATCTCTTTTCAACTCTAAAATTATACAGAGCCGCCAGTTGGACGGTATTTTTGTGAATATTTAATTTTTTACTTGGTGTACAAGAAATAATATTCTGTTCTTTTTTTTTTGCTATACCCGGTCCTTCACCAACCTGTCGCCTGTGAATCTGTGTAACAAACCTGCATAGTAAGCTCCAGTTTTTATGTCGCCTTTCGCCAAAAAAAATCGATGTTAATCGATAACCGTTTTAACAATTGATCTGTGGTTCAGAAAATAGCAGTATGCCTCCTCCACACTTGACTCGTAAATCTGCAATGACATCTTCAACTAGAGTGAGGTACAGAATCCGCTTTGAATCAAACTGCGGGCTGAACTGTTCAGGGAGTAGTTTGTAGCTAATGTATTTAGCTCGGAAGCGGTTGTAGGAACCAGAAAGTCTCTTCAATGGGATAAATACTAAGGTATCTAATGTCGATATCGACATCTTTAGGTTTCCGTACCTCAAAAGTAAAAACGAAACCCTTATAGGATCACTTTGTTGTCAGTCCGTCCGTCCGTCCGTTCGTCTGTATGTTAAGACCCTTATCTCGGGAACTTGTAAAGGTAGCGAGATAAAATTATAAACATATACTCAAATCTACAGTACCTTGAAGCTTTAAAAAACTCAAACGTCTAAGTTAACGTAAAAAAAAGTTACGGCCGTTTATGCCACAAAAACGTATCAAGGGAATCAAAATTTATAGGGTACTTTCCGTTGACCTAGAACTATAAAATTTGGCAAATAATATCGTCGTATACTATTATAAATTTTTTCCTTTACTTTAGTAAAAAGTAAAGGAAAAAATCTGAAACTATACATTTGTAATTAAATCATAAAAAAAAGTCTTTCAAGTTAAGGAAAAGATCGGAAAAACTGCGAGACTCTATTCCTGAAATATTCATAATATGTACGGAACCCTCGGTAGGCGAGTCCAACTCGCACTTTCCGTTTTTCTAGTATTATATTGATAGTTAATTTAAACATTCTAAACTATAACTCTAAAACCTAAACCGGTATGCGTGCATATCACGACTAATGAATGTTAAGGAAGCGAAAGTGATCTGTCATGATCGTGGAAAGTGACAGTCCCTGGTCTCTGCCTTGTTTCTACTCTTCAAACTTCATGTCACCTGAGTAATATTTGTATAGTATAATATTTCTATCGAAACCGAGCAACAGTAGTAAACATCTTGAACAGGACCTACAATTATTATTCGCACCAAATCTTGTCGGAATCCTGACGTTTGCGATAGCAATTAGTATGTAAAATGACAGAGAAAGAGAGACCTGTGGATAGATTTCAGAACAATATCCTCTCTTTCTGGAATTTCAAGTGCCGCCGTTCTTTAAAACTCCAAAGAGAACACCTACTCTTCTAATCCCTTGCTCGATACTGTCGCTTGCAGTTATAGGAAAACGTTCCTTGTAAAGGAAATTAACTATAAACTAGTGTTGATATTTCAAGGCGATGAAATCAATTTATGTGTGTCGCGGAGTAGAGAGAGTCAGCCTTGTTCGCGTAGCAGTTGCCTACAATACAGAGGGCGTGGGTTCGATTCCCCGCAAGGGCTAACGTCATCATCATCAGCCATTTGACGCCCACTGTAGGACATAGGCCTCCTTCGCAGTTTTCATAACCATGAAGGGTTTTGCCATAATCGCCACGCTTACTTGGCAGGCGGGTTGGCGATCGCTGTATGTGGTTGGAATCTCAGGAAGACGCTGCTGCCCGTTTCCTGGTAATTAATTTCCTTAGTCGCCTTCTACGACATCCACGAAGGAAAGAAAGGTAGTGACGCTATACTTAATCCGGCGCCACACGGACTGTAGTACGTACGACAGACAATTCGTAAACATAAGTTATTAATAGAGATAAGTAGAACGAAAACAACTAACAATTTAAAATAATAGTACAAGCTGTTCATTAATGTAATGCCCATAAATGTTTATTAAAATACGTAGGTTTACATAATTGTAACGACAAGAATACATTTGAAACCCAAACACTGGCTTAGAGATACTCTTGTGTTTATAAATTAGTCATCAGTTGGTATGTTGAACTCCAGTGAACCGTTTACGGTAATAATCGTATTGCTGCACTAACCCTAGGGTAATAGTCATAAATCCTAACAAGTCGTAAAGTTTTATTTGCAGAACAATACCTTAGGTAGGTATATTGTTTGAGTGTTTTAATGTACAATATGAACACGTTAACTGGTCACGTTAGCAAAGTGTTCAATTTACAGCCCGCTCCTGATATTTACTGCTATTTTATAATTTCAATTGAATTATCAATTAAATCTTTTATTACTGACTAAGGCCGACTTACACCACTTCTTAAACGTCGCCATTTAAATCGACTTTTGTATGAAGAATTTTAGCTAAATGCTGTAGAAAGTGGCGCAAATCGGCCTAAATGTACAATAAGTGGTATACATTTTAGAGCCGTCGCCCACGACGATTTCAAAACGCGATTCAAACAGGATTCAAGCGCGCGGCGGCAGCAGCGCTTTCATTAAAATGGAGGCAAAACATGTTGCGTGCTGCAGCACGTTTACATCGCTTCTCAAAAATGACAAAAAACGCTATTAGATTTATGTAGTATGAAAAATAAAAACCGACTTCAAATCCCTACAACATTAAAAACACAATAATAATTTAAAGGAATGTGACCTTTAAATTCGAAGTATGTACATACATGTGGGTATTGTAGAAGTAGAATTTGGAGCCGCTGGCAAGTTACATGACCAGCATATACATTTTGGTCACTGACTCCAAAATATATTTCTACAACACCTACATGTATGTAGTTCTCCGCCCACATCTCCGGGATAGCGATTTAATTGTCAATTTCTAGATAATTGAGATATCAAATGGATATGGAGTACTAATTAAGGGCTTATCTGAGTAACATTCATATCGCTTTTCCGCTACGTGTGCTCTAAAAATTCAATTCCACAACGCACGCTTGTTGTCAATAGTGAGGCGTTCCCAGTTTTAGTTTCATTTAAAACCTCAGCCCCGTCTCCTGTCACAAAAGAGCGGGAGCTTACTCTGGGGTGTCATTCCGAAATGCAAAATTCTCTTGCATTGGGAAAACGTCTATCAATGTCACTCCACGACTTTGTGCGACAAGCGAGCGTCGGTCGACTGGATTGCTGTGCGTTTAAAGGTGGTGATAGACCTGAGCGTTCACCTGCAATAGCATCGAGCATTCGCCGTTCCTAAATTTGTCGAACTTAACAACGAACGGAGCCAAGTATAGAGCCAAAAACATCGCTTCGAAAATTTTCGCGGTGATTCTAGCAAAGGCTCTTGTAAATGCTCGTCTTAATCATAATGTATATTAAAATTTCAGACTCCGAAATAATGAGAAAATATTAATCCTTTATATTTTCGTTGCATACTCGCCTGTAACTTTGCAAGTAACTGTGCAACAAAAATGTAAAGAATTTTCTGGTTTCATTCAGAGTCGATCATACTTTTACATTTTTGTTGCAAGCTCGCCTGAAAAATAACTAACTCTACAAGTGACTGGAGTTTTACTTGATTTTATTTCACAACGTTCGCATGATAAACAGATTTTAGATAGTCTATAGCCTGTTTCCATCCTGAAAGTCTCTTCTAAATGCTGGTGAAAGAATTTTTGAAATCGGATACTTTCGGAGATCATCACCTCCATACAAACTTACAAACATGAACTTTTCCTCTGTATAATATTAGTATAGATATAGAGGAACTGTATAGAGTTACAATCATTATCGTAAGACTTTATTCTCACATGACAATATAAATAACTTAGGCTAATATACCGTAATATAAAACTGAACCTTCGAAACTTCAAAATAACCTATTGTTACCTTATATTAGCCTACTGAACTACTTGGTTTTGATTTTGTTGGTTCTTTTTGTATATCTAGTTTATCTTGATTTGTCTCCTTTATTTTGCACTAATTTGCATTGTACTGTACACATATTTAAGGGAAGTTACTTGCTCCGGACACACAGGTAGTCCTAGTTTGGGGGCAAGGGTTTCAAATTTCACAGTGGCAAATTGTATTTTCTCTCAATAAAGATATTTTGTATTCATATTTGTCTCATTATCGAGTTGTAAGAACATTATAAGCAAAAGCTCGAGTATTTTCACGTAATTTTTCTAATGAAATGTCACTTTGAAAGAGAGTAGGGGCCCCGCCCTCGTCATATTTTTAATCTTCTACCGAGGACAATGGTGCGGCGTCGACGCAAGGGAAATTGTTCTTACGGATTTTAAAACTCTCAGTAAAGAAGTATGCAATATTGCTACTGTGCTTTGAAACTTGAAAAAAAAGGTCAGATGCGAAATAAAAGTAGCTATATTGTGCATCCACGTCGTAGTAAAAACATTTTACAACATAAGTTTTTTTTTCGTGTGAAGTTTAACCTTAGGCATTACATTACATAAAGCCACGCCCTTATCCTGTAGGGGCAGCCAGATACCAGGGTTGATGAAGCGAAGGAGGTTTGTCAGAATCGTGGCACCATCAAGCTTAAAAATAATATTGAATAATATGACTATGTTTAAGTAGTGGTATCGGATCCGTAGAACGCTGGCCTCTCATTCGGGACGACCTTCCAAATGAGAAGCCAGCGTTCTACGGCCGGGATTCGAACCCCAGACCTGGTCTTGGGTTTGAATCACGGCATGTACCAATGACTTTGTTTTCTAAGTTACGTACGTTTGTGAAGTTATAGTAACATTACTACTCGCTAACGGTGAAGGAAAACATCATGAGGAAATCTAAGTGTTCAAGGTGTTCACACACCTCAGCGCTTGAAATTACCAATCGGCGGTGGGCACGCATGGGAATTAAGCCCGAACTGTCTCTCTCTCTCTGAGAGAAGGCCTGTGCCTAGCAGTGGGACGTATAGTATATAGAAGCTACTTGGCTAGAAAATGTTTGACCTACTACGGATTCTACGACGACTTATGTTTGGTAAATGAAAGAACATATTGTAGCCGTTGTATACGTTTTTGGGATTTTTTTTTCATCGCCAGTGATAGCGACCAGATACGGATATTGTAACCCTATAAAAATGAAATATTTTAAAATATATTTTCTAACAGCACGTGTACACAAGAGCGTGTGATATTTTGAAGTGGTGATCAGGATGGCGGGGAAATATAAGAATGATTTGACCTCACTTACTTCGACTCTACTTCGATACCTAAACAATGGAGAATGAATAAAAAAGGACAGGGACAACAATCACTATCTTGCTTGACCTTTCTTTCGAATAGGTACAAGAAGATTTAACATTTCATTACCACCGGGCGAAACAAAATTCCTGGTTTTTTGTCGGACTCTTCCGAAGTAAGTATATCTGGTGTTAAGTTAATAAAATTGCTATATACCTACTATTCGAAAATGTGGTTTTTATTCATCAATATGATCAACTTTTCAGTAGTACAAAACTATCAAAATACGCCTTAATTTATGGGGACGTCGCTGAGTACAGATTTCGTTTTCTTGGCATTTTTTAGAAAGTAAATGATAAATTGAATCGTGTGATTTTAAAACAACACAAGTCACATTTGTTTTTAAAATAACACTTGCCCATTTTTTATTAAATTATTTACACCTACCTATTGATTTACATTAGAAAAAAAAATTGTAGTTTATTCATACAGAAATCAATATAATGTGCTAAAATATTGCTGTTGTAGATATTAGTATTTGAATAAAACAGTTTTTTCTATTCTGTGCAGAGTTGTAATGAAAGGACATGTGCCGTTTTAAAATCACACGATTCAATTGTGTAGGACTAGCATAGATCTAAAACCTAGCATGCCAGTTTTGTGTTTAAACTTTGTAATTATAAAGGGCTTCATGGGCTGAAGGTCCTGTTTGTAACCCGATTATTCTGGAACGGAGGACTGAACAAATTTCAAACTGCGTACACTTTGGTAGAACAAATACAGCTCTCAAGCCTCCATAAGCTAGTTATCCTATGGGGCATGGTCAAATGCCAGGTATAGGGACATCTTTTGGCACACATTATAACTCATAAACGTGTAGGTACGCCCACATAAAAGGAAAATACCACTGACATTTCCCGAACTCGTGTCGGACCCGTAGCGAATGTAACCGCACTTTATGGCTCATAAAGAATTGATTCCGAATTTATTCGTTCGATCCCTGACTAATGAGTTTCGGCCCAAAGTGTTTACTGACAGTGGTGGGTTCTGCACATCGCGGAAGTTTCTTCCTAGATAAATTTATCTATCTATGTATCTGCCCCATGAATAGAGAATAAACTACTGCCAGGCATAGGCCTCCCGAGCTACTGCTTTTCACGTCAACCAACATTACGATGGTTTTGTTTAATTAACGTTATACCATTATTTATGCAACATTTGAATATTTAAAGCGTATACCTGTTGCCGTTATTAATGTCAAGCAAAAAACGGCAAAAAAATCACGTCTGTTGTATGGAAGCCTCCCTTAAATAGCAGCTACAGAAATACATCATCTGTAAAAATGTCATCTGTCTAACTATTACCGTTCATGAGATCCAGCGTGGTGATAGACGGACGTACGGACGGACGGACTGCGAAGTCTTAGTAATAGGGTCCCTTACCCTTTGGGTACGGAACCCTAAAAAGGACTAGGTTTAACTACCACACACTTATACTTATCCTTATACTTTATTGCGCACATAAAAGATTTAATAAACCCTAACATTTACCAAAAAAACATAAACATTGTGCTAAACTATTGATAAGGTATACAGGTGATTTTCTTGAAACTTTTCAGAATTATCAATCATTCCACAAACTTCCACTTCTAGAAATAGGCTTCCCTAAGGCACCCCACTTCTGTCCTCGACCATCCTCATTTAGATACTACCAGCAATCTGTCTCCTTCAGATCACCCTACGTTGCATTTACCAGTTCGTGTTCTACACTGGAGAGCCTTTTCACCCCCATCGTTTATCGGTTCTTTGGCAGATGTGCCCAGAGTACGTCCATGTCAACGAAGATCATTCACGTTTTGAACCTAATATTTAGTTTTATACAGACTTTAAAAACAATATATTCTATGAAAAAAATATTGAAATCGGATAAGAACGGATAAAACGGATCTCCAAAATGATCTAGATTTTGAAATGGACACCTAGTTTAACTTGTAACGTTCATTAAGTCGCAGTTTCTGTGCTACTTTGAATAAAAAAAATTGATTTTGATTTAAGAAATTAATGGCGACGTTATATAGCGATTGTACTGCACAGATTTGAAAAACAGATGCGAACTGACTGACGGCATATACCCACGTGGCCTAAGGGTTCTTGACATGTCCTAGGTTCAGATGTCTGAATGATCTTCATCGATAATATTTTAAGCTATATCAGTCACTTTAGTCCTTTGCTGAATTGTCTCATATTTTATGTGATCCATCAAAGAGACTACGAGTATTATCCCCCTACGTTGCACGCGAGTTACTTTGAAATAGTGGACTAGTCAATCCTATCGTCAGTTTTAACGTTTATATTTTGATAATCACGACAAAACTAGTGGTTAAAAACTCTTTAGGCTTCGAAAGTAAGGTTGGATTACAATAAATCAAGTGACATATAAAGAACATTGCGTGTACAAAAAAAAATCTACTTCGTTGAAGTTTTTCGGAAGAAGGTACCTTGTCTCTCGCCATGTTAGTAGATATTCTGCTAATGGCATTAGCAGTTGAAACGGAATTAAATGTCTTTCAGTACTCCCCGCCATTAATAAGAATACGGGAGCCATTATGCCCGGTCCAAAAACACATTACCTAGCGCTTTGTCGGACGAAGTGGTTCGGGGTTTTTCAATTATCATTTTTACGGGTCGGGTGGCAACAGACACTGGAAACGGAAAAACTGTCGATATTACAGAGTAATTACTTATTTAATGGGTTATATTTTTCTTTATAGAAAGGTATTGAAAAACGATTTAAACTATTTTGAAACCGATCAACTTCTAACTCTCGCTTGGCGCTAAAAAGTTGTTCAATTGACGGCACAGAGTAAAAAGGCTTTTTAACTAATATTTATTACCTACTGCGTGGACGAATTTTTAAAATGTTTACATTATAACGTATTTAGAAATGTATGTTTTGTCTCATTTACTTCGTGAATATTAATAGGAGTCCGATTCACACTTTGCTGGTTTTTATTATTTGTTGTTTTACTTATAAACGCAAACGCTTGAGTTTATACACCAAGGATTTTGACTGGTTTGAAATCCATAACAAAATAAACGTGCCTTAACAATAGCCGTTGAATACGATAGTCTGTTTTCTTAAAAAGGTACCTTCCAAAAATCTCTCGACACAAACTCGAATCTAAAACCTGTAGTAGGAAAAACCGATTTCAGCGTGTATGTATGTTGTTATGCAAGTACAATGGACACGCACTATAAACACGCATGTATTACCTACCTTTAGTGCGATATAGCGCTAAAACACCGTGCAAGTGAGAGTTAGGCTCGCGCGCCGAGGATTCCCTACCTAATACATATACCTTTACGTAGTTGATTTTACTTAGAAACATTTATATTATGAAAATAGATACTAAAATAATATTATTTTCATAATTCCTGTTTCTATGCAAGGTTTCGTAATTATTTTCAACTGAAAACAAACAAGAATGACAAAAAATAACTTTTCACTATGATTCTGATTATTACATGCCATTGGTTAAATGCTCAAATCAAATTGCATTACATAAAATTAAAAACTTCAACTTACACTTGTCCGGTCTTTATTATTTGTGGTTGCACTATATGAGATGTAATATAATCACACCAAATTCGACGCTTGTGTATAGGTATTACCGTTTTTACGATAAAACAAAGAAAACCGTACAAATGGATTGATTTTTTTATTTTATTCATTGTTTATTATTTCTTAGGCAATCCACTATAATAATTCGTATTATGTAAAACTTTTATTTAGCTAAAACCCTTTATAGGTTAGCCAGGAGACAAAAAGACAGAGAAACTGACAAACAGACGAACGGAATCATACTTATCTTTCTTTTTGGAAAGAAAAAAAGGTTAAAAACTCATACATATGTACAGACTCACGCCTGTATTCCGAATATGCAAGTGAAAACCAGGATCATTCTTATTAAAAAAAATAAGAGATCGTTTTTTTTTTGTTCCAGGGCGTGGTTCAACAAATAAAACTGATGACCAACGTCGATGAAAGCGATATCGAAGGGTTGTGTAAGGTAAAAAAATTCTATTAACTTTTAGATACATAAGAACTTCGACTTAAGGATGACACACACCAACGCAGTGGCGGTGGCGGTGCCGTTGGCGGTCCATACATACATGTACCGCTACTGCCACCGCCACCACGTTGGTGTGTCTTATCCTTTATAAAATTAGTAGAAGAAATTTTTTTTTACTCACAACGCAAGCTGTGCTCTAAGCACGCCTCCACCAGAGTAAATTATATTTAAGTCATAAAAAACTATAAATTACAGTACAATTAACATGTTTACTTTAGGTGGCAAAAAATAGACGAAGATACTACGTAATTACAGAGCAATTGTTATGGTTGGTTTTACGACTAGCATCTAGTTCTCGCTCGCACTTTCTTATAATTTTACAAGCCTATTGCTCAAATACAATTAAGTTAAAATGGCTCATACTTATACTTTTATTTTACTGTAACCAATACTAAATCTCAGATACTAAGAATCAAAACTGGTTAAGATCGCATGCTTATAATATTATAATTTTGTTTACTTAAGGGACCTCCAGGTCTATTTTTGTTTACATATACTTTTAATTTTTTCCTGTTTGACTGTTTGTGTCCTAAATAAAATAAAATAAATAAATAAATAAATTTTAATGATTGTAACAAAAAATATACTTTTGATAAATGCTGTCTGCGGATTTGATAGATAATAACATTATGTATATGAACAGTATATTTTGCTTATCCTGCACCTATTTGATTTAGAGCACTCGCTACCATAATTAAAAATTTTGGACACAACTCACCAAAACATAAGCATAGGTAAACAAAAATATGTTTTCAAATATCCGTATTTTTTTTTACCTTTTAAACCTTCAGACCACATTTATCAAAAGTATATTAATTTAATTAACATCACTAAATGTATAATTGTATGAGCGAGACAGCATGGTCGACGTAACAGCAACCTTAAATTTTGGGTTATTTTTTTATTGCCCCATTAATCAAGCCCCTGTGTAATCAAGCCCCTGTAAGTAGCTGATATATATACCAGATTCTTATTTACGTAATGAAGGTGTTACATAACCGTTGCATAAGTAGGTAGCTTACCTACTTATGTAACGATTTTCACGTTTCGCGTTATTTCATGAACATGCCGGGTGGCATTTTAGTCAACTGCCAAACTTTAACGGGGCGTTTTACTCATAAATATAAACAACTTTTACTATGGGGCCAAACGAATCAGAGCAAAAAAAAAATGAGCTGTTTCATACATAAGATAGAAGCAGTACTGCACCAAATGTATGAAACAGCTGATTTATTTTTTGCTCTAATTTGTTTGGCCCTATAGTAAAAGTTGTTTGTATTGACGAGTAGAAAGATCCCTCAAAGTTTGGCAGGTGAATAAAATGCCACTCGGTATATGAGAGTAGGGACGGTTCCTGAACCTAAGTAAATACTTAAGTAACGTTATGTCACGCTCTTTCCTGAGAAATTCGAAGAGACAGCACTACAGTTAACTATTTACTTTGTGAAATTCTCAATTCCGAAACTGGCCCCATGTCTTATCATTTTACTTAATTAAATTATGTTGGATGAGTTATTTAATTTTTCAGGCTGACGAGCTACTATCAAGAGTAAGTACCAAATTTTCATTATTCAGCTGATATTATTCAAGGCGTAACATGCTCAGTTTACTACATACGCCTATATGTGCAGGCACAGGCCTTCTCTCAGAGAGAGAGTATGCCGCCACCGCGGAAAAGTATATAATTATAGGTATCGTAAAATGGGGTGAATAGAAACTGCGGTATGAACAGAAACAAAAAGTGGAAAAAGTTTTTTTTTGTTACCAATATCCTACTGAACTTACAACTATAACGACGTCTCTTGACAGTTAAGTCGATCAGATCATATTATATCAGGTGTATTCGCTGCAGCTGTAAGTTCAGTAGGGAATCGTTTTTCACATTATGTTCGTATTTGAATCGTGTGATTTTAAAACGACACATGTCCTTTCATTACAACTTTGCAGGAAATAGAAAAAACTGTTTTATTCAAATACTAATATCTACAACAGCAATATTTTAGCATATTATATTGATTTCTGTATGAATAAACTACTTTTTTTTTCTAATGTAAATCAACAGGTAGGTGTAAATAATTTAATAAAAAAAAATTTACAAGTGTTATTTTAAAAACACATGTGAATTGTGTTGTTTTAAAATCACACGATTCATTTATACTCCAATTTCTAATCACCCCGTTTCAATGCATAAAAAAGTGAATTAAAAATAACCAACAACCCGAGTGCTGAGTATTAACTGTAGGTACTAAGCAGGCGGTACCCAAATTCAACGATGTCATTGCAGGTTATCTAGGTTGGTCCCGCCTGTTTAGTAGTTAATAATCGGCAGTCGGGTTGTTAGTTTTTTTTTACTTTTTTATCTTTTTTCAGTTTTTTTTTGTCTTATTAGTAATTTTTTTATGTTTTATTGGCTTCGATTTATGCTTATTTTATAAAGTTTTATATAGTCGAGGATACCAGGAAAATATGACTAATCAATTGAGATCTTTTTATCAAAATCTGATTATCGGTTGAGGAGTTATGAGGGAACAGAGAATTGGAAATACTTACTATATACGAGCATACGAACCAAACGCATTACCCTCCTTTTGGGCACCGCCGCAATCGGGTAAAAAGAGTATGCTAATGTCTTTTGACCACAAGATAGATGTAAAAACTTCTGCATCAATCGACTGGAGCCGAGTATACCCGACCTAGCTGGGGAAAAACTCTTAATCGTGTGTCAGAAAAAGTGCAAAGTGCGCTTCAACAAGTTTTCAGTACAAAAAGTTTATACCAACAGAAATTAAAAATATTCTATAATAAAGTCACGCATAAATCCCACAGAGGTAGGCAGAGACCAAGGTTTGCCTCTTGCCGCAATCCTGACAGATCGCTTCAACAACATTAATTAGTCTTTGCATGCACGCACGCCGGTATCAAGTACTTTCCAGCCTTTTAAAAAGTAACGGCCGAGCATTTCGCTTTCACTGTCTTAATCCTAACTGGGCAATATGCTTTATATGGTACTAATAACAAGACTATACGTATTAAGTTTTTTATAGCACTATGTGTTCATAGTTTAACACACACTCGGTAATCTACTACCTTTGCGAACGAATGGCTTTCCAAAGTTAATCTTGGAATAGGTAATAATATATATTATGCAACACAATCACTTGTACTAGTATCAAACTAGGACATCACCTTCAAAGTTAACCAGGACATCAAAAAAAAAAAACGAGGCTCAGGCCATTGAATTGTGGATTTTTGTTAAAGATTTCAGGTGATTTATTATTATATGTTTCTGATATATTTTCGATTTTTATACATATCTTTTGGTATACGAGTATGCTTTGCTTTTTGTTACAAGAATATGATACCTTTAAGTTTTGAAAATTATTTTTTCTGTAATCCTGAACCAATAATAAATACATTTTCATTATCGTTTTATTTTTTTTTCGTTTGAAATTCAAATTAAACAAATTAAAATACATTGATAGCTTTTTGTTCGCAAACGTTGGAAGGCCCCCGGTTCATCTCATTTCAGCACAGTTTGCTAACACAAATTCGTGTTTATTTCAGGAACTTGAGCCAGTAACCGAAGTGAGTATAATTTTCTTAATGTTTTAAATAGATAAAGTACGCAGTTATACTGTTATATGAAATTGATAGTTTAAATTGCAAAATCTAAATTTTAGGGCGAGATATCCCCAGAAAATCTCAGGAAAGTAAGTGGAAACATTTTTTTTTTAATTGTAGCTGTCATCATCATCATAGTCATTCTATGTACTTTCAGATGCATTTATTAGTTATATGAGAAACAATTTAGATACTAGGAATCTTTCCCAAAAATAATAAACAATATTTGGCACACATTCTAGTTAAAAATTACAATTTTTTAATTTGTTTTTAATACATGAAATGCTCAGTTTTATTGTGAATCAAATTGATAAGGAATGCAACTTTCAATACACAAAATTATATTCCTAGACACTTAGAAATTTTTTCAAAAGAAGGTAATTCTTTTTTTCTCAAAAATCTGTTATGTTGTACATGAAATTGATAATTTGCAAACCCTACAATATAACTTTAAATAATAGGGGTTAAAGTATGAAATTGCCGTTTTATTGCAATAGGTTCTTTGAATTGACATAGAATCTTCATGGTTTGAGGTTTTCGAATGAAACTTTTTTCAAATGGTTTCTATGACGTTATTTTTTTAAAAAATGTGAAACATTTGAATATCGACTTTCAATTGTTTTTGCCACAGAGGTAGGCAGAGACCAAGGTTTGCCTCTTGCCGCAATCCTGACAGATCGCTTCAACAACATTAATTAGTCTTTGCATGCACGCACGCCGGTATCAAGTACTTTTCAGCCTTTTAAAAAGTAACGGCCGAGCATTTCGCTTTCACTGTCTTAATCCTAACTGGGCAATATGCTTTATATGGTACTAATAACAAGACTATACGTATTAAGTTTTTTATAGCACTATGTGTTCATAGTTTAACACACACTCGGTAATCTACTACCTTTGCGAACGAATGGCTTTCCAAAGTTAATCTTGGAATAGGTAATAATATATATTATGCAACACAATCACTTGTACTAGTATCAAACTAGGACATCACCTTCAAAGTTAACCAGGACATCAAAAAAAAAAAAACGAGGCTCAGGCCATTGAATTGTGGATTTTTGTTAAAGATTTCAGGTGATTTATTATTATATGTTTCTGATATATTTTCGATTTTTATACATATCTTTTGGTATACGAGTATGCTTTGCTTTTTGTTACAAGAATATGATACCTTTAAGTTTTGAAAATTATTTTTTCTGTAATCCTGAACCAATAATAAATACATTTTCATTATCGTTTTATTTTTTTTTTCGTTTGAAATTCAAATTAAACAAATTAAAATACATTGATAGCTTTTTGTTCGCAAACGTTGGAAGGCCCCCGGTTCATCTCATTTCAGCACAGTTTGCTAACACAAATTCGTGTTTATTTCAGGAACTTGAGCCAGTAACCGAAGTGAGTATAATTTTCTTAATGTTTTAAATAGATAAAGTACGCAGTTATACTGTTATATGAAATTGATAGTTTAAATTGCAAAATCTAAATTTTAGGGCGAGATATCCCCAGAAAATCTCAGGAAAGTAAGTGGAAACATTTTTTTTTTAATTGTAGCTGTCATCATCATCATAGTCATTCTATGTACTTTCAGATGCATTTATTAGTTATATGAGAAACAATTTAGATACTAGGAATCTTTCCCAAAAATAATAAACAATATTTGGCACACATTCTAGTTAAAAATTACAATTTTTTAATTTGTTTTTAATACATGAAATGCTCAGTTTTATTGTGAATCAAATTGATAAGGAATGCAACTTTCAATACACAAAATTATATTCCTAGACACTTAGAAATTTTTTCAAAAGAAGGTAATTCTTTTTTTCTCAAAAATCTGTTATGTTGTACATGAAATTGATAATTTGCAAACCCTACAATATAACTTTAAATAATAGGGGTTAAAGTATGAAATTGCCGTTTTATTGCAATAGGTTCTTTGAATTGACATAGAATCTTCATGGTTTGAGGTTTTCGAATGAAACTTTTTTCAAATGGTTTCTATGACGTTCTTTTTTTAAAAAATGTGAAACATTTGAATATCGACTTTCAATTGTTTTTGTTATTCAATTTAGACAAGAAAGATGGATACTGCAAAAATTCGAGTGATTTTTGAATACGAGTTCCGACGCGGAACTAACGCGGCAGAAACAGCCCGCAATATCAATGCTGCGTTTGGAGAGGGGTCTACTAATGAACGCACCGTGCGATTTTGGTTTAAACGCTTTCGTGATGGAAATTTTGACTTAAAGAACGAGCCACGAGGAAGACCGCCCACACAGGTGAATAACGATGAATTAAGAGAGATAGTGGAAGCCGACCCTAGTCAAACTACCCAGGAATTAGCGGCATGGTTTAACGTTACCTTACCCACAATATTGACTCACTTGCGTCAAATCAATAAAATAAAAAAATACGAAAAATGGATGCCTCATGATTTTACTGAATTTTCGCAGTATCCATCTTTCTTGTCTAAATTGAATAACAAAAACAATTGAAAGTCGATATTCAAATGTTTCACATTTTTTAAAAAAAGAACATCATAGAAACCATTTGAAAAAAGTTTCATTCGAAAACCTCAAACCATGAAGATTCTATGTCAATTCAAAGAACCTATTGCAATAAAACGGCAATTTCATACTTTAACCCCTATTATTTAAAATTGTAGGATAAGATACCCCAAGAAAATCTCTGAAAAGTAAGTAAAAAACTAAATTTTTATCAAACTGATAAACGTCATTATCATTCGAAAAATTAATGAAATTGATAAATTAAATTTCGATACCTAAAATTTTAGCGTGACTTACCCCCAGAAAATCTTTCGAACGTAAATAGAAACCATTTTTCTCTCAAAAACCAGTTACGTTGTAAATAAAATTTATAATCTAACTTTCAATATCTAAAAATTTAGGGCAAGATACCCCCAGAAAATCTGTCGAAAGTAAGTTTAAACAAATTTTTTCTCTAATTGTAATAACCATTATTATAATCATAATCGTTCTACGTAATTTCAGATTCTTTGAGAATTATATGAGAAACAATTTAGATACTAGGAGCCTTTCCTAACCGCTAATTTCAGATAAAAGTTCGGTAGTTTTTAAACAAGGCTAAGCCATGGAAGCTTAGTCACATATTCTTAACACATAAAGTACTTGTGAATCAAATTGATAATTTAACTGTCAATTTCAAAAATTTTTGGGGCGAGATTCCTCCAGAAAATCTCTCGAACGTAAGTGGAAACAAAATTTTTCTCAAATTGTAATAACCATCATCATCATTATTATCACTCTACGTAATTTTGGATGCATTTGAGAATTACTTATATGAAAAACACTTTAGTTGCTAGAAGCCTTTTCTAAAAGCTGATCTGAAATAAAAGGACGATTGCTTTTTTAGCAAAGTTTAGCTTAAATTTCAATTAAAACTGACAACTTTCTCAATGTATCTGAAATATTACAGTAAATTAATCTCAATTGGATTGACTTGGTTATCTTCTTTCCACTGCTTTTTATTTAAGTATTATTAGCGTTGTTTATGTAAAATATTTATATGATTTATATTAAAATTACTGGTTTATTACAATTGGCATTGCTTCGGCTTACTACTTAATAAATAAGTACTATTTACTAGATTCGACATGGCATAAACTGAAGCCTAATTATGCGCAGCATATCCTGAGCGACTCCAATTGTCTAACTGTCAAATTTCATACTAACGCTAGAATCGCTCAGAATTTGGTGCACGTAATATAGGGGTGATGTTTTTTTCTATTAAGAATTTTTGTGGTACATTTGTATTAGTAGTTTATGATACTGTTGCATAATAAGGGTTCTTATAACACGAGTGTGTTTAAAAAAAACGAGCCGTAGGCGAGTTTTTTTATAGTATCACACGAGTGTTAGAAGACCAAGTTATGTACAGTGTCATACACTACTTTATCTACTCTCATACTATAATACATAAAATAATATTGCAAATAAAACGCTGAATATCAACAAATTTATTTTTACTTGTAATAAACTTGTGGTAACATGTATTATAGTTGCTCCTAGATTTCGCCGGTAACAGGTTCATAGTCATGTTTGACGCAGCTTCCACAATGTCTGGTGGTGTACGATTACGACTATCCTCGCTTTCAGACATGTTTTTACACAAAAACTAATTTATTTTGCAAACAGAAGCAAACTTTGTTTAAATATTGAAATGTTTTTTAAATGTAAAATGTTGGCGCCAAGGCGCAAACATCGATTGCGCATGCGTGTTGCGTCGCTGCGGACTCGTTCATTGAAACCTTTTTTTTTAAGTAGAGGTTCTAAAACTTTTTATTTTTTATTTTTGGCCAATGCGTAATGTTTGTCATAAGAGTTTTGTTTTCAGTTTTATAATCTTTGTATTATAGTATTAGAGTAGATAAAAAATTTATGCTAATTTCACTTACCTAGTTGGCGCATATTTTTTTACAGTTTTTCTCAGAATCTCCACCTCCACCTATATCACCACGTAAGTTTAATACTATACCGTTAATTTTGCTACTTACATCAATGACTGTATTCTTTTTGTTGCACTAACCTGTGCTGAGGACAATTTTAAAAACCTATTTAGAGGCAAAAAATTCCCCCGTGCCGGGGGACTTGAACCCGCGACCTCTGGCTCACCGTGCCAGCGCTCTCCCAACTGAGCTAATGGGCAAGTGCAAGCATCGATGAAATTTCGAGCCTCTTTAAAAACTTCTCTGTATTACGTACAGGCAGCGACATCTGACCGAAGCGATCTACATCACTTACGTGGGTGGAATTTTTAGCCTCTAAATAGGTTTTTATATCAATGACGTTACTAAATTATATATTTTTTTTGTTTTCAGCACCCGAACCAGATTCAGTAAGTTTTTAAAATTTAATCAACATGAAAATATGACAAGCTAACTATTGTTAGGGGGACACCCGTATTTTCCTATGTTTCAAAATGGAAATAGTGGCAGAGGTCCCTATTTGAAATAAAATACTTAAAGACATATTTATATTTATACTTGTCACATTGTCAATTAGTTAGCATTATTACTGTAAATAATCCGCAGGACATAAAAAACTCGAGTAATTTACTATATAAAATTACAACTAAATCCTTCCCACAAGAAAGCGACAAGCCAAGATGGCACCTCCCTTTCTTTTATAAAGTGACGTCATTATATGAAGGTTTCATACCTTCATGTTTATCTAGATGGCCAAGCAAATTTCAGTCATCGTAAGCAGCCTATATACGTCCTACTGTAGGGCACAGGCCTTCTCTCAGAGAGAGAGTATGGGCTTAATCACCACGCGTGCCCACCGCGGATTGGTGATTTCAAGCGCTGAGGTATGTGAATAGCTCAGACACCCAGGTTTCCTTACGATGTTTTCCTTCACCCTTCCTAGTAAATTAATCATTATTAGTAAATTAATTAGTAAATTAATTTCAGTACTAGTAAATTAATCGAATTGAATACTCTGAAGTTGTTATGAATACAATAAAGTTTAACCACTATTAATAGGTAGGTATTTAAGTACTAAAGCGTCGCTGATACTATTATGTCCTTAATGTTTCTTTACCCAAATTTGATATCTCTACTTCCTAGTTTTCAACTTTCTTTTGAGGTTCATGTTATCAGCAGTTTTAATTCTCTCTCAAATCACAAATTTACTGAAAAAATTGTTACTTAATTGTTAAGGATGTATCTACCCTATTTAAAGTAATCAACGGCGGTCGATAACAAATTCAAGTTTAATTTATTATCAAACGTCATGCATTAAGAGTATTTTAAATAAAGTTTTGTTTTGTATGTAATGGTTAACATTCCAACAGTGTGAATGTTCACACGACATGGTATCACAAATATTGGGATCCATGACGGATCTCCGAGGACCACCAGGAAAAGATGGGAATCCAGGGCCAGTTGGACCACAAGGAATTCGTGGTGATAAGGTTTGTCCACTTTTGTATTTATATTCTTGTTGCAGTCTACCTTGGAAAATTAATAGAGTTATATATGAGAAAATATTCATTTGATTCCGACTTAAAAATATTCTCAATATTTCTTCTTTAACTTTTTGATTTATGTTTTAAACACAAATATTTATCAGTTAAGTACCTAAATGTTTATTTTTTCAGGGATATTCTGTGAAGTACGCTTAGACAAACTTTTTTTCCCCATAAACGATATTTTGAATCTCATAAAAGTTTTAGGACAAATTATAAACCCATGTTAACCAATATTTTTTTTTTATACAGGGTGACCAAGGTGAGCATGGAAAAATTGGACCAAAAGGAGATACTGGAGAAAAAGGAGACATAGGACCACAAGGGGGTAGAGGGGAAAATGGAAAACCTGGCAAAGATGGTGCACCAGGCATGCAAGGGCCACCTGGGCCCCCCGGTCCAGTTGTGGAGGTGAATTCTGAATAATAATTCCGAAAATTTATAGACTACAAAACGTCATTGCAACTGGGACTATCTTACGTTGCCGATAATGTTTGATTTGAATTTAAAACACTGTAAATAATTGCGAGTTAAAATCACACACACACACACACACACACACAGAAAAACACATACACACATATACACATACGCACATACACACACACACACACACACACACACACACATATCATTATCATCATTATTCAGCCACAAGAAGTCGACTGCTGGAAACACATAGGTACATTGCGTCTGCAAAATTGTAAAAAGACTGTTTGATTCTGAGTGAGTGTTTGACTGTTACATTTATTTTCTCAAACATGCTTGGTGAGCATTATTTTGACAATCGAGATAAATCGAAATTGCTGTACTGGCCAAATACATGCGAGCAGCGGCCGGCAAAAGTTAAAGGAAAATCCATATCGGCCAAATAAATTCCATAGTAAACTCATATCAATCGTATAATTTAAAAATGGAACGATCTTATACTCCGAAACATGGCAACCAAGGAGGTATTAATTACCTTTTATTATTTAAAAGGTTTTATTTACATTTCGAACTGGCTTGCAAATAGAATGTTTAGTGAAAAAAAAAACAACTTAACACTTTAATGCGGGAATAAATATATTATTGTTCGTTGTTTGTCATTGATTAAAAGTCGTTTTTAATATAGCAACCAGGCATAAAGATCTGACTACTTGGCCTCGGCCCACATTTACACGTTCGTCCATCAATTTCTCTTTTGCTGGCCGCTGCAGTAATGTACTATTTTTGCATTTAACAGGAAGTAAAAGGAAATGAAGTAATTATACCCGGTGAGAAGGGT
This sequence comes from Yponomeuta cagnagella, assembly GCA_947310995.1. Classification (NCBI taxonomy): domain Eukaryota; kingdom Metazoa; phylum Arthropoda; class Insecta; order Lepidoptera; family Yponomeutidae; genus Yponomeuta; species Yponomeuta cagnagella. Next base: position 13,099,961 of record OX371277.1, read on the forward strand.
GACACTGGACCCCAAGGTCCAGAAGGTCCAGAAGGTCCTAAAGGGCTCGATGGGACCAAGGGTGAAAAGGGAGTACAAGGCTTCAAAGGCGAGAAAGGAGATCAGGTAAGGATGGAAATATTTTTCGATGCTACAAATTGGTCCAGCTAATCACAAAGACTTTAGTCAAATAATTTGATTTTTTTAGAACGTCCAGGGACTGTAAAGTTAAGTATATGGTTTTAATTTTAACTCGATACCTTTACCCATTTCCGAGATAAAGGGTCTTGACAGACAGACAGATAGATGGACGGACGGACGGATGGACGGACAACAAAGTGATCCTATAAGGGTACCGTTTTTTCCTTTTGAGGTACCGAACCCTAAAAACACTCAATTGATCTTAATTTGTTGATCTCACGATATTTGGAAAGTAAAAAAATCGTGACGATAGTATAATGGCCAATATTTTGGTGTTTAAATCGCATTCTCCTACGGTAAGAACAAAAAAGCTACAACAATATAAATACTAAAAACCTAAATTATTGGAATTCCGGGGATTTTACGAAGATTATCTATGTTTTCACAAAAAAATAAATCTTTTTATGTATAAAGTACATAAATAAATTTTTCAACCACCAAATTTTGAACCAGGAATCATTTTCAAGTAGCAATTTTTTTAACTAAAAATATTTGGTGCGTGGGTGTTCTCGTCTACTATTTGAAATGATAGAGTCTTTCGGTTTATGCAATTTAATAATAGGCCCGTCCGAACGTCGGGCCTCATGGGCCTCATTTTGCGCGCCAAATCCTGAGCGATTCTACTGAAATTCCATACTAATTTGACAGTTAGACGACTCGCATCGCTCAGTACTTAGAGCGCGTAATACAGGGACAGAACACACTGTGCTAGGGCATAACAATTTATGAAATAGCTGATATTATTATCGCTGTAACTTTTGAGATGCCTTGCCCATTTTTGTCCATAAAAATCTAGATCTTGTTTGAAATGGACACCTAAGTCCACATTCGTGTTACATAGTGCTCGGACTGTGCTGAACGCACAGTTTTTCCGCTATGAATAAATACAACGTAAGCAGCCTATATACATCCCACAGTAGGTCACAGACATTCTCTCAGGGAGAGAGTCACCCTTTAGAGTTACCCTTTGAGTACGGAACCCTAAAAACTCGATTCCTTAAAATACTCTCCAAATGCAAATTAACTTTACCACAGACTATTTAAACTGCATCTGAGAGGTGTTTTAAGAAATAGTGTTTTTATAAATAATAAATCTTCCGATAATTTCTGTTCCTAATAAACTCCTCTTGTAATTGAATTGGACAACTCCTTCTACTCAGTTCTCCAGTTGTTCAGTACTGCTAGCATCACTAAAAACTGACTGGATAATGTTCCAAATGTGTGCATAACACTGACAAAGTTAAATAAGGACCATATACCACTACTTGTCTTGTACTGCTCTCTCTTGTACAATATTGTCACCCATATTATGTGAGCGAGAAGCAAGTGGTTACTCAGTCCCTTTCTTTAACTAACCGTGCTGTACAATAAAGTGTCCTCTGTCTATCTAGCATTCAGTGTAAAGAAAAAGATTTCTGGGTTTTAGGGAATGAGGGGTGACGATGGACCGAGGGGTGAGCGGGGAGATCGCGGTGACGTGGGGAAAGCAGGGCCTGCTGGTCGAGATGGAGACAAGGGTGACAAAGGTATCAGATACGCATATCAGAATAACTATGTAAACTTATCCTGGCAGGATCGCCACAAAATAAGTTGAGGTTTCAGGGTTCTTGATGGTCAAAACGCAAGATAAGTTTACATGTTTATTCTTGTGTAGTCGGGTAGACAGTGCATACAATGTACATGGAACCACTTATTTTAAATGAAACTTATTCCTAACTTAACGCTATTCGTCGCTGTGACGAGGTAACTACGCTAATAATTTACATTGTTGTTTACCACATCACAAGAACAAAGTTCATGCACGGGGTTTACGAAAAGTCCTTTGCAACGTAACGGGTTTATTCTACTCATCAATGGATACAGACATCATTTATTGATAATATTAATATCAAGTCAAGATGAAAAAAACTTTAACATGAGATGATTTATGCATCGTCTAGTGCCTTCACTGACGCTAGATGGGTGAAGGGCCCACAGTGCCTTCGACATTGATTTTTTTTAGATGGAGTAGGCTTGCACATCGCCTATACCATCCTAACAGCTTAGTCGGCATAGCCCACAGGAAAGACAAGTCAATACGTGCAATTCAATAGGTCAAGGTGAAATTAAAGAAAATAAAAAAGTCAAACGGAAAAATTAGAAATATAACATGTCAAAATCATAAAATGTCGACTAATTATACTTAGTCTATATAAGTATATAAGCATATGATGTCTTTTAAAAAATATTTAATATTATTTTATTTAATATACAAATGTTTTAATACAAACGAGTTTTACTGTGGTAGCAATTCATGGTTAAACTTCCTTGTATTGATGAATCCTGTACAGAGAAAAGTACCGGAAAAATATTAGCTATTGCATACATTTGTAAATTCATAATTTTTTTTAGAACGGTTGATATTTTTTTTATATTTTGGAGTTTATCTCGTAACTAAAGTTGTCCGTATTTATAGTATAATAACCCCGTTAAGTTTCACTGGACCTTTCTGAAACACTGAGTATATAGTTTGACGAATTTTGGTGCGAAACGCACAGGTCTTTTGGGATTTTGCGTCACGTCGACACATTTGTCTACTTGTGGCAAAGACTAGGCTCAACGTAAGGATAAAAGTTCTGACAACGGCGGTAATTGTGCCTCACTTTTTGTCGAAATACATATCATTTGTCGAAATAACCTTTATATTCTTTTTACCCGTGCTGAGGACAATTTTAAACGTAATACAGAGAAGTTTGTAAAGAGGCTCTAAATTTCGCTGATGCCTGCACTTGCCAATTGGCTCAGTTGGGAGAGCGCTGACACGGACAGCTAGAGGTCGCGGTTTCAAGTCCCGGCATGGGTGGAATTTTTAGCCTCTAAAGAGGCTTTTGAAATAACCTTTGTAAAATTTACAAAAAATATTAAACAAAACAAGCGTGGCGATTATGGCAAAATCCTGCATGGTCAAAAACCATGAAGGAGGCCTATGTCCTGCAGTGGGCGTCAAATGGTCGACGTTGATGATAATGATGATTTTTTTCCTAGGTGAAAAAGGCGACCAAGGAATACCCGGCACTCCCGGCCAATCAGCAAAACTGTCTTCTTTATTAGACCCAGAGACGGACCCTGCAGTAGGTAAGTTTAAAAATAACAGCCAATATGTGTTGATAATATTTCGAAAGATCGAGTCTACCCCGGCATCACAGTCTCTGATCAATTGTAACTGGGTAACAAACCTATACCAAATGAAATTGTTGGTAAAAAATATGCCGAATTACCAAAAACTGGTCCAGTGCAAGTCGCTAATAAATAAGTTTAGACTGGTCACTTTATTCGATTAAAGTGTTTTCATTGATCACTTGATTCGTGCAAAGCAGTTTCGGAAAAATCCGGATTTTGTTTTTTTTCTGTAGTTAACGTCTAGTAGGTAGTTTTGCATTTCCGACAATCCCTTTTCGCTCAACATCCGACCCGAACTAAGTTTCTTTCTTTGTTATGTGTAGTCGTGGCCTTAGGACAACAAAATATCGAATTGACCCCTGAGTTCACCGACCAAACTGTTATTTATGAAGATGATCCGCCCGATTCTTCTTAGGAAATGTAAATGCTCGGCGTACAGTATTTGGGTCACGTAAACGTAATAACGTAAGTATATTGAATCCCTAAACATTTTAGGCAGTATAGGTTTTATTGGTGCTGTCCTTATCCATCCTCCGTCATTTTTCGGTCGGACGAAACGCCTCGGCCGTATCTTTTTTATCTAAATCACTTTCCCTTTCTTTTGCCTTATCATTTTTATTTGCTTCACATGTTTCGTCGTTTTAGTATTTGCAAGGAGAAATTTTCAACCATGTTAGGATTGAATAAAATTTAATAAATTTGTAGTAAAAGATAATTTTCAATTAGGATGTCTTCATTTTGGACGTCTAAGAGGAGTTTAGATTTTTATTTATTTTTTCTATTCTATAAAATACATATTAGAATTTACACATTTTTATTAAATTTGCGCAAAACGCGTCATAGCAATGTCACAGCCTCTTGTAAATCAGTGTCTCACTCAGAAGAATGCCTATTCTGCATGGGGTATTTCAAGGGGGCATTTTAACCATGATTTAGAATGGGCCTGAGTGTATTTCAGTCTGACGATCATAGTCATTTCTTGCACCACCTGTGGTTGACTGGTAGAAAATGCTTATAGCATTAAGTCCGCCACATTGCCATTGTATTTTTTACTTATGTGCAATAAACGTATTAATAATAATAATGATTACGTTTTTCGGGTCTGTCTACATACCCACGGAATCCGAGTTCCTTGGACCTCACAGGAATAACAAAAATAATATCGTAATGTTATTTTTAGTTGTCCATACCGCAATAGGAAATAAAAACCGGCCAAGTACAACTCGGGCTCACACACGAAGGGTTCCGTACCATTATCTATACAACATTAGACAAAGAATTTGAGAACAGCGCCATCTATAGAAACCAACAAGATGCGTTTGACATTGACATTTAACGACTGGCCATCGGCGCTGTGAAGGTTACATATATGGTCGCTAGATGGCGAGCGCTGTCTTTAGACAACATTTGTTGTATGAAAGCCCCTCTTAAATATTAATTTTATTGTTTTTAGTATTTGTTGTTACAGCAGCAATAGAAATACATTATCTGTGAAAATTTCAACTGCCGAGCTATCACGGTTCATGAGATACAGCCTGGTGTAAGACAGACAGATAGACAGACGGACAGTGAAATCTTAGTAATAGGGTCCCGCTTGGCACCCTTCGGGTACGGAACCCTAAAAACGGAACTTTATAGGATCTGTTTTTTGTTCGTCTGACTGTCTGTTAAGAAATCTTTTTGTCAGGAACCTTTCGTAAGCAGCCATTTCTTAATAAACCCTGTAGTAAAAAAGGTTTGTGTCTCTCTCAGAAAAAAAAAAAGTTATCTCACTGATGTCGTCAAAAAGTGGTCAGAAAGGTCAACTAAAGGTTTCCAATCTTAGCACGCCCCTTTTAACTTTTGTAAGTTAGTGGAAATATCCCCGTATACGTTTTTCAGAGGAAGTGAAATAGCTAGGGACTTTATTTGTTTTGCCATCCCGTCGCCGGACATCTGTTAGTTACGCAACGTCAATGTTTGTGGAATAACAAGGCTGCCCTGCATCTATTGGAACTGTTCTCTAGCTCAGTGATTCCGCAGAATGAAAATAGTCGACGAGAATGTCACAGTTTTGTGTAATTTTGTTAATCACTGGATTGGACTGATTTTAACGGTGAGGAGTGAAAACAAGTGGGTCCAAATAAGAAAACATGTAATAAATCGAAAACACGACTGCTTAAAAATCTTTAATTATCTAAATATGTTTTATCTACACTCATATCATAATCTTCAAATCAAGAATTCAAAGGTAAACACATATTGACAGGCTTTAAACAATACATAACTTTAAAGAAAAAAAAAAAGAAAGTGTAATATAAAGTTACATTAAAGGTCAGATTTTTCACTTTATGTTACAGTTATTTTTTTTAAAGTGTTGCTGTGATCACGGAACAAAACTTAAGTTTTTTTTTTAATGTCAAAAATTAACTCTATAAAAAACCTAATTTCATTTTCGTGGTACCAAAAGTGCAACTAAAAATACCTAAAATTGCGCGCGCAAAACTGAGTGCAGACGATTGAATGTCAAGATACTTTTGTCGAAATTGCGCCATTTTGTTTCAAAAATAACCGTAGATTTATGTATAGTACAAAGCTTGTCAAACGTGTTTTCCTTTGATTCCTTACTTTGAAGATTAAGACATGAGTGTAGATAAAGTAGTGTATGAGACTGCACATAACTTGGTATTAAAACACTCGCGAATGCTATTAAAAAACTCGCCAAGGCCCGTTTTTTAAAATCTCGCTCGTGTTTTAATAACCCTCATTATGTGACAGTCACATAAACTACTATTTCCTCTTCTAAATGAGTCCATCAAGGTGCAACCTGGTGATAATTAGTGACACCAATGAAAAAAAACCCGACGTGGAGACCCGCGCATTTGTTTGAACGGATCCAATAATTGCACCCATAATCACTATACTTAGTTCTTATCAAATTAACGTTACCAATTTAATTTTGCAGTTGAAGCCATAATCGAAAAACTGAGAGGCTTTAAAGGGCAAACAGGAAGCAAGGTAAGTCTCATTATAGGTACTATATTTTTTACTGGCACGATGTTTTCCTAATGCTCAGCAAATGATGTCTGTTCATTTTTTGTTCCATTCTGACAAAACGCTCATCCCGCTTCTGATACCCATCAAATGACTGTCCTTAGCTAAACAATATCATATTTTTGTTATTTTAGGGCAGTAAAGGTGAACAAGGCCCGCCAGGCCCTACACTCGTGCAGGACCGTCCAGTAAGACCAATTGAAGTGAAGCCAGTAAAGGTACATCCACACGTATTGTCTAATGTGTTGTTACTGGCGAGATTCTATTATTAGCTTTTAGAGACTAATAAAACTGAAGCTAAGGCTGACTTGCGCCGCTTCTCGAGTGTCCCTCGGGTCGCCATTTGAATCGATTTCTGTGTGAAGTAATTTTGTTAAATGCTGTTTGAGCCGCATTCGGGAAAGTGGTGCAAGTAGACCTAAATTACATTGCTATAACATAAGTCGACATGATGACTCTCCGAACCGAATAAATAAATAAATATAAAATATATTATATAAGATAAGTACAAAATCTTTACTTTATGAACGCCAAAGCTGTCAGTTTTACAATTAATAGATTGTGTGGAGAAGAAACGAACAAAGAAACTCCACATTTATTCTTTTTAAAACACCTAACTTAATTAATAGAGTTTTACGTTGAGTAAATTAAGGTTACACTGCACTAGACAGAATGGTCCCCGTTAACGTTATTTAAGTATCAGACATCTTTGTATGCAATGATGTCTTTTTTTTCTAAGTAGTCTTTAATGTTATACCTAGTATGTTTTTTGCACAGAGTATGCTTATCCGTGTGGCGCCGAATTAAGAATAGCGTCACTCCATTTCCTTCCGTAGATGTCGTAGAAGGCGACTAAGGAATCAATTACGAGTAGACGGGCAGCAGCGTCTTCCTGAGATTCCAACCGCATACTGCGATCGCCAACCAGCCTGCCAAGCGTGGCGATTATGGCAAAACCCCTAATGGTTATAAAAGCCACGAAGGAGGCCTATGTCTTGCAGTGGCCGTCAAATGGCTGATGATGATGATGCTTCACACATTATATTTAACCGCGTCGCGCATTTGTAACCGGTGGTAACTCCAATATATTTTGAGGAATCTGGTTGTAGAACCATATACAGTGGCCCATAAAGTGTGTATTAACTTTTGCATGTCTAAATCGTGGAAATGGCAATTCATATTTATTCCAAGTATTAACATTATGATGTCTACCAATATTTTCGAAATTGCTGATATTTTTCTAACATACCTACGTAATATTTTCATAAGTGTATTGACTTGCAATAATAAAATCTATTCATGTTATAGTTGGCCGGTTTCTTTATTTTTCGAATTTATAAGAATGAATTTATAATGTGTCACGCCATCAATGTAGATTAATTAGTATTTTTTTAATATCACTTATTCAAGAGATTATATATGGATTGCAAACATGATCCAACAGTCCAGTCCAGATACCTACAAACATCAGACAATTTACAGAATTTCTATAACTTTAGGGCGAAAAAGGTCAAAGCGGAGTCGACGGAAAACCAGGCCCTCGCGGACAGATTGGACCAACTGGAAAGCAAGGTCCCAAAGGACCAGCTGGACCAAAAGGTGCTAAAGGGGAATCTGGCAGTCATGGGCCTACAGTAAGGATAATTATTCCATCTTTATCTTGTCGATGAATTATTGGACTTTATAGGATTAAAACAAAGGTTTATTTCAGGGCCCTCCTGGACCACGTGGCGATAAAGGACATCCTGGGGAAAAGGGAGTCAAAGGAGACTGTGTAATTCCAGACTTAGCAGAGGTAATCGCATTAACTTCGACAAAAAACCAGACCAGAGAAAAAAGCTTACATAACAAAACCCACACATAAAAACGCTAAGGTATGTGAACAGGTTCGATACACAGGTTTCCTCACGATGCGTTCCTTCACAGCGCGGAGAATCGCGAAACCATGTTGGGCATATGACCTGTGGTCTGCATTAGGACATTATATTAGGCTACTTTTTTATATCAAATTTTGTCATAATTTTCTTTTTGAGATATTAAAAACAATATTAAATTTTCTTTTTGAGATATGAGAACAATATTAAAGTTTGTGAAATAAAAACCTACCTGATTCACAAAATATTATCAGGAATCCGTTCATTACGTACAAACATTACATACTATCGGGTTCATTCCTATTATACTCATTTCGTGTATCTTGGAGGTGTAGGCAGAAACTAAAGTTTGCCACTTTCCAAGATCATGGCAAGCCTCCTTCGGTTCATCAACTTCATTAGTTGCTGCAAGCAGGCTCACCAGTTTGGCTATTTTTATTTTATTAATAAAATATTCAAAATAACGTATTATTTCTTTCTCAATTTTTGTCACTAGGTAAGGTACTCGTAGATGACGTTGTGGACAGAAGATCTTTCTTTAGTCACCAACGTTCTCTGATCAGTGATCGCACTATTTCATAACATAACACAAACTTAGCCAGAGGGGTAGCCAGAAACCAGGGTCTGCCACTTATCACGATCCCAAAAGGTATCTGTCGCTTTATCAACATTACCATTTGCACTATTACGTAGCCCATTAAAATCTAACAGGTCAAAGGAGAAAAGGGTCCCAAGGGCGACATTGGTCCAAAAGGAGCATCCGGACCACCAGGACCTCCTGGTCCAAAGGCCGAGAGTAACTACATACCAGTACCAGGCCCACCTGGTCCTCCAGGCCCAGCCGGACTCCCAGGCGTGTCAATAGTTGGTCCAAAAGGGGAGCCAGGTGGATTTGCGTCGGTCGATACGATCTATTCGATAACTCATGGGAAACGGAGTCCAAGTAAGTTCAGGCCTTAGATTGCAATTCACACATAGGTTTTCAGTAGAATGATATATGCACGATAATAGCTGTTATTTGATAGTCTACTAAGCAACAGCAGTGTAATGCCATTCCGATTAAATGGGCATCTCTCGCGAAGAAGTTCGAATCACGCGAGGCACGGAGTTAAGTTGCACGGGTTATACCATTAGAATGCGATTAGTTACTAGACTACCAACCGTGGCAATGATACATACATTACTATTATGACTCTATTGAACAACTATACATTTCAGAGACTAGCCCCCCTGGTAACCATAAGGGTTTCAAATATCTCACAAGGACCTCGTAGTTAAATATTTTTCACACTTTGTTCTTTATTTGGCAAATAGTATCTTTCCTTGTACAGCTATGTCAGAGTCTATTTTTCTTAAACCTTTGACTAGCTTCCATATACTCAATAAACATTTAACACATTTAGATAAGACAAAAAGTTTGCTACCTTCACAAGTCACAAATTATGTAAAATTAGTTGGATGACAGCTTATCAACATCAATTAGAATCATTTAAATTACAAGTTAAAAAACAGAATTTGATGATGGCGCGTCTAAATTTGCTTTGTTTTCACTTTCAGATGATGTTCATGCTGATGACGATGAGAGCCACACGAGTGGGACAGTCATCTACAAGTCAACGACGGCTCTAATGAAAAAGACTTCCGACACACCTATAGGTACTCTGGCATACGTGATTCGAGAGAAAACACTGCTTTTGAGAGTCGATGACGGATGGCAGTATGTCGTGGTATGTTGCGAGTCTCTTCGCTATTCGGCCGGAAAATTATAATTAAATTTTTTAATAATTAAAACAAAGACAATTGCATTCCTTACACTATAATATTGATGCTTGTGTTGCGTATGCACAAGCGTACGCATATGACATCTAAACTACTGATAAATATTATTAATTAATTTCTAATCCAATAATGTACAATGCTTACGAAAGTTATAGGTCGAAATATTGATAAACGCGTATCTCAGATGTACACTCGCACTTCAGCTAGATTTCAAATGTACGCTATTATTAAGGACATGCATTAAATCAAATTAAGGTAACAATAACGAATAACGCATTATAATTTGGAAAAAAAAATCGTATTATCGAACTTAATTAAAAAATAATGCTAATTATCGAACTTAAACAGTAGATGCAGAAGTTATTTTATTTTAGGAATTTATGTGTTCGCGTTTACATCCGATTCGGCTCGGTTGAGTAGAACACGGTCCGAGTCAACCTTCTCATCCGAGCTTACTTAGATCGCCGGTATACACGAATTCCCCCCCAGTAGCTAAATGTGGAAAAAAATTCCTTTTTAGGGTTCCGTACCTCAAAAGGAAAAAACGGAACCCGTCCGTCTGTCCGTCCGTCCGTCCGTCTGTCAAGACCCTTTTTCTCAGGAACGCGTGGAGGTATGAAGCTGAAATTTATATCAATTACTCAGGTCTACTGTCCCTTGAAGCTGTGAAAAAATCAAACTTCTAAGCCAACGCAATCAAAAGATACAGCCGTTTATGCCGCAAATTTTCGACACTTGCAAGGGAATCAAAACCTACAGGGTGCTTCACGTGAACTCAGAATCTTGAAATTTGGTACGAAGCAACGTCTTATAGCATAGATAAAGGAAAAATTACGAAAACCATAAATTTTTAGTTACATCACATAATATATTTTTTTTTAATAATTTTAAACTTACTACCCATTTCCTCATAAACGCGTAGAGGTATTAAATTGAAATTCATACCAAATACTAAGGTCTATAATACCTTTAAGCTATAACAAAATCTAACTTCTATGTCAACGCAATCAAAAGAAACAGCAATTTAAGCTGCATATTTTGAAACTCGCAAGTACTCGCAAGGGAATCAAAACCTAAAGGGTACTTCCAGTCGACCTAGAATCTTGAAATTTGGCATGAAGCAACGTTTTATAGCACACATAAAGGAAAAATTCCGAAAACCTTAAATTTTTAGTTACATTACAAAATATATATTTTTTAATAAATATAAACTTATTACTTTTTTCCTCATGAACGCGTAGAGCTATCAAGTTGAAATTCATATCAAATACTTAGATCTAATTGCCTTTAACCCGTGAAAAAATGTTGTTGACATTGCAGGTTTGTACGGAACCCTCGGTGCGCGAGTCCGACTCGCACTTGGCCGGTTTTTTCCCTACCAGCAGGGATAGACCAGAAGGGTGGAACAGGGGGATACGAGTAGCATCCGAGTAGTCATTTTAAACCACTCACACCAAGAGACCTAATCGTGAAAACCCGGTTGAGCCTCATGACGTGGTCTAATTGTTTCGTATTATCTTTTCAGCTGGGTTCAATATTGGAAACAAAAGACTCTGATGTCTATAACAATATTTACCGTCCACCGAGACTGTTTCCTAGCCCACCGCCCACTCTGTACAGACCTTCTATTGCAAGAAAGGAGGCTAACTTGGAAAAAGGCTACGTACGTATTGTTAATATTTTCCCCTCTATTATATTTTGTAAGTTCCAATACCCGGTAATGTTTTCGTCATATCTTAGGTTAGCTGGTAGATGATGCTATGTAGCGTTAAGCTCGCCTATGCACAAAACTGTGTGTTTAAGTGCAATAAAGGATTTTAATAATAATAATAATAATGCACTGTGGAGAAGATCACGAAACGAATCCATATCTCTGTGTGGGTTCTTTTTTAAGGGACCCTTTAGTAGTATCTTCTACAGTACAATAATCCACATACGTGTGTGTATTCACTCAACTGAGTAGAGGTAACGTAATTACGTCACGGGTAAATAACTTATTAAATAAGTTATGAGACTTATGGACAAGTTATATCCACTCAACAAAATCATTAGTCTCAAGCCAGGATACCCTGTGCTAAGGTAGCCAAACAAGGACATGACCAACATGAAAATACACCCCAAAGTGACTAGAAAATTCAGACAAATAGAAGTACGGCAGCCGTCGTCGAAAATCGAACCCACTACACCTAAAAGCATGTTTCCGTTGGACTGATGAGGCAATCGGACTCTGAACTTTTATACAAATGTCCACTTGCAATGCCATCGTATCTATTTTCTGTAAATATTTTGGCAGTTGGCGTGTCAATTAAATAAAAAATATTTCTGTTACCTTTTTGCTTTCAAGAAAAAGGCTGCTAAGCGGTTCACTCTAATCAGACGTAAAAAATGCAAAAGTAAGATTTTTTTTGTTAAATGCAAATGACCTTTAGTTTGCGCTAGGGAGGTAAAAGTGATACCTACCTTTTATCTTTTAACATTTTACCTAATTTAACTTACCTTTAGCGAACTGTATGGCTGAAAATTTTTCGGATACAATAATCGTGAAGAGATTTCGGAATTGATAAGTGAAATTTGAAACGTCATGCTTAGGTGATTTAACTATCAGTGAAAGCGTATAGTTCGATGAGATATCGGGCAAAAAATGGCCAAGAATAAATATCGATCCAATTCAACGTCGAAATTGATTGACAGATGTCCGTCAGTTGAAAAATTCAAGATATAAGCTATTTTGTGCAGATTTTCACCTAAATCCACTCAATGGTTTTCTAAATAGAAAAAATTGTTTCTGCGTAGCTAGGAAGATGGTTTATATTACACTGTTACCTGCAATGTTTATCGTTTGGTCAGAAATAATAGTATAAACATCAGATTTTTACAAATCATCATTAATTCCTCAACTTATTGCTACCCAATCCTTAACTAAAAGGTGTCTAAGGTAAGAAAAACTTAACCTTAACCGTTTATCGAAGCTCCAGTCACTTAGATTATTTCTAGCTAAGCTAAGCTTACAAAAATTTTGTGAGTATCGCAGTAATAAGTATAGATAGCTGCTTTATAGTGCAGTATTTTGGTAAAACAAATTAAATACAAAATAGGCTTAGCTTTAAATATTATGCTTATAGAAAACCCGAAGGAATTTTTCACGTAACATGCACAGAAAGAATTGCTGAAGACAGGTCAGAATGCCATGGCGCTACATAGTACAGTTTTTAGATTTCTCAATTCCCACCTTTTTCCTGATTTCTCAAAATTATTTTTTGGGCTTAGCCGCTTTTTAACCAGTGGACGGCAGTATAATACATAAAATAATTTATGGAGTTTTATAGCAGACTAACTAATTAAGACTAAGGACAATTATTTATATTTTCAAATCACGATATTGCGTGCGCCAACCGAAATTACTTAAGCCAACGTCAGCCATTTTTAAAGGACTTTAAAAATGGCTGACGTTGGCTTCATCGAAATATTATGTTTTCCGATTATTTTTTGTCTGAAAATATAGACTTTCCATGTGGTCCCATGGTCATCAAGTCAGGATCTTATGATGGGATCCTGGAGAAATCGAGGCAACTTTTCTTATTTCAAAGTCATCCTTAAATCGATTTGGATGTTTTTATAGTAAACGAACGCAAAAGTTGCAAACTACGCTGGAGTCTGCCAATAGTATTTATTAATGGCTCGCGATAATCAGAAGTAATACTCAGAGGCCTATTTATGCGCACCAAATCCTGTCGGAATCCTGACGTTTGCGTTAGCAATTAGTATGGAATTTGATGATGACGATGATGATGGAATTTGACAGACGATTGGAATTGTTCAGGCTTTGGTGCGCGTAATATAGCACTCAACCAGTTAAATATATATTAGTCTGTCATTGTTTATTGTTAAGCAAACTTCAATATCTGCAAAAGCAAGGACTGCTGGTAGCGTTGCTTGTTCATAGGTTGCGCTGCAGAAGCACTCAAATAATTTATGACAAAAAATAAACATTTTGCGAGTAGTTTACGTTTTTTTACTTTTTTCAGATACGTCTGGTGGCTCTGAACTCTCCCTATTCAGGGAACATGGTCTCCTCCGACCAGACTGGCACCTTGGCGGCGAACAACCAATGCCACAGGAAATCGAGGAAAGTGGGCGGTACTTTTCTGGCCTTTTTGGCTTCCAGGTAAGCAGTGTAGTCACAGCATGTTCTCTGCGTTTTTACGTTGCTTATTCTTCTCTTAGTACCTCTCCACTGCTGGAAGTTGTCCGTCAGCTCTGCATATTCCTCTCTTAATTATTTTATTAAAATTCTTCATTGCATAATAACAAAGTTTTCAGCATAGGCGAGCTTAATGCTTCTTAGAATTTTTTTCTTTGTCAAGCCAAATAGATCTTCGATGCTAGCAACTCCAGTCTATAGGGTTTCGTACCCAAATTATGACAGCGGGGCCCTGTACTATGCCTACGATGTCTGTCTGTTCTTCTGTCTCTATAAAGAACTTTTTCTCTTAAACTGTAATAGGTAGCTAGTTGAATTGTTTACAGAATACTGTGTGTTATTACGGTGGATTGACCAGTAAGAATAGCAAAAAAATAAGGAATCAAAAAATAAGGAGTTCCGTGTGGCGCCGGATTAAGAAAAGCGTCACTTCATTTCCTTCCGTGGATGTCGTAGAAGGCGACTAAGGAAATCAATTACCAGGAGACGGGCAGCAGCGTCTTCCTGAGATTCCAACAGCATACTGCGATCGCCAACCCGCCTGCCAAGCATAGCGATTATGGCAAAACCCCTCATGGTTGTGAAAAACATGAAGGCAGGCCTATGTCCTGCAGTGGACGTCAAATGGCTGATGATGATGATGAAGGAATCAAAAGGCTGTCGGTGTTACTATACGTACTTGTTAAATTTCAGAGACCAAGATCTTCGAAGTCTAGTCAGGCACTCAGACCGTCACCTGCCTGTGGTGAACCTCCACCACGACGTTGTATTCGACTCATGGAATAGCCTGTTTGATGGTTCCGAGGGTCCTCTGGATATTTCAAGAGCGCCCATCTACAGTTTTAGCGGGAGAAATGTTTTAATAGATCCCATTTGGTAAGATTCTATTGAAAGTGCGTTTAGGGTTTTTCCTGTACTATAAGCTCCTTAGTACCGACCTTGATAATAACAATAATTTTCAATGGAGAACTTGCGCTAAAATATGTTTTAATATAATTGGAAAGGCCATGGTAAAAGATAAAATAAACGTGGCTATTTTTTTTCTCTATGACTAATACTTTTCATAATAATATGACCTGTCAAAAAGTCAATATAGTCACGTGCTACAATAACGCGCCATACAAATCGGGCTTAAGGTATGCCGTCCCAACGTGCACGTAAAGCCTTATGATGAGGCGTTTATCAATACTTGAGTTATCTCGTGAAATAATGCTTTTATATATCTTCACCCTTTTTAGAAAACATTTAGATTCCGATTAAAAAACTAAATCTCATAAGTTTTTTTTTTATTAGAGTAGGTAACTTTATTTTTCGCTATTTTTGTGATCCCGAAAACCCCGAAAACGAAATTATAAGGCCAAAAATAAGGCCGCCAATTGTACTGTATCTTTGTAAATATTTTACGTTTGTGTTTTTCCTGGTGTACAATAAAGAATATTTTTCCCAAAAAAAAAAAAAACTTTTTATGGTTTTAGTTTGTAATTTTTACTAAGTTTTTATGTATCTTCATAGATGGTATAAAAGCAATTTCACTCCAATCTAAATTAGAAACAAGTTCCCCATTTTAAAGTTCAGAAGTAAGGAGGTTATACTAGAGGTGAAGCGTATTTGACAGGGCGATTATTTACAATCAGTATGAAATAATAATAGAGCGAATCAGTTATCAGTACCGAATATACTTGTTAACAAAATACTCATCACTCGGCTTACCTCAGAACACTGCTGGGTATAGGTATTTTCCCTATCACGCCGAATTCTTGTCAAATTATGACATAAGTGTCTTTCTCGTTCTTACCCGTAGGAAAGGCTTACACAGGTAAAAAAATGATGTACTTACGCTAATCCACATTAATAGTAATTATCTCGCTCTAAGCTGTTTCAGAGTCAAACGCTGAAAAAGATTGATTGACTGATTTATTGAAAGAGTATCCCAATAGTAAAATTTTCCAGACTAAAAATCTAAACGTATAGTCCGCACAGATCTTTTTGGCGGTAACGTAAACATAGTCACAGATCGTTTGCACATCGTTTACTGTCTTTACAGTGTATGTGTGAGTAATTGGCGCAGTAAATTACTCATAGGGTCAGGGAACGTTACTTAAGTATTTACCTAGTGAAATTCTCATTTCAGATACCGGCCCTTAGCCACAAAATTGTCCTCAGCACGGGTTAGTGCAACAAAAAAGAATATAATTACTATTAGTCAATTACTAAAGTAGTCAATTACTCACACATATCCAGTAATTACAGTAAGCGATGTTCTAATGATCTGCGACTATGTTCACGCTACCGCCAAAAAGAATTGTGCGGAATATAGCATGATTTGACGTGGATCGCACCCCACGTTTTTGTTTTTATTTCAGGCCCGACAAGGTGGTGTGGCACGGAGGCAGCCCTAAGGGCACGCATTCTTCAACAGATTGCGGAGCGTGGCGGCTTAGCGACAGAGATCAGTATGGTCTCGCCTCGACCCTCTCTAACTTCAAGCTTCTAGGGCAGGAGATGTAAGAGATAGACTATTATCATTAATTGATATGTGTGTGTATCAAGAAAGTAGGATTGATGCAGCAGAAATTAGGTCATTGAGAAGTATATGTGGTGTTATTTTAAATGACAGGATACTCAATAGTTTGATTAGGGAAATTTATGGATAAAAGAGGACGTAGTGACAAAAATTACAAATTACTATATTTCTTGGACATGTATAATATTATTACCAATTTAATTACTTTATTTTATTCAGTTTAATATAATAATACAATTTAATTTCATCCCCTTTTGACATTTTTTGTTTGGATCTTGTACTTCTGCGTCGGTCACTCTTGTACTCCTGCCGTACCGTGTCTGGTTAATTTCCAATGTGTTTTTGCTTTATTCTGTATGTTATTGTTTTGTTATATTCTTTCTTCGTATTGTGACTTTTAAATGGATTTGTATTACTTTGCTTTATATACGTGTGTGTCTTATGTGAATAAATTATTTATCTATCTATGTAATTGATAAAGGAATATTGCGTTGGTTTGGACAAATGGGGAGGATGGAGAAAGAAAATTTTATGAAAGAAATATATCGAGTGAATGTGGGTGGAAGGAGCGGTAAGGGTGGCCCAGGCGGACATGCTTAGACCAAATAGGCTACCCGAAACCGGCGTGCGCGCATGCAACGATTATTGAATGTTGATGAAGCGAAAGAGGTCTGTCAGGATCGGGCAAGTGAGTGCACTTAGCGAGTGGCATTGCTACTAAAACTTCACAAATGTACGTAACTTAGAAAAGAAAGTCTGAAAACTGATACATGCCGGAATTTGAAACCACAATAAATAAATATATAGATTTATTTATACTTCAGTCTCGCTAAAACTCGAGAACGGCTGGACCAATTTGCCAATTTCTTGTTTTTTATATTTGTGGAAATCCAGGGAATGTTTAAAATGTGAGAAAATATGGAATACTTGCGAGGAAAATAGTAAAACGTGAACGAAGTTCGTGGGCATAGATTAATAAAATATTTTTAATATTTTCCCCCAGGTATTCCTGTGATAAGCAGCTAATAGTGCTGTGCGTGGAAGT
Organism: Yponomeuta cagnagella; assembly: GCA_947310995.1. Lineage (NCBI taxonomy): Eukaryota > Metazoa > Arthropoda > Insecta > Lepidoptera > Yponomeutidae > Yponomeuta > Yponomeuta cagnagella. The sequence continues at coordinate 13,117,756 of OX371277.1, forward strand.
CACGGCCTCTGTGCCTAGAGGGCGTTCGATAGGGGATCCACGAAGACATTCTCCGTAAGTACATTAGGTACCTGCCTCCCTAGTTGGAATTTTTGACATGAAACTTGTTTCAGTTCGGTTGTAGGGGGGGTCGCTTAATCGCATGCAACGAAAAATGTCGTCTCGGTAAGGGCTGTAACTCTGTAAATACGAGTCGTGTGCAATTCATTTATATATCATTGAGTAGAGAAAAGTAGCCATTAGTCAGATTTTTTTACTCGTGATGCTAGATGGCGCCAGTGCTGCGTAACACTTGAGCTGAAAATTTTCGCCTTCTTAAAGACGTTTCACGTTAAACCAACGGCCGTGTAACCCGGCATGGCCCCATCCACTTTTTAAGGTTCCAAATTTGAACAATAATTTGACATACAATTGTTTTAAAAAAAGAATCCAAAGCCCATAGTTGCCGTCATAGGCCCTGGCCACAGAGAAAGACGCGTCTTCTTTCCAATTCACTTTCATACAAAATGTTCTGAAGGGACAGGACAAGGGCTCACACACAAGAGATGGGTCGAGGGCGCGTCAATCGCGTCGTGTCTTTTCTGCGCCCTCGCCCTACGACCTGTCTGTGTTTCAGGCCATAGAAAAACTCGACTGTTTTGGGGAACCATAACGTAATGCTAAAATTCTCTGCAGTTTCTCGTACACTAAGAATTTATTTATATACCGCTAACAGTTGGCTAAAGTGCATGCAAAAAATAAAAAATAAACAATTGGCAGTTGTTAACAGTAGGTCACCCGTTTGATAAACCGGGGGTAAGTCTCTTTGGTGTTAATAGACTAACGTTCTTCCCGAAACCTCTGTATTCTCAACATCATTGCTAATTTTCTTTTACAGTCGAACTTTTTCGTTTGCATATTTCTGCACAAAACAATCCAGTATCGTAAACCAAAAGTTTCTCCCCCAGGAGCATTATCGAAACGCCTCAGTTTTCTTTCAGAAAACTTAACTCGAACATTCCAACGCGTAATATATTTAACACACGGGGTTCTCAAACATGCGCAGCGCAGACTTACACTTACTTTCCATGCCGCTCTTATGTCGAATTGCGCCAAATCACTGGATAAGTAAGTAAATGGATAAATAATTAATAACTTCCACACAATATACTCACTTGACCCGGTCCCAAACTAGGATACCCTGTGCTACGGTAACCAGGTAAGGACGTTACACACATGAAAGTACACCCAGACTGAGGCCATTTTGTACAAATGTACGGCGGCCCCCAGTGGAAATCGAAGCCACGACATCTGTTTTGGTAGCTAAGCGTCTTAACGGTTAGACCAACGAGGCAGTCAATACTCATCCAGCATGGGGAGTAGAACGATGGTAGTCGCGCGTTTTAAATGTCAATAGTCGCGAATTTCGAGTACATTATCTGTCAAATTTTAACATTTTAGCGCCACAAAACGTGTGACTCGTGCCATCGTACTACCCATGCAGTGATACACAAATGAATCGCTGGTGAACAGGTTTACCCGTCACACAATTTATCTATGGATAGCTGTGCAAATGGCATGGTGCAATACGTATTTGGACTTATTTAATGGGTAGAGCTTACCCACGAATAAACAGATAGTGCTGTCAGATAGCGTTGGCGCAAGCCAGCCTTAGGGTACTACCTAGTTTGGGAGGCAGAGGGTACATTTTAGGTGTAAAATGTATGTTTGACAAATAATAATAAATTTCATTTCATTTCTTTATTGTTTAGTGATTGTGTTCTCATACCAGACACTGGCCATTAGCGTTCTTACTAAAGTGTCAAGAATATTAGCACACAATTACACAACACTGAAGAAATTAAATGAAATTTATTATCATTTATCAAACATACATTTTACACGTAAAATGTAGCCCCTGCCTCCCAAACTAGATAGTACCTGTACGTCGGTAAGCAGCGTACTCCCCATTACATTGTAGATGTATAAATTAATGTACGTGAACACGTGGACTAATTTAAAGAAATATAAAATAAAAGAAATAAAAGTAAGAGTTGGTATAAAACATGTTCCGTGTGGCGCCGGATTAAGAGTAGCGTCACTCCATTTCCTTCCGTGGATGTCGTAGAAGGCGACTAAGGAAATACATTACCAGGAGACGGGTAGCAGCGTCTTTCTGAGATTCCAATTGCATACTGCGATCGCCAACCCACCTGCCAAGCGTGGCGATTATGGCAAAACCCTTCATGGCCTATGTTCTGCAGTGGGCATCAAATTGCTGATGACGATGATGATGACTGTCTTTGGTGCGTGGATGCGGATGGCAAGACGCCGTGAGAGATAATATTTGGGGTAAAGTCCTGTACTCAGCGGTGACCAGCAGTGGAATGATGATGGTAGCTTATTTTCGTGATGTGGAATGTGTAGCTTTTTCAGTGCTAATACGAGGAAATATTTCCCATATTGCGATTATTGTGTTATCAGTGCCAATACGATAAAATCCGCTTGAATCCCACATAAATCGTAACAGTGAAAATCTTCGCAAGTGATCTAGAAAATCGCAAACCAAATAAAAGTTGGCAGGAAAATAAGCCTCCAAAATAGCTATTCAAGCGTTCAGTCTACTACTCTTTTTATGATACCCAAGAACAAAAATATATAATACAGAACATTACCTTACTTTGTCGATCCCTACTTATATTTTTATTTTGTACATTGCTAGCCGAATTATACTACATCCACTCTCTCCTACACCAGGTACGTATAGTTATGTAAGGTGTAACAAAATTCCAATAAACGTCCAAAGATGGTGGGGCCAATATGAATAACTTTTACTAAGGGGAGAACATCAAAATCACTTATTAATTCAAGCAAAAAATACTGTCATTACAGAAAACATCTAATAAATAACTAATAATTATTATTCATCAGCTATTCTATGCTAAAGTACCCTCTTAGGCATTTAAAAAAAATGCTGCGTAAAATAAGTTGTTTTTATTGTTCCCCATGTTCGGATGTGAAAATTTTGAATTTTGGGAAGAAAATTAGCTAAGTGCTATATGCGGAAATAGGTGAAAATATGTTTTAAGTGCAGTAAAAATGATATTTATGAAAGTAATTAATAAAATTATTAACTATCGTGAAATCTGTTAAAAACTTATGAGGAACATTATTTTCATTGGGGACATACGCTATTTCATTCAGATCCTATACGTTAATTGTAGAAAAGGTTATGTATTACAAAACCCTTTATGGTTATGAAAGCCATGAAGGAAGCCTGTGTCCTGCAGTGGGCGTCAAGTGGCTGATGATGATGATGATGTATTACGACAAATTTGGTTCCAATATACTTATATGGAGAGTGCTCCGCTGGGCAAAAAGAAGAGAGAAAGAAGAGGTTTACCTCCTGTAATAAATATTATATGGTTCCCAAGACTGCTTCTTGTGGATCCGACAGGCCTATACGACTAGTGAGCTCACCTTTTTCATGTCACAAGGTATTCTGTAGTTGCTAACGACGGGATGGGTGTTCAAATGTTTTATTTGGATTATCGTATCGAACTTCTTTTAGGAAAGGTAAAATATTTCTTTAGGTAAAATATTTTCCTTGCTTTTATCATATCTTAATCGAACGATTTTATCGTAAAATAATTATTTAAGAAGAAGAAGAAGAAGAAAGACATTTATTATACCAAGAAGATACATCACAGAAACAAAACAAGCACATAAGTAACATAATATGCACAACAACAGAAAGAAAACTAAATACACAACAGACAAAACGAATAAATAAAACAGGACCATAGATGTAGCCTGTGGTGTATCTACATTGCCACAAAAGGCGGATGACTCAGTGATCTTATTAGCATTATTTCACATACTCGTGTGAAATAAACAGGGGCGTATTATCCATGAGGCGGAGTAGGCAATGCCCGCATCGGCATCATCTTCAATTGAAATTGAAATTTAATTGTTTTTTATCGAATCCTGAATAACGTCATTATTGCTTTCTTTTTTAGGGTTCCATACCTCAAAAGCAAAAACGGAAACCTTATAAAATTACTTTGTTGTCCGACCGTCCATCCGCCTTTCTCATTTTTTCAAAATTTCACCTTAAGAAGGTGAAAAAGGGTTATGGAAAGAAAGTGAAAAAGGATGCCAAAATTTATACGGGGAGTATCGCATTTGAAGTCGGATTTTCTTGAAACTTGGTCAACATCATTAAATGTAAATTTTATGGTTTTTGTAAATTTTTACATTAAAAGGATGAAGTAGAAAGTTTTAAGTGGAAGCAAAATATTTTAGCCGGATTTTCGAATTTTAGATTCCTCTTCTATTAAAAATTTGTAATTTAAAGCTTAATAATATGTCACAAACGAATCCCTGAATCGAAAACTAGTTTTCTTATACCCATTATAGTTTTAAACGGCCAATTCTTACTATTTGATAAGCGAGACATGGCGGAACTATAAGGGTTCCTTGTTAACCACATCACATGTACTTTGTACATTGACATTCAACAAACAAAATTTCTGATTACCTCGGAACCCTAAAAAGGGTGAAGTGGTAAAAAAAATATATTTTAGGAAAAGGCTAAAAGGGGCCCGAGACGTGCATTGCCAAGGGGCCTCGTCGTGGTTAATCCGGCCCTGGAATTACAGCAACTGTTGTCAAATCTCGATTCAGCGATGTTATTTTTTTCTTAAAATATTAATTAAGACATTTTTTTGATCTTATCCCACTTCATTAAGTTAACAATAGGTTTAATTTAATGTATCAGCTTTTATTATAATATTTATTACAACTTAGTATAAACCAGCAGAATATGGGAAGCATATATATTTTTTATTGCGGACGGTCATTTCATAAATGAATGAATAAATGAATGAATGAATGAATGATTTATTGCCACAAACAAACATGCTTACATACAATAATTAAAAAATAAAGGAGTGTGCGTGTGACAATAATACTATTTCATACAGACGCTTCATTATATTATTATTTTTTTTTTAAAATGTATAAAATTTGTGTGGGCCTCTACAGGGTAACCATTGGTAAGCTAAAGTGCAGATCTGCACAGGACACTCTCGATACTTAGGTGCAGGTCTGCACCAAGGAGACTACCTTCATATTTGGACTATTTTGTGCTTTAAATAAATATATTATTTATTGTAACAAAAAAATATAAATTATGTTCCACTTAACACTGTCGCTCTTAACCCTAGACACGTAACCTTCTCACATAGCCCATAATACCTAACCATTCGTCAATTCGATGACCATTTTTTGAAGTATTAAATAAGACTTTGTTGTTTTTGGTACCTTTATTGCACTCAGAACTCAGGCATATTTTATATTGTTTAATGAAATAATTTGTTGTTATTTATCCCATACTCTTATTTAGTTTTCTTTCTGTTTAAAATGGCACGCGTTTCTACAGATCAAAACCGACATTCTTATGAAAATTTTAATTAACTCAGAAATTTAAAAAAAATAGTTGGTAATTTGAAGAGCAAACTTAAATAGTTTAAGTAGACATAGGAAAAAAAAAACTTTATTACGCCTTTCAGTACAACAATAAATTTCATGTTCACCACAAATTACGATGTACGTATTTTTGGTAAAATATCGAAAAAAAATAGTACTTGGCTGCCAGAATTCGTTGCCTCTCGCCAAGCCGTGACGAACACCAGGTTAACAATAAGCTATTTTTCTGTCGCGTATTCATCGAAACGACGAAGGTTAGGTGTCTAGGGTTAAAGGGGCACGCTCCCACATACCAAAGATTAATTTATCGACTTTAAGTCGAAGATAGGTCTTTCAATACAATTAATTGAACCTTTACTTCTTTTTTTTCCTTAGGTCGAAAAGAAGAGCCTACAACGTGCATCATCACCATCGTAGTCATAGTGGATTAACCAACGTCACTCGAACTGTTTAGAGAATGGTTCAATTTCTTGTAAATTTTGCTGAAAACCTGACATTTTTATTTAATCATTGTATTTATTACGTTTGAAGTGTGACCATGTGATTAAAAAGAATAATTGATCCCAGAAAAAAATGTGCCATTAAAAGTTAAATATTTCTACTTCTTTGTTTTTTTTTTACTTATATACATTTTCATGAAAAGTCGAACCAAATATATCAACCGCAAAAAATTTATGACTAGGGGCCTGTTTCATAGAACTACAATTCATGGTTAATACAATTCAAAGTCGATCAACCCACAGATAACAATAAGTAGGAAGACTCGGCTAAATAAGAAACGATATGAATATTCTTTATTATACCAGGAAAAACACAAACATAAAATATTTAAAATATTTACAAAAATACAGTACCTACAATGGGCGGCCTTACTGCTTATAGCAATTTAAATAGATCAATCAAATAAAGTTTTTTTTTTTTAGAATAACACAGAAACTGTGATTTCATGAACATTACAAGGTGACGTATCCATTTCAAAGTCTAGATAATTTTAGAGAAAAATTCCCAAAAAAAACCTCCAAACTAAGTTTTTTTTTTAATACAATTATGAATTGCAGTTTTATGCGACAGGCCTCTGGTTTACATTGAAACATGGCCACTAGGGTGGGCCGATTTAGCTTTTTTTTTAAATTTCACTAGAGCACACCCCGCACAAGGTTGCGTAATATAATGTCGATAGTAGGAAAAATAAAGAAGAAAGATCCATGACATAACTTTTAAACCTCCCACTGACGTCTGACGACCTGCTTACGGTGGCGGGAAGATGGATGCGACTGCGCTGAATGCGGGCGGCACACGACTGGGGGCTTGGAAAACCATGAGGGAGGCCTATGTCCTGCAGTGCGAGTCAAATGGCTGATACTGATGATAATTTTAAGCCCTCTACCAGCCATTGTATTGACAAAAATGCTACATTTTCATGTTTGTTCTGGAAAAGTAATACAAATGGTTACTATACATTATTTGATAGTTTTGTTACTTTTTCTACTATATTTATGTATAATGTATATTAATTTACATTCTATCCCGGGATGTATAGCTTTAAATTATATAAAAGTGTCACACACACTTGAGAAGAATTGTGAGTGTTGTGTGATACCGCATTGTGAAAGCGGCTGATAAACATTGGACGAGACTGGCAAGGGACCAGATGGGTTGGCGTGAAAAATAAGAGGCCTATGCCCAGCAGTGGCCTCTGTTTATGGGCTGATTAGATGGAGCGATCACACACACAACAGGTAACGTGATGTATCTTTCCCTTAATTCCGGCTGCTAAGGTATTAAATGTATATTTTCGTATCGCTCTGTATCTTAAGATACGAAGATGTAAATATATACATTATAGCTGTCGCGTGTGTCGCAGCTGTCCTGACGATTTCTGTGGAAAGATGTAATGAGGTGTATTATACATCTTTACGTCATAGCTGTTGTGTGTGAAGTGCTTTAATTTTAATTGCGTTGGTATTGTGGCGAGCACATGTCAACTCTGCGCGCGCACTATAAACTCCAAAATTCCTACATCGCGCAAGCAAAATGTTTCACATGACATACGATAAATATAACGTCCGACGAACATCAGTAGGACCGGCCGTCCCCAGGCATACGATCTGCCTGGTGGGAAATTTCCCTTTATAGTGGAAGAGCACGATCACCCGCTCTTCTCTATAGTGGTGACCCTCGACAGAACAATGTCAACCTTCCTTCGCTCTCGCAGCACCCCACATACAATCAGTCTCAAAGCAAGGCCAGCATCCTCTTCCCTCTCACCTCATCAGTTCCACTACAGTCAACGCACCGACTACTGGTACTGATGGTGATCTCCCCCAACCCCTCGGCACGGCAGCCACACAGCAACAGCGCACGTTGCCAGTGGTACACAACACAAGCCTTCACCGGTTCCTACCACATGCGCGGTCCGCATGGTACTGTCGCCGGTGAAGTGACTGTTAGCTGCCGAACACCCTCAACCGCTAGTCGACTCACTGACTCAGCGACTCCTGGCACTTGCAGGCTTTAGAGCACAGACTTCGATTCCTATCAGACCTAGCTATGCGTAGCTACGGTCTTGAAGGGGAGTGATGTGGCGAGCACATGTCAACTCTGCGCGCGCACTATAAACTCCAAAATTCCTACATCGCGCAAGCAAAATGTTTCACATGACATACGATAAATATAACGTCCGACGAACATCAGTCGGACCGGCCGTCCCCAGGCATACGATCTGCCTGGCGGGAAATTTCCCTTTATAGTGGAAGAGCACGATCACCCGCTCTTCCCTATAGTATTGTATTAACAATGCCGTTTCAGAGGACATAAAAAAGGAGTATCTATTTTAACATAGATGTTCATAGATATCACTAAATTAGGTGGTGACATACTTATGCAAAAGTCATCGAAATCATTGTATAGTTTTCAATTCGTGAGAATCATCATGAAAAACATGTTTTTTTTTGTAATATCACTCTGTTTGACGACCTCTGTGACGCAGTGGTAGCGCATCTGCCTACCATGCGACAGGTTCCGGGTTCGAATCCCGGCTGGGGACAAAAAATAAAACAAATAAAATAAATGTTTACATGTTTGTGATGTCGCTGTTTATGGTTCCCACGACACAGGGTATCCTAGCGTGGGGCCAGTAGCAATGTATGTGCCTGTATGTATGTAAATGTTTGTTTGTTTAATACGGAATAGACCAATATTTACTGTGCTGCACATATTACGCTCGTTTCACAGGCAAAGACTATTCGCAAAGACTGGAGTAGTTTTTGAGCGGTAATCGGTAGGAAGCAACACATACTTAATTTTTTTATGTAACCTATATGTGTCCCTCTGCAGGGCACAGGCCTTCTCTCTTTAAGGATTTCTTTATTCTTTTTAATCGTAGCGGAAGATACCAAAAGAATAACTATTTCGGACCTCAGAAGAAGTATCTGAGATTAGAACAGTGTAAAATTACCTTTTCTTAGACTAAACATGCTACGTAAACTTCCTCTACTACCATACCTGTGACTGCGACTAATAATACTTTACTTTTCAGGAGCGCTCTCGAAAGTGCTCTATAAGATCAACATTTGTACAAAAATCCAATTTCTCGTGTTGAATCTTGACCGCAAAGTTCCGGAAGCCGAAACAGTTCAGAGTTTGAACGTTTGACTTTCCGAAGAAAACTTGAAAGATATACCAACGCTATTTCAGGAGAAGTGATTCTTCAAAAAGGGTCGCGGTAAGACTTGGCTCCTTTTGTACCTGCTGGTATATATATGACGATTATATGACATATGGATTGGACGGCTGAATGGATCTCGGTGAAATAAAGACTGATAACTGCAATAACACTCGCTAACTGTGAAGGAAAACATCGTGAGGAAACCTCAGTGTCCGAAGTGTTCACACACGTCAGCGCTTGAAATTGCCGATCCGCGGTGGGCACGCGTGGTGATTAAGCCCATACTCTCTGAGAGAAGGGCTATGCCCTGCAGTGGGACTTATATAGGCTGCATACAAAAAAACTTCAAGGTGACTTGGAATTCGTTTACCGTTTTTAGAGGGAACATTCATACCATGATTTAGCCTTAGCTTGCCATGACTCACCATATTAACCTGTAGAATTCTAAACAACCCGATCGGGCTACCATAACAATGTTTTTTAATTTTCAAGGTCATAATCTAACAGGTTAATGGTGCCAGTTAAAAAAAATACAAGTCAAAGAACATTTAGAACGATTAGTAACAGAAATACAAAAAAAGTACGGCTCGATCTTATGGTCGGCGCCAGCCAACTCAATTGTTCCTTCACTTGTTAACGCGTTTTGGACGATAGACTTTTAAGCATTTAATGTACTAATAGAAAAAAAAATATGTTACGGAACTTTTTACAGCGTGTACAGCGTTATAGTTTCCGAATACATTAATAATTAAAAAATATGTTCTGCCATTACTGTTAGATGATCCTACTAATATTATAAACGTGAACGTTTGTGAAAATGTTTGGATATGACGGCTGAACGGATTTAGATGAAATTTGCTATAGAGATAGTTTGAATCCCGGGGAAGGACATAGGTTACTTTACATCCCGGAAATTACTCATTTCATGCGGACGGAGTCACGGGCAAAAGCTAGTTTATCATAATGAAAATAACATTCTCTTAAAATATTGCAAACGATTTCAAAATCCACGAAGATAATCTCTTATATTAACATCGATAAGCAGCGGCTAGCATAACCAAGAAGCGATAAAAAATCCAATCCTTTTAAAATTTCTTTAACTGCATTCCCTGATAGTACCTACCTACATAGTACTAGTAGGTAAGTGCTTTTTAGTGATGTGAACCGTTTCAAAGAAAACCTTTAAAAACCCGGTTCTGAAGAAAACCGATATTAACAGGTATTTTTAATAAGTACTTAATCGATTACTTTTTACAGTGTAATTTATAGGGTCTGGACGGGAGACAAGACAATTGACGTTGTTTTTGAAATATAACCCTTATTTTCGAACTAAGATATGTATTTTATAAGAGCTAATAATTTGAATGAATGAATGTATGAATGAGTGCCGTTGACCTATTTTTGCACCAAAATTATGATTATACTTTATTGTAAGTTCTTAACGATGTATTTTTATGACTTTCATATATGTTAGGTCTTTTTTGATGAAAAGAAAAAAAAAACAAAAAATACCTAAAAACATCGGATTTTTGTAAAATTTGTTGAAAAAATACCGGTTTTAAACATTGTAATCGATTCACATCACTAGTGCACTTGTAAGCTAGCTGGTGCTCATTGAGGCATTCATATCGCGAGGCGCTATCGTCGGCGGCGAAGCTCATTTGCAATGAGAGCGGTCGGAATGTTCACTTTAACTGGGTAACGCTACAGGGTGACTTTGAATTGAAGGAATGTACTCTTCAATGCGAAAACTAATATTATTAATGATCTATTAGTAATGGTACGACAGATTTGTAAACATTCATGATTTCCGACCTTTGTCTCCAAACTGTAAATCCAAATTGAAGTCGTAGGAAGTACCGTAACGTTGAAAAATATTTTCTAATATTAAATGCTTAAGAGTCTGACGTCTGATATGCGTAAATAATTAAAAAAACAATGACTTGGCTGGCGCTAAGTCATCAATATTGTTTTTTTGGATTTTTATTACTTTTCGTCCTGATATTGTTTGTTTATGCTTGAGTGAAGTAATTTTGCGAAACAAATATATATATATTGACTGAATGAATTCAAAGTCACCCTACAGAGCCTCTTCCCAGCTGATTGAATCAAAGTTTATCTCACATTATTAGTAACAAAATCCCCATTCAAATTCGAATGTAAGGTCAGCAATACGTTTTTTTTTTATTATAGTGAAAACTTCATAATCGCAAAAAAATACCCGATATTTTTTGACGATTCCAAAGTTTATCTCGTAGTAAAAGTAGTTCGTGTTGACAAGTGGAACATTGTTTTTAACCGACTTCAAAAACTGAGGAGGTTCTCAATTCGACGCGTATATTTTTATTACCCGACTGAAGTGCAAGTAAGTAAACATTTATTGCCGAAATCACATTTTGTACATAAATAGAGACATAAGATTACACAATTAAAATGTTTGTTTTAATGTTTTATAAAAAATTATAACACAAAGGTGTTGTTTTCTGGTACAATAATGAATATTCTTATCTTATCTTCTTATCTTAAAAGTTTCAGCAAATGGACCCATGCTCAGCAGTATGCCGCCCCGAGATGCATGCAACACCAGTTGGCGCTGATTTTCAGCGTGAGCAGGTAAGACTGTTCTTAATAAAATGAGTATAATTTTGATGAATGTGGTCTGAGGGTTTGAAGGATTGCCGATTTTCAATGGATAACTTCTTATCCTGTACTAAGTTTTTTACTAAGAAAATTTGATTAAAAAATTAACAATTTTAGAAACATTAGCCCACGAGATCAGTTGGGAGAGCGCTGGCACGGTTAGCCAGAGTCCGCGGGTTTAAGTCTTGGCATGGGTGGAATTTTTAGCCTCTAAATAGGTTTTTAAGATTGTCCTTAGCACGGATTAGTGCAACAAAGAATATAGGTAATTAAAAATTTTGTAAACAATGGGGTACTTGCGTCTAACTTAGATTGGAGTGACATTGCTTTTATACCATAGAAATCATATAAAAACCTAGGAAAAATTTAAAAATAAAACCACGAAGCAGGCCTACGTCCTGCAGTGGGCGTCAAATGGCTGATGATGATGATGATGTAAAGGTTGATGTGCTCTCGACTGCACCTACGTCCAGCAGTGGACAAATGTTGGATGATGGGTAGGATTGGATCCAGAATCGGAGAAAAATCATAAAAAACCCATAAAAGTGGTCTGCTTTAAGAGATCCACTGGTCTAACCCGTCTCAGTTAGTCACACATCAGCTAATATAACTGCACTTAACTAGGTCGCCCATTTAATTTAAATTAACTCTGTTTTTTCGTTTCGGTCTGGCCGCATTGAAACAATTTAGCACTTTTCTGTTTACGTGGCCGCAATAACGTTATGCTTGTGTGGATAAGACGAAGCAGTTGATTGGCTTATGTTTAAGCTACTGTACCGACAAACAAAAAAAAAACAAAATATTTAACAATGTAACAAAAGAACTAGCCAAATTAAATGAAGTATCAACAAATGGTATTAGAAAGAATTTCTATGGGCCGATGGGTACTGACATATTAACATGTTTTGTAGACTTCTATTTCATTCGTAAAATATCGGTGGTTTGACAGTCTCACTCTTTCTGACCGTAGTAGTTGTCATACTTGATTCTGCCTCTGAGCTTTGCAAATATTTTACACCAAATACGTGAATAATATGTAGGTAATTGTAATATAGTATGTACTAGAAGAATCCCTTGGCTTAAAATAATGATAGCTTTTTTAATCATACAAAGAAGTATCCACAAATAGCTGTCGCCATCGGCAATGCGGAATTAAAACGCTTCGCAATTGTTTTCTGTTCCCGCTTTTAGCGTCAGTTAAAAGTTACAGAACCACACTAAACATGCAGTTGACAAATCCAATATGCAAACTGCCAGTTTGTGTGCGCACTATTGGGATTATAATTTATAAGATTATAAGAGACCACGGAATTGTGAGAAATAATTGTTACCAGAAGTTGGAACAACTAAGTGAAAGTGAACTTATTGCCAAAAACACATTATATACATAAATATAAACATGACTTCATCCAAGTGGCAGGAAGGTGGTGGATGCAGGCCGCTTCCAACCGGTCTTTTTGGAAATCCATGGAGGAAGCCTTTGTCCAGCAGTGGACTTCTTGTGGCTGAATGATGTTGATGAAACATAATGAAAATGTTATTTTTAATATTTTATAAAAAAATTATACATAAAGGTGCTGTTTTCTAGTGTCTATAACCAGGAATATTCTTAGGCTATTTTCTTATCTTAAAGTTTTCGGCAAATGGTCCCATGCTCAGTAAGGAAGTGTCACATGAACGTAATCATACAATTGATTTTGCTCGAAAATCTATAATGATGAGCTACAATAAACGTTTTTTTTTAAACTATATGTACAACTTAATAAGCCCAATTATATTATTTAGGGAGGAATTCGAAAAAACAATGTTATTTTCTCCCGATTTGTTATTCACATTTGCAATTCTGAAGGAATAATAATGAATGAGTGGACCTGAAGGGCTACTGGTATGAGCTGTGCGTTGACTGGCAGTCAGTTACGGCACTGTTTTATAGGTAAAAAAAAAAGATAGTTATTTGGAGATAGTGCATACTACGAAGAATAGAACGTTTTTTCTATAAAAAATTAGATCTTGCTTGAAATGTTTAATTTGCATCGTTCAATAAGTCACTGTTTGCTACGCTACAGCAAATAAACAGCTTTCGCCTTCTATAATGGCTCATTAGCTATTACTCGAGCTTACACCTGTCACTCATGATGGATCATTGAATTTTTCGTAATAGTCTAAATACGGCGTTGGTGGTTTGTGGTATCCATCGAGATTTGGTCGAATGAACACTAGTAGACCGCAGAATTGCGCAAAATAAATGCTACCAGAAGTTTCCAGATTTGTATGTTGACTCTATACTCCATTCCACGAGTCGAACTCCTGGGGAACAAAATACTATGTTTTGTATGTTAAATAATATGTTTTGTACCATAAACGGCAAATCATTTACGTATACAAGGAAAAGGTACGGCCCCAAAATTGATCTCTGTGGTCACCAAATTTCAGTGGGGATCTAACCTATAACCTCTATGGCAGTCAAGCTGTTGTCTACCAATTTGTCACCTCACTTTGGAAGCTCGGACTGCGGTTATCTACCTTATAATAATTCAATAGAATTTCATATAACATATTATAGAATTACATGTCATAAGAGGCGACTAAGGAAATAAATTACAAGGAGACGGGCAGCAATGTCTTCCTGAGATTCCAACCATTACTGCGATCGCCAACCCGCCTGCTAAGCGTGGCGATTATGGCAAAACCCCTCATGGTTATGGTTAAACCACGAAGGAGGCCAATGTCCTGCAGTGGATGTCAAATGGCTGATGATGATGATGATTTATATGAGGACTCGTGTTAAAACAAAAAATTACTTTTTGAACTAAAATTTATAAAACTTAATTCCGGTATCACTTATTTGAGTTTTTGTTGAAAGAGTCCGACCAGCTCCGTCCAGTCAGAGATAGGCAACTGACGACACGGGCACAGTCTCTACTCACCGTGAAACCCTTTTCGAATAAAAGCGAAATCTGGTCGGACTCTTTCGACAAAAAATCCAGTAAGTGATTCCGGATTTAAGCTAATAATAAAACACTTTTTTGAAATTCCACGCTAACGAAGTCGTGGGTACATCTCATTCAGTAGCTAAATGATACACAAATAAATACGTTGTTGCTCTGTTCCTCCGTTTACATATTTTGTGACCAAAATGACCTGGGTACCTATTTGTTAATTTTAATTCTTATTCGAACTAATTTAAATTTGCGGTTTTAACGCTCCGCGAACCTCTGAATCCCAATTAAGTTTTGATGTGCCCATTTTGGTTGACATTGTCAGCATATAATTGCTTTAATTAATTTGCGAGCAGACAGCTGTTTGGAAGTGTGGAATTATGAGCCGTAAATAAAATATTTCCTTTAGCCAGCGTCGTGGATTTGCTATCGGTTAAACAATTTTAGAGACTGACGAATCAGATGGGTATTGTTGTAGAAGGGAGTGGCTCTAGGTCGGATCAAAACCCAATCAGACTCTTGTCATCAATCATAACATGCAGGAAGGAGAAAGAGGGGGAGTCCAAAAACACCTGGCGCTGTTATCTTATCTTAGATGTGGAAACACTAGGGTTGAATAGGTCGCACAAGACTGGAGATATTTTATAAAAACCTTTGTCCCCGATGAGGGGTCACAGGTTGTAAGTAAGTAATAAGTAGGTATATAATGGTGCCGCAATTTAATTCATTTATACGATACCTATCGTATGGAAAACAAGAAATGCTACAATATTTACAAAAGCAACAATAAATAAACTAAAAAACCTATTTAGAGGCTAAAAATTCCACCCATGCCGGGGCTTGAACCCGCGACCTCAGCCTCACCATGCCAGCGCTCTCCCAACTGAGCCAATGGGCAAGTGAATGGGTGGTATTTTTAGCCTCTAAATAGGTTTTTTAAAATTGTCTTCAGCACGGGTTGGTGCAACAAAAAGAATATAATAAATAAACTAATCTAAACCTAAACCTTTTTACTAATTTAAATAAAATATTTGAGCCAGATCGGTGCTGGCCGGCAGAGTACCGAGAAAGCTGGCGGGATTGCATAGCGAGGTTTAACCTTTGGCCAAAGTAGGCACCAGCACCAACACCAGGTACATAATTGATTAATCAATTGTATGCAAAACATACGAATCTCAGAAAAGCGTAGCGCTGGTCTATTTATACTAACGCCCCGTGTCATGAAAATGCTAAAAGTTATATTTTCATAAATTATATAGCTTGCGCATAGTAGTTAGCAAAGTAAAAGTTTTCATATTGTAATAACCCAACAACAACTAAATAATCGATATCATCGCAAAATTTTACATGTAAAGTAAATTCTCGCTTTGGTGTCTAAAAAGTTCTTAGTGTCCTCTGTATAAGTTTGTCGAATGTAAAACTTTGAGAAAAGAAAATTCCTTTTATGTTTTTCATGTGCCATAAAAAAAATCTTATTTGCCTTAACAATAGGCATACCAAAGTTATTTAGTTTTACATCGTAATTTTTATTACATTTAATATAAGCAGGTAAGTATGTTGATAAAAGACTTATCTGTCTCTTTACTCTCGACATCATTGAGTTCAAATTGCGTCAGAATGAAATGGAATAAGTCAGAAATAACGACTTAGTAAACGAATTAGGGCCTGTACACAAAACAGCAACGCGACATCGCATCGTAAAAATCTGTGAGCTCGCGCGACGCATCGCAAGAACTTGCGAATTGATGCGCATCGGCGTTCGTTATAGAAGTAAATGGATGAACCCAAAATCTTCTCTGTTTCTTTTTCCCGTATCCTTTCAGCAATAACAGAAGCGAGGACTTCTTTTACGATCTATGTCACTAGTGTCACGACCTAGTTTACAAAATTCGTTAAGTACGGTTGACGGTCGTCGAAGGAATGGTCACCCGGATCGTGGAAGGGAGATGCCTTGCCGCACGCAGCAATTCGTGTCGCAGTTTTGTGTACGGAGCCATAGTGGTGTAAGAAATAGCATTAAATTTATTGGGGCTTCGGAGCACATTGGAAACTGAAAGCATATTTTGGCCAAACTACTAAATAAATTATTATTAGTAATGTTAAGTACATTGTAGAAAAAGGTCGCTAAAGTAGCGTAGAGAGTAGAGGGGCTGATCCAAGGATGTTTAAAACGTTCCTGAGCTTATCTGAAATAATTTTAGAGTGATTTTATTGCACAGTTAGTTGCATTTACCGTGCTTCCGTGGCACGATAAGCATTTTAAACGAAGCTCTACGTCTCCTTTAAAGCTGACACACAACACACGACACCTGAGCTGCAAAGCTGCAGCGCTAATCCGGCAAACTTCATTATCATCACCAAAGCAAAACATTTGATCGAGTCCCGTTAATAAGTCGTCCCTAAGCTTTAAATCCCGCAGGTTCTCAGTCGAGTTGATTGCAACAGAGCCCGCTAGGAGATTTGGCTTCGCTCCAACTACAGTAATACTAGAAGATTCGCTTCACGGTAAAACTATTTCAGCCCAGGTCATTTTAGTTACATCCCTTCCATTTTCTCGACCACCAAAACTGAAGCACTATCAATGTTGACTACTTTGTTTATTTAGCGGTTAACAGGATTGACTGACAAAACAGAGGTCGTGGGTTCGACACCCACTGGAGTGCCTGTGTCCTGCAGTGGGACGTATATAGGCTACGTAAAAACAAGTTTTGAGAAGGACCCGCTCATGCTCCCACATAGAAGCTCCTACTTTGAGCTAGACGGAGCCTCACCTAACCGTGGAGGGTGACTAAAGACATCACGCGTTTGTGAACGTCCGTAAACGTCCACGCCCCAGCTAAACTGCAGCTAAGGCAGCTGACGACCTGTTGTCTTTCGTTGTCGCAAATGTATGGCAAAAGTTCGTCATCTTTTTCTGCACCCCAAAACAAGCCCGATTGCTGAAGAGGATATAGACCGACCCGAGTTCACGTACGCTTACACTTCGTCAATTGGCCTAAGTTTGAATAAAAAAACAACTGCCAATCCTCAACAATCTGTTAGCAGATCGTTAACGTAAGATAAATTAAGGCTTAGTCAGCAAAATAAGAGAGGACAACCCCGTCAGTAGACTAGGACATAGTGGGCTAGCACCTACTAGGCTCAAAACGAAAGATTAAAGTATGAAACCTATAACATTCGTCACAACCAAGAAATAAAAGTAGGATATTGGTGGCTACCAATTTCACAGGTTCATTTCTTGAATCGTCTGAATCGTTTGCCGTCTGCTGTTTGTTTGTTCAATGAAATTTAAATAATAGTCATTTTAAGGTTTCGTACCCAAAGAGGGTAAGGGACCCTATTACTAAGACTCCGCTGTCCGTCCGTCACCAAGCTGTATCTCATGAACCGTAATAGTTAGACAGTTGCAATTTTCACCGAAGATGATGTATTTCTGTTGCCGCTATAACAAAAAAATACTAAAAAGAGAATAAAATAAATGTTTAAGGGGGGCTCCCATACATCAAACGTGATTTTCTGCCGTTTTTTTGCTCGATATTAATAACGGCAACAGGTAGACAGCAGGTTGTATAGATAAATGGTACGGAACCCTTCGTGTGCGAGTCCAACTCGCATTTCGCCGGTTTTTTGTAGAACACGACGTCTAGGAAGTTTATTTGGTACCAATCGTATTGAATTGGTTTTTTTTTCTTGAATCTTAACCCAGAGCAAGGACCACTAATATAAAGTAGCATAAGCATTAAGACTAGCACATACCCTATGTTAAATCTTTACATATAATAAATCTTTAAATGTTCTCTCTGTCTGACATATATGTCTGTCTCACTCTAATTCAATAATTAATAAATTAATAAAACTTACCATGATTCTAGCTCAGATTCCCGTGTAACATGTAGGCTATTTAACATGACGCATTAGGCGAGAAAAACACTATAAATATCTTCATAAACTGGGTTTTTTTATTTGACACTATAGAAAAACCAATACTCGATGACCTCTGAGCTTTCAGGGCCGAATTCCATAACATACGACAATTCGAGGCACATTGCGTAGTAGGTTTGTTTTATTATTATATGTATCAATCGGCTTTGCAATGTACATGAAATTTTCATAGTAAATATAATTTCATTAAACAGGCCCCAGGTGGCAGCCGCGTCAGTCGGTTGCTATGGCAACCTCTCACTGGCGAGCGAGACGATATAGTTTCTTTTAAGTATGTCTGTTAATTATCTTGATAACATGGGATACAAATAAAGTATACACTTTTAAATTTAGTAAAATTATTCTATTTAATAAGATAAAAGAACTGAATGAACTATGCGATTAATTATTTAGAATAAAATCATCAGAAGTAAAAAATCTATGTATTTAACCAACATAAAAACGCTAACAAAAAAAAAACCTGATAGTTACGTTCTGAAACATAATTATGTTCTGTTACAAAAAAATATTGTATTTAGATTTAGGTATACTGTAACACCACAAAATGACACATAGTTCATATTTGCATAAAATATGAAAAATGTTGCAATATAGTTTTTTTTATTTGTAAAATACGTTGTTTTTTAATTTTGATTTTCTTAGCACCAGACAAATGGGGGTCAAATCTTTAAGTTTCGGAATTAAGTGACCAGATGTTTATAATAGGGGTTAAAGTATGAAATTGCCGTTTTATTGCAATAGGTTCTTTGAATTGACATAGAATCTTCACGGTTTGAGGTTTTCGAATGAAACTTTTTTCAAATGGTTTTTATGATGTTCTTTTTTTAAAAAATGTGAAACATTTGAATATCGACTTTCAATTGTTTTTGTTATTCAATTTAGACAAGAAAGATGGATACTGCGAAAATTCGAGTGATTTTTGAATACGAGTTCCGACGCGGAACTAACGCGGCAGAAACGGCCCGCAATATCAATGCTGCGTTTGGAGAGGGGTCTACTAATGAACGCACCGTGCGATTTTGGTTTAAACGCTTTCGTGATGGAAATTTCGACTTAAAGAACGAGCCACGAGGAAGACCGCCCACACAGGTGAATAACGATGAATTAAGAGAGATAGTGGAAGCCGACCCTAGTCAAACTACCCAGGAATTAGCGGCATGGTTTAACGTTACCTTACCCACAATATTGACTCACTTGCGTCAAATCAATAAAATAAAAAAATACGAAAAATGGGTGCCTCATAATCACTCGAATTTTCGCAGTATCCATCTTTCTTGTCTAAATTGAATAACAAAAACAATTGAAAGTCGATATTCAAATGTTTCACATTTTTTAAAAAAAGAACATCATAGAAACCATTTGAAAAAAGTTTCATTCGAAAACCTCAAACCATGAAGATTCTATGTCAATTCAAAGAACCTATTGCAATAAAACGGCAATTTCATACTTTAACCCCTAATATTTTCTTAGGATTGGTATGTTGGCTATGTTTTAATGTATCAATGAGGTGGTATAACCTTTACGGAAATCACAAAACCAACCTTTGCCGGGTCAGCTAGTCCTATCACAAAATGATTGTCTTAGGTAATATAGTGCTTATAAAAGGTATAGGTAAATACCTTCTATTGCAGATCCGTGATTGCAGGTCAGAGTTTCACTAGTCTAGTTCTAGTTAGACCTGAGATTTCCGCACTTACCCTCATAATTGGGCCATTGTACGTTTAACAAACGCTAAGACCATAATATATCGGCAAGCGCAGCGTAGGACGACCAGCCACAAGATGAACAGATGACCTCATCCAAGTGGCAGGAAGACGCTGGATGCAAGCCGCTTCCAACCGGTCTCTTTGAAAATCCATGAAGGAGGCCTATGTCCAGCATTGGACTTCTTGTGGCTGAATGATGATGATGACGATCGCCCGCTCTTCCCTAAAGACTTTTGTTTTTTTGACGTTCGTGTATTTTGTTTGTGTACCTTCGTGTTTACTTTGTGTTTCTGTGACAATTTAAATAAATGTCTTCTTTCTTTCTTTCTTTCAAATTCCCCTCTAACAACGTAGTACTTCTGCACCAGTCTATATCGGGCTGCAACCGCCAATCTCCTTAGCACACTCGCAAGCCGGCTAAGGGTGTTATTGTAGTGAAAATATACAGACATACTCATATCGAGAGGCCGTGTGTCTGTTTGTACAGGACTTCGGTGTAGGGACGTTTTCGATTGTATCGGTGTATTACTCAGGTAAGTATTTGGGATAGTTTTTGAGGGTTTGGCGTACATTCGCACAGAAATTCAATCTGAGCTTGAAAAGTAAATAAATCTCAAGTTGATAGTAAAATCTACTCAAAGTCAAAGTCAAAAAATTGTATTCACTATAAAAACAAAATGTTTACTTAATGAACGTCAAAGCTGTTAGTTTCACAATTAATAGATTATGCGGAGAAGAAGCTAACAAAGAAACTACACATTGTGTGGAGAGAGGCATTTATTATTTACGTTATGGGTTTTAAAGGATTTATAAATAATTATGTGACTTTGCATCAACGCTATCTGACAACACTACGCATCCGTGGGCAAGATCTATCATAGTGAATAAGTCCGAAAATGTCTTCTACCTGGGTATTTGCAGAGCCATTTATAGATAAATTTTATGACTGACAACCCTGTTAATAGATAGATAGATAGATAAAACATTTATTTGTATCAATTACTTATTTATTAGTTTTTCCCTGGATAAGTGTTTATCAATTTACTTCCATACTATCCAATGATTTGGCGCAAGTTAACATGAGAAATATAAAAAAAAATGTTACACATGTCATAATTGTTAGTGCTCTGTTGCTCTTTTTACAATTTTGCCATATTCTCCGTACATTCCCTATTTAGTCGACGTAAGTTCACTTGGGACTTCCCCTTACCGGCCTTTCCATCCACATTCGCTCGATATATTTTGACTTATGACAGAATTAAAATAATAATTAACTCATTATTTTAAATAACTCATATATTGATAAGTCAGTGAAATGATATCGTCATATGATGAGAAGCAATGGTATGATGTACAGGATTGAAAGAAGGAATAAAGTTGCAAAAGAAAGAGCGGATCCTATTTTGATAAATAAGACCGCTGATGCTAATGTTTGGTTAATATACTATTATTGTTTAGTTTAAATTCTATATTTTATCGTGTTCCTTAACTCTTGCTTTAAATTACAAACTCAGAGCTCGGGAGGGGTTGTCAACCAGCATTGGTTACTACTCGGTGGTAACCGAAATGGTAGCTAGGCTGTCTGGATGGTTACTCAGTCCCGAAATTTAAATGTCTGTTATTATTGTTTTTATTCATTATTGTGTGTTTTGGTTATAAGTGATTTATATTATTTTCAAAATAAGCCAGTTCACAGGCTTGTTAATGAATATGATGCCCGTTTTGGCGCTATTGGTGAAGTCGACATCCTGGCTGATACCACAGCTCAGTTCAGACGGGCCGTTCTCGCTCTTTTGGACTCAAATCGCACAAATATATAGCATCCTAATCTTATTTAAGTTTTTTCATTAAATATAAACTTTCGTGTCAAAGCACAATATATTTGTGTAAATTAGTGTATTGAAGTATGTTGACCTTGAAAATGTAAAATGTTTTTCGGAGGAGCACTGCTTATCCTAAACTACAGGTTTTAACCAGGGTACCACTGCCTTAGTGATAAGGTCACTGTAAAATGTTCCTTGAATAAATTATCTTATCTTATCTTTATCCTTTCACCATGTCATGAGGGAAGAATGTTATAAGTGACACTGTCATCTCTCCCTTTCTTTAATATTACTAATAATGTTATACCTGTGAATGGATTTTTTAAATAGCCTTAAGATTTCGATTTAGATTTATTTATTCAGTTACACAAGTAAGCTAACAGACTTATCCAAATCATTTATAATGTCTTAGCACCTAAGCATCTATTTTCTATTATTATGCTTCACGTAAGTGTTTTTCATTATAATTTTCGCAATGCTGTGGACACCTATAATTAAGTTAGCATTGATTTATGGCCTTGGTGCCTGTTAATAACATAAGGATGTGTTAATTTGTACCTCGTTGGCAACCCTAAATAAATAAAATTAAATGAAAAATAAAGCAAAGCAGCGTGAAAAGGCAAGCTACAGAAAGTGCAGCTCCAAGATTTGGTACGCTAGCACTGAAGGCCGAAATCGTTCCTGTAATAGAAGAGGGATCATAAGGAAACCGGCGTTGGTCTTAGCGTATGCTATACAGGGTGTTCAAATACTGACAATATTTTTTTTTATTGACAGATATCAATTAAAGTCTTCAATCGAATCAATTGTAGAGGTACCCGCAGTATGCAGATTTCATACAGCCTATGATACTCACGCGAAATATGACCATTGGTTAAGGAGTTATGAGGGAAAACCAAATCGGACATACTTACATACATACATACGAGCCAAATACATTACCCTCCTTTTGGGCTCTGCCAAAGTCTGATAATTAGTCTGATAATTAGTAAAGATTAAGATTAGACCTGTGCCCTGCAGTGGGACGTATAAAGGCTGCTTATGATATGATGAAGATTAAGACTGCACAGAGTACAATAATTGGATTGGATTGGAGCACATACCACATGGGATTGAGGAGTAAAGGCTGTATACGAATGAGATAGGCCGACAAGGTTACAGCAATTACCAAACGCGACACTACATATTGGAATCCGTTGGTCTCAATATCGAGCAGCTTGGAGAGCTGTAGTGAGTCTTGTAACCCATAATAGTCCCTTAACCATGAGGACATGATGAAGAAGAAACGTAAGAACCGTAGTTATACATTTACATAACATAAACTAACGCCTGTATCCCGGAGCAGTAGGCAGAGACCAGGATGTTCCACTTGCCATGATCCTGACAGATTTCTTTCTTTATACATTTAATAGGTCTAATCGCGATTATTTATTAGGTAAACTTACTTACCCTAATTCCCACCGTTTATCTAAAAAATAATCGCTATTGGATGAGTTAAATGCATATTGTATAACTACGTACGAGCGTCGCAAGTCGTTGAGCAACAACAACCATTTCCAAAGAATTCCTTGGTTAATGTAAGGGCTTTATACATTAACCGCGCGCTCTACATAATTCAGCTTGTATACGTTCCACTGTAGCGCACAGGCCTTCTCTCAGTAAGAGATGGGCTTAATGAACACGCGTGCCCGCCGCGGATTGGCAATTTCACGCGCTGAGGTATGTGAATACCTCAGACCCTCAGGTTTCCTCACGATGTTTTCCTTCACAGCTAGCTAGTGGTATTGCTACTAGAAGAAAATAGCTCTTAAAAATGAATACAGTAAAAGCTGGCAAACAAGCGGTGGTAGCGTGGTCGGTATAATGCTTCCTCAGACACTCCGGTTTCCTCACGGTGTTTTCCTTCACTTTTAGCGAGTGGTATTGCTACTACACAATTCACAAATTTACGTAACTTAGAAAACAAATTTATTGGCACGGGGTTTGAACCCACGACCTCCCGAATGAGAGGCCGGCGTTCTAAACCTGCGCTTACACCGCTAGCGTCTACTACATACTTGTAAGTAAATATGCCACCTCCAGACGCTCGATTTCAATAAATCGATGTCCGTTATCGCGTGGACCCTTCGCAAACTTCTGTTATTTCGGTGTTAACGAGGCATTAAGGGTCAGGGCAAGCACTGAACCGTGATGTAGGGCGGCTACAGAACCACCACACTATTACAAGGCGTTAATATAAAGGTATCGCTCGTAGCCCCGGCTGCCTGAGTGATCTTAAACGATCACGAAGGTTAAGCAACACAGGGCGCGTTCAGTGCATGGATGGGTCGCCGTCTATGCCTAACGCTAGTGGCATTTTTCCGAGCGGTTCCGTGCTTCGCAAGGCACGTTAAGCTGTTGGTGCCGGCTGCCGTCGATAGATGGCAGTCGTTAAGCCAAGTCAGAGGCCTTAGGGCGGCTTGACAACTTCTGACAGTAGACGAGCCACTAGTCTACAAGCCTCCACCAATCCAGACTTGGCCCCCGTGGTGGAGTATGACCAATACCTTCCTCAGGGAAGAGACCCGTGCCCCTCGGTGGGGACATAATGGGTTGATGATGAATATAAAGGTGAGGTATGAAAGTGTGATAAAATAAAAAAAATAAACGAGTCTGTGGTAGCAATAGCGGTGGTAGCTTAGAAGTAGAACGCCGGCCTCACATTCAGGAGTTCGTGTGTTCGAATCTCGACATGTATCAATGACTTTGTTTTATAAGTTACGTATATTTGTGAAATTATAGTAGCAATACCACTCGCTAACTGTGAAGGAAAACATGGTGAGGAAACATGAGTGTATGAGGTGTTCATACCTCAGCGATTGAAATCGCCAATCCGCGGTGGGCACGCCTGGCGATTAAGCCCATACTCTCTCTCTCTCTGAGAGAAGGCCTGTGCCGATGATCAATCAATAACCCCTTCTTCTTAGCACGTTTATTTTCAAGACCATCAACGGGATCCTACAATGCGCGTGGCCCGCACTTGGCCGTTTTCATTATAACTGGTCCCACCCACCAAATCTGCCTTTACGCAATTTAGGAGCTGTACCTTCTTTATGCCAAACTCAAATAGTTTGCGCAGCCATCAATTCTGTTGATAGTGTTTGGGAGTTAAGTTGACATATTATTAAAGCTAGGCTTCTAGACTCTGGGACCTGCCTGCGGTCTTAGGATATTGAAACTCTACTTACGAGGGTCTTCTTGGAATCATTCTTGGGAAGTAGATAGATTTGAAGTAATAACGTAGCCCATTCTTACCCACGGCCCACCTCCTGAGACCACCTGGGTGAATCATGGGATTTTTTTTACAACGGGCCACCTTTGTTCACCTGGGTGATCCGTGGAAAAAAAAAATTTCCACCGTACAGCTTGATATCGAAACTCTTCAGAGTCTGAGGTGGACTGTCACAAACAAAAAAATAGAGCCGTTCAATGTTTTATCAGAGAGGGGTTCACCCAGGTGGTCCCTAAGATCCTTGGTAGACCATGAGTAAGAAGGGAACGTAGTGATGCTCACAACATAGTTATAGCTGGCTCGCTACCGTTCAAGAAAAACATTGTGAAGGAACCTGAGAGTCTGAGGTGTTCATATATATTAGCCCTTTAAAGTGAGCCATAATTCTCTCTCTGAGGGAAGGGATGTGCCATACAGTAGTACCTATATAGGTTGCGTATGGCTTAAATACGGTTTCAGCTACATATAAACACAACATAACTACGGGAAGAACGGAGGCTTAGTAAAAAAACAAAATGTAGAATCTAGCGCTATCTTTTGTCGTACCAGGCATACTAAAGCGTGAAAAGAATCTCCCCAAGTGACGTACCTATTGAGCCCCGTAGGTACGTCTGGCACGCCCTCGGCCACAATCAGCGAGTTCCTCGCACTAATTAAAGGGATCCAGTTGGCTAACTAGCGCCACCAATGAATAAAAATATCCAACTTCTTCTACAGACCGTATTTGCAAAAAGTGTTTGTACAATGTCTCAACCATGTTAACAGTGATTTTTAGGACCCACGACGAATAACCTAGGATCACGAACCTGGGACTAGATAGCAATTATGTCAAATATCTAGTCCTCAGCTTTTTTCCCTTAGGTTCACGGCCATGGGTCTTAAAAAGTACTTTGAGAGATTGTACAGACACATTTAACAGACTTCAAAAAAGGAGGAGGTTATCAATTCGACGCGCAGGTATTTTTTTGTCTATGTTCCTCCATAACTCCGTTAAATCTTAACCGATTTCGACAATTCTTTTTTTGTTCAAACAGGTATAACGTCCCATTGGTCTCATTTTAATTTGGTGAATATCTGATGGAGACTTTCAGAGATGGAGAGCGGAACTCTTCAATGGACAGCAGTGAATAAGCCCTAATGGAGCCTATCCTTTAGTAATATCCGTATGTTTCATAAAATAGCGTAAAAGTAGTCCCAAGTTAATTTGGTGATGTTCTGGTGAAGACTTTCGGAGATGGAAATTTAGAACATCAAATTTTAAAGCAACGAATTAAGTGGGGTAAATTATGGTTATACCTATAAGGGACTTATTTGTTTTTCTCCCGCTACACACACAAAAAATTGAAAAATAAAAATTTTTGAATAAAAAATAAAAACCGACTTCGAAACACTACAGCACAAAAAATTAGAAATAATTTAAATAATTAGAAGTATTTATATATGTAGGTATTGCAGAAGTATAATTTGGAGCTGGTGCCCAAAATATATGTGATCGAAGTCGGTTTTTATTTTATATTTAATTGTAAATCCGATGTGTAAAAGAGATATGGCTTTTTTCCTTGGTGGCGCTAGTGTTAGTCTCTGGAACCCTTTAACAACTCTTTTCACTCCGTTGGCAAACCCAGTTCGCCACTGAAATGCTAAGAAATATACTTATTAAGCTAAGAAGTATTTTTTATACTAATCGATACTGAACAAACAATGTTCAGGTTTTGCATTATTTAAAAAAACAGGCCGGACTATCTAGAACGCTAGTACCTATATTTATTGAGTCAAAGCTTATTTTAATTTGCATAATACTAGAGCTTCAAACAAAGCTAAAACTGTAGACTGCAACAGAGACCGACGAGCTACCTACTTGCCTTGAGTTTGAGCCACTCTGAATGAAACACGAAAACTTTTTTAATATGTTGGATGGCAGCGATATTATGTGTATTTGCCTTTGTACAAAAAATATTAAAATATTTCAAATGAAGCAGCTTTTGACTTAATCGTTTTGCCTCGAAATTTATACTCATCATGAATCAAATTCGAAAGCATTAGTGAATCCGACTTTTGATTCACATTATTTCTTTCTCACTTTTGTTATTTCTAAATCGATTCCCTCCAAGATGAAGTCAATTAAATTTGCAATTTTAATTCAATTTTCCGAGACGTCCCCGATTCAAAGCAATTGTCACAGGAGGAACAGTCTTCCAAAAATGTTTAATTAATAAGTTGGATGCCGAAAACAGCCGTCTTATTACGAAAATTATATTTCCGATTGGGGCCGTCAAAATTATATTTTAATTCCTCATTAAAAGATGAAAGAACTTTTAAAGAGCTACTGTATATTTTGACTGCCATACAACAAATAAATATAACTGATAAAAGGACATACCTACTACCGGGAGTAGTATAAAGATTGTGAATAAATGCACATAAGAGAGTATATTTTGGTAATTCTTTACTGTAAAAAATAAAATTATTGCCCGTCCTCCATATACCTCAGAGAAAGCACTCTCTGAATAGCTCAGTAAGATCACTTAACTCCCATCTTCTCAAAATCCCTGCTCACAACACTGGCGCTTGGTGACTCATTCAACCGAATGGTCCGTCCATTCGGTTGAGCCGTGGAACGCAGTGCTGCGGCAGTTTAAACAATTTGTCGTCACAAGTTTTTTTTAGTATCTGCGCTCTGGGAATGACTCCGTATGATCACTTAACTCCCATCTTCTCAAAATCTCTGCTCATAGCACTGGCGCTTATGGTGACACGTTCACGGACGATTCGATTGGGTTGTGGAACGCACTGCCGCTGAAAATATGCGCTAGTTCCACTATAGAATCAGCTGTGAAACCATGATCCATCCTTATCATAACTATCATTGTAATTATTAATATGTACCTATGTATGTTATTAGCTTCACGGATTTAATTACTTGATATTTTGTCAGAAGAGTCCGACGGTTTCGTTAATCATGGTGAGCAGAGACGGAGTCGTCGGTTGCTCGTCTCTGACTGAAGAAAGTGAATCCGGAATTAAGCTAAGAATGTATAGTGCTTACAAAAATTTTTGTTCGAAAGAAATTACATATAAATTTTTGTTTGGTACTTATTTTATTGTAGTTTATGTTGTGCACGTATGGAGATCCATTTCTGACTACTTCTCTGACTCTCCAAGGAACAAGGAATCTGTGACGAAATTAGCTTGCGTTGGTACATGTTATTATTCCTCATGTAAGGTCCATAACAATAAAATATATGTTTCGCGTTTAGTTAGTATTGCTTGCTTTGTGTTTAATAACATCGATATTGGAAACGCTTATCAGATTTTCCCTTAGTCACGTGTTTTTAAAAAACACGTTGTATATTAGTCAAATCCACTGAATCACTTCTTAAATTTTGAAAAAAAATACACAGCCATTTGAATTTTATTGGCGTTATTGATACACCGAAAACCCGCACCAACATCCAATCTACACCATGTTTGTTTTGGTTGTGAAAAAAGTCGGCAATAACGTCACCTAATAGTCTAGTTAACGATTGACAAGCTAAGCCAAAAGACCAAAGCAAGTAAGTGAAAAACGGCGATCAATGTCTCTGTTTTCCGGGCCGTTACCTAGCCCGAGGGAACTCGTTAATACCTAGTACCTCGGCTTTCTAAAGCTTGAAACATACGTTACGTGACTAAGGATGATTTGCGCCAATAAATACATAAATTAATATCCTGAGATAAGCGAATATTTGGTTGAGAGAGTTGTCAGTCATAGAATTTTAGATAGCTCTGAAGGGCTGAGCCGCTGAGGTATGTGAATAGCTCAGATACTCAGGTTTCCGTAAGGTGTTTTCCTTCACAGTTAGCTAGTGGTATTAATACTATAACTTCACAAATGTACATAACTTAGAAAACAAAGTCATAGGTACATGCCCGCACTGGGATTCGAACCTGGGTCTCTCGCTTCCGAGTCCAATATTCTACCCACTGGGCTACCACCGGTGATGCGCACTGGATAGATAAAATAAATAAATAAATGAGGAGTGCCATCGACACTATCAGCGTAAGAGTAGTCACCGATAAACGCGACCAGTAGTGTACTTTTATGAACCTCAGAATAAGCTTTGGACACCTGCGAAAATCAACATCCGAGCTTCCGCAGCCACAACTGCGGATGTTCGAAGCCTGTCTTGGCACGACATAATTGAGTTATGGACACCCGACGAAATTTAGAATAAGACTTTAATTCGGTCTGTTATTACCTATTTAACAAACAAAATAAAAAAAAACGATCGATCTTAAAATTAAGGTATCTACCTATGCTGCTATACAATGCAACATTTATACGTCTAAAAAATGGAAGACACTGCAGAATCATCATCACAGGCACTTAAGGTATGGTATGGTACCATGAAGAAAGACGCATTTACTGTCCACATTTGGCATTTCAAAGTAATTCGCTCAACAGACTTTTAAAACGTGATTCAATAACTAGCAAAAAAATCGTGATTTTTTTTTTTATAATTATTAAAACGGTGCTGAAATAATGGTTTTAAAATGTAGTACATAATTACGTAAAAAATGTTCCTACAAAAGTGTTATTGTCAAAACGTAGAGGTACAGCGCGTATATAACAAGTAAGCATCCTCTGAAGGGGACATGTGGTGATTTCAAGTTCTATGCTCATAATTAGTGAGCATTTTTTACATGATTTATTATCCCATTACCATTATCATCATTCATTCATACAAAATAAATACAAATCATTGCGTCAAATGGCTGATACGAATGATTCATACGACTAAATAAATACATCTAAAGATCAACAGACGTGTGATGGTTTATCAGACCCTCGCAGCCGAATATCTTGAATATTGGTCATGAGTCACGACTCGCGTCTCCGACGGTATGTTCCCAGCTTAATGTTGCGTAGTAAATTTGGCACCCTGCCATTCCACCTAACTAGCATCGCTTTGGCTTGACAAAAACGGCCAATATGTTTTGTTTTCTCGTAGATAAATTACGGCTCCCGCTTGCGTGGTGGCAGTTGGGACGAGATTGTGTGCCAGAGATTGTTGAGCTTAGGTAATTAACTCTTTGCTATAATAACAGTGTAAAGAAGCTTTTACTACAAACTTGAGACGTCAAGACCCAGTAACCGGGTTAGGGACGATTTTCGTAGCGTACTGAGTAGGGTCTCGTTCGTTTAATACAAAATTTACAAATGCGATGTTTTAGTATGAAAATATTGATCATAATAACGATTGTTTCGACGATATTGTCAGATGATCGGTGATATAATTTCTTCTTCTGCAGAATTTTTAGGGTTCCGTACCCAAAGGGACCTTATTTCTAAGACTCCACTGTCCGACCGTCCGTCTTTCACCAGGATGTATCTCATGAACCGTGATAGCTAGACAATTGAAATTTTCACAGATGATGTATTTCTGTAGCCGCTGTAAGAACCAATAAAGTAAATATTTAAGGGGGCTCCTATACAACAAACGTGATTGTTTGCCATTTTTTTGCTCGATATTAATAACGGCAACAGGTAGACGCTTGAAATATTCAATTGTTGTATAGATAATTGTACGGGACCTAGGCCGGTTTTTTTTCCTCACTGTTGGACGTTTGCTTTTACACAAGTCCTCCATCATTTTACGCAAAATAGGCTCGGTTGCAGTTGAGTTGCGGAAGCCCAAACCGTCACCAATACCAATAACAAGTCCTACGGCAACTGTATTCCAGGTCGACCCTGCAGTAGTCCTGATGTCGTCAGACCATTGTGTAGGTGTTCTACCTATACTTTTTGCTCCGTTTTTATAGAAATTATTTCCAAAGTAGGTCCTTTTATCTGGTCCTACTCAGTACTATTTAAACCTGTCAGATAGAATGTAAATGTCTCTACCTAACACATACGTAATTACCGCCTCTGAGTGCAGTGTGGACAGTATCACCAATTTTGTTCTCATTGATATTTCCTTACCCGTTATAATATAAATACAACTTACTACTACGTTTATCTGCCCGCTGTATTGCTCTTGGCTGTTCTTTTGTAATGTTTAAATTTATCTCGGATAATAATTACGTAAAGGCCCATTTCATCGCATGAAATGCATCACAGAAAGTTAGTAGGCGTCGTGAACTCACAAGTTACAAATCGAAGAGACAAGGGGCACGCGTTTCTGAGCGATGTTCTAATATCCGCTGAGAAATGGCGTGAGCTTTGAATAATGCCTTTGGATCGCTCCTCTGCATTGGAATGCACTGCCTAGCGATTGCTGCAGTTGCATAGGAAGGTGCGGCCTTCAGTGGGTAGAAGACTGATTTGTGGATGGCCTGGAATAGATTTACAGCGTGACTTAGAAATCGTTAGCAATACTTTGAGGAATGTTGAACATTGTTTACTTACCTACTATTTTATATTGTTTACTTCACATATAAATACTTTAATATCTCACCTGCAGTAAATAAAGATTTATGAATGAGTAGGAAAGCGCAAAAAGCCACATAAATACTAATTCCCTCATGCTGCGACCAATTGGTTAGTAATCGACGAAATTTGTACGTCTACAATGGCAAAGCATGCAGGACAAATATCCGACTGTGTACCATCTTCTTGAAAACTCATGTTTGACAAATAAATATCTTTATCTTTAATCATTTTCCAAACCCAATAGTACCTACTACCTAACTATTTATTTTGCTAACCTACTAATTTTAGTTACATAAACTCACAAACTCACCATACACTCACCCTGTAAATTACTTTTGTTTGAACTTTGTTTACTGTCTTTTATACTCCAAAATTTTTAGACTGCCTAGAAGAAATTTCTGTTGAAGTTTTTATTTATGTAAATGTTTTTTTTTGTGCAATAAAATGCAAAAAACAAATAAACCCTGTATTCCCGATCTGGAGGTTGACATTAGGGTCTGCCACTTGCCACGAACCTGAAAAATCTCTTTCGTTCCATCAACATTCATTGGTCGCTGCATGCTCTCACGCTGGTTCCTGGTACACTTTTACGCTAATCATTCTTGAAAACCATATTTGGCTTATAATTATTATTTATAATTATTCTCTCCTCATTTATTTACTCTGATAACGAAAATAATTGCAGCCTGTGAAATTGTTTTTGGTGGATTATATTTAAATTGATCATTTTAACCACGTTAATAATTTGTTGCCGTTATAATGAGGTCTTGCGTGGCTCGTGTGTATCAATGTAAGATATTCCTACTGATACCGAGTTATATTTATTTTATGCTCCTGGTCAAAATTTAATATGATCTTCGAAAGGTCAATTGCATAATGCAGTGAGTTCGTTACCGAATTAAAACGTTGGTGTTTTTAAAATAAAAAGAGAAGATTCAGGACGCCCAGAGCGAGGAACTGAAATCCAAATAAATTGATAATTTTATTCGGATAATTTCACAACTAATGTTTCACTATCCTTTTCGATACATGTTTACATTCCATGCGTAAGCGTCCAACTGCAAGTAAACTCCATCTAAGGGTATAAAAGTAAACAAGAACAGTAGGTGTTTACACAAAAGTTAATAATCGTGAAAGAAACAATAACCGCGGCTGGATGTGGAAATAAACTGTAGCGTGGCTGACAGTGAAAAAGAAATGGCGGTTGTCAGACAAATGGCCGCTGTAGTTATTTATTAGAGCCCGCTTATCCCACACTATGAAATGTGTGCCTCAACGTAGCGAGGTCATGACAAAAGTTTGGGACCGGTAGCACGGTAGCACGCAGGTTTTAAGGCTGCTGTTACGTCTGGCGTCGGTCTCGCTTGTACATACATTACATCACATAAACACACGCATGTATTCAAGACGGGCAGGCAGGGACCAGGGTTTGACACTTGACACGATCCCGACAAACCAATTTCGTTTCATCAACATTAATTAGATGCATGCTCGTACGCCGGCGGTTTCGGGGAGGTTTCGCCGGTTTCCTTGGCATATTCTATATTTTTTAACGATTGTAAATGGAATTGTAACTGATTGTGTACCTATAGTTTTGGCAAAAGTAGAAAATACAGGCATAGGAAAATAAAATCACAGAGGCTTTACACGTATTTTAATTTTCCTTTAATTCGGTTTTAATAGACAAATATAAATATATCAAAGTAAGCATACATGTGTGTTAAAGAGAATTTGTATCGGCCTGGCAACTCACCGGTCTCCGCACCTTTAGCGCGATCGGGCTCGATGCTCTGCGTCAGTCCTTGTTGGGCGTTTTCCAGGCACCACAAATTATTCTTCAACGTCCATAGGGTATAATGAAGCTCGTTGGCACATTTAAGATCTTCAACTTTGAATGATTACGTACAAATCACGAAACAACACATAGAGCGCAACTCCTCTCACGTTTTAATTTTCATCAAGTCCCAAAGTGTGCCATGTCGCCGATAGGGGCGCGACGATCACCCGGAAGGCACCAGTGCGAGTATTAAGATTGGATCACGGATCGTCACCAGATCAAAAAACTTTTATTATCTAAAATACGCGAACCATTCCAGAATGTGTTGTTTGTAAGAAAAAAAATAAAAATAGAATTTAAAACTCTATTACAGTACAAAACAATGTGTATTTGTCCAAGTGTATTTTTTTCTCTGTTGTTCACAATAAAGAGATCTAATTTTATCTAATCTACAATGTCAAAATTAGACTCATAATTTTACAATTATAAAAATATAGAATGTGCGAGCGAGAGAGCATCCTAACGCCATATAGGTACGTCTTTTATTTAGAATACTGTTTAACTTCTAGAATCCAGTGTAACCATCTAACAATATTGCAAACAATTGAAATTCTGCTACCTGCATAATAAGACACAAATTTTATTTTTATTAAATTGACGTTTAGTCGATAAAGCGAAGCTGCTAGGGGGTTCAATCAGCAGTGAGTATGAATAAGATGCAATTAACTTTTATCAAATGTTATATTATTTTTCAACATTTTAGTTGTATACACTTAGCATACGCTTCTTTCTAAACTTGAATTCCTTCATCTTGATTATCTAAAAAACCCTGTGCTGGCAATCACAGCGTCATCATCGTCGAATTTCTGGCCTCTTAGATATTCTTTCAAGCTCGGAAATATGTAAAAGTCACTAGGTGCAAGATCTGGAGAATATGGAAGAAATTCTACCAATTCGAAGGCAGCATCATTGATGGCAGCCATCACAACTGGACTTGTGCGCGGGGCGTTACCTTGATGAAACAAAACAACTTTAGAAAGTTTGCCATGCCGTTTTTTGCGTATTTCGTCACGCAACTTTTTGATTTGTTCTGCGTACATATTTCCCGTAATAGTGGTATTCATGACTGAGGTATTCCATCATCACCACTCAAAAAAAGAACTCATGAACTTGCCGGCGGTAGAACGACCTTGAATTTCTTAGGGGTCGGTGATGACGGTCTTTTCCAAGTCATGGGTTGTTTTTTGTTTCAGGGTCGTAATGGTGAAGCCATTTTTCATTTATAGTTAGAAATCGAACCAAAAACCGGTCAGGATCTTGTTGTAACAGTTACAAACAACTTTGCCAAATTCCTGGTTCGTTTTTTGGTCTTCCGTTAGCATTCTAGGCACCCAACGCGCTGAGACTTTTTTTCATTCCCAAAGGTCATGTATTACATTATGAACACTTCCTATTGAAAGCTATAAAAAAAGAAAATATCATAATTTTTTTATTTATTTTATTATGTCGACAAATAAGTGGGCTATGCCTGCCAGTATTTTCTTTTTTTTATCCAAGGAGTTTATACCTCATTCTCACTACTTATTGAACACCCCTCATAATATAAAGTAGTCCCGCCAGAGTGAGGCACACCATTAAACCACCTAGCTCTTAGTTGCCCTCCGCTTTAGTCGTTACATTTTGTTTGTAATACTAAAAGTATTTATGGCGTTACGCTTAAGCACCGTTTTCTCGTTTGCACCGGTTCCTGAAAAAACTATGGTATCTAAGGCTGAGTTCTCTGCTGGTCCGCAGTGTGCATAATATATTCAAACGAAGCGATCAGAACCTAAGAATTTTTTGACGACCGTCTCATTAATTAACAACTTGGGTACCTTTATAACAGAGTAAAAAAAAACAATGTTCTTAATATATTAATACAAGTTCATTTTTCTCCTCTGGGATACAACTAATTAATATGCTAACTTTCAGTTATATATTTACTTACTGACTACTGATAGTTTGTGTTTAATATTCATTCTAAGATTCTAAATTTGTTATTTACATTATTCTCAAAGTCTAATATTTGCACACCTTAACTGGTAGAGCATGCATGTTCTTTTCATTTACTTTACCAGCTACTTTAATGTATTTACCATGCTTTAGCAAATAAAATGTTTTATCTATTTATCTTATTTATTTACCTTCTTTTCCTTCGATCTCAGTTATGTTATGGAACTCAAATTTTGCACAAGAATAAAGATTGCTGAAAAGAAATATTCCTTCATATTTTACGCATCCAGTTGCAATTTTTCGGCAAAAAATTCTCGCTCACTGACAGATCAGCACGTTCATACGTGTATTTGAGTGAGAGCTTTAAAATTTCTAACATAAATAGACATTATATACCTATTCTTTTTCTTGCACTAACCCGTGCTGAGGACAATTTTAAAGACTTATTTAGAGGCTAGAATAGAAAAGAATATATAATCATGTAGGTACAGCGATATCATTCCGATGTAAAAACCTATCTGCAAAGTGGGTTACTCGGGGCTGCAAGTGATGTAATTCACTTCGGCCAGATGTCGCTGCCTGTACGTAATACCACAGAGGAAAAAAGGAATACAGAAAAGTTTGTAAAGAGGCTCGAAATTTCATCGATGCTTGCACTTGCCCATTAGCTCAGTTGGGAGAGCGTTGGCACGGTGAGCCAGAGGTCGCAGGTACAAGTCCCGGCATGGGTGGAACTTTTAGCCTCTAAATAGGTTTTTATAAATAGACATGCGTAGATAAATATATAGATAGAGAACGTTTATCCTTAAGTGAATGCTTTATTTTAACCACTTAAGACGGTGCTAGAAGTTACCCTGTGTACCAACCCCACCTGGGCTCAGTGACACCATAACTAAAATAATATATTAAATAAAAGTTACTGAAATGGCTTATGACAATAAATCGAAGGGTTGAACAAACATATATTTTTACATTGTAACGCAACACAATAAACATTGTTCGGAGCGGAATCCAAATGTTTCGTTAAAATATATCGATATCGAGTTCGGAACATTTTATTAACATATTTTTATTTCTGCCTCCCTTTATTTTTCCCTTGTGATTTCACGTAGGTAGTTTCCTTAGTTCCCATTCAGACTACCGAATGTACTTACATATTCTAGTTGAGAAAATTTATTATCCACTTACACGTTGCGTTCGGAATCGACAACGCAATTTTTTTGTAAGGAGATGAATTATTGCGTTGCTTTTTCCATGGGCGTAAATTAAATTTTTGGCGATTCACTGTTTCGTAAACTTTACTTTACGTATACTTTATTGCACATGAAAAACAGTACAGGAAATATGACAATACGAAACGATGTGCAAAGGTTTTGAAGTTAAACACAGAATTAATACTGGCTGCAGGTTCTGACGTATAATGCTGTTGAGGAGTTTTTGTGTATCACTAAATGAAAATATTAACTTTCTTACATACACACACACACACACGCACGCACGCACGCACTCACGCACGCACGCACGCACGCACACACACACACACACACACACACACACACACACACACACACAAACACACATACACAATGATCTGAGTGGCTAATATAATTATACCTTTTTGTTTTTCTGTTTATTTTAATTTAGTTTTTCCTTGCATGTGATATTATATAAAGTTATGTTTTTGTTGACTGACAGTCGTCCACCCAATGTTTCTCGACCATATTTACGCACTTTTAATATTTCTAGACTTGGTCAACCCGAAAAAAATATTTACGGTTCTTTTAATCTAGATATATAAAACATTACGAAGGTTAAGCAACACAGGGCGCGTTCAGTGCATGGATGGGTCGCCGTCTATGCCTAACGCTAGTGGCATTTTTCCGAGCGGTTCCGTGCTTCGCAAATCACGTTAAGCTGTTGGTGCCGGCTGCCGTCGATAGATGGCAGTCGTTAAGCCAAGTCAGAGGCCTCAGGGCGGCTTGACAACAGTAGACGAGCCACTAGTCTACAAGCCTCCACCAATCCGGACTTGGCCCCCGTGGTGGAGTATGGCCTATACCTTCCTCAGGGAAGAGACCCGTGCCCCTCGGTGGGGACATAATGGGTTGATGATGATATAAAACATTATCACACTAATCTAAGTTTGTATGTATTTGATCTGTATTTTTGGCAAAACTGTTGGTGGATATCGAATGGTGCATCCGCATCCGCAGAAGAACCCGAGTTACTGTATATCAGCTCGAAGAATTGCTCAGTTGAAGTGGCAGTGGGCGGGGACATAGATCGAAGAACTGATGGCCGTTGGGGCAAAAAAGTTCTGACCTGGCGACCGTGGACCAGACGCCGCAGTGTGGGAAGCCCCCCACCAGGTGGTCTGACGACCTGGTTACGGTGGCGGGGAGTCCCTGGATGCGGGCGGCGCAAGACCGGAAAGCTTGGAAAACCATGAGAGAGGCCTATGTCCTGCAGTGGGCGTCAAATGGCTGATGATGATAATGAATGGTGCATGTTTTTTTCTGAAATTTCTAATTTTACGTGTGAAATCAAAAGTTCTTTATTTATAGATAGATAGAGAACACTTTATTGCACAACCAGGTGAAAGATATTACAAATAGTTTCTTATATCTAAGTAGTGGTATACAATTGGCGGTATTATCGCTTAGAGCGTTCTCTTCCAGACAACCTTTGGATGGAATGGATTGCAGCAAGAATATAGTCGAAAGATGGATGCACAAAAAAAAGAGAATCTGAAATATAATACTATGTGAAGTAACAAATATCTATAGCGAGAGATTACAAGAATATAAGTACTTATATTCTTATAGCGATGATCTTCGCAGGGCGGCTGGCAAGAGCTGGATGAGAATAGCCGAGGACCGTGCTCAGTGGCATGCAATAGGAGTGTCCTATGTCCAGCAGTGGACAAGCATAGGCTGATGATTATGATGATGATGATGAAGTACTTATAATTACATTTTATATATTTACATACATTTTTTTCGATAAAATATTTTTTGGCGTAAACGCTATCTAATCTAACGGGTCCAATATAACAACGCCTTCAGGTTGCTGCTGGGGCTGCCTCGACACTGTAGTGCATCGGGGATGTTTGCCGACGCACGAGGGGATGATTTCCACGCAATAATCGGCAAACGCATAGCATCCTTGATGTGCAGGGTGAAGGTCAGTACCAGCAGCCTCCTGAGGGTGTTGGCTGATCGGATGGATAGCCCCATACAGCGCCGCTGGGTGTCAGTGCACCTTATGCTGACAGTTGTCAGTAGTTACTGGGGCTGGCTGGGACTAGGCCATTCAACTTTGCGTGGTGTAGTAATACGTTGTTAATTGTTCACTAACATAACATAAGTCAAATTTTTACTAACAAATATGGGCTTAGCCTGAAATAAAAAAATAATAATAATAGTACATAATAAGCCCAGGTTTGTGATCCTAGGTTCTTTTGTAGTAGGCCCTGAAAACCACTGTTAACATGATTGAGAGATTCTACAGACATTTTTTGCAAATACGATCTGTAAATGGAGATATGTTTTCTTTATTGGTGGCGCTAGTTAGGCCAGTGGGTCCCTTTAACCTGTTAGATTATGACCTCGAAAAGAACAATTGAAAACCATTGTTATGGTGTCCCTTCATAGTATTGTATAGTTGCACCGACTACCCGTCATTTAGCTTTTCTTTTTTTTCCGTCAGTGGTTGTCTGGAAGAAATTACTTTTAGTAATAAGGCCGCCAATTGTACTGTACTATATTATTGTTAAATTATTATATGTAATTCCTGGTGTACATACAATAAAGAATATTCTATCTAACTATCTATCTATCCAATCGGGTCATTTAGAATTCTACAGATTAAACGGGTCTAATCGCAACTGTACAACATTGCAACGTCGGCAAAACGTTGGGAATCTAAGGCAAAGATGTTCAGAGAGTATGTTAAAAAATATTCAAAAACGTTTAGGCAAACTTGTTTAGCAGCCAAATCCATTAGCATAAGTAAACAAATTATGGCGTCAACTAATAAAATCAAAACAGTCTGGCAAGTAATTAGCAAAGAGACAGGCAAAACGAGACCTAGGGACCAGATATTTGCTTTAAAGGTAGAAGGGAATTTAGTCAATTCAAGGGAAGACATAGCAGAAATATTTGAAAATTTCTTTAAAAACATACCCCTCAAAATAACGGCTAGCTTAAATTCTTCCCCTCAATCAGCCGAAACTTTACTTCTGGAAAGTATAAATACATGCAAAGCTGACTTTCAATTCACCCATGTAAGTCCCTTTGCTATTGTCAAAATATTTAAAGAGTTAAACTTAAAAAAAACCGAAGATTTGTGGGGATTATCGGTTAAACTTATATCCACGGTTATCCATATTCTAGCACCTTACCTTGCTACAATTTTCAATAAATGCATTGACCAGGGAACCTTTCCTAATCTATTAAAGTTAAGTAAAATAGTACCGTTATTTAAATCTGGCGATAGTGAAGATCCCAATAATTTCAGACCAATAGCAATATTGCCGGTCCTAAGTAAAGTTTTTGAAAAAGTAATTTTGCATCAATTGCAGACTCATTTTAGTATAAATAAGCTATTTCATAAGAAACAGTTTGGATTTACGAAGGGCCGCTCAACGACGGACGCAGGCATAGCATTAATAAAGCACATCTTTGATGCGTGGGAGGAGGCGCAGGATGCCATCGGGGTGTTCTGTGACCTGTCCAAGGCGTTCGATTG
Source organism: Yponomeuta cagnagella (assembly GCA_947310995.1). NCBI lineage: Eukaryota > Metazoa > Arthropoda > Insecta > Lepidoptera > Yponomeutidae > Yponomeuta > Yponomeuta cagnagella. Next base: position 13,158,143 of record OX371277.1, read on the forward strand.
CGTCGACCACGAAACGCTCCTTATAAAATTACACCGATATGGTTTGGGTAATAAATCGCTAGCTCTTCTTCGATCTTACTTAACAGACAGAACCCTAAAAGTAGATATCAATAGAGTTAAATCCTCAGGATCTAATGTAAAAGTAGGAGTTCCTATACTGGGACCGTTCCTTTTTTTGGTTTACGTAAATGATTTGCCCTACCTAGTAGAAAAACTATCGCAGATAGTACTGTTTGCTGATGATACTTCCTTAATTTTTAAAGTAAAGAGAGGTTTAGGTAATGTTGACGATGTAAACAATGCTCTATCTACAGTTCTAAACTGGTTCACGGTGAACAATTTGATGTTAAATGCGAAAAAGACAAAATGCGTCAAGTTCTACTTGCCCAATGTTAAAAATGTTGACACGTGTCTAAAAATATCTGGTGAGAAATTAGAGCTGGTAGAGTCCACACTATTTTTAGGCATAACAATAGACTCAAAACTGCAATGGGGTCCGCATATTGAAAAACTATCGGGTAGGTTGAGTTCAGCTGCATTTGCAGTTAGAAAAATTAGGCAACTTACAGACATATCGACTGCGAGGCTGGTCTATTTTAGTTATTTTCACAGTATTATGTCATATGGGCTGTTATTATGGGGACGGGCAGCAGATATAGAAACAATATTTATTTTGCAAAAAAGAGCAGTAAGAGCAATTTACAACTTAAGCAGTAGGGAATCGCTAAGGGAGCGTTTCAAAGAAATAGGAATTCTTACACTGGCTTGCCAATATATATTCGATAATATAATGTATGTTCGTAAAAATATAACCATGTTCAAATTAAATAGGGACGTCCATAACGTAAACACTAGAAATAGAAATAAGCTTGCTTATTCTAAATTTCGTTTAGCCAAGGTAAATACATCGTTCGTAGGCTATTGCGTTCGTTTTTACAACATAATTCCAGAACATGTTCTATCCTTGTCTGAAAATAAATTTAAAACATTCATTAAAAAATCGCTATGTAAAAAAGCCTATTATAGAATAGACGAGTATATGAACGATATAAGCCCTTGGTAGTAAGCCAATTCCACTGCGATTTCATTGTTATTTAATTTTAAAAACGTGTACTGACGACGTGATTGCACATTAATAACTATAGCACACATTTTATAGCTGACAAGAACTCAATCTGCAGGTTTGCTAAAGGTCATTCGAATGGTGGCGTGGTGGCCGGGTCACCTATCTCCCTCTAAAATGGTTGAGACTGGTGATGGCTGACCCCTGCGTTATGCTCGTGAACGGGTGCTGTTCGTGTGTCTGGCCGCAGCATTACTGTTTTTCCTACTTTTGTAAGAAGTGTTATTTTGGCTTTTAAAGTTATTAGTGGCTATCACGGAATCATACAATATAGGCTTTGATGTATAAGTTTAAGATGATTTGAGAAAAGATGGTCAGAGTGGAGTTTTTTTTTCCCGCTGCCTTTTTCTCCACTACAAATACGGCCCGAAGGCAGCGGCTAACATAGTAACATAGTACATTGACATTCAGCAAACAGAATGTAAATTCTTTACGTTGAAATAAATTATTGATTTCTGATTTCTGATTTCTGATTAAATTTGACCTAATAAATAATCACGATTAGACCCATATATCCCGTATATCCGTTCCGTGTGGCGCCGGATTAAGAATAGCGTTACTCCATCAGCGTCTTCCTGCGTCGTCTGCCTGCCAAGCGTGGTGATTATGGCATAACCCCTCATGGGTATGAAAACCACGAAAACGAGGCCTTTGTCCTGCAGTGGGCGTCAAATGGCTGATGATGATGATGAGTATATATATTTTCTTAATTAAGGTAACGAACTAACGTACCCGTATCCAACTTTGTAAGGCTGTTTCCGGAGACACTGCTAGCTAGTAGAGTAACAATAAAGGCAAACCAATAGCACATTCATCTGGGCGTCTGATCATTAGCACACACACAGGGGCACCTACTGTTGTTAGGACAATGCGGGGGTGGGCGTTAAAATAGCGCTTTTGCTCAAAAGGAGGTTGTAGCGGTTGAAGTCAACAGCTGTCAGCTGATCAACCTTAGTTAATTAGTTTTGAGCCCTTATTATAAAAAATGCGACATTATCGGAAGGGTCGTCAACGTCGCGCTTGAGCCCGACAATTGACTCGAATCTAGCGAAAAATGCGGTTCTTTTTTTTAAATAACTATTATTATTTAACTATGGAAACCATATATATATATATATATATATACTTCTTTTTCTCGCTTCTGGACATCTTATTTAAGCTTGTGTATATCACAAATAAGTGAGTCTTTGATAGAACAAAAACAAAACGAAATCCTTCATAAGCATATCAACCTATAGGACATGGCAAGCCGCTAGGTATAGGGACATCACACTGCAGGAAACAGCCTTGTCTTCGAGAGAGCATTAGTTGAGGTACGTGACTGAGTACATCACACTCAGGTTTCCTCAGGTTTTTTGCTTCGCAAACTGATTTTTAACAACCGCTGATGGAATTAATTCCACCAGACGGTATGCAATGCAAAGAACAGATCCAGATAGAGAGCACTCAACCCACCCCCGTCATAGCGGCCACAATCCTCAGCATTGAGGGACCTAGTGATTCATCATCAGCCATTTGACGCCCACTGCAGGACATAGGGCTTCCTTCGTGGTTTCCATTACCATGACGGGTTTTGCCATAATCACCACGCTTGGCAGGCAGGTTGGCGATCGAAGTATGCGGTTGGAATCTCAGGAAGACGCTGCTGCCCGTCTCCTGGTAATTGATTTCCTTAGTCGCCTTCTACGACATCCACGGAAGGACACGGAGTGACGCTATTCTTAATCCGGCGCCACACAGAATATAAACCAAGCACTTAGTGATTGCTTTAGAATAAAAAATATGTATAATGCTCGGCCCATAATTTTTTATGCAGCCTACATAATGTCCCATTGCGTGGCACAGGCCTTCAGTCGGAGAGAGTACGGGCTTAATTACCCCGCGTGCCCACCGCGGCTTGGCGCTGCGGTACATAGCTTGAACAAATGACTTCGACTACGCACGGACGTACGAGTATGTTGGGTTTCATGGGCTGGTTAAGCGGAATGTAACTTAGAATTATTGTTACTTTAGTCGAATAAGATTTTTTTTTTTGTCTCGTCTGACTACCCGAATTATATTTTTGGTCAAGTTGCGTAGCATATTCCAGACGTTGTAAGCTGTTTTAGGGTTCCGTAGTCGACAAGGAACCCTTATAGTTTTGCCATCCGTTCGTCTGTCTATCTCTCTGTCCGCGGCCTAGCTCCGAGACGATTAGTATAAGAAAGCTAAAATTTTGCGTACACATACATATGAATTACGCCAACAAAACGGTGGAAATAAATATTAAAAAAAAAATATTTTTTTTGAGTAAACACTCAGAGATGCATTTTTTTCTCGCCTACACCATAGTGAAAGGTGTCGTTGGATTGGTGATTTAAAAATATTATGAGTGTTAGAAGACCGCTTCGATTTAAGGATCCTTTTGCGAAATATTAAGCACTAAAGAGCAAATTTTCGTTAGAGTTGGGCGTCCCACACCCCTCTCCCAGCTACACGGTTGATTATAGAAACGTGAAAAAATCCAGGGAAGTAGCACGTATAATGAACTTAAAAGAAAAAATATCACGGCTAACTAGGCTTTACAAATTAACGAGTAGATTAGATAACAACACTTTACTGTACACAGCAGAAAACAAACACACCAAAGTCTAGTTACATTTCTAAGTTTTGCCGTATACAATAGGCGGTCTTATCGCTAAAAGCGATCTCTAGTACTAGGCGAACAACTTATAAAAGGAAAACTTTGTTAAAGGACACTCACTTGGCTGGTTTTTTAAACTTTTAGTTACTGTTTATAGTCTCGGATACAATGACCAAGGAGCAAGCAGCAATTTATGCGCCCAAAGATCGCGGTTCGGGTACTAATGCGAGTGCGATGGCCCTTTATGTACAAACACACTAACACACACGCCCCTAATGTTCCAACACAGACCACCGGTGTTCAATTATCTGATACCTTTCCCTCTATGAACGACCTATAAAACAAATAGAGGGAAATCAATTTGCTGAGCTATCTATTAGTATGTCTATCTGTTTATTTAAATTTCAATAATTCTTTTTCTTGATCGGTACGCTTTATACCGAGCGGTTGTGGTCCTTATGAAAAGGCTTTATTGATATCTCGACATTCCTCTCGGGTAAATGCCGCTCTAGCACATTCATGCAGCGGCCTGCCCACAGTGGACTTAACTTAGTCGGTCCATCGCGTTGGTGCTCTACCGCTTGCTCTGGTGTCCTCTGCCTTTCCCTGTACCAAGATACACTCGATGGAGTTATTGTTACGTCGGGATACATGGCCAATCTTTATTTTTTGTTTGTGGCCTACATACGTCCCACTGCAGGGCACACTCCTTCTCTCAGAGAGAGCGAGTACGGGCCTAGTCACCACGCGTGCCCACAGTGTATTGGCAAATTCAAGCGCTGAGGTGTGTGAACACTTCAGACACACAGGTTTCCTCATTATGTTTTCCTTCACCGTCAGCGAGTGGTATTGTTACTTTAAGTTAACAAAACTACCTAGCCAAAGAAGCGCTGTGTGATAATATTACTAGATGTGATAGACGCTGCTTGATGCCAAGTTCTTTAAGGATGGAATTATTAGTGCGAAACTCGTAAATAATATTCAGTTCCTGAAACACACCAATAATAGTTCGTATTTTACCCGACTGCGGCGGAACCCAAAAAGACGGCAATGTGTTTGTTTCGTCTGTATGTATGTATGTAAGTATGTCCGATTCTATGTTCCCTCGTAACTCCTTAAATAATAACAAATAAATAATAGCTCGTCCTTAAATAATAATAAATAAATAATAACCAATAACCCGACTGCTGTACATGAAACCAGACGGTACTCAAATTCTATATTGAATTGAGTAAATTGAAATTCAACTAGGTACCTAAGTTGGTCCCGCCTGCGCGGGGTTAATGCTCAGCGGTCGGGTGAGTGCTTATTTTTTATTTCAGTTTTTTACGTTTAGCTTTAAGCTGATTAACGTTGATTTTTCGTATGTATGTAAGGTAGCAGCTAACATTGTTCATAGACATTCAGCAAACAGAATGTAAAATATGTACTTTGAAAAAAAAATTGGTCTCTGATTTCTGACGTTATCGTTATTTTCATCCAAATCCCAGGCCTGCGATTTGAAGTTAAGGGCACCGTTAGAAGAACAATCATTGAAAAAAAAAAACTGTAGATATTTATAAGCATGAGAGATTTTCTGTCTCTGTCAGTAAGAGCAGGTTTCTTTGGTTTCATTCAAGCGTACAAGAAATTGAAACCCTAAACACCTTTTTTCTATTCACCAACTACTTTTTTTGTTCAGGACCTATGCTTGTATAGGGTGTTGCAAAAGATGCAGTGGAACTTAAGGGGATTATTCCACACATTTTTTATGTATCTTATGTACGTCCTATTGCAGGGCTCAGATATTTTTTTCGGGAAGAGAGAGAGTATGGGCTTAATTACCATGCGTGGTAATTAAGCTGACCAAAGTTGCTCGGATGAGTAATGTAATTTAAGAAGAAGAAGGCCTCATACAAGGTATTAAGTTAGCCAGGCCTGACATTTCCACACTTAGCCTCGAAGTTGGGGCACTATACTTAGCACGCGCTGCGGTATGTGAGCACCTCAGACACTAGGGTTTCCTCACAATGTTTGGCCAGTGTTATTGGAAACAAATTCACCAATGTACGAGGTATTCATTTTAAGTAAGTATGGGTTATTATAAAATATCAAATCCCCGGCTGCCTGAGTGATCTTAAACGATCACGAAGGTTAAGCAACACAGGGCGCGTTCAGTGCATGGATGGGTCGCCGTCTATGCCTGACGCTAGTGGCATTTTTCCGAGCGGTTCCGTGCTTCGCAAGGCACGTTAAGCTATTGGTGCCGGCTGCCGTCGATAGATGGCAGTCGTTAAGCCAAGTCAGAGGCCTTAGGGCGACTTGACAACTTCTGACAGTAGACGAGCCACTAGTCTACAAGCCTCCACCAATCCGGACTTGGCCCCCGTGGTGGAGTATGGCCTATACCTTCCTCAGGGAAGAGACCCGTGCCCTTCGGTGGGGACATAATGGGTTGATGATGAAATCATTCGGAAAGCGAGAAGTACACGTTAAGTTATACTTGTTCGCTTTTCTCGCTTTCCTATGAAGTCTGGCTCAAACTTTCGCCACAAAATTGCGGAGTAACGGTTATTTTTTATTGAGTTTTATATGTCATCAAAATTTACCACATCAAAAAACCCAATCATGTGACTCTGATAGTGAAACTCAACATAAATTCATATTTTCCTTAAGTCGCAATTTCCCATAGTAATGATAACCCCGCTGTAATATATTTCGCGACTGCAAAACAGTGAATAGAATCCTGCCGTTTTCGGGAAGACGATAACGTGACACCCTGTTTTTTTAAAGGCGTTTCCGCCTCATTTATTAGAGCAGGTGAGCCCAGCTTAAGTGGATATTGGACTACAAAGAGCCGGGGACAGTGATGGATGGAAGAAGTCCCACTGTACCGCAGTCAATAAGCTGTACACCCCGATCCAGACAAAAGTTCAGTAGACGTAAACAAACCGTTGAGCTGTAAATAAATGGTATCTTTATTTCTTCTTTCCTACTTTCTAAAATTGCTTTACATCCGTGAGGTTCCCGCGTAGGGTAAAATCGGGGTTCACCCCGCAATTTACCAATGGCATTCGTTCATTTGTAGTCAGAATACCTTTCGCTAACGGTAAAGGAAAACATCGGGAAACTTAATCGACCGAGGTGTTGACGACCTCATCTCATCGGTTGGAATTGCCGATTCGTGGTGGGCACGAGTAGTGATTAAGCACTCTCGAGACAAAAACAGAAACATCTGCGTGGGAATACGAATAACAGATGGCGAAGAGCTTTGGGCGAAATAAGCTTTCTCAGTTTTTGTTTTACTCGAAATCTTATAACGCTTTACTTTACAGACTTCGAAAAATAGTTAATGCAGAAAAAAATAATTGAAAATTTAAAAATAACAGAATGAAAAGTAAAAAATATTTTTAAACCGTGAATGATTTATGAATAATGTATTAGTCCAGTCCATCCATCTGTAATATTATGAATTTTTATGCACAATAAAGTTTTCTCTATCTCGATCTATCTATCTATTAAAGAAGTGAAGTGAAACTCAACATAAATGAGAGAGTATGAGCTTAATTACCACACGAGTCCATCGCGAATTGGCAATTTCAAGCGCTGAGGCATGTGAACACCTCAGACACTCAGGTTTCCTTACGATGTTTCCCTTCACAATTAGCAAATGATTATATGTTCTTTTTGTAGCACTAACCCGTGCTGAGGATACGAAATGGAATGGTATTGCATATTTTCAATACAACTTAATATACAATTTTAATTTTCAGTTAAGTGGCTGACATATAAGCCTCAGAAATCGCTATCTGTGAAGATTCGAATGAAAGATAAAATAAAACAACAGCGCGAGCCGCTAAATTTGTGTGAGAAATTTGAAAAACTAATTTATCAAAAAGCTAGTATATTCAAAATAGTTTATTTGTATTTTGGGTTGATTTTGACTAAGTATAACATTTTTCGGAGACTGCTAGAAACTTGTTTAAGTAATGGTCTGTTTTATATTATATCTGTACTTCAATATAATCGTGAATTTGTAATTTTTTTAAAAAATCTTGGGCCTGGAAAATTATCATCATCTCACAAAATTTCACCTCGCTTAGACAGTATTTCCGTCTATATTTTGGGAGCGAGAGGAAAATAGTTATTGAATCCCTTTCTTAAATTAACCGTGCTATATTAAAACTAAACCTTTTAATGCGAGCGGCCTTATAAAAAGTCGATCATATTAAAACACTCTTAAGACGGAGTTACAGCCGGTTTACAACTGGAATTCGTCTCATAAGCCGACTTTAACAACATCTTTAGAGTGTTTTAGTGGGACCTTAAGGATCCGAATTAAAGTAGGTAACGGTTCACGATACCATTTTAAGAAAACCCCACCATAACTTTAGAACTTCGGATAAAATGAGAGCAATTTTCGAGTTTTCCACAATTTAGACCCCAATGAGGCGGCAGATTGTAATCAGGTTGAATGGACAGAAAAAGGCAGGGGTTTCTTTTAAACTTCATTGTTTACGCTAAGTCGTTTTTGGGGAAAAAGAGTTTAATTTGCTGCCTGAGGGAGTTTCTTTGGACGATCAGCTTTATGCTTAAGTTTATTACGAAAACATTTTTATACCACCCCACTCAGAAAGTGTCTCATTGCTCGTTCATAAACGGGTTACAAAGTTCGTCATTTCTCCCTTATGAAGGCAGGATAAGTCATATGGAATTTCATTCCTGCCCTCCGTATCACGGCAGGAATGTTATAAAAAAATCTATTTCAGCCCTGCCCTGCAAAATATAATAAAATACAAACGTCAAATCTCAAAAATGTTTTATGTCAAATAATTAGAAAAAAGTGGTGAGACATTTTTTATGCTCGATTTTCAATGAAAGAAGGCTGGCAACCTTTTTCTGCAATACGAAAAAAAAACAAGTACGGAAATTTGTTTTGTTTCGTTAAATTTTGTTTTTTACTAAGTTGATAATTTAACAGTAGGTACGCTTTTAATTATTTTAAATAATTTTATTTTCGTCGTAGGTGTAGTATAAAGCACTATGTATCACTCGGTAGAAAGTTCTATCGTTTTCTCCCGTCGGTGTACAATGTACTATTTCATATCCCCTGCCTACTGGCAGGAAGCCATGAAAAACCACTTGCTGAAATGAAAGAAATGGTAAAAACTGAAGTACTCGAGTACCATAGGAACCTACTTAAAATTACCAAGCCCTCTTGTGACCAGTATGGCCAAGTATGTGTAAAATAGAATGGTACACCAGAAATAGATTAGATTAGTTATTTAAAACCGGCCAAGTGCGAGTCGGACTCGTCCACAAAGGGTTCCGTACCATTATCTATACGACATTACATAAAGATCGAATATGAGAACAGCGCCATCTAAAACCCACAAGAAGCGTTTAACATTGACATTTAACGACATGACATCAGCGCTGTGAAGGTTACATAGATGGCCCCTGTCTTTAGACAACGTTTGTTGCATAGGAGCCCCCCTTAAATATTTATTTTATTCTGTTTTAGTATTTTTTGTTACGCGTTGGCGAAGCTAAACAGGCAAAAACAATGTCTCAGGCAATGCAGTGGTCCTTTCACCCATCTAGTGTGAGTAAAGTTGCCACTGGACGCTGTATAAATAATCTCATTACCTAGATGCAAAGGCCTAAGTTTTTTTATATACTTATAATCTTTCTGTATGGAAGCAACTTTTTAAAGCATGTGCACCAAAGCACAATCGAATCTGAGACAGAGACAAACTCATCGCGACACAAAAGAGACTTCGATCAGCAGAAAAGAGTACTTCGATTATTCAAGAATTTAAATAAAACTGAAAAGATCGATTTATCTTTGTCAACCCTAGAGAGCAGACGTCGTGAAATCTCCACTTAATTTAATGTTACGGTATACAGTACATTTCCAGATACAACTCTTATACTGTACAATGGCTTCAAAAAGTACATGTATGACATAATTTTCCTGTATTCTACTTCCCCATATTTAAAAAAGATAAATTAATAAGCGGTTACGAAGCGGTGTTAGTGCAGCGGTAAAACGCCGGCCTTACTTTCGGGAGGTTGTGGGTTCGAATCCCAGCATGTATGACTTGATTTTATGAGTGATGTACCCTCACATTTGTGACGTTGTAGTAGCAATACCAGTCGCTAACCGTGATGGAAAACATAGTGAGGAAACCTGCGTGTTTATCGTGTTCACATACCTCAGTGTTTGAAATTTCTAATCCCCGATGGGCTCGCGTGGTAATTAAGCCCATACCATCTCTCTCTCTCCTCTCTCTGAGAGAACGCCGCAGTGGGACGTATATAGATAAAAAAAAAATAGTGACATATTTAGCGTTACATAGCGAGTTTAATTAAAAGTTACAGACTATCTAGAGCCAAGATAAGTAATTCCATTATGATCTTATTATCAAGGGGCCAATTTTTTACACACAAAAATGTATTAATATAAATATAATATTGTTCAGCTTGCTACTAAAAAAGCTATGCTGCCTGTTGTTTCTTCGATGGACCTAACAAAAATGAGACGTGGCAGTGCGGGGTCACACGCATCACATATACGTTGGGCTTATCGCAAACGGGCGACCGACTACAGCCACAGGTAGCCAACGATAAGCAGTTAACACGCTTTTACATACAGTTCAAACTCGCCGCATACATTTGGCCGGTGGCGGCCACTCTCTATAGCAGTGTCCGCGACTCGCCTCTTGTGGTCGTTACGGACCACACAAGGCTGGGCACCGGCTACTGTCGTCCTGCTTCACCCTGTGCACAGTTAAAGTCCTAGGCATCGCATGCGTCACCAGAGAGTACGAGCACTCAATGGATATTGATACTTTTATATCGAAGATCCGATCATGTCCTGCTATTTGCTGATTTACATTCTGATGTGTCGCAGTCCATTGTAAGACTGGGAAGTAGAGCGGGTTATAAAATGTGCCGGCTTCCTAACACCGGTGGCTGTCGCTTGCTTCTGATACACAAAAGTGGCAGTAGCGTTTGCACCCAGCCTTAGGGGGATGTTTAGCAATGGACGAATTTTGAAAAATTAGATTGGAATATGTTTAAAGAGGAACAGTGAAAAGTGTTAAAAAGCAAAACCTTTTAAAAACAGCTTTAGTTCCAAAGACTTACATGACTGACTATACACATCACTCTGGCTGTCGGGGAGTCCTAATCGTTTCCTCATTTGAAATTGCTGCTCTGACAAAGAAAGAAAGTAGAATTTGATACAATTTTGCTTCCACCAGACTCGACTGTATTTCACGAGAAAGAGGAGATAATTTTTTTATTAAATTCATAGTGTTAATAACTGGCTTGATATTTAATGTACCTGCATTTTTTTTAATATAAATATGCCTATATATGTCCACAGCGCGGTGGTAGCGGAGCGGTAGAACGCCGGCTTCTCATTCGGGAGCTCTTGGGTTCAAATCCTGACGTTAAACAATGACTTTGTTTTTTAACTTACGTGCGTTTGTAAAGTTATAGTAGCAATAACACTCGCTAACTGTGATAGAAAACATCGTGAGGAAACCTGAATGTCTGATATTTTCGCATACCTCATCGCTTGGAATTGCCAATCCGCGGTGCCCACTGCGTGGTAATCAAGCTCATACTCTCTCTCTCTCTCTCTCTCTCTCTCTCTCTCTCTCTCTCTGAGAGAAAGCCCGTGCCCTGCAGTAGGACCTATATAGGCTACATAAAATATATACATAGCCCTATTCCTTTTCACTTTACCTTTGTACTTGTTTATGTTACTTGTTTTGCCTTTTTTCTTCCAAGGCCTGTACCCTACCGTGGGGCGTACAATAATTGTACAATTGTACAATTGTGGCGTGCAATTCGAAATGCGGAAGAAATCCTGTTTTTGACTATTTTCAACAAGATGTTACAGCTGATAAAATCAATTAAAAAATAACCAGGCTGGGCCGAAGCGTGCTCAAAGCCGCGCGTCTACCAAAGCTTAAAGATCCACCCCTAACATAGTCACGGATGAACCTATTATTTTCTTTAATAGAATCATGTCTCGGTTTCCGTGAAAGAATTAACAGCGTTACAGAACCTTTGCAAAATATTTTCATATTTGTAGCTGGGAAGCGTAGCGTGAATTCCGAGCAAAAATTCAAGAATCCTCGTCCCATCCCTCGGTATGATATTAAAGGGGAGTTTCGGTCAAAGTTGCACCGTCTCGGGTGTTAGCGCAATCTCGAGACCGTTCCATGCACGTGACTCGGCACTTGTTAACTTGCATTAACTTAGAGATTTATGGTCCTCTTACTGCGGGGCCGACTAAACGCTGGTGCCGGGCCATTTTTTGACTACTGTCTCGAATGAACTTTAACCGAGTTGACGTACACGTTCTCTTTGTATTGAAGACACGTCTGGGCGTATTCCATGTTAGTGATGTCTTTGCCTGGTTACCACAGTAATGAGTATCCTAGTTCAGGATAGGGGGCGCTACTGCATAACTATTCCGGTGTATTGACTTGAACGATTTAACCTACTCCGAACTGTCAAAATGATGCATATTTTGACACTTCGAATACGTTAAAATGGATAACTCAAGACGGTAGACAATTACAGACTTGTAGGGCTGAACAGGTGACTGCGTTGTGTGAAAGTTATAATTAAGAACATATTATACTATTGTTATATGACTATTATGACTATTGTTATTAATGTGTAACAAATCTAGGAACATACTTCGGTTTGAAACTTTACGGGTGTATGCAATCCGCATGACAATACAATAATTTGGCATCATCTAGCTGTTCAGATCAACAGAGAGCCCGTGGATGGAAATGGCGAGAGACCGCGAAAGACGGCGTAATGAGGAAAAGGCCTATACCCAGCAGTGGGCAGAGGTGGACCGATGATGAATTGATCTAGCTTATGGCACAATGGAGCCAAGAGTGGATAGTGGAATCTTTCATCAGGTTAGCCAATAAATACGGGCGGTATGGTGTGAAGTCCTTAGAGGCTTAACAAAGTAATTACACCGGGCGCTGGTTATAATCAATATAAAATTTTCGTTGCGGTTTCCACTTAATTCTCACTGTATTGGTAATAACTTGATAACTGATGTTTTGCGGTGGCCTGACACCCATTCATGTATTCTATTTTGTAGTGTATGAAGAATGAATGAGAGTATAAGCTGGAGGTTTACATACTATTAAATACTTACGGAAAAGTATGAAAAGTATAAATGTGAAGTTTCTTTGTTAACTTCTTCTCCGCATAATCTATTAATTGTGAAACTAACAGCTTTTACGTTCATTGAGTAAACATTTTGTTTTTATAGTGAATAAAAATTTTGACTTTGATAAGACTCCAAAAGCACAGACACCATACAAAAAGCTTAAAATAAAACAAAATGAAACTTTATAAAAACTAAAACAAACACGCTTTCTTTAGCAATGCACAAAAAGTAGAAAATCGCTAACTTACCCAATTCTTAATGATCATAGGCTAAAAAGCTGATAAGGCAAAAAAAATATGACAGCTTTTTAATATTTTATAATTAGGTTTGTGGATGAGCTTTTAGTTTAATTAGACAAAGCGCCCGCGATTCAGTCGACACGTCGTCCTTTGACTGCGTGCACTTTACTCATTCAAGTTACGTGTGACAAAAATGATAAGGTAAGTGTGCTGTCAACCGATTTACCTACTGGAAGAAATTGCTTTCAGCAAGAAGGCCGCCCGTTGTACCTACTGTGCAATTTTTTATGTCATGTGCTCTGGTGTACAATAAATAATACCTATTCTTATCTTATCTTTCGTATCTATGTCTGGAGCGGAACACTGTCTTCTCTAAAATAGTCCTCCGAAATTAAGGCCTAGCCTAGCATATTGCAAGGATAATTTCGCATATATTTTGGTCTAGCAGGTATTTTAAAGGGTGGCGGCTGCCGACGAGTTGTTGAAATAAACTAATCTTGTGCCTGGTGCATGCAGTGTGCGTTACCTACGTACTGTCGACACCAAATCAATCCATACACAGGTGCACTCTACTCGTTATCGTGTGGCGCCGGATTAAGAATAGCGTCACTCCATTTCCTTCCGTGGATGTCGTAAAAGGCGACTAATAAAATCAATTACCAGGAGACGGGCAGCAGCGTCTTCCTGAGATTCCAACAGCATACTGCGATCGCCAACCCGCCTGCCTAGCGTGGCGATTATGGCAAAACCCTCATGGTTATGAAAACCACGAAGGTGGCCTATGTCCAGCTGTGGGCGTGAAATGGCTGATGATGATGATGACTCTATATGTTATTTTTAGTACTATGTTGCCGTTTTTATCATTTTTAAATTCTCACTTAATATTATCAACGAATCCTTTTCAAACTCAAAACGTAAACGGCAAATCATCTTTCTTGACACCATAACTAGATTTAATTACAATTCATCGATTTGCGATACAAACTCACGCCTGTATCCCAGTTGCATACACGTACGCCGCACGATTTGCCATTCATCGCAATATTCAGAAAAAGGCCAATGCCGGTCACAAGACGCCTGAAGTTCAGTTTACGTAAATCTATCGCATAGAACCTCTAGGCAATTCCGGTCAAGTTGGCTTTGTTCCTGTGTTGGGCCAAACTTTGCAACAAAAATGTACCAACAATTCTACGCGGAAACACGAGTTCGTTCTTGGAAATGGACTGTCAGTCTATCACGCGCAGGGAGCGCAGGGCTGAAGATGAATTGATAGCGCGCTACAGCTAGAAGAACAAATATTCACGTATCCAGAATAATCTACTGAGGAATACCTATTCTGTACAATGCACTACAGAGGTTGAGCTGAGCTTTGTTCACGCTTAGGCTTATTATTAATTGTACCTACTATATGTTTTGATACCTCTGTGAGAAGGAAATAAACGAAATTACTTACTAACTTACTTACTTACGTATTAACGAAAACGTGAATTTCTCTAGATGTAATTATATTGATTAAATAATAATTTTGTTTAGCAAAAACTTAGCACATGGTATCCAGCATGAATTTTGGGTGGTTTAAATCATATAATATATCAAATCAAAATTAACGTGCCTTAACAATATCTCGACACAAACTCGAATCTGTGAGACCCATTAGTAGCCAGCCAGAGCGGCGCGTGCTCGCTGCAGATCTGCGGGTCATTATTCTGACCGACGAAGACGCTGTATTAATTGATCGAGAATTTTTTATACTAGATTACCGACTCAATTTTTGCCTCTATGTTTAAAGATAACTTCTAAATAGGTGCCTCTATGTTTAAAGATAACTTCTAAATAGGTGGCGCTATTATTCCTATTTACATAACCGCGGCTTTCAAACCACCCAGATTTAAGCATGTATATCCATTGTGTTGTATATGTACATCAGCTGTGGAAATCACCAGACCATGCATGATAATAGATACAGTTATCTCTCCGTCTCTTTCTCTGCGAAAAGATAAGTACCATACAGTGGAAAGTTAGTAGGCCTTTAGGACCGTCATAATAAAGCTATCTCTCCCCTGATTCGAAACGAATCAGCAACTTGACAGCGAAATCAAGAGCAATCTCAGGTGCAAGGCGTGGAGCATACAGGAAGGACGTGGAACGAGGGCGCGGAGAAGACGCGACACGTCGTATAGAGCTCGCTTCCTCACCCCATCTTATCCGTGTGGGCTATATCCCATCGCATCGCATCAGTACAGTTTGTGTGAAACTAAATTGAAAGTACGCCGCGTCTTTTCCGTGCCTTCGTCCCATGTCCTTCCTATTTGCTTAAGTGTTTTAGTTGATTGACCCCTGATTTCTCGTACAGTAAGTCTGTTAATCTACTACTGTTAACAGTTGTCAGTTGGCCATAAGTATAGTGTACGAGAAACCGGGGGCTGGCCTAATATTTCTAAACACAGATTGTTAACCACTACTACTCTCAGTTTAAATTTCTGGGCGCTCAGGATTTATTATCCCTAATGTGTGCATTTTTACTAAGACGCTTTTCACATGTTTAATATGAGATAAGGGACTTAACTATAACAAAACCGGCCAAGTGTGAGTCGGACTCACGCACGAAGGGTTCCGTAACATTATCTATACAACTTTAGACGCAGAGATCGAAAAAAACGGCAAAAATACTTTTTTTGTGTGGGAGCCCCACTTAAATATTTATTTTATTTTAATTATTTATTTTTGAAGCGAATATATAATTAAATCCGTCGATAGATGGCAGTCGTTAAGCCAAGTCAGAGGCCTTAGGGCGGCTTGACAACTTCTGACAGTAGACGAGCCACTAGTCTACAAGCCTCCACCAATCCGGACTTGGCCCCCGTGGTGGAGTATGGCCTATACCTTCCTCAGGGAAGAGACCCGTGCCCCTCGGTGGGGACATAATGGGTTGATGATGATGATGATGATGATGATATAATTAAATATTCATTGAATATTTCAAACGTCTACTTGCTGCCCTTATTAATATCGGGCAAAAAAAAATACGTGTGTTGTATGGGACCCCACCTTAAATATTCATTGTATTCTGTTTTTAGCATTTTTTTGTTATAGCCGCAACAGAAATGCATCATCTGTAAAAATTTCAACTGCCTATGCTATGAACCGCTCATGAGATACAGCCTGGTGACAGACAACCAGACAGACAGATAGACAGTGAAATCTTAGTAATAGGGACCCGTTTGGCACCCTTCGTTACAGAACCCTAAAAACTGCAGCCAGTTGCTTGTATTTTAGACACCGTTAAATGTATGGTTCCCCAAAGAATTCCGACAACAACTCGGAGAATTATAAATCTCCTGTTTCTTCGGAAGTAGTTTTCGCAAAGTGACTGCGCCAATGCTTTTGGAACTATATTTTAAGTTAGGTACGCCGGGAATGAGCATTTAAGCGCTAGTTAAATAGAACTGCTCGGCATGAAGGTTTTCTTTCCTTCTCATTAAAAGTTGGAAGTTATCCACCGCACTTAGCACAGCACAATGGCAACTGGCGTTTAGTTTATTAAGTAGCACAAATGATAATCTCAAATATTGCCAGTAGATGTAAATATTTCGATAGATGTTCAACGAAATACTAAGTTTCACATTTTGTGAAGCTAGAAACTACGAGGTGACTTTGTATTCGTTAGCAAAATTTTAAGGGAGCATTCTGACCTTGATTTAGATCCCGATGGCCCTAGGTTTAACGACTAAACAATTTTTTTATGTACCAAATATTACTTCCCACTTTGTGAATTTGTAGTAGCAATACTATGTCAGAAGACCCTGCAGTAGTTTCTCCATGTCACATATTAGATAACGCATTTTTTATGTAATTAATTAATTTGGATGTGGAACACTCGCATGCGTGCGCTTATGCAATAATTAACATTTACCAATAATAGTATTTAGTAGCCTACTAAGAAACTTTCTTTTCTATTTTTCTGGTATTCTGACAGATGACCTCATCCAAGTGGCAGGAAGACGCTGGATCGGTCCAACCGGTCTTTTTGGAATTTCATGGAGGAGACCTATGTCCAGCAGTGGACATCTTGTGGCTGAATGATGATGATGATGATAATTCTGTATTAAGACCTGATAAACGCGCGGGACCCATTAAGACACAGGTTCAATTATACAATTATAAATATACTTGCTGTATCATTACTGGAATGAATAAATATTTTTGTATGACATGATGTCATAGTTGTCACCGCAATCGGAAGATCTCTACTATAGTATTGCCCTTTTATATATTTAATCGGTCGTTATACCACTACCTTGAAATCGTTGATATTATTGTTTATCAAAACGAAAAGAACATCCACTTAAAATATTGCCAGCGATTTAAAATTCACCCTGCAGATTAAACTAAACAACTAGATTGAACAACACACAAGGAACATTTTACACCGCACGAAACTCTAAAACTAATGAACTAACCTATCGGCACAAAGAGGTCGTTCGCGCTTATAGAGCAACTTAAAATCACCTCTTCGCTTTAAAACATCAACAAATCTCCAGATAATAGCCCTACAAAGTATATCGGGTGTAAAGCGAGTGCAGGTCGTTAATAACAGAGCTGGATTCTCCCGACGGCGTCAGCCGTTTTCACATTGAGCCGAATCGACTCCGATATCACATTTACGAACTTATTAACTAAGTGGCACAAGCTGACAACTGTTTTATGTGACGTCAGCTAGACTTTTTCTTGTGGCGTGTGTTAAGAGTATTGTGTTTTAAAAACCTATTTAGAGGCAAAAAATTCCACCCATGCCCGAGCTTGCACCCGTGACCTCTGGCTAGTGTTCTGTGGGCTAACCGTGCCAGCACTCTCCCAACTGAGCTAATGGGTAAGTGCAGGCGTCAGCGAAATTTCGAGTCTCTTTACAAACTTCTCTGTATTACGTACAGGTAGCGATATCTGGCCGAAGTAATTTACATCACTTGCAGCCTCGAGTAACCCACTTTGCAGTTAGGTTTTTACATCGGAATGATATCGCTGTACCGACATGATTATATATTCTTTTTGTTGCACTAACCCGTGCTGAGGACAATTTTAAAAACATATTTAGAGGCTAGAAATACCACCCATGCCGGGACTTGAACCCGCGACCTCTGGCTAACCGTGCCAGCGCTCTCCCAACTGAGCTAATGGGCAAGTGCCGGCATCAGCGAAATTTCGAGCCCCTTTACAAACTTCCCTGTATTACGTACTAGGCAGCGATACTCGTATCTGGCCGAAGTAATTTACATCACTTGTCCTCAGCACGGTTTAGTGCAACAAAAAGAATATATAGTATTATGTTTGTCAGGAAAAACATCAGTAACTTTTGCCAAGTAGGTACACGAAAACAACAAACTTTCATTTCTAATATTTAGGTTGGCAAAAGCTAATACATACTTTATGGGGTATCACTTGTAAACGGCTCTAAAATAAAATCCCTGAAGATAAAACTCGTACTTACCCGCGATGCAGATCAAGATGGAAATCTTACTGTACTATATAACATTCAACGAATATTCAAAATGTCATTCGAGATTTAAGAATAAAAAGCAAAATCGGTAAACTATGTTAACTCAGGACCACTTCTTCCGCTTTTTCCTCAAAAACGTAAATAAAAAATCCCCAGTCTGTGTTTGTTTTAATTGTTGCAATGTGGTATTACTTTGTTAGTTTCTTCTCCTTGTAACTAGTGAATTCTGGAGAACTAACGAATTTATTGTGTTTTTGTTTTTAGTATATTTTTTTTATTGAATTGACTTGTATATGTCTCCTAGTGGGGCCCACACAGAGGTAAGCGGAAAAAGAAATACCAGTTATCGTAGCGGTATTGACTATAGTAAATGCCATTCGCCGGCGTTGCTTGTGCCAATTAATTACAGCACGGGGCCGTTGCACCGTTCAAAGAATATGATGACATCGCGTCGTTGAGGGTGCACCGGGCAGAAATTCAGCCAGGAAAAGAGTGTTGCTAAAGTAGAGGGCGGCGTATGTATGTATGATCAGTGTTGCCAGATGAGGCGATATAGCGCAATCGGGCTGCGTTGACAGATGAAATGAAATTTGCTATCGGCTATCAGAAAGCCTACTGGGATAACCCTAAATTTTAAAAGGATTCTTTGTGGAGATCCTGTAACTGACAACGGTTTGTATGATGTTTCCTTGTGACCGACTAGAGGCCAACCGCTTAATCAATTTTGACAAATGAGATGTCAAATGAAATATACTGATAGCGCGAATGCACTAGCTTTATAAAGACACAAAGACACGGTCGGATCCTATGACGTCACAATAGGAATCTTGACCGGGGGTGGCGCCGGGCGGGTTTTGAAACCGCCTAAATTTAAACTTCTGTAACTTTGTCATTTCGTGATGGATTTGAGTCATCAAAGTAGTCAAAGTAGTATTGCTTAAATTTTTGTACTCCATCAGCCCTAGTACTTGAAAGTGCAATATTTTGATGTCTGAATAAGAATAAGAATTACTTTATTTTATAGCCACATACAAAAGTGTTTAAATAAACTTAAAGTACTACGAGTTTACAGACGGCTTGAATGAATGATGCACACTGAGGAGGTAAATGACATCATGAATACTGATGAATACCGTTTAAATACTGAGTAAATCCTCCGTCCGTCTGAGAGTAAATACTATCAGGGGGAGTTGAAAATATTTAATATGCAGCTTACCATTTTGCATTTAAAATTTTCCATCATGCAAGTTGAAGACAGTGCAGAGAAAAATTAAATTCCACGTGCCACAGGCCTGCCATTTACATTTCAACAGCGCGTTCACGTGCAATATTTTAATTATTTATTTAGTAGTAGCCACTAAAAGCGAGCGCAGCCTTTCCACTAAAATTCAACTTGTTTTTATTAATAAGCACATTTTAACATCGCAACTTCGCGAGTGAAGCTACGGTATCACAATATAAATAGTAAATTGTACGTCTCACTGCAGGGCATAGGCGTTCTCAGAGAGACAGTATGGACTTAATTACCACGCGTGCCCACCGCGGACAGGCAATTTCAACCGCTGAGGTATGTGAACACCTCAGACACTTAGGTTACTTCACAATTTTCCTTCATTTTTCTTCACAAATGTTCGTAACTTAGAAAACAAAGTCATTGGTACATGCTGGTATTCGAACCCACGACCTCCCGAATGTGAGGCCGGCGTTCTACCGCTGCGCTACCACCGTTATCAAATTATTGCTCTTGGTCATGTCATGAGTAAACATTTAAAAAATTAAACTCATCTCGATATTTTTTATCTCCATTATCCTGTCTGTCTTCGGTGAAACAAACCTTTTTAATCTTATTCCTCGTCCTTACTCTCTTGAACGAGTCTTATAAGCTTGAACTTTTTTCAACTTTGAGGGACTGTACGCCTTAAAGAGATGCTTTTCAGAAGCTCTTGAAGTAAAACTGCATATAAGTAAGGTATAATTTTAAGATTAATAAAAAGTTCTTGCTAAAACGCTGATAAATGCGTTCACAGATTCATTAATTACTTGCACAGATTAGAAAGAAAAAAAGACAAGTCTTGTTACCTGTATGTAGATATGTCAAAAAAAGGTTTTCTTGCTGCAACGACAACAATGGTCAAGTCTGCGATAATTTTTTTTTAAATACAAGGATATATATTTTTTTTAAATGTAGCTCGTTTTTGTCAACAAAATGTAGATTTACGAATAGATCTTCGATTGCAGGAAACAAAATCAGAAAATAAACGACCACCAGAAAGTTCATTTGACACAACAAGGTTTTTTTTTTGACAATATAATCCGTCAGAGATATAAACTTCTCGGACATTTATTTGCAACTTTTGGTTGTGGAGGGCTTATAGCGGAACTGAAGTGGAGATTTTTTAAGACCTGTCTTAAGATCGCCATAGATTTAACTGAGGACTGCTTTAGTCGGATCGTTTTTTTTTTTAAATAAGACCGTTAGTTTTTTACATGGAATTCAACTTAACCGCTCAATCCTGAGAGAAAACGGATCTTGACAGACGAACAGCCCACGAAATGATCTGTTTTCCTTTTGTACACGCTGAGGTAGGGAACCCTAAAAATATATTTATCTTTGTAATTTGTTCGCGGACATAAATCTTGGCGGCCTCATTTACTGTTTTAATTGAAAAAAGTCGACGCTCATAATCCGGGCAGCTGCATTGCAGACCCGTTGATTGCAAGAACTTGTGGGGCGAGAATGGAGAACTTGCAAAATAAAATAACAAGTTCTGGTTGATTTACAAGTTTTTTTATTATTAGAGTAAACATGATATTTCCCATTTTTGAGACTCACAGGTCCGAAAAAAATATTTAAGTATGGCTTTATTTTTTTCTGTGTTTTCTATGGTATAAAATGAACAGCTATTTAAACAGCAATAAATACAAGAGATTCTTAAATCGAGCATGCTTTTGAAACAGTCCATGCGTCTGTTCTATCTGAGAGATATCAAAGAAAACGAACGGACGTGTGAGAACTTGTGAAAATGAATGATAACTGTAGTATTTTCTAAGGTTAACAGGAGCAGTAGACGTAATAAAAACTGAATCTCCGTAAATATCCGTGCAAATTCAGTTTTTAAGTGAATGTCATTTCCTGCAAAAATGCTTTCAGTAGACACTTTAGATGAAACGTTTAAAAATTTGAAGTAGAACATACTTATAGAAAATCTTACCAAGTCATGGATGCAACGTTCGGTTTCTGCGGTTTTTTTTTTCCTTTGACATTGTAGCTAAAGCTTGAAGGGTTACAGTCTTTTTTAAAAAACACCATTCCTTAAAACAATGCTCAAATACCAATTAAATGATCTTTCCCTTGAAGCAAGAATATTTAAATTGCATTTGAGGAGTGTTTTAAAAATCTTGATTTTATAGATGAGACTATTAGCTTCAGTGATAATAACATTTTCGGCTCTTTTCAGCAAGGTCTTTTTACAGAATGTATAAATCACTGGAATGAATTGATTCTACATTACTAGTACATATGCAATGAACAAAACTTGTATAATAGTAAAAGTAAGTAAGTAAAGTAAAGTAAAAAACTGTTTATTTGACCAAAAAACATACACTCTTAATAATATTAAGTTATACAATAAAAATGTGACAGTCTCTGGCCTAATATGGTCTGAACAAAAAAAATCCACTAATACAAAAACTGTGTAAGAATATTGGGTCATACCATAGTAAGAATATCACTCCAATCTAAGTTTGATGCAAGTTCCCTATTATAACTGTAATGCCATGAAAATGACAATACGGCACCGTGAATTGTTAAAGCATGGTACGGGTTGTTGCAGAAATGTTCAATAGGGGTACCTAATTCTGCTCAGCAGTACAACCACGGTGCGTTGAGATAGCAAAAAAAAAAAAAAGTGACTATTAGCTTTAGTTTTATCAATCAATTATTTTAATTAATTTAATTTACTTGAGTATAGGTTACACATATTTTACAATATAATTAAAGAAATACTATGCTCTACCCACATGGGTGTGTAAATATTTTATCTAATATTTAAGGAAAAAACCTACTCTTCTTGCAAAGTAAATTAGATTAGTATTTGCTTTTATCAATCGACAGCACATCAACCTTTACATTTGAGTTTCAAAGTCGCCCCTGACCTGACTGAATGGAGTTCATGGATGTAAAAGATGATAATAATATTAGGGGTTAAAGTATGAAATTGCCGTTTTATTGCAATAGGTTCTTTGAATTGACATAGAATCTTCATGGTTTGAGGTTTTCGAATGAAACTTTTTTCAAATGGTTTCTATGATGTTCTTTTTTTAAAAATGTGAAACATTAGAATATCGACTTTCAATTGTTTTTGTTATTCAATTTAGACCAGAAAGATGGATACTGCGAAAATTCGAGTGATTATGAGGCACCCATTTTTCGTATTTTTTTATTTTATTTATTTAAGTTTAAACCAAAATCGCACGGTGCGTTCATTAGTAGACCCCTCTCCAAACGCAGCATTGATATTGCGGGCTGTTTCGGCCGCGTTAGTTCCGCGTCGGAACTCGTATTCAAAAATCACTCGAATTTTCGCAGTATCCATCTTTCTTGTCTAAATTGAATAACAAAAACAATTGAAAGTCGATATTCAAATGTTTAAAATTTTTTAAAAAAAGAACATCATAGAAACCATTTGAAAAAAGTTTCATTCGAAAACCTCAAACCATGAAGATTCTATGTCAATTCAAAGAACCTATTGCAATAAAACGGCAATTTCATACTTTAACCCCTATTATGCTGTCGACATCACTGTACTATTTCAGAATGGGCTCTATAGTAATGTTTGTAATTATGAGTAGACCCACGCCAGTATTCGCGATTCAGTGTCGCCGACCGATTGGAGCCGTATATATCCGATTTCAAAACGACCATTACTTATAAAGCTGCTGTTACGTGGAGCAAGCTGTCTCTCTCGCACAAATTAATGTTTTTTTGTATAATGATATGAGTTAACTTTGATAAATTTGGTCTGAGGGTTTGATGGATAATTAAATTGCAGATATTCAAGGCATATTAGTCTTATGCTGTACTAAGTTTTTCATTGGGAAAATTTGATTCCAAAATTAGTAGTTTCGAAAACAACTTTTCTTTATTAAAAACTACGTATCGGAAAACACAAATATGTTTAAAATGTCCGTAATTTAGTAATAATAATGGATCAAACCAATTTATTCGCTCGTAGCCCCGGCTGCCTGAGTGATCTTAAACGATCACGAAGGTTAAGCAACACAGGGCGCGTTCAGTGCATGGATGGGTCGCCATCTATGCCTAACGCTACTGGCATTTTTCCGAGCGGTTCCGTGCTTCGCAAGGCACGTTAAGCTGTTGGTGCCGGCTGCCGTCGATAGATGGCAGTCGTTAAGCCAAGTCAGAGGCCTTAGGGCGGCTTGACAACTTCTGACAGTAGACGAGCCACTAGTCTACAAGCCTCCACCAATCCGGACTTGGCCCCCGTGGTGGAGTATGGCCTATACCTTCCTCAGGGAAGAGACCCGTGCCCCTCGGTGGGGACATAATGGGTTGATGATGAAACCAATTTATTACAATAATTAAAATGTTTTCAATAATTAAAATTGTGCTAGCGAGATGGCATGCTTCAGGTAAAAACCGTCATAATAGAAGACCTGTTATCTAAAGCTCATGGGATATTTACCCTCTTTTAGTTTATATTGGGCTGTCTAAACTAAGACATATATTAATTACTGAATAGAATAAAAATGGCGCTAGGTCGGCTGATCAATCAAGCTCAAACGGTGATAGATTGCAGAAAGTTCATTTATTTTGGGCTAGACTTGGCGTATCACTCACATCGCATCATTAGCAGTGGTCGGAGTAGGTATATTGAATTAAGGTCACTGACATCAAACGTATATGTTAATATGGATACGCCTCCGAGTTTCCGGATTATTATGATAAAAATACCGAAACATCGAAATTATTACATGAAACTAGTTAAAAATGTATCAATACTCTCAACGCTATGCTGCTAGTGGCGTAGATGACCAGAATTAAATAGTAAAAAATGACTGGTCAAAAAAAAAAATCAAAATGTAGAACTTGTAACCGATGAGGATTAAAAATAATTATTTTTAATAAAACTGTAATAATGATTATTTGTATTAACAATAAACAATTTTGTTTGCTTACATATGGTTTTTTATTTTATTACTCTATTTACCAAATTTTTGGAAACTCCGGTACATTCCGGAAGAAATGCATGTCCATGTTATGATATCATGACGCAAGTATCTAAAATCAATATACCTACTCCGACCACTGAATTAGCCTCTGACAGTTAATAAGTTTCAGACCGTTTTCAACTGAATCCACGAAGAACATTTTTAGCTCTCTTTCAATAAGAGTGCATTGCTACGCCGCGTTTTATAAAACTGCAATTAATAGTAATAATAATAACTTCCACACTACACCCTGTGCTATGGAAACCAGGCAAGGACATAACAAACATGGAAATATACCCAGACTGAGGTCATTTGTACAAATGTACGGCGGCTCCCAGTGGGAATCGAAAGCACGACCTCTATCTTGGGAGTAAGCGCCGTAACGGCTAGTCCAACGAGGCAGCCGATTTGGCAGACGATCGCAATAATTCATAGCATAGCTTATTATGACAATTCGATGTACATTGCCGATACTAGAATTGTCATAGTATGCCATGAATGGCAGTTCTATAAAATACGACCCTGGTATTGACGCAAGCGTCGTGGTCAAAAAATGTATGTCGAATCTCGAAAATAGATAGCGAGAAAATTTACTATGTAGCTACTCGTCTGCCGCGATACAGATCTGTGTCCAACAACGAGAGAGCTGGCACGGTTAGCCAGAGGTCGCGGGTTCAAGTCCCGGCATGGGTGGAATTTTTTGCCTCTAAATAGGTTTTTTAAAATTCTGTTTTTATATTTTTTTCGAGATAATAGGTAATTTAAACGGCCATAGTCCAGTTCACTTCAACTAGCCGAGCGTCCCTCTTTACCTACCTGTTTGGGAAGAAGTAGGTCATCTAAAAATCCCGTACAACGGAAGCGGGGTAAATGGTTGGAAAAAATAGATAACACAACCCCCGAAAGAAGAAAAAGAATATCCGTAAATCTTGAGCGAAACGTTTTGAACCCGACCCCAGTGTTGCCGTTACAAAATGCTGGGGAAAAATAATCTGGGGCTTTTTAAACGTCCGCGCTGTATGCGTTGAAAAAGTAATTGTTGCAAAAACAAAAGACACGACTGCCTGCTTAGGTAATCTACGAATGCCCCGCTGGTCTACCGGTATCGCGTCGTGGGTTCGATTCTCACTGGGGGTTACCATAGCTCAGGGTATCCAAGTTTGGGTTCAGGAAGTGATTGTGTTGTGTGGAAGTTATTATTATTCATCTATGATAGTCTCTATCTAATGAATCTACAAACACAACGTACTTCTAATCAGTGATAGTTAAAAACGCAGATGTCTAACGATGATAGCACTAAAAAATTACCCCACGTTCAATTGTGGGAAGGCGAGCGCGAAATGTCAATAGTGTTACCAGTCGGAGCGAGTTCAGTATTACCCGGCAAAATATCTAAAAATAACAAAGTGCTTCTCTTAGCGCCACTTGCACTTGTTAAACCTGGAGTTACCATGGTTACCAGTACAATTTGACACTGGGTTAACCCGTTAAACCGTTGTAACCGGGTTAATGGGATGGTGCAAGTGGCGCTTAGTCTCCTGCTATTTAGTCTAAGAGCGAGATTCATCGAGCGACTTAATTCTTTCTAATACAAGTTTACTTCCAGAGAACAGAGTATCTTAGAGTTTTGACACGTTACTAAGCTCAACACGTAACCAACTACGAAAGGACGAGGTAAGCGCTTCTTTGCCACTTATTAGCACCGCTGAGTAAGGGTTCCAGTGACATTGGTTTCATTCGAAGACCAAAATAGCTGATACTCCAGGGACTAGCCAATCCAATCAAACATTTAAGCACTGGAGTCCCTGAAGACTTGGCCCAGGCTTAGCTATTCTAAGCACACAACATACACGGCAAAAATACAAGACAGAAGTTGCATGACAGGTGATTTTTGAAAATATAATTGAAAAGACTATTTTTTATTTTTGCTCTGTCGAAAAAACTTTCGTCAAATTTACTGTGATGATTGCGCTATTTATATAGCATAACAATAACTTTGGCCTTTGCATCTACGTAATGAGATTATTTATACAGCGTCCAGTGGCACCTTCACTCACACTAGACGGGTGAAGAGACCACTTTGACGCTGCAGTCTGCTGCTGCCCTAGACATTGTTTTCTAGATGGAGTAGGCTTGGACAGCACCTATACCATCCTGACAGCTTAGTCGGCCTAGCCCACGGGAAAGACAAGTCAATACGTGTAGAGTCACCCAAGTCACGGGTTTCCTCACGATGTTTTCCTTCGTTAGCGTGTAGTATTGCGTATATTTCGACACTCTCAAGGGAATCAAAGTTTATAGGGTACTTTCCGTTGACCTATAACTATGAAATTGTTACAGGGACAGTACAGGGAAAAATTTGATTCCTATTTTATTAGAAAATATTAATTATTTGGTCAGACGTTGACTGTTTTGTTCAATTTTAATACTTAGCTGAGCGTTTTAAAAAACCCTATGTACGAGATGTTATTTTGTAAAATTTCTTTTACTATCAAAAGACTTAAGAAATTTTAAAGATAATAAATACATTACATAAACATTAGTACGTATTTTCTCGTAATCTGGATTAATATTTAAGTAATTTTAAAAAATATTAAAAAACATGTAAGAGAACGTTGTCATAAAGAACGTGTACTTAAAGGTCATACACCTCAGCGCTTGCTACCTACAATAGCCCAAATATGAGGCTAAGCGGAAATCTAAAGTCTAACAGACTAGAACTAGGGCACTTCCCGACGAAGCGTCTTGCAATCGGCGATTCTTCGCGACATTGAAACATTTTTTACGAGATCTCTAGGAATTTTAATCGACGTCTTACAGCGGCAAATAGCGAAAAAATCTTCCGTCTCTTCAAATGTTTCCAAAAAACTCATCGGCATTCACAGCACGGACGCGCCAGCACATTGCAGTCCGCTTCTAATGCGGGAAGAAGGTCAATAGGTTTATTTCCACTTCACACTTGCCAGAAATGAGCTCCTTGCCCCGACTGCGGAATTAGAACTGAAATGGCGAACAAGATGTCTTTGACTAGGCAGCTGTGGCCACAGATTTTTAGGTTGGATTCCAATTTTATAAACTTGCAGCAAGTTTGAATCAAACCTCCTAGTTTCCCCTTGCCAAACTTTGTGTTATTTCATGCCGTTTATAAACTTGCAACAAGTTTATAAACTTACAGCTAGTTTGCATCAAACTTCCTACTTTATTGCTCGTCAATCTTTGTGCTATTTAATGCAGTTTATAAACTTGCTGCAAGTTTGAATCCTAGTTTCCCCTCCGCAATCTTTATGAAATCAATCAATCAATCTTTATCTGGGTAGAAATTATTGACTTAAAGAAAAATAATGAGAGGTTCTCATAAAGATACGCATATATTTATACATAAGAAATAGTAATGTCAACAGGCATTTTTTTAAATTCTATAGAAGTTAATATATTGATAATAATGCCTTTTTGAAATTAATAAATAACCTAAATTGAGCAAATAATTTTAAACATCTTATTGGTTTCCGTATTATCAACGGTTTGTGAAATAGAAAAGATGAATGAAATGTAAGACAAATTTTTGTAAAATTTCGGCTACAACATTGGGGCTATATTTAGCAGTGGATAAATAGTTGATTTAGTTTCGAGCAGTACCTTGAAATGGCCACTCAAGTGCAATACGAGTAACAAGGGTAAGAGAGCTTTATTAATGTGGAGCACCTTGCCACCTTGCTGAGCCGCTGGTTGTTCAGATTAAGTGGAGTGGCTGTAGACATGAGAAGAGCTCGACCAGAGAGATCTAGGTAATACAAAATATCGCCTCGCAGCATTAGAACTATCTTCAACTCACGACAAGTCTTCTCTTTGAGACTCGTAGAAGTCGGTACAACAGCTATCCTTAATAAGACGCAACATATGAGTAAAAACGGTATCGATAGAATGATTTCTCCTATTCCAACTCATACACTCGCTCGTGCTATCTCAAAACTGCGATGTGATAAATCAATCTATCAGAATCCTGCGATGTACATCATTCATTGAAAGAGGAGACAGTCAGTGTGAAAAAAAATTTGAAAGCCAGGGTTCTTTGATGTTCAGTTTATGTAAATGATTTAAGCAGGGAATTCACTAGACGCACACGCCCGCAGGCAAGTCTACAGACATGCCCGCCGGACCTCGCTACTATCTGCGCAATGTTTGCTTGTGTAGAACCATCGCAGTCAGCCTGGCAGACTTGCCCGTTGCTCGTCCGCCCGATCTCATTTTGTCTGCACGGGCACATGTCCGTACAGATATGTCCGTACGTGAATACTCATCGCGGGCCGCCTGCTCTCAGACCTGAGAGCGACAGCAACTAGTACAGACGTTTTTTTGTGGAGTAGGTATTAAAGTAATATGAGGTTTAATGAAAATAAATATGGCTTTCCTTTTTTAAACCATTCTTTGCACCAAACTCTTTTCTTTTTCCTTTCATCTGAGGGTATTTTTGTGGAACAATTAAGCGATTGCAATTAGGTATGAGTTTTCTTCGTCTCGTTCACATCGTATAAACTGATAAGTCTGTGTAGTGTATTGTGGCGACAGACATGCCCGTACAAACTTTCCGTGGGCACGTCTGTCTAGTGAATTTCCCGCTTAAAAGATAGAACGCATGTCGGAAAAGGAATTGATCTAATAGGTAAGCCAATCTTGATAAAGATACCATTTGTCCCTCCCAACTAATGTTTATCTTTGGTTGAATCATGAAGAGCGGGTTTTATCGGAACAAAACGTAAAATTTCCCTAAGGTGGGAATTTAAGAAAGAAAAAAAAAATTGCAACCTTCCTAGACAGAGAAAGGTAAATGTCGCTGCTCGTCAAGTTAATCTCACAAACACTTATTGCCCTCAGATTACCGAACCTGCGACCTCTCCTAAGGTTTGTTTTATTATTTATTAGAAAACCAACAACTTACACGAGAAGCACATTTACAAAATTGAGATGATTAAAGTCAAAGCCAATAACAGGTTCTCACTGATAATCAGAACTAGGCATATTCATACAATATATTAATTTATAAGTGCGTGTTTTAATTTAGTAGTAACACCTTTATAAATAGAAAGAGGGTACCTACATTAGCATTAATTTTATATCTGATCATTCATTAACATAGACACATAAAACACTTCAAAACAGGTACAAGGGAACGCCAATTTCTTGGCCACAACCCACTTCTAGCGCGACAATCTAGAACAGGATCTGTCCCTCTCATATAGAGTTTAATTTGCATAACCGAATGAACAACATCTGCGAGCAAGTTCTCAGTATTAGCTAGGCATTGCGTTGTTTATTTTATTTCTTTATCTTATGGCCTCCAACATTGGTCTTAAATGTGTAGGTACGTTGCATTGAATTACAGTAGTAGAATTTATTATTTAAACAACATGATATTTTGTTATCACAATATACATAATAATAAACTAAAAATTGAAAAAGAAAATAACTAATAATTTAAATAGAAAACCGAAGCCAAATCGCTGCCGTCGGCCGGTAAGGTCCGTAGAAGGCTGGCAGCATTACACTAGTTACGTTAATATTTATCAAAACTAAGATTTTTATAAACAAATTAAAATATTTGGAAAAAATTTGGTTTATTTTATTTATTTATTTATTTCTACAAGTTTTCATCTATCATTACAGGCTTAAACCTAATGCGATAGAAAAAAACAACAATTTAAAAGTATTTTCATAAATGTAGCGTAAAAAACAACATGGCAGAGGTAGACCACAGTCCCTTGCCTTTCTAAGCGAGATGGTATGCTAAATTTCGGTAGGGTAGAAAGATAAACCAGGCCATAAAGTCAGACAAGAGCCGAGTCCACCCCCGCGATGCTTGCCTGTCTGGTGTACCTACAGTCGACAGCACATCAGCTCTCACATACGTGCGTTTTGTTCAGTTGCGTGCAGTTCTAAGTACAGGACTTTTTACACGGAGAAAGGATTATACTATTTCATTGGCTTTAAATTTTAAGCGATAGCTTGTCTTTGAACAATTTTGAACGGTGTTTGCTCAAGTCTCGTCAGAAATTTAAAAAATCTGTAAAAATCCCACTCTACAAGATTCAATCAAAAATAAACACAATAATAAATTTTACAAAAAATATGTCTAAAATGTAGTATGGTCGGATTAGCAAAGGGCAAGGTTTATTGTAAATTAAATGAAGCAATTTAAATTTTTGCTTTTATTAGAAGAAAATCGTTATGGGTTATTTCAATAGCATTTTGTATTATACTTTAAAATTTTCTAAAATAAGTGTATCGTCATCGAGACCAAGTATTGTATTTTGATACGAATAAATTTATTCGAAACTTTATATTGACTAGGGACACAATGCATGTGCCCCTTTCTTCAAAGCGACAGATTGCCAAATTGTTGGCATTCAATATTTATGACCCTATTATTGTTAAGACAATAAAACAGGGACCAGTCGTGGATACAAACTGTAGAAAAAATTCTACTTGCAAACCTCTGTATTCTGAGGCTGTAAAAAAACCTAGCATAAGTAGGTTAAGCTTGACTGCTGATTTAAACTGTCAGCGCAAACAACAGAAAAGTCCCCCTTAAACAAACTTGTCTTAGCTAACCAAAATTTACAGGGTGGCTTTTCTGGTAAACTACTAGAATTAGAGTTGTTCTTAGAACAACATAGAGTGAATATACTTTGTGTCACAGAGCACTGGCTACTAGAGTCTCAAATGAATTTTGCTATACATAATTATGAAATAGCCAGTTGCTTCAATAGAAAGTCTGCATTGCACGGGGGATCCTTAATAATAGTAAATAGTAGTTTAAAATATAAAGAACGGAAAGATATTTGCAGACTTTCTGTTGAAAAAGTTATTGAGCTATCATGTGTTGAACTGGCTAAGCACATTGTAGTAAGCGTATACAGGCCCCCCGCCAGTGACTACAGTTTATTTGAATCAGTACTAGATGTCTTAAATGTAGCTTCAAGTAGTAGCAAGAACCTTATAGTCTGTGGAGATTTTAATATCGACTTGCTGGTAGATTCCACTTTAAATACTAAATTAAAACTTATTTTCAAGTCTTTTAATTTAGTTAATATTTTCTTAGAGCCCACTAGGATTACCGAAATCACAGCCACCTGTCTTGATAATGTATACTGTGACTGTGAATTTTCGCACTATTCTACAATAAATTGCTTAAAGTCAGACCACAGTGGTCAAATTGTACACTTTGAATCTGATTTTAAAAAATCAGAACAAGATATACTTTACAGGCCCATGACAACAAAAAAATTAGAATTATTTAAAACTGATTTACAAAGTAGTTTACATACCAAAAAAAATAAAACCATCAATGCTAATGCCCATTATGGAGATTTCTTTAAGGTCGTTGCAGATAGTTTTGAAAAAGTTTTTAAATTGAAAAAGCTATCATCGAAAGGAAATAAGGTGGAATTTAGTGAATGGGCCACTGCCGGCATCCGGAAAAGTAGGGACACACTTTATTCACTATATGAGAAAAAGACATACACATATGACCCTAGTTTTCTACAGTATGTTAAATTATATTCAAAATTATTTAGGGCCGTCTGCCACAAAGCTAAATGCGAGCATATAAAAGCCAAAATTCTTAAATCGTCTAATAAATCTAAAACCATTTGGAATATAATAAATAAGGAAACCGGTAAATCCAAATCAGCGGACCCCGAATTTTCGCTTAAGATAGATAATAAATTAATAACGTCAAATGAAGACGTTGCCGCGGCTTTTGAACAATTCTTTACAAATGTTCCAATTATAACTACGGCTCCTTTAGATTCATCTCCTGATCTTGCAGAAAGTATTTTGAAAGATAATGTCCCTCCCTGCGATCACGATTTTTCGTTTGATTTTATTGAAGCTCATACCGTGAATAAAGCATTTAAAAAGCTAAATCTTAAAAAAACTGAAGACCTGTGGGGTATGTCAGTAATAATAGTTAGCTCAGTAATCGATGTCCTAGCACCCCATTTGGCCAGAATCTTTAACAAATGTTTAGATGAGGGTACATTCCCTGACCTAATGAAATATAGTAGGCTCGTTCCTTTATTTAAAAGTGGCGACAGGCAAGATCCCACAAATTTCAGACCAGTCTCGGTTCTACCTGTTTTGAGTAAAATATTCGAGAAAATAGTTCTAGGTCAACTACTTACACACTTTAATAATTATCAACTTTTTCATAGTGAGCAATTCGGTTTCACGCAAGGGCGGTCTACGACGGATGCTGGTGTCACATTAGTTAAACATATATTTAGTGCATGGAAGGATCGGAAGGATGCTATAGGTGTTTTCTGTGACTTGTCGAAGGCATTTGACTGCGTAGACCATAAAACACTTCTCTTAAAATTAAAACACTACGGAGTGAATGGGAGGAGCTTAAAACTTATGAGATCATATTTAGAAGGGAGGGTTCAAAAAGCTGACATAAATAGGACTAAATCATCCGGGTCGGAGGTTAAGATGGGAGTGCCACAGGGATCTATTTTGGGGCCGTTCCTTTTCCTCGTATATGTAAATGATTTGCCGTTCATGGTTCAAAATATGTCAGAGATAGTATTGTTTGCAGATGACACGTCACTTATTTTTAAGATTAAGAGACAAGAAAATGACCTTGCGGGTACAAATAATGCTCTCTCTAAGGTACTATATTGGTTTACTTCTAATAACTTATTATTAAATTCAAAAAAGACAAAATGTATAAAATTTACACTACCAAATGTCAAAATGGTTGACAGCAATGTTATATTGGGGAATGATAAACTAGACCTTGTAGAAGAAACTGTATTTCTGGGTATCACAATTGATGCAAAGCTTCAATGGGGTCCTCATATAGGAAAATTGGCAAATAGGCTCAGTTCTGCAGCATACGCAGTTAAAAGAATCCGGGAACTAACTGATGTCGCAACTGCTAGGCTTGTTTATTTTAGTTACTTCCATAGTATTATGGCCTATGGTATACTACTGTGGGGTCGGGCAGCAGACATTAAGACCATCTTCGTCCTGCAGAAGAGAGCGATCAGATTCATATATAAGCTAGGCAATAGAGATTCGTTAAGAGATTTCTTTAAAGAAACTAACATCCTAACAGTTGCTAGTCAGTATATCTATGAAAATATTATGTATGTTAGGAAAAATATCAGTGACTTTAAAACTGTAGGTAGCCAACACAATGTAAATACTAGAAATAGACATAAACTTTCGTTCCCAAAATTTAGGCTGGCAAAGGTTAATACATCCTTTATGGGGCATTGTATACGTTTCTACAATAAGATCCCTGAGGATATAATAAGCTTGCCAGAAACGCGGTTCAAAAAATGTGTGAAGCGCACTTTGTGCCAAAAAAGCTACTATAACATTAAAGATTATTTAGATGACAATGATGTCTGGAATTAAAGCCAGTTCAATGCATGAGTTTTAGAACATTTATATAAATCCTGTAAATTAAGGACTTAAAAAGACTAAGTTTGGAGTTTTTTTGTCCATTTTTTCTCCAAATTGATCTAGATTTTGAAATGGACACCTAGTTTAACTTGTAACGTTCATTAAGTCGCAGTTTCTGTGCTACTTTGAATAAAAAAAATTGATTTTGATTTTTGATTTTTCGTACACCTGATTCTAACTTTTTATTATGCCGTTGCATGTAGATTGTAAAATATACACTGGAATTTATCAAAGACCTTTTGCAGAGAATCCTGCGGCTTGTAGCGAGGAAGAGAAATTCCTCATTAGAATATCGGATAAGCGTGGTTGCCCCAATTTAAAATTCAAGCAAGGTACAGGTCCACCACGCTTCATAGTTCCATCAACAATACAAAAAGGGGAATCACCTAAGAAGAATTACGAATAAACTAATAAGGCAGTAAGAGTAAAAACCGGCCAATTGCGAGATGGACTCGCGCACGAAGGGTTCCGTACCATTATCTATACAACATGAGAGAAACATTGAATTTGAGAATAGCGCCATCTATATAAACCAACAAGAAGTTTTTAACATTGACATTTAACGAAATAACATAGGTGCTGTGAGGGCTTCATAGATGGCCGCTAGATGGAGAGCGCTGCCTTTAGACAACGTTTGTTGTATGGGAGCAAATAGAACAAAAGCAAAAATATTAATACCTACTGGCATAAAGCTTTGTTTTCCTTAAAACCACCCACTTTAATCCCGGTGGACGTTTACTAAGTTAGGTGGGTCTACAGTAGAGTGCATTACCTAGGAATATCAGATATTCAGTCCGTAAACAATTTATGCATTTTCCCAGTCACCTTTTAAAATTCCTGAGCATACTCCGCCAAGATTCCTCGCTTCTACGGGCTCGAAGAAAATTGCCCCGGGCGATTCGCGTTTGTTTTTTAAACCGTGAATGAATTTTTAAAAGTTCCTCCTCGTATATTCGGCTTTCAGCTTGAATAGCTTCCATTAATAGGGTAGATATACCTGGTCCATGTGGGACAGGGTGTACTGAATGACATTTAATGAGAGTGCCGCCATCTTTAATACTTCTTAGTAAGTCAGTAGTTTTGCTAGATTTCGCTACGTTCTGAACATTGGCACAATTATATTCACAACAGAAAAAAAACAAGAAACAAAACATAAATAATAATTTATTAAAATAAAAAATAACATAAAAATGTAACTTCCATATAACATATCGCTAGTCCTGATCCCAAACTAGGATACTCATACATCAGACATCACAAACACACACCATCACACTACTTTTATTATAAAATGCATTTTTGCTTTTTTACCACAAGTTACCAAAAGACCCAAAAGTGGAAAATAACAATCTAATTAGTTCCCCGTAATTTGGTTTATTATTAACTAGCTGTGCCCGCGACTACGTTCGCGTTGTATTAGAATATTAACATACTTGAATATGCCCCTTAATCAAGGCCATGGTCTATCTCCGTTCTAAACTTCGTCCCTTAAGACCTTTTTGCGACTTTTTTCCGACCTTTTGTAATAAATTTACTATTCTATTATCCTACCTCACCACGCCGTCTCCTGTCGGCGCAACTCGTCGCCAGCTCAAACTTATAACAGCAACATAGGTAGTACGAAAGTGTGAGACACGCGTTTGTGGCACTAAAATGTCAGAATTTGACAATAAATAATCAGGAAAGGTTTAACATTTAAAACGCACGACTCGCGTCGCCTTACTACAGTTAGATTTAATTGGCTCAGAACTCGGCCATGCGCACTCCAGCGTCTTCTCAAGTGCATATGGACTGGCACACAGCGAGGTGCTTCATAGTCTAACCCCCGGTTTCTAGTACACTAACAAGCTGTTAATCTACTGTTAACAGCTGTCAGTGGTTTTTTTTTGTATGCACTTTGGTTAATTGATAGCTGTTAACAGTAGATTAACAGCATGTTAGTGTACGAGAAACTGGGGGTCAGGGAAGACTCCGCAACAGCAGTGGTTTCGCCCATACGATGTTACTACAAATGCTGGTGGAATAGAATGCTCAAAATAATGCAGTGATTTCTCATTTGGATCCGTTTGCGAAATATTGCCAAACGCAGCGTAGGACGCCCACCAGCTCCTATCGCAGCAACCTATCGGGGCTGCAAGTGATGTAAATTGCTTCGGCCAGATGTCGCTGCCCGTACGTAATACAGAGAAGTTTGTAAAGAGGCTCGAAATTTCACTGATGCCTACCATTGCCCATTAACTTAGTTGGGAGAGCGCTGGCACGGTTAGCCAGAGGTCGCGGGTTCAAGTCCCGGCATGGGTGGAATTTTTAGCCTCTAGAGAAGTGTTTTAGTATTTATTATTTGTTAACATAATTTATCTGACTCCTAAGATACAAGGTTATGGCGACACGGAAGGTTGCCATAGTTTAGGAGTCAGGGAGTCAGGGACTTACCTATAGTGTTTAACCTAACATGTAACTTTTAAAATGTTGTATGTCTCTGTAAGTTATAGCCGATATATTACTTATTATTTATGTAATTGATTGAAACAAGAAAGAAAACATCTCTTTTTGGGTAATGTTTCTTTGGAATAAATGTTTTATCTGCAACACTGGGTGCCTTTCTGCAAAAATATACAAACTTATTGATTTTCCAGGCACGTTTTCTTGGAAAAAAGTGTTCATGATAGCCCCTCATAGATCTGATTGGTTTACAATACGCCACAAAAAGGCAAATGCAAAAACATTAACAAAGTAGGTAGATTTTTAAGAAGCTTTAGTTCTAAGTCTTAAGCCTCCCGTTGTAGAGTCGATTACTAAAAAAGAAAAGTGTTCAGAATATTCTATGAGTATTTTACTAATTAGTGCTAGAGATTTATTTCTACAGTGCTTTCCTACTGCCCAAGTTATATAACAAAAAAGTACGCTTTGAGTCTCTAGTAGAATGTTTAAACTGCATAATTAAAGTGAACTTTTAACGAGGTCCTGTAATTCCCTTAATTCCTGAATGTACTTACACGCACCACTTGAACCACAATTTAATTTTACAAAGCCAGCCTCAGCGCTTTCACATTAATGCAAATACCATGTTAATTTCATTGAGAATTAATATTCTTAAAATTTATTTACAGTGAATGTTTTACTTTTGGAATTCCATTGTGTGTTTCTTGACTGTATTTTAAAGCAACAAATGTCAATGTCAACAGAGCGGTAGGCGCCGCCACAGTTAATCAAAAAATTATATGCGACCGAGCTGGTGTAAAAACATGACTGAAAAAAACCGGCCAAGTGCATGTCAGGTCACCAGCATCGTAGGGTTCCGTAGAAGGAGGGGTTT
Organism: Yponomeuta cagnagella; assembly: GCA_947310995.1. Lineage (NCBI taxonomy): Eukaryota > Metazoa > Arthropoda > Insecta > Lepidoptera > Yponomeutidae > Yponomeuta > Yponomeuta cagnagella. Next base: position 13,195,836 of record OX371277.1, read on the forward strand.
TTTACCTGCTTTACGGCTAACAACTACATCAAAGTAATTTTCAATTGTATTTGTTCGAAGTTTTCCTTTCGTGAGTTGAAACTGAATACCGGCCTAATTAACACAAAAATAACTTAACATAAATAAAGTGAATTAACGCTATATGATAAGGATATGCTTAGCTTAATGCTGCGTGCGAACATCAGCGCAGCGCTAATTTTCAGTACATCCAGTTGGTCGCCTACATCCAGTTGGTCGCCTATTGCTCGTTAAATTGTAAAGCCTACTTAGCCGTGATAAAAAGCGGTGGTAGCCCAGTGGGTAGAACAATGAACTCGGAAGCGAGAGAGCCAGGTTCGATTCCCAGAGCGGGCATGTACCTATGACTTTATTTATTCTTAAAGTTATGTACATATACTACTTTGTAGTAGCAATATCACACGCTAACAGTGAAGGAAAATATCGTGAGGAAACCCGCGCCTTGATTGGCTCCGCACGTATTGAGTTACCTTTCCTGTGGGCTAGGCCGACTAAGCGGTCAGGATGGTAAAGGTGCCACAATCATCTCATTACGTAGATGCAGAGGCCAAAGTTTAGCCGTGACAGTTTTCCTTTTCCATTATAGTGCTACTACCCTGATTTTTTTCACGTTTCTACAATTAACCATTTAGCCCAGAGGGGGGGACGCTCTACTCTAACAAAAAATTGCGCTGTAAAGCTTAATATTTCGCAAACGGATCCCTAAATCGAAAAATGATTTTCCTTCACTCACAATATTTTTAAATTACTAATCTAACGATACCCTACACTATCGTGCAGACGAGAAAAACATTGCATCCCTAATTTAGGCATAGGGGAGGTACTCTAAAAAGAGTATTTCAAAGATTCTATCCTACCGTTTTGTCAGCCAAATTCATTTGTATATCTATGCCAAATTTCAGCTTTCTAGTCCTTGTCATCTTTTTGCGAAGCTGCGGACAGATCAAAGGACAGACAGACAGACCGACAGACAGACAGACCGACAACGTGTTTCCTTGTTGACTACGGAACCCTAAAAAGAGTGTAATGTTTCAGGGTTTGTAAATGGATAAAACTATCAGCCAATACACGACATGCAATACCCACAATAATAATTGTGGGTAGAGCCTCCCTGGCTTGTCTGCATTTTGTGTCTGATCTTCATAGTGAAGCACGCTGATAATCGATTCGTAGCCTTAAGGCTTGGTTCTCCAGCATTGCCAAGTATTTTAATATACATTGCACTCTCAAATGGTTAGTATTCAAAATACGAAAATTTTAAAATACTTGATTTTAAAATACATTGCACTCTCAAATGGTTAGTATTCAAAATACGAAAAAATATATATTACTTTTCAATGTTCTATCTTGGGCCGTCGGTCATTATTTTTATGAGATTTTTAAACTTTATAGCATCAAATGAAATCGCGAACATGAGTCTAAATTATGACTAGATATGGTTTTACTTGAGCGGTACTGAGTTTTGAATAATAAAAAATCTACCAAAATGACTATCACTGAATGTGTTAGTGACATTGGTCGTCAAAATTCATTTCAATTCGTCAAAGGTCATTAATAGGATGCGTATTTCTGTAATTTCAAAAATGCCTACTTTACCCCAACTTTTGGCTCGCGCAGCGCAAAATGTTCGACACAAATCCGCGCATTCGGAGAAGACAGCCATTTTCTGAACTGGGTAGTATAATAGTTGCAACAGGGGTTCAGATACTTACCTCGTGTTACTGACAAGCGTAAGTGCTTGAATCAACTATACCATTACCCACTCTACAAGGAATACTGACACTGTTTCAAAGGCCTTTAACTAAGACATTTCACGTAGAATAACCACTTCATTTACTCTATCTCCCCTTCACCCTAAACCAGGGCCATACTCAGGGAAGTTACGGGGACTGCACCATCGTATTCTGTTTTACAATGAGTTGGTGTTTGCTTAAGAGTAACAAGCATTTCCTTTTTTTAAAACTATGAATATCTTGTAGCCACATCCGTTGTTGCGGTATGAAAAAATAAAATAGAAAAAAATTAACGTGAAAAAGATGAACAAAAATTAAATTGCTGACCAGGTTTCGAACTGTACACGTTTTTTTTTTTTTGACGCACTGCTCACTAACTGAGCTTTTATTACATTACTGATGGTAAATACGCCATAAAAGTTTAAGAGAAAACCCGCAGCTACATAAGGCAAGACCTCCGTTGAAATGCCCTTGCTCCGGCTCTGTCCTGAAACTGAAAATGTCTGGTGGAGCGCGTCGGGCCGTGATTAAATGACTCCTCATCCCTTACCGATTAAACGCTGTTAATGAAGCTATTCATCGTAGCCGGTAAACGGTTTATGATATCTGTGAGTTCATTGGATGCGATGAGCTAGGGCGGGATTCTTGATATGAAAGTGTATCGCTGTGACATTCTATGGTAAATAATTTAGGGCGATTGTCAGTTTTATATACTTTTGGTGGACGAAATTCCACTTTATGTAATTTTGCTGAACTTTTCACTTTCGTTGCCCGTCAGCTAATTTATATATCTTTTTTTGATTTCCTGGCGTTTGTTTACCTGTTTTCTAGTTTTTATCTCAAATACCTAACATTTTTCTAAAGAACAACTAATCGAAAAGTCCAGCAAAATTAGAAGAAAGCTGAAAATTATCCTTTGGATTTTTAAAAATTGGTTTTCGAATCACGAATCAAGTTTTCGTGACAATGTACGTAAAAATTTATAAAACATACTCTTATAAGAACTATCATTTGACCTTTAATTCAAATAAATTGTTAAATTGCTACTAGGATTTGTGAACCCCCCGTAATTATCATACTCAGTTAAAATGTCATTAGAAACTTATTACATACACGGTACCTATGTAATTTAAAAGATGTCGGTATTATTTTCATTAAACTAGTAATATCTTTGAAATCTATTTTACCTCCAAAACATAAGTTTGTTTCTGAATACGGTATACTTAAATATGTTTAATCATTGCTTATTAACCCGTAAGTACCTACTTTATACGACAGATGACGATTATAATGATCCCATTGTCAAAGTCAAGGATTGAAACAGGATTAACTCGAAGACTTAAGCTCTGTTCAGACGGGCTTCGCCCAAGACGTTCAAAACAAAACTGGACATTTATTTCGATACCCAATGATTGGTTGACATCGAATTTTTATATTTTTTTATTTGCATATAGTTCTTATTTCAAACTTTTATCTATGATAGAAGATCTGTGACAGTAGATCTATATTAAATTTTAACCTCTCACTGAAAACGGGACCTCAGATGATGTATGTGGAACTTGAAGTAAATCAGCCTTATTTATAACTAGCTGACCCGGCAAACGTTGTTTTGCCATATTAATTAGCCTACGACCTATTCTCAGACCTACCAAACATACGAATAAAAAATCATAAACATCGGTGAAGCCGTTTCGGAGGAGTTCGTTAACAAACTCTATGACACGCGATTTTTATATATTAGCCTATTCTACCTCACCACGCCGTCCCCCGTCGGCACAGCTTGTCGCTTGCTCAAACTCACTCCAAGTGAAATAGAATACTCAATGTAATGTAGTGATTTGTCATTTAAATACATTAGCGAAATATTAATAAACCAGCATAGGATGCCCATCAGCTCGCTGGACCGCGATCTAAGGCAAATTGCTTGTAACGGCTGGATGAGGATAGCCAAAAACAGAACGATGTGTCGTGCTTTAGGGAGACTTACGCTCAACATAAATATTCACGCTAGAACGACAGATTAGATTAGACTGAGCCACCCAAACATAGTAACTTCGTACGAAATATCATTTAGACTGTATGTCATACATAGTTTTGATGAAATATCGCGCCCGATGCGAAATCATCGCGAGATCGTGCTTTTCTCTAACAGTCAAAAGTTACGAATTTGATGGAATTTGTTGCGCATTTTAAAGAGTATAGAATTTTTGCTTGTGATACTTTTATTAATTTCATAGCCCATTCAGTTATTTTATCTTATTTTCTACACTAATATTAAAATGGATACTAATTTATTTGTATCGCATGTTATCAAGATAATTAACAGACATACCTACTTTAAAGAAATTATACCGTCTCGCCAGTGACCGCAGTAATATGTTGAGAGGTTGCCATAGCAACCAATTACCACTGTTAACACCTGGGGCCTGTTTCATAAAACTAAAATTCATGTTTACTATGAAAATTTTATGTACATTGCAAGGCCGATTGATACACAGATTAATAACACGAATCTGCTACGCAATGTACGTCGAATTCTCATAATAAACTACTAGTTGCGGTGTTATGAAATTCGGCCCTGAAAGGTCAGAGATCATCGAGTATCGGTTTTTCTATAGTGTCGGATACAAATTAACCAGTTTATGAAGATATTTATAGGGACTTTCTCGCCTTCTGTGGACTTAAGCGTGATGTTATATAGCCTATATGTTACACGGGAATCTGAGCTATAAACATGGTAAGTTTTATTCAGTTTCCTTCAGTGGTTTTTGCGTGATGCGCGCACAAAGAATCAGAGTGAGACAGACATATGTAAGACAGAGACAAAATTACAGATTTATTATATGTATAGAAAAGTCGACCCTACTAAGACACTCTTGAGATGGAGACAAACCGGTTTATGGGAGGAAGATCCGTGTGGCGCCGGATTAAGAATAGCGTCACTCCATTTCCTTCCGTGGATGTCGTAGAAGGCGACTTAGGAAACCGATTACCAGGAGACGGGCAGCAGCGTCTTCCTGAGATTCCAACCGCATACTGCGATTGCCAACCCGCCTGCCAAGCGTAGCGATTATGGCAAAACCCTCATGACTATGAAAACCACGAGGGAGGCCTATGGCTTGCAGTGGGCGTCGAATGGCTGATGATGATGTGAGGAATTCCAGTTATAAGCCGGTTTTAACTCCGACTTAAAAGTGTTTTTCTGGAATCAACTTTTTATAAAAAGACAATGTGCTCGTGTTTAGTTACACCTGAAATTTCCACACTTAGCCAACTATGAAGTTGGGCCATTGTACTGTAACGATTCTCCTTTATAGAAGCTGGCTGGCAGAGCCTTCTCGTCTTATTTTGAATATTTTGAAGGGAATCGTTACGTTTTGTTTTATTAGTCTTTTTTATCGATTCCCTAGCCTAGCTGGGGATCGACTGACATCTAAAACAATATGTAGCGCTCTACTTATTTAAAACGCAAATTATGGGAAAATATCTATTTTTATTAGTCTTTTTTATCGATTCCCTAGCCTAGCTGGGGATCGACTGACATCTAAAACAAAACGTAACGATTCCCTTCAAAATATTCAAAATAAGACGAGAAGGCTCTGCCAGCCAGCTTCTATAAAGGAGAATCGTTACAGTACGTAGCAAGCGCTGAGATCTGTAAATACCTAAGGCACTAGGATTTCCTCACGATGTTTTCCTAGACAGTTAACAAGTGGAATTGCTACTACAACTTCACAAATGTACGTAACTTCGAAAACAGAGTCATTGGTACTAGCCGGGATTCGATGCGTTTGAAACATTAGGGAACTCCCCTCCGGGCGGCCGCACAAGTCGCAAAACGGGGGATTAACAAAAGGCTTAGCAGTGAAACTGAATACTACCCGCTGAGTTATCGCGTTAAGACTTCGTGAGACAATAGATTAATTACGGATTGCTGACTGAGGAGAGCGGACTTTGATCCGCCCTGTTACTCTGTATCGGCTTTGTAGGCTGATGGATCGGCTCTCCTACTTCGCTACGGTTGATTGGCAGAACTACTATGATCCGGAAAACTGAATAGGGAATAAAACGTAAAGAATAAATTAGGGAGGTCGTGGGTTAGAATCCCGGTATGTAGCAATGACCTTGTTTTCTATGTTACGAGCATTTGTGAAGTTGAAGTAGCAATACCATTCGCTAACTTTAAGGAAAACATCGTGAGAAAACCATAGCGACTAAGGTATTTACATAGGTACTTCAAAGGTTGCTACGTACAATGGCCCAACTATGAGACTAACCCCCGGTTTCTCGTACACTAACAAGCTGTTAATCTACTGTTAACAGCTGTCAGTGGTTTTTTTTTTGTATGCATTTTGGTCATTTGACGGCTGTTAACAGTAGATTAACAGCTTGTAATTTTTCGCACTTACGAGAGAAGGGGGTAAGTGCGAAAAATTTCAGTTCTAAGGAATAAAAAGCTAGAAAAACTCCGGTAAATACGAGTGACACTCGCACACCGAAGAGTTCCGTATCACAACACGAAAATGCTAGTAGCCCGGTGGTACCTACCTGTGCCTGACGCTCCGCGGGCTCGAATCCCGGCACCTACCCAATAAATTTGTTTTCTAAGTTACGTACCTTGATTTGTGGTAGATATACTCGAGAAGGAAAACTTCGTTAGGAAACCCGAGTATCTGTGGTGTACACATACCCTCAGTGCTTAAAATTGGCCAAGACGCGTGATGATCATAATCGGATCGGATGACAAGCTCATATTCTCTCTCTCTCTCTCTCTCTCTCTCTCTCTCTCTCTCTCTCTCTCTCTCTCTCTCTCTCTCTCTCGGAGAGGCCTGTGCCCCGCAGTGGTACAGTCAATAGCAGGTCAACCTTTACATTTTTGTCGCAATGTCACCCGTAACGGAACTGAGTAGAGTACACGCGTGTAAAGGTAGATGTGTCGTCGACTGCGCGTGTATAGGTACGAGTAGGCTGTTACTTATATAAAGGTATTTCAATACTTCCTTTACAACAATTTTCAATTGGTTTTAGACTCTTTTTTGAGAATTTCATATTCAGTACACATTATTAGCTTAATTGCAGATTCACTTACTTGATTTTCTGTCGGAAGATGCCGACTAGGTTTCGCTCTGAACAAGGATCAAGTTATCAGGTTACGCTCTGATCAAGAAACAAGTTATTAGGTTTCGCTCTGATCAAGAATCAATTGCGGAATTAAGCTATCATTTCATATTCAGTTTTATATTTATTGTGAGCTACATTCGGAAGTAATGAAAGCTCAAAAACTTATCTATCTAAAGACTAACCTGAAGAGTCTTTGAAGAGATTAAAGCAAAACCGCTTCCATCATTTCTAAAATCGGTTTGTTATCATTATTCGAAGATGTTGAATAACAAACGCGCCCTGATTGAATAAATTTACATTGAAACATCTATTTATTAACTGTTATCACAAAGTTACTTGGAGGAGTTACACGAAGGAGTTATTGGAGTGTTCTTTGAATGTTGGATGCCTAAATTTGTTAGGGCTTTTGTGGAATATTATAATATTGGGTATTTATTTGTTTGTGTTTGGTGTTTTAATTATTAGCGCTTGGTAATAATTCTTATGAATATATTGTTGAGTAGTGTAGGCGCATCGGCAAAAACCTGCCTGACAGCCGAGAGGTCCTTGCTCCTTGGTATATGGGGCTATTTAAGTATTACGAAAGCACTACAGGGCTTCGGGGGGGTCTTAGCTTTGATGACATGGGGGGTGGAGGGGTCTGGATGGTGAATACGTCAGCAGCAGATATGGTTTTTACTTTTTTTTCTACAAAATTTAATCAATTTTTGAACACATATGTCAACCCTACTGTTCTGTGCTTGAACACGAAACACATTTTCAAGGATTCCCAACAATAATGGATACAGTTAGGCGCGCTATTCACTTGTCTTCTTGCGCCAATGTATTTTTTTCATTTTGGTACGATTAACGATTTGAATATAGAAAAATGCATATACCAATGTTTACGTCAACATTGGGGTGCTTACTTTGGCTGACGAGGTGGGACTGGGGGTAAATAATTGTAATAAATCTGCTTACGCAATACTTGAATGCTCCGTGTGGCGTCGGATTAAGAACAGCGTCACTCCATTTCCATCCGTGGATGTTGTAGAAGGCGACTAAGGAAATCAATTACCAGGAGACGGGCAGTAGCGTCTTCCTGAGATTCCAACCGCATACTGCGATTGCCAACCCGCCTGCCAAGCACGGCGATTATGGCAAAACCCCTCATGTTTATGAAAACCACCTATGTCCTGCAGTGGGCGCAAATGGCTGATGATGATGATGAATACTAGAATGACCCCTATGCGTATAGGCACAGTGTAATATTATAACGTATTTTTTTTTGTAACGAACGTGAACTTGTCATGTTCACGTGTAAGTGAACTTTTAGTAGGAATAACACTTGCTAGCGCTGAAGAAAAACGCCTGAGTGTTTTTAGCTCAACTTAAACTTTAAATTTCTAAATCTGGCTTACTTTTGCATTTAATTCGCATTTTTACTGGATTTTTGTAATTGAAATAAAACATCATCGGCATTCTTGGGGTGACTGAACTTCGTGTTTATCGCAATGATGTGTTTTGTTTCTACTTTATGTGTTGCCTCCGTTTGTTTGTTTGTTTGTTTTTTTTTTTTTTTTTAAGATAAGATAATTTATTCAAGGAACATTTTACAGTAACCTTATTACTAAGGCAGTGGTACCCTGCTCCCTAAAGTTTTTAGGGTTCCGTACCCAAAGGGTAAGGGACCTTATTACTAAGACTCCACTGTCCGTCCGTCCGTCTGTCACCAGGCTGTCTCGTGAACCGTGACAGTTGAAATTTTCACAGATGATATATTTCTGTTGCCGCTATAACAGCAAATACTAAAACCAGAATAAAATAAATATTGAAGGGGGGCTCCCATACAACACACGTGATTTTTCTGCCGTTTTTTGCTCGATATTAATAATGGCACCAGGTAGACGATTGAAATATTCAAATTTTGTATAAATTTTGTATGGTACGGAACCCTTCGTGCGCGAGTCCGACTCGCACTAGGCCGTTTCTTATATTGTTAATATGGGTCTTGCAACCTGAAATAAGTGCATTTTTTTTAATTTACCAATCCACGGTGGGCGCACGTGGTGATTAAGTGATTAAGTACTCTCTCTCTCTCTCTCTCTCTCTCTCTCTCTCTCTCTCTGAGAGAAGGGAAGGGAGAAGGAAAGCCCTGCAATAGGACGTATATAGACTGCCTAAAAAAATAATTATCAGTAATAGCTATCATAGCTACATTAGAACATTTCAACGTGAAATGTAATCAAAGAAAACGTGGCGTAGTACCTCATTTCACATCACTGACTTCTCAGTAAGTTTCATTCAACTGAGCAGGAGATCATAAGGTGGTGAGGCATTTGATTAAACTGCCACTAATTAACTTAATAAGTTTCAAACTCTACCTCTTCCAAAATCTACGTCGTCATTTTGGGTCTCTACTCTCTGATGGAATACATAGGTAATACAGTGACGCGGAGGTAGCGGAGCGGATGAGCGCCGGCTAGGAATCGGGAGGTATTCTAATGACTTCATTAGTCTAGCGGTATCACGTCTAATTACCATCGTGGGTTTGATTCCCGCCGTGGGCCGCTGAGCATTTGTACAATTTACTTAATTATTACTATCTAAATATACTGTTAATGTTGGTCTAGAGTAGAAGCCGTCATACTAAATAGTTTGTTAGAGTCGTATCATCGGATATTACATTCTATGTCTTCGCGAGGTTGATCGTGAGTGAAATTGAATTTGTGGAGTAATTTGCAATATCCTACAGTAGTGTGACTTTACACTCACTGACGGATCATCAAAGGTCAAGGGTACTTCTAATTGAACTAGAGATTTGAAATTTGGAATATGCGCGAGAAAAAATCGAAAGTCATAAAAAGCAGGGTGACTGTGTTATACAGGGTAGTAATTAGCCATTTGACGCCCACTGCAGGACGTAGGCCTCCCTCATGGCTTTCATAACGATGAGGGGTTTTGCCATAATCGCCACGCTTGGCAGGCGGGTTGGCGATCGCAGCATGCGGTTGGAATCTCAGGTAGACGCTGCCTGTCTCCTGGTAATTTATTTCCTTAGTCGCCTTCTACGACATCCACAGGAGGAAATGGAATGACGCTATTCTTAATCCGGCGCCACACGTCCAACGTAACACCAGGTTATACAGGGTCATCATTTGAGACCGCGTTTTAAGTACGGATTACCGTAATGATTAGAGAAAAACTTTATAAAAAGGCCCTATTTATTAAAGTTATGCATTCCTGCATTCATAAATGAAACATGTCAGCAGCAAATAAAATTTAAAAAATCATTAATATTTCATCGCAAATAGCTTATTAGGACCTAGACATATGAAGTCTCTGACAAAAATGTAAAATTATATCTATAGACCGAACGTGTTATAGAGGTTAGTAAATTGAGACTGTGTTTTAAATGCCATCGTGTTATCCGTTGTAACTAGAAAAAAAGCTTTGTGATAAACAGAAAATAAAATTAAACAATTTTCTTACTATAATGGCCAGTCTCGATTCTAAGCACTTCATCAGACTAACATTCATAACAATAAGACATGATATCCCACCAAAACATAAATGTAAAAAACAAATGGCCAACTTCTCATCCCAAAAAAATACTTTATTTAAGTTTGGTGTGTAAATTTAAAACTAACGCAATTTTTCCGCGAAGATAAAGTACTAAACACTTTCTTATAAATCAAATATTTTTTGGGTCGAGAAGTTGGTCAGTTTTTTTACATTTATTTTTTGGGTGGGATATCATTTACCCACAGCGTGATTTAGAAATAGTTAGCAATATTATGAGGGAATGTTCTTTTGATTATGATTTTTTTATATTAGATTTTTTTTAAATAGTAATGGTTGCCAAATATTCGTGATTTCCTTCCTTGGGTTCGAAACTGTGAATACAAATTTAAAGTGGTAGAAAGTTCCATAGCGTTGAAAATTATTTTCAAGTTTTTTTTTGGATTTTTATTACTTTTTGTTATGATATTGTTTGTTTATGGTTAAATAATGTGATATCAGGTAATTAAAAGTGATTTTTGCGAAGCGCCATTTTCTTTTACAATTAGCTTCGTATTTTTCTAAATCATGGCAAAACGAATTCCCCTGTAACAAATTTAACCCTGTACTAATTCAAAGTCTCCTGTAGTATAAATTGTAGTTCAAGTCAAGTATAACTCTGAGATCACTCTTGAGTGCGCGTCATGTTGCTGTTTTCTTATGTTCGAACAGCATCCTGAAATTGGTAGTCATGAGCGATCTCAGACATAAGAGCGTTTTAACATTGTTAGAAGCTGGCTCAGGGTGAAGCAAGTGGACTGTAGAATTTTACATACAAACGCAGCACTCGGAACCAAAGAATTTATTACCTCAAAAACACAACACACGCACCATGGATTCGGTCACACAGAGAGAGAGATTTTTGTATTACCAACTTAAAGAGCTAAACTAGGAAACATGAAGTACTTGTGTTGCCATAAACAAACATAACGGCCCTTAAAATCTACTAAATTGATGAAGCCATTAGCGCATCTAACACGAAACCAATCAACGTGCCGTCGGAGAATTTCCCCTGCATTCCGCTTCGGGATAGATATTGAATTAGAACTGAAGTAACTGGCAACCGCAGGCGTTGTATTGAAAACAAGGACGAGCACCGACTCCTCGCTATACCCACTTCCGTTACCCTTTAAAATGCTAAACTGTGCTCCGATTAGAGCATAGTAGCTGGTCAAAAATTATTTTCTTAAAATTTCCTTAATTTTTCATATAGCCTAAATGGCCATTTTCGGCATTAATGCTATCTAGTCCTGGGTTTTTTTTAGCCTTAGGCTAGTGACTTTTACCTATTTCCGAGATTGAAAGAATATCTAAGAGGCCAGAAATTCGACGATGATGACGAATCGCCGGAGTACAAGGTTTTTTAGAGAATTAAGATGAAGATTTATTTGAGAAAGGAATTTTCGGTTATAAAAAAAGATATGCTAAGTGTATACAACTAAAAGGTTATATTATATATTGAAAAATGAAATACCCTTAGTACCTACCTACATTATTATTAGTACTTCCAATTTAAAGGTATTCTTTTAAATTATTTCTAACTTTTTAGTGCTGATTTGAAGTCGTTTTTTATTTTTTACTTATTGATTGACCTCTTGGTGGCCGCAAGTGGGCACGTTGCAATGTGGATTTATTACAAGGTAAGTGCATGCAAACCGCTAGGTTGAATTGGACCACCGCGTTTCAGAAATCGACGCGACGCACCAAGTTGCACGGCGAAGGATTTCCAGCTGATTAGTTGTTTGTAAGTTTCAATCGAACCTGTTTGCCCATATTTAGTTGTTTACTAGTTTATGATAGAGCATCAGCGTCATAAACTTCCAACTATTGATCAACTTCTTAGTATTTTATTACAAAGTTACCTCTAAAATGGGCAATTCTTGTGACGCCCCAATTCTAAACCTGTGTTTTCAACAACTTTTCTTCTTTTTTAAGGATATAGGTGTATATAATTTTATCAAATTCGCGCTTTCTGCTCTCTACCAGTGTCACAGACTTTATAGAATGAAAAAAATTTGAAAAATGACCGTTATATGTACATAACACATAATTACGGTTTCAAGCATGATAAATCAAACAGCTCCAGTATAAAGAAAAAAAAAACCGTACTTTAAAACCTTGATAACAATATTACAAACTCATAATAATATCTCAAACTCATAATTGTATGGCTACATATAGATCTTTACCGAGCTCAAAGCAGATTAATGTCCTCCAAAATAAAAATTGTATGTTTTATTCCTTTGGTTGTCGTTTTTAAGTCTTTAGTTCCATTTTAAAGAGACTAGATTTTACGACACATGGTATTTTAGTGTGCAGAGTGATAAAGCTGTTAATTTAAATTTTAAGATAATGTTATTCTTAAGATGAAAATGTTATTTGTTACTTATGTTCTAAGCCCTATTCTATTGATAATAAAAAAATATGCTTATATTTACACACAATTATCATACTCCCAGAAAAAGTACCTACTCGTAACTGACAAACGTGATCTTCCATAACCAATTATGAAATTATATGCTAAAAAATCAAAGTTAGTTGACCCAAAATAGGAAAACAATATTAACTTTATCAGGGTCTCTGTTTGAGTTCCATACTCAAACAGAGACCCATTTGCTAGAGACAACAAATTATTCTGTGGGCGTATTGATCTAGGATTATTGATACCATTAACAATACTTCCACTGCAATTGAAGTGGGCAAGGAAGTAAGAATAAAATTGTGTTCTTCATTTTATAGTGTACGAATGATCTTTTTATTGTGGAAGTTAGATCGTAACGCATGGAGTGCATGAAGGATTTCGATTGCACAGGACAATTTTAATCCTGCCGAAGATACAAAGTACCATATTACCGCCAGTTTCAGAATTGAGAATTTTACTGAGTTATAAGTAAAGTACCAGGAGACGGGCAGCAGCGTCTTCCTGAGATTCTAAACGCATACTGCGATCGCCAACCCGCCTGCCAAGCGTGGCGATTATGACAAAACCACTCATGGTTATGAAAACCGTGAGGGAGGCCTGTGTTCTGCATTGAGCGTCAAGGGGCTGATGATGATAAGTAAAGTCGCTTCCACTGGCGATCTTCGTAACATAATAATGAAAAGAATAATAAAAATAAATAATTAAAATAACATGTGGGGGTGCGTGTTAAGTACTAGCTGTCCCGGTGAACTTCGTACCGCCACAGAATCCGTTTATACGATTCTTGCACAACGCCATCTATTTTAAACTTCAAATAAATATTATCCCACGGGAACGCATTACCGCAATATCAAGTATGCTATATCTCAATTCAGGTATTTGTCTACCTGTACACCAAGTTTTATGTAAATTCGTTTAGCCGTTATTGCGTGATTGTGTAACAAACATCCAAACCTCCAAACATCTTCACAAACTTCCACATTTATAATATTAGTAGAATATGTTTGTCTTTTTCCTTTTTAAAAACCTGGAGATAAAAAAAGATAGTCGACTGTATAGTTTTTGACAGTTGAGAACCTAAAAACGTATCAAAATCCGCTTATCGTACCAAAATCGGGTGGTTCTACTCGTCAAACAAACCACCTTTATTGTGGAAATCGCAGTTATTCCATACATTTCAGTGTCCTCGTAATTTTTTTGTACACATTGTCCTAGGAAATATTTTTTTTAACTTAGTATACACGGCCCTTACACGGGGGTGCCTAATTTTAACTATTATGACGCCAGTCAATTGCAAGTTAGTCAACATTTTAGGCTAACTGCACTAACTGTCAGTATCAGCGTATTCGAAGAATTAAAATATGTGTTTATAGCAATGCAGGTAAGAGCGGGAGTGATTGAGTGTAAGCGAGGCTTCAAATATTGCTAACAGACGTACCTACTTTCTAACTTTAGCAAAGCCCCTGGCTAGATTTGAAACTTTAGTCTTCTAGTTCGTGATGTAATAATTTGATATATTAGCTTGCAAGCTTTGATACTTGAACGTTTGCATAGTATTGTATTGTATTGTTGTTTGTGCATGCTTCAGGCCACAACTTGGTTCTTATATCATAGTCTTATATATTGTGTAATGCTTGTATAATCAGTCTTGTACACCAAATAAATAAAAATTGTAAATAAATATTTATTAGCTATGTCATGCTATGCTAGTTTATCAAGCAGCAAAGTATAAAAATCCAGAGGCATAAAATTCCCAGAGTTGTTTATTTCGTTTTCTTGCTAATTCTACTTAGTTTCGTAGAGAAAGACGTTTTCATTTAGTTTTCTCATTCGTATCCTCAGCTAAAATCTGCGACGATCTGCGATGTCATATGAGCCGATAGTTTGGGATTTGAACAGCATATTTAACGAAAAATACTTTCTCAACGAAAGTAGAAGTACTGAGAACACGAAATTAATTAATTAATTAGTAGTTAGTACTAATTAGTTAGTTGGGAGTCGGACAGAAGTGGAACTGCTGAGAGTAAATATTCTCACTAGTCTGCTGGTAGGACGTGATGTATTATGTATTATACTTTATTGCACACGAAACATTTAACAACACATTATATTATATTTAACCAACCAATAATATAACCACCAACCTTAAGGAGATCCAGTGGGCTAACAAGCGCCACCCATTAAAAAAAAATCATATCATAACAGTGATTTTTAGGAACCACAGCTAAGAACCTAGGATCACGAACCTGAGACTAAGTAGCATTTATGCCAAAAGCGGCCGTTTTTTGCGTTAATGCTATCTAGTCCTATGTTTTTTGCCTTAGGTTCACGGCCATGGGTCCAAAAAATCTTTAGATAACCATAACATAGGCGCAGGAATATAAAAACTGAGCTATTTTTTTTAAATCATTTATTCCAGGTGTCACTAGACAATAAACATAATATTGATTTTCCAGGCGTACGCAGATCAGTGTAAGTTAACGATTTAGATATCTAACCACTAATTACATTTAAAGAACTAACATTATGTGGGCACTAACCTCTTTCAAGTTAATAAAATAAATACAAAACATATTTTCACTTTATTTAATTACAATTACAAGAGAAAAAACTTAGGACTAGTCAGGAAATGGATATAATATTTTCGTTTCATCTATTAAAAGAGTAAAGAAAAGGAGTTAAATGAAATTTTAATGTTCAACAGATTTGTTAGCATTATCACAGAATTACTAAGATTATTATGTACAATGAAATTTGAATTTTGATCCAATAGAACATAAGATATTTCAGAACTTTTATGAACTACATTTTGGTGTAAAGCTAGCTCTAAATCTAGTGGCAAAGTACTATATGGGTTTGATTATTATTTACATTTTTACTAGTAATTATATCTCCTTCTTGAATAACCCACAAAACAAATAAATACACAATTAGAATACTTACAATATAATGCAGAATATTTTAATAAAATACTAAAACAATATTTTCAAGACCCATAAGTAAGTAAAATTATTACATGTTAACGTGCTGATAAGATTCAAGTTTAGATTATGCTCGAAATAAACAAAATAAAACCATTATAATTATAACGCAGAATCTAAATGCATGTACTTACATCATGTTCAATTATTTTGTTCACAATTTTTTTTTTCATCAAATGCAATGATTTTTGAAAAACAAATTTACAGTTTAAATGTTAACACTAAAATTACGGCATAACTCGGTCAATAAAAGATACTATTTAAAGATGGCGAAGATCCTATCCACATCTCGCTCACACAATATTGCAGCCATTAGGAGTGACGCCATTTTCAACCCTTTCTTTAATGCAGCACAGTTTAAATGCTAACACTAAAATTACAGTACCTATAACACGTTCAATAAAAGATACTAACTAAAGATGGCGAAGATCCTATCTACATCTCGCTCACACAATATTGCAGACATTAGGAGCGACGCCATTTTCAACCCTTTCTTTAATAATTGACTGCGTTATATCCGGCCAGTTTCAAAAACAGCTTCTAAGGCCTTCGCATCAGGCTATCAATTCCTAGTCAGCATAGGGTTGATCATAATATTGGCCAACGCGTTTCTCCGTTTCCTCCACGTGCCAGCGCCTTGCGCGTGATACTGCAGCTGGCGATACCAGGTGCGCGTGCGCGCGTTCTCTTCGGCCTGCGGGAGAGGGCTTTATGTACTCGGACATAGAATTTGGAACCTCGGAATGATATCTTCATAATATACAAGAGGGGAAGAAATAAATCATAGAAATTATGTTTTTGTCTGTTCGAGACTATTGATATAGGGTTAAAAATTAATAGATTTAAACAATGTTTGATGACAGACAAGGAGTCAATGGAGAAATTTAACGTAGGAAACTTTAGTGTAGTGATAAACTGCCAATAAATTAATTGTTAGTAAATAAAATTTAAATTAAACGACTCAATTTAAATAGCAACATACACGAATCTATGTCACTGGCTGGTATACAAGTGTTTTGTAGTAGTACCACTTACCTACCAAGTAGGGTAGAATCGGACTGTCGTGTTCCTCCGATATTTCTCAGGATACTGTTGTTAACTCGGATCCCTATCAGAATATCTATTTTGCTTAATGACAATATCGCCCTAACGTCCCGTTAATAATTTAAAAGTCCTTTCTGGGCACCCCCAGAGAAGGAATGCACTTACCTTAAATATGTAAGAGTCCTTCGAAGTGATCTCGTGAACCTCGAAGAAGTGTTCGGGCTCATGGTCGGCCGCGACCACGCATCTGTCCAAGAAGAGTGGCTCCCTCTGCAGAGTGTAACGTCCCGCTTTCTCCCGCACCAGGAGCAACGCAGCCTCTCTCACGCCGCTGCGTGCGAAGAGCGCGTCGTTCTCTCTCTCTCTAGCCTCCCGATCGCGCGCCTCGCGCGTCTCGCGGATCTCGTTCGTCTTGTTCGATATGGTTGGCTGGAAAATGGGAGAAATACTGGCTGTTGTAAAAGAGTAAAAAACCCGGTAGATCGGTCGGTATAACGTTATTGTAATACTGTCAATTAAACAAAGGGTCAATCAGTGCGTCCCATACGTCATGACATACGGTGCCGAAACGTGGACACTCACGGTGGGGCTGGTCCACAAATTTAAAGGGCTATGCTCGGGGTTCCTCTGAAAGATCGAATTCGAAACGAGGTGATCCGACAGAGAACCAAAGTCACCGACATAGCCCACCGAATTAGCATGCTGAAGTGGCAGTGGGCCGGCCATATCATCCGAAGAACTGATAACCGATGGGGTAGACGAGTTCTTGAGTGGAGACCGCGGATCGGTAAAGTGTAGGACGTCCTCAGACTCGGTGGAGCGATGATCTCCGCAGGACGGCTGGCAAGAGCTGGATGGGAGTAGCCGAGGATCGTGCTCAGTGGCGTGCAATAGGAGAGGCCTATGTCCAGCAGCGGACAAGCGTAAGCTGATGATAATGATGATGATGTCTGGACAACTATTTATTTCCCGTTTTTTTACTATCAAGCCTATATTGTGTGATATAGAGGCGACTAGTTATTCAATCATAGCAATAATTATTATTATTTAGTAGTTTACCTATTAAATAATCGCGAAGACCCGTTTAATATACAACGAAGTAACAACTTTACCAATTATGTGTTTAACATTTCTCTGATAACGTTAGTAATAAGGTTCTGTATTCAACTAATAACGTTAATGATAATATTTTACATTTAATTAATAATATTGTGTCGTAAATTTAGTATGAAACAGTTTATTGAGTTTATATAGCGACTTAAAAATGGAAAAAGTACCTAAATCACAGAAAGAGTGGAACGTATTTATGAGTTTCTTCTTCTTAGAAAGAAATGAGGATAATGATTCGGCTTGTATTTAATCACCCACCTGTCAGAAATATACAATACAATTTACTACACAAAAATTCCAATCCCCTCCAAAGCAATAGAATGAGTTACATAAAAAAATTACCTTATAGTAAAACACACAAGTGAACACATCCCATAGAGTATCCCATTGTGAAAACAACTGACTGCAGTTTACGAAGAGCAATGTTTTGTGACAAGCTGGGCCTCATTTCATAGAACTACAATTCACGGCCCTCAGTGACAACTCGATGGACATCGCAAAGTCGATTAACCCACAGACTAACGAGTAGGAAACTTCGGCCACGTAACGCACATCGAGCCGCCACAACGAACCACGAACTGTAGCCCCACGAAACGCGGCCCTGGATCAGCCCAAGTAAATAACTTCCACACAACACAATCACTTGACCTGGTCCCAAACTAGGATACCCTGTACTATGGTAACCAGGCAATGACACCACAAACATGGAAATACACCCAGACTGAGGCCATTTGTACAAATCTACGGCGGCCCCCAGTGGAAATCGAACCCATCTGTTTTGGTAGTTAAGCACCTTAACGACTAGACCAACGAGGCAGTCGTCTACAAGTTTAACAAGTGGTGGCAGTACACCACACAAGGAACAGTTAATATTGCCTGAACAGTATGTTCAGTATACCGAACTCCTTTCTATATTGGGAATACTCCCAGGGACAGAATATCAATACAGGGTTATTTCCATAATGCTCATTTCCTGTAAAATGTTTTCTGCCGCCTTTGAAATGTTTTTGTTAAATTTTCAATTTATTAAATTTTTTTGTAAGTTTTCGCGACTTTTCTGCTTTTTGGTGGCATTATTATTAAAACTATTAAAACCATAATATGTATGTGTCACTTAAAGTGGACATTCTTCTATTTAGGACAATGATTTACTGAAGGCTGCGACATTGGTAGAGCGCGTAAAGCGCGATTTTAATAATAATATATCATGATAAATAATAATTCAACAAAATAGCAGCTCTGATTTAAAAAAAAAATGAGATCAACTAATACAAAAAAAGTTGACGTACAACACAAACTCTAATACGAGTGTTTCAGGAATTGCCCACTTTGGAAGTAGCCGTGTATAAACTAATTTAGACTAATTTAGAGTCAAATTATTTATTTGGTTCTCAAACCTAGAACAAAAAAAAAATGCTAAGGGTTATTGTATGATGGAAGGGTACCTAAATGTTTATAGTGTCAAGGTAAGATTAGGTGATAGTATTTTATAACATTAACACATAATAAAAACTAAATTTACTCGTTTATTTAACTTTTTTTTCAGTAGACTACCGTGACCACGGGACTCGCAAAGTTACCGAAACGTCGGAAAATCTTAAAATGAAAAAAATTATAATAAACGGGTAAATATCCGTGCAAATACAGTTTTTATTAAGATTAAGTGATTCTACTTCATAGGTAAATACGAATAGCAACTGTCACTCCTGCTGCGGCAAATCTGTAATTAATAATATCTGAGTTCACAATAAATATTTTTTAGTCTTGTTTGTTTTTAAATTGTACTCTTTTTGGGCAATCCTGTATATCTGGATCCGGATAGAACTGACCTTTCCGTTGGTAACCAAAAGTGCGTTGATGGGCGTCAGCTTAATCGTGCGCCCCTTCCGCCAGTTGTTGTCGTTGGGCTGCGTAAAAAGCAGCTTGCCTTCCATGGCGAACCTTAGTGGCAAAGAAATAAGGGTTGTTATTGTCAAGCGCTCAAAGATTCATGGTCATGTTTATAAAAACACGATTCCTCTAAAACTCTCATCAGAAGCAGTTTAAATAACAATCTGTGGTTAGGTCTTTTAGGTAAGGTTTTAAAGAATCGTGTTTTTATAAATATCACTGTCGGAGTAAAAGATAATGTTTTGGCGTAAAAATTGCCTTAAAATATTAAAAACATTCTAAGAGTTTTTGATGAATCATTAAAACTCAAAGGGATGAAGGGACACTGCTTACAAAATTTATTGAAGTTTTCATGAGAACATTTGTGAAAATCAGTTTCACTTAGAAGTAGTTGTGTCACTCAGGTTATGTGGAAGTTATTTATTGTAATAGGGGTTAAAGTATGAAATTGCCGTTTTATTGCAATAGCTTCTTTGAATTGACATAGAATCTTCATGGTTTGAGGTTTTCGAATGAAACTTTTTTCAAATGGTTTCTATGATGTTCTTTTTTTAAAAAATGTGAAACATTTCAATATCGACTTTCAATTGTTTTTGTTATTCAATTTAGACAAGAAAGATGGATACTGCGAAAATTCGAGTGATTTTTGAATACGAGTTCCGACGCGGAACTAACGCGGCAGAAACAGCCCGCAATATCAATGCTGCGTTTGGAGAGGGGTCTACTAATGAACGCACCGTGCGATTTTGGTTTAAACGCTTTCGTGATGGAAATTTCGACTTAAAGAACGAGCCACGAGGAAGACCGCCAACACAGGTGAATAACGATGAATTCAGGGAGATAGTGGAAGCCGACCCTAGTCAAACTACCCAGGAATTAGCGGCATGGTTTAACGTTACCTTACCCACAATATTGACTCACTTGCGTCAAATCAATAAAATAAAAAAATGCGAAAAATGGGTGCCTCATAATCACTCGAATTTTCGCAGTATCCATCTTTCTTGCCTAAATTGAATAACAAAAACAATTGAAAGTCGATATTCAAATGTTTCACATTTTTTAAAAAAAGAACATCATAGAAACCATTTGAAAAAAGTTTCATTCGAAAACATCAAACCATGAAGATTCTATGTCAATTCAAAGAACCTATTGCAATAAAACGGCAATTTCATACTTTAACCCCTAATATTTATCTGGATAATTTTTTTTTTGTTGTCAATTTTATAGCAGCAAATTAAGAATTTTCTGTTTCCCTTAATTTTGCAAAACGTCTTTGTATATTGTTAGTTGTTTAAGTATTCGATAAAGAGAAAAAATACATGCTGTCTCGCTCAAATTATGTAAATTTTTAGTGATTGTAAAGAAATTGTATACCTTCCTACTTTTTACAAATGTGTTCCAAGGCTTTGCTAGATAATATATTTACGGACATTTGTGTACATTTTGGTTCTTCAATACATAGTTTTTGGTTGAGAAAAGTGGTTTTCGGAACTATCAATTTTAGTACAAAAACTTGTTATAAATGTGATCCAAGGCTTTACTAGATAATAAAATAACGGACATTTCAAATACATAGATTTTCAATAAGAAAAGTAGTTTCCAAAATTATTTATTTCAGTGACAAATTTTTTCTCTCCAAAACTAGGTATAGTATAATAAAAATGTGTCTTAAATGCCCATAAGTTTATTTTCTACGTAAGCTTTAGACCACATTTATAAAAATTATATATTTTTTTGTAATCAATAAAAATGTTACGTTGTTCGAGCAAGATAGTAGGTATGTATTTTTTCCAGTATGGAAAAATTTACCTACCCATAAAAAATACAATAAAAATCATTAAACATATGAGACTGTGCAAGCGCGACGGCACGTCAGACAGAATTTTGACGACTGACGTCACTAACACATTCAGTGATAGCCATTTTGGTAGATTTTCTATTATCCAAAACTCAGTACAACTCAAATAAAACCATATCTAGTGATCATTTAGACTCATGTTCGCGATTTTTTTCTCATGCTTTAAATTGAAGAAATCATAAAAATAATGACCGACGGCGCTATATAGGACATTAAAAATTAATATTAATTTTTTTAACGTTTTAAATTGCTAACCATGATAGTAAAATGTATTTTAGAACACTTGATTTAGAAGTAATGTCGGAGAATGTCCAGCCTTAAGGTTTCGCGTCATTTCAATAACACGCTGTAGATGCACTGCAGCCGAGGTACTTCAATATAAGGGTGCCTCTACATAACGTCACTGCCTTTGAGCCGCGTCGCGTAGCGTCATTACGCTGCAGCTGAGGCAATCTGCGATGAGTTTAGATTACACATTCCGTACACCCGCCAGATAGCGGGCGCTCTGTTCAATTACATAGGATTGACATACTCTCCTACTTTTGACTAGTTTTTGTTAGTTAGACACTATCGGCTTTATTAATAAACGTGGAATAGGGTTATGTCGTGTGTTAGTTTAAAGTAAGAACTACGTCTTAGGTATGCCTGACAGCGGACTTTTTCAAAAATGTGCAATAAAATACAAATATATAATCGGCCTATATGCGTCCCACCGTAGGGCACAGGCCTTCTCTTAAGGAGAGAGTATGGGCTTTCACCACGCGTGCCCACCGCGGATTGGCGATTTCAAGCGCCGAGGTATGTAAATAGCTCAGACAGTCACAGTTAGCGTGTGGTATTGCTAGTATAACTTCACAATGTACATAACTGAGAAAACCAAGTCATAGGTAGGTACATGCCCGCACTTGGGATCGCACCTGGGTCTGTCGCTTCCAAGTCAGATCTTCGAGCGTTGGTATTCTAGTGGGTAGAACTTTGGACTCGGAAGCGGGAGACCCAGGTTCGATTCCCAGTGCGGGCATGTACCTATGACTTTGTTTTCTAAGTTATGTACTTTGTGAAGTTATAGTAGCAATACCACTCGCTAACTGTGAAGGAAAACGTCGTGATGAAACCTGGATGCCTGAGGTATTCACATACCTCAGCGCATGAAATCGCCAATCCGCGGTGGGCACACGTGGTGATTAAGCCCATACACTCTATCTCTCTGAGAGAAGGCCTGTGCCCTACAGTGGGACGTATATAGGCTGCTTATGAACGTCCGAATAATTCTAAGTTATACCTTGCAAGCCCTCTATTAAAAACGGAACGTTTTAATTTCCTAAATCGAGATACACTTTCAACTACTTTACGACCACTTCCGATACAATCTCGCGGCAAGGCCGAGAAACAGTAAATAAGGAACATTTCCTCCACTAAGCTTAGCTTGCAACAATATATTTAAGCATCCATTACGCCTAATCGCCTCCGACCTTGGGCCCCAACATACTTTGAAACAGAAGGATACCTAACGTCCTTCCATAACTTCCACACAACACAATCACTTGTCCTGGTCCCAAACTACGTATAGTAACCATGGTAACCAGGCAAGGACACCACAAACATGGAAACACACACAGACTGATTCGACTTGTACAAATGTACTCCGGCCCCATTGGGAATCGAACCCACGACCTCCGGTATGGTAATCAGACGTGGCACCGCGAGACCAACGAGGCGACCATTCAAAGAACCTAGGCAATTCATCATCATCATATCCTGCATAATAGCAAAGTGTAAGCAGCCTATAAGTTATGTGGCTGCAGACTGGTCACCTCTTGCGACTGATAACCGATGGGGTAAAGTACTATGAACTAGGATGACTACGCACTGGCAAGCGTAAAAGGCCCAGCAGCTGTCTGGACCGACAACCTGAGGCAGATTGCTGGTAGCGGCTGGATGAGTATGGCTGAAGGCTGAAAGAAGTGGCAGGCCTTGGAGAGGACTATGTCCAGCATTGTACTAATATGGACTGATATATTGAATCGGAAGCAGCTTAAATCGTCTCGCTGAGAGGGTATATACTTAACCAAAGCACCGCAGATTGGCGATCTCAAGCCCTGAAGTACCTATATGAGCAGACACTCAGGTTTCCTCAGGATGTTTTCAAGCAAGTGATAAAACTACTACGGATACGTAGTTCGCAAAAACAAATTAATTTGCAGGTACATTCTGGGATTCATACTCAGTTCCTAACGCTTGTTAAGCGACGGGTATACCAACACGCCACTGTCTATATCAAGACAAGTATAGAACTTACAATTTTCTTTTAAGATTTGATCAAACCTCGATATCTTTCCTCTAGACATGATAGTAATATAGTAACATACTGAGGGATTGGCAAAATGTACTATATTGACTCTAATATTGCTTACCTATCTTATTAAGTTTGTCAATACTTACTGTTTTTTCTTCTTGAATAAATAAAATAAAATATTAGCAAAGGTTCGTTGCGAGCCAGCATGACGTTTGTAAATTAAACCTAAACTACGCTAATTAACAAAACTATGTATACAAGTCGGTTTTATAACATAGCTGTACGATACGAACGTTTTAATAATATAATTAATATCTCACTCCCGGCGCTTCATAGTGAGATAGGGTTAAGCGCTTAGTCGTTTGTATACATAGAGTTATATACAAGATCAGGAAGCTGAGCTTACAATACGCTTAGTAGTCTATCAGCAATCCGCTTTCGATCGTCGTCCTGTCCTGTGTGCATATTTATTTGTGGATAACGTAGGTGCTAGTATTTTTAGTATTTTTTTATCGCGAGTAATTTGCATGCTCGTATCCAATGAAAGAAGGTTGCAGATTTTACTAATCACGGGTAACATGCGTGCCAGTATCAAAAGAAAAGAGGTTGTAGGTTTTACTGTTATTAATAAGGTTCAGACCTCGTTAAGCCAAGTCAGAGGCCTTAGGGCGGCTTGACAACTTCTGACAGTAGACGAGCCACTAGTCTACAAGCCTCCACCAATCCGGACTTGGCCCCCGTGGTGGAGTATGGCCTATACCTTCCTCAGGGAAGAGACCCGTGCCCCTCGGTGGGGACATAATGGGTTGATAATGATTATGAGACCTCAGTTCAATTCGTAGTTTATTATGAAAATTCGAGGAACATTATGTAGTAGCGCTTAGTTGTGGTAAACTGTGGGTTGATCGACTTTACAATGTACATCGAATTGTCATAGTAAACCACGAATTGTATTTCTATGAAACAGGCCCCTGGTCTATCTGTTTCTGTTCATTAACCAAAGCCTGAGTGGCTTCCGTTTTTATACGAATCATTACAAATTATTTCCTAGGTCGGAACTTCGGACTCTATAAAACGCCCTTGGGAGAAGCACTCAAACGTTGTTGTGACGGCTTTTATGTGGTGTGAAATTGCAGTGTTTATTTGCGTCCTGAACATTAGTACATTTAATTCAAATAAGAAAGACCGGAAATATTTGATTTGGCAATTGAAGAGGTGAAACGAAGACTGGCCTAATCGACAACTTTGGCATCGACATCTAGGTGACAAAAGAGCCCAAGATAGATAAATTTATTTCATGAATATTGAACTTGAAGTGGCTTTTTATTAGTTTCCTTGAAAAATCAAGATACGGAACACGCCGAATGGTAAAAACCCCAATATTTGTGAGACGGACAGGCACTGGCTGAAAATCAGCGCTTTGGGTGAATACCCTCAGCACAATGCTGAGCCAGCTGCCTTTTCCAGCAACAGGGACACACCGCAACTTATGTTAATATAAAGTGTTTTATTGTTTTTTTTTTTCTTTACCTTTTGTTTTGTAATTTAATATTTTATATTGTAACTTGTTAGTGTATGTGTGTGTTTCTGTTGTTGAAATAAATGGTTTTCTTCTTCAATCGGCTTTTAGTTTTGACTGCGACATTTCATCTACTCTATTCTATTCTTGTCTCACCTATTTACATAGCACAGTGGTGATAAGTAAATAGATTAAACAAGTGTCGATGCAGACGAAATTCACTAAACACCTAGCTGGTTTACAGTTCACGACAGTTCTAGACCTTGCGAGAATACTACATCTCTGCTGAAGTGGCTGCAGTAAAACAAGATATTACAAAGTGTGATTAGCCAAAACTAAGTCAGATTCAGTTTGAATATCTCTCTTGCAAACTTCGCATTAAGTTTCCGCTAGATAATTATGACATCATTATTCATTACCGGTCTTATTTATAAAAACTCGATTAAAACACTTCAAAAACGCCGATTAAAATAGTCTGTGGTGGAGATTTTATAAGGAAAAGATGTGGCCGCAGATTAAATAAACAGAGTTTAAGATTGTTGTTCGACGAATCGTGTTTTTATAAATAAGGCTGTATTGAAATGAAACCTAACACCAAGTCAGTATTGATTCAGTTTGCAAATATTTAGGAACCCATTTTATTTTTGATTCGTTCAAGTCAGTTGAAACTGTATGAATGTTGTAGGAATACAAGAAAACATTCTTATTTCTGTGATGCAATGGAGAACTTGCGCTAAAAATGTTTTAATATATAAGGAGATGCCATGTTAAAAGATAAATAAACGTACTAATGTTCTTTCTCTACAACTAAGTAATACTTTTCATAATGTAACCTAAAAACCTATTTAGAGGCTAAAAATTCCACCCATGCCGGGAATTAAACCCGCGACTTCTGGCTAACCATGCCAGCGCTCTCCCAACTGAGCTAATGAGCAAGTGCAGGGATCGGTGAAATTTCGAACCTCTTTACAAACTTCTTTGTATTACGTACAGGTAGCGACATCGGGCAGAAGTAGTTTACATCACTTGCAGCCCCGAGTACCCACTTTGCAGTGGGGTTTTACATCGGAATGATATCGCTGTACTAATATGATTATATTCTTTGTTGCATTAATCCGTGCTAAGGACAATTAAAAAAATGGCGAAATCTCGAACCTCTTTACAAACTTATTTGTATTAGGTATGTTGCTGCATACAAAGAAGTTTGTATGTAAAAGTTTAGGATAAGTACAATGAAAAAACTAAATCTTATAAGTTTTTTATTATTAGAGTAACTTTATTTTTTGCTGTTTTTGTGATCCTGAAAACCCTGAAAAGTATATGTTTAAGGTTTTATTTTGTAATTTTTCCTTAGTTTTTATATGACTTCTATGGTATAAAAGCAATGTCGTTCCAACCTAAAAACTGAATTTGCATGGATATTTACTTGTTTATTTTTTTCATTTTGGATATTTCATCATTATCAACGATTTTTACGCCCACTACAAGACATAGGCCTCCCTAATGGTTTTCCCTAACCATAAAGGGTTTTGCCATAATCGCCACGCTTAGCAGGCGGGTAGGCGATCGCAGTAGGCGGTTGAAATCTCAGGAAGACGCTGCTGCCCGTCTCCTGGTAATGGATTTCCTTAGTCGTCTTCTACGACATTCATGGAAGGAAATTGAGTGACTCTATTCTTAAATCAAGTTTGGATATTTACTCGTTTATTTTTTTCAAAAAGACGCCTGTCTCCTCAGTCTACCGAGACCACGGGAGTTGCAAAGTACCGAAACGTTATGTAAAATGAAAAAAAGTGTTAGCCTTAGAAAATACTACTCCATTCTAAATAGACGCAAGTTCCCCATTGGAATATTTAGTCGGTCCACTACGTTTTGACGTGAAACGTATTTTAATTCGGCAGTAGCAGGTCACTTGCTAAAATTACATCCAACCAAAACATGTCGCCTGTAACTACGTGTTGTGTTTAATTCATTCATATACCCTTGAGTAGAGCAAAGTAGTCATTACTCAGATCCTCCTGATTCTTGTCACTAGATTGCGCCAATGCCGTGTAACACATCGCGCAGTTTGAGCTAAAAATTAACCTCCTCAGTCCTGACCTTGAAAATAACAATGGTCTTCAATTGTTATTTTCAAGGTCAGGACTGAGGAGGATAACGCTTACTTATAGGCCGTGTAACCCGACACAGCCCCCGCTCTTTTTCCCTTAATGCAAGTATTATTCTTCAGCTCACCCACAAACATTTCTTTGCGCAAGTTAATTTTACATCGCTTTCGCTCATAACTTCAACCAATCCCAAAAAGGAGAGCACCGCAATGAAGGCTGAAACTGTGCCGTTTCACAGCCGCCGATGGCTGTAGATTGGCCCAGGACAACAATTAGATTGTCACTCGAGTACTGGCGAATGTACATTTAATTTGGGGTGCTGTGTAAGGTTTTCGAGTGGATTTTTTGTGCGTTGTCTTTAAGAGCATTTTTCAAGTAGATACAATAAAACGTACCTTGAATTACCTCTATAATTGTCTTATTTGTAAAAAGTCGATTCCACTAAAACACTCTTAAGACGGAGTTAAAGCCAGTTTATAAAAGGAACTCTTCTCATAAACCAGCTTTCACTCCTTCGTAAGCGTGTTTTAGTGGAATCGACTTTTATAAATAAAACTGTCCAAGATTACGATTTTTAGGTGACTTACACCACTCTCCTAAATGTGGCTAAAAGTAGCATTAAACATAAGATTGTTCAATTTTGAAAACCTATTTAGAGGCTAATAATTCCACCCATGCCTGGACTTGAACTCGCAACCTCTGGCTAACCGTGCGAACGCTCCCCCAACTGAGCTAATGGGCAAGTGCAGGCCTCGGCGAAATTTCAGAGATCGCGGGTTCAAGTCCCGGCATGGGTGGAATTTTTAGCCTCTAAATAGGTTTGTAAAATTGTCCTCAGCACGGCTTAGTGCAACAAAAACAACATAAAATTGTTCATACAAAATTCTATTTAAACAGGGCGTTAATTTCAAAGAAGCTCAACGGAGAATAAAGCAGCTAAATGTCAATACTTTGAGGAAATTCTCAGGTTCAATTTCATACTTGTAGAGTAGACAACTGATAAAGCTTTACATTTGTGTTACAAAGTCTCCCATAGCCTAATCAATTGGATCTGTTGATTTGACCCCACAAACGCGGTCAGGAAACGAAAATGTATCACATTGTCGGTACCTATGCTAGTTGATTAAATGGGATAGATAGTAAAGCTTTTTGTAATACTGTTACGACCTTATTACTCTGTCCGTTTCCTCTTTGATATACCGTTCAGGTATTGAACTTTACACAGAACTTTTTACGCGACCGCTGTGCTTGATTGGCTCGTAGTTGATCTACACTATGTTGGACTCAGTGTTACCACAAGAAAAAATCCAGAAATCCAGCAAGCAACGGAGAATGCAAACAACGAACAAGCATGAGAGTAGAATAGACTCTGACAGAAAACGCCTTGTCTTTTTCTCTCGTGTTTCGCCCAGTGACATTTTTATCGGGACTTAGCAAGTAACATAGGCACTTTGTAATTTTATTTTGTTTTTTTAATATAGAAATTTTTACTAACTTAGGCTGCTTTGAGAAGACGATCCTGACAGGTCGAGATCGAACGGACGACGTATCTTTGTAATGGCGTTGAATTTTCAACAATAATATTTTTACTGTCTACTTGCCCTACTAGCACAAAATTATCACATAATCTTACAATCGATATTTTATTTTTGACACCAATTTAAATGTAAATAATAAAGATGGCGTTTAGGCTTAAAATCGATACTACGCCATTACAAGGATTATGTCAAGCGTATTTTTTTGTAGTGATACAACAAAAACAACGGGAATAATAACGTTTCCTGTTATTATATTGCACATTGATTTGTTGACGTCAGAATTGATGCACTCATTGATAACAACATAATAATATGAGTTCTCCGAACAGATCGAATTAATCTGATTAAATTAAAGCACGATATGCATAGATTTTGCGTTCATTTAAGTTGAGTTCGTTTCATTAAGTTTTTGTTTTAATATTTTTCATTACTCATACTCTGAAAGGGGGTCATTGTTCATCCAGGCACCGTGCTGAAAGTGGTATATGCCTGCTCTAAAGCATAAAAGTATTAAAATAAAAAAATATATGAATCGTAGTTTATATTGAACAACGCAATGGTAGTAACCTATACAGCCATAAAACGATTAATTCTTCATTTATTAGTTTTGTTGACATTTAAATTCTTTTTGATGTTTATAATTAATATAATGTACTTTATGTATTTATTAGTCACTTTCAAGGCGAGATGTGATTTGCGAAATAAATTAAAATATTGTTTAAGACACAGATAAAACCACCAAATACGCAAATTCAAAATGGCCGTCTTTCGCGGTCGCGCGCCATCTTGCGAATTGTGATGTACGGCTAGCACAAGTTGCTATCTCGCCGCGAGCTAGACCATCCGTCTGTTTCGGCGTGATTTCCTTAAGTTTTATATTTTTTTATTTTAACTGGCTTGTGTTTACTTTCCTCGTATTCGTAATGAAAAGTAGAGTGTTTTACTCGGGTGATAGCACCCATTTCTGCCTCGAAAATATCTCGTCAGGAATGGGTGCCTTTCAGCCCTCGGTTAACAATCTACTATTGTGTAGTAAAAAGTTACATTACATTATTTGTTCTTTTTTATGCAAACTATTTTAATTTACACATTAAATAGCGAGTCGCAGGCAAAAACTAGTTCAGAATAACGTAAAGAATGATAACTTTAATTATCTCCCATCACTTGTCATAATATCAAATTGACAGGTATCAGGATCGTATTCTCTCAGCGGCCGGACAATAAGTTTTGTACTGTTTTGTACCCTCACATTTTTGTTGTAAATTCACCCGTAACGTAAGTGAATAGAGTGCACATATGTGCTGTCGAATGTACCAGGGAATTTTAATTGTGTACTTTGTCCGTGATGTTGCGTTTTTATTTTTACCAATTCTGTTGTTTTACGTACAAAGAATGTTTATGTCATATTTTGAGTATTGTGCCGATAATTAAATGTTTTTATGTAACTATCTCATCTAGCATAGCTCTCTTACCTCGCATCATCATGATTCCAGTCCAGTACGTCGACGGCCATCTTCCTCAGCCTGATATCGGCCACGTGCAGGTCGTGCGCCGTCCGCCGCACCACGGCGAGCCGCCTCCAGATCGGCACGTCCCTCGCCGCTGCCGCTGCAGCCGCCGCTGCAGCGTTCATCTCCTCCAGGCGGGACTCCACGCAGCGCTGTGCCGCCTTCACGTCATCGCGCTCGGCAGCGCAGGCGGGCGTGGCGCGGTGTAAACGGGAGAGCAGGAGAGGGTATTTCGTCACGCGCTGAACTGGCACCTGGGAATAAGAATCGAAACGTTGGTTACAAAGAAGTTATAAATGAGTGACTGATGAATGGGGATGAAGCGTAAGAGGAAGGTATGCTTCGTGGCTAGTGGCAAATTATAGTCTTTGTCTACTACTTCGGTATACAGGCTTCTGTCCAAACCTGGTATAAAGAAAGCGAAATGTCTGAATGGTTATTTAATACCATTTCCTAAGCAGTATTTACAGGATATACATACCTCCATGCGTGCCAAACACTCCATGTAGTGTGCGCTACAATATCAAGTGTCAGAATTTCGTTTGATAGCTGAGTACTTTTTTAATCTTGTGGTCAACACAAAAAAACAATGTATCTGAGAAAAAGAATGTTTACCGATACTTAAATAGTAATAGACAATTGCTTTTCTTACCATAAGAAAAGAGTTGAGGTTCATCCGTCTCAGAACTTGGTTTTCCATCTGTGACACGCGCAGGAATATCCTAAGTAGCTCCTTCTCCTTTTCCAGTCCTGCCAGGAGCAGGGCGGCACCAGCCTGCTTCACGCAATACGACTGGAAGGCTACCAGCATCCCGGAACATTCCAGAAGGATCTTGCCGACGTTCACGGTTAGGAGGTCCTGGAAAAGAGGTTTTGTATAAGGCTGTTGTGATACGTTGTAACGCAGAACAACTGCTAAATTAAATGGGCTAACTAGCGCCACCAATGAAAAAGAATCATGTCTTCTTTTACAGGTAACAAGTGTCTGTTCAATGTCTCAGTCATGGTCTGGTTTTTAGGACCCACGACAGAGAACTTACGATCACGGACAGGGACCTATCTAGTCCTAGGTTTACGCCTTTGGTTGACGGCCATGCGCCCTAAGAAAGAAAGAAACCATATATGAATGACTATTGACATGATTTAGAGATTTTACTGTACAGACACTATTTTCAAATACGATCTGTTCTGCAAGATATGATTTTTTGCCCTTGGTGGCGTTACTCTACGGAGCCTCTTACGCAAACGAAGTCGCGCACTATCATGCTATGAGCATTGAGCACTGGGCTCGGTTGTCTTTTAGTTGAAAGGAGAAACTTGACAGATGAACCACTCTTTTATTTCTCCGATGTGTTTAGGGGTAACAATAGTACATTACTGCAGCGGCCAGCAAAAGAGGCATTGATGGAAGAACGTTTAAATGTGTTTGAACGTAAGTCCATCGATGCCTAGTTGTGGTCAAGGCTTGTTTAGTGCTTGTCTCAACTAAAGCGTGGAAATTAAAACTAAGTAGTACCCAGGCAGAACTTTTTATTAAAAAATACAGTTACTTTTCATAATGAATGACGAACAACAAACAACAATAATTTTTTCCGTGTTCGTCTTTTTTCAATAAACAGCTTTCTATTTGCCAGTTCGAAATTTAAATAAAACCTTTGATACTCGTAAGTTTATACCTCCTCGGAGTAAATTACCATGAGTAATTTAAAGAGTCGACTATGTAATTTATTTGGCCGCTAAAATACGATTATCATTATCATACAACTTTTGCCGGCCGCTGCTCGCATGTATTTAGCCAGTACAGCAATATTGATTTGTCTCGGAGAAGTTTGTCAAAATAATGCTCAAATTTCCAAGCATGTTTGAGGAAAAGTTTTTTCGACGTCTTCCTACGAGTTGGTTTGACTTTACGTAGAATATGCAATGATATTATAACACTTTTCATCAAAGGATTTAATAGCATAATTCGTTTTCTATTTTCGCAGCCGGGCAATGTAAGGTCTCAAAAATTTTAGGACTAAAATCTTTCCATTGGACTAGACTAGATCTAGACTGTTATTGTAAACCAGAAAGATGTAGACATCACGTAGTGATATGCTCGAAGTGATTAAGCAACCAAAGCGAACATTAGAATAGTATAACAATACATTTTGAAAGCTATCTTTAACATTTGAGTTCCCCAAAAGGTAAGATTTTGTAATAATTTATTACCAAAAGTTATTTATTATTGCTCTTTTGAATAAAGACAAAGGTAAGAAGCTTATGTCCCCTGTGGCTTTAACCGTAACCGAAATTAATAATAAAAATGTCTTTCATAAATAATTATTAGGTGCCACAAGAAGCAGCATGGAGAGGAAAGAAATATTTGATATACCATTTCCCTATTCTGGACAACCTCAAAGATTGGTAATTGCTGACGTCCGAGTTTTCCTCATGAATATTTTTGTATGTCTCCGAAATTGAATTCAAGAAAATAAATATGAAAATGAGAAGAAAAACACCGTGAAGACACCAAAAAAGCTGCAAAATAATAAAATATTATGCAACTTTTTTGTCAACGCTGTGATGTATCTAAAATGAGTGCTACGTCGCTGTATGTATAGAACATAAACGTTGCGCTGTTATTTAAAAATATATACGAGTCTCATGGTATGAACGCTAACACAAATCCACTTTTTTTGGGTTCCGTAGTCAACAAGGGACCCTTATAATTTCACCATGTCCGTCCGTCTGTCTGTCTGTCTATGTCTGTCTATTTGTTTTTCTGTCTATCCGCGGCTTAGCGCAGAGACGACCAGTACTAGAAAACTGAAATTTGGCATAGATATACCTATTAAGCACGATAACAAAACTGTAGGATAAAATCCTAAAAACAAATTTCGTTAGGATACCTCTCCTGCACCTTAATTAGGGAAGCAATTGTTTTTTCTCGCCTACGCCATAATGGGGGGGGGGTTATCGTTGGGTTGGTCGTTTAAAAATATTGTGAGTGTAGGTAAACCATTTTCCGCTTTAGGGTTCCGTTTGCAAAAGATTAAGCTTTATAGCGCATTTTTTTGTTAAAATAGGGCGTCACCTCCCTCTCCCGGCTAATAGGCTGAATGTAGAACCGAGAAAAAGATCAGGCTTTACAAGTTAACGAGTAATAGGCGACCAACTTATAAAAGGAAAACTTCGTACAAACGTTTGATGAAATTGTTAGTTTTTAAAGCAGGTCAAAAACCCCTGCCCTGCCACTGCGCGTGGCCCGACATGCAAATGGCCTGTTTTTTACCCTCACTTGTACGTTAATGACAAAATAATTTTGTCGTCAATGTTTAGGTAACAAATCTAGAAATTCAGTTATTGTTGCGTAAGACAAGAGGGATCACATTTTGAGCATTTAATTAATTAATTTACAAAAAAATACCCACTTAATTGACTACGGCAGTTTCATGTATGTTTTTAATTTGATTAAAATGATTAATTTCAGGCCTATAGCCAGGAAGGCCTATACCTTCCTCAGGGAAGAGACCCGTGCCCCTCGGTGGGGACATAATGTGTTGATGATGATTAATTTCACGCTGTTCCTTTCTTTTAAAATACTAGTTACTTAAGAAGAGTTATTAGTTTTTCACACCTCCTGCTCGACAATGCCTTATTACGTACCGTCAAATATCATCGTAAAGCATGGCCTTGTCTCTCGAGGGCAATAATAATGAAGAATTTCCCTAGGGAATAAAGTGATTTGAATTTAGAATGTCAAAATTCGCATGAAAACTATGGAGAAGCCCCGCATTGCAATTCGAAATTCGAATTGTTGTTCGAAACTCACCTCTTTTTTTTCTTTTTTTTCTGAAATACTGTGTCCTGTGACCGCGCGAAACACCAACAAAAGAAAGAAAAAAAGGCGCGAATTGCAAATACGAATTTAAAAGTTATATTCAATTTAAGTTGCTAAGCCGTAAAAGAGTGTGGACTTTATATTTAATTTCAGGTTTTAATACATATTTTCAACTTGTGCAGCCCTGTCTTTTTATTGTCTCCCAGATGGTGTGAAAAGTAGAGTATTCACCTCTGGAATAAAACATGTCTTAGTCTCGGGCGGTATGAACCCCTCGCTTCACTCAGGACTCTACATAACTCCCTCGCTTCGCTCAGGAGTTAAAATTTAACTCCCTCGCTGCGCTCGCGAGTTAACTCGGAGTCCTTCGCTCCGCTCAGGGTTCAATATGCCGCCCATGACATAATACATGGTTTTATTCCCTTAGTACATAATCTACTATTTGGCCATTATTTCGATTAGCATAATAAAAGTAGGGGTGTTTTATTTTTTATTTAAGTCGGTTCGATTCCCAGACAAGGCAAGTATTTTTTAGAAAACGTTTGAATGCAGAATTACTAACTTTTAAAAATAACATAAAGTCTTCTTTCAGCAAAATACCCTATCTACGATATTTAAGGTACTTTCCCTTCATGGCCCATAACTTTGGGACGCCCTGTATAGACTGCTCATGTATTTCGGTTTAAGATTCAATTGATGAGTAGCATAACCAAATTAAGTTTCAGAGGATTCCTTGGCAGCACGCTGAACACTTTGACGTTGAACATCCAAAATGAAAACCATATTAGTGCTCCCTTAGTGAAATCATTTAAACACAGACTTGTTGAAAAAATTACAAGCGCACGAAAGTGACACACATGCATCAGCTTAAAATGCTCTTATGTTACGTGCGTTCAAATAAAATAATGTCTCACTTTGCGAAGCCGCCTTTGCTATCTGGAAGTAGAGAGGGTGGTTATTCCTGTATTAGAATCACTCAATAGTCTCTTACCTCATCTCCCTGCTCAATAGCTATTTCGAGTGCATCTCTCAGTTTCTCCGACAGCACTTGATTGTTCTCAATAAGCTCCTCTACGTTCAAAAATATTGCACTTAGTTGTTCCTGAGTCAGTAAGCCAGCGACCAACATGGGTTTGTAGAACTCTTCAAGGATAATTTGTAGATCTCGCCCATATTTTTCTTCAGTTTCGACGATCTCTGTTAAAATTTCCTTGCGCTCTGCTCTCTTCTTGGCACATTTTCGGCACACCAAAGGTGCGTAGATTGATCCTGAAATGTATGCAGGAATAAGCTAGGGCTACAAAGTAGCCTAGTGGGTAGAAGGAGCGGTGGTAGCCTAGTGTGTAGAACATTGGAGTCGGAAGCGAGAGACCCAGGTTCGATGCCCAGTGCGACTTTGTTTTCTAAGTTATGTACATTTGTGAAGTAATAGTACCAACACGTAATAGTAAAACATTGTGAGGAAACCTGAGTGTCTAAGCTGTTCACATGCCTCAGCGCTTGAATCGCCAATCTTTGGTGGGCACGCGTGGTGATTAACATACATAACATAACATAATGCAACATATATAAGTAGGTAAGTACCTGCCTGCCCACTTATTCTTATTCGGAATTAATGGGTGGGTTGTATCTACTGTTTTGTGCACTGCTTAAGGTGAAGCAACACTGACCCTTATATTGGTTTTGTTTAGACTTACATCACTTTTTTAATATCACTTACCCAGATGCCCATTTCAATGGGATTTAAAAATCTTTATATGAGCCGCGGCTGGGAATGTGGTGCATTGCGTCCCAGCCTAATACCTATATACAAATTGTTGTGTTGTGCTTTGCTGAACTTAACTTTTTTTTTCTCTTTTTTCATTTAAAGTCTAGGTTAGTGTGTAATTATGGAATTATGGAATTGGAATTAAAACAAAAATTACAAAATATCTCGAAAAATGTATCTCTTTTAGTCAATTACTAGTTATTATAATTTTTAAATAGATTAAACAAGACTGCTCTGAAATGTGACGTCATAAGCCAGTATTTTTATACAAAATTATAAAAGTAACTCATTTGATATTTTGTCAAATACCCAATTGTTGAGGTATACAAACACCTCAGAGGAGTTGTTTCTGAGATGAGTTGAAAGTTTCAGAAAACCTAAGTAAGTTAACATTAGAAAATAATCTCCTTAGTTATGAAAGCCATAACTAACCCATACACGGCATTTTGTGTTTCCGATAGCTGCCGAAGTAAATACAATTCTTTCTTTATCATGTTTGTGTATGAAACGCTTTTGTGTATCGTTAGAGAAATTCATAGAAAAAATAATAAAAGTTTCGCTACTTTTTACCTTGTTCAGTGACTTGAGTGTCCACAGCCGTATCGCAGTCTTCGCACAGATGTATAGGAGTATCTTTTTCGTTCATTGTATGACTTGGCAAACATTTCCCTTGCAATCTGCTCCTGGAAGACTTACTGGTTTCCGAACCGACGCCCGAGTCATTCCTTTCGATCTCAGCTGATGTTTTCTTGCATACAATTGTCTTCTCTAGACTATCGTGATTGATGATCAATGAGTTGTCTTCACTAGAATCAGAACCATTCGATAGCTGACTGTTATTGCTACTGAGATGCGAATCTAATATTTCATTTGAAATGAGCTTTTCCTTAGATTGATCTAGCAGACCGTTGTTTCCGTTTTCAGTCTCGTAATTGGTTATGTAAGTATCTTCATCATCTATGCCCCTTTCTTTAGCATCCACTAAGTAGGATAAGATGTCGTATTTGGAAGCACCTTCGAAGATCGAACGAGAGCCGCTTCTTTTCTCATCGTCTAGAAGGGTCATTGACAACGGCGGCGGATTGATAGGTAGAGGTGGCG
The DNA here is from genome assembly GCA_947310995.1 of Yponomeuta cagnagella. Lineage (NCBI taxonomy): Eukaryota > Metazoa > Arthropoda > Insecta > Lepidoptera > Yponomeutidae > Yponomeuta > Yponomeuta cagnagella. The sequence goes on from OX371277.1 coordinate 13,233,214, forward strand.
GCATGTCACAAATTTCTTCATAAATAGGATCGCTATTGAGTCGTATGGATTCGTAATGGTGATCGTCATCAGTGTTATTAGCAATTTCAATATCACACATCGCGGCATCGACCAGCATCTGATAGAATTTGGATCTAGTGGAGTTCGTATCATCTTCAGTGGACAGCTCACTTGCTGACGCATTATAGCAGTCCGACATTGGTTCGAGATCCGAGAACACTCCAACTGGGCCACTCTCGTACTCCATACTTTCATAGGGAGCAGAGCAGCTATTATCATTATTATTATCTACTGACGTTTCTCTTTCTTGACATTCTGACTCACTTTTACTTTCTGTCACTGGCTGTTCTTTTATTTCTGCTTCTTTATTAGCAGTGTCTTCGTTCTTTAGTTTTTTTAGAGAACTTTCTATCAGTTTTTCAATGGTTATTTCACTGTCTGCTCCTTCTTGATTTTTTGATTCTTGTAATTTTATCAATGAGTTTTCTATTAGTTTCTTCACTAGATCTGAGTCAAGGCCCTCGGCTAAGTGACCGAAGAAAGGATCATCAAAGAGCTTAGTGACGAAATTTCCATTTTCAGGGTACTTAACTTCGTTTTCAGTAGTTTCAATAGCGGTTTTTATGTCTCCATGAGTACCTTCGCTATCTTTTTTACCACAAACATGCGGTATCAAGTTCCTTCTAACTGCTTCTACAGGGTCGTTTAGTATAGCAGTTATGTCTAGAGCTTCCACACTATTCTGATTTCCGTGGCTATTTCTATTATTTTCATTGCTATACTCTTCATAATTATTTGCTTCTTCGATCTTGTCTCCATTACAGAAACTGGCTCCTATATAGATTTGGCTTTTGGATTTCTTAACCTCTTTTGTAGGAGTTCCGACACTTATGGTAACAGTGGTACCGGATTGATAGGTATCACAAATATTACCATAGTCATCATTGACAACAACGGATGATAAGTAAATTGGAGTATCGGTATTGGCATTCATAGTTGAGTAACATTCGTTACCGTTGATCTGAATGGAGGTTTTTCTCGATTCGTTCTCAGCTGACTTCACAATCGCTGGTGGACTCTTTATGACTTCAGGTTCATCTGTATCACACTGTTTTACCTTTAAGATTGTCTTCTGCTCATAGTCATTAGCATCCGACCATTCATCACTAGTGGAACTGCTCGAATTATTCCGAACAAATCTTGTTTTGACATAATTGTTCTTCTTTGACTTGGACCTTTCTTTGAATTTTAGTCTTGGCGGTGGCTCGGGTGATTCAGCTATGCCGTATCGTAAATGTTTTAATACATTTTTAGTAATGTCGCTGTTGTCACTTATATTGCCGGAGTCGATGATCGAACTATCATTTTGTGAATCACACACAGAGAGAATTGTGTTTTCTTTTACTGTAGGCATGATATATTTCTCTGTCCGATTTTCAGTTTCTGATTCTTGTGCTGTAACAAGGAAGACTTGGCTGGTATGACTATGTTTGCTCTTAGGTCGTAGAGCCATAGTATCCAAGAACTTAGGCGGAGAAATTGCAATAGTTGATGTCAGTCGCTCAGATTCAGATCTTCGTAGCACAGCAACTTTAGGTATTTCGTTATCTGGAAGATCACAAAATGATTCAAATACCAAAGACTTTTTATTTTAACTTGTAACCGACTGACAAATGCGATTATAAGTTAAAATGTGAAAATATAATTGAAATTAAAAGAATATTAATTTATCTTCTCCTTTCGTTTTGGTATCTTAACTATTGAATTTGATCCTCAATATTGAGAAGTATAGAGAAGATATTGAAAGTACCTTTTATGCAATTAAATGCCAAATTTACTATTATTTGCTCTTTTCTGAATTACAGAGATTACAGAGGGAGAGATAAAAAGAAAGGAAGGGCCAGCAGCATTAAAAGCTGAGAAAAAATGGCATTTTCCAAAAATCATTTAAGCAGATAATAAATTTTTGCCTTTGTCTACTTACCATTAACGTTAGGTACAATTTTCTCAGTTTCAGTAGCATCTGAACTCGCGCAGGCTATTTGAGCATTCTGCTCAACAATAGACTCAATCATAGCTACATGAACGTCTTCGTAAACGCCACTATCATTGTTGGTTTCCTGATTGATAATATCGGATATCTCCACACTACTGCCATCTGTTAGACTATGGCTTACAACGTCACCTTCTGCAACAATATCCTCTTCATTTTCAATAGTGATATCGCCAGGGATCCCTCTAACTGTATTCTCTTGCAAATTAAACTCCGCAGTATATATGACCTTAGTTTCTTCGCTTTCTACTAAAAATTGCACTCTTTTTCGCTGCAAAATAGTATTTTGCGTTGCTGGTACTCTCTTCTCGTAAGGCTTGGGTAGGTAAAAATGAGATGTATTGAAACGCTTTCCTTCAAATGAAAGAGTAGTTTGTTCTGACCTTGGTGCCTCAGAGGCTTCGTAGTTTCTGGGCTTTTTTAAAATAGATTTGATGTTATCAACGTTTCTGTACTTAGGGCTTCGAGAACTATCATTTGATTTTCTGTTGTAATTTCGGTCTTGTGCAGGTTGATTATCACTTTCACTGTCATCGTCAGTTTTAACATTTCTTGCTCTGCGTGGTGGTCTTTTTGGGGATACACTTTTTTGTTTCGTCCGGTTCGCGTTGGAAGGATTAAATACCTTTTTACTCGTATTCTTGCTAAGTGAAGCAAACTTCTTATTTTCATTCTTAATATTTGGTAATAATGAATTGCTATCTTCAGGTTTAGAGTCATAGCGGCTGAGATCATAGTTTATTTTGACGGTATCGTAAATGGAAACTTCTGCTCCAGAATTTGACTGAGATTCGTTTACAATACGTATTCTTTGTCCACTGATGTTTTTGACGTTTATGTCAGACTTTTGTTTACTTGTTCTTGAATTCTCTTTCTTTAGTGCTTCATTCATAATGTCACCATAGTGATCATCAAATTCAATTTCTACTAACGACTGATTATTGGGTCTCACTAAATCGTAGGGATTTATGTCACAAGATAAAATAGACTTTTTGGAGTCACTTGAGCTCAATTCTTCATCAACCCAAATGTTATTGACTCTTGCCACCGACTTACTTCTGCTTGATCGCAAAGTTTCAGGACTTGGTCTTTTGTTTTTTGCTCTGCAAGGGCTAATGCTTTTAGCTCGAGACCGGCTGGTAGCGAATTGACTTCCTATCCGAGCCTCATGAGGGGGTGCAAGTCTACTTCTTCGCATTAAATCATAAGGATCAGCCTCAGCGTTTTGTTTAAGGATAGAAGGCCTGGACTTCGAGCTTTGGACTCTTACCGTCCCCGCACGGCCAAGCATACCAGCCTCCCTGCTAATTTGCGGGCCCCTAACTGTGCCACCAACCAACATCCGCGGGCTCTCCGCTATCGTCAGTGGCAAACGAGATCCCTTGCATTTCTTACATATACTGACTTTGGTTGAGCTGCTTTTCTTCGTACCATTCAGGTACTCAGGACAGGAACATAGTATTACCGCGTAGTTATGCGGTGTTGGCTTCTGCGGCGTGCTAATGAGGACGGGGCTAGGTACTTCTGGGTAAGCGGAAAAGACACTGGGTCGCATCGGTGGGGCCTGGTTACGGACTGACCCGTAAAGCCATGTCTCCGCGTACTTCATGGACTTTGAGAGAGCGGACCCGCCTGGCCCGCTAATGGTTCCGTACATTCCGTATGGACTTTCTGGTGACTTCTCGGGGGACTTGGTGCTTCCAGAAGTATTCAGTTTGAGCCGTGACGACCATTTCTTGGGGCGCGTACTCTCTGCGTTGTCGTATATCTGGAACGAAACAAAGGTCGGTTAAAACGCTTGTTTGTAGATAAACGGCATTGTTCTCCGGCGTGGTGAGCGCAGTATCTTGACATGCTATCAATTGTATTGTGTTGGATTCTCGGGGTTTTGTGCGGCCTATTCAAATGTAGCGTTTTTGTTAACGCGCCTCCGTGGTGTCTCTTATACTACGTTTTACTAGTGGGAAAGTTGACGGTGAATTCAACGTAACATAAAAATTATTAAGTGATTTATGCAGCATCACGAACTTTCCACCTCATAATGGTCGCACTTTCATTTTCTTCATTTGAAGGCGAAGTTCATTGCGTAGTCAGAATAAATTTTTACAATGTCTAAGCAATACGGATACTATTTAAAACTTTCATTGAGCTAAAGAGCATTTAGCTATCATCTCACCGCAACGTTTTATGTTTTGTAGTAACTACAGACTTTGTTCGATTAGCCAGTTTGTTTGTACACTACTGGATACAGCAAACTTCTGCTAAGCTAGACGAGGTTCAAAATAGATGGACAAAAACTCTCCCCTTACGACAATCCTATTGGCACCAACTAAGTCTTATTATTATCTCCAAAATAACGGACTTAAAAACATCACCTTAAAACATACAAAGCTTAGAAATAAAACTAGTATGCTTGATTTTAGTTTTAAAGTAGTTCTTCGTAGTTATATTTTCACTTTCAAAATTCCTGCTCAATAAAATTCGCCTGCAAATAAAATAAATTGTACCCTCACTTTTCTTATTTGTACAGATGATTAAGCAGAAATGTTGAACGTCCAATTATCTACTGTGTGAAAGTATCACACAATAATAGTTGTAAATAAATAAGTTGAGAACATATATAGATAGATAGATAGAGAACACTTAATAGTACATAAAAATGGAAATTACACAGATATTCCTAACATATTTTGTTTTCCAAAATTCCTGCTCAATAAAATTCGCCTTCAAATAAAATTTACCCTCACTTTTCTTACAGCCCTATCACACTAGCGATTTGAAAGCGAAGCGATTGCGCAGCGAGCTTGCCGCGCAATCGCGATTCGCGATTTGGACACTAGCATTTTAAGCTTCGAAGACGTAGGAAACAAAAGCAGATACAACTCAAATATGAATCTGGGAGGATTAATTTCAAACAATCGACTGGGAGAGCGACTAGTATGTATCCCATATAACGGGACGATTGTGAATTTTAGCTATAAATAACTTTGTATACATTATATCAACGACAATTGAACATCTAAAAGATACTACGTCCGCTTACAAACGTATCTCTGATATGACTCAAGTGGAGTGGGGCGGACTGTCGATGGAGAACATCCTTACTAAAGAATGTTTTAGTAATATCGCAGAGACCATGTTAAAAGATAAATAAAAGTGGTAGTTTTTATCTGTACCACAAATACTTTTCATAATATAACCTGCCGAAAGTCACGGACGAAAACGCGCCATACAAATTGGACTCAAACTATAACGTCACAACTTGTACGAACCGCCTTATAATGTGTAAAGCTTTCATAAATATTTGAGTTATCTCGTAACATAATGTTTTCATGGATTTACACCCATGTAACAAAACGTTCAGTATTCAATGAAAAAACTAAATCTAATTAGGTTTTTGTTATCAGAGTAACTTTATTTTTCACACTTTTTGTTACCCCGAAAACCTCGAAAAAAATACTTGTGGTTATTTGTTTCTAATTTCTTCCTAAGTTTTTATATGATTTCTATGGTATAAAAGCAATGTCACTTTAATCTAAGTTAGATAACTTAGAGCCGCACAATCGCAGCAAGCTCGCTGCGCAATCGCATCGCTTTCAATTCGATGTGGATGATTTCGCTGAACAAAATAGTTAAGCAGGAATATTAAATGTCAGATTTTTAACTACCTAGGTAAGAATACAATTAAGATCTAGTCTAGCATCTCAGTTTTATTCCGAAACTGTATATTAAAAAAGTATCCTGCCGGCTGAAGGTCATGTTGGTATGCCCATATTAGCGCTGAAACACACCGTCGCAATACGAGCACTTCGCAAAATGTCCATTTCATTATTTTTTTAGGAGTTGAATTGAAACAGAAACAAATCGATCATGGAAGACGGAACAATGGAACAAACTTAATGTTTTAGTTAGTTGGCTTAATCAACGGGAACTAAATACAATGTCAATACGTGCGTAACCAACTAGGCCGCTGGTTCCCTCGCGATGTTTTCCTTCACAGTTAGCGAACGGTTTTGTTACTACGAATGAACAAATATACGTACGAAAGAAATTTGGACAGACTCGTCCGACAAAATTACAAGTGTAGGCGTGTGGTCTAACATTCATGAAATGTACGTAACTTAAAAAAGGGGGATAATTTATTCACACACATATAATGAAAGTAAAAATTATAAAAATAGAAGCATAACTATGGTTAACCTAACATAAGCAACTGAAGGCCAATTAATTTATAAACTAACTAGCTGTCTCGGCAAACGTGGTTTTGCCATATTAATTAGCCTACGACCTAATCTAAGACCTACCAAATATAGACAAAAGGATTCATAAAAATCGGTGAAGCCGTTTCAGAGGAGTTCGGTAACAAACACTGTGACACGAGATTTTTATATATTAGATATGATATAGAATTTCCGGACCGTGCTCAGTGGCGTGCTATAGGAGAGGCCTATGTCCAGCAGTGGACAAGCATAGGCTGATGATGATGATGATGATGATAGAATTTCCTACTTAGGGCCTTTGCACATGACGTTTTTTGAACGCGCTGACGACGCACGAAGAATGGGTTCATGGGTACATGTCGGGATTCGAACCCTTATGTTAAATATAACAGCACAAACAGCACGGCCCATCTTTAACCCGAACACAGTTCTCTAGGCAAGTGGTGTCAGGAAGCGTCACGGCAAGGCATTGTATTTTTTCGCCGTTACATTTTGACTTTGTTATGCAGACAAGGCCCGTATTTAAACTGTCTTCCCGCGAAATTGCACCAAAAGAATGGCTTTGGCTCCGATCTTTATACTCATACAGCTTGCGCATAAATCCCATGGCTGGCACAGGCGACGTCCATCAATACCGTCCAGTTAAATTGAGTTCTGATTGAGTTAAAAGCTCGCTAAAGTGCTAAAATGTACTAACACACGTTCGCCCCAGCCTAGCTCGATTTGTGAGAAGAAGATTCATAGTTTCATGAATAATAAGATATATGTCACATATTGATATCATTAATTATTATATTAAGCCAATTATAATATAAATTAAAAAGAAATAATAATATTTCATATTATATGAGAAATAGTAGATAATATTAAAATTCACGATACGATACAAAATATGAAATTTTATGAATCTTTTAAAATTAATTCGTTAGCAACAAAAATTTCTCATTTAAGTACAGCTTTCAAAACCTTTTATATTTTAAGGTAAAAGGTTGTGAAAACTGTACAAAAATATCCACTTAGTGAGAATTGGGTTCTGTAGATTTTTTACGTATTTTCTACAAAATCCTCCTTAACATAACAGAGTAAAATTCACGTAAATAAGGTTGACTTGCCGTCAACTATCTCTGCATAAGATCTCTCCTCACACTCCCTTTGACGTGTGCATCATGTATTAATCCCTCCTAAGGAATATTTTGGACCGTGTGAACCTTACACTACCGTTTATTCATATTTGTTCGATATTAGCTTTTATACCGTATGCCATAAGCAAAATTCAAATTCACAAATGGAATTTTCCCCTTATCCGTAATATCGCTAAAATTTCAAAATGAATATTCTCTGTTATTAGACAGCAGTAGAGCAATAGAGAGACGAATTGCCCCGAAAGGCCAATTAAAAAAAAATTGCACGAACAAAATGGCACCAATGGTGAACATGCCTCGAAGTTACATTGGAGTAACTTTGTTTTTATACCATAGAGATAACAATTTAAAGATTATTTATTTATTTAGGTTAACATAACATAGGTACATGTTAAGTAGATTCGTACCTTCTAAAACCATAAATGGTTTGCCTCGAGCTCCGTTCCTTCAAAATCAATGGCTTGCTCTATAATTTTAGGGATGGTATCTACAAACAAGTTATCTTTAAAATTACTACTTTTAACTTAAAAATATCTGCTATCAAAATGAAATTAAAATGGTTTGGGACTGAACCCAGATTTTCCATATCAGGTCTTGAAGCAATACGACTGAGCTATCAAGACTTCGGTGAAATTAAGCAACAAATATTTGAGATATTTATATTAAATCTTTATATGTATAGAAACTACCTATTCTAAAACGTTTTTCTTAAATTATTGTGATGGAAATTATTTTATAGTTCGATGATTTTTTTAAAAAGGGTGTTTGTTTTACTGCAGTATATTTTTCTCCACACTGCAAGCAAAGCAGTACTATTTATATATGTTGGGGCCATTATTTTTACAATTACTTCTATTATTTAAAACAAAACTTTACTTTTTTGGTCTCCTTGATAAAATAAATATCATACCGATTTCTAGATAAATACGAAGTGTAATAAATAAATCGAAATTAATAACTTACACACAACACAATCACTTGAAAGAAAATCCCCATATATATCTAAAAATGGAGAGTTCTACGTTATACTTCATCGTCGCGAAAAACATTACATCTGTTCCATGCATTCTAATGACGTAGGTGGTTACTTTATAATGAAACAACCACAAGTTTGCACCGTAGAAAAAGTTCTTAGAATTATAACAAGTATAATCCTTATCATCGGATTAGGCACACAGATTGGGTGGAATATAACATTGAAGCTACAAAGTTTCCAGCTTGACCTTTAAAATACACAAACAGTTTTGAAGGCAGAATCCGAATTTAATTCAATTTCGTCTACAAATCGAATACAAAACCTCCCCCTCGAAGTGTTAACAACTGTGTTGCGGATCCTTCGCTTAAAGTAGCAAGCAGACTTGCCAATGCCGAGGCGAGCTCAAAGGCTCCGCCTTAAGCGTCTAAACTAGTTTAGAGGCAATTAAAAGTGGCGATATAAGATGTTGGAGATTAGATGTCTGAGCTTTTGCTATCACACATCTAATCCATAACTTCGATAGAAACTAATATTTTCTTCAATAAGTTGTAAGTACAGTCGTAAACACATCTTCTGAGCAAGTGAAGGATTAGAAGCGCCAGAATTATTACTTTTCAATTTAACTATCAGAATTAGAATAAATTGGACTCTCCGAGCGAACGAATTTGTATGGGACTTATTGCGCGAGCAAAAAGTTGGAGGAAAAGTAGGCATTTTTGAAATTACAGAAATACACATCCTATTTATAGAAGTTCGACAACCGACGCCACTAACACATTCAGTGGTGACGCATAACTCAATACAGCTTAAATAGAACCAAATCCAGTGATAATTTAGACTCATGTTCTCGAATTGTTTTATGTTTTACAGTTTAAAATATCATAAAAATAATGAGAGAGGGGCATAGATACGACATTGAAAAGTAATATAACTTTTTTTCAGATTTTAAACACTAACCATTAGTGAGTAAAATGTATTTTAATACACCTGATTTACTGGTAGGTAATGTCGGAGACCACAGACTTAAAATATGTTAAGCAAAATAACCAGTTTTCAGTACGTTGGTAATCTGTTAACTGACTGTTAACAGTAGTCATGCCAACCTGTCACCGTTACTCAATACACTAGGTTATTCACATAAACGCCACAACTATTACGCAGCCTCGTGAAGCCAAGTCAACTTGCACCTTAACAGCCAGGCGAATCCTTTATGGAGGAGAAGAAAACGCCGGAGCGCCTTTTCACAACAATGTTTTTCGTGTAAAAGCGCAAAGAATGAGGCGCGAGCAATCAAAATGGCTGCCGTTTTCCTCCAACCCTCTCTGTGAAATGTCCCGGAACCAAATATTTAAACTAGCAAATAACATTTTAGTTTTGAAACCTCTCTGGACGATTTCTACCATTTGAAAACTTGAAAACGTCGTGAAAATATTAATGTGTGATATTATTTTAAAATTTATGTTAAATCAATTTAGCGTGCATGATTAGGATGCAGGTCTAGAGAGGGAAAGGGCTTCATTGATTTTTGAGAAGGCTCATATTTACTTTGGTCGCTAAGCCAGCGTGAATGAATGAATTAAATTAGATTTACAGGGTTTTCTTAATGTGGTACTTTCATTTTATCTCAGATTGTATTTTTTGTAATATCAAGGTAAGTACATAATTTTATGAAATGCTTATAGATATAAAAATCACAGCCTCCTTTAAATCATTGTCCTGTTACCATGCTGGAGGTCAAAGGGTTCAATTCCCACTTCGGGCCGCCGTTGTACAAATGGCCTCAGTCTGGGTGTATTTCCATGTTAGTGATGACCTTGCCTGGTTACTATAGCGCAGGGTCTCCTAGTTTGGGACCACAAGTGATTGTTATGTGTGGAAGTTATTATTATTGTTATTAAGTAACGCGGGAGTATAAAACTTGAGAAATAAAAAAAACTCATTGAGTAGGTACTTTAATTCATCCTCATTTGAAAAACCGAACTCCATATTTGACCAAAAACCCGAGAGATCCAATACGTTGCAATTGCAACCCTACCGAGGCGAAATCATTCAAGTCCGGGAGCTAATCAAACAGGCCAGGGCACGTATTGTCCTCGGCATACAGTCGATGAAAGAAGTCGGTTACATAGTTTGAAACGTTGTCGTGAGCGAGTTGTCGTCAGCGCCTCAGACTTGTGAAAACTGTACTTATTATTTGACAACCGTCTAAAATGTTAGAATGTGCGGGCGACATGGATTACAGAATTTGATTCTAGTTAAAGGACTTCTAGTTTCTACTTAACTTCGACTTGTGAAGCACTGAAATCTAATAGATAGAAATGGATAACATTTTTAATGTAATAAAATACTTAAGTACAGTTCGGCTGTCACAAAAATAAACACACACAGTAAGTGACATTTTTTTTTCAAAACCGAGATATTTCGACTAAAAAAATGTCCCTTACTTTGTTTATTTTTGGGACAGCCGAGTTATAAGTCAAATAAATGTTGTACTATCTTGGAATTAATAACAACCTTAATTACAGTGACTGAATATGACCGCATACCTATTTGCCTCTTTTTCTCGTAATATTGCCGTCGAGTGAGAGACAAAGTGAACGCGGTGGTAGCGCTTCGTTAGAACGCTGGACTCATATTCGAGAGGTCATGCGTTTGGTACAAGTTACGTAAATATCTGTAATTGCATGAACTCTCGCTAACTGTGAAGGAAAACATCGTGAGAAAACCCGAGTGTCTGAGGTGTTCACTTATCTTAGTGCTTCAAGTCGTCAATCCGCGGTGGTCACGCGTCATGATTAAGCTCATACTCGGTCTCTTTATCTCTGAGAGAAGGTATGTACCTTGTTTAAGCACTTAGTTTAATTCACCCTCAGTCTGGGCATTTTCTATATTTGCGTTATCCTTGTCTGGTTATCTGGTTACCTTAACTACGGGTAGGTGTATACCTAGTATTAGTTTTGGACCAAACAAGTGGTTGTGTTGCATGAACGGACGTTATTTATTTAGATATTAATTGTCCGGCTTGTACCATTGAATTTCAACGTCGACCTTCCTTGTAGTTGCACAAAGCTACACAAGTTGGATACCGTTACCAATTAGAACCGTTTTGCTTGTCACGGCTAGATCAGACAAGGGATTCTGGTCCCACATGTTTGACAAAGAGTCGGAGGCACAGCATATGGGCAGTTTAACATTAGACGATATCAGTAACTTGACGTAGGGATGGGCAAATGAAAAAAAAATGTACCGTATCGCTATTTTTTAAATATTGTATCAATATAATATACGACATAGAAATTATCAATATTTCGATATATCGATATTTTTGCCCAATATACAACGATTTCAAAAAAGTTTCCTGTCTCTTTAATTTGATTAACAGTGTTACGATATTACGAAATTGACCGTAGTCTATAGATACATTTTAGTTTATGTTCAAGGCGAAGAAAACTGAACCCATACAGCCTACCAAGTCTTTTCTTTACAGATTGGTTTGGTCGTATGCATGATACGAAGGTTGAGCAGTGCTCTTAAAAATATATCGATGTCGATAGCCGAAAACAAATACCAAAGATCGATATACCGAAAAAAAATTTAATCGCCGATATATGTCGAAAATTCTCTGAAAAAAATATCGATATTTTTTACCTAAGCCTAACTGGATGACATCGTTGGACTAGTATTCATACAACCACCACCATTGGCAATGCAGACTTAGTAAATGTATGAACTACCAGTAACATGATGTCGTGTTATTGCTGTCCTATTTCAGGCCGATGAACCTTTGAAACTTTTATACAGGATGTATCAACGTTACCATATCATCCTGAAAAGGGAGAATTCTAAATGACACTTCTAACAACTTTTACCATGTGGGGTAACAAGATCATGATTGAGAAAATACTCTCAATTCAGATAATGATTATTTACAAGACGACAACCGTTTAATAATTTGTTAATAAATATAATTTCATTTGAGCTGAGAGAGAAACGCGGAAAAGATTAATTAAATAAATGCTCGTATTGAAAACCTATTTAGAGGCTAATAATTCCACCCATGCCGGGACTTGTACCCGCGACCTCTGGCTAACCGTGCCAGCGTTCTCCCAAATCTGAGCTAATAGGCAAGTGCAGGCATTGGCGAAATTTCGAACCTCTTTACAAACTTCTAGACTTTACAGCGACATCTAGCTGAAGTAATTTACATCACTTGCAGCCCTGAGTACCCACTTTCAGTTAGGTTTTTACATCGGAATGATATCGCTGTACCTACATGATTATATTCTTTTTTTTTGGTTGCACTAATCTGTGCATTTAGGCACAAAGTTAAAACAAAATTTATCACAGATCAGTAGGCTTTACAAGTTAAGGAGTATAGTCGACCAGCTTATAAAAGGGAAACTTCATAAAAAATCGGTGACTTCTTTTTAGGGTTCCGTACCCAAAGGGTAAAAACGGGGGTCCCTTACTAAGACCTCGCTGTCTGTCTGTCCGTCCGTCCGTCCGTCCGTCTGCCTGTCACCAGGCTGTATCTCAAGAACCTTGATAGCTAGAGAGTTGAAATTTTTCACAGATTATGTTGCCGCTATAAGAAAATACTAAAAACAAAATGAAATAATTATTTAAGGGGGTGCTCCCATACAACAAACGTGATATTCTTGCTGTTTTTTTATCTTTGTGTCAAATGTTGTATAGATAATGGTACGGAACCCTTTGTGCGCGAGTCCGACTCACACTTGGCCGGTTTTTTACATAAATTATATTAATTAACCGTGAACTTAATTAATATGTTCATGTTAAAGTAACACTTGGGCCGTTATTTATCAAAGAATTTGGGGTGAATTTCTCGAATCGAACACTAGGCGAAGACCGACCACTGTCTTCAGCGAACCTTAGAGCACGGAGTTGCATATTATATTAGTGCCATCAACAATACACTAGAGAGCGCTGTATGTATTCTCCATCACGGTATGGTTGTGTACGCCTGTAACTATAAAGTATAAAGCTAGCTTACATAAGACTTCATCTTATTGTAGAACCTTATACATTTATTTTTGTCGGGGCCAGTTGAATGTTTGAAGTTCTAGCCCCTATTATATATTAAAACATAATATCAGAGCAAAATATGTGTCTGTTTGCTGATTTGCTCCATGGTTTGGTAAAAAAAACAATTTTTTTAATCATTGACCCCACAGCACGTTAATAATAATGTAACTCCACAAAACACAATCACGTAACCGCGATAGTCGTCACTCGTCGCGCCGTCTTGCTTTCGGTAGGTAGTGAAATAAAGCAAGGTGACGCTTGTCGATAGGAGGATAAAAACTTTTATCGCGCTAACCTTCAGCAAGGGCAGTGTGTTGTGAATGACCTTTTAAAATAAAGAATTTGAACCTTTTGGAAATCCAGCTTAAATTGAACCGTTTTTAAATTGAAACTAAGATACGTTTGTATGTGAGGCGCGCGCTGATATTAACTAACAAAATTGGGTAAGGCTCGCAGAATAATTAGTAATTCTTTTCAATATTTATGAAGGTACACTACAGTTGAATTCTCTTCATAAAAAATCCTATGTTACCCCTTAAAATAAACTTTTGGCAAAAATATCACTGTTCTTGATTTCACTTTTCACAACATAGTAAATAATAAAAAAAATGTCATACATTTTGAATTCATTTACGGATTCAGTGTGTGTTTTCTCTAAGGTACTATATTTGTTTACTTCTAATAACTTATTATTAAACTTAAAAAAAGTTTCATTCATTCCATTCCACTTCCAAGCAGCAATGTTATATTGGGGAATGATAAACTAGACCTTGTAGAAGAAACTGTATTTCTAGGTATCACAATTGATGCAAAGCTTCAATGGAGTCCTTATATAAAAAAATGGCAAATAGGCTCAGTTCTGCAGCATATGAAGTTAAAAGAATCCGGGAACTAACTGATGTCGCAACTGCTAGGCTTGTTTATTTTAGTTACTTCCATGGTATTATGTTCTATGGTATACTACTGTGGGGTCGGGCAGCAGACATTGAGACCATCTTCGTCCTGCAGAAGAGAGCGATCAGATTCATATAATAAGCTAGGCAGTAGAGATTCGTTAAAAGATCTCTTTAAAGAAACTAACATCCTAACAGTTACCTACTAGTCATTGAAAATATTATGTACGTTAGGAAAAATATACCTAAGTAACTTTAAAACTGTACGTAGCCAATACAATGGTAATTCTAGAAATAGACATAAACTTTCATTTCCAAAATTTAGGCTGGCAAAGGTTAATACATACTTTGTGGGGCATTGTATACTTTCTACAATAAGATCCCTGACGATATAATAAGCTTGAAAGCCAGAATCGCGGTTCAAAAAATGTGTAAAGCACACTTTGTGCCAAAAAAGCTACTATAACATTACTTACATTACGGTAACTGCAATAAAAGTATTAAATAATAATAATAATATAACATTAAAGATTATTAAGGTTCAATTCAATTCATGACTTGGAAAGTTTTAGAATATTTATATAAACTCTGTTAATTAAGGACTTGAAAAGACTAAGTTTGGAGTTTTTTTGTCCATGTTTCCTCTAAAATGATCTAGATTTTGAAATGGACATCTAGTATAACTTGTATCGTTCATTAAGTCGCAGTTTCCTTGCTACTTTGAATAAAAAAAAATTGATTTGATTCATTGACTGAGTAGCTTTTCAGGTAAATCAATTGTTTTCAATTCATCATTCAATTTCAGTGGCACGCCCTGTCTTTTTAGGGTTCTGTAGTCAACAAGGAACCCTTATAGTCTCGCCATGTCCGTCCGTATGTCTGTCTGTTCATCTGTCTGTCCGCGGCTTGGCACAGAGACGACAAGTACCAGAAAGCTGATATTTGCCATAGATATACATATTACTCAGATATATCTGTAAGGGCGGGATCTACTATGAAATAAATAATAATAATAATACTAATCACGCCAAAAAAAACGGTAAATTAGGGATGCATTTTTTTTTCTCGCCTACACCGGCGGAGTATCGTTGGATTGTTCGTTAAAAATTTTGTGAGTGTAGGAAAACCATTTTTTGATTAAGGGATCTGTTTGCGAAATATTAAGCTTAAAAGCTCACAACTTTGTTAGAGTAGAGAGTCCGGCGTCCCCCTAACCTCTCCCGGTTAAACGGTTGACTGTAGAAACGTGACAAAGTGATCAGAGCAGTAGCATAGATTATAATGAACTAAAAAAGAAAACTATCGGTTAAGTAGGCTACACAAGTTAACCAGTAATAGGCGATCAACATATAATAGGAAAATTTTATACAATTAATTTTACAAATTATATTGAAATTGTTAGTACTGTAACGCAGGTAAAAAAAACCCCTTCTTCTACGGAACCCTACACTGTGCGTGGCTCGACACGCACTTGGCCAGTTTTTCTCTTTCATTCGAATTAACGCCGATAATGATGGCTGCGACTTGTGCGTCAGCCTCTTAAGCAACATTATAATAACTCTTTTGTATCAATTGAACTTGCTTTTATCTAGAAATGAGAAATTTTAAACATCAAAGGTAATTTCAGACAGTTTATACTTCAAAGGGCGGTATGACAGTAACGAGTTTGAAAAGCTTAAGGCCCTAATAAACGGAGACTCCATTTGACTTGTACTCATGTTTTTTTTTATGTAGCATACGTCCGACTGTAGGGCACAGGCCTTCTCTCAGAGAGAGAGTGAGTATGGGCTTAACTACCACGCGTGCCCACCGCCGATTGGCAATGGGGCTCACCTCACCTCAGACACTCAGGGCTCCTCACGATGTTTTCAAAGGAAACTTTAATGGGAAGAAACGTACGGTATACGATAGGGACGAGGATGGCCAACGACAGAAAGAAGTGGCGTCCCTCGGGTCAGGCATATGTCCAGCTGTGGGCATCATCATCATCATCATCAGCCCCTTGACGTCCACTGCAGGACACATGCCTCCCTCATGGTTTTCATAACCATGAGGGGTTTTGCCATAATCGCCACGCTTGGCAGGCGGGTTGGCGATCGCAGTATGCGGTTGGAATCTCAGGAAGACGCTGCTGCCCGTCTCCTGGTAATTGACTTCCTTAGTCGCTCTCTACGACATCCACGGGAGGAAATGGAGTGACGCTATTTTTAATCCGGCGCCACACGGAGCTGTGGGCAAATAATTCTCGAAATTTCGCCGAAGCATACACTTACCCATTAGCTCAGTTGGGAGAGCGCTGGCAAGTCTCGACATGGGTGGGTTTTTCAAATTGTCCTCAGCACGGGTTAGTGCAACAAAAAGACTATAATGATTGATTAATGTTCAGAGACCTCATTAGGAGCACCAGATCCTGTTGGAACCTGACGATTGCTATAGCAACTAGCATGGAATTTGACAGTTAGGAGATAGGAATCATTCAGGATTAGGGGCCTAATTATGCGCACCAAATCCTACGCAATTTCAATCGACTAACTGTCAAATTCCATGCTAATTTGACAGTTAGACGATTGAAATCGCTCAGGTTTTGGTGCGCGCAATATAGGGGCATACATACTTAAGCAGCCTATATACGTCCCACTGTAGGGCACAGGCCTTCTCTCAGGGAGAGAGTATGGGCTAAATCACCACGCGTGCCCACCGTGAATTGGCGATTTCAAGCGCTGAAGTATGTGAATAGCTCAGACATTCCGGTTTCCTCAAGATGTTATCCTTCACAGTTAGCGAGTGGTATTGCTACTATAACTTGCCAAATGTACGTAACTCAGAAAACGACGTCATAGGTACATGCCCGCACTGGGAAGCGAACCTGGGTCTATCGCTTCCGAGTCCGATGTTCTACCCACTAGGCTACCACCGCTTTGGGAGCTTATAGAGGCAGTTCACCTAAATTAGCGGTCTCGGATTACTTAGCTTCATTCCTGTACCGGTCTACAGAGAGTAGACGCTTCTATGCACACATTATTATTCGACTAATGGTATCATCCGGGGCCTTCGCGGTTTTGCATTTAGTTGAACAATGCCTCGGGATTGCTTGCTCCTGTATAGCCCAAGTTAGTTGAAGTTAGATAACGCTATCTCACAGGGGCGGCGGAGTAGGTGATGAAATTAGTATGTTATTGTACGTGACTAAAAGCACCTGCTGTATCGCAGCATTAACTTGCTTATTGTGACTTTTATGACTAAAAATTGATAGTCTCATCATCATCATCATCAGCTATTTGACGCCCGCTGCGGGACATAGGCCTTCCTCGTGGTTTTCCAAGCTTGCGGGAAGCTAGCGACTCCCTGTCACTGTAACCAGGTCGTCAGACCATCTGGTGGGGGGCCTGCCCACGCTGCGTCGTCCGGTCCGCGGTAGCCAGGTCAGACCTTTGCCGCCCTAATGGCCATCAATTCTCCGAGCTATAGTCTCAGATTTTCTCGTATGAAGATTGTTTCCACGTTGTACTCTACTCTGACTTTGTTACAACCCGTTTCTTGTTCGACAATCTTTAGTAGGTATACATTAATGCATGCGAATACATATGTGAATAAAGTTACATTATGTAATTCATAAATATTATTATAAACATGCATAAGTAATAAGTTTCAATAGCGCGAGAGGACTACCTCTGAAGATACCTACATACAAGAATCGAATTTGCAATAATGTTTCATTTCATTCCGTAACTTTCAAGAAATTGTCAAATATAGAGTGAAGCGCAGAGCAAGCAGACTTTTATTCAAAGGTTTTCCTTTAAAGGGTATTTCTTACTTTCGTAAGAGAAGATCCAGACGTGGAAAAACCGGCCACGTGCGAGTTGGTCTCGCGCACCGAGGGTTCCGAAGCCGAGGGGTGCCAAACGGGACCCTATTACTGAGACTTCACTGTCTGTCTGTCCGTCTGTATGTCTGTCTGTCTTAAAAACGGCAAATAAACACGTTTTTTGTTTGGAGACCCACCTTATTTTTTATTATTTTAATACTTGTTAGGTAATCCGCTGTAATAATGCATATTCTGTGAAGATTTCAACCGGCTTACTGTAAAGGTTCCAAAGATAGAGCCCTTTAAATGTCGAACAGACGGAAAGTCAACGGAGGCAGAGTAATAGGGTCCCGTTTGGCATCCTTCGGGTACGCAACCCTAAAAAACGGGTGTAGTTGACGCCGAGATCAACCGCTCGTAAATACCGAACTCTTCAACTCCTCCTAAGGATCGATATTCGTTATTCGAACAAAATTACTACCCACTCGATATTTTTTACAACGGCGTAAAAAGTCCTCGAGAAAGTATCCGAATACTTTTCTCGAAGTGTCATACAAATAAAAAAACCCTCTCAAAAGATACGATTGCGCCGATGCCGACATAAAAATAGACTGATTTTACACCTCGCAACGTTCTTTTACTTGGCCAATTTTATATTCGCCTATAAAAGAGACTTTCAATAAAATTTAACTGCCCAATGCTCCCGAGAAGGAGGTTTCTTCTTTAAATAGGCGTTTAAGATTGACGGGTGAACCAGGGAAGAACTCTTGGGGATAATTTGATGTCAAAGTAACTGGCCACTAAATCTCACCATAGAAGACTTTAATAAAGAATTTTCTTATCTTATCATATCTTTTTTAGGGTTCCGTACCCAAAGGGTAAGTATTATTAAGACTCCGCTGTCCATCCATCTGTCCGTCAGTCTGTCACCAGGCTGTATCTCATAGTTAATAGTTAGACAGATGAAATTTTCACAGATGATGTATTGCTGTTGCCGCTCTAACAACAAATGCTAAAAATAAAAATAAAATAAATATTTAGGGGGGGCTCCCATATAACAAAAGTGTTTCTTTTGCCGTTTTTTGCTCGATATTAATAACGGCAACAGGTAGACGCTTAAAATATTCAAATGTTGTATAGATGATGGTACAGAACCCTTCGCGCGTGAGTCTGACTCGTACTTGGCCGGTATTTTATGTATGTAGCCTATATACTTCCCTATGCAGGGCACAAGTCTTCTCTCAGAGAGAGTATGTGCTTAACCTCCTCAGTCGTGACCTTGAAAATAACAGTAGAAATCTGTTGTTGTTTTCAAGGTCAGGACTGAGCAGATTAATTACCACGCGTGCCCACCGCGGATCGGCATTTTCAAGAGCTGATGTATGTGAACACATCAGACACTCAGGTTTCCTTACGATGTTTTCCTACACTTTTAGCGATTAGTATTGTTACTGCAAATACTATGGTCATGGACTATCTTATCTTATTAAAACACTCATATTCATTCCATTCCATTCATCATCATCATCGTATGCGGGTGAAATCTCAGGAAGACGCTGCTGCCTGTCTTCTGGTAATGTATTTCCTTAGTCGCCCTCTACGACATCCACGGAAGGAAATGGAGTGGAGCTATTCTTAACCCGGCACCACACGGAATGCCATTCCACACATTCCATTCCATTATTCTATAGTAAAGTCGGTAGGTAAAGATATTCAAGTTATTAAGTATATTTTCCCTGCAATGCACTCCATCCAAAGGTTGTCTGGAAAAGATCGGTCTAAGCGATAAGACCGCCAGTTGTATAGCACTACTTAGATATAAGGAACAATTTGTAATTCTTTCTCCTGGTTGTGCAATAAAGTGTTCTCCATCTATCTATCTATCTATTATGGAAACACGTACACAAATAAATTCACAAAAATGTATCATACTTTCTTGGAGTACTTTCCCAAACCACATCCCGCGAAAATTCATCCAGTTCAATTCAATGCAATTCAAATATTTTTATTCATTGTAAAAACAGAATGTTTACTTAATGAACGTCAAAGTTGTTAGTTTCACAATTAATGGATTATGTGGAGAAGAAACTAACAAAGAAACTCCACATTTATTCTTTTCAAAACACGTTTTAACTTAATTAACAGAGTTTTCAACTTAAAATATTAGTCATGAATGTGTTGAACACTAGTCACAATCGTCCTTTAAATAATATTAATCTACTGTTTAATGCCAAACATCTTTGTCTTCTAAGTAATCCTTGATGCTTAACACATTTTTTAAATCGCGTTGGAGGTAACTCTAATATATCTTGAGGAATTTTGTTGTAGAACCTTATACAGTGCCCCATAAAGGATGTGTTAACTTTTGCAAGTCTAAATAGTGGAAATGACAATTTATGTTTATTTCTAGTATTAAAATTATGGTGGCCACCAACATTTTCGAAGTCTTTGATATTTTTTCTAACGTACATAATATTTTCATAAATGTATTGACATGCAACTGTTAAGATGTTGGTTTCTTTGAAGAAATCTCTTAGCGAATCCCTACTACCTAACTTGTAAATAAATCGGATGGCTCTCTTCTGTAAGATGAAGATCGTCTCAATGTCTGCTGCCCGACCCCACAGTAGTATGCCGTAGGACATAATACTATGGAAGTAAGTTCGAGGCTACATACATCTTTTAAAAATGGAACATATTATTTTACAGGTTTCACTTTGAATAAAATATGGCCATGCCAAATTGAAAATTATCGCTGCCAGTATCACGACAACATGGTTCAACGCTGGGAAAATACAAGGTCCAGTAAGAATAAATTAAATTTTGTGCAAACATAAATAGAAAGTAGTTAAACATTTCACATAACGCGCGTCGTGTATTCAAAGGTTCATCGCTGCTTTTTCGAATTTTCAACTCTCTGAACAACTAAAACGTTGGATTTAAATAATAGGACCTCGTCAACGGCGCAAAAAACGTTTCGCGCGAATAAACTCTCCTTTTTGTCGTGCTCTCGAAAATTCGCACCAAAAATATAGTACGTACACAGTCATCCACAAAACCCTTCTTCATACAAAACTCACACTATTGTCACGGATAATAAAAGCTATTATGAGGCTGTTTGCTATCGCTGACTTTATTCGTGGTTTTGCAAAATTTTCGCGTTGACAAGCCAAAATGGTACTGGCGGTTGTTGGTGAGCAAGCGTTTAGGAGAGAGTTTCATAAAATGCAGGTTGGTTTTAAAAACTGTTCAATCACTAATAACTAAAGTTGTCTTACAATCGTTAAGAACTTTTTTCGACTAATAGGACGACTAATAACGACTAATTTCTGTATTGAAGAGACCTGTGATCGTCTTTTAACCTATTTAAAACCATCCGTACATCCGTTCATCCAAAAATTGCCCATATTTGTTCACTGCTGGACAAATAAGAGCTTATTATTGGTGTAATTTTAGTTCCGATACGATTCGCGGGATTGTCACTTTATTTATTTATTAGTAGATAGCGCCTACGCTGGAGTATTACAGATCATAAATTGAAATCTAAACAAAGCAGAAAAAAGAACCATAGGCTCGCTCCAAAGGGTCTATATTTTCAAACCGAAAATATACAAATTCAACACAATGGAAAAAAAACATTCCCGGGTGTTTTTGTCCGACACTAAGCGTCACCGCTATCAACAAGGGAGGACTATGGTTGGTACACCCACTCAGGGTATTCTATATCGACAAATAGGTAATTTGACACTTGACAAGTTAAATAATCGCGTACAAGAAAAAAAGCACCTATTCTTAAACTATTTCGTAATTTTTTCTTTACTTACGTCTAAGTCCTGTCAATAGCTATTGTAACTGATATAAATGATAATAAGTACCTCTTTGAAACTTGTCGCCCAAATCTGATATCAGATTATACGATTATGGTTAAGATTGGGCTAAGATGGGAAAAAGCTAAAGTCGTGAAGAAGAACGTCTTAATAAAGTTATCCACAGTTTAATAGATTTATTATCCATTAATTAGAGTTTAATAGATAATACATTTATTATCTCTTATTTAGAGTTTAATAGATTTATTCGGACCCCTGCAGTATGGAGCCACAAGAAACCGCGAGTATTATTACGCAATTTTCTAAAATGTTCGCGATTTCTTTTGGTTCCATTACATACCATATTAGCATAAGCAGAATCAGCCTATATGCATCCCACTGTAGTGAACAGGCCTTCTCTCAAGGAGAGAGTATGGGTATATGAATAGCTCAGACACTCAGGTTTCCTCACGATGTTTTCCTTCACAGTTAGCGTGTGGTATTGCTACTATAAGTTCACAATGTACATAACTTAGAAAACCAAGTCATAGGTACATGCCCGCACTTGGGATTGAACCTGGGTCTCTCGCTTCCAAGTCCGATGTTCTACCCACTAGGCTACCAACGATTACCATACCATATTAATTTGTCAAAATTACCCATTCTGTTATAATAATTGAACATTAATGTCGAGGTTATAAATGCTATTAAAAATATTTACGGGTGTTCCTTTTCAGCATGCTGTTCACATGAAGTTTGGTGCAGAGCAAATTAATATTTCGCTTTGTGTAGAGTAAGATGGCGTGGTAACTGGTAACATAGATGTAACGCTGGCCTCACTTTCGAGTAGTCGTAGGCCCCGGTTAACCCAATCATTACTCAATTCCCGACATATACAACTTTGTGTTGTTAAAAATATATGATTGATTGATTGATTTGTTTTCTAAATTAATTAATCTATGGATGACCAAGTTTCGAAAACGGAGAAGTAAAATACTCCTAGCGGCATCTCTTGGTCACTTACTATCGATAATCATCTCAGTATATTCGTGAATTGGTAGTAGAAATACCACTCGCTAACAGCGAAGGAAAATATCACGAGGTAACCCAAGTGTCGAAAGGTAACGTACCTTAGCGTTTGCAATTGCCAATCTGCCATGAGCACGAGATTATTAATGATTGAGCCAATACTCTCTCTCCCTCTCTGAAAGAAGGCCTGTTCCCTCTCTAAACGAGGTGATTAAGCTAATACTCTCTACCTCTCTGAAAGAAGGTGCAGTTGGACGTTTATAGTCTGCTTTCGTAAATCGCTGTTTAGAGTAGATGATATATGGATTAGCCAATGAGAACACCTCTATTGCGTCTACCTCATGAGGGGGGGGGGGATATGCTGGCACATCGGTTGGAGAAAAAAAGCGACACACCATCCCGCGTTATCGGTGACAGGGGATGAAGCTCCGTATCTGCGGGTAGATGTATGTGGGTTCCGTAGATACAATAGATCTAATAGCCGTGTACATTTTCAGCGTTGGCCCACTTGCCTATTCACGAGTGATAAGATGATTAAACTTTTCAGTAAAAAAGTATACATATATATTTATTTAGAAGATTTATTTGCAAAAGTATGGCAATTACAAATTATATAGGTGGTTACTTAAAATTATTGTACAGGCTCTACCTGGCAGGCTGGGCTAATATTATTCTTGTTTGAAAAAAAACAGAAGCTTACTTGTTATCTAAATTAGTACCTGAATAGAAAAAATACCTATGTTCATAAATCTTTTTACAGAAACAACAATAAAAAAAACTTTGCTTAAGGGCCAATTTTTCAATAGTCAGATAAAACTTAACTGGAGAATAAATCGCATGCTATCACTGTCTAAATCATACAACAAGACAGTGACAATATCAGTTTTATTCTCCAGTTAAGTTTTACCTGCCTATTGAAAAATCTGGTCTTAGACTCATTAACTAACCTAACCTGAGGTCAATGGACCATTTTAAGAAATACTTTACCCTAATACATTTTATCTAAAAGAATTTTATATAAATCAGTTTTAAATTTTGTGAGAGGTACGTCCGCAGTTTTTTGTGTCAAGTGATTAAATAATTTTATTCCCATACAGTATAGCTGTGGTAGCCTGTTGGGTAGAATATTGGACTCGGAAGCAAGAGACCCAGGTTCGATTCCCAGTGCGGGCATGTACTTTGTTTTCTAAGTTATGTAGGTACATTTGTGAAGTTAAAGTAGCAATACTACTCGCTAACGGTGAAGGAAAACATCGTGAGGAAACCTAAGTGTCTGAGCTATTCACATACCTCAGCGCTTGAAATCGCCAATCCGCGGTGGACACGCGTACTCTCTCCCTCAGAGAAGGCCTGTGCCCTACAGTGGGACGTATGTAGACTGCATATGTATGTATGTATCTATACCGTTTGAATCTCGTGAGCGTAGAGCTAATGATGTGGCTAGCACATGAAGTCATTTCCATTACATAATTCGTACATGCTGCACAACCGCTTCAAAAGAATGACCAAACATGTTACGTGACCCGACCATCAATCTGTCATTGCACAAAAATACTTCAAAAGAATCGAAGCCCTGCACATCACCCGCTGATCCCCGTCCCGTTTTAACCACCACCGAACTGTGAGTGAAAAAACTCGCCAACGTCCTGAAATAACGGGTGTTTCCCCTTAGCCAGGTGGATTCGTTGTCCCGATAGCCTCGTTTTATCGGGAGGACGACTTAATGACATTAGCTCGTTTGCTATCTTTGTTTCCGCTCGGTAAATATAGGATTACCCACTCGTATCTACTCGGGGGAATTAATTGGGGGAGATTCTCTCTATTGGAAGTCCAGCTGGTTAGCGTTTGGTTCTTGTGCAGTAGTCGGTGTCGGCCCATACAGTGTATCTCAATTGAAAGCTAGTGTGTCTTTCTGGTTTTGTACATAAACTCACGCCTGTATACCGGAGGGGTAGGAAGCTTGCCACTATCCTGGCAGACCTCCTTCATTTTGTAACAACGTCATAAAAGTTTATAATATCGAAGGAACGACTTTTAGTTAGAAATTAATTAATTATTTTACGATCAGATAAAATCAATGATTTCAGCCATTTAGCAACGAATGTTTATTTCTTGGTATTTTTTGGGATCTGTAATAAAAAAGCAACTTTTATACGATCGTTTCGTTGGCCGTCCGTCTGCGTGTCCTTACACGGTCACCATAACACATGGCATCCTAGTTTGGTACCAGAATAAGTCTGGAAGTTATTATTTATTTTGAAAAGTTTCCAACCAATCGGATTTTGTTTAAGATCAAATAGACGAAAAACGATATTTTTCGTAAATAAACTCTGAGAATATGTTCCTTAAAAACGTAGCCGTTTCATTGTATAATTTGTACAGTCTAAGATGACTAAAGACACATTTAATACTCGTAATCGGGTCGGTGGTAACCTCGTGGGTAGACATTGGGCTCGGAAGCGAAAGGTCCAGGCTCGGACCCCAGTGCGGGCATGTACCTATAACTTTGTTTTCTAAGTTATGTAAATTTGTAAAGTTATAGTATCAATACCACTCGCTAACTGTGAAGGAAAACATCGTGAGTAAACCTGAGTGTCTTAACTATTCACATACCTCAGCGCTTAAAATCGCCAATCTGCGGTGAGCACGCGTGGTGATTAAGCCCATACTCTCTCTCACTCCCTGAGAGAAGGCCTATGCCCTACAGTGGGACTTATATAGGGTGCTTATGAATCGTAAATTAGTGGAGTCGGTCTGGTACTCAAGTCATCGGGCAGCGACTGTATCAAAAAAATCAACTACTGAGAAACAAAATGGAGCGTGAATCCCAAAGAGTCCCTGACAAGGCTGACATGCTTTGTTTATTGTTCCTTTTTGTAAGAAGAATTATACTTCTAATAATTTCATTAGCCTTGACACAAATAATAAGTGCTTTTTTCTTTAAGACTAATTTACTCCGGTTACTAAATACTATGAAATAATGAACAGAATGAAATAATGAACAGAACGTAATGAATTCCGTGTGGCGCTGGAATAAGAATAGCGTCACTCCATTTCTTTCCGTGGATGTCGTAGAAGGCGACTAAGGAAATAAATTACCAGGGGACGGGCAGCAGCGTCTTCCTGAGATTCCAACCGCCTACTGCGATCGCCAACCCGCCTGCCAAGCGCTAAGCGTGGCGATTATGGAAAAACCCTTCATGGTTAAAAACAATGATGGAGGCCTATGTCCTGCAGTGTGCGTCGAATGACTGATGATGATGATGAATGAACGAAAAACAATGTTGTGAGGTGCTCAACTGCAACCAAATTGTAACCCACTAAGGTTGTAGTGGAGTACTCTACTTTTCTTTACTTTACCCGCGTTCTCTTTATTTATTATTATTGTTGTTTTATTTTCTTTTTGCTAAATGGATGAAACCCTCAAACAGAGCCGGATTTTGAGGTCTGGAGGCCCTAGGGCAACGGAGCGGAGGCCCCTAATTATTCCCAAATAAAAAATACGAAACAAAAACTACAACGAATACGACGATTTTTTTTTATTTTGAAAAAAAAAAAACATACGTTATAAGTACTCATAAAAGATTGGCGTTTAATGATAGTACATATTAGCCTTTTGTCGGGGCCCTTTCCTTGTGGAGGCCCCAGGGCAGTAGCCCCGCCTGCCCTCCCCTAAATCCGGCCCTGCCCTCAACTCAAACATGTTTTTTCAAACATTCTTAAAAAATGTTTGCTAAAAATTTTACTTAATTTATTACATTAACATGAGTTGAATTGTGCACTACTTACCATTAACGGCTAAGCCTTAAATGTTATTATTGGCACTCTAACCCCCGGTTTCTCGTACACTAACTAGCTGTTAATCTAATGTTTACACCTGTCAGTGGTTTTTTTTTTTTGTATACACTTTGGTCATTTGACAGCTGTTAACAGTAGATTAACAGCGCGTTAGTTACGAGAAACTTGGGGTAAGTCTTTTCATTAAGTATATTTCCATTGTATTTATTTTCAAAACTGTGACTGTCTGTTGCCAAAATAGAAATAAATAAAATAAAATATTTTCATCAATGAAAGCTGTTGATGCGTTACCCCATTAAATAGAAAAAAGTATCGAATCGCTTATTTTCCGTGGAAACAACTTTTTGAACCAATTTACGAGTCCAACTATCGAATCAATCAACGTTACTTTTTGCGGCAAAGTTGCCTCCCCGTGTGCTTAATCAATCAAATCTATATTAATAACTAACCGAAGAAAACTTTATCGGAGCAAGTTATTACGGTAGGTACTCTGCTAGCTAAATAAAGTGACTACAAGGTCTTTTACTAAGACTCCGCTGTCCGTCTGTCACCAGGCTGTATCTCATGAACTGTGATACAGTTGAAATTTTCACCGATGATGTGTTTCTGTTGCCAGTATAGGAAGAAATACTAAAAATTGAATAAAATAAATATTTAAGGGGGGCTATTGCAATGTTTAGGTAGACTATTGCAATGTTGTATAGGTAATGGCGTGCATAGATAACTCGTGCGCGAGTCCAACTGTTACTTGGCCGGCTTTTTTTCTTATATCTAGAAATCGTTCGAAAATATTAAATTGGTCTCTGTATCTATGTAATTGTAGACAATTCGTCAAGACAAAGGTGCTTGAAATATAAGATTAGCACGCTGGTGGGCGGAGGGTCCGTGGATGCGAATGGCAAAGGACCGTGAGGATGGCATTTGGAGGAAAAGCCTATCAGCAGTAGGCAGGAGTGGACTGATGTTGATGATGAAGCAGAAGTGGCAGTGGGCTGGCCACGCACATCTACCGAAGTTCTGACAGCCGCGCCGATTAGAAAAATTGTTGTCGAATGGACACCACGAACTCATAAACGCAGCGTGGGACGCCCACCAGCTCTAAACTGAAGGCTGCTGGATAAGGCCTTAGGGAAGGTCTCTATCCTGCAGTGGACGAATGTGGTCTAACGGAAACGCTGCACACGACACTGAATAGGTATTTAACTGACAACGACCCTTGCTTTTAATACAAGGTGCATCAAAACCCGCTCATCTGTCGGAAGGGGTGTTCCACTCATCAATCATTATAATAGCCGATATTTTTTTGAAGTTTTGTTCGAACCGATGAGATTTCTTAATGCGCGAAACAGATACACCCTGTTTGGTTCATTTCCAATATAATACAACCTATTATGTAATATGGCCCACTGTAGGGCACAGGCTTTTGCGTGCCCCCAGCGGATTGGCAATTTCAAGCGCGTACGTGAATACCTCAGACATTCAGGCTTCCACACGTTATTTTCCTTCTCAGTTAACGAGTGGTATTGTAACTACCCATTCGCAAACGACGGCCGTGCCCACAAACTTGTCTCACATTCAAGAGGTCGCGGGTTTAAACCACGACATGTTATATATAGCCCACATATCAAATTAATTCCGGTTACGACATAAATACCAATTCAAGCGAAAGGCAAGATACCGGTACACAAGAAAAACGTCAACTCTCGGGAACAAAAGGAACCCGATTCTCGTTTGTTTTGGGTGTTCTATTCTCAAAGACGCGCGTATTGGACAATGAATTTCCAGGGGATGACTCTTGGCTAGGTGTGAAATGCTTGGCACGAAAGGTTAGCTCATGTGATGTTAAAACAGCGTTAGTGTGAAAGAAAAATCTTAAATGTGACAAAGGGGCCAATATTAGGTACAAATAAAATGCAACGACGTGTGCAGCTATGGTTTAAGGAAACTCCATAGAACATGGCACATATAATATGACGGACAGACCGACACGCAAATGATCCATCAAGGATACCGTATTTTTTTATCGGAGGTTGGTAGAAGAGCCTAAAAAAGCGTTTGTTAAAAAATACAAAACGATCCTTCACTTTTTCTTAGTCTGTGACTAGGGGTGCCATTAAAATATTTCGCCCGCTAATCTCGAGTAGGGCGTCGCTAACGCCGCCCCTGGATTTCGGGGTGAGATCTCTACTTCGAAAGCGAAAACCCACGGGTTTTATTTTAACCCGACTATTGTCTGGAGAAACTATAAGTATGCTGTTTTATAAAACAACATAACATAAACTCGCGCCACGGTCTGCCACTTGCCACCATTCCGACAGATCTATTTTGCTTCCTCAACATTCATTAGTCGTTGCATGCACGCACGCCGATTTCGGGTACTTTTTATCTTGCCCTCTCCTATACCTCTCCTATTTATTGTTTTATTTTTGTATTATTATTATTAATACGTTTATCGTAAATAAGTAGGTTTTACAGTGGCAATTCGGCGAACTTAATGCTACAAGCATTTACTACCAGTCAACCGCAGGAAGTGTACGATAATAACTAATAGGCATTTTATGTGATATTATTTTTATTGTGGGTTTATTTACTATTTTCTCTATCAGATTTCTTGAGATCTGAAAGTCCACGTCTAGCCATGTAGGCCAATACCGAAAATGGGACAATTTTACAGGACAATTTTTGCGAATTCAAAGTGAAGATAAAAAAAGTCATTAGCTACCAAATATTGATAAACAGTTCAATTTCGAGGTTGAATTAAAAAAGTACAAAGGAAGCGTCCAAATGTCTGGCTGCAGTTTCTAAAAGTTCCGATAAAGTTTTGATAACACTAGATAATCAGATAGCTAGTGCACGAGAAACCATTACATTACTATTACACTTGCAAGCTTCTATTGTACAGAGATGGAAAAGTTGAAAATTTTAGATCGCTCTACGCCCTGGCTACATTTTATTTTCACCGGATAATCAATACTAGTAGATAGTTTTTGCAGCTGACAGATTCAGGTCCTTCATTGAGAAAAAATATCTTCTTCCAAACTACTTTCAATTCATCTCCCGATAAAGATATTTCCAGCCTCAAGCTTTCTACCTGGATACCGTAGATAGCTTTTGCAGCTGACAGATTTGTCTTCTTCTAAACTATTTTTAATTCACCTCCCGGTTTTAAAAACCTATTCTGATGCTAAAAATTCCACCCATGCCGGGACTTGAACCCGCGACCTCTGGCTAACCGTGCCAGCGCTCTCCCAACTGAGCTAATGGGCAAGTGCAGGCATCGGAGAAATTTCGAACGTCGTCACAAACTTCTCTGTATTACGTACAGAGCACGGATTAGTGCAACAAAAAGAATATAATCACCTGCCGGTGTTGCATTTAAATTTACCGAAAAACTGTTTATTTGAGTTACTGGTTGATAAATTTTACGACAGAATTATTGACTTTATAGAGGATAAAACCAAAGTAATGTGGAACTTTATTGAATTTTTTAATTACAGTAATTTTATAATATTTATTTGACATCATCATCATCATCAGCTATTTGACGCCCACTGCAGGACATAGGCCTCCCTCATGGTTTTCCAAGCATCCCGGTCCCCGTAACCGTAACCAGGTTGTTAGACCATCTGGTGGGGGGCCTTCCCTCGTCTGGTCCGCGGTCGCCAGGTCAGAACTTTTTCGCCCCAACAGCCATTAGTCCTCCGAGCTATATGCCCCGCCCACTGCCACATACAAATTTGACTTACAAATGTCAAACTTAAATTATTGCACGCTTGCATGAATTTTCATACATGCAATACACTGAAACTCTGCATATAAGGAGTCGTTTTATTTGCCCTATGGCGAGCACATAACCCCTCAAAAGCACGAAAGAGGCCTATGTCCTACAGTGGGCATCAAATGGCTCATGATGATGATGATGAGCACATGTCGACTTTGCGCACGCATTATAATCTCCGACATTCCTGCACCGCGCAAGCAAAATGTTTCACATGACATACCTACCATAAATATAACGTCCGACGAATGTCAGTTGGACCATCCGTCCCCAGGCATACGATCTGCCTGGCGGGAAATTTCCCTTTATAGTGAAAGCGCACGATCACCCGCACTTCCCTTTAACCCTCGTTCGTGAATAAATGATGCTTTACTTTGATGTAATATTTCCAGCCTCAAAGCGTCGACCCGAAGTAGGGCGTCCAGTGGAAAGAAATATGTCACCAGTTGTTAGTGCGATACGAGTCGGTGATACCGCCTCAGGTTACAAGCGAGCTGCGGGCGTACGGTTGCAGTAACGCTATCTGCGGGGAAGGATCATTTACGCGAAAGTTACTGGTCTCGTGCGCCCACACGTGGGCCGAGAGGCCCCACGACGTTGTCGTATTGCGAGTTTTCCCCAGCCAGCTTTAATTACATCTTTTGGTCAATTTTAATAACTCTTCTTATTTTCTTCTTAAGCTTAGCAAAAAAATACGAGAGAAATCGCCAAAAAAGTGGCCGCGCTAATAAAAAATGGTAATGATTGGCCCTTTGATGGCGGTTGAAGCAGGCAGTGAATGCGGCAATGATGGCTGCCTCTTGGCCAATGATATGATCAAGGTGATGTGTGCGTGTGTGTGTGTGTGTGTGTGTGTGTGTGTGTGTGTGTGTGTGTGTGTGTGCGTGCGTGCGTGCGTGCGTGCGTGCGTGCGTGCGTGCGTGTGTGTGTGAGTGTGTGTGTGTGTGTGTGTGTGCGCTTGCGTGGGTGCGTGTGTGCATATGTGCGTGCAATCGTTCGTGCCTGCATGCTTCTGTGTGTGGGGCATCCCACAACAGTGAGGGGTTCATTGAATATCGCAATTTTTACTCCTAAAACCTTCTCAGATTAATTGGAACGTATTTCGTGTCAACGACATCCGAGCTACGCACCAACTAAAAACGTTTGCATGATGAACCTTTTCAAGCATTCATTAAAAACGTATAGCCGGTGATTTTCGAAGAGTTTACTAGATTTTCTTTATATTGATTTTTTACGTAAGATATTATCAAAAGGCATCGACTGTGTTATGACACGAACTTGAATACTAGTTGAAAGCAAAGATACAATAAAATGTACTCGACAATATTTTAACAAAGTTAGAAGTTCAAACAGAGCCTACACTAAACCCATATAAACTGTAAGTTATTCTTGCAAAATACTTGAAATTAAATACGATAACTATAAAATACTAGTGCTCAAAGTAATTTCCAGTCATTTTCGACTAAGTATTATTGAAAATTGCGCCAATTAGTCCGTAAAACCTTTTCGCAAACAATTAAAAGGGTAAAGCAATGTTAATTAGATCTCCGTGCCTGAGTCGAAATTCAGGTAGGCGAAATGACGCTGAAATAAAATCAAATTTCTAAATTGTTGCGAAATTAATCTTATATAATAAAAATGTATGCGAATGTGCGTAGAAGGGCCCGCAAGGGACGTGCCAGGCTGATATTGACCAAATAGGAAATGTATCAGCGAAGGGCAAAATAAAACAAAAGCGTGCATGCAACGTGTGGCGCCGGATTAAGAATAGCGTCAATCCATTTCCTTCCGTGGATGTCGTAGGAGGCGACTAAGGAAATCAATTACCAGGAGACGGGCAGCAGCGTCTTCCTGAGATTCCGACCGCATACTGCGATCGCCAACCCGCCTGCCAAGCGTGGCGATTATGGCAAAACCCCTCATGGTTATGAAAACCACGAAGGAGGCCTATGTCCTGTAGTGGGCGTCAAATGGCTGATGATGATGATGATGATGTGCATGCAACGATAATTTAATGTTGCTGAATCGAAAGAGGTTTGTCAGGATCGTGGCAAATGGCAAACCCTGGGCTCTGCCTACCCGTTTGGGATACAGGCGTAAGTTTATATAATTTGTCGTGCCTATTAATAGAAAACAAACATATTGGAACATCGGGAACTTTAGTTCTCGATTATTTAAAACTCTACAAGTTTAGAACAAAATCTCCTGCATAGTATGTTAGAAGCGGTGGTAACGCGGTCGGTATCATACGCCTCACACTCGAGAGGTCATGAGTTCGAATCCGTTTCAAGGTTGGGTACATTTATGACTTTCTACAGCAATAATACCACCCTAAAGAATCGTCAGAAAACCTGAGCGCCTGAGTTGTTCTCCTTCCTGAGTGCATGAAATCGCCCATACCCTCCCTTTGTAGACTTCACAACTCATTTTTATGGTTCCGTACCTCAAAAGGAACAAACGGAACCCTTAAGTGATCCTACACTTTGTTGTCCGTCCATCCATCTGTCGTAGAGGTATCGAGTTGAAATTAAAACCTACCACTTAAGTCTACAGTCCCTTGAAGCTGTAAAAATCAAACTTCTAAGTTAACGTAAAAGAACTATAAGTTTTGATCGAAGTGTGAAATTTGTCAAGTAATCATAAAATAATAGTCTTTGAATTTCGGAAAAAACTGCGAGACTCGATTCCTGAACTATTTATAATGTGTATGTACCTAAAAATTTGTACGGTACCCTCCGTGGGCGAGTCCGACTCACACTTCTTCGATTTTTTATTTTATTTTACGTCTATTCTTTAAAGTAATAAACTAAGTAGATAGCATTTTTAATTACTAATTACGTAATCGCGGCTAAGATTTCGGCGAGTATAGGTTGCATTATTTTCCCACTTATCCTAAAGCAAGTTCCTGTCGCGACATAAGATCTCTATAACAAGGTCACCAAAGTGGGCCGGATCAAATGACAAGAGCCGGAAATACGAGACATGCCGAGTTGAGTGACAAACCGCATCGGCGTTATATTATTATAGGGTGTGGCAAAAAGAATTCACAACCTGAAAACCATCTTATATATAAAAGACGATTCCTTAAAACACTCGATAAACGCCAATTAAAATTGTCGGTGGTGAAGATTTTACAAGGAAATGACGTAACCACAGATTAAAAAAACTGCCTCTGAGGAGTGTTTTAATAAATCTTGTCTTTGTAAACAAGACTGCATATCTTCAGTATGTTAATTTAACCACTATAATAATAATTCAATGCATAAGCAATAATAAAATCTGCTTATTAAGACCAATGTTGAACGCCATACGGATACGATAAATAAACAACCACTCCAACTGGCACTTTTTTCCAATTTTTATAACTTTATTTTTCATTAACTCTTGGCGCGGACAATTTGAATGACACATTTAAAAAAATAAGTTGAATAACAATAAGTTTAGTAATGAAATAAATTTAAAAGTATATTATTTTAAACTTTTGTTTATTGGAAGTGTTGAAGTTGTTTATAGGTACTAAATAAACTGTTTTCAGATTATCAATTTTTACGCTACTCCCTGCATGTGTATACAGAGGTATTCAATTATATTCCTCGCAAGTTTATCTCTACATTATATGTTCTGGTCGCAAAAAAAATTTACCCGGTATAGGTACTGTATTATATTCTTTTTTTTGTTGCACTAACCCGTCCTGGGGACAATTTTAAAAACCGATTTAGAGGCTAAAAATTCCAGCCATGCTGGGACTTGAACCCGTGACCTCTGCCCATTAGCTCAGTTAGGAGAGCTCTGGCACGGTTAGCCAGAGGTCACGGGTTCAAGTCCCGGCATGGGTGGAATTTTTAGCCTCTAAATAGGTTTTAATATGTACTGTATTTTTCCTAAATTGACGAAAGTGGTAAACCAACATGGCTTATTAATAAAATGTGACATTTCATGTTGTAGGGTATCACTGAGTTAACTGCTTAAATTTGATGGGATTCATTGATATTCATCAATGAAATTTACCATTCGCCGTATAGATGGTGGGTGATTAAGTTTGAGAATAATTAATTTTCATAGGCTGTTTGAATAACAATCATATTAATAACGTTTTTTAGTTATTTTGATACGCCCAACCAACCAATTCTTAGCAAGTAAGATGCTATTGAATAATTTCTTATACTAGGATTTGTTATATAATTTTTTTACATAAATAAAATGTAAGGCTAGATAAGTAGTCCCTACAGATTATAGTTTACTTAATTATATTTAAAAAAGTCTTTCCATTTCGGGATATCGACATGTTTCATTTTTTACTCTGTTTTTATAGAAAATTATCGAATCCACTTAGTTCTTAGCAAATAAAATAAATGTTTAATTATTTTCAGATTCAATTCCGAAAATTTATTTAGAGAAACATTCATTCGTTCTATCTTTCACATCATCCCATCTCTACAACCAAATATCAAACTAACGTGTGTAGCTATCATATCCTTTGTTCAGAATTTCGGCTGAATTACATTTTTGGCAAAAGAAAGAAGCATAAATTAAACCAATTTTCTGTGACATATGATGCGTTTGTGTATAAACTAGTGAGTGACTAGTGAGTTTGCTTACTACTTTAGTCAACTATTCGCAAACCCAGTAGATATACGTGTTGGGCGTTTGAGATGGTGTCATGTGTTTTTAGAGGTCCTAAACACACGAGTTCTATACGGGTAATTCTTTCTTCTATGATATATTTTATATTGATACATGTTAAATTAACCCACAGTTTCTCGTATACCAAAAATCTATTAATTTACTGTTTACACCGCAGTCAGTTGTTTTTTTGTAGGTATGTACTTTGGCTAACTGACGGCTGTTATCATTAGATTAAGAGATTGTTAGTGTATGAGAAACGGGAGTTTTAAATAACAAGATTGGAGATGTAGGAAAAATAAGAAACTTAGATCCGCTTAATATTGGCACGAGTTCCAAATGAAAAAGCAATGTTTATCCAACCGTAACGGGGATTTTCCTCTGTAATACGAGTTTATTAAATTTCTAAGTCGATCCATCATTTTGTCACGAGCCTTGTAGATAGCTCCATCATGGCGACACTGCCTTGACATCGACCAGATGTTAGATTATACATTTCTAGATAGTAGCATGGAAAGCCATTGTTTTTATAAAAAAAAGTTGATTTTGAAATTCACAAATATCTTTAAGCGTCAATGCAGTGCTGGCAGCAGTGCAAGGTTTTAAAAAGCAGGCAATTTTTTTTATTCCTATTTCGAATCTGTTTTTTCCTACCACGAATTTTTATTGCTTTATGCCTACTGACAGTTTCCATACAGCTTACGTCTGCTGGGTTATGTAAAAAAGAGATGAACATTTGTTTTACATAACATAAGAATATTCTGTATTGTACACCATAGCACAACATATTACGAATAGTTAGTTCGTTTGCTGCGCGAGTTTCATTTATCTCTATTTTACTTCAATGATGTCCTTTTTCCTAATAGGGGATGTATT
Source organism: Yponomeuta cagnagella (assembly GCA_947310995.1). NCBI lineage: Eukaryota > Metazoa > Arthropoda > Insecta > Lepidoptera > Yponomeutidae > Yponomeuta > Yponomeuta cagnagella. The sequence continues at coordinate 13,269,259 of OX371277.1, forward strand.
AGCAGAGGGCAAGATAAAAAGTATCCGAACCGGCGTGCGTGCATTCTAATGACTAATGAGTGTTGAGGAAGCGAAAGTGATCCGTCAGGGTCGTGGCAAGAGGCAGTCCCTGGTATCTTCCTACCCCTCTGGGATACAGGCGTGAGTTTATGTATGTAAGTATGTCCTTTTACCACCTAATGCCGCTTTTGGCCTGGACACACCAAGTTTTATCCTTACCTGAAACAAATGAAAAATAAATTAGAACCTAAGAATCGGAATTTCGACAATAGATAAGCAATAAGACGGAACGGGAGTGGAAAGGAAATATTTATTTTATTATATCATCCCGGAGAGGGTTGAAAGTGCCGTAGAACATCAGGAATCGTTCGCCGATGCTGAAATAAAATAATTCCAAGTTCTTTAACTCTCCTCGGTTCCTTCATTTCGCAACAGCGTCACGATTTGTTTTCTCGGTTCGATCATGAAAACGTGACAAATGTCTTTGAATAAATCCGTCCCGAGCAAAAGTTTTTAGATTCCCATCGAAGTATTATTTGATCTGTGACTAATACGTTACAGCTGGTGCCATTTTACAAATTTATTGGCAGCTGAGAGATACTGCCCGGTCGGATTTGTTTTTTTAAGTGCGTAATTAGATTTTATATTCATAAAAAAAAATACCAACAACCCGAATGCTGGTCATTAAATACTTAGCAGGCGGGACCAACCTAGATACCTCCTAAGGGGCGTAGAAGTTAATCCTCAGAATTCGGGTTGTTGGTTATTTTTTATTTCAGTTTTGTCTTTTAGTGATTTATGCTGATTTTATACAGCCTACGATACTGGCGCAAACACGACGAATAGATTCAAAATCTCACTATTGGTTAAGTAGTTATGAAGGAACATACAAACGGACATATTTACGTACATACGAGCCAAACACATTACCCTCCTTTTGGGCCCCGCTGCAGTCTAGTAAAAAAGAAGTGTGTGATAAAACCGCCATTATTTACAAGTTAGGTAGTAGGGATTCGCTAAGAGATTTCTTCAAAGAAACCAATATCTTAACAGTTGCATGTCAATACATTTATGAAAATATTATGTACGTTAGAAAAAATATCAAAGACTTCAAAAATGTTGGTGGCCACCATAATGTTAATACTAGAAATAAACATAAATTGTCATCCTTTAACACATCCTTTATGGGACACTGTATAAGGTTCTACAACAAAATTCCTCAAGATATATTAGAGTTATCTCCAACGCGATTTAAAAAATGTGTTAAGCACATTCTGTGCAAAAAGGCTTACTATAACATCAAGGATTATTTGGAAGACAAAGATGTTTGGCATTAAACAGTAGATTAATATTATTTAAAGGACGATTGTGACTAGTGTTCAACACATTCATGACTAATATTTTAAGTTGAAAACTCTGTTAATTAAGTTAAAACGTGTTTTGAAACGAGTAAATGTGGAGTTTCTTTGTTAGCTTCTTCTCCACATAATCCATTCATTGTGAAACTAACAACTTTGACGTTCATTAAGTAAACATTCTGTTTTTATAATGAATAAAAATATTTGAATTGAATTGAATTGAATATGAAAAGCTTTGAAGAACTACAAATTTACGCGTTATTGAAACTGTTATGAAGTTGCCACGTATAAAGCCTTAAGCAAGTAAAACAATAACGCACTCTAGCTAAAATACGTGTCAAGCAGACTTGTTCAGTCTGCACTTCCAATAAAAATATCCCTGGAAAAAACCCACTGCCGTAAAATAATACCTCTACAAAAAACGCACTGCGGCTAGCAACATTTTTCCCCGTCTCTCGTGAAACTCAAACGAGTATTAAGCGCACTAGGCTAGACTAGGTGTGGTGCCTAGTCGACCGCACATCGAGAAGTACTTGTAATTGTCTCATTAAGGTCTGGGCACCGGTTTAGTGCTGGCAGCTTTGGGAAATAAATATCGGTTCTTGGGTAAAGTATATCCAAGTGCTAAGAGCAAGTATGTTAGACAAATGTACTCTTTCCAAAGTCATTAATGTAGTCGCCGTTGTGAGCGCCTTCCCTATAAGCATACACAGACAAAATCGTCATTGGCGCCGACGACGACGGCGGCAGACGTGCCCTAAACGGCATCGGGTTGTCAAAGGACCCAGGTATATGAGTGATAGCGAGTGGTTGAGTGGACTGTATGAATGTGATGGTTCGTTGAGGGAAACATGTAGGAAATAAATACTTATGTTTTATTATAATTAGCAAGGCGTATGACAGTGGCAAGACCAAACAGACAAAGACAATAAAAATGGAAATAGAATCAAATATAAAAACATGACGTTTTATAACAAAATAGGTCGCACCACAGCCAGTCGCCAACAATGAGAAAAATCGGACATTTTGGATTTTCAAGATGGCGGCCGAGATATCGACTATTGAAAATGAGATTCCTCATGAGAGACAAAATTTGGCTTGATTTTCTGAGAGATCACAAGCCTTCGCTGTCTCTCTCTTTCTCTTTTAAGTACTATTTAGGACAAACCGCGCCAAACAAATTTCATAAATTAAATCATAAAGTATCTATCGCTCTCGTTCTTTATTGATAAATCTGAAGATTCAGAACGATTCTTAATAACTTACGCCGTGAAAATAACCAATCACGACGGTCTATTTTTAAATAGATGTACAAAAATTAATAAAGATATTTCTATTTTATCTTAATTCACAATGACTAGCAATCAGTTTGAAGTTTAATGACCTGATTTACTTAGATCTATCTCACCAATTTCCGTTTTTATTTTTATTTAAAAGAACGGTGGCTGTGGTTCGAATCCCGGCATGTACCAATGACTTTGTTATCAAAGTTACGTCTATTTGTGAAGTTGTAAAAGCAATACAATAAATCACCGTGAGGAAACCCGAGTGCATGAGATGTTCACATACCTCAGCGCTTGAAGTTGCCGATCCGCGCTGGGTATGCACTGTAATTAATCTCATACTCTCTCTCTCTCTCTCTCTCTCTGAGAGAAGGCCTGTGCCCCGAAGTGGGACATATGTAGGGCATATTGACAATAGAATCCAGTAAGGTCCTCAATATCTAAGTATTAGGTAAGTCTGCCGTCCGTATATTTACTTCGTACAATAAATAATTTTATTAATAATACCTACAGCGCGAGTCCCTAGATACTCTAGGTATCTAACAACAGCAACAGCATTCAGTAATTAAGGTTACGACGAGGGGAGGACCCGATGAGTATTCGGATAATTGTGGACATAGGGCTCACTGGAATGACCTTTAAGAATCTAAGTACTTTGCCGAGTAAATGTTAACCTAAAATTACGCTCGAATTATATCTATCTAGTTTTCATTCTGGGTGGAGCTCCAACACAATACAAAATGTTTTATTAAAAAAGAAAAACATTACGAGCATGGTTTCCGTTGGTTATCACACTAGACGTAAATCTGTGCCGTGGTAACCAGGAGAAGGATTGGCATCGTGATTGGTTGGCGCTTTAGTTACATTTTACATTATAAAAATAATAGGGGTTAAAGTATGAAATTGCCGTTTTATTGCAATAGGTTCTTTGAATTGACATAGAATCTTCATGGTTTGAGGTTTTCGAATGAAACTTTTTTCAAATGGTTTCTATGATGTTCTTTTTTTAAAAAATGTGAAACATTTGAATATAGACTTTCAATTGTTTTTGTTATTCAATTTAGACAAGAAAGATAGATACTGCGAAAATTCGAGTGATTATGAGGCACCCATTTTTCGTATTTTTTTATTTTATTGATTTGACGCAAGTGAGTCAATATTGTGGGTAAGGTAACGTTAAACTATGCCGCTAATTCCTGGGTAGTTTGACTAGGGTCGGCTTCCACTATCTCTCTTAATTCATCGTTATTCACCTGTGTGGGCGGTCTTCCTCGTGGCTCGTTCTTTAAGTCGAAATTTCCATCACGAAAGCGTTTAAACCAAAATCGCACGGTGCGTTCATTAGTAGACCCCTCTCCAAACGCAGCATTGATATTGCGGGCTGTTTCTGCCGCGTTAGTTCCGCGTCGGAACTCGTATTCAAAAATCACTCGAATTTTCGCAGTATCCATCTTTCTTGTCTAAATTGAATAACAAAAACAATTGAAAGTCGATATTCAAATGTTTCACATTTTTTTAAAAAAAGAACATCATAGAAACCATTTGAAAAAAGTTTCATTCGAAAACCTCAAACCATGAAGATTCTATGTCAATTCAAAGAACCTATTGCAATAAAACGGCAATTTCATACTTTAACCCCTAATACTTACTATACTTAACTCTAGCGACATATTTTAGTACTAACGTAACTGTGTGAGATAAATAAATGAATATAATATACTGTACTATGATTTACTTTTAAAATATATACTTATTTTACGTTACATATACTCTATGCGAATTTTTACATGTATGCATAACTTACACGCAGCAGTAGCACGCAACATAGCACGCAGAACTGATGGCCGATGGGGCCGAAAAGATCTCGAATGGAGACCACATATCGGCAAGCGCAGCATAGGACGACCAGCCACAAGATGGACAGATGACCTCATCCAAGTAGCAGGAAGACGCTGGATGCAAGCCGCTTCCAACCGGTCTTTTTGGATATCCATGCAAGAGACCTATGTCCAGCAGTGGACTTCTTGTGGCTGAATGATGATGATGATGATGCATAATTCATAATATATACTTATAATACTTATGTTTAGTAAATTTCGGGATATAATTAATATTTCGGGTTGTTGACATTTTATATCTCTACAGCTGTATCACTCAACTAAAAGGGAGGTTTGGTTGCATTTTACATTATTGAAAGCATTTAGGCCAACTTTCGCCATTCTATTTAGTAGAGATGAAGTAGCATTTAACTCAAATTCATCATACAAAAGCTAATTTAAATGGCTTTTTAAGAGACATTTAAGAAGTGATGCCAGTGATTTCAACCGCGTACTACTAAAAAAACCCAAAATAGCACATCTGAATTTTGCAACAATTACAAACTGCATTCACAGTCATTATGAACTTAATTCCGGAATTACTTATTTATTTTTTTGTCGGTGGAGTCCGTCCAGGCCGGGTAGTATAATGAAGCTTAGTCGTGTATTTTAAATGTCAAAAGTCACGACTATCCAGTACATTAAGTGTCAAATTCTGACATTTTAGCGCCACAAAACGCGTGACTCGTGCCATCGTAATACCCGTGCAGAATTCGCTATTATTCGCGCAGCTTAATCATGGCAAAATAATTTCAAGACACAAATTCATGGAAACACGTGATTCCGGAATTAAGTTAATGTCTGTGAATGCAGTTTGTAATTGTTACAAAATTCAGATGTGGTACCTTGTGTTTTTTTTAGTAGCATCCGGTTGAAATTAAAGAATAAAGCCTACTTGCATCACTTCTTAAATAATAATGCACCCACAGATTTTATAAAAACAATATATTATTGCACACGGGAAAAAACAACTATTAATACATTTACAAAGGTACATAGTACCGTCGACAGCACATGATCCTTTACATCCATGCACACTAGTCCGTTGCGTTACAGGCGACTTCGTAACTAAAATGTAAAGGTTGTTGTGTCGACTGTACTATTGGCAACCTTATAATATTAGAATCGTGTTATTTCTCACAATGTTTGTGATAGTATTTTCTAAAATTAACACGAGCACTAGACATAATAAAAACTGAATTTCCGACGTTTCGGTACTTTTGCAAGTGCCATGGTCTCGGTAGACTGAGGTGACAGGCGTCTTTTTGAAAGCATTAACTGTTAGTTTACTACCATTAGCAAAAATTACAAAAAACTATTATTATAAGTTACGTTCCGAAAAAAAAACATCTTGGAAAATTTTTAGATTTAAATTGGCAAAACAATAATTTTATGTAATCTCAAAAATTTTGATTATTACTTATGCAGCTAGCTGAGGTCAGTGTTGCCCTTACCTAGTCAAATGACAAAGACCCGAAATATCATTGTGGCCGTCATCCCCAAAGCGTTTGTGGAGTTTTCAAATTTACACAAATTGAGGCTGTGCTTAGAGTTGAAGGGCGGTAATTGTTTTCTCCGAAAGGGTTTCATTTGAATAGTTTTGAATAGGCTGGTTCTGTTTGCATAACTTTGGAAAGGACACCGTTTAATACACGGTGTCTTTTTCGTGACTTTAAAGGGGTTTTGTTCCATTGTAATTTGAAATATGAAGTCTGCTACGTTTTACAGTACAAAGGATTTAAGATAATAATTGCAAGAAGTAAGTAATTCTAGTTGTTCTGAACTAAATGTTATCTTGAAGTCCAAAAATACTTTATACTTTATACTTTATTGCACACATAAAATTACACGAATAAAACAAAACATTTACTTGTTTGAGACAAAGCTAGTCCATTTCACCAAAACCAATAATTATCTTTGGTTTGTATGTTTGCTTTTATTATGACTAGCTGTATTTTCATCAGCCATTTCGCCTGCGCCCACTGCAGGACATAGGCCTCCCTCATGGTTTTCCAGGCTTCCCGGTCTTGTGCCGCCCGCATCCAGCAACTCTTCGCCACCGTAACCATGTCGTCAGACTATCAGCTGGTGGGGGGCCGTTGCGTCGTCCGGTCCGCGGTCGCCAGGTCAGAACTTTTTCGCCCCAACGGCCATCAGTTCTCCGAGCTATATGCCCCGCCCACTGCCACTTCAACTGAGCAATTATTTGAGCTATATCAGTAACTCAGGTTCTTCTGCGGATCTCCTCATTCCTGATTCGATCACGCAGTGAAACTCCTAACATAGCTCTCTCCATTGCTCGTTGGGCGACCTAGCTGTATCCGCGAATTTATTCGTGAGTAATTGGATCCGCCGTGTCCATTCTAAATACTGGTGAAAGATTTTTGTATTTGCACGAGTAGTTCCGGATACTATCTCGTTCGTATAAACATTTCCTCTTTGTAATATAGTTAGTACGATTTTTTATGTTTTATCGGTCTATCTGAACAAAAGTTCAAGCTGTTCTGGTAGACGTAGCGTTATGATGCCACACGACGCGTCCGTGCCAATATGCTATCAGCATTTTGTATTTTTCATAGCCTACGCTAATTGCAATTGTATTATCCACGTTCGCTGACCGATCACCACAAACGATGTCGTGATAGCCCATCGTGTTAAGGCGGGGTTCTCTGACATTACCCCTAAATCAGATGTCTTAAAATACATTTTACTCTCTAATGGTTAGTATTTAAAATTTGAAATAATAATTATTACGTTTCAATATCCCATCTAGGGCCGTCGGTCATTAATTTCATGATTTTTTAAAATTTATAGCATAAAAAAAATCGTGACCATGAGTGTAAATTACCACTAGATATGGTTTTATTTGAGCTGTACTAAGTTTTGGATAATAAAACATATACCAAAATGACTATGACTGAATGTTTTAGGGACTTCCGTCTTCAAGATTCTATTGATAGGATTTGTATTTCTGTAATTTCAAAAATGCCTATTTTCCTCCCAACTTTTCGCTCGCGCAGCGCAATAACTCCCACAAATCCCTGCGCTCGGAGAACCCAGCCTTAACGCAAAAATGTGAAAAGGTGCCAAAGCATGAACCCGAAATAAACAAACAATACAGGAGCGTCTGTTGTGTTCGGGGATCAAAGAACTAATTCAGTGACATAAACTTTGCCGGGTAGTATTTTAATTACTTATTTCACCCACGCAGAAGCGGAAACTTGTTTGGAACGTGTTGTATGTTATCACCTACTTGCTGGACTACTTATTAGTGTTATGTTTGTAAGGACTTGTTTATAGGCTATTGTTAGAGCAGAAGGGTAACCAAGGTTAAGGTTGCTTTTAGCATTAAGTTCGCCTTTGTACTTTTATTTTTATAAGTACAATAAATAATTCTAATAATAATTAGGGTATTCTATTTAACATTTAAAGACGATTACAGTCTAATAAAGTAAGCACAATTATTTTAGATTCTACATTATACCTTTTTGTTTTGTATAAGCTGTAAATATTGTATATTATTTAACACAATAAAGAATTTTGAAACTCAGCTCAATCAGGGTGTTTGAGTGAGTACAGACCCCCAGAGGATTGAATGGTTTGTATTTTTCAGTTCACTATTCATTTTCAGGGTATAGTACTCAAAGGGTGCAAAGTGCAAACGGGATCCTCGACGACGTCTGTATGTCTGTCTTTCAGTCTGACAGACAGACTCACGGTTGTTATAGGGTTGTCTAGATGAAATTGCTCTTAGCAATAAGGTCGCCAATTATACTGGGTTTCTTTGCAAATTTTTGTGCCACGTGCTTTGGTGTACAATGAATAATATTCTATCTTATATTATCTGACCTGTGCAGGACTCTGTCTCATAGAATAAAAGGTAATGATTTGAAATTTTCATTGAATGTGTGTTATTATAGTGCCAAAAATAATAAAAACATAAAACATAAGATTTAATAAAGTTTTTTTTTGGTCAATAGAAATAGCGGTACATAATTATACACAAGTGTCAAACTTGGTGTGATCATAGTGTAGTTCTTAAAGTAATACTATACTTTAATAGTAGATTGTACAACAAGTGCATAAAACGCACCATTTTACTCGAGACGTTTATCCATCCGAGCGAGCTTACGAGCGAGGATAGATATAAAGTCGAGTGTAAAATGGGTTTTATGGACGAGTTGTACACTCTACTTTTCACTTCGATTGCGAGGAAATGAAACAGCAACATGTAAATATAGTAAATGCTAATTTAATTAAAATTTTTATTTCATGAAGTTTTATTGTGTACTTTGGCTGTTGGTATCTTTGCCTTGGTCTTAGAATACGAACGAAACGAAATAAAATAAAGAGGTTGTTGTATGAAGTTAAAGATGTTCGTGTGGCTGTTGCAGCGATTGCCTTGGTCTTCGACGAAGATTTTACTTTATGCTCTAGAGCATAAAAAGCGACTTTATGTCGCCTACGCACGACATAAAGACGAACTTTTAGAGCATGAGAAGTGAAAATAATTTTATCTACACTAATGTTGTAACATTCTACTTATGTTTTCAATACTTGACTTATAATTACTACTGTTATAGCGCAGACAACAAAACACTCAATTTAAGCAATTTCACATGATGGTATAATATTCACATCGATATCGTAAAATCTCATTATAACATCAATAAAACGCGACCAACTAGATTGCAGGGCCAATCAGGTTGGTCGCGTTTTATTGAAGCTGCGCTCTCATTGGTTAAATTTTAATGGCGGCAAAATCGCTGTGATTATACACGTACACGTGAATTTAATTTAATAAATTTGTTGTTTGATTAATTGCATTAGTGAAGATAAAGTAGTGTATGCAACTGCATATAACACGGGTATTAAAACACTCGTTACTATTATGAAACTCGCTGCGCTCGTTTCATAAACTCACACTCGTGTTTTAATACCCTTCATTATATGACAGTTGCATAAACTACTATAAAAAACAAACGGCACCAGTACATAATTTTTATTAGCGGTGGTAGCACGCTGTCGGTTAAATGCCGGCAGTGTATTCTGAATGTGAATTCGGGAGGTCGTGGGTTCAACGCACCCATCTGTGGTTTAGCGTGTAGACGTAAAGTTGTTACTATCCAGCTTGTAAGCCCAGAACCGGCAGAGGTTTGCTCCAAAGCCCTTAAACTCGGTGCACCACTGACTGAATTCATAGAAAGCTCAACCTGAGAACACTCTCACTAATGCACGTCGGTCCCATATATCAGATTAAATCGTCCTACACGATACGTTGGACGAGTGCCTGCTGAGCTCTGTAGTTTGATCCTGAAATGGGATATCGTCGCTTACCACGCTTACACGGCATAAGTATTTTTTTTCTACTTTGCAGAAAAGACATATATCTTTTTAGTTCCGTAAACAGTTTTCGCGGTGTTCCATAGAAAAAATATTTTCGCCGTGTTACATTTTTTAATAACCGCCGCTAATTAGTCTGAATGGCAGCCTATATACGTCCCACTGTCGGGCACAGGCCTTCTCTCAGGGAGAGAGTATGGGCTTAATCACCACGCGTGCCCACCGCGGGTTGGCGATTTCAAGCGCTGCGGTATGTGAACAGCTCCGACACTCAGGTTTCCTCACGATGTTTTCCTTCACAGTCAGCGAGTGGTATTGCTACTATAACTTCACAATGTACATAACTTAGAAAACAAAGCAGGTACATGCCCGCACTGGCAATCGAACCTGGTTCTCTCGCTTCCGAGTCCAATGTTTTATTAGTCTGAATGCTTGAAAGTTATAGGTTGATCGATTTACACCTAAAATCTGCACCCAATCAATCAATCAGGTTGTACTAGTACACTGCTAGAAAGTCCTCGGCCATCCTCATCCAGCCACCGCCAGCAATCTAGCAGTCCAGCATGCTGGTGGGCGTCCTACGCTACGTTCGCCAGGTCTCCACTCGAGAACCCTTGCACCCCATCGACCATCCGCACACAATCTATGCACCCAATGGCATTCAATTAATCTCAGAACCGCCAAATTTTGAATTGAGCGGTGTTGTTCGCTAAGCGACGTTTGCCTGAAAAAGTAGACTGGAAATGTCATGAGTAAAATAAATGGAACTTTTTATGTAAAATTACGCCACCAGATGGCATTCAACAGCAGTTAAAACGTCGTGATAAACATAGAAAACCAAATTGCTGGTAAAATTCACTTGCTGTGCTATGGCGAGAGAGGGATTTATTAGATATTTTAGTTTCAAAAACATTCTTGAACAGTTAACTGATAAAAATATTAGAAATGTTTATGCGTCATTTTCTTAGTACTTGTTACCCTTTTTACAATTTGATAAGTTCTTAGTTAATTGCTAACGAATCCCATTAAAACTGATGATCTAAATTGTAAATAACTTTCAGATTAAATTACAATTTATTGCATTATTCACAAAACGACACGCGCTGGTGAAAAGATTGAAAGAACGTTATTTTCTTTACCAGGTTCAATAAATGTAAAACTTCAGACGATTTAGAACAAGTACACGATTTATGTAGGTTCACATGTTTTACATTCGACAGCAGCTCAAACTTTAATTTTCGTCGCAAACTCGACCTTAACGTAATTGAATAGAGTACACGTGCACAAAGTTTGACGTACTGTTGACAGTGAATCAATAAAACAACTTTACTCTAGATGGAGTCTAATAGGTACAAGCCCAACGTTGGTAGAAAGTGCTACTAGTTTTAAATCACCAGCTTGAGTATAGCAAGAGACCCGCTGCAACGAGATATGTTGCTAAATGAATTGTCAACTAAACCCGCTGCGCAGATTACACTTCTTTTCAATGAAAAAATACATTATTGGAAATATTATATCCGATTGAGATTGAGAGTGTGATGCGTTTGCGGATGGGATTGGAAGTGTGATGAAGGTATTTAAGAGAATGCTAGAAGATGTTTGATAGGTAGCCTTCACCAATCCGGACTTGGCCCCCGTGGTGGAGTATGGTCTACACCTTCCTCAGGGAAGAGACCCGTGCCCCTCGGTGGGGACATAATGGGTTGATGATGACAGGTAGTGTTGAGTTAAAATATTGCAACGCTTTGGTGTACCTAATTACTGTCGTGTTGCATTATTTATGTAAATAAAATAAAGAAATCAAAAGAGTACACGACCGATGTGTATATAGTGAACATTTTAAAAAATGTGCTTGCAGCAATTAATGAAAACCAAATATTTCAATAGGGAGTGTTCATAACATAATTTCATATAACCATTTGGGAATGAAAAAAGTCTCAGCGCGTTGGGTGCCTAGAATGTTAACGGCCCTATATTAAAGAAAAACCAGGCTGATAATTTCACAAAGCTGTTTGGAACTGTTACAACAAGATCCTGACCGGTTTTTGGCTCGATTTCTAACTATGTTTTCATTAATTTCTGTTGCAAAAATTAATGAAAACTTATGAAACGAGAGAGGTTTGTCAAGGTCGCGGTAAACCCAGGGCCTAGATTCTGTTAATGCATTGTAGTAACATGACAACTGCATGAACATGGCGATTTCATTTCATGGCTGCTTTAAGTCTACGCGGGCACACGTATCAAACCTTCTAGGCGTCAATGGTATGAAAAAACACGTCACGTGACCCGACAGTGTACCTGTCATTATACTACAATGCACTAACAGAATCGAGGCCCTGGTGTCTGCCTACACCTACGGGATTCAGAAGTGGGATTATGTATTTATTTATTTAAATGAAAACAATTAGCGCTCTATCGCGTTCTAACAATGTGACAGCCTCCGGGAAATCATTTCTTTCCAATCCATTATGTATATTTGTTTAAACTGGTTGAAATATTACGTCTATCAGGCAACTAAAAAACAGGAAAACCGTTAAATCATAAAAAAATCAAATTTGAAAAAAGGAAAACTACACAAGAAAATTTGTGAAAATGTTTGACAAACAATAATTATTGCAATAATAATAGTAAAAATAATAATTATTATTATTATTATCAATTAATTATAATTGACGTGTTTCAGGAATCGCGCATTTTGGAGAAACCTTTACAGTACAATCGACTGCACGTCCACATGCATGCACTCTACTCAGTTACGTTACGCGCGATTTTGCAACAAAAATTTAAAACTTGACCTGTTGTCAATTGTACAATGAACAGTATGGTTGTTGAATGATTATGCCGATGCTACTAGGCTACACATTAGATTACATCTTGTGCCATAACAATCCAAAGCGTTGCAGATTCCTTTTCAGCCAAAATCCCTGCAAGAACACCCAAAATTAAATCCAACGAGCGAGCCAAGCTTAGAGCTCATTACCGCGATACAATCAGAATTTATTTTTAATTAGTCGTGCAGGAGCGTCGGACAATGCAAGCTGAACTCGAGCTTATCTTGCACTGGCTAGAGAACGTGATCCGGGTATAAACAACTGAGGCACGATACCCACTTGCTGGTCGTCCAACATAACTGGGCAACTACGAACTTGATGTCGTATATCGTTGTTAATTTCATTCTGGACTCTCTGATGATGACGCTGATCTTTTTCGTCGCGACTGTTATGGCTGGGAAGGGCGTCTGTCATAATGACCTCGTGTGAGATTTGACTTACAATCTTGGAGTTCAGTCGATTGAGTAGTGGAATTTCCATTTAAAATATTAGTATTGTAGGAAGCTGATGATCTGCATTTTGACAGTGCAAGTGCTTAGTTTCGAACTCAATGCCCAACTTCTCATCAATCCATGTCGGATGTAGGCCTCTGTCATCTCTTTCTGAGGGCAGAAAGAAATGGCGTCGTTCGAAGAAGCACTGTTTTACTTCCTTCTGCGACAATCATCCGGGCTAAAATTTCTTTAAAAAAATACAATAATGTAGGATGAGGAGGTATATACCTCCCACTGGAGGGCACAGGCCTTCGTTCAGAGAGAGAGTAGAGCTTAATCACCACGCGTGCCTACGGTGGATTGGCGGTTTCAAGCGCTGAGGTATGTGAACAGCTTCGGTACTAAAAAATATTTCAAACCAATGAATCTAGTTAACGCTGATGGAGAATAAATGTTCAAACAATTATTAGTTGGTCTGAAGGCACCTCAATCTAAAATAAGACTATGTGTGACTGTTATCTACGTTCTATGACCCGGCTATCTCACCATCAATGGTACGAGATTACACAAATGCACAGTAATATGACCGGTTGTTTTCTGGTGGGCTCCGATGAGTTACCAGTTTCATTTCACTGGAAGGTCACCAGTTTATCAGTGTAAACAGAAACTGAGGTGCACCGGAGCGGCCGCGCTTCCACAAATGCGTATTGATAACGCACGTATTGTATGACATTTCAATGGGGACAGGCTACAATACGAAATTATTCAGAGTTTTGGTTTATTAAAAAGGAACAAAGAAAGTGAAAGAGACTTCATTTCCAAAACAAACACATTAAACAAAACTACACAATTAATAAACGGACCATTATCTGATATCCATCACGCCGTGCTGTATACGTGCTGTATAGGGCAGTAGACGAGTACCACTGCTGGACATAGGCCTCCCTAAGCACGCCACTGTCTTCCGTCCTCGGCCATCCTCATCCAGCCACCGCCAGCAATCTGCCTCAGTCGGTCCAACGAGCTGGTGGGCGTCCCGCGCTGCCAGTTCGTGGTCTCCACCCGAGAACCTTTCCACCCCATCGACCACTATCTATTATTTGATCTTAACTGATTTTCTAACTTTTGTGCTATGTACTGATGCAGCTGAAAGTGACTAAGTCGGAGAGAGATCTCTTAGGCTGACATTCAGAGACGAAAACTAAGCAAAGACTGATCTCAGAAATGTCAAAAACACGTACTTAAAATTATTTCGTATTCAGAATCGAATCAGCAAGTTGAGAATGAAATGGTTCTTAGCTAAGTGTAAGTAGTCAATATCGGTGACTTTACCTGAACTTAGAACTGTCATTCAGCCAGCCAAACTTCTAGGGAAAATATTGGAAAACGTCAAACGATCACAGACGACTCCAAACTTCATTTCAGTGATGTGCTTTTTATTTCGCTCCCACCTAGATAAATCTGTATGATGTTGTCCTGCTTTCATGTAGAGATGAGAAAAACCGAAAAAACCGGTAAGAATTTCATCACTAGAAAATAAGAGACAATATAGATGATTTTCATAACACTGCTCTTAGCTAAGATGTCGCTAAGCATCGACTGTGAATACGAAAAACCCGGCACTTGATATGTACGACTTTAGTTTACTTTGCTAAGACTGCTCTAAGAGTGAACTTAGGATTTGTCTCTGAATGTCAGCCTTAGTGCGTACTATGTAATAGTTCTATCTATCTATCTATCTATCGTATCAGCCCATAAACAAACAGAGCCGGCTGTTGGGCACAGGCATGTTCTCTTTCGCGCCAACCTATCTGGTACTTTGTCAGTCTCGTCCAATATTTCTCAGCCGCTTTCACAATATCTTCGGCCCACCGGGCTGGTGGTCTGCCCACCGCCCGGCAGCCCGTTGTTTCCCAGCACCCACTGGCCAAGAACGGGTTGTTCACCCTAGTCCGCCGGCCGTCTTCTTGCCTAACCAAATGCCCCGCCCGTCTTAATTTTAACTTTATACATTTTACAATAGTTCGGATGAGAAATATTTTTAGTCAAACAGAGACATGACAAAAGTGCGAGGCTTATCATCACTTATGCAGCGACTAATGCCGTACGATTCCACTATTTTTCCTTCTCAAAAATATCCGCCTGACAAACTTGTTGTTTCGGATGTATAATTAAAGATATTATAGTTTTAATATTTAATAAAAAGAAAACATTTGTGTCTATAATACTTGACTAGTTGTAAAGTTTGACATTCTTATTAATAAACTTCTGAGAGAAGGCCTGTGCCCTACGATGGGACGTATATAGGCTGCTTATGATTAATAAACTTACTAACTTAACTAAGTTTCTTATTTGTAAAGTTATACTAAAAATACCGTCGCAAAACATTTTTTTTTTTTTAATTTCTTTTTCCATATTCAGCCAACAAAAATCTATACAAAAGAGGGTACAAAATTAGGTCAAAGAAAATAATCCGTACCAAGGATACCCATCAAACAAGAAACAAAGTGCATAAAAATTAATAGCCTTCGAGCATCCACAACGTAGCCAGTTAACAAGCAAGCACGTTATTAACACCGTCGAGAAAACTAAGTTAAGATGTATTAAGAGTACCTCTCGGACGACTTACGAGTACAAGCCACCCTCACACGGTGGGTTTTTCCTTGACCATCCAAATACAATGTATTGTTGAAATAACGCAAAACATGAAAACCGTTATCGAATTGAAACTTTCGTAAGCACTACATATTATTATTATTATTAGGTGAGTAGAGACGGAGCTCGCGTCGTTGTCGGTTGCTTGCCTCTGAAGTACGTGAATCAGGAATAAAGTTAAAATATTATAATCATATTATAATGCTAATCTGATACGATTTTTTTTCTCAAGTATAGTTTATATATATATATTTCTTTCTTTTTTATTTTCCTCTGATCCCGTACATTGTATACCACCTACTCACCTTATTACTTTTTGTATTTTAATTATTATCACCCTGTATATTTTCACACTTGCACATAATACTCACCCGTACACAACACACAAACGTTGCACATATTCATTATGTTGTTTGTCTCTTTAATCTCCGCGGATCCAACTAACCGCAACGTGGTCTCGACAGAATACCAGAGTTGTAGGTAGGTAACACTCCCGCAACACAATGACATGCTGAGTCGAGTCCACTTTAGGGACTCAATACTGAAAACCAATGGCTGCTCTTATGCAAATGTTTGTTAATATTGGTTTATTTTAATTTTTAATTTTTTTTATTTTGACGCATTTTTTTTTTATTTAATTTGTTTTCCTATTGCTCGAATTTTGTTTCATTGTTGTTAATCCATTCTCCTTTTTTTTGTATACATGTTTTTAGTATTGTGTTCGTAAATAAACATATTATCTATCTATCTATCTATAAGCGCTCTAATTGACACACCACAGGATGCACTGTGACGCTCTGACTTTGCCTTATATTATGTTGTATTTATGTGACTTGCTTTTCCTTTGTACCTTTTTATGTTACTAGTTATGCCTTTTTTTCTTAAAATACATAACATAAGCAGCCTATATATGTCCCACTGCAGGGCACAGGGATTCTCTCAGGGAGAGAGCATGGGCTTAATCACCACGCGTGCCCACCGCGGATTGGCGATTTCAAGCGCTGAGCTTTTTTTCTTGTGATGTGTTAATTTGTCCCAATAAATGTCTTTCTTTCTCTCTTTCTAATTTTGTTTTTTTCTTATTCTAGCTCTACTTCTATTTATGTATAGATAGAGAAACTTGATTGTACATAAAAATTAAAATTTTCGGAAATTTTGATATGCTGTCGACTGAATCCCAGGCAAGAATCATTTCGGCATACAAACATATAAAAGTTTTAGTGTGTAAATTTGAAATAGGGCAGTGTAGAAAATCAAGCCTTTTACTAATTATTTCGGCAAAGACATTGGGAGCAAAATCTATCACAAGAAATCTTCGGGCGACCGCGGAATAACCCACATGGGTTTGTTAAGCTAAAGTTAGACTAACTTGCAGCTTAAAGCAACTTTATTGTTGTTGAATTTCCCGAGTATGTACTGGTACAAGCGAAAATCTGATACGGGAACTTCTTTTGTTTGTAATCCGAACTAAGCCAAGTCTCAAGTCTGTACGTTTTATTAGACTTCAACTCGTGTTCACTGTCAACCTACCTTCTTTGATGACAACATCGTTTCATTTCTTATAGTACATAGTAGTTCAATACGGACTATCCGAATTATTTGTCATATTTTGCACAATTTACTAGTGTGTATTATGTACTAAAAAAAACAACAATGGAATGTTGACAAAAAAAATTTCGAAAATGTTAGACCAAAAGTTGTTATTGTCAAACTCTAATCGACATGTGTATAGCATTGTGCATTTATTATACCTGTTATGAATTGTGTTGTGCATTTTAGAATAATAACAATGTATAAAGTACTTGGTGTCTATAAATGGTGTCTATAATATGTGTCTATAATAAATAAATAAAAAAAAACAGTGTTTAATACACCGTACAAGAGCATATTATCAACCTTTAGCTACTTAAAGAAAAAAACACGAAAAATTGTATTTATTACCAGGTATAAAATAACATTCGACGACCTCGTGGCGCAGCGGTAGTGCACCTGCATACCATGTGAGAGGTCCCGGGTTCGAATCTCGGCTGGGGACAAAAAAAAAACCCCAGGTCTTGGATGTTTACATGTTTGTGATGTCGTTGTTTCTGGTTCCCACGACACAGGGTATCCTAGTGTGGGGCCAGAAGCAATGTATGTGCCTGTATGTAAATGTTTATGTTTATGTTTATAAAGAAAACTAACGTGTATACCTAGGTACCAATGGTGGTGAAGTGTATGTTTCTTTATTTCACCTAGATAGAAATAAAGTAACATACACTTCTCAAACGAATTCGAAACCAAAGATCGCATTCGAAACGAGGTGATCCGACAGAAAACCAAAGTCATCGATACAGCCCACCGAATTAGCATGCTGAAGTGGCAGTGGGCCGGCCATATCATCCGAAGAACTGATAACCGATGGGATAGACAAGTTCTGGAGTGGAGACCGCGGATCGGCAAACGCAGGACATCCTCAGACTCGGTGGAGCGATGATCTCCGCAAGGCGGCTGGCAAGAGCTACATGAGAGTAGCCGGCCGTGCTCAGTGGCATGCTATAGGAGGGGCTTATGTCCAGCAGTGGACAAGCGTAGGCTGATGATGATGATGATTATGACACTTCTCAAAGTAACACAACTTAAAATTAAAAGCTCTAGCATAAGGCGCCACGCTCAGCACGCTCAGCGTTACATGCCTCTGAATGTTTTATTTTATTTTATTTGTTGGGGGTTACAACAGGATGAGTTACACGTAAAAATAACCTTATAGTGAAATACAAAAGTGAGTAAGGTAGACACATCCCTTAGAGTATCCCACTGTGAACACAACTGATTGCAGTTCGCGAAGAGCAATGTTTTGTTTTGTGACAGGCTGGGCCTCGTTTCATAGAAATACAATTCACGGCGATCGGTGACAACCAGATATATTATATATTATATTTGGTATTATGCTTATACTTACACCTATGAGTGATTGACTGATACGTTACGGGCGACTTTGCAACTAAGTTGTAATGGTTGATGTGCTGTCAATACCGTGATTATTCGATCTTGATTTTAAAAGTTCATTAACGACCAAGTATGTCAACCCCAGTTTCCCGTGCTCAAACAATCCGTTAATCTACTGCTGATGATTAATCTACTAATGATCATTAAATCTACTGTTGAATAATCTAATATCGGCTGTCAGTTGGCCAAAGGTCATAAGAAAAAATATTGTTGGTGTACGAGAAACCGGGATTTAATCAATTGGGGGATTAAAGAAAACATATTAGCGATTAGTTTGTATTAAAATTTATTTTTTTAGTTGATTTTTCAACACGAGTCCCGTTAAGCTTGATAAACGAACAGCAAGAAAAATCCTACTGCTCCCCCTAGGTACAGAATTTTCCTTTTCAAGTGCAGTTTGTATTAATTTAAACAAAGAAATCAACAAGTCCGACACGATTTGTAATTGTATTAAAATTTACATCTTACACAAAGAAATCAACAACACTAAGGGACTTCACACACGGCAGCTATAATGTAAATACATCTCATTACATTTTTCCATAGAAATCGTCAGGAGACCACAGACGACAGCTATAATGTATATTTTTACATCTTCGTATCTTAAGATACAGAGCAATACGAAAATATGTATACATTTAATACCTTAGCAGCTGGAAAGTAAGACGTATATCAGTGGAATTAAGGGAACGATACATTACATTACCTGTTGCGTGTGTGATACTTTAAGGTAATGTAAAGCTATACATTCCCTGATAACAAGCTATGCTAAAGTTATTATGATTATTTTAGCACGCTAACCGTGAAGGAAAACATCGTGAGGAAACCCGCGACATGGTTGTCTCCGCACGTATTGACTTACATTGTCTTTCCTGTGGGCTAGGCCGACTAAGCTGTCAGGATCGTTTATGTGCTGGGTAAGCCTACTCCATCTAAAATACAATATCCCAGGCACTGCAGCGTCCAAGTGGTCCCTTCACCCATCTAGAGTGAGTGAAGGTGCCACTGGACGCTGCATAAATCATTAACGTAGATGCAAAAGGCCTAAGTTTTAGCATGACAACAAAACACATGTTAATCAAGGCAGTCCGTTTTATTATGAAAATAAGTTTGTAATTACATTTTGTTAACGGCACATAAAATATTTCAAATTTATTCTTTGTTCCATCCGAATGATATCGAGAAGGTGACTAAAATAATAGGAAACCAGAGAAAAATAAGCAAAACCACCCTATTTCCCTAGACACTTTTATTTTGAAGCAACATAACGACTCCGGGACATTTTGAAGCGGAACAAAAAAGACGCAACAAAAAGGAATATCTACAACATTATTTCATTCTCTTTGCGAGTAAAACCTAGTACAGTCGACGCCACATCTATCTTTACACGCGTGCACTCTAAGCGATTGCGTTACGGATGACTCAACAGCTCAAATGTTAAGTTTGGTCTGCTGTCAACTGTACTTTGTCGCAAAGTCGACCGCGTCCATTTTACATAAATTGCTACCGCGATATTGAATTGAAATTGTTTCCCTCTTTCGGGTTTAAAACATTCCTTTAGAACAACTGGTTAGGAAATACACGGGGAATCCTCTCTCAGACAACAGAGCGTTACTTCTGTAAATATTTAACAAGGGAATGTCGAGACAAGATTTCATATTTCGCCTCGACTTTATTATTCTGTGCCGTTGAAAGAATAATTTCGGAATTTAATTTGTTTGTTTTTTTCGTCTTTTTTGGCTTCTTCGTTCGAGTTCAGTTTAGAGTTATTCATAGGCGATTCTGAGCTATTGATTCTACTGACAATTGAAATGCAATCACGGCTTTGAATATAATCGTAGGAAATGTTTCTTCGGTAACGTTTATGAATGTCGTATGACAAAAAAAAACGAACTATTTCTAAAGGTCGTTCTGCGGGGTAAGGAAACAGCTAAGCGCTCGGAAACACTTCACCAGTCACATATAATAAAGAGCAATAAGACATACCCTTTCGGTGGAGAGAAACACAAAAATCCACGCAGCAATCTGGCCTCCTATAGCCCGCATCAAATTTATAGCTACAATAAAACGTGCTTCTTCCGTGTAGGTAAAAGCCCCCGCAATTGGTCTGGAGATGACTATACATAAGGCCGCAACTAGACGAGTAAACACACGTAAGAAATTGGCCGTGCCCACAATAACGGGAAAAATTGACGTAATATGTGGCGACGCATGTATGTTTGCTCGCTATAGCCTAGGGGCCTGTTTCATAGAACTAAAATTCATGGCTAATTAATAATGATGTTTTGAACTGTTTGTACGGTACTTCTCAAACGATGGACCATCTTTTAATAAAATTAGTGTGCCGTCGAAACGCTAAGAAAACCATTTTTAATACTTCAATAAAGTTTTCTCTATGTATTTATCAATCTAACGAGACGAATGCATGGTTTACTATGACACTATGACAATTCAATGTAAATTACAAAGTCTATTAACCCACAGATTAACTTGTAGTATGACTCTGCAACACGATTTACATCGAATTGTCATAATAAACTACGAATTGTAGTTTTATGGAACTTGGCCCGGTTGTGTTGAGTAGGGATATGTCATTGACTGCAGATCATCAGTGAGATCTCATTCTGATCAGGAGGGCACGAGTCACGCGTTTTGTGGCGCTAAAATGTTCTCATTTGACAATGTACTAGAAAGTCGCAACTTTTGACGTTACAACGGGTGACTCGCGTCGACTTGCTACCCATGCGGTAGAGAGTAGAGAAATCTCGCTCCTCTATCTGTATCTCTTTCTCAGAACTAGTTTAAATGTCACACAGAGACAAAAATTGACACTTTTGTCATAATTATTTCTTCGAGAATTTCGGTTTTTTTCTGCAAAAGACTAAATATTGTTGAAAAATTAGAGGTAATATAGTCTACCTCCACCCTTACTTTATTGTAAGGAAGACCTTTTGAACTTCATTTGCGCTTGTTTTCCTGCACCTGATGTTCCTTTGTTTTGAAATTACGAGGAAAATAGCGCAGAGCCAGAGTTCAATTATTCAAAAATAATTCCTCGAACGCAGTCGCTTACTTGCTAACGAGGTTATGACTTAGAATTTTCTACTGGCGTCCAGTTTTTGCCTGATTTTTTTGAGTAATTATCAACTGCATTAATGCGGGCACGAAAATCTGTTCACTGAATAAAGTGCGCCTAACAAGAGACATCTGTCAGTTCTCCTTCAACACTAGTTTCGCTTTGGTACAGTTTTTGCCACCAATCTGTGGCTGTATAGAAATATGATACGAACTCGTCAGGTATATTCTTCATATTAAGTGAATTTTAATACCTGCATCTACACAAATAAGTATGATTAGAAAGAAAAGGTTGTAAGTAAAGACGTAGGAGGCAATCTCTGAAACTACTTATCCGATTTCAAAAATTCTTCCCAATATTTATAATTGACCGTCAGTATCCTGACATAATAATAAGCTATATATTATCTCCTAATTCCAAGCGCGAGAAGTCGCGGGTACTTACAGCTAGTGTGTTAATATTTGCCTATCAACCTAGCGACTAACTTAGTACATTGACATTCAGCAAACAAAATGTAAATTCTTTACGTTGAAATAAATTTTTGATTTCTCGATTGGATTTGAAACGCTGATAGCAGTGCAAACGCAAGTACAGTCAACAGCTTCTCGAGCCCCTACTGTGACTGAGTAAAGGTTGATGTGACGTCGACTGTACAAATTAGTACTGATTTGAGTAGTTGATTACCTATATAAGTTTTTATAGTATATCTAACGGCTCCAGTTGTGATTGTTTAGTAAGTAAAATCACTTCTCAAATTAGTTTGACTCTACCCGTGACAACGGCAACTGCAACATTTCCGAAACATTAAGAATTAATGAAATAAAGTTTACCTAATCATTAAAAATACAATTTTTAGTATTATGTTAATAAACAAACCGAAAAGTTTGAAACTCCCTACAGGCAGTCAATCTCGACTGCAAGGGTACTATCAAGTGTCAGTGTCAATAGTTCTCTTGAAAAGAATACGCGGTGTGTGTACCTGTAATTAAATATTACAGAACCAACCACCGATAACGGCTATTGAAAAGGGAATTTATTATGCTAGCCCAGAGAGCTATTGCTATTTTCGCTTTTCCGACCATCGATACTTATAAGTCTTAGAATATTTTGCAATGCATTTTCGTTTACTTGGAAGCGTTCACCTCGCTTACTGTTGAATTACTTTTCTACTCCTTTTTCTCCCGATCTTATGTATACGTGTTAGTCCCACCCCCTGTTACAGATGTCAATTTATGGATGTAGAAATTAGATCTATAAGAAGTTGGTACTTTTAGTTCGGATAACATGATACGCAATAGTGTGTTTGTTCCGTTTTGATGCTCCGTGAGTCACCAGAAGGCCCTAGCTGAAAATCAGTGTTGTGGGTGCAAACCCTCAGCTAATACTGAGCATGAGGCCTTTTTTTCACAAACACTTTCATCCTTAAGGCTGGGCTTTCCGACATTACCCTTTACGACATTATTTTAAAACACCGATTAATGATTAGCATTAAAAAATCTGAAAAAATATATTACTTTTCATTGTCCGAGCTAGGGCCATCGGTTATTATGTATATGATTTTTCAAACTTTAAAGCATCAAAAAAAAATGTAACCATGAGTCTTAATTACCACTGTATATGGTTTTATTTGAGCTGTACTGAGTTTTCTATAAGAAAAATTTACTAAAAGGACTATCATTGAATGTGTGACGTCGCTCGTCGGTCATAGGATTTGTATTTCTGTAATTTCAAAAATGCATACTTTATCCCGACAATTCGCTCGCGCTGCACAGTAAGTCCCATACAAATCCGTGCGCTCAGAGAACCCAGCCTTAAGGTAACACTTGGTGCCACTAGCGCCACCAAGGGAAAAAGATACTTTTTTTAGGTTCATTGCCCTGGGTCCTAAAAATCACTATTCAAAATCAATATTATTAGTAGATTGTTGTGACACTTTTGACCCGAGTCTTCTGCAAAAACGAACTGCAAAGCCCTCGTAGGAGTAGGCGCTAAAAATATCTATCACCATTATTGAAGTTTATGATGTTCAATTACTGCGAAAAATATTTTATCTACACTAATGTTGTAACATTCTACTTATGTTTTCAATACTTGACTTATAATTACTACTGTTATAGCGCAGACAACAAAACACTCAATTTAACGATATCGATGTGAATATTATACACATGATGGTATAATATTCACATCGATATCGTAAAATCTCATTATAATATCAATAAAACGCGACCAACTTGATTGCAGGGCCAATCAGGTTGGTCGCGTTTTATTAAAGCGCGCAGCTGCGCTCTCATTGGTTAAATTTTAATGGCGGCAAAATCACTGTGATTATACACGTACGCGTGAATTTAATTTTTAATTGCATTAGTGAAGATAAAGTAGTGTATGCAACTGCATATAACACGGGTATTAAAACACTCGTTACTATTATGAAACTCGCTGCGCTCGTTTCATAAACTCACACTCGTGTTTTAATACCCTTCATTATATGACAGTTGCATAAACTACTAAAATAGAGGCACAGAACACAAAAAGAAGAATAGAGGATACGATTGTTTTTCATGGATGGCGCTAGTTAGGTCCGGGAAGCTCCCTATATTCGCCTCCACCGGGTTTTTTTTACAAACTCTCCAACTGTACAAATGAACCAACGAACTCTTGAGAAATTCATGGCTCAGGAGGTACTGCCGATCACACTCTTTAAAATTTTATTTGTTTGCAAAATGCATGCAAGTGTGAAAGTTACGTGTTCTTTTTTATTAAAATTTAATATATTTAGTCCAACCCAAAAATTTAATTATTTTCCTAGCAAAGTTGTACTGAAAAAGTAGTTTGCTTTCGAGCCCATACATAAGCAGCCTACATACGTCCCACTGCAGGGAACTGGCCTTCTCTCAGAGAGAGAGTGTGGGCTTAATTACCACGCGTGATCACCGCGGATTGGCGATTTCAAGCGCTGAGGTATGTGAATAGCTTAGACACTCAGGTTTCCTCACGATATTTTCCTTCACAGTTACCGAGTAGTATTGCTACTGTAACTTCACAAATGTACACAACTTAGAAAACAGAGTCATAGATACATGCCCGCAATGGGAATCGAACCTGGTTTTCGAACCCATAACGCATGATTTTCGTATGGGACTTCAGCATTTTAACACCCTGTTTGCACAGTGTACAAAATTTTTCTTTTCTTCCGAAGATACGACACTGCTACTAAATCCTGTTACAATAACATGCCCAGCTTGTGAATACAATGGGGACAACGAATCGCGGAAAAATATATGTATGAACTTAGTAGCTGGGAGGACGTTGTTATTTGTTATTAATTGGATTCGATCACTTGACTTTTTTCGTAGGAACCCGAGCCTGATACTATAAGGAAGACAATTATTATTATTTGCCTTTATTTGGTAGTCTACAAAGTAATGGCAGTACAATGTCATTCCATTTGTATAACCCGCGCAAATTAAATAGACAAATCGGAGAAGATCGCATCGCGCGAGGCAAGGACTTAAATTGCACGGGTTATACCATCGATAAGCTACTAGACTACCAATGGTGTCAGTGAAACCACCACTATTGAACAACTATGCATTTAAGAGATGTGCCTGGGCCTAGTTTCATAAAACTGCAATTCTTAGTTTATTATGACAATTTGAGGTGCATCGCGTATCCAAGTCTACTTGTTAATCTGTGGGTTAATCGACTTTGCAATGAATTAATTTTAGTTCTATGAAACAGGCTCCTGGTTTCGCTCTGATTTGAAGAAGAAGAAGAAGAAAGACATTTATTGGAACAAGAAAAAAAGGCATATCAAGTAACATAAAAAAGTACAAAGGAAAAACAAGTCCCATAAATACAACATAATACAAGGCAACGTCAGAACGTCAGGCCTGCAGGACTTATGATGATAACTGCAGGTTTTTTGTTATTTGTGCTGAACTGTCGATCTTCTGTGTTACACATACACGTTGAAAGGTCCAATTCCCGAGCAAGGGAGATTTCCTCTAGTGGGCAGTACGGCTGCCCCAGTTTGATGGGCTTAGAATAATTGCCTTGATAAGCGTTGCCCAGATCTAAAATTGATGGAAGTGGAAATACGAGATACAACACGATATGCGTGTCTTATTTAAATTACGTTGCTAAACAATAAATATATGAATTTACCTAGAATTTACCTAAATATATTAATATACCTAACCTAACCTACAATTGAAATTATTTAACAAGATACCTCGAGGGACGTCCTCAGACTCGGTGGAGCGATGATCTTCGCAGGGCGGCTGGCAAGAGTTGGATGAGAGTAGCCGAGGACCGTGCTCAGTGGCGTGCTATAAGAGAGGCCTATGTCCAGCAGTGGACAAGCATAGGCTGATGATGATGATGATGAACAAGATACCTAAACATAAAATACTGCGCCCGGTGGAATTTTTACATTGTTCGTTGATAATTTCTGGCCATTTTTTTATGTAGCCTAGTTCTAGTTCTGGTTTGGCTGGAGATTTCCGCACTTAGTCTCATAGTTGGGCCATTTGGCGTTTATGTAGCCTATGTGCGTCTTACTGCAGGGCACAGGCATTCCCTCACTGAGAGAGTATTGGCTTAGCTACCACGCGTGCCCACCGCGGGTTGGCAATGTGAACACCTCAGGTCTCCTCACGACGATTTCTAGCCGTCTGTTAAAAAATAAATTTACGGTGGATAGCCGAATTCTCAAGCATCGGACATCCATTCATGTCTACCCTAACAATAAATTCAAGTTTGACTACCTCTAGGTTAAGTTCTTAATTTTACTAACACTTTATGAACTTGCCTACTACAAATTCGTAGAAACGCAGACATGTACCTATTACTTTGTTGAAAATAAACAAAGTAATAGTTACATATCCGCACTGGGAATCAAACCTGGGTCTCCCGCTTCCGAATCCATTGTTCTACCCACTGGGCTACCACGCCAACTGTGAAGGAAAACATCGTGGGGAAACCATCGTGGGGAAACCAAAGGCTTGGTTGGCTCCGCCCGTATTGACTTGTCTTTCCTGTGGGCTAGGCCGATTAAGCTATCAGGATGGTATATGTACTGGGCAAGCCTACTCCATCTAAAATACAATGTCCCAGGCACTGCAGCGTCCGAGTGGTCCCTTCAGCCATCTAGTGTGAGTGAAGGTGCCACTGGACGCTGTATAAATCATCTCATTAGTAAATGCAAAGGCCTAAGTTTATGAACTTGCCTAGGTTATTTAAGGAAGTATGATACAAATACAAATTGTAAGTGAATTAAAGTATGTTTTCTAAGTAGCCAAAGCCTTCATATCTGCTCTATAGGATGTATTTATGAAATTGGATTGAATATATATGAATATACAAGCCTTTACGCAAGCCGATGAAAAACTAAATTTTCATGTCTTTATTAATATTATTCCTGTTTCACACACGGTAAAAAATATTATTTGATTAAGGATAGAACATAAAATTAATTGTTGATTCAGAATAGAAAAATACACCACACATAATCCACACACAAACATTACACTAGTCCCTGTACTACGCAAAAAACTTATACAGTGGAGACTAAGGAGACTTCAGGAATTAAGCAAACTAAATTGAGCTTAGTGCAGAGGATGCAAAGAAGGTGTATAGCCTTTTTAAAATGGAGAAAAATAAGCATTTCAATGCCTTCTTTCCAGTGATATTCGCGACAAATCTTAATGGTTTTCAGTTGAGTTGAAAAGCGTAGTTTAAATGCACCTATTACAGCTTTATGCTGAGGAGAAAAGTGCAGTTAATCCTTCGCCAGACTTTTTAAGGCTGACTTGCACGACTTAAATTATCCATTCAAATTGAATTTTGTACGAAGAATTTTAGTTGAATACAAGTCATATTTAAGTAAATGGTGCAAGTTGGCTAATGGCAGGTACTTATTCACTCTGTGTTCCTGCAAAGGTACAATGTACTATGCTTAGATACAATGCTTTTTTAATATCTCTTTGTGTCTGGCCAACAAACGCAAAAAAACAGATGAAAAAAATGGTTCAGAAATGGTGGCTCAACCCACAAAGCGAATTGAATTTCGTTCCAAATTACAAATGCTAGAATGGAGAATAGAACGCTTGTATTTAATTTTATTCAGCTTTTGTATATTAAGAAACCATTGATAGAAATCATTAAAATAAGGAGAACAGTAAAAACGAACTATTGAGTTTGCTCGTCCTAAGTTATTCATTCCTATCTTTATTCAAGAAACCCCTATTATCAATTTTTAGGGTTCCGTACCCGAAGGGTGCCACACGGGACTCTATTATTAAGACTACAGTGTCCGTCTGTCTGTCTGTCTGTCTGTCTGTCTGTCCGTCTGTCTGTCTGTCTTTCTGTCTGTCTGTCTGTCACTAGGATGTATCTCATGACCTGTGATGATGTATTTTTGTTGCCGCTATAACAACAAATACTAAAACAGCATAAAATAAATATTTAAGTGAGCTCCTATATGTTCAACAAACGTATTTTTTGCCGTTGTTTGCTCAATATTAATAATGGCAACAGGTAAACGCTTGAAATATTCACAGAATATTTAGTACTATATTCGCTTTAAAAATAAGTAAGTAAATTAAAATAAAATAAATATTTAAGGGGGGCTCTCATACAACAAATGTATTTTTTGCAGTTTTTTCTCGATCTTTGTGTCTAATGTTGTATAGATAATGGTGCGGAACCCTTCGTGCGCGAGTCCGACTCGCACTTGGCTGGTTTTTTGACCTTGATTTATTTTTTTTACAACCACACAGAATCAATTATACCTAATGATATTTTTCAACCAATGCTTGATACTGACCTCCACAGTGCCTACCTAAACGTAGCAGCGGTATCGACAATTACCAACTTCACGACTGCTCTGTAACACAGAGCGTACGTGAGTGTATACAAATACTTAAAGGCACGTAGGTAACCTAAAATATACTAGTACTAGTACTACAGCAACTAAGAAGGTCACTTTACGTACCTATCAGGAGCCTGTTTCGTACAGCTACAATTCTTAGTTTACTATGACAATTCGATGTACATTGCAAAGTCGACCGACCCGCAGATTAACAAGTAAGAAGACGCCTATGCAATGCACATAGAATTGTCATAATAAACTATGAATTGTAATTTGAAGAGTTACTACTCGAAGCTGTAAAATCATCTGAGTTCTGTTGGATATAAACGTGGCAGAATAAAAATAGGTATCTGCGAGTGTCAACAGTATCTAAAGCTTCGGTCACACACAGCGACTAACCACTGCAAGTGCACTCGCCGCGAATAATAGTCGCAAACGACAATTCACTGCCTGGCACACACAGCGAGTCCTACACTAGAATTTCAACGTCAGTGCGCATTTGCGGCGAGTAAAATTGAACACGCTCAAATCTAGTCGCGGCGAGTGAATCTATTCGCAGCGAATAGCCTGTCACACACAGGGAATACTTGCGGCGAGTAGGCATTCGCAGCGATTAGTCGCTGTGTGTGACCGAAGCTTAACCCAACATTTTCGCGCAGAATAACCGAGTTTTCCTCTACAAAGTCAACCGACAGTCAGGGTGGTCGCCCCTTGACCGCGGCTGCCCGTA
This sequence comes from Yponomeuta cagnagella, assembly GCA_947310995.1. Taxonomy (NCBI): domain Eukaryota; kingdom Metazoa; phylum Arthropoda; class Insecta; order Lepidoptera; family Yponomeutidae; genus Yponomeuta; species Yponomeuta cagnagella. The sequence goes on from OX371277.1 coordinate 13,298,708, forward strand.
AGCCGATATTGACCTGCCGTCCACAATAAAACTCCACGATTCCTTCGAGGGTCCTATTTGTTAGATACCACTACCTTTATTGCACAGGTCTCTGGTCGAGATGAAGGCTTTGCAGCTGGGAAACAGGATGTAGCTAAATCTACAAATTCCTCCGAAATTGCTCGGCTCTACTCCTAAAAACAATGAATGCAAAACTTCTAAATCGCGGAATAGAATATGAGCGAGTCCTTACTAAAATTCGGTTCCTTAATGTTGTCATCTGCTGCAATAAAATATGTAGTGTTTTTAGGGTTCCATCCATACCTAAAGGGTACTATTACTAAGACTCCGCTGTCCGTCCGTCCGTCTGTCACCAGGCTGTATCTCATGAACCGTGATAGTCAGACCATTGAAATTTTCGCAGATGATGTATTTTTGTTGCTGCTATAACAACAAATACTAAAAACACAATAAAATAAGTATTTAAGGGGGGGCTCCCATACAACAAACGCGATTTTTTGCCGTTTTTTGTTCAATATTAATTAAACTATTAAGGGTAGACGCTTGAAATATTCAAAAGTTGTATATATGTGTGTGGTTGACCAAAAAGGCACCTCAAGGGAAAATAATTGATTTCGAGAAAATCTCGTTTGAAGTTTCGATCGCAAGACCTAGTTTACGCTGTGTGTAAGGTGTAATTTTTCCAAAACTGCCTCGGCTCACAAAAAAAGTCATAAAAAATAACTACGGCACCTAAAATATTCTGGTTAGACCAAAACAAAAAAAATAACGGTTTGCAATCCCTCCAGGTCCCTTTTTGGTCAACCACTCACATAATATAATGGTACGTGACCCTTCGTGCGCGAGTCCGACTCGCACTTAGCCCGTTTTTATGACTAGCGCTGCTCATGCTGTCTCTACCCGTGACCACTGCATTGCCGAAACGTCGGAAATAAACGTAAGTAATTAAGTTTACTTCACAAACAATCGCAATTACACATGTTAAATATGACCCGTTAAGTTTAAAAATGTATGGAACGGCTGGTACTTTTTTGCGATTTCAATTCTTCAGATTTGTGTAGATGGGGGCTCTTATTACACCCTGTAAAGATCATGCCGAATATATGTTGCAATAAAATATATGGTATGGTGAGGGCCTTCCTTACGGATTCAGATTCAGATCCACCTAAAACTAGACTTCGAGGTATGAAAAAACCCTCATTCACCTTCGCAGTGGCGGTGTAAACCAATTAATCACCATGTGTTTAAATTGCGTCACAATTAAATGCAAAAAATCAGAAATTGGTACTTAGTAAACATTTTAGTTGTAAGAAATAGCATTAAACTTATTGGAACTTCAGAGCGCATCGGAAACTGAAAGTATATATTTTAAATTGGCCAAACTATTTAATAAATGTGCTCAATCGTAACGTAAGTTGCCTAAATTAGCGTCGAGAGTAGGGCCTGTTCCATAGAAACACTACAACCATTGATCTTATGTCAAAGAAAGAGACAGCATATTCGTGAAAGAGAAGAAGAGAGACTTGCCACAAAGCTTCTTTCTCCACAAAACACTTTTACGGCAGCCTTTATTGTATCGTTCTGTGGACTTTCCTTTTGAACTCGATAACTTTCCTGATTTAAATTGTAAATTACTATATACCTCTGTGTTTGTATCGAAAGGCGCGTCTCTGCTTAAACGTATCACACAACAATCTGTTTTCCGTGCACAATGTATTGCGCATTGAAAAGGTAATTTTGGTGTAATATTTCTTGACAAACAAGTTCAGGAGACTTCAGTCGGATTTTGCTTATAGGGACATACTAGCAAAACCAATCTGAAGAAGAAAACTATTTAAAAAACGTACTCATGCCCCACTACCTGCTTGTAGATGCTAAGTAGCATTAAGCTCGTCCATGTGCAAAACTTTGTGTTTAAATGCAATAAAGAATTTTAAAAATAATGATACATTGAGCGATAGTTTCGTCTGCAAGACACTACAGCACTAAAGCACACAAGTGTATCTTTAAAATTTGAAGAGTACCCTCGATTTCTCCAGGATCCCATCATCAGCCGATATCTTTAGCAGTCATGAGAGTCAACTTAAGAAGGATGTGAGGAAAATGAATAAGTGACATTACTCTAATGAGATTGACATTTCATTGATACTTTTGTGACAAAATTCCATTTTGTGTAATTATTATTAATTTTTTTTTCTTTAATCGAATTAATTTATTGACATATACCTAAATTGTAGTTTAAGTTTTAAATTTTGTTTTTGAATTAATTTTAAATTGAAATTAAATCTAAACTAAATTGTTCATATGTATATAATTTTAACGTTCTAATTTTTTATAAATTTTAATTATAATATGTATAATGTAAAAATGTTTAATGTTTAATGCAATTAATTACGCAATAGTTTTAAGTGTAATGTAATTATTTTTCTCGCAATAATAAATAAATAAATAAAATCAGGTTCTGACTTGGTGACTATGAGACCTGTGTGAAGACCCTTTCAAACAAAAAAGATTTTTTCATATCGGTCCACGCGTCTTCGAGTAATCGGGGAACATACATAAAAATAAAAATAAAAATAAAACCGGCCAAGTGCGAGTCGGACTCGCGCCCGAAGAGTTCTATACCATTATCTATACAGCATTAGATAAAAATCGAGACAAAATAGATCAGGTACATTAAGAACAGCGCCATCCATAAAAACCAATAAGAAGCGTTTAACATTAGACTTTTAACGACATGAAATCGGCGCTGTGAAGGTTACATAGATGACCGCTAGATGGCGAGCGCTGTCTTTAGACAACGTTTGTTGTATTGGAGCCCTCATTAAATATTTATTTTATTCCGTTTTTAGTATTATTTGTTTTAACGGCAACAGAAATACATCATCTGTAAAAATTTCAACTGTCTAACTATCACCGTTCATGAGACAGCCTGACAGACATCCAGACAGACAGACAGACTGACGGACAGTGGAGTCTTAGTAATAGGGTCCCTTACCCCTTTGGGTATGGAAACCTAAAATGATCCCGACGAATTGAGAACTTCTTTTTTGAAGTCGGTTCGGTTAAAAAATATAAAGAGTTTTCGCACAAACATGCTACGGCAGACGGTCAGAAATCAGAAATTTGTTTTAACGTAAAGAATTTATATTTTATTTGTTAAATGTCAATTTACGATGCTATCGCTGTCTTCGAGTTGAGTTGTAGTGGGTAAAGAGACAGCGAGAGAAACTCTACTCTCACCATCTTTTCTCAAATCGTCTTAAATGTAATATATAAGTTGGCACGAGTACCTAACAAGATCCCATGGTAAAGAGGTGCAGATCGCTTATTGCTGTTGATTATTTTTGACAAAATATCCACTGCGTTTCCTGTATCTTGGTAATTGCCGAACTTATTTGTGCTTCAGATGATAAGGCGAATCATTTTGTCAAACAAAAAACTATATTGGACCAGTTTCCGTATTTTTCCCCGGGCTTAATACCCCGCAGGGATGATAAGGCATGTTCTGTTTTTGTTGAACAAATTGGGTATTAGCGAAGGGCACGATAAAAGGTACCCGAAACCGGCGTGCGTGCATGCAACGATTAATGAATTTTGATGAAGAAAACGAGATTTGAGGAATGTGGAAGTGGAAAATCCTGGTCTTTGCCTATCCCTCCGGGATACAGGCGTGGGTTTTTCTATGTATGAATAGAGAGCATGCCTCATATTTGATTCGAGACATTGCTTTTATACCACAGAAGACAAAAAAAAAATTCAAAAAATATTATTTTTCATATTTTGTTTTCGTTTCGTTCTAAACCTTTTCTAATAATTTTCGTTTTAGGGATGAACGCTTCAAAAATTATACGGCGTTACAAGCCAATTTTGACGTCATAGTGAGCCCGACTTAATTTTCGTACGGAGTTTTTGTACCACGTGACAAGAGTGACTTTTAGCCAGGTTATGAAAGTATAAGTCGCAGAGAGGAAAAATAACTACGATTATTTATCTCTTAAAATGGTTTAAAATCTCCAAGGAGATTGAACATTTTTGAGCAAGTTTTCCATTAGTAATAATCTTAATTCCACTCTGAGAACCTTAATTATGTTATTATCTACGCTGACATAAATGAAGAGTTCTTCTTTGGGGTTTAATAGAAATATATAATATTTTACAAATAAAACTAGAAATAAAATATTCGAGCGTGCGTCGTTTGCACATTTGCAAAGCGACCGCCGCAAGGGGGCGCGCGGGTCGTAAGTTAAGCAAAAAGGCTAAACCTAAATAGTGTTCAAGCCGTCTTGGCTGTGAGTACACGTAGTTATATGTGCGCACGTGTACATTTATAATCACAACACGACCTTCAAGTCTGCAAGGAATTTGCATCGAAAATGAATCTCAATGCAAACGAGTTAGTCGTTTATGCAACTTGTGGCCAAATTATCCAGTGACCTTTCAACTTTGGTGAAGCCCGATTTCTGTGTACGTATACTCCTGAGGGTGTTTTTAAAATTATTAATTTGTAGTAACAATACCCTGCTTTGACGAAACCTGAATGCCAGAGAAGCTCGTTCATAAATAACAGGGTTTCTCAAACTTGTGGCTCCGCGTACCCCCGTTAAAGTTTCTAGATGACAGCGAACCTCTGACCCCCACAAGCAAGTAACAATAACTAAAACAAATAAACACTGAGCAAACCAGCTAAAATTTGTTTTAGAGTAGATGAACTAGAAAAATTAGTAGGTATTGGTAGATTTTAAAAAGGAAAATCGGTAGATTTGTAAGAATTTGTAACAAAAGTCCGTATGGAAACACATTACATTGTGTAAATCTTGTCGCGCACCCTCTACCATCGAATGGCGAGCCCCTAGGGGTTCAGGTACCCCAATTTGAGAAACCCTGATATAGAGGTATCTCAGCTTATGAAAACGTCAATCTGCCGTAAGCACATTCTCTCTCTCTCTTACAGTAAAAATCTCAAAGCTATTTTTATTTTTCATACAATTTTGAAACTTGAAGAAGAAAGAGTATGAAAAATTTATATGAAAAAAAAATCAGCCGTAAACTGCGACGTAACAAGGTACTTATAATGTACCCTTCATATATAATGTAACAAGCATATACCTATTTGAGTTTTCTGGTAAAATAATATGTTTATGTGTGTACATCCTTATTAGAAAATCTAAACATAATAAGAATAAGATAAGATAAGAATATTCTTTATTGTATACCGAAAAAAAATGTTACAGAAACAGCAATGACAAAACATATATATATTTTTATTATTATATTTTTTATTATTTTAACATCGTGAGGAAACCTGAGTGTCTGAGGTGTTCACACACCTCAACGCTTGGAATTGCGAATTACGCGTGGTGATTAAGCCCATACTCTCTCTCTCTCTCTGAGAGAAGGCCCGTGCCCTGCACTGGGACATAATATATAGGATACATAAAAAAAAATATTTAATTGAATTTTCGCTCAAAAATATGCATTTAAATTTATTTCTTTCTGAGTTCCTCTGTGGTATAAATATAATTATCCGTGTGGCGCCGGATTAAGAATAACTTAACTCCATTTCCTCCCGTGGATGTCGTAGAAGGCGACTAAGGAAATAAATTACCAGGAGACAGGCAGCAGCGTCTTCCTGACATTCCAACCGCATACTGCGATGGCCAACCCGCCTGCCAAGGCGATTATGGCAAAACCCTTGATGGTTATGAAAACCATGAGGGAGGCTATGTCCTGCAGTGGGTGTCAAAGGTCTAATGATGATGATAATTATAATGTGACTCCAATCTTAATGTTGAAGCAAGTTCTCCTTTGAAAGCAAATTAATTAATTCAATTCAATATTTTTATTACAGAACAAGTCCAAAGTAATAGTATCACAGATATTGCATAAGGTAGGTTAGTGAACACATTTTATTACTATCTAAAATATAAAAATCTCGTGTCACAGCGTTTGTTATCGAACTCCTCCGAAACGGCTTCATCACAGAACAGAGCTGTGGGCTACACCGATTCTTATGTTTTTGTGGATATTTGATAGGTCTGAGAATATGTCGTAGGCTAACGCGAAACCACGTTTGCCGAGTCAGCTAGTTATTATATTTTATATTATAAATAATGAGATTATGTAGCTCGTATCATAGAATTATACGCTTAATTTTTTTATTGCATTAAGTACTTACTCTTAAATAATTAAGACCTTTGTGAACTTAATTAAATATTCAGGTCGTGAAAGTAAATATCCAGTTTCTCGTTACTAATTCAGATCCACTTTCATGAGGCAACAAATTTGTTTATCCTACTTTATTTAGGCACCTACCGTCGCGACGTAATTAAATTAAATTATTCTGAATCTGTGGTCAGTGGCGTGTCTTAGGAGAGGCCTCTGTCCAGCAGTGGACTGACATCAGCTGATTATAATGATGATGATAATGATTCTGAATCCTCTTTTAGACACCTGACTTAGGTTTAATTATATAGTCTTGCTAATTAGGTAACAAGCTGCCACCCTATTCTCGACGTTATTGTGTTCAAAAGTGTCACAATTAAAAATAAAAGTCAGAAGTAATGATTAAATAAACGTCTCAGCTGTAAGAAATGGCATTCAACTTTTTGGAACATCAGAGCGCATCGGAAACCGAAAGTATATTTTGACTATATAATTAAAAAAATGCACGCAATTGTAACGCAAGTTGGCTCAATAAGCGTCGAGAGTAGAGAGGCAGCTGTCTTGAGATCTACAGATCCTTATTATCCTCATAACAATTCATAATTCCAGCGCGTTTAGCGCACAAGCACTTCACTTAACGAACATTGACCTAATTATGTTATTAGCCCGGGTATGCCGTCGAATTTGGCGCGAAAATTGCTACGAGCCCATCTGACCGCAGGCTAAGGGCAGAACCGGCCTCACCGAGCTTCAACCAGTTAATTAGCCAAGCTCAGCCGCCCGTGAAAACACTATGTACATGATTAACAATGCCAAATAATTGTTATAATGTTCGAAATTCGAACGCAAAACGGCCGGCTAACTGGCCATCTGTTTTAATATTGCGTGGGATATTGCCTGCAGTAATACGTGGTCTGTTTATTAGTGTAATTTGAATTTATTCATACACGACATTTATGTTGCTTTATTATTCAAAAGTGCACCAATTCGAATGAAACCTAGGCCGGAAAATGCTTAACTTCACTTCCCTCACGTAGTCACGGAACTCCTTTGCGTAGCCTTCATTTTATCAAGTTCCTTCTGAGACCTACGATGCTTGACATAAGGGTCAGTGTTAAACTAAAACGTTGAATGTGTGAAAGTACTTGTGACTTGTACAGTTGTCGGGCTGGACCGGAGTTATTTAGACAGGGAAAGTATCGAAGGCCTCAGTCAACAAAAAATACGCCTAAATTCATATTGACAAGGTCAACACTCAGCCTTTCGATTGGTACAAGTCTCATTTAAATCAGTTATTGCAGTTTTATTATAAAATTATATTACTAAATATTTCATTTTGATTCACTAGTCCAAAACCGGATATCACAAAAAAACATAATCAACGGGTTTATTAAAAAAACTCAGTTGTTGAAATAAATAACATTACATGAATAACACATGAAAATTTATTTGGCATGCTATGCTTAGCTTACTCACAAAATGACAACCGAACAAAAAATTTTAACAAATTATGTAGTCAAATTAATAACGAGAGATTATAATTGTCATAATTTAAAAGTTAGTAAGTACGTATTTTGCAGCCATTACCATTACAATTCTAGGGCAGAACGAGGTATTATTCTACATTTAAACGAAGGTATTTTCTTCTGTTGAAATAGAAATTTGCTTATGCACGTAATGACTGCTAACATTTACATGGTCAAGTACGAAAATTACTTAAGGGTCGAGGACAAACACCTCTCGCGAAAGTAACAGCGCACGCGAGCCCTTTCTCGAAGTTATTATGTACGGTATTTTTATCTCAACATAACGAGAGTTTTACAAGGCAACTTCACTTTTGCTTTTTGCCGTTTTTCCACGAAAGTTTACGCGCTATTATCTGATGTTCGTCGCAAAATGAGATTGAGATTGTTCAGAAGGATCGTCTCAATGGAACTTAATGGAACAGAAAATAATTTAATTTGATGCCGTCTCAAGAGGCCGTTGCTTCGAGACCGGCATGTACCAATAACTTTGTCAATGCAAATGCTACGTACATTTATGAATTTGTAATACCAGACCATTTGATAACTGTGAAGGAACACGGTGTGAACAATCCTGAGTGTACCTCAGCGCTAGAAATCGCCAATCAGCAAAGGGCGTGTGTGGTGATCCATACTCTTTCTCCGGTACAAGATCTGTGCCCCGCAGTGGGATGAATATAGATTCGATTACACACGAGAAAACAAAATATATTAAAAGGCGTCATTAAACTGTTCAGTAGTGCGGATGGCGACACACCGCAAAAGATGGCCCACAAAGGTGAAACCCAGCATTGCGCAAGGGTGGTGTATGATGAGAACAAAATACGTTTGTTGATAGGAGAGTTGCAGTAAATCATTGTCTTTTTGTATGGTGATTTTAATTCATCATCATCATCAGCCACTCGACGCCCACTGCAGGACATAGGCCTTCTTCGTGGTTTTCATAACCATGAGGGCTTTTGCCATTACATTGAACAAGAAAAACATTTTTTTTTTTACTATTTAGTTTTTCTACTCACAATAGTTTTTTACTCAACTGGGGAAAATGATGGGATTTATTAAAGTCGTTATTTAAAAAAAAACTCGCCGAGCTTCTATGGGTGCAAATGCGAGGAACTGTGAAAATGGTTTGAGGATAAAAAATCTATAACCGTGGATAAGGTTGGCCAGATGAACCTTCTGTTTATAAGTTGATCCAAGTTCAGTCTTTCGAATGAAGACAAGCTTTTATTGCGCAAAAACCGCCTGTTCTCAGTGTCAATTAATGATCTTGATTAACAACAGATTGTTAATTACACCTTCATGTTTATCGTGTGAAAGATGTACGTGATGCTAGATTAGACCACCAGCAAGTTAACTAATAGAATAAAACACTCCAAGCTAGTTTCGCCGGAATAAAACACACAGATGCGCTCGCTCGATAATGGATAATAACATATTAACAATTTTACTAGTTCTAAACTAGAAGAAGAAGAAGAAAGACATTTATTATATCAATAAGATACATCACAGAAACAAAATAAGCAGATAAGTAACATAATATGCACAACAACAGAAAGAAAACTACACAGAAAAATATACAACAGACAAAACGAATAAATAAAACAGGACCATAGATGTAGCCTGTGGTGTATCTAAGTTGCCACAAAAGGCAGCTGACTCAGCAACTACTTACAAACCTTATCTCTGCTTGTCAAAAACTAGTAACTGACCGCTTTTAGGTAGTTGTATCGAAAATATAGAAATGTCATTTCAGTAATAAGTTTTTCAGAGCTTTTATTTTAATTTTGTCGCCATTTTATTTTTCACCGAAATTGACGCATAGTGCATAATCCTTGCTCACATTAAGTGGATGAAAGCAAATTGAAAGTTCATCAGCTTGGTTGGATTTGTACTAGAACGATGTTATTTCTAAAAACATGTTTCCTCTGAAACACTGTTCTGAGGCAGTTTAAATAATCTGTGACTATGTCTTTCCCTAAAGGGAAAGGGATTGGTCAGACTATTTAAACTAACTCTGAGGAGTGTTTTAGTATGTTATGGAATCGACTTTTTAAAAATAACACTGGAACTATTTATTTATCTAAAGTTTTCGTCCACTGTAAAAGAAATAAAAGATATTAATTTTATTTTATAGTCACTTTAGAGATAGTTTTATGAGCCAATTTTATGCGTACTTAGATACATAAACTCATGCAAGTATCGAGTTGTAAAGTGTATAAGCCCTTTAATACAAAATTTATGCACGTTTCGACCACTATACAGTGTAAATAGTAGGTATTGTTGCGTAACTGTAAGTATAGGAAGCTCATTTGTATTTACAAACACAGCTGGAAGTGAACGATGATGTATTGGCCAACTTTTATGTTATGGAGTCACTCCGTAAGAAGCATTTAGTCGATGTAATATCTCTTAAGTTGACATGGATGGAATAAATAAGTAGTGCTTTTCTAAAAAACTCAGAGCCAGCCTAATGTTATCAAAATGGGACCGTTATTGGTTTTCGCAGTCGGGTAATTCAATTCAATTTAATAAATTCATTAAAATACTAAATGTTTACTTAATGAACGTCATAGCTGTTAGTATCAGAATTAATAAATTATGTGGAGAAGAACATAACAAAGAAACTGTACATTTATTTTATTGTTTTCTAAACACGTTTTAACTTATTTAACAGAGTTTTTAACTTAAATTCATTACAAAGAAAAAGTTAAATTGAAAATAACGAGAACTGCTAACCAAATTGAAAATATAGATAAGAAATTAACACTGGCATAATTATTATAATTCTAAGTCAAAAGAGAGTATGGGCTTAATCACCACGCGTGCCCACCGCGGATTGGCAATTTCAAGCGCTGAGCTGTGTCAACACCTCAGACACTTAGGTTTCCTCACGATGTTTTCCTTCACAGTTAGCGATTAACATTTCCTTCACAACAAAAAAAATAGTACCACTCCCAAGTCTTCGAATTGAATAGATAGCGGATTAACTGTATTTACTGAGATGTTTATCCTTAGAGGCTTATCCCGGCAAATCCCTGTGGTGAGGTTAAGACGTAGGGCCCGAATTATTATTCATGTATTCGCAACTCATGTCTTCCGAATGAGAAGAAAGTACGCGCAAAGAAACAATACGGCATAACCTTTCCTGTTATTTGGATTTTCATTCTCGTCGAGGCCTTGAACTCTAATTTGTCTCGATTTAGGAATATTTTAAGTGAACAAGGTCCTGGAACTGGCTTATCACTCAGGTATCGTAAGAAGCGACTCAGTAAAATCTAGGACAAGAACGGCAGCACCTCTTAAGTACTAGAGCAAACCTCCACTGCCACCACCTGCCTGCCTTCCCAGGAGCGAGGTGATTACGGACAAAGTTAGCCCATGGTCAGCATTTCTTTGTAGTCTGCTCTGAGGCCTATGACAAACTGAGCACTCGCTGTCGATGACGGAGATACGCTTTCTTATTTGTTAACTAACTTTTTTCTATTTTTGGCAGCGTTCTAAGATTCAAAATTTGCGTCGAAAATAATTTTATAAGTAGGTATATATCTATTTCATGCGTATCAAGTACAAATTGTCAAATTTGAACCAATAACTTTACATTTCACCTGCTTCTGACCCAAATCAACATCACGAAACAACATTAGCATTGTAGCCTGTTGGCAAATACAAATAGTCATCACATTACGTATCCATTAAGACAAGATCGGACGCTATGTTTGTTTTGTGACGTCACAGAGAACGGTAAGTGCAAAGCTGACGTGTAAGCAAACATTCGAATTCCAAATCAGCCATTCGGATTTGGACAACGTTTGAAATGACCACTACCATGAGATGATTTATTTAGTTTGACCCAATTTACCGTCAAAACTTCGATAGTTAGGTATTCTTATTATTTTATTATCAACAGAAATATCTTATTTCATAAGAATTTTGCAACTCATCGGCTATCGATTCTTCGGCAGATGTGACCAGCCCACAGCCACTTCTACTTTCTTAAATCTTATCTCAGGACTTTTCTTCGAATACTTCGGAAATCCTTGGCGAATTGTCTCATTTAATATGCTCCAACAAAAACGTCAGTCATAACTGGCATGAAGATGTGCGGAGTACGCACATCCTCATGCCAGTTATGACCGTCGGAGCCAAAACGTCGACACTGATGGTAGGACTAGTTCACCGATTCAAAGTCGCTCATGCAGCAGATCCAAACAGGGATTGGACTGTATTATATTAAATTCGTAAATTACCGATGAGCCTCTTTTCAAATCAGCTTTGGTATTTTGCTTTGACTAACGTCGGAGCATCATGGTCAATAAGGTTACTATCGCTGTATCACCTGCAGTATGTACTTAGTAAAGTAAACTATCTCCTCCTTTGTAAGATAATGCCTATATCGGTCGTTTTGACTCTTGCGAACGCCTCCTTGGTCTAGTGCTTAACACGTTTGGCAACCAAAACAGAGGTCGTGGGTGCGATTCCCACTGGAGACCGCTGTATTTAATTTGTACAAAGGGCCTCAGTCTGGTCATATTACCATGTTTGTGATATTCTTGCCTGGTAACCATATCACAGGGTATATCACAGGATATCCTATTTAGGGACCAAGACAAGTGATTGTACTTTGTGGGAGCGTAAGTTATTATTATATTACTCTATGTTTTATCGTAACTTGACTCCTCATTCTTGCTATTCACCACTACCCATTTTCTGGCCTATTTCCGCAATAACATCTTATTTTAACAGCTTTCCATTAGTTTTCTATTATTTACACAGTCCACTCTTCAACCAATGCATATTATGTGGGATTTTTCTCCATATAAAAAATAAACGACGTTAAGAATTCCTCGTTTTCCCTGAATCATCAACCGTCTACAAAAAAACTCCCTGTGGTGAAATTAAATAGCGCCCAAATTGTTATTCATGTATTCGCAACTCATGTCTTCTGAATGAGAACAAAGTACGCGCAAAGAAACAATGCGGCATAACCTTTCCTTTTATTTGGATTCTCATTCCCGCCCAGGCCCTGAAGTCTAATTTGTCTCAATTTGGTAATATTTTAAGTGTGGACGGTGGAAGAATGCGTTTTATACATCATATTATAAGTCAAAAATAAAAGTTTGTACTATATTACTGAAAAGTGTCTACATTTCAAAGTTCTTACTATTTTTCAGTAATACACTTCAAACACCGATGTAAATGTCGTGTTAACTATTTCAAAGACTGCAATGCTTGCAACAAAATGTCAAATCTCCGGTCCATTACAGCAGATCTAAACACAGATTGCCGGTGGCTACACGATGATGACGGGGGAGAAAATAAGTGGCGTGCCGTGGCTGAGGGCAAAGTCGATGATGAGATCAAAACACAGAGTAGAATAGCCGCGAAAATATTTCCCAGAGGTCCTCTTTGATTCGCTTAGCCCTTTCGCCATCATACTGTGGGGGAAAATCAAGTCACAGTAACCCCCTTTCGGGACAGCGCCATCTAGCAGCCGGTGGTGAAACTAGAGTGAGACTCACCCGTTGTGTAGCATAGCATGAGGGGTCTAGAGAGCCCCCGGGCCGGTACATCGCCGTGCCGACTGCTGCCATCTGCCGGCTACCTCAGCTTGCCCTTCCACCGGGACATGGCTCTGTGGGCGAAAGAGGGAATGTTTAGGCTTGGAAAATGATTGTAGGGTGTTTTGGAAAGAGGTCACTGGCTGATGACAGACTTCCCATGTGGGACGTATACCGGTTGCCTTTGTTAAATTAATTAAAATTAGTTCAAGCGTCTCAAACCAAAAGATCGAAAGAGCTATCAAAATATAGGCTCTGTATGTATGTATTTTGCTTCTGGTTACTCTTTTAGGTATAAGGTATAAGTAAGGAGAGTAGGTTAGCTATAAATACTTGAGAAGCAAATAAATAAATAACTTCCACACAACACAAACACTTGATCAGAATACCCTGTGCTATGGTAACCAGGCATAGTAACCAGGACATAACAAACATGGAAATACACCCAGACTGAGGCCATTTATACAAATATACAGTATTATAAAGTTACTGCGGGATTAGAGTTCAAGTTATTTACAGCAGTTATATAAAGTAAGATGTAGCTTTATATAATTTAGATAGATTACCCTTGTCATACAAACTAGGTAAGTATTTTAAAAGTGGCTAACCGTGTACCTACGGTATTATCATCAACCTCTAAATGCATAACGTCAATTAATTAGACTATGTTTTTTACAATTACTTTTGTTCTAAGACTGTTGAAATAAATTTTATTTTCGTATTTAATTTTCTCCTATCATATTCTCAATATCTTAGTACAATTATTTACTGGAGAGTGCGACATTGGCAAAGCGCTAATTTCGTAAAATTATGTAAGCACTGATATCGAAAAATATCGAACAAAGATTAATATTACATAACTTAAATTCTGATTAACGTGTCTCAGTAGTTGTAAAGCACTTCTCAATCCCAAATGACTAAACCAATAATAAGCTTTAAATAGATAGATAGATAGAGAACACTTTATTGCACAACCAGGTGAAAGATATTACAAAAAGTTTCTTATATCTAAGTAGTGGTATACAATTGGCGGTCTTATCGCTAAATATTTCGATAAAGGGTCTATAAATAGAGTTTATTTATTTATTTAATACTTTTATTACACTTTACCTAATGTACAATACGGCGGACTTAATGCCATAAGCATTTCCTACCTCTACAATTCAAACGCAGGAGGTGTAAGAAAGATTGGTAGACGTGCAAAAAAAAGAAGAGGGGGTCAAAAGTAGAAATGCAATTAAAAATATACTTATAGGGTTAGATTGAATAGACCTGCATATTAATATAATGCTATACACGTTTACACGTTACATCACACACCTTTATTTACAAACATAACTTTCAATTTCACCCGGCAGTGAACGAAATCGAATCAGCCATTGCTTCTCTTTCAATTTGTTTTTTACTCGAGTTTTCAATTACAATGTTTAAGCTGAGCGAGGCCCGCCATTGAGTAATACGTCGACACATCCGTAGTGTGCGACGAAGATGTAATCGTGATTTGAAGTATCGTTACTTGCAGTAATCGACAATCGAAGACATAAAAACACTTTCATTTTCAGCAGTCTCAAAAAATAACTGAAGCAGAAGAAATTCCCCCACGGATAAAGGTCACCGTTCCATAACTGCGAAATGTTATACTTTTTACATTCAGTGGCTGTTGTTATAATTTTATTTTTTTAAAGATATCCAAGTCCATTGCGTCCTGTGAATCGTTAAGATAATATGACATTTTCAAACTGAAACTAAATAATGATAATATGATACACCTAATAACAATCGGACGACGTGGTCTGATCGGCAGAGAGCACGTGAATGCGGATGGCGAGAGTCCATGAAAGATGGCGTGATGGAGAAAAACAAATATTTATGCAATGGCAAAGGTAGACTAATGAGTCGTCCACAGTGATATGGTAAGTTACCACTAATCAGAGATTAATCATTAGTGATTAGATAAGCTTGGAAAAGAACATTCTTTATTGTACACCATGATCATCATCAGACGATAATAATACCTGTGCTATGCTAACCATCGGGTTAAGAGAACTTACGTTTATAAATTAAAAACATATAAGTTATAACATTTCTAAGATTAACAGGTGAGCAGGAAAATATGTAGAATAACTGTAATAAGTTGTGTGCAGTTTACTGTCTTACTTTTTAAAGTAGATTTCAAAATAACGCATCATCACTTTACACATCACTGTAAAGGTAGCATCGGCCATTGCGTGTCATTGACCTCGCTACTGGTCTGTCACGTGACTCTATGAGATGCAAGACTGTCCGTGAGTGAAACTAGATGGTAGCTAAATTGAACTTTACTGCTACCGCAATAAGAAGAAGGCCATATCGGTAGTTTAATTAGTCTTCGCATTAGCAATCATTTGTCGTCGATGGTTCACATACGTCGTCGGAGATCACTATTTTGCGACTTTTTTATATAATAGATACATTATATGCGGGCTTACCCGACATTTAATAGGCAAGCATCTTAGACCCTAACTTCGTTTAGGATCAGACGAGACTGGAGTCAAATTTTAACAAGTCTTAGTAAAAAAAACTGTTATTAGATGCCAAAAAATTACAGCAGTCACCACGCGTGCCCACCACGGATGGGCTATTCCAAGCGCTGAGCTATATGACTCAGACACTCCTCACGATGTTTTCTTCACTGTCAGCGAGTGGTATTACTACTACAAATACATACATAAGCTCGTGCCTGTATCCCAGAGCGGTAGGCAGAGACCAGGGACTGCCACTTGCCACGATCCTGACATATCACGTTCGCTTCCTCAGCATTCATTAGTCGTTGCATGCACGCACGTCATTTTCGGGTACTGTTTATCTTACCCTTTGCTAATACCTACATCCCCTATTTGGTATGTCTGGTGTTACTTTGAATGACAGGATACGCAATAGTTTGATTAGAGAACGTTGTGGACTGAAAGAGGAGGTAGTGACTAGAATTGAGAAAGGAATGTTGCGTTGGTTTGGACATGTGGAGAGGATTAAGGAAGAAAGATTGACGTAACAAATATATCGAGCGAATGTGAGTGGAAGGGCCGCTAAGGGGCGACCCAGGCGGACATACTACAAATACATAAATGTACAAAACTTAGATTGCTACATGCTGGGATTGGAACCCGGGACCTCCACATTTTCGATATTAGATAGTATCTCAGTCTGGTTCAGTATCCTGCAGCCATTTTAGCTACAGTCGACAACATACCTACCCTTACATTTTACTTAGAAAGTCACCCGTAACGTAACCGAGTAGTGTACGGATGTAAAGGTTGACGTGTTGTCAACTGTACGCCTCAACTCGGCCTTTACCTAGGTCCATTATCATTCTTCAAGCCAAAGAAAAACCTTCCTCGCGCTAATTTCAGCGTGGGAGCTCAGACCACGAATTACCCAAATTGTTACAAAAACATTTGTGCCAACTCCGCGACGTCACACCACAATGACACAAGCCTAAACGGCAACCTTGGTAATAGGCTTACAAATGAATGTAAGCCTATTACAGACTCGACGATAGCGAATGGCAGCAAGCATTTTTTATGTAGCTTATATACGTCCCACTGCAGGGCACAGTCCTCTCGGACAGAGTACGGGCTTAATCACCACAAACGCCTCCACGGATTGGCAATTTCAAACGAGCATTAGAGTGAAGTATTAGAGCATTAGATATCACAATGTCAGCGACGCTTTAGGACTTAAATACCTACCTGTTAATAATGAAACTTTATTGTACCTATGACTTTGCGGGCATGTACCTATGACTTTGTTTTCTAAGTTATGTACATTTGTGAAGTTATAGTAGCAATACCACTCGCTAACGTGAAGGAAAACATCGTGAGGAAACCTGGGTGTCTGAGCAATTCACATGCCTCGGCGCTTGAAATCGCCAATCCGCGGTGGGCACGCCTGGTGATTAAGCCCATACTCTCTCTCTGAGAGAAGGCCTGTGCCCTACAGTGGGACGTATATAGGCTGCTCATGATGATTGTATTGATAACAACTTATTCAACGTATTCAATTTGACTAATTTACTAGTACGGAAATTTGCTTGGTCATCTAGATAAACATGAGGGTTTCATACCTGACGTCACTGTAAAAAAAAGAAAGGGAGGCGCTACCTTGGCTTATCGTTTTTTGGCGGGAAGGACGTAATTGTAATTTTGTGAAGAAAATTGCTCGAGTACCTAATAATCTTGTTATTTTCTGCGGATTATTCACTGTAATAATGCTTACTAATGTGACAAGTATAAATATAAATGTGAGTATGTCCTTAAGTATTTTATTTCAAATAGGTACCTCCGCCACTATTTCCATAGTCAAACATAGGAAAATACGGGTGTGTCCCTTACATTAATATGTATACAGATATCATGCACACAGCATTATACAGGGCTATTTTTAAAATGTATCCTAAACGTTCCTGTCATACGTCAGTTAAGAGTTTGTGTCAATTATTGTCATTTGAGGTTTTTCTCGGATTGATTTAAAATTTTTAATGAATTTTCGATCAGAGTTCACTCAATTTTATTATATTCATTTTTATAGTACAATACTAACACCGCAGACTCCGGGAAACCATTGCTCTCAAAGTATGTCGCTTAAAGCTTATCTGTCAGACCGCGCCACTTCAAAGCTTAAAAAAAATTAAACCAATTTAAATAGTAAAACATTCCAAAAAGAAATATAAAATTTGTTTTAAATTACAAAACTTTAATAGACTTGTTTAAGACATTAAACATTTGAGAAAAAAAAATTAATGCGGAAATTCTGAATCATGTCGCTTAAAGTTTGTAATTTACAACTTTTGTTCAAAAACATTTTAAAACTCGTTAAATTTTTATTCAATTCACATTCAAAGTATTTTTTCTGCATTAGAGTTGCGCTAATTCTTAAAGAATAAGCATAAGAATAAACAACATTACAAAGAATTACATACAGTAGGCACATGAGCCAATATCCTTACAAAGAATTACAAACAATAGGTGCATAATTAAGTTAGTAAACGATAGGACACATTTGGCGAAATACCTGAAGTACCTACATGAAACTTAGACACACAAAGTTGCCAAAAATGGGCCAGTCTCAGCATGATGCCAAAGCAGGGCTTTGGCGCTGGTTTTCAGACCGAACCATGAATGAAAAAAATGACTTGTTTTACAAATATGTTTATTTTGCAATTACTTAAGCACTCTCTACAAAACAGCCATTTTCATTACACTCCTTCTGTATGCCTTGTTGTCAACCCACGACCCTTCAACGTTTATTTATAACCCTCGCACAACGGTCTTACTAGTCCGCTGATATCGTGCAGTTACAGTAATCGTCCAATGTAATACCGGCCATCGGGTGTTTATCGTTCTTGACAATAACGTCAAGCTTGTATCAGGCACTCCGTACCATTACGACTCGTCCGTGACGGAGCAGGCATCAGACGGTGACGGGCTCGCCGGCTCATAAATAAAACTATAAGTATAATTGGTAAAGTGTTAGCCTTAAGTCAATACGTGCGGAGCCAACCAAGCCGCAGGTTTCCTCACGATGTCTTCCTTCACGGTTAGCGTGTGGTATTGCTACTACGAATTTGCAGGTGTACGTAACTTTGAAAAGAAACAGTCATAACAGTCGAACCTGGGTCTCTCGCTTCCGAGTCCATTGTTCTCCCACTGGGCTACCACCGCTCCGGCCTAGGCCAACTAAGCTGTCAGGATGGTATAGGTGCTGGGCAACCATCTAAAAACAATGTCGCATCTAGCGTGAGTGCAGGTGCCACTGGACGCTGTACAAATCATCTCATTACCAAAGGCCAAAGTTTAGCCTTAAGTACACGTTTGACTACTAGCGCCACAAGTCTCAAAAGGAAACATGTCTCAATACACGGGTTACCTTTTAGTGACTTAATTGAGTTAATATTCAAAATAGCTTAAAAGCGGGCCTCCCGAGGCGATTCCCATACAATCGTACTATGGTTTTGATTTCCAAAGAAACTTGCCGAATTGCTACGACACTATCAATATATTCGGAGGACACAAATAGATACCGTCTTGTAATTCCAAAATTCATAGATGGATTTAGAATTAAAGGTTTAAAACCTCTTGTATGTTTCGTCTGTCCAGACAATTTATAATAAGAACATGGACTGACGACCACCTTTAATAGAAAAAATGTTTCATAAAATAATGTGGAAATAACTAGCACAAAACACAGCGCTCCACAAAACGCGTTGCGACACACAACTATCACGAAATGCCATCAAGACATGACGCAATTCCAGGGCGAAGGAAAGGAAATGTGACCAAAGTACAGCAAGTCCGACAACGACGAAATTATAGGAAGATGAGCGGAGAAAGCTGAGGTCAAGCAGCTATTGTCAACAGCAATTTGGAAATAATTCAAGTAAGTAGTGTCTAACGTAGCTTGATCTCTGGGAAGTACGCTAAGTGTTTGTAACTTCTGAAACCGATTCGCTGTAGTGGCTAGACAAGAATGTTTTTTTAATTCACTTCTCTGAGGAGCTAACGGCCAACAAAACATTCGTCCACGCCTCTCTGTTGGTAGACCAGCTTTATTACAACTCATGTTTGCTGTATCACCTCTAAAACTGATCTTTCCCATTTCTACTTTGGCGGTCTTCTTCAAGAATTATTCATCATCATCATTCATTCATCATTCATAGCCACAAGAAGTCCACTGCTGAACATAGGCCTCCTCCATGGATTTCCAAAAAGACCGGTTGGAAGCGGCTTGCATCCAGCGTCTTCCTGCCACTTGGATGAGGTCATCTGTCCATCTTGTGGCTGGTCGTCCTACGCTGCGCTTGCCGATATGTGGTCTCCATTCGAGAACTTTTCGGCCCCATCGGCCATCAGTTCTGCGTGCTATGTGCCCCGCCCACTGCCACTTCAACTTACTAATCCGCTGGGCTACGTCGACGACTTTCGTTCGTCTACGAATCTCATCATTTTTGATTCGATCTCGTAGAGAAATTCCGAGCATAGCCCTAGAATTATTAAAGAGGCCAAATTTACTTAGGCCTTGTTTAAAGCGTGCTTTTGCCTGCAAAGCCTGTTATAACTTGTTACAGGCTACATTTTTTAAAGTATAAAACGCTAACTTAAGAGGAACTTATCAGGCTTTGGAACAGAAACTATGACATACTACAGGAAATATTGTAGGTTAATTTTCTAGGCTCTTTTTTGCTACAACTACATATTATGCAGGAGCAATTTCCCAAAGCTCAACATACATCGGTCACCGTGTAGCTAGGAAACCGCAAAAATCTGTCCAAATGATCCACTGTCTCTGCGCTATAATGAAGATGACCACAATAATTGTTGTGTCAATAGAAATGATGATTTGATTTTTTGTCGCAGAATAATGTATACTTTCTACCGTGCTTAAGTATTTACTTGCCTTTTCTTCTGTAACTGTCTGCTGGCTGAGTTTTGGTACTTGACGCTAAGTCAAATTTTAGCTGAAATTTTGGAAAAAAAATGCGTACAGCAGAATTGGTTGAGGATTATATCGACCTAGTAAAACTGATGTTGCTATCGCAACGTAACACAAAAGTAAAACGAATTATTGATATACTTGAAGGAGGTAGATAAAATAATAACTAAGTTCGGATTGTTTCAATTGTTTAGTTTGGTCTTAAGAACATTTAGTGTGGAATCCAGGTCAAGTAGAATTGCTTTATACAGTTTTGATGAAAATATGACTATGGTCTACTAAGTACTATAAGTACTTAGTACTTTAAGTAATTAGTACTAAGTACTATAAGTACCATAACTATTATAGCTACAGCCAAGACAGTCGTCAAAATTTTTCCTTTGTACATGTCCACGTACTACATGTTTATAAGTGTGGTGTTTTATGTACTCAGACACAATAATTTAAATAACAAACTACAGTGACAGACTGTGTAAAATAAACCCAAAATTAAGTAGGGCAGTGTATTTTGTCGTAGATTGAAACATACGGTCGGTCGTCCCAATCACGGTCAATGTTATTCTAATGGTGGGAAAAATATTGTTGTTC
The DNA here is from genome assembly GCA_947310995.1 of Yponomeuta cagnagella. Lineage (NCBI taxonomy): Eukaryota > Metazoa > Arthropoda > Insecta > Lepidoptera > Yponomeutidae > Yponomeuta > Yponomeuta cagnagella. The sequence goes on from OX371277.1 coordinate 13,320,012, forward strand.
ACAATGAAAGAAACTGTTTATTGTTTGACTCTTATTTAAAGATTTTGACCGTGCAACCTAGAAACCCATTAGCTGAGTACTTCACCAATTATTTGGAGGCAACACACTTCTTATGAGCTTGTTAGTTACGCACAAACATCGTTGTCTTGTTCATTTATACGTAAGAAATCAGAAAAATAAAATTAATTTCAAAGTAAAGAATTACATTCGGTTTTTTTATTGTCTTTATACAACCCACTGCAGGGCACAGGCCGTCTTTCAGACAGAGAGTATGGGCTTGTTTACCACGCGCGCCCACCGCAGATTAGCAATTTAAGCGCTGAGGTATTTTAACATCTCAGACACTGTTGAATCTCAATTTACCGTGTTATCCGCTATCTTCGGGTCTAGTGTTGAATCTTACAAAATATTTAGTGTTATTCAGTTACATCAGTGGTGGACATGTGTGGCAATGAAGTTCAAGTCTCCTTCCCTTCATCTCTCTCTTTCTCTATCTGTCTGTCTCTCTTATTTCTTTCTTTATCTGTGAGTAATATATCCTACAGTGGGACATATTAATATAAAATACTACATAAACATACATACATAAACTCACGCCTGTATCTCAGAGGGGTAGGCAGAGACCAGGGACTGCCACTTGCCACGATCCTGACAGATCACTTTCGCTTCCTCAACATTCATAAGTCGTTAGCACGCACGCCGGTTTCGGGTACTTTTTATCTTGCCCTTTGCTAATACATCCCAATGAAATACTCTCATACTTTTCTCTCGAGTGGAGACCATGAACGGCCACCAGCTCGCTAGACCGACGAACTGAGGCACATTGCTGTAGGTGGCTGGATGAGGATGGCCGAGGACAGAAGGAAGTGGCGTGACTTGGGGGAGGCCTATGTCCGGCAGTGGACAAGCACGGGCTGATCGATTAATTGATACTTTTTACGGAGTTAATTTAGTACATTACAAGATACCACATTAGAAAGCTAAATTGCAGTAAAATAATTGAAACCAAATCAACGACCTTGTTACTGTTTTTGTTTATACCACATGTGCGCCACTGTAAGGCGTGACGTGCGTAGGCGCAGTATTGTGCAGTAATAACATTATATTTTGCACTCAGAAGTTTAACTCGGAAATGAGACCGAGTCACAAAGAATTTAAAACAATATATAACGTTTAAATCGAGCCCTGTATGCAGTGGAGGAGTTGGGGCCAAGGTGGCCCATAATAGAAAGGACCAGCCAGACGAAAGATGTCCCTCAGTGCATCTACGTCATCACATCAGTGGCACCTTCACTGACACGGGAGGGGGGAAGTGACCACTCGGACGCTGCTGTTTTTTAGATGGAATAGGCGGGATCCTGCCTTTTTGCAGAAAATTGTTACGTTGATTATCACTTGCCAACCAACATTTCACCTATTTTTCACTTTGACAACAAACGATTTACAAATTTTTGTATGGCAACGTTTCATTTGGTAGGATTGTTGTTAAGCTGATTATTATAATGAAACAAAACGTTTTGGGTATTTATTATTTTTCAAATCTTTTACTAGGCCAAACAACTATTAGATGAATAACAATACAGTTTTTTTTTTTTTGCAAACCTATAGGTTAGGTTAGGTTAGAACTGTGACCAACACACGCACGAGCCGAGCGAGCGAAGCGAGCGTGCCGCGGCAGCGGCCGGCGAGTGCTAGGAAAATTCTATCCATTTTACTAGGTTTTCCTAACCTTTAGGTTAATCTATAGGTTTGCCCTAACCTTCTTACCAATATAATAATGATAAATCATAAATACCTGTATAGAATTTGTATATATTACGCTAAGTAAAACATACGCTACTTAAAAGTTGGCATTTTGAAAAAATGTCATTATAAAAAGCAAACCAAACAAACAGTTGGCAACTGCGAGGTTGGGAAATAAAAAAAAATAATAAGAAAAGTTGGCAAATGATTATTCCGCAAAATAATATTCTTCGAAACGTTAGTTGCCAAATGAAAATCGGCCAAAAATGTTTCTGCAAAAAGGCAGAGAACCGGAATAGGCTTGCCCAGTCTAATCCTAACAAATACCATCCTGACAGCTTAGTCGCCCTAGCCCGCAGGAAAGAAAATAAATATGTTATAATCAAAAGCCCACAAACACTCTACTTTACGACGTCACAAAATATTAAAGTACTTACTCTGTTAACAAAGTCAAGGTGTCTTTTTTAATAAGAAGAATAAAAAGTTTTATTGCAAAACAAGAAAGAAATCGATGTAGCGCACAACTGCGACTTAACGTTACAAATTAAACATGGGATGTACAATTGGACACATAAGAGATAAAAACAAGTTTAATACGTGCAAGTTTAGGTCCGAGTAGTTTCCACTGCCTTGTTAATTTTAAATATTAGTATTTTTCTTTAAAAAATTAAATTTTTATCTTTACTTTTAATTAAATGTTAACGAATTGTTTTGTTTGCACGTTGTATATAGGTATTGAAGTATCGCAAAGTAGCGTACTAGCATTATAAAACTTTTGACGCGTCGAAGTCGTACAGACATAGAAATAATTCGTACGGCTTTTCAGGTACTGTTCGCGTGCTTAGTAACTGAGTTAATCTTCTGTTCGGATCGTGGTATGCAACAACCGCCCAACTTTCATGCAATGCGGCCTACATTGTTTTATCTCGTGCAATATCGTACCGGCCACGCTGAGCGTAAAAGGGTAAGCTCCGGTTGGGTCATACGTATGTTTGATTTGATAAGGACTTGTTCTGTTTCGGCTTCCTAGTTACGTGGGTTTCGCGATGACTATCGGCCTCTTGTAACTGACAAATTGACTATCGAGTTATGAATGTGTATTTTTCGACATTTCGATATCAGTTATTGAGATTTTACCGTTCTGTCAAACATTGCAGTGCTGCAAAATGTTGTCTGTGATAATCATTTGATTTTTTCCGACCGGGTTCGGTCACGGCGACTGATGCGGCTGGGGAGAGCGTCGGTCATGTGCTCTCATATGACTGATGTAGCCTATCTTGGTTTTAAAGGTGCGTTTGCACCGACTACGAGTAAGTTTCCCGTTTGAGTAGTGGTACTGTATGTATGGCAGGCTGGTGGTCTACATTGTATTTCATCACGTCTGGCGTCAAGAGCAGCTCTTCGTTTGGCCTCGAAATCAAAGATATTAGATGTTTCTTAGGTTTAAGGACGTGCAGAAACGCCACATGTATTGTAATGAGGTGAAATTGACTACTCGACATGGGAAGAGAAAGCAGAAGACGGAGCCGTGTCTTCTGCTTTTACGGATATCAACTGGAATTCAAAGTTTTTATAGGGATTGGCAAATTACGCCCAGAGTTTTTTTTTAAAGGGATTAATGTGTTGAAAATATTTAACGGGAATATTCTATCATATAGTTTTTATCACAAAAGCAAAGGGTTGAGGTCAGATTGTGATTGTTGTAACTCCTACACTTAGCAAATGCTATAATGAAATGTGACTAACCAAGCGTTGGCGCGTCCACCAGGAGAAATGCACAAAAGGACACCGGTTATTATGAACTTAAAAATTATAGTAATAAAGTACATATTTACTGCACTGCTTCCGAGAAGAAATCACCTAATTCGGTCCTTACGTAGGAAGACTGTGTTCAAGTTTTATTATTTTTGTGTTTATATGGGTTTGTTGAACTTTCGTGTAGAATAAAACAATCAAGGCATAGTATCGGAGAAACGCTTGCCTAACTTTCGAAAGAACCTTGGTTTGATTCTGGCACTTTGTTTCCTATTTCACTAACTGTAGAGGAAAACTGTGGGATGAAACCTCTGTGTCCGAGGTGAAGGTATACGTACCCTTTATTTGAAATCATCTATCCGCGGTGGCCATTAAGCCTACTCTCTCTCTCTAAGAGAAGGGTTGTGTCCTGCAATGGGACGTATACAGGCTGCTTAAATGCATATGTTAACCGAAACGTACTTTTTTTTATCCTTTAAGTAAAGATATGTTTTTTTCCATTGGTGGTGCTAGATAACTGCATAGAGCCCCAAAAGTAATAAACAAATAGCCCCAAAGTAAAGACAAACTGTTTTACTTATAAAAAAAAACACGATTCCTCTAAAACACTCCTCAGAGGCAGTTTCAATAATGTGTGGTTACGTCTTTTCCTTTACCACACACTATTTGAACTGCATCTTAGGACTATTTTAATTATGCTTTTCTTAATAAGGCTGGTATAGTTCAGTTCTAACCGCTGTATGAAGCGTTGTTTAATTGACTTACAATGTAACCGTTCACAAATTTCTCTTCGTATACGTGAACGCCTTTGCTTTAACAACCAATAAATTCGTATGCTCTGTATAAGGTACCTATAGTTATTTTGTCGCGTAATAAGATTTGCATTTGATTTTTAGCATCCGTACGTCAAAAGAAAAAAACTGACCCTATAGGATCACTTTGTCCGTCTGTCCGTCCATACATCCGTTCGTCTGTCCGCCCGTCAATCATCATGACGGCATCGTCTCGTCAGAAATGGTTAAATCCATTCCTGATATAGTGGCTATCAAGTTTAAATTAATGTCGAATACTAAGAATCGATAATTCTGCTAACACTAACAATACCTACCACAAAATTCTTAATTTTTTTTTTTAAATGAAATTGAGCTAATATTGTTCAAAAGTCGTAGAACAAACGTATTTGTAAATGACAAACTCTAACCGAACTGTTTTAGGAATTGCGCATTTTAGAAATGACTCTGTGTAGGCAAATAAGAGAAAAATAATAAAATACTCGTATGTTAAATGTTCTTATCTTATTCTCTTACTCTGTAATATGTCGAAGACAATTGAGTTTTGAACAGAGTGGAGTTTTTTTTTCCCGCTGCCTTTTTCTCCGCTGCAAATTCGACCCGAAGGCAGCGGTTAACATTCAACAAACAGAATGGAAATTATTTACGTTGAAATAATTTCGATTTTTAATCTTCTTTTTCTGGTCCTTATACCAAGCCTAAGCTGCCGAATCAACAAAGAACCTACAACTCTCATCTCTCAAGTAGGTACCTCTATCCAGCTACTTTTTATTGCCTTTTCCAACAAAACTATATTAGGTACTACAGTGTTACCTTAAGTTTTCTACTTATTTCCCTGGGCTTATAAGTCTGTGATACATTCAATGATAGTCGCTCCTACTCTATGAAAGTCATTGTAGGTACAATTAAAATTTTAGAAGATCGGTAAAAATACGTTTTAGGTCTGCTAGTGGTCGGTAAGAAAGCTTAATTGAGCGGCAGAACCGGTGGTCGATTACGTAATCAAAGGTTCTCGAATGGAGACCACGAATGCGGCAAATGCAGCGTAGGACGGTCACCAGCTTACTGTACTGACTATCTGATGTAGATTGCTGTCAGTGGCTGAATGAGGATTGCCGAGAACAGAAGAAAGTGAAGGGAGGCAGACATAGGCCTCCTTCGGTTTGATTGATTTGATTGATTGAGCAGCAGAAAATTCCTATTTAATCAGATCACGATTAGATCGCTCTTCTAGTATATAAATCATATTTGTCATCAAAGCACACTAATCACGAAAAAAATATGGCCAAATTCACCCCTCTTTAATTTACAAACATTATTATTATTCACACAATACATTATTTCAAACTAGGATACCCTTTGCTACGGTAACCAGGTGAGGACATCGCAAACATGGCAACATTGAACATGATGACTACAAATGTCCCAAACATAAGGGCCAAATGACCAATCAATAGGCCGGAAAGTCAGCCGGACCTTTTCACTACAATGCCTATTAACAGTCTTCTGTCGCCAAGTGCCACTTTCTACGTTCGACGCGTGTACGGTCATGTTAATGCTGACTTCGACGCTTTTATATCGCTATTAGGCAATACAATTGACCAGCGGATGAGCGATTACAGCAGTCGAGTTGATAGATAAGTTCGCTTGCAAATGATATCAACGGCAGCACAAACTTATTCAAGTTTTAAATTTAAAACAGATTTAAAAATAACTATATTTTTACCACGATTCAGAACCTTAAAAGCTTTAAAAACTAGAATTTGAATTAGCGAAACGGTCTTTGTAAAACTGTACAGCAGAGTAACATATTATAAGATCCTACTTCTTCTTGTTTTTTGATACACAAGCTTAGCCAAAAACTTGTTAATTAGCGGTAGCATAATATATTTGCTGTTTCCGCTCCGGGATACAGATGTAATTTGCTTTTGTCTACATGTAAAAAAAACTGTTAAAAGAAATATGTACCTATTTCAAATGCGGAAAGCAATAATGTCTATCAAGTTGTTTGCTCGTCCGAGGTCATTCATTCCTCTCATATTTTCAAGAATTAATTAATTTCATAACTTTGATAGTATTTAAAACACAATTGTTTACACCCACACCAAAAGCTAAACAAAATAAAATATACGAGATGTAGCGTAGACACCTTTCAATAACAATTCGACCTTACACAGCAATAAATTATAAACAAAATAAAAAGTAACCACTTGCTGGACCGAGGATATTGTGGCGGATTGCTAGCAGTAGCTGGATGAAGATGGCGACGATATAAGAAGTGGCGTACCTTGGGAGAGGCCTATGTCTAGTGGTGGACGATTATGCGCTGATGAATTAAGTGATGGCAAGTTGACCATTCAAACATTACGCGGTTAAAAGTAAATGGTTCGGGGAATATGGTAAATTAAAAAATTTTGTTTTGAATCATGAAACAGGGCTTTAGTTTTTAAATTGACTCACAAACGTTACATATTATGTTGCAGTTTACAGTTATTTTTGTGCAAGTTTATTACATTGACCATTACACATTGGTTTTTCCTAAGTAGGCACTAAAACTAGGATTTCATTTCAACTATATGTCGTGAAGTCCAAAAGACTTGTAATAGCAGTTTGCAAGGAGTTATGGCAAAATTAAAGCACATAAACCTGGGCAAGTAGAATTCCAACAGCCAAACGAGCCACAACTTTAGTTGTAAGCTCCATAAGTTAGGCCATGTAGGTCTATTGATCTGTTGACTTTATGTACTAAATCCACTTATAAACTGCTACCTACTTGAATTATGATCACAATAAAAATACTTAATCTACTGCTATCGATTGTTGAGATTCGATTGAGGCGTGTCCGGCGCGCTATTTCCTCTCTAATTTTACAACGACATTCGTGATCAATTCGTGTGACTGACAACAGACACTACACAATAGTGGCCCAATTATTCATAAGTTATTTCAGACCGACACTTAAATAAACTCGCGCTAGAATAGATCAAGCCACTCAATCGGACGAGGTGGTGAAATTCAATAATAAATGGTGTTTTCTGTTCGCAGAATCGTGACGCACGATTGAATATCTATTTATGTCGACATCCCGATTCTACTAACTTTCCTTCCGGCTGGGATGCTTGACACTTTCCGCCCTGTATTCGGATGCATTTTCCCCGCGGCGCGTCAGTGCGGTTGACGCACAAATTGTGCCGCGATTTTCACTTAAACGTTCAAGCTTCGTTAGTAGAATGAGGGGCAAAGTAAGGCGTGTAATAAGACGTGATCAATAACTCGGTCGAATCACGTCACGTGCATGCACATGATATGCGGAGAGAGATTGGAATCGATGGCACGGGAAGCAATGCTGCCTACACTGCTGCGATTTGGGTTAGCGCTCGTAAAGCAAAATCACTAGCCTCAATGCCCAGCCTACAGTTTTTGGAGACGCAAAACTAACGGAACAAATTTTTTGTTTAAATCAAAACGTAATACTTATTGCCTCTTGAATAAAAAGTCTATGTCGACTCGAGTTTAATATTTTTACGGTTTACAGTCCTCTTTCTGACAAGATAGGTAGTGATTGTTGACTGATAGCGGGTGAGAATTTGTGTAAGAACTCGAGTCTTTAAGTGGTAGGCCCTAGGGTCACCAATCAACAAATAAAAAAGACTCATTTTCTAAAGGTAAAATCGGTTTTTGCAAAAAGTGACCAATCTAAATAATAGCAATAGCATTTTTTTAGAACCTACGGCCAGGGGCAAGAATTATTCACTAGATAATGTTCAAAAAGATAATTTGATTTCTTTTTTCATTTTTTTCATCATTACCTATCTGTGGGAAATGCTGAGGGATTGGCAAAGTGTACTACATTGACTCTAAAATTTATTTATTTTTTAAAACTTTGTCAATTCTGTTTTTCCTCCTTAAATAAATGAAATTAATAAAAAACTAAAAATAAAATTGGTGGCTCTTGTTAGCGTTCGGTGCCGATATAGATAAAGCAATTGTAAAGTAAGAACATTTATCTGACAGTCCTACTAGCATAATAACGCGGGTCGCTCTTATGCGCTCTTATGTCAAAAGTCGCACTTTCCAGTGCCTATATTAATTGCCAAACTCTGACATGTCAGCGCCTTAAAATGCGCGACTCGCCTTGTCACGCTAATAATGCTGCACGGGTAGTCTGACTGCACGTACGAGTCACGTGTTTTGTAGCACAAAAATGTCAGAATGTGACAATTAATGTACTGGAAAGTCGCAACTTTTGACATTTGAAATAGCGACAAAGCGACTAGGCAACTAGCATCGTCGTACTATCCATGTTTATTTGGTTTAGTTCACGGTCGATAAACTGTCGCCTGTAAATAAAATTCCATCTATCTTAAAATCAGCGCTTAAAACATCAGTGGGTGATGCCGTCAAACGTTGTCACGGTCGATATCAAACTGTGCGTGCGTTTCCTATCTAATATCTATCTGGCTCAGGTTTTTCATGTTAATGTTACATTCTGTTAATAAGATGGTTGCGATAATGTCTGAGTTATGTAGAGATCGGTTTTTGTGCTCAATAGCGGAGGAAAAGGCTGTAAATCAATCGGCTGGTAAATTGCGGTACTAAAAAAGAAGTGGCTTATATAGTCGATATTATTATGTTGTCTTTGTAGGTCACAAAAATTGGTAACTTTGTTGTTTTGAAATTGACTTCCTGTGTCAGATTTTGACGATTTACGAGTACGTAGAGGTACTAAAAAGTCGCGACTTTAGACATTTGAGAGCGTTAAAACTCGCGACTCGCGCTGTCATGCTACCTCCACAATTTTTTTTAAATAGTAAACCAGATATGTTCTTTCCCTTACAGCGCGATTCATACCGTACCACTCTTAGCAAAAATATTAAACGGCACGTATTTCTCATTATAAATACATTTCGTTCATTGCATTTCTGTTAGTAGATAAAGTAATACAGACATTGTAAGGGTAAATAGGCACTAAGGAGGCCTAGGTCCTGCAGTGGGCGTCAAATGGCTGATGATGATGAAGGGTAAATAAGGCAATAGGATAAGTAAGTAGTGATATATATTTAAATTACATCCACACAACACAATTACTACAAGGACATCAACGACAAACATGGTAAAAACACCCAGACGGAGACCATTTATACAAATATATCGAACCCACGGCCCCTATGAAACGTTGGTAACCAAGCAAGTTACCGATATACCAACGAAGCAAATGATGCGAAAACTATTACGGTCACCACAAGAATAACAAAAAAGACTGAAATTAAAAGTTACCAAGCCGCCTGCCAGGCGTGGCGATTATGGCAAAAGCCCTCATGGTTATGAAAACCACGAAGGAGGCCTATGTCCTGCAGTGGGCGTCAAATGGCTGATGATGAAAAGTAACCAACAACCCGACTGCTGAATATTAACTACAAGCAGCCGGGTCCGGGACCAACCCAAATACCTTGAAACAAGTCAAAATGTTGTAGTTGGGTCCCGCCTGCTTAGTAGTAAATGTTCAGCAGTCGGGTTGCTAGTTATTTTTTATTTGAGTTTTTTTAATTTTTGTCTTTTAGTGTTATTTTATTTTTTTCTAGAGTTATTGCTGATTTTATATAGCCTATGGCACTCGCGCACACACGACGAGTCGATTGAATCTAATCATTGCTTAAGGAGTTATAAACGAACATAGAATCGGGCATACTTACATACATACATACATATGGGCCAAACACATTACCCTACTTTTAGGCTCTGCAGCCATCGGGTAAAACGCAACGGCAATAAATTTCCTTAATATTTTCTGAATAAGTTTAACGGCTCGTACGTACAGTGACTCGTCAGTTATTGGGTGATCGGAATAGGTAGAGTACAAATATCTACTGTTGGCGAGAAGAGGTTACAGTGGGGTTTTTAAAACCACTGTACGCCTATAGAGGCTTAGCTCGTTGGTGGGTACCAACCAGACGTATGAATGCGCGCGAACAAATAGAGCCAGTCAATAGGGCTAACCTGCCAACCCGCCTGCCAAGTGTGGCGATTATGGCAAAACCCCTCATGGTTATGAAAACCATGAAGGAGGCCTATGTGGGCGTCAAATGGCTGATGATGATGATGATGAGGGCTATTGACCAATTTAGTTGACACACTGAACTGTTCGTTCACATTCATTTTTTAATTAAATTGTATGTGGTTACGCAGTTTTTTCTCCTTTCTAGTGGCGCTTTCTAAATTTATGTGTGTTAAATGGACATTCTTGTATGTAAGACAATTACTCACCGGAAGCTACGACATTGGTAGAGCGCGTAAAGTGCCACTTTCGTGGAATTATGTAGTAGTATTATATCAATCTAAAACAAAGCTCAAAGAATAAAAGTTCATTTAATTATTTCGTTCTACCCTAAATCACAAACATACGGGTATATTGGTGTATTTCAGAAATTGCTCATTTTAGAGGAAGCCCTGTACCTACAACTTTTTTTTATCTTGCTTTCCCGGGACACTGGCCGAAACGTATTTCACAACAAATCAGAGCGGAGTGTTGGTTGTTTCTACAGCTCCATGTTATGTCTCCCCGCCAACAGTGTATGTTTTTCTCATTACCTATTTCGATTACTGGTGATGTCTTTCCCAAGAGAGATTCGCTCTCTACCAAGTCTGTTTTTAAGTATTGCGTCCATGGAGCTGATTGCATTTACTTATATGGTTTCGTTGTTCTTATGACGTCAACATTATTTCTTTTACCTGTGGAATGACACGTTTCTATGACAAGATAATATGATTTGCGAAACGGTAATGAAGATAATTTTCCATGTTTGTGATGTCTTTTTCTGGTTAGCATAGCACAGGGTATTGGGATTGGTAATACTTCTAACATTTAATTCATTATTACAATTTTGTTCAAAGGACTGCCTTGTTGGTCTAGCGGTATCGCATCTGATTACCATGCTGAAGGGCATGGGTTCGACCCCCACTGGGGGCCGCCGTACCTTTGTACACGTGGCCTAAGTCTGATTGTATTTTCATATCTGTGATGTCCTTGCCTGGTTACCACAGCACAGGGTATCCTAGTTTGAGACCAGGACAAGTGATCCAAAACATAGACTGAACCTGAACATCTGCGTGTCAAACATCACAACACACAAAATTTGTCATTCATATTCCACGTCACTACGTCACTACAGTCTATTTTTCATCTGTTACTTTGATACATCTTATTCATACACCTAACAGTGAAATCAAGTCCATACAACTTACAGTAAAACTCGACAGTAAATCAAACTCATATCGATAGCAATTTGTCCCAACAATAGCAATGTCAATGCTCTTTATTATTTAGAACAATGTACAATTTGTAAACAATAAAGCTTAGAAATCCAAGACGCGAACACATTGCGAAAGCTGTCATTTTCTAATTTGAAAACTGTGAGCTATGAAAATCATTCGAAGATTCTGTAGCTTTTAAAACGTGAGAAGCAGCTATTATGACATGTTATTTTCCAATTCCAGTTTCAAGAGCTCAACATTTTACTTCGTTATTCAACAGCCAACGGTATTATTTATAAAAACACGATTCTTTTAAATACTTCTTAAATGCCATAGTCTGTGGTAGAGGAAAATACTTTATTACAGATCGTTTAAACTGCATTTGAGGAGGGTATAAGATTAATTGTATTTTTTTTTACACTTAGTATAACAAAATGATAATAGTCGGCTAAGTGTCAGTTGGACTCCCGTTAAGGGTCCCGAACTGAATGTTCGGGACATAGACGTCTGGACTGATTGTGGGGGGCTTGGAGCACGGAAACGCTAGATTTCACATATTAAAGAATTTATTGTAGATTAGAACATAATTGCAGCTCACAGCACACAGAGAAGAGAAAAAGCTACAATTTTGCAACAGCTACAAAATATTCAAAGAGCTATACTTTGTTGGGTTGCCAACATGCGGCCGCAGCTATACCTAAGCAGTGAGATCCTGAAATACCTAAGCAGTGTATTACTTAAACATGAGACAAATATATCTTCATAAGTACACTTAAACACGGTCGTAGCCTAGTGGGTAGAACATTGGACTCGGAAGCGAGAGATACAGGTTCGATTCCCAGTGCGGGCATGTACCTATGTCTTTGTTTTCTAAGTTATGTACATTTGTGAAGTTATAGTAGCAATACCACTCACTAACGGCGAAGGAAAACATCGTGAGGAAACGTGAGTGTCTGAGCTGCTCACATACCTCAGCGCTTGAAATCGCCAATCCGCGGTGGGCACGCGTGGTGATTAAGCCCATACTCTCTCCCTGAGAGAAGGCCTGTGCCCTACAGTGGGACGTACGTAGGCTGCTTATGAAGTAAACTTAAACAAGTTTTTATAATGTACACTTGTGCACGCACACTTAAAACATTAATTTAAACTTCTAGCACACTTACTTTACAAAACTCAAAACAAATTAAATCACTGTGTGGGAGTCATACTCGCATTTGGCCGGTTTTTTTAATAAGCATATCAACGAGTTTTTTAAATATTTGACATAAATAACCGTATCTTTTGATTTCACTGACTACGAAGCTTGCTTTTACACTACTGAGAGACATTGATATGAAATTGAACTTAGTTTAGCCATTCCTGTGAAAATTGATGTCGACGAATAGACGATCAGACGGACGGACAAAAAAGTGATTCTGGAAAGGTATTGCGACCTTAAAAAACATTTGCAGATGCTCACACTTACTTTTTCAGCTCACTATCCGAAATATCGCAAACAAAATGCGCCTCGTTAGACTCCAAGGCCGAAGAGAGAGAAATACAATTACAAATCTGACCGCGACCCAAAATAACGCGCTTTGTGCACTAATGTGGTCCTCTGCCCGGGGCATGACCACTGCATACGGCGCGACAACGCGATAAAACGTCGCGCTATCTCTAGTTCATACTGGCTGTGGAGGAGCTGGGTGTCCTCACACAGGCGTCGCCAAACAATGTTAAAAACAATGTACCTTAATTTAATGAAATAAACACTTTATGATTATTATTACATAACCAGTACAAGTAATTGTGTTGTGCAAAAGTTTCTTTTTTTTAATTAAGAGACATTTACAAAAGACCTCTGTCTTTGACTCTGGTTTTAAAGACACCCAGGTTAATGTCTCTGGAAATACGCTCCAAAAGTAATCCGTTCCAAATCTCTGCCGTTCTTATTATAAAATTATTCGCGAGGTTACGTATTTATTTATTTACTAAGTAACACGGCAAACGTTGTTTTGCTATATTAATTAGCCTACAACCTATTCTCAGTCGTCCGCGTTCACGATACCCGTCGCATGGAACCGAGTCAGTGGCAATTTCTGCCCACCCGTTTGTGCCCATACGGCTCACGTGGCCCACCCAATTCCACTTCAGCTTAGCGGCCGCAGCTCCAACATCGACAACCCTGGTTCTGGAGCGCAGTGTTGTGTTTCGGATTTCATCAATCCTTTTTACACCTAGTAGGTATACTGCGCTCCATTGCCCGCTGGCAAACCTTGAGTCTGGACTTCTAATGTTCGATCAAAGACCCGGTCTGAGCACCGTAAGTTAGGACGAGCAGGATGCACATGTCGACGAGTTTTCGCTTCAGGGCAAGTGGTAACTTCCCCTTCATCAGCTCGTTCATGGACGAGAAACTCTTCCAGGCCCTGTCGATGCGGCGATCGATTTCCTTGTCCTGCCTGTTTTCGAATGAAACCCTCTGTCCAACGTAAGTGCACTCGTTGACGTACTGTATTTCCTGCCCGTCTACCTCAGCCCTACATCTGATGCTGTTAGTCATACACTGGGTCTTCGGCCGATTCACCTTTAGTCTGATCTCAAGGTTCGCGACGCTAAGTTCTTGAAGCATTTGTTGAATTGCGTTGCATCGTTGATTCGTAAGCCTCTTTCCGCCGTCGACATCTATGCCTTGCCTCGACCATGGGACCGTCAGCTTTTTAGGCACCTCTTGGAGGATGCTTCTGAAGAGTTTAGGAGATAGCGGGTCGCCTTGTTTTACACATGATGGACCAGACGTATCAAGCTTAAAGAATAGTTAGCAAAATCGACAAAAAATACTAAATTGAGCAATAGACTAAACAATTTGAACAGCACAGTTCAAATTGTTTGCTCTACTGCTCAATTTGAGGTGGCTGGCGCCGACCATAAGACGATCAAAATGTAGTTTTTTGCATTTTTATTACTTTTCATCTTGATAATGTTTGTGTATGCTAAAGTGAAGTAATGTTGGGTAAAAAAAAAATTTAAGTTTTTTAGTGTAAGTGATACTTTTGCCTTACTACCTTAACTGCCCTTAAATATCGAAGACTAATAAAAATTCTGGTACTATTTCTATTTCTTCTTCTTCCTGTGGCTCTCCACTAATAACCGTCAGCTCTCCATATTCTTCTTCGTTGCTTGCCAAGCGAAATAGGTCTACAACGCTGGATAAATCCGTCGATTCTCTGGTGCTTTTGCATAAGTCTCCTACATTCACTTTGGGTGTATTTCCATGCTTTTGATCTCCTTGCCTAGTTAGGTACCATACCACAGGGCATCCTATTTTAGGACCATGACCAGTGATTGTGCTGTGTGGTTGTATCATGTATTTATTTATATAAGCAACAGGATGCACCCAAGGATTGGCCGTTCTTGGATGCACCACATCACAAGACCGAACGTGGTAAAAGAAACGAAGGTCTCTTTCGTAACTCTTAGAGTACACTACTAGTCAAAAACGTGCGCTCTGGCAAGTTGCAAAAGTCACTATTGTAAAGTGATAATGGGATCATTGTTGGAAACAAATTGAGTAGATAAAGGCTGAGTAGATTGTTACTAAGAAGGCTTTCAAGGGCGGTGAGATTAATGTAGAGAAGCTAATGGGATCAGGCGTGTCAAAGTTCAATACTGATGTCTTTGGGATCAAGGGTAACAGTCGAGAAGTAATGAAACACTTTTTTATGGATAAAACACACATGATGATGTACAGATTG
This sequence comes from Yponomeuta cagnagella, assembly GCA_947310995.1. NCBI lineage: Eukaryota > Metazoa > Arthropoda > Insecta > Lepidoptera > Yponomeutidae > Yponomeuta > Yponomeuta cagnagella. Next base: position 13,335,286 of record OX371277.1, read on the forward strand.
TTGTATGAAGTACGTTTGAGTCTAAACGACTTTTTGAAAGTCAACAAACATTATCAAAACGTTGTAATTTGTTTTTAAATTTCTAAGTAGATACGCGTAATTCAATGCTTCGCACAAGCTTTAATCTAAACGTGTGGTAATTATTGCATTGTGGTCTCATAATCGTTGTCGTTGCTCAATTGGGAAATAAATATAAGTTTTACCTCGCATTGTCCTCTGAAAATAATACCAATTCACAGTTTCACGTTGTATTATCTGCTTGAAAATAATACGTAATATCTAGGTAACTAGATTTGTCGGACGTCTATGTGCCCATTTCAACATTCGATATAAACTCCAATAAAAAGGCTATAAGGGCCCTTAATGAAGCGCCGATCTTACATCTGAGATCGGTCTTCAGTGTGCTGTACCAACTATTGTATTATAATTAAGACAATTTGAGAAAAGATGGTCAAAGTGGATTTTTTTCCTTGTCTTTTTCTCCACTAAAACTTGACCCGAAGACACGAGATAACAAACATTGACATTCAACAAACAGATTGGAATTTTTTTACGCTGAAATATACTTCTGATTTCTGTCAAGTTGCTGTTATGTCTCGAACATCATCTTAAAATAAGCACGGCACTTAAGAACGGTGGGCATAATAACACTTCAAATCTCCAAATATGAAGTGGGTCGCTCCGTACCTGAACCCAGTTTAGTGACTAAACGAGTTCAGGTTCGACGTTAAAATTGGGCCGGAGTGTTGGCATTTCGCCACATAATTTATTGAAACAATGTCTGTTTATCTGTCTGTTTGTGGCATAATTAATTATGTCGTCTTTTATTAGTATTACACAAATCTGAGTCGGCGCAGCGAGATGTCTTTGTGTAGAACAGACCGTACCGCCTTGTCATCTGTTTATACTTTTGCATTTTTTTCATTAAAGACAATGTTGCCAAGTCCATAATATTTGTCAGAATCTGTACAAAGTAAAGACTTCTACAGTGTATCAATAAGGCAGTGATGCCAAGTCTTCAATCTCTTGTAATATCCGATGAGTCATCTCATGTACGATGAAGTCAAATCTAAGTAAACGTTGTGTTACAATAATTAAGAATGAAGTGATCTGACGATTGAATCATGAGTTTTGTTCATTAGGTGGTGCTACTGCAGAAACTTATACTTATTTATATAATACTTGTATCGGTTCACTGTGGCAAGTGTGGTACCTATGCTTTTTGGCATTAATTTAGACAGGGCGCTCCAGCCTTTTGTGGCTTAGTCGCACTGAATATTACGAAGTGGCAGGTAAATCATGTTTATTTATTTATTTATTTTATTTGGATAAACAAACAATTATACAATGAGTGGTAACAGCAACTTAGGTAACAATTGAGTATTTTTAGTAATTGTACAACCAGCAACGCTTACCACGAATTGGAGAAAGAAAATAAATACAGAAAACAAAGGCCTCAGAGAGAGGTAACATCTGACTTATTAGAACTAAGTTCATGTTCTAATCCATTATTTAGGGTTCTGTACCCGAAGGGTGCTAAACGGAACCCTATTACTAAGACTTCACTGTCCGTCTGTCTGTCTGTCCGTCTGTCTGTGTATCTCTATGTCACCAGGCTGTATCTCATAAACCGTGATAGCTAAACAGTTAAAATTTTCACAAATGATGTATTTCTGTTGCCGCTATAACAATAAATACTAAAAACAGAATAAAATTAATAATTAAGGGGGCCTCCCATACAACAAACGTTGTGTAAGCGTCAAAACGTTGGTTTGTATAGATGCCGCTATACAAACAAACCAACCAGTCATCGTTGGTTTTTATAAATGGCGCTGTTCTCAAAATCGATCTTTGTCTGATTTTATACAGATAATGGTACGGAACCCTTCGTGCGCGAGTCTAACTCGCACTTACCCGATTTTTCTTATTTCTTTTCTATCACCGTTTTGAGTCTTGATAAGGAGCAGCTGCCGTTGGCTCAGCTCAGATAGTCATATTTTGTGACTATGAATAGAACAAAATAATGTCTTTGTTAGTGTGTAAATAAAACATAATGTAGTCTTAAACTGTTAAATTACCTTGAATAGAACAATTAAAAACCATTTTTATGGTGGTGCGATCGGGTCATGTAGAATTCTACAGATTTACGGTCTTATTTATAGAAAACACAATCACTCAAACGCCGAAGGAATAGTCGTAACCACAGATTAAATAAACTGACTCTTAAGAGTCGTTTAGAGGAATCTTGTTTTTGTAAATAAGGCCGTAAGTTTTTAATATTGAGTGCCTCGTTGGTCTAGCGCCAACACGCTTCGATTCATGGGTTTGATTCCCCCAAACCGACGGACTATTGTTGTACAAATATCTTCAGGTTTTTTTATCTGTTTGTGGTCTCCTTATGGGTGACTGCCCTAGTTTGGGACGAGTGATTGTGTCGTATGGAAGTTATTATATTGAAGCCGAGTTTGCGCTCTAGCTCGTCACTGTATGAGCGACGCCACACAGTTCGTTGACTGCTTTGTGAATAACTTAATGTTACGTAACCTCTCTAATTACAAAGGCAACTAGAGTGAGACGTTCACACACTGCAATCCCGCCTCTAACCTTTATATTATGCGAGATTACACTGCCGACGACATATACGACAGTAAGTAATGTGTATGATGTAAAATGCGTGAAGGAAACTAAATCCCAAATCGATAACTAAGTAAATGTGTTAGCTCTCTCTGCCAGATTGGTATCTGCTTTTTTGCAGGAATAGATTAAGGTTTATCAGAGAAATAGGTACCTAAATGTGTTCTTAACATTACATTACTACAACTCACCCTGTATCCCTGAGGGGTAGGCAGAGAACAGGGTTTGCTCCTTGTCGCGGTCCTGACAAACCCATTTCACTTATTATTGTTATTATTATTAAATCTTTATTGCACAAACATAGTGTACAAAAGTTGGGCTTAGAAGCATTCGCTTCAACAACATTCATTAGTCATTGCATGCGCGCACGCCGGTATCGGGTACTTTTATTTTGCCTCTTTTTTTCTTAATTCTTAATTCTTCTTTTTATGTTAAGTTTACGTGTGCTTAATTCACAATATTTTTAAATAATGATGTAGATTATTATTATTATTATTATTAAAAATTATATTGCCTAAAAACTAAGTTTTGCATATAGGCCAGCTTAATGCTACATGATATAACGTAGATAACCATCTCATTAGATAGGTATACTACGACGACTCTTGCTCTGCATTGGTCTTCCAAAAATAAGATCGTAAACCGTGAAATTGCAGTAGAATGAAAATTTTCTAATTTGAGATCGTAAATTAATAATTTCCACACAAAATAATCGCTTGCCCTGATCCTAAGCTAGGAGACACTGTGCTAACAAGGACATCACAAACATGGAAATGAGCCCAGACTGAGGCCAAATCAAGTACGGCGACTGCCAGCCTCGCAAGAAAATATACGTGCACAGACAAATAAATACAGATTTCCATACGGTTTCTTTACCTATAGAATGCTTTAACTTTGGCCTTTGCATCTACGTAACGAGATGATTTATATAGCGTCTAGTGGCACCATCACTCACACTAGATGGGTTAAGGGACGACTCGGACCCTGCAGTGCCTGGGACATTGTTCTTTAGATGGAGTAGGCCTAGCCCACAGGAAAGACAAGTCAATACGTGCGGAGCCAACCAAGCCGCGGGTTTCCTCGCGATGTTTTTTAAAATGCTTTAGCACGTAAATTCAAATGTACGTAACGTCAAAACCACTTGTTTCAGGAATCAACAAAGCCAGCCGGTCTACTTGCACTACCATGTACTCTTGGCACGATATAAATACGTGTACACAGGAGAACCGCAAGGCGGTTCTCACGTAAAGCCGCATAAAACCCTGTCAACGTACGAAGCTCATTAATTAAGGACAGCGCACTGGGACTTAGCCTTGGTCGGACGTGTGGTGTGAGTTGAAAGAGAGAGCGGCTTTGAAGCAAAAACATTTTTCTTAATTTTTATTAGAATTGGTTAACACTTCTCCTAAACGAGACGTACAGTTTTTGAATTTTGAATGTCATTAAGTAAATACATAAGTACAGATAGAGAACACTTTACTTGTCCGTCTTTTTCTTCATTGAGAAACCTAAAGAGACAGAACGTTACTTAAGTCTTTACTCAGCGAAATCCTTAATTTAGAAAACGACGGCAAATCACGCAAGAAAATCTCGAGCAATTCGAGATACTCCGAGCGGATATCTCGAATTTATTGTATTATAATCAGCCTATACACGTCCCACTGTAGGGCACAGGCATTCTCTCAGAGAGAGAGAGAGTATGGGCTAAATCACCACGCATGCCCACCGCGGATTGGCGATTTCAAGTGCTGAGGTATGTGAATAGCTCAGACACTCAGGTTTCCTCACGATGTTTTCCTTCACAGTTAGCGAGTGGTATTGCTCGTATAACTTCATAAATGTACATATAATAACTTAGAAAACTAAGTCATAGGTACATGCCCGCACTGGGAATCGAACCTGGGTCTCGCTTCCGAGTCCAATGACTAGGCTACCACCTATCTTATTGAATTTATTGTAATAGTGTTTAATTATTATTCAAGAAAGTTTTTTTTGTCAATGAAATGCCACACGCTGCTTACGCTTTAAACTTGTCCCATGCTTTGACTTTTTGCGTCCGCCAAGTTACCGGTCCGGTACAGTTATAAGTCCGCACTAATGGGACTGCCAGCCACTATGGGTTATGAACTGACCTATACTGGGAATGTACTATAGGCTTGTTTAATATTATTTATTGGTATTGAACGGAATCAGGCGTTACTTTGCGGAAATCCATAAAAGCATTAAAATGTGAAAATTACTTTGCTAAATTCCGCCAATTTAGCAAAGTAATTTTCACATAAGCACCATGCGGTTAGTTAGAGGCACCGCCCTCCCTCCAACTTTTTCAAGCAGAAGCAAGACACAAACACACCACCACCGACACCAATACTTGTGTGAACGCGTTTCGCCTCAAACACGAGGCATCCTCAGACTCCAGTGGTCAACTGACATTGGTGGTTTTGAGTGATATTTTGGATCGATTTCCACGAGATCTATTTCCATTGCATCGTAAGATTTCAATTGTTTCTTATTTGCAAATGGATTTGACCGCTGGCAATAGAAAAACTATATTAGATATATATTAATTGTAAAAAAATGACATGTTATTGATAAGTTTATTTATTTAAACAAATCCTTTTTTTTTCTTTGTTGGTGCTAGCTATAGCTTTTTTGCTATAGCTAAATATTTGTAGTTAAGCCTCTTTTAATGTAGTTACTGACATGTCTTTCAGTCGTTAAGATGATGAAAACGTGTCGTAATATATTTATCATTAACTTTCAAACACGCATTACTTAAAGTATTTATTCGGCATCTGTAAATAACACCAATAAAAGAGATAGTAGAGACCTAATTGATACGTCCAGTCGACAGCACATCAACCTTTTCATCCTCTCACAATTTTATTCATACTTTACGGGTGACTTTGCAACAAAGGATTAGTTTTTCTCAAAGAGCTTTTCGTATGCCAAAGTTGAGGACTTTAGTCTGGTGCTACATTAGCGTTTTTTGCAGTTGATTTTTTCGTATGCACTTTGACCAACTGACAGCTGTTAGCAGTAGATCAATAGATTATTAGTTAGAGACAGAGAGTTATATCTGAGGTAAAGTAGGTTTTACTTTGTCCTGCCGAACTCTAAATGATGACGGCAAAGGCTCAAGATGTCTTGCAGCGGAAACAATCATAACAAAGTTAAAACTAAACATCTTTTTTTATGTCGTCTGAAACTCCGTTATATTCCGTTATTCTATGAGATTTCATTGTGACAACCTGACATGAATCTTCTTCTGCTTATGTAGTCCCGGCATTAGAAGCCACAATGAATGATGTTAAGTCATTAAAACCAGTGCCTAATGATGTGTTAAATGTCAAACTTAATTCTGATTATGAAAAGTCACCTTGAATAGCATATATTGTATTTTGCGAAATTATGACGATTGTAAAAGAGAATCGCACCTTCAGTGAAGGCTTATCTCATAACGTAACACTGTAATTGGGAAATGTGCCTTTTCTGTAAATAGTATTTTTTTTTTTATTCAATATTGATTTTGTGCGATTTTCTCTTTCACGTTACTACAGTTTTTTTTTTAAAGAGTGGATTTTTGTAATAAATTAAGTAAGTACTTGCTACTTTTTTACTAAAATATTTTATATCCATACCGTTTATTAACACCGAAAACAAGGGAAATGGTACATACCTGAAACAAAAAATATATTGATAAAATCAAATCAAGCAAAGAAAACGAAAAAATTAAAACCTGCTGGCCAGTTTGAATCACACCGTGGTTTCATTAAAGCCAAACGGTTCCAAAGTTCGCCAACAAAAGAAGGTGCTAACAACATTGCTCTACCTAAATTCATTTGAGCAATCTAGAGTTAAACGATTGGCACGAGTGCCCTCGATTTCTTAACTGATTCTGTTGGACTTCCAACCAAACGATTATTGCCTTTTTTGCTCTGACCACCAAGTGAGAATGCAGGCATTCAGACATAGGCTACACAGGCACGTAATAAGGCTATATTTGAAACGTCCGTCTGACACGAAATGTGAAAATTCCAGTGACATTTCAGATCATTATGTCGAACGTAATAATTCAACAGAGAAGAAGGATCGGAATTCGATAGGCAAGTTCGAAATTCGTCAAAATTCCAGTTTTGTAATTTTACATTTTAGGTCATTGTGTCGAACATCATCATCATCAACCCATTATGTCTCCACCGAGGGGCACGGGTCTCTTCCCTGAGGAAGGCATAGGCCATACTCCACCACGGGGGCCAAGTCCGGATTGGTGGAGGCGTGTAGACTAGTGGCTCGTCTACTGTCAGAAGTTGTCAAGCCGCCCTAAGGCCTCTGACTTGGCTTAACGACTGCCATCTATCGACGGCAGCCGGCACCAACAGCTTAACGTGCCTTGCGAAGCACGGAACCGCTCGGAAAAATGCCACTAGCGTTAGGCATAGACGGCGACCCATCCATGCACTGAACGCGCCCTGTGTTGCTTAACCTTCGTGATCGTTTAAGATCACTCAGGCAGCCGGGGCTACGAGCGATTGAAAAAGTTTATTTGACACAAAAGTAATGCCAATTCTACTCCTAATTAACTGGAAATAAAAGGAAAATACAGTCCAAATTAGCCTTTTTTAACAGGAGACAAATCAATCATGCAAACTCTTTAAAAATAATAGTGGCTTTCCCGAGTCAAGGTCACGAGTGCACTGCGAAATTCTAGGAATTTTCATGTTATGCAAGTGTATCTATCTCGCTCTCTAATGAGTGCACGAAGCGGCAACCTTACATATTGCTTATGACATTATACCATGTTATTACAAAAAATGTACGATGTACCTATGCAGTGAAAGTGATAAAACGTAGAAGTAAACCAAATTTGAAGTGGAGTCGAAAATAAGCTTTTTTCGTTTTATTTAGTTACCGATAGAGGGCTAAAAGTTATAAGTATGCGATATTTTTTTTTTTTAATTTTTTTATTATTCCAATGCAACTTTTGAGACCTACCCGTACTTCGTTTTCGACATGTCGAACATAATCATTGAATAAAGGAGGGTCGGCCACTGACCATCAATCAATCAATCAATTTATTTATATATTTGTAAACGTAGGTAAATTAAACAAGATGTCTTAAAATAATGAAGTCGCTCTATGTTTTGCCTTTGGGCGTACAAACATAATTAATATTGCAATGAAAATTATGTTAAATAAAATTGTCATAATTTTTAGCAAACAAAAAAAAAACACACAGTATTCAAATTAATGTAAAAAAAATAATGTCCACGTGAGTATGTCAAAAGTACATGCAAATCGAAGAAATTAATAATTATAATGGTTAAAAGATATATACTTTATACTTTATTGCACACATAAAATCACATGAATATGAATAAAAAATAGAACACATGATGTCAAAAAAACTTAGTATTAAAAATTACATATTTTACACCACATACCACAAACAGACGTTTGTTTTTTTATTATTTACCTAATAGAAAATCTGAGACAGAGTAATAACATTTATTTACTAGTGTGTACAAAAATTTTCGTTAAAATTCTGTGAATTTTAAATCTATGAAAATATTATGTACGTTAGGAAAAATATCAGTGACTTTAAAACTGTAGGTAGCCAACACAATGTAAATACTAGAAATAGACATAAACTTTCGTTCCCAAAATTTAGGCTGGCAAAGGTTAATACATCCTTTATGGGGCATTGTATACGTTTCTACAATAAGATCCCTGAGGATATAATAAGCTTGCCAGAAACGCGGTTCAAAAAATGTGTGAAGCACACTTTGTGCCAAAAAAGCTACTATAACATTAAAGATTATTTAGATGACAATGATGTCTGGAATTAAAGCCAGTTCAATGCATGAGTTTTAGAACATTTATATAAATCCTGTAAATTAAGGACTTGAAAAGACTAAGTTTGGAGTTTTTTTGTCCATTTTTTCTCCAAAATGATCTAGATTTTGAAATGGACACCTATTTTAACTTGTAACGTTCATTAAGTCGCAGTTTCTGTGCTACTTTGAATAAAGAATTTTGATTTTGATTTTTTATTTTTTGATTTTGATTTTTGATTTTGATTTTTGATTTTTAAATTGTCCAGTATTTTATTATAAATTAAGGATGGCACCCTTCTAAGCGGTTGACAACGCTTTTTTTCATAAATGTCGTCATACATTTTGGAAGGCGTAGAGTGTGTGTGTATTGGGCCCTCGTGGGAAGGCAGCTACTATCTGATTTCTTCTCGAACAGGTAAGGCGTCGACTTTACAAATAAGCACATCTCGAAAATATACAACGATGGCAGAGGAAGGATTTTGAGAGTTTTTAAACACTCTACACAGCTATCAGTACTTTTTAATACACACATTACTCGGAGGCACCTCTTCTGGGCTTTAAAGATTGGGTCCCTTTTGTGCAGGTGCCCCAAAATATTACCCCGTATCTTAGTAACGATGCTACGAAGCCGTGGTACGCGGCCAGGACTGCTTCCTTATTTACGATCTTGGAGAGTTTTGATAGTGCATAGGCAGCCTTACACTAAGTCTTTCAAATTCAAATTCCAATTTCAAATTTCGAAAGTCAAGTTTTGGCTTTGAGTGGGTCATCATAAAATTTATTAGTACGCGTTATTTAATTATGAAAATTGTATAGCCTGTCGAATTATGTGTCTTACTTATATTTTTCTCTTTTCTTATCTTTCTTATTTTGCTCTTTAAAGACCTTGTACGTACTGACACTTATTTCTAGATTACATTATACATTAAACACCAAACATCAAATGCTTCACTTATGTCTTACATTTTATACCGGTAATAGCCTCGCCATTTAAAACTAGCATCTACTTTTGTCATTTAAAAATGAGCTACTTAATGTTTATGTACTAGTATTTACAAGTAGACCAAAAATCCTAATATACCACAGCGATATATTTTCAATAATTAATGTCAACGCGCCAACTTGAAAAATAAGAAGTGGATACTCGGCTAATCACCACTTAACACTTATACGCCCATTAATAACTGGTTCGCTGCTTGATCTCATTTCCTACACACCTAGAGCACCTAAACTCATTTCCTTTATTTTATGATGTGCAATAAGTTATTTATCTGAGTATTTAACGTGTCACTAACGAACACTAGACCATTTTGTATGTAGAAAAAATAAAACCAATGTAATGATTCATCTATTTAGGGAGAGCGGTGATAGCCTAGCGGGTAGAACATTGGACTCGGAAGAGACCCGGGTTCGATTCCCAGTGCGGGCATGTACCTATGACTTTGTTTTGTAAGTTATGTACATTTGTGAAGTTATAGTAGCAATACCACTCGCTAACTGTGAAGGAAAACATAATGAGGAAACCTGAGAGTCTGAGCTATTCTGAGTGTCACATACCTCACAGCACTTGAAATCGCCAATAAGTGGTGGGCACGCGTGGTGATTAAGCCCATACGCCCTCCCTGAGAGAAGGCCTGTGCCCTACAGTGTTAGGTATATAGGCTGCTTAAGCTTAAGATATATTTAGGTACGGGCGGCAGAAGCTCGACCTTGACGAATTTTAACTGCAAAGTCGCCGTAACGCCACTGAGTAAAGTGCAGTAAAAGTAATCCTGTCTATCCGCACACGACTTTTGACTTTTTAACGCGCTTTCATTAGCTTCTTTTGTATTTTACTAACAAAATTAAGTCTGTCGTCAAAATGTAAAATGCACATACATTTTGTAAAATGTATATGTTCAATCTTAATACCGTACCAATGTGAAACTCAAACTGTATGTAATTCGGATGACAATATAATAATTTCGTATCACAGAGCTGATCTGATGATGAATTTAGGAGTGGATAGTGGAATTCTGAAACCCTCTCCAAGACGCCATCTGGTTTTGGTCTGTCGATTTCTACCGAACTTCTACAGCAGCATCAGCATGGAGTTCTGGTATTGCTGGTATCTTTTTGGAATCTTTCAATAATTTCGTGGATCTAATTTTAATTAATTTCAACAAAGCGCCCCACGCTTGTCGGCTTAGTCAATGAACCATGTACTAAGCTAGCAAATTATTTCTTACTTTTCAATCCTTTGAAAAAAACTACTAAAAAACGCGTTTTTGTTACTACAAAAGCATTATTTATTTATTTTACTCTATAATAACTTGGTTTTTAGAAAAATAAAATATAAAACTAAACTAGCCCCATAGTACTGGCCACTATTCTCAAAGAGAACGAAAAGTTCCAAATTCAAAATTCAGTTCGCGCGTGCGTTACGCAAACTCATGCGACGATGTGGGTCGAATATTCAACAGATAAATACATCTACATTCGTGCTAAGACTGCTCTTACAGCATTGAGCATAAGCGTCACATTTTAACAATAAGCTTTACTTTTATTGCGGGCTATTCTACACTGATCTTTATCGTGACCACGGCGCCATGTTTAAATCCATTTCGACGCATGTAAACAAATCATGACGGTGACGTGCCTAACTGTGCTTTTGTGCAATAAAACGTAATGTAGTGAAAAGGTTTGTGCTTCTCGTGGATTGTCACGCGTGGGACAAGAAACTGTTTTCTTTCATGACTTCACGACTTATGCCTCGATGAAACATTTGGCTCTACACTACATACGTCGATAAAGTAGGTAACGTATGTAGGTAGCCTATTGTATAATTATCCTACTGCCTGCAGTGTCCTGGCACCAGGCCTTCTCTTAGAAACATAATATGGGCTTAATTACCACGAATGCCCACCGCGGATTGGCAAATTCAAGCGCTGGGGTATGTGAACACCTGAAATACTCAGGTTTCCTCACGATGTTTCTCGTTCACTGTTCATCGTCATCATCATCATCATCAGCCTATAGTTCACTGTTAGCGAGTGGTATTGCTACTACAACTTCACAAGTACGTAAATTCGAAAACAAAGTCATTGGTGCATGCCGGGATTCAAATCGAAGACCTCCCGAATGTGAGGTAATCGTTCTACCGCTGCGCTACCACCGATCACCAAATCACGTTACTCATTCTGCGTAGGAGTAAATTTTATGATAATACTTTCATTACGGCCTGCTTACCCTCATTTTGCAAGGCACAGTACAATATCCACAACGCCCTCAGTTTTCTTGGCCAAACACTTGCAACCAGTCCTCATTTGATTACAGATCTTATCTCTACGTAGTTATTAGTTCTATAATTGCATAAACCAGCTCTTTTATTTATTAAGTATGTAGCTGGATATATCACGTTACAAGGTTGACCTCAGATTCATAATAGGAATATGAGCTCAATATTACTACAGTATAATTTTCAATAAATAAAATATAACAATACAGGACACCATTCTCTCGCTCGCATCAGGTATGTTATGACTTCATAATTGAACGAACCTTCTATCGATCACATATTTTATAATCATCACAATGTGAAGTGGGTGACCAGTCTTGTTATAATTGTGATGAAATATTAATTTTGTGTGGAGCAATTGGAGGTCATAGGTTGTTTTGACACCCACTTAAATTGTCGAACAAAAGTTTTTCTGAGTCCAAATGTGTAAATTGTTTTTTTTTATGCCTACAGTGTTCCACATTTGCGTATGGCCTTGATATGTTGCTATATCTTATAAGGCGTTGCATAAACTTTTATTGTACCAGTCGATATAAAAACTTATTAAGAATCTTAGTGTCGGAAAACCCGGGGAAATATACAAACATTCTCTTTATTTTATTTATCGGTATTGTTTTAAAATTTAACACAACACAATAGATAGAAACAATCACTAGAGGTACCACGTGTTTTGAAAACCTGATAACCGTTTTTCAGTATTGAAAATTGAACTATTTTCATTACATTACATAAACTCATGCCTGTATTATGGAGGGGTATTCAAAGACCAAGATTTGCCATTGTACACGATCCTGGCAAACCATAAACCTATTTCGTTTCATCAACATCCATTAGCTTTTTTTTGTCTTGCTTTATGCATATGTTTGCTTTATGTTACGTTAACTTCGTCCATTCTCAGTCGTCCCTATGACAAACCCAGACAAGCGCGTCGCAATCAGCACCACACCTCCTTTTCGAAAACCAACAGACCTCATTTCTCCAAAAGAGCAAAAGTCCGGCGACAATCGAAAACAAATGAAGGTGCAATTTAGAAACGTCTGCAAAATAGAAATTCCACGCCACAAATAAAAGGAGTGCAAAGTAAAAGCACTATTACGTCCGTTCACCTTAAAACCAAAAACCATTGACACGGCCCACTGGCCGCGAGAATTCACTCTTCGACGAACCGCAGCCTTGCGAAGTGAAATGTTCATTAGCTGATTCTAAAAGTTATGTAGCAGAATTTCCGTTTTTTTTATAGTTGAAACTGATATAATCTGCGCCCTTATTATGAAGCAACAGGTAAACGCTTGAAATATTCACAGAATATGTATTCTAAATTCGTTTCAAAAATAAATAAGTAAATTAAAAATAAAAAGGGGGGCTCCCATTCAACAAACGTGATTTTTTGCCGTTTTTTGCTCGATATTAATAACGGCAATAGGTAGACGCTCGAAATATTCAAATGTTGTATAAACATCATACTATACTGTAATTTATTGCAATAAAATGAAATGAAATGAAAAGTGGTAAGGAATCCTTGGCCGGTTTCTTACTAATACTATTGGTGTGCAATAAAGTATTCTCTCCTATTATTGTCAGTAATTTCTCAGTTTCGTCGCTAATATTCTTTCTATTTTTTTTTTTCGCTCAATCTAGCCACACGGTTGATCGGTTAAAATGACTGACAATAGGGAACTTGCGTCTAACTTAGATTGGACATTGACATTGCTTTTATACCAAATAAATCATATGAAAACTTAGGAAAAATTATAAAATAAAATAATAAAAAAAAATTCCGGCGTTTTTGGGATAACAAAAAGTGCGTCAAATAAAGTTACTCTAATAACCAAAACCTTATTAGATTTAGTTTTTTCATTGAATTCTGAATGTTTTCTCATAACGTACATAAAAACATTATTTAACGATATAATTCAAATATTGATAAACGCATAATATATTCATCATCATCATCATTCAGCCACAAGAAGTCCACTACTGGACATAGGCCTCCTCCATAGATTTCCAAAAAGACTGGTTGGAGGCGGCTTGCATCCAGCGTCTTCCTGCCACTTGGAAGAGGTCATCTGTCCATCTTGTGGCTGGTCATCCTACGCTGCGCTTGCCGATATGTGATCTCCATTTGAGAACTTTTCGGCCCCATCGGCCATCAGTTCGGCGTGCTTTGTGCCCCGGCCACTGCCACTTGAACTTACTAATCCGCTTAATACATTATAAACTACAAATAAAAACCATAGAAGTATTTCATCGTACAAAATACGCTCTCAAAAACAGCCCCTGTCCTCTCAAGTATTCCAGTGAAATGAGCGCAAGATGTGCTGTAGAGTAAATCACTCTATGATTGGTTCATTCTGTACCTACGTCATACGTTACGACGTGAACGTTGATTGGGCTTTATAGTAAATTACAGCGTAACTTATGATTGGTTTTAGATAAAAACGTCAAACCATTGGCTTCAAGGTGTTATAACCCATTGAAATATCTAGGTACCTTGCAAGATGGTGGTCTGAAGGTGGCAGGTGCATAGATATTTTGCCAGGTAGTACTGAACTCGCTCCGATTGGTAACACAATTTACAAGCCCCTCCCGCCTTCCACAATTGAACGTGGAGTCAATTTGTAGCGCTAGTTAGACATCTGTCAAATAAAGTTTGTTCTTATTCAATGTTTTTAACTATCACTGATTATAAGGCCTTACGTGCAATTTGTGACGTCAGTTTGAGCCCGATTTGTATGGCGCATTTTCGTACAAATTCAATTCAATTCAAAAATACTTTATTGCACAAAAAAGAGTTTGCACAAAGGCGAGCTTTCTAGTAAGTATTTTCTTCCAGCTATATTGTCTTTTCGTCTGGCTATAAAATATTATGAACAGTATTAGTCGAAGAGAGAAAAAAAAATGTCACGTTTATTTACCTTTTGACGTTGTCTCTCCGCTCATATTAAAACATTTTTTGCGCATGTTCCCCATTGTTTGCTACTAATTGTAGCTTTATCAAATAGAGCTCCGCGTTTACACTAGATCTTCTTCATAAGTTACAAAAGCTTCATCATCATCAGCCTATGCTTGTTCACTACTGGACATAGGCCTCTCCTATAGCACGCCACTGAGTACGGTCCTCGGCTACTCTCATCCAACTCTTGCCAGCCGCCCTGCGAAGATCATCGCTCCACCGAGTCTGAGGACGTCCCACACTACGTTTACCGATCCGCGGTCTCCACTCGAGAACTCGTCTACGCCATGGGTTATCAGTTCTTCGGATAATATGGCCGGCCCACTGCCACTTCAGCATGCTAATTCGGTGGGCTATGTCTATATCTAAAACCTTAGATAGAATCAAATCAAATCAATCAAATCAATTTTTTTTTATTCAAAGTAGCACAGCAACTGCGACTTAATGAACGTTACAAAGTTGAACTAAGTGTCCATTTCAAAATCTAAATCATTTTGGAGAATAAATACGCAAAAAAACTCCAACTTAGTCTTTTCAAGTCCTTAATTAACAGGGTTTATGTAAATATTCTAAAACCTGGAACTCGTGCATTGAACTGGCTTTAATTCCAGACATCATTGTCTTCTAAATAATTTTTAATGTTATACCTAGTAGCTTTTTTGGCACAAAGTGTACTTTACACATTTTTTGAACCGCATTTCTGGCAAGCTTATTATATCCTCAGGCATCTTATTGTAGAAACCCCTAAAGGATGTATTAACCTTTGCCAGCCTAAAATTTGGGAACGAAAGTTTATGTTTATTTCTAGTATTTACATTGTGTTGGTTACCTACAGTTTTAAAGACAGTGATATTTTTCCTAACTTACATAATATTTTCATAGATATACAGACTAGCAACTGTTAGGATGTTAGTTTCTTTAAAGAAATATCTTAACAAATCTCTATTGCCTTGCTTATATATGAATCTCATCGCTCTTTTCTGCAGGACGAAGATGGTCCCAATGTCTGCCAAATCGAATCAAATAGAATCGACCATAGACGTCGTAAAACCCGTTAAATCGCCTGCCGATTTCTCATTTCCCATCGCTTTCACTGACTAATTTACACGGTGCCCGTGTTTGTAAGTAATTCACACTTGAATTGTTTCATTTGTGTGAACCGAATACGAGTGATCGACTACAATAGGTAAAAAGTCTTTTGTAACAAGTAGAGAGTTTGATCTTTGCTGTGGAAGATTTCTATCCCCAGCAAAGGAGATCACTGGATCTATGAATGAATCAGTGGTGGTCACTTGCTTAAACTTGCCCTAAATAAACCCTTCTAGGTACTATCCTATTGTGATCACGTGGTGATTCAGGCGATAATCCTTAATCACTAACCTTTGTAGTGATTACTCTTTGAAAATTAAATTAAATTAATATTATTCTCAGTGTATTAATAGCAAATTAGGTGCGCCATTGTAGTGTACCCAATCCGTAACTCTGTTATTCTGCCGTCGACTGCCTCGTCGGTCTAGCGCTTTCACGTCTGATTACCATGCCGGAGGTCGTGGGTTCGATTCCCACTGGGGCCCGCCGTACATTTGTACGAATGACCTGTGTGGGTGTACTCCTATTTTTGGGATGTCCTTGCCTGATCACCATGGCGCAAGTTTGGGACCCGGACATATGGTTCTGCTGTGTATGGGACAACTGATATTTATTTCACGATTCTGAAGGTCTTCCTATAGTGGGTGGTTCGTAGTAACGAGTAGAACCCTCCATTTTCAGATATAAATAAGGATATTTAATTTATAAAAATCTCGCGTCACAGTGTTTGTTATCAATCTCCTCCGAAACGGCTTCACCGATTTTTATGATTTTTTTTGTGTATATTTTGTAGGTCTGAGAACAGGTCGTAGGCTTTACTATGGCAAGACAACATTTGCCGAGTCAGCTAGTAAAATATAAAATTTTGTTCCAACTTTTTGTAGGCTTGTTGCACTATGTTTTAGGTTCTTCCCAGTTACTTAACTAACTTTGAAGAACTTTTCTCACTCCGATCCTCATAACAGATTAATCTTACTTTTTGTACAGTTTATTATACTTATTGTGTATTACAAGCTCGTGGAAACGTCATGAACGATACAGCATAGAGATTCACTTTCGTATCATTGTTACATGTCCGCCACACAATATTAAACACCTCCGAAACTTAGAATTTTATTGTCCGAAAACAAAACTTTTCCTTCACACTCAGTTGCCTATTCATTGTACCGACAAAGCGCTCCATTAAAACGATGGCAGGTTACAAATACACGAAAGTATGGTACCAACCTCCGTGCCTAAAATTCACACCCTTTCGACCTAGATGGCTACGGAATAAAGGCTACAATTCACAAAGAAAGCTTAGCTGAACATTCGGGTCAGTGTACGTATTGTTCGCCTATTAGCGTTGGCGTAAACCTCTGTACAACTTGTAAGAGTGATTTCTTTTTTATTATTATTCAGTTTAGTAGGCCGCTGAGTGGCATGTGTATTCGTTACGCTTATGCTAATGCAGTCTTGAAAACCGATCCATCTTAACAAGTTTAATCCAGATCTCCAAACTTTATAGCGATTATATCGTAAATAGATAGACAAAAGGGTGAAAAAAAAGTCGACGAGTATCAGTATTCTGAAAATAGTTTTTAATTTAATCGTGAGGGATTGTATGAAATTTAAGGGAATGTGGTTTAGAAATCACCGGAAACCATATAAAAAACTAGTGACCAGTATTTAAAGATTTGCTTTTTTTGACAAAAAAACTATAGAATAGATTAAAACATAATGGAGACGCTACAAGACTTCTCACTTAGAATCAAACAATATTCGGTGTGTTGTAGTCTCGATCTTCAAGCTTTTTATTCAGAAAAACCTGAATTTCTAGTACTATCATTTTGGAAGACTACCATAGATTTTTAAGTGATCCACTTGTTTTCCAATAAAAGCACTCACGTATGACAAGGCCATTTATAAGTCTGACCAAGTAGAACAGAGACTACCTGTCTCACAGACAGTAGGTCTATCATAGAACAAACGTAAACTTAGGCAATAGGCATCTTTTACCAAAAAAATGGTGTAGGCAATTTGTGAAAAGATAATATGTCAAACTATGCTAAAAATACTGGCTTCACTAGCAACAAGTGCAAAAACGTCTTGCACCACAACATTTGCAAAGCTATCCACAGACAAATTGTATGAGTGACAACCCTGGCAATGAACTATTTATTCATTTATCCCTGCATAAGTAATTGAATCGTGTGATTTTAAAACGACACATGTCCTTTCATTACAACTTTGCAGGAAATAGAAAAAACTGTTTTATTCAAATACTAATATCTACAACAGCAATATTTTAGCATATTATATTGATTTCTGTATGAATAAACTACAATTTTTTTTTCTAATGTAAGTCAATAGGTAGGTGTAAATAATTTAATTAAAAAAAAAATGGGCAAGTGTTATTTTAAAAACACATGTGACTTGTGTTGTTTTAAAATCACACGATTCAATTATCTATTTACTTAGTTGTCCAGTAAGTAAGCGGATCCGTGTGGCGCCGGAGTAAGAATAGCGTCACTCCATTTCCTTCCGTGGATGTCGTAGAAGGCGACTAAGGAAATACATTACCAGGAGACGGGCAGCAGCGTCTTCCTGAGATTTCAACATCACACTGCGATCGCCAACGCGCCTGCCAAGCGTGGCGATTATGGCAAAACCCTTCATGGTTAGAAAAACCATGAGGGAGGCCTATGTCCCGCAGTGGGCGTCAAATGGCTGTTGATGAAGTAGGTAAGCGGATCCAGGATCGGACTGGTGGTAGCGGAGCGGTAGCACGCCGGCTTCTCATTCAGGAGCTTCTGGCTTCGACCCGGCATGCACCAATGATTGGTAGCGGTGGTAGCCTAGTGGGTAGAACATTGGACTCGGAAGCGGGAGACCCAGGTTCGATTCCCAGTGCGGGCATGTACCTGTGACTTTGTTTTCTAAGTAATGTACATTTGTGAAGTTATAGTAGCAATACCACTCGCTAACGGTGAAGGAAAACATCGTGAGGAAACCTGCGTATCTGAGCTATTCATATACCTCAGCGCTTGAAATCGCCAATCCGCGGTGGGCACGCGTGGTGATTAAGCCCACACTCTCTCCCTGAGAGAAGGCCTGTGCCCTACAGTGGGACGTATATAGGCTACTTATGCTATATTTGTGAAGTTATAGTAACAATACCACTCGCTAACGGCGAAAGAAAACATCGCGAGGAAACCTGAGCGTCTGAGGTGTTCGCATACATCAGCACTTGAAATTGCCAATCCGCTTAGCTAAGCTACCGAACGGTACTTTGTCGTGGTACTGGTATAGGCTCTCAGATCTAGATGCAAATTAGCTGATGATACTCCGATATCTTCAAAGGTCCTTCGAGCCGGATGAAGTTCATTAGGCGCCGGAAATCTGTATCACTATTAATAAATACTCGGCGCTTAGTAAGTTTCTTGATAGTAGTACTAGTCAAAGTGGATATGAGATTATGAAAATTATTCATAACCGTTAATGTTAGATGATTCTAGTTGAGCCCGCGACCTCATTCATGTTGTGTTTTCTCTTGAAACATCAAGACATAAAATGCATGCCGAATATTTTGCTGTCTCAGGAGCAATCCAAAATAACATGTCATCTACGTACCCCTATACCCATTCCCTCCTTTGTTTGGATTAAAACACCCATGCTGCATTGCACTGTAGCTGAAGCTACTATCTTTTCTTGCTAGAAATTTCACAAGTAAAATAAATTGCTAGAAGTACGGATGCATGGATAAAATTAGTATTAGAGTGGATGTCGCACGTGTTAGAAGCCGAAACGAGGTCATTGTGCCGTGTAAATCCTTATTTATAATGATTACCAGTCTGTTATTTCCTCTATGTCGATTTTAATGATTGCACGTTGTAATTTTACGGCCTAATTTATAAAAACGGTGGTAGCCTAGTGGGTAGAACATTGGACTCGGAAGTGGGAGACCCAGGTTCGATTCCCAGTGCGGGCATGTACCTATGACTTTTCTTTCTAAGTTACGTACATTTGTGAAGTTATACTAGCAATACCACTCGCTAACCGTGAAGGAAAACATCGTGAGGAAACCTGGGTGTCTGAGCTATTCACATACCTCAGCGCTTGAAATCGCCAATCCGCGGTGGGCACGCGTGGTGATTAAGCCCATACTCTCTCTCTGAGAGAAGGCCTGTGCCCTACAGTGGGACGTGTATAGGCTGCTTATGATGATTTATAAAAACACGATTCCTCTAAGGCACTCCTAAGAGTCAGTTTATTTCGTTTATCTGTGGTTAGGACTTTTCCATGTAAAATCTCCACCGCCACCTCAAATCTAACTGCATAAATTTATTGAAAGACCTAAAATAGTAGCCCAACAATTTCCTGAAAGCTCGCCAGACTATTACACAAAAACTGAAAATCACCCAAAGGAGAAAACCGAACCGTTTGCCCGGCTATATCTCCGTGGCACAGTTAATTGAGCGTCGGTGCGCTATTGTGGCACCGCAGCCGGCGGCCGCCCTGCGCTTTCCTTACTGAGTTATTGCTCCAGGTGGTACTCCTGTGGGCCTGTCGCAAGCCAGACGATTCGGAAACGGATCTAATCGGTTATCGAGAGAAGAAGTCAAGGAAAAACATCGTGAGGAAACAGGTTTCAACAATTCCAGGGAATTGCCTATCCATGAGCACTCGTGGTGAATAAGCCCATACTCTCTTTCCTTATCCCTGCTTATACTGTGCTATGCAATGAAGACTAGACTGTGTAAGTTCATTAAACTGACAAATATTTTGCCATTATCCGACAAATATTTTGATGACATATGCTCCACGTCTGCACGCTAAAACGCACCAAGGTTTTCGTGGTGAAGTTGTGATTTCGAATTTAATTGTTCTCTAAATTACATATTGTAGTAGCGGAAAATGTAAGGGAAAACATCTTGAGGAAACCCGAGTGTTCGAAATTATCTGGAGCCTCAGAGCTTGGAGTCACCCTTGGATGAGAAGGAATGTGCTCTGCAGTGGGACGTTTATAGGCTGCTTGTAATCTATGTAAACCGGGTCCTCTGCTGCAATAAATAGGCGTCGCTACATGCATTTTTGTATGCACTGTTTTTAATTCCCGACTTTGAAAAAGATAGAGACATGTACACCATTACGGCAAAAAGCTCAAGTACCAAATTAAAATAACAACAAGACCACAAAACTAATCGAGAATCGGTTGTCATCGTAACGACAACTTTATAATAGGGACACGAAGTACCTAGACTGTTAGGCGTGGTCTAAATGGGGAGAGATTGGCGTTCGCCCACACGACGGACGAACAATATCAATGGAAGTGATACTGAACTTAGCTTTCTATAGTTCTGCAGTATAATGACCGTTCAGCGATTAGAGCCTGATTAATAGTGGTGGGAAACGGAAGTGATTAATTAGAGACAGCTTTGGATTCCCGCTTATGTATGGATGGCCATTAAATTGTATCTATGAATAAAAAGACCTTATTGTCTTCTTCTTTCGTGCCAAAGGCGTTAACTTGTCTTCTTCAGACTCCACGGTCTAAGAAACCTTCCAGCGTCTACCGCACTACGAAGAAGTTCAATTTGCCATTGAAATCGGTAATTTCCATCTGCCAACCGATTTTCAGACTGTCAAAAACAGCAACCTAAACACTGTGCCTCGGCCAACTTCAACGCAACTTTGCGAGTAGTGTAATGGACGCTTGTAACCTTATCATTTGTGATGATTCTGTTTTGTCAGATAATTTGTTCCGTTATAAGATATTTGTACATAGGCGAGCTTAATACTAATAAGTATTTTCTTCCAGCTAACCTTTGGTGATGGGGATGACGGATTTGACGTGCGGAAACTCGAAATTTTCATTGAAACTTGCAGCAAACTTATACATTTTGAGCTTATAAGAAAGCAAGTTTGAATCAAACTTCCTATTTTCTACATTCATCACTGATCATCGACTAGAAATCGCCTATCCGCTGTTGGTACGCGCACTGCTGAACCCAGGTCGTGCTAACTTGACTCAAATCCATGTGCTTCGCCAGGACGGACGTAAGGATATAATATTATATCCTTATTACCTAATATAAAAAATATTCTTGTCACAGTGTGACACAACCTCCGAAACGGTTTCACCGATTTTTATGAATTTTTTCGTGTATATTTGGTAGGTCTGAGAATAGGTCGTAAGCTAATTAATATGGCCAAACAACGTTTGCCGGGTCAGCTACTACGCAAAATAGTATAAACTGGGGGTAAAGGCATATTCCTCATCTGCTGACTCGAGTATATGCGGACCGTATTCTAGGTCGCAATTGTCACCTATCGCCTTAACAAAAAAAATATCGTTGACCACAACGACGGTGACAAAGAATAGAAACCGTCTGGAACAGCTCCACATTTGTGCGCGTCATTAACCTGTTGTCATCATACGAAAATCACTTCTTCAATTCCCGCGTACCTTAGACCATTCTTGATAACTCCGTGGCCATAATGGCCGTTATCGCAGACGGTAGGGTAGAGCAGAGCTATTAGAAATCCGCACCGGATTGAATTTCTAGCATCAATAACAATTTTAGCAAATAACAGCCAATGAATGGCGCTATTCGTTTGTGTCTCTGGAGCGATACGGATCGCGGATCGCGATAACGGTGAATGTAATAGCATCTATTACTGCGAAGGTATCCCCTTCGCTTAGCACTCGGAGAGAAATGCTGAAATTTTAAATTGTCTGGTACAGGCCACCTGCTGATAGGTCGACGGTACTAACTTGTCCGCGTTATAAAACGGGTACAGTAGTGACATTATTAAAACTCAATACTGTCACATGAAGTGGTAAGAGAGTATGAAAGTACAAAAAATGTGACATCTTCATGAAATTAACAATAACTTACACAGTACCCAACGTACACCCGCGTCTCTCTTTCTCCTTCGGCAACCTTTCCGTCACAAGGATATCTGGAAGAAATTGCTGTTTGCAATAAGGCCGCCCATTGTACTTTTTCATTGTAACTTTCATATTTTATGTCTCTTGTTTCTTGAGTGCAATAAAGAATGCATACATAAACTCACACCTGTATCCCAGAGGGGTAGGCAGAGACCAGGGACTGCCACTTGCCATGATCCTAATAAAGAATATTCTCATCTTGTGTTATCTTACACAACACTTGACCTGGTTCCAAGCTAGGATACCCTGATCAATCTGGTCACATCTTCATCAGTCATATCTTTTGATTGTGTTGACGCAAATCTTGAGTTTTTAACACTTTTAAGTCGCCCTATTTCAACATGAAGATTCAAGACTCTTGACAGACGGACGGGCGGACAATAAGGTGACCCTTTAAGGGATTCGTTTTATTCTTTTGAGGTGTGGAATCCTAAAAAAGTTATTTTTACGAGAATGAAAAGATCATGGCATCATAAGAAAACCTTCGAAGTGCGAGTCGGACTCGCACATCAAGGCTTCCGTACCATCATTTATATAACATTTGAATATTTGTAGCGTCCACCTGTTGCCGCTATTAATATCGAGCAAAAAACGGCAAAAAGAACGTTTGTCGTATGGGAGTCCCCATAAAATATTTATTTTATTCTGTTTTATTTGTTGTTATAGCGGCAACAGAAATACATCATCTGTGAAAATTTCAACTGTCTAACTATCACGGTTCATGAGATACCGCCTGGTGACAATAGTATTCTCCGTGTGGCGTCACTCCATTTCTTTCCGTGGATGTCGTAGAAGGCGACTAAGGAAATAAATTACCAGGAGACGGGCAGCAGCGTCTTCCTGAGAGTCCAACCGCATACTGCGATCGCCAACCCGCCTGCCAAGCGTGGCGATTATGGCAAAACCCTTCATGGTTAGAAAACCATGAGGGAGGCCTATGTCCTGCAGTGGGCGTCAAATGGCTGATGATGATGATGATGACAATAGTATAGGTAAGAAACCGGCTAAGTGCGAGTCGGATTCGCACATGAAGGGTTCCGTACCATCATCTATACAACAACGTTTGAATATTTCAAACATCCACCTGTTGCCGCTATTAATATCGAGCAAAAACTACAAAAAAAAAAGCTTTTTGTATGGGAGCCCCCCTTATCTGTATAAACACTGTTCTTTTAGGTTTCCTTACCCAAGGGCTAAGGAAGCTCTGCAGCTAGCTTAGATCTTTGGGTTCCTATAGCTGTGACAGACACACATCCAACAGAGATACCAAATCATTGACCTCGTCGTGGCGTAAAATGAAAAAAAAATGCAGTCCATAATAAGTTATGTAAACGTCTTTCTCTGTAAAAAGAAATTTTAAATTTAAAGGAAATTCAATTTGCCTAAGACCTCAAAAAAATTTATACCCAGGTACATTAAGTACACAGGTTTAAATTAGAAACGCTTTGTAACGCCTCTGTGTCCAAATTGTAACGTTTAATGCCAAGTAAACAATGGGCTGATAAACAAAGTAGAAAAATTCCAACACGCGCCTAAAAGTGTATAACAAAAAGATACAAAAGGGCCATCCAAGAGGCGGAGTAAATATGAGTATGGTATGGACCTTTTCTACCTTTAGACCTAGTGACATTGAAAGATATTTCTTCAGCTATTTCTAAACTATTATCTCACCCATTCCGTGTGGCACCGGATTAAGAATAGTGTCACTCCATTTCCTTCCTCGGATGTCGTAGAAGGCGACTAAGGAAATACATTACGGAGACGGGCAGCAGCGTTTTCCTGAGATTTCAACCACATACTGCGATCTGCGATTATGGCAAAACCCCTCATGGTTAGGAAAACCATAAGGGAGGCCGATGTCCTGCAGTGGACGTCAAATGGCTGATGATGATCTCACCCATGGAAAAAAAAGGTGGCATTTAATTGAAAAAATTGCTAAATATTAAGAGATTAACAGTTTGTTTAAAAAATTCGATTCTCTAAAACACTCCTTAGAGGCAGTTTAAATAGTATGTTGTAAAGGGAAAGACATAACCTCAAATTACTTAAACTACATTTGAGGAGTGTTTTTATAAATAAAACGGTTAAACTAACGAAGTGGATACGTAATCAATCAATAAGCCCGTATAACAAGTGGTGTGCCTATGAAAGAAGGAAGGCCTATGCCTAACAGTGGATACGTGAAACTCATTGAAAAAGTGTGGATGACGCAGTCGTGGATATTTCAACTCAAATCATATCATATCAAAAGACACTTAATGGTCATTATGAAATAAATACAAAAAATTAAGTAAAGCGCCACCTTTATACTTACTGGGTTCATAATAAGAGTGGTATAAAACGCCTACGAGTACAACTAACTACCGCATCAAAAGAACAGTACCATCTGTAGAATTGTGTTGCACTGCAGGAAATAACTGAGCTTTAAAACAAATTAAACTAAAGGCGCCAATAATCATTTTAAGCAATCTTAGGCCAGTTTAGAACGTGCATTTCGCAAATACTTCGACGTTTCCTGAGTGGCCACTTCACTTTTTATTTCGTTGACAAAGTCCTGCTTTACATATTGTCGAAATCATCTACAGTCTAGTTACTAGTAACTCTCTTCTTTTTCAAACAAAACCCATTGATACAACCTAAACAAGCCTGCAACCGATTTTCTAAGCCTCGATTTAATACTGCCGTGCTGCCTGCCTTCAAAGAGCCATAAAGCGCAGTACCTTAACAGCCGTTACGTGCCCTAAATGCACCGGGACGGAACGGCCCAGTTCTTGGTTTTTCCACACCCGCTTGGATGCCGCTGTTTACCATATCAATGGTCCAAGGAAACTGGCATGGTCGCTAGAGGCAGCGTATTGTGTTCTCCTAGTGACTCTAACCTACAGACATTGGGAATGAAACAGAAAGATACATTGAGATGCACATTTTTAACAGCTTTTTTTGCTTTTTGGCCTGATCGTTTGTCAGGGCAGTGACCAGCGTTATAACCCTGATCTCTGCCTACCCCACCGGGACACTTTTCGGATATAGCATTTAATCTAAATTTTATATAGTTGCCTGAATTTTATTGAGATTAAGTTAATCTAGTCAATTCACCAAACCAACATGCAAAATACTCGTAGATAGAACAATTGCACACGAAAACCAAGTTTAACGATGATACCTTGTCTTATTATACCTAATACCATGAATGTAACAAAAGGTGGTTTATCAGTTGAATGGAGAGAGAAAACGCTTGGTGACTTAGTTTAAATTCTAATTAGGACATCATTTTATACTAGCATACTATAGAAAAGCGACATTACATTTCTGAAATGTTTGCCTAATAATGCCCCCAAAAGCTATTTAAAACATATGTCTACCGACAGGATGTGATTAGATATGGTAAGATGGCATAGCCTAGATTTTTAAGAAGGATGTTGCTATCTAGTCCTACCTGTAAATCGGGTTTTGACTTATGACTTTTTTCGGTAAAAAGGCCAAAGTTGTTGCGTGGATTTACATACTAAGCGACGAGTTACGTGCGTACAAGATTTTCGAAATAACTATACAGGTACTAGAATTTACGGAGGTTAATATACCGTGACAAACATAAGTGATCGACCGCAACGCTTAAAATCACATTAGTGATGTCATAGTCAGTGTAAAACAGACTTTTACACAATTGTCGCGAAAAACAGACGACTAAAATAGTGAAAAAAGTTGTATCACGAAACTAGAGCAATTGGTTAGATCTAGGATTTCCACACTTAGCCTCATAGTTGGTTTTTTCTCATCAAAGTTCTAATATCGAAACTTGTGTTATTAAGATAAAAACAAAAAGTTTTTTCCTCTGAAAAAACTGCGAGACTCGATTCCTGAACTATTTATAATGTAAGTAAATACAAATATTTACGGAACCCTCGGTGGGTGAAGCCGACTCGCACTTGTTCGGCTATTTTTTTTTTCAACTAAACACAGTTTGAAAGGCACAGAGGAGAAATTTAAAATATTAAGATACATAGCTGTAGCACAGATGGAGTAAAATAGAGTTATCCATTGGTCTCGACGCTAGATTTTGATGTAATAATTAACGTCACATTAATTAATAACAGCCCTACAAATAGAAGCAACAACTGACCCCAATATCTCCAAAAATAAAACGCCGTAAATCCTAAGTCAGAAAGATCTAACTAGCAAAACCGGCTGACAAGCATAAATTCAACAATTTGCATAACATCTCGCATGTATCTCCCAGAAGAGTACGTATAGAGATGAGTTATGAAGCCAACGCTGAGGCGAAGCAGATGTATCGCTTTATTTGCAACGTTATTATTTTACTGCCGACCTGGGTGTTTCATTATCGGCCTATTTCTCAACGATGATGTTCAAAATGTTAAATATGATTCCCTACCACGCATTAAAACGTCTCACTAGTTTCATACTTAATCAGTTGGTTCCTACGTATTTTTTTACTTGTAGTGAATGATTGTAAATTATAATTTTAAAGAGGATTGACAGTGATAACACATCGACTTGTGTGTTATCACTGTCAATTTCATACCTTCTAAAACCGATATAAAACAAAAACTAACCGTAATAGAGCAGAATACAGCCTGTCTAAAAATTTCCAAAAGCTTATGAATAAAATTCGAAAAGATTAGTACGTACGACGGCAAATTAGTCAATTGGCGTTATGATATTTCTAAGGACACAGATAATTGACTTAGAAAAACGACTGGCTAGACAGTGGGTTCCAATCTCAGTCTTCCGGGGTTTGAACTGGACTGACCTGTTTGCTTTGTTTACAAAATAGCACAGAAGGTCGTCTTTAACGTGGTTTGCTAAAACAGACTTCAAAAGAGATGAGATATATTTAAATCTACTGTCTAATTTAAAATCTAATTTAAATCTAATCTACCGTGGCTCATCCACGGAATATATTAGGTAGACGCTTTTACCTTTTTTCCTACGTTTTAACATCTTTGCGACATCTGTGGGCACGAGTAGCTGGAGTTTACATAATAAATCGAAACGCGATCAGTATTAGGTATATTACGTATTATTGAACTATTTTTAACGTTTCTTCAGTATTGATAATTAAACCAAATTCAAGCAAGTTTAAAAAAAAGCCCGGAGCTGGCGTGAGTCTATATGTGTATGAATATTTAATAAAATAAGTTTATTTTTTATGTGTGATACAATCTTGAAAGTTGAAGCCAACAATTTGTGTGAAAAATTAAATTGAGAGTTTTAAACGTTTGCTTATTGGAAGTGGTTTAATATTGATACTTAAAAAACAGTACAAATACGGTAACATTTCAAATAATAATAATAGATAATTTTGAGGAACAATACGTTGACAGACTAATGGCTATTTCATATAAAGAATGCAGCGATAGATTAGGTGATCTGGATGCGGATACTGGATCCTTTATATGACAATTAGAATTTGGTAGTTCTTCCCCACTACTTACGTAGAAATAGGAATCTCTTTTCTTACTTAGAATAAATCGTATCTAAACGCAGGTCGTTAATGTTAAGGCCATTGATGAAGCGCACGATACAACACTCGTTGTATCGTGATTTATGCAGCATTTTTAAGCATATACGCTCTTGACTAAAATTTCCTATTCGGGAGAGGACTCCCCGTCCTCATAATCGGCTTAAGCATAGCATAGCATGAGCAGCCTATATACAGCCCACTGTAGGGCACAGGCCTTCTCTCAGAGAGAGAACGCATGCCCACCGCGGATTGGCGATTTCAAGCGCTGAGGTATATGAATAGCTCAGACACCCAGGTTTCCTCACGATGATAATCGGCATGCTGGTCGGCATTTAAGGCCTGTGCCTCCTCGCGCGTGCGCTTAGTACTGAGTTAAACTTCTAGTGGTTCGATTTTATTTTGTTGTTTAATCGAGTGATTTTAATAGTTGAATGGTCTTGTCAATTACAACTACCGGGTATTGACTATTGCACGATCTACTTGTTAAAACTCGAACGCTTTCAAGGGAAATTGAATGCAGCGATGGCATTTTTATTGGCATTTAAATGGTAACTGGAGAGGCTACAGGTTTTCCGGAACCAATACAGGTGTTTGATCTTGTTTTCATCGTAAAATTATAGTTTAATGTTCGTGAGCTCGTTTTCTGAAGAAATGTGTTTGATGTTATTGTGAACCATTAAACCAGGCCTAAAAATATGTCGGCAATTATACTGAAATTAAAGAAGATGAATAAGGCTCACGAAGAAAACTGCCAATTAACTTTAATTAACTAATTAATTCTTTATTGTAAGTTATAAATTAGAAAATTAATTACATAGCATTGTTACAAAGGCGAACTATAATGTTTATAAATAAACGCCATTTCAAACTGAGACAATATTCTGATACGTTGCCTTTCCGATGCTTTCTGACTGGAGAACTTCACTGGAGTAAGGCCTCTCGGACAAAAACCTGCGCTTCAAAGCTTAATATTTCGCGAACGGAACCCTAAATCGAAAAATGGTCCTTATACAGCCACAATATTTTTAAACGACCAATCCAAAGATACTCAACGAGAAAAAAAATGCGTCCCTAATTTAGGTGTAGGGGAGGTACTATAATTTTTTTTTCGAGATTTTGTTCTACTGTGTTGTTGGAGTAATAAATAATCTATACCAAATATATCTAATAAAATGTGTTGTTGGAATAATAAATATATCTATACCAAATTTCAGCTCTCTTGTACTTATTCAATTCAATTCAAAAATACTTTATTGCACAAACGGGGTTGTAACGGATGGACTGCCTTTCAGCAATAAAAGCATCAGACGAGGTTTTCATGTGACAGGCAGACGACGGTGCGGCGATGGATTTTGCACAATAAAAAATATAAAATTAATTAGCTGGAACAAAACTGAAAAAATATGGCCGCGGAGAGCGTCGCAGATTACACTTTTTTATATAATCGATAATACGCATGTGCAAAGGTCCTGCTGCACCGACGTGCGTGAGGTCAGGCTTTATTAAGCTTAAACAATGGGCCAACAGATGGCGTTACACGTATGAAAGATTTAAACTAAGTAGTAATTAAAATATGAATTACACAAAACAATACTTTATCGTCTACAGGGGTGTTTGTACAAAGGTGAGCATACTAGTAAATATTACCTACTTATAGTCTCTGTGCTAAGCTGCGGACCGACAGATGGACAGACAGACAGAGACAGACGGACGGACAACTGTAAGGGTTCCTTCTTGACTACGAAACCCTAAAATATTTTGGTTTCGCATCGTTAACACAACTTTAAATACGAATACGTAATAATCACTCTGTAGAAGGAAATGTAAGGGCACGCACTGACGCGTGCAGAAACAAGGACGTTGTCCTCTCACCAGCTCCAAAAGACTACATTCTGGAGAGCCGTCCTTTAAGACTAAGGATACAGAAACAGAAGTCACCAGGACAGCTCCCAAGTTTCGTAATTACCATAGCGTACGATAAAACGTGGTTTAGTACAAAGCGTGTGATAAAATACCGTTTAGCAAAACTGGTGAGCTACTCTTGTAAGGCTTTGCGAACTAATTATCTGCAATCGCCGACGTAGAATGGAGAACTTGCAAAAAAATGTTTTGATTTGAGTGCGCACTTTGAGTTTGAGAGGCCAACTTGAAAAAAATAAGTTGTAATGAATTTTCTCTTCGACTAATACTTTTCATAATAACCAGTCAAAAATGAATTCCAGTCAAATGTTAAAAAACACTCAGTCGTAAACTATGACGTAATAAGGTGCTAGTAAAGCCTTATTTTTTTAACAAAAGTTAAGCAACCTACTTCTAACACGCAAAAGTACGGAAAAGGGTCTTTTTTTATTGCGCTTGCAGTAGAATCATAAATGCTGAAATAAATTAATAGTAGATTCTACAACAAGTGCACCGAGCCGAAGGCGAGGGCTGATAGTAATGTCAAGGATAAAATAGTTTTGTGGACGAGTTATAAACTCTCTGCTTTTCACTTCGATTGCGAGGAAATAAAACAGTAGTATAATTTAGCAAATTGAAGAAATTAATAAACGCACGAAAAAACAAGAGCTGTTTCCCGCCGCTTTATTTTTTTTTTAAATCTTACGACATTGATATTAGGCTTATATTAGACCTATAGAGCCTGATATTAAATAAATTTTGTGTTAAAAACACATTAAGGCAAATACATTAAATATTATAAAATAACAAATGCTATCTATGAACTTCGTATTGTGTTTAGCTGTATGGCTCATTTTCTTTACCTTAATACAGATACATTTATGAGTAGATACGATAATGAACTTGTGCACAAAATTCTTTTTTGTGCAGCCTATATCCTGCACAAATAAGCACTTTCAGAGCATGAGAAGTGACCAATTGTCTCCTCTTTCATTTGACATTCCAAACAAAACGACAGCAAAAACAAATTCAAAGACTCCAACACAACCTATATTTATGAGAAACTGTTCTTTTACAAAACTTAAGATTATTTTACACTCGTAATTCTCCATAGATAGATCTCGGTCGGGCCCAGACGGAGACTGACCTTGCTAAAAAATATTTTTGTTACAGCCAGCAATATCAAACACGGGCTATTAATTACGGTGATAACCATTACCATGCCCACCAAAGAAAAGCAATTTTTATGCAAGGATACCAAGAAAAAAACTTCAAACTCGTCCATTAGGTCATCACAGTCGTCGTGACCCGATCGAGAGTAAAACGATCGCTTTTGATATCAAGGTCGGCGGCGAGCGGTAGGCGGCATTAACTGGCCTGCTCTTTGTAAGGTCGTGGGTTGAAATCCTGGTTTCTATTGAACTTAGATGATTGAACAGCTGGGCTACTTAAAGGTAACTCTTATCGCCTGCGGCATAGGTGGGAGTATCGAGCAATGAGGTGTCTCCGGATGGTGCAAGCTGTTAGTAATTGTTGTAGATGCAGTCCAGATGGCAGTGGGTTTCGCACGGCTTTGTCGAAGTGACCTTTTGTCATAAGTAATGGCTCGGAAGCCCTTTACTTTTAACTGAATACCTGCGAGTATTACTGAGATGCATTTTGCGAATACCCGAGCAATGGTGGATGTGTTAAATAAATGAAGAATACTACTATACTTACCATCGCATTTATGTACCTACTCGTAGTATCTAGGCCAACTATCACCGATTGATAGACCGATTAAACTATCAGTTACTAAAAGAACTGATAGTTTAATGTCTCAAACCTCAAGTCGAAGCTATATTTTTCTCAAGAATTTTCCTGGCTTATTGAAAGTGATCGAACGAAGAGAAGATTTTGAAGTTTCATGTTCTTTCAATAACACATTATACGTATAAGCCTACCTTTTAAAATTGCCTTAGACTCATGTCTAAATACTTACTATCTTCGGAGCTATGCAGACTTCTCAATACAGATATTGACACTTACCTGTAAAAATAAAACATTTCAACATAAATAACCAGTTAGGTAACAAGCGTCGGTAGCCTAGTGGGTAGAACACTGGACTTGGAAGCGAGAGGGCATTTACCTATAACTTTGTTTTCTAAGTTACGTAAATGAAACTGTGAATGAAAACTTCGTGAGGAAACCTGAGTATCTGAGCTATTCGCATACCTCAGCGCTTGAAATCGCCAATCCGCGGTAGGCACGCCTGGTGATTAAGCCCATACTCTCTCTCTCTCTTAGAGAAGGCCTCTGCCCTACAGTGGAACGAATATAGGCTGCTTATGATAAGTAACAAATACAAGCACAGAGTACAAAAAACAAAGAGACCGAGCAATAAGTCAGTATCAAATGATACCATAACATTGGTACAAAAATGCTTTCGACCGACTCCATATGGTCATGAGAGGAAGGTCTTTCCTGTTATTATACTATGCCTCCGATCCGACTGATATAAGATTGATGATAACTCAGTACAAAAATGTGTATAGAAAGACCGAAGGTAACGCCAGAGACTAAGCCCGATAAGATCCAACAATTAAATCTATTGGCCTTGTCAAAACAATGCAACGAATATGATCGAAATTGTTTCATACAAAGCTGGAATATTATATATATTTTACAGTAACACATGTCATTTAGTTGAGCTCCGCTCTTTTTCTGTTTCAAGAAAATCGAGACTTAATTCTGCCTTCTAAACTATTTGGTATTATAATACAAATTTACTTGTCGAGAAACAGGCATTTTTCATGTTCTGATTATATTAGAGTTTGATACCGAGCCATGTGGTGTCATACAGTCAACACAACACTAACATCTTAGATTCAGAGGCCAAACGACGAGCTGCACTTAAAGCTAGACTTATAAACTCAAATATAGACCACCAACTGCCATACATCTTTGCAACAGCATCTTTACAGATAAGATAGGCTAAATCAGTCACTTGAGGGCACATGACGGACGCTCTGCCCTGTCGCATCAGTCGCCGTGATCGAACCCGGTTGGGTTCAGAATCATAAGCGTTATAGTATTTTGAGAAATTGAATCAAAGTGTATATCCTCCTTAAGTATATTTTATAAAACTACATATATCATAAGACGCAAACACTCTATTTGCAATATCTGGCGTTAATTTTAAAGCTGTTACTACTAGTACCCATTTTCAACCGCCACCTAAAGATCCACATTAATGTGATTAGACATCCATCAAGTTAAATAGATTAACATCCAATCATAGAGACGTTACGCAGTGGTGGCCCACAGAAACGTGACGTTTCGAAGAGACGTATAGACCATCGTTCGTTGGACCTCTAAAATTGGAGGTTCTACTCAAGATGTTTAAAAAACTTCTTCGCGTGTTTATAGCAAATGCACTTTTTTGTCAAACCCTGCTCTCTGCCTACCCCCTGGGGTAGTGCCTAATAGTGTGACCAAAATAGTTAATTAAGTTCGGTCCAACTGTCGACAAAAATTCAAGTAGAGATGTGATGTCACAACTAAACGTTTTTGTTTTTGCATTTTTCTTTACACCCAAAATTATAATGTAAAATCCGAATCGTTAATATGTTCGAGATGTGACAGGTGTGACTTCATATCTAAACTTTTTTGTTTTTGCATTTTTTTACACCCAAAATTATAATATAAAATCAGAATAAATTGGTATTGAGAAATGCAAACTTAAGACTCTATATTTCAAGAAAACAATACAAAAAGTTGGTTTTATAACCGTTTGTTTGTTTGTTTGTTTGTTAAACTTTATTGCACAACATACAAAATTTAGCGTTCACACCGCACTGTTACAAGTTGCACGAATAAAACAAAACCCGCATTAGTATGAAGATCGGGTAGAGTAGACCCTCAGTTCTAATTAACTTTTATGAAAGCCATTCACCCCCTGACCAGGATCAAAACAGTGGTAGTGGATCAGCTGCTTCCGTGAGCTCCCGTAATTATATTGCGGTAATTGTGCAATTGAATTTTATACTCGCCCGTCGTCGAGGGCTTTGGTAGTGTCGCCATGGCTCGCAGAAGATAGCGGGGATAAATTTTATTATCTTGTCTCTTTGAAATAAACTTTCGTTAATACTACTAAGCTACTTTTTATGTAGGTGAGTAAGGGACATTTGAATATTATTAGCTTATTATATCCAATGGATTGTAAGAGTGAACTTAGTAGAATATAAGGGAATTACTAACATAATTAAATTTGCTCAATTCAAAGGTTTCAGAGGACAATAGTCTTTTACTTTATGGTTGATAATGATTTTAAAAGCTATGCATTTATTATTTAATTCTAATTAATTTGTATTTTATGGGCCGGTAATGGGCATCTCAGGCGAACATATTTCGACCAAATAGGGAATGTATTAGCAAAGGGCAACATAAAAAGTCCGCGATACCTGCGTGCGTGCAACAATTAATGAATGTTGACGAAGCGAAAGTCATTTGTCACGATCGTGGCAAGTGGGAACTCTGGTCTCTGCCTGTCCCTCTGGAATATAGGTGTTATGGTGTTTATGTTATGTAATTTCGTAGCTTTACACAGAGCAGTTTAAAAAATATATTACGTAGTCAATTAATTGTCTATGCCAGACGGTCAGTCATATATCTAATAGTGCATTAGTAGCTTAAACATACTTACCTATCGCCCTAAGTTTCCCCACCACAGACGTTCCAAGCAAAAAGCAACGTTTCATCATCATCAAGCCATTATGTCCCCACCGAGGGGCACGGGTCTCTTCCCTGAGGAAGGTATAGGCCATACTCCACCACGGGGGCCAAGTCCGGATTGGTGGAGGCTTGTAGACTAGTGGCTCGTCTACTGTCAGAAGTTGTCAAGCCGCCCTAAGGCCTCTGACTTGGCTTAACGACTGCCATCTATCGACGGCAGCCGGCACCAACAGCTTAACGTGCCTTGCGAAGCACGGAACCGCTCGGAAAAATGCCACTAGCGTTAGGCATAGACGGCGACCCATCCATGCACTGAACGCGCCCTGTGTTGCTTAACCTTCGTGATCGTTTAAGATCACTCAGGCAGCCGGGGCTACGAGCGATTCCATCTTTGCAAAAAAATACCCGCACATAACTTCCAGCGACCGTTGAACAGTCAGGCATCGCGTGACCTTTCAACGGTCATGGTGACCCTACGAAATCACCTTTACAAGTCCAAGTGCTTGTCAACCGCCTTTCTTTGAAGTGATGAAAGTAATGCGCAGACACGCACGCACGACAAACATCCAGCAATTCATTACAGTGTAATGCGTGTTATAAAGTAGCTTCTAGACTAGCGCTCTAGAAACAGCGCCAATGCTGAAACATTCATTTATATATTGCCTCCCTAAGAAGATTTAAGTACTTTAGGTAATTTAGGTAATAATACTTTTACGAATTTCTTTTTTGCACGCCTACCTAAATTTTTGCTTCTTCTGTACCTCCTACGGGTCAAGTGGTACAAAATGTCATTAGCATTAAGTCCACCGTTTGTACGCTTTCTTTTATGCAATAAAGAATAAATAATTATAATAATGTCGTACACTAAAAAAATTATGATTATTTGCAAGCCATGCAAAAAAGTTCAAAAATATGGCTATTATTAGATGCCGTAATGCTCTTTTTCAGATTATTTGCGAAGAGGATTTTTTTAGGGACAGTCAACTTATAAAATTCGTTTTTTATTTGGATGGTGAAAACGTCATTTTAATCTTTAACTATAACTCTTTTTAGACATTAGAAATACAAGAAATATGAAATATACAAGAATAATAAATAAAACACAACAAGTTTGACAAGTGTCAACACAAAGTAGCGGTACACATATAAATCCAAAATCTGTACCATTATCTATACAAAAAGATCGAGAAAAAGCGGCAAAAAATCACGTTTGTAGTATGGGAGCCCCCTTAAACATTTATTTTATTATGTTTTTGGTCTTCATTGCTATAGAGGCAACAGAAATACATCATCTGTTTTTCATAATTTCAACTGCCTAGCTATCACGGTTCATAAGGTACAGCTTGGTGACAGACAGACAGACAGACAGACAGACAGACGGGCAGAGAAGTCTTAGTAATAGGGGCCCGTTTGGCAACCTTCGGGTACGAATCCCTAAAAACTATTTATTTACCAAAATGAGATTTACAAGAATAATAAAGACAACAATTTGACACGTGCCAAACTGACTTGACAGAATTTAAAGTTAGGGTTATCTTTTGTGCTTTTTGATCTTGTTGACATACGGTACCAGGGTTTGCCACTTTCCACAATCCAAACGAACCTCGTGCGATCAATATGCATGTGCAGTTGTTTATTGTAGCTAAATTTATAATAGTGCTCAGTTATAGTATTGTAACGCTTTGGTATAACTTTACTGTTATTTTACAATATTTATGAAAATAAAATAAATACTTCTACACGCGAAAATCTGTGCACACCTTTAAGTAGGATTCTATAAATGGCGGGAGCCAGGTTATGTCGCATATGTCATTAATTAACCAATGCAATGCCTGCGTAGAAATTACTTGCGTTTCTACCTACTTTATTTTACTTTCTTTCTGATTGACCTGCCATAGTAATTGGCTCCACTTTAAGGCTGGTTTTTAAATGTTTTCTTCGTTCATCTAAAAATCATTCTAAGCACGTGCAAAACTTGATATGTGTCCTCTAAACATATTGGTAAAGTGTCATTGATATACGGCGTGTCGTTTGTGAATTAAAACCAAACGACGTTTGTATGGGAATTGCTCCTTGAGGAGCCGCCTCTATGCCACGGCTTCCCGTGACTCTCACTTTTATCTCGCACCGAGAGACAATTTTATTATTTACTGAAAACACCAACAGACGGCAGTCACGGAAACAGACTATCTGCTGAGTCGTCACGACAACACGATTGCACGCGAAAAAAGACGAGAAAACAAGCCTCCAGAAGGTCCGCTAATTAACGGGCGAGAAAAATTAGCTTGAGTTTTAAATAAGTGAAAACTGTCATCAACAGTAATTGAAACGAAAGAACTACTTGGCCATTGGCGTGAATGCAGGCTCGGCTAGAAGAAGAAGAAAGACATTTATTATACCACCAAGATACATCACAGAAACAAAATAAGCAGATAAGTAACATAATTTATTATTAAACAAAAAATATTTTTTTTGTTCAACAACTTTGAATTAGGATTTACAGTTTCGAACCGAGGGTCGCATTACAAATATGTAATACATCACTGTTAAATAATTAATAATACCGTTTATCATAATGAAAAGAACGTTCCCTCAAAATATTGCTACCGATTTCAAAATCACGCTGTAGTTCATAATAAACAAAGCAGACTTTCTGCCTATATCATTCTTGATTCAAACAATTCGAGAGCCTATTTACCAATTGTGGGAAAAACGAGTGAAGAACAAAAGTGAGATGAAAGCGCAGTTTAGACCTTATTTGTAGTGCCGCGAAATGCT
The DNA here is from genome assembly GCA_947310995.1 of Yponomeuta cagnagella. Lineage (NCBI taxonomy): Eukaryota > Metazoa > Arthropoda > Insecta > Lepidoptera > Yponomeutidae > Yponomeuta > Yponomeuta cagnagella. The sequence continues at coordinate 13,372,885 of OX371277.1, forward strand.
TGCTTGCGCTCACCCTATTCAGAATCCAAGTACCCCATCGAGTAGTCGATAAATCTAGCGTTGTATTATCAGGTAGGTACATTTAATTGTTGACTAACCTGCACACAAAGACAAGGATTAAATTTCTGTTATACGAGGATGATTAAGGAAACAACGCCCATTGATGATGTCCATTTTATGCAAATACTACAGGGAGATTTCATCACGAATTCGCGAAAACAAAAACTTAAAATGTTACATACATACAGTTAATACCATATCGTATGAAACGTGAGAGGGAGAGAATGGACACGTAGTCCATTAAACGCATTTTCAAGGTGGGCCTAAAAATTAACGGTCTTCCTTAAAGCACTCCTCAGAGGCTGTTTATTTAATCTGTGGTTCCGTCTTTTGCTTCGAATATCTCCACCAAAAATTATTTTCGGTTTGCTGGAAGAAATCTCTCACAGAGATAAGATCATCTTTGTACATGTAATTTCGTATTGTCATATTTTCTGTACTGTTTTTCGTGTGCAGTAAAGTATTAGATGTATTAAAGCATTTTAATTGGCGTCTATCGAGTGGTTTAAGAAACCGTGTTTTTATTTTTTTATTTTACTTTGTTACTTATTAAATACTAGTATATAATTTTTTAAGATTAACACGAGCACTAGACATAATAAAAACAGAATTTGCACCGATATTTATAAACGAGTAAATATCCGTGCAAAATCGGTTTTTATGAAATAAGTACAAGTATTGTAAAAACCTATTTAGAGGCTAAAAATTCCACCTAAGTACCTAAAATTCCACGTTCTAAGTACAAGTAGTTCTAAAAACTATTTCATTTAATTTTTTTTTCTGTACCGCCTGTCTGTACAAATATGATATGATATACAGATATATGATATATATATGACGGGTTGATATGCTATCATCATCATCATCATTCAGCCACAAGAAGTCCACTGCTGGATATAGGCCTCGATATGCTATCGACTGTATTTAATTATCAACTTAGTGGTACCCAAAACCGGCGTGCGTGCATGCAACGACTAATGCATGTTGTGGAAGCGAAAGCGATCTGACAGCAGAATCATGGCAAGTGGCAGTGCCTGGTCTCTGCCTACCCCTCTGGGATACTGGCGTGAGTTTATGTATGCATGTATGTATGTATTAGTAAAGAATATTCTATCTATCTATCTATCTATGTATTATTAAACTTAGACCGACTTGCAACACTTCTTAAATGTCACTTAAGTCGCCATTGAAATCGACTTCTGTATGAAGAATTTTAGTTAACTTTATCTATTTATTCAATTTCTTACAACTATCTTTACAGGACAAGCCTAATGCGAGAGATGCGCTCATTTAGATTGTACTCTTAATTCAATTCAGATCTACTTAATTATATCATCATCATCATCAGCCATTTGACGTCCACTGCAGGACATAGGCCTCCTTCGTGGTCAATTCCTCATCAATTACCTGGAGACGGGCAGCAGCGTCTTCCTGAGATTCCAACCGCATACTGCGAGCGCCAACCCGCCTGCCAAGCGTGGCGATTATGGCAAAACCCCTCATTAATATGAAAACCACTTTAATACATACTAATATCTATTTACTTAAATTCCGCTTAAGCCATATTTAAGAAAGTGGTGCAAGCCGGCCTTAGTGTATTAATAGCAAATGAGGTTCGCCATTGTAGTGTACTTATAATCCGTAACTCAGTTATTCTGCCGTCGACTGCCTCATTGGTCTAGCGGTTTCACGTCTGACTACCACGCCGGAGGTCGTGGGGTTCGATTCCCACCTCACATTTGTAGGAATGGCTTCAGTCTGGGTGTATTTCCATGTTTGAGACTTTCTTGCCTGGTTGCCTTAGCACAGGGTATCCTAGTTTGGGACTAGAACAAGTGATTGTATTGTGTAGAAGTTATTATTGTTATTATCTCTCTCTCTCTCTCTCTCTCTCTCTCTCTCTCTCTCTCTCTCTCTCTCTCTCTCTCTCTCTTTCTCTTTCTCTCCTCTGATGGAATATCTGTGTCCAATAATGAGGCGTCTATTCTTACGCTAATCGGTAAATGTTATCGAGCGACTCTGAATAGACCACCCGTTTTTCCCAGAACACAATGAGGACAAGATTATAATCCGCGTAATAACACCTAACAATTGCTAAGTTCAACTGTTCACAGAACGAAAGTGTTGCGCCATCTCTCGTCACAAGAATTTAAATAGTAATTAATAATATAACGTTACGTCTGTCTGTCCGTTCTGTTTGTTTAACAGTCTAATTCATCAGACTGAAATTGAGGTTCGAGCATTCATTCTTTGTGTGAAATGAAACAAGTTTGATGCGTGCAAAAGAGAAGGCTAAGTAAGAGGCCCTTAATACAGACTTTTCAATATAAACAGACGGCGGTGTATAAATCACGGCGTAGATTTTACTTCTTTATCGAAATAAAGAAGAAAAATTACAACCTACTTCATCACCAAGAAATAGACTAATAAAAATTCGACTCCACTGAAACACTCATATGACGGATTAAAAGTCGGTTTATTAGAGGATTTCCTCTCATAAACCGGCTTTAACTCCGAGTGTTTTAGTGGAATCGACTTTATATAAATAAAAGTATAAACCTTTAGCTCCAGCTAGTCCAGCGAAGGTAAAACAGACAGATAATTATTTATTTCACATCAGTATTAAAAAGTACACAGACTTCGGTAATTTGTACAGTTGATGGCACATCAACCTTGTCCATGAAAGTTCAGTAAAGCTTCCTGCGAGAATTGAACCTCGAACTAGTGCTCAAACGCCATGCCAAAGAGGCAATAAAATTAATAATTGTCATGTTTGGCTCCTAGGACAATTATAGGACGCCCATGACAATTATAGAGTAAAAAATCTATGTAATTGTCATAGCTCATAGAGTTCTTTTGCGGTCTTTTGGAGTTCTTCTAGTCTGCGTGCATGCAACGACTTATAAATACTGATGAAGACCAAGAGACCTGCCAGGATCGTGGCAAATGGCTAACCCTGGCCTCTGTTTACCCCTCCGGAACACAGGCGTGATTTTATGTTATTTTGTGTCATTATACAAGGTTTTTTTTTCACTGGTGGCGCTAGTTAGCTCCGGGTAGACTTTTGAGACAGATTTGCACTTGACCTCTGTCTTATATGATTATAAGCGACGGCGTCTGAGATGTTACGTACTTGCCTGTAAGATGGCCATCGTGTGAACTCAGATATTATCTTTCTTAAAGAGAGTACACGACACGCGAGTCTAAGCAGAAGGCGAAAGCGAGGAAAAAAAGAAAAAAACAAAAAGTATGAAGGAAGGCGAAACTAGCCTACCTGCAAGAAATCGAATAAATATTCCTGCCCGCCTGATCAGGTTTAAAATATAACATCAGAGGCCTAATTAAACGCATCAAGCGAAGACCCAGGTTCGATTCCCAGTGCGGGCATGTACGTGTGACTTTGTTTTTTAAGTTATGTACACTTGTGAAGTTATAGTAGCAATACCACTCGCTAACGGTGAAGGAAAACATCTTGAGGAAACTTGAGTGTCTGACCTATGTGATAGATCCTCAGCGCCTGAAATCGCCAATCCGCGGTGGGCACTCGTGGTGATTAAGCCCATACTCTCTCCCTGAGAGAAGGCCTGTTCCCTACAGTGGGACGTGTATAGGCTGCTTATGTATGTATAACGTTCACCATTTTGGTTGTTTCCTAATAGCATAGGGCCGACCCTCGCGTGGTCATTTGAATTTTCATTTGTATGTGTTTCCCTTAAATCAGAAACAAATTGTTTTTATCCAAAGTAACACCGAAACTGCGACTAGAAGTTAAACTAGGGGTCCTTTTTAAAATCTAGATCATTTTAGAGAAAAGCCTTAGCCTCACGTACATGCGCGCGAAACATAATGCTCTTTGTCTTCTCAGTCGGGTAGAAAAATTTAATGTCGAGACTCAAAACGCAATTAAAAGTGCGAGCTTTGCTTTCACTCTCGTTAACCCGTGAGACGGCCCTGTTTGGTGTAAAACTTGGAACGTAATGTTGCATAACAAGTGACTAATGAAGAGAGAATTTGCTTGAGTGCACTGAAGGAGAGTTCTCGCTTCCATCAACGCCGGCTCAGCTAATGAGAGACTTTCAAACAGTTAAAAAATAGTACCGATTATCACCGTAGGTGTCTGAACGTGCTTTAAACAAATAAATATTAATGTAATATAAATAGAATTAATTAAACTATTCAAATTCGTGGAATGCAATTGAAATAATGGAAGGAATCTAAGATATTAGGCACAAGGTACAAAGGGCACAGGGTATCCTAAATTGTGACTAGAACAAGTGGTCGTATGGTGCGGAAGTTACGCAAAATTTATCTAACAAAAATAAGGGGTGCTCCTCGTGAATATAAAAAACTTTACCCTCTTCTTTCTGGTCGTGTACTCATGACTGAGGGGTGTGACTATGGGGCAGCTTCCGCCACCAACGCTCTCCATTTGGACCGATTGTGCGCCAGATCTACATAAGCAGCCTATATACGTCCCACTGCAGGGCACAGGCCTTCTCTTAGATTGAAAGTATGGGCTTAATCACCACGCGTGCCCACCGCGGATTGGCGATTCCAAGCGTTGTGGTATGTGAATAGCTTAGAAACTCAGGTTTCCTCACGATGTTTTCCTTCACAGTTAGCGACTGGTATGGCTACTATAACTTCACAAATGTACATAACTTAGAAAACAAAGTCATAGGTACATGCTCGCACTGGCAATCGAACCTGGGTCTCTCGCTTCCGAGTCCAGATGTACATCTGGTGCTTGTAAAAAAACTTTTTACGTGAAGGCTTATAATCTTGTTTTATAGTACTCCATAATGTACGGGCCAACCCATTTTACTTCCACCGAATTTACTCAGTAGGTACCACGCGTTGACGAAGTGAAAGATGTGTGTCAGGATCATGGCGAGTGGTAAAACCTGGTCTCTACATACTGCGATCGCCAACCCGCCTGCCAAGCGTGGCGATTATGGCAAAACCCTTCGTGGTTAGAAAAACCATGAAGGAGGCCTGTGTCCTGCAGTGGGCGTCAAGTGGCTGTTGATGATAACTCTGTTAATTAAGGACTTGGAAACATTAAGATTGGATAGGTTTCTTTGTCCATTTTTTTCTCCAAAATTATCTAGATTTTGAAATGGACAGTAAGTTTAACTGTAACGTTCATTAAGTCGCAGCTTTTGCTTGTGCCACTTTGAATAAAATAAATTGAATTTGGATTTGTATGTTTGTTTTTATAACATCACCTACCGATCATTATACACGCTTTTTTCTGGGTGGTTTGAAAGCCGCTGTTATGTAATTAGTAATTAAAAATAGTTTATATTTAGACTATTACTTTTAAGTAAGGACGTAAATTAAAAAAAAATCGTTAAGAAACCTTGCTTCGAGTTGAGAAATCTTGTTCAAAAAAAATGCGCGAACAATTAGTATCGCCTCTTCGTCCGTCTAACAGAACAATGAGCCGCGGACCCGCGGCACGCACGCACCGCTCTGGATGGCTACTAATGGTTCTAACAGATTCGAGTTTGTGTCGAGATACTTTTGAAAAGGGCGTTTTAAAAAAAATTGCATATTCGATAGCCATTGTCAAGCACGTTCATTTTGCTATGTCTTTCAAAGTACCCAAAATTAATGCAGTACAAAGCTATTGCAAATGTTTAATACTAATTGAAACACATTACAATGTTGTCTTATGCTTGATAGCCGCAGCTCAGTTTTCTAGGCTATCAGAGCCTGAGAAAGTAACTTTTTTCCTGTTGAAAATGTCTAAAAATTTTTTCTCTCGACGAGACGATTAACATAATGACGTGCATTATTCAATTTTATCGCCTCACCTGACAGAGTCGTATAAATTGTCAACTTCCGTAAGAAACTCGCGCGTAATACTTTAATGAACGATAGGAATACGATTTGAAAACATGTGTACCCATTTACTACAGATGAAAATTTCTAAAATACATATTTATTTAATTTTATTTTGTTTATTAGGCATGCAAAACAGGTAACAATCTTAAAATAACAATATTGTGGTATATTCTAGTTTTAAGCTAGATTGACACCCAAAGTATACATGCACATTATAATACATAGAAAAACGAATTAAGGTTATCCTCATATTTAGGAGTAATGAGAAGCGCGTTATATAAAACTAAAGAGGACGTTACCGCGGGGACCCTATTACTAAGACTTCACTGTCCATCTGTCTGTCTGTCAGTCTGTCTCGATATTAATAACAGATATCCACAGAATATTTAGTTCAATTAGTGGAATAACCCCTACATTCGCTTCAAAAATAAATAAATAAAATAAACATTTAAGAGGAACGGGGGAGGGGGATTGGCCGCATCTGTGATGACGTCACTGTTCAGTATCTATCAGCATCTGTCAAGTTTAGAATCCCCAAATGTCTCAAATTTTTCAAGGAACCTATATTACGAGTAGTACACCTGTTTGCTTTTACGCGTCCTAATATTTAAAAGTTCCCGCTCTGGGTTCACACACTAGATGGCATTACAGTCAATTTTAGTACCCCTCTTTTTTCTATGGAGTTACCATTCTTCCTAGTAGTGTTGTTCTGTGGAGTTGGCGTTTGTTTCCCTACTGACCATTGATGTCACTGATTCCTGTGCGACGCCATATAGCGTTCCAAGATAGCGTTTTGGCGCCTTATTTTAAAAGTGAATTTTTATTTGCTTTTTTTTGAAGAATTTCAAACTACCACTTTCTGAGCACTCAATCAACACCAACAAAAAATCTGATGGTTGTAGAAACCTGTGAAATAGCTTATTCCATAAGCACAATTTTCACAAAGCACGAAAAAAATATGGCACGTGTTGTACAATTCCATTAAAAACCATTTGGGATCATACTCCAACGAAACTGCGAGGAAGTACAAATTTAGAAGAGGTTGCATAAGTTAGACTGACATTCCAAGCACTGATTTGCCTACTGTAAATACCACGTAACTTTAAATTTAGGCGTTTTGTTAACGAAAACATTATTGTTATTAAAATTCTTCATTGTACCGGGAAAAGAATGTACAATTGGCGAGCTTCATGCTAAATAGTATTTTATTCTAGTCAACCAGGTGACGTGGAAAGTGTGAGGGTAGGGCCAAACGGTGTAATGATATATCATATTTTTACCTACCTGTGTAAAAATACATCAGCTTTAAACTACAAATTTTACGAGAAAAATAGTAGGTGCCAAGCATACAATTAAATGTAGAGTGCAATCGAACCTATACCTTATGTGCAATAAACAAGTGAGCAATGAAATAACAATAATTAAAATAAAGAAACTGTTGGTGTATGCACAGTTGACAGCACATCAACCTTTACATTTCACTTTCAAAACAGCCCGTAACGTAACTGAATAAAGTACATGCATATAAAGTTTATGTTTTGTCAACCTATACTTTTACATACTTCTCATACCACCACACAACTTCTCGACACAAAACCTATAAGTACCCATCACTATGACAAAGCAAAATGTGACCAGCTACCGTGCAATAGAAATCACAATTAATACTGGCCAAATATAAATGACATTTCAAAAGGCAGTGAAGAAAAAAACACTTAAATCTATTACTAGCAAAGCTATTAGCAGTAAATAATCATATTTCACTCGACCGTATTGATAGCTTTCATTATAATTTCGCCTAGAGACACCAATCAATACCAGCTGACACTCGGTTATAAGATACCTACAGAAGACAGAAGTTTGTGCGATCAAATACGCGCAAGTGGCTCATTGTTTTCAGCCATTCGACACAGGCCTCCTCCGTGGTTTTTATAACCATGAAGGGTTTTGCCATAATTGCCACGCTTGGCAGGCGGGTTGGCGATCGCAGTAAGCAGTTGGAATCTCAGGAAGACGCCGCTGCCCGTCTCCTGGTAATGTATTTCCTTAGTCGCCTTCTACGACATCCACGGAAGGAAATGGAGTGACGCTATTCTTAATCCGGCGCCACACGGAACACTCTATAATCCCGTTGTAAATAGTTTGTGGTAGAGGCTTCAAGTTTATGAAGTTTTGAGAGAATCATGATAGTTACATGGTAAGAATATATTAAGAATAGAGACCTTCTATGACTTTTATACTAAACCAAGCGAGTCAATAAAGTACTAACGTCGTACCTACGACAATTAAACAACTTGTCGAATGGACAATTGCAGTTTCTGAAAGATAATTGCTCCACGGACTGACCCCTCCTATTGTTCTCGTGAAATTAATTTGACAATTGCAGCTTGTACAAACACACAATGTTCTGACTCGATCGAAATTACTTCTGTATTGCATAAAGGCAGTTGCAATATTAGACGTATAAGACTAAGGCACTAATTAAGAATTGCAGAAATTACTTAGGTTGCTACGCCTAACCGGTAAGTAGGTAACCTAGGAAAAGTATGAAAGAAGAAGTAGTGACTAGAATTTAGACAGCAATGTTGCCTTGATTTGGACATTGAGAGGATGAAACAAGAAAGATTGACGAAAGAAATATTTCGAACGAATGTGGGTGAAAAGGCAGCGGGCCTTTGAAACATTTCGTGATTGAAATAAAATCAATGGAATCTAGGTTTACGAGTAGGTATAGGTTTTGACTACCATGAAAAATATGTGACATAAACGGCCGTATCTTTTGATTGCGTTGACTAAGAAGCCATACTTTCCTGTCACAACAAAACCGTGTTGCGTTTTGTATAACACGGTTGATGACCTCTGTCCACTTATAACAAGACTGACATTTCGTATCAGTTGGCCTCATATCCGCACGCCTATTCGGGAACATTGTTTCTGTGCCCTTTTCTACGACAAAGCGGTGGTTTTCGCAATACAACGGTTGTATAAACTTTGTAATATTGAAGGATAGGGTCTGAATTCGCCTTTTGCAATCGTTTCTAACCAGCCAGCGTGGTTGCGTTAGAAAGAAAACATTATCTTCGAGTAAGCCTACTTAAATTTTTCTTTAACACTGGCCACTACAAGATTTTAAATACTTTTAATAATCTCACGCATTATTTTCGAAAATCAAACGTAAAGTAAAACAAAAGAAGCCACCCGCGCGATTCAATTGTTTTTTAGGTTGATGCCCTTTGAAGACAATAGAGAAAGAATTCGCATATTTACGCACTCTCCAAGGATAAGCCTGGGTGAAGGGCTCATCTTGGCCAAACCTAACCTGTTTTTGCGTCCCCAACGACCTATTTTGAACCCTATCACCTTTATATAAGGATTTTGCGATAGCGTTAGTAGTTGATGAAAGGCACGCCAGCGCAAATGCCGGTCTGATATTTGAAATGTCAGAATCGTGATTTTTGCTACGAAATATGGCGCAACTCTGCCGCTTGGTGAATAATTTGTACTGCAAACTATTGCATTGCTATGTGATACCGTAGTCAGACATATGGCAGACATATTTGCTCTTTTAACTGGAGGAACAAACCCAGTTATCAAAATTCCTTCGCGCATACCGACTTATAGAGGAGTATCATGCATGATCTTAAGATACCGATCGAAATATGATGAGAGGACCCATTTATCATTATACTGATAATCAGTGGACCGACTGTTGGTAACCCTGTCAAAAAGAGTTAGGTTGTACATGAAACCCATTTGAAGGTTTTTTCAAAATAATGGAAACAGTGGCTGAAACATAAATATTGATTTTCCGCATTGAAAAAATATTAAAAATATGTCTGTAATAAAATAAACCCCTGATTATAAAAATACATCTGACTACAAATACAATTTAAGAAAAAGAAGAAGAAAGACATTTATTATACCAACAAGATACATCACAGAAACAAAATAAGCAGATAAGTAACATAATATGCCCAACAACAGAAAGAAAACTAAATACACAACATACAAAACGAATAAATAAAACAGGACCATAGATGTAGCCTGTAGTAGTAGCCATTCTATAAATAATAGAATTGACACTAAATGCTGCGTAAATTCCTTAATTTCGATGAAAAAAGCCTATTATTAAGACACGATTGAAGTGAAAGTAAAATTTTGAACAAGTTACAAGTGAAGTATTGTCACTAAATACGGTATTTGACACGATCAACAATAAATTATCTCATGTGCTCGATTAAAACAAAAATTACAAAATATCTCGGAAAATTTGTCTCTTTTAGTCAATTACTAGTTGTTACAATTTTTAAATAGATTAAACATAAAAAGAGTGCTCCGAAATGTGACTTCATAAGCAAGTATTTTCATACAAAATTCCGTTATAAAAGTAACTCATTTGATATTTTGTCAAATACCCAATTATCTGTTCTAAATTATTTTGTCTAAATGTCTCCACTAAATCGTGATCCGCCTTTCGTAAGCCTTTCAAAATCTGTTCGAACAATGAAAAGCCTTTACATATAATCACTTCCTTAACAGTCTAGAATCTAGTTACTCTGCTACATTGGAGTGAAAGTTGATCCTGACCATTATACTTAGAGCTCTATAAAACCAACTATGTAGTGTAAAACTATAGATTATCAAATTAATAAAATAGTCTCTTTTAATTGTTTTTATGAGATTTTTGCAAAACTTTGTCTTAACGTTTTAAAGAGCATTCAGTTGTCATAAAACTAAAATTCAAGGCAATTCTTCTTAGGCATAGCTATGTCTTACACACAGGTCAAGAACCACTGGTGTATTGGGCACGGTAATTTTATCGCACAGAGTGCTAGTAATAGTTACTGCGCTAGATTTATTTCGAATTGAAACTGTTGTAATACAGAACTTAACACTTTGTGTTAAAGTCAATATTACAAGAAGCTAGGCAATTACTATTTGTTTTGTGAGAACTCGTTAAAAGGAATGGCCTAGCAGTGAAAAATTTGACACTATATAGTAAGTTTCCTCCATTAAAAACAGTCTAAATAAACATAAAACAAAGACAAGCTGAACTTAGTACCTCTATATTAGTAACTCTCTTAACGTTTCTGAAATGTCTATGTGAAAATGAAATACATTTTTACATAGACATGGCAAGCAACGAACGCATAATTTCTTCCATGGCGAGAATTTTCCAAGTTTTCCTCTACAAACGTCATAAAAAGTACAAAAATACTTACATTTCATAACTTACAATAAGTAATAACCACATTTTACTTTAACGAGTTTTCCACCGTTTTTACGACCAAAATCGATTAACCGCAAGTGGATCGTGAAAAGACACAATTGAATAATAACTTAGAATGACAGTGGAAGTTAATAAAAGGCAGCAACTGAATTGGGCGTATTTATGGCACGAAAAGTAAACCAAGATACTTTTTGGTTTGACTTACAATTTAATGCCATTCTCGTCAATCAACAAAGTAAATGCGGTTTGTTACGAACTTACAGCGAAATGCAGCTAGCCGTTTGACCAAACTGCGAGAGCATTGTTATATTCAAGGTTAGGACTTCGAAGAATATTCTAAAGGTTGATCTTCTGTTGCAATCTAATTAATCTTTTACATCATTTGGTCTACAGAGCCGGTGAGCATTTTCTGAGGCGTGGTCTCTAAGTGTGACCCTTTAACCCCATCGGAGGTCGGCTCTTCGGCAGATGTTACTTTATACCAGCCCGTTGCAGATGTCACCGTAATTTTTCGTGGTCAAAGATTATCCCATCATATGCCAGATGCTTTATACTGCGTTGAATCGAAGCTATTCGTTATACAGGGTGTAATAAAATCTCCATATACTTACATCTGAAAATCGGGGGTCGGGGTAGTACTCCTCAGTACAAACAACGTTTATCATGGGGGAAATTTTGAACTCGCAAAAAATCAGTTCGTCGAAAAAAGCCGGCTAAGCTGAGAGTCAATATGAGCCAGTACTCGTCCACCGTTGGACATAGGCCTACGTCAAGGCACACCACTACCTTTCTTATCTAGCCGCTGCCAGCAATCTGCCTCTGATCGTCTGCTTAGCGAGCTGGTTGGCGTCTTATGCTGCGTTTATCAGTTCGTAGTCTCTACTCGAGAACCCTCGCACCCCATCGACCATCAGTTCTTTAGTATATACGACCAGCCCACTGCCACTTCAGCTTGCTAGTAGTCACCTTAGTTCTTTGGCGATTTGTCTCATTTCTGAACAATTTTATAGCATCTGGTGCTGATGGTGGCAACATGCTGCTTAGACGACATAGTGAGCTACCCTGTTGAATCTATTTCATCAATATAGTGTATATCAGGTTCTCTGGTCTATGGAAAGGAATTTGCTACGGTCACGCTTGGCCTCGATTCACGGAAGAAAGGTGACAAGGTCTAATTCTTTTGTTTTGTTGAAATGTTGATCACTATTTGGACAATTCTGATCGGCTTTGGCTACATACTTTTTCTAAAGTGCAATGAGATTGGATTAGGGATTTCAAATATCATACTTATAGTTTTCAGAAATAAATTCAATTGAATTTAGGAAATCAACAAACAACTCTACATTATGATAAGACCTTGCAACTGCACCAGAATTTGGTAATTAAATGACATACTTACACATTACACCAATACTGCTTTAAAATACATTCACGGACCTCATTTGACAAACTATGAAGTCATGCATCAAGTTTTCACGTTTGCTAAAATAACTTCAAAGTACTAACAATATGTTTAGCACTATGATGCAAATTATTCAACCACGTCAATGCCGACTCAATATATTTTCACCTTAAAAATGTTATTACGGTCATAAATTGCCGTTATACTTTAGCCAGTCTCTAACAGGATAAAATACTAAGCTGGTCGTAAAGGCAACTTTTTGGGTAATGTCTGCACTTATACAAAATATTAATCTAATACGTAACTAGTGCAATCGTTTAAATCTCGGTGTTACTTAGGCAGCGAAATAAATAGAAGTCGCGGTGTGCATAAGATGCGCCTGTTTCAGAGAAAATGCTTATGCCTTTGAAGTAAAATATTTGTAGGCTGTTTATGCTTTAATATTAGCAACCAACTAAGATGGTCAGTGTAGAGTTTCTTCGCTGCTTTTCATTTAACTTTGCATGTATCTTTCAAATTTGGTCAGTCAACAAAAAGAATGTAAGTTACGTACAAAGTTTCTGAATTTCATTAATTGTCGCCTTGTCTAGCATTTTGCTGAGCTGCAGCCTTTTTCTGTTGCAGCACTTGTGTTCGGCATGATTGTATTAGGTACTATTATTTTTGTGTTCTATTATCTCGCCATAGATTGGTTTTATCTTTGTGTTATGACCATTTGCGTTACAATGGAAATAAATTTTTTTCACTTTCACTTTCACTGAATTTTACCCTTGTCTAAAGTACTAATAGTAGTTATCATTTTTGACGTAAAATGTAGACAAAATATGTTTATTGGTGTACTGGTAATCCAGTAAGATAGTTGGCTAAATGAAAATGTTATAAAAAATTGATACCATTATCAGTGTAGCGTTGCTACGTAACGTTGAACCCGATACCCGATTACCATATTTCTATTCTTATGCTCCGGAATAACTCGTTACGCAAAAAAGCGATCGAAAAAGCCATTATTGCGAACTGAAACCATTCAAACTGTACAGTCAATAATAAATCATGTCAAAGAAAATTGTGTTTACTTTTTGATGTCTTAAAAAACGGATCTCATGACTCAGAAAGAAGTCGAGTAACAGTACGTTACGCTTTGAAGGTTTTTGCCGAATACTGTTGATTTAGCGGACTACCTCGATACTTTTTTTCTTGCGACAGGAATTAGCATGCCGAGTAAAAGGTAATTTGTGTCCTGAGTCACAAAATATAGAGGCACCGTAAGTCGGTTTCACGGGATTGGAATCGAATTTTCAATTTCTTATGACAGATTCAAGTCTATTCAAATAAACTACAGAGTCTTTCGCTGCAGTTTTTTTTAATCGACTTGAATCAAATTTTCAATTTCTTTGGACAGAGTCGTGTTGATTGAGATAAACTACAGAGAAAGAGGACTACAAGATTTTTCAAGAAACTCAATAAAAGTTGCAATGACTAATGAATCATTGCAAGTGGCAGACACTGGTCTCTGCCTATTCCTCCGGTATACAGGCGTGAGTTTATGTTATAATTTGTGATTTTCAATAAAAGTCTTGGGTTTTCAAAATTTCTTTAATAGTAACCTACCCATCTGTGTGCACCGTAAGATAAATAACACTTGAACAAGTTTAAAATAAAATCATAAAATCAATTATGTTCTAGTGAATGCAATACTCATATAAATGTGCGATTCATTGCATGATTGCTACTCTGTGTAATTTAGCGATTTTTTGTGTATTACACCATCAATTACGTGAATCACTGATAGAGGGGATTATACACACCACGACCTGTCAGTAGACGATAGAACAATACAAATCAGCATGCCAAGATTACGTCGATTTTGTACAAATGATGTCTGAAAATGACGGTAAGAGCCAAATTTCTACTTTATGTCGACAGCTAATCAACGTTTCCGTTGATAAAATCCAAGACCAGAAAGTTAGTTACCCATACGTAAATAGTCATATAGAATTACAATATTATCCTGTATGCTATCATATTTTCTTCCCCTAATTCTTAAGTCACGAGACAAAATATTCGTGTACAAATATATCCTTGGCCAGACTTTTTACGGGCATTTGGGTTCTTTATGCATGTCATGCTACTAACGTATTTGGAAATGGATCGAAAGTTGTCGGATAATTGAATAACGGACAAACTTTTATAGAAGTCAGAAGGTCAGGATTAAAAATCGTGTTGTAAGTAACAAGGTCGTGTAAAAGTTTAACATGCGAGCAATTCTTACACAAAGCTCTGCTCATAAATCGTATCTAAGCACTATCACTGACTTTTTGCACATATTTAGGTATTTTGCAAGTATTTAGCTTAGGATCAGGAAGATGTTGATGTTAGGGTGAAATGAAATTCATTATCTGCGAAAAAAAACTGTTTGTGGAGCTGAATAGCTACTTAAATAAACACTTTTTTTTCGTGAATTTCAACGAATTGCACAACAAAATATTTCGCACACTACCGCTTTAAATCGCCAATCCACAGTAGACGTCGTGATCCGGGTAGTCAAAAATAGGAGTTAAGATAAGAAGTGCGCTATAATTCGCCAACAAACTGCCACGCAGTTTGGCGAATGATTTTATTTCGAAATTTCAAAATTTCAAAATTTTGCCCGTATTCTCTAACTCGCTCCGAGAGTAGGACTGTGCTTTGCAGTGGGTACAAATAAATAACTTCCACACAACATAATCACTTGTCCTGGTCCCAAACTAGGATACCCTGTGTTATGGTAATCAGGCAAGGAAGTCTCAAACATGGTAATACACCCAGACCGAGGCCATTTGTACAAATATACGGTGGTCCCTAGTGGGAATTGAACCCACGACCTCTGGCGTGGTAATCACACGTGATACCACTAGACCAACGAGTCAACGAGGCAGTATAACGGCCTATACAGAGCAAACATTGATCAGAGTCCCAAAACCTTATCAGGCGTTGAAACTTGTGACATTCTTCACTTTAAATTATGACTGTTAGGTACATACATACATACACATACATACATAAACTCAAGCCTGTATCCCAGAGGGGTAGGCAGGACCAGGGACTGCCACTTGCCACGATCCTGAAAGATCACTTTCGCTTCCTCAACATTCCGCCGACTGTTAGGTTGAGGGAGAAAATATTTACTTGAGTGTTATTATAAGACAGTCTGAGATAACTTGTTAGAAATCTACAGGCATTCGTATAAAAGTTATAAAATATACGAGAATGAAAGCGGATTTTCTTCGTCAATATAATTATCATGTTAAATCCTTCATGCGGACTGGATATTACCTCTAGATGAATAAAGTCATAATATAATAATAATAAGGTATGTTATGAACCCAGAACAAGTCGAATGTCTGATAGTTCTGGAAACCAAAAAAACTGAAGTTGAGGATACTTTATACAAAGAATATAACATTAAAGCTGAACAGTACAAGATAATTAACACGGTGTATCAAAATCCCTTTATGGAAAAAGGATTTCGAAGTCGTCCTCAAAGTTGTTCGTATTGACGAGTTTTTGGCACGATAAAATGAAATTATGCCTTATATTATTGTTAGATAATTAGAACATGTCAATTTCACATTTCATTAAATAGCGGAGTCACTGATGAATGTTCTACACAGTGACAGTGACTTTTTCTACAATGATCTTACAGACCTTTTGCCCGTAAGAGAAGATCGAATATGAGAAGGCTAACCCGATACAAAGAAGAAGCCGTACAAGCCAATGTTTTAATCATCGTGTCAGATGTGTCGCAGACATCCACACACGATTGCAATATTAATGACCCGACAAAACAATACCCGTAGAGCGACATCGCTTTCTACGCTAATCTAAAGCTCGGCTGCGAATCAAGGGCCCACAGATTAATCATCGAGAGAGCACTTTCTCCTGGGCACAACTGGTTAAAACAAAAGACGATCAGCCGGCCGCCCCCGTACGTACCGAATACAATGAAACAGATTAAAATCAAAAAGCCTCAACTTAAACCCGCTGGTAAGCGAGATTGACATTTCAATCTGTATGATTACAGTTGAATTATTCAGTTTACATGGCGACCGAGTAAAATTTCGGAGCGCTCATTACAATTTCGGAACGTACTGCTTCACAATACGGTTTCGTTTCGTTCGCTAAGAATCACCAGAATCAATTATATGCAGTTGTGCTCTACGTGCTCACATTCCAGTCAACACTCACTTTCGTAAATGGAGGTCTATTCTAAAAACCACTAGAAAAAAACCAATCGATTAACCAAATATTGCGGCTTTAAGAATCACCGTTTTCATTAGCGATATTCGAATCCATTTTTGTCCTTTACTTGATCGAGATGAAAAGTCAACGTCCAGACAAGTTATTCACAACATTAAGCAGCCATTCATGCGAAATCGAAGCTAACTTTCTCCACCACTCTCCTTGTCACTCAACCAGCACTCCAATAGGACAGAAAGAGACATTTAACGCAGCATTTTTCCGATATAACGAGTGGTTTTTACCAACAGGTGGTTGAGACAATGCACAGGATCTATGGTTGGCTACGCTTGTCTATTCAAGGCTTCGCGTACGTACTGATACTACCGTAATGATGTATGGAAGGATATCCTACATTAGCTGCCTTGAAGATTGTCTATTAAAGTTGAGATACGTGTCTTTACTGTTTAGGAAGGAAATTAATGTCTGAGATAAGGTAATAAAGGTATGGGAAGTTAAAATGTTATTGATAAACATTGTCGATTCATGGTCAAATTTTTGACGTTGTTATGGCACTTAAGTACAGTAAAACACATCACCGGTGCAGATCACCGTGAAAGAGTATTTCCAAACTATTAAGTTTCTCATATTTTACAATGATCCGACAATCGAATATTTACTCAGACTCGTGTCTTGCTGCGAAGCACAGAAATCTCAAATCTAAATAACTACATATGAGACTGGAACAACAACCGCACCGTCGACTCCCACTCTAGGCTAAATTCTTTGAAAATCCATCTGCCAGTATGCCTATCTTAGTTTCCAAATCAAACACCACTATGCAAAGTAGCTGTGTTATAGAACTACTGCCTTTACTCTTATAGAGTAACTAATACAGAGGATGTACGCAATATCTGGTGTAAGGGTTGATAATCAAACTCAAGAAAGTCAGGCCAGTTATGGCCTACGGAGCCGAAATGTGGCCAGGAATAGTCCACCTTTTCTAACTCACTCAGCGTGCTACAATGATAATAATAACTTCCAAAGAAAATCACTTGTCCTAGACCCAAACTAGGATACCCTGTGCTATGGAAACCAGGCAGGACCATCATAAACATGGAAATACACCCAGGCTGGGACCACGTGCACGGCAAAAGTACGGCGGCCCCCGGTGAGAATCGAACCCACGACTTTCGGCTTGGTAATCAGACGTGATAGCGCTCGACAAATGAGGCAGTCAGAGGCAGGCAGGCTATGCCCGGAATCTCTTTGATGGATCACATCAGAAATGAGACAACTTACCAGAGAACTAACGTGATTAACATAGTCTTTAAGATTACTAGACTACCCATGGATTGCTTGCAAAAGCATAGATGTTATGGATAAAGACAATATACATACATACATGCATAAGCAGCCTATATACGTCCCAGTGTAGGGCACAGGCCTGAGAGTATGGGTTTAATCACCAAGCGTGCCCACCGCGGATTGGCGATTTCAAGCGTTGAAGTATGTGAATAGCTCAGACACTCAGGTTTTCTCACGACCTTTTCCTTCACCGTTAGCGAGTGGTATTGCTACTATTAACTTCACAAATGTACATAACTTAGAAAACGAAGTCATAGGTACCTGCCCGCACTGGGAATCGAATCTGGGTCTCTCGCTTCCGAGTCCAATGTTCTACCCACTGGGCTACCACAAAAAAAGACGATATTGAATCAAATTTCTTTGCAGAATATGTAGATGCATTTTATGTTTTTTTTCTGTGTGTATTCCGTTTTATGACTGCACAGACTAAGATGTTTATCTTAATAGGCTTACATAGGGGCGGAGTCCTAATACGGTGTCACCAATTAACCGGCAATCGATAACATCGACCGAAGGTCGAGTTGCGAGACGTCGCTAAACTAGCAATACTTTTAGCAAAATGTCATTGGATATGTTACTATTGAAGTCTTTGGTAATGTTATATGGCACATTGATCCCCCTGTGGCGGTGGGCACGCGTGGTGATTAAGCGTAACTCTCTCTCTCTGAGAGAAGGCCTGTGCCCTGCAGTGGGACGTATATAGGCTGCTTATGATGATGTACATTGATCCCCCCATTGTAAAATAATGAATATCATGGCATGTCATTTGTAATATTTAGTTATTTATGCGCAACGCTATATGCGTATGTGAACTAAATAATAATGTATTAATGTATGTATTGCGCCATACTAATGTATGGTGTGCAATAAAGAGTATTAACCTAATCTAATCTTAAATGTTAAAGATGAACGGAAACGGTCTTATGTATAAAACATGATTCCTCTAGAACACTCCTCAGAGGCAGCTTAAATAAGCTTTGGTTGCGTCTTTCCGTTCACCGCAGACTATATGAACGGCCTCTAAAGGGTATTTGAAGGAATAGTGCTTTTATAAATAAGACCGTTAATATCTATAGAAATCCGATCTGACTTAGGCACGAGACCACAAAGTTTAAATAATATTATGTTAGAAACCTAATTTTTGGCTCAATATGGAAGTTTGTTACAATCTGTATAAAGTAAATAGGAAAATTTTAACACATATTTTACTTCGAAATTTAGGAAATATAACACTCTAAGACTACTGTCGTTTCCTTCACAATCACATCACATTCCTTCAGGACGATAAATAGTTGCAGTTTATTTTTATGCCTCTATTATCTAAACTTAAGACTTCAAGTCTAAACTCACTAAAAAGCCTCTATTATGACGTCATCGCCATTTTATTAGCAACAAAGTTTCACCGTTAGGTCTATAACGCCTTTTCAAGCTAAATTATAGGTCCAGGCTGTGGCCAATTTTAAGGGTACTGCCATTACGAGTTTATAATGAGGATAAAACCAGGCATCATTCCAAGGATTCGAGGGGATAAGTACTATGCAAATCTTACCAAGAAACCTAATCATTTTGTCCTATATTTTATTTTATACTAATGCCCATATGGAGAGAGGTACGATTAGAAGCTTAGCTGATTTCTATGTAAATTTCCGTACCTCTTTAACTACTTACTTTTGTCTGGATGGTATAGGTGCTGGGCAAGCCTACTTCTAAAAAAAAACAATGTCCCAGACACTGTAGCGTCTGAGTGGTCCCTTCACTCACCTAGTGTGAGGGAAGGTGTCACTGGACGCTGTATATGTCATCTGATCACGTAGATGCAAAGGCATCTTTTTTTGTTTTCAAAGTTTTTTTTTTTTTTTGTTAGTTGAACGGTATCTCGGTCTGCCACTACTTGGTAAGTACTTGGTATTTGTCACTTGCTCAAAGTTTTTTTTATTAAAAATATACTGAAGAAACATATATATCTATAGTCATACCTGTATCCCGGAGGGTTAGGCAGAGACCAGAGTCTTCTTCCACTTGCCACGATCTTGAAAAACATATTTCGCTCATCTCGTGGAATGGAGTATACACATGAATTTTTTTCAATTTGAATGTTGATATTACTCCATTCCACGAAACGAGCTCCTAAAAGAAAATCGTCCATGCGCGCCCATCGGTTAATGCGTGTGACCTTCAGTGCATTAAGTAAACCTACCCTATTAAGCGGACCATCTTCGCTTATTGTTTCGCTTATCTGTAGCCGCGCGCATTGACCAATGTGATGCGAGTATTTGTTTCCCTAGGAGTTCGACTCGTGGAACGGAGTATAGAAAGCTGTATAATTTTTCTCTTCCTTGGTTTTCTATTTCGAAAGAGTCAACGCAACCAACCCCTAATCTGGGAAACGTTGATGTGTACAGCATTTACTTATGTGTACGACACAGCGTCTTTCACGTGGCTGAAACAATGATTCTTCTTATATTCTTCGACACACTCCTCGCCAGCAGCCTCGAATCTTGCTAACACATCACGTACAACGTTTTCATCACCAACAATGCAGGATCGGGCCAAATACCCTACCATTATCAACACGCATCGTCAATTCTTTTGGCTCGCATCGACTCGATTTTATGAGCGTTTCGATTTCTCGTCGCAATGATTGTGCCATCGAATCGTTTGTGATCTTGGCCGTGTATGATTTATTTTATTAGGCTTGTCTCTGATTGGAATTTGGGTCAGATGCGCATCTCATAGTTGGTAACAGTTAAGCTATATCAACGTATACGATTAAGTTCAAATAGGAGTAGTTGAGTAAGTTATCCTCAGAGTTGTATCTTGAAAATTTCTATGGACTCACATAGCGCTGAATAGCCGGAATAGAAAAAAAACCAACGTTGGACTTAGAAAACTAAGTAGATTTAAAAGGAAGAAAAAAATCTTTTTCTTGACCCACTACCAAGTGCAGACAGCAAACTATAGATTTATTTTAAATTCCTTATTCACATAAATTACGGTTGGAGATACTGAGGCTACCGACATAAAGAATCGATTAAGTGCCACAAAACTTAATCGTAATAAGTCGGTAGCGAATCTTTAGTAATTACCTGAAACCATTAGGCTGTCAAAGAAATTGCTTCGAAACAAATATGCACATGGCGAAAGGGTTTGTACCAACCGCGAGCATTTTAATTCAAACATTCGGATACCTCTGGTTTCTTATTGAAAGCTTTCTCTTGCGGCTCACCACAAGAACCAACATTCGTAGCTTTATGCCATTGTTGTGAGCTAGGTCTTCTGTATAAAGTACCATATTGTAGACCACAATAAGGTTTATCTTTAGTTGTATGTTAGATTCTCCACGCACAGGGATGATAGGAAAATTATCATAATGGGCCAACATCATATTCCTTGGGAACGAAAGAACGAGTTAGCGGCACGCAAACCCATCTTGTCGGCCCAAGAACATTGCTACTTTTAATGCGAATAACAATGTTGTTAGCTGTTCGGTTTATAGCAAAAATTTTACTTTGCTTACAAGGTAAGATTGGTCTCATATAGTAGAGAAAAAACTAAGTTCACAAAAACCGTGCATGATATAGATAAAGCGAAATAGTTGTGAGAAATCGCGTTAATGCAAACCACAGCTAAGAAGCTAAGACAGAAGTTGAATACATTTCCAAAACAGTTTGAAATATAGCAACCTAGTACCAAACACATTTTACCATGGTTTAAAAACTTTATTGAAATGAGAATAGCCTTGAAAACGTTTCAACATGTCAGTGAGTAAAGCAATTCAGTTTCAGTCAATACGTTCTCGCTTTGCATAGCGGAGCCAAACAGAGCATAACACGACAACAATGAGAACGCATCTTTATGCATACAGACAGACAGATAGACAGACTACATTAAAATAAGTAATGTCTAGTAGGTACACATTTATGCAAAGCGGAGAACAATCGCGGGAGAGATCGGAAAAAATTGGGAACAAACACATCGTTCGAATTTAAACTTGATACATTAGATGGCTGTGTTTATGTTATGTTTTCAAAGAGACACCTAATCTGTAAAATATAGCAACATTGTTTTAGTCTGCCGTAAGTTTTTCTAAACAAAAAAAAACATTTTCTTCTTGGAAAATATTGCACACGATTGGGATATAAATGTTAAAATTATATAAAAAGTAGCTGTTACCCGCGACTTCGTTCGCGCGGTAATTTTGATGTGTATTTTTCCGGGATAAAAATAGCCTATGTGCTAATCCAGACTATAGTCTATCTCTGTGCAAAATTTCATCTGGATTCAGCCGTTGTTGCGTGAAAGTGTAACAAACATCCATCCATCCATACAAACTTTCGCGTTTATAATATTAGTAAGGATAATATTATACTTAAATGATAATAGTATACTGCCATATTTATTTAGGCCGCCAAATGTTCTCTGCACCTTGTCGTGTTTTTCGGTGAAATCGGTAAAATATGTCACTTTGATCAATAAATGATCTCTCTGAGAGAAGGCCTGTGCCCTACAGTGGGACGTATATAGACTGTTTATGTAACACTCCATCACATACATTAAATAACTACATGCAGTAGGTGAGATTTGAATTTGTCCGTTGCATCAACGTTTGATCGAGCGTTTGACAGCTGTCAAAATCTATAAATCTTCGTCGGAAGAAAGTGCGTTTTGTTACTCAAATTACGCAAATATGCATCCGATGGGCGACAAATGCCTCGGAACCGGTGTGGTGACTTCTCAAAATAAATTGAGTATACGCTACGGCCAAATTACTTATTAGAAAGTTATTATGTCACGTTTTCTTTGGTGAATTTCGTTACTTAACAGTCTGCTATAATTAGTGAAAGACTTTTACACTTTTGTTTCGATCAAAGAAATATGGGGAGTAATTGGTACCGAGATTTTTGATTTGTCCTTTTGGGTCGGTTAATAATGAGATTTATTTATGAATACTCACTGGACTTACGGTCCAAAGCAGAGTTCTGGAAGCTGAATGATGATGCCCGGGAACAGAAAAAAGTCCCGTACCTTGGGAGAGGCGTATGTCCAGCAATGAAGAGACCTAAAGGCCCATAATCGATGGGGTAAAAAGGTTCTCAAGTAGAAACCACACACTGACAAAGGCAAACTCACTAGACAAACGTTCTAAAGCAGATTGGTGGCAGCGGCGGGAAATGGACGATCGAGGATAGAAAAAAAAATCACAACAAACAAACAACAACTAACATAATTCATCGCTGTCATAAAGATATCCCCTTCCACCAGCTAAACAAATATTACCTCTATTCTTACCTTCATCGCTCCATTTTACACTAAACGATATGTCAATCGATCGATTCGATTACAACCGACAGGTCATTCGAGTGACTCGAGTGCTCTTGACCACCCCGACCTTCATTACGTAACCCGTCAGGTGTTTAGCGCTAGTAGAAAGCAAACAGGTGATATACGAAGTTGGGTCCGCCCCGGGCGAAATCCGAATTTCACCAAGACCGGTCTGGTTGCAGATAGTCGACAGATTATGTCGATGAATGAACAATAGGACAAATAGGTGATAAGTGTGGCTGAGGTGAATGCGGATAAGATTTCAGTGTAGTTACAATGCTTTAATTGAGAACACCAGCTTGTTTCATCACAACTCAAGGTATCGTTAACGAACAATTCCAGATTCCGTAATGTAGGTAGCCAACACAATATAAATAATAGAAATAAACATATGGCAAAGGTTAATAAATCCTTTATGGGGCATTGTATACGTTTCTACACCAAGATCCCTGAAGATATAATAAGCTTTCCAGAAGCGCGGTTAAAAAAATGTGTAAAGCGCACTTTGTGCTGAAAGGGCTACTATAGCATTAAGGATTATTTAGATGGCAAAGATATCTGGAATTAAAGTCAGTTCAATGTATTACTACTAGGTTTTAGAATATTACAATATATAAACTCTGTTAATTAAGGAACATATTTGAAAAACTAAGTTTGGAGTTTTTTTGTCCGTTTTTTCTCCAAAATGATGAAGATTTGGATCTATAACGTTCAATTACTCACAGTTTCTGTTCTGAATTTTTGAATATTCCTTGCTCGAGTTTATGCGAAAAGAACCTCAATAAAACGTCAAAATGTGTCACATAATATTGTATGACTGACGAACACTAAACTTGTGACACCTTAAAGTAAACTGCAAGAGGAATCCTAAAAGCGGCCGAGAGTACAAAGTTGAGACCACATACATACATAGATACATACATAAACTCACGCCTTTATCCCAGAGCTGAGACCGATGACAATAATTTGGAATATCATGTTTTAAATCCGAAAAACCTTTAGTCGCTAAGTTTATCTTTGATTCCATTGTATAAACATAGGACTTTGTTCCAAGTAGGGCTAAATGGAACTCGCGACTTAAGTACATTGACTTTCTATACCGATGGTACGAAAGACTCGGGCGCAATTGATGCAATCGCTGAGCAAACGGGTTTACTTCTAGGTGTGATTTGGTGACTATTGTCTGTGCAAGGAAGATAGTTCTTTTGTTCAACTTGTCTCCGTTTGCTTAGAAAATTGACGTTTGGATGGAAATCAATTAACACCATTAATTGTTGCGTACTGAAGTTTCATTAGTGTCAAATTCAACTAGAATTGGAAGGTTGTGCCTGGGATAGTGTTTAATATAGTAGTAATCACTTGTAAATAATGACGACGTATACACTCACAGCGTTCACACACACCCCCCGATACTTTCCCGTCATGAACACACAGACACACACGCACACACACACACACACACACACACACATACACACACACACACACACACACACACACACACACACACACATACAGCTAAACAGGTCTATTCTAAACTTAATTAAATTCTTTAAACTTAAAATTATTGGAAATAATGAAAGCACATTATCGTAGGTACATTACAAAAAATTATAATTGTGACAGGTAAAAATAGTGGTAATTGTACTATTAGGGAAGGACTGACTCCTAAGATACAGGTTGCCCTAGTTTAGGAGTCAGGACATTACGTAGTATTTTAAGAAATCTGTATACCATTGTATATTGAAACTTGTACTGTATGTATTATCAAATAAATTACTTACTTACTAGGATTGCATGTACCAGACGCAGCAACGTACATCAATCTTTTTGTCGTTACGATATCATATACGCCTAAACTTGTCGTCGTTACAATATTGAGACAAATCTTAAGAGCCGCTTCTTTCGTTGAAGCTTATAATTACCAAAGAAGGCTAAAGCCCTTTGCAGTTACCTGTAAAAAAACATCGTACAAATTAAAACTCTTAGAGCAGCAGCCAATAATTTCAGTGAAAAAAATATTGCCACTCCGTTAAATTATATTGCGGAAGGCGAAGTAAACGTAAAAGATTTCGACGAGATTAAGCAGCCAAAATTCTTGACTTATTCATTACTTATTCACAAGTCATTCGTAGTTTTAAATTTAATACAAGATTACTTACGAAGGACAAGCTGAATTGACGATTTTGGATCTACTTTTAAAGTAAAGATTCTATGTCAATTAATTAATAATCATTTCTATTTCATGGTATGTTAATACATATGCAATGAAAAACCATCAATAGTTACACACAAAGTGCGCAAAGTGCAAGATAAAAAGTACCCGAAACCGGCGTCCGTGCATGCAACGACTAATAAATGTTGATGAAGCGAAAAAAGTCTGTCAGGCTCGTGGCAAGTGGCAAACCCTGGTCTCTACCAACCCCTCCGGGATTCAGGCGTGAGTTTATGTAATGTAATTACCTACTTAATAACTTATTTAGTACCGAGACGGGGTTTGGCACCCATAGTTCGAGGGACTAAATATGTCTTTAACCCGTGGTAAACACTGTGCTTTTCATTACGAATTTAAGGAAGCTAAAAATAAAAACATGAGTTAGTTAAAGAAAAACCGAGTGAAATTTATTTGCTTTAATTAATTATTAACTTTATTTTATTTCAATTTTACATCGCGCTATAATTGAGCGGCTATATAGAAAGTTGGAGCATGGTTCAACAGAAATGAAATGTGAAAATAGAACTAGTTTTTTTTTTATAATGTGGCAGATGTCGGTTGAAAACGGTTCTGCCTAGGGCTGAAAGTATTACTTTCAACCCGCTCCTCCGGCAACTTAAGACCTATTTTCCGATTATGTGTAATGAAAACACATATAACACTTTTTAATTGTGTTTAAAATGTTATAATAAAGGTTGCAATGGAAAAAAAGTCAGAACCAAAATCATCCGACTGCGTCTGGAATAACGTTGCAAAATCGACGCCGGTTTATTAATAACACAATTAAAACACTCATCTATGCCAAAATACTCAAATAGGAAAGCCTAAAAAACGGGTCGGCGGATATATTAATCCAAGAGCGTATAGTGTCTTCGAGCCGGAAGTGCGTTGAACTCTTTTGCTCTGCGGTGCGCGCGCGCCGCCATGAAAGCAATCATTGAGTAATACTTATGTGATGTACGGTAGCCGTTTTGTTGATGGACGTATGCTTCATCATACGATGACATCTACCTGGACATAGATGTTTAGGAGTAAATAATTAAATAAGTGTACATTGAAGGTATAAATTATGGCAAAAAATATGGACACTTTAAATTAGCAGCAAAGAAATTAGCAAAAAAATTGTTTTTTGAGTGGGTTTGTTTCAACTGCTGAACATTTCTGATGCCATGCCATGCCGAAGCGTCTAACCACTGACCTTTATGGCATCATTTAGGACATTGCGTCTAACTAAAAATCTGCGAAAATTGTCAGGTTATTAGCAGCCTATAGCACAAAAGTAAGGTATGGAATAACCTATTCTTAAACAGAACCTCATTTAAAGTTTCAGTTGAAACTGAAATTAATAATAAAAAAATACCCGACTTTTGCTTTTTACCGAATTTTGCTTTTTTAGTATTTCTTATTTAAGCAACAGCAGCGCCATGTAGTGACGCGAAGCAAGATTACAGATTACAGTGTGAACAAAACGCAAAATATAATAATATGGTGAATTTTGTAAAACTTTGTAAGCTAAATTTGGTCTTCCAATCGGGAAATCCGTATTTTTTTTTTTTACTTTTGTCGGTTTATTTGTTTATTATTAGTAATTTTATAAAAAACTATGACACCCGTGGAAATATGACGAATTGTTTGAGACCTTATTTGTCGAAATTTTTAGGAGTTCTGAGGGAACATAGAATTGGACATACCTAAATAAAACATACATTCTCGTACATACATACGAGTCAAACACATTATCCTCCTTTTGGGCTCCGCCAACTTATCACTTGTAAAGTTTACAGCTCCAACTTATAAAGTTGTAACCATTACCGCGTATACATTGACAAAATTGGCAACTGAAGTATGAATTTCATTTCAATTTTATGCAAATAAAATTCCACAATTATATTTCAGTTTTACCACATTTTAAAAACAGGAAAACATTATCAGCTTTTCTATACAAGTCATTAACAGAATCTGTAATCTGATGCGACATCCAATAAAATGTATGGAACAGCAATTTTTCTTTTTATCGCGGTTAAAAACTTTTCTACGTCTTCTAACGCATCTTCTAGATATTCCACGTCTTAACAAGTGGAACCACGATTGTTGGATGTTATAATAATACATATTTTCTTTCAACCTGTATATTATTATTAAAATTTTATTATTGCATTGGTTTATTGCATTGGTTTATTGCATGTGTTTACACATAGTTTTGCACACAGGCGAGCTTAATGCTACTTAGAAAACATTAACAGGTAGTGTAACTTAGAATATTTCTAGCTAGAAAAGTAGATAGATATAGATCACTTTATACGACAGTAAAGTAGGTACTATGTTATTTTATACCCTAGTAATATTCAGTTTTGTACTGTACGGCTCGGAAACTCAAATAAACCTAGTGCTTTACGAATGTTTACATGTCTAGAATGTTTCAGCAAGTAGTACAATCAACGCCAAGGGGCTGAGCCACGCTAGCTCTTATCTTATGTGATATACACGCTAGTATCGAACAAAACTGTGTACCCTCGGCTGTAGCTGAATGTACGTACTTGGCTTCGTCGGCATGTGGCCGGTGTCTTTTACCGTTGAAGCTATAAAAATTGCTTCCTTCCTGTGATGGTACAAGTATTTGTAAACGACAAGACTGCTTAATGTAGGAACTTTATAATAACATTAATAAAGCAAAAAAATAGTCACTTTTGCCTTGCTTGTTAATCAACCATCCTTAAACAAGAAATCCTAAGCTCTTTACTTTGAAGACAATTTCCGTTTATGTATATGATTCATGATTTAAAGAAAGAACTTCAAAACCATCGTTCAAGAGGCTTACGCACAGACTCGCCCAACACGAAATCTCACCAATAGGCATTTTTTGAAGATATTATATGTACGAAAAAATGCCAAATAACAAAAAGATTCTGGATGAACGGGTGCGTTTACCGAAACCCCCAGTTTAAGTGGCCCTTGTTTCCGTATCCGGCAAATAAAACCTTAAAGGCCCGCAGCACACGGAAGGAACGTAATAATGATAAAAATATGAGAAAACAAGGCAAGAACACAAGGCCAACTAAGCATTGAACCTTATGCTTTGTACAATCAACTACGCCTGATAAAAACTATTTTCATTCAAATCTCGCTTCTATAAGCAGCCTGTATACGTCCCATAACAGCGTACAATTCTATCAAAGAAAGAAAATCGGTTTAATGTAGCTACGTAAGTACGCGTCCCAACCGCGAATTGGCGATTCAAAGCGGTGAGGTATGTGAACACCTCAGGCACTCAAATCTCCTCACGATTTTTTTCTTCGCATTTTTCAGCTTCCGTTAATACACGGATACTTCCATGTATTTCTAGAACAACGACGAGACCGATGAGGCAATGCTCTTTGGACATTACCTGCGGCTTGTTAGAGTCAAATTAATTTGTACTGGTAAGACTTCTAATTATATGACCTTTACTAATGCTGGTACCTAAGAACAGGTAGGTAACAAACACTTTTAATAGTTCTGAATAATTTCTTTACTACTTAATTACCGCAATTAAGATCACATAAAGCTAACGAGAACTAAAAGAATTAAACTGTACCTACCTACCTCGTTCAGTTTGTAAATAAAACATCTGCTTTGATGCATGATTTAATTAATTAATTTGACTTCGATGTACTCAAAAGAAATCCTTTCGCAACGGACTATAAAATTCGCGACACAACTAATCGGAAAAGTCCCCAATTAATTAAGTAAACAGTGGAATAATAAAAACGTTGCTGTGACAAGGTTAGAGGTCTATAAAACCTACTCGATTGCAGGCAACCCTTGCGAAATGAGTGTCTGTTAAAATAATTATTCAATTAATATCCGAGCCTGGTAAGGTCGTATGGAAAATTTCTCAGCTCCATTCTAAGTCTGAGATGGGAGGTCGTCTTGTTCATTTTCAGTCGTTGAATTATTCATGGATGGTTTCGCAAAAACTGGTGACAAGCTGTTGCGGTGATCCTTTGTGACGCGTTGTAATATACCTACATGGTGTAACAAAATCCACATAATACATCCGAAATTGTCAATACGAACCACTTTTACCGCGGGGAAAACTACAAATTCCCAAATAAATCCTTGTTAAATATACCACCTGCGGCATCCCAATGTATAGAATAACTGGTATTTTTTAGTCAATCTCCAAAAAAATTCTAAGAAGTTTAACCACTCGGACACACAAAATTTGTAAGTTTTACAACAACTTTACTTATATTCTTTTCGTGGCACTAACCCGTGCAGAGGACAATTTTAAAAACCTATTAATAGGCTAAAAATTCCACCCATGCCGGGACCTGAACAACTTTACTACTTGGGCACTTGCCCAACTCAAAAATACTTATTTTTGAACAGAAATATTTGGGTCATACTGAAGGAGGACCGACGGGCCACTAACTTCCCTCCGTCTCCTTAGTACCATCAGCTAGTACAATTGATGGTACTATTGATACCAACATGTGTCGCTAGTAGCATTAATACTGCACTGGTCGGTACTGGCCACTTGAAATGAAGCTGATATCTACTTACTTTTTTCAGGTTAAATTCAACAAGATCGAAACCGTGTGCTAATCAAATTCAAAGAATGTCTAATATCGGATAATCTAGGAATCATGTTAGAGCTACATGAAAACTTAGTGAAGTATTAAGTAATTTTACGGTTAAACAGTACAACATTACATGCATGTTTACAGCAAACGAGTTTCCGTAACTAATGGTAGAGTCCATCGCAAATCGACATTGTCTATAATGTATGTAGGAAAACCGGTAACGTAACTTACCCAAAATACGAGCCAAGCACTACAAACCGCAGCCAATCTGTAATCAAGAAAAAACACAACATTAGCAATTATCGAGTGTCAAAAGTAATTATAGAAAATATAGGTAGGTACTATTTCGAGTTTTCTATTTATTTCTCTGATGGTTTCTCGAAAAACTGATCAAAAGTTATGTTCTAACTTTATTGTCACTTGACGAATGTTTATATCAGAATGCAAGAATTAAAACAGTGCCTCTGATTACCCCTTCAGGGATTGTGTCCATAAGGGTATTATGTGGGTGTTAAGTTGCATGATCTCTCATCACAACTATAAGTAGCTGCAATTAAATATAGCATCTCGAAATAACATTATTATTATAACTTCGATCGAAAGTGAAAACAACGAAAGTAAAAGGTGATTCGGGCGGCCATTTTGCCAAAAAGTTCACTTGTGCTCGTGAGAACTCGTTGGTGGCATGCTTTGTTGAAAGATTATGCGTTCGATTTTTAAAAACTTTATTTTAAAATTACGCATTATTTTTTTCTTTTTATTATTAACATCGTGAACTTTGCTGTACTTTTAATGGCCAGTCATTTTTACGATTTCAACCTTTGACCATCAATAAACAAGCCTGTTATGTAGTATCTACTCGTAAAATATATTTGGAGTGTTTGGTGTGCCTTTGTGTAGATGAGAGCTAGTACAAAATTTTGACTGCACACACAATTACCTACCTAGCGTGTAAATACTATTTTAACTCATTTATAGTACACGATAACATCATTGTGTATGTTAAATATTTTTAAGGTAAACATTCTCAGATAGATAGATAGAGAACACTTTATTACACAACCAGGTTATTTGATAAACAAAACGCATATTTTCCTGTTTCCGCTTCATGTAATGGTTTCTTTTAATTACGTAGGTAGCAATTTCAGAGCATTTATGCGACCATTCTAAAGCATGAAAGAGCATCTTTGGAATGGAACATAATTGGTGCCAGAGCAAGTGTTTCTATGACATTCTGCACTCTATCATTACGGTTTACATACTTTATTTTTACCGCATTTTTGTTTAATAGGCCCTAGGCCAAGGTAAACTTAATAATTAAGTGTACCATTAAGGGACAATTTTATTCTCTGATGTTGCCTGCCGAAAACATAATTTTCGTCTTGCAGAATACACGGCAGTCCTAAAGTTATAGTAGAGATGAGATAAAGTGATGAGAAATTATTATTTTTTCATTTTCTGGGTCGTAAGTGTTTTATTTTGGAAATGTGTAATTCATGTACCTACTAAAAATAAAATTATAAAAATTACTTTATTCTTTATTGCACACATAAAATCACATGAATAAAACAAAACATTTACAGAAAAATTCAAAAGTAATTAAAAAAATAATTGTAAGCAATCAATTGCCCGTTGAGCTGGTTACATACCAAAGGGATAAGGCACTTATATAGTAATAAAACAGTAAAAACCAGATTTAAGATAAACTGTTCTACTCATATTGTAACGATGATGCGTATACGCATAATTTTTGCGCAGATCCCCTAAGGCTTTAAGGCAATGAACTCATTTGCCATTTGCTCTGACGCCATTTTTGTTTCTTCTTTTTCAAGTGTTTTTCCAAGTTTACTCGGTTTTTTTTTCTCCTCTGTTAAAATGAAAAGAGTTGGCGTATACTTAAGTTTCATAAAACTCCCCTATAATTCCAAAGTAGTTCCTATAACATGTAAGACAAAAATCAATAAAGAAAGCCTAACAATGGCATGTAATAGCCTCTAAAACAGTTCTTATAATCGCACAAAAAAATTGTTACGTGTTATAGATAACAGTTTGAAAGTAGATTGACAGATAATACGTACATAACTAATAAATGATGAATGTGTTCTATGGACCAGTTGCTTAGCAACCGTTGTGAGGGGCCAGACAAATGATGATGATTGGTTTCGAGAGCCAAATGGACCAGTTAAAAGTTGTGCAAAACGTAATAGACATATATGTAAATTTCTACGAGAGTACTAATGTCCGGATCTTTTTACGTCATTGAGTAGGTATTCAGCAGCTTAAAGTAAATAAATTAATACACACACAACACAATCACTTATCTTGTCTTTGTCCCGAAATAGAAACCCTTTGCTATGGAAACCAGGCGAGGACATCACAGACATAAAAGAACACCCAGACTGAGGCAATTTACACTAATCAAATTCATAAAAAAAAATCTTAACTTGTGCTGAAATTTGGCAAGAAGTAAAATGTTACTTCTTGCCAAATTTCATGATTTTAGGTCAACGCAATCACCTTCCACGTTTTGATTCCTTTGCGTAGGACAAAATGCGCGGCATAAATGGCCGTATCCTTTGAATGCGTTGACTAGGAACTTTGATTATCACATAGCTCCAAGATATTACAGACTTGAGTATTTGATATTAATTTCAACTCGATACGCCACACGTGCTTGCAAAAAATTGTCTCGACAGACAAAAAAGTGAATATTCTATAAGGGTTTCATTTCTTTGTTGTTGAAGTACCCTTAAAAGTAGCGTAAAGTAGGAATAAACCTTATTTGTAACCTGTAAGTGTATTGTATTGTTATTATTATTCATCACCGTCAGATCAGCCGGTTTCCTCCACTTCTTCCGTCATAAATCCTACCAAACTATAATTATTTAAGCGATGTGTTTTCACCGTGACAAGCGTTCCGTGTTGGTCGATTGTCGTGTTATTTGTTCCACTTATGTATAAATCGCTCAGCCGCTGTTCAAATACCTCGCTCTGTGTATTGTTTAAAATGTATGTAACGGAACGCGGATCCGTGCATGCGATGCGATGTGGTATGCTTTACCTTGTATAAGTATACTGATTAGAGAGAATATGGGATTTATCAAACGAGTGTTATTTATATCAATGGTAAAATATAGCTATGACTTTAGGACATGGATGCTCACAAAAAAGACTACGAAGCCGGTTAAAATGGGAAAGGATAACGGCTTAAAAATTAAAATGTTTTGGGCAGCTAGGCGGACTGTCGATAGGCGGACGAAGGCTGCAAAGGAATAGCAATAAATTGCTAGCGCAAACGCAGGATTCCGACAGAATTTGATGCGCATTAGGCTTTAGTCGGTAAACCAGCGCAGCGCGCGCGGCGCAAATCGCAGCGCTTCAGGAAAATCTTGTATCGCGCTTCAAAAATGCCAAAATAGAACATTATTGGGTTCAGACGCATGACTTGTTTTGCACCTAGTAAAACACATGTTACATAAAACAAGTTGAAAACGAAAATTGCTGCGGGAAAATCTTGTATCGCGCGCATTTATTAGATAAAGTGGTAAAACCTGCGTACTTCTCCGGGATATGGGCGTGAGTTTATGCATGTATAATATATTATGTGGTAGTTATAATAATGCACTTCAAGTACAGCGAAATTAATTTGGGGGTCGTATTAAGAAAATTATCTCACCTCTGACATCGCTCTTGAGTACGCACTCTAGTGCGATCTCAGCTTTGTGGCCCGTTCAAAAACCGAAATTTTCAACTCCACTCGTCTTTGAAGCGCATCCAAAGTTTCCCAGATCCGCGTGAACATTGTCAACTATTGTCGGGCCAGCCGTTGCGTAAGCCTGTGAACCTTGACGGCTCTCGCCCGCCACCGAGCATGTGAACGAGGCTTTCTCGTTTGTTTTATTCAATCCGTCACTTTATCAACGGTGGGCGAGAGCTTCTGACCGAGGCTTGGTGCCTGCATTCAAACTGATAGCTGAATCAGTCTAGGTTTCTAGCTATACCCAATAACCATGCTATCTAAGGTCGACGTCACCTTTCAATGACGTTACGGGCGCAAATGCAACTGTAATGTAAAGGTCGAACTGCTATCGACTGCTAGAAGACTAGCGAACGGTCTTATTTATCATACAAAACACGATTTCTTAAAACACTCCTCAGAGGCAGTTAAAATAATCTGTGGTCACTTGTTTCTCTCGTCAATAAATACCTTTAAATCTTAATTTACTAAAACTCTATTCCTTAAAACACTCCTCTTATGGTTAAAGACGTAAACACAGATCGTTTAAACTGCTTCTGAGGATTGTTTTGGTGGAATCGTGTTTTATAAATAACAAACTTTCTAAGAAAACCCCCATGCATCCGAAAGTAAATGGGTCTATACTCCTCCATATGAACAACTTTTACTGTGGGAAAACCGCACAAATCCCGAAATATTAATTGGAATATTCATTGGAAACGTTTAAAGCAGTATCAACTCTTTAAAACAAAAGACAACCATAAAAAACTAATTACTTATATGGCATTTTGTAAACAACATGCCATAAAAAACCAGCCAGCAACGACACGGCCATTGGCGAGATGGCTGGCCGGTCAGAGCGTGGAAAGCGGGCATTTTCTCCGTACTTTCTTAGGAGGGCATTACATTATACAAGTTTTAGGACTCAACTTGACTTTAGGTGTTCCGTTTTGTACCCATCTGGTACACGTTTCTTCTTGACATTAACGCATGAGACGCTTCATTTCTATTATTTTTCTTTTATTTTTATTTAAGTGTTTCGTGCACACTCCAAACCACTGCAGTACTTCTCAAAGCCGTTCCGGCCATACTACACGAAGATATGATAAGTTCCCTCAATGCCACCGCATTCGGCATAATTTGGCAAATCTTCTTTTCGCGTCACGAAAGCGAGTTAGTATTTTTAGTTCGTTTATATCTTCTACATGCATACATAAACTCACGCCTGTATCCCAGAGGGGTAGGCAGAGACCAGGGATTGCCACTTGCCACGATCCTGACAGATCACTTTCGCTTCCTCAACATTCATTACTCGTTGCAGGCACGCACGCCGGATCTGATCTGTGAGTGAGAAATCAATTTGATGACATCAGAGCTACAACAAAAATATCATCGTGATCATCAGCCCACCTCTGCCCACTGCTGGGTACAGACCTTTTCCCCACTACGCCATCTTTCACGATCTCTCGCCATTCGCATTCACGGGCCTTTGACGACTTGCTCACATCGTTCGACCATTAGGCTGTTGGTCTACTCACTAACCGCTGGCGCCCTCCGGTCTTGGCCGCCACTCAATTACTGCCCAACAACAACCACCGAGTCGTTATCTTTTGTTTCTTTATTTTGTCTTTATTAATACTACATATTTATTTAATATCTTTGCATTAGATTACTGCGTATTACAGATTTTTAAATTTTTATATGCATGCTGCGACTTCCAGTGCGTGAGCAATTACTGTGTTATGTATTGCTTGTTGTCTCAAATAAATAAAATTAAATTATCTTACCCACGTCAGCCACATAAAGAAAAACGTACGTTAGGGATTCTATAACTTGTGTAATGAAAAAGGCCTCTTAGAGCAAGAGACCGCTTCGCGATAGTATGTAAATATAACGTCAAGTCGTCAACGCATTGTTGGCCAACGGAAAACAGGAAGGAAAACTCTTGCATAGTGGTCGTTAGACAGTTTTCTTTTTTATCTAGGTATGAGAGAGACCTGACTTGGACACACTGTCCTAGAGGGGTTGACATAGACTATAATTGTCATGACAACAATGTCAAGCTTCATTAACCTCCCGATTTCCGATTTATTGATTTCCAGAATTCAATTGTAAAGTTCAAAGACACATTTATGTGCAGTGTGCGTTTTTTAGATTTTTTTTCTCACATTATGTGACAGATAAGGATAAGAAAACTAATGTGTTGATTTCGCTATGTCAAAATTAACTATTGCGAAGTAGAAAACGAGCCATTTACTGCAAATATCGTCAAAATATCGAAGTTCGTACTCCCCATTTTGTAGTACCTAAACCTACATACTCGTATACCTTTTGGTCATCTGCAGTCACTGATGCAGACATTCCACGTTGCCGTTTTATCAGATACATAATACAGAAATAGTTTGGTAAATTTGCTCTTAGTGCGCTAGATTTTGAAACCATTCACAGTTTACAATCGGGCAAGTAAACAATAACAATCTAAGCCAAGAGGCTGACTGACGCTAGCGGCATGCGATATTATGCAAAACACATCGCCGGAAATAATGCTCAAGATTAGTACAAACAGGAAATCCAACATCCGTTCCTTTGAATTAAAGATCCCAATTTAAACTAACGGCTAATTTAAGCAAGATAGCGACAGCATAAAGTGAAAAAATCTACCGCAAGTCCGACTCGCGTACCGAGCCCTCGGTGCCACTGTAAAAATCATCACAGGCTTTTGCGTCCGTCACGGACGATTTAAGCAGAGCCTAAGAGTTTGACACTTTTTCGAATGACTAAACAGTCCAATGCGTGAGCCGTATGCCTATTGCAAGTAATAGGAAACAAAAAGGAAGACTGGATCTCCTGGTGTCTCCTGGATCTTTTGTCCGGCAATGTCGAGCACCATACTTTTATTACTTTTAGTAATAAGGGCGCCAATTGTACTATACTATATTATTGTTAAATTCTCATATGTAATTCCTGGTGTACATACAATAAAGAATATTCTATCTATCTATACTTCGTCGCAGGTCTTGCGGCCCTTCCGAATATCCTTTCAGACATCTCTGTCCACAGCAAGCATACCCCAGCTCTCTTAATCGATCCCGAAAGCCGCCACCATAAAAATAATGTTGCTCTGACATAATAATATCACAAAAAAATCGAACGGGACCTTTAGCGGGAGTCCAACTCGCACTTGGCCGGTTTTTGTTATTTGTAGGTGACTAGACCATAAAATTACAGTAGGGTCGATACTTGTACGACACTTCTTAGAATAGAGCAAATCTAGATAACGTAGTAAAATCACGTTCACTTTCTCACTTTTTTTTTCTATATGTTGAGCAACTAGCTGGCTAATTACTACGACTAAAAAGATAAAGAACTCTATAGGTTGGATGGACAAACAGATAGACAGACAAATACATGGACGGACGGACGGACGGACGTCATAGGCATATTAATAGGGTCCTGTCCTGTTTGGGACCCTTCGGGTACGGAACCCTAAGTATCAATTGTTCCGGTCCCAAACTAGGATACCCTGTGTGCAATGGTAACCATTTAAGGACATCACAAATAGGAATTTGTCCATTATTATATCATCAATGAAAGTAGAACGCATCTCCATTCTTTTCACTAAAAATCAGTTTGTCATTTTTGTTTGTTTTTACGGTCACATTATACCCCAGCTTGTCTTTCAAACCGTATAGGAAGAAGCATAATTAACATGCAAAGCGCGAGCCCAACTCAATTATTTAATTTAATTAGTAATCGATGATCTCTTATCGATTATTATCGGAAAATAGCTGTAGATAATTCCTCATTTGTCACGTAGACGAACAGTTCTCTATAGGAACGTGATTTTTAGAGAATTATTGCTGTTCAACTCAAACTGGTCTTGAGATCAACACACGTAGAATCGATTCAACATGATAGGATGACATCAGACAAGTTAGCAAGATCGTATGTGTTTTTTACCCGAACCATGAGGAAACCTGAGTATCTGAGGTGTTCACATACCTACATACTTCAGCGCTTGAAATCAGCGCCAATCCGCGGTGGGCAAGAATGGTAAATAATGTAGCCTATAAATGTCCCACTGTATAGAGCACAGGTCTGGTCTCTGAGAGAATGTTCGGCTTAATCACCACGCGTACCCATCGCGGAATTCATGGTAGACTGAAGTAACAATCGCGTTTCACCAAATTGTGCTGAATGCGGTTGCATTGAGATTAGATTAGATTAGAACACTGTATGTACATACCAGAAAACAAAATACAGTAGATAAATTTGAGGAAACTTATCATATCTTAGTGGCTTTAAGAAGACAATTGCTTGATAACTGTTATGAGGTTGGTGTGTAACAGAGGCTGTTATAGGTGCTAGGCAAGCCTACTCCGTCTTAAAATATGTCCTAAGCACTGTAGCGTCTGAGTGGTCACTTGACCTATCAAGTGTAGGTAGGATGTAAACGACGTAACCACAGATTACGTATTTAAACTGCCTCTGAGGAGTATTTTAGAGGAATCGTGTTTTTATTAATAATGTTTACTATATAAGCTTTAGCATTGACGAAGCTTTATGCAAATTAGTTAGAACAAAAGTTATTTACAACATAACTAAATTCGTTGATAAATGAGACCGTTTACATTTAATTGAATCCTCTTAGCACTTAAATTTTCAAGCAAATTATGTACATTTTTAACACAAAATTAGGGTCAGTACAAGCTATGAAAATGCCGTGAAATTGTAATTTACACAGCTGACAAAACAGTTGCTTCACCAGAGACATTATTTAGCGCAATTAAAGTGTAACTATAGAAACATTCCTCCAGATGGTTTTTCTAATCATCATCAACGCTTAAGGCAGTCACTCTTTTTATAAGCGTTATAAGTTATTCTTAGAATAGAATTTTATAAATTTCTAAAAACTTATACAAAAAAACATCTAATTAATTCAATTTAAAAAAAAACAAGTCATATGCATCAATGACACAGTTCCGTGAATGACAATAATTATGATTGACAAGCACCATCCAATTTTGGCGATTAATAAACATACAATTTCTACACATCCACACTTTCTTTAAACGAAAAATACATAATACAAAATATACATTCAAAATTATTCATGAGCTTATTAAGAAAGTGCATACAAATTCACGATAAAGCTTTCTTTGCAGCATATCAGCGAACATCAAGAAATATTGGCATATTAGTGACTTTCGGTCATCATAAAATCAGTTTGAAGTCACAGGTGACCAAAAACGTTTAGTAATACTCATATTCAGAAAGTAGTAACCAAATTTTGATCCACACAACTTGAGGAGTTTCTACTTGCAAAACAGTTAATGTGAATTGAATTAAATAGTTCTACCGCTCCGGTATCACCGTTTACATTCTCGAGGTCTCACATTCGGGAGGTCGTGAGTTCGAATCGCGGCATGTACCAATGACTTTGTTTTCTAAATTAATAAATGTCTTAGGCGTCTTAGGCGCCGATACTTCAGCGCTTGAAATTGCTAATCCGCGGTGGGCACTTGTGGTAATTAAGCCCATACTCTCTCTCTCTCTGAGTAAAGTCGTGTGCCCTGCAGTGGGACGTATATAGGCTACACAAAAAAAAACAGCAGATAACTCTTTTGAACTCTTCTATCCCTACAGAGAGAAATATGCTGAGCAACCTTCGCTAGTCGGAGAGATACCTGAAGAAGAAGAAGATCCCTATCCATACTCTTACATAAAATCAAAATCAAAATCAAATTTTTTTATTCAAAGTAGCACAGAAACTGCGACTTAATGAACGTTACAAGTTAAACTAGGTGTCCTAGAAATCCATAAAACATAAACATAAACAGGCAGGCACATTGGATTGTCCGTTGTCTTATAATGGAAATCTCACGATCAGAGACGCTGTACATTTAGTCGCAAGTCTTTTTGAAACCCTTCATATGTACAGTCGACAGCAGGTCACCCTTTACATTTTTGTTGCAAAATCATCCTTAACGTAACTGATTAGAGTGCACGTATGTAAAGGTTGATATGCTGTCGACTGTACATGGGTTTTTTATTCGTCACATATTCCTCTATTAAAATAAACTTTTTTTCACATAGGCCGGTTTCACATTGGACTATAAACGGACGTAACTGCAAGACATTGGTCGGATTGGTAGTTTCATTCGTTTACCGAGGCCGTTGTGCGATCATTGTGTGAACTTGCTCTTGCACGCCAACCCATCCGGTCCTTTGCAAGTCTCGACCAAGCGTCCTCATCGTTTCATCGTCCAATGTTAAACCGGCTAGTGAATTGGCTAGATTTGAACCATGTGTGTTATATTTATGTAGCTCATATACTTCAGGGCAAAGGTATTCTCTCAGAAAGAGACAGAGGATAGCCGCCACGAATCGGCAATTTCAAGCGCTGAGGTATGTGAACACCTCAGAAACTCAGGCTTCCTCGCGGTGTTTTCCTTTATTGTTAGCGATTGGTATTGCCCCTACAACTTCACAAATGTACGTATCTTAGAAAACAAAGTCCTCGGTACACGCCGGGATTCGAAGCCACGACCTCTCGAATGAGAAGCCGGCGTTCTACCGCTCCGCATATAGATTAAAGAAAGTCAAACAATACCCTTTAATGCCAACTATTAAAAGACTTTCTTTAATTCCGGTATGGTACCCGGCTGCCTTTGACTCTATATGCCTCACATGTTCTCTTCACGAATGTTTTGTTTTATGTCTGTTTTGTTGACGTTCGTGTTGTTTGTTTGTGTACCTTTATGTTTACTTTGTATTTCTGTGACAATTTAAATAAATATCCTGTTTCTTTCTTTCTTTCTAATTGATTCAGATGTACCTACGCCATGCGTGTGCGCAGGCGGTGACAGCAGTAAATTTCACGCTTTATCGAACTTCGTTCATAAACCGCATTGAAATGTAACTTA
The DNA here is from genome assembly GCA_947310995.1 of Yponomeuta cagnagella. NCBI lineage: Eukaryota > Metazoa > Arthropoda > Insecta > Lepidoptera > Yponomeutidae > Yponomeuta > Yponomeuta cagnagella. The sequence continues at coordinate 13,413,774 of OX371277.1, forward strand.
AACTTGATTTACGGCGCATGTGAAAATGCATTACGCAATGGAACGAATGAGGTATGGTTTTCTTATTCATGCAATTTTTGTTTTTACGTAATTTTGTACTTACTTTCAGATAACTATGGGCTTCTGTGTATGATCGTAACTCGGAGAATTTGAAGATAGGGTGAACCAACCGCTTCAGGCACATAAAAAAATATAAAAGTAAAATGTTTGTCTAGTATTTCACGTGCAATTTGTACAAATTGCTGGTGCAATTATGTAATAGAAATTAACATCAGTGACGATGACTGCCACATAAGAAGCCACTTACTTACATTGGTACAATAACTAAGTAATTTCTTATTTGGTGAGATCATAGTTGAAACGTATGAATTAAAGGGGTCCAGGGAGTAACACTGGCTCCACCGAGGAAAAAAAATCATATCTTTTTTTACATATCAAATTTGCAAAAAGTGTCAGTACAGTCTCTCAATCATGTTAATAGTGATTTTTAGGACCCATGGCCCTGAGGCTAAGGCAAAAAACCTAGGAGTAGATAGCATTAACGCAAGAAACGAACGTTTTGGGCATAAATGCTACCTAGTCTCAGGTTCGTGATCCCAGATTCTTTGTCGTGGGTCCTAAAAATCACTGTTAACATGATTGAGAGATTGTACTGACGATTGTATGTCCTCCGCTGCGCGTCGGTCTTAAACATACTTTCTCCCGAGTGAAACATAGAGCTTTACACTACACCTACGAGGAAAATAAATTTATTTAGAGTAATTAAAAGCATACTGTTAAATTATTAATTTAGTAAAAAACTAAATTTAACAAAACAAAACAAATTGAGAAAGGTTGCCAGCCCCCTTTCATAGAAAATCGAGTACAAAAAAACAATTCCACCTCTGTTTTTCCAATTATTTGAAACATAGAGCTTTATACTACACCTACGAGGAAAATAAAATTATTTAGAGTACAAATTATTTAGAGTAGAGAAAATAAAATAATTATAAAAGCGTACTGTTAAATTATTAATTTAGTAAAAAACTAAATTTAACAAAACAAAACAAATTGAGAGATGTTGCCAGCCTCCTTTCATAGAAAATCGAGTACAAAAAAACAATTCCACCTCTGTTTTTCCAATTATTTGACATAAAACCTTTTTGAGTTTTGACGTTTGTAGTTTGTTCGCTGCTAAATAACATAAGAACGCTAGCAGGGCAGGAATGGATTTTCATACAACATTCCTGCCCAGCTACGGACGGCAATGAAATTCCATATATAACTTTACTCGCTACACATTTTTAAGGGAGAAATAACGAACATTGTAACCCGTTTATGAACGAGCAATGAGACACTTTCTGTAGATCGTTTTTTGCATTGAAATCGAACTTTTTGGTTAATGTCTAAAAAATATAGGAGCTATGTAGAATCTCATCTAAGACGCTTAAGCTGGTTAAGCTCATCTTAAAACTGTTAAGTAAAGAAACTCTCTCGCAAATCATAGGTCATGACATGCACCACGCAATGTGGTAATTTACTCGCGTTCCTTCTTTACATAATGTTACGTTTCAAGTCACTAATACAAACCATTGACCAATCACCCGTGAGCCGTAGTTTCGTACTATTAGTACTACACGATACCATTTCGAACCGAATTACTACAGTGGTAAAGTTAGAGCGATTTCATACGTTAGTTGACTGTACGCAAGAAAGTTTTTGCTATCCCACGTCAATGTAATGTCGGATGATATTTAAGACATCTCAATTTTAAGCAAATTGACCGGTCAAGTTAAAGTTCAGAGTAGAAAACAGCCTTCTTTAGTTAAGTTGCGTAACTCCATTTATGATCGCGTGCAAAATTTATCCAATCCGAAAACATTCAGTTGCTGTATACCTTCTTGAAACCAAAGCTATACAGAAAAATAATATTATTATTATATTTTAAAATTATTTTCGTAGTAAAACGAAAATAATTTTAAACTATAATAATAATATTAACTTTCACACAACCCAATCACTTGTCCAGCCCTTGTATCACGTAACTTTCCACTCTATCGGGTTAAGCTTTTAGACGACTCCAAAGTGACCACTCCATACAGTGGAGGACTTTCGTGGTCGCACCCCTGGTCTCCAGCTAGTAACCGAGCAAGGACACCACAAATATGGAAATACACCCAGACCTCCAGCGGAAATCTAACCCACGACCTCTGTTTTGGTAGTCAAGCGTGTTACCGCTATGCAAACAAGGCAGTCGACTCATGTGAGTGCAACAGCAACTTGCAGCACGTTTCCACTCAACTTTAACCTTTATCCTGCGCTTAATAAGTGGTTTTTCCTGTCGCTCTGTCCGCTAAACATAATGGTAGCCTAATGATACCAACATAATGGTAGTCTAATGATAACAAGAGCAAAGTGATAGAAAAATTACCACCATCACCTGCGGGCGATGGAATTGCTACATGAAATCTTAGGGTTCATTGATATAGGACTTTAATGTCGCATATTGAGTTGCTAGTACCTATTATACAACATGAACAATTATGGCGTAGACAGTAATTTGTGATAGCTCAGACGTGTATGAATGCTGCATCTAGTGTTTTCTCTGTTAAGACTAATTTAGAAAGTAGTAAAAAACCTCTCGCTAATGATTTGGAAGTTGGAGAGTTATAGGACGATGCACAACGCTTGTTATGAATAACGAATATTAACGTTATGTTATGTTATGACGAATATTTATAATAAGTTATATGATTGCAATAAAAAAAAGTTCTCGGGATAATAATAAAATAACTTCCACACAACACAATCACTTGACCTGGTCCCAAACTAGGATACCCTGTGCTATGGTAACCGGGCAAGAAGATCACAAACATGGAAATACACCCAGACTGAGGCCGTATGTACAAATGTATGGCGGCCCCTAGTGGGAATCGAACCCACGACGTCTATCTTGGTAGTTAAGCGAATTAACGGGTAGTCCAACGAGGCAGTCGATCAATAATAGTCGTATTAATAGGTAAAGTCACGAATATTTCATATTTTCGTGAGCTCAATAGCAATCAATGGCAACTTTCCAAAAATCTCTATACTAATAGATATACACTTACTGGCGTGCGTGTTAACGGATCCACACTCCCCGAAGGAAATTAGTGCGCTTTTTTACATGTTTATAGAGATTGACCTTAGTAACAAGACCTTCAATTGGTCGATTGAAAAATTATCGTCTTCTGTCTCTTGATTTCGCTCAGTCATTCACTCTCATCCACACACGGAAGTATTGATTTAAGTAAAGATTTCATCCTTTCCGTCCATTGAAAGGATAAGGAAAGGAAACCTTACACAAAACAATGTTTGCATCTCATTAGTTAGGTCACGTTAAAATGATGAATAATCGTGTTTCGTTTTTTTTTTTTCACGACTAAATCTTTTCATAATATAACCTGTCGAAAAGTTGTTCTAGTCACGTGGTACAAAAACGCTACAAATGGGGCTCATTGTATGACGTCACAACTTGCACGTAACGCCTTATAATGTATGGAGCGTTTATCAATATTTGAATTATCTCGTGAAATATTTTTTACAACGTTTCCGGAAAACTGTTAGAATTCAATGCAAAAATTTAATCTTAACATTAGAGTAACTCGATTTTCTTGCAATTAAAATATATAAAAAAACTTTTTAATTTTATTTTTCGAATTATTTCTATGTCGTCTATGGTATAAAAACAACGTCACTCCAATCTTGAGTTTGACGTAAGGTCCCCATTTTCCAATTAAAATTTTCAACAATATTCTGACCCGCCCATCACTGCATGGGTAAATGGAATTGAGACAGCCAATAAAATATAATTCATAATTTATTATGACAATTCGTTATACGTTGCGCCCGATTAGTACCATTAGTCTTCCTTCTAGTGGGTTAAGCGGCTATTCAATGTAATTAGGTACATCGAATTGTCATATTACTTACATCAGAAATTGCAGTTCTATGAGATAGGGACCAGAGGGTATCATTCACACTCTCGCACCGCACTCCGGCACGTCGTCTCGTGACGAGTGTGACAGGGGCGTGAAAAGACACGTTTTATTATTGCCTTCACGACGAAAGCCCGTGCAGTGTATTTTAAATAGGTGCACATTACTACCGAAAACTCGATGCCTCCAAACAATTGTTCAAATACTACCGTACGTGTCGACAACTGAGCAGTGTTGATTTTTACAAGTTTGACTCTTCTAACCTTTGACGATGGGTCTAAAATAGTGTGTATGATAAATAAAAAGTCTTGCTTACTTAGGAATCTTTTTGAGTCTGTTACTGAACTATTTTCTATTGTGGCCTTTTTGAGACTGTTGTTACGTCGAGCATGTTGTCTCGCTCGCGCAATTTAATATTTTTAGTGATTTTATGTAACAAAATGAGTATAATAATGATGAATGTGGTCTGATGGTTTGATGGATAATTAAATTGTGGATATTCATTCATATTTTTCTTTTTTCTGTACTAAGTTTTTTATTGAGAAAATTAGATTCCAAAATTAATAATTTTGGAAACAACTTTTCTTTATTAAAAACTATGAATAGAAAAACAAAAATATATTTTAAATATCCGTGAATGAATTATGCATCAAATCCGCAGACCACATTTATCAAAAGTTTACTCATCATCATCATCATCAACCCATTATGTCCCCACCGAGGGGCACGGGTCTCTTCCCTGAGGAAGGTATAGGCCATACTCCACCACGGGGGCCAAGTCCGGATTGGTGGAGGCTTGTAGACTAGTGGCTCGTCTACTGTCAGAAGTTGTCAAGCCGCCCTAAGGCCTCTGACTTGGCTTAACGACTGAAAGTTTACTCATTTTGTTACAATAATTAAAAACGTTAAATTGTGCGAGCGAGACAGCATGCTTCACGTAAGAACGGTCTTAAGTTTTAAAGGCTGCATTTCAACTCGTCAAAACGTGATAATGGCTGCCGGAGTACTGCTTTTATGCTGCGTACACACCGGCCCAATGATTGCCAACGAAGGTTATTCAGCGTTGGCTACCGCACGCTCGTTGGCTTTCGAAGATATGTGTAGTATATTAGGTTAGTGTCTGTTCGAGAACTACCCTCGTAGATACGAATAAACCAGTGTTAAACCAACAGCTGACGTGTTTCATTACAATTTATGATTAAACGAACTTACCTGTACGTGAAGTTCTATCATAATTATACGAAGTGCTTCGTTCGAAGAGATTAGTAACCTGAAATAATAAATCTATTATATATTCACACTTGTAGTTTCACCCAGGATTCACCACATAGCACTGTATTTGAGAGAAGAGGGTTTTTTTTTTTTTTTTTTTTTTTGTTGCCGTAGGTAGTTCTGCCCTATGATACCACCCGTCATTTAGTTTAGAGTAATTATAACCAACTTGCATCGTTGATATTTTTAAAATGATAAGGGGTGGGTGGGCGGGACTTACTAATCTCTTCGAACGAAGCACTTCGTATAATTATGATAGAACTTCACGTACAGGTAAGTTCGTTTAATCATAAATTATACTCGTGCTTCGTTCTCGAGATTAGTAACCTGAAATAATAAATCTATTATATATTCACACTTGTAGATTTTGAGAGGTAATTTTGAAAATATCAACGCCAATATCAGAATCAATTAATGTTTAATTGCTCCATCAAAATCATAGTGTAAATAGGTTTTATATTATTAAAGTATTTAACCAAATGTAAATTTTCTTGAGTAATATAAGCAAATTAATGAAATAATTTTACAAAATGAAATGTAAGTTAGTTTAATCAGCCATATTATTATTAATGATAGCTCTTGCTAAGCCTGTCGAGTCGTGCTTAGTTATGTTTCTCTGATAAAATTTAAAAAACGTATCAGAGTTGCTACTCCAGCCAGCAGTTTTTCTGATGAGGTCGATATTAACACCCAGCTGGTGGGCCTTGGATGTCGCCGCATGTCTCGTGCTGTGGGCCGAGAATATCGACACGTCAATGCCACTGGCGTGGAGTGTGCTCTTTAGCCAGCGGCACAGCGTCTGTGTGGTCGCTGCTTTATGGGGCTTTTTGCATCCTATGAATAGGATTTCAGTTTTACGTAATGATGCAGTTTTATTAATGTAATCAACTATTGTCTGCGCTGGACATATTTCTTTTTTCTGTAAGAAGTAAGGTAACAACAAAAGAGGTTGGTTGATTCCTATTTTAGACGTTTTAACTAAATCTGGTATTTTTATTACGATTTCATTAGATTTTGTTTCAATATTTTTTATGTTGATTTTCGAAAAGGTCTGGACTCGATGAGCTGTTACAAGAGCTAACAGTGTTATACATTTTTTTGTTAATTGATCTAATGTTAATGTTTCATTAGGGTACCAAGTAGCCAAATAGGATAAAACGCATGAGGTGTCCCATGTTACATTATATTTTGGCGCTGGTGGACGTAACCGAAAAACGCCTTTAAAAAATCTTATTATTCTCTCATCTTTGGAGACACCTGGCCCTAAAATCAAGGACAGCGCTGCTCTAAAACTATTTAGACTACCATATTTACTACCAGCATCAAAAATAATTGTTAAAAATCGCAGTATATCAGGTATTGATGTTGTGTAAACATCGAGAGAATTTTTAATACAAAAATCGAACCATTTCTTAAAACATACATCATATTGTTTTAGAGAACTGTCAGCTAAGGAAGCTAGCATGATATATTTCGATGACTCCGGGACGCTTCTTCGTGATAAGGCTGCCCTTATAAAATCCCTGCAGCCAGGGTAAGATGGCTTTGAATGTTGCCGTGGCTGGAATTATCAAAAACTATATTGTAACGGTCTGATTTAAAAGTGATTAATTCCGAAACTAGTATATTTTTAAACAAGGGAAACCAAGGCTGCGTAGGCCATAATGGTACTATAACAATGCCCTTTGCGTTATCATTCATAATTTTTTTTAACGTTTTTAAGATAAGAGGAAAAGGCGGAAATGCATAAAAGAACATTTTTGACCAGCTAATTGTAAAGGCATTTATTGCGAATGCGTCTGGATCTCGATGCCAAGCAATGTATTTTATGCATTTTTTGTTAGTACGACTTGCGAATAAGTCTACTTCTGGCACACTAAACTTTTGAGTGATATAAGAAAACATACTATCTGTTAAGGACCATTCTATATCTGGATGATTTCGCCTTGATTCTTTATCCGCTATGTAATTATCGGATGATTTAATATAGTATGCATATATAAAAATTTTGCGAGACTCGCACCATTGCCAGATATCTTTAGTGACCTTGGTTAAATGTGGAAATTGGATTCCACCCATACGATTGATGTAGCTGATAGCGGTTGAATTATCAACACGCAATAGTATTTGGCAATCGTGAAAATCTCTTGCAAAGACTTTTAAAGCAAAGAAGGCAGCCAACAGTTCGAGATAATTAATGTGTTGCGTTTGCTCTGTAGATGACCACCGGCCACTCGCCGTTTCTGAGCCACATGCTGCGCCCCACCCCGTAGTTGAGGCGTCAGAGAATATCTCCACCGAGTAGGTATCATCTCTGATACGATGCTCAGGCTTTACTAAGGCCTGTAGCCACCATCTTAAGTCGTCATGCAAATAATGAGGGACATTCATGTAACGATTGTAATCATCATGACCTTTTAAATTAAGGTATTTGCAACGCTCTAAATCCTTTGTATAAAGCCAGCCGTATTCTACGGCTGGGCATGCTGAGACTAATAAACCAACTAATTTCGCGAAATCTTTAATTTTGCAGCGTTTTATTTTCATAAATGCAATAATCTCTTTTATTAGACGTTCTTTCTTAGTATCGGGCAAAATAATTAAAAATTGTTTTGAATCCAGGACAAATCCTAAAAATTTGCATGTCATGGAAGGTTGTAAACAACTTTTATCGTAATTTATTATGAACCCCAATGCCGTTAGCAGTTTAACTGTTGTATTAATATTGTCCATGCAATCATTATATGAATGTCCAATCAAATATAAGTCGTCTAAATATACCGTAGATATAAGGCCGGCTAATCTGAGCAATTTAACCACAGGTTTCATTAACTTAGTATATACAAATGGTGCTGTATTCAACCCGAATGGTAAAACATTAAATTCATATATTTTTTCGTCGAACTGAAAACGAAGGTATTTTTTGGAATTTGAATGGATTTTCAACAAAAAATACGCGTCCTTAAGGTCGCAGGTTGCCATATAACAATTTCTAGTCATTAATTTTACTGCTGTGCGTAGATCTTCTAATTTAAAGTGGTCAGTATTTATATGCTTATTTAAATGTTTTAAATTTAAAATAAATCTTTTCTTGCCATTTGGTTTGGGCACAAGAAATATACTTGAAATAAATTGATCAGCGCACGGAACACATTCGGAAACAGCACCAATTTGCATAAGGCCATCTATAATTTCGTGAAAATCATTCATCTCTGTTTGTGTCAAAACAGGGGTTGCAGGTACTATTTTTTGTGAGACTTGTTTACAAAATTGTATCTTATATCCGTCAATCCAGGAAAGAATAGTTTTATCTGAAGTAAGAAGACACCATTGTCTTGCAAATGACGCTAGACGACCAGCATATTGTACCTCATTTAGTGGCGGCGGGTTGGTCGCGGCTGATAGCGCGATGTCCTCAACGAGCTGGCGTGCGGCGGCGGTGGCGCCCGGATCGCCGGCGGCGCCAGCCTCGCTGCAGCAGGCGGGAAGGTCTGGCGGCTCCTCTGCGGCCCCGACTGCCTGCCAGTCAGAGGGGGAGCCTTCCAGTTTAAACCGCGTGAAGTCGATGGTTGTGGCTGATGTGTCTTCTTATTTTTATCGTAAGAAACCTTTATGTCAGCGCCAGACTTAGTCACTGCTTTTGCAGTCTTCAAGGTTTCAGCCAAAGTTTCTCCAAAAAGATACTTGTCTATTTTAGTCTGCATTAAATGATCATTTATGTCTTTTTTTAAGGTAGACAGAGCAAAATAGCGTCGTTTGACCGAATCAGAATGCAGAGCATCGCACATCAACTTTGCTGCGTCCATAAGTTGTTTTAAAAGCACAGAGTCTTTATCTTTCTCATTCATTTTTGTTGTGATGACGTCACTTACACAAGCTAACGCATTAGCAAGTTGTTTTTGCCTGTTCTCTATTCCTTTGTCTCGCTTTGTGCTTGCTTCAGGTAAAGCGGCCTTTATTTCCGCGTTGAGCATCGGTGGAACCATCCTAGGGCAGTTGGCTGGAATCAAGTGCTTTTTACATAATTCTTTCCGTGTATCATTGTCCAATCCATTGATAATGATGTGACCGAGGCGATTGGCTAGGCCGTCGTGGATAGCCTTACCAAACTCTGTGGCTTGTGTGGGATCATCACCCAATATATCTATGACGTCATCATCGGCAGTATTACTCACATCATTCGTGGTAACAAGGGATGTGGTAAGGTCAATGACCGTGGAAGGTTTGCCCACCGGGCAAGATTCAGTGTCTTGAAAGGGCGGCAGAGGCACTGCGGGCGACTGTGATGGTAGCAGCGCCTGTGACGGCGGCTCGAGGGAATGTGCGCGCGACGATGTTGCTTCAATGGAAAGCGCGCGCTGCTCACCTGACTCATTTGGTGCCTTATCAACTGATACCAATCTAGATTTGTCCGCGTTGCAGCCGTTCGACGCTAGATTTTCCGTTGCTGTAAGTGGAAACAAAAGGTTGCAATTCCTACGAATTGAACGTCTTTCCTTGTCGAATGGTAAATGTTACAATTCCAATGAATTGAACGCACCATGATAGCAATGTGAACAGCCCTTTGTACTATTCGTGTCCGATAAGAAAGTAGGTATTTGTAAAATTCCATTGAATTTTACGAACCTTGGCTTAAATATTTTATGGCCAATAGTTTATTTTTCGACTGTAATGGGAACGCTTTTACATACCTTCATTGTTATGCACAGATAACACGGAATCCTCTCGCGATGACGATCTTTGCCTCCTGGCACGTTTTAGTTTTCTTTCCAATCGACGAAATTTCTTGCTTAACTTCTCAATATCACTATCACGCTTTCTCTTCGGCATAGTTATTGTGGAAAAAACACCGTAAAATACTCACTACTCACGAAGGAAAAAATAAAGCTGTGCAGTGGTGAAGCACTGTAACGTGAATGACGGGTGGTATCATAGGGCAGAACTACCTACGGCAACAAAAAAAAAAAAAAAAAAAAAACCCTCTTCTCTCAAATACAGTGCTATGTGGTGAATCCTGGGTGAAACTACAAGTGTGAATATATAATAGATTTATTATTTCAGGTTACTAATCTCGAGAACGAAGCACGAGTATAATATGTCCAATACATTTAGTGGTTGAACAAACGATCGTTGGCACTTGATTCCGGCTCACATTCGCTATTTGAATGACGACGAAATAATTATAATTGCTAGTTTTATATACCATAACGAGTCAGCAAGGAGAACAAAAAATTAATGTAAGCATCGCAATTAAAAATATTGGCAATTTCTGTCCAGCAATCACTTATTTTTGTTTTTAATTTATATTTCTCATTAGTAGGGTCCCAGAGGCATGGTTTTTCTTTGTATAAATCGATTAAGAAAAACATTTCGTCATTACTCCGCTCTTGGCTTTTTTCCATATTCAAAAATTAATATGCTGTTCTCCATAATTGGCGGGAAATATTTATCAGATTAGACGTCTGCACGCTACGCTCTCTCGCTTCAACTGAGCATCCGTTCGTTGGCCTTCGGCCACCGTCCACACGATCTAATGGTTCCTTTTATTTTACCGCCACGCTCCGGATCGCTGGCACATGCCAACGAGCGATCGTTGGCGTTCGCCAAACCGTCCAGACGGGACCTACGAAGGCCAGCAATACCCAATCATTGGCATTCCTTGTGCCGGTGTATACGCAGCACTAGGAGAATATGAATCAACTTTCTGAACTTAGAATTTCACGTAGTAAATACTTTAAGTATAGTCTTGTCTCATTCTTTTTTGAGAAATCCAAAAAGACGATCTGATATTTAGGTGTTCACTTAGTGAAAATCTAAATTCAAAACCGGTGATAAATCTTTCTTTTGCTTTACAACTAGACCGTAGTGACATCACTTAGTACGTTTTATGTCGTGAAAAGAAGAATAAGGACAGAAATATCTTCAGGTGTTCTTAACCGTACAATTTGAGATAGTAATACTACGTGTTGATAAAATATGGTCAAACCTGGTAACCGTTTCATTAAAATCGATAATCAATCTGTAGAATTCTAAACGGGTTGATTGGATCACCAGAACAATGGTTTTTAATTTTCTCTGTTTCAACGTCATCATCTAATGAGCAATAATTTTCATAAAAATTTACTACGACAAGTTTGAGAATTGTATGACAAATAAGAAAATAATATTGAGAAATAGCTTCTTGCAAGCGGTTTAATATCGTTATTTTTATAAAAAATTGGGTTAATAAATAATGTATATATCTATCTATACTTTTTGTAGCTTGGGTAAAAAGAATATTAGGCGTTTAGAATTAAAACCTAGCGTTTTGCGTTCCCTGTGCTCTCCGCGTTTACTGACAATAAACCAACCATAACAAGCTATTATGAGAAAGAAATAATGCCCCATAATTGATACAAAGAGGTTGTGTTAATGCTTGTGTTTACCACCTGTCAACGCTCTAAGCGCTTGAGTAGTTCGAAAATACTCTACGACATGCAATTTTATAAAATGATTTGAACCAATAATGTATAAGAGGACCAAGATCTCATGAAAAATGGGAAAAGTCAAATTCGGAGATAGGCATCGCTGGCGATTCATCTATTGTTAGGCGAAAACTGAGTTAAAAGTGCTTGATAGTGGACAAGAGATTCAATGTATAAAAATCTCACGTCATCTCATGTGTTGGTTATCGAACCCATCCGAAACGGCTTTACCGATTTTTATGATTTTGTTCGTGTATGTTTGGTAGGTATGAGAATAGTTCACAGGCTAATTAATATGGCAAAACAACGTTTGCCGTGTCAGCTAGTATCCACATATAAATTAATTTTATTTACGAGTACCCATTAACCCTAAACCACATTCGGTTCACTCTCACTGATAATTCTAAAGTTGATTTTTATTTCAGAAATCATAGAACTTAAAGGACTTTCTCTCCTAATCAATACAAACAACGTTTATTATGGAACCATCTCTGAAATCCGAAAAATATATTAGCTGTTCTTTAGTAATTAGTTAATAAGTAATTATAATCAGATTACGCTGTTGTTGTTCCTAATAAAGTAAAATAAAATAAATAAATAAATATACTAAACTTCAATACCTGCTCTAGCGAATGTACGAAACATCTGAATTTTTTTTTTCGTAACTTCAGAGACTTGCGATAGTTAGGACATAATAAAATTTGTAGAAGGAAAGAGAAGGAAGGAAGAAGAAGGGTATGATGGTTATTCAACCTCAAGTAGGCCGGTGTTAAAACAGCGGAAGATTTGTTCAGAGTTGCACAGAACAGAGAGCGTAACAAAGAGCTGACTGCCCACCTCCAGTGATGGAGGCGCTTGAAAAATGGTCTGTATATACACTCTCTTATTACGAGTATTTTCTACCTGAACTTTCTGAAATAAGTCGTTGATTTTCATCAATTAACTCACAAGTTGTTTATAATGGCATGCTAGAGAATCAATACCTTTTCAGTTGTAGTTACAAAGTATCTTCCCGAATGTAATCGCGTAAGTCTGCCACCACTGCACATCAACCTTTACTTGCGTGCACTCTACTCAGTTACGTTACGGGTGCTTTTGCAACGACCATGTCAAAGTGCAGCTCTTGACTCTACGATTATGATTTGCATGTGCTATTTGATTTGATTAAATTTGAACCTTATTTGATTGTGAAAATTTTACATCTTGAATTGAAAGAATCGAGGAAAGCGCTTTAAGATGCCAAGATATTACAATTGTTATCGCGTCCACTCTACGCACGTTAACGGATAATTATGTCTGTTAATTTCCAACAGACATAGTTATACAGATCCTCCCCACTGAGTTTCCTTCTGATCTGCACCAAAACGGACCGATTGGCAACTGTACATACAACTGTGAATACATAAGCAGCTTATATACCTATAGTCCTTTTCCCTACAGTCCTTATCTCAGAAAGATAGTACAGGCTTAATTACCGCACGTGCCCACAGTGGATTGGCAATTTCATGCGCTGAGGTATTTGAACACCTAAGACACTCGGGTCTCCTCACAATCTGTCCTTCACCATCAGTGACTAATATTGCTATCACAAACGTCATTGGTATATGCTCCGGGATTTGAACCCACGACCTCCTGAATGTGAGGCAAGCGTTCCACCGACCGCGCTACCATCGCAATGATTGCTAAAACAAATTCTAACTTAGAAAACAAAGTCATTGGTACATGCCGGGATTCGAACCCACGAGCTCTCGAATGAAGCAAGTGTTTTACCGACCGCACTCTACCACCGCTTTTGTAAATGAAGCGCGACAACTCCAGTTGAGGTGGCAACGAAATGTTTTGGCAAAAAATCCACACACACGACTGTGTATCGCGCTGTCAGTGAAAGTTGGCTCACGCGCACGAATATCTTCCTATTCCCACGATGCGGAGAGGTTTGATGGAAGACAAGGCGGAAATTGCCGATAAAACCATTGTTAGTGTATTAAAGAGCTTGTTATGATGGGACCAATGTTTGGCGCCTGTCCATGAAGAGTGATTTCTGGAACCGGTGTGTTGATCTTACATTTTACGACTTAGGCCAAATTGCACCACGTCAAATACGGCTTAAACAGCATTTAACTAAAATTCTTCAAACAAAGTCTATTTAAATGGCGACTTAAGGGACATTTAAGAAGTGGTGCATGTCGGCCTAAGTAAATGCAAAGACAATTTTAAATAACACATTTTTTTTCTTTTATGTTACATTACATAGACTCACTACTGTATCCTACAGAGATAGACAGAGATCAGCGTTTGCCAGTTGCCAGTGACGGATCTGTTGCATGCATGCACGCACGTCGGTTTCGAGTACTTTTTATGTTGCCCTCTGTCTTTCGAATTCGCCAAATTCAAGCGTCTAATAAGTCAACACCACTGAGACGTTTTAGTCAACGCGAAACACACCCACAAACATAAACGCGAGTTTACGAGCCTGTGTCCCGGAGACTGATCAATTAAAAAATGTGAAGTCAAAAATATAAAACTTTTACCCGTAAGTCATCCAATCAGAGGCCTTAAAGCCAAATTAATTAATTTCACAGGCTAAAACAACCTAGACTTCGCTAATTTAAATAAGAAACCTCGGCTACTGGCATGCTAAGCTTACGGATGCAAAAATCAACGAAAAAATAGACAACACTGAATATTCATTATGTAAATAAAAATGCCTAGAACTGCGTATGTGATGATACTGTCCCTCTACTCTGGACGTCGATATAATGGTATTGTGTCATAGTTAAATATGTTTCCTTTCAAATGTTTCTAATTATTGATTATGACTATTACAGTATTCGTGTCAAAGAAGACAGAAAGTGGACTTTATACTCTTATACGAGTGCAGCCTACATACCTACGACCCACTCTAGAACACAGGCCATTATCACCGAGTGTGCCCACCGCGGTTTAGCAATGACCTGCACTGAGGTATATGAATACCTCAGGCACTCAACTTTCCTCACGGTGTTTTCCTTCGTGGCGCTACTACGTACACAGGTAGCACTACTACAAACTTTGCTACTTCAAATCCACAAATGTACGTAACTTAGAAAATAAAGTCATTGTATTCAAATCCCATCGAACCCACGACCTCTTGAATGTTAGGCAAGTGATCTACCGAGCGCGCTACAGCCGCTGCTCACAATAGTCAAGTTCTAACCTAAAACAGTTTTTTTTTGTGTAATTCTCTAGCACAGGGTAAGATGAAAAGTACCCGAAACCGGCGTGCGGACATGCAACGACTAATGAATGTTGAGGAAGCGAAAGTGATCTGTCAGGATCGTGGCAAGTGGCAGTCCCTGGTCTGTGCCTACCCCTCTGGGATACGGGCGTGAGTTTATGTATGTATGTATGTAAGTATGTAATTCTTGGCCCTAAGTTCTAGTCGGTAGATTCTAAAAATAGCTATTGAGATTCACGAT
Source organism: Yponomeuta cagnagella (assembly GCA_947310995.1). Lineage (NCBI taxonomy): Eukaryota > Metazoa > Arthropoda > Insecta > Lepidoptera > Yponomeutidae > Yponomeuta > Yponomeuta cagnagella. The sequence continues at coordinate 13,428,924 of OX371277.1, forward strand.
GATTACTTCTTCCAAAGAAGGGTTATAAAAGAGGACATGGTTCCGTAGTCAACAAGGATCCTTGTTGACTACGGAACCATGTCCGTCAGTCTGTCTGCCCGTCTTTCTGGCCGCGGCTTAGCATAGAGACGACAATTACTAGAAAGCTAAATTGGGCATAGACAATACCCGCTACACAATGCAATTTTTCTTCGCCTGCAAAACGGTCAATTGTGGAATCGTGAAAAAATTCAGAGTATTAGCACGTATAATGAAGTTAAAAGGAAAACTATCACGGCTAAGTAGGCTTTACAAGTTTACGAGTAGGTAATAGGAGACCAACTTATGAAAGGAAAACTTCGTACAAATTCCATTGAAAATTACTTTCTTCTGTAAAGCTGGCAAAACCCCCTCCCTCTACGGAACCCTACACTGCGCGTGGCCCGACATGCAATTGGCCGGTTTTCATTTCCATTTAGCACCGGGTAGAGCCTTAAAAATCGAACTCAGAACAAAGGACATACGACATTGACACCTAAAAGAGCCAGATCCGCAAGTAGCAATTCTAGTTTATAATGTCTGCAGCTATCGCTGCAATCGCCAGCTATTCTTTGTACACGAGTCACGGTTAAGAACAAGGTGGACTGCCTGTTCTTAGCCTCGTGATTACGATAATCCACGAAAGGCTTGGCTTTATTTCGCTTCAAATTATTATTCTATGTAGAGCGAACCGCTTTGATGCGATGTTGCTAAATGGTGATCTTGAGATTATTATCTGCGGCAAGAAAATATTTTTCATTTATTTCGTTCTCCTATGTTACATTTAGTTCTATGGATAAGTGTATATGTTTCTTTTTATCACAGATAACCATTCCCGACTCCTTCCGTAGTAAATAAACGTAGGTATATGTTGCAAATGGCGTTTCCTAAAATGTAGAGCATCCTTGCATATCTCTTACATCGATCCAATTCGGTCCTATTTCAATATTTAGTTACTGTTACACGAAACATGAGAACCAAGCTAAATTTTTCACAGCGGAAACCTACACTTCTCCACAATGCACATTGTGTGAATATACTATTACGCTGAATTACTTTGCGAAGTTCCATTGCAAATGGAATCCGCTGACAAATACGTGAATACATTCCCGTCATAAATAAAACTACTATTTTTTAACCGATTTTTATCCATTAATCACGTTTTATATTGCTTCAGTTATAGCTAGATCAGCTTCAAATAGAGAATGTTTCATCATCATCATTCAGCCACAAGAAGTCCACTGCCGGACATAAGCCTCCTCCATGGATTTCCAAAAAGACCGGTTGGAAGCGGCTTGCATCCAGCGTCTTCCTGCCACTTGGATGAGGTAATACCCTTTGGGTACGGAACCCTAAAAACATGCTAAAAACAAATGAAACCCCAACTCCAGTCCTCAAAGCCTTGTAAAAGCAAGCCAAGCCCCTCCAAACACCACACACTACTTCAACTTCACCTTCTTAGCTAATCTCAACATCACGAGTTCCAAACATTCTGTATCTGAAGCGGATCTAGCATTCGTGACTTTAAACAACGTTGCGTTACAAAATCTGAGAAAAGAGATAACTTTGGTACTAAAACAGGGTATTATAATACAAAAAGTATCTACTAGGCATTACACTAAATGTTCTTTGTACTTTAAATACTTTAAACTTCTCTGTCACTTTGGTAATATTTGCGGACATGGTTATGTTAAAAGTTGTGAGTGTTTTTCTTGTAGCATATATTATACGTCCCGCTATTTATTTCTTTATTTCTCTTTTATTTAATATCGCAATATGAGCTTACAGTTTCCCAAAGCGCTATAGGGCCTTCTCTCAGAGAGAGAGTATGGGCTTAATTACTACGCTTGCCCACGCGTGCGGATCTGCGATTTCAAGCGCTGAGGTATGTGAATAGCTCAGATACTCAGGTTTCCTCACGATGTTTTCCTTCATCGTTAGCGAGTGGTATTGCTACTGTTACTTCACAAATGTACATAATTTAGAAAACAAAGCCATAGCTACATGCCCGCACTTGGAATCGAACCTGGGTATCTCGCTCGCGAGTCCAATTTCAAGCGCTGAGGTAAAAACTCTTTCCGAGTTGTGGGTTGAAGAAATCAAAATATCTGCTGCGTATAAAACAGTACGTTTTTTCGTACACAAGGCAAGACTGACTCTTGCGCAGACTTTGCCCAGCAATAAAATCCCACGTCTTAGTTCCAAGATAACAGTCTGTTAAGGAAGAGAAATAATTCAAGGCACGTCGCCAAAGCACATGAGACATCTACAATTAAAAGGTCTTGAACCTCTCGAAAAACAAAAGAGTAGCGTCACTGTTATTTGTGTTTATTTGTTTTTTTTCTGTTGCTTAGCCGTTTTCTTTCTTTCTCGATAGACTGATAAAAAGGCTACGTCACAATGAGGTTTACTTTTATTTTCTCATTCTTTGGTTTCTAAGTTTCCTGGCATTTATTTGCATGCCAGTAGCCAGTACCATTTTTTTGCCCATGGTGGCGTTCCGAAACTTGAGTTGATATTAAGAACCATCCTGTGTTAGTAACAGCTTAGTTTTTATTAGGCCGATATAAAAACTAGGCCTTTTAGATGTTACAGGACCTACAAGGAAATGATGGATGGATAGATGGCTCTACGTCAAGAGTCTATCAAGAAATCTTGCGTGACGGGATTGCAAGATGGAAGGTAGACTGTTTTCTTAGAAAAAAAACAGTCATGTTGATAATGTAACCGGATAAAATATAAGCAAACATATGTTCTACGCAAGGCATCAGCTTAAAAAATATCAGGTGAAACAACAATAACATAAGAATATTCTTTATTAAAAACCTATTTAGAGGCTATTCTACTTTTTAAGCCTATTATTTATTGTATATCGAAATAATAGTCATTGAAATGTATAAATGTTGTTCTTGACTTTTAAAACCAACTTTTTTTCCAATAATGATATTATTAGTAAATAGTAAATCACAATAGTACCTACCTACTTAAAACTGAAAAATAATTTATATAAATATTTGCAAAAAAATTTAATAACTATATCATATGACAGCTCTTGGCGGTCATAAAAAATATATACTTTACATATGCCCGATAATCATAACCCTCGTTTGCTCTCGCAGTCGGTTAAAAAAGGTTCAGTCAGCTGCCCGTCCATTGACCCGCCGCGAAATCTATAATTTTCCACTTCAAGTGGCATTTCGAAAACATCTGACACCGCAATTGGAAGAATAAATAAAAATCTGCTATTGTGCAGCCGGTGCAGACCCTAACCGGACGGTAATAGATGCTAATGTCGCTTGCGTTAGGCAGATATTCGTTTTGTGAGGCTTTCCTCAGCGCTCGACTGGCTTTTGAAAACGTTTGCCTAACTGAATTAGTGGTCTCGCGACTTTCCAGATTCTAGGCGGTTCATTCCAAAAACTTTTTGTGTTTAAGGCCTGCTCTTAGTTAGATATATATAATTGCTAGCTGTCCCGGCAAACGTCGCACCGCTACAAACCCCGTTTATACGATTCTTGGACAACGCCATCTATTTTTAAAACACGACGTTCGCTCGCATAACGTTTTCTATTTTAAACTTAAATATTATGCCACGGGTACGCATTACCGGGATATCAAGTATGCTGAGTCTCAATTCAGGTCCTTGTCTAACTGAACGTCATGTAATTCCATTCAGCCGTTTTTGCGTGATTGAGTGAGTAACAACCATCCAAACATCTTCACAAACTTTCACATTTATAATATTATATAGTAGGATGTATACAGGGCGTCCCACGGCTATGCCACATGGAGGGAAAGTACCTTGAATATTGTAGATGGAACATTTTGAGAGAAGACATTTTTTTAATTTAAAAATCAATTTAATCTGCATTCATAGATTTTTAAATAATTACGTGGTTGAACCGGGAATCGAACCCGCTACACGAGAAAAAAAATTACCCTGTAGCTTTATCATACCGATCGAAAGGCTTCATCATAAGGAAATTTTTTTCTTAAATAACATAGTGTCAGAAATAAAAGGAAGACCATGAATTTTAACATTTGATGTGAAATTTTGTTCGGAAAAATGACAAGCTGACATCGCCGTAAGGATGTACAACTGACATTATCATTTTAAAGTACCTATTATTCCCGATTCCCGGTTCAACCATGTAATTATTTAAAAATCTATGAATGCAGTTTTCTTTCAGTAAAATGTTCCATCTACAATATTCGAGATACTTTCCTCCATGTGGTAAAGCCGTGGGACGCCCTGTGTATCATTATATAATTTATTATTTTCTTGCAATCTTTTGCTACTTCTTATCAATATATTTTCGATTTCCTTTTTTATTTGCTCCCACCTACAGACTACATTCTTCCTGCAATCCACAAACCGACAACATTACTTAGTCGTTGCATGCACGCACGCCGGTTTCGGGTACCTTTTATCTAATAATTATTTTAATAATTTATTTTAACATTAGAATATACATTATATTCTTTTTGTCGCACTAACCCATACTGAGGACAATTTTAAAAACCTATTTAGAGTCTTAAAATTCCACCCACGCCGGGACTTGAAACCGCGACCTCTGGCTAACCGTGCCAGCGCTCTCCCAACTGAGCTAAACAACTTAAGCAGCTTATACGGCTGCAGGATTTAGGTCCTCTGTCATAAAAAAATACGTAAAAGTAAAATAAACGAGACAAATCGATAGAGCTCACGAATTAAACCGGATTTTGTGAACGTTTGCTAGCAGCACTGCTTTTGGTGAAAAAAAGCAATTTCTACGGCACTTGACGTCAATACAAGACATTGATAATGTAAACAAATCATAAATTATGCTTCTTGTTTGTCATTGAGCGCGGCGTAAGAAAAAATAGTGTCATTAATAGCTCTTAGTGACAAGTAACAACTGAAAAGAGAGCAGTGATGTATAAATTACTATTTCATTAGAAGGTAACGGTACAGTCACTATGAATGCGCATCAAAGCTGTCACTCTGACGTCAATAACGCGAGGTCGTGGGTTTGATTCCCACTGGGGGCCGCCGTACGTTTGTACGAATTGCCTCAGTCTGGGTGTATTTACATGTTTGTGATGTCCTTGAAAGCTTGGTTACTATGTCACAGGGTGTCCTAGTTTGAGACCAGAACAAGTGATTGTGTTGTGTGGAAGTTATTTACTACATTCATATTAAAAATGTAACTTACTAATATTAAAAGTACTGAATAACTAGCGCCTGTGTCAAGGAGGGTTAAGCAGAGACCAGTGTTCATGACCAGAGACCGTTCATGAAATAAATTAAGAACATATAATTTTAAGGGACATTGTACGGTTTCTTTTTGCGTTCATAGAAAGTTTTTTTTTTATTTCTTATTCTTTGACATCAAGTTTTTTACTTAACGGCCTGTAAACACCATTAAGGTAATCGTTTTTCTAATTTCTTTTTTTAATCGAATACCGGCATCAATCTCACAATCTACTGGCCATTTGTCCAAAATTACCTTTAACGACTTGGTGAAACAAAAAACTGAACCAAACTTGCAATCATTAACCAATAAACAAACAGTACCGACCTTGATCTAGTGCAACTTGGAATTTGAAATTAGAACGTGCAGAAACATAAAAAAATAAACAAGCCAAGAACGTGGCAAATGTAAGGCGAACGAGTTCGTGATACATCCAAGTACATATGTTAATAAGTACCGAGGCTCGTTTTCATCTCATTAATAGCCGAAATACTTTACAATAATTGTCTAGTAATAAAGACACCACATAACCTCAAAACAAATAAAGTGAAGCGGAACCTTGTAGTATGACAATTGTGAGTGGTAATGCGGACTTGCGCGGCACAAACCCCGATAGTTTTTGCTACGCTAGTTTCTCTTTTACTTGTGTTCACCGTATGTGGGTTGACGTACTTTATGCTATTCAACGCATTTTACTATTCATTTAACATTGTAACAAGTGACGTTAATAGAATATAGTCAAGGCACTTGACTTTTTTACGCGTATTGTTCTGGCTCAATGAAATAGTTGTTAGACTCCCGCGATAGTTTTAATAGTGCTACCTTATAAGGACGAAGAACAAAGCGAATTTCGCTACATAAAAGGAGAGCTTTTCATGATACTTCCCAAATTGGACAGCTGACGTAAAACGACGTGTTCTCGTTTCTCTAGATCACATTCCTGCCAACTGACGTGGAAAGCTGGCCCTTTACCTACTGCACGACCGGGAAATTACTTTTGACCGCATCTTACTGCAGGCAACAGCTAAAACCACTTAACAAAGTAGTAGGCTTGATAATGTGACGCGGCTACGGGCAGGTTGCCCATGTGGGAAAGAAACGCCCATGCTTCGACGTGACTTACAAGGAAAACGTTGTATAGGTACCTTACCTGCTCTGTACCAGATAGGATAAAATCGCTTAATACGAGAAATTCAGTCTACCTAGTTATTTGCTCTCGGCCCTAGGTCATAATTTGAAATACTTAATTGAAGAAAGCATCTTATTAAATAGATCATAACATTCTAGAGTTGGACTTTTCTGAGTGCAGCATATTATGATCGCAGGTCTCAGATTATGTTAATATGTTGTAGCACAATGACCATTGTGTGAACGTGGCGATTTCATTTCATTGGCGCTTCAAGTCTAGTTGCGTCACAAATCTTCTAGGAGCCAATGCAATGAAAAAACGTGTCACGTGACCCGACCGCGAATCTTTCTTTGTACTACATAATAAGGCACTAACAAAATCGAGGCCCATAAGTTCAAGTTAGACCTGAGATTTCCGCACTTAGCCTAATAGTTGGGCTATTGTACTTAGGACACTAGGGTTTCCTCACGATGTTTTCCTTCACCGTTAGCGATTGGTACTGTTACAACACCGCCTCCCCTTTACATAACATAAGCAGCCTATATACATCCCACTGTAGGGCACAGGCCTTCTCTCAGGGAGAGTATGGGCTAAATCGCCACGCGTGCCCGCCGCGGATGGGCGATTTCACGTGCTGAGGCATGTGAATAGCTCAGACACTCAGGTTTCCTCACGATGTTTTTCTTTACCGTTAGCGAGTGGTGTTGCTACTGTAACTTCACAAATGTACATAACTTAGAAAACAAACCCATAGGTATATGCCCGCACTGGGAATCGAACCTGGGTCTGTCACTCGCGAGTCCTTTTTAATTTCGTCAAATTCACATTTTCATTTCATCACAATTTTACAACTAAGGAAACTTTATTGGGTAGGCAGGTGCGGAATAAAATTTCACACGTCTTCTTGCGGCCATCTCTAATCACTTACAACATTCCCTCCTCTATTTTTCCCAAAACCACACGGAGATAATCTCCCGCAAAACGGCACCGTCCTTTTGTAGGAGAGGCCTTCAAGAATTTGCGGTGCTCAGTCGCAATTATTTACAATTTAACCGCTACACTACGTTTCATAAAACACTGCCTCAATCTTAAGAGTCATTAGGAGAAATATTTGCGCAATTTGCGGTGGGTGATGTCTTAAAGCCGGGTTTTCACGGTCGTAGTGCACTCGGACCGAGTGAACTAAAATTACTACTCGGTTGCTACTCGAGTACGCTGGCCACCCTTAGTACACTCTGACGAAACGGTAAATCTAAGTCGGGGATTCGGACATGCATGCTCTTCTTGTCTTAATTGGTTGACGCAAGACATACGTGGCTCTTAAGAAAAAAATATGTTTCAGTGAATTGTTTCAGTTTGTGGAGCCTAATGAAGCTGAGGAAGAAGGTATTGTGGAATGTACCAACGGTTGCCATATCCTTTCTATTGTTGAATTACTTCTACTATTGAAGTTCGACGATAAGTATTTTGGACACTGCTCCTCCTTCATCCGTAGCAGTAAATCTTTAGTGACTTTAGCACGGGCGCCATCATCTCTTGCAAAAAAAGGCCTATAAACTAAGACAAAAATCCGAATTGACTAAGCTGTGTAGCGTAGGTACATCACAATCCGAAGGGACAGTTTTAATTACTAAAGATGACGTTTTCGCTCGGTCCGGCGAACTAAGATCAAGAAAACGCGGCTTTAGGAAATGATTATCATCGTGGCAACAAGTGGAAATGGAAGTGTACGTTTTATATGGCCAATCACTAAATAGTTTTTATGTGGTCGACCTCGACAAAAATCTCTTCGTAATTGAAACTTGAGAATGAGTAGTGATGTGTTAATAAGGTCAAAAAACCATTTTGCCATGTCATACAAAATAACACGTTCTATCAGTAAGTCGCGAAAAAACGTTTATTTGTCCAATAAAAAAGCGTAAAGTCACACAGTTCTGTTAACTCGACATAAAAACGGTGACGGTGTCAGAAATCAACCGGCTATTTTGTTTAGTTCGAGTAAAGAAGGTTGGTTCGCGCTTTTAATTGACCCCGTGGAACAGTTAAGTGCGATAGATAAGCTAAATCGCGTGGACTTCGACAATTTCAACTGAGCACTTGAAGATAAACCATAAAGCGTTAGGAAAGGACCATTAAACGAAGAGCCGCGGCACCTTTTTGCCGCATTAGCCACGGGAGTTTTTATCGTAATGGTTGTGTAAAGATAATCTGAAATTGTGTCAGGGGCGATTATCGCTTGCGCAATAAATATGGCTCCGTTTTAATGTCTCCATCGCCAGTTCCCATAGCCTGCCGTGGAAGCTGCTTGTGCACAACATTCATGTGTAAAATTGCTTGGTCTGTACCTTTGGATAAAACACGCGAACCTTCTCACGGTGTTTTACTTAGCAAATGCTATTGTTATCCTTAGCTAGTTAACTACCGATTTGATGAAAAAACCCATAATAATACATATATAACTTACACACAACACAATCACTAGTCCTGGCCCCTGGTCTGGTCCTGGATACGCTATGGTAACGAGACAGGAAGGTCACAAACATGGAAATACATTCACACTGACATCCATGCTCTGACACTTATGTATACTTAAATGTGCATATCAAAGTGCGCTGTTATTGCTACTTGAAACAAATTTACAGATTTTTAAATTCGTCAACGCTATTTTTAAACAAAAAGTCAATTTTGAACATGAGATTTCCGCACTAAGCCTCATATCTGGGGCATTGTACGATCACTTCAGCCAGTCCAACTCTTTCCAGAACGCCTGCAGTGCTCTGATGTGAGAGTACCATATCCAAACTCTGGACGCAATCTCAAAAGAGCCCCTTCTCACATCCCAGTCGCGTTTCTCGTATCTCCGTGGAGGCGCGAAGAAATCTCTAGTCGTGCACGCAATGTTTTCACATACACACTACGAGCTACGTAGGTACGTATGCTCGTCGCTATGTTCATACTAAAATCGATGGCGACCACTTAATACAAGAACATACCAAAAGGCTCTTCCTCTACTTGTAAGAAAATTTATAGGCATAGCTTAGCTACCCGACCCATGATGTGAGACTTGTTGACATAGCGAAAAATGAATCTAGGTACATTGGTGTCATTCGAAAAATCAAAGGGCGTTATGCATTGTAGTAAAATTACAACTGTATGAAAGCGCAGATTTCATAAACTAGGCTTTCACTGTGTAACTTTTATAATTACTCCAGATAATAAAACAACATTATCTTCACAAATCCAAGAATTATTCAGCTGATTTGATGTATTGGCCGGAATTTGCTAAAAACCTGAATTATTCTTGTTAATTTGTGAACGAGAAAATACTGTGTTAGTGTCAGGAATGAAATTAAATTAAAAGAATTTATATCCATATTTAGTTACATGAGTGCGACCTGGCTTCCAAGCTAAAATACCCTGTGCTATGGGTAGCCAGGCATTTAAGAGTTTAGGTAATGAATGAATTAGAATGATATAATGATAGCCCAAGTTAGGGCGCTTATCCACGGGTGGCACGTGTGCTAACTGCAGCCGTCGATACTCGCCGACGTGTGATGACGGCTGCCGTCGACGTGTACCGACGGAAGTTGCCGACATGTCAGCGTTGAACATCCGCGTCACCGCGTTGACGGCTGCAGTTGGCACACGTGCCGCCCGTGTATAAGCGCCCTTTGATACAAAATTTAAAAATAATTCTGAAAATTTTGAATTTCCCGCCGCGCGCCCTTTTGGTCATTTCATCTTAAATCCAAGTGCTAATCACTATTGTGGAAGTTGCTATCTTGTGTGGTCATGCTTTGGGTTCTCAGTTTCGTGTCTGCTATTTGCGCCCTTTTCCTCCCGACCGACCAGGCCGCGGTGCAGTTTTATTTGTACTGTGGTATAACGTTTAATTGATTCGTTATTATCGATAAGAAAACTTTCCCATAGTTCTAATGTAGAGGTTTGACGCTAGGAGCTCAAATGCAGAGAGAAATTGGTAATTGTTCGGTGATTAAGCGATGTTTACAGAAACAATTGATAACTCTAGTTAATTGGTGAAATGGGATTTAATTGTAAGAAAGAAATTGCTATTTTGCCTTTAAGAAAACAAACAATACAATAAGTAACAACACAAGCTACAACTAGTGTGAGAACCACGGATTAGTAATTTATTGAACAAAATATCTACTGAAACCAAAACTAAAATTTAATTATCCGTTTTTAGCCACACCCATACCCAAAAGAGCGACGGTAACCGAGTGGGACATTGGACTCTGAAGCGAGAGACCCAGGTTCGATTCCCAGAGCGAGCACGTACGTATGACTTAGTTATCTAAGTTATGTACATTTGTGAAGTTATAGTAGCACGTTATAATACGAAGTTATAATACCACAAGCTAACTTTGAAGGAAAACATCATGAGGAAACCTGAGTGTCTGAGCTAATCACGGTGGGCACGCGTGGTGATTAAGCCCATACTCTCTCTCTCTAAGAGAAGGCCTGTGCCGTACAATAGGACGTATATAGGCCGCTCGTGTTATGTATTTACATAACAAAAAGCAAAAAGATTGCTCCGTCAGCTTGTTCCTGCAGCTGATTTGACGTTATCTAAACGTAACAAAGACAAGCTTTTATTCCATAACAGCTACATACTTTGGCATTTATTGTTTTAACTAAGTAGCTATAGATAACAAAATTGAACATACGAAGGTCGCGAGGTATTTACAACAATGTCAAATTGATTGACGCTATAATGCAAACTAGGGCATTGTTGTACGAAAATGGTTCAAATATTTGAAAAGTACCCGAAACCGGCGTGCGTGCATGCAACGACTAATGAATGTTGAAGAAGTGAAAGTGATCAGTCAGGATAGTGGCAAGTGGCAGTCCCTGGTCTCTGCCTACCCCTCTGCGATACAGGCGTGAGCTTATGTATGTATGTATGACTTTGAAAAAAATAACAATCGTCAATTCTTAAAAAAAACTAAGCTCCACTAATAAGGAGCACGTATTATTGAGTTTAAAAAAAATACTACAAATAAGTTATAGCTAGCATGTAGTGAAAAGAAAAGTATAATACCAATTATGTCATAAACCATAATTAATTCTCATACTCATAAGCTCTATGTAACATTATGGCTTCGGTATCCACTTTTTAAACACGTTACAAGCGTGAAGCGATTATCTCCCAGAGTTCAAGGTTTAACGTGTTATTTAACCGTCATTCGAATATTATTAATTTATGCAACATCCGATAGGAAGCAGCGAAAATTCGAGAAAGTAATAAATGCCTAATAAAGTCCAAACATATACAAAAGACACTTTCTTTAAATTTCACCCAGCTTGCGATATCGTAACTTGTAAACCTGGACACGACCACGAATAAGTATCTATTGTTGTAATAAAAATGCAACCAATTATGCGGTTTCGTGAACTTAGCAGTAGTTCGCACAGTCGACTGCCCATCAACCTTTACATACCTGCACTCTACTCAGTTACGTTAAGCGTGACTTTGCAACAAAACTGTGCAGTTGACAGCCGTTGCTAGGTAAACGCCCGTAACGTGAGTGAGTAGAGTTGAATAGAGCATAATAACACATTATCGTAGTGACTAGAATTGGGAAAGGAATGTTACGTTGATTTGGACCTATGGATAGGGTGAAGGAAGAAAGATTGACGAAAGAAATATATCGATCGAATGTGAGTAGAAGGACCGGTAAGGGACTTCCCAGGTGGCGCCGGATTAAGAATAGCGTCACTCCCTTTCATACCGTGGATGTCGTAGAAGGCGACTAAGGTGGACATACTTCTACAAAATAGGAGATGCTAAAGCAAAGGGCAAGATAAAAAGTGCCCGACACCGGCGTGCGTGCATGCAACGACTAATGAATGTTGATGAAGCGAAAGAGATCTGTCAGGATCGTGGCAAGTGGCAGACCCTGGTATCTGCCTAGCCCTCCGGGATACAGGCGTGAGTTTATGTTGTTATTGTATTATACAGTCGACAGCACATCAACCTTTACATTTTAGTTGCAAAACATACAGAGGATCAGGATTTGGTCCCAAACTATTCATTTCAAAGTTAATAGATGTTTTTAAGTTAAAAGTAGCAATATTAAAAACTATCAGTATTATTTATAAAAAGTTGATCCCACTAAAACACTCTCAAAACAAAGTTAAAGCTGCTTTATGAGAGAAATTCCTGTTATAAACCGGCATTAACTCCGTCTTAAGAGTGTTTCAGTGGAATCTACCTTTTATAAATAAGACTGGAAGTGTTTATACTTACTATCCATAAATGATAAAGCAAACCATTTATTTTAAAGATCACATTGTTACAGTTTTAAAACCTGTATTTTAAAGAACATTTATAATATATAAACAGCCTACATACGGCCTTCTCTCAGGGAGAGAGTATGGGCTTAATTACCGCGCGTGCCCACCGCGGATTGAGTGAGTAGCTCAGACACTCAGGTTTCCTCACGATGTTTTCCTTCACCGTTAAGAAGTGGTATTGCTACTAAAACTCCACAAATGTACATAACTTAGAAAACAAAGTCATAGGTAAATGCCCGCACTGGGAATCGAACCTGGGTCTCTCGCTTCCGAGTTCGATGTTCCACCCACTAGTCTACCACCGCTACTTTTTAGTTACATTTACATATATTATTTATAATATATACCGCTTACCTAGTACAAACCGCATGAAACCTAAATCGACTAAAAGGTCCAATATGCCGTCATCCTGATCCAAAGTGGTCATATTGAAATTACGTCGTTCCATGAAATATAAAAATATGCATAAGTTGCGTCAGTTCTGAGTCACACGAGTACAGTCGACAGCGCATGAACCTTTACATTTTAGTAGCAAAGTTACCGTGTAGAGGGCACGGACGTAACGGTTGACCCGATTCCGTTTAAATTATAGTTGTGCGATGTCCTGAGAGACGTGGCATACGTTTACTCATTTCTGAGATCACATTATCATAATGCCGTGTTTCTTGAGACAGAAGTCTTGATTATGGCCAATAGAAAAAGTTCACTTTGCCATTTTAAAGTAGTAACTTGGTCGTTTATCCATAAAGCTATACAAGGTTTAAAAATTATAACATGACTTCTTTTATGAGTGTAACTAAAATCTCCCTCCCGGGCGGTTCTACTTATTTTTATCAGATGCTCCCACGACTTTATTCACATGGGATTCCGATAAAAAGTATCATATAGGAATACAAGCTTCATCGTTCATAATATTAGTGAGATTTACGGAGAAAACCATACTCTGAAACTGGCAAACGTTTGACTGAACATTTTACACGAGTGCTGTTTCAGCTGTCTTACCAGCAGATTTATTTGAAGTGCTCGTTGTTCTAGCGTTTAAAATGCGTGACTATATGACTGATAACACTAAACTATATAAACATAGGCCGTGAGTTCGATTGCCACTGGAATACGACGTACTTGGTTTGTACAAATGGCCTCAGTCTGGGTGTATTTCCATGTATGTGATGTATTTGCCTGGGTATCCTAGTTTGGGACCAGTACAAGTGATTCTGTACTACGGATGTTATTTTATTATACTTTTTAGTGAAGGTTCAAAGTTTTCGCTGTTTTCAAGACGTAGTCACAGGGTTTTCGGCGACATAAGAAAGCCTAGCCTAATGCCCGGCAAACACGGAAGTTTCAAATGTCAAGGTCCCAAACAAGTTTCAAGACAAGGTAACCTGAAAACTTTGTTATTATAACTTGATACTTTTGCAAAACAAAGAAGTTGGAAAGAATTGTATTGATATTATTACCTACTTGTTTTATGCACATGTGCAAATAAGACGCGATTTCCGATGCTAAATTGTAGGTTCATTAAGTTTTATTACTTTAGATACAACGGAGATTTTGCACCAAAAAAAGTTTTTATGTAGGTACTCGGAGAAACCATCTTAAAACATACTTTATACTTTATTGCACACATAAAAACACATAAATAAAACACAACATATTTAAACGTGGTATTTTTTTTTCCAACGAATACAAAAACGCGCCATAAAAATCGGGCTCACACTATGACGTCACAACTTGCACGTAACGCTTTATAATTATGAAGCGTTTATCAATATTTGAGTTATCTCGTGAAGTAATGTTTTATGCATATATACGATACATATACTAAATCTCATAAGTTTTTTTATTATTAAGGTAACTTTAATTTTTGGCATTTTTTGGTGATTCCAAAAACCGCGAAAAAATGTCTTTATGGTTTTATTTTTGAATTTTCTTAAGTTTTTATATGTCTTCTATAGTTTAAGAGCAATGTCAGTTAAGCGCAAGTTCCCTATTGTTTATGAACACGAGTTTATATTTGTTAAAGCCAACGTTTTATTGCAGGAGCCGTCTACGCAGCTAAGCTACCTAATAAATATTTATAATGCGAATTGTATTTCAGCAACAGATTCAGATTTTATATCCCAAGCATTTTTTGTCTGTAACAAGTACTTTAGGCACGCTACAGGCTTTGTTTCGCTGCAGTGTTCTATTAATACCACGGAAAATGCGACATTCGATATGACTTCTTGCAAAGTCAGCCTTAAAATAGTGGTAGACGGCGACTCAACCTTTAGTTTCAAAATAGCCCTTAAGGTAACTGAGTAACGTGCACGCGTATATAGATTGATTTGTCGTTGACTGTACCTCTCTTTTACCATTGACGTAGGTTTTCAATTATTTATTTGAAACTGGAGACAATAAAGAATATTTTATGGCGATGTTGTATTTGTTTTGTCTTTAGAAATAACTGCCTCAAGCAAAAATACTCCACGTAACACACGCTGACTGTTTGATAAACGGCAAGATCCGAATATTTACGGTAACTATATGAAGCACACACAAGATTCATTCAAAATAGAGCCTCAGCCTGGGTGTATTTTCATGTTTGTGGCGTCCTTGCCTGGTTACCATAGCACATGGTATCCTAGTTTGGGAACAGGTCAAGTGATTGTATTGAGTAGAAGTTATTATTATTCACAACCTGAATTAATTTCAAATATACTACGAGTACACTGTATGTGGCTGCATTTTTTCCTACATCACCTTGCCTTTTATATCCAAAGTCAACCCTCTCCAATACCTAAACAGATACTGCGTTACTAAAAGCAAAACTTTCAATTTTATTATAATCAGTACCCCTCATTACACCTTATCTCAACGAGACGATCTATATTTTTTCTCCAGACAAAAAAAAGCCGAATTTGGCTGCAACAATACGACCAATCAGAGCAGTGAATGCGGTGCAGCGAGGTTGCTCCGAGGACAGAACCAGATCCGTAAAAAGGCGTCCCAAGACGGATCACTGGCCATGTATGGGGCACAGGGTCATCTTAAAAATGGGCAATTCCTGGAAAACGTCGATTTGAGTTTGTCATATTTTATAGCTTTTGTTTAATTTTCAAAAATTATTTTTTTAAATATTTGTTACAGATTTTCTGATAATGCTCGAAACCATGTGTGCTACACAAAATGGATATTCTTCTAGGACAAATGAATCAACGGATGCTTCAACATTGGTAGAGCCCGTGAGGCGCCAATTTAATAAAATGGCGTAATATTTCGAAAATTATAAATCTGAGAAAAAAGTTGTAGCAGAAAAGTGTTTCAGGAATTGGGCGTTTGAAAGTTAACCCTGTAGTGCAGCGGCCTTTTTCAGAAAAGTTGCGTCTTTAACATACGTACGATACACAGAAGAAAATCTAGATAGTGGGCACGGGTTATAACGTACGAAAGAAAAAAAAACAAAAAAAAATGTACCTCGCTCGTATCAACTAGTTTAGTTTTACCTTCCAGATCCAGGGTATCCCGACTGTATTGTGAATATTTTTCTAAGAGTTTAACTGAAAGATAGAGCCTTGATAGTGTATGAAGTAAAACAATAGAACAGATATATTTTTTTTTGCAATAATCGCGAAATTATCGTCTGACCTATAATTATCACATTTTTTTACTTGAGGAAGAACTATTGTTTTTGCTATAAAATGTTTCCGGAACCCCACCAATGTCATTGCGCGCGTGACCGTACAATAAACGTACGCTGGCGTCACGACATAAACGAGCACAAAAATTGCTTATGATTACCTACATCAAATCTTTGACAATCATTTTTAATAGGTAGGTTTCCAATATTTTATTCTATCGAATGGTAAGCGTTTCTCGAATATAACAGCATTTTACTCAGACACTGTATCTCAAATGTGTAAGTAGGTATGTTTTACCAGACGTAATAACGCTATGAAACTATCAGAGACTAGCTGAAAACTAGTAGAATAAATAAATCAAAGAAAAAGATACCCTAGAGCTGGTAGCTACCTCGGTCAGCGCATCAGCCTGGCCATCCAGAGGGGTAACGCTGCCAGTATCTTGGGAACTCTTCCCAACGGCACCGGTCTAGAGACAATCAAATTTATTGTAAATATGTAAATATGAATTTTTTTATTATTGTAAATAGATATTATTATTCATAAAGAAAAAAGAATGACTGTAGATTGAGAACATAAGGTTACTTGTTGATTTACGACACATGCATCTTGCTTAGGAAGACATGAAGCGTATGGTAAATGTGTTAAGGGGGTCCAGGGAGTAACACTAGCGCCACGCCACCGAGAAACAAAATCACATCTTTTTTCACAGATCAAATTTGCAAAAAGTGTCAGTGCAATCTCTCAATCATGTTAATAGTGATTTCTAGGACCCATGGCCCTGAACCTAAAGCAAAAAACCTAGGTCTAGATAGCATTAACGCCAGAAACGGCCGTTTTTCGCATAAATGATGTCTAGTCCCAGGTTCGTGATTCTAGGTTCTTTGTCGTGGGTCCTAAAAATCACTGTTAATATGATTGAGAGATTGTATAGACACTTTTTTGCAAATTTGATCTGTGAAAAAAGATGTGATTTTTTTTTCCTCGGTGGCGCTAGTGTTAGTCCCTGGACCCCCTTAAGCAAACAAAGAATGAAAGAGCATTGTTTAATATTTACTGTATTAAAGCTGTACTGAGTTGCGCTTATAAGCAGCGCAAACAGTCCAATTCAATCAGGCCTGAAAGCTATCGCAAAATTGGTTTAAGGTTCATTATTTAGAACTGCCGGTTGGTCAAGCGGTAGTGAACTCGCTTGATTATGGGGTAATGGGTTCAATTCCCAAGATCATTTTTGCCCAGGCTTGAAGAGACGAGAATAAAGCGGTGTAAAGATATTAATTTCTAGTATTATTTATTAACTAATTTTTATATTTACTATTTTGATTATTTTAAATAGTTAATAGAATAATTTATTTTAGTTAATAAAATAATTTATTTTAGTTTTTTTTTTATTTTACTCGTATTAATCTATTGTACTGTTATTGCATAATTTTACATTCAACTATTTCCTTTGGCAGAAGAAAGAAAGAACTCAAAAGTATTTTTATATTTCATTAAATTTTAAGTACCCGAAACCGACGTGCGTGCATGCAACGACTAATGAATGTTGATGAAGCGAAAGTGATCTGTCAGGATCATGGCAAGTGGCAGTCCCTGTTCTCTGCCTGCCCCTCTGGGATACAGGCGTGAGTTTATGATACGTTATGTAAATTTTAATGTCATGTAGCTATTAGGTTCTCGGTTTATAAGAAAACATATCCTTACAAAGCGCCATCTCGTCAGGCATTCTTGAATTGGCCTACACAAAAACTCGGCGCCTTGCTCCAATTAAGCCCTTCGCGACACGAACCATCTTCTTGTGGACTGACTCTCCATGACAGTAGTACTAAGTTGCAAGTCACCAGGTAACGCAACATTACCCTTTGCTCGTAGGAAGATCGTGAGTGGCCTACCTTGCTGTCGGTCTTTATTTCTGTTGCCATGAGACCTATAACGAACTGTACTGTGCTCAGAGTATTGGATATTTGTGATACTGTGAGATGTCAATTTGCAAACCACCGTTTTTTGTGTTTTTTGTGTATAAACTTCTGTCGTATCCTATCCCATCCTATTATAATACGCCCCTAATCATGAACCAGCTGATCTATCTGACAGACTCATCAGCTGATCAGCTGATGAGTCTGTCAGACTTTTGTCCGGTCCTAATTTAAGTTATTTTTTTGTGTGAAGTCCCACAAAGAAGCACTTTCAGTTTTTCCCGAATATTCCAGGTAACTTTTGCAATTTTTCATTTCCCAAAAACCTTATGAGGGTAATTACGGACATTCAAAAATTGCACATTTATTTTATAAAAAAAAACGCTTCAAAGTATCGATAAGTTTCCTCGGGAAGAGATTAAGTTTTTGTGTTTTTTGTTAGTTGTTTTATATTGTATTTATAGCCTTTGCTGCCAACCTCCAACAGGAGACGGCAGATAAGGAAGAGTGTTTGTATATAAAACTTATTTAATTCGCCATCAACATGTTTCAGAGAAAAGATTGTTTACAACAATGCCACTTATACAAATAACTGCCGATAGACTGCTGCGCAGTTTGGCAAATCTGTCAACCTATTTGTTATTTTCTTTCTTTAATAAAATCTTTAAATTCAATACAATTTACAAGGATAGAAGGGTCTTTATGCGGTGGCCACGGACTATCCTACTGGAGCTTTTATCGTATGGGCTCTATTATCGTAGGCTCTTATATAAAAAATATCCACCTAACATCCCATTCGAAAGCAGTAACTAAATTAAAACAATAATACGAAGAATTTTCAGAAAAAAACTCGGCATGGGTCCCAAACTAGTATACGATGTGCTATGGTAACCAGGCAAGGACATCACAAACATAAACCCATCCAGACTGACTTGAGACCATTCGCATAAATTACATACGGCAGCCTATAGCGGGAATTGAACCAAGACCTCCTTTTTATTAGTCAAGCGTGTTATCGTTACACCAATCAGGCAGTCATGAAACAGTGATATCAAACAATTTAAATTGCACAAGGCTTCAAAGAAAACCAATTGAACGCCAGTCAAACTAGACTACGTACAGCTCCCAAACTCTGAATAACACAATGCTTTGCAACAAATGAAGAAGGAAATGGTATCTTCAAGATAGCTATCAGATTTCTCTATATAAATTTCACTAGAATCAACAGCATTTCAAACTGTACGGCTCTTAGAATAGGTGTTCAAACCAAGTGGCAGTACCGAGCATATTATGTATAGAGGACTTCTGTATCGCATTCGATAAATCAAGCGTGAAGCAACAATGGCTGCGATATTTACGGAAACGGAAGGCTTGTTCGAAATGGGACCACATTTGCAGTTAACCAACATCAAAGCTGAATCTTGCTGAGATTCAAATAAAGATCAAAATTCAAATTAAAGGTGTCTGTTACAAAGTTAGCAGCAGATTTGCCCTATGAGTCATTGTTTGCCTTTTACTCAGACACCAGAATGATGCTGCATCGAGTGTAGCCGCTTCCAGCTAGATATCCAATATTTCATTTCAATCAGGTTTGTCTGGGTGTAAACAAATATGTAATCGAAATAATACTGTTTAAAAATTGAGAATTTTTAACTTTTATTTATAAAATTTATTAATAATGCACACATACAAAGTCAAAATATTAAAATTTAAATAAATAAATAAATAAGCAAGTAATTTAAAAATTAATAGAAAAGTATTATTCTTTTTTTTATTTATTAAAATCAATAAATTGATGATATGTGTTGATATTTCTTGGATTAATGATGAATCGATGACCTAGGACTAGGAAATAACTTGATAGAATTGTATCCCATATTTTAACGATTTCTATTAACGGTTTGTTTAAATATAGACAATAAAACGAAAGAAATAAAATTAAGTTTTGATTTGTTCAGTTAACATTTGTTGAGACCATATTTGTTTAGTTGTTTGCATCAACATAATTATAAAATCACTCGATTATTGCAACTTGACATAGAAAGAAATACTCAAGTTTCAAAGAAGCATACTTGTTTGTAAAGGTTGACTGTACCATCAAGTTCTTACAATTCTCTGCGATGGGTAATAGACATGAAATAAATGACTACGTGGATTAATAGTGATAATCGGTGATGCCATCAGGCTTCTAAGGACATTTGAAGCCAATTTCCTGCATAATCAAATGCAACCTTGGCTTGCACTTTACGCCAACTTTGACATTTGAGTGCATTTCAACCGACTGAAGCTATTTGAATAGATCTTGACCTTTTGATCTAAGAAATAGAAGTCCAACTAGTGCCTGTGACATATTTATTTAAGGATTTATCAAAACATTACTTTAAGTATGTAAAATCTGCTAAGTGACTATAAAGAGCCTATTTAGAGGCTAAAAATTCCACCCATGCCGGTACTTGAACCCACAACCTCTGGCTAACCGTGCCAGCGCTCTCCCGACTGAGCTACTCCGTATTACGTACAGGCAGCGACATCTGGCCGAAGTAATTTACATCACTTTTTAAAATTGTCCACAGCACGGGTTAGTGCAACAAATAGAATATAATGATTATAAAGAGATCAATTTTAGTGTTAAGACTGCAGAAGGAGTCCATAATTATTGAATTTTATGAGGACGGTCAAAATAGAGTATACTCTATTCTATTTCTCACTCGAAATCCCTACTCTAAATTCCTTGAAAATGGGAAACCGCCTATCTCAACCAGCAAACAAACGTGTAAGGTCAAAAGTCTCCTCCTACAGTGGAATTTTATCAGGTGTGAAATAAGTTTACAGCCTCCTGTTTGCACTTTCATAAACTTGGAGGGACGAGATAAGAAAGCTTGTGTATTGTGCAGATAAAAGTTGTGCTAGGGGTACGGTTAGATATGCTCAGAGAAATGGGGAGGTTTCTAGTTTGTTTTTGTATTTTATGGCTTTAGATTTTTTCTGCCAGCCTCTTAAACGTGGGTGACAAAGAAGAATGGAATTTATCTCTATTTACCCGACTTCGGCGAAGCCCAAAGGGAGGGTAATGTGTTTGGCTCGTATCTATGTATGTATGTAATTATGTCCGATTCTGTGTAACTTCATAACTTCATAACCAATAGTCAGATTTTGACAAGTGAGATCTCAATCGATTCGTCGTATTTACACGAGTGTCATGTGTTCTATGAAAACAGCATAAATTTAACAAAAATAAAAACACTAAAAAGACCAAAAATAAAAAAACTGAAATAAAAAATAAGCAGCAAACCCGACTGCTAAACATTAACTATTAAGCATTCTGGCCCCAAATTCAACAATGTGCTTAGGTTAGTCTCGCCTGCTCAATAGTCAACTTGGCTGTTTGTAATACACTCTCCCTGAGAGAAGGCCTGTGGACGTTTATAGGCTGCTTATGTATGCTTGTGTAATTCAACTTACATTTTACAATATAATAACGGCCTTATTTATAAAAACACGATTCATCTAAAACATCCCTCAGAAGCAGTTTACTTTGGTGTTTACGTTTATTCCTTCTAGAGGTAAGATCTCCACCACAGACTATTTTAATCGGCGTTTATCGAATGTGTTAAGGAACCGTATTTTTTTAAAATAAGACCCTAAGTGTTTTGTAGTCTAAACATATTTACGTTGTTGCAGAAATGCCGTTTAAGTAGTATATCTAAGAGGGAAAGACCAACTTAAACTGCACTTAAAGATTGTGTAGGAATGTTTTTGTAAAGAGACTGAGAGATGATATTAAATTGAATTAATTGATTCTTCGCAATATTTTCTCAGTGGCAGCAGGACATTTAACAGTCACATAAATATCATTTCAAAACAACCTTATAAGTGTAAAACAAACTTGCAAGTTACCGTTCGTCAAACAAAATGCTATCCGTATCCGTATACGTCAACCAGCAGAGCTCATCAAAGATACTGATGGTCTGTAGTATGTAGGCGGTGGCTTTAGTCCAGCAAAAGGTTATTTTAATGTTTGTATGCACAAACAAGGTGTGACGGCATTTCGAGGTAAAATCTTATGAAACGAAACAATAGACAGAAACGGACACTTGTGTCTTAATTTTCCTTATTGCTAACCGTTTCTAATTTCAAATAACGATTGCACCACCACACGAGCGTTTTTAGCCATCATGCAGCCGTCGGCTCTCTTTCCCACACGTGCAATCGTGTGATATATCTCTCCCACTTTCATGCTCAGCCGTAAAGCATTAAAGCCTTAGGATAAATGATCCCGTGGTGATAATAACAAGGCAATACTCTTGCGCGCGGTTTCGTCAGAGTGTCAACGATGGTTGCGCGATTTTGCACAACACGGTCCCTTTCTCACCGCGGATAAAATATTACCGACATTACAATATGATAACTGATTACGTTTAATATATTACCAACATCAAGATAACAAATTATTATTGCTTCTCTTCTGGAGTGTTGATGGCACGCGTTGCCAATTGCGTTTGGGAACAAATTCGTGACAGTGCTTTTATGAGTTACGTGTCTGTTCAGAAGACGCATGATTGGAAAAAGTGAAAATGCCTATGTTTGCATAATTCCCGCATGCATAATTAAGGACTATCGAATAACTTACATATTTAAAAAAAAAACCTAAACAAGTAGGTATACCTTGTCTGAACCAAACTTTTGTGTAACTACCCAACTTATTTTTTGTGAACTTCTTAACTTATTGAAAAAGGTAATTTATGCTTATTAACACATGAGGTTCTTACGTGTGTCACACACAAATGGTGAGTCGGGGTCCCCCTTCTTTTCACCTCAACTATTGTTGATTCTAAACTCAAACAAGTTTCTCTTTTGTTTTCACCGTAAACGCTTAGTAAAAAATATATTTCTGAATATTCATTACCTACCGACTGTCTGTCCCCGACATAATTACAAAAAGGAGATTTTCAAACTTGACGCTTTATGCCTAGAACTGGTTTTTGCGGCGGCAGATTTTTGTTGTAATTTGCGATTCCAATAAGAGTTTTTCGGTAACAAACTAATAAATTTTATGGCTGATATTCATTAATCAACTCTTTTTCACCACTGCCTCTCGATCTATCTTTTTAGTTTCACTTAATTTCATTGCAAAAACCTGTTTGTTAGTTCGATACTTACAAACTAACTTGTTGTTGACAACGACAACTTCACCCAACTTAAAGTTATATTAGGAGTGACCAGAGAGAAGCTTTTCCTAATTTCCCGCGAGCTTTCTCCGCGAACAAAGTTATACAATAAGCATAACTGTAAACATCCGCGCTTACCTCCACTAAGGCAACTCCGTTAAAATTCCAACATAAAATAAGATGAACACTAAACACTAGCACGGTATTTGGCGAAGTCGATACACACACCGTTACGCCTGTAATGTGTGTCAGATTAGCTTCCAATCACATGTCACTTAGATCACTTCACAGTGCACAGTTTTTTTGAAATTGGAACGGGTCGGGATGAATGCACTCGGTTGGTCGGCGGGTCGGTCGGTGAGTGGCTGTGTCGGACGCGCGTGCGCCGTGCTTCCGCAGCTGGCTCAGTAAAACGACTGAGGCGAGGCCTTCGCCCGCTCGCGCTGCGGTTTTGCAACCGAGTCTGTCTCGAGCAGTTGCTTGGCAACGAACGGTTGCAACCCGGCTCGTGAGTTGCCGAGAGTGGAAACCTAGCTGTTTTAGAATTATACTTTGAAGACTTTTCAACATTTTCAGGGGAAGATTGAGTTTAATTTATTGATCGCAGGAAATGAAAGAGGTTAGCAAGATTGGGTTGCGATTAGTGGGAAAGCTTGGTTACCTACCCCTCCGGGATGCACCCGTAATGGCGTGGTACAGTCGATAGCAGGTCAACTTTTACACTTTTGGCGCCCTTAATGTAACTGATTAGGTGCACGTATGTAAAGGTTGATGTGCTGTCGACTGCAGGGGGGTTGGTGTTTTAATGTACAAAAGTATTCTTAGTAGAAAGTGGCAGTCCCTGGTCTCTGCCTACCCCTCTGAGATACAGGCGTGAGTTTATGTATGTATGTAGTATTCTTAGTACGAAGTATCAATGTATTTTTCTATCTCACGATAAACTTCAGAATGACGGAATAATTTTTATATTTACACATTTTTTTAGCTATGGACAGGTTGCGACAGTTATAATGTTTGCTTTTCGACGTTAAAACAAGTCGATGACTCACACTACCTCGTTCGAAGAATACAAACTTGTGAAACAACCTAAAGTAATATAAAACACCGGTTTATAAGAGAATCCCAAAAGAAACGAAAGGACCGTAAGGGTAAAATAAATTATAAAGGTAAATGGTAAAATAAATGGAAATCTCATGGAAAACATTAGAAATTTGCAACACAGAGCCTCGGTCTCAAAATTGTCACCTAGAGCAGACACTTTAAGTAGACCACATTCATTTCATTCGCATAACTAGGCTAATTAGGTTCCAAAACCATGTATAAGCAGACCAAAATTGCTTAATTAATAATTAATTCCAACTTGCAGTCAAGGCCACGCGTTGATGTCTTTTCAAGAAGGCTAACTTTGGCTATAGTTGGAATACTTAGGGCCAGTTTCTGAATTGAGAATTTCGCTAAGTAAATAGTTAACTTTAGTGCTTCGAATTTCTCGGAAAAGAGCGTGACAGAACGTTACTTAAGTATTTACTTAGTGAAATTCTTAATTCAGAAACCGGCCCTTAGAAATGTGTCGGTCGGGAGCTATTTTTAGAATGAGGTATGTGGCTCCGTGTGGCGCCGGATTAAAAATAGCGTCACTCCATTTCCTCCCGTGGATGTCGTAGAAGGCGACTAAGGAAATAAATTACCAGAAGACGGGCGGCATCGTCTTCCTGAGATTCCAACCGCATACTGCGATCGCCAACCCGCCTGCCAAGCGTGGCGATTATGGAAAAACCTCTCATGGTTACGAAAACCACGAGGGAGGGCTACGTCCTGCAGTGGCCGTCAAAGGGCTGATGATGATGATGATGATGTGGTAATAACATCATTCACACAACACAATCACTTGTCAAATCAAGGGATTGTGGTCCTAGCTCAGTACCAGAGTTAGGTCTAACCTTTTGATATGATAACCAGACATGGGCAAGGTAATTTAAACAAACACGGCGGCCCCCCAGTGGGATTCGAAACCATCGTGTATATTTCGATACTCTTGCTTTTGTTCACCTTGTAAAGAAACTAGTGTGCAAATCAATCAGTGCTTGAGATTGCCAATCCGTGGTGGGCACGCTATCTCTCTCTCTCTGAGAGAACGCCTGTGCCCTGCAGTGGATCCTTTCCCGTTCTTGACGCCAAAAAACATCATCTATTCACTTAATAACTGGTTGGAGTTGGAGATAGCGAAAAAAAAATTATTACCATCCTCCTTTTTGTTTTTTCAAAACCGCTCTTTAAAGAAATACGAATGAGAACAAATCCATATAAAAATGGGAAACTTAGCCTCAACCGTGACATGAACTCAGGTTGCAACCTCTTTGATGTCCACTCTGGGTAACACAAACAATAAAACAACAATACATACCTATAAAGAATAACGTATATTCCTACGTACGGCTACACAGTGGAAACACCTCAATGAAATGTCGCTCTTATTTTTATCGTGATAAGATCAGATGTGCATTCATGATTGGGTGAGTGATAGTATCTACATGCTGTTTTAGTTCTGTACTCCACGAAGGTAAACAAAAATTAATTTAGATGGCATTGAATTTTTCAGTTCAAACCAACGAATATTCGTATAGAAGTCTAGAGAAAACATTAAAAAAAAATCAAAAAAATGTTTTCAAATAACGTTGTTAGCTAACAGGAGAAAGAGGCACCCTAGACGCAAAAGTTGCAAAATGACTTAGTCGCAAAATTTCCTAGTCCCAAAATGTCCTAGTCGCAAAATGTCCTATTCGCAAAATGTCTGAGTTGTAAAATGTCCTAAGCATACGTGACCTTCAACGCACAGCTAGTAGACAACATTTTTGTGCCAGGCATTGCATAAATTAATTTTCAACTATGATTAGCATCAATCTAGTTTTATCAAAAGGTTTTATTACAACGCCTAGGACGTTTTGTGAATAGGGCTTTACGCGACTAGGAAATTATGCGTCACGAGGACATTTTGCATCAATGGGACATATGCGAATATGACATTCTGCGTCTAAAGCACTCTTTTCGCGTGGCTGATGCTGAAATTTTAGAATAAATATTATTTATTCTACCTCTTTCGCCATTTCTTCCTCAGATTTTATTGTTTTTTTTTAACTCTTGTCTTTAAAACGGCGTTGAGCTATTGCCTCTGAGACGGGAATAAAATCTTGACACTTCTTTTTGGCAAACTCGTCCTGCCACCTACTCTTGACGACAATTTGACCAACATGTGTTACAATTGAGTGCGTCAATACTTCAGCCGAAATATGCCTTTAGCTTTCCATGCGCTCTAAAGTTTCAATAAGTATGCAACAATGCTATTTCTTATGACCAAAACTTGTACTAAGTGAAACGTGTATTTAATTACAGCCCCGTTAGTCTAGCGATTAACTCGCTTAACTAAAAAAAAAACATCTCGTCGGTTCGATTCCATTGGAGGCCGCCGTACTGGATTTGTCAAACAAACAACAGACAAACAGACAAACGGCCTCATCCTGGTTGTATTTCCTTATATGTGATATCCATTTTGTGACCCGGATAAGAGATGGTATTGTAAGTTATTATAATCATGATTAAGTCGTTATCCCATTTAATTGTGGCACAACTTGGAACGCAATAACGTCGAGGAGTAAAGAGGCTGAGAAGATGACAGGGTATTTTAAACTTGAAAGCGCGTTAGTTTGCTAGCTAGATTGGTGACACCGGTGCCAGTCGACATTGGTGGAAATCAGACTCGGGACAGACCATACTCGTAGTAAAAGGAGAAATGCAACCAGTTCCAATATGAGACGTGAAACGGGCGGATGTTACGTGTCAGATTACTGCGTGTAAAATTGCACCTCTGGCAGGCGCTGCCTCTTAGACCCGATCAACTTGTTTACCAATAATTTTTAAAATTTTCTTTCGATACAAATAACTCATTAATTTAGCTTGACACTTATCTTGGATCATTCAAAGGACTAACTAGGAAAGCGATGAAAAGAAAATTATCCACTTTGATGGTTAACGTTTCATTATAAAACAGAAATGTACAAAAAACTGTCAAAAATGTGTTATAAAAAATCACTTAGTAACAAGGTCTTAATAGTTATCAGCGAAACTTGATAATTGAATGCCCAGGGTTAATACTAAAGGGCACAATTCCCGAGACTCCCCAATTAGATTTTGTGCTTGGCAACAACTTTTTTCTATGACTATTTTCTCAGATTTTTATTTTTGGAAATATCAGGGTTAATAAATTTGCTCCATCAATGTCACAGCCGTCAGTAAATCAATTTCCTACATATAAGAAGTCCATTATATAATGAACGTTCATCTAGGTACCTACGTTTCGTTTTTAAAAGATACGCCGTAAATATCTATAATTTTAGTGTGCCAAATGAAAAATTTTACTAAATCTTTTCTAAAGTCGTAGAACAAAAGTTTTTGTAAATCACAAACTCAAACCGACCGAAATTTCGAAATTAGAAACAACTTTGTATAGTCACTTCGTGTGTATACTTCATATGGCTCTGATATTATTATCACCTTCATATTTGTACATCTACAGACCAGGGTACATTGAATCAGTTCATCAAAAGGTTATTAGCTTAATTCCGGATGCTTTTACTTAAGTGAATCCGGAATTAAGCTAGTAAGGTGTAGCTTGTCTGTGCTTACGAAAGTCTTACATCAAAGCGTTGACATTACTTTTAGCGATAAGACCTCCGCCTGTATTCTTAGGTTAAGAAAAATCTGTGTAATTTCCTTTTTTGAGTACATCAAAGCGTTCTCTACGAGTATCTATCCATATTAATTATACCACGTAGAAAAAGAGCCATACGGGAAACAGCCTCTCATTCAGCTTACGATGGGATTTAAATAGGTGGCATTTTACTTAATGCATATTACGTACAATATTCTATGGGCATGCGAGAATAATTAGCCTTTTTGTGTTCTAAGAAAGTAAATTAGCTCGTGTAGCTCAGTCAGCAACACCCATGGGCATCACTTTCGTTCCATTTTAGTACTTATTTCAAGAGCGATAAAGGCTGCTCTGGTACTTTCTTCAAACTAATAGTACATCGCTTTTGCTTTTGGGTATTCTTGGAGATGAATGGGATCAATAATAGTTAGTACTGTCAACAGCAGGTCAACCTTTACAATTTTAATGCAAAGTCGCCCCCTTACGTAACTGAATAGGTTTAACGTCTGTAAAGGTTGATGTGCTGTCAACTGTACCTAAAGTGGGTTTAGAGTTTTTTTTTATTCGTATTTTTTTACGCGCTGTTTGTTTTAATATAAAATCAATTAGTCAGGCAGGCCTAACTAACCGGCGGTTTCTGAATGAAGTAAATTAATTTAGAAACCGACCGCTAGCTAAGCCTGCCTGAGTTAATTAATTTGTGTTTCTGTTTCTTAACAAACGAGACTGGATAATAAGTACTTAAGTAGGTATGTACTTAAGCATATATTTTATTACTCTGTATTTGAATACTAATTAAGAACTCGGCGGTGACTTCCACGTTTGTTATAAAAACATACATACCTACAAAAACTCACGCCTGTATCCTAGAGGGGTAGGCAGAGACCAGGGACTGCCACTTGCCACGATCCTGGCAGATCACAAAGGTAAAGGTAATTAATTCAAAGTTATATTACTGACTATTTATAGTGAATGTCAACCTTGTGATGTAAATCCGATATCATTATATTTAAAGAAAGAAGACACAATCAAAAGTAACGCAACAAACCTCAACATACCTCCCAAACTATGCAACCGAATTGGACCAAATTACCGTAAAAACTGTAACGTTTTACTTTACGAAACACTTGCGTCAAATTAGATCGAATTATCAACACTCCATTTGGAGAAATAAAACCTTTTAAGATTACTTCTATCTATCGCGCTAGCCTCTACTCAACAGACTCATATAAAACTTGTGTAATAAAATAAAGGGAAACGGTGCCTCTCTTCGTAAAACGAGTTTTTCTTTATTTTGTCATTTGGAGAAAAAATTGCCGAATTTCACTAGCTATAAACGTAGCCAGTTTATGATAGAACATTCTTGTAGATTCTTATATCTGTATATAACGTCCTGTCTCTCCCCTCCCCTCTCTCGCCATCTCTGCCACAAACGTCCACAGTCGGCGATGTGATTTTGTCTCTATACAAATAAAAAAATATTGACTTAAATAAAGACCATCTGACTTTGAATTATACAGTCCACGCTAAGCAACAGCCTGGGTCAGCTCAATTATCATCATCATCATCATCATCGGCCTACGCTTTTCCACTGCTGGACATAGGCCTCTCCTATAGCACGCCACTGAGCACGGTCCTCGGCTACTCTCATCCAGCTCTTGCCAGCCGCCCTGCGAAGATCATCGCTCCACCGAGTCTGAGGACGTCCTGTACTACATTTACCGATCCACGGTCTCCACTCAAGAACTCATCTACCCCATGGGCTATCAGTTCTTCGGACGATATGGCCGGCCCACTGCCACTTCAGCATGCTAATTCGGTGGGCTATGTCGGTGAGTTTGGTTCTATGTCGGATCACCTCGTTTTGAATTGGATCTTTCAAAGAAACCCTGAGCATAGCCCTTTCCATAGCACGGTCAGCTCAATACAACGCTAATATATTTTCTAAAACTAGAATTATATGCTGTTCACTGGCCAGATTGGCGCGGATTTCTTCGTTTGTTACAACAATAGTCATTCATTAATTTCAGTGTAAGTGTCAGTCCCGCAAGAGAAAACTGCATCATACACCTCAATACACATACGATACGAGCAAACCACATGCAAAATAAGAAAACTAGCTGAAAATGGTACCCTTTTTGGGGCCTCTGGCTACGGAACAAGGAACACTTATAGTTTTACCATGTTCTGTGAAAATTTCTATATTTGTATTTCTAAATATGGCTCAATAGGTCAGACAGGGATATGTCAGGATATGGAAAAACGGAAATACATACAATTGACAAACTCGGTATAATCGTGGTGTGGTCCCTATAGGGACATAATAACAAATTATAAAAAATGGCCAAGTGTAAGTCAGACTCCCGCTAAGTGTCCCAAAGTTAATGAAAGAATTCACATTTTTTTGACGTCATAGTTTAGTTAGTACGAAACCCTCGGTAAGCGAGACCGACTCGCGCTTGGCCGATTCTTGTGTCATTATGATGTGTATCTCGCCTTAGACCACAAATAGAGTGTAATCGTAATGAATCACTTATGACGCGTGATTAAGGCCTAGCTATTGCTGACATAGAGGAAATGTGTTGTTTTGTTTTAGTTTGAATTTAAAGAGGTTTTGGTAACATGTGGTCTAGATATTTTGCAATAAGAGCATTCAATTCGCGTCTTGGAACATTATTTTTACCTCTCGTGAAACTTTTGGCTTCCTAACTTATTAGAATAACGTCTCTAATTTTAAAATGTCATGTCCTTTTTTTGCACGCCTACCAACTCTTTCCCTTACCTCCTGCGGTTGACTGGTAGAAAATGCTGATAGCATTAAGTCCGCCGCCTTGTACGATTTTTTTAAAGTGCAATAAAAGTATCAATAAATAAATACAGTGTAGTGAGACTTAAGCTCAACTAGGTTTTCGAGAAAGCAACATACTATAAAAAACCATATTTCATTAGTGAAATCCTTAAAAAAAAATAAAACCGGCCAAGTGCGAGTCGGAGTCCCGCACGAAGGGTTCCGTACCATTATCTATACAACATTAGACACAAAGATCTAGAAAAAAGGGCAAAAAATCACGTTTGTTGTATGGGAGCACCCATTAAATATTTATTTTAATTTCATTATACATTTTTGAAGTGAATAGCGTATATTCTGTGAATATTTCAAGCGTCTGTGAGTATATCGAGCAAAAAACCGCAAAACAATTACGTTCGTTGTATCGTTTTATACTACAAATACGGGGAAAATCTGAAAACTACACATCATCATCATCATCCTCATCACTGCAGGACATAGGCCTCCTTCGTGATTTTCATAACCTTGAGGGGTTTCGCCATAATCGCCACGCTTGGCAGGCGGGTTGGCGATCGCGGCATGCGGTTGGAATCTCAGGAAAACCCTGCTGACCAACTCCTGGTAATTGATTTCCTTCGTCGCCTTCTACGACATCCACGGAAGCAAATTGAATGACGCTATTGTTAATCCGGCGCCACACGGAACGAAAACTATACATTTGTAAATAAATCATAAAAAAATTGTCTTTGAAGTTCAGGAAAACCTCGGAAGAAACTTCGAGACTCTCCATTCATGAACTATTTATAATATGTAAGTACCTACAAACTAGCTACAAATTTGTACGGAAACCGTCGCTGCGCGCGTCCAACTCGCATCCGGGTCCGAATCACCGCGCGTGCCCACCGGCCATTGTCAATTTCAAGCGTGTGAACAATTTAGACACTCGGGTTTTATCACGATGTTTTCCTTCACGGTTAGCGAGTGGTATTCCTGATACAAATTCACAAATCTACGTAACTTAGAAAACAAAGTCATTGGTACAAAGGGTTCGAACCCACGACCTTCCGAACATGAGGCCGCTGCGCTACCACCGCCCAGTCAATCAAAGTGCATTATTGAAATTGAAAAAAAATATATTTATCACATCACGTTACGTTAAAAAAACCTTATTAATATAAATAATTCTAAACTTAGGAATATTGATAAAAAGCGGTTTGCTCAGCATAAATGTTGCTTTAGACACAACGCTGATTTTCTCCAAGTCCAGTTAAATGTTTGATATAATAAGAATTAAATAATAACAATTAGAATTAGAGTTGGACGTGTCTATAAAATTGAAAAAAATAAAAATACACTAATGAATTCATTAAATAAATAATTGATATGTTAATAAGTGTTACGTTAAAATGAGAGTAACCATCAATATAACTTGATCTTCCAAAAGACAAAACAGAATTCAAACTATAAGATAAGATAAGAATATTCTTTATTGCACACAAGAAGCGAGACATAAAATATGAAAGTTACAATGAAAAAGTACAATGGGCGGCCTTATTGCTAACAGCAATTTCTTCCAGACAACCTTGTGACGGAAAGGTTTCCGAAGGAGAAAGGGAGACGGGTAGTTGGACTATATAGCAACTCCTGAATGACTGACATTTATTATACCAACAAGATACATCACAGAAACAAAATAAGCAGATAAGTTTTACATATTGTGACCTTAATTATTTTAAAATCGTTAACATGGATTAAAACAGAAAACTACAAGTTGAAAAAGAATAATGTCAAATTAATTAGAAATGTCACAGCACAAAATAAATTACAACAATACAACTAAATTAAATTACCACCATATAAAAAAATTACATCATTACTTCATTAAATAAAAAATATAAAAACCTTAAGAATAAAGGAAACAAAAAAAACACACACACACACACACACACACACACACACACACACACAAACACAAGTACAGTCAATTAAATAAACCGCCCCGAGACATGTCCGACCCAAAGGTACCTATAACACTGGCAGCGTTACCGCGCTGCACAGCGAGGGATATCCTTTGCATCAAAAATGCCCCTGAGCGGTAGTCAAAGCCACGGTTCCTGAGACGATGCCCTATCTGCTTAACAAAAACTTTCCCCTGGGTACCCCAAACTCCAGTGGTTTCTACGGCGAGTGGCACAAACAGATAGCTGCTCATCAGCTGGCTATATTTTGCACACTTAGACTCAAGTCCAGCAGCTAGACTCAGCTGCAGCTTCAGCAGC
This sequence comes from Yponomeuta cagnagella, assembly GCA_947310995.1. Taxonomy (NCBI): domain Eukaryota; kingdom Metazoa; phylum Arthropoda; class Insecta; order Lepidoptera; family Yponomeutidae; genus Yponomeuta; species Yponomeuta cagnagella. Next base: position 13,462,102 of record OX371277.1, read on the forward strand.
TGACCCAGGTACGGCAGCCGTAGAACCCACGTGTGAAGGTGCGAAAGTGCATACGCAGGTGGCATCCCAAAGCAGACACCGACCCCTGAATTATTTAAATCGGCAAAAGTACCAATACGCAAAGAGTGTTTAAAATTGTCACAAGATTTGAATATAATAAAAAGTCGGAAATAGAATATAAATATGGCAAATTATTTAAATTAACAATAAATAAATCCGTACTTTCATACATCAATTATCAACTGCATTCTCTTCCATCTGAACTAATGTTTTCCACTTTGGTTGTATCTTACAGATAAAACAATAATCCAGAGGTTTTGTTTACACTGCGTTCGTTATACGTGCATACGACCTCGATTTCAAAGAGTAACCACATGTGTTCTGCCCCTATATTACGCACACCAAATCGTGAACGATTCCAATCGCCTAACTGTCAAATTCATACAAATTGCTCTCGGAAACGTCCGGATTCCGATAGGTTTTGGTGCACATAATTAGGCTCCTGAACATATCATATCATATCCCACCAATGTACCAGGTATACGCTTATTACAGTAGGAATATGGTATTTTGGCTAATATACGGTATATGGTGAAGTATAAATCTACAACCGTGTAAAGTTCGAAAATCTAAAATCTTCGAAACTGAATAAAAATAAAAAATAAATGATAAATTGAAAAAGAAAGTTTACGAAAGTTGTAGCACAGACATGCGTCTGTAATGCTATAATATGCAGCCTTTAAACGTCCGACTGTAGGGCACAAGCCTTCTCTCAGAGAGAGAGTATGGGCCACCACGCATGCCCACCACGGATTTGCAATTGGAAACGCTGAGGTATGTGAAAACCTCAAACACTTAGGTGTTTTCGTCACGACGTTTTCCTTCAGGAATAGTAAGTGGACAAAAGTTTGACAAAATCTAATTGACATGTTTCAAGAATTCCTCATTTTCAGGGTTCCGAACCCAAAGGGTAAGGGGCCCTATTACTAAGGCGCTTCTGTCCGTCCGTCCGTCCGTCCATCTGTCACCAGACTGTATCTCATGAGCCGTTATAGTTAGACATTTGAAATTTTCACAGATGATGTATTTCTATTGCTGCAATAATGACAAATACTAAAAATAGAATAGACTCCCATACAACAAACGTAATTTTTTTGCCGTTTTTTGCTCGATATTAATAACGGGAAAAGGTAGACGCTTGAAATATTCAAATGTTGTATAAATGGTACGGTACGGTACGGAATTCATCGTGCGCGAGTCCAACTCGCACTTGGCCGGTTTTTGATGTATGTTCCCCGATTACTCGAAGACGCGTGAATCGATTTTGAAAATATTTTTTTTGTTTGATAGGGTAGACTTTACAGTACGTCAAATAGTCATCAAGTCAGGATCGAATTATGGAATTCTGGAGAAATCGAGGGAAATTTTAAAATTTGAAAGGCACACTTGAAGCGATTTGTATGCTTTTATAGTGATTTGTGCATTTTCTTTCTGAAAACACAATTTGGCGGAGTCGTAGTCGTAAAAATCGTAAAATATTTTTTTTTAAATAAAAAATAAGAACCGACTTTAAAACACTACAGCGCAGCATATAAAGCACAGAAATAATAATAATAACATGACCCTGAAATTCGGTAAACGTATTGCAGAAATATATTTTGGAGTAGGTGCCCAAAATGTATTATTATTATTATACTTTATTGCACACACAAGAATAGAGTACAGGAAAGGTAACTAAAGAAAGTGCAAAGTGTAAGAGATTTCTTCCAGCAATGTATGTGCTTATGTAACTTGGCACCGGCTCCAAACTATACCTCTACGATACCTACATTGAATATTCGTCATATTCGTTTAAATTATTTCTGTGTTTTGTGTGCTGTAGTATTTTTAAGTCGGTATTTATTTTTTATTCATACGATGAAAAAATAATTAGTTTTATACAATATGAAAGACTTAATCATAAGTGTGTTCATATCTGTATCAATACTGATCGTATCAAACCGTAGAGCGGTAAACCGAAAGTCCAATCTCATGTTTTCTGTTATGTTTACGCACCTAACCCATAATTTAGTTTACGTTCTATTTATTCAGTTCCGTGAATGAAAAACTTAGTATTTCCTTTCAACACAACATGTCCATTTCACTGACGTAATATACTATTCTATATGACGTCTTACCAACTACGACACTGGTTTACGGCGGATACCACAAAACAAAACAAAACTTAGACTACATCTAATATATAAAAATCTCCTGTATGTTATCTAACTCGTCCGAAACGGCTTCACCGATTTTTTATGTATAATATTTAGTAAGTCTGAGAATAGGTCGTAGGCTAATTAATATGGCAAAACAACGTTTGACGGGTCAGCTAGTAGAACTATATGAAACGTACAGTGTCCCACGTAAATACTCCCTAAGTAACACACGACTATTGTCGCTGGATCTTTATTCAGGTCGATCGTAACACTCGATAGCCACGGACAGAGCCCGACGACGGACGAATGCATCCGGCAACTCTAGTGCACAGTCTAGTAACAAAAGGACGACTCGACCACATAACCTCTCTTCACTGTACGTAGAAATTATGTAATTTTGTTTTGGGCGACTTGCTCCAAGTCACTGGATAAATAAATAAATAGATAAATACTTATCCAGGGACAAACGAATAGCGAACGAAAACGTAGTAATACGTATATTTAATGGGTCTAACCGCGTTTATTTATTAGGTAAAATTTAATTACCCTTGATTTGACCCGTTTAATATATTATTACAAAATACTATTATTAAGTCGTTAAAAAATACTAACGAACGAATAGCTGATTGACAGCATTGTCAGACATACAATTTATCTCGGCAAATGTCATTCATGGTGCAAACGTTTTTAGGGTTCCGTACTCGAAGGGTCTTCTTCTTCTTCTTCTTAGCGGGACCCTATTACTAAGACTTCACTGTCCGTCTGTCTGTCACCAGGCTGTATCTCATGAACCGTGATAGCTACGCAGTTGAAATCACGGATGATGTATAACTGTTGCCAAAGCGGCAATAACAAACACTAAAAACAGATAAAATAAATATTTAAGGGGGGCTCCCATACAACAAAAGTGCCGCTTTTTTGCCGTTTTTTACTCGATATTATAACGGCAACAGTTAGACGCTTGAAATATTCATAGAATATTTAGTTCTATATTCGCTCAAAAATAAATAATTATATTCAAATAAAATAAATATTTAAGAGGGGCTCCCATACGTTAACATACTCACGTTTGTTACGTGATTGTTTGCCGTTTTTTCTCGATCTTTGTGTCTAATGTTGCATAGATGATGGTACGGAACCCTTCCTGCGCGAGTCCGACTCTCACTTGGCCGGTTTTTTTTTTACTTATTCACTGGAGAGAGCTTACTCGCAGATTTTTTTCAAATAAAGATAAAAACCTACTTCAAAACTTTTTTGTGAATATCACTACGACTCCGCAAAATTGTGTTTTCCGAAAGCAAATGCACGAGACGCTTTAAACACAACCAAATCGCTTCAAGTGTGCCTTTGAAATTTGAAGAGTTCCTTCGATTTCTCCAGGATCCCATCATCAGATCCTAACTTGGTAACTATGGGACCACCTCTGTAGTCTACCCTTTCAAACATAAAGACGAATTTTCCAAATCGGTTTACGCGTCTTCGAGTAATTGGGGAACATAAATAAAAAATAAAATATCCCGACGAATTGAGAACCTCCTCCTTTTTCTGAAGTCGGTTAATAAAATGGTAGACAGTGCGGTCAGATAGCGCTGGTGCAAGCCAGCCTGCCTAGTGACATTTTTTCCAATAATATGACAACTGATGACGCCCACCATTTTGAAGTCTTGGGCATATACAATGTGACTTTATGAACGTTACAAGTTAAACTAGGTTTAACAGTCCTAATGTAACAGTCCCTATCTGATAAATATGTTATCGTCTCAGCTCAACACAATATTGAGTAAACAGTGTATTTTAAGAAGAAATACATTTATTATACCAACAAGATACATCACAGAAACAAAATAAGCAGATAAGTAACATAATATGCACAACAACAGAAAGAAAACTAAATACACAACAGACAAAACGAATAAATAAAACAGGACCATAGATGTAGCCTGTGGTGTATATAAGTTGCCACAAAAGGCAGCTGACTCAGCGAGTCAGCTATAAGTTATACAAATCTATAAGTTATTAGAATATATGTGTAAAAATACCCTAATATTGACGTTATTTACAATACGCTGATAGCCCAGTGGGTAGAACAATGGACTCGGAAGCGAGAGACCCAGGTTCGTCTCTTGTTTATTTTCAAAGTTACGTCCATCTGCGAGTTTATAGTAGTCGATAGTAGAAGACCGAACTAACTAATAGAACCTAAGATTATGGACCTGAGTATCTAGCCGTAAATGCTCCTTATACTGAAGAGGGATCTTCGCTGGAAGATCGAACTCTGCACGTCATTATGAACACCTGCTCATAGTCCAAGGTCTGATTGCAGATCAATTTATGGCACAAAAAATATACATAATATTTTGTGTACTTACTTCTATAAAAAATACACCCTTCATCATTCCCAAACTTAGAATCGGGCGCGAGCCTGTGTTAAAAAGGAACCAGCTGATTAAGCAGCATGCGGCACACAAGCTCACCAGTCAGGAAACAGACACGTATAATTATATATTAGCTCAGTTGGGAGAGCGCTGGCACGGTTAGTTCAAGACCCGGGATGAGTGGAATTTTTAGCCTCTAAATAGGTTTTTATAATTATACAATGTTTGTTGATAGCCCCTTGCCATTCACTCTGACGGATTTTAACTTAGACCATCGTGCATCGGCCAGAAGGTCGGTACCACCTAAAGAACAGCACCGAACAACAATTCATTAGTAACGGCTCAAATTAAAGTGTTTTGGCGAATCTGCTTAACCTCATTAACCGCGGAGTGAGGATATCACTTATATCGAATATCCAAGGAATTTTTACTGGTTATTGATGAGTACTCGACGTCACTTCGACCTTTACATCCGTGCACGCTACTCCATCATGTTACGGGCACCTTTGCAATAAAAATTTAAAGGAATATATGCTGTCGCCTGTACTATCATAGGATCTCTTGTCACAGAGACCTAAGAAAGGTCTTTGCCGCTTCTGAGAAGAAGAAGAAGAGATCCAAAGTAAAACATGCAGAGAGGACAGAGTTCGAAGATGGTTTTGCTTTTTTGTGTGATCTCCGACAGTGCATCTCATTGCTCTCTAAGCGATCGAGTGTTAAACATGGCTAGCCAGCTAGATCATATTCAAACACAGGTGTTCTTCTACCGTTTCTAATAGCCCCGGGCCTTACGTAAGAATCAAAATATTTGACTTGTATCGCCGCCGAATGAACCAATTGCAACCTTTCTTTCTTTCTCTTTTCCCTTACTCGACCAGTCTCGCTTGAGCCCGCCTCGGCACCTTTCTTTCTCACGCTCCTTGTGAGTAATCCGGAAAGAGGCGAGGCCTATGTAAAATGGTTGATTTGCTTGAATCGGAGTAAAAACACCAACTTCAATACGGAGGAAGTAATAAGTAAAAAGATTAATTTGCAAGCAATTGTCTTTGGATCAGTAATTAATTGCTTTTATAGGTTTTTGCCTTGCGACTGGTTGACACTTTCACTATTTTGCTCGTAACAGATGCCTGGCAGATGATTATAATACGGAGAGGGAAACTTCGTAAGATAAAAGTTACTTTAGAGATTCACTTGTAGAGTGCCATTCACTCATTACGGAAATTTATTGAACTAGAAGGCGATAACTCAAAAAACCGGCTAAGTGTGTGTCGGCCCACGCGCGGGGTTTACGTAGAAAGAGGGGGTTTTTATTTGCTTTACAGAACTAACAACTTCATCAAAGTATTTTTTGTGTATTTTGTACGATTTTTTTTTGTAGTTTGGTCGCCTATTCTTCTACTCTTTAACCTGTAAAGCCTAAAGTGTACTAAACAATTATTTTTTTCAAGAATTATTGTACGGTTTTTTGCCGCAGACAAACAAATAGACAGACAGACGGACAGTCATGGCGAAACTATAAGGGTTCCTTGTTGACTACGGAACCCTAAAAATGAACGACTCTTGGCGTACAAATTACGGATAAACTTTTTGTTTTATAGGCTAAACTTACAAAGTTTTAAAAAAGTTTATGGATTTGTATTAAGTTAAGCTGTACTTTTAAGGAATTGATCGAATTTCCCATCACTCTGGTGTCTGTATAGTGGTGAACGCCCTAAAAGGAGGTTCAGATGAAGTCTATCCCCTTGTTTATAACAAAAAAAAATTACGATTATTTTTTCAAAATAGTAACCCGAATATTAGTACACAATTTCGCCAAACTGCAAAGTAGTTTGTTGGCGAAGCGCACTGTCTCTGTATATTATTTATTATACCTATATTATTCTTATGCATAAACAACGTATATTTAAATTCTTGTTTGTAGCATTAAGTCACCGCATAAAGTGTTAACTGAAAGAGATTTCTGCTGAAATAATCATACAACAATTTTTTATATTTATATTGTGGGTACAAGTATTTCCTTAATATATTCCATGTATGTAATAAAGTAAATTACGTAGTTGATCAGCGTTTGATTTAAGAAAAAAAAATCCTAAATTCTATTAAATTTAGCAAAGGATCCATGTCTATCCCTTCGTTCACTTCAATAAAATTCATCATCATCATCATCATCCGCCATTTGACGCCCACTGCAGGACATAGGCCTCCTTCGTGGTTTTTATAACCATGAGGGGGTTTGCCATAATCGCCACGCTTGGCAGGCGGGTTGGCGATCGCAGTACGCGGTTGTATTCTCAGGAAGATGCTGCTGCCCGTCTCCTGGTAATTGATTTCCTTAGTCGCCTTCTACGACATCCACGGAAGGAAATGCAGTGACGCTATTCGGCGCCGCACGGAAAAAATAAAATAAATACCTACATGATAATTAATTTAAAAGTTGTTATCAAATAGGAAACCACTTTACTTATTGTTCCAGGTCAGTAGCCCAAAGCCCAATTCAATCTAAAGAGAATCGATTGCTATCATTATCGATAATAGTCTTCTTGTTGTAACTGATCTTAACACGCTAAGACTTAAGCGTTTGTCTTATGCCTAGTTTACACATGATAAGTGATTTAGTACTTAACTAAATTGGACCGTGTTCCGCAAAAATATTCGAACCCACAGTAAGTAACTTGAGATATTATTGATTACATTTTTATGTATTAGTATTTTTTTTTTCAGATATGCTTGATTTTATAATATAAATATAAAACGTCTGAAATAAAACATGGAAACAAAACACCTACTGCATAAAAAATCGTTTGTCTTCTAAGTTACGTATTGCGGGTTGGACAGTTTCCGCGCATCACGGTCCAATTTTACGTAATATTTCACAAGCAATTTAGGATGAGATAAGGCAAGAAGTATTTATTGTCTTATCAAATTAAACGCAAGTTGGCCAATTTAGCGTTAAGAGTAATGGGGGGATGGGTGCATCGCGGTGGCGGCGAGGCTACTAAACAGAAATTTAACTCGATTCTATTTTACTTGTTCACCTAATCACGTAATCGTTAACTTGTTACCAAATAACTCTTTATTATTATTATTTAGTACTTTTATTGCACTTAACCTAAAGTACAATACGGCGGACTTAATGCTGCTGCTGATTTAGTTGACTACTTGCGTACTTAACCTGTGTGAATTAGCCATTATGATTGAATATAGTGACCCAGTTGCTTATGTAATATACTTAAGATTACATACATCCTTAACAATATGAGCGTCTTGTAGAGCTTCCGTTTGTGAGAAGTTAGTTTGGTATGAAAGCCTACTCTTATTACCTGACTGGAAAGCAAGAAAGAGCAGTGTTATTCGCGCGTATATATGTAGCTTACCGATTTTAATTATACACTAAACGGGTCTAATCGCGATTACTTTTTATTTTGCCATTTGTCTGATGAAAGGTATTGGCGATGTAAGTGTCATTGGGCATGTGAATTCACGAATGAATAAAACCAAAACCTGGACTTTATTATAGTAAAAAGCCACGGTGGTAGCCTAGTGGGTAGAACATTGGACTTGAAAGCGAGAGACCCAGGCTCGAGTCCCAGTGCGGGCATGTACCTATGACTTTACTTTCTAAGTTAGGTACATTTGTGAAGTTACAGTAGCAATACCACTAGCTAACGTGAGGGAAACATCGTGAGGAAACCTGAGTGTCTGAGCTATTCACATACCTCAGCGCTTGAAATCGCCATTCTGCGGTGGGCACGCGCGGTGATTAAGCCCATACTCTCTCCCTGAGAGAAGGCCTGTGCCCTACAGTGAGACGTATATAGGCTGCTTATGCACTGTAAAGTAACAGATAAAAACACACTCCATAGTAATCGATGCTGAGGATGATCGAAACGAGAAGGGAAAAGAGGCTGAGACCCTCGTTACGTCACAATTTTTGTAGATCCTCATCGATAAATTCTAAACACATCATAGAATCTATTAGTCAGTACAGGCAAAACAATAAGCCAACCTTACATTCTACAACTGTAATGTGTTGGCCTGTTGGGTATTTCTTCTATTGTTCAGTTATGCATTTTCTTGAGCAATAATTGATACCCAATTATGGTGCTGACTTTGGCCGAGCTTAAAATATGTCGTTAGTGTTAATGCGATCATTCGTATGAGCAATATTGTATCCTTTATTTCTATCGATATAAGGTTCCAATTCTTGTTTTAATAATTTCTTGTGCAATTAGATTAGATAAAAGTAAGTATTTGATCTTATAATCATGTACACGACTATGTAATTAAAAGTGTTATAACGTATCCTTATCTTTTAATAACATAGGCTAGTTAACTGAGAGGAATTTCAGCACACTGTCATCGTAATGCGAATTATACGCTGTTACTGATTGCTAGGTATGTCTAGCAAAATATCTGGGTACGTCTGGCATACTTTATGTCAGTGACATAAGGTGTGTAACCTTTGAAAGGCAGATATTGAAAGTATCTTCATCTTGCAGGAGAGAGCAATCCGGTTTACTTACAAGCTGGGTAATAGGGATTCGCTAAGGGATTTCTTTTAAGAAACTAACATCTTAATAAGTGAAAGTCCATACAATGTTAAGATAACATTATGATAATGTTAATACCAGGAATATGCCTTTTGCTACGATCCTGACAGATCTCTTTCGCTTCATCAACATTCATTAGTCGTTGCATGCATGCAAGCCGGTTTTGGTTGCTTTTTATCTTACCGTTTGCTAATACATTGTTAGAGTACGCCCGCTTGGAACGTCCCTTACCGGCCCTTCAAGCCATATTCACTCGAACACAAATAGTCTGTTAAAATTTTGCGCTAATTTCGAATCCCAGGCGAACATTACCACGTTTTTCAAAAAACCAGTAGCCTCAGCGATGACTGTCTCCTGGCTACAACAAAAGTCGCTTAAAAACAAATTCTTACACAGAATCTCAGAACCCACCGACGACGGCTTTCATAAAAACACTTTAAGCCTCCTTTTGTTACTTATTTAAATATCATCGTAAAAGTCAGTGAGCATTGCAGCAAAAAGTTGTCACGCGCGCTGATCGGTAGGCAAATATCACGTTAAAATTGAAAAGAAAGCGTGATCAATTGACTTATGCCTAGCAGCGAGAAAGTAGGAAAAGGGTTTTCTGTGTTATCTACTACATATTTGGAGAGATATCTACTTGCATGGAAAAAGTTTTTTTTTGCGATCGCTGACTTGTTCACTAAAGTCGACATCAAACATTACACCAAGTGCTCTTCACAGTAACAGTACTTTCTATTGACGAGTTGGCACGCGTGGTGATTAAGCCCTCTTTGAGAGAAGGCCTATGCCCTACAGTGGGACGTATGTAGGCTGCATTATTGTAGTTTTATTAAACGCGGCCCAGAGTTCTCAAGTTGTATCACCTCTATTCTTACCCCTTTAATAAACAAAGGCCGGCAACAAATCATGTCAGATGTCACTAATTAAGCCTGGAATCGTGCGAGAGCATGCTATGGCACTGGGACTGATCAACGTGGAATATTCACATGTAGACATGCAATGTTGGCACTAAGGTAAATGATTGTTACAGAAGTCCCTTAAAAGAAAAAAAAAGAGAACCTAAATGCTTTCATGCAAAGCCATATTGAATAACATAATAAAGAAATTACATATTACATAATTAAGTTGAGTTTTATCTCTTGCAATGAGTAATCGGAATTCCGTAAAGTAATGTTTTCACTAAAATTTTATTTAAAATTAATACCTAAGATGTTCGAATTAAAAAAGAGAAAACTGATGTTCTTTGTGTAACATAAAATTTGTCTTGAAAAATATTATTAAAAATAAGCAAAATTCCATCAGGCAGGACCTTTCATTCGATTAGATACATTTTTTTGGTCCTGCTTACTGAGATTGAAAATTCAACAGACACATCTAGGCCTCGCTTAAGACTTTTTAACAGTCGAGTTTTTTCAATAATTTTTTTGACCACGACGTCTGTCTGTCTGTCCGTCCGACATTTAGGTGTATATCTTGTCTTGATACCACAGAGTCTGCTGTAAAGTGTATAGTGAAAGTTGTTCGTATTGACAAGTAGAACTAATTTTGTTATACCTTGTATAACAAAATTCCTTTAATGATATAATTTTGGTCATACCGTTCTGAGTATATTTCCATGTTTATGATGTCCTAGTCTGTATACTATAACACAGATTATCCTAATTTGGGACCAGGACAAATGATTGTGTTGGGTGGAAGTTATTTACTTTTTAATTTTATAGATGACACTGTACCTTTATGGGTACTGATTCTGTGCACGCCGCTGCCATGCATCACTAGCCGCGGTGATTGGCGAGCGTATGTGTGAGAAATTGCGATTCAAAATCCTAGGAAGGCAGGTGGCAATTTTTTAATGTAATTTATGACTGACTTTAGAAAATAGTGACTTTGATACATAGTTTATTGACAAGTGATAGACAAGAATATATTTTTGGTACAAATGTTATCTATTAGGTGCTGCCTTTATACGTAAATACACTTATGACCAATGACGCAATGACCTAAGAAATTTTATCACTCAATCACTCTAAGGATACCGACGACGATTCATTTCAATCACAAAAATCTAATGAAAAATGCGAATGAAATGTAAACGTTTAAACAGAAATGGGTTGTTTGTATCAGTATAAATGTACATAAAATAGACATAAACAATTGTTTAATCAGTGGCGTGCTATAGGAGAGGCCTATGTCCAGCAGTGGACAAGCATAGGCTGATGATGATGATGATGATGATGATGAAACAATTGTTCCATTATAAGTTTTGGAAAGCTACGTTCCATGATTAAAACCGACCTCGGCATTCTTTCAAAAACCCAGCTACACTCAGTTGCGAAACTGCAGTAGATTAAACTAAATTGGATGCAGCCACCTAGTCTCTAGTCGTATATACTTCTGCCAATATACATACATACTTAGCCGCTTCGCTCATCACATCACCTATAACTCACATTTCGCGAGATAATTACCACGGACCAGCAATCTGTCAAAAACACAGACTGGTGACTCCTCTAGGTAGGTACCAAGAGAAGCGCACCTAACAAGGATCACGGGACGAATCATCGCAAGTGATTACTGGCTGGTAAACGCTCAGTCCCGCGCACCAGACGGGGGGACGGCCGCGTCCTGGCCGAAAAAGAACAATACGTTCGAAATTCGAATTAAGGATAAAGTTTTTTCCGGGCTAAGAGGAATAAAACTGATTGTCTTTTGTTTTTATTTCGAGTGCGATTGTTGTGAGTGATTGCAATTTCAATTTCAAATCTCTTACACGTTGCAGTGAAATAAATATTTTGTTTTTTTAAACTTTCTGCGAAGTGCAATGTGTTGGTTATTATAGTGTAGCTAATGATTGGATTTTCTTTTAAATTGAAGTAAGTTAGCTGAACGTACTATTTGCAAGTGCACAATGCCTAATTTGCAAGTGAATCGTTTAAGCATTTTTATCAGTTTAAAGTGTTGAAGGTACTTTCCCAGTATAGTGTGGTCACCAAAGAGTCTTGTTAAAAATCATACTTACTTCAAACCAAATCTGCTTTGAGACAGCAGCGATTACTTTAGCCAATTTAGATTTATACCAAAACCATCCTTACTTGACCTCTTAAACTATCTCACAAATTCAATTTAACATCCTGTCAAGCTGGGAAACGGAATGCCAAGATACACTGGTCGCCTCTGCATGTCCACACCACAACTCTCTGATACATCATTTCCGCCGTGTTCCCTACATTCTATTGTGACATTCAATAACAGGCCTTCGGGTCGCTGACTCAAGGTTCATATTTTAAACTAGTTGCTAAGTAGTCATATGAAAACGGATGGATATTTTTTAAGAAAATTGGTCTTTATTCATTAAATGCTGTTGGAGTGACGAATTATTCATCAGAGTTAGGAAAATCAAACATGGCTTTATTTGATGAAAATATTGGTAATAGTGCTCTATGGCTATTTAGTCCCTACATTTCTCCTGGTTGTGCAATAAAGTGTTGTCTATCCATCTCTATCTATAACTATTCTACAATTTCAAAAATTGGCTGGAAGATAAATCTATTAGGGTAAAGTTCGCTTTTGTACCTTTTATTTCAAATAGTGTAAGAAATTCATTTCTTGGCATAATGATGCAGCCAATGGAGTAGATACAAGCTGGATTTATTCTCCGTGCCTGGGCGTTTATGTACGTCTAACTAACAGTCTACTCCGATTGTTAGTTAGACGTACAGAAATCTACTTATCACGAGCATAACTCAAATCTCGTGTACGAAGATTCATGGAACATTGAGCACTAAATGTATTATGATTACAGATAAATGACCTCAACCGAGCAAGATGGGAAGATGGCAAAGAAGAGGCATTACGGGCATAGTTTGGCTGCTTATTTTATATGGGGCACCTAAGACTGATGGCAGCTTGCCTGTGGACCTAACTCCGGAGGAAAAAGGTAAATAGTTTCTGAGCAAAACTAATGGGAAACTTGCGTCAAACTTAGATTGAAGTGTTATTGCTTTTATGCCACAGAAACTCAAGATTTTATTAAAAATAAAACGATAAAAATAATTTTTTCGGGCTTTTCGGGGTCCCAAAAAATGCGAAAAATCAAGTCACTCTAATGATAAAAAAAAATTGGATTTCATTATTAACTTCAGTTAACTTATTAACAGTTATTAACTTCAGTTAACTAAGTTAATAATTCGTAGTGCTTACGAACGTTTTAGTTTGAATATTAGATTTCGTTTTTTCATTGAATTCTAAACGTTTTCTAAATTGGTTGTAGATGCATAAAACATTATTTACGAAATAACTGGAATCAACGCGCCATTATAAGGCATAACGTTCAAGTTGTGCCGTCACAGTTTGAGTCCGATTTGTATACCGCGTTTTTATACGACGTGACTAGAGTGTCTAGTCGTACAAAAAAAATTAGCACGTTTATCTTTTAACACGGCCTCTCCGATTATATTAAAACATTTTTTTTGTGCATGTTCTCCATTCATATTTATTTACTTACCTATTTGACGTTCATTAGCTTTACTAATCATTGTGTCATGCGGAAAAGTACCTGTTGCGTAGAAATGCCTTAGTAACTTAATTTTACACTTCGTCGTTTTGGCTATGTTTATGCATTACCTGCAAAAGCGTGGAGTTCAACGAAAATGAAATCAGATGGATCACGAATCTCTCCGCCTTACCTACGTATTCAGATAAAATTATTTAAAAATATACAAACTAATTAACACTTTCGTAGATGCATATAGACATAATTCCACAATCGTCAATGGAACCGCTACCATGGTGCCTGCAAACGGTGCCTAAATATAAGGATATAAGGACTCACATAATAAATTTTGCTAAGAATTCCGTTTCTTTTACAATTATGACACCAAAATTGTAAACTAACTATTGGTAGATGTGGACATTCAAAAAGATCTCTCCTAATCCTAATAGCTCAAACCATAATTATCGCGTTAATAAAAGCCTCAAATCACTGTCATTTTCGAATCAAACATAGATAGAATATTCATTATTTTACACAGAAATAACATTAACAGAAATTAAAGAAATACGTACATAAAACATAGGTAAGTGACATTTGCTGTCTCGTTGGTCTGGCGGTTAACACGCTTGACTATTAAAACAGAGGCTTCGATTCTAGGTGTATTTCCATATTTGTGTTGTCCTTTCCTGGTTACCATATCACACGGTAACCTAGTTTGAGTCTATTCCATGGAAGTTTCTATTATTATTACCTATCTGTGAGGAAATTTTTTTTTCTTCCTGCTTTCTTGGTCGGATTAATTAATAAGCAAGCCAATGCGGAAAAGTTCCCTTCTTCCTCTTGACACTTGAAATTTTCTTGCACAACAGAACAACACTTCCTTCTTCTCTCTACAGTACCGCCGCCAACAACCCTGTCGCTGACGTCTACGTCACAAACATCCAGCTCAGTACAGCCTAATTCTCCGACCTATGCTACGGTCATACCGCCAGTACCGCCCAGTGATCGAGACAGGTTCCTGACCTTCGCGGAGTCCGGGCACCACAGGACCTTCATGTTTGCTAAGGATAACACTTATATACAGCTCGACGGGGATATTATACAGCGATTTCAGCTCAGGTACGTTCTGACAGACTTACCCCCAGTTTCTCGCACACTAACATTCTGTTAATCTACTGTTAACAGCTGTCAATTGACCAAAGTGCATACAAAAAAACCACCGACAGCTGTTAACAGTAGATTAAGAGCTTGTTAGTGTACAAGAAACCGGGGGTTAACCTACTTAACTTTAATTGTATATGCGATGCTTTAAGATAAGATAAGAATATTCTTCATTGCACGCAATAAACAAAACACATAAATAAAAGTTACGATGTTAGCTTTAGTGCTGCTTTGTACCATGAACACAATGCAATCTTATGTACTTACATAAGATTGCAAAATAAATGTGTTGTCTACTATGCAACAAAACGTCCTGCAGTGTCCAAGCCCTTGGGGTATTAACAAGATAACACAACCTTATTGTAAGTAGCTTACAAGAATCTGGGGCCTAATTATGCGCACCAAATCCTGTCGGAATCCTGACGTTTGCGAGAGCAGATTGTATGGAATTTGACAGTTAGACGTTTGGAATCGTTCAGGATTTCGTGCGCGTAACATAGGGGCTGGTGTCACATTTTATTACTCACGTTTACTTGACAGATGGAGTTATAATTCATCAGACGTTACAATGCCTGGTAGGTGTACCTACGAGTATATCATGCCCTGGGCCCTTATTATGAGGCAGCGATATGTTTGGAAGCCCGACAATTTACTCGAATCTAGTGACAAATACGGTTCTCTTTTTGAATAGTTTCCATAGTTGAGTAGTTTAGTTGAATAGTAATAGCTATTCAAAAAGAGAACCGTATTTGTCGCTAGATTCGAGTGAATTGTAGGGCTCAAGTGCGACATTGACGACCCTTCCGATAATGTCGCATTTTTCATAATAAGGGCCCTTGTCTCCAAAAGTTCAGACAGACATCCGTACATATTTGCATACATACAGCAAAACACATTAACCTTCTTTTGGGCTCCACCGCAGTCGGGTGATAATGCTGGAAACCTCTAACGCTCGAGAACACAGATACTTACCCAAGGCTTGCATAGCGTATATCTCCATCATTGACGTATCAAACCTGACACTTCAATCATTGACACGTATCCAACAGGTGACCTAGTAGCAAGAAACAAGATTCATTGTCATGTGTAGGAAGATATCTAACAGGTACTAGCCGTAGTGTGCGCCCACGCATACTAGGAGCCGAGGAAATTTGATACGAGTCTCAGAATAAACCGCGAAGGTCTAGCCAAGTAATTTTACCTGGGAGAAATAATTGTGGTTTTGATTCATAGTTTCTTAGTTAGTTTTTAATTCTAGAACGATGACATATTTCAATAAAAGCTTATTACCAAAAACTAAGCCTAAAGCACAATGAAAATTTTGGTAACGTTCATTGTGCTTTAGTCTTAGTTTTAAAATCTAAGTCTTATCTTCATTATCTTCTTCTTAAATCTTATTACGGAACAATAAAGGCAATATTTATTTTCGGTTCGCCCTAGATCTTTTCTACTTATCGCTATCGTTTACAGCTGCAAATTGCTAAAAACTATACAAAGGATAGTCTTTAATGAAAACTTTATAAAAAAAACATTTTACCTTACAAAACCAAATCGCACGAACCTACTGCTGAATTGACCACATCGCCTGAAATCTTTCTATCTGCAATCACCCTCTTTTGTGTAGCGCATAAACAAAGATTATTTACGTTACTGTCAACCAGTTGACTGCATGTCCCAAATACCTCACGCCGGAGAGCACTCAAGAAACGTCGATAAATTCCTAGGGGAGGGTCTACTGCAACCGAACATGTCTAGGCTTATTATTAAGAGTTGTGTCACATATTTCCTTTGCCTTATGCAACTACCTACTGCACAAAACTTTACGGTGTAAAATATGCATTGGGAGTTATGCAAGTAATTGGTGGGCGACTAGAAAACATAGCAGCAGAAAATTGCTAAGCAACAGCTGGTTGTAAAAATAAACTACTGTGGGTAGTGTTATAGTACCCAGTGACACTATTCAGAATAATGTTCATGAAGAGTAGTGTTCGTTCGCCATTATTTGCCCATGTCATGTAAACCATTCATCGATAGATTTTAACCTCCTGGCATTTTTGTTGACAGATTTTCCATTCGACCTGTGTGAAATGTTGGGTAAACTTACTACTTAAATAGCTGGGTAAACTTACTACTGACAGGTCAACGCTTAGGTACAAACAAACTACACTTTTTTTCCAGATTTTTAAATAGGTTTGGGTTAATTAGTTATATTATGCATAGCCATTTTCCTTTTTGCAGTCCCTTTGTGTATTAACAATAAAAAGGACAAGAAAAAATGTACGGTATTCAAATGGGAACTTGCTCCAAACGTAAGATATTCTGTTTTAAGAATTTTTTCCAGTAGCCACAAATTTGATACATGCCCCATTAATCTTTGAAATTACTTGTTTTCCAGGTTATGCCGTGAGATCTCATTCAAGTTTCGTACGCGCTTGCCCCACGGCCTCCTGGTCTACCACAATGTCAAGAACCCTGTATTTAAAATGCAGCCTTATGCACTATACGTCATTGTGGAGAAAGGTGAACTCAAAGGTAAAATCAAAAAGCGTTTTATTAAAAAAAAACCGAAAGCGAAGCGATTGAACATAATCAATATTTATAAAAAGAGATCAGAGATTGTATCTACTTTATTTTCACTCATAAATACGTAATATGGATAATGCAAAGCCATTAATATATGTATTTTATCAAATCTCACTGCCAAGGTCATAACTTTCAGAGTTTTATGGAATTAATGAAGTTACGTACGCAATCCCCGTGTTAACATGTTAATTTAATCAACTGCGCGTCCAAAATCTAATTCATAGAAAATGTCAATGGACAGTCGTCATAAAAAGTGCCAAATGTATGATTCGATTACAGAGCAGTATTTTTCGCTTCCGGAGAAATGTTTTTCGGTATTACGTCGCTGTGTATGCAATTGTAAAAACCCAAGTTTATAGGAAAAGCAATAAACTGGTAATTTTTTGAGTCATCAAATTGGGAAACTAGACAAGCAAAAAAATTTTCTTGACCATATAAACATAAAGGGTGCTCCAACCATAACGCACGATGTTAATTGTAAGTGAAACAAGAAATTTACAGTTTTTTTTTTTTATTATGATCGAAAGATCTATGGCAATTATAACATGTGTGAAACAAAATATGGGCCAAATACTCGCCACGGCTTCGGTAGTATACCTCTAACGGTTAGAGTCTAACCGATGGTCCATTGTTCTTGGACCATCGGATAGAGGTATGCCATTGGACTTTTCTCTGAAAGCTTTTTGTTGCGGTATGCTTGGACCACCCTATATTTGTACTTTCTAACCTTGACCACCAATTCATTCTAGTAGGAAAAGTTGTACTAGCGTAACAAAACAATCGAAATTATCTTCTAATATATAAAAATCACGAGTCACAGTGTTTGTTATCGATCCCCACCGAAACGGCTTCACCGATTTTTATGAAATTTTTGTGTGTATTTGTTAGGTCTGAGAATAGGTCGTAGGGTAATTAATACCGCAAAACGACATTTTACCGGCTCAACTAGCAAACAATAAATTTGGAGTTTCATGATATTTTATTCAGCATTTTGGAAGTCGTTATTATGTCCGACATTTCTACGCATACAAACGAAAACATAATTTTTTCGCATAACCACACATAACTTAAGTTAACACATTTTTTAAATCCGTTCAACGGTATACTTTTTTGATCATATCTCTTTCATTCCACAGTTTTCACAGGACATAAGTCCTAGACTTTTACGCAAACAAACTATAGCATAATTTTATCGCGTAGCATATTTACCAAAAATTTTTAATTTGAATTCACAGGATACTTTTTTGATGGTGTCTCTTTTATTTTACAGTTGTCCACGTGTTTGGCAAGCACCTGACCTCAGTGACCGTGGGCCGAGCCCTGAACCGGGACCAATGGCACAGCGTGGTGGTGACCATCGACGTCCACGGCGCGAGGCTCATCGCCAAAGTGGACAATCTGAAAGAGGAGGTCTACCTGAAGGGGCTGAGCATCGATACTAACTACGGGATCACGGACAACTTGACTTCAGTCATTCTTATTGGGGGTGAGATAACTCAGGCATTGTATCTACATCTTGTGACAATATTCGTCTTGCATTAATATTCGTATTCGCGCCGACTGACCGTATCTATTTCTCTTTCTCCAACTCTCCAATACGAGGTTGCCTGGAAGAAATTTCTATTAGCAACACGGTCGCCAATTGTACCTTTTGTTTTGTTGCTGCCGTCTCCGTAATTGTTATCTGGTTTGTATCATAAATAATATTCTTATCTTATCTTTTAAAGTGCACAGCACATGAATCTTTAGACCCGAGCACTCTACTCACTTACGTTACGGGCGATTTTGCAACTAGGATGTAAAGGTTGATCGGATTCGACTGTAACTTTATTAATATACAGCAGCGTGTAGTGGCAACTCCTGTCTACACAAGATATTTGAAACACCGCTCAGACGCTTAGCATCTTAATCTGAATGTTGTGTTTTTTTTATTTTATCTTTATTATAGACAATAAAATTTTGTTGCATAGAGTAACTACAAGAAAAAGTGTTACACAAATGAGACCCATAAACTATTGTCTCATTCTATTTCTAAATATGCTCCAGTTCAACACAAGAAATGACCATGATCACACTCTAGATCCAGTACTCTGTAAAATACCCCAACTCGTGACTTCTCGAGCAGCGCATTCTCTGTTAAACATAGACAGGCATCATCCCCCTTTAGAAATTACTCTCCCGTGCTGCAATACCTATAAAAAATTCGATAATGAGAATACAACTAAATTAAATGTTCATGTGGCAAACTACATTCCCTTGCTCCACATGACTTCACTCGAATGCTCAAGATGACTTAGAAAAAAATCTATTAGCTACTAACAGAACTCGGCCTAAGAAAAAAATCCTTTATTCAACAGAACTTTTGAGATTACTTATTTTCTTACGAAGATGTCAAAAGAGGGGTCTCTTTTGACATCTTCGTAAGAAAATAATTTGTTATTGTCTCTACAATTCAATGTTAAAGTGAATTTTCAATTCAATAAGTGCAGACTTACGTTTTTATTTATATATAGTTGATACCACTAAAACACTCTTAAGACGTAGTTGAAGTGGGTTTATGGCAGGATTTAATCGTATCAACCGGCTTTAACTCCGTCTTAAGACTGTTGTAGTGAAATCGACTTTTTGTAAATAAGACCGTTAGTGTTTTCTTGCTGAAACCAATACTCCTTGCTGAAACAAATAATTATGTAGGTATCTTTAATTCCAGGCCTCAGCTCCGAGGAGAAACTCCACGGGGTTAAATACATCATAGAGTCTTTCGTCGGCTGCATCAGCGACATGGTGCTGAGCTCAGGGAAAGCTGCCTCAGACCTGCTTCGTATAGTACCACTCATCGCTACTAAGCACGAAAACGTCAAAGAAGGTTGCATAGACAAATGTAGGACGGATGAGAACCTCTGTTTTGAGGGCTCGAAGTGTATCAATGAGTACAACGGGTACAGGTGTGACTGTTTCGGGACTCTGTATGAGGAGCAGCTCTGTGATGTCTATAGTAAGTACCTTAAGCACATAATTCGGCACAGGTGTCTGTTTCGGGTCGCACTCTCTAAGGGAAGCTACTCTCTGATGTCTATTGTCAGTATCGAAGTGTATCAATGAGTACACCGGGTACAGGTGTCTGTTTCGGGCTACACTCTCTACGAGAAGGAACTATATGATGTCTTTTATAAGTATCCTAAGCGCAGGGCTCGAAGTGTATCAATGAGTACACCGGGTACAGGTGTCTGTTTCGGGCTACACTCTCTACGAGGAGGAACTCTATGATGTCTTTTATAAGTATCCTAAGCGCAGGTCTCGAAGTGTATCAATGAGTACACGTGTCTGTTTCGGGCTACACTCTTTACGAGGAGGAACTCTATGATGTATTTTATAAGTATCCTAAGCACAGGTCTCGAAGTGTATCAGTGAGTACACCGGATACAGGTGTCTGTTTCGGGCTACACTCTCTACGAGGAGGAACTCTATGATGTCTTTTATAAGTATCCTAAGCACAGGTCTCGAAGTGTATCAATGAGTACACCGGGTACAGGTGTCTGGTTCGGGCTACACTCTCTACAAGGAGGAACTCTATGATGTCTTTTATAAGTATCCTAAGCGCAGGGCTCGAAGTGTATCAATGAGTACACCGGATACAGGTGTCTGTTTCGGGCCGCACTCACCACGAGGAGCAACTCTAATGTCTATAGTATGTTAAGTGCAGGGCACAAGGGCGTCTCTACTCACCATGATAAAACTCTGCGAATCAGAGCAAAACCTAGTCGGACTCTTCCGAAAAAAAATAAAGTAAGTGAAGCCGGAATGTAGGCAATCATGCAGGGCACAAGTTTATGAACCCGTTGTGGGTTCATTTATGACTGTTTCGGGACTCTCTATGAGGAACAGCTCTGATGTCTATAGTAAGTATCTTAAGCCCAGGGCTCGAAACTTATCACAGCTTTTAAGCATCTCAAATGCATCACACACGCGCGCTGTATTTTTTTATGTTATAGTGCGGCATATCAATAGCTTCTATAAACAATTCAGCAAAATTCACGGGCGTATAGTAATACGCTGAAATCGTACTCTCCGCTATATAATGGATGTTTTAGAAAGGTCCGTTAAATTTGAAGGGACTGAATCATGCATTCAATGAAGCACTAGAAAAACTGCCTTAAGTTACACTAGATTTTCTGAAACACCAAGAGCACAAGAGTAAATAATGAAAAAAATATAACATAACATAAACTCACGCCTGTATCCCTGAGGGGTAGGCAGAGACCAGGGACTGCCACTTGCTACGATCCTGACAGATCACTTTCGCTTCCTCAACATTCATTAGTCATTGCATGCACGCACGCCGGTTTCGGGTACTTTTTATCTTGCCCTTTGTTAATACATCCCCTATTTGGTCGAAGTATGTCCGTCTGGGCACCAATAGTGGTAAGAAAATCTAAGCGTAAAATTCGTCCAAGTAAGAACATTAGAACACTCTTCTTATTTGATGTCGGTTTTCAACAATCACTTTAGCTAACTCACCATTAACCACAGAACAAAACAAAGGCGTTGCCTTCACTGCAACTAAAACGTTTATATTTCACAATCCAAATTAATTCGCTGTATTCAAATGTTCGCTCCACATTGATTCTAATTAATTGAGTTGTACATCTTACAACAGTCAGCGTCACTACACAGTACAGGAGGTCTTTTCGGGGACGATGTAAGTGCGAGAATCGAACAAAATTATGAAGGTACTCGTATCTACATATTTTTGTTACCAAGTATACCTTCTATCGAAAGTAAAAGTATGGTTAGCCCTAAACCAGTTTCAATCAAACATCACATACAATCAATAGCGGGATCCCTTTAATCGACTTGCATAATCCAATTAAAAATCCGAATCACTGTGGTGGGCTAGTTATTGAAATAAAAGGTACCATAGTAGATGCCACCACTTGTATGGACGTTCGTGGTTCTGTCTGACGAACAAATTGCACTAATCCGAGCCACAAAATAGGAAAACTTCAAAAGCCCGGAGCCCCGGAGCGGCAAATATTTCCTGAGATTGGCACAGGACTAATCCTCAAAAGTCGTTTACGTTAAACCTTGATACTTGGAAAAAGAGTCATAGAAAAAAAAGTTGTAAAATGCATGCTCTATGGACGTATTTCAAGAATTACGCATTTAAGAAGATATCCTGTATACGTCCTACTGTAGAGCACAGGCATTCTCTCATAGAGAGAGAATGTGCTAAGTATTTACAATTTCACATTTATTTTATTACTGTCCAAACACTATGTTGTGATATATTTAAGTTCACCCTGAATGGATCACTGTGCCCCAAGATACAATTTAATTTAGTTTGGGGTTCAGAGTTACTTTATATATTGTTAGTTTTTGTTCAGCTCAATAAATATTTTTCATTTTCATTTTTCACTAATCTTAAATTATTTTTGTTTAAATTAATATACTATTAATTGGCTATTTATTTACAATTAAGAATATAAGGATGAGAACCAGTATATAACATAGCCAGTTACTGGTGAGAAGACTTCCCAGGGTGCTGGCAACATTTCCCCCTCTGAATAACTAGGCTCAGGTGCAAATAAATAAAAATCCTAGATATATATATACTTGGCTCCGTGTGGCGCCAGATTAAGAATAGCGTCACTCCATTTCCTTCCGTGGATGTCGTAGAAGGCGACTAAGGAAATCAGTTACCAGGAGACGGGCAGCAGCGTCTTCCTGAGTTGTGTGTGCATGCTTTAGACCACAACTTAGTACTCATGTCATTTTATTATTTTTATATCGTGTAATGGTTGTGATCTGTTTTGTACACCAAATAAAATAAAATAAAATAAAATAAAAATAAATTCCAACCGCTTGCTGCAATCGCCAGAAAACCTGCCAAGCGTGGTGATTATGGCAAAACCCCTCATGGTTATGAAAACCACAAAGGAGTCCTATGTCCTGCAGTGAACGTCAAATGGCTGATGATGATGATGATATACTTGTCAAACATTGAGAATTCTATTCAAAGATTACCGGTGAACGAGGAATATCCGTTTGTCTAGCAATAAGTAACAACAATAAACTACCTAATTGACAGACTGTAATCATTTTGAGATGGAGATTATGAAAAAGATTGTTGAGTTTTCGTTTTTTTTTTCAATCACATTTAAGTACTAATCCAAAGCAAAACATCGGTTCGTTGTTGCGTTACTTATGTAACTTACATTAACTGCCGATCGAGTGTTGTCTTAACTTAATGATAGTTCTGTTCTTGAGTAGTTATCTTTTATCGCTTACAAAATTCCGTCGTCACTTGATTTTTGTTTTATTTTTTATGAATGCCTTTCACTATTTCTGATGCCTTTTAATTGCATTCCCTTCTTGATTACAAGAGTATGTAAGTGCTTAATTTATCATTAGGGTCAGACTGTTATTTCATCGACCGATATAGTGAGTTTATAAAATTGTAGTTATCTCATTTATTGTAGACGGCCTTTTTAGAAGCTTTTATGTAACTTGCAACGTTTTTATGTAGGTACATATTAAAGCTAGGAGTAACTCAAACTTTATTCATAACACAACAAAAAGAAAATTGAAATAAAAAACTGGACTTAACTAATACTCATATAAATGATAAAAATATATAAACGAGATAAATTCTAGATTATTTAAGTAACTTGTCCATTCAAAATCACATAAATAACTCTTTATTGAACACCAGTGTTACAAACTTAGGTATTTCTTCAGTAGGTTTTTACATCTATCAATAAACTATCTCGGCACATATCTTACCTCTTGTAAAGCACACGGTTGATGCACCTACCTACTTACTACCTAATTTCCTTAACAAATAAACATCTAACGTATCTAGACTCCGCAAAAAAACTGAATTCCGAAATCACCTTATTTTTTGTCAGAAGTGTCCGACCTAGTTTCGCTCTTACTTGAAGAGCCTAAGAGTGAATCCGGAATTAAGTTGAGATTATGTAGTTAGTGCTTACGAAAGTTTTTATCTAGATTTTTCCGCTAACATGTCAATTTGTCTTCCAAACCTTTATTTCTTTACAGCGGCAACAATTTTAACATTACGAGGCTCCAGTTACGTGTCTTATCGAGTTTATGACTGGAAAGATCGCGTCCACTCCACTAACACCCAAGTCAGCATGCATTTTAAGGTAAGATTCGACTTTATGCACTAGTACCTACGTAATGATAATGCGAAGGTCAGAGATACCTACATTGTCGAGAGTCGTGCAAAGGTAAAGGAAACTTACCAGTATCTGGTGACACGTGATCAAAATTAAATACCTACATTTATATTAGAAGGCCCTGAAAATTACTTCATAAGCAGCCTATATACGCCCCACTGGAGGGCACAGGCCTTCTCCCAGGGAGAGAGTATGGGCTTAATTACCACGCGTGCCCACCGCGGATTGGCAATTTCAAGCGCTGAGGTATGTGAATAGCTCAGCCACTCAGGTTTCCTCACGATGTTTTCTTTCACCGTTAGCGAGCGGTATTGCTACTATAACTTCACAAATGTACCTACATAACTTAGAAAACAAAGTCATAGGTACATGCCCGGACTGGGAAAATTACTTACTCGATAAAATGTAGCAAAACTTACAGGATAATAAGTCTTAAGTCAGGCAAACTCGAGATTTGTATATTTTATCGGTTGTGTCTGGTTGAACATTTCTTTCGCCTAATTTAAAACACTTCTCATAGAATGAAACCTCTAGGAGGCTATTAATTTATAACGTAAGGCAATTTTAGCCATACCTAAGACGAAATTACCCTTATTTCAACCCAGTAAGTACCTATATGAAAAAGTAAGATTTGTTCGGACGTGCTCACCACCCTGTAAAGCAAACGAGAAAAAAGGCGAAGTTTATTCAAACCAAAAACATGACCACTCTCCTCCATTTAACACCAAACAAGCTTATTGAATTCAAAACAGCAGTATTTCAACCCACCCATTTTATGATTACTTATAACGGGTAAATACGACAGTTCAAACCTCTTAATACATTTACAGACGCGCTTTGATGACTCAGCACTCTTCTACGCGAGCGGTCAAATTGATGAAAAGAACCACCACATTGCTCTTTCCATACATGACGAAAAAGTTGCCATACAAATCAACCTAGGAGACGGACCAGTGGAAGACTACATCGGAGACAAAGTCAACAACAACAAATGGCATAACTTAACAGTCACGTTACAAGAGAAAACAGTAACGGTACACTTAGACAACACCACACAAACATATGAGGTACCTGGAGAAGCTAAATTCGTCTGTATCGACCCAGAAATCTATATCTGTGGTGGACCAGACCTCTACAAAATGAAAGGACTAAAATCCTTTAACAATTTCGCTGGAAACCTGAAATATGTTTACTACAACGACGTTTCCATTCTCTACGAGTTAAAGCAAAACAACCCAAAAGTTCACTATATTGGGGTTCTAGATCCAGAATTCGAAGAAGTAGATATAGAAGTGATTCCGATAACGTATCCATTTGCAACTTCCCACATTTGGTGGCCCTTGAACCAGAGCTCGAGTCTTAACTTGTTATTTGACTTCAGGACTACCAAGAATATGGCTGTTTTGGCTTACAGCCAGATTGCTTCGGGACTAGGGTACTGGGAGGTAAGAATGGGCAAAACCACTGTAAGTTGACTTGCTTTGCTGACCGATTTATAGTTGTTGGACGTCCCAGGCGGACATACTTCGACCAAATAGGGGATGGATTAGCAAAGGGCAAGATATAAAATACCCGAAACCGGCGTGAGTGCTTGCAACGACTAATGAATATTGAGGAATCGAAAGTGATCTGTCAGGATCGTGGCAAGTGGCAGTCTTCTGCCTCTGCAGTGGCAGTATCTCTGCCTACCCCTTTGAGAAACAGGCGTGAGTTTATGTATGTACGTATGTATGCATGTGCGAGTCATCATATTTTGGTCGAATTCCACATCGCATTTAACATTTCGCTTAGGATAGCCTTTAGCAGGAAAATTATTCAAGAAAATACTTAGGTCACTGGTAAGTCGTAAGCAATATCTTGTAACCTTATTCGATAAGGAAAACCACATCAAAATATATGAAGATCTGTAAAAAGTCCATACGTAAGTACAGTTAGCAACATCCAACCTAATCAGTTCAATTCCCGGAACTTTACCATCAATCCAGGCACTAATTCACGACCACTATAATATAATTATTACGCATAAGATTAGACAAACTAAAGAATCCTTTCCATAGCTGTGAAAACCATCAAAATTTCTTATTATCCCGCATCATAAAAAGTGTAAGACAGAAAAAAAACATTTCAGGTACGAATGGTGAAGGAAGAAATACGATTCGAGCTGGTTCCGGACGTTGGAAAGAACGTGACTGTACTAAAATCAGTGAAATTCAACGTCAGCAATGACTGGCACACAGTTGAACTGGACTATCGGAAAGGGAGGATCAAGTTGACCGTCGATCGTCACAACAAACACGCACAAATGTTTGGTAAATACCTTTTTGGATACATCTGATAAATGAATCATAAAAACGGTCAGAATTTCCTCAACTCTTAAATGTTAAGAAACCTTTAACCTCGAATTCACTACAAAAAAATAACTTTCACAAAAGACAAGGACTTATCCCAAACTAGAACTTGTGCTATCCACGCAAACCAGACAAGGACATCACTAACATGGTAATACACCAAGACTGTGGCCATTCCAGTGGGAATCTAATCCACAACTTTTAGATAGCGTTACCGCTAGACCAACGAGGTAGTGAAATCTTTGAAAACTTGATTCACACGAGAAAAGGAAGAATCCTAAGCTCTGGAAAGATCTCTTTTGCACGCAGTTGAGCAAAAAAACAAATTGCGCAGTTGAGTTGATTTGGATTTCATTGGGCGATTTCATTGACCACACTTTATATGTTCGACAACAGCATTCCAAAACTACTTCGTAATTTATTCCAGGCCTCGACTTCCAACTACAAGATAAGATCGTCATCGGAAGTGGCTTGAAATCGGCGAACTTGGGACTTATCGGCTGCATGAGGAACATCAAAATCAATCGACTGCTCATTGAACCGAGGTACTGATTAATTAACTCATTATTATAATTTAATTTGTATTGTTAGCGTGACCAAGTTCGATAAACGCTTTGAATTTTCGATGCTAATGTTAATGATTTATTTGTTGTAAGGAAACCTACACGACCAATTAATGATGCACGTTGGCAACTCATCATATAAGCGATATGATGCATTACTAAGCAAATACTTACTTGTTAATTTAATGAAAACCAAATTAAGGAACCCAAAAATAAGGAAAAAATGTTAGTAGTCGTAATCGGTATTTCTTTTATTTTCTCACTTAACGAATAGTTTATAGAAATCTCTAAATCGATACCGAATCCTTTGTTAAAAAAGACAGATAGACAACACGTCGACCTTTACATGCATGCACTCTACACAGTTACGTTACGGGCAAGTTTGCAACGGAAATTGAATGAAAGAAAGAAAGAAAGAAAGAAAGAAAGAAAGAGGATATTTATTTAAATTGTCACAGAAACACAAAGTAAACAAAAGGTACACAAACAAAAGACACAAACGTCAACAAAACAGAGATCTTGATCAAATGCTTGATCTGCTTCTAACTCAAATCTGGGGACTGCAAACGTTCAGATTCCAGTTGCGTTTCTGGGACGATTCTAGTCTTTGTAATGCAAGCCTTAGATTCAATACCGCGCAATACAGTCCCTACCAAAATAATGCGTTTGATTCCAGATTCGTCATAAATACAGAAAGAGTGGTGGGTGAAGTGGCAATTGACGACTGTCGATACGTAGACCCTTGCACCAGACCAAACACTTGTGAGCACGGAGGCATCTGCTCCATTAGAGAAGACAGAGTCATTTGCAACTGTGACAATACAGGTAAGATGCCGGTGCTTATAGTGCTTTAGGACCAAGTGAGCCCAAAGTGCATAACACTATGTGTGGAGAAATTTACGCTCTGAGAAGAGAGTGGTATACGCCATAATTATGTTAACTAAGAACATTATTTCAGGATACATTGGAGAAAACTGTCACTTCGCAACTTTCCGGAAGACGTGCGAAGAGCTAGCTCTACTCGGGTACACTAGAAACGATGTCTACCTTATTGACATCGATGGGAATGGCAAATTCCCCCCAGCTCATGTGAAGTGCGAGTTTCAGATCGAAGCCGACTCCTCTACTACTGTTGTAGAACACAACCTGCCTAGTCAGGTGGTGAGTAAAAATTATTTTGTATTGGAGATCTTTTGCCTCTTGGTTCTTTAATATTGTTTCTTCTTCTCGCTGTGTTTCATCTACGTTATTCAATATATTTGCAGCTTACAACTTGTTTTTTGTCTTTGTGCACTTCATTATCTCTTTTCTTTCTCTCTCTCGCTTTTATGGCTTTTAATTATCGCAGTTATGAATAACCTTTTGTCTGTTTTGTATAAGAACCGGTTATTATTTTTAGATAGTAAAACATTAATTTGTTACGAATCAATAAAGTGTTCTCTATCTAAATATAAATCTTCATCTTCCTCACATTCTAGGATGTACGCTCAGCATCCGGCCAAGATTTTAGTTTCCGCATCAAGTATCGAGAATTTTCAGCGGAAATGCTCCAGGAGCTCATATCCCATTCACTGTATTGTCGTCAGTATATGAAGTACGATTGCAACATGGCACCATTGGAACTCCATAGCGCTACCTGGTTCATATCTTCTTCAGGCGATACTGTAGATTTCTTGGGCAATGTCAAAAGGTAATGAATCGTTATAAACTAAATATAGTTTGTAATAAATTTTAACTTATTTCCTTTTAACTACCTCATATTATTATCTAGCAGGATATGAATAGCAGCATTAAAAAGAGCGCAATTATGCATCAACTCGGGAGGTGGCCATTTGAGCGATATAATGTAACCAATTATACTTTCAAATAAACTTTTGATGAAAACTCTGAGCTCTTTTTTTCATTTATAAGAAAATGCCAGCTAATTCAAATTATGACATTACTTTTGCACCACCTTGTATATCACCTGCTGATGGAACGACTGATTGCAGAAATAGGAAACTTCACATTGCCATAGACATGGATAGGTCACATAATGTTACAAATACCTAGCGAAAACTTGATGGGCCAAAATGGCCAACGAAAAATTTCACCGATCATCATGTTTCTTATGCCATTTTGCTTTATGTCGCGAGTAAGAACGAGATGGTCGTGCCCTCAAGCTAGTTCTTTTTTTTTACATTAGAACTTTGCCTATTATTTTCAATCTTGGCGCATTTCAGAGGCTACTGTCCATGCGGCGTCAACGCTACCTGTGTGAATCCGACCCAATCGTGCAACTGCGACGCTAACGACAACAAATGGCACGCGGACGAAGGGATCCTCTCCCACCCAAAGAGTTTGGGTATCACAGAGATGTTCTTCCTTCAGCAGAAGGACTTGACTGAGGAGGCTCAGGGACGGATCACGTTGGGGCCTTTAGAGTGTGTTGAGACTAGTAAGTTTGCATCTGATAAGATATCACGGAAATTTAAATTTTAATAGCTAAAATCTTTGAAAGATAAAGATGAGTAAAAACGTTAAAAAACTAATATAATCTGATCGTCCTTTGGAGATTTCTGTCCATTCTCTCCAAAACACTCTAGATCTTGAAATAGACTTACGTTCAACTTGTAACGTTCATTACTTTTCATTAATTAACGTTACTTTGAATAAAATATTTTGACTTTGAAAGGGTTAAATGATATTTGGATACTGTAACAGTGAACACACTTTTTTCCGCAGATACTCAACGTTACGTAGTGACCTTCACCACATCACAGTCCTACATCGAGGTACCGGGTTGGAGAAAGGGCGACATAGCGTTCAGTTTCCGAACCACTGGAACAAGTGCTATTTTACTGTTCCAACCTCCCATTAGGCCTAACTATCCTTCTTTCATGGTGGCTTTGACGAGCGGTAAGTAAAATTGAGGTTGGACTGCCTAGTCCACCCTCATTTGCTTCCATTCTATTATAAATGAAATTGACCTGATTAACATTGAATCACATTGACTCACGGTGCTTTTTTGTATATGTTTGTACATGAAATTATACATAATGCATTTCTTACTGTATGGATTGATATTTGATTCTAAACATCAATTAATGGAATTTAGAGATTAACGTGAAAAATGCGTTCAAAATTACGTAGAGTTATATCTTTTATCCCTTGTGTGTGACCAATCATGTTTAGATCATTGGCCAGTACAAGAACCACAGATCCACTCTTGATTATAATAAGTTAGTAGTGAAAAATACAGCTACTGAATAAAATGTAATTCCAGAACATGAGCTAACCTTCAATTTCACACTAAACACTGGGACCACTCGAAAACTGGTCATCAACTCCAAACGTAAACTGAACGGAGGCGAATGGCACAAAATATGGATAGATTACAACTTCTACCACGTTCGATTTATGTTGAATACTGAATACCAGATGTTGAACCTTTTGTTGGAAGAAGAGTTTGGTCCTTTTGAGGGGTCTATGTTTATTGGTGGAGCAACAGCGTAAGTTATTCTACTCATACATAACTACATACATATATATACATTCCACTGCAGCCTAAATACTATAGTATACCTTCCACTAATAGTGCACAGGTTATTTTTGAAGAAAGTGAAACAATGTATTGAGAAATAATTTTCTTAAAGCACATGATTCAGCGAGCTCTCTCCCTCTCTGAGAGAAGGCTAAATAAAACACGTGTGCCCACCGTGAATTATAGATTCTAAGCATAATACCTCAGTCACTCAGGTACCTCACATGGTTTTCCTTCAGGGTTAAATCACATACAATAAATATTTGAAAAAGCTTGTGATTGTGTGTACCTGCTCATGTCCGGACATTTATACCCCCAGCTCATAAAGTTCTATTCTCACACTAGCTCGTCAGTTTGTTTATTTCTCTTCCAATGTTTTAGCCCCATTCGAAATATCATTAACTTATGAGGCTGAAGTGAAGGCCAGTCGACCTCTTTGTAGCTATCATTTAGTATCTGCCTACGTCCACCATCAATATTTTCATGCGTCTAACCAAAAGGTCTCATCTGCACTTCAACGTATTATGTAACTCTCTCTACATGAATACGAGCAAATTTTAAAGTCATTGCAAACAATGAAAGTGAAAAATCAGTTCTACAACTATTTTCCAGAGATCATTTGAAGAAATCAACTGTTAATCAAGGCCTTATAGGCTGCTTCCGTGGTTTAGTCGTCAATGGAGAAATACTAGACATCTACAGTTACATGTCAGTTCATTTGTCTGAGATCATTAAGGATTGCAAGCCTTCATGCGTGCCGAATCCTTGTCAAAATAAGGCTACTTGTAAAGAACTCTGGTCCACCTATGAATGCATCTGCAAAAATCCTTGGGCACATTTGGGAACGCATTGTGAAGAAAGTAAGTAGGTAACATGAAAACTTCATAATCAAATAATCTAGATAAATTTAATATGGCGTCTTTTTTCTAGATATCAATCAAAAAGCACTAACTTTTCAAACAAGAGATGCATACTTAAAAAAGAACTATTTAGTGGACAATGCAACGGACGTAGAAAAGAATAGACTAAAGAAGATGATGACAAACAATGTTCTGATGAATCTTAGAACATATGACGATCATGCTTTGGTTCTCTATGCTAATGATAACTTGAATAACTTCATACATCTCTTCATTCACAACGGAACTCAAATAATATATTTATTCAATGAAGGAAACGAAATAGTCCAAATGAATGTGACTTACGAAAAGATAAACAAAGGCGGAAGTGTACAAATAGCGATAATAAGAACTAAAAATACAACAACTTTACATGTTAACGACAAGAATACGACTATAAATCAGGTGGCTAAGCTTTTAACAAACTACACTAATAAGCCTTGGACTAATCCAGAATTAGGTAAGCAGCGACTTTGTTTCAAAATAATTATATTAAATCATTCAATTATCACTACTTCTTTGCTATTAGATATATTTATTTTATTTTATACTACCTACATTACTACGTGATCAAATTGATTGGATTGGAGCTGAGCAGTTCATTAGCGCGTAGACTAAACATACCGAACAAAAATTTTCGCTAGATTTGCATAATTGCTAGATGTAGGTACTAAATATGTTTATCTCGCAAGATGTTGGCTTACATTATGATGATATTCCAGAGGTAATCCGGCCACAAAGACCTCCAGCTCCACCAACCGACTACTTCCAAATGAACCTAGGCAGCTACGATCCGTATTCCCTTCATCTTGCACCAAGGGCTAGCTTTCTACCTCAAGGAGGTTACGTGGGATGTGTGAGAGGATTCAAGATCGCAGATCACGTTGTTGACTTGGCTAGAAAAGTTCAAGAGAGCAAGGATTTTGATCCAGGTATGAAAACATTATGGAGATATAGAAAATAGAAATGTGAGTGAGATGGTTTTTACCAGAATTTGTGGTGCAGAGGTGAATTCTCTGGGGCACCACGGACTCCATTGCGTTCGGAGCGCGGGTAGGATCTCACAGCATCATTCCATCAATGACATCGTCCGGAGGGCTCTTATTACTGCTAACATTCCTGCGATTCTTGAACCACCAGGGTTGTGTCGCAGTGATGGGAAACGTCCGGACGGTCTCACTATGATTCCGTGGGAGAGGGGTCGGTGCCTGCTCTGGGATACCACATGTGTCTGTACATTTTCTCCGTCTCACTTAGGCTCAACGGCCATTTCTCCTGGGGCTGCTGCGGAAGCGGCTGCTAGTCACAAATTCTCAAAGTACAGCTCGTTAATGAGTAGCTACTTCTTTGTGCCTCTAGCTATTGAGACGACTGGGGTATGGGGAGTCCAGGGAAGAGCCTTTATAAAGGAGTTAGGGCGTCGCTTGAGGAACTGCGGCATGGACTACCGCTCTGGGGCATACTTGATGCAGAGGATCTCTCTCGCTGTGCAGCGGGGTAACGCTGCCGGCGTTATGGGAACCTTTGGCTCTAGTATGTCTCGGGGCGGTTTGCTTGACAGTTAATTTATCTTTCGTATTCTTGTGTGTGTATATGTATACTTATATATAAGTTCTCCCCCCCCCCCTCCCCTTCTGGACATCTTGATTTATTACTTTGGACAAAACAATTGTAGATGTATTATTATTATTTTTTACTTATAATTATTAATTTATGTTTTTATGTTGTGTTAAATGTTTCGTGATTAGGTTATTAGGTTGGTACATTGGTTAATATTTATTAATAAATTATGTAGCACGATGTATTATTTCATCCGCTGTAAGTATTTAAAATGTAAATTATTGTATAAATTAAAATCATTTATTTATATTGTAATTTCAATGTAATTGAATTTTAATGTAATTTCTATGTACAGTCATAGTGAAACAGCACCACCTCCAATCGGTAAATTAATATAGTTGAATATAATAGCAGCAGTGTCCATCAGTGACAAGCTGTGGATAACAATGCAACTTATGATTACAGTACGTACTCATACATAGAAGTACTCTTCTCCTTTTTTGTCCAACCCTCTTCCCAGTTCAGCTGGGGTCGGATCTTCTTGTACATCTGCGCCAGGTAGCTCTGTTCTGGATACATACATACTCATACATAGAACTTTTTCTTTTATATTTTTTATTATAATATGTCGACAAGTAAGTGGGCTATGCCTGCCAACAACCTAAAACAAGTTGGTTCCAGCAGATTTGACAGGCGTCCTACCAGAGTGTAATATGAAATGTGACTCCGAGCCCTGCAAAAATGGCGGCGCTTGCACAGAAGACTTCAGGAATCAAGAAAGCAGTTGTGACTGCGAGCTAACTAGTTACTTTGGAGAAAACTGCATGGACGAAAAAGGTGCAGAGTTTAACGGCGAAAGCATTTTGCAGAAGAAATTTGTACTGCAGGGACCTGTACTAAAGGTAATCGTTGAAAAGAATCTAATAAATAGTTATTGGAGAAACTTTACTTTCAAACTTTACTTTCAAGCACAACTGAAAAATGTGTTAAAGTTACTGCTAACAGCAGCGAATGATCATGCGCAACCCGCGCAAGTTATTCTAATTTAATTTAACAAATATTTTATTAAATACCTATTTAGAGGCTAAAAATTCTACCCATGCTAAATATTCCACCCAAATATTTTATTACATGAACTGATTCCAGGTGAAAATAAAAATGGCTTTCTCAAGCAATGATCTGAGGCAAAAGAACACAGTACTTTTACTCGTACAATCAGAAAACCAGTAAGTGTATGAAATATCCTATAAATCATTATTTTTAACTGCAAGTAAGTATCTAAAATATTGTGTCCTGTTTTTCAGTCGAAGCTTTTACCTGTTGGTGGCTATTACACAAGATGGTTATTTGAAATTTGATGAAGATCGTGAAGGGTCCTTCTATGGAGCCGAAGTTAAGAATAGAAACTTCTTGAACGGTAATAAGATCTACAAATTATTCATTCTAAATTTTAACGCCACTAATACAAAGAAACATTTTCCAGGGGCCCGTCATACAGTTTACTACACAAGAATTGGTCATGAAGCCAAACTACTGATTGATAGAATCGAGATTCCTCTGGAAAAGCTGCAAGCTCAAGACCTATGGGATGCCCTCGATATTGGTTCAAATGAAGTCCAGATTGGTGGACTTAACACCACGGATCCCAGATTGAAGATCTACAAAGGATATAATGGATGTCTTTCTAGTAAGTTCCTTGTTGCAAGAATGAAGATTTCCATTGTTCTGATTTAGTCTGCAAATATGTGCATCTAGACCATAACCTTATTTGGCTACTTAGGAAAGAGGAACTAAAAACTAGTACAGCTTGGAATTAACCCAGTGTATCAATCTCAATCCAGTGATATAAATTGTTCTCCTAATTGTACTATGTCTTTCCAAATATTTTATATTTGTTTTCTGGTGAACAATAAAGAATATTCTTATATTATCTCCATTGCTCTACAAAGTAAGTGACACAACATAGCGCCACTCATGTTAATATGACTCTGTGTCAATCTCAAACGCCCAAATCATCAAAATTTACCACGGTTCGTTAATTTGCCCAGGTGACAACCACGAAAGTTAAACTAAAAGCTAAAACTATAAGGAAGTCGTTAATATCAAAGATAAATATTTTCATTCCCCTTTCAGATATCTATGTAGAGATAAACAATTACACTATGGCACCTCTCGAGGAATATATGCTGTTCACTCGCAGCGACTCTGAGCAAGTTAACGTGGTGAATGCTCAGGGCGTCAGGAGTGCTCAGTGCTCCGCTGACTTCGACGAGGCCTGGCCAGAGCATGATCAGCTAGGCGCCACGCGTAACGGGAGCTTCCTTATTGTAAGTGAGCTTTGTGAATATATTACATTACATAAACTCACGTCTGTATCCCGGAGGTATATATAGAGACCACGGTTTGCCTTTCTGAATCTCAATAAATAAATGTGAAGAGTTATGATGTTGTCAACCAGACGTGCGTAAACGGCACATTATTGCCCCCCCAATTTCTGATTTGAGAATTTCGCTAACGTATAATTCTGTCTATGTATGATTCTCAAAAAACTAGATCAAAATTTATTTACTTTCTCTTAACCGCACGTCTATGAAATATTTCAACCTGGTAACGTACAAGTAGGTATTCCCGTGCAGGTTTTGTCCTACGTGAATGAAGTCTAGAACACGGCTAACGTAATAGGTTAACATATGGGGTGTTGGTACAAGGGGCTCTGCGTAATCTATTTCAGATATTATAAAATCTCGTGTTTGGTGCTGTCTCTGCGCTAACAATCTGAGACATAAGGAGTATACTCCTTGGACATACGAAAAGTGGAATAATAATAATTTATTTGTCTCAGAAAAATCATACAAGGTGATTCTTAAATTAGAATTATGCTGTACATTTATTAAAAAGCAAACAGCACCCCCATCCGGAAAAAATATACGTATAGAACTAGCTACAAATATGGTTTAGATCTAAACCAAGACATTTGTTTTCTTTATTAATATACATTATTGTACGTAGTGCAATCTTCATGCTAATAGATCCTATTAAAAGATTGTCATCAGAATCATTGAAAATTATAGATACCATTTTGGTGCACTCTCTATCACATAACATAACATAAACAAACACAACATAAACTCACGCCTGTATTCCAGAGGGGTAGGCAGAGACCAGAATGCCACTTGCCACGATCCTGACAGATCACTTTCGCTTCATCAACATCCACTCTCTGTCACATTACGAAATATCTGAATTTAAAATGGCAGATGCACGTTTGATTCCAGAGTGTAGACAAAACCTGGGTTGAGGACCCGCCATCGCGTGTGCCTTACGACTCCCTCTATCAGCAACCTGATGCTGAGGAAGAGAACACGGATAAATTCTTTATCGCTCTAATAGTTGTATTCATCATTGGAGTGTGCTACTGTGGGTCTCACGTACGTAAAATTGCAATGAGTTCACATCAGGGATGGATAGGTGAACAGAAAGTTTTTCATTTTTTAAGGTTAAGTAAGCAGCCTATATACGTTCCACTGTAGGGCACAGGCCTTCTCTCAGCGAGAGTATGGGCTTGATCACTACGCGTGCCCACCGCGGATTAGTGATTTCAAGCGCTGAGGTATGTGAATAGCTCAGTCACTCAGGTTTCCTCACGATGTTTTCCTTTACAGTTAGCGAGTGGTACTGCTACTATATCTTCACAAATGTACCTACATACCTAACTTAGAAAACAGTCATAGGTACATGCCCGCACTGGGAATCGAACCTGGGTCTCTCGCTTCCGAGTCCAATGTTCTACCCACTAGGCTACGCCCGCTTTTGAGATTAAGTACCTTGTAAATGATTTATTGTTTATTCATCCCGTTCAGTTATCGTTGTCAGCTAATCGTCAAAATATTCGACTGCGAGCATTTTCATAACAGCATGTAAGTAATAACTAGGTACCTATCGCAAATGTGGTAAACACAGAAAAGACCACAAATGGTTTCATTCAGCTTCGATCTACGTGTAAAGATAATTTTTGGGGTTCCGTACCCAGAGGGTAAGAAACCCTTACTACTAAGACTCTGCTGTCCGTCCGTCCGTCCGTCCATTCGTCTGTCACCAGGCTTTATCTTATGAACCGTGATAGTTAGACAGTTGAAATTTTCACAGATCATTTATTTCTGTTGCCGCTATAACAACAAATACTAAAAACAGAATAAAATAAATATTTAAGGGGGCTCCCATACAATAAACGTGATATTTTTGCCGTTTTTTGCTCGATATTAATAACGGCAGCAGATAGACGTCCGAAATATTCAAATGTTGTATAGATAATGGTACGGAACCCTTCGTGCGCGAGTACTTGGCCAGTTTTTTAAATACCTACCAATGCTAATCACCTGAACATTTGATTGCAAGCATTTTGATTAGGTATAAGATGGAATAACTTTTTCAGATGTGGCGAACGCAGAAAGCCTACAAACTGCGCTTGGAAAAGGAAACCGACGAAAACATATTGAAGAGCAAAGAAAAAGCTTTGAAATTACAAGAGCCCTCCGTAGCATTTTCACAGGTAAACCTCTCAGTAAAAATAAAAGTTCAAATAATTTTGGCCAAACAAATGTTTTACGAATAGTTTGATTATTTTCAGCTAAACGGTAATGCAATAACTAGCGAAGAAGGGGAGCAAAAAAGTAATGGCGTCACTATAGAAGAAGGTGCAATAATTCAAGTCGAAATGGAAAAACCGACTTCCAGACGTGGATCCTTGAGGTTTAGAGGTAAAGTCGTCGAACAATAACAGTTTGTGAAGTACCTAGGTTTCTACTTCTTAGAAAAAAATTCTCTATTCTCCCATCTCTCTTTTTATTTAATTCATCTACTTGCCGATATTGATCGACACAAAGAAGTCTAAGCCGTTTTGAAAAACATTTTCAACCTCTTTCCAATAGACATAGTGGACAAAGAGCTGATCTGGCAAACTTTAGAAGAAACTGACGAGCCTCAAGAAAACGAACAAGAGAACACCGAAAGTGATAAATTGAGTACTGAAAGTCACGATAACAACAAAAATGTTGAAGACAGTAGTGAGGTTGTTGAAAGATCTGACCATGAGGGTAGCAGAGAGCTCAGCGAAATTGACGAGGGTGATGATGAAAATGAAGATGACGATGACGTAAATACGGTTGGTAACTATCTAATGTACTGAATAAATATTATGCCAAGTAGGAGCTATTCTGACCGATTCAAAGAGGAGGTTGATGCTGTGACGTAACAGGCTGTGAAGAAACTGACCTGTGACCGAAGTACCTACATAGTACCGGAGTACCAGACTACCGCAGTTCTTCACCGAAAACATGAATATGATGATAATTAATTATGCCATTTACGAATATGCTGCTCATTATCTTGGCACCGCAATTTTTAGTGACTTCCTTTTTACATTACAGGAACTACGAAGAAATTCGAGAAGTAACTGGCAGACACCGCGACACACTCCCATTCCTTTTAAAACAGATGAAGAAAGTTCAAGTGAATTTTTAACGTCTATAGCTTAGATTTCATTAAAAAAAATCTACTTTGTTTTGTATTTAATTTTACCTCATAATTATATTTGTGAAAAAATACAAACTTATATTAGAAACCGGTTAACCGGAAGGAACTGACTACGACGAGCCTCAGTTTCAAAAGTGTTGAAGATAACCGGAAGCAACATCGATAAGAAATT
The DNA here is from genome assembly GCA_947310995.1 of Yponomeuta cagnagella. Classification (NCBI taxonomy): domain Eukaryota; kingdom Metazoa; phylum Arthropoda; class Insecta; order Lepidoptera; family Yponomeutidae; genus Yponomeuta; species Yponomeuta cagnagella. Next base: position 13,501,260 of record OX371277.1, read on the forward strand.
AGATAAACTCGTTTTAAGATTCACCGGATATCCGGTAAACTATAAAAACCAAACGGATTTTCGACCGAAAAAAAAACAATATTTTTTACAACCGCAACACCAACACAATTTGACGTTTAAAATTCTACTTGTCTTTGGACAGTCATTCGATTTGATTTCGGAAGCTTGTTTGTCAAGATATGGACGAAATAGAAAAGGAAAAAATAGCGGCCCTGCCGTCCCAGTTGCTCGTTACGACAATATGCCACCCCATGGAATATGCCAAGGTTCTCATTCAGCTCGGTTATGAGCCGATGGCGCCGCGCCGGTCGACAACACTCTTCGGCCGACCTGCCATGATATTACCTAACGTTTTCCAATACATCAAGTATATCAAGGCTTCGGACGGCTTCATCGGTTGCTACAGAGGTCTATCGGCACGAGTGCTTGGCCTAGTGGCCTCGAGCCAGCTTACCTCGAAGGTAATTCACGCGTGTGGCATCGAACTCGCCGAAATCAATGACCCCCCTAACATCATCACCGACGAGGAGCCAAAAATTGAAGACTACATAAAGCTGGGTCGACGAGACATGCTCATGCACACGGCCTCAGTCATCGTGTCTTACCCATTCCATGTTGTGTCCATCAGAATGATGGCCTCTTTCATTGGTAAAGAGGAAGATTACAGCTCACTCATCGGAGCCATAGTATCTATCTACCGTGACGATGGCATCCGTGGCTTTTTCCACGGAATTGTGCCTAAGTTACTTGGAGACTTGACCTGCGTAGCTGTGACAGGAGTCCTAGCCTACTATGTGAACAAGTACATTATTAAAACCAAGGATCTTCGCTTTTACACAGTGCCTCTTCTGACATTTATCACAAGCACTCTGACCTACCCACTAATGGTTGTGTCGACGTGCATGGCTGTGGCAGGGAGCAGTTTGAAGGCCGGCAATCCCCCTATAATGCCACACTACACCTCCTGGCAGATGTGTTGGAAGGACCTTGTCAAAAACAAGCAGCACAAGAGAGGATCCTCGCTTATCTTTAGGTACTACATAGCCCCCATCGCTGCACTGCAATAAACCCCCTCTAGTCCCTATCCATATTTTTGCATTTATCTATTAAAATTTATTTGCTGTTAAGTGTTAAATTCCACAATCACCAAAAGTAGTCCCAACACTCTATGGGGTTATAATGTTATGTACAATTGAGATGTAAATAATTTAGTATAAATGGTGTTTTATGTGGATATTCGTTTTGCTAGATTGTTGATTAAAAGGTGTGGTTATTGCAATACAATAAATAAAATATTTGATTTGTAAATGGACTTGTTATTGTGATTGAAGTAAAGTCTACACTTTTAACTTGTTCAGTATTAATTTATTTTAGCTACAGTTTGCGCTTTTATAAAATCGTCCACTAATTCCTTCTTGAGCATAGCTACAGCCCTTCTGTAGATTGCTGGGGATAGCTGTGCATTACCACAATTGGTTTCAAACTTCATGTAGTCCATCCATACTTTCACACTGTCAGTACCACAATGTTGCACTAGACACTCAAAGCACTTCCTGATTTGCTTTAAATTAGGATTATCTTGCTGTTTCTCAATGTTAATCATGGCAGTATGTAACTCAAGCTGAATAGGTGGAGTCTTCAGAAATTCATCATACATTTTTCTTGTGACTTTCAATCCGCTATGCTCATGCATTTTCTCAAGCAATTTAGGCTTGATGGACATTATTGCATGTGTGTCACATGTTTGGAACTTCTTGTAGATTGTTTTTAGCTGAAAAAAACAAGAATGTTAGATTAAAATAGCAAAGATACATAATTGGTTTGATATGAAAATAAGATTTAAAACATACAGAATCACTTGAGTCAACATTATCAAGCATGAGCTTCCAAAGTAGAAGCAAATCTTCACCATTCAAAGATTTACTAGCTTCCTGCAATAATGAGAGCATTTTCCTGTCATCTGATCTGCTCAGCAACAGTTTTTCTTCCCATAAATATCTCACAGAGGGATTGTTCTTTATTGCAGAGTCCAAAATCTGAAAGATAAATTCACAAAAAAATTAAAGCCCACTAAGAATCGCTCGTAGCCCCGGCTGCCTGAGTGATCTTAAACGATCACGAGGGTTAAGCAACACTGGGCACGTTCAGTGCATGGATGGGTCGCCGTCTATGCCTAACGCTAGTGGCATTTTTCCGAGCGGTTCCGTGCTTCGCAAGGCACGTTAAGCTGTTGGTGCCGGCTGCCGTCGATAGATGGCAGTCGTTAAGCCAAGTCAGAGGCCTTAGGGCGGCTTGACAACTTCTGACAGTAGACGAGCCACAGTCTACAAACCTCCACCAATCCGGACTTGGCCCCCGTGGTGGAGTATGGCCTATACCTTCCTCAGGGAAGAGACCCGTGCCCCTCGGTGGGGACATAATGGGTTGATGATGATGAAGCATTATTTTTGTTGAAACTTACTTTTATTAAACTACATACATACACACAAAAAAGCAACAACTAAACTTCAGTTCATTTGGCTTTCATCTGGGTGTAAACAAAAATTCTCTTTAAATACTCAATCAATCGGTTTATATTTCTTGTATTTGTGATATGAATAAATGACCTAGGACGCAAACAACTTGATAGACATTGTTAACTTGATAACATAGAAATCATTAAAATACAGGATTTTAATGATTTCTATGAACATTTTGTTTATGAAACAAAATATACTGTGTTAATTTGAGAAGCAGCAGACCAACTAAGGGATCAATCACCAAGATGAAGAATTCTGTGTAAAGAAAGTAAGTTATTAAAACAGAATTACCTGCAAAAGTTCCTCTGTAGAAGTCTCATTCTCCAACTTCAGCATGTTGATGCCAAATTCATACATTTCACTTAAGAGCAACCCATGCTCGTGACCAAACATCCAGGCGCTTTTCACAGCTGCTACTTTTTGAGCACCTGTGCATATCTGATCAGAGACTCCGAGTAACTGATGGATGTATTTTGTGCAAAGCTTCCGATCTGGAAACTAGCAGAAAACAAATATTTCTATTAAATAGAAGGTGACCACTACAAAATATGTAGATCTTCTATAGATGTAATTCTAGATGACTTGTACAGTGTCTAGTCGCAACTACCTTCATCATACCTGAAGTACTTCTGGGGACATATTTTCACTGCCAAAATTTCAGTGACAAATAAACAGTGATACAGACATTAAAAGTTACCTTTTGCAAAGCCTCTTCATAGACAGCAATGCACCATTTTAAGATATTGGGATATGGACTGTCTTCATCTACTAACTCCTCAATTTCCTCCCAGTGGCATCCCTGTGAATTGAAGCAGTACCTATAGATCATCATAGTATGATTCCAGCTACAAGAACTTAATATGATACATGGATAAAAGTGGCAAAACATGGATAAAAATAAGTGGAAAATTATGAGTTGCTTGAAAGGAGCCTCCCTGAACGCCATATTTTCTATTATTATATATATTTTTACTATCACTTTTGATGGTGCCTCCTTTTATATCCTCCTTTTTCTCTATTCTATGTCATTGAGAGAGAAAGAAAGAATGAAACATTAATTGCAACAACAGTACCACACACCTAAGACAACAAAACAAAATATGATCATTAAAAAAAACAGAAAATGAATAAAAAGTCTACAAATTTTTTCACAGTGTGTCTCTGTTGCTGCAAATGGCAGCTGACTCAGCATGGTGCTGAGGGTACGAACCCTCAGTGCTGATTTTCAGACATGCTGAGAAGTTAAATAATATGTTAAGTGTGATGATAGTGTACTTGTCATTGTAGTACGACAATGGCGACCTCAAGGGTTGGTAGGACTTCTGGCTGGACGGTTGGCTTGCATGTGACTCGCGAAAACCCAGCTTATTTTTAAATGTTGGGTGACATTGGCCGCAGGTGGCCGCAGTGAAGTTCAGTGTGGATCATCACAAGCCTAATACATACCTCTAACTCCTTCCCTGCAATGAATGACCATACATCTTTATCACTGTTTGCGGCCCATATCTCCCCTTTTATCTCTTCAGTGATAGCCTCAGCAATGTCATATTTCAATGACAATTCAAATAGTTTGAACAAAAATTTCACATCAGAAACATTTTTTTTTCCATTCTTCCAAACAACATCAGCTCTTTTGATTTGTTTCTCCTGGAATTGTATAATGATTTTTATTACACATAATCAGACAATCAGATTTTGAATAAATTATGGAGTATGCATACTGTATTTACAGAGTGTAACAGTTTCAGTAAGTAAAAATTTTCTTCAAGTTTTACTATAGGACTTCGAAATAAAAAAATTGCTGTTTCAAACAAAAGTTACCACAGGCGAAAATGTATGGTACAGATGATAAATGAAAGTTTTCCTCACAGTATAAAACGCTTCTGAAAACTCTCGAACCTCTCTAGACTCTGCCATAGTCCAGCGGGGTGTATTGGTAGTAGTCTTTGGGAAATCCCAACAACTGGCAAGGTGCATTCTTACCAGAATAAGCATTATATGTGCTTACCTTATCTTCATCAGACTCTGCCTTGTAGGCCAACAAGACTTCTATCTTGAATAGGTCCAGGTACAGTATCTCAGCATCAGGATGTCTGTGGAGACCCTTCAGTAGGAAATTCCTGGCATTCTCCAGGTTGCCCTGCTCTTCATTCTCAAATTTACTCGCCATCTGCCACATCTTTGGCTTGTCACCGTAGACCTGAAAGTAAAGACAGCTGATTTTAGAAAGAAAGAAAATACAATGATTTGATGAGATGACACAGTGTGCAAGAATTATAATCACAAAGAATAAGAGTACATATTTTGAGACTTGATAATTGATTAATGGACTAGATAAATCAGTAAGAAAACAAATAAAACTAGATTTTTTTCAGTCTGTAGACTGACATTTCTGCATAGTGGTTAGTTTATGGAATTATAGTTTGAGGAATGGCGGTGAGGTTGTGGGTTTGAATCCCATCTTGTACCTACTATGACATAGTTTTTCTATACAATTGTCACGAAGCCACTCATAGTTTTATGGATCTAATCGTGTTTACTTATTAGGTGTAAATTATGTATGAACGTCACAAGTCATTAATAAATACAATGCCACTCACTAACAGTGAAGGAAAACATTGTAAGAAAACCTGCAGCCTAGTTAGCTCGGCAAGTGTTGTCACTGTTTTTCCTGTAGAATAAGCAGAAGTGCGGATAAGCTGAGAAGCTGGTATAGGTGCTTGGTCTGGTGGTCACTTTGCTTTATTATTTCTAGGAGTTACTACTATTGTATGAATCATTTTACATAAATGTAAAAACCTTATATTATGACAGTTAGAGGTCAGAAATGTATTTTTACCTGCAGCATCTGTCCAATGATAGCCGAGATGGCAAAGTCAAAGCCCACATTCTTGCAAAACTTTATGTACTGAAAATAAACCTCCACATCATTCTGGAACCTATATATGAACTGCTTGAAAATCTTGTTAAGGCGTTTGGCGATCGTGTATTCAAGATCTTTCTTCTTCTCAGAGACTTTAGTCTGTTTTCGACGGAGAGAAATGTCCTCAAGCAGCGCAAGTTCATAGGCTATGTAATGGACGAAATCTTCTTTTGACTTCACTCGCCGCTGTATTTTGTACTCGAACTCTTTGCGTTTACGAGCTATTTCTCTGTAAAACGATTGTTAAGGTATAGAGAATGCAAATAAACCCCACATACTAGTGACAAGATTTGATCTAACCTTATTTCTTCTTCGTTGTAAAGTTCCGTTCTTCTCATCTGCTCCAACTCATTTATCATATCCTCTATTCGTTGGTTTACTAATTCCGCCATGGCTGCTGAGTTCTAGTGAACTTTGAAGACCGAAAAATATTTTATTTACAAAACAAATCGACGTGTTAGCAAAGTATTTTGAGGTTATAAACTATCTAGCGATGGGCGACTCAATTTACTCGAGTTACTCGAGTTGGGCTGCCAGTGAGTAAACTCGAGTTGAAAATTCGGTCAACCGAGTTAGCTCGGCGAGTGTGCGCGAGCGAGCTGACTCGCGAGAGTGGCTGAGTGATTCAGTCAGTACTATGCGACCAAGCTGTGTGCAGTGTTGCCACCTTGCAGAAAACTTTCTCACCAGTTTTGGTCTGTAATATCACTAGATTTAAGTATATTTTCTACTAAAAAAGTCACTAGAATTCACTAAATAATTTAAAATGGAATCACAAGGTTAACTAGTTTTGGTCTGTAATTTAGGGATATTAAAAATAAAAATATGATAAAAATGGCCTATACCTTCTTCAGGGAAGAGACCCGTGCCCCTCGGTGGGGACATAATGGGTTGATAATGAAGAATAAAAATGTAATATTTAGGGATATTAATGGGTTACTTACTTACTCTTAGGAATATTTAACTAAAAAATACCAATATTCACTGAACAGGTAGGTAATTTAAAATGAAATCACCAAGTAAATCAAAATCAATATTTTAATTATGACTTCAATTAACAAAAATGAACTTAAAACAATTAAAATTCAACGGCGAAAACTTCTGGAGGTGTGTCTTCATATTCTTTGTCGCGATATACATTTGATTGATTAGTCGGGGAATCCCCAAGCATAACCAAATAAAGACCACAGATCAAATAACTCTATAAAGTCGTCTAAAGATACGTTCCAAAACAAGTAATTTTCACTTGGTACTATGAAAATTTTACGTTGACCCAAAACTAAAACAACATTCGATAAAAATCACCAAATAATAATTTTTCAGTGATTTTTCTTTTAAAATATCTCTGTCCAAGGCTTCAAAATCACTAGATCTAGTGACAAAATCACTAAAATGGCATCACTGGCTGTGTGTCAGAATGAGAACGGTACGTTTGTATGGACCAACACCGCCACCGCGTTGGTATCCGGTCCGACCGACTCGCGTAATTTGACGCCGGTGTGCGCGCTGAGACAATGCTGACTCGAGTTAACTCGAGTTGCTATTCAAGTCAGCCTTTATTTAAACTCGAGCTACTAGAGTTGAAAAAAATGTGACTCGGCCCATCGCTAAAACTATCTCTATCTAGTCTGTGGTTATAAACACATAACACAGATTAGAAAGACAAGTTATAAAGAAAATACACAGGTCAGCTTCCACAGACAACATTGCAAATAGAAATCTGTGGAATCTACACTCTCGAGAACTGTGGCGGAATGACGCGTGCGCCGAGCTTGTGGTGTAAATGAACCTCTTGGGAACTTTTACACCTAACGTCATTTCGCTCACCTTTTTAGGGTTCCGTAGTGAACAAGGAACCCTTATAGTTTCGCCATGTCCGTCCGTCTGTCTGTCTGTCTGTCCGTCCGCGGCTTAGCACAGACACGGTAAGTTCTAGAGAGCTGAAATTTGGCTTAGATGTACATAAACGCCGACAAAACGGTTGAATAAAAGCTCGAACAAAATTTTTTTTCAGGGTACTACCCACACACTTACATTAGGATACATTTTTTTTCTCGCCTACACCACAGTGTAGGATATCGTTGGATTGGTCGTTAAAAATATTTTGAGTGTAGGAAGACTACTTTTTTATTTAGGGTTCCGTTTGCGAAATATTAAGCTTTAAAGCGCACCTTCTCCTGGCTGGCCGGTTGATTGTAGAAACGTGAAAAAAAACAGGGTAGTAGCACATATAATGAACTTAAAAGGAAAACCATCGCGGCAAAGTAGGCTTTATTAGTTAACGAGTTATCATCATCATCATTCAGCCACAAGAAGTCCACTGCTGGACATAGGCCTCCGCGATGGATTTCCAAAGACCGGTTGGAAGCGGCTTGCATCCAGCGTCTTCCTGCCACTTGGATGAGGCATCTGTCCATCTTGTGTCTGTCTGACCTACGCTGCGCTTGCCGATATTCGAGAACTTTTCGACCCCATCGGCCATCAGTTCTGCGTGCTATGTGCCCCGCCCACTGCCACTTCAACTTCCGCTGGGCTATGTCGACGACTTTCGTTCGTCTATGGATCTCATCATTTCTGATTCGATCTCGTAGAGAAATTCCGAGCATACGAGTAACAACTCATAAAAGTAAAATTTCGTACAAAATCCATTAAAAATTACTTCGATGAAGTTTTTAATTCTGTAAAACAGACTCTTTCTACGGAACCCTACGTTGCGCATGTCCCGACACGCACTTCGCCGGTTTTCTTGTTAAGCGTGAGAAATTTGAGCAGTTTAAGGAAAAAATTTGCACATTCAGTAATAATTTAATTTATTCTTAGCAGCTCCAATAATATTATGTACATCGCATCTAAATCAGTATCAAACTAATATTAACATTATCTAACACAGTACTCAAACTTACATACACACATAAGGCGCTCGGCTCGGATAAAGTCACAAATTCCGAACATAACACCACAACACATCAAGAATTATTTGATCTCCACAAATCATCTAGCAGTGAACCTAATAACACCCCCATCACCATGTTCAATGACCCCCCGTCCCTTGAAGCAGTTGAGCCAAGTTTTGGAGAACGCCTTGAATGCTTCTCTTTCATCGTCGGTCCTCGAAACGGGTGTGACGTTTATCTCTGGTATACACCGTCCGAAGTCGATAGCCGGTAGCCAGACATGGAAATCTGAGTCTGGGGAGTATTTGAATATGTCCTGGCAACCTTCCAGGTTGATTTGTGGTACGGGCGGCTGTCGTTGGAGTAGTTTCTTGAGTGTGATGAAAGTCAGCTGGTTGTCTTTGAGTGTGACCGTTTGTAGGCGTCTAGCGCGGCCGAGACACCTGTAAAATAAAGGTTTTTTTTTAAACCGGTGCTGGCGCCTGTTTTATCTGAGGTTTAATCAGCAAAACGATCGGTTAACCTTGACCTCGCGCCGTTCGATTCGCGTTTTGGACAGTCACTAACCATTCTGTTGATTTTCCTCTTTAGCTATTTTCCCCCCTAAATCTTGAATAAATAAATTGCTAATCTCTTCCCGTGTTTCTTCTTTGTTTACTTCATGATCACACATTACATGCATGGTACTATTTTGAATCTCAATGATAAATAATAACACACCTACAACGAGGGTTGCTAGAAAGTTGAAACACGCTCGCAAATCGCTAGGGGGAGTTCTAGTTCGACTGGAGATTTCCGCATTTAGTCTCATAGTTGGGCCATTGTACGTAGCAAATGCTGAGGTATGTAAATACATCGGACACTTGGGTTTCCTCACGATGTTTTCCTTCACCGTTAGCGAGGGGTATTGCTAGTATAACTTCACAAATGTACGTAACTTAGAAAACAAAGTCGTTGGTACATGCCGGGATTCGAACCCACGACCTCCCGACTGAGAAACCGGCGTTTTACCGTTCCGCTGTTGAAGACAGTTTCAAGTGCTGAAGTATTTATATGCGCTTAATAATACAGGATATTTCACAATGTTTCCACATTTAATGACCGGTTCTACTAAGATAAATAAAATATGTTCTTCTTACCTGAAGATCCGCATAAATTGTCCATCAACTAATTTACAATTCGACAAATTGAATCGCCTCAGTTTCAACTCTTTCGCCGAATCCAAAAATGCTGCAATACTCCCCAGAACATTCCCCTCTACGCCAACATTCTCCAGCTCCAAATCTGTGATGCAATTCGGACTCAAAGCCATCACAATACAGCTCATAATACCCTGCTTTATCTGATTGTTACCGACATCAATCGATTCTACCGTATCTAAATTCATTGGCGGTCTGTTCGCTTCAGTAAAAGCGTGTTCTGTTATACAACAACTGTTCAATCTTAGTACTTTTAACTTCACATACTGTCCCAATTTCAACACATTTCTGAATCCTTCGTTTCCAATAGGATTGTCACTTAGATCTAAATGTTCCAGCATTTGGCACACAGGCCTTGTGGCCTTTTCAAACATGTTTAGTAGACTCTTCGTCCCATCTTCGGTTACACTGTTCTTACTAACGTCTAGTAACGTTAGCTGCTTCATAGTACACAGACATTCCATCAAATGTTTCATGCCGTCATCGCCGATGTTGTTATTTGATATCATGACTGCAGTTATGTGAGTTTGGTGCGTGAGCGCACGGAATAGTGGTCTCAATTGCGTTGAGGATAGAGTCTTAGATCCTAAGGCTAATCGGTGGGTCGTATGACTTCGGCCAACTGCTTGCTGAATCTCTTCTGATGTTGCTGGAAAAGGGAAAAAGTATATTCAGGAAACATACGAAAGAACTACTTGATGAAAAAAAAGGTTCTAAATTTATAAGTCTGTGCCTAATTTAGCACCCTGTATCCACATTATGAAAGTGAATCCCTTATTCGGATCACTGCTATAAGCAGTATAACATAATGTATTAGCCCAAAGCGTCCTATCATTCAAGGTATCACTGCTCGGCTGGACTTGTTTTCCAGTTGGTGAAAATGTCTTGCGTTCTACTCACGAATGCCCTAAGCGTCACAACACTCGAGATACTGCTCCTCAGCCAGACTCGCCTTTTAGTTGGTGACACACGTGACCAGAAAGCTCGGCTAACTTGGAAGATAGTTTAGCAGTCACTAAGAGTGTTCTACTCGCGAATGCCCAAAGCGACAAAGCACTCGAGGTACCGCTCCTCAGCCAGACTCGCCTTCCAGTGAGTGATTCACGACTTGAGCTCAGCTAAGTCAGTAGACATTTTAGTAGTCACTAAGGCCGATATTCAGAAACGATTTTGAGCGTGAGCTCAATGTGAGTCCGGGTCTTCCAACTGTCAAAATGAAAGTCTCAGGGATATTTTGTATTCACAGTTGAGTTTGAGATAACAAAAATTGAGCGCAAGCTAAGCTGAGACTGAGTAGTGGATTTCGGCGACTTAGCTCAGACTCAAGGTGGCAATGACGAAGAAAGTAGCGACACCTGTAGGCAATTCGAGAACTCTAAATAACCTGTGGCTGTGGTGAAGTAACCTTTTTTTTATTCACAATTTGACATTTTGCATGCTCATTTTCCTTCGAAAAATTAAATTGTGTTTTTAGAGTAATGAGAAGTCAAAATAAAGTATAACCGCGCGTAAAAAGTTTCGACATTTGTTGCCATCTCATTCACTCCTGTGGATTATTGTATGCCTTTCATGTAGCTTTAACAGATAATATAAACCGGTAACGTCAAAAACTGTACCACAGATTACACGCTCACGTAAGTTTAGCTTGAGCTGTGGCTTAGCTGAGTTCGAGTCGAGATATTGACTGTGAATACAAAATTCTTGAGTCTTTGTTGAGATTGCTCAGCCGATGCTCAGCTTAGTGCTCGTTAAGTGTAGCTCAACGCTGTGTTTCTGAATATCGGCCTAAGAGTGTTCCAAAAAATCTAATATTCCCAAAGCGTCACAGCGCTCGAGATACCGCTCCTCAGCCGAACTCACCTTCCAGTGAGTGACACACGTCTTGAGTTCAGCTAAGTTGATAGACATTTTAGTAGTCACTAAGTGTTCTACTCACGAATGCCCAAAGCGTCACAGCACTCGAGGTACCGCTCCTCAGCCGGACTCGCCTTCCAGTTGGTGACACACGTCTTGAGCTCGGGCGACGACAGTACCAGACTCAGAGGGTCGTCTTCAGAGAGAATCGCCCCGTCTGACGTCATCAGGCTGAAGACTGGACGTACACCCGTAAGTCTGGAATTTAAATGCGGATATTCGTTATAATAGTTACAACAAGCCTATTAATATTATAAATGCGAAGGAACCCGCATTAAATAAATTTATGAAAGCTGATAAATTTATAAAATAAAGAACCCATAGAAATAACATAATTTTATTTAATAAAAAAATTCCTACTAGAACACACACTAAAAAGAGGAGTTTGATGAATTTCTCGTGCTGATCTCATCAACAGATCTTGACCAAATTTATATGGGACAACCCTTGATTAATACATTAAACTGGGTGACTGAAACTCTGCCTCATTTATTTTAAGGCTATTGGAATACTAGAGATGATTTAGAAAGCTCAAATCTCCCGAATACTAAAATCAGGCAGGATCGGATGAAACGCCACAAGCTAGTCTATGTATGTTACAGATCTCCGCGCTAAACCAAAAGGTGTCAAAGTTACTTACTTGTAATACCTCGATTTCACTTCATCCACCAGCCAGCTGATCGTCTGCCTGTTTATAGTATCCAGCTTCAATGATATCAGCAGCACTTTATCTTCGATTTGTACTTTCACCGCTGCCGGAGGCACGATTTGCGTTTGCATAGTCCGGCCGTTCTTCGCCGATTGCACAATGTTAATTGGCTGTATAACATTCATTGGTTGAACTATATTTGGGTTTATATTATGCACCAAGTTGTAGTTGAAATTCTCTCCAGAGGATTTGCGTGAGAATGAACCAGTAGGCGTTAAACGGTTTTGGTCCTTATTTAGTCTGTTAGAGTAGTCGGTTTCGCGGGACGATGAGAGAGTTGGTGTTAAGCGATTATGATCTTTGTTCCTTCGTGTTGAGAACTCGTTTTCGCTTCCACTGTTACTGGAATCTTCGTCCCTTTTTCGACGGAAACCAGCCTTCAGTAACGTACTTTGAGTCTTCCATCGTTTTCTCATGTTGTTTCTACTATCTCGGCTTTTAGATTCGTTTAACTCATTAGAAATATTTCTCATCGATTGTACGGCTCTGTTCGTTCTCGGGCTTATGTTTTCATTGCTCTGAAACTGGTCGGAGTCTGAGCTATTTACGCTAATATTTACAACGTCGCTAAGTCTACGTTTGGTTTTATTTTTCACAACATTCGTCTTGTTGTTACCGTCTATAAGAGGCTCAGTCAGTTTGTTTATGCTATCAATACTATCTCTGATACTTTCATAGGTGGGTTTCTTGGCTATTGTTGTCAGGGGATCGCTCAGTCTTCTTTTGTTACTAGCCTTTTTCGTACCTAAATCATCGTCCAACCAATCGTCATCGACTTCGTCGGGGTTCAATAGAGCTGGCTTCTGCTTCGTCTTCTTAACAACTTCTATATCGTCCAAATCAGTGGCACTTCTATGTCTCAAAGCCGAAATAGCACTTCTGTACGCAGTGACGCCTGAAACGTCAGTCTTCTTCTTGGAAACCCGCGCTGTATCATCAGTTGAATCATTCGAGTCATCAGAAGGGAACGCAGCTTCGTTCCTTACATTTTGTGATTGGTTTATCTCGTCGTCGCTGTCGTCGTCAATAATGTTACGTCTCTTGAAAACCGGAGAAGCCAATTCCTTTATTCTTGATGTCATTTTCGAGGTGCTAGGTGGGGTCGTATCTTTTATTGGTTTGACAGGAGTTTTTGATTTTGATCGGTTTAGATTCTCAGCTACGTTGGTCTTGTCAACTAACATGTGGATTTTGTTGCAAATGTTATTATACAGTGTTTCCTCATCTTTCGTGAGGATAGTGCCGGTCCGCCATTTTTGCAGCACGTGCAAAGGTGTTTCGCCGAAGTCTGTTTTGAGGGATGGTATAGCGCCTCTTTCTAGTAAGAGCTGCACCACATCCAAGTGGCCGTTGCTGGCGGCATCGTAGAGGGGTGTTATGCCTAAAGAACGACAGCAACTTAATCTAAATAAAACGATGGATGATAGATGTTTGAAGAACAAACAGGTGTTATTAAAGAGAAGAATTGCAGCGATGTTTATTATTTGTTCATTCGTATTCAACTCGACTTGCTATGACTACAGAAATGTTATTGATGCTATAACGTCTTTGTCGAACAGATTCTGTTCTATAGCGTTTTAGAGAAGAAAAGGTCTTCGTAAACATTTATGGAACCAAAATAAGACGATGAAGAAAAATGCTGCTGACAAAAGTAACAAAAATCACACACAAGCAATTGATAAAAAAAAAACGTAATACAGAGAAGTTTGTAAAGATGCTCGAAATTTCGCCGATGAATGCACTTGGCCATTAGCTCAGTTGGGAGAGCGCTGGCACGGTTAGCCAGAGGTTGCGGGTTCAAGTCCCGGCATGGGTGGAATTTTTAGCCTCTAAGATAAGATAAGAATATTCTTTATTGCACACAAGAAGCGAGACATAAAATAGGTTTTTAAAAATAGATAAAAGAGTTTTTAATTTTTTTTACAAACAGTATCTATCATGGTGAGTAGAGACGGAGCTCGCGTCGTCGGTCGGTCGGTTTCGCTCTGCGAACCAAAGCGAAACCTACTTAGACTCTTCAGACAAAAGAGCAAGTGTGTGAAATTAAGTTAATAATACTTACGAAAGTTTTAGCTCCAAAAAAGAGTTAGTTACCTATCTATTGAGCGTGTTCCACACTTACCATCACAATTGGCCCCACCCCGGTCGTTAACGTTGGCCCCGTGGTTAATAAGTACATTGGCCGCCTCCAGACGGCCGTGTATGCAGGCCTCGTGAAGGGGCAGCCAGCCAGCGTTGTCGCGGACATTCACCGGGTGCCCTTTGGCCAGGAGACGCTCGACCAGAAGTTTGTTTCCGGATATGCATGCCTGAGTGTTTGAATCAATAATATTAAGTGTTATTTTGAAGACAACGATGTCTGGTATTAAAATAATGTTAAAAGGGACATCGTGTCTAATGTAGTGCAATTTTATAATAAAATAGAACACTGAAGTGGTGAAAGCCTAGTGGGTAGAACATTGGACTCGGAAGCGAGACCCAGGTTCGATTCCCAGTGCGGGCATGTACCTATGACTTTGTTTTCTAAGTTATGTACATTTGTGAAGTTAAAGTAGCAATACCACTCGCTAACTGTGAAGCAAAACATTGTGAGGAGACCTGAGTGTCTCAACTATTCACATACGTTTGAAATCGCCAATCCACGGTGGGCACGCGTGATGATTAAGCCCATACTCTCTCCCTGAGAGAAGGCCTGTGCCCCACAGTGGGACACAATTATAGGCTGCTTATGTACTTACAACATGCAACTGAGTCTCGCCCTTCATGTTTTTCTTGATAGCAAAGCCGCGGCCGCGCTTCCTTGACTCACGCTTCGTCTCCGTCACATCCTCCTCGTTATCTGACAAGTCTGCAACATAAAAGAACCTAATAATTTAACCATGGGCTCTGCCTACCGCTTTGGGATGCAGGCGTGAGTTTAACTTATGTATAATTTAACCTTGCTTTTAATTTGTATTGGACTTATAGTAATATTAAATGAATTATTATTATTAAAGAAATCGGAATGTAATCAGCAATCCTTGTCTGGTAACCATATCACAGCGGATCTTAGTTTGGAATCAGCACAAGTGATTGGGTTGTGTTGAACGTTATTTATTATTAAATACAAGATGGTGAAATTTTTGTCACATGGTCTTGTAGGTTAAGAGCATTTATGCAGCTTTGAAATTAATGTGTTAGTATTGTCCACATACATACATACATAAACTCAAGCCTGTATCCCGTAGGGGTAGCAGAGACCAGGGACTGCCACTTGCCACGATCCTGCCAGATCACTTTCGCTTTATCAACCTTAATTAGTCGCTGCATGCACGCACGCCGTTTTCGGGTACTTCTTATCTTGCCCTTTACATCCATCCCCTATATCGTCGAAGTATGTCCGCCTGCGACGTCCCTTACCGGCCGTTCCACCCACATTCGCTCGATATATTTATTTTATTTTTATTTCAGTACCAATATCTTCTGGGAGTGTTAAAAATCCAGTCGCCAGTGCGAACAAATTCGCCGAGCAACCATAAAAATAAAAGAGAAAAGCTTCTTGGGTACAAAAAAAAATTTAAAACACACCTGTCAAGTCATCCAAACAGATGTCGTCGCCAATATGCGTGGTATCTTCGCCGCCGGCCGAGCCCTGACTCTGCTCATCATCAGAGTTCTCCAGGCTGTCGAAGTCCTCGCAGCCCAACGCCCTGAGCTCGACTTTCGTGTCCTCCATTTTGTCAGTCTCGTAGTACTCCTCTTGGTATTTGAGCAAAGCTTTCAAGGCGCGGATCTCGTATTTGCGCTTGTTCCAATCGCGTGCCTGGAATATGTGAATATATGTTTAGAATATGAATTATAATATGTATCTTAAAGCTGAACGCACATGCAAAATAATAAAAAAAATACAAAAAAAAAAATACTTTCATGCATTACGTACTTCCGGTTTCGTGGACTCTGGTACTTTATTTAGCTTTAAAAATTTATCAAAGCAGTCCAAACCGAAATATTTAGCCCAGGCTCAAGGATCAACCAATTTTCTCGAAAAAAAAAATTAAAGAAAAGAACATATTTTTTTTAGGACAATGCCCATTGTCGCTTTTGTTTTTGCTCCGGTGGGCACCGCAAGAGCCGCAATATACGACGCCCCATCAGCATACATCCTATTCAGATATCTACCGCATTTCATGAAATATTGCGCGTTGGTACGTTGCTTGTGAAGTTTAAGATGCAGTTTTTAAAGAACAGATAAATCAACTTACAGCACTCCTGGCGTCCAAACACGCCTTCTCCACCTGATCATAAGGTTTCTTCGCCAAAAACAGCGTCTCGGCGATGTTGTAGAGCGTTGTAAAAGCCTCTTTGGGGACGTCCTTGATGAGTTCATATTCTTTCTCGTAGTAGAGGAGTGCTTCGTTGTAGTGGCCCATGTCCTTGTACGTCTGGTAGAGGCTGGAATATGGTTACACATAGGGTAAGGTTGGCACATTCGACGCCACACAACACAAGTTCACAACCTTTACACTTTACTCGCTTAAGTAACTTTTGCAACAAAAATAGATAGATAGATAGAACAATAATACAGTATAAGTACAATGGGAAACTTGCGTCTAACTTAGATATTGGAGTGAATTGAAACCCGCCTGCCAAGCGTGGCGATTATGGCAAAACCCTTCATGGCTAGGAAAACCATGAGGGAGGCCTATGTCCTGCGGTGTGCGCCAAACGGCTGATGATGATGATGATGATGAGGACAGATTTGTTATCCTAAACCAAGTTTGTAATTTAGAAATTTTAAAATTTTACACTTAAATTAATATATTCGAAATTACTTTTGTTTAAAACTAATGCTATTTTCGTCTTGATATTGTACTCTTTTATTTACTTATTCTATTCAAATTCTTAAATCTATATTTGAATAGAGATCTACTATTTTAATACAAACTAATACAAACTATTTAGTTAAACTAGAAACTAAAATGCATATACAGGCTTTTGTGAACTCGTCTCTCGAACTCTTTATGAAGAAACACTACCGTTTCGGTGTGCATTAAAGTGTTCCCTAATCAAATACATACACATACATGAACTCACGCCTGTATCCCAGAGGGGCAGGCAGAGACCAGGGACTGCCACTTGCCACGATCCAGACAGATCACTTTCGCTTCCTCAACATTCATTAGTCGTTGCATGCACGCACGCCGGTTTCGGGTACTTTTTATCTTGCCCATTGCTAATACATCCCCTATTTGGTCGAAGTTTGTCCGCGATCGCCAACCCGCCTGCCAAGCGTGGCGATTATGGCGAAACCCCGCATGGTTATGAAAACCACGGAGGAGGATGTCCTGCAGTGGGCGTCAAATGGCTGATGATGATGATGATGTCCGCCTGGGACGTCCATTACCATCCCTAATCAAATACCTGACATAAATAGGAATGAGCGTCTTCCCGCAGTCCCCAGCCAGCACCGCGTGATCCAGCATCTTGATATAGTACTCGGCGGCGCCGGCGTAGTTGCGCAGGTGGCACGCGCCGTCGCCGAGTTTCTCGTAGTGCTTCTTGAAGGTCACGTGGTCGAATGGGTCACTGGTGATGAGCAGGTCCTCTGTGTAGCACATAGCTGCCACTGAAAGGTTTTTTTTTTTAATTTATAATTACCTATATTTGTATTTTTTACGGAATAACGAGATGTCAATGTCATCTTGGCGTTTTTTATTAAAAAATATTAAACCTACTTTCATTCACGACGTGTGAAATTAATGTTAGAAAGTCAAATTAGTCACCCATCTATTCACAAAAATACAAGAATCAGTGAATACTATTAATTTATGATTGTAGCATTATATTTACTGACCTTATACCTTTAAAAGGAAGTTTAAAGGTATATAAGGGGATTTAGGCCAATGCCCATTTAAGTCTTGTCCCTCCAGTCTCGTCCCAGAAACGTCCGCACCGAGCAAGGTAGGTCCAAAACATATGATTACTCGGTGCGCCCGCCCGTCTGTCCCAAGACAAATAGTCCCGCCAAATAAATTATTTCCCGCGTCTCTCGTCTCTATACTCGAAAGGCTAGAGTAAGAGCATCTGCGCGGCTTGAGAAGTGGCATGGACTTTGTTTTATGTTTCGGATATGGTAAAATGGAATGCGTCAACATACTTGAATACTTAAATACAGTATTTGAGCTGGAGCCGCATTCTCATTCTGAAGCAGTGTATACGACAACCAC
Source organism: Yponomeuta cagnagella (assembly GCA_947310995.1). NCBI lineage: Eukaryota > Metazoa > Arthropoda > Insecta > Lepidoptera > Yponomeutidae > Yponomeuta > Yponomeuta cagnagella. The sequence continues at coordinate 13,519,624 of OX371277.1, forward strand.
CGGGTTTGGTTGGTTGCATTTCAGATTTCATTGGCTCTTGCATTGGTTAAGTAATTTTTCACTTATATTTTTTTCCCAAATTATTATTATTATTAATTCTTTATTGCACAAAGCATTTTCTACCAGTCAACCTGCAGGAGGTACAGGAGAGGCAAAAATCGAAGATTGATAATAAAAAAAGCACTACAATTTTAGTCCTTACCAACTCTAAGGTTACACTCGATGTTTTCACGCTCCTCTTCATCAGGAGTCTTCATTTTCCAGGCCTTCAGCAGCACCTGTTTTGCGCTCTGATAATCAGACATTTTACACAGGATATCTGCCTTGGATGACAAGGTTTCACACGATTTTAGGACCTGAAATTATAAGAAATTGGTTACAAAGTTGCCTTGCAGCTAAAATCAATCAAAATAGAGATTATGGGCTCCATTTCTAGGACTCACATTTGATTCGCACAAATAGGCTTCATCTGCCATGTGACATGTGACTTTTTTATAACTGTTAATTCTGTGTAGGCTTGCTTAGAACCTATACCATCCTGACAGCTTAGTCGGCTAGCCCACAGGAAAGACAAGTCAATATGCTCGACTCCGCCACATAAACTCCATCGTTTACTACATCTAAAAAAAATTACCTAGGTACGGCAGCGTCCGAGTGGTCCCTTCGCTTATCTAGTGTGATTAAAGGTGCCACTGCACGCTGTATAAATCACCTCATACGTACGTGCGAAGGCCCAAGATTAAATTTTCAATGTAGATTCAACAAGTCCATTGATCATTCATCAATGACATCCAAGCCAGTAAAAGTTATGGAATGATATTTCGCCCCGGCTGGTTACAAAAGTTCATATCTTCATCAGCCCACCCCTGCCCACTGCTGGGTACCTAGGCCTTTCCCCCAAATGCCATCTCTCACGAAAGTTCATACTAAGGTTTATTCTGAAAAGAAAGTCAACAAAAAGCTTACCTTATCCTCAAGTCTACTAGCCACCTCTAGCGCTTTATTCAAGCAAGCCAACGCCTTGGCATAGTCTTTTTTTTTATTACTGTACAATAAGGCTTCTGTTGCGTAACACTGATGTTGCACATCATACAAGTCCTGGCTGGAACAGATAGCTATGGCTTTGTGGATGCAGTCAATAGCCTTGTCAAGGAATCCAAGGTGCTCTTGGACGACTCCAATATTAAGTAGCAAACGGGCACGCATGTCCATTAATTCGTGTTTATTTATCTTGCCATTCAAACTAGAAGGAACAAAAGTTGTGTTGTTAGGTTTGACATTTTAGTGCTTAAAAATGTAAAAAGTCCTAATTTGAGACTTACTTCTCACAAAGTACCAGGCTCTTCATAAACGCCTTCTCAGCTGCTTTCAAGGAGACCTTCGCCTCTTCCTCATTGTTTGTGCTCTGTCCTTGTAGTAAATAGATCCTGCCTAGAGTAGCCATTGCCCTCTGCTCTTCCACTTGATTGCTTAGTTCCTTGGCCATAGCTAAAAATTCAATGAAAAGCTCAGTTGATTTCTCTAGAGGCGAGTATTCAGATGCTATAGCCAAATGTTATAGGTAAAATATTCTTGATTGCTGATTTGGTGGTGACTGTTGACAAAATAAGTTTTGCTGGTAGCATTGTTCACAGCACCCACCAGCAATGTATCGTGAGTTGGTGACCTTGTTTTGTTGTCACTAATTCACATTTCATTGGGAAGGAATACTGTTCTGGCCCATTGGCTACTCTTTTTAATTTGATATTTGCACGTACAATGAAATCAGACAGTTTACTTTTCATTTATTTCTTTTTTTCATTCTGGATTTGCCAGATGGAATGAACAATTTAAAAACTAAATTAATGTAGACTGGAAAACTAAATCGTTAGTGAACAGACAGACATAACAGTGAGTGTTGGATCAGTTCATTTTTCCAGAATGATAGAAGAGTGAAATGTATGGCCATTCCGATTACATTATTGCATTTTGTCTCCCACGTAGAATAACACAGTCAATTGAAGAAATTTATTAAGTAAATGCTAAAAGGCAATCTTATTTTAGTAATAGGATGGCAGGGCTATTTGCCTCACTCACAAATAATGTACACTATGTATGTGACGGCAAGAAATGCTTGCTTGAATGCCATTCAAATGCTTTTTTTAATTGTCTATATTGCAAAACCGAATGTTCACTTAGAGCTCAAGAATCACTCAAGTGAACGTTCAGCCCAGTTAATCATCGGATTTTGACCTTATGCCAAGCGCGAGTTCCATTGGCCTAGCATGCAGTCCTTGAAAGTTACATTTTTAAATAGCACCTTCCTTACCCAAATGCCGCTCTTCGTACTTTAGAGCCTTGTCAAACTCGGCCATGAGCATGTACATTTCACCAATCATTCTGTTACATGTCCCCCATTCCATTTTGAGCCCCAAATCTTTACATATCTTTGCCTCTTCTTTGTATTCATCCAGTGCATCACTGTAGCGATTATGCTTGTAGTAAAACGTCGCCAGGTCATTGTAGGCATCCGCTAAGAGTCTCCGATTGCTCCCATTCAAAGCCTTCTTTTTTCTCTTGAGGAGTTCTGGAAAAATAACAAGTTTCGTTAGAGTAGAGGTTATGCAGGAAAAACTTTTTGTATGGGAGTTTGGATACTTACTTTCTTCTTCCATGATTGATGAAGTTATAAAATCATGGCTTTAATAAACTTAGGTGGGACTAAAGCTTCGGTTTTTATAGATTTACAGCAAAATCAAAACGTCAACAAAACAAATGGCGCCTTTATATTTATTTTTGTACTTTCATCACAGCTTAAGTCTCTTTTTAGTCTGTGGATCAAGCAAAGCCCAAAAAGAAGCTAGAAGTGTGTGGCTCGGTCGCTCGCTTATGCCTTGGCTGCACTAACGGGAAATGTTAGCATGAATACATACAGATTATAAAATTTATAAAGTGATATGCTGTGCATGTAAGTAGTATCTGGGCGACCGTGCTTCGCTCATTTCACTATTTTTATTATGTCTCCATCTATCCGTCGGAGAACCCACAGAGAATATAATCACTACGTGGAGAACCATAGTCTTTTCTTACGTGGAGCGCGCTGCCTCGCCCGCGCGATTTAACATTTTTTATGATGAGTACATAATCTTTTGATAAATTTGGTATGAGGGTTTCATGCATAATTAAATTACGGACATTTGAAATATATCGTCGGCTTACTGCAAGAAGTCATTTACTGCAAAAACTCTCTAACCGCTTTTAAAGGTATCGACATATAGATGTATTGAACAATGATACAATAGTGGTGTTTTAATATCAGACATTATTTTAACGATGTTATAAGGAAGAGAAAATACAACCATTAACTAACACGAACTAAAAAGTCGTTTTTCTCCCAATAGTGAATAGGTATGTCGGTTAATGAGTTCTTGCAATAAGCCGACGATATTTTTATTTTCCTCTACGTTGTTTTTAACAAAGAAAAGTTGCTCCGAAATTATTAATAGTGTAATCAAATAAATTTTCTCAATCAAAAAATAGATACAGGATAATATTGTAATCAAATAAATTTTCTCAATCAAAAAATAGATACAGGATAAGGAATCACAAAAAAAATTAATGGTATGAGCGAGACAGCATGCTCGACGTAACAACAGCCATAAAGACCCATTCCACTTTTTTTTTTAATAGCCAAATTAAAGAATACGTGAAATAAAGGTACAAAAATAAGAAAGATAGATTTCTTGGTCCGAAGATTCGCGATTTTCCAACATACACACACGAGCCAAAACATACACCTCCTTTTGGGCTTCGCCGCAATCGGGGAGTAAAAAAAATCGAACAAGTGCGAGTCGGACTCGCCCACCGAGGGTTCCGTATAATATTATAAATAGTTCAGGAATCTCGCAGTTTTTTCCGAGCTTTTCCCGAACTTCAGACTATTTTTTTTTTATTATTATTTAATTACCAATGTACAGTTTTTAGATTTTTCTCTGTACGTGTAGTATAAGACGATATTACTTGCCAAATTTCATATTTGTAGGTCAACGGAAAGTACCCTATTGATTCCCTTGAGTGTCGAAATAAACGTTTTTTGCGGCATAAGCTTCCGTATCCTTTTTTACTTAGAAGTTTGATTTTTTCACAGCTTCAAAGGACTGTAGACTTGAATATATGGTTTTAATTAATTTCAACTGGATACCTCCACGCGTTCCCGAGATAAAGGGTCTTGAGAGACAGACGGACGGACGGACAATAAAGTGATCCTATACGGGTTCCGTTTTTTTCTTTTTGAGGTACGGAACCCTAAAAATAATTAGGAGTGAGCCACACAGAAATTATGTGGGGGGACCACGTGACAGTCCTAGGTCTGTGGTCGTCCTGTGGTCTGTGATTCTGTGACTCGCCCCACGTCCTTTCTGTGTGGCCCACGACCCGCAAATGGTGGAATTTGAAGATTTTTTTACAAAAATCTATAAATTAAATCATTTTCCATGGAGAACATTCATAGTTATTTTTTTTGGTTTAACTTAAAGATTGCTTAGTTAAATATATCTAAAACAATAAAGCCTAAATTATTTATGTTGTCTTGCACTTTTTTGAATTGAATTACTATGGATACATGGTGTATCCCACACCTTCTGCCAGCAAAGATGAGTTTTGCTTTCCAATCTACAAAACGGGCCAAGTGCGATTCGGACTCGTGCACAAAGGGTTCCGTACCATTATCTATACAACATTCGACAAAGATCTAATTTGAGAACAGCACCATCTATAGAAACCGATAAGAAGGGTTTAACATTGACATTTAACGACATGACATCGGCGCTGTGAAGGTTACATAGATGGCCGCTAGATGGCGAGCGCTGTCTTTAGACAACTTTGGTTGTATGGGAGCTCCCCTTAAATATTTATTTTATTCTGTTTTTGGTACTTGTTGTCTTAGCGGCAACAGAAATACATAATCTGTGAAAATTTCAACTGCCTAGCTTAGGAAATACATCCTGGTGACAGATGGACGTACGGACAGACAGACAGACAGACAGACGGACAGTAACATCTTAGTAATAGGGTCCTGTTTGGCACCCTTCGGGTACGGAACCCTAACAAACGACGTGCAGTCATCCATTGTTTTGTCTACTTCTATTAAGTTATTTATTTAGTCAAAATATTTTTAACGGTGCCTCAAGAACCTAAGCTTAGGAAAACGTCGGTACTTTCCGTTGACCTAGAACTATAAAATTTGGTAAATAATATCGTCTCATCCTACATATTTTGTAATTAAATCATGAGAGTGGGAGATGGCAGGGAGTCGCCGGATGCGGGCGGCACAAGACCGGTAAGCTTGGAAAACCATGAGGGAGGCTTAATGTCCTGCAGTGGGCGTCAAATGGCTGATGATGATGATGATGAATTAAATCATTAAAAAAATGTCTATAATATTCGGTAAAAGCTCGGAAAAACTGCGTGACTCTATTCCTGAACTATTTATAATATGTAAGTACCTAAAAAATTGTACGGAACCCTCGGTGGGCGAGTCCGACTCGCACTTGTCCGGGTTTTTTACTTTCAAAGTATTTGACTGTTTAAGCTGCCTTTGAGGAGTGTTTTAAGGAATCGTATTTTGTATAAATAAGACCGTTAATTTTTATAGTAATTCCCGTTATTTTTAAAAGGCCTTTAAATCATCTACATCTTCACTGATATTCCCTTCTATGTTTTCACGTGTGATTTTTCTCGCCAACTACTCAGCTGGCGACACGAAATCGGTCGATGACCGACGAAACTGGGGCAAGAAAGCATTGCTCGGGATATTGTTGCATGCGAAGCTCCTATTTCTTCATTTTGGCAAAAGCACCAGCTTCAAACGGAGGCATGAAAAGAAACGAAACAGCGCGAGAGATAGATAATAGTGTTCTGCGCGGCACGATGGTAATCCACACCAATTAATAGTGTAACAAACACATTCATGCTCTAATGCTAGATTGAATGCCCCACTGCAAACCGCCTCAATCGTAACACGAGTTATACGAGTAGGGCCTGTAATATTCACCCATTTTTGCTATTCGAATACATACCCACTACGAAACCCAGTTACTCGAACATAACGAGTATTTCGAATATTTTCTATTTTATGAAGAAAAGTATTTTATTCGCCACCTTAGATCATACATTTTTAGTTTTCTGAAGGCCTCATTAAACATAGTAGTGAATATTACTTCATTAAAATAAAAAGAGAAATAAAATCTCAATTTAAATTTTCAAATAACACCGTTGTGGCTGGCAGGGACACCGTTGAGGCTGGCAGGGACACCGTTGAGGCAAGCTCGTGCACTAAGAAAAAACCTGGGCTGTTCCGAAATCGTATCAACCATCATAGCTGTCAAATATGTGACTTAACTTTGACAAAAAACTGCCTGAAAATAGGTACCTAACTGATAAGTCTGTTGGTGGTACTCTTTAATTTTGTCCGTTCCGCTGGTGATAGCGTTAATAATAGTTCGAAGACGCAAATTTGTTAATATTAAAATAATTCGAATACCAAAGTCCAAAATATTCGAATATTAAAACAGGCGAATATTCGAAGTCCAAGCCCTACACCTCAGACATGAATGAAAAGAGCGTGACGGAAACACATAACCGCTGAATGCAGAAAGTTTTTTGTGTGTGTATCATTTTTAGAATCTTATCACCTACCTCTTCCGTACTACAAAATGTTACTTTTACCTTGCCTTATTATCCTATAATGAGATAAGTGAGAAGATAGAAAATTAAGTTTGTAATGGGAGCACCTTCACTTTCGTAATTGATAGCTCGAACTCGATCCGATTCAAGAATGGGATTCTAATTTGAGCAAGACCGAATCAGATTGCGCTGAATGAAAGTTTTTTGATTCATTCAAGCGGTCCAGTATAGGTTATGTCAAATTATGTTGCGATTCGCAGAACTCGAATCGTAGGCGCGAGTCACCCGTATTGTGGCGCTAAAATGTCAGAATTTGCCAGTCAAAGTAGGTAGGTACTGGAAAGTTGCGACTTTTGACGTTAAATTAGGCGACTCACTCGCGTCGCGCGCTGTGCTACTCAAGCAGTTAGCTATATCATCGAACTCTGGATAAGAACATCGCTAACGAAACGGTATCTCTGTCTTAGTTAAAGACCGCGAATGATTCGGACAGCTCACTGCCAATGTTAATTTTATTTTCGTAACTTCGCATCATCTGACATCGGTAGTATAACGGCACATTAAAAATTCTGTATTCGTAACAGATAGGTTTGTGTGTCTATCAAATATTGTTTCCAACGTTCACAAAGGGATTTATTTACGACTTAACTTTTTCCCCATTATCGGACCGTGAACGCAAATGCTTTTAAACATGGATTTTATGTAGGAAACAGAGCTCTTGCATAAGCCGGAGCGTAATGGCGACCTATTTCCCTACTCTATAAGCTGAGCATTAAAATCCGTAGCTGATGTGGCTCGCTGGGCGAATACGTAGGTACATCTTGCACACACATGACATGGTGAAATGTTTGTTCAATATTGTCCGGCTAACTCCTGGATTAACTCAGTGTTTACAAACGATTTAGGACAATGAAGTTGCCGCTTATTATGATCTCATCGTAATTATTTAGAGGGCTCTATACATGACAACCTAGATGATGATCTAGTCTAAAAAACAATAACATTCTGGCATAGTCTTAAAAACAATAATATTAGGTAAGTACCTATTGGAGTAAAATTAAAGCCATAAACTAATTTTGCATTAGATGCTCCCAAAAATAAATGTAGGTACCTAAGCCTGGAGATCGAACTGACGTGAACACAGTAAAGCTTCTACTATTGTCCGCAGCCACAGTCCATTCGCAGTTGCCACTTTGGATACCCTAAAATACCTTATGTGGAGCAACGAACGGACCAAGAGGTTGAATGGATCTATTCTAAAACTCCTATATTATGCATTTAACAGTACCCAATCAGGATCCAGGGCCTCTAAACGAAAATCGTTACCGATTCGCCAAAAATGGAACTGTCAGCAGATGGAATGGAACTGACCTGAGATAAAAATATCCAAGCTGATACCGTGATTTTGCACCAAAGATCGGCGTGCTTTCTGAGTTTTAACAATCCTTTTGTCCAGTTTTTTTTTTTTGGAACTGGCATTCTTTTGACAGGTTTCTTCAAGGAGATTTAAAATGACGAGTTACGGATTGGGTAAGTTATTGTGGTTCGTATGCGCGTAGGCGCAGACTGGCGCTGTTTATAATTTCAAAGCAAGTTGGTTCAGCAATTGGCTACTTTGTTTTTAAATATTTTCACAGCGTATAGAGCAGCTTTTATGAATATTATCCGTGTGTTATTTTTAGAAAGTGTAAGCGAATATGACCCGTTCTTGCTCTTGCTTGTAATTATGTTAGTTACGTTGTGTGGTTTCACAACCTACGCACTGATATTATGTTAAGGTCTCATCAATTTACAATCGCGCGAAGTTCTGCTCCAGCCTTTTACATACCTAGCTATCCACTGAATTGGGATACTATTCATTTTGACGTTTTGAGAGTATCAAACTATAGCAGATAAGTTACTTAGTGGCGTCCCAGAAGTCCACGATGATACTTTTATTTTAGAAAGCCCTATCACCTCGACTGTATCCACAAAGCCGATCAGTGGCTTGGCTAAGCTCTGTCTAACGTTGTCTACCATTACATTACCGTTGAGAACGGAGTGAACGGAGTAGTCGGCAAGTCAGGAATAACCTCGGGCTACAAAGTTAGTTCGCCCGACTGTGCTGGCCACAACGCGTGTGGAAGTCACCGCGCACGCTTAACTCTGTAAACTATTGTTTCTCTTTGTCATAATTTAGGCGCTAAGGGGCTCTATAAAGTAACACTAGCGCCACCGAGGAAAAGAAAATCATATCTTTTTTACGGATCTAATTTGCAAAAAGTGTCTTTACAATCTCTCAATCATGTTAATAGTGATTTTAAAAGGACCCATGGCCGTGAACCTAAGGGCGCTTATATACTGGCGGCACGTGTGACAACTGCAGCCGTCGACACTGGTCGAAGCTGTGGGTCGAAGCGCCCGCCCTTAGGCAAAAAACCCAGGACTAGATAGTATTACCGTCAACAACGGCCGTTTTTTGCATAAATGTTATCTAGTCCGAGGTCCATGATCCTAGGTTCTCGGTCGTGGGTCGTAAAAATCATTATTAACGTGGTTGAGAGATTGTACAGTCACCTTTTGCAAATTCGACCTGTAAAAAAGATACGATTTTTTACCTCGGTTGCGCTGGTGTTGCTCTATGGAGCCCTACTGTCCAACAACTAAGTTTAGACATTTTGTAGAGCTTGCTTTTGAGCTTCATTTTTTGAGACAAGTCCCCTCTGCCTAGCAAAACTAGATACGACCAGTGGTTTCAAATTTTAGGAGAAGAGCGTCCGAACCGAACCAATCTTACTTCATCATTTATAATGGGGTTGAAAAAAGGCCTAATTTTATCGAAAGAGGGGGAGAGAGGTAGTTAGAAATTCGTTAAAAATTTTCTTACCTTATGCTATGTTGTGAGATTTGGATTCCGATCAGTTGCAGTTTTTAAAGATGTTGTAGTGACGTAAATGCCACACGGCACAGACACAGGCTACCTATTAAAAAACCGGCCAAGTGCGAGTCGGACTCGCGCACGAAGGGTTCCGTACCATTATCTATACAACATTAGACACGAAGGTTAAAAATAAACAGCAAAAAAATCACGTTTGTTGTATGGGAGCCCCCCTTAAATAATTATTTTATTTTGTTTTTAGTATTTGTTGTTATAGCGGCAACAGAAATACATAATCTGTGAAAATTTCAACTCTCTAGCTATCACGGTTCTTGAGATACAGCCTGGTGACAGGCAGACGGACGGACGGACAGACAGACAGCGAAGTCTTAGTAATAGGGTCCCGTTTTTACCCTTTGGGTACGGAACTCTAAAAAATCCACTTCGTAGAGAACTTATAGAAACAAGAATGAGAAATGAACCGTTTACCGAAGAATAAATAAATAAACATGATAAGATCGAGAATGCTTTTAATTTGAATTAATAGCTCTCAAAAGCGATTGATGATCAATTATGTCTATTCTGGGAATGACAAATCGAGTAGATTAGAGTGCAATCTACTCTTGTGTCCCAAATAAGGCACCAGCGGCTCCCCCTTTATGGGTATACATAATGCAGACATTTTGGCTGTATTGTGCTAGGAATCGCTGGTATGCGAGGTATCGCTCGTAGCCCCGGCTGCCTGAGTGATCTTAAACGATCACGAAGGTTAAGCAACACTGGGCGCGTTCAGTGCATGGATGGGTCGCCGTCTATGCCTAACGCTAGTGGCATTTTTCCGAGCGGTTCCGTGCTTCGCAAGGCACGTTAAGCTGTTGGTGCCGGCTGCCGTCGATAGATGGCAGTCGTTAAGCCAAGTCAGAGGCCTTAGGGCGGCTTGACAATTTCTGACAGTAGACGAGCCACTAGTCTACAAGCCTCTACCAATCCGGACTTGGCCCCCGTGGTGGAGTATGGCCTATACCTTCCTCAGGGAAGAGACCCGTGCCCCTCGGTGGGGACATAATGGGTTGATGATGATGTGCTAGGAAGCAAACGGTACCTGCAATCAGCAAAAGATTTGAGTTGATTTGACTATACATGATTTTCAAAAAGGTCCTAGGGAGTTATTCTACTCATTAATACAAACAACTTTAATTACGGGAATTTTCCCCTTTGGTGGGGTTTACCAAGTTTTACCCAAAAGTGGAAAAACCTGAAATCGCTTAACGACAGTACTTACTCGTACATTCGCTGGATCAAATATGAAAGTAGTTTAAAACAAATGATTACATCGATGAGAGATGGTCGCGACTACATAATCGATCCTTATTGTAATGATCAGTGATAATCGTTTACCCTAGCGTTAGGGTTACAAACCCTAACGGTAACAGTTTCCGTGCGTGTTACTTCCGGATTCCGGAGTCGGACCTCGGAACAATAACTAGAGCACCGGAACGTATCCGTGAACAATCGGACCAATAAATGACCAGAATCCCTTGCCTACAGTTGGATACCGTGGAGAAACAAACATTTAAAGGTATGATTTCCGATGTGGGGTCATTGTTCGCCAGATACCTATACTTTTATTCGTAGCTCCGTTAAAATCTATACCTACTCTTTTGTCTGCCTAAGTTCCTAAGTTGGCGACTATTTAGGTATATCGTTTAGTGGCAAAGAGAGTTAAATCCTTGTGTAATTAATCTGAGGTAAATCCTCTTTTAATCTTTGGGGAGCACAAACTGTAGGAGATAAAGGGCTGAGTTTCATGTAATTACAATCGTAGTTTATTATGACAATTCGATGTACATTGCGTAGTTGAATGTTCCTACTGGTTAATCTGTGGGTTAAAACGTATTTGCACTGTATAAGAAATTTCCATCGAATTGTCATGAATTGTAATTCTACGAATGAAACTGGTCCAAGTAGAACCCACAACCTTCAGCGTGTTAATCAGACGTGATACCGCTAGAGCAACGAAGCCAAAACCTTTCATTGACACATGCTACATATTTAAAAAGCTACATTTATATTCCAGTGGACTGGCTAACGGTGACGGAAAACATGAAACTGAGCTATTCACTAACCTCAGCGCTTTAAATCACCAATCCGCGTTGGGCACGCGTGGTGATTAAGCCCATAGTCTCTGAGAGAAAGCCTGTGCCCTACAGTGGGGCGTATATAGGCTGCTTATGTATATTCCAGTGGCGACTATTAGGTAACGTGGCGTGATCTATTAGTCCCGCTGCCCGTTAACATCGTTACATTTTGGCAATGCATTTACATAGAGACGAGCGAAGCAGTGAAAATGTATTTTCAGTTACGCCCGAATTCTATGCAAATTCGTAACAGTGCGGTTCCAACGAAATAATAAATGCTGAAATCGACTAATTGCAAAGCGAAGCGACGATTGTTTTCATGAGTCTCTTGTTAATCATTGATACTTAGGTATTTCGTCGAGACGACAATATTCGTTGTGAAATAACAGTAACAAATGTAGGTAGGTATTTAAATAAAGAAACCGAACCGGACCGGTAAGGACCGTCCCCAGACTTCTACCAAACAGGGGATGTATCTGCCAAAAAGGGCAAGATAAAAAGCACCCGAAACCGACGTGCGTGCATGCAATGACTATGAATGTTGGTGCGCACAGCGAAAGACGTTTGTCAGGTTCGTGGCACGTGATGGCATACCCTGGTCCCTGCCTACTCCTCCAGGATACAGCCGTGAGTTTATGTTATGTTGTTAAATAAATGGATGAAATAAGCCACTGTAATACTTATAATAACAGAAAATGCCTATTTATTTATAGGTATAGACCACAGCACTTCACCCTTAACACTGGTGCACTCACAGAACATACTGTTCTGTCGGTGCACTCTACTCAGTTACGTTACGGGTGACTTTGCAACTAAAATGTTGACCTGCTGTCGACCGTTTCACTTTCAATTTTTGCAATAAATACGCAGTTTACACTGTTCTTTTTCTATACGCTTGATTTTTAGACTCGTCTTTGGTGTTATTTTTGTCTAGTGCCTTTGTTGTAATGGCTCGGTTGCTTATTATTTTATTTTGAAAATAAATTAGGCGTTTGGGCGTACATTTTCCTTAAAATTGAAAGGGAGCGTTATGCCAAATTGTGAAAGAGCATCCCCATCATATCGGGGCGTCACGTGTCACGAAGTACAAGTTGGGGTAAGCGGAAATACCGTTTGCCATGGAAACTCTTCCCGGGAAGAGGGTGCCTGCAACTGATGTATTCAACACGCCATTTTATTTATTTTACTCCAACCTTTCCCTGAAGCGCCCTTTGAAAGCCGTTAGGCGCGGCGCGCAAAGCGCCGAAAATTTCTCTCCTCGGACGAAATAATTTTGCGGTAAGTAATTAGTAATTTTCTTCATGAAATAAGGCGTGGGTGTTTAGATGGTTTTATTCACATTTATTTTATTTATTGGTGTAAACTGGGGCTATACATGATACAACTTCATTTTTGATTCAACTTTTTCATAATACTACGAGTATGACTATTGAACTTTAAAATTCAGTGCCATGACCCATATAGAGGCTCTTTAAAATTAATGGTAATCACTTAAAAATTATCACTCCAAAAAATGACGTTATTCGCACTGTTAAAAAAAATACTGCATAAACCCACTTCTCGTGATCGGAATTTTTTCTATACTGATAAGAAATACATCCTACTACGAAATAATCCGACGCTGTAAATTGATAAACAGCTTTAAAATATATGGTTTGTTAATGCGTAATTCGTGTGGCGCCGGATTAAGAATAGCGTCACTCTATTTCCTTCCGTGGATGTCGTAGAAGGCGACTAAAGAAATAAATTACCAGGAGACGGGCAGCAGCGTTTTCCTGAGATTCCAACCGCATACTGCGATCGCCAACCCGCCTGCCAAGCGTGGCGATTATGGCAAAACACCTTATGAGGGAGGCCTATGTCCTGAAGTAGGCGTCAAATGGCTGATGATGAATGCGTAATTCTTAACCAGACTAGTTCAGTAATATTCCTTCAAGTTCTGATTCGGAGGATCCGGGTTCGGTCCCAAAGTATTATTTTAAAGTTTACAGAATTTAATAAAAAAAAATGTTTTATTAAGGTCCATCGTTGTAACAGCTATACCAGCTGAAGAATCCATCAGACCCTTTATTACGAGCACCAAATCCTGAATGATTCCAACCGTCTAAGTCAAATTCCATACTAATTGCTGTCGCAAACTCTGACGTTTGCGTGCATCTAATAATTAGGCCTTGATATAGCAGTCGTTGAGTAGGCATCGATCAGCGCGATTTTCCCGACAGTCCATTGAAGATGAAAGATTAGGAGACACGCGCATGGCTGCCACCTATACGAGGACGAGCTTCAGTCAGCACATTGGGAGCTTAAGAATAATCGACTCTACTCTACGTCACAGTAATCGACTTCGCCGAGGTGAGGCTACAGGCAGTAGGTCAACAGGTTCATCGGTCGAGGAGCGTTGGACTCGAATCGCTAAATTACTGTATAACCATGGCGTCAGTGTAGAATTAGTGCTGTGCTAATAAGCCTGAGTTAGGATATTGTTTTCTCGTAGTTTCACTTTTCGTCGCCCTATTTTGGCGGTAACAAGGCGGTAGACTTTGAAAATATAATGAAGCAAGAAAAGTATAAATCTGCTCTTATTTATCGGCGACATAACTGGCACACTGTCTAATAGAGAGGTATGAATTTCATTACCTACTATTTTAACCGACTTCAAAAATGAGGAGGTTATCAATTCAACGCGTATGTTTTTTTTTAATTATTATTATTGGCTATGTTCTCTCATAACTCCGTCAAATCTTAACCGATTTCGACAATTCTTTTTTTCTTCAAATATATATAACGTCCCATTGGTCCCATTTTAATTACATGTTACGTATACATACTTCTAATTTAAAGGTATTCTTTTAAATTATTTCTAACTTTTTAGTGCTTTAGGCCGACTTGCACCACTTCTTAAATGTCACTTAAGTCGCCATTTAAATCGACTTTTGTGGGAACAATTTTAGTTAAAAGCTGTTGAAGCCACATTTAAGAACGCGGTGCATGTGGGCCTTAGTGTTTTGAAGTCTGTTTTTATTTTTTATCCAACCTGGGTACTAATTTTATAGAACTACAATATTATTCAATATAAACCATGGTTTACGAAGACAGTTCGATGTAATTGCCAAGTCGATTAACCCCCAGATTAACAACTAGAAAGACTTGGCAAACTATGTTGTAGTTTTATGGAAAGCGGCCCATGCCGCATAAACATAGATGCATTCGTATTGTTATTAAAAACGTGAAGGGTTCCGTACCATTATCTATACAACATTAGACAAAGATGGATTTTGAAAACAGAAACCAACAAGAAGCGTTTAACATTGGCATTTAACGACATGACATTGACGCTGTAAAGGTTACATAGATGGCCGCTAGATGGCGAGCGCTGTCTTTAGACAACGTTTGTCGTATGGGAGCCCCCCTTAAATATTTATTTTATCCTATTTTTAGTATTTTTTGTTATAGCGGCAACAAAAATACATCATGTGTGAAAATTTCAATTGCCTAGCTGTCACGGTTCACGAGATACAGCCTGGTGACAGACAGACAGACAAACAGACGGACATACAGACAGACAGACGGACTGTGAAGTCTTAGTAATAGGGTCCCGTTTGGCACCCTTCGGGTAAGGAACACTAATAACTCTGGAAAATATTAAAACTGCCTAGTCAACGCTTCAGTCGTCGAGTAGACGGATATCACGGTGCTCGCTACGCAAACTCACTACACAGGTGTAGAAGTTTCCGCCGCGGGCACTGCGCAGCGCAGTGGGTCAACAGCTTGCTTCAAGTGTCGACTCAGCGCTGTACTCTCTCAACCACTTACTTATGTTCTCCCGCGCTGCCGTATATTTCGAATAGACAAAGGAATTCTGCAATCGATTGAACTTGGAGCCCCAGTGAGCGTGAAATCCCTACACTCAGGTAAGCTAAGTTTTAATGTCCTTTTCGCATCTCGATATGTCCGAGATTTCTCGGGGTTTTAGTAGATGTAGTCAGCATAGCACCGGTTTAAAAGTTTGAGTTACACAATGTCTCGGTTTCACTGATCTCTCCATTTCTGGTTGAAAGCTATGGATTGGATGGAAACGGTGTAGAAAACAAGAAAACCACATTGCCATTGTATTTTTTACTTATGTGCAATAAACGTATTAATAATAATAATAATAAAACACTGCACCAAAGTATTCAGTAGCGAACGATCTAACAAAGGAATAATATTATTTATTGTTCTCTGTCGTCGCTTTTATAAAGCTTTACAGCTAATTATAAGGCCGTCATCGTCCACAAGCGGATGTCCGATGATCTATTGTTCGTCTCGAAGACGTTGTCTAAGAATCTCGCCTGGAAATAATTTCACATTTGTGGGGAGAAGTGCATTGCGCTTCTTGCAAATCATCTTCTTCATGATTTGTATTTGTCTAAAATGGTATTTACCATTTAACTAAAATTGTAAGGGCGTCTCTAGTACCCATGATTGGAGTTCCTGCAAAATTGTGAGACATGGGATGTACTTATTTTATTTTAGAGAAAATAACTAAGCGACTGGTTTGGAATTTTTTTGAGTTCATTTCGTTCTTCAATCAGGGGTACAAATTGTGAGCGTAGTCAGGTTTAATTTTGTGCAAGTTGGCCACGTTTCGGGCCCGCCCGTATTGATTTTAACTATATTTGCTGTTTGCATCCCGTCTGTGCCACATCAGCGTTCATTACACTGGCGATGGCGGAATAAATTGAGAAGACTTTTGGTTGGTTTTTCCTGAAAATTATTAATTTGTTTAAAGGGTTTTTTTTTTACCAGGATTTATTCACAAAAATGCGAAAAGCAAAAGTGTAGAAGTGCGATATTCCCACTAATATCCAAAACATTTCAGCCAAAATTACGTATAATTCGAGATCCGTGGTGTCGTCAAATCATTTGACTTACATAGTTATATGTATAGATAGGAAGGGTAGGCAGAGACCAGGGTTAGCCACTTGCATGCGACTAATGAATGTTGTTGAAGCGAAATAAGTTGAAAGAACTAAGTCACGATCTTTAATTAGAAAGAAAGAAAGAGGATATTTATTACTAATTACACTCATACTGTACGAAAAACTTGAAATATTTGTAGAGACTAACGATAAAGATTATTGGTCCTTACAAAGAGGAAAGAGGTGAGTACCGTGGCAAGTGGCAAACCCAAGTCTCTGCCTACCCTTCGGGATACAGACGTGAGCTTATGGAAGGCTGTTTGGTCCTTACAAATATTTCAAGTTGAGTACGAAAAGATGATTAAATAATAAAGTTTACTCGACTCTACAAATATTACAAAGTTTTCGTAAGTTTGTGTAAGTAATCTGATTGGAGTCTCTTCTTAGATCTCGGAAAATATGCTAGTACTAAAATGTTAGGAAATCCTTTGAAGAGCGCATACGTATTTCTAATAGATTAAACATCACTTAGCAGAAGGTATCCCGAAGACGGCAGAGTTGATCGATCCCTTCCGGTTTTTGAGCTAAGGAGTAATCTCGACGGTAATTAGTCAATTTTCCTTCGCTTCACAGGACGGGATCATCGGAGTGCCATTTAAAACGATTAGATGCAATCTTGGATCTTCCTGTCGAAGATGCTTTGAGACAAGAAAACCGGCCAAGTGCGTGTAGGGCCATGCGCAAGGGTTCCGTAGAGAGAGGGTTCACACTTTTAACCTAAAAACACTAAATATGTAAGTACCTACTTACGAAACGATTGTGAAATAGGTACTTTCATAATATGTATATAATATGTATATAATATGTGTATAAATAGCTGACGGTATTATCCACTTACTAAATATAAAAAAATCGTCAATAAAAATAGATCTTTCAATCCAACATCGTCGTATAGAGACAAAGAAAATTAATAAGTGAAACTATTCATGGTAATATACCAACGAGAATTTCAAATTACAATTCTTCGAGCCTCTGATACATTAAGGATGGACTTTACGGGCGTCGAAGCGACGCATCAGCGAAGATAATTATAAACGAATGCGACCTAAATACGGGCACACGTGAGCGACTATTTCCAGCCAGAGTCGCTGGAGGTGTGTTATGTCAATTATGTCAGTTATCTTAGTTATCCATCTGTCTGGAAATTGTGTACCTATATAATGTATGTAGGTACACTCGGAATGGCCGAAAGAAAATATCACTACAAATAAATCGGCCACTTATTGCAAAAATATCACGAATTATTAGGGGTTAAAGTATGAAATTGCCGTTTTATTGCAATAGGTTCTTTGAATTGACATAGAATCTTCATGGTTTGAGGTTTTCGAATGAAACTTTTTTGAAATGGTTTCTATGATGTTCTTTTTTCAAAAAATGTGAAACATTTGAATATCGACTTTCAATTGTTTTTGTTATTCAATTTAAACAAGAAAGATGGATACTGCGAAAATTCGTACAAAGTTTACAGTCAGAAAACCCGGCAGTGGATGGTTAATGTTTGCGAAATACGCAAATACGAGTAGCCAAGTGAGGCGTCGGCTTTATTTGTAAACTACATCGTGGGTATCCATATACCTAAGTATCCTACATCTATTCTATCACCATTATATTTAAACTGTTGTCGGTACAGCATACATCATAGAAGGAAAGAGGGGTAGAGGAAAGCCATGGAGCCATACTTTGATCAAATTAAAGAGAAGGTGGACGTCGAAACGATATACCAGGCTGTCAAGAACTGGCCTGTGACAGGAGTGCGCAGAAGATTCTACACCTATCTATGTAGTAACATATTTTCACAACTCTAACTCGTATACTATCCGTTTATCTTCAAACACGCCAATAACGCGCTTGAAACCATAAAAGGCGTGAAAAAAAATCTTTCTAGTTCGGACTTTCAGAGTCACAGTCCAGCAGATTTAAAAAACCGGCCAAGTGCGAATCGGACTGGCGCACGAAGGGTTCCGTACCATTATCTATACAACATTAGACAAAGATCGAGACAAGATAGATTGAGAACAGCGCCATCTATAGAAAACAACAAGAAGCGTTTAACATTGACATTTAACAACATGACATCGGCGCAGTGAATGTTACATAGATGGCCGCTGGATGGCGGGCGCTGTCTTTTGACAACGTTTGTTGTATGGGAGCCCACCTTCAATATTTATTCTATTCTGTTTTTAGTATTTGTGGTTATAGCGGCAATAGAAACATCATCTGTGAAAATTTTAACTGTCTAGCTATCACGGTTCTTGAGATACAGCCTGGTGACAGACAGACGGACAGTGGAGTCCTTGTAAAAGGGCCCTTTACTCCTTTGGGTACGGAACCCTAAAAAAGAAGCTCCAAATATAAGTTACGACCAAGAGTACAACTTTATTTGCACAATGGAGGCGCGCAGTTTCTAATATCAAAAGTTGAAAACTTGAATTTAATATCAAAAGTGCCTGGCTGGCTACCCAGAGCATAATAGGATGGTATCCTAGTTTGGGAGTCAGGACACCAGGACGCGTATTTTTAAATGCAAATAAAATGTTTTCTACGTTTTACGACTCTACCTTCTATGACACCGACGATTTTATTGAGGATTTTTACAGTCCAATGCCTCGGACTTGTCCTTTAGGCGCCAATGACCGCAAACGAATTTGTGTCTGCGGAAATCTTTCGAAATACACAAAATATTAGGTATCTGATGGCGCTGAGCAGACAGAGAGCGATGAAAAAACTGGTTTCTTAATTTTTTACCCTAAAATATTATGGGCGAGGTCGTTGCTCCTTAGCATTAAGATAGATATAACTAAACCAATTCGTAATGGTCGCAACATTGCACGCAATACAATTTAAATTGGTATCACGATTGCCCAACGCCCCTTTTGCTGGACGAAACGAATGTAGTCACCCGTGCGAAATTGTTTTATCTAATTAATTTCAAATTAGGAACTCAATTGGGGCCGTCACACTGGCTGACACGTAGCGACGCCTAGCCTTACTAATAAAATGGTGATTTTGACAGAAATAAAAATTAAAAATGTTTCTAGTGGCCATTTTGCGGGCGCCTTGAGAAACGGTCACGCAATTATTACAGCATTTTTATTATCAAAATTACGATGTGAAAAAAGGTACGGGAGTTATTCTACACAACTTTTACTATTTAAAGCTTCTTTGTGTTGTGTAGAATCTTGAACCTTTCTAACACACACTGTATTCGCTCTCGTGAACTTTTCCTGTGGGACCAACTCTGAAATAGCGAGAAAAATATCAGGCTCCATACAGTATGAGCAACACAATGAGCAACAAGCTACCAAGTATGAACCATACTTGATACTTCGTACTTGCTTTAGGCAGCGACTGTTTGACATAGCTGATATTTTTTTCGCGATATCCGAGATCAGAGTTGATCCCATTATAAGAGTTTTTTGTATTGTTGAGTAGAATCTCGGACCTTACTGCCACCATAGCCTTAACCATAGTATAAAAAACCATAGAAGTATTTCTTCCTACAAAATTCAGTCTCAAAAACGGCCCCTGTCCTCTCGATTAGTCTGTACCAATGAAATGAGCCTGATGGTGGATGGGCCCGAAAAGTTCTCAAATGGAGACCACATATCGGTAAGCGCAGCGTAGGACGACCAGCCACAAGATGGACAGATAACCTCATCCAAGTAGCAAGAAGACGCTGGATACAAGCCGCTTCCAACCGGTTTTGGAAATCCATGGAGGTGGCCTATGTCCGGCAGTGGACTTCTTGTGGCTGAATGATGATGATGATGAATGAAATGAGCGCAAGATGTGCTGCAGAGTAAATCACTCTGTGATTGGTTCATTCTGTGCGTCATGCGTGACGACGTGAACGTTGATTGAGCAAGAGTAAATGACAGCGTAACTTAGGATTCATTTTATATAAAAACGTCAAACCATTGACTTCCTGATGTAGATATAACGCGGCGAAATATCTAGGTACCTCGCAAGACGGCGGTCTGACGATGGCAGATGCATAGATATTTTGCCGGTAATACTAAACTCGCTCAGATTGCTAACACAATTGACAAGCCCCGCCCGAATTGTGTCATTTTTAGCGCTAGTTAGACATCACTGGAGGTAAGGCATTTCTATCGGTACCTACCTACAGACCTACCTAATATACACAAAAAAAAATTATAAATATCGATGAAGCCGTTTCGGAGTTCGATAACAAACACTGTCACACGAGTATTTAGAGTTCCGTGCACGAAGGGTGCCAAACGGGACCCTATTACTAAGACTTCACTGTCTGTCTGTCTGTCTGTCACTAGGCTGTATCACATGAACCGGGATAGCTAGGCAGTTGAAATTTTTACAGATGATGTTTTTCTGTTGCCGCTATAACAACAAATACTAAAAACCGAATAAAATAAATATTTAAGGCGGGCTCCGATACAACAAACGTGATTTTTTGCCGTTTTTTCTCGATCTTTGTGTCTAATGTTATATAGATAATGGTACGGAACCCTTCGTGCGCGAGTCCGACTTGCACTTGGCCGGCCTTTGTTATATATTAGATTCTCTTTTGGAGAGAGAAGTGTTTAGTCTATAGTTGTAGGACATCATTGCTCGTCCCACAACATAAGCAGCCTATATACGTCCCACTGTAGGGCACAGGCCTTCTCTCAGGGGGAGAGTGTGGGCTTAATCACCACGCGTGCCCACCGCGGATTGGCGATTTCAAGCGCTGAGGTATATGAATAGCTCAGACACTCAGGTTTCCTCACGATATTTTCCTTCACAGTTAGCGAGTGGTATTGCTACTATAACTTCACAAATGTACTTAACTTAGAAAACCAAGTCATAGGTATATGCCCGCACTGGGGATCGAACTTGGGTCTCTCGCTTCCGAATCCGATGTTCTACCCACTAGGCTACCTACCACCGCTTACGTCCCACAACATTTGTTGCCATTTCATAGAATGTAACTTTCCAATACTTTTATTTTACAGAAAAGCTCTCCAAGATTTTTCCAAGGTTTCTAAGTTTTGACTTGGCCGGGTCCCCGGTCGCCGGTCGTCGCATTTTTTTTTTATCGTCGACGTCATTCAAGTAGGTAATCGGAGGTTTCCATGATAAAAATTGTTTTTTGTGTGAGGTCGTTTCAATAGAAGGTAAACCTCAATCATTTCATCAAATTCTGAAGGTCCTAGAGAAGTCTAGACCAATAGACACCCACCACAACAACACAAGGACTCCCTACATTCCAAACACGATTCCAAATTGTCATACAAAAGATTATGATATCGTCTTCGTAGCTAGGTACTTGATTTTTTTTACAAGGCTTCAGCTTCTAAGGCGATGAAAAGATTCCCTCCTCTTTAATCTCCAAAAGGTGGTCTTTGCAAAAGTTAAGTATCTTGTTAAATAAAATAGGCCCAATTTACCGACAAAAAGAAGGAAATCTTTGAATTCCCGGCCAATTATAGGAATCTGTTGTTGGGACACATTTTGTTTCGTGTACAAGGTATTACTTATGCAAGTATATTTCTTTAGAGTCAGCTATCCAGTATTTGTTATGAATCATTATCTTTTTGTCCACTCTGCTTAGCAACGCAGGGTCGCGGAATAGCATTACGCTTTACGCCTTTTACGCTAAGAGCACGGTAACCTTATTAATATTTACCATAGTCTATCCTTATTAGATAACAGATAAATTTTTCCGACAAGTTTATATCAGTTTTAGAAAAGGTCTCGGCGAAACGCGTTGATTTATGTCAATATCAGTAGCAATTAATTTAATTAGAAAGCAACAGCTACTTTGCCCCACTACACGTCCCAAATACCATGCCAGTCCATGCGAGAGGTTTTGGTTGACGTGATTTCCATAATGCGATTATTACTGAACATGGTGTGGCCGGTTGCCTAAGATCAAGGCCATAATTAATACGGTACTATCACTGACTTTCTGTGATCCAACATTATGAGATTCAAGTACAATTGAGAACAGTGTCTAAAATCGAAACAAAAGTCTCATTGCCACCCAAGCTGATCAGCAATAAATTGTCGCCAATGTTTGCTTACCTTACGAGACTTGCATGGCAACACAAAAACCTAATTCCGTCGCAGCCGGGGCGTGGTCCGGGATATTTTTATAGCTCCCTTTGTCGGTCGATGCAAGGGATGAAAACGTTCGCCCGCTCACAGTATGGTGCCTAACTTGTTTCATCGCATTCATTCCGCCCTGTGTTTATTACCTCTACTGTTGACATTGTAAATTCAACATAATATGATCATCTCGACTTCTTTATTTTCGTCTCAACCTACCTAGTCAAAGTATGAATGAGAGATCCAAAATTCAGATTCCAATGTTCGATCGGTCGTTTTGGATGGCGCATTCGTTTCACACACACACACACAGTCGGTGTTCCCCAAAACGATACCTACCGACCGTCTACCGTGCTTCAGAGTAATTTATTACCGGGCTCGGTGTGCCATCCCAGTCAGATATTCTGACATTTTAATGGCAGTGAGTCAATATCGTTGAATGAGTTAACGTGTTACTTTATAGTTTTAGTTATGTACACTACAGAGCGTCAGAAAGGCATGCTCTAAACAAGAGAATTGGCAAACTAGTTCGACGCGATCTCCGATGCTCCAATACTTGTTCTATAGAAGGAGCAATCGAGCAAAATCGGGGATCTAAAGTGTTTGTCCAATCTCTTGGGAGAAGCCATCTGACGAAGTTGACCACCACGGATGGAGGGGTCGTTTCTTCCATACCAGAGGTTCTTTCGGAAGTTGAAAACTTCTACGGCCAGTTGTACGCTGCGCACGCATCTCGGCCTGATCCCGAAAATGAGGATTCCAGAGCTACATTGACACGCCACTACACTGAAGACTTGCCAGAAGTCAGCCTGGACGAAATCGCGATGGCTCTTAGACAGCTTAAAAATTGAAAAGCCCCTGGAGTGGACGGTATTACAACTGAGCTCCTGAAGTCTGGCGATAAACCTGTAATGAAGGAGCTCCAGAACATATTTAATGCTGTCCTTTTTGATGGCAGAACTCCGGAGGCGTGGAGTAGGAGTGTTGTCGTGTTGTTCTTCAAAAAGGGTGATAAAACCCTCCTGAAAAACTACCGACCCATTTCACTCTTGAGCCACGTCTACAAGCTGTTTTCAAGAGTCATCACGAACCGTCTTATTATTATTATTATTATTATTTGTAGACGGGCAGGCAGTTGGAACAACTGATAATTGCCCGCATCCAGTTTCGTCTTGCGAGAAGACTTGATGAGTTTCAGCCACCTGAGCAGGCCGGCTTTCGATCGGGTTACGGCACCATAGACCACATTCACACTGTGCGGCAGATTATACAGAAGACCGAAGAGTATAATCGGCCCCTGTGCTTAGCGTTTGTGGACTATGAAAAGGCCTTTGACTCGGTCGAGACATGGTCTGTTCTGGAATCTTTGCAGCGATGCCAAGTCGACTGGCGATACATCCAAGTGTTGAGAAGTCTGTACGATGCCGCTACTATGGCCGTCCAAATCCAGAACCGGCAGTCTGAGCCTATCCCCATACATCGTGGTGTGAGACAAGGGGATGTTATTTCCCCGAAATTGTTCTCAAATGCATTGGAGGATATGTTCAAGACGCTGGACTGGAAGGGGTACGGCATTAACATAAACGGTGAGTACCTTTCACACTTGCGATTTGCAGACGCCATCGTCATCATGGCGGAAACGCTGCAAGATCTGCAACATATGCTGAGTGGCCTAGCTGATTCTTCCCAACGCATTGGTCTCCGGATGAACTTGGATAAAACCAAGGTTATGTTCAATGAACACGTAAGTCCGGAGCCAATTGCAGTTCAAGGCAGTATTCTCGAAGTTGTTAAGGAGTATGTTTACCTCGGGCAAACCATGCAGTTAGGTAAAAACAACTTCGAGAAAGAGGCCAATAGAAGAATACAGCTGGGCTGGGCAGCGTATGGGAAACTACGTCGAGTCTTCACATCGCCAATCCCACAGAGTCTCAAGACGAAAGTCTTCAACCAGTGCGTCCTACCCGTAATGACATATGGTGCCGAAACGTGGACACTCACGGTGGGGCTGGTCCACAAATTTAAAGTCGCTCAGCGTGCTATGGAAAGGGCTATGCTCGGGGTTTCTCTGAAAGATCGAATTCGAAACGAGGTGATCCGACATAGAACCAAAGTCACCGACATAGCCCACCGAATTAGCATGCTGAAGTGGCAGTGGGCTGGCCATATTATCCGAAGAACTGATAACCGATGGGGTAGACGAGTTCTCGGGTGGAGACCGCGGATCGGTAAACGTAGTGTGGGACGTCCTCAGACTCGGTGGAGCGATGATCTTCGCAGGGCGGCTGGCAAGAGCTGGATGAGAGTAGCCGAGGACCGTGCTCAGTGGCGTGCTATAGGAGAGGCCTATGTCCAGCAGTGGACAAGCATAGGCTGATGATGATGATGATGACATTACATACCCATATTGAATTGTCCGTTCAATGTATGGGTTAATTACATATAAAACATTTTCAGGAATTAGAAAGCGTTTTTAGGGTACCGTAGCCGAAGGGTGCCAAACAGGAGCCTATTACTCTGCCTCCTCTGTCTGGCTGTATGCCTGTATGTGTGTCACTCCGTCTGTCTGTCTGTCCGTCTGTCCGACCTTTAAAGGGCTCTATCTCTGGAACCGTAATAGGTAGCGAGTTGACATTTTCACAGAATTAGCGAACGGCGGTATACCTAAAAAATAATAAAATTTTGAAAATTATAAAAATAAGGGGTCTCCATAAAACAAACGTGTTTTTTCGCCGCTTTTTGGGTACTACATAAAGGCATCAAACTTGGCGTGATGGTGGGACTTATTATATATTCTAACGACAAATAATAAAAAAATGGCCAAGCGCGAGTACGGAACCCTCGGTGCACAACTCCGACTCGCACTTGGGAGATTTTTAATAAGTGCCTATGCCCACTATGGTACGGTTACGGAGTTTAAAAGACTGAACACTCGGAAAAAGGGAATGAGTGAGAAAATATATCTTGCCAATCTAGGTACCAATTTGCCAGCTGACTGGGCCGTAAGACGGTCTATGATCAGTGTCAGTCAACGCGTATTTCACAACGGGACATGAGACTGGACCGTTCGCTGTTCCAGTGCATTTCTCACATGACATTTTACGACACGTTGAATCGACTTCGTGCGTGCGACCACTAGTGTGCAAACAAAACACAAACATATAAGTACCTAAGTTATACGCGATCGAGACGATGAATGTGCTACTGTATTGATTGTCCTTAGAACTGAAAGAATCCAAAATAGAGTACACGTAATTATTGTAAAATTACAGATAGACACAACACCTTCACTAGACATTAGTAGGGCATTAGTGTGAACGTAAGTGCACAGATATAAACAAGGCAGACATCTGCTCGTTTTGTTTCGACCGACTTCAAAAAAGGAGGAGGTTATCAATTCGACGCGTATATATTTTTTTTATTTGGCTATGTTCCTCCATACGTCGTCAAATATTAACCGATTTCGATTTTTTTGTTCGAACAGATATAACGTCCCATTGGTCCCATTTTAATTTGGTGAAGATCTGATGAAGACTTTCAGAGATGGAGAACGGAACTCTTCAATGGACAGCAGTAAATAAGGCCTAATGGGGCACATTCTTTAGTAAAATCCGTATGTTTCATAAAATAGCGTAAATGTAGTCCCAAGGTAATTTGGTGATGTTCTGGTGGACTTTCGGAGATTTAGAACATCAAATTTTAAAGGAACGAATTCTGTACGGAAAATTATGGTTAAAAGGGACTTGTTTATTTTTCTCCCGCTCCTCCACTAAAAACTGAAAAATAATTTTTTTTAAATAAAAAATAAAAACCGACTTCGAAACACTACAGCACTAAAAAGATAGAAATAATTTTAATAATTAGAAGTATTTATACATGTAGATATTGTAGAAGTATAATTTGTAGTCTGTGCCCAGTTTCATGACCAGCACATATATTTTGGGCACCGACTTTAAATTATACTTCTAATTATTTAAATTATTTCTATCTTTTTAGTGCTGTAGTGTTTCGAAGTCAGTTTTTATTTTTTATTTAAAAATTTTATACAAGAAGAAAACGAGAGAAAAGCACCGCAGAACAGATTAGTTGAAACCTTTGAAGGTCTTAAGCATCATGGCCATCCAATAAATTACAATAGTCTTACGAATGTTTAAGGACCTCCAGAAATAGCCCCGGCTCACCGGCTCCCTTGTTGTCCTTGGAACAATTTGTTACAAATGAATAGGGTGGAGAAATTGAGAGAAATTTATCTTGTATTTAAATCCCCCGTTCGTAGCCATGAGCCTTGCTTGCCTCACACGGCTCACTTTTTCTTCATCAACCCATACTTAGTGTAGGTGTGGTGTAGTTTGGGTAGGTATCTTAAAATAAATATAAGATAAGAAGATAAGAATATTCTTTATTGTATACCGGAAAAAAATGTTACAGAAACAGCAATGACAAAAGAAAAGATACAATTGGCGGCCTTATTGCTAATAGCAATTTCTTCCAGGCAACTTCATATCAGAGATTTGCCGAAGGAGAAATAGACACGGGTAGTCGGTGCAAATACGAATATTAATACACATACATATACGTTATAATAATAATAAACTTACATATATCATACTTGAATACTATACATAACTACACGTACTTACATAAATAGTGGCTTATAACAAGTGTGTGATCTGGACAACAAAAAGGTGATATACCTACATATATATGAAGAGAAGTGAATAGACACTTACAGCAAAACTACTTTTTTTTTTAGTCTTTAGTTTAGGGACTTTTGTACACAAAGTGACGATGACAGTCCCATCGTGCCCATTATAATAATACCACCACCTACTAAAATATTCTTATAAACTAACTATTACTAGCACTAATATTAAAAGTACACAACAATTTTGCCGCGCTACAGTTGGGCTCGGATAAATTGCTTTGAATTATGCCAAAATCTAGAAAATTTATTTTGTACAAACTCTGGAGTTCATTTCTTTTGTCACTATTCCGAGTACATTCTGTCAACAAATGTTGCACATCCTCAACCACACCACATATTGTACAGTTGGGAGAGTCAATTTTTTTCATCAAGTGGGCAAACTTATTTGACGGTACATGTCCACTACGCATTCTTAGTGCAACAACGATATTATATTGCCTTTTAAGCTTAGAATCAAAGAACCAAGGTATCCGGGGAGGCTCCGATTCTAGAGTCCTGTACCAAATACCTTTAGTCAAGGATCTCTCGTCAAAGTACTCTTTCCAGCTCTCTCGCCATTTTTTCCGGAATTTACAAAAAAGCTCTAAATAACTTGGTGGTACTATCGACTCTATTCCATCTAATACAGCAGATTTTGCCAGTCTATCTACCGTCTCGTTTCCCTGTATCCCAATATGAGCTGGTACCCATTGAATAATCAAAGACACCCCTTTAGTATTAAGTTCATGTATTTTAGTTAATATTGAATAAGCTGTTATGACTCCCCTGTATCCCGTAGTACAGCGACGTACATGCTGTAAGGCACTTTTACTGTCCGTGTATATTACTACTCTACTACATTGTAAGTTTTCGATAACATAAGATAAAGCTTTTGATAGTGCAAAAAGCTCGGCGGTCATACATAATAGACACTTGTGTTTTAATTTTAAACTGCTGATTAACACTCTTTTGAAGGTCAACAAATGCCGCCCCGATCCCATCGACTGTTTTAGAGCCATCTGTGTATAGCGTATACCACCCCGAATACCTTTCACATAATTCTTGGACAACATTACATTTCAACAGATTGACTTCATAAGAGTTTTTAGCCATTATAACACTATCCAGTTCAAATCTGATAGCCTGTTTCACATTAATATTTGAAACCCAGGTACTTAAGGTAAACATATCTAGAGGATAAGACGTTGACACATTTTGTCCCTTAACTTTGTTGTGCTCTGTCACCAGTAACGGTTTTTTTTTATTAGCCCAATAGCGGTCTTGACAAAAGGTGCTGAGTTCGTCAAACAATTTTGTTGTGATACTGTTGGACCAGGATTGTGACTTCAAACAGTACTTGATGGCAAGGTATTCTCTCCTTAAGTGCAGTGGTGGTATACATAGTTCATTCTCCATTACATGGATTGGAGTGGATCTGATAAAACCACCAACAACCCTCAATGCTTGGTTCTGGATCTTGTCTAACTTGTATGTATGTGTCTTAGCTGAGTTATCATAAAGGAAACATCCAAAATCTAATCTGCTCCTCACTAACGATATATAAATTCTTCGAAGATGTTGTGGGTGCATTCCCTAGCCAGGTCCTGCCAGTACTTTTAACAGACATAGAAACTTATTTGCTTTTTCACACAGTTCGTTAATATGTTTCCCCCATCGTAAAGACGTGTCCAACCAGACTCCCAAGTATTTAATACAGACGTCTGAACTTAGGCACCGGCCTTTGATGCTAATTGAAATTTGTTCCCTCCTTCTTCCCCTACTAAATATACAGAACTTGGATTTTTCAGCTGATAACTCCAAGCCTAAATCCTCCAATAGAGTTACCATAACGTCTAGTGCGTGTTGAATATCCCGGGCACTGTCTTGCAATTTCGGGTTACTTGTATACAGCACAAAGTCATCTGCATACTGGCCTAAATATACATTTTGTATTAAGCGACCTATCTGGACTGTAACCACATTAAAAAGTAAAGGCGAGATCGGATCACCTTGTGCTAACCCCTTATTCGTCCATCTCTGGTATACGTCGCCATTCGTTTCTTCATTAATAATCCGGAGGTGTCGCTCATTAAGAAATTCCCACAAATAAACACAGATTCTGGATCCCACTTGCAGTTCATCGAGCGTAGAGACTACTTTATCAACCAAAACGTTGTTATAAGCTCCCTCTATATCGAGAAAGCATCCTACTGTAGGTATATTTTTACTGAATCCTATTTGAATTCTCGTAATGAGACGTGCTAGACAGTCAATACATGAATGTGCTCTCCTAAACCCTGTTGTATTTCTTGAGAGAATTTCATTTTTTTCGATATACCATTCTAGCCGTTTTGTAATCATTAGATGCATTATCTTACATATACACGATATAAGAGAAATTGGTCTTACTTGGGTGCCACCTGATTTAGGAATAGCTTTTATCTCTATCTCTCTCCGTTGCTCAGGAATCTGACCGGAAGTAAATATTTGGTTATAGATGGAAAGCAACTGTAATTTTCCAGTTTCTGGGAGATTGTTAATCATGGAATACGATATATTATCTTGACCTGGTGCTGTATTTTTAGCTTTTAAACAGTTATCCATTTCGTGTTTATTAAATTCGTGATCTAATAACATATTTCTAGATCTAAATAAGGGAGGTTAGAACGATACATAGTCCGGAGCTAGTGTATTTAACAACTCTTTTTTCTTTTCTTCCGAAGCATATGTTCTAGCCTGTCTGAAGCCTTTCATCCAACGCATTTTTCTCCACATATCTGATAATGTAGTGGATTCGTCTATACTGCTACAAAACGTTTGCCAACTTATTGCCTTAGCCCTTCTGACGAGACGTTGAGCTTCTGATATTTTCAGGTGAAGAATAGAAAGGTTTTGAGGAGTTGGATTACGACGGAACCGTTTTAGCGCCAAACGACGCTGTGCGACTGCTTTGGAAAGCGATTGATCTCAGTAAACTTTAGGTATGAACTTTCTGGCTGGGTTTGTACAGATTTTAATCATGGGTATATTATCATCAGCCGCTTTAATAATTGTTTGTACAAATGTATCATACCTCTCTTGCAAGGTCCCGTTATGGTCCCCTGCTACTAGTGAGTTTGAAATAGATTCACGATAGCCTTTCCAATCTGCTCTCTTGAAATTACGCTTTGATATGAAGTGCAAGGAATCAGAATAATTAATCACATATTTTATCACTATGTGATCACTACCCAGGTTTTCGTTGATAACATCCCATTTAACGCTCATAGCAATATCGGGAGAACAAAATGTTATGTCAGGTGAGGTTTCCTGGAGATTCCCATTTACAAGCTTAACTCTGGTAGGTCTGCCGTCATTTAAAGAAATAAAACCGTTTTCTATTGAACTATTTAATAATTGAGTTCCTCTGGTGTCAGTTTTATAGGACCAATTACTGTGATGCCCATTGAAATCCCCGGCCACCAAAGTATTTTTAGAAAATAATGAGAAAATACAGTCCCAATCAGATTGATTAACCCGGGCAGATGATGGGCAATAAACTGAAACAATATGATTCAGCTGTTTACAATTTAGGACTTTTACTTGAACCACTTGTATACCGCCGTAATAAGTACTATTGGGACAGCACAGATTTTAATGATTTATGCACTACTATAGCCACTCCTCCGTAACAGTCTATTTTATCTTGCCTATAAATATAATAACCACTGATGTTTAAATGGGAATCCGGTTCGATCCACGTTTCACTTAAAATGGCTATATGTATTTTTTCTCGATTTAGTAGCAATTCAAAATCAATAAGTTTCGGTCTCAGACTTTGGGCATTCCACTGTAAAATACTTAGTTCAGACTTACCCGTCATATCCATGCCTGAAGCTGTTTAATACACTTTCTATTATGTTTGTGTCTTTAAATAACGTAATCGCAAAATGTGTCAACTCCTTTATCATTAAACTAAAAAAAGCCTTAATTTTCTCCTCTATAGTGCTATTACACATAACAATGTCTCTCAATTTATACAAAATTCTCTTAATAAATGATTTGGGTTCTTCTTTATCTTCTGTACTCTTCTCGTGTCGTTGTATGTTAGGGTTTTGTATCCAACTAGGTTGGTTACTGTCTAAGGTTGATTGCTTCGTTTTATTGTGTTTCTTTGATTTGGCGCCTATAGTTGAGTGACTTTTCCTGCTATCTTTCTTTTTCTGTGTAGTCACAGGCAAGTTTGCTTCCGTCTCACTATATTCGTATGCACTCATCTCTTCTAAGGTATTATCTGCGTTATGTATTATAGCTGCTGTCATGTTTGGTCTATGTGGTGCTACTAGTTTTGGGTATTCATCACAAATGACGTCCGCATCCAGAATGTTCTCTTTATCCTTCCTTGATTGATGTAGATACGATTCCAGGGCTTTTTTATAAGTGCAGCTGTTATTCCGCATAATCTCTCTTATGGTTTTCTCTTTGTGGAATACCGGGCAAGTTTTATCTAGTGCCATATGTGGACCCTTGCAGTTTATACATACATATGATTCTGCTTCACAATTTTCGTGAGATTCTCCACACTTAGGGCATTTGACATGATTGCTAGGGCAAGTCTTTTTATAGTGGCCAAACTTCCAGCATCCCGAACACTGGGATACAGAAAACATGTAAGGCTCAACCTTGAACCGGCATCCGTATCCCAAAATATACGGGGGCAAAATCGAGCTTTTGAAGCAAAGACGGACCGCTTCACTATTTACCCATTGTCCTTCGCCATTGCGACGTCTGAGCCTATGCATAGAGACTATGTCATACTCACATTCAAAAGATTCGAGTATTTCTTTCTCTTCTAGTACTAGATCCACGTTCTTCACAACGCCATAGACAAGATTGAGTTGATCCGTCCGCTGGCATCTATAGTCTAGTGCGATGAATTTCTCACAATGAAGTAGTTTATTCATATTTTCCTTGTCTTGTAATGTTATCTGGACTTTGTATGGGCCTTTAGATTTAATTTTAAGGATGTTGTCTATGTTTTCAGATCTCAATAATTTGGCTAAAGCCATTTGTTTTGGAAGTGCATTTTTGGAGGTAAGGTAGACTTCAAATTTCTCCACAAATTTCGCACGCCTTACGCTTTCGCTTACGTCTAAGGTGCAGCAGATTTTTACAACTACCCCCATGTTGGTTACTATACGTGAAAATGGCTAGTTTTGTGCGATCTACGAGTTATTCGTCTGTAGTAAGCGGAAAAAGTGATGAAAACGTTATGGAAAGTGAGCAACAAGTTGTAAAGGGCAATAAAGAAGTGGTTCAGCTGGAAAATTACGAGGATGAGATACAGAAAGGTGCAGAAAAAAGACCGAGACAAGATAGTGAAGAAAGCCAGGTAAAAGACAATGAAGAGGGATTTATAACTGTCAATAGAAGGCCTAACAAACGAATACTGCGAAGTTACGCAAAACTACTTAATTAGACAGAAAGAATTCTTTTCTCTGGCTTTGAATATAGCGGGAGACCATTCGCTCCATCAATGTATTGCATTGTTGGAAATAGGCCTCCTCTTCTTCTTCGTGGTTTCCACTCCAGGCTCCACTTTTGTGCCCTATCGGCTATCGATTTTTTACTATACTGCAATAATTTTGGGTGGTTTGAAAGACTTAGCAAAATGAACGTGCCTGACAATAGCTATCGAATACGCTAGTTTGTTTTTTGAAAAAAACGCACTTTTCAAAAATATCTCGAGACAAACTCGAATCTATTAGAACCATTAGTACTAATTAGTAGCCATCCAGAGCGGTGCGTGCGTGCCGCGGGTCCGCGGGTCTTTGTTCTGTTAGACGGTACTAATTGTTGGCGTATTTTTTTTAAACAAGATTTCTCAATTATTTTTCATTTTGTCTATACTTAAAATAGATGCCATTTTTAATTACTAATTACATAAGCGCGGTTTTCTAACCACTCAGAAATGAGTGTGTATTTAAATGCCAATAAAAACATAACTTGTAAAAAAAACAAGTCAAGCAACTCAGTTCTTCTACCGTAAAAAGTTGTGAGATCCATGTGATACCAAGTCGGTTAGTTTATTCAGTCCATACTTATGGGTTCTTGTCTCTTAATTTATTACGTATAATTAGCTAACCTAAAGCCGTGTCTCCTGCCAAAAAACATTACACAAAACATTCCGTTTTATTTATTTATTTATTTGCGCAAAACATTTTCGTTGCTAGGGGAAGCAAAATAAAAAGTTAATTTGGAGCATCGCTTTTGTGCCCGACTTGGCGAGGGCACTGCCGTGCCCCCAGATTTTTAAAGTGAAGTACCTAATTATTATTTTTTAGTAAGCAGGCAATTCAATTCCTTTTCCTACTTTGATCTTCGCATTTGTTTTTATATTTATGTAAAACAAACTTACAATTTGTAAGTATATAGTTCCAATTAGTAATTGGAATTTTTAATCAGAGCACTAATTTTTTCCCAACAGTGATAAGATAAGCACAGTGGACGGACACAATACCAAGAAATTTCTTGTAGGCTGAGTTGTTCAGTCTGATGACACGGGTAGGTAGGTAGGTACTGAGGCATTCAATCTGAAAAAACCAAAAGCATCTGAAACTGTTACAGACACCACATTGGAAAATATTATTTATTATTTTATTTATTAAGGCACACCAACAGCACAAACACATTTCAGGAAAAAAAACAGAGGGCTGGCGTTTGTGCCAATTACAGCCTTACAGGTGCGCACAGCATTCACAGTTGTGCACTACTGACATTTTAATGAACAAACTTATCTACTACTATTTGGTAGGTACTAAACTTATAAATATTAATAATTACATATCTGAAATCTAGCTGATCGATTCCACAAATTTTAGATTAAAAAAACCCTCGTCTATCATAAAATATATATATATCCAGATCATATTCTTTTCAACATTCATTATAATATTATGTTTTCAACAATCTATTTATGGGAGTCAAGGATTCTTGATGGGAGCATTAGTTCCCCTATTAGGGTTGGTGGGTAAAGTTGGATGGTTTACAGTTTACATTGTCTTATTTGGTTCTTCGTTTATTATTTCAACATGAATATGTCAACACAAACATGTTTATTATTGTTTGTCGTCGTCTCTTGTTTCGACAGCTGGAATTCAATATCTGTTGTAGATCGGTTTTCGCCGTTGCATAAAAATAAAAGTAGGTATGTACAGCGTCTTTCTCATAACGTCATAACTGATGAAAAAGTTCTGCCTGTCTACGCGTTTCGTTATCATATCAGCAGCAGCGCGTCAATGGAAGGGAACTAGGATAGTTCGACGCCCCTCTGGCGAGGCGAGCAGTCGACGAACGGCGCCCGCCCGCCCGCGCGCCCCCTCCCCTGCTGCGATCCCCCCGCCCGGACCTCGTCCCCCGCTCAGACGCCGTTTTATGCAGTCTCGATTCAAATGCCGAGTGTTGTGTACGTCGTTCACACAGAAAAGCTTACCGTACCCGAGCTTTTTTCCCACATTATCACGATGTGCCATCTGCTCTCCGACGCTGCAATTCATCTTCCACATTAAGTTGCACCAGTGCCTGTGAATCGTGTGTTTTTCCGACGTTTTTGAGTCGATTTATCGTTTTTATCTCTGAACAGTGGTTATTGTTGACGGACCCATTCGTGTCGGTTTCGTTTATTTTAACACGGTAGGCGATGTTTGTATACATCTGTGGGATGTTGCTGTGGAATTAGGACCTTTCTCTAACTACAGGTAAGTCGTCCATTGCATTGTCACAGTATTAAAATTAAACGAGGAGTTGCTTCTAGTCTCGGCGTAATGTAAACTAATAGGTACCTTATCAACAAAGAACATCGAAAGAATAAAACAAATCACATTATGCAAAGAAAACAATCGCTGCGTTTCCCTACACGAGGCATGAGATGTCTTATGGAAGAAAAAAATAAACGGCACTAGCAGAATTCGATGGGAGATCCGTTAATCGTTCTCCGTCGATGACATAAATATTTAATTACCCCGTGATGCCGTGGACAAAGGGTGAGAAAGATGCGAGAGGCAGAGAGGGACGGCGATACCTAAACCAAATACTTCGAGGGGGTTGGTTGAGACTCGAGCGAACACTCGATTCCGGCCCCACAGAGGGGACTTCGTGTGAACATTATGCCCAATTCTCAATTTAGACACTTAATTTTATAGTAGGTATAGTGCCCAGCATATAACTTGAGCAAAAATCCGAGCAGTCGGTCTGTTGTGTGATAGATACGTAAGAGCAATTTTTTAGGGTTCCGTACCTCAAAAGGAAAAAACCGGCCAAGTGCGAGTCGGGCTCGCGCACCAAGGGTACTGTTCAAATTTGTAGGGAGGTGCTTATATTACATATTTTAAATAGTTCAGGAATCTGACGGGCGGACCTTTAAGGGTTCCGTTTTTTCCTTTTGAGGTACCTACAGTACAGAACCCTATTATTATTATTAACTTACATTTTGAACTTTAAGTCTCATTAATTTAAGAAACGTCTTTTAATTTTACCACAATATGAACATGCTGAATTCTAGTCGCGGCGACTTCAACTCGCGGCGAGTGAATCTACTCGCAGCGAATAGCCTGTCACACAAAGCGAATACTCGCGGCGAGTAGGCACTCGCAGCGATTAATCGCTGTGTGTGACCGAAGCACTGGTAAAATCAGTATTGAGATTGTAAACGGTATTGAGATGGAGAAGAGGACTACAGTGAGGTTTATAAAACCCATATCAGTTGAGTTTCTACGTGAGTAAACTAGTTTAAACGTGCTCGAGTTTATTTATCTCGGGACCCTGCCCAAACATTCAACAAGATTGCTCTACAAACTGCCTTCGGGGTCTGAAGTTTGTGTGTGGACCGTCATTAATTAAGTACCCGGTAAAGGTATCGCATCATCATCATCATCAGCCCCTTGACGTGCACTGCAGGACATAGACCTCCCTCATGGTTTTCATAACCATGAGGGGTCTTGCCATAATCGCTACGCTTG
Source organism: Yponomeuta cagnagella (assembly GCA_947310995.1). NCBI lineage: Eukaryota > Metazoa > Arthropoda > Insecta > Lepidoptera > Yponomeutidae > Yponomeuta > Yponomeuta cagnagella. The sequence continues at coordinate 13,555,992 of OX371277.1, forward strand.
GCAGGCGGGTTGGCGATCACAGTATGGGGTTGGAATCTCAGGAAGACGCTGCTGTCCGTCTCCTGGTAATGTATTTCCTTAGTCGCCTTCTACGACATCAGCGGGAGGAAATCAAGGACGTTCTTGGAGGAAATGGAGTGACGCTATTCTTAATCCGGCGCCACACGGACCCGGTAAATGTATCGCATGGAAGTTTTTAACACTAAACGCTTTTGTTCAATAGAATTGGAATGCGGTGGTAGCGCAGCTCTAGAACGCCGGCCTCACGTTCGGTAGGCCGTGGGTTCGAATTGGGACATGTACCAATGCCTTTCTTTTCTAGGTTACGTACATTTGTGAAGTTGTAGTAGCATTACTATTTGCTAACTTTAAAGGAAAACATCGTGCGAAAACCCGAGTGCCTGAGGTATTTATTTACCTACATACCTCAGCGCTTACTCCGTATTTACAATGGCCCAACTATATCTCAGGTCTTACTAGAACTAGGATACGGAATCGGGCACTGAAAAGTAAAGCATTTCCTGTGGTAAAATAAAGACTGTAAAATTCAATGATGGTACCTTCATCATACCTAATGCTTCGGTCACACACAGCGAGTACACTCGCCGCGAATACTAGTGGCTCTGTGTGACCGAAGCATAACGTACCGCTTGCAGCCTGACGAACTCCGATTATGACAATCGGTGGTTATAATTCATTTGTTCTTATCAAAGTGGTAGACGTAAGTAACCAATTTGTAGGTATGTTTGCGTTAGTAAGTATAATACCCGGCTAATAAGTTGACCAAATGGCAAAGCGCACGGACATATTTCGAGTCATTGGCTTAGGACGCGAGATGTATGTAACCGAACTTTCGGGTGCGTTTCCACTGAGCTGGGCGGAGTGGATCGGAGAAGAGCACTGAAAAGTGGCAAGTGTTTCCTTTGAAGCGGGGCGGAGTGTAGCTTAGCAGACCAAGGGCCTAATTACGCGCACCAAATCCTGTCGGAATCCTGACGTTTGCGATAGCAATTAGTATGGAATTTGATAGTTAGACGATTGGAATTGCTCAGGATTTGGTGCACGTAATACTCCTTGACGTAATATGGGGACAGAGCTTCATCGAGCCGTGTTCCTATAAGTCAAATTCAATCTCTTGGAACACTTTCAATTAGATTCACATACAATGACGATGACATGTGAAGTTTATGACGTAATATCGCTAACTAAACTAAAATGCAGCGCACGAGTCCTGTCATGACAAGTCTGCCCTACCCTACCCGCCGCGCCGCCCGCACCGTCCCGCTAGCCTCCGCTGCTCGACTTCGTTCTGTCCGGCTCACGTGTTCATATATTTTATTTGATAATCCGCTCCGCTCCACGTACTGTTCCGCCCAGCTCCGCGTCAGTGGATAAACTTTAGTTTAGTTAGTCAAATAGATAATTAAACATATTTGTTCTCTAAAGTGTCCCTCGTAAACTCACAACTGCGCCGATTTTTGATAAAGTTATCTGCCGGCCATTATACTTATCCTTATCAATTCGTTTTAATTTTATATCAGACAGATATGCATCGCTTTTATCGTGTATCATGTAAGAGCGCGGCGGTACAGAGACACTTCTCATAATTTACTTGTATGCTAGGCAATGGTTACAGCGACACTTCCATTACATATTGTATGTACGAAGGTGATATTATGAACATAACAGACACTGTAGTATGCAAATCGTGAGATACCCTGGTATCCAATGTCTGAATCCGTCAGCTTGGGGTGTATTGATTATGATTTGAATACGGTTCTTAGCTCATCAGCGGATCTTGACTGCCCCGTTGGTCTAGCGGTATCACGTCTGATTACCATGCCGGAGGTCGTGGGTTCGATTCCCGCTGGGGCCGCCGAACATTTGTACACATGGCCCTCAGTCTGGGTGTATTTTCGATGTTTGTAATGTCCTTGCCTGGTTACCATAGCACAGGGTATCCTAATTTGGGACCAATGTGTAGTGCGTGTGGACGTTATAAGTTACTAGCTAACCCGGCAAACGTTGTTTCGCCATATTAATTAGCCTACGACCTATTCTCAGACATATTTCATAAAAATCGGTTAGTTTCACATCGGCCTAATCTCGCAGACATCATCATCATCAGCCATTCGACGCCCACTGCAGGACATAGGCGTCCCTCATGGTTTTGCAAGCTTCCCGGTCATCCAGCGACTCCCCGCAATCGTAACCAGATCGTCAGACCATCTGGTGGGGGGCCAGACGCAGACATAAGATTATTTACAAATTGGACTTGAACTTTTCTTGATCAACTGCAACGCAACGGAACGATCACTTCAAATCAATTGACAGCAATTTGTAGGGCGCTGACCATGTCAGTGAACTTAGCATATCATTTTCCAGCATATCAAAAATAAATGAGAGATCTTGAGATCTTGTCGCATGCAGCAGAGTTCTATAGTTCCTGATACTTTTCAGAAATAGTTCTGGCGTTGACGCGGTTGGCTAGTTCCGATTAATTTACTGTTGATGCTGCTGCCATTGTCATCCACTCATAATTACATGATGCAAGTTGCTATACATATTTTGTTATGATGTTAGCAGATAGGTAGTTATTTTTAGGGTTAAGTACCTCAAAAAGAAAAAAACGCAACCCTTATAGGATCACCTTGTTGTCCGTCCGTCCGTCTGTCACCAGGCTGTATCTTATGAACCGTGATAGACAGTTGAAATTTTCACAGATGATGCCTTTCTCTTGCCGCTATAACAACAAATACTAAAAACAGAATAAAATAAATATTTAAGGGAGCCTCCATCCAACAAACGTGACTTTTTTGCTTGATATTAATAACGGCAACAGTTAGACGCTTGAAATATTCAAATGTTGTATAGATAATGTTACGGAACCCTTCGTGCGCGAGTCCGACCCGCATTAGGCGGTGTTTTACTCAGGCACTGAATTTTAAAATTAATGGCTTAGGCTTAGGTACGTACAGTCGACAGCAGGTCAACATTTACACTTTTGTTACAAAATCGCGCACGGATGTAAATGCTCATTTTCACACCTGCTATTCAGAAAAGGTCCCTTGATTCCCTCAAATGAGGGATCAAAGTTGTACTTTTCTTCCCTGATATTCTAGTTTTTTTTTTATTGCCCTCAGCATGATTCGTGTGCAGATTTTCACAAAATGTAATTCCAATTCGATTTTTATTTTGTTGCAATCGATCATAATTGTCTTCCACGGCACATATTGTGTTTGATTTAAATTTTCCTTATAGCAGGTGTGAAAAGCAGTATGTGTCACTCGGTAGCAAAATTATTTCCGTGTTGGGCGTAAACACTTGAATCCCTCGCTACGCTCGGGATTCTATTGTAGAATCTTTCGCTTCACTCAGGATTCAATATACCGCCCTCGCCGTAAATATATCATTTTGCTCCCTTGAGACACAATCTACTATTGCTGTCGACTGTAGATACTCGTACAACATGAATTCTTATTTGTTTAGTCTTCATTGCTGAAATAATTGCAGTTGTCGATGTAGTGTAGACGTTTGCTTGAATACTAAAAATAATGTTATAATTTGAATTTCAAATTTCTTGGATCACACTTTCATTCGTGTGAGAGAATGGTGTTATATTAGGTCCGGTGCCATTTGCATTTACTTTTGTAGGGTTCCGTACCCAAAGGGTAAGGGACCGTATTACGAAGACTCCACTGTCCGTCTGTCTGTCACCAGGTTGTATCTCATGAACGGCTAGACCACAGCTAGACTGTTGAAATTTTCAGATGATATATTTCTGTTGCGGCTCTAACAACAAATACTTAAATCAGAATAAAAAATATATTTAAGTGGGTCTGCCATACAACAAACGTGATGTCTTTTGCTCGATATTAATAACGGCAACAGATAGACGCTTATAGAATATTTAGTTGTAAATTCACTTTAAAAATAAATAATTAAAATAAAATCAATATTATATGCCGATTTTTGCTCGATATCATTAACGACATCAGGTAGACTCTTGAAATATTCAAATGTTGTATAGATAATGGTACGGAACCCTTAGTTCGCGACTCCGACTCGCAATTGGCCGGTTTTTTCTCTTCAAATTACTTTCATCTATTAACCGTGATGACGTTGAAAGTATTATGAAAGTAGCTGACGCATTACTGTGTCTTCTAGTTCTAGTTAGACCTGAGATATCCGCATTTCGCCTCATAGTTGGGCCTTTGTACGTAGCAATCGCTAAGGTATGTAAATACCTCAGACACTAGGGTTTCCTCACGACATTTCCTTTCACAGTTAGCGAGTGGTATTGCTAAGTACAACTTTACAAATGTACGTAACTTAGAAGACAAAGTCATTGGTTGGTACGTGGCGGGATTTCAACCCACCACCTCCCGAATAATAAGAAGCCGGCGTTCTAACGCTCCGCTACCACCGCTCTCTGCGCTACTGTGCCTTGTGGAACTTTCTTTGTTTGGTTTTTGTGCTCGCACTTGGATGTATTGCGGTCGGTAAAACGCTTGCCTCTCATTTTAAGAGGTCGTAGGTTCGAACTGCGGCATGTACCCATGCCTTTGTTTTCTAAATTAGGTACGTACATTTGTGGATTTGATAGTAGCAATGCCACTCGCTAACTGTGAAGGAACACATCGTGACGAAACCTGAGTGCCTAAAGTATTCATATAAATCTGCGTTTCACGCCAAATTGCCAAATCACGGTGGGCACACGTGGTGATTAAGCCCAAATATTATATATATATTTACTTGAAAGACCCAATTATTAACACGACAAATACCTACAGTACGAAATCCAGCCAAAACATACACACACACGCACGCACACACGGATGCACGCACGCACGCACGCACGCACGCACGCACGCACGCACGCACGCACGCACGCACGCACGCACGCACACACACACACACACACACACACACACACACACACACTTATATGAATGTATAGGTATGTAGTTATGGAGGGGCGGGATCTCCTGGAAAAGGTGTTATAACAATGTAAAATATGTTGTAAAATGTTGTTTTAGAAATACATTTTTCTTTTTTTTTTTTTTTCATTTTCATTCACGGTTGTCTTGGACGTTTAATGTCATTTATGCAGATGGCATCGAATAAAGTCAACGATCCAATGCAGGAGTACTTAATTTAAATCAGTGACATTGTATATCGCGATTAAAATCGTTTTCATTTTGAACTCTGACTTGAATAAGTCAGGATTAGTTAAGAGTTGACTAGATATTCGCGATTAGTTATGTACTAATTTAAGCAAAATTAAAGCCAAATTAACGCGACGTAGCACGACCCGACGGTCGTATCGTATTTATGTGTGAGATGAGAGCCGTAAGAGCATGGAACTGTTTGTTCCACCAGTTTCGAATTTTAAGATTACACGCACGCTCTAGTCTCAAAGGTAGGTTTACAGTCGCCGACCTAGTTATCAGTTTAAATTGTTTACTGACCAGTTAAACTGTAAATACCATTGGGACCGGAGCCGAATGCTATTTGGGTTAATGATATATTTTGTTGTTAAGTGACATTGTTGCGCTCGTTGCTTCTGGGATCTTAAAATTTCTAAAGTCCTGCTCCTACATTACGCGCACCACATCCGGAGCAATTTCAGTCTAACTGTCAAATTGCATACGAATTGCTATCGCAAACGTTAGGATTCCGACAGTGCGCATAATTAGGCATCTAGCCCTAGAGTCTAAAACATAGTTTTTCAAATATGCTTACATACCACAATAGTTGTTCTTTGCATCTATTTGGTAGTGTACTAAGCAATAACATTACACTACCAAATAGATGCAAGAACAAGAACAATGCCATTCCTACGGTATAATCCGCGTAAATTAAATAGGCATCTCTCGCAAAGAATCGCACGAGGGGCAGAGTTAAGTTGCGCGGGTTTTGCCGCTGGAAGGCGATTGATTACTAGACTACCAATAGTATCGATGAAACAACCATTACCGTACTAATATGACTCTATTGAACAACTATTCATTATAGAGACTCGCCCCCTGCTCTGTTTGTGTGGATGTTGCGACTTGCGCACATAGACAGACCTCGCTAAGACAGTGTGTCGAACAAAAAGCGACCGACCTTAACATTTGTGTGTTCCTAAGCGTATTGTGATTAGAGCATGCACCCGGGTCCGAAATACTCGGGTATACCCGGTTCCATCAAGGTTTCATCAGCAATACTGTATAAGAGCACGAGCTGGCAACATCTCAGAAAAGTATTCATTAATTAAAGCATTAAATTTTTATTATTTCACAGTAAAACTTAACACGTTACCTGTCACTATACAAAGATTACGGACGGCCGCCCTCTATGTCCCATTCAGGTTATACCAAATTTGTACTCTAAAACATAGCTATATGTTAGTAAAGGAGTATTTTTTTCTTAAAACATGTTTTCCTATGATTTTCAGCAGTTTTTCCTGTGACCCAAATATTGAGGCACGGATTTGTGTTGTGAGTAAAAAATACGGACTGATTGGCTAAAATTTGTATCAGATTTTGAGGGTAGATCGAAAAACCGTCGTATTAGTCCATTATTATCTCACAGTTTTAGTCTTTTCTTACTGGTCAGTCTTGGTCCCAAAACCGGGTAAAAAAATCTGGAACCGTAACCGGTTCCGCATGCTCTAATTGCGATGGTGTTTGTAGGCACGCACACATCTGCATTCATATTACAACACTGACAATCGGCTACGCTAAGCATGCCAATTTGTTGCCTTACTTTGGAAGCTCGGACTGCGGTTCTATACCTTATGCTAATTCTATGGTTGCGCACATTTTAGGTTAGGTCACATTGATGGTCTAATCCTTGACGATAGGGCAAAGTTTACTTCTCTCTAGCTAGGCTTTCGTTAGCCATGTTTTATTCATGAGGCTCGTCCACATTCCTCCTCTGAATGCATAAGTATTAGGCATTCAAGGCATTCCTAATTACATCAAGGAAAATGAGCATCTAACGGCCGGATCAGAGGTCACTAACCTGTCTAGGCTTCACTATTGAATTGTTGTTTGTCATTACATTAATATGTATGGCTTGCTTATTCTTCCACTAAGGTCCGTGGAAATTGACTTCCAAGTGTGGATGCCCATTACCCATCCGCCCACACGGAGGCTTTTAGAACTTCTCATTTACACGCTTACAGATATGGTAGCTTTAATTACAGTATTGTTATGGTTCTACTTATACGTTATAAGTTTACCTATATCTTATTTTCTCTCACATCTTTCTCATTTCGGGTTTCTCGTTTATGTCAGTCGCGGGTTAATGAGGTAAGGTTGCAAGCCTAATATAATTTATGTTATTCAACAAATTGTTTGTATCATAAATAACATCCCATTTTGACGTATCGTCTGGTGGAATGCGATCAATATCCGACGATGCGACGTGCCTCACGGGAAGATAGTGTCTCGTATCGCAGTCGTCGTTTCCTGCCTGTGGGTAGTATACATTTTGTATGGAAATAGATGGAGATTCACTGAGCCCATCAGTTATGCTTAGAAACGTTGTTCCGATTTGAATTTAGGAGTCATTGGGCTGTAAAATACACCGACGAAAGCCTTTCGAATAGCACAACTACTGTCAAGTCACTCAATATTCAACGCTCAAACAATCGACCCACGTCGACGACTGATTGCACACACCCACACACGTATGGGCACTTTATTATCGTCTGGAATCGAGTCGGGCAAGCTGTGAACGCAGAGACAATCGGACGTGGGACGTCAGTGACTTGTTGCGAATACTCCTGACCCCGTGCACGTCCCCAGCATAACAATCTTGACATTAATACGAACGGAACGACATGCACTGTACGCGCCAGCTTTAATTACACAGTTCCCAGGAGATCGAAGATTTCTCGAACACACAATGGAAGAATGCATTGGGACATCTGACCATCCACGGCAAGTACCGTTGGAGCCGACTGTTTAGATGAAACATGTTGATACATGAATGGACGGACAGCACAATGTCGTCACCTTGCTCAAAGAGATCGTGTAAGTCAAGGTTGTCGTTATCGCCTATTGATCTCCTGTCAGTTGATTTAGTAGACATCATTAACTATATTGTGCAATAAAATTGCTAGTAGGCAAACGATTGAGACGTCAAAAATCTTAGTGACTTTTAAGTGAAGAACGTGGATAATGTCTACCTACAACAGCCTGTGTGGGTGTCATGGAAAGGTTCCCTCGAACAATGCAGTGCGTTATAACCTCATTTTGTTATTTGTGTCACGTCTAATTAGTTACATACAATACAGCGTCTTCAGAACCCTGTCCTATGTTTTTAGCATCCTCAATGTTGATAGTTCACAATTATGAACTATCAACATTGTGGGATGCATGGTATATGTTTATTTTTTATTAGTTTGTTTACATTGACGGAAGCGTTAATCGTGATTATTTGGACACGACCGACGATTGCTGGCGTTGATTGCAGCTTAGTGTACATTAGAGGATGATGTGATGATGGGCTCTCGGAACTGGAAGCAATTACCGTGCCAAATTATGCCGGTACCTACTACTTAAACATGTCTGCAGATGTTGAAGGTCGACGCTCGATCAAAACTTGTCATTATCTACTTGTTTCAAGGATGACTACGTAGTTTAAATATAGTTTTTTTTATCGAATGCTACATTTTTGTATGTACTTAACTTAATTTTGATGTGGAAGCTTCATACTTGCACTTTATACGTATGGCCCGGAACGTAAATAATTTCGTCACGGACGATCTTCAAACTAAAATGTGAAGATTGATGAGCTTTCGACTGTACTCGCCTGGATACCTACGTTATAAGATTAATAATAATTCAAACATCTACATAACACAATCACTTGTCCCGGTCCCAAACTAGGATACCCTGTGCTATGGTAACCAGGCAAGGACATCATAAACATGGAAATACATACAGACAGGCCATGCGTGAACCCGCGACCTCTCTCTAAGTTTCTCTAATAAATTTGACACAACGCATATGCTGTGCCTGACAGGGTCCGTCCATAATGGTACATATTTCCTGTTATTTAAGATCCTACGAAGCTCCTATAAAGTATTAAGTACCTACAGTCTTATACTGTTGATTGGACAAGGTTGTTGAAAGTTTTATTTCCAATTTAGGTTTGGAGACCCGTGTTTCTTTATCGGTGACATTTCTTTTAGTGGCATTTAAAGGTGAAACGCCTCGGGTCAGGTAAAAAACTCGTAAGTGGAGCAAGTCACGAACTACTCGAGTTGTGTAGGCAGGCTAAATTATAATAAAACATACTTCTTAGGGTTCCGTACCCGAAGGGTGCTAACGGGACGATAAGAATAAGGTGAGAGAACAATATTCTTTCTTGCACACAAGAAACCAAACACATGAAATATTACTACCAGCATTTCTTCATGCTACTTACGTATGTAGTTGTTATTATAAAGGAATACATAAATAAGTTCCAAGAGCAGGATATAATGAATACAGCGACTACCTAACTGTCTGTCTGGGACGAACGGATCCTCTATGATATATCTGAATAAAGGGAGCCTTATTTTGTTATTTCATCATCAGCCCTTTGACGCCTACTGCAGGACATAGGCCTCCCTCATGTTTTTCATAACTATGAAGGGTTTTGCCATAATCGCCACGCTTGGCAGGCGGGTTCTCAGGAAGACGCTGCTGCCCGTCTCCTGGTAATTTATTTCCTTAGTCGCTTTCTACGACATCCACGGGAGGAAATGGAGTGACGCTATTCTTATTTTGTTATTACGGATTTTTTTATTTGCTTGCATGAAACGTGTTTCATCTTTTTTATTTTTGCTCTATCGTAATACATACATATGTATTACCGTTATATATTATACAAGTGTAATATTTGGTGCGTTTGTTATGCTTTTTCTATGTATAAAAAAACTGTCTAAAACGAGTATAAAAAAACGATCAAGACTACTCACATTTGACGGGCTTTATTATTTAAAAAAAAATTGCTGACAAAAAACATATTAGCTTAATACGTAATCATAACGCGAAAGTTTGGAGGGATAGAGGTTTATTACTCAATCACGTCTGAACAGCTGAATTCTGGATAAAATTGGCTTAGAGATAGATTACAGTCTGGAATAGCCCAGTCCGTAGAATGTACGTTTTCCGTGGCGTAGATATGTTTTTGTTTTTTCACAGAGCACAGGATCGACATGATTTGACGCATACACATCAAAATTTCCACGCTTGTATTATTAGTTTACCACAGAACCCATGGTGCGGGAGTCCGGCTCGCACTTGGCCGATTATTTAATGATGTATTTTTGTTGCTCCCCGGCTAGGCAGTACCTAATTAGTGCCACTGCATTTTTCTACAAACGAACGTACAATAGCCTCGGACCAGTAACTATTATAATCCTAAAGTAGTCATATTCGTTAATAAATAACTTTACTGTTAACTAATTAAATCTACATCCGTTACATTCTGTCCTCAAAAGTGAGCGTGGGAAACCAAGTATTTGACCATATGATATCTTTAGTGGGTTCGATTCCGAATTGGAACGATGATCGGTTCAAGTGGGCGTGTATCTATTAAGGCTTGTTCAGTCGACAGGACATCAACCTTTACGCTACGGGTGACTTGGCGACAAAAATGTACCGCGTTTCATAAAACTACAGCACCTAGACTGTGGTAAAGGAATAGTGTGCACCACAGATTATTTAAACTGCATTTGAGAAGTGCAGAAATTTTAAAACCATTTTTCCTTATCAAAAACTAACGGTATTATTTATAAAAACACATTTCCTTAAAACATTCCGTAAACGCTGTGTAAATAGTCTGTGGAGTTTATACTGCGATTTTTTTAGTTAGCCATGTGTGTGTCCCACTGCTGGGCAAAGGCCTCCCCCATCTTCCACTCCTCCTGTCTTGAGCTGTCATACGCCATCCGCGCAAGAAGGTTGAGAGATACTGCGTCTATGGATAAAAATCCAAAAAAAGGGACAAAAAAAATATGCGCTTTAAAGAAAAAAAAATGCATCCCTAATTCAAAAATCAAAATCAAATTTTTTTATTCAAAGTAGCACAGAAACTGCGACTTAATGAACGCTACAAGTTAAACTAGGTGTCCATTTCAAAATCTAGATCAATTTGGAGAAAAAATGGACAAAAAAACTCCAAACTTAGTCTTTTCAAGTCCTTAATTTACAGGATTTATATAAATGTTCTAAAACTCATGCATTGAACTGGCTTTAATTCCAGACATCATTGTCATCTAAATAATCTTTAATGTTATAGTAGCTTTTTTGGCACAAAGTGCGCTTCACACATTTTTTGAACCGCGTTTCTGGCAAGCTTATTATATCCTCAGGGATCTTATTGTAGAAACGTATACAATGCCCCATAAAGGATGTATTAACCTTTGCCAGCCTAAATTTTGGGAACGAAAGTTTATGTCTATTTCTAGTATTTACATTGTGTTGGCTACCTACAGTTTTAAAGTCACTGATATTTTTCCTAACATACATAATATTTTCATAGATATACTGACTAGCAACTGTTAGTTTCTTTAAAGAAATCTCTTAACGAATCTCTATTGCCTAGCTTATATATTATGAATCTGATCGCTCTCTTCTGCAGGACGAAGATGGTCTCAATGTCTGCTGCCCGACCCCACAGTAGTATACCATAGGACATAATACTATGGAAGTAACTAAAATAAACAAGCCTAGCAGTTGCGACATCAGTTAGTTCCCGGATTCTTTTAATTTAGGTGTAGGGGAAAAAAAGTCTTTTTAAGATTTTATTCTACCGTTCTGTCAGCGTGATCAATCAATATGCATATCTATGCCTAATCGTATCTCAGCTAAGCCGTGGACAGACAGACAGACATACAGCCGGACGGACATGGCGAAACTATAAGGGTTCCTTGTCGACTAGGGTACCCCAAAAATGTTAGAATGTGACAAAAACAAGCACTGCCTACGTTACACATACTCTTTTTAAGGTAGCTGTTACACTTGCATGCTGTCTTGCTTGCACATTCTAACATTTTTAATTATTGTAATAAAATGAGTATCTTTTTGGTGAATGTGGTCTGATGCTTTAATAGATAATAAAATTACGGACATTCAAGACGTATCTTTTCTTACCCTGTCTGTACCTAGTTTGCGACTGAGAATATTTGATACGAAAATTATAATAATTTTGGAAACAACTTTATTAAAACTTAAGTACCTATAGGCGACAGAAATGTATTTAAAATGTCCACAATTTTATTATCTATCAAATCATGTGAGGATTTAAGTACTTTTACAATATAGGATTTACAACATTTATCAAAATAATACTATTTTTTTACCCAAAAGTCAGTTCTTTAATTCGATGCGTTCGTATATATCGTTCTATCCGGTACATTTTTTATTTGTTTTATTGTAAAAAACTAAACTCGTGAGACCAAAAACCTAATTGTATCAAAGACATTAATATTTAGTAACCCATAAAGAAAAGTATTTAAGAAAACAGTAACGCAAATTTAATTTGGAAGTAAAATATAATTATTTGTTTTTTACGTATTGGCGACACTTGGATGTAGATAACCCTCGGTGTGAGGTTTGACACATTCATGAAGACGTAATTTATTTTGAAAGAAAGAGACAGACATTTATTGAGACAAATTAACACGTCACAAGAAAAAAGGCATAACAAGTAACATAAACAAGTACAAAGGAAAAACAAGTCACATAAATACAACAAAACAAGGCGAAGTCAGAGTGCATCTTGTGGTGTGTCAAACTTGCCACCGCGGATTGGCAATACAGATAGGTACCTATTTTTATTATATTATGAAAGAAATTATGCATGTTAGGTACAGACAGTCGCAAGTTCGAATCCCAAGCACTTTCAAATACCTAAGAGTGATGGAATCGTGCTAATCGATTGTGTTGTTTTTAACTCTCTGTTTAAAACTGATATTGTGTTTTTATTCCTGTTCCTAGTTTATAGTGCAAACGATTTGATAAAGATTTTTGAAGAAACTGCAATTGTAAAGTAATTTTAAATTTTCCCCTTTATGTAGCGCAGACTATTGACGGTCTATGTAAGTCATGCAATGAACCCGTATCATATCAACCATTGTGATTGCTTGTGTGATGCGTTGTTAGAACCCCGAGTAGTTTAATTGACTTAAATCTGCTGTTCCGTCTCTTATGCTATCTCGCTCCCACAATCTAACATTTCTAAAGTCTATTTTGAATTCGATGCAAAAAGAAATACTGATATGTGCGGGGACGTAAGCCATCACAACCCATTTACGGCTATAAATATATACCTATATCGCGCGATGTCTTGTTCTATATTAAATCCGACCGCAGTCGTGTGTGGACGCAGGTTGCATGTTGGATATTGTGTGAAAAAATATCGCATATATTAACGCCGTCTGTGACGGCCGTTAGCCTAAGGTTCCAATAAAATGTATGCCAATAAAAGACTGTTATCAAAACAAAAGTAAAAATAAAAAGAACTTTTATTCATGCAACATAAATATCTTTTACATGTTGCATTACTCATGTGGATTCGACAAACTAGCCAAAATGATCGAAATCACCAGAAAACACGGGAAACAACATTCGCGTAACCAAGAAAAAAAGAATATTTGCTTCAAAGTGTATCTGTTGAAAGCGTCCAACAATTTATGTCTCTCAAGAGTTAACTACCGGATTTCGACAACTTAAAACTGTTGTTTTAAATGCACTTCTTATTGAGTCCCGAAATAGTGGTACTGGCAAGGACATAGAAGCGTTTGGTCGGTTAAAGAAGTACCTGCTCAAAACCTTAATGTAATGGTTCACTGTAATTTGATACTTGAAAATATATGAAAATTACTGCTATCTCGAATTCTAAAAACAATATATATATATTTTTTTGTTTCCGTTAATTGTACTTATTTGATTGAGTTGAACATTGGCAATCTTATTTATTAAAACTAGATTCCTACTCCTTAAATACAGTTAAATAGTTTGTGATAACACCCCTATCACACTAACGATTTGAAAGCGATGCGATTGCGCAGCGAGCACGCCGCGACGCCGACCCTCGACGCCATTTTGTACAATCGCGTTTGAGAATCCGCCCCGCCACACTTGAGTAATACGTGTACAAAGAAACGTGTGTAAGGGGACGTAGAATCGTTTAGAGGTTCAATCATCGTCGTCGATTCAATGGATACAAAGTTATTTATAACTAAAATTCAAAATCGTCCCGTTATACGGGATACATAGTAGTCTGTACGGGATACATAATACTCTCTCCCAGTCGATCACCTGATAATGAATCCGCCCAGATGCGTCGTTGACTTTTATGTGCTTTCATTTCCTGCGTCTTCGAAATAATAAAGCCAGCAGTAATATTTCCTCGTCAGTTCAATCCATTTTGCTTCTGAGTGTCCAAAACGCGGATCGCACGCCGCGACGCGGCGCAGCGCAATCGCGGCGCTTTCGATTCGCTCGCAAATCGCTAATGTGATAGAGCTGTTTGTCTTTCTCTTTACCACAGTAAAGTGTATTTCAGGAGTGTTTTGAGGAATCGTATCCATATAATTGGATTCAGATGGAACCATTGGGATGAAATTATATTTTTTGTATTTTTCAATGACATTTTGGCAGACAGGTGTTTCTATTTCTATACTACCCTCATTACAAAATCAATTTTGTAGCAAGACTACAAAATGTCAGGAACTACTGTGCTCTAGGGCATGCACCCGGTTCCGTTTGGCAACGAAGTGGTTCAAATGTGGCACTTAGAGACTAGGGAACTGGGATCAAAAATAGCTCAGTCGACCATATATCATTTTCACGAAGGAGACACATCAAAGCGGTAACTGTGATCTTGCGTATGTCCGTTGCGTATTGAATACGGTATTTGACACGATCAACAATAAATTATTTCATATGCTCGATTAAAATAAAAATTACAAAATATCTCGGAAAATGTATCTCTTTTAGTCAATTACTAGTTATTACAATTTTTAAATAGATTAAACATAAAAAGAGTGCTCTGAAATGTGACGTCGTAAGCCAGTATTTTCGTACAAAATTCCGTTTTAAAAGTAACTCATTTGATAGTTTGTCAAATACCCAATTACTCTGTTTAATTAATTGGGTATTTGACAAAATATCAAATGAGTTACTTTTAATTACTTGTAATTTTTGTTTTAATCGAGCATATGAAATAATTTATTGTTGATCGTGTCAAATACCGATTTCGAGTTATCGCCGATGATTGAAACGTAAATGGTGCTGTGGTAGTTGGGTACACCAACAAATCCTAAGTCTTATTTATAAAAACACGATTCAAAATCACTGTTTTTATTCAAAATAATACAGAAACTGTGACTTAATGAACGTTACAAGTAAAATTAGGTGTCCATTTCAAAATCTAGATCATTTTGTAGAAAAAATGGACAAAAACTCCAAACCTACGGTCTTATTTATAAAAACACGAATCTTCAAAACAATGGTCTGTGGTGGAGATTTTACAAGGAAGATACGTAACTACTGATTAAACAAACTGTTTTTGTGTGTAAGTGAATCAGGTTTTTAAAGATAAGTCTTTTCAAATTTGTCCCTTAATTAACGGAGTATAAGGCAGACTTGCACCAATTCCTAAATGTTACTTAAGTCGCCATTTAAATCGACTTTTGTCTGGAGAATTTTAATTAAATGCTGTTTAAGCCACATTTAACAAAAATACTAAAAACAGAATAAAATATATATTTAAGGGGGGCTCCCATACAACAAACGTAATTTTTTGCCGTTTTTTGCTCGATATTAATAACGGCAACAGGTAGACGCTTGAAATATTCACAGAATATTTAGTTCTATTCGCTTCAAAAATAAATAATGAATTTAAAATAAAAAAATAATTAAAGGGGCTTCCATGCAACAAACGTAATTGTTTCGCCGTTTTTTCTCGATCTTTGTGTCTAATGTTGTATTGATAATGGTACGGAACCCTTCGTGCGCGAGTCCGACTCGCAGTTGGTCGGTTTTTTATATAAATAAAACAGTAAGATTTTTGTGTTAACAATAAGTTTTTGCAAAAAGTACAGATAATAACCTCAATAATGGTATAAAATTGCTATTACCATTATTGTGATTATTACGTTCACTTTTTGCAAAAAGGTATTATAAAAGAAGTTACGATGTTTTTTCCATAGGTAGCGCTATTTAGCACCGAATCGCCCCTACACAATATTAGCTGGCCTACTGACATCACTTGCATTGGCGTAGCCAGTTACGGGCAGGAGGGGCAGCTGCCCCCCCCCTAGCAAGGATCGGTCGGAGTACTCCCAAACCCAAGAGCGGGCCCGGCCCTACGAAGGGCAGGGCTTGCAACTTGTCCGGGCGCCTCTATCTTCTAAAAGCCTTGTTTTTGATGGTTTGTGGCCCTTCGGTCCTCTTGAAGACTTTCGGTGAAATCGATCCTTGTAGGAAGATATTACTAGGTCATACCCAAATTTCAAAAGTTTTTGGGTGCTCTGCCGCGCGCCTTTGTATTCTAGAAGGCCTACAATACGGTGTACCTACACAGTTACCTTGTTCTTTATCTGTCTATCTATCCTTAGTAGTATGAAAGTGATAACATCTTAATGGCATGTAGCCTTAACGCAAAAGTGAAGGACCAGGATGGTGATTTGAAAAGTTTATAAGGGTTGTGCCGCTACTAGACTAAACGATTCAACTCGGGAAACACATACCCTTCGACCCCCTCGGAGAACTTTGGTCAGGTCAATCCTTGTAGAAAAATGCTACTAATTCATACCCAAATTGCAAAATTTGGAAATGTTACTGCAATTTAAATTCTTCTTTGAACTTTGTATACTATACTGAAAACTTTAGCAGGTAGGAAAACATGGTAAATTTTCGGGCGCGCTGCCCGTGCTTTTTCCGACTACCCACCCTTAATCTTAATCCGTTGTGGTTAATGTAAAATATATCTGATTTGTAAAAATATTACTGCTTTTTCTATTAAATAGTTAAGTTTACTATATTTGCCACAAATAATAACCTCTATAGTAAATGAAAACCTGATAGTAAATGAAAGGCTGAAAACCAGCGTTACGGATTTTATCCGTAGTTCATGCTGAGTCTAGACACCATTTGATATTCAGGACACACATTGTCCCTCTTGTTTGGCCCTTCCATTTTTATAACTACGTCCATTTAAATTGTTAATTTAGTTTTGCATGCTACGCAGTTTGGCGAAATTGTGTACTACACTAAGATTTTTTTAATAACAAATATTATATTCACATTTTAAATTGGGTTGTGCTTATGTAGATAAGTGTTACTAGTTAGTTAATAAGATTTAATTCTGCATTGTTTGGATGTCTTATTTATGCCGTTCCTCAAAACACTTTATAAACGCCGTATTAAATAGTCTGTGGTGGAGATTTTACAAGAAAAATGACTTAAACTGCCTCTGCGGAGTGTATTGGAGGAATCGTGTGTTTATAAATGGGACCTTTAGTGTTTAGTGTCTTTTTATATTTATATTTTTTTAGGTTTTTGCGTTTTATGTGTTCATTTCACACAAATGTATATATGTGTTCTGGTGTGTAAATAAAACAGTATCTTATCTTATCTAAAATCTAAATAACCTGCGATCAATTTTTGAAAAAAAAAAAAAACATTTTTGAGCGCGTTTCACGCATTTTGTTACCATTATTGGTAAATAATTATTCTTAATTGTGGAATATGAGTGGCAAATAAAGACTGCCGCGGACAGTAAAAAAAAACATTTTAGTTTAATGGGGCCATGACCCAGGCGCGAAATGGCATGGATCCAGCTCTACCTAAGTAAATACTGTTTTGAGAAAAACCTCTGATATTATTGATATGGAATATGGAAATAAAGTGAATGTCTAAATTTTTTTATTAAAATTCAATTCAATTCAAATATTTTTATTCATTATAAAAACAGAATGTTTACTTAATGAACGTCAAAGTAGTTAGTTTCACAATTGATAGATTGTGTGGAGAAGAAGCTAACAAAGAAACTCCACATTTATTTTTTGCAAACTACGTTTATGCACGTATAGAGCACGGTTTTCGGAGTGCGAACCTACTTATATAATAAGTTTTACCTCGCTTGCCCCCCCGTACAAAATCCTGGCTACGCCCTTGATCACTTGATAGATCGGTATTACCGTACGGCCTATACCCTACTAAATAATTTCCTTGAATTTATTTTATTGAACCGACATACATACTTTCGTTCGTTATCGTGTTCGTTTATTTATTATTCGAGAAGCTATCTAACTTTCTAGCTATCTTTAGGTGTCTTATAGGTCATGCTCTTGCGTGCGTTTCCAAAAATAGCGTTACGAGAATTAGCATCGAATTATATCGATAAAGGCTTATCGGAAAGCGACTGGGCGACCAATGCTTTTGCACAGTAGTCTGTTGTACAGACTACATACTTAAAATTCAATGTGCTAATGTACGGGGGGTTGGTTTGATGTTAGCAGCGCTAGGTATCGTACTTCTTACCTACGTTTTTTTGCAAGCAAAAATGGGATAGAACGGAAGTGGCCAGTTTTGAATCAGAATTATTGAGAGAGGGAAAAAAATGACATTCCATTTTTGAAATCCTATCGGCCAGCAACTGGCCGAAAAGTTCCGTTACAAAACTTCCGAACGACTATTTCTCCCAGTCGGTCGTGAATGTAAACAAACTCAAAGTGTTGTAACATCTACATAGTAGTGGTCGTGGCCATAAAAGCGATGTTGGGCCAACAACGGTACCCTGATAAAACACCATAAAGTTGGAAGCATCGCGACCACTACGGTACGCTGACCCCTAAACCCGTTAAATCCAATTCGCTCATCGATATAATATTGTGTTTTATTGTTTGATGCTCATTAATAGGTCACTTTATGTTATGCTAGGACTAGGAAGAAAATATGTCACTCTCCCATTTATCCCTTTTTTATTTCAAATTTTACTTTAATTTTAATTCACGCGGCCTGCGTTTTCCAACGTGATAAAACGAACATTTGCGAATCCAATTGGCAATAAGCACCATTCGCATAATAACTCCATCACCGGAACAACCTGAAACTTTATTAGCAACGCAAAAGCAATCACCAATAATGGCAATAAGCGAGGCAATGTTTTCTCTATCGCTTGTGGTTTTATGACTTGTAGAGTGGTCCACCTTAATAACATCTACTTAAGTTATGCAATGCGTCTAAGGTTTGGTTCAATTCGATGTTCCGTGGGCGCAAAACATTATCTTGTCTAAAACTTACTTGTAGCAATTTGTAGTAAACAATTGATATGAGTGAAATACAATTTGCTTCAGAAAAGTCCTGCCTGTACAACTTAAGGGAGTATGTAATTTCTGTGTACAATAAAGAATATTCTGTCTATCTATCTCAGGGGGTTGAACAAACAAGTTATTTGACGGCTAAGTACTACGCTTATTAAAAGGGCTGTGTTTGTAGCCAGAATTGAATATGTACGACACAACATTAATTTGTGTTACAATTTACTTAGAGTTTTGAGTTTCTGACCATTGTTAGTTTTGTTTGATATCAGCGATACGTTAGATTGAGACGTAGTACCTACTTAGTACCTGATTCAGACTTGTTTCTTTAGAAAGCTGTTCATGATATACATCAAGTTAGGTACGTACTTATTTCAAATAATACTCTTCACATGCAAATGACATGACTTAACAACTTGTTTAATTATTCCAGGTAAATTAACACCACAACATAACGGAGGCTTCTTTGTGATTGGTGATAATGGGTAAGAATTTGCATTGTTACAGTTATTGAAATACCTACCAACTATTGCTTAGTCATAAACCATTACCTTTCATTTTAAATCGAACATCAAGAGCTGGTCGGCTAATTGAACCTAAAACAATTAACCTTTACAATACACTACTTTGCACGGCTCTCAGCCAAGTTAACGACCCGTACAGCCCTACAATTTATAATATGCCTCCATATTTTCTTCTTCGATTACTCATGATAATTTTATCGTCTCCCGGCATCGCTGTTGAATGTAGAGAAAAAACGGCGAAGGTTTCTTTTTAGCAACTTAAGCCTTGCGTGACGCATACATTGAATCTGGATCATCGACCAACAGTAAAAGTCCAACGCCCTTACGAACCACTGAAAATAGAAAGACCATTTTTGTGTCACCCAAAATCACACTAACAATCGATTCACTGCGGCAATTTTAACAGTTAATATTGATTGAATAACACAACGGGGGTACGTCAAAATGCGTAGTGGAACGAGCTCTCACACTATGATTCCCACTAGTTACCTACGTACAGCATTCATGGCTGTAATGAAACGCTGTCAATCTAACTCACAATGCTAGGGTAACACCCCGCGGCTTCGACCGATTCTATGCGATCCAAATTGCAGTCATTATGCAACTGCCTGTGCCTATTTGGTCTTGAATAGGTCCGCGAATGACCACGGAAACGGTTTCCCACGTCTCACACAAGTTGACTGAGCTAGAGAACGGCAAATTAACGGAAAAAGGCCAATAACACGAGAAACCTGGAGTGTTTTTTCATATCCAATGTATTTCTGTAACGAAAGTTACTATTCGCTGTAAGCTCATAAATTATATGTTGTCGTTTCCAATAACGTTAGGTTGACAGCGTTGAGGTAACCATTTTTATTTTATTCGTTTAGTTACCTAGAATAGGATGTAGCATTTATGAAAAAATACCTAAATGTAACATTATTTATTGTACAAGGAATTACATACATTGTAATTGATATTGCGATTTAGTTTTTCTCCATATCATAACCACAAAAAAGTCCTCTTGAGGGCTCCCAAAGTACTTACTTACTTTCCTAGTAAATTTTCATCGGATCCTTGTGTTGGTCGATTTGATCCGGATGAAGTTTCGGTCACCCCATTAGGCCTTACGTCCTCCTTGGGGACTCGTTTAAAGGCGTCAGAGCTTCCGCCAAATCTGTTGACCGAGATTTTAGTGCGTAGAAATTCCGTTCGTTATTTCGAAGTATTTGAGGGGTAGAATTTAGTGGAAAGTCCTTTGGAAAAGGAATCTGCTGCTGGGGCGGTTGAATTTCTTGGAAGCACAGTAACATCGGGATGGGAGTTCTTAGGCACAGACTAATATTATCTAAGTCTCGCCTGGATTGCTGTTCCCGTATAACGCGTTACAAGAGAGTAAATAACAAGTTTCTGTGACCATATTGTCCAATCACACCTGCGCCAGCATGGCACCGAGGTAGCACTTATAAAAACTGGATCACTGGACAGAATCCTACGTAAAGGAATGTGGCGACGCGACTCCATCCATAAGGCAAACGTACGGTATCGGTGTTTTTTCACCGATTACCTTCAACGGCCACAAAAAACTCCAACATAGCCACGTTTTGAATCTTTGTGACACTTTCTCTCAGACTGAGATATTGTGAATTCAAATAGGCTTCCTGTGCTAACGTGGGAAATTAATATACTAGAGCAGAGGTAAATGAGCAATCATTTGATTGTCCTATTTACAGGTAACTTATAATAGGTTAATTTGAAGCCCGAAAAACTATCTTCAGTTTTTTTGCCCTTTCCCATTCTGTTACCAACTTTTTTTTTTTTCATTAAAATTCTTTATTCATAACATAACAAAAAGAAAACTAATTGAAATAAGAAACTGGACTTAACTAATATGTAAATGATAAAAATATACAAATAACATAAATTCTATATTTAAAAATAAAACACCTGCCCCAGGTCACTGTCCCGCGGTAATGAGCCCAGGACGCTGGCGACGTTACCTCTTTGGATGGCCAGGCTTATCCTCTGGCCGAGGTACGCGCCAGCCCTCTGGTCTCCCGATGCGTCGATTAGGCGCGCCGCTAAGTCTTTGAACAGCAGGCGCGCCTCTGGGCCCCAAGTGCCTATGGTTTCGACCCCAAACGGCGCAAATATGTAATTGTTTCCTATTGAACCGTATTTGCGCCGTTTGAGGTTTTCGGCCGCGCCGGCCGCTGAACCAGCGGCTCTTCCACTCTAGGAAACATGAGAGGGTGCCAGCGTGTCAACGCATGTGGCGTCCCATACTAGCGGCCTCCCATGTTTCCAGGGGATCAATGTCATACCATCGGGCCTTTTACCATCGTCGCGGATGATGCCTGGAGGTTCCAGCGTGGCCGGAACCCCGGCTGTGGCAAAGGCCCTCCGGATGATGTCATTGTTACCAACTTGAGAAGTTTGTTGATACTACCCACCGTCGCGTTAGTTAGAGCAACAAGTTTCTTGAGATTTTCAAGATCAAAGTCTCAGATTCATTTACCGGGTCCGTAAAGGGCAACGTTCGTTATATCCCGACCTTCTAAATTCGGGTCATCGGAATGTCCTTTGCGCCAGCTGTTACGGGACACGCTTGCCCTCAAAGTCTCGCCATAATGTAGACCCATTGGAAACATTTCACTTAGGGATTTATTTATAGGTATTTCAGTGTACATCATTAATTAAATCGAGTAATCATCTCCCATTATTTTATTACTACCTAAGGCACGGGTTACCATGCTCTTATTTCAAATCGTTTCGTTCCACAACAAAATGGAAAACGATTCAATTTAAGACAGCTGGAATCTGGACACTTAATTTTCACTGCTTTCACATGCGCTCAGTGCTAAATACGCCGTTACAGATAAAGTGAATCTCTCGAATGGTGATGGTGTTAACATTTGTGTGCGCTTGCTGTCTATAAATACAATTCAGTACCAAGTTCAGGGACCTGGTAATGTGTGGCAGCGCCGCACCGTCTAGAGAATCAGAATTTTGAAGAACAACGAGAAAGTCGCTGAGAAATTCAAGCGAATCGCTTAGTTGCAGACTTGAGATGAATCAAATCTGTAAATTCATTCATCGTGACTCTGTATGTGTCTTCTTTAGGTTTTTTAAATTACAATCATTACTCAGTGATTTTCCTGCGAGATGATCCGATAAAAACATACAAAAAGTGCTTTAAGAATTTAATGAAATAGGCAGCAGGGTTACACCCGGGGTCCGTTTGATGACACGAGACAGAGCGAGCGAGAAATGTTTGCCTCTAGTAACTCACGCACGTGTTTCCCTCCGCACAAGCATTTTCAAGCCGCAGCGGTGAATTTTTGAAATTCATTCGCCAGGAAACACCGTATTATTTTAACGGTACTTGCGAGTAATTGTTGAGAATTTAACATTACTCGTCGTCGGTGCCGCATTGTTGTCTTTTTCGGGCTGTTTTCATGCAGGCGAAAATGTAAACGATTTAGCAACCTCTTTGTAATTTTGATCTTGTTTTCTGCTGCTACTGCAATGTGCTCTTTGTCTCATTTGTTGCGCTCAGTTTTGGTAAAAGTGTATGTGTGATTAATTTTATTTTGAATATTACTGAAATTGTTGAAACTCTGGTTATTAGAAATATTAGAAAAAAACAAAAGACTTATTGCATCTTGCCGATCGTATTTAGTTGATAACAATACTATATTATCGTATTGCCATATACACAATCTCTTGAGTAGATGGTGATGAGTATATACATAAATCCAAGGAGGATTCATTTTAACTCACATATCAATAGGCAGCAAACGTTACATGTTCGTGGCTGGAGTTAGCCTGGCTGCACACTATAAAACGTTAAACGGTGCAATTGAGCGTATGATGCTCGCTCCGTTGGTTGGCTGCGTCCAACAGTCTCCTGGAAGTTGCAGCCTTATCCTGGGAATTTATTACATTCTTTTCTATAGCTTCCGATTGGCTACGTTATATTACCCGACCCCGTGTATCGGTATTATTGCCGAAAGGGAAGACAACTTCCGCCCCAAATTAGTTTCCCTTTCTCCTTGTTTTTCTCGTTGGAGTAAGCTGCTTGTTTACTGACATTCAGATCGTAATCTATATCTTGGGTCTCACTCCAGCAGGTTCATTGATTACGATTGGTAACATAGCCAATGATTGACGGACTTCTATTCTTCTTGGACGTCAAAATTTTGGTACCTTCTTTGTAAACAAGCAAGGATTTGATTGCTTGCAAACTATAAGTAATTTTTTTATTAATTTAATATAATCCATTTATAGCTAACATTACAGAACAAAACTTAATACGAATATCGAAGATAACGTTTTACAATTATATACTACTAGTTGCATAATATGCACATAGTGACCCCTAATGAACTCGTTTAGTGAGCATCTGAGATATTGAGATCAGTTGACGAAATACTATATTTAGGCACGGGTTCAATTATCTTTAGCCACATACATATCTGTATAACTAGCTGACCCGATGAAAGTTGAACTGTCCACATTTCTTTGTTTGTGATCGCTTAGTGAAAAGCGCTTTCAGGTTATCCCGAGGTTTTCTGCTTTCTGGGAAAATTTTCTAATGTTTCTTTCTTTCAAAACCTTAATCGGACTATTAGGAAATTAAAAAAAATATCCATGTTGGTCTACCTGTTCTCAAGCAGTGCGCTTAAAACTAACAGAATTCCATGTATATAGATTAACGTTAGGTATCGTGTCGAACAGTTTTGTGCTAATAGTGATATGCTCACCGCATATCCGCAGCGACGTGCAATGTGGTCAGTCAGGCAGCTAGCGCAGGGTATGTGTGTTGTGTCGCAAAATAGATGAAAAGGCTGCCAACCACTGCTGCCTGCAACTGCCACCTACAGTAGTTGCAATATGCAACAGCATAGCATTATCATTGCTACTTCGCATAACAATTACGGATGTGATCACGGTTTGATTATTGTATTCGAACGTGTGCTATTGAAATGGTATGTGCGTGCACGTCTTCAAAAACAATCGTCAGATTACCGTACCTGTATGAGAATCGGACTCATTGTTTTACGTTCCTTAACGATTCGTTCACGTCATTTTACCTTTATTATTGCTTAAAGCGTTCTGTCTCTTTACATACATACCATTCTCCCAGGCCGGGATTATAGGTTTTCATAACCACAGCAGATGGGTTGTATTCAATTTACTTCCTCCTCGCCCATTGTATGCAAATCCTCCATAATGTAGAATCATTGCACCGTATTCCGTGTACACAGTCATATATCACCAACACGAATTGAGTAGGATTATAATTGTAGAGATTTAAAGGTAAAATTTGAGGAAACAGTTGCGTTGGGTCGATGTGAAAGCGTGTTAGCGAACGCAACTGAAGTGAACGCACTTGGCGACCTATGTGATGCTAAACATTGAATAAAACCGGAGGTAACCGCTCCACTGAAAGGTTTAATAATGTATGTACGCAAAAGGAAAAGCCTCGACGTAGCGTTCCATCGATCACAAGCCCACGACGAAACTAAACGGAAACCCATCACACGCACACACACACAATAGCCCTGAAGAAGCCTTAAAGTATAAAGGCTTGCATGTAAAAGGATTCAAACATATCGTTACACTCTAACGTATTACCACGCACCCCTTCCTGAGCTTTCCTTTGTTGGTGTATTGGACTTGTGAGAGACATTTTGACGTCCGTTTCTTCTTGTTTCCCTTCACCCGGTAAAATTGTAGTGTTATTTGCAGCCGAAGGCGCTTTCTGAAGGTCGTAAAACTATATTTTTATATAAAAATAAAAGAAAAGTATCTTGAGTGGAGACTACGAGCCTAAAACGCAGCTGGGACGGTCCACCAGATCGCTGAACCGACGATCTGAAGCAGATTTCCTATGGAGGATGGATGAAGATGGCGGAGCACAGAAAAAAGTGGCGGTCCTTAGGGAGGCCTATGTCAGTAGTGGACGAAGGTGGGCTGATCGAATGGTATTACCTTAATAGCAAATCTGATTTGACAATAACAAAATTATTAAGTGTATGGCGAACCAAATTCAGTTGTAAAATAATAATAAAATAGAGAGATACATTTTTAAGATGAATTTTCCAAGTTCAGTTACAAAGGCTTCTCGTTTATAATGTGTAGTCTTTTCTTCGTGCCTTCATTTTACACTCGAAGTAACACCAAACACTTCAAAGCGCCTTTTGAGAGCACCCCAGACATTAAGGAAGTCTACGTTTAGTTTGCTCTTATGTACAAACTTGGTGAACTTTGCGTTAAAATAATTACATTTTTAAGATTGGTTAATTTCAATCTATTTAGAGAGGTATCTTGAAATATTGGATGCAGTAATCTCTTCACGAGATCACGATCATCATTGTTTATTGTTAAGGCAACATCTACGCTATCTATTTCATTAATCGTTATTAGGTGCATTGGCTTCCACAATACATCGTCCATGGCTAAATCAGATAGCTCATTAGAAATCCTATACATTTGGTATGCAAGTCCAGTAAGCGTTCCACTAAGTCATCGTACTATGGTCGTGATTACGATAGAAATTACCTCCGGTGTTCAAATGCGCTTTATGGGAATCGAAATCGGATTTGTAATTACAAAATGCGTGTTATAATCTAAAGCGTTAGGTCCAAAACGTTG
Organism: Yponomeuta cagnagella; assembly: GCA_947310995.1. Taxonomy (NCBI): domain Eukaryota; kingdom Metazoa; phylum Arthropoda; class Insecta; order Lepidoptera; family Yponomeutidae; genus Yponomeuta; species Yponomeuta cagnagella. The sequence continues at coordinate 13,582,473 of OX371277.1, forward strand.
TGGGGTTGGGATTCTGATACTTGCAACACCAATTCATGTCACAAACCGATGTAATGCATCGTGCTACGTCCCCGATTTGCTGAGTTCTTAGTTGTTATTGCTTACCTAAAATGCGATTGTATTTCATTATTAGCCTGCCTTGCAATTCCGGCAAATGTTTTGCGTACGCTGCCAGTGTTATTGGGTGCATAATAGTGAGTTATTCCGATTGTCTCCTTCCTTTGTTTTCAATCCGTCATTCCTTTTAACGCTGTTCGACATCGCAACGCAACGTTGTTACAAGGAACTAGCTTTTGCCCGCGACTTCGTACGCGTAAACGATGTTTCTACAACCCTTGCAGTGGAATTTGTAAAAATCCTTCCTTAGTGCACTCTTAGGTTAATAAGGAATATTTCCACCAAATTTCGAATCTCTATGCCCACTGGTTTAGCCGGCGTTGTCTGTCTGAAGCGTTCGGTATCGATAGTTACCATTTCTACTTCAAATACAGAAAGCGTGGAAGTGTTTGGGGCATAAAACATACTCAACTGCCCTCTTGAGCTTAAGAACAGCGTTTTCTATGCCTCGAGGAAACTTAGAAATTATGGGCAGCCCGCGCTTTTGGAGTGTGCTTCAAAAATGTAGCACAAAACTTATTTACATTCAGCCGAGTGATCTCAAGGGGGGTTCGGAAACTAGGTATGCGGCTTTGGGGGACTTAATAATGGCCATGCCCATTAAAGGGGAGGGTTGTAAAGTAGGGTATTATTTTTATGCTTTTAATTGAGGATGAGAAGCAGGTGTGTATGTTTAGGTATACCGGTGAAGAGTTGCATTGTAAGGAGAGTAGACTAGTGCAGCTGGTGTAATCGGAAACTAACAATCAACGGACTATTTGATACTTACGGTAATTTTGTTGTTGTTGATGATGCTTCAAAACAAGGTGTGAAATGTTTGTAAATACATATTTCCTTTGTTTTGGAAACAATTAAATCATCAAAAAATAAATATTTGACCAGCAACAAAAATCAGCAAAGAGTTATACGATTAGCCAACAATTAAGCAGATTGAATATCCGTTTGCTGTTTTCTTTTTGCTGACCAAATATTTTGCCGATCATAGGTTTTAGTCAGAAACTCAGAACAATAAATAAATGAGCAAATTTCTGCTGACAATGTTGAAATATTCTGCTGATCAGTTTGGTGTTTTTTGATGCTCAAAAGACTTTTATTGCTGATCAAAATCGCAAGTTGGTGGTCGTTTAAATAACTTTATGTATTTGGTTCACCCAAAAGCTTTAAAAGAAAAAAAAATACACATCATTATTACTTTCAACGCCACGTAAGAGTCGAATAAATTTATGTGGCGTACACGAAAACATCTAATTAGTTACTCTCGCTGCCACCGTGAACGAATTTAGGCGTTACTAATTACTGTACCTACAAATTTTGTGCCATAAAAGCTCATATTTATTGGTGCTTTTACTGTTACACGAAGTACAATCTGCTCGGTGATAAATTGGGAAGCAAAATTTTTAGAAATTCAATGAAATATTTTGTGAATTTCTCTGCTACTTCCAACACGGTCATTGAATAAAATATTAGGCCCGAAAACGTCCTAACAGACAAAATTATTCTCCGACACTCGTGGAGGTAGAGTTTTCTTAAAATAACGATCTAAGTTTGTCCAGTACCCAGGGTTGTTTAGTCTAGCCTTGCCGGAATGAGGCTATAATTTACCAGGGACGCTAAGTGTCTACTTTACCTGAGATCAGGGTTGCCTGCTGCTCTACACTGTAACATTTTTAACAACTTTTATATTTGCCCGTACAATCAAAGCCAAATCCATACTAATAGGATGCATTTTCCGAGCCTCGTCGTCCGTACGTGGACCTTTCGTTTTCTTTCTTTTTTGAAACAACTAACTTTAACAGTTTTGGCATTACATTACATACACCAAACGATACAAGATAGAGTAACACTCATAAATTAGCGAAGATAGTATAACTGGTTGTAGTACTTGTTTGAAAAAAACCGGCCAAGTGCAGGTCGGGCCACGGCCAGATTCCGTAGAAGGAGGGGTTTTTACTTGCCTTCCAGAACTAACAAATTCATCAAAGTAATTTTCAATGGCACCTGTCCTAAGATTTCCTTTTATAAGTTAGTCGCCTGTTACTCGTTAATTTCTAAAGCCTACTTAACCGTGATAGTTTTCCTTTTAATTTCATTATAATGTTCTACTGCCATGAATTTTTTTACGTTACTACAATCAACCGTTTAGCCGGGAGAGGGGGGGAGGACGCCCTGCTCTACAAAAAAAAAATCACTTTATAGCTTAATATTTCGCAGTAGTTTGCGTTTTTCTACACTCACAACGACCAGTCCAACGAATGGTGTAAACGAGAAAATAAATGCACCCCTAACTTAGGCGTAAATTGCACGCCGAGAAAACGATAGATTTATCCTACCGTTTTGTCGGCGTGATTAATATGTAGGTATATCTATGTGCAATTTCAGCTTTCTGTTATGTCTCTGTGCTAAGCCGCGGACGGACAGACGGACAGACATGGCGGAACTATATTACCTTGTGCCCCATGACTACACTATCATTGTTATTTCTAGGTTGTTTCAGAATTCCTGTAGCTAGAATTTTTATTTTATTAACAACAAGATTTACACAAATTAGGGGTTAAAGTATGAAATTGCCGTTTTATTGCAATAGGTTCTTTGAATTGACATAGAATCTTCATGGTTTGAGGTATTCGAATGAAACTTTTTTCAAATGGTTTCTATGATGTTCTTTTTTTAAAAAATGTGAAACATTTGAATATCAACTTTCAATTGTTTTTGTTATTCAATTTAGACAAGAAAGATGGATACCTACTGCGAAAATTCGAGTGATTATGAGGTAATCATTTTTCATATTTTTTTTATTATATTGATTTGACGCAAGTGAGTCAATATTGTGGGTAAGGTAACGTTAAACCATGCCGCTAATTCCTGGGTAGTTTGACTAGGGTCGGCTTCCACTATCTCTCTTAATTCATCGTTATTCACCTGTGTGGGCGGTCTTCCTCGTGGCTCGTTCTTTAAGTCGAAATTTCCATCACGAAAGCGTTTGAACCAATATCGCACGGTGCGTTCATTAGTAGACCCCACTCCAAACGCAGCATTGATATTGCGGGCTGTTTCTGCCGCGTTAGTTCCGCGTCGGAACTCGTATTCAAAAATCACTCGAATTTTCGCAGTATCCATCTTTCTTGTCTAAATTGAATAACAAAAACAATTGAAAGTCGATATTCAAATGTTTCACATTTTTTAAAAAAAGAACATTATAGAAACCATTTGAAAAAAGTGTCATTCGAAAACCTCAAACCATGAAGATTCTATGTCAATTCAAAGAACCTATTGCAATAAAACGGCAATTTCATACTTTAACCCCTATTATTATTAACTTAACACCGGATAAACTTACTTGGTTGTTTGTCGGAAGAGTCCGACCAGGAGTTTTAGTTCAAAAATGACATAGTATAAAAACTTATAATCTAAAAGGCCATGTGCACTCTTACTTACAGGTAACTACCACATGCGTTTGTAATAAGGCAACAACAAAAAATACTATAAAATGGGCAGTCCCACATTATAAAAATTACGATAGTAATTTATGTAACTTAAGCTGAATGAAACATTCATTTAGTTCATACTAGTACAAAGTCTTCACAAAGAGATCGCGAGTATCAAAATTTTTGCCGATTTCTAGCCAAGGGAGACTGACAGAATTTTATACAAGAAATAGTCGCTTAGTCGCAAGAAATAATGACTAGAATTGAGAAAGGAATGTTGCGTTGGTTTGGACATGTGGAGAGGATGAAGGAAGAAAAATTGACGAAACAAATATATCGGGTGAATGTGGGTGGAAAGGCCGGTAAGACGGACATACTTCGACCAAATAGGGGATGTAATAGCGAAGGGCAAAATAAAAAGTACCGGAAACCGGCGTGCGTGCATGCAACGACTAATGAATGTTGAGGTAGCGAAAGTGATCTGTCAGGATCGTAGCAAGTGGCAGTCCCTGGTCTCTGCCTACCCCTTTGGGATACAGGCGTGAGTTTATGTTTGTATGTAAATAGTCGCTTAACTTATTAAAATAATTACTTGCTGAATATTTAGTTTGAGAAGCTTTGAAACTTAGTACAAGTCTCGAAAGCACTCTTGTCATCTACTTATCTTTGGTTTACTTTACTCCGTCTAGGGTAAGATTAACTCGTCTCTTTACTTTCTTTTGTCTGTCGCACACAGGCAAGACTTCCACTATTAAAATGACAGAGGCGTAAAACCTTTTCCTCATTTAAATTTCACTACTTTTACTTATTGCTTCCCGGGCCTGTGATCCACGAATCGCTATTTGCTAAGTTTTGTTCCAATATCACAAGAAAAAGTTTCAATTCTATTAAAAAAAAACAAATACTTCCCATTTTGTTGGCGACAGCCGAGGACATTCCTCCTCGGATAGGGTTGCATGGTTCCCTTTGCCAATACTGGATTTTAAAGTTAATAATGGCTTAGTTTCGTGTCTATCTTTCCAAGGAATATTTTAATCAAATCTTTGCCGAGTTTATTTCGAAGAGAAACCTCGCGGCACGGTCCGTAGATTGCGCTAGTAGTATCCAGGACACTGAGGATTAAAAACCGTTGACATCAGCTAGAAGCAAATAGTTTTTCAATTACTTTATTTTAATAATGTTTTACTATTATTATTTATTTGGAATCTCAGGAAGACGCTGCTGCCCGTCTCCTGGTAATTTAATTCCTTAGTCGCCTTCTACGACATCCACGGAGGGTAATGGAGTGACGCTATTCTTAATCCGGCGCCACACAGACAGCATAACGCGATCGCCAACCCGCCTGCTAAGCGTGGCGATTATGGCAAAACCCCTCATGGTTATGTTCGAAGCTTGGAAAACCATATGGAGGAGGAGGAGGCAGGAGGCCTATGTCCTCCAGTGGGCGTCAAATGGCTGATGATAATGATGATGATGATCATGATGATGATGATGATGATTTATTTATTTATTTCAGACCGTATGCCCATATACATTATATTTATTATAATTAATAAGTTTATTGCACATCCGCTTACAAACTCTATTTATTTTATAACATTGAGTAGCCTACACCAATTTCTCTTTAATAAATTGTCTTTTTTTTCGCATGTTAGACAATAGTAAGCGCCTCCCGCTTTTACACTACCTGCTTTAACTATAAGGGAGAAATGTTCCATAGGGCAGATAAGTCCAAACCCAGTGTTGTAAAACATAAAATATTTATAATGTAGGCTTGTATTTTCTTAAAAAAAAAATTTTTTTTTTTAATTATAATCTTGACAAAAATTAAACGCAGTTCCTAACAATGACTCGTAAAGTAATCCGCGTAAAAATTGAAAACGGTTTGACTAAATAAAGTAGCTTGTAGCTAAGACCAACAACTCTATTACAACCACGAATGGACGAGAAAAGAGGAAAACGTGTTTTCCCTTTCCTCGACCATACGTTTCTTATCGAAATCCGGGCAACCCTACCACGATCCGTCATAAACCCCCGAATTGCCGCATGGAGTAAGAATAAAACTAGCATAGGGCTTACGGCCCAATTCATTGAGTCACGTACGCGCGCCGCATTACGGCGGAAACAAGGGATATGCGGCTGTGGTAACCCTCCGATGCATATCTGGTAGCTTCACGCGATCTTCGTCTTGGCTAGCAATTAACATGTGTTAATAGGTGCGTTTCTTCCGCGTACGTCTCGGTTGCTGGCTCTGCGGTTAGGTTATGACGGTACGATCAACAATAAATTATTTCATATGCTCGACTAAAACATAAATTACAAAATATCTCGGAAAATGTATCTCTTTTAGTCAATTACTAGTTATTAAAATGTTTAAATAAACTAAACATAAAAAGAGTGCTCTGAAATGTGACGTCATAAGCCAGTATTTTCATACAAAATTCCGTTTTAAAAGTAACTCATTTGATATTTTGTCAAATACCCTATTATAATTGGATCCAATTTCTTTTACGTCGGTGCTGTGAGATGGGAAGATTCAAGCTTTACTCCTACACAAAAATGCACTAATTTTACTGACAATTAAAATTTTTGAGCGCAAGATTTTCGGGTAAAGATAGGAGACCTAAACTTTTTAAAAGAGCTCTAAAGATTATATCGCCTTAAACTTTACGAGGTCGGGTTTACTCGAATACGGGGCCCGAAAGTTAGCTCAGTGATGAGAGCGATATCTTCAAAGTGTAATTTGAAACGAAGCACGGAGTAATAAATTACTGTTTCGGTGTATAAGTTGGATTGCGTGAGACACATTCGGGAGTGGGCTACGGGGATACGCACTCGTGGGTTCATTACGCGCTCAATTCTTGTAGGGAATAAATATTGAACGCTGTATGTGTTCAATTGACTACGTAAACCATGAAAGAATACAGGGTGTAGTGTAACAAAATACCCAAATGTATTTGAAATGGGAAATACCCATAAATTTTCTACAACTACTTTGGAAATAGCAAAAAATAAATATCAGCTGCCCCATCCATTTAGAATGGAACAGCATTTTAAATGGACGGGGCACATTTAAAATGGATATTTTTTCACGATTTCTAAGTTTTACTCATAGTAAAAGTTGTTCGTATAAGAGTAAAAGCCTCAATTTTCGGATAGATATGGGGATTTTGTGACAGCCTGCATGAAGTCTGCTAGACTACTGCACATCTGACGAGAGAAATTTCACAGACGAATTTGTGATGGACCGACGATCTGAGACATGCTGGCAGCGGTTGGATGAGGTTGGTGAGAACAGCAAGAAGTGACGTACCTTGGGGAGGCCTACGGATGAATACGGGCTAATTGATTGATTGATTGGATACCTCACTTTTCTAGTCCCTCTAGTTATGAGGTTGACTTCTATCCAGAACTGACCTGACACACATCTTATCTGAATCTCAGAATGCCCATCAAAAGTTCACCGGCGCCCGACCAAGTATGAATTCGGTTTGGCAGGCTTATTTGACGGTGTTCCGAGCCCTTCAGGGAAGCCCTACGGTATTGATCGCCGGCGCCCCACACGTATGGGCACAGGCGACGAGGGGGCGCGGGCCGGCATCCTGTAAACATTATGTTGCCAACACTTAGAAGAAAAAAACCTTCTTTCATATTCATAGCTGAACGCTTCAACTATGGAAGTTATTTTTGTAGGTTAGGTTTAGGATGGGCTGTTTGGTAGACTTCTTCAGAATTGCTTAGCGTCTCTGCAGCTCAAGGCGTAACGCTTTTAAAAACGTCTAATTCTACCCACGTATTAAATAAAGTAAAGTATAAAGTATTCTCTGCATCATTACGAAGATTTTTTCCAAAGGACACATACCTGGGAAACCAAAGGCTTAGGAGATATGGAACCTGGGAATGGCAACACTGTCATTTGTTCAAATTATTTGTGGGGCATTAAAAAAACCTTAGTAAAAATTTTATGTTTGGTACTAAGGTCACGCTACGACTGTTGTCTCGTCTCGTCAAAGTCTGGTCTACAGACTAAGTAGACATACAAGTCTGGTCGGATGTGTAAGATGCCTAATCCAGCTTTATTCTAAGTAAAGTTTTGCAGTAAACACGATCGGCTTTGCAGGCAATATTAACTCTTACTCGTGCACCGAGATCTAATGACGAGAATCGCCAGTGTTAAGAATTCACGCTCGTTTCGGAGACGACTAGTTTCAAGGGTACGTTGAAATAATGATCAACTCCGAGACTTGCAAACTTGAAGCTTAATGGAAAAGAGTTATCTACTCGGCATGAAATTGGTATTTCATGTTTAAAAGCAGCAGGGAGACAGAAATATTAAAGGAAAAGCTTCAAGCGATTCAACTTGACAGTGAAAGCCGCACATTTACCCACTTTGCACCGTAATCCTTTAAAATGGAGCACTGTTTTCATTACGGCACACTCTGCTTTCAGCTGTGAGCCACCAACAGTGATTTGTCCCAGTTCATGGCTCTATGTTTTGAATGAAAACATGCGCCGGAGCCAAACATTTCTGTGTTTGACGTGACGCAACCGGAGGTGGATTTACCGAATTTACTGGATTAATTTCATCATTATCGGAGTAATAACATGATATTGTTTAAATACTTCAAGCTAAAGGCAACGACGCTTATTAATCCGCCTGTTTGCTTATACAACACCGTGGTTGCTAGAAATATGCGGGTGTATTGTAACGAGCCCACACAGTGTCGTTCGCGACACATTTTGAACCCCAGTAGACGGGGTTCCGAGAAAGATAAACAAGATTAAGTGCTTGTACCACACCTTCACGGACTGTCCTTCGGGCAACCCGACTACCCGGTCCTTACCAAAAAGGGTGGAAAACGGTGTAGTATTTTGTTTGGGGAAAGGAGATTTGGGCCGTGAGATAGAGACACATTCACATGTTTATCTCGGCCCCTCGCTTGATATATTGGTTAAAAACGAAATTAATTCGCAGCCGGTTTAGTTAAATCGCTCTGGAGTGGCTCCAAATAACGTTTTCGCCTCTAGCGCTTTTAGGCTAAATGTATGCAAATGTTTCTGTTGTTGGAAAAGCCTAGTGTAATAATGATTTGGTGGTTCGTTTGTATGCGGACGGCATATTTTGCCTTATGGTCGATGCGGGGGCTGTAAGATTATAATATCTTCTATTGTAAGCTGGAGAGGCTTTGTCATAGCCTGTATGTTCCGGGTTTAGCGCCCGGATGGAACAGGGATGTGATTCGATGGATTGAGTACATGTCTAGGGTTGCAACCACGTTGTAACATTGCTTACGCCATTTATGATTTATATCCTCCCTTTTCCATGTAACGTTTTGCTTCGCTGACGCACCACGTTGCCAGGCATGAAGAAAGTCAAATTATGTTTCATCAAATGAATGTTCTATTAATTAACACTGTTACGCCATACACTCCTGTACCCCCGATTAGTGATTATACTCATCTAACCCTCATACCCGTAACATCTTATATCACGCACTTGTAATGTAAATAATCGGATAACAACTATAATTCTTAATTAATGGCTCGTTATTTAATGAAGGAAATGTGAACGAATTAGTACATGCTGTTTCCATTATGGCGATAAAGCTACTGTAATAAAACTTGGCTTACGTAACTACACACTAGCATTAGCTATTTATGGTTACGCAGCAATAACCTGCAGTTGTAAACGTCGAAATGTGCAATCCGAGGCTTCTAATGGAATTTCAGACTGACATGTTGGGGAATTGCAGAATATTGTTTTGAGTTCACAGTCAGGCCTTCTAGGGTTGCCAACTTTTTTTCTAACCAATATAGTATTTTCGAAGTTATTACCTGTAAAGTGTAGTAGATGGCAAAATAATGGTAAAAAAATAGTAAACAATAGCGGCAATCGTTCCGCGCGATTCACGGACTTAGACTTGAAGAGCGAGCTTTAGAAAAAGATTGCTGTTTCCCGCTTTACGCAAAATATAGTAGTTTCTCCTACTATATAATGTTTTTGTGAAATATAGTATTTGAGCCCCTACTATAGTAGGATACTATATTATATAGTAGGGTTGGCAACTCTAGGCCTTCCCCAGGTGTTCATACTCTGTTTATCTATGGCCGATTTGTGTGTAATAAATAACTATTCAGTCACCAAAATCATTGTATTTAAGAGTTTGACTCTTGTCCTTCATCTTCTACTACTCTGGGTACAGGCTAGTTCTTTCACATCCTGGTGTCATTATATCCTTCGACAGTCATCATACCAAAAGCTTCTCTTTAAATTTATAAAAATAGCTCCTCTATGGCCATCCTTCACCTATTTATCCTGCGATTATGTTTTGCATAAGATATTCAGTATCGCGTCGCACAGTACATGTGTTGATAGAAACTTTCATCATCATAATCATCAGCCACTTGACGCCCACTGCAGGGCACAGGCCTCCCTCGTGGTTTTCATAACCATGAGGGGTTTTGCCATAATCGCCACGCTTGGCAGGCGGGTTGGCGATCGCAGTATGCAGTTGGAATCTGAGAAAGACGCTGCTGCCCGTCTCCTGGTAATTGATTTCCTTAGTGGCCTGCTACGACATCCACGGAAGGAAATGGAGTGACGCTATCCTTAATCCGGCGCCACACGGAACTAGATAGAAACCTTCAATAATATGTAATTCAATTCGATGGAGGAATTCGATGGGAACACTACTAGCCCAGCACTTATTATTGGTCTATGTTTTATGCAAATGTTAAAATTCATTTCTCAGGAATTCCTCTCCACATTGTTACCGCAGCAAGCCTCCAAACTGAATAGACTCTGAATGTTCCTGTCTAAAGACACGCGTGGCGCGTTAATCATAACACCATTCAGAACAGATTGCCAAGCTATTGTCTTGACCGCAGCTGCCGCTTGCAACCTAGCCAGATCCACCGCAAAGAAAACTAGACTTTAACCAGCTGAGATAGGAGTAGAATACGAATAGCTAGCGGTATGTTAGCTGTTAGAAAATATACGATTGTTACGTTGAACAGAATTTCAGAAGACGTGTATTGAATATGCTAACTTGAGGTGCTTATTTTGAAGTCCGCGGTGATTCTACGTCGGGTACGTGACTTCCTGAATGAAGCACTATAGATGTGCAAAATCTATTAAGTAAGGTAGATTTTGCACATCTAAAGTACCAAATTCTGTTATACTAGTATGTATTGCCAGTCGTGCAAACTGTGTACATTAATTTGTAGAGCCTAGATACATGAATATTTTTATAACTTTCGCCCCAAAGGTACGTACTTCATGCGTTATTCACATCGTAAGGATCCCAGCCAGCCGTTAGATCTTTCCCTGTCGGTGACTAATTTCATATGTTTTTTTAAAGAAAAACATTATTTTTCGTCTCGCAAAATTCTTTCCTCAGAAATTCTGCCGAAAGTCTTACTAAGTCGCCGTTGTTTCTCAGTATTAGCAATGATATTAGCACGGGCTAGCAACATACTATATTATTCGTCTTTTAGATCGCAGATATACGAACTTTGAACTTGCGAGTGAACCGTGCCAAGTTCAAGTGGGTACACTTCCGCGTATCGATTTTCCTGGAACATTCTCTGCGTATTCTACGCGAGAAGTTACTCTCCTCTCGATAATTTATCTGTAACATGTCGTATGCTAAAGTCGGAGTGTATAGCATGACTATTATCGCTAAAACTAATTTCATCCTGACGACCATTCTGCTGAGATAGAGAAAAACGTCCTTAGTTTTTGTAGACCTGTTATCGCCATTAAATCGCCAGCAAATCCAGACTAATTCCGGCAGCCGCGCGATAAAGCTAAATCAGGTCCTTATCACCTTACTATTTGCACGGGATTTAGTGGAAGCCTTTTTATTGGCGTTCCTGGGAATGTGAAGTTTGGGGGAACAATGGATGGTGGACTTATTGATTAGTACCAACAGGTGGTTGGGGCCGTACCGCGCCCCTCGCGTCTTTGCCCCACGCTTTCAGCTTCAAAACGGGAAGCATTTGGGCATTTTGATGCTACGGTTCGTTGTACATAACTTGAGATCTTTTTGTGCGATTGGTCATACTTAAAAGATAGACTTAGTTACAGGCTCATATAGGTAAGTTTCTCAACTTGTGTCATGGTTGTGAAGATTTTCGAAGGCAAAAAGAGATAGAAAACGAAAAGTTTGTAACAACTTTGGAACAAAGCTTACTTAAATTAAATTTTCCTTACATCAATTTTGCTATAATTAAACAGTCCATCTCACCATCACACTTAAATGTGACTAATTAAATATAGGATATTATTAATGGCACATCAAATAAATAATCACCTCTCAATTTATTCTCATCATTTATGTAGTTTTTTACATGAAATATGAAATAATTTAATTGTTTAACAAAACTGCTAAGCTGCGCAATGAGTATTTTTGCTTGGAATTCGGTTTATTTTTGGATACAAAATGTTTTTTCTTTATTTTTGTTTAAATACTATCCACTACATTTCCTTCCGCGGGTGTCGTAGAAGGCGACTAAGGAAATCAATTACCAGGAGACGGGCAGCAGCGTATTCCTGAGTTTCCAACCGCATACTGCGATCGCCAACCCGCCTGCCAAGCGTGGCGATTATGGCAAAACCCCTCATGGTTATGAAAACCACGAAGGAGGCCTATGTCCTGCAGTGGGCGTCGAATGGCTGATGATGATGATGATGATGAAATACTACCCATTAAATATTCGCTATAAAGTTCCCTTTGAGAACGACACTATAAAGGAGGAGATATATGTTCGAAGAATATATTGTAACCGTTCGTTCGTTTCAACTCCTTGAGCTCCGTGTCAAATACTCGGAAATAATTTCTTAACCCATTGCTGTGCCACTCGACATCGATATTATTTACTGGGACGTAGACAGTATTCAAACGATCAGCCCGAATCTGTGTAGGCGGACTAGGCAATGTACTTAGCACGCTCACTTTGATAGCCATTCAAATATTCAGGTTGAGCTTTCTCTATTTCATCACCGGCCATACATGGATTCAAACAGGCTTATCGGTGAAACTGATCGGTTGGCTGTTAATAGGATGATATGTCTGCGGAGACCAGACAGGGCCTTGTTGCATAAAGGTGACAATCCGACTGACTTAGTTGTCAAAAACATACTTTGTTGTCAAGCAAATCCTCTTGGATAAGGATGGACGAGTCTCTAGATAGCTGGGCCCCCAGAGTTAAAAAAAAAAATTAAAATTTTAACTGTTTATTTTATAAAGATGAACAATAACATGCCAGCGTTAACTGCTAATCTTAAACTAGAAAGATTTTATGAGTTAGAACTACGTGTTGCATAGATAGGACTGCTCAGCTGGCTCCAAGTGTCTCAAGAATTTGATGATAAAATCATGTGTGCGGTGTGCCTTTTTTATACACATCATAGTAAATGGCATCTATATGTTTACATCCATACTCGTAGAGGCCTTTTGTTTCTTTCTACTATGAGCACACATAAAGCATATCAAATTCAAGTATTTTGTCGTCTTTCGAATTGTTTCAATTCCGAATTAAAAACTCTGGAGCAATTATTAATTACTAAAGAATTTTTTTTCCATGTTTTGCGTTATTTCATTAACACTTTATTCATCCTCAACGGAGCTGGGTGTTCTTATCAGTCGTCAGGCTGCGCGTGACGGTGACAAATGGGTTGTTTGCGTAGCCTCTCCCGCACTGCGGGGAGTGGATTGAAGTTGCTTTAGATTGGGTTGGGTGTCTGCTAAAGAGTAATCAGCGGGCCAACTTCGTCTAGTACGAGCCAGTCAATTATATTGTATGGAATCAGGCGTTACTTTGCGGAAATCCATAATAGCATTAAAATGAGAAAATTACTTTGATAAATTTCGCCAAAATCCCACAAGCACGATGCGGTTAGTTAATGCACCGCCCTCCCTCCCACTTTTTCAAGCAGAAGCAAAACACAAACACCATCACCGACACCAATACTTGTGTGAAAAAATGCGTTGCGAACTTGCGATGCGTTTCGCTTTTAAAACGAGGCATCCTTAGTACAACGCGACGTAGCACGGTATAAATTCTCGAACTCGCAAGCACCGTGCTATACTCATGTCTATGGAAGCTAGTCTAAGAGTTTTGGTATGAAAATTGCCCTAAAAATATTTTAAAATGACCTTGCTGGTTAGGAAATTGGGGGACTAAAAGGCGGGAAACATTTAAAGGCTCTTTAAAAATAGTTACACCGAAGCCTCATGGCTTTATAGCTCAGTAGTATTGTATCAAGATCCCGATAGGGAGGTTCCGGTTCGATCCCCAGCTATTTTAATTAAAGTTGGGTAATAGAAGTAATGTTGTAACATAACTTGTTTATATGTAGTTAAAATCCATAAAAATATGTAAAATTTTCTTTTTAAAGACAATTTCTTAAAGTAGTTTCAAACCTATATTTCAAAATACCTATATTTAAATATACCTCTAAAACTTTAAATGAATCAAACGAGTAGGTATTTTTTTCAAATTCCTCCCAACTCAGTATATTTTACAGTTCTATTAGTATTCTAAGGCAATTTGAACGTTCAAGAACGTTCGACCTACTTCGACCGTCTTTCCGCAAGGGATCTATCGTCTGTCGTTGAAAATAGCCTTCGCGCTTTCTTGCCGTCGCAGACCCATACCATGGCAAAGCTGTACTATCTTACCATCAACCAAACATTGTCGTGCACCAAAGGTACGATTCCGAAGCGTGGCGTCAGGCAGCGACAAGTTGGCTTAGCTATGATGAGTCACTTCGTCTTTTTACTAGTCGTTGCCGCCCTCGATGTGGTTGCCGACTTGCCGTCGGCACTATTCGTCGCACTAACGCGCATCGTACTAACACGCGACGCACCGCACCAGTTACTTCGCGTAATCGTATACCACACTGCCGTACCAATGTAGTATAGCAAACTCTGGCTGCGATCTTGCCAAACGAAACATTGAGAATGTTTTCAAAGTATCTTGTGGCCAGTCTTATCACTGTGCGCTGTGGTCGCAAAAAGCTAACCGGAACGTGCGAACTTAACTGTCTGCCACCTAATTCAATGCTGCCACTTACAAGTCTTGCTACGTTAAGTCTAGTAACGTTGCCGCTTCATTTAATCGCTCCTCTAATAGCTCCAGCGCCGTGTTGCTTAAATTGTAGAGCTACGTAGTTGTTTTTGTGGAGAAGTGGGCTTCGAATTTTCGTGGTATGTCAGCGAGATGGTTTGGTTGGCTGGTTTTCCTGTAAAGATATTATGTCGTTCTTGTTTAACACCCATGACCTCAGAACCAACATTTTCATATTTTTTTGTCCTCTTACTTTATTGCACACTAAAAATACAAATCAATATTATTATGCTCATGCATGACGTCCCTTTATTCAAGAGATCAGATTGATGTATCGTGGATATATTATTTATTTTGCTCGATTTATGAAATGTAGGGTAGAGTTGATAGCCTGTAACACCTGTTTCGCGAATTTCCACCCTGGAGGCAAAGAAGTTTCTACGCCGGATAGGTATTTTGTTGCCCTGTTTAGTTGTAACTTAGTATTAATATTCTTATCTTATCTTATCTTATATGTACAGTTTGCTACAACGCATATAAAATAAGACCTAAAAAGCGAGTACATTGCATTGCTTCAGTATTAGTTGAGGAGCCATTGAATTTGGTAAACTAATGATGACTAAGACGAACGGTTCATACCGCTCTAATGAACTCCCACGTAGTGTAAATCGGCCATTAGGACGGAAAAAGATTGTGAGAGGAAAAATACTTGTCACTCAGACAACAAAATACATCAACTTATCTTTTTTTACGTAAGCTCTGGTTTCTGTCTCACTTGGGGCCAGTTTCATAGAACTACAATTCATGATTTACTATGACAATTCGACGTACATTGCAAAGTCGACGAACCCACAGATAAACAAGTGGGAAGACTCCGCTACGCAATGTACCTCGAAAAAACTTTATTCTGCATCTACGCAATGAGATGATTTATACAGCGTCCAGTTGCATCTTCACTCATGGATGAAGGGACCACTCGGACGCTGCAGTGCCTGGGACATGGTTTTGTAGCTGGAGTAGGCTTGAATGTACCTCGAATTGTCATGATAAACTACGAATTGCAGTTCTAGAAACTTTGCCGTGATGGTAAGTGAAGATGAGACCTAAGGTGTTGTTTGCGTCCCTTCTAGGCACTGACCACACGGGACGTGGGGCGAGGGCGCAGAAAAGACGCGACGTCTTTCTAATTAACTTTCATACAAAATGTACTGAAGGGACGGGACGAACGCCCACACAGAAGAGACGGGACGAAGCCCACACAGAAGAGAATGGCACTTCTCCTCGCCCTTGACCCACGTCCCTTCTGTGTGGCCAGGGCCTTAGCTTCACTTCACTTAACTTGAAGAAAAATTATCCTCAGCCATATTTCATAGAGGACTTCAGTCGAACGAACTACTTCGGCCCACGGCACCATCGTATTGTTGAATGTCAGCTGCCGTTGGATATGGAACGCTTTATGGGTTATATTATAATCGCTAGATGGAGGGCACAGAAGTTTTCAAGCGCAGAGGTATATGAATAGCTCAGACACTCAGGTTTCCTCACGATTTTTTCCTTCGCCGTTAGCGAGTGGTATTGCTACTATAACTTCACAAATGTACATAACTTAGATAACAAAGTCATCGGTACATGCCCGCTCTGGGAATCGAACCTGGGTCTCCCGCTTCCGAGTCCAATGTTCTACCCACTAGGCTGCCACCGCTTCTTGAAATTGAAAGAGCACTTTATTTCTAATCTGTAATAATATTATGTTATTCTTGTAATTATATCTTAGTAGTCTGTGTATAATATTCTATATGTCTATCTATCTATATTTATATGTATGTTAACTATTAAATTCATAGTTCTTTCATTCTGATACTTATGTAGCCATTCGTGTAAGTTGTATGTATATTAGTAAGTAGTATTTTATATTGGAATGTAGGTCGCAATAGTTTGTTTCCACTTTATCTGCCCTACCCCGCTCTCTTTTTTAACATTCGAAATTTTCTAGGCTGGCTGGAAGAAATTTCTTTTCAAATAAGTCCGCCTTCGCACATTTTTTTTATCACAACCCTGTTATTTAAGTTTTATTTCTGTTAATGTCTTTTATTGTGCGATAAAGTGTAACATACAAAGTTTGTAAGATTGAGTATCTTTCTAGTTTCTCTGTTCGATGGTCACCAAGTTTCACCAAAGACCTCATCAAGACTGATCAAAGGAGGTCAAATTCGAAGGGTATCCTATTGTCCGTTCGGTCGGTACCTAGTACCTTGTGAATTGCGGCCTGGGACTATACAAGTAACTTTTATTATAAGACCAACTAAGCGCTGGTAGCGCAGCGGTTGAGCCTCACATTCGGGAGGTCTCTCGAATCCCGGCATGTACCAATGACTCGGTTTTCTAAGCTAAGTCACAAATGAATGTTTTTAGTAGGAATACCACTCTCTAATGAAAAACATCGTAAGAAAACCTGAGTAGAAACCTCAAAAAAATACGAACTATAAAATCGCTAAGAAAATACCAGTAACATAGTAAACTTCCATATCTACTCTGGCGAATATAGGGGAAGAAGCGAAGTACCTTTTTTAAAATACGTTGTAGGTAGAGAGCTTTAAAGCGGGACGAGGGCATTTTAACAGTGATTTTCATATCATACCTCTGCTGTTTTGCTGCTCGTCTTTATAAAATACTATTTGTATGGGGCTTCCAAGTATTTCTACCTTGTCTGTGTTATGATGTCATGCGGGTAATGTATAGATAATGCCTGGGTTGAATGGATGTTGGCTTCCTTCGCCCATTGAGGAAGGGTGTTGAAATGTGAACAACGCTTTCTTTTCTTTACTTATCCATGGCAACGGCTGTTAACCCGTTGAGTAAGAAATATAGTTCAGAACGTTATTGTTAACTCTCCGGGTGACGATGACTCCACGAGTGATCACTCGATAATGGAAGCAAAACATTCAGTGTATTTTGCTTTTTTATATACCCTTTTTTGTTGGATTTGAAGGTGGGCTGGTGGGGATAAAGGGTTGTATGTAAAAGTATATTTCGGATTGAGAATTTCACTAAATAAATACTTAAGTATACTTCTGTCTCCTTCTCGTTTGAGAAATCTGAATTTATTAACTTATTAAAGTTTTCAGTCTGAGTGTGTTTTCATGTTTGTGACGTCATTGCCTGGTTACCATAGCACAGGGTATCCTAGTTTGGGACCAGGTCAAGTGATTGTGTTGTGTGGAATTTATTTATTTATTATTCAATTTAGGAACTGGCGGTCCTTTTGACAGTAGCTGTTCAACCCAAATTTAATTTTTTTGTCGCAAAGTCAGCCTTAACGTAATTGAGTGTGAAGGTTGATAAGATGTCGACTGTAGGTGCACCGATTCGTGTTGCCACTACAAAAAAAAAACTGTGAAAAGAAAAAAATACCACACAGATACCAGGCTTCAGTCACGCACAGCTATGCTCTGAGGCTAGTCCATAACACCTCTTATCCGCGCAAGACTTACAATCAGAACAACCAAAAAGTATATCCCGAAACGAAGGCGCTAACTATCTACTTACCTACCAGCGTAGGCAAAACCGCAGCAGGGAAACCAATTTTATTAAGCCAATAAATCTAATGCGGTGCCGGTTGTCCGTCTTGCCGTTGACTCTGAAAATAACAGCCGAATAACAAACACTTCCGAACTTCAAAAGCAATTTGCGCCGTGAAAGAAGTCCCGCTCCCTAATCACGTCCGTTGCACCTAGGGTTGCCAGGCGTCCGGATTTTGCACGTTAGGCTTTTTTTGGCTAGCCCATGACTTTGGGCTTAGCTAAGTGTATAGATGGCCGCGGAAAGTGTTTTCGCATGACGCATGTTTATGCAAATTCAAAAATGACCTCTTCGTTCAATTATTTTCGCTCTGTTATTCACTGTAATCCACCAATATGAGTTTAGAACATTAAGAACACACAAGCGCATGGTTAGAACATTTTCTACCATCTTCTTGTCGCTGGATCGAATGTCGCATGATCGGGCCTTAGTGCGGCGCAGCAAGCAGAGCGGCGGCGTCTGCGATACGGTAAGTGTCGCCACAGCTGACCGAGGCCGTAGCATACTGTAGTGAGTGCAAGAAAACATATATTTGGTAATTAAGACAAATATAATAAAATGTATTTCTGGCAATACTATCTACGTTGCGCTTCCGACTCGCAGGTTTTTATAGATTCTTGCGGCTTCCGTTTAAATTTTAGGTTAAAACGTCCGGCTTTTTCGGTGCCGAGTCCGGTATTTTGGATTACCTGGCAACCCTTGCAGTTGCGCAACGTGCCAACGACGACAGCTGTTTGCTTTCCAGTGAGTTGGAGAAGACGGAGCGGTTTATTCCGAAGAACCCTTCGCGTGGAGACATTTTTAAAATTTTAAAGTCTTATTATAACGCCCACCAAACATTTACCTATTGTATTACTGAAAAAATCCAGACAAGTGTGAGTCGGACTCGCCCAACGAGGGTTCCGTACAAATTTTTAGGTACTGATATATTATAAATAGTTCAGGAATCGAGTCTCCCAGTTCTTTTCCGAGCTTTTTCCGCACTTTAAAGACAATTTTTTTTTAAATAGTTAATGACAAAAGTATAGTTTCAGATTTTTCCCTGTATTTGTAGAATGCGACGATATTACTTGCCAAATTTCATAGTTCTAGGTCAACGGAAAGTACACTATAAATTTTGATTCCCTTAAGTGTCGAAATATACGTTTTTTGGGGCATAATCGGCCGTATCTCTTCTTTACGTTAACTTTCACAGCTTCAAGGGACTGTAGACCTGAGTATATCGCACCTTAATTTCCTTAACGTCACTAAACGAAATACACACATTTTCAGCGAAGGTGTCATTCTTCAGTTAAAACACATGCGTTCCGCGAGAAAGTACCTAACGACACAATGCCATCTAGGGGGTTTTTAGTGAACTATTCAAACCAGTGTCTTCAGCAAACATAGGCCCGAGATTGTAGGTTAGATGGCGGTACTTACTCCATTTTGATGATTTTTGTTTAGTGACGTTAAGGAAATCAAGGTGCGATATGGTTTTAATTTCAACTAGCTTTTCTTTGCTATAAGCAATAATGCCGCCAGTTGTACTGTATTTTGAAAATATTTTATGTTTGTGTTTTTTCCTGGTACAATAAAGAATATTTTTATCTTATCTTATCTTATCTTATCTTATCTCGATACCTCCACGCGTTCCCGAGAGGTCGGTCTGTCTATCTTGACAGATAGAGTATAAGGGATCCGTTTTTTCCTTTTGAGGTACAGAACGCCAAAAACAACAAACTGCTCCACAAATTCTATAAATTCTCACGAACAAAAAAAATATATCTTAAAAAGGATAAACTTTCACCAAATTATGTTTATACTTTAGTTTTTAAGAAACGTGGGCTTGAATACCTCCGTTTCATTAGTAAGCGTTTCGTTAGTAAGCGCCTAGTAATCCAACATAGTCCAACCTTCGCCTGGTTACCACCACACAGATTTAGGAATGTCTAGTGTGTCTTTCTTTTTAATAAAAAATTTTGTATTTTTGTAGTTTATATTAAGCAAAATTTGTTGCAAATTAGCTGTATCAACTATCAAGGAATACATCGTTCGAATTTCCCATAACCTAGGAAAATAATAACTTTGCTCTAGTTGGTAAGACGTGCTCTACTGTCAAATGCAGACTAATTTTGTCTGCAGAGAAAATACGAGATTTCCTTAGGGACAGGCCGCACGTTCGTTATATAATCTAGTTATCATGGTGTGTGCTGTTTTACTGCTTTTGGTTCTTGTGCTGTTATTTTTTAACCGACTTCAAAAAAGGAGCAGGTTCTCAATTCGACGCATATATTCCTTTTTTTGGCTATGTTTTCGCATAACCCCGTCAAATTTTAACCATCGATTTTGACCATCCTTTTTTTTTGTTCGAATAGATATAACGTCTCATTGTTCCATTTTAATTTGGTGAAGATCTGAGGAAGACTTTCAGAGATGGAGAACGGAACTCTTCAATAGTAAGCAGACAGCAGTAAATAAGGCCTAGTGGGGCCCATCCTTTAGTAATATCCATAATATCTGTTTCATAAAATATAGCATACTCTACTGGGACTACTTAGTCCCAGGATAATTTGATGATGTTCTGGTGAAGACTTTCTGTGATGGAAATTGAGTCATTTCAAGACAATTGACTTCAAATTTTAAAACAAAGTATTAAGTAGTGTAAATTATGGTTATAAGGGACTTAGATTGTTTTTCTCCCGCTCCCCCACAAAAAAATTAGAACATAATTTTTAAATAAAAAATTACATCATGACTTGACATCACTTTAAAACACTACAGCACTAAAAAGTTAGAAATTGTTTAAAAGAATACCTTTAAATTTTTTCGGATCGTTTGTTTGAGATTGTTATTATAATTTCGCACTTAAGGGTCTGGCGGAAGACCAGCGTTATGGGTCTTACCCGTAACACATGCTGAGTCCAGACTCCTTTTTTAAAGCCACGACACACATCGTCACACCCACTATATTTTAGTAACTTTATTTAATTTCATTATTTTTTTAATTATAAGTTTAGTAAGTAATAATGTTTAATTTAATTCAAGAAACAGTTGTTTTCATTGTAAGCACTATAATTGGGTATTTGACAAAATATCAAATGAGTTACTTGTATACGTACTTCTAATTAAAAGGTATTCTTTTAAATTATTCATAATTTTAAATTATACAGTACTAAAAAGAATATTCTTTTAAAATATTCTTTTTAGTACTGTAGTATTTTGAAGTCGGTTTTTATATTTTATTACAAAAAATATATTACTTAGCTAATCCTCAATACACCTGATTTTATAATTACATACTCGTAGATCTATCTTATACGTATCTCTTATCGCGCGCTAAATATTTATAAGTCAGGTAAAATTGATTACTAACACTAAACACTAATCTAAACAAAAACCTGACTGCTAAAAACAATTTAATTTCAAACGTGGGACGGTTTATCAATGACAGCGTGCATGGCAGATGGCGTATGATATTTTTTTTAAAAAATAAAAAAAAAAGATATACATATTTTTGTCCTAAAAACAATATGTACTTAACAACAAACATAAAAATTTCGATAAAACTACATTAAAAATTGAAAGTAAATTTTTCGTTACTTCATCTAGAAATCGGTCGAGGGGAATGTACAAACGCGAAAATCTCGTAACCCTCTTTGTTTCCGCAGGTCGCCAACTGCGCCAAACAAGGCAATCCCAAAAGCATAGACATACCACCCAAAGACAGAGTGGGTCGAACAAAATTCCGTTCAAAAGTGAGGAGACACGCATACATTAACGTAACGTGTGTGAGCCTAAGCAGATTGTAGTGTAGTAAGTCAGTAGATACCCACACATTCGCATTATAGTGCAACACTGACAACTGACTACATTAAGCATGCCAATTTGCCTCACTTCGGAAACTGGGACTGCGGCTCTATACCTTACAATAATTCTATGCCCAAAACATTATCTTCTTTTGATTTCGCGCTCGGTTAAAGATTAGGCCAACTTTCGCTTTCGACAGTTACCACAAAAAGACACATTTTCACAAAGCGATTATACCGAACGCTGACATTGTGGTTTGACCTTTTGGTATTTCTTACCAAAGAATATTTATGTTTTATATGCCTTCGTGGTGAGTGTGGAAATATAACATAGTCACCGATAAGTAACTAAGCAGGTGAAGATTTGACATCAGGTTTTTCGTTAGGTATTTCTGTCTCTCATTAAAGAGGAGATAAACGGATTGTACATACCTAGCGTCCATCCACTGAGTACAGTGCACGCCCGCCGCTTCGATTAGTCGCGCTCCGATGACACCAGTTTCCCGCCTGTGTACGTAAAATTTGATAACGCCACATGCAGACATTCTATTCAGGTGATTGCTGTATTGAATTTCAGATTCACCACGGTGGCTATTTTGTTTTACCTTTTGTCAATGCTTATATTATATAAACTACATTTAACGCGTCTAATACGTTCGGTACGTTGGGAATCGAGGTAATTAAACCTAATAAACAATCGCGATTAGACCCGTTAAAGGTATAATATAATTATAACCTGTACTAGCCGACTCGGAAAACGTTGTTTTGCCGTATTAATTAGCCTACGCCCTATTCTCAGGCCTACCAAAGTTTTCTAAACTAGGAGTTCGATTTATGTATTAGATCATCCGTAGTACATAAAGGTAATAATAATAACTTCCACACAACACAATCACTATAAAGTAAAACCGGCCAAGTGCGTGTCGGGCCACGCGCAACGTAGGGTACCGTAGAAAGGTTTTTTTGTTCTGCTTTACAGAACTAACAACTTCATTGAAGTAATTTTCAATGGATTTTGTACTTTTATAACTTGGTTTCGGAATCGCTCGTAGCCCCGGCTGCCTGAGTGATCTTAAACGATCACGAAGGTTAAGCAACACAGGGCGCGTTCAGTGCATGGATGGGTCGCCGTCTATGCCTAACGCCAGTGGGATTTTTCCGAGCGGTTCCGTGCTTCGCAAGGCACGTAAGCTGTTGGTGCCGGCTGCCGTCGATAGATGGCAGTCGTTAAGCCAAGTCAGAGGCCTTAGGGCGCCTTGACAACTTCTGACAGTAGACGAGCCACTAGTCTACAAGCCTCCACCAATCCGGACTTGGTCCCCGTGGTATGGCCTATACCTTCCTCAGGGAAGTGACCCGTGCCCCTCGGTGGGGAGATAATGGGTTGATGATGATAACTTGGTTGCCTATTACTCGTTAACTAGTTTAGACATTGTGAAAGCGGCTGGGAAACATTGGACGAGACTGGCAAGGCACCGGATGTGTTGGCGTGAAAGAGAAGAGGTCTATGCCCAACAGTGGGCTCTGTTTATGGGCTGATTAGATGATAGATAGTAAAGCCTACTTAGTCGTGATACTTTTCCTTTCAAGCTCATTACATGTGCCTTCGATACGTTAACAAAAAAAAAAACCGGCCAAGTGCGTGTCGGGCCAAGCGTAGTGTAGGGTTCCGCGTAGAAGTAGGGGTTTTTTCTAGCTTTACAGAAGTAACAACTTCATCGAAGTAATTTTCAATGGAATTTGTACGAAGTTTTCCTTTTATAAGTTGTTCGTTAATTATGCGTTAACTTGTAAAGCCTAGTTAGCTGTCATAGTTTTTCTTTTAAGTTCATTATATGTGCTACTACCCTGAATTTTTTCACGTTTCTACAATCAACCGTTTAGCCAGGAGAGGGAGGGAGGGGGACACTACTCGGACAAAAATTTGCGCTTTAAAGCTTAATATTTCGCAAACGGAACCCTAAATCGAAAAATAGTCTTCCTACACCCACAATATTTTTCAACTACCAATCCAATTATACCCCACGTGGTGGGGTAGACGAGAAAAAAAAACATCCCCACTTCATGTTAGGGGGAGGTACAGTAAAAAAAATAATATTTCTAACATTTTATTGTTTAATTTCGTCAGCATGATAAATATGTATGTATGCACACGCCAAATTACAGCTTTCTAGTACCACCGGTTTTTGCACTAGGCTGCGGACGGACAGACAAACAGACAGACAGACTGACGGACATGAGGAAACTATAAGGGTTCCTTGTCGGACTACGGAACCCTAAAAATCGCGATGATCGCGACACGGATCGAACCCGCATATATCAACCACTGCTGTAGGCTTCAGGTCGCACGCAACAGGCGACATATGTATGTAAATATATAAGTATGTTTGTATTTTTGTTTTATAGTTCTACCTATAACGCTACGCTACTAGACGCTACTAACATAAGTTTAAAATTTACTAACCAAATTTGAATCTTGTTGTTCGAAGCAAATAAATTATTATTATTATTAAAAATGGAAGAGTTGAGTTTCTTACCCGTAGAGACTCATATCATCCAGACAATCTTGCGAAGTCTTGCAAGTTCTTATTATCTAGGACGTTCAGGGTGTAGGTACTGAGACTTCTAAGACCTATTTATTCAACATAAAATATTTTTGATAATGGACTAAAAAGCTCGTGGCATGATAAATCACTGTCAAATTATCAATCTGCGATAGTACAGGCTGTGATAGTACGGGCTTGTATCCTAGTAATATTGTCGGCTTATCGCGGGCCTGTGGGAACGCGATGTTTGCACGCATTTCCTGGCTGATACAAACGGTAAATACATTGATTTTTACTTTTACCGAGGTATCTGCTGGTAGATAGCGTGTGTAATTGAACGAATGATAGCTTAGAATTTCTAGGTAAACGATGGATAGGATTGGCAGGGGATCGACTTAAAAGCCTGAGCGTCAGATCCATAAGTTAACCATAAGTTATACATATATAAGAGCGCCACGCCAAAAAACTGCACCGCAGTTTGGCGACATTTGTAAAAAACCTGTAAATGTTTTAAATGTAAACAAATAATAAAAAAAACAGTTTGCTGTATTATTATTCAGATTTGTATGTAGGTCAAATCAAATAAATAGTAGATTGTGTCTCAAGGGAGCAAAATGATATATTTACGGCGAGGGCGGTATATTGAATCCTGAGTGAAGCGAAAGATTCTACAATAGAATCCCGAGCGTAGCGAGGGATTCTAAAGTAGAATCTTAAGCGTAGCGAGGGATTCAAGTGTTTACGCCCAAGACGGAAATAATTTTGCTACCGAGTGACACATACTGCTTTTCACACCTGCTATAAGGAAAATTTAAATCAAACACAATATGTGCCGTGGAAGACAATTATGATCGATTGCAACAAAATAAAAATCGAATTGGAATTACATTTTGTGAAAATCTGCACACGGATCATGCTGAGGGCAATAAAAAAAAACTAGAATATCAGGGAAGAAAAGTACAACTTTGATCCCTCATTTGAGGGAATCAAGGGATCTTTTCTGAATAGCAGGTGTGAAAATAACTTTTTCACTTCTCATGCTCTAAAAGTTCGTCTTTATGTCGTGCGTAGGCGACATAAAGTCGCTTTTTATGCTCTAGAGCATAAAGTAAAATCTTCGTCGAAGACTCACGTCCCTACAGAAAAAAAAAAGAAAAAAAAGTTAATTGGCGGGAACCATAATTATTTTTACATGTTGCTGTTTCATTTCCTCGCAATCGAAGTGAAAAGTAGAGTGTACAACTCGTCCATAAAACCCATTTTACACTCGACTTTATATCTATCCTCGCTCGCAAGCTCGCTCGGATGGATAAACGTCTCGAGTAAAATGGTGCGTTTTATGCACTTGTTGTACAATCTACTATTTATCCATTGTATTGGTAGCTTGTAGTGCAGGAAATGTGATGCCGACTACACTCCATGGAACGTAACTTTTTAAAACTTTTAACTTTTCATAAACTTACTTGAATCTTAAATCTACTCATTATTGTTTATCTAATTAGTACGCCTTTGTACAAAAACACGTGCAGTATATTATATACAATTTAATAACAATTTTATTTTACTTTTATTTTATACTGATACAAACAGCACATTCACTATATTCAAGAGGGATCTCGACACAAATGCTGAATGGGTTAATGAATTTCTAAATAACAAGAATTTGTGATACATTTACTAAATTTGCATTTTTGTTAAAGGTATGTATTAAGTAAGGCTTTTAAAGTTAATATAAAGACGTGTTTAAACTTACAAATCGATACAGATATCAGAACAAAAAATACAGATAAGTGTTTAAGTGCATTACAGTATCTCGATTTAAAATCGGCTAAGTAAAGAATTGCCAGTGCTTACCGTTGTGATTACAATAATCTTCCTAATTATCATTAAATCTTTATTAATTACCTAAAATTAATTATCAATAACATTAAAATTTATACTTACTAAAAATCTTACCTTAGCGTAACCTACAAGGTAAGATTTTGATCATCCTGGGATCCTTTATTTAAAATACAGTTTCCACAATAACCTTTCTTTTTTTTATTAGTTTTTTTGGGGTTTCGTAGTCGATAAGGAACCGTTATAGTTTCGCCATGACCGTGACGGTCCGTCTGTAATCCGCGGCCTAGCTCAGAGACGACTAGCAGAAAGCTGAAATTTTTCATAAACATTTTAATCACGCCGATAAAACGGTCTTGAAAACAATTTTTTTTGGTACCTTCCCTGCACCCAAATAAGGGATTGATTTCTTTTTCACGCCTATACTATAGTATATCGTTGGATTGGTCGTTTAAAAATACTGTCTGTCGGGATCCGTTTGCGAAATATTGTTTGTTTATTTTTATATAAGATAAGATAAAGCTAAGGTAAAGATAATTTATTCAAGGAACATTTTACAGTGACCTTATTACTAAGGCAGTGGTACCCTGCTCCCTTAAAAAGGTTAAAACCTGTGGTTTAGGATAAGCAGTGCTCCTCCGAAAAACATTTTACATTTTCAAGGTCAAGAGACTTCAATACTATTAATATATTGTGCTTTTGACGCGAAAGCTTATATTAAATGAAAAACTTAAATGAAGTTATCAAGCTTTACAGCGCAAATTTTTGTTGGAGTAGGGCGTCCCCCCTTTCTCTCCCGGCTAAATGGTTGATTCTAGAAACGTGAAAAATTTCAGGGCACATATAATGAACTTAAAAAGAAAACTAGGACGGCTAACTAGACTTTACAAGTTAACGCATAATTGGCGACCAACTTATAAAAGGAAAACTTCGTACAAATTCCATTGAAAATTACTTCGAGGAAGTTGTTACTTCTGTAAAGCTAGTAAAAACCCCTCCTTCTACGCGGAACCCTACACTACGCTTGGCCCGACACGCACTTGGCCGGATTTTTTTGTTAACATATCGAAGGCAAACGCGGTTTGCCATCATAGGTAGTGAAGGGGGATCTTGAATGGACTCTGTTTTCCCGCTTTGTTTATTGACCGCGGCTTTCTATTGGACCTCGGTGCCTAACTGCAGCGCGCACCTGAACAATGATCTCATCTAAACATAGAGAAGCTGCTTTGAAGAGCATTGCTGAGTATAGAATTAACGAAGAGACGTGGCTTTTACGTGCATGCATACAGTCGCAGTCCCGAGATGCGAGCCGGTAGGTTTCTGTGCGCATATACCTAATATCAATTGTCTTGTATTTAGGATAATTTCAAGAAACGAAGGTTCTTCTGGACCAGCTTTAATTTTAAATAGAATTATTGTAGATAATTTACTGTATCGCATATGTTATGTATTTTTATTCAATAAGTGATAAAACTTAAATAAAACTATATCTGTCTGTATGGCAGGATCGTGGAAAGCGGGCAAACCATTCTCTCTGTCTCCCTCTGTATAGAGGCGTGAGTTTATGCATATTATACATAATTAATAACAATACTATGATAGGATGGACGAAATATGTCGTAGATTGAAATAGGAAGCTACAAAAAGTGATGAACCAAAATTTTTCAAAGTAAGATTATTCCGATCAGATATCGAATCGGGACTAGCGCCATGGCTTTTCTTATTTTATAAAAATAGGTTTCCAAAGATGTACCATTCATTTCGATTGGTTTCAGAACCAGAGCCCATACATTTGTGCCCATCATCCTTTACAAAAGTCGTAGAATAAATATTGTTGTCAACGACAAACTAACAAACGAGTTTCAAGAATTGCGCAGGTAACATTGGAGAGATCCGAGCGAGCTTTGATAAGTGAAGGTCCGTCTTCCGTACACGGTTTTAGCTTACGCAGTGCAACAGAGATGATGACCAGTGCTTGTCCATTGTTCTAGGGTGGCGAGCTTGGCGCGGCGAAGCGGGCGGGCCGCGCCATGGGCAACAAATGCTGCAGCCGGCGGCACGACCCGGACAGGCCTCTCGGTAAGACGAATGAACGAACATAAACGGATCAACGGACAAAAAAAAATGTGTTTAATTTTCGACCAAAATGCATAGGAAGTTTTTTGTAATTTTTTACTTTCTTAGTACTCTAACGATGGTTGGCCCCATAGAAGTTTTTGATCAGTATTAGAAACAGGATCGACTGGCATAATTTTTTTTTGTGTAAAATGGCTATTTTCTTGCTAACTGTACATTTTTTGTAAATCTGTTAATAGGTATCAGAACTTCATGAAAAATTATGGATAGTCTCCTAAGACCATTTTCATGTAGTTGCAACGGATAAGGTACTTTCCCTTACTGCCCCGCTGAAAGTTTCCACCCTGTAGATACCGCGAGATAAAATACACACTGCGCCATCTAGTGTCGATATTAGAATATCTAACGGGCTGCTTGGATTTGGATTGGTAAAATAGGTATAATATATACCTAAAGAATCCTTGTCAAGCGACCATGACATGGTGGACCATGGATACTATTAATTTAGGAAAAGCGTTTATCACGATAGACGAAGAAAATTCCATTTTCCGACAGCCGATTGTCGTTTCATTGTTGTTGCGAAATATACTTAGTTTCCCGTAACATAACTTTACTAAGTAGAGCGTACATATTGACGTACTGTCGACTGTGCACAACTAATTTAAAAATAAATATTATGTTGGGTTGGCTATATCTACTAAAAATTAGACAGAAAACAAAACCGCTAGCTAAAAGACGCACAGCGTCATCTAGTGCGATGTTAGGATGATTGTTACTCAATCACTTATCGAAATTACTTTTCAGTGTGATTTTAAATTTTACTTAACTTTAACTTCTCAAAGTAATGGTCACGATCATTTCGCACGGTAAGTTACTGTAACAAGGTTCACTTAATATCAATTCACTTGTACTCGTTATGCGTTTGCACATCAATGATTTCAATTAAGGTCGGGACTACTGACACCTATAGTCTATTCATCCTTACTTGTCCAATTTAGTAAACAAGATTCTACCCGCAAAGTATGACTTTTTAGTCGAAAACTGCCATATTACCATAAATTAAGTAACCTGGGACACCATTTTGGATAACACGCTGCTATGTTTATAAACAAAGTGCACGAACTTGCAAGAAAATATCTAGTTTCGGCATCAAATGTCAATTTTGAGGTTAGAATATTGTTTACTAAATTGGACAAGTAAGGATGAACAGATTGTACTATTTCGGCTGAGTTAGAAGATCAGGCGACGATTTATTTTCCATTGATTTAAAACTCTCACCAAAGGCAAAGTCAGGCAGGAGTAGAGATGCGCGTAAGGTGATATTATTATGGGCATGGGACCTTCTGAAGATTGAAAATAGTCACGTGTGGAAGATATCGATAGATCATGAAGTGACTCAGTAAATCATCCGCGTTTTCCTAAAGGATTTGCAGAGAGAAAAAGTCTATTAGATACTTTCCCGGATTTACAATTTTTTTAATTTCACATTATTATTTCATACTTTCTTCCAAATCTCGATTTTAAGTCTGAATAAAAAGAAAGTCTCTTTTTAGTTGAAAAAAGGGTTTCGCTCGTAATTATACACGGTAACTAGGTACGTTTAGTATCCATCAATGTATGTACCTGCGTCCGATTTTATGTTCCCTCATAACTCTTTAACCAAAATCTCAAAATTTCGCCGATGCCTGCACTTGCCCATTAGCTCAGTTGGGAGAGCGCTGGTTAGCCAGAGGTCGCGGGTTATAGTCCCGGCGGCAGCTTTTTGAAAATTGTCCTTAACCAAAGCAAGGTTAGATTTTGGCAAATAAGATCTCAATCGATACGCCTACCTGAGCGGATGTCATACACGCTATATGAAAACAGCATAAATACGACTAAAAACTTAATAAATTCCCGATCTATTTGCAAGTTATCACTAGACAAATTAACTGGATTCAACATCGTGAAGTACCTAGGTTGGTCCAGCTTTTTATGTTAGAAAACGAAAGGAAAAAACCCTTCAAGAATCAAGAATATTTATTGTGAGCTTAGACATAATAATAATATAGCAGTAACAGTTGCTATTTAAAATAGAGCGTGGCCTTAGAAGCTTCATTTAAGTTCCTCGCGAACAAAGCTCTATCGATGCATAGAGTCTTCATGAATGAGCTAATAGAGATAAAACGAGTGGGATTGAGGTCACAAACAATGAATGGAATACCTGAGTTGTATCGCCGCATAGTATAATTTCAAATTATCTTGACCTCTGCTTTATTTAAACTTCATGATTCTAGTAAGGCCTTTGTGCTGTTAATAGGATATTTGAATGGCACGTTCACATCCGGTTCGCAGGACCCCAGATTTAGAAAATATTAGGGCCCTCGCCCACGGCGACTTTTTGTAGCGATGCTGTCGCGCGTTCGCATCGATACAGTCGCGTCACGATCGCTAGCTGTGTGCCCTCGCCCACCGTAAACACGATTCAGTCGCGATGCAAACGCGATACCGTCGCGCTTCTGTCGCGATGCAAATGCGATTCAGTAATGGCACAAATGGACTCTGTTGGACCGATGGACACTCGATCTGTCTGTGTTGCACTACTCACGCGCCACCCTTCTTCCGTTCTCCTCCCGATGTCATCCAACACGGTCGCGCGTTTGCATCGATACAGTCAGATATTAGTATGGAGTGTGGCAGTTAGACGATTGGAATCGCTCAGGACTTGGTGCGCGTAATTAGGCCAATGATATTGAACCATGAATCATAGCCTATGTAATCATGAGTCATTTAAAAGCAATGTGCTGTTCGTTGCCTACCTACTTGGTTACTTGACTAACCTAAGACACAAACATACATAAACTCACGCCTGCATCCCAGACGGGCAGGCAGAGACCAGGGACTGCCACTTGCCAAGATCCCGACAGTTGACCCTCGCTTCCTCAACATTCATAACCTAACCTAAGAATAAAGATCTATCCACGTCACGTTATTCCAATCTGAAATAATCCTTAATTATTATAATTACTTATGAGCTTATGGTAGTCTCTACAATAAAAATGCAAAAAAAGTAGCGGCATTTTTACGCTCTAGAACTGTAGTCTCTGACCTTAAATTATTAAGGTTTATTTTAGTTTGTAACGTTGCGCCCGCACCTCGCCATGCATCGCCAGTCCGTTGTAATATGGATAGTCCTTAAAACTTTTGGACCAGCTTTATGTAAAACTAAAACGGGGTAAGTAGGTAAACTCCGGAGTAGGTAAACTTTAATGCACCTGACCCAGATTTGCGTAACCTAATCTAAGCTAGATTCTGTTAAGGCAAAGATTTTGTTAGTGCATCAAAACATTTTCAAACCACTGACTTTGACAGAGTTTTTGCAGAGTTTATTTTGTGTTATTATTGCTTTGACGCTTTAAGTTCACTCGCGCAAACGGATCAAGTCTTTTACGGTTTTATTAGCGAGTAAAATAGGTGGCAAACATCCAATAACATAGGTATACAACGAACTTAAAGTGAACATCTAGATTGTCGCCCAATTAAGTTCAGGATTTGTAAACAAGCTTACAAAACAAAAAAAAATACTTAAACGATCAGTCTGTCATTTTAACAAATTAAAAACATCTGACAATGTCATTCAGTGGCTTTCTACTGGTTGTGTAAACTTTTGTCTTAATAGATTAAGCCCTCAGCCCTTATATTACGTGCACCGAATCCTGAGCAATTCCAATCGTCTAACTGTCAAATTCCATACTAATTGCTATCGCAAACGTCAGGATTCCGACAGGATTTGCCCCAGGTCAATCTTTACATTAAAACTTTTTATGGTCGCTCTTGTCGCCGTCCGTTTATCGTAAAAGCACAGAGTTGAGTCCAGATTGTAAGTGTAAAGATCAATTTGCTGTCATGTGGAGCTCTGTTTAACATATGACTGACGTTATCTTCAACGTGGTTTCCTTTAGTGAAGGAAATTACGAAAGATTGTGAAGTTGACGGCCTCATTAACATCCTGCGTTTGTTCTTTGAACTATGTTTTTTTATCTCCCATTTCGATGTTTCATTTTTAATATTTTCTATTTTCTTAATACGATTTAGATCCACTTTACTTAGAGATATCGAACCATCAACATCTCTACTATTTTATTATTTTACAAACCTGTTATCGAGTAACGCACTTACTATCTAGTAACAATTGTATTATTACAACAAGATTATAAAATTGTAAGCATAAGTTTAACTGGTTTCAAAGTGCCCTAACAATGTGTAATGTGTAAGTATTGTTTATTATTTACCAAATCAAACTATCTGTGAAAAATGCCTCTTTGTATCAAGGATTTTAATATCCGTCTAAACGTCTAAACGGTCTAAATCTTCCTTTGTAAATAAATTGCCATGATGCCACGGGCCGAGCCTAGTGGTGTAAGGACATCAATGCACGAAATACTTCCGCTTGGTACATAATGCCTACCACTATAAATGTTTCTCTGTTGTTTGTTATTAAAAAAATAATAAATGCCTTTTTATTTTGTACTACACCATCCCAAAACTGGTCTTCACTGCTCTACCGTCGAATGCCTTAAGACGATGACGTCATAATTGTTAAAAAGAGTACCAGTCTGGGCTAACCTACGCAACATAGGTACATGTAAACCCTGTTACAGCGCAAAATGTTTTAGAATTAAAATAAACCTGTCAATTCAATTCAATTCAATTCAAATATTTTTATTCATTGTAAAAACAGAATGTTTACTTAATGAACGTCAAAGTTGTTAGTTTCACAATTAATGGATTATGTGGAGAAGAAACTAACAAAGAAACTCCACATTTATTCTTTTCAAAACACGTTTTAACTTAATTAACAGAGTTTTTAACTTAAAATATTAGTCATGAATGTGTTGAACACTAGTCGCAATCGTCCTTTAAATAATATTAATCTACTGTTTAATGCCAAACATCTTTGTCTTCTAAATAATCCTTGATGTTATAGTAAGCCTTTCTGCACAGAATGTGCTTAACACATTTTTTAAATCGCGTTGGAGGTAACTCTAATATATCTTGAGGAATTTTGTTGTAGAACCTTATACAGTGCCCCATAAAGGATGTGTTAACTTTTGCAAGTCTAAATAGTGGAAATGACAATTTATGTTTATTTCTAGTATTAACATATGTCAAACATTGCTCTGTACTAAGCGAACCCATTTCCCCGCGTTCCAGTGTACCCAGCCTACAAGAAGAACGAAGCCGGCTTCACAACATGCCCCTCCCTCGAGACGCGCTACACTGGCGAGCCTAACAACCGCGCCGCCACGCGGCGGCCCGCCGACATTGTGCGGACCAGGAATCCGGGCACATGTAAGTTTTAAAAAAACCGGCCAAGTGCGTGTCGGGCTACGCGCAGTGTAGGGTTCCGTAGAAATAGGGGTTTTTTTTACCTGCTTTACAGTGTACTAAGAACTTCATCGAAGTAATTTTCGATGGAATTTGTACGAAGTTTTCCTTTTATGTATAAGCTGGTTGCCTATTTAACTTGTAAAGCCTAGTTAGCCGTGTTAGTTTTCCTTTAAGTTCATTATACCTATGTGCTACTGCCTCGATGTTTTTCAAGTTTCTGCAATTAACCGTTTAGCCGGGAGAGAGTGGGGAAGGGGGGCGCCCTGCATAAGCAGCCTAGATATACGTCCCACTGTAGGGCACAGGCGTTCTCTGAGGGAGAGAGTATGGGCTTAATCACCACGCGTGCCCATCGCGGATTGGCGATTTCAAGCGCTGAGGTTTAAGAATAGCTCAGACGCTCAGGTTTCCTCACGATGTTTTCCTTCACAGTTCGCGAGTGGTATTGCTACTATAACTGAAACAAAGAACTTAGAAAACAAAGTCATAGGTACATGCCGGCACTGGGAATCGAACCTGGGTCTCCAGCTTCCGAGCTGGCGGCTTATTTTTATATATAACAACCAGTACCAAAAACTGGCCAAGTGGGAGTCTGACCCCCGCTAAGTGATCCGAACTATATGAAAGAAACCCCATTTTTAGGGTTCCGTACCCGAAGGGTGCCAAACGGGCCCCTATTACTAAGACTTCACTGTCCGCCTGTCTGTCTGGCTTGAAATTTTGTTGTTGAAATTTTCACAGATGATGTATGATGATGAAAATTTCTGTTGCCGCTATAACAACAATACTAAAAACAGAAAAAAATATATATTTAAGGGGGATACAACAAACGTAATTTTTTGCCGTTTCTTTCTCTATCTTCGTGTCTATATTACCAGGCGGACATACTTTGACCAAATAGGGGATGTATTAGCAAAGGGCAAGATAAAAAGTACCCGAAACCGGCGTGCGTTCATGCAACGACTAATGAATGTTGAGGAAGCGAAAGTGATCTATCAATATCGTGGCAAGTGGCGGTCCCTGGTCTCTGCCTACCCCTCAGGGATACAGGCGTGACTTTATGTATGTATGTAAATACATTACGTGGTTGTAGGTGTATTTTCCTTCTTTAGTCGTAGATTACTTATGTTTAAGATTGGCACGCTAACACGCGCGCGTGACGTCATTCGCTTCTCCTTACCCCATATACGCTAGACTAGGGCAGGGGAAGAGGAATGACGTTAATGTGATTTATACGTCTTTTAAAATATAGAACGTCTAGTGGTTAAGTTTGAGACATATTATGTTTTTCTTGCCGAGCACATATACGAGTAGCTACTCATTGTTCTTTATAAGATACTATGCGTAAGTGCCTGTTTCATAGAAGAAGAATTTGTGGTTTACTATGACAATTCGATGTACCTACATTGCAAATTCGATTAACCCACAGTTTAAAAAATAGACCGCTGCGCAATGTACCTCGAATTGTAGTTTTATGAAACTCGGACCAACTGTCTCCACAGTAAAGGCAAGTCACACGGTGGTCCGTTTCTACGCAGTAAGCCAGTGAACGGGGAGCTGGCTCAATTCCCCGTCGCGTCGAGCGTATTACACTCAAATCTCACTTTGATCTCATGTGTTCGAAATACCGCATACGAAAATACAAAAAAAAAATAAAAAAAAAAAGGCAAGTCACAAGTAGGTACTTACGAAGTTTTCTTTCACAGTTAACGGATGCAAATCCCCAGTATCTTTTTTGACATAGGTCAAGCGACTCGGAAGCGGGAGACCCAGGTTCGATCCCCAGTGCGGGCATGTACCTATGACTTTGTTTTCTAAGTTATGTACATTTGTGAAGGTACAGTAGCAATACCACTCGCTAACGGTGAAGGAAAAAATTGTGAGGGAACCTGGGTGTCTGAGCTATTCACATACCTCAGCGCTTGAAATCGCCAATCCGCGGTGGGCACGCGTGGTGATTAAGCCCATACTCTCTCTCTGAGAGAAGGCCTGTGCCCTACAGTGGGACGTATACATATAGGCTTCTTATGATGATACATATTAGATGATCAATACAGCGTTCAGTGGCAACACCTGCCTAGACTAGCAGATCGTCACCTAGTGTCACCTATCTAGGTGTCATGATGATCTGCTAGTCTAGGCAGGATCTGACCATATTATCTGAGATATACCTATTTTTAGATGGAGTAGGGTCGCCCAGTACCTATAATAACATACTCTCAGCTTAGTTGGCTTAATGAATGTTGAGGAAGCGAAAGTGATCTGTCAGGATCGGAGCAAGTGGCAGTCCCTGGTCTCTGCCTACCCCTCTGGGATACAGGCGTGAGTTTATGTTATGTTAGTTGGCTTAAACAACAGTAAAGACAATTTAATAGCAATACGAACTGGGAACGCAACGTAAGTCACCCGTCAGTTAGCCGTACCAGTGAGGCAGATTGCTGGTAGCTGCTGTATGAGGATGGCCGAGGATAGAAAGTAGTGGCCTGTATCCAGCAGTTGACTATTGTAGGCTGATAGGTTGGTTGGTTGTTGGTACTCTCTCTCTCTCTCTCTCTCTGAGGGAAGGCCTGTGCCCTACAGTGGGATGTTTATAGCCTGATAATGAAGGTTGGTTCATCATCATCATTCGGCCACAAGAAGTCCACTGCTGAACATAGGCCTCCTCCATAGATTTCCAAAAAGACCGGTTTCAGCGGCTTGCATCCAGCGTCTTCCTGCCACTTGGATGAGGTCATCTATCCATCTTGTGGCTGGTGGTCCTACGCTGCGCTTGCCGATATGTGGTCTCCGTTCGAGAACTTTTCGGCCCCATCGGCCATCAGTTATGCGTGCTATGTGCCCCGCCCACTGCCACTTCAACTTAAAACTTACTTACGAAGGTTGGTTGTGCGGAGCCAACTAGGCCGCGGATTTCCTCACGACGTTTTCTTTCATAGTGGTATTGTTAGAACAAATGTAACGTTCCCAATATCAGTACACAACTAAAACATCGCCCCGTAACCCTCCACAGGCATATCGAACGGCGGCCGCCGTGTGGTGAAAGCGCTGTGTGCATACACGGCGCGTGCGGACTCCGACATCACGTTCCGCAAGGGCGACCGCATGGAGGTCCTGAACGACACGGAGCCCGACTGGTGGCGGGTGCTCCACTTGCCCACCCGGCGGGAGGGGCTAGTGCCCGTCAATTTCGTCGCGGAGGAGAGCTCCGTCGAGTGTGAAGAGTGAGTTTTATCGGAAGAGTTCATCAGAAGTGGAAATCTCCGCATGTTCTAGCTATCCCACTTATACAAATATCTACATCCAGGCGACTATTTATCTAACCTAGACAGTAGCTTCGTACAGAACAAATTAACCCAGTTTCTGTGGGTTAGTTTGTCCAGTCTTTGGCATTTTTGGCCTTTGGCAAAGAGGCCAGGCCAGAGGGGCTTCTAAAGAGTAAGTTTTGCTCATAACTAAGTGCATCCAATTACTCATCAGAAGTGGGATTATGAAATGCTAAGATACTTTGATAGTCTCAATTATGATAGGCGTAAATAAAATAGAAGTGATCGCATCTTTGGCCGAATTTTTATATAGGTCAAGCTTCGTCTATTATTATATAATATTAGTAACGAGAACAATATTTTGTATCACTTTCGTCCAAAGGTGTCTAATCATAAACTCTCGCCGTTCCAGCTGGTTTTTCCCGCACGTCTCCCGCAAGGAGGCCGACAAGTTTTTGTTGGCGGAGTCGAACCCGCGCGGCACGTTCCTGGTCCGGCCGGCGGAGCACAACCCTCATGGGTTCAGCCTAAGCGTCAAGGACTGGGAAGAGGGCCGGGGCTACCACGTCAAACACTACAAGATAAAACCGCTCGACAATGGCGGCTTCTACATCGCCACCAACCAGACCTTTCCCAGTTTGCCGGCGCTCGTCATGAGCTACACGAGTAAGTGGGATTTCGTGTGTTTTGTTTATTAGGACATGGAGAGCCGCAGCCGTTTTCAAGGAACAGGAACAGGGAGGAAGCGGTACTAGTTTAGAAAGCGAAACGGTTTTGCATGATCTGGTTATATATTGATACCTTTATTTCAGTTATGTGAGTTTTGAAGTAGGGAAGTACGGAAGTTCTAAATATGTTTACTTTGAACATTTTTAAACCTATCAAATGGGGTTAATTTTGAAATTACCGAAGTATAGAATTATCCCCTAAGAACGTGAGGAAGGATTGACGAAATCTGGTTAAAAAAAATATTGAGATGGAACGCGTGTCTCTATTTCGTCGTCTTTTATTTTCACTTTGTTACCAACTTAAAATGGAGTTTTTACTGACCAACCTTTTTGATTCACCAACTACATACTTATACGTGTCTAACGAAACCCTAACATAGGCCTAGCTAACCGCACCGTGTCTCAATAAAAGATACTAACTGCTTTCAGAAAACGCTCTAGGCCTGTGCCACGTGCTGGCCCGGCCGTGCCCCAAACCGGAGCCCCAGATGTGGGACCTGGGCCCTGAGCTGCGCGACAAGTGGGAAATACCCCGGAGCGAAATCCAGCTGCTGAGAAAACTGGGCCAGGGCAACTTCGGGGAGGT
This sequence comes from Yponomeuta cagnagella, assembly GCA_947310995.1. Taxonomy (NCBI): domain Eukaryota; kingdom Metazoa; phylum Arthropoda; class Insecta; order Lepidoptera; family Yponomeutidae; genus Yponomeuta; species Yponomeuta cagnagella. The sequence goes on from OX371277.1 coordinate 13,620,860, forward strand.
CTACTACGGAAAATGGCGGAACAACATTGAGGTGAGGAAACGGCTTTTTTATGAAGCCTATATTGACGACCTCGTGGCGCAGCGGTAGTGCATCTGCATACCATGCGGGAGGTCCCGGGTTCAAATCCCGGCTGGGGACAAAAAAAAACCCAGGTCTTGGATGTTTACATGTTTGTGATGTCGTTGTTTCTGGTTCCCACGACACAGGGTATCCTAGTGTGGGACCAGAAGCAATGAATGTGCCTGTATGTAAATGTTTATATACGTCTTCTTCTCCCTTCTCTCCGAGAGAGCATGGGCACCGCCTGTGCCCGCCGCGGATTGGCAATTTCAAGCACTTAGGTATGTGAATACCACACACTCAGGTTTCCTCACGATGTTCTCGTTCACGGTTAGCGAGGAGACGGCTTGCCGTGCTAAAATGTCAATAGAGTTTCTGCCTACGGCGCTAGAATGTCACTAAAGAGTCAGCCTGCGTTGCTAGAATGTGACTAAAAATGGAGTTAAGATAAGACAATAATTTATTTCCAGAAACTTCAGTGTTGATACAATCTAATTTAAAACTAGTTTATGAATCAACATATTACATTAGCTTCTGTTAATGTGCTAGGCTTGCATCTGTGTTATTAGCAAGCAGTGCCAACTCCTCAGTGAAATGAGTCAGTTACTAGTTAGTTGTTACAGTCACTTGCACTGAAAATCGATGCTCTGCCACACCGAAGTCCGAATCCTAATGAATTTATACAGTAACCAAATCGCCATGTGTGTGTGCAAATGTGAATAATTTTTTTCATCTATCTATTGAAACCCTAGTGGCTCATTCGCTCAGACCCATCGTTTCTTTTCTCAGGTCGCCGTAAAAACTCTCAGAGAGGGCACGATGTCGACGCAGGCCTTCTTGCAGGAGGCAGCTATCATGAAGAAGTTCCGGCACAAGCGACTGGTCGCCCTCTACGCAGTCTGCTCCACCCAAGAGCCCGTCTACATAGTCCAGGAGTATATGTCGAAAGGATCCCTCCTAGAGTTTCTAAGAAATGGCGAGGGCAAATTCCTTCAGTTCGAGGACCTAGTCTACGTCGCCGCGCAGGTCGCCTCCGGAATGGAGTATCTAGAATCTAAGCTACTCATACACAGAGACTTGGCTGCAAGGAACGTCCTCATAGGCGACAATAACATTGCCAAAATATGCGACTTCGGCTTGGCTAGAGTTATAGAAGACAACGAATACTGCCCGAAACAGGGATCTAGGTTTCCGGTGAAATGGACAGCGCCCGAGGCGATAATATACGGGCGATTTTCAATAAAGTCCGATGTTTGGTCCTACGGAATACTCCTAATGGAACTCTTCACTTATGGACAGATCCCCTACCCAGGTTTACACGGGAAGGAAGTCATAGAACAAGTCGAGAGAGGTTACAGAATGCCAAAGCCTGTTGGGCACTACCTACCAGATGACATTTACAGACTTATGCTTCAATGTTGGGACGCTATACCAGAGAAACGACCTACTTTTGAGTTCTTGAATCATTACTTCGAGTCGTTCACAGTGACCAGTGAGATACCCTACAGAGAAGTGCAAGACTAGTGCTGTGATATAGTAAATTAGTTTGTATGTGAAGAGTGGTTCAAGTGACAATTTTGTTTAGGGGTCCTATTAGCGAATGTGTGTTTTGATATTGGAGTGAATTTGTCGTAAAAATTACTCTGAATTAGACTGGTAATGGCAAATTGATTCTGAGAACTATAGTTTAGTAGAAATGTATTTTGTACTGCTGACATAAAAAAGGGTAACATGACATGAGAGCTTCTAAATGGTCGGAAGATCAATTTCTCTGTCAGCTATTCGCTTGTAAACTAATAAAACGAAAAACTGCCTTTGGGTTAAATCGCCTATGATAAAAATCACATGACAATTCGTAAGTCCACTAATAATTGATGTAAATGATGATAGCCTCATTAAAAATCACTATTTTCTTATTTATTGATTAGCGGCGTAGCTTTTAAGCACAAATATGAATGTTTTTTTTTTGCATATTGTACAAATGAATCAATCAAACAAATCAATTAATGTTAACCTTTGGCGTTAATTTTATGGATGTCTTCTAGAAAATCTCGACAAATTTAAAACTGTTTTGCTTTACATAGAAAGAAGCAATAATAAATCTAAATAACAGTATTTTCATATTCTAAAGTAAAAATGTGATATTTTTGCATCACTATTTAGAGTCTGGACCAAATCTTCTTGGTTTTTGACTGCTGCCTATCCTCCATTGCATTTATTTGTGTATTTTTTGTATAAATATTTGAGTACCTATATACGGTGTAATCTGACTCATTTGCCCATTGCATACTTCCTTCACACATTTGTTTAGTAGTTACATGAAAAGCCAATTCATAAATACCACTAGGGCTCCTTTGCAAGGTCAAAACTGATTCTTAGAACTAAAGTAAACAGCTAAATTGAATTTGTATATAAAATCATTCCAAACGTGCAACGGTCCAAAGTATTTATTGAAATGCAAAGGGGCCAATATATTAAGCCTCTGAGATTGTAAAAAATACAAATAAAACTAGCTTTAGGACCGCATACCAAAGAGTTAATTGTACATTTGATTGATGAATACTTTCTGTAATGCGACTTAAAAGAGATTTCATTTTTAGCACTAAACTTTGTTGAAGGTTTATTTTACTTTTTCATTCTTAACGAAAAAAAAAAGTAGAACGAAACTTCAACACTTTTTATCTGTGGTATATAACGTTAATCTAATTTTTGAGACATATTACCCCTAATTTTATATAGTTTGACTAAAATATATTAACAATTTGACCCAATTACATAATGAAGATAATACTAAAATCAAACGAACGGGTGTCGCCAATTAAAACAAAGTATTAAAATAAAATCAACGCTTTAATCATTTCGTTCATTCGTCATCTATCTTGTAGTCTACCATGAAAATAGTGTCTTATTATAACAACATTCCAAGATAAATAAAAAACTCAAACACTTAACTTTGGACACTTTTGTATGATGAAAAAAATTAGATTTGTAAGATTTTGTACATACAATGAAATAAATGTCATTGAAAATAAAACGTTATTCTTTAATTTTTCGTCATCGTTAACAGTAAGTAATAAATAATTTAAATCTCGTGCCACCTACACAGCTGTGGCGCCGCAATATATCAAAAACAGGGTTCTTTTTAAAATGGGCACCTTTTATCGTCTCATCATTGTCCTATATAGAAGAATGTCCGGTCTATGTAACACATACGGTTTTAAGCGTTATCTATGAAAATGCCACAGAAAAGCAGAAAAATATTTGAAGAAATGTCAAAAAAATTGCGAAATTTTATTTAAAATATCAAAAGTACCTACTAAAACAAAAGTTGTAAGCTGATGCGTTTTAGGAAATTCACGTCATTAACATAATAACAAACGTTCAGCACCATGCAAGACGTTACGCAGGCGCCTCACTTGACCACTCGTATTTGCGTATTTGATTAGATTAGATTAGATAAGAACCAACGAATAAAAAACCACGGAAGTATTTCTTCCTACAAAATTCACACTCAAAAACGGCCCCAGTCCTCTCGATTACTTTTTACCAATGAAATGAGCGCAAGATGTGCTGCAGAGTAAATCACGCTGTGATTGATTTATTCTGTGCGCCATGCGTGACCTGGGCCTCGATTCTGTTAGTGCATTGTAGTATAATGACAGGTACACTGTCGGGTCACGTGACGTGTTTTTTCGTACCATTGACGCCTAGAAGGTTTGATGGGTGTGCCCGCGTAGACTTAAAGCAGCCATGAAATGAAAACCGCCATGTTCATGGAGTTGTCATGTTACTACAATGCATTAACAGAATCTAGGCCCAGAACGGTGATTTGGCGATAGTAAGTGACAGCGTAACTGATGGTTGGTTTTATACGAAAACGTCGACATATCTAGGCACCTCGCAAAAAGTGGCAGGTGCATAAATATTTTGCCGGGTAATACTGAACTCGATCCGATTGGTAACACAATTGACCAGCCCCGCCCACCATCCCACAATTGAATGTGGGGTCATTTTTGAGCCCTAGTTAGACATCTATGTTTTTAACTATCACATATAAGAACTCTTTATTGTACACACCAGAAAACAAAATACATACGTATTTGGCAAATACTAACCACCCGTTGTCGTTTCTGACGAATCTTTAGCACAGATTTTATAAAACCTGCCATTTATTTATGTAAGGTACTATACATTGTCGGCCAATAAGCAATTGCGCTTCCAAGTCCAGTGTTCTACCCACTAGGCTACCACCGCTCCGTAAAGTTATAGCAGCAATAACACTCGTTAACTGTGAAGGAAAACATCGTGAGGAAACCTGGGTGTCTGAGCTTTTCACATACCTCAGCGCTTGAAATCGCCAATCCGCGGTGGGCACGCGTGGTGATTAAGCCCATACTCTCTCACTGAGAGAAGGCCTGTGCCCTACAGTGGGACGTATATAGGCTGCTTATGAATGAAGCAATTGCGAATGGCCAAATAGAACGCCAGAATCAGACATTTCATAAAGTCATATATAAATAATTTAATAAAATAAAATACTTTTTAACATCACACCCATCTTGTGACTTAAAAGAATTCAAAACAGGCTAATAATATCTAACGGTCTTATTTTTAAAAACACGATTCCTCTAAAAACACTTCTCAGATGCGGTTTAAATAATGTGTGGTACGTCTTCCCCTTTACCATAGACTATTTGGAGTGCCTGTGAAAAGTGTTTTTAGAAATCGCATTTTGATAAACAAAACTTAAATTGCCACAATTCCAGAGGGTTCCAGCTGTAATTCTCATTGAAACACAGTAAATTCTCTTTGAATTATAGATCATGCCTTCCAGAGGCTTCCCTGAACTAATGAACTTACCCTGGAGGGTATTTTTTTTTTTAAATAAACCATTCTAAACTTACAATAAACTAAAATAAATATTGCCCGTTGCTAAACAGAATCTTCGTGAATCTTCGTCCTCATACTCAGATACCTGTACTCCGACGAGTAATAACCCTGCAAGAGCCTCCAACAGGCTAACAGGCACGGGGGGAAGTATTTGGGGTTTTTCTTACTAATGTGGTGAAGATATATGGCCAACACGATGAGCAGGCCTGCCCACACGTATCTGGAACAAAAATAAACAATTTTATAATGCAGGGCGTAACCAAAATACCCATATCTATCATCAGGTTTTTTTGGAGGCTGTAATTAACAACAAAATATACTAATTGACTAGCTGCCCCTGGGATCGATCACGATTCACGACTCTAGCCGGGTTTTGACAGTGTTAGTACTCTCTCCTTGAGAGAAGGCCTGTGCCCTACAGTGGGACGCATATAGGCTGATTATGCTAGTACGCTCGGACCGTGTGCGTACAGTTTTAGTTGATTATGATGACGCACTCGGTCCGAGCGCACTGACCGTCGTCATAAACAACTAAAACTGTACGCACACGATCCGAGCGAACTAAGACCGTCAAAACCAGGAAACTATTTTGAATTTAGAACATTTTTATAAAATAAAAGAATGCTGACACTTACTGCAAAACGAAGGGCTTGTCGAAAATGACGAAGGATATAACGATAGAGACGGTTTTCCTCATAGTGGTGACGGTGACCGCCACCGTCGCGCCGCAGATCCGTACCAGCGTAAGCACTGCCTGGAGACCAACGTAGCCAGCCAGGCTCATGAGGAAAACCTTGCCGTAGATGCTGAAAGGGTCCTGGAAGTAGGAGGGGACCCCTCTTTAACCCCCTCACGAAGCAAATCCTATCCAAACGTAGGTAGTTCGGTTTTTATTTACAAGGACATGCCGGATCGCAATAAAACTGCCAATAAGTTTACAGGTCACAAATCGAGGTTTGGTCGTACTTATAATTGAAATTGCCTTATGATGCTCTGATTTCTTTTTTATTCTGTTATTCTTAGTTTTAAGTACGAGCAAACCTCCAATTATGTCCTCTAAACATATTGGTAAAGATTGCTATCTGGAATATCGTTTGTGAATTAAAACCTAACTACGTTTGTAGGGGAAACGCTCCCTGAAGGGACCTTCTTAAAGTGGCGCCATAGGAGACATAATAGTTAATCAATGGCTGTCTGCCCGATCAGGGCGAATGCCACAGACTCTGCCTTCCGCTCACACATATTGCCGTCCATATCGTGTGGGCGAGAGGTAGATACTTGCTATGAATATCTTCAATTAACCGACAAGAGGCCAAGTGCAAAATGTAATGCGAATTTACGTTCATTCTGTGTTTAAAAGACAATGCTCGGTTTCTAGAAGAGCGATCAAATGTTAATCTCATGCTAATCTCACGTCAAGCTAATTTCAGCCAATCACGTGCCGGTATTTTAAATTAATCTTAGATTAATCTCTTGTTACATTTGAACACTTTCAGAAACTGTGAGGCTCAGTCTTCTTACATTCTGGAAAAAACTGCCAAGTGCGTGTCGGGCCACGCGCAATGTAGGGTTCGGTAGAAAGAGGGTTTTTTCTGCTTTACAGAACCAAAAACTTCATCGAAGTCATTTTCAATGGATTTTGTACGAAATTTTACTTTTATAAGTTGGTTGCCTATTACTCGTTAACTAGTAAAGCCTAATTAGCCGTGATACTTTTCCTTTCAAGTTCATTATATGTGCCTACTATATACTACCCTGAATTTTTTCACGTTTCTACAATCAACCGTTTAGCCAGGACGGGGGGGGGGGGACACCTTACTCGGACAAAAAATTGCGCTTTATAGCTTAATATTTCGCAAACGGAACCCTAAATACACCCACAATATCTTTCAACGACCAATCCAACGATACCCCACATGATGGGGTAGACAAGAAAAAAAACATCTCCACTTTTCATGTTAGGGGAGGTACAGAAAAAAAAAACCAATATTTTATTGTTTAACTTTGTCGGCGTGATAAATATGTATACACACACCAAATTACAGCTTTCTAGTACCACCGGTCTTTGCGCTAGGCCGCGGACAGACAGACAGACAGACAGACGGTTCCTTGTCGGACTACGGAACCCTAAAAATAAAAGATGCGGTATTGAACCGCTGCAGCAAGTGTTAGCACTACAGGCGCCCCTGGGCGAAATAAATGCGGAGTCCATACCATTTTTTAAAGCACAATGCAAAGGCTGGCCGATGGCGGTAAAAAAGAACAATCAAATTTGGCGTCTTTCTCGCCTATCGATTCTTTGGCAGATGTCACTATGTTAATCACCTCAGTTCTTTGGCGGCAGAGATAGTTAAAAACATAGATGTCTAACTAGCGCTAAAAATGACCTCACGTTCAATTGTAGGATGGCGGGCGGGGCTTGTCAATTGTGTTACCAATCGGAGCTAGTAGCATTACCCGGCAAAATATCTATGCACCTGCCACAGTCGGACCGCTATCTTGCGAGGTACCTACATATTCCGACAAATTATACATCAATGAAGTCATTGGTTTGACGTCTTTGCATAAAACCAACCATCAGTTACGCTGTCACTTATCTTACTGTCGCCCAATAAACGTTGACGTCACGCATGGGCGCACAGAATGAACCAATCACAGAGTGATTTACTCTGCAGCACATTTTGTGCTCAATTCATTTGGTAAAGACTATTTATAACATGTAAGCACCTACAAATTTGTACGGAACCCTCGGTGGGCAAGTCTTTTTTTTATTAAGCAGCAATTTGTCGGAAGCAACCAAACTTACCGTGGCACAGTGGCCGACCCCGGCAAACAAGTCGCCGGTGGCGGCAGTGATGACCAACATGTAGCCGCACGCGATGGCGTATGAGTAGAAAACCACCTCGTTATTGGAAGCCTGGAACTGCTTCATCGCCTTCTCTTGGACGTTGCCGATAATGGCGTCGCAGACCAGCGCCAGCGATATCACGAACACGCCCACCAGGTCGAAGTTCGGCGATGTGCTGGCGTCCGCTGTTTGGGGGCACATTGATTGTTACAACATCGATAAACCAACGCAACGATGATGATTGATGATTGCAACTGATAAAGCAGTCAGCGTCGCAAAGTTCTGGGCGCAACTTATGTAAATTAACTGAAAACTAAACCACTAAACTAACTAAAGACTGGATACTTTTAATAAAATTTGTTTTGCCACCGATCCGCAATAAATAACTGAAATAGGTAAGTGATAACAAAAAACCGTATATCCGTAACATTATATATGCAACATTTGAATATTTCAAGCGTCTACATGTTGCCCTTATTAATATCGAGCAAAAAACGGCAAAAAGATCACGTTTGTTCTATGGGAGCCCCCCTTAAGCATTTATTTTATTTTGTTTTTAGTATTTGTTGTTATAGCGGCAACAGAAACACATCAACTGTGATCAACTGCCTAACTATCACGGTTCATGACAGACGGACGGACAGCGGAGTGTTAATAATAGGGTCCCTTACCGTTTGGGCACGGAACCCTAAAAATAAGCGGGAGTAACCTTACCTAGGTGGTAGTACACAATGATTCACAATGTTGAATTTGGGTTCGGCCTGCTTGGTAGTTAATGCTCAGCAGTCGGGATATTTGTTGATTTTTATCTTTTTTGTGATTTTTATAGTAGCGACAGCAACTGCGCCATGTAGTAATGAGCCATGTAGTGACTATGTAGGGAACGTCTTGCAATTAAAAAAATTGTATAAAGTTTTTGTTTTTTGTCAGACACTGGTTTTATATAGCCTGTGAAACTCGCACAATTATGACGAACTGATTAAGTTATTGTTTGTCAAAGTCTGATGATTGGAAAAGGAGCTATGAGAGAACACAAAATGGGACATACACCCTGTCGCAGTCGGGTAAAAAGACACCACTGCCAGTTTAGACATCCTGTGTTTATAATCCGCGCGCGATCAGAATGGGAAGTAGGGTTAACAACGGAGTCGTGTACCTATCTAAGGCGCAGGTTGTTCATTTTCGACATTCGCACTTATGACGCACGGAAAAAGAACAGTTGGTAGGACAAACAGATGCTCTGAGGTAGGACACAATTCTCGTCCCAAATTGAAAAACAATATACCTACGTGGAGAAAAACAATAAAAGCGGTGGCAGCCTAGTGGGTAGAACAGTGGACTCGGAAGCTGGAGACCCAGGTTCGATTACCAGTGCGGGCATGTACCTATGACTTTTCTCACTAAGTTATGTACATTTGTGAAGTTATAGTAGCAATACTCGCTAGCTGTGAAGGAAAACATCGTGAGGAAACCTGGGTGCCTGAGCTATTCCCATAACTCAGCGCTTGAAATCGCCAATCCGCGGTGGGCGCGCGTGGTGATTAAGCCCATACTCTCTCTCTCTGAGAGAAGGCCTGTGCCCTACAGTGGGACGTATGGCTGCTTATGATGAGGGTTTTTGATCCACGCAGTTTATGAATCTTACCCAAAGTAAACAGTGTGAGTCCGATGCACATATAAATCGCAGCGCAGTAATCCAGGAAGCCGTATCTCTTCCCCATTATGATGATGCTGCCCATCATGACGGGGATCAGCTTGCAGCTCTTGAAGATCACCTGGGTAGGGTAGTTGAGGTACCTCAGGGCCAGGTTGGAGAATGTCATTGTGCCAAGTGTTAGACCAGCTAGTATCATGTATGTTCGTAACGGTACCCTGAAAAGATTCAGACAAGTTGGAAGTTAAAAAATAACAACTTTTACTACTTTTTTACAAAAACAAAATCAGACTTCAAGAAAAACATACACTAAAAACACGAGTTGGATGACTTTCTCATAGATTTCATCAACAGATCTTGACCAAATTTATATGGTCCCATGTGGTCCCTATTGTCCCTGAAGGTACCCAATTTGTAACAAAAAAGGATAAGATAAGAATATTCTTTATTGAATTTAAAAAGAACTAATGAAATCAGACAATGTGGAGAATTATCATAAATACATACTTGAACTAAGCGCATACATAAATAAAAATACGGAAGAATGAATAAGCACTCTTTTATTAAAGTCAGTTAAAAACATGTCAACCTAGTAACAGGACATAAAAGTCATATAAATTAAGACATGCATATTAATATTGACTGCCTCGTTGGTCGAGCCGTTAAGGATCTTAGCTACCAAAACTCTTAGTTTGTGGGTTCGATTCCCACTGGCAGCCGCCGTACATTTGTACGGCCTCAGTCTGGGTGTATTTTCATGTTTGTGACATCCTGGTTAAAATAGTACAGGGTATCCTAGTTTGGGACCAGGTCAAGTGATTGTATTGTGTGCAAGTTATTATGTGTGGAAGTTATATTTTATACTTACTTCCTCTTAATATGCTCTCTCAGCCATGACTCAATATAACTCAATAGAGCTGTAATTAGGAACTGTACTAAAGTTATATACAGACTTATTGATTTTATGTCTGGGTCTGTGAATATGAGTTCTAAGAAATACCCATATGCCAAATAGAAGACGAATACACATATACAACAGCATATGAACTGAGTCAACTGGTCATACGGAGTGAGGTCCAGACAGAGAATGTTTACAGTATTCTTCTTAGAGCTTTCGCTCGTTGGTACATTGATCTTGATGATGGTGTCTTTTGCTACAATCATGTTTATAGCATTGAGATCTGGAATCTGGAAAAATACAGTGTTGTTTTATGATCTGCATTTCCTCATGAATCAAAAGTTGATAGGTATTTAAATGATACAGTATACAGCTAGTGAAAAGACGAGAGATTTCCGCACTTAGCCTCATAGTTGGGCTATTGTACGTAGCAAAAGCTAAGGTATGTTAATACTTCAGACAGCAGGGTTTCCTTACAATGTTTTCCTTCACCGTTAGCGAATGGTTTTCACAAATGTACGTAACTTACAAAACAAAGTTAATGGTACATGCTGGGATTTGAACCCACAACCTCCCGAATGAGAAGCTGGCATTCTACTGCTCCGCTACCACCACACTAAATGGTCTAATCTCAATTATTTATTATTAGATAAACTATAATAAGAGTATCTTAAATCATAATACGCATCAGGCTTCCAATTGACAGTCAGGACATTCTTCTTTGTAGCAATAGGTCAGATTGCTCTATTAAATTAATAATACTAAGTTGAATAGAAAGTAGAAGAAATGTTTGTGAAAATTGCAACCAGCCATAAGACAGGACTTTAAAGTTTGGACAGACAGACGGACAACTTGTGATGCAAAAACAGAGAGATGGTATAATATGGGGACGCTGAATTAAAGCCTCAAAGTGGTATTAATTTAAAAAATCTATTCAGTGTCCCCATGTTGTACATAATACCCAAATGGTTTCAGGCTTTGCATTATTTCAATAACATGTACTTGACAGAATTAACAAATTTACAAGCATTTTGTGGTATTATTGCACATGACAGGTTTTCCATACAAAATAAAGTGGTTAGAAATATCAAATAATTTATTTTAGAATAGAAAGGGAAAGAGAGGCATTTTGACTTTTGTAGGTACTAAACGAAAGGTCATCTGTCAGGATTGTGGTAAGTGTCAGTCTCTGCTACCCCTCTGGGATACTGGCGTGAGCTTATGTTGTTTTAAACGAACGTTTGGTGAGTTAAGTTCGCGAGTTTTATAAAAATACTTATCCCTAAAATTTAATACCTTATTCAGATACTCAAATTTACATGATGTGGCAATATTGCGTGTGCATACTTTAGACCACAACTTAGTACTCATGTCAAATTATTACTTTTATATCATGTAATGGTTGTGATCTGTTTTGTACACCAAATAAAATGATAAAATGATGGATGTAAAAGTTTGCTGTCACAAAGTTTACGAGTTTCGATATGCCTGAAATCGTTGGTTTTGTAAACAACTAAAATTTACTTACATTTTTAAACAGTTTTATCTGGACAAGGAAACAAAGTGAACTTAATAATTTGTATAGAAAAACAACAAATCATCTAATTAAATTGCGATAGGCAATTTAAAATACCTAGTTCACTTAAAAATCGGAAGAATACGTGTGCATCTCGCTGTTTTGCCCAGCTTAGGCTCCTATACTTATCTATGGGCTCCAGTCCTACCAGAACAATACTGTGTACCAGAGTGTACTAGGCCCACCCAGTCCACAGCATGACAGCACGTCCACAGCACCACAGACAGACCTCAAAACTCAGTGGTCGGTCACCAGCACCACAGAAACCTGCACACCACCAGTTGTCACGGTCAGTCAGCTGTGTTCCGAGGTTCCTGTCATAGATTATTCTATGGATAAAAGAAAAAGCTATCAAAAGCACAGAGTAACCGTAAATACACATTCACACCACTAATGAATCTAATGATTGACATTTATGAAGGTGCGCTTAAACGCAGATATTTACGCGACAACTCATTAATTATTGTAACTCCCTGATTGTAAATATAAAAATCGGAAAAATGGTGGAATTTCATCAATGTCCATATAATCAGCCCTCCAGCCTCCTTAATAATGTCTAAATCTGAAACGACTAATGTACGAAATTATGATTTTATTAATTTGAAAATGTTCCAAATTAGGTATGTATGTCGGTCTTGAGCCAGAGATTATGACCGACCTACTGCCCGCTCTGAAATCAACGCCAAAAATCTTGGTGCGAGTTAAAAAGACTGACTCGGTGGGACCGAACCTCCAAGTGGGAGTCGGACTCTGAGTTGGAGTCATAATTTCTCCGTAAACAATTATTATAACTGTTCCCTTGCGTAATTAACATTTCATCATCAGCCATTTGACGCATACTGCAGGAAATAGGCCTCCCTCATGGTTTTCCTAACCATGAGGAGTTTTGCCATAATCGCCGCTAAACATAAACACGTCTGAGCTATTTGAGGTTCGTCCATACTTGCTGGCCGACGGCTAACAATTACTGAATTTCCAGCCTCTAAACAGAATTGGACATTACTCGCACTACACACCTGCACTATTCACTGCTAATTCACATCCATAGAATAAGAATTAATTCGGTGGTGGGTAACGTAAGATTTTTCAAAACATGTATTAATCAGTGGTATATAAGTGAAAACCTGTAATTAGCTTACTAAGGAAGTTTGAAGCTGTTGGTATTAATATATAATAAATAATCACCGGCACTTACACTAATCAAAGTGAATACAGGCCAATCCAGAGTAAATATTTTCTTTGGCCAACCCTCTCTGTGATGTGGATGAAAAATCGTAGTCGTCGTTCTATTTTCTGTGGTCGAGCTGAGCTACTCAACACAGAGCATATAGATAGGTAACACTGCGTTTTAACACTCACTCAACTCTGTATAGTCTGTGGGCATTTACCAGTCTTGGTTTACAAGTTTTGATTTTTAAAGGAAATTCCTCTTTAATTTGTGTTATTTAATCGATTCGCGAGTGAGAAGGTTTGTATACGCATCTACGCACCAAACTATATCTCTCATTGGCTTATTAAATTCGTCCAACATGGTAATCAATGCAGCACATCAACTTTCTCAGGTCGACGTAATAAGGCAGTCAAACTGGATTGAATCACCGCTATGGATGCGGACGCAGCCGGCGCGGACTTCTGCCGGTTCTGTCGCTCCGAGGCGTCCTCGGACCGGCCACTGTTCCACCCCTGCATCTGCACGGGCTCCATAAAATGGATCCACCAGGAATGCTTAGTGCAATGGATGCGGTACTCGCGCAAAGAGTTCTGCGAGTTGTGTGGCCACCGGTTCTCCTTCATGCCAATTTACTCGCCGGACATGCCACGACGGCTGCCCATTCGCGACGTCGTGGGCGGGCTGGTGACATCTGTCGCTACTGCTGTTAAAGACTGGCTGCACTACACGCTAGTAGCCCTCGCCTGGCTTGGGATTGTGCCTTTGACAGCTTGCAGAACCTACCGCAGTCTCTTCTCAGGCTCACTTGACCCAGTCATCTCTCTACCATTCGACATAGTCTCAGCTGAGAATCTTGCGAAGGATGTGTTCTCGGGCTGCTTTGTTGTAACATGCACTTTATTCTCCTTCATTGGTCTCGTGTGGCTGCGAGAGCAAATCATGCACGGTGGGGGGCCTGATTGGCTGGAAAGAGATGCTATACTGGCACCAGCCCCTGAAGAAGTGGTGAATGCTCCTGATAACAACAATGGTGGGGCCCAAGATGGAGATGACGGGGCAGCCCCAAGGGATGAAGGGAATGGTGATGGTGGTGAAGATCCTTTAGTTGGTGATGAAGCAAACTGGAATCCAATGGAGTGGGACCGTGCAGCAGCTGAGGAACTGACATGGGCACGTCTGCTGGGCCTGGATGGGTCCATGGTATTCCTGGAGCACGTTTTTTGGGTGGTTTCCCTGAATACCTTGTTCATTGTGGTGTTTGCATTCAGCCCGTACCACATTGGACGCCTTGGAGCGGCAGTGGCTGGATTGGCGGCCGAAGGTAGATTAAGCCGTGTGTATTATTTAACATTATATTAATTTGAGCTTCTCAATTCTTGCATTAGAACTAAAAATAATTAAGTACAAAGATTCCCCAAAAACTTTTTTGGTATTGTCTGAAGTCTACTTTGGCTTGTGGAATTTTAAGATTTTGTCAGTTTATAATTTTATAGCTGACCCCGCAAACTTTGTTTTGCCATTTGCCCTAAATCTAATATTATTAGATTAAAATATACATAATAGAGTAGATGAGATAGTGCATTAATTGCGCATTTCCGTTTGGGTCAGTGTACAATTATCATTTGATTAAGTGGATGAAACCGAGGTAATGTTAATTTGAAAATCGCAAAATTACTTTTACGGTCAAAGTTATATCACAGCAGCTTTTTGGAGGTCATTGGCTTTGAAATCAAGTGTGATAAGTTTTTTTCAAGCTAATTTGAAACCATTTTCTAAAGTGACTTGCTGGACTGTGTGACATAAAAATAGAAAATTTGTCTTCGCTATGTCATCACCGTCTCTAAAATGAATGTAAAGTCGACACCACAATAACCTTTACACACCTGCATCAGTAGTATGATGGCGTAACATGTGCTGCTAAAATGTTAGAATTTGACAATTAATGTATTGGAAAGTCGCAACTTTTCAATTCAATTCAATTCAAATATTTTTATTAATTGTAAAAACAGAATGTTTACTTAATGAACGTCAAAGTTGTTAGTTTCACAATTAATGGATTATGTGGAGAGGAAGCTAACAAAGAAACTCCACATTTATTCTTTTCAAAACACGTTTTAACTTAATTAACAGAGTTTTCAACTTAAAATATTAGTCATGTGTCATGTGTGAGGTACCATAAACGGTAAATCATTTATATAGACTAGGAAAAGGAGCGGCCCTAAGATAGATCTCTGCGGGACTCCTATTTTTACAAATGAACCCGAGGATTTAATACGATTTACGTCTGCTTTTTGGACCCTGCCTTTTAAATACGATCTTAAAAGATCTAAACCCGCACCCTTTATTCCGTAGTGTTTTAACTTTAGGAGTAGCGTTTTGTGGTCTACACAATCAAATGCTTTGATAAATCACAAAATATGCTTACTGCATCCTTGCGATCCTCCCACGCGCTGAAAATATGTTTAAGTAACATAACTCCGGCGGCGTCTGTTGTATTCCGCCCTTTAGTAAAACCAAATTGCTGGCTATTTATTTCATATTTAAAACCCCCAAATAGTGTCGTCGTACTATCCAAGTTGCTCTCTACTCAATTTTGACTTAGCTACAAAAGTGTTGATGTGTTGATCACCTGTCTACTCGCAGTTAAAAGGTCACTTGGTCTTGGCTGAAGTTTTTATTGTTAACTTTACTCCCCCTTGGAATTCGTAAGAATATCATACTAATATAAATTGGTTGTCTTATGCCATAGGTCTTCATTCTTTATGAGCATTAAATACTTCTCCTTTCAAAGCTATCCTTCGCTTGCTCAATTCAAGGTGGTTTTTAGTTACCATGTATGAAAATATGTGCTTTATTTGCAATTATTTTTTGTGTGAGTGCATCCGTCCGTCCGTCGGTCCGTCTGTCCGTTGAGACTTTATATCGGGAATGCATGAAGGTATCGAGTTGAAATTAAAACCATATATTCAGGTCTACAGTGCCTTGAAGCTGTGAAAAAAATCCAAACTTCTAAGTTAACGTAAAAAAAGATACGGCCGTTTACGCCGCAAAAACGTATATTTCGACACTTAAGGGAATTAAAATTTATAGGGTACTTTCCGTTGATCTAGAACTATTTGAACAATTTTGCAAGTAATATCGTCTTATACCAGTATAGGGAAAAATCTAAAAACTCATTTATAATTAAATTATAAAAAAAGGTCTGAAGTTCGGGCAAAGCTCGGAAAAAACTGCGAGACCCGATTACTGAACTATTTATAGGTAATACCTACAAATTTGTACGGAACCGTCGGTGGGCGAGACCGACTCGCACTAGTCTAGTTTTTTTTATGTGTGTTCCCCGATTACTCGAAGACGCGTCGACCGATTTGGAAAATTGTTTTTTTGTTTTAAAGGGTAGACCTCACAGGTGGTGCCATAGTTACCAAGTCAGGATCTGATGATGGCATCCTGGAGAAATCGAGGGAACTCTTCAAACCTTAAAGACACACTTGAAGCGATTTGGGTATTTTTTATCGTGCATCGTGCATTTGTTGTCGGAAAACACAATTTGGCGGAGTCGTAGTGATATTCACAAAAAATCGTGAAATATATTTTTTTAAATAAAAAATTAAAACTGACTTTAAAACTCAACATCACTAAAAATCAGAGAAATAATTTAAACGAATATGACCTTTAAATTCGATATACGTATTGTAGAAATATATTTTAGAGTCAATGTCCAAAATTATGTGTTTGTCTTGTAACTTGGCACCGGCTCCAAACTAGACTTCTACAATACCTACATCGAATTTAAAGGTCATATTAGTTTAAATTGTTTCTTTTTTTTAGTGCTGTGGTGTTTTGAAGTCGGTTTTTTATTTTTTTATATCTTTTATTATCCCTTTTCCTCTGTTTCGGTTGAAACTCCGTGAAACACTAAAGGCTCGTGCTGAAAATCTGGGCGAAACCGCAGGGTCTTCTGAGCTCGAGGCTATTTTACCAGTGCTTAGACATACCCTAGCTCCCTCATTGTTATGGGATTCTTTTTAGTTTATGATTATGTTTGTTTCTAATCACATAAAATGTCGATGTGGTGTTAAATGTTTTTTCTTTCTTTCTAGGACCATTTGCGGGTCCGCTCACTGCACTGGCTGGCTACGCCCTGGTCGGGGCTATAATGGCACTGTTACATGGCGCGGCGGCCGCTTTGAGACTCCGGGCCGCTAAGAGGGTTCTAGGATTGTGCTATGTCGTGGTTAAAGTGGCTTTGCTGTCCGTGGTTGAAGTGAGTCTTCGAAGATTTCATTACTTTAATGCGCTGTCACATCTAGCATGCTTTCTTGCACTTTTTTAATGATCGTAAAAAAATTGCTTATATTTGTTAAATGTTGTCTGAGGCTTTGCTAGGTAATCAAATTATGGACTTTTAAGTTAATTTTTGTTATCCTTTACCTAGTTTTACAAGAATGCTTTTATGTATAAATGTAACTAATGTAGGTAAACAATAGATAAAAAGTTCTTGTCTGCCTCATTGGTCTAGCGGCATCACATCTGATTGCCGTGCCGGAGGTCATGGGTTCGATTCCCGCTGGGGGCCACCGTTCTCTTGTACACATGGCCTCAATCTGGGTGTATTTCCATGTTTGTGATCTCTATGCCTGGTTACCTTAGCACAGGGTATCCTTATTTGGGACCAGGACAAGTGATTGTGTTGTGTAGAAGTTACAGTATACTAGTTGACTCAGCAAACGTTGTTTTACCATATTAATTTGCCTAACAAATATACACAATAAAAATAATAAAATTCGGTGACACTGATTTTTATGACTAGCTGTCCCGGCGAACTTCGTACCGCCACAGAATCCGTTTATACGATTCTTGCACAACGCCATCTATTTTTAAAACACAACGTTCGCTCGCACAACGCCATCTGTTTTAAACTTCAAATAAATATTATCCCACGGGAACGCGTTACCGGGATATCAACTATGCTATGTCTCAATTCAGGTCTTTGTCTATCTGTACGCTAAGTTACATGTAAATCCGTTCCGCCGTTGTTGCGGGATTGAGTAACAAACATCCAAACATCTTCACCAACTTTCACATTTATAATATTAGTAGGCTAAAACGATTTTTTCGAAGCGATCATCGGCATTCTTCCAGCAACCCAGGGTACAGTGAGTTGATTGAGGCACCTAAAGGCACAATGACGTTTCCATCACCAGATCGGCGTGCTTCCGCTGGTCTGCGGCTGGTGGCTGGACCTCTGCTCCCTTTCGATGTTCGACGCGACCCTAAAGGACCGCGAGGCGAGCCTCCAGGCCGCGCCCTGGACCCTTATGTTCATCCATTGGCTCGTCGGCATGGTCTACGTTTACTACTTCGCTTCGTTCATCCTGCTGCTGCGAGAAGTGCTCCGTCCGGGCGTCCTCTGGTTCCTCAAGAACCTCAATGACCCAGACTTCAGTCCTGTGCAGGTTGGTGCACATGTCGGTAGTGGACTACAGTGGCTGTACAACAGCCGGTTTAGCTTATTATTTTTAGGCTTCCGTGCCCAAAGGGTAAGGGACCCTTTTACTAAGACTCCACTGTCCGTCCGTCCGTCCGTCACCAGTCTGTATCTCATGAACCGTGATAGTTAGACAGTTAAAATTTTCACAGATGATGTATTTCTGTTGCCGCTATAACAACAAATACTGGAAACAGAATAAAATAAATATTTAAGGGGGACTCCCATACAACACACGTGATTTTTTTGCCGTTTTTTGCTCGATGTTATGTAGACGCTTGAAATATTCAACTGTTGTGTAGATAATGGTACGGAACCGAGTCCGGCTCGCACTTGGCCGGTTCTTTTTAAACTTTTATAAATAAGTCCGCAAGAATGTAACTATCTGTTTACAAATTCTGCCCCAGGAAATGATCCACCTGTCCGTGTGGAGCCACATACACCGCCTCATCGCGTCGGCCGTGATCTTCGGGACGGCCGTCCTGTTTATGCTGTGGCTGCCCATTCGTGTGATCAAGCACGCCCTACCTGGATTCCTGCCCTACGCGGTCGCCGTCCACACTGAGGCGCCGGTCAGCGAGCTCAGCCTCGAGTTACTCCTGCTGCAGGTAATTAGGCGACTGCGAGGGTCTGGTGTGGCCATATAAAAAATGTGGGTCTTGTAAAAAAAAATAATCTGCGTCTACGAAACCGGAAGTACGTCATGAAATAGTAGTATGTCATCGAATCGGACAAAACTGACAGGAATCCTAATCTGTAGAAACGTAAAAGAAGAAGTATATTTTTTATTTTACAAAATACCGAGATATCAACATCTGGGCGTTTCTTACTAAAAAACGATAAACCTGCTTTCATTCACGTGTGAAACGTACCTTACAAGGTTGGATGCAAGTCAAATCAAATCAAAATATTTATTGCACCATAATGTAAATAAGGTCTTAAATAACACTGAGTGTTAAATACCGATTATGGACCCTGTCGGGCACGGCAATATTACTTAAAAACTAACATGCTTATAAAAATATTATGTAGTGGGAACACAAATATTTTCTTAAATTTAGTAGGAATTTCTCTTATAGTTTAGGTAAGTTGTTAAAACGTTATCCTATAAGTCATACACTTATTCACAGAAATACAAGAAATCAGTGCATATAATAAATTTGTGATTGTAGCATTATATTTACTGACGAATCAAGCATCCAGAATTATTAAAATGATCAGCGAATAATACTGTCAGCAATAAAGAGTGGCAACTAGTAGTCGATAGAAAATTCAAAATTGACCAAAATAATCAAGCAACAGAAAACTCCAATTTGATCAGCAGAAAATTATAAAATGATCAGCAGAAAATTCCGAATGCGATTAGCAAAATTTAACTTGCTGACCATGCCTACCGAATAAACAATACTTGATGCTGTCCCTTATAATATGGGAACGTAAAGAATTTGCATTTTGTTTGTTGAATGTGTTGAAGGCAGCGAAAAAAATCAACACGGACCATTTTTTACAGACTTCAAAAAAAGGAGAAGGTTATCAATTCGACGCTTATATTCTTTTGTTTTTTTAATTTATTGGTGTTATTGACAGATTTGTTACACGTTTTCATTGTTATTCACTCATTACATATAGTGTGTACTATTAATGTGTACTAAATAATAACCACAGCAAATAATTTTATATTCGGCTGACTAAATTGTTTGCTGCTCGAATGACGTTTATTTTGCTGACCATTTGTTACTTCACTCACCCGCCTTTCCAGGTGATCCTTCCGGCGCTCCTGGAGCAGTCCCACACGCGTACGTGGCTGAAGGCGGGGCTGCGGGCGTGGTGCGCCGGCGCAGCCGCTTTGCTCGGCCTGCGCTCCTATCTGCTGGGCGAGCGCGCGCGCGCAGACCCGCAGCCGCAGCCCGTCGCGGCTTTACCGCTCGCCGCCGCACACCAGGTAATCTTATTTATTTAGGGCCACCAACAAGATATACATTAACATATCCTTATGTTATTAACATGCCTCAAGGCCATAAATAAATGCTAGTTGCAATATGTACTCGTGTTTGTCAACAACTATTCAAAAAAATATTTAAAAAAATGCCTTTTATCAAACAAAAGCATGCACATATAGAACATTGCAGAAGGCTCCTTTTAAGTAAATTTTTACCTGTACTAGGAAGCTCCAAACCATACCAAAAAAACATACTTATAATAATGCATTTGTTGGGATTACTAATTATTGCATTGGCAAGTAAGAATCCAACTTATTTTCAAAAATACATGTACATACATACACATAATAATAGGTACAATCAACGATAAAAAAATCTCTAATCTTCGTCTGCCGAAGCCAGCCCACCCGCTTACGAGCAGCTAGATAATGCACTATTTTGAGGACAGATTATACTTGTCGCATTCAGCTGTAAATGCTTCAGAAGAAGCTACTATTTCACTATCCTGCACTATTGGGTTATCTTTATCTCCACTGAAGACATACATCCATTGTTGAACCGTTTTTTAGTGGGGAGAAGTGGTGCACGAGGTGCGTTGCCAGTTCGATTAAGCGGTCGTTCGGATAATCGACGTTCTACTGTAGATAAAACATTCCCACTGGGTTCGTGGGTTTGATTCCCACTAGAGGCCGCCGTAGTTGATTTGTACATATGACCTCAGTTTGGGTGTATTTCCATGTTTGTGATCTCCTTGCCTGGTTACTATAGGAAAGGGTATCCTAGTTTGGGACTAGGACAAGTGATTGTGTTGTGTCTAAATTATTTATTTGTATCTGCACACATAATCATTTATATTTAACAATTAAAAAAACAGCCCAAGTAAAACAAAGCACACTTGTACAGCAAGTAGACAGATAAAAAAAAAAGTGAAAGCAAAGCGTGTGCAAAGGAGATTTGACTCAGCATGTGCTGAAGAGGCAGAACACTCCGCTGCTCTGACGTCAGTCAGAAATCTGATATCAATCAATAATTTATTTCAACGTTTGCTGAATGTCAATGTAAGTACTATATTAGCAGCTGCCTTCGGACCGTATCTGTAGTGGAAAAAAAAGCAGCAGAAGAAAAAACTCCACTCTGATCTGAATCTTTTCTCAAATCATCATAAACTTTATACATCAGTGCCTATATGATAAGCCAAATCATTAATTAACTGTCTTACAAAAGTAGGAAAAACATTAATGCTGCGGCCAGACACACGAACAGCACCCGTTCACGAGCATAACGCAGGGGCAGTACCTTTAGTTTACGTCGGGACTACGCAGATCGCGCAGCCTTTGGCACATAGTTCGGCTATTTTACACGGCTGTAGGACTACTCCAGCCATCCGATCTCTTTTCAGAAATCGAATGTCTTGTCACTGGTGGCCTTCTGAAAAGATCTCAGGATTCCTGAGCTTCTTAAATAGATATCATATCTATTGTTATATGTAGTTTATTGGGAGATATTAGGAAAATCTAATTTATTGATAGATTTAAGTTGTTAAACAACGTTTATTCTAGCGGCAAGACACAGAGTAATTTTACATGTTCATCCGTCGTTATATGCAGCCTCTGACCACCGACAATAGTAGTAAAATCTCTATCATTCTTACAGGCTCTAATGCGCCGCGACGGTCCGGCCGGCTACGAACCGTACGCTCGAGTGCCGTGGTTCCCTCTAAGACTTGCAGCCTTGCTCGTTTTGGTCGCCGCCTCGCTGGTCTTGGCCAGTGCGCTCACCCTGGTAAGTGGAATCTAATATATAAAAATCTCGTGTCACAGTGTTCGTTATTGAACTCCCCCGAACCCGGCCTTCACCGATTTTTATGAATTTTTTTGTGTGTGTTTCGTAGGTCCGAGAGTTAGTCGTAGGCTAATTAATATGGCAAAACAACGTTTGCCAGGTCAGCTAGTAATTAATAAATAACAAACTCACAATACCTCCTGAGATGCTAAGGATGTGGAATGTAAATTGTAAAAAAAAATAATTGGGCATACACTTACTATAATTAGGTACCATCGCTACTTGCCTCTTTTGGCCACAGATGCTTTAAATTAATGTATTATTTTATTTATACAATCGCTTGTTATGGTCCCAAACTGGGATACCATGTGATATGGTAACTAGACAAGGGAATCACAAACATGGGACAGCGCATAAACTACGGTAATTATTTGTACAAATCAAAGTGGTCCCCGGTGGGAGCTTCATCCCATGATCTCAACCTGTAATGTGTCTAAAAGATTGCTGTTCAGGTACCGAAAATGCTTATAATGTTTCTGGAAATCGAAAGGGAGCTCAAGAAGACCAGCCCAGATCATTTGACTAAGATGACTATTGGATTAATGTCTAGTGCAGCAATTCCTAAAGTGAGTTCAGAGGAACCTAAAAGCGAACCACATTTGTCACTGAATCATCGGATCATTTTCATTATGATGATAATTTTCAGAAATCATACTATCAATAAATGATGTAAATCATCACGATAATTTATTGAAAAACATTTTTGTAGTATTTTTAGTATTATTTTGAATGAATGTGTTGAACTAATGGGACAGTGACTTGAAGCTTCAGAAACTTGAAGCTCGAAATGACGAAATATTTTGTTGTGGGGTTCTGTAAAATAAGTTCGTTAATGTTCCGCAGCCGTTCTAGTTTAGAAACCGCTGGTCTAGTCGATTAGCATGGGCTATCAAGTTCAGTTTTTTTAAGATTTTGTGCCACCAAGGTGTGTGACCAATATTATACGAGTATTTCTTCTTTTCAGGTCATCCCAGTGGCTATTGGTAGAAAAGTGATGGCTTTGTGGATGCCGAAGGCTTCTGAAGGGGTCCATGAGCTGTATACGGCTGCTTGCGGTAAGTGTCTAATAAGTTCATGTTGTTTATTCTTGAATTCTTTGTGTTTGAGCTTGAAATCGCCGATCATTCTCTCTGAGATCTCTCGACTGCTTGCTGCATGTTACGGGTTGTCCATTATTCTCGTGATGCAGCAACCTTTAGCAACCTTTTAACCCTCCACCTCCCCGTGGTGATACGTGGTAAGGTTTTAGATTACCCCTCCCCCCTACCCAAAATAACGTGTATTTTTTTTGGTAAAAAGTATATAAAAACATTTTACGGGAAATCGTTGCCTAGCAACGGCGAGTCAAGGTCACGCTTCGCTTTTCGGTTTACAAATCGCGCGTTCAAAGAAAAAATGAATACACCTGATATCTCACTACACCCTACCCCCTAGTGATATTTTCGTGATTTTCTTCGAACCCCCTCCCCTCTTTCGAGCCTCACGTGATTAATGGACGACCCCTTATGTTTGATCAATTACAACAGAAAAATCAACTAAAAAGACAAACATCTTGTTTCAATCATGGCAATTAGTCTTACGATTCCGACGAATTAAGAACGTCCTCGATTTTTGAGTTTTATTTCTCCGCCTTTTTTCCCATTACAAACTCGACCCCAAGGTATTGATATTCAAGAAACAGAATTTACGTATAAGTTCTTTACGTTGAAATACATATTGAGGGTTCTGTTATAATCACATTTCCCTAGAGACTGTATGCATGGGAGAGTGCTGACGTGTCAGTAGGTGCAATCGACACGTGTAGCTTTTTCCCATGGCATGACGCAAGACCAGTCACTCCTTTTCCCAATTCAATATCCGGGCTCGTGAAAGACGGTTGTCTCTATTCTTCTATTTCCATTGTCCAATTTCATTATTTCAATAAATGTGTTAAGAAAAATATCTTTTTTAAAAAGACTCTCCTGACCCGCCCCGTAACAGTGGTGTCAGAAGTGGGATTTGCTGGTGGAAATCGCATTTCCCAGCATCTCAGACGCGAAAAACGTAAAAACGTGAAAACGCGAAAAACTGGACCGCCGCAAAACTGTGTGTAAAACTGTGTCAAACTCTTCATGCTGTGAAATCCTTACGCTGTGAACTTTATCCTGTGAACTTTTGTGCTCTGTAATTGCGACAGTCAGCCTCCAATCCTGGAGCCTGCCAATACAGCCTGCCGTTCTCAAAGTCACTGCCGCCGCCGCTGTGCTGCCGTTCATCGTGGTCTCCGAATCGCTGCGCCATCCGCCACTCTCCGTATCCTGTTTCCAAGACGGGCCCGCCGCTGCTGCCCGTATAAGCTACCTACTTACCTGGTACTTACCTATTGTCGTCGCTGTCGCCGAGTCTCCGTGTCTATCGCCGTCGCCGCCGTCGTCGTCCTGCAACAAGAACCTTCAAACCGCAATGTCTGCCACTCTCCAGCTCACCGTGATCCTGTGAGTCGAACATTTAATTAACCGTTATTGTCACGAGTCCTTTCTATATCCGGTTATTCTATTCCCTTAAATTGACTATTTTACCAACTCAAGTACATACCTACTATATTTACTATTTCTAATTCCAAGCGTGCCGCCGTTAGTTCTTATTATTATCTAATAGGTATTCCTCAAACAAAATGGCAAAGGCCGAGCAATCGGCCCAAATTTTATTATCAGAGCCGTATCCCATCCAAGTTCTGTGTAACTTCATTTCTCCATACAAAGGAGACAGGGAATCATTAACAGCATTCCTTACAAATTGTCAAAATGCCCTGAATCTGTCATCACGAAGCCAGACAGACTTACTCTTAAAATTCATCATATCCAAACTCGAGGGCAAGGCCCAAATCGCATGTTCAAACCGAGAATTCAACAATTTCGATGAACTCAAGGCTGTTTTACAACAAAACTTTGGTCAGAGGAAACATTACAACCATCTCCTGCTTGACCTTCAATCATGTAAACAGATGCCGAATGAAACCGTAGCGCAATTTGCCCTCCGAATCGAAACGTCCCTCACAGACTTACAGTCTGAAATTCATAATGCTAACTCCCTTAAAAAGGAGCTTCCGGGACGTCTTGCTATGACAGAAGACTTAGCCCTGTACACATTTTGTCTAGGTCTCAATCCACGCTTAAGTAACATCGTTCGTTGCCGAGAGCCGAAATCTCTCAATGATGCCGTGATAGTGGCAGTAGAGGAAGAAAAAATTCAAAATCTCTTAAACAAGTCAACACCAAGGCCGATCGAAGGCCCTAAACAAAAATTCTGCAGACGCTGCAATAAGCCAGGCCACCTAGAGTCTGAATGTTTCAGGCGTGACTCTCGCGCCCTAGTCCCATTTAAACCAAATCTTCGCCCTCAGCGAGATTATTCAGATAGGTCTCAAGGGCCCTCTAATCCAGCAATTTGCAGATACTGCAAAAATGAGGGCCACGACATAAGCCAATGTAGAAAGCGTCAATTCAATAACGCCCGGAGAAATTCGAACAATACTCCTTATCAACACCAACATCACGTTACAGTCGAGTCGCCTCCACCATCGACCTCCGGCGAAGAGGCTGACGAAGATAACTGTAATTTAAACTAAGCAACCGGGTATCGCATTCGTGCCGACGAATACCCAGTAATTATGCAGGCACACTATCGACTCCCTCTGAATCGGCGAAATCGCCCGAGTCCCAAGTTCTAAATCCCTCTGTATCCAAGGCGAAAAAGCCTAAACGAGTCACGTTCAACTTGCCATCTCCTATTTCCAAATCTAAACGACAGATAAGTCGTCAAAATAAAAAACACCCCAATGACTCCACGAGTCCTTCTATTTCAAGGGTTGAAAACTCATCGTTACCTTCTATTTCGGCCACTAAGCCCAGTAACGTCAAAATAAACTCTTCTTCTAAATCAAATCCTCAAAATCCTCCCTCGGGAGCCTCTGTTTCTTTGAGCCAAAAGGCTAAGCCAACCTCTGAGTCCAAAAAAGGTTCTAAATCGAAAGAAAATGCTAAGTCCAATTCCAAGCCCGATTCTAAATCTAATTCCACGTCAATTCACGAGATTAATACAACCTCTAAAAAGGTGTCTCTGCCACACGTTTGTCTCAAAACAAACTACTCCGATAACGTGTTGTGCTTTCTCATCGATACTGGTGCAAGTGTGAGTATAGCTAAGCTTACCAACTTCACACAAAAGCCCTCACTCTCAAACGACACCATAAAGCTTAAGGGCCTAAGCGACAATGATTCATACTGTGAAAGCCTTGGCGTATTCCAAATCCAATTTGACTGTCAAACAGATACAGGTTCAATATCGTTCGACCATGAGTTTCACGCCATCAGCGAAAACGTGAACTTGAACTATGACGGGATATTAGGTAACGATTTCTTATCGCGCCAAAACGCTGATGTCCGCTACTCAAACAACGGTCTACACATACAGGGTCATATCATCCCTATAGAGTTCAACCAGCCTACCTACATAATCCCGGCTCGTTCTGAAACCGTTATAGAATGTTCGATCACAAATGACCGGTCCGAGTTCCACAACTCCAATGAAGCCTTAGTCCTAGACCATTCAATTTCCGAAGGCATCTTTGTAGCAAATAGCCTCGTCTCTATCAAGCCCAATGGAAAAATAAATATTACAGTCCTTAACACTACCAATGCCGAAATAAAGGTTACAAATTACAAAGTCACCTTGACACAGACGTGTGATATACCAAGTTCAACTTCTAACTCTCAGGAAAAAATATACTCTGTATCTTCTAGCGAATCTAATCGACACAACCGCGTCCTTGACAACATTCGCACCTCCCACCTTAATAGCGAAGAAGAAAAACGCTTACTCGACTGCTGTTCTAAGTACACTGATATCTTTCACTTGGAGGGCGAACAGCTAACCTACACTAACGTTACAAAACACACAATTAACACAGGTGACGCCCAACCCATTCATGTCAAGTCATACAGATTCCCAGAGTGTCATAAGGACGAGGTTGAACGGCAAATTAAGTCACTTCTAGACCAAAAAATAATTCGTCCTTCCAACTCCCCTTGGAGTGCGCCCGTATGGGTCGTGCCCAAAAAAATGGACGCCTCGGGCAAAAAGAAATGGCGATTAGTTATTGACTATAGAAAATTAAATGACGTCACCGTGTCTGACGTCTATCCTTTGCCCCTCATCTCTGATATCCTCGACCAATTAGGTCATTCAAAATATTTCACGACGCTGGACCTAGCCAGTGGTTTCCACGAAGTCCTTATGGACCCTCTCGATGCCCCTAAGACAGGGTTTACCGTTTCCACTAACAATAGTGCCGCTGGACACTACGAATTCTCTAGGATGCCTTTTGGGCTTAAAAATGCCCCTGCCACATTCCAAAGGCTTATGAACACCGTCCTATGTGGCCTTCAAGGTCTCCACTGTTTCATCTATCTTGACGACTGCATCGTCTACTCCCACGATCTTGACTCACACATGCAGAAGCTGGAACTCGTGTTCTCGAAGTTCCGAGAAGCGAATCTCAAGTTGCAGCCTGACAAGTGCGAGTTCCTGCGACGAGAAGTCGCTTATCTCGGCCACATTATAACGGACAAGGGTGTTTCTCCGAATCCCGACAAAATCAAAGCAGTCACAGATTTTCCAACCCCTAAGAATCCTAAGGACATTAAGTCATTCCTAGGCCTAGTGGGCTATTACCGTAGATTTATAGAAAATTTCAGCAAAATCACAAAGCCTCTGACGTCACTCCTCAAAAAGGACGCTGAATTTCACTGGGAGCAAGAACAACAGAACGCCTTCTCCATTCTAAAATCCAAACTAACTTCAGCCCCATTGCTCCAGTACCCCGACTTCGAAAAACCCTTCATACTTACTACGGATGCTTCCAATTATGCTGTCGGGGCCATTCTATCCCAAGGTGACGTTGGCAAGGACAAGCCTATCGCCTATGCATCACGAACTCTTAACAAAGCCGAAGGCAACTATTCCACCATCGAGAAAGAACTTCTGGCCATTCTATTCGGCGTTAAAACTTTCCGTCCATACCTTTATGGTCACAAATTCAAAATTGTAACTGATCATCGGCCCTTAGTGTGGCTATTCAATGTCAAAGACCCCAGTTCGAAGCTAATTCGCTGGCGTCTCAAATTAGAGGAGTACGACTACGAGATCATTTATAAACAAGGCAAACTCAATTCTAACGCCGACGCCCTATCCAGATTCCCTGTCAATGTCAATGTCACAGATCCAATTCCAAGTCCAAGCAACGTAAGCGGTAATAGTCCACCCGCTGCCAATAACAATTCGCAGTCCCCTCAGTTTCCGTCCACGCCTTCTACATCCGAAACCTACGAGCAGTATTTACAAAGTATTCGCCAATCCTCTGTATCATATGACACAGTCTTACAAGAGCATAATGACTCCTTGCTAAAAACAAAGTGTAAACTAGTTGTTTACCCGACCGCGATCGATTTAGATCCGTCAATCCCATACTGTTCGGACATAATAGAAATGTCAAACAGTGACCCCGACATTCGCTGTATCGAACGCGAGCTACTGAGTAGCTTCACAACATCAAACGCAAACCACATGTATACACACCTATTTCTACGCGTTCATCATTATGACGAGTATAGCTACAAGGACATCTTCAATGTCCTTCGTAACTATCGAGACATGATCATCGTATGGTATCAGGAAGAAAAAGAAATTGCTATCTCTGACTTTAAAGATCCTTTTAATAAAATCTCCTACACCAAGCTATATAATATGCTAGCCTTTCTATTTCATAATACCGGGATCAAAGTTAATATCTACAAAAACAGCATCATATTTCCTACACCCTCAGAGGTGAAGCGAATCTTAAAAGAAAACCATGACTCACCCTCTGCGGGTCATCCCGGTATCTCTCGTATGTACGACAGGATAAAGTCTATGTATTGGTGGAAGAATATGCGCCAAGACATCGAAGCTTATATTAAAAGCTGCAGATCATGCCAAGTTAACAAGCCGCTTCGCCAAACGAACCGAGCTCCTATGATTATTACCTCTACAGCCACTAGGCCAAATGAAAAAGTATTCCTCGACCTTGTAGGTCCTCTTCCAGAAACCTCTGAATACAAATACAAATTCATATTAACCTTACAGGACGATCTTACGAAATATTCTCAGGCCTATCCTATGGTCACCTGTTCCGCCGAAGAAACGGCTAAACGCCTCGTCCACTATATATCCCACATGGGCATCCCTAAATTAATCGTCTCCGACCAAGGCACAAATTTCTGCTCGGATGTTTTCAAGCAGCTAGAACAGCTGTTCGGTATCAAACATTTATTCGCATCCCCGTACCATCCGCAAACATGCGGCGCCCTTGAAAGGAGCCACTCCACCCTAAAGGAATACTTGAAGTCCTACGTGGATGAAAATAGAGAGTGGGACCTGTACCTTAATACAGCCATGATAGCCTATAATTCCAACGTCCATTCAACCACGGGGTTTTCGCCTCTTGAACTCCTTTTCGGGTATAAACCCTATATTCCCCAGAGTATCGACTCTATTGATAATAACACCTATGGTGACTACGTCAGGGCTCTCAACTATAGACTCTATTACAGTCGTCAAAAGGCTCGAGATAATATTGAAGCCTCTAAAGAAAAGTCTAAGAAACATTATGACTCACACTCAAGGCCCGTGACCTATAAGATAGGTGATATGGTATATTTACGATGCCACCACAAACAAAACAAAGCCTTATCACCGGTGTGGAAAGGCCCATTTAAGATTGTCAAGATAAACGGCAATCACACCGCCACGCTGCTTATTAACCGAAAGCATATTCGTCATCATTATGATCAATTAAAACTAGATACCTCACCGTCTCCAATCTAGATTATATTTCCATTTCAGGGCAGTTACAGGACTATGCCAAGGCCGCTTTGTTACGCAAATCCACGGGAGCCCTGGGTTATACTTCGATGAACTCCGTCCTCTCAAGTTCACAAACGACAACTGGAATGTACTTACTTATATCGATATTAGTCACGTAAAGCCAACGTTTAGTAAAATCGATTATTTACTCGAAAAAGTAAATACCTTCTGTAGCTCTTTTATATCATCCCAAATTAAAACAGATTGTTCTAACTCTTTATCCGCATTACGCAATTTACGTGACGTCAATATTCGAAAATTCTCTTCTATTTCCCATCTAATGGTAAACAAACAAAACCTTCGCATTAAACGTGGTCTTTTCGATATCGGAGGCTCATTGCTCAAAACGTTCTTCGGTACTTTAAACTCTGATGACGCTATAAAATTCACTGACGCTATCAATAAAGTACAGACAGATGAAAAACATCTGATGCACTTAATGAAGGATAACATTCACGTTATCAAGTCTACTATATCTACGTTTAACAACACTATGTGTAAAGTATACGAGAACGAAAAACGTCTCGTCCAAAATATGGAAGCTATACACTCAGCCATGTCAGCAATAAATAATTCTAATGATAAACTACAAGTAAAAACGCAGGTCTCGTCCTTGTTGAATTCCTTAGAGTCCATTATCACCTCTGTTTCCTTCGACATAGACGACGTAAACAATGCTATTTTGTTTGCAAAGCTAAATATCCTGCATCCGACTGTACTTAGTCCTCATCAGCTGTACAATGAACTCGAAGGGCACCGAAACGACTTACCTCAGCATTACGAACTACCGGTGTCTCTCTCACTTCAAAATATTAACGAGATTATCGATGTATCTCAGCTGGTATGCTACTATCATACTGATAAGATAGTCATTATAGTCAAAATTCCTTTAGTCCTTCCGCAAACCTATGAACTATTCAATGTTATTCCTTTACCAGTTCCCTACGACAATTCCAAACCCGAGACCTTCGCTCTTATCGCCCCTTCCAGTCCTTACGTAGCAATAACGGGCGATCATATGTTCTATTCACTAATCAAAGACTTGTCAAACTGCAAAGTGATAAGTGAAAAGTGCTATGTGTGCGTGTTAACAAACGTTTATTCAACCATCGCGAACCCTCTGTGCGAAATTAGTTTATTAACGGATATAGTTTCTAAGATTCCAGACTCTTGTACTATTAAGCTGTTACGCGGCTCTATTGACTTATTCCATAAGATAACTCATAACCGATGGATCTTCGTCCAATCAGAACCAGGCAGAAGCCACATAGCTTGCGGAGATAACCTGTACGATGAAATGTTATTTGCCACAGGCATCCTTTCGCTGCCGAAAAACTGTAAAGCATTTTTCAGGACCTTACAGTTGTCCTCCACTGATAGCTATACGATTAATATAACTCGTACTCATACTATGTCAAACTTTAGCATAGTCATCGATGACTGTTGCGATAGAATTAAGGTTAATAAAACTCTGTTTAAGATTCCTATGGTTAAGTTAGATAGTGTTAATAATTTAGATTCACTCTTACATGCCAGTGTCCATCTCGATCAATCTGAGAGTGAGATAAACGAAATCGAGAATTCCAATCATCTCCAAAAATACGGAGTTCATTATATGTCACTTAGTTATATAGTTAGTATTATATTTGTGTTTTATCTGCTGTATAAGGGTAGAAAAATAATCCTTCGAAAAAATATGTTTTCCAGTTGCACTCAAATTTTCCATAAACGCCGTAACCCGGAAGTTAAACCAGGTTTACCTTTGTCAATAATTGTACCTACTAAGGACACAGCTAGCAACGAATCTTCTATTGCTGAAGTCGAAGATATGGTCCATGTTCAGCATCCAACTCCTCAGAAGAGAAATATCGTACTTACAAGATCCTTATCTAACATAAAATAATTCTGTCATTAAGATCCTTATTCAGGTAGATAGTTAAGAACGTAGGTTAAGTCTAGATCTAAGTTTAATCCTGACAAAGTCTTAGTTTGTGAATCTGGAGCGAGTCCTGAAATTTCACATCACCCTTTCCGTGATGCTCAATCTTAAGGGGGGGGTTGTTATAATCACATTTCCCTAGAGACTGTATGCATGGGAGAGTGCTGACGTGTCAGTAGGTGCAATCGACACGTGTAGCTTTTTCCCATGGCATGACGCAAGACCAGTCACTCCTTTTCCCAATTCAATATCCGGGCTCGTGAAAGACGGTTGTCTCTATTCTTCTATTTCCATTGTCCAATTTCATTATTTCAATAAATGTGTTAAGAAAAATATCTTTTTTAAAAAGACTCTCCTGACCCGCCCCGTAACAGTTCCGTACCCGAAGGGTGCCAAACGGGACCCTATTCTCTGCCTACGCTGTCTGTCTGTCCGTGCGTCCGACCTTTACAGGGCTCTATCTTTGGAACCGTAATCGGTAGCCAGTTAAAATTTTCACAGGGTATGTGTTATTACGGCGGATTACCGAGCACATACCCCCCTTGTTTTTCGTTTTTTGTTTATGCTCTATCGTAAAAACGGTAATACATACAGGCATCAAACTTTGCGTGGTTGTGGTAGATACTTATTATATATTGTAACGATAAATAATAAAAAAACGGCCAAGCGCGAGTCGGACTCACAAAATAATTTACTAACTCCTCAATTTAAATGAATATTAGTTCTACCACCGGACGCGAGATGGTGTTACTTGGAATTAAAATAATTGAATTGCTAGATCATTTTATTACCCCTATAAAAATATATTTGTCGGACCTACTTTGAACACCATAATATTTTAGTGGTACGAAACCCTGGGTGCGCGAGTCCGACTCGGGCTTGGCCGGTTTTTTATTGATTTGTGCCCCCCGCAGGCATGTACCTGTGCTGGGCGGTGGGGCGCGGCGGCGCGCTCGCGGCGGGCTGGGCGCGCGGCGGCCGGCGCCAGCTGCTGCAGCGGCTCGCGCTGTGGGCCGGCGTGGCCTGGCGCGCCGCCGCCGCCGCTGCCGCGCTACTCGGCCTCGTGCCGCTACTCTTCGGCCTGCTGCTCGAGCTGGTGAGTGTGCGGCCCTGCAGGCCACGTGCTATTGCTGGAGCTAGGGAGTGTACGGCCCTGCAGGTCACGGGGCGCTGCTGGAGCTGGTGAGTGTGTGGCCCTGCAGGCCTCGGATCGTTGCTGAAGCTGGTGAGTGTGCGGCCCTGCAGGCCTCGGATCGTTGCTGAAGCTGGTGAGTGTACGGCCCTCCAGTCCTCGGGGCGTTGCTGGAGCTGGTGAGTGTGCGGCCCTGCAGGCCTCGGATCGTTGCTGAAGCTGGTAAGTGTACGGCCCTCCAGTCCTCGGGGCGTTGCTGGAGCTGGTGAGTGTGCGGCCCTGCAGGCCTCGGGGCGTTGCTGGAGCTGGTGAGTGTGCGGCCCTGCAGGCCTCGGATCGTTGCTGAAGCTGGTGAGTGTACGGCCCTCCAGTCCTCGGGGCGTTGCTGGAGCTGGTGAGTGTGCGGCCTTGCAGGCCTCGGGGCGGTGCTGGAGCTGATCGGTCTACAGTCCTGCTCGGCCTCGTGCTGAGCTGGTGAGTGTGCAGCCATCTGTAACTAAGCTGAGAGGCTAATGCTAAGAAAACTACTGCAACTGAAAATTTTAAGATAGCGACTGAGTAGTCATTAGATCTAATGTAGGTAGAATTTGGCCAAAGTATTTAAGCCGAAACAAGACGGAAAATAACTCAAGATAAAGGTGATAACGTGGTCGGTAGAACACTTGCCGTGGTGGGTTCGTATCCCATCATCATGTACCTTTGTTTTCCATGTAAGTTGCGTACATTTGTGATTTTTTAGTAGCAATACCACTCGCTAACTGTAAAACAAATGCTAGGTGTTCACATACCTTTGCGTTTGAAATTGCTAATACACTGATGGCACGCGTAGTTATTAAGTCCATAATCCCTGAAAAGCCTTGTGCCCCACAGTAGGACGTATATAGGCTGCATTATTGATGTACTTAAACTGTTTTGACCTTTGCCTAACTCGAGCGAATCCCGGCCGCCTCCAGTTCCTGGTGATCCCTCTGTGGGTACCAATAGAACAGTCGCCTTTTCTGTTTGTGGCAGGACTGAGCTCCTGGCCGTCTGGCCTGTGCTTAAACGTTTTTGACCTCTTCCTTTGTGCCTGACCTAACTTGAACAAACCCTTCCCGTCATCACGTCCTGGTGATCCCTCTAGGGGGTGCTCTTTTAACCTTTTTCCTTGTATCTGACCTAACTCTAACGAACCCTTCCCGCCAAAGTGTGCCTTTTCGACCGTTTTCTTGGTGCTAGAAATAATTTCTACAAGCCGTCCCCGTCATCAGGTCCTGGTGATTCCTCTGAGGGTACCCCTAGAGCAGTCGCCGGTGCTGTTCGTGTGGCAGGACTGGGCGTTGGGCGTGCTGTACACGAAGATCGTGTGCGCGCTCACTATGATGGGCCCCGACTGGCGCATGCGCCGCGCCATTGAGAAGGTCTACCGGGACGGGATACGCGATATGGATCTATGGTGAGTGCGTTTGAACAGAAATTATCAGTAGTTGCTCTGAAACAAGACAAATATAATAAAATGCGCCGCGCTATCGGAAGGTCTACCGGGACGGGATACGTGATATTCATCTATGGTGAGTGCTTCGTGATACTCATCCACTGCTGGACATAAGCCTCTCTCTTCTTTATAGCGAGTGTTTACAAACAAAACTTGTCAGGAGTTGCTCTGAAATAGGACCAACATTATTACTCACTCACTCACTCACTTACTTACCTACTCACCCACCGTTAAAACTCACTCGCTCACTCAGTCACTCGCCCATTCACTCCCTCACTCACTCACTTCTTCATCACGATTATTCCGCAACTATAGTTCCTTCTGGGCGTGCTAAACACCAAGATCACACTGTGGACACCAAGGGTCCCGGCTCATACGCAGCCTATCGGGAAAAGATGGTGAGATTTTCAAACAAAACTGGTCAAAAGTAACTCTGAAATACGAACAAAATTATTATTATATTTTATTGCACACGAAAAGCACAGTACAGGAAATATGACATAAGAAAATACACATACAGAGTCGGAGTGGAGGTGTGAAACGGGTCTATGCAAATAATTTAAAGCAGAGTATCACTCATTCACCTACTCAGTAACCCACTCACTCATTCACTTTGTCCCACCTTTATTACGAAATCTCTATATCACGTGAAAACGGTGCTTCTCTATTCGTGTGAAATGTGAAAAAGCGAAGTGACGGCGCCGGTGGGGGGCTGGCTGGGCCTATCCCTTACTACCCAGGCTGTTCACTATCAAAAATAAATTCATTTTCCCCCAAATGTGTCCATCCCCGAATTTAATTTTCCTCATTTCTTGTGAGATCTTGGTCCGCCTCAAATAGTACTAAGCGCTTCAAGTGTTTATTTTATTGATTTCTCAGAGTCCACAGCACAAAACTTTATAAAATAAGTAACAAGATCCAAAATATAGACCAAACAGGACATTGATTTACTTGACTTAATGTCCTATGTCCCCTGAGTGGGGCAGACGGCGTCCTCAATACTTCTTGGGCTGCGCTTTTCGACTCGGGCCACATTAGGCCGGCCGTCTTGATCTCCCCTTCCCCGTTCACTGAGCACCGCCAGGCTAATTTGGGACGGCCACGTTTCCTCTTTCTTTGGGGGGGTCTACTCTAGATGTTCTCTAGCTAGGTTGTAGGCCCTAGAATCTAGGGCTCCCTTCTGAGACTGAAACAGGACATTACGGAGTAATATTTTGTCGCGCAGGTTCATAATAAGCCAAGTGGCGGCGCCGGTGGTGTGCTGGCTGGGCCTGGCGCTTGCCGTGCCCTACGTATTCGCGCACAGCGTGGCGCCCCTCGTGGTGCACTCCCCGGCTCAGCGCAACCTGATGGCGCGCCGCGTCTACCCGGCCCTGCTACTCATGGTTGCGCTCACCACTCTCGCTGTGTTCCAGGTAATATTGCATTGTGACCTTTCCGGCGGCCATATTGGCGCCGCCATTTTGAATTTCGAGCAAACGACAGCGGAATTCAATTTTGCGAGCCCGAAACCCCCCGATACCGAATTACTAAGAAAATAGTCACCTACGTGACCGGTCCCTGTAACTATTTTATTCTTATGTTAGTAGAACAGTTGCCTCATAGAGATCTATGATAAGTAATTTCTCTGCTAAAACGAAAGTTCCTGATTCCTCCAGCCGTACAACTCTTGGTGTTTTCTTATGTTTACTTTTTGCCAGAAAAACTGGTCCTTTTATTTGATATTATTATTTATTATAAACATAAGACTATTTTACCAAACTACAATGAAGCGTGTCTTCAACAGATCCGGCAATTCCGCAAGCTGTACGAACACATAAAGAACGACAAGTACCTAGTCGGACAACGTCTAGTGAACTACGATCATCGACGGCACAAGGCCCAACAACAACAGAACGCGGTTGCAGCCGCCAACTGAACGGTTTAACACTTAGTCTAGTTCATTCGTTAATTTACTCACACGGCCTGGTCGAAGGCGGATTGGGAATCGCGGCTAACAATTGAACGGAGTTACAGTTAGTTGTCTTGTTCATTCATTCATTCATTCGACTTGGTGACCTAAGGATCGTTTTGGCCTGCCAATTGAACGAATTAACACGTTTGTCTAGTTCATTCATTGAAGATCTCTAGATGTGCAGCTGTGAAAGCAGTCATATAAATGAAGGAATGTCTTAGGCTTGTTAATTGATTTATTCATTCTTAATTCGGCTTCTGTAGCTGCCCAATAAAGGGAGTAAAATATAACGCACGTCAGGCCAACCTGAATGTTCAATGGCTCGATGTTTCAGTTGTGATGTAATTTCCTTCAATTTATCCCCGAAAGGGAAGGAAATTGCATGCTGCTGCAGTCAGTCACGTTAGATAGATCGGTGTGAACGTAGCAAAGTACTGTGAAACGTCAGATTTAGTTCCCGGTCCTCCTTAACTACCGTCAATAAAGCTATTATTATAGTAATTTAATAATCTACTGCAGATTAATCAATTACTATAATAGTTTTGAAGGTCCGGGAACTTTATAATATTACTAGCTGAGTCGGCAAACGTTCTTTTGCCATATTAATAAATTATAACCTATTTCATATAACAAGAGACAGTAAGGTTAAATAAAGGTCGTGAAGAGGCAGACATTCTAAACATTTAAATATTTGTACAATTTGTAGGATGCAATTTAATGGAGGAATACATACCGCCGGTTTCTGCAGTTTTGTTTACAATAGCACTACTATAGGGATAAACACCCTACGACCAGTTTTCCGTCACTTTATAAATATTCAGTATTTTATGTTTTTCAAAAGTGCTTAATGCTTGTTTTCTCCTTTTCATTTTCGGTGATTGAAACACAGGCTCGCTCATACACTTTGTTTCCTCACGACGATCGCATCTTGGGTCAGGCTTTGTTTCCTCGCCACATGAATGTACATGAATAAACGATACTTTACTTACTTTACTTTACTTTACGGTCGCAGCTTGGGCCAGGCTCGTCCATTATTATTCAAATTATCGGAAACGATAGTACAAATTCGTAAATAATCTGCTAGAAAACGGCGATACGTTTTACAAAGTAATAAAATACGAAAAATCAAATTCACAATAACATGTACTTTTACAACATGGAAGTGTGCACAGTAAAAAACCTTTTGCCATTTAGTTCACCTTTTGTCTTTTGTTATATGAAATAATAGAGTATAGTCCACGACCTATTCTCAGACCTACCTACAAAAAAATTCGTAAAAATCTGTGAAGCCGTTTCGGAGGAGTTCGATAACAAACACTGTGACACGAGATTTTTATATTAGTACATTGTTCACCGAGAGGAGAAAGTGACCGATTACCGTCGAGGGTGTCGTTTTCAAGGGTCGCACTGCCAGCCCGACACCATCCAACACACAGCTAGTGGCCAGTGTCATTTTGCGAACTTGGAGATAAAAACTCACTGTAAAAACTTTTTGGCTTTTGATATTTAGGTTACCGGCGCATAGTCTTACCCAAAATTAAAAAAGAAAAACCACGTAAGAAATGGATTTTCATACACTCTTCTCTCCCGCTCAGATGCGTTTTCTCCCCGCATATTTGTTCGATATGCAATGACGTACTTTCTACCGTAAATTTGATAAAGTATCAAGGTACTTTCCAAGCAGGTGTAGTATAAATTAGATTTTCTGTAACTTCAATACAATAAACATGTCAAAGTAAACTTTGACGCAGTGGGGAACAGGAAATATTGGTGGGCTTAAACCCAACGTAGCTGAGGAAGAAGAAACGAGCACTTTTTGTTTGTAGTTACCACGTTTCTTTGTATGGTTTTATCCCTGCCATTGCTCATGAAGGATGGAACCTATCCACATATTTTCATACGGTGTGCACTTAAACTCATATGGCATAAACGTCTTGGTGGCTCCATTGCTTAGGTCTCCGTCCTGTTTAATACAATCAAGCACTAGCGTAAGCGGCGTTAAGATTCATTATCCGCTGCAGGTGACGGAAAGCGATAAACGAGCGAATAATCAGTCTCCCCCGTTAACATTGAGTTCGCTTGTAACCCTTTTTGTTGTGAAGACATTGTGATTTTGATTCTTCTTCATAACAAAACTCATTTTTTAGGGTTCCGTACATAAATGGTAAGGGACGCTATTACTAAGACTCCCCTGTCTGTCTGTCCGTCCGTCTGTCACCAGGCTGTTTCTCATGAACCCTGATAGTTAGACAGTTGAAATTTTCACAGATGATGTATTTCTGTTGCCGCTATAACAACAAATACTAAAAAAAGAATAAAATAAATTTCTAAGGGGGGCTCCCATACAACAAACGTGATTTTTTGCCGTTTTTTGCTCGCTATTAATAACGGCAACAGGTAGACGCTTGAATTATTCAAATTTTGTATAGATAATGGTACGGAACCTTTCGAGCGCGGGTCCGACTCGCACTTGGCTGGTTTTTTTTTGTGATGAGACGTAAAGTAAGGATATTCGTTTGCTGTCCAACTTGGTAGGCCACGCTCGATTAGTCACTGACACCACGGAGCATTTCATCATCATCACGAGCCATTTACCGCCCACTGCAGGACATAGGCTTCTCTCATGGTTTTCCCTAACCATGAAGGGTTTTGTCATAATCGCCACGCTTGGCAGGCGGGTTGGCGATCGCAGTATGCGGTTGGAATGTCATGAAGACGCTGCTGCCGTCTTCTGGTAATTTATTTCCTTAGTCGCCTTCTACGACATCCACGGAATAAAATGGAGTGACGCTATTCTTAATCCGGCACCACACGGAGCATTTACTCAACTTCAATACTAGCTTTTATGTCAAGGCCTTGCCAGCTGGCCCTGGAGTCTAATACAGACATAGTTTTTCAATAAATTGATATAAGCACCGTAATAGTTGTTATTTGCCTCTATTTGATAGTCTACAAAACAATAGCAGTACAATATAAATCCTATGGTATAACCCGTGCAAATTAAATAGGCACCTCACAAGACGAATCGTGCGATGACGCGCCGAATTACGTTGCTCGGGTTGTACCACGGAACAGAATGTTCTGTGGGTTGTACCATTGGAATGCGATTGGTTAGTAAACTATCAATAGTATCAATGAACCAACCATAACCGTACTAATGTGACTCTATTGAAAAATTATGCATTTAGAGACTCGGCCCTCGCGTGGAATGCCTCGTGGTGTCTAAACACATACGTAAATAATCTGCATTTGTATCACACATTCATAACAGCGTCCGAATGGTATTTTTACCCTAAAACTGTGGATAGTGGCGTTAAATAAATGCTGGTATATACCGGTTTCTTGGGCGCTAACAATGGTATGTTAACGGCCAACATACAGCTGTTAGCAGTTGATGAAGATTGTTAGAGTAACAGTCAGTGGTTTTTTTTCGTATGCACTTTGGCCAACTCAAAGCTGTTAACAGTTGATTAACAGATTTGTTTGTTAAACTTTATTGCACAAAAAAAAAACCATTAAAATAAACAAAAACTTAAATAACATATGATAAAAATTACGTGCAAAGGCAGACTTATTTCAACAGAAATTTCTCCCAGCCAGCCTAACAATTTTGGTAGATTGTTAGTGTTCGAGAAATCACGCATGTATCAAATTTGGTTAAACTTCTAATTGTAGTATGTTCTCATTGTAATATTTGGTTATAGGAACAGATATTTTTAAAGTGAATTTTCAATATTAATGCTGATGTTTATTGGCAATGCTTATGCGGACACCATGAGCATTGCATTGCATTGTTTCTTTACAAACATAGAAATCAATGTAATGAAAATAAAAATATGTGTATATTAGTTAAGATACAGTGTTAAATGGAGTACAATGGGGGCACTGCACTATATTTAACTTGTTATGTAAAGTCTTTGACTATCTTCCTATTTTATTTACCAAGTCACGTATACCAATTATCAATTTTAACTAAATCTCTATTGGTGTAACTTACTTTTGCACCTTTGTGTTCGTCAAAAGACATAGATTTATTTTTAATGTTTTAAAGAAGCATGCTCCAAAATTAGATTGGAGTTGTAAATATTCCGAAAGTTCCGAAAGTATAAACTTAATTTTGTGCAGCTGCTAAAGACTAAGCGTTGGAAAGTTGCTTTGGGAACTTCTGGAGTGAGATATCGGTTTTTAATTAATTATCAACGTGTTTTAAACATCAATAAGTGTGGCCGAATGATGGTTTATCTTAGGGCATAGCGTTAGTCTGGAGTTAAATGTTATTCTAAGTCTGGGCGCTTGCATCTTTGTGGTTTCAAAAAACTAACTCTTGTATAGCAACTCCAAGTGATAACTTAGACGCTATAGAGGCTAGGACATTTTTTTAGGTAGGGAATATGGTGTTTTTTTTTTAGCAAGACGGCTAATGGGTTGCCTACCTTCCATAGGAGACGGCGCATAATAAGAAAGAGTGTAGCCTTAACCTACGAAGAAAAAAATCATTTTTAACTATCACTGGCCTTAGCACATTAGTTTTGAAAAAATAACTTAGGTTATTTTACTCGATAAACCATCATACGATCTAATAGTGATGAATGATAAATGTATATATATTATAACTTCCGAACAAAATTTTGATCGCGCTAGAGACGCATCGCAAATTTGTTATCAAATAATGTTTCTGCTTTATAAAAATCTTCAAGAAGAATACAAGCATAAGAATTTTTAAAGTTCTTAAAAGCATTTAGATCTCTAGTTTTTTTAAGGGGTTAAGTATTTTATACTGTTGACTTTAATATCAAGGGCAGGGGGTACAAGGTAGAATAAAAATAAAGCATTAGTTGTATGATTTTAGCTTCCTACAGTTTGTTAAGTAGGTGTGTAAAATACTTACCTAAAGTATTGGAACTTTCTGTTCAGTTTCAATTATAAATTTTAAAATCAATGATGTTCTTCTTTATTATTCCTCTATAATCCTATGTAATATATTTTCATTCTTAATGAGCGGACAGTGACTGCTCGGTCATTACCCAGTGGGCAATGTTTGCCCGAGCAGTCATTTTCGGACTTCTTCCTATGTATGTAAATTCTAATGTATGTAAAGTTTAAAACGTAGTAATTTACGACTGAATCGACCGCTCAAAGGTCAGGCGTGGCCTGCCCGCGTCAGAAAATTATTTATCTAACATTAGATGCCGGCGGCCGTTTGTAAACGAATAAATGAATTTATTGAAATAATTTTTTTGTTTCTGATTTATTCTCTCGTGTTTTTTGCTGATCTACCATCGGTCTTACAGCTACGAGCAGACAAGCAGGCCCTAGAGTCTAATACACACATCGTTTTTCAATAGAATGACAAGCGCTGTTATTTGCTTATATTTGGAAGTCTACTAAGCAATAGCAAAACAATGTTATTCCAATGGTATAACTGGCGCAAATTAAATAGGCATCTCTCGCGGAGAAGATGGAATCGCGCCAGGCTCCGAGTTAAGTTGCACGGGTTATACCATTGGAATGC
Organism: Yponomeuta cagnagella; assembly: GCA_947310995.1. Classification (NCBI taxonomy): domain Eukaryota; kingdom Metazoa; phylum Arthropoda; class Insecta; order Lepidoptera; family Yponomeutidae; genus Yponomeuta; species Yponomeuta cagnagella. The sequence continues at coordinate 13,663,183 of OX371277.1, forward strand.
GATTGTTTACTAGATTAACAACAGTGTAAATTTAACAACCATTACCGTAGGTACTATTGTAAGCAGTGCAAAAAGTGGCTTACAAATCTCTCAATTATTTACGACCAAGACCGACCACCCACGCCAAAAACCTAGGACTCTAGCACTTTATCCTTCTAGTGCTCCGCTAATGTTCGCTAGAAACGGCCGTTTTTGGCACAAATGCTATCTAGTCGCAGGTCCTCGATCCTGGGTTGACGGTCGTGGGTCTGCAAAACACATACATAACACAAGCTGCTTATATACGTCCCACTGTAGGGCACAGCGCTTCTCTCAGGGAGAGAGTATGAACTTAATCACCACGCGTGCCCACCGCGGATTGGCGATTACAAGCGCTGAGGTATGTGAATAGCTCAGACACCCAGGTTTCCTCACGATGTTTTCCTTCACCGCTAGCGAGTGGTATTGCTTCTACAACTTCTGAGTGGTATTGCTTATATAACTTCCACACAACGCAATCACTTGTCCTGGTCCCAAACTAGGATACCCTGTCCTATTAACAAAAAATATAATAACTTTGACGATACACACACACCTGTAACTAGCATACTCTGTGCTATGGTAAACATGCTAGCACATCACACACATTTAAATACACCCAGACTGGGGCCATTTTAGAGATCAAGTACGGCGGCTTCCAGTGGGAATTGAACAAGAATTGGAATCGAAATCATGAACTCTGTTTTGGTAGCGTGTTAACCGCTAGACCAACGAGGCAGTCATTGAGAGATTTCAAAATTGAAAATGGTTATTAATTTAATTCCAGACTTACTTGATTTTTTGCTCTGCAAATCAGAGCGAGACTTGTTCGGACTCTTCCCACGAAAAACCAATCGGAATCCGAAATTATGTAATAATGTGTACCTAGTGCTTACGAAACTTTTAGTTCGAAAATGGTTTGTAACTATGATTGAGTGATTCTTAAGCTACATAAATACATAAGCATAAACTCACGCCGGTATCCCAGAGGGGTAGGCATAGACCAGGGACTGCCACTTGCCACGATCCTGACCGATCACTTTCGCTACTTTTTGTAAATGCTGTTGTTGTGCATTGGTGCCGAGGCGGAACCTCATGGAGCCCTGCGAAACGTTATACGTTTATGGATTAACTATCTGGAAATGGTGCCCACCGTCTACGTTCGCGTGGTATATGGCTTAGCCTATAGCCTATGTCATCGGCGGACTTCTTATTACTTTCAGGGAGGTGCATCTGAATTTGCACATTATACTATTACCTACTTAATATAAAATATAGATCTCGCTGGACATAGAGGGGGCCTTCGACAACGCATGGTGGCCCGCCCTACAGCTCCAAATGAGGCAAAAGAAGTGCCCGAGAAACCTGTACTCGATGGTGGGCTCCCACCTGCAGGACAGAAAAGTCACGGTAAACTACGCCAGGGAAAAATTTGAAAAAGAAACCACAAAGAGTTGCGTGCAGGGTAGCATCGCCGGACGAACCTTTTGGAATCTCATCCTAGACCCGCTGCTCCAAAAAATGGCCAGTAAAAAGATCTTCTGCCAGGCCTATGCTGATGACATAGTCCTTGTGTTCTCGGACCATAATGTCGGCGCCCTCCAGCAAAGAGCCAACGAGACCCTAAACGCGGTATCGGACTGGGGAGGCGAAAACAAGCTCAATTTCGCCCCGCACAAGACCAATGCGATGGTCGTAACAAAAAAACTAAAGTACGACACCCCAGAAATTCAAATGGCCGGTACCCGGGTAAAACTCGTTACGGAGATGAAGCTGCTGGGCCTCATCATCGACCACAAGCTCACTTTCAGCTCGCGCACGTGGCCGCAACTTGCAAAAAGGCTGCGGACATATATAAACAGCTAGCGTGCGCGGCAAAAGTGAGCTGGGGACTGAATGCGGGCATCGTCAAGACAATCTATGTGTCGGTGATAGAGCCGATCGACACCTGACAGTTTGATTCAGCTAGGTAGGTACTTTGGTAGGAAAGTCATTATGATAACTTTCCCCGCACATTGCACTTAATACACATTAATGGAAGCATGTTAGCTAGTAGGTGTTACGAATATTATTAGCGATAAACCCAGCAGGTAGCATGTACCAAAAGATACATTAACAAATGGAATGGTTCACAACTGTATAAGGTAGTTATTATCTTCACGAGTAAGTGACACTGCTGGTTTGCTCTCTCATAATTAATAGGCATGATGACAAGAAAAACTATTCTGTAATGTTCCAAAACGTAAATTATTAACAATCAATTTTAGATTTTAGGTCACAGTTAGGTTTAGCAGTAAAAAAAGACATTATAGTTTTTAGATTTAAAATTTCCACCGAAACGCTCGCCAGTGTCATGGCGTCGCTAGTGACGTCATAGTTAAATAGTCAAAACAGCAAAGCTAGAATAAGAATTACAATAATACTTTATGGCACACGAAACATTTAACAACACATTGCATAAGAAATAACATGTACAAAGGCTAGTGGTTTCATATGATATATCTACGCATATCAAACCATTTAATAATTTGCGATTATGACATGAATTGGAAAGTTTACAGGTGGTGTGCAGTCCCGCCAATACAATACAAACCCCAATTACAAGTGGCTTAAACTTGCAAGGCGACATACAACAGGGATATTGCCTAGTACTCAACTTTATTTTCATAAATATCATTTCGACGTGAGTACTTATTTATTTGTATATTTTGTTTGAGATCTAAATTTAATATAGAAAGGATAATATATCAAGTTAAAGAGCGGTAGTAGCGGAGCGGTAGAACGCCGGCTTCTCATTTAGGAGGTCGAGGGTTCGGCATGTACCAATGACTTCGTTTTCTAAGTTACGTACATTTGAGAAGTTATAAGTGGAAACCTGAGTTTCTGAGGTGTTTACACACCGAGCATGTTAGGTTGGTACCGGTCTACTCGATAGTTATATATACAAGGTTCGAGCATGTTAGGTTGGTACTGGTCTACTCAATTGTTATTTATACGAGGTTCGAGCATGTTAGGTTGGTACCGGTCTACTCAATTGTTATGTATACAAGGTTCGAGCATGTTAGGTTGGTACCGGTTCACTCAATTGTTATTTATCGGACGATGGACTCTTTGGAATATGTAACGTATAAGAAAACATATTTTAACGCTGATTAAAGTTTGAAACTGAATGTTGAAAATCGAGACTATCCTCAAAAAGTTAAGGCTGCTGTTACGTCTGATATTCGTTTCGCTTGTATATTCTAGTACTGTGCATGACTGTAAAAAAGAGGATACTTTTGATAAATGTGGCCTGAGTCTTTGCGAAATAATAAAATTACATTTTATATATACTTTTGTTGTCCTGTACTTAATATTTGATAAAGAAAAGTGTCGTCCAATTTTTTTATTTTAGAAGCCATTTTTTACCAGGTTTCAGGCCCTCTCTTGGAGAGACAGTATGGGTTTAATTGTCAGGCGTGTCCACCGTAGATTGGCAATTTCAAGCGTTGAGGCATGTTAATGTGTCGATTTTCTTAATGAGAATAAAATAATTTTTACACTAATAAACTGTATTAGAATGTGCGAGCGAGATGAAATGCCAGAGGCTACAGAAGCAAAACTTAGAAATTATTAAAATAAATATCTATCAAGATAACACATAAAAAATGATAAATCTTATTTAAGCCACTTACTAATGAGATAGCTATCACCATCATCATCATCATCATCATGACGCCCACTGTAGGACATACATAGGCATCCCTCACGGTTTTCCTAACCATGAAGGTTATTTTATTTAAATGGGAACCGGCTGTCTATCCTACTGTCCTACGGCCCCAGTCGTCATGTTATAAAGATTAACATTTTTCAAAGTTGGCGACAGTTATAGAATCGTATTTTTAATTTTATTTGCTAATATCTACATTTAATTTAGCTTGGGTGCCACAGTACTTAATAAAAATGGTACAAAAATGTTAAGAAATTACAGAAATTTAATCGATAAAGAAAGAATCATCATCATCATCAGCCATTTGGCGCCCACTGCAGGACAAAGGCCTCCCTCATGGTTTTCCTAGCCATGAAGGGTTTTGCCATAATCGCCACGCTTGGCAGGCGGGTTGGCGATCGGAATTGGCATCTCAGGAAGGCGCTACTGCCCGTCTCCTGGTAATGTATTTCCTTAGTCGCCTTATATGCCCTTCAAATATTGCTAACGATTTCTAATTCACCCTGTAGAACGCTGCATAAAGACGCGCCCCAGTTCTCATTTAGCGGATAACAGCCGCCGTGTATCCCATAAAGTCTGGAAAGCCTCCATGAATACGTGATGGGCTCAGCATTCAAATATACGAGATTGCGTTCCGAAATCATGCGGTCAGTCATTATAATACAGGCCACAGGCTGCATGAAGAATTTTCCTCCACAATCAAAGAAGCCTGCTTGTAGAGTGAAAAATCAGAGGAGCGTTTGGATCATCATCATCATCATCATCAACCCATTATGTCCCCACCGAGGGGCACGGGTCTCTTCCCTGAGGAAGGTATGGATACTTCACGAATTTCTAGCAGATTTCAATACGTTCACGGGGTTAGTAAATGTATTTTAATTATTGCAGTTTGCAGGCAGTGTTTCTATAAAACTCTCACGGTCACTGAATCAGTGACCTTGTAAAATGGTATCACCCGGTAGAAAATTTGTTTGAATAATTTCATAACCAGGGTCATATTTAAACAGGTACTTAATAGTATGTACACGTATGTTATCGGAACGGTCTTATAAAAAAATAAGTTCCGGGCCAACTATTTCAATTTGCGAAAGTTTAATAAATAAATAAAAAAAAAGAATCTGAGTCTAATGTCCGTAGACAAACGAAAGTCGTCGACAAGCCCAGCGGATTAGTAAGTTGAAGTGGCAGTGGGTGGGGCACATAGCACCCAGAACTGATGGCCGAAGGGGCCGAAAAGTTCTCGAATGGAGACCCCATATCGGCAGCGCAGCGGTGGACGACCAGCCACAAGATAGACAGATGACCTCATCCAAGTGGCACGAAGATGCTTCCAACCTGTCTTTTTGGAAATCCATAGAGGAGGCCTACGTCCAGCAGTGGACTTCTTGTGGCTGAATGATGATGATGACGATGAGTCTAAAGTCCGCGCCACTGCGAAAGTCTATTGGGTTAAGACATTTTCGTTGTTATTTCAATGCAGGCAAGGGTCTTATCCGTGGGACATGAATGGTGGCGTAATTAAAATAAACAGTTCTTCTGCTTAGTAAAAAAGGAAGTTAATAAACATTTGTAAACTTAAAAACATGAAAAATAAGCTTTTAGGTACTTTATGCTCCTCAGCCTTGCGGTTTTCCTTTATACGCTTCAAAAACTTACATCCTTGTAGTTTCTCCATCAAACTGGTCCTTTTTTATTGGCATTTAACATATTCAAAACTGATCTCCTCTCCTCTCCTTAAGTATAAGTCTGTACAAAATAATAACATTTAACATGTTACTCAAACGATAGCTTTGTCATTTGTCATCATCATTATCAGTCTATATACGTCCCACTGCAGGGCACAGGCCTCTTCTTACGAGTGAGAGTGAGAGGGACTATCACTTAATATTTTCCTTACCTCAGAGATTCTCTCCCTCCATTGAAATCAATATCTTGCCGAAGAATTTGGAACAGTTACATTGCTGTTGGAATTTCCTTCCGAACTGTATAGAATTCGTTTACTTTATTCCTTATCAACTGTAAATCGAAACTATCGAAGTTGATTTTCTTCTTCCCCCCTCCTCTTTTGTCAGGCGTGGAAAACACACCATCATTCAATGTGCCCTCAGCTACGATTCGCCGTATAGTAGTACTGGAAACCCCTATAAAGAAGTCATAATTAAGTACCTAAGAAAAATATAAATTAACTAAAAGTATCAAAACAACTCAGTCCAACTTACCGGTCAACTCTAGCACGCTCTTTAAAATAAAAAAATGAGTTTGATTTACACCTTCTTCTTCCTTTATTTTACGATAAACATTGAAAATATGTTTTGTTTGTGTACCTTCGTGTTTACTTTGTGTTTCTGTGACAATTTAACTTTCAAAACAATATTTCTCGCTTGAGATCGAAGTGGCTTTTCAGACATTTTCACAAAAAAAAAAATTTCAAGAAGACAATCACAAAATCTCAGCAGAGGTTGACCGATCTCGTACTTTGAGTTGACGGGTGACACTTGATGTTGCATACGAAAATCACATTTTTTTATTTTTGTTTCATGCTACGAGATTTTGGTAGATCTGTACTAGCTGGGGCCTGTTTCTTAAAACGAATAGTCATGTATACTATGACAATTCAATATACATTGCAAACTCGATTGATACACAAATTAACAAAACGAATCTGCTACGCAATGTACGTTGAACTGTCATAATGAACTACAAATTGCAGTGTTATGAAATTCGGCCTTGAAAGCTCATAGGTCATCAAGTATGTATTTTTCTAGTGTCGGATATAAAGATATTTGTAATGATTTTCTCGCCTCTGTGGAATTAAGCGTGATACTATATAGCCCATATGTTGCACAGGAATCTAAGCTATAATAATGGTAAGTTTTATTCAATCCCCTTCAGTCGTTTTTGCGTGATGCGCACAAAGAAACAGAGTAAGACAGATAAGAGAAAAAATTGACAGATTTATTATATGAATAGATAAAACACAAAGAAAATTAAATGACTAATTAATGTTGATGAAGAGAAAGAGGTACCTACGTATATAACATAAAACATAACGAGATTAGAGGACTGTCCTGTATTTGCCGAAGGAAAAACCCAACGGCTTATAAAAAATGGAATGTAATACCTTAATCCTCAGATTGAGGAAAGTCTGTGGAACTAATCTGAGCTTTACTCCCTCAAGCTCGATAAAGAAAAAAACTGGCTAAGTGTGAGTCGGACTCGCTCTCGAAGGGCTCCGTACCATTATCTATACAACATTTGAATATTTCAAGCGTCTACATGCTGCCGTCATTAATATCGAACAAAAAACGGCAAAACAATCACATTTGTTGTATGGGGGCGCCACTTAAATATTTATTTTAGTATTTGTTGTTATATCAGCAACAGAAATACATAATCTGTGAAAATTTCAACTGTCTAGCTATCACGTTTCATGAGGTACAGCCTGATGATAGACGGACGGACAGACGGACAGTAGAGTCTTATTAATCTTAGACTCCACTGGGCCACTGACTCCACAATCTTAGACATAGGGGACCCTCCCTTACCCTTTGGGTACGGAACCCTAAAGAACTATAGATAAGTAGCTATAGACCAGAGGGAAGTATCTTAAAAGGCACTCACGTTCTATCCATTACGGGCCGCGGGAGGTTCTTTAAGGAGCCCATCGGGATAGTGTGACCACGATACGATAACTATAAAGCCGTGTTTTTATGATCTTAGTACGAAAGATTGACGAAAGAAATATCGAGCGAATTTGGGTGGAAGAGCTGGTAACAGACATCCCAGGCGTACTTACTTTGACCAAATAGGGGATGTACGTATCAGCAAAGTGCAAGATAAAAAGTACCCGAAACCTGCGTGCGTGCATGCAACGACGATTGAATATTGATGAAGCGAAATAGATCTGTCAGGACCGTGGCAAGTGGCAGACCCTAGTCTTTGTCTACCCCTCCGGATTACAGACGTGAGTTTATGTTACGTTATGTTTTAGTACGCTCGGGCCGAGTGCCCTAGTTTAGTCACTCGGAAGCTATTCGTATATCGTGTACATTGGCGATCTTAGCACGAACATTCCAGTGCCTTGTTCGATGGAACTACTGAAAATACAAAAAATATTTAAAAAAAAATATGTACGCATAAATGGAACTAGTGCGAAAATAAATTCGCAGCATCATGGAACTTGACAATGAAACTAATGCGAATAAAGGGGAAATTGGCTGATTTCATCAGACTGCAGTGACTGGCTCCGGTGTACACGGTATGAGTAGCATTGTAGCTTACTCGGTAAGAGTGCATTAAGATTTAAGCCGGGTTTAGACGGTCCGAGCGGGACCGTGTGCGTACAGTTTTAGTCGATTATGACGACGCATTCGGTCCGAGCGCACTAAGACCGTCAAAACTTGAAGCATTAAGGCCATCCACATTTGGTTTGCGTCTGAACGACACTCGTTACGCGTATTTATCGTTAAAATTGTGACGAATATTTGCTGCCCTATTGCATCACTTTGACTGCGCATGGAAGTATTTCGGGACTCATTGGCGGGAGATGCAGAATGTGTCTTTTTAGAATTCTTAGGCAGTTATAGGCAGTATATAGAACTTATTTAGAAATATAATGTACTAGCTTTTGCCCGCGACTTCGTCCGCATGGAATGAGTAATTTCCGGGATGAAAAGTATCCTTTGTCCTTCCCCGGGACTTAAACTATCTCCATACCAAATATCATCTAAATCCGTTAAGCCGTTATTGCGTGATTGAGTAATCAACATCCAAACATCTTCAAAAACTTTCACATTTTATAATATTAGTAGGATTCATATATGATACCTCTAGCATCATTTAAATGTAACCCTTATTAGCTCATGGCAATTGAACTCATAAGACAAGCTCTATGTATTAACTCGTAGCCCGGAGCCCGTAGCGCGGAACTTGTAGCGCGGAGCTCGTAGCGCGTAGCACGTAGCTCGTAGTGCGTAACTGCGTATCTGTCGGTGTATAAGACTTAATTAAGGAAAGGGACAATGAAATTATTTTCTTTCTCTTGCAATAAGACCCTTCATATTGTTTGAGAGAAGATAATAATAACAATAATAATATTAATTTATTAGTTTTCCTAACAAATAATCTCCCTTTCTCATATATTCTGATACAAATTAAGTTTATTGTGAAAGAGAAGAGTTATATAGTAGACGGCCGAACAGTTATTTGCAGCTTTCTTATTCAAAAACTGTATATCGAGTTCACCCCGTCAAGATATTTCCGTCCTTATTTCAATGAAACGGGAGGACTTTAATAGCGGCAAGGGTTCGATATAGTAACAAAACATTACTTAACGTAAAGCACTCACCACCATCGATTCGTTAAAATACGAATGGAAATATCATGAATAAGTACTAAGCAGACGAGACCAACCTAGGTACCTTGCACAGAGTTACATTTTCGAATTGGAGTCCCGCCTGCTTAGAAGTTGATGCGCAGCAGTCAGGTGGTTGGTTATTTTTTAATTCAGTTTTTTATATTTGTCTTTATAGTATTTTTTTAATTGTGCTGATTTTATATAGCCTATGGCACTCGCGCAAACACGACGAATCGATTGAGATCTTATTTATCGAAATCTGACCATTGATTATAAGGGAATATATAATCGGACGTAGCTACATATATACATACGAGTCAAAAAACACTAAACACATTCCGGAAACAGAAATTCCGGACCGAAGCGGGATCCAAACCCGTGCCTCATGCACGGGGTTGGTGAGCCAACTGAGACGCTCGGAGCCTTTCGAATAATAAAGTAGATAAGAAAAGGGTAGGCATGGTCACCCTTTTGTTCTGAGACATTGTGGCGCCAAGATTAAAATCTTATTGGCTATTTAACCAAAAACTCACAAGGTTCAGCCATCGACAAGGGTACTCGTAGTACAAATGTTTCTTCAGCGTTTGTCTACATTTAAACAAACCGATGATGAAAATTAGTAGCGTTAGTGGCCTAGTGGGTAGAACATTGTACTCGGTAGCGAGAGACCCAGGTTCGATTCCCAGTGCGGGCATGTACTTATGACTTTGTTTTCTAAGTTATGTACATTTGTGAAGTTGTAGCAGCAATACCACTCGCTAACGGTGAAGGAAAACATCGTGAGGGAACCTAAGTGTCTGAGTTATTCACATACCTCAGCGCTTGAAATCGCCAATGCGGATTGGCGATTTCAAGCTTGGTAAAATGGTTAAAAAAATATGGAAGACAATGATATTAATCTATCAAATTGTTTGCTTATTTAGGTCATTCATTCGTCGCATTAATTTGGAAATGAGCAACGAGCTGCGGAAAGGGCTATGCTCGGAAATTCTCTACCAGATCGAATCACAAATGATGAGATCCGTAGTCGATCGAAAGTTGTCGACATAGCCCAGCGGATTAGTAAGTTGAAGTGGCAGTGGGCGGGGCACATAGCACGCAGAACTGATGGCCGATGGGCCTGAAAAGTTCTCGAATGGAGACCACATATCGGCAAGCGCAGCGTAGGACGACCAGCCACAAGATAGACGGATGACCTCATCCAAGTGGCAGGAAGACGCTGGATGCAAGCCGCTTCCAACCTGTCTTTTTGAAAATCCACGGAGGAGGCCTATGTCCAGCAGTGGACTTGTTGTGGCTGAATGATGATTAATTGGGAAATATCATTCTCTATTATCAATGACTGTTGAGAAAATGAAAGAGGCTGTACCCTCATAAAAGCTGAATTAAATTAAATATGCTAACAGTGAGACATAAAAGAAAGAAACCGGACAAATGCCAGCAAGATTCGCGGCAAACTTAACTTTGCAGGGGAAAAGTATGTACTCTCATACAAACCAACCGCAAACATTTTGCAGTTTGTAATCTATTAATTACGAAATAACAACTTTCACGTTAATTAAGTAAACATTTCGTTTTTATGACGACAACAATATTAGAATTTGAATTGTGTGACCCTAAGGCAGCTGCTAACACTGCACCTTGACATTCAATAAACAAAATGTAGGTAGGTGATTTCTTTACCTTGAAATTAACTTACGATTTCTCATTTGGATGAATCGGATTTCATTCTCTGGTTGTGCTGTAAGACCTTGCTTCTTGTCAAATTTAATCACTAGGTCGACCGGAAGGTTAGAAAATTTGATTGCATAAAATATGAGACATACATGGTAATTCTGATTGCGTTGACAAAGAAACTAGAATTTCTCAGATCTTTAAGGACCGGTGGACGCAGAGTTTAAAATTTTCAATATTTTTTTTTTTTTTTTTTTTTTATCTGTTGCTCCAATAAGAGGTAGCCAAATTAATATTGAACCGAAGAAATTGTTTTTAGTTTATTCACTGTCTTCATTCATATTCTCTATGAATATGAAATTTATAAAATTTTATTAAAACTTGATTAAACGCCGCCGCGTCTACGGTTGATGATTCTAGTAACCTATCCAGCCTACACTAGTTTGACAATAAGTTACCACTCAGGTGCTGTAGTGCATAGGATATTTTTTATAAGGAGTATACTTGCCTGGAATCGCATCCGACGTGCGACCATTGCAGGTTTAATCCTTAATAGGTACATTATTGATATCTAAGGTAGAAGAACTCAAGCATCTAGCACAACGCTGAGTCAGATGCCTTTTGTGGCAGCTTTGACACACCACAGAATGCGCTCTGAAACTCTGACTTTGCCTTATCCTATGTTGTATTTGTGTGACTTGTTTTTCCGCCTTTTTTTTCTTGTGATGTGTTAATTTGTCCCAATAAATGTCTTTCTTCTTCTTATTCTTCACCTACCTAACCATTTGTTCCAGCGAAAATGTCCTCAATTGACTGAATAAAGAAAACGAAACAAAAAAGACCGAGGAACATAGTCTTGTTGGTTGTGTGCTTTCCCCGAACGGAAATTACAACGAACTCACTCTGAGAACAATTTCCGAGTACCTTGATATTAACAGTTCCAGTCAAGCGCCTAAATTGATTTATTGTTTTAGGAATGACGTTTTTCAGGATCGTGGAAATTGGCTAGGGCTGGTCTCTGCCTATACCTCCAGTATAAATGCGCGAGATTATATATACATATATGTAACTATTAGCGTATCTAGAGTTATTTGATAGAGCCTGGCCCTTGAGAGGCGATGGTATAGAATTGCCCGCGACCTGGAAGAATACGATTTTGTTAAGTCTGAGCGGGTGCGGGTTTGAACCAAGGAAAACAACTGTAAAAGACAACAAATTGATAATAGGGGCTGATATTAATGAATTACTGTCCATTCGGCGGTTTGTTAGCATGTAGAACAAATTTGAATGAAATGAAATATCCATATTGTAAGGGCGTTTAAAGGCATTTGATGTTATACAATGAAGCCCGGACTGATTCCATCGAAACGGAACTTGGCAGCCTACAAAGGCCGCTGTGGCCGCCAGCCAACTTCGCCAGATACGCGGACAGATACCGTAGGTGTGGCTCGCTCGCAGGCCGGAATAAACCGGCCCCAACGACGGTGCACCAGCTTGGACTGAAAGGTTTTGACACTTGCGTTTAATAATTGAGGAGGTACTGGTCAAAAGTTAATTATTACACATATCCAATTTTTCAGAAAATGAGGGATAGGATTTTTAAGAAAGTAGCAATTTTTTTTAGTCGAATTTTTGTAACGTTTTTACAAGCAGGTCAGCTTGCCATATTAATTAGCCTACGACCTATTCTCAGACCTACCAAAGATACACAAAAAATGTCAGTCAAATCGGTGAAGCCGTTTCGGAGGAGTTCGATAACAAACGCTGTGACACGAGAATTTCATATATTAGATAAGTATTTAAGCAATCAACAACCATATCTAAAGCCAGCCATCATAATTGTAGATCGTTTGCTTGACAAGCAATTACTAACTGTTCAACGACTAACTGTTTGACTCTGGATGCAGGGGCGATGTGGAAGATGTTTGGGAGCAAATCCACAGGCTTGGGATTTTTTAAAGTTTCATTTACGTTTAAATTACAATGATATGCAACAGATAGCGCCGTTAGACACTATCTGCTAACAGGCGTCGGTTGGCCAAAGTGCACACAAGAAAAGCTATTCAATTATATTGAAGTTTTGAGACAAAAACAACCATTTACTTTTGCTGTCGCGTACCGGGTAGGTAGTATCGCTTCAGATTTTTTATAGATGAGGCCAATTTAAGTATGTAGAATCAGGCATAAAGCTCCATGCCTTCCACAATCCTGCTTAATATTATAAATGTGAAACTTTATGGAGATGTCTGGATGTTTGTTATTAAATCGCGCAATAACGGCTGAACGGATTTAGATGAAGTTTGGTATGGAGATAGTTTGAGTCCCGGGAAAGGATATAGAATACTTTTCATCCCGGAAATTACTCATTCCATGCGGACGAAGTCGCGGGCAAAAGCTAGTAAAGTATATCGAAATCTTATTTGTCAAAATATGACGATTTTTTAAGGAATTGTATATACTTACTTAGATATCTATACATTCATACGGGCCAAACACATTAGTTCCCCTGCTACGCGTCGTAGCAGATGCTACGAGTACTGCGGCGTAGCAAAGCTCATTTCGATGCGCATCTAAAACGCAGTCTTATTTACACTTGACTCTAAAGATAAAGATAACTTTTGACCACCTCGTTGGTCTAACGGCTATCACGCATGGCTACCAAAACGTCGGTCGTGGGTTTGATTCCCTCTGGAGGCCGCCGCACTTGATTTGTACAAATGGCCTCAGTCTGAGTGTTTTTCTATGTTTGTGATGTCGTTGCCTGGTTGCTATAGCATAGGTATCCTACTTTGGGACTTGGACAAATGATTGTGTTGTTAGTTTGGAAGTTATTATCTTTCATAGAACTCAATCACGGGTCATAATAATATCAATTATTATTGTTTTGACCATCGCCACAGTTGGGTAAAATACAATACCTACATTATTAAGTGTAAATTAATTTATAGGTGTCGTCACGTTAATAGTATAAATAACTTCAATTTCTAAATAAAAAAAAGCACTCCGTAATAGAACAGACTATAAATGTTATATCTATCTAGTAACTAAGCTTTCAAAGCTTTTCAGCCGTCCACGGACCTAAATGGGAAAGCCTTGTTATAATCTGCATTTTTTCGCACTTAATTAATTCAGACACCTACTTTCACGGAAAACGGGGAGAAATGCTTAATGAAAAAGAGTTATAATAAAACTAGCTTTGGCCCGCGACTTCATCCGCACGGAATGAGCAATTTTCGGGATGAAAAGTATTCTATGTCCGTCTCCGGGACTATCTCCATACCAAATTTAATCTAAATCTGTTCTGCCGTTATTGCGCGATTGAGTAACAAACATCTTCACAAACTTTCACATTTATAATATTAGTAGGAATACTTATTGGGTTTTTTGTTATTATTGAGCCTCATTGGATAGATAGGTACTATTACTAATAATAATGATGATGTAGCTTATATACGTCTCACTGCAGGGCACAGGCCTTGTCTCAGAGAGAGTATGGGCTTAATCACCACGCGTAAACAACGCGGATTGGCAATTTTAAGCGCTGAGGTACGTGAACACCTCAGACACTCAGGTATCCTCACGATGTTTTCCTTCACGGTTAGCGAGTGGTATTGCTATTGTAACTTCAAAAATGTATGTATCTTAAGTAATTTAAGAAAACAAAGTCATTGGTACATGCCGATATTTGAACCCACGACCTCCCGAATGAGGACGGCGTTCGACTGCTCCGCTGCCACCGCTATTACTGAGTTATGTCTTAATTAAAGGTTCTTTTTGGTCAAGAGAATGCCGATTTTCGCATGTGTGTGGGGATTTACCTATTGTGTTATGGGGATGTACTACTATATTATGTAAACGACTCATACTTGTTTTGTGGACGAATAAACTTTATCTTATGTTATTTTAATATAGTTAATTCAAGCCTACTTAAATACATGCTAAATAATGTATACTGCTTACAGTGGCGACTCTTACCTCTACTAAATTGGTGAAGTTACCTCTTAGACCACAGTACATATAAAGAACTCCGACATCATAAGTAAATGATTATGCAGTTCACTATTTTACATTTATGTTCTCGACCACAAGTATAGTTTATTCATTATTTTAAAGTGATTTCGCATGTGGTATTGTTGGTACTTACAGTAAGTACCGTAATACGTGAGAATTAATTTAAAAATATATACCTAGTTGTTATTTTTTATGAATTTACGCATATATTTAGTTCCATGCATAAGTAAAAAAAAATGCATCCATAAATGTTTCGTCCAAAGTAATAAAAAAATTAAACATACATACGAAGCAAGATGTCCAGAACGGGATAAAAATATATTTACATATACACACACAAGAATACAAACGATAAATTAACTGTCAAGTAAACCGCCCCGAGACATACTCGAGCCAAAGGTTCCCATAACGCTGGCAGCATTACCCCGCTGCACAGCGAGAGAGATCCTCTGCATCAAGTATGCCCCAGAGCGGTAGTCCATGCCACGGTCCCTTAAGCGACGCCCTAACTCCTTTAAAAAGGCTCTTCCCTGGACTCTCCATACCCCAGTAGTCTCAATACCTAGTTGTCTCACATAATTTATCTTCTTTTTGTAGATAAAAAGATAAAGATCCCGTGCAGAGTTAAGCCCGCGTTCTTATTTAGGTAGATGTCCTTTTATGTATAGACCCGATTAAGCCCGTTAAAAGCGTGACTTTGTATGCGCTTGCCAGTCATTAAAAAGTTGTTTTATATGTCGTTTTGTGTGCCCAAACGGGGCTTGCAAAACACATTCCATAGCGGACGATTAGGCGCCTTCAATTGTAGCTCAACTGTATTTGTCTCTTTTTGAACTAAAAATTTCGTAAGCACTGTTCCTTAATTCCGGATTCATTTGCTTAGTTTTATCTCTACTAGTCCCGGTCCGTGATCCTAGGTTCTTGGTCATGGAACCTAAAAACACAAAGAGTAACAAAGTAACGTGATCAAGAGGATCTGACACTTTTTTGAGAAAGTGATCTTTCAAAGGATGCGATTTTTTGCTGTGAGGGCGCTGATGAACCTCCTGGGCTGACTTTCATAAACCAACAATAGTTTATTATGAAATTTCGATGTAAATTGTGTAGTAGACTCTTCGTGTTGTTTATCTGTAGGTTAATCGACTTTGCAATGTACATCGAATTGTCATAGTAAACCATGAATTGTAGTTCTATGAAACAGGCCCCTGGAGCCCCTTGAAACAGACCGCAGTCAGTTTATTTACATTCAAGGAAACGCTGTATCGCTGTATTACGCAGCGCTGAGCATACGTAATTTAAAGCAACAGAGGCGTTTACACCAGAACGTTTTCCCTAAGGGTCTATACGCGTTACAACGGCGTGCGGGCGGCACCATTTCAATCTAAGGTAATCCTTAAATACTTAGTAAGAGACTTCAATGCAAGTGAAAAAAGTCAGTTTCCGTGACGTGCCCGTAAGCCGCCCGTGGACCGGCTTTTTTGCGCTAGTCTTGAAGTCTCCAGCCTAAAAAGTACTTAGGTAAAGTGTTCCCGTGACGCGCACGTCGCCCTTTTTTGCGTTAGAATTATATTCTTTAACCGTACATGTATTTATTTTATTTTATTATTTTAGTTTGTATCGTTGCGCCGCCGGCACGTGGCTGGCTCATCGTAATATGGATCGTCCTTGAAAATCTAGTTAATGGAGAAACCCGCCGCCGCCCACTTGCCGTGAAATTATCCCCTTGATTCGCCAAATCCTGTTTAAGAAGGATCTTCACGAAGCGATTCCATACAAACGCAGTTTGGTCTTATTAGGGTTCCGTACGCAGAGGGTATCAAACGAGTCCCTATTACTCTGCTTCCACTGCCTGTCTGTCTATCCGTCCGTCCGACCTTTAAAGGGCTCTATCATTAAAACCGTTATTACGGTACCTATTTCAACTGGCTACCAATACCTACCTCTTGGTAGCCAGCTGAAAATTTCACAGAATATTTGTTATTACGGCGGATTACCTAAAAAATATAAAATTAAAAAAAATATATGAAAAAATAAGGGGCTCTCTATACTCTAAACGTGTTTTTTCGCCGTTTTTTTGTTTATGCTCCATCGTAAAAACAATAAACGCATCCATTAATATACTTTTTTTCTTTTGGCATTAAAAATAAATAAATTATAACTAAGGTTTTCTGGCATAAAATACTCAAATCATAAGTCATAACACTCCAATTGAGTACCCTCATCAGAGCTTGACTGTACAACATAAAACAACAATTGACGAATCAGGTAAAGTGACGAGTTAGGGATACTGACGAGTTAAAGATTTTTAAGAAATTGACGAATCGGGAAAGTGACGAATTACGATAGTGACGAATTAGCGAAAGTGACAAGTAATGCACTAACTCGAAACTTTATCAATACATTTAGAGGCTTGATCGTACTTAGAATTGTAAACAAACTTATCAAAAAGTAATTTTAGCCTCGTGATTAGCTTCTATAAAAAATAATATGAGGCTCTATTAAATTTTTATTCTCTTATTCTCAGTACAAAATAAAACCTTCATTGATTCATTTGATTTGAAAGTACGCTAGAGATAAGCGAAACAACAAGCGAAGACGGTCCGCTTCATAGGGTAGGTTTACTTAATGCACTGGCTATTCAAGGTCACGCGCACCAATGGGCGCACATGGACGATTTTCTTTGGGAGCCCGTTTCGTGGAATGGAGCATACTATTGCATGGGAATTGCTTCTTGAAGGACCCTCTTAAGTGGGTAAGTGCTTTAATATTGTTGCCACCCTAATCTGGGCCAGGTGGAGTCCCTCAATTAGTCAAATCTCAGGAGTTCTTGGGGAGAAAGATCCGCTTTATAGAGGAGCGAAAGAAAATTGCATGTTTGTTTCGTACTAAGTAGGTATACATAAAGGTAGGGTGTTGCAAGATCACCCGTACTGTAACTGAATAAAGTACCGCATGAAAATGTTGCTTATTTACAATTTTACCTTTTCAATCTTTGAAATTTCGATTAATCTTTGTCTCTTAATGGTCTTAAGGGTGTTTTTTATAACACTCTGTCAATGGATAACTTGTAATTCTAGGCACGCGGTAGAAAAACGAGCCGTACAAATAGGGCGCAAACTATGACATCATAGTTAAGGTCACAAGTGTTAAATCAACTCAATAACCGTTAAAATCTGTTGTTTGCTTACCATGAAAGTGGATACTCAGCCTTATATCTTAATCTTCAGCGCTCAAGATCTGAAGGAAAGATTATAAACTCGTCGCTTTCTCGAGAAGCTAAGCGGATCTAAAGTCTGGGCATTGGACATGGACAATACTTAGCTGACACAATTGTTGATGCTTTGCGTCAGAATCTGCTTACTCGAAAAACATGGGTGTTTGTTCACTGCGGGGCACGTACTCTCTCTCAGAGAGAGATACAGACAGAAATACACTGATAGATAAATTGAGAGTAGCTGTACCACTCCCTAACTGTGAAGGAAAACATCGTTAGGGAACCTCAGGGCCGGTTTCTGAATTGAGAATTTCACTAAGTAAATACTTACGTAATGTTCTGTCGCGCTCTTCTCTGTGAAATTCGAAGAGACAGTACGACAGTTAACTATTTACTTAGCGAAATTCTCAATTCAGAAACTGGCCATGAGTGTCTAAAGAGGTGTTCACATACGCTTGAAATAGCTAATCCACGGCGGGCACGCGTGGTGATTAAGCCCGTACTGTCTCTCTCTCTCTGAGAGAAGGCCTGTGCCCTGCAGTGAGACGTATATATAGGCTACATAAAAAAAAGTGAGAGACGAGTTTTGTTATTAAAACAATATATTTTTATGCAATTTTTATGAACGAAAGAATGAAAAATTGAAGGAATGAATGAATGAATGAAAGAATGAATGTTTGCATGAATTAATGAAAATTCATTTATTCAATGAATGAATAGGTAAAATAATTATTAACTTATTCATTTATTTGTTATCGTTGTGTGTCCTCTTGGTTCTGCCTTGGCGATCAAATCTTGAATGTGTCTCTCAAATCGGCAGATTTACCTACGCAATAGTGACATAAAAAATAAGTGAGCATAATGACACAAGAAATAACTGTGCAAAATTTGCTTGTAATAAAAATGAGACCTAATGAAAATGTTTAAGTCATATTAGTGTTGTCGTTTTACACTGCTCAAAGTTCAACAGTATTAGTATTTCCAATTGGATAATTTTTTTTTATCCGTGGTAATAATATTAAACACTGACATAAATAGTACTGGCACCTTGAGTATAACGAGATCTTTTTAAAACTATACACAATTATACTCCTTCCGGCGCCTTAAGGCTGGATTCTCCGAGCGCACGGATTTGTATGGATCTAATTGCGCTGTGCGGGCGAAAGTTGGGGGAAAAAGGTATGCATTTTTGAAATTACAGAAATACAAATCCTATTAATAGAATTTCGACGACCGACGTCACTAGCACATTCAGTAACAGTCATTTTTTTACTATCTAAAACTCAGCACAGATGAAATAAAACCAATATCTAGTGATAATTTAGTGATAACTCTTTTTAGGGTTCTGTACCCAAAGGGTAAGGGACCCTATTACTAAGACTCCACTGTCCGTCCGTTCGTCCGTCCGTCTGTCACCAGGCTGTATCTTATGAACCGTGATATCTAGACAGATGAAATTTTCACAGATGATATATTTCTGTTGCCGCTATAACTAAAAAGAGAATAAAATAAATATTTAAGGGGGCTTCCATACAACAAACGTAATTTTTTTGCCGTTTTTTGCTCGATATTAATAACGGCAACAGTTAGACGCTTGAAATATTCAAATGTTGTATAGATAATGGTAAGGAACCCTTCGTGCGCTAGTATGACTCGCACTTGCCCGTTTTTTTTGATGCCATACAGTTATAAAAATCATTAAAAAAATGACCAACGGCCCTAGATAGGACATTAAATTAAAAAGTATTATAATTTTTTCAGATTTTAAATTGTATATTAAAACACCTGATTTAGGGGTAATAGACTTAAAGTGCGGTAGCCTCTTAAACGGCCTGGCAAGTATCAAGATCACTACCCGTTACCTACAGAATACAGCAAGCGCAACAGCCATCTGTTGCTTGGTAGATCGCCCGACCGCAAGGGTGGCCATGGTGCGCCGAATACGCCGAATATTGAGGAAAATTTGGCTAGTGACTTTAATTTATTTTGAACGAACTGTTAAGTTCCATTAATCAAAACAAACCATACTGCGGGTGCTCGGAGACGGAACAGACGACACACCATATCCTCTGGGAGTGTCCATTGTGGCATAAGAGGCGTTATGTATAAGAGGCGTTATATTCTAACTTGAATGGCAGGGTTGGACATCGTACTATGAGGACGTTGTGGCGAAAAAAAAAAAACGATCTTATAGCTTTTAAAAAATTCTGCCACCATTACGGGCACTACTACGATAGATAGATAGATATACCGTATTTTATAATGCCTTTAGCTTTAATACTTTAAATTTTTATTTTTTTCCCATAGACTGGTGTTTTATTCATTTGTTATGTACTTTTAAGACCCTTGTGAGCCATCATGTAAAGTAGCATTTATTTTATGATTTTGATCCCATGTTAAAGCATGGAAAATAAATAATATATATCCTGCCCCAATTTATTTGATTTTATTTTATTTGGTGTACAAAACAGATCACAACCATCACACGATATAAAAGTAATAATATGACATGAGTACTAAGTTGTGGTCTAAAGTATGCACACACAACATTGCCACATGTAAATTGTAAATTGACTGCCTCGTTGGGCTAGCGGTTAACACTTTTGACTACCACAACAGAGGTCGGGGTTTCAATTCCCACTGGAGGCCGCCGTACTTGATTTGTACAAAATGGGCTCAGTCTGGGTATTTGTGATGTCCTTGCCTGGTTGCCTTAGCACAGCGTATCCTAGTTTGGGACCAAGACAAAGAGTGTTGTGTGCAAGTGGGAGTAGAAATGGATTTATAATACCTACGAATTTTTACTTCGGTAATTTGCCTGATAACAAGATTGTTATCCTCTGTTTGTTTGTAGGTCGCTCTACGCTGGGTGTTTTCGGAAGGACCGGTGCAAGTTAAGGGGGTTAATTTACTTAACAATACAAACCAATTTTATTATAAGAGCAACTAAGAAAAGTGGGTGGGGTTGTGTTGGGTTATACGGCCGTTGGTTCAAAGTGAAACGTTTATAAGTAACGTTTAATTTTAAGCTCAAACTGCATAACTAGAGGTACGAATGAAGAAAGATCTGTGTAATGGCTACTTTGCTCTACTCAACGATATTATTATTATTATTTATTTGGGAAACTTGCAGCTTACATAATAAATGGACAGAGACTTAGAATAACTACACATAAGCTAAGAATAAGTTTCCGCATATAGTAACTAAGTGGCAAACATGTGCAAGTGAATAAAAAAATTAAAGTAAGTCTACACCACACTTACACTCTACAACACCGAGGGCGCGTCGTTGAATGTTCGCAAATTAGAAAAAGAAAGTTCACCACTGCCATAAGACCAAATTAAATAACTAGGTACCTATCTCCAGAGAGAATACTTCTTGTTCACGCATCAGAAATGAATACAAATGAATTGCACACAATACGTAGGTACATAGTCACAGTCCTCACCGTGGCGACCTGTTTTCGTTGCATGAAAATTTCGAACTGAAAGACGTTTCCCGTCAAAAAGTTTAAGAAGTGTCATTGGCATTCTTTCGGTGATTATAGTATAAACAATGAAAAAAAAAACTGTTAGTAACTGTTTTTTACACGCCACTTACCATATTATAATGTACTTGTACTAAGGCTGACTTGCACGACTTACTTCAATATGGATTTAAGTGACGTTTAACTAAAGTACAAAATTCAGTTTGAATTGCGACTAAGGCACGCTTGCGCCAACTCTATCCGACAGCACTATCTACCTGTTTATCTAACCTGTAACCTGCAACCGGTAACCTGTAACCAGCGAATAAGTACACAAACGTTACTTTGCAGAGATATCTTTGGACAAATTCAATGTCTGACAGACCCGTCAAATTGCTGTTTGTTATTGTATCCCTGGATACGTATTTATGTATTTACTTATGCAGTGACTTAGTGCAAGCCGCCCTTACTAACATAGTAACATTGAAGAAGTGGCGAAAGAGGACCTAAGACTTGTCCCGTCACCGATGTCTATGTTATCACCACGCTACCATCGGCTAGCCAGGGCAGTCAGAATATAGGTCACAGCAGTCGATAACTCCTGTTGCACGGTGTTACCAAATACGTACTGGGTGGTTTAGAAAGGTCCGGTGAAAGTGAATGGGGTTATTCTACTTATGAATACAAACAAATTTAATGAGAAGACCAACTCCGAAAATAGTATCGAAGAAAATATTATTAAAATTATTTATTACACTTGTGAAAATAAAAGTATATTAATGGCGAACTTACGCAACAATACGTTATGCTTAATGTTAAATATCAGCTGATATAGCAAGGCCGCTGTAAACGTGTTCATTTATTACCTTTAATGATAAGTCATTATTATCTCGATAGCTTAATACTCGAGTCGAGACTTCGTATTTCTTTGCACAAAAGCCATAAAAAAGTAATGAAGATTCCTTCAATGATAGGGCCTCTTTCATTTCGGTCAGGTATGTCTTTCACTGTAGGACCACCTCTATCATCAAAGCAAAACAGGCAAAAGAATTTGGGTCAACCATGATACCTGTTAAGTACTGTACTTCACATAATAAAGATACGTTGTGGACTGAAAGAGGATGTAGTGACAAGAATTGAGAAAGGAATGTTGCGTTGGTTTGGACATGTGAAGAGGATGAAGGAAGAAAGATTGACAAAACAAATATATCGAGCGAATGTGGATGGAAGGGCCGGTAAGGGACGACCCAGACGGACATACTTCGACCAAATAGAGGATGTATTAACAAAGGGCAAGATAAAAAGTACCCGAAACCGGCGTGCGTGCATGCAACGACTAATGAATATTGAGGAAGCGAAAGTGATCTGTCAGGATCGTAGCAAGTGGCACTCCCTGGTCTCTGCGTACCCCTCTGGGATACAGGCGTGAGTTTATGTTATGTTATGTTACTTTTTACTATACCTATGAGACCTCTCTCATACTGTATTTAAATTTGATACACAATATAATAACATTAAAATGAAATAGAAATTCTACGAAATTCTCTCCACAAATTTCAATCCAGAATTTAGAAGGGTTCGAGTTTATTGCGTTGCACATTAACGCTTACACGAATTAACGACACTAGAAATTAATTCAGGCTCCTAATGAAACGAGTCAAAAAGCTCTTATAAATCATTCAATGGCTGACACCCTCTGTGAATGCGGGCATCCCGTTTAGTCGTTCGCACGAGTCCCGTAGCAAAGGACGTTGTCAGCGCTACGCTCGCGCCGTCTGCTACGTACCTACGAACACCGCGAACGTGAAAAAAATTAAGCTTTTTCCACCGTGGTTTTGTTCGTTAAATCGCGCTGGCAGTTTGTAAATAAACACTTGAGACTTAAAAAATAAATTCTCTGTGGTTTTCAGTCGTTCCATTTTTAAAGTTGTGTGTGCCAGTGAGAGCACTTGCATGTGTGCGGAACTCTAAAGTTGTTCTACTTTTGTGAGCGTTTAAGTAAAGAGGTTTTATTGTTCGGCTGACAAGCTACTGTCAGTGGCATTTTCTTTTTATCTCGGCCAGTATCTAGAGCACGGAGGCTTCACGGAGGATGTAAAAAGTATAAATGAAAGCGGAAAGCAATTTAACATTATGTTTCGTATACACTTTTAAATGAGAGCTCGAACAAAGCGATCATTATATTTTTAAGCGCCATAAAAATATCATTATCGTTTACGATCTTTTATTTATGGCTATAGGTACGCAATGGCTACAAGTGTCTCGATAGTCAAGTGATTATGACTGGTTTCTTAGTGCGGTATAGATTTTAGTCGATAAAAATTGCACGTTTTATTGGATAATGTAAGATTTCCCATTTTGTTACTAAGTGATTGCTGAAAGTGATTGTGTGAAAACTTATTTTATTATGTCTATCACATTCTAGTTAAGACCGAACCCGAATTAGGTAACTTTCTTCCATCAGAAAGTCAATAATCTTCTCCATGAGTTATCTACAAAATATTGATGTGCTAAACGCTCCGTCTAATGAAATTCCCCTTAAGCTAAACGGAAGCAAAGTTTGATCCGCACCTTTCCCGATATAAAGATATAATAAATTCTGCCGACAAAAGCACCGATATCGGTTGGGCGTGATCACTGTTTAATATTGGATGTTCCCGGGATTTATTTCGCCGGATATTTTAATTGCTTTCCGTGACCTTGCAATTAATACAGAACATTTTATCGCTGATATGTGCCTTTATTGTAGTGAGTGACCTATGTCTGTAGTTAAATAACATAACATAAATGCTCGCCTGTATTCCGGAGAGGTAGGCAGAGACCAGGGTCTGCCATTTGCCACGATCCTGACAGATCTCTTTCGCAGTTTCGCTTGATCAACATTCATTAGTCGTTCGTTGCATGCACGCACGCAGTTTTCGGGTACTTTCTGTCTAAAATAAGAGAGTAAATAATGCATTATCGTACGTGTCAAGGCCTACAGAAGACAATTTCTCGGCCGGCCCGCACTTTAGCTACGTTTATACAAACAGGTTGGAACCTTTCTCGACTCCCTCTATCTTCGCAGCCAGCTATATTAATTATCAATACTCAGTTATGACAAGAAACATTTCTCTAAAATTCATGCATCCAGCTGGAATATTTAGTTTTCATAATATTCATGATGTGGGGGATCAAAAGTTGTAATTTTTGGCACTCGTTAGTAATCGGTCATCTAAAGGCTAGGGAACTTTTAATGGCATTTTATTTATACTTAACGCTCATGTGACATATAATTTTTATGTAAAGAAAAACATGTCATATGTAAACTGTAAACTTATTTTTTTATAGGTCATTTGACATTTTATTCTCATAATTTAAACTGTGATTAAAACTCATGATCGAGAAACAGTGCTTTATAAATGTAGTTATCGTTTAAACTTTAGCTAAAGCTCAAAGAGGAAACTTATTTCTCTGAATAAGTTGTCCTGAATAGTACTTTTTATCCGAATCCAAAGTCTATTGACGAAGTTGCGAGCACGCCTAGTAGAAAATAAATAGAACAAAATGCGTATATACAATTAGTAGGCTGTCGGTACCAACAAAGCAATGGCGTACGAATCAATTAAAACTTCAGAGCCATTATATCATGTAGAATCCCCAATTTTCCCTCAAAAATTGTGTGTTAATTAGTAAAAAGTGACTACGAAATACAAACAAACAACGGTAGAGTCAACGCTGTATTTGAAATCTGTCATGCCCATATTTTGTGAGTGGTAAATTTGAGGATTTGAGGTTCACTGATGTGATGTTTTAAAGTTTTAGCACCGGCATTTTCCAATTACTTTACAAAAAAAGAAAACTATTTTTTTGGTACTTTTAGGATTTTTTTTGTTTTCTTTTTAAGAAATCTTACGATTTATAAAAAGTAATAAAAACGCAATATAAAAACAAGGATGCTTATGTCTCGTATGTAATTAAATAATTAAATCATAATTTTGGTGCATAAATAGGTCAATGACATCGTCCAACCGCCCGCTCAACAAACCGATTATTTTTGGGCACAGGCTTCCAAAATATAAGCTGGAATGAATTATTTATCTTTAACGCTCGTCTTGAATGTCGAATGTAAATTTTCTCGTGGCTACTGGTCGCGCTGTACAAATTACACTACAAAAAGTAATCGATAAGTTTTTGAAATAACCGGTTATTATCGATTTGGTAATAAACCTGTTTTCTTAGAACCGGTTCACATCACTAGTCCGCTGTTGAAATAACGTCCTGTTAACTGTTTTGTAACATGCTGGATTTTTCGATCTGAAACACCCGTTTCGGTATAGACTTTTTTTAGGAAGCTCACTAAAAAAAAGTCAGTCATCCCACTGCAGGGCACAGGCCTTCTTTCAGAAATATGGGTATGGGCTTAATTACCACGTGTGCCCACCGCGGATTGCCAATTTCAAGTGTCGAGGTGAACACCTCAGACACTCAGGTTTTCTCACGAAGTTTTCCTTCACGGATTCGAACCCACTACCTCCCGATTCCGAGGCCGACGTTCTACCGCTGCGCTACCGTCGCTCTTAGAATCATGTGTAATTAATGAGTTATATAAAATAGACTTCATTCATCATGCGAAAACTTGAGCAAAAGTTGTTGTGCAAGTACTGAGGAACACTTCAAATATATTTGCGATGGAAAGGACAAAGACTCGTATAGATAAAGCATAGACAGACTACTCCGCTATTGGATACTAAATTGTAGGTATCTGAGCACAGCACCTACATTTTGTATCAATCAGTTTTGCTCTTCATGTATTTATTTATTTATTTATTTCTACAAGTTTTCATCTATCATTACAGGCTTAAACCTAATGCGATAGAAAAAAACAACAATTTAAAAGTATTTTCATAAATGTAGCGTAAAAAACAACATGGCAGAGGTAGACCACAGTCCCTTGCCTTTCTAAGCGAGATGGTATGCTAAATTTCGGTAGGGTAGAAAGATAAACCAGGCCATAAAGTCAGACAAGAGCCGAGTCCAACCCCGTGATGCTTGTCTGTCTGGCGTACCTACAGTCGACAGCACAACAGCTCTCACATACGTGCGTTTTGTTCAGTTGCGTGACCTAACGTGACCTTGTAACAGAAATGTAAAGGCTGATCCGCCGTCGAACGCACCTACAATAAAAATTAATAAAAATAAACTTAACTTTCTAATCTTTGTACGATAGCACTTGTAATGCTATTCTTGTGAATTCACTCAGAGCACCGCGGAAAATATCCATTCGCTCCGCGATAATGTTTAGGGTCAGGATAGCGACAATCTATTGTAAACAATCTATTGACAGAAGTACGGGACGCCACGATATCTATCAAGTTATTTGCTCGTCCTTGGTCATTAATTCACTTTATGACATCTTCTTCATGTTCCACAGTCAGTGACAGCGGAACATACAGGGTATCACAAAATCCCCATATACATTCGAAAACATGGGGTTCTACTTGTACGGACGGTTAGGATCCTGGGTTTTCGGAGGTAAAGTGAAATATGTTCCCAATCCCGGCTACATAGTGAAACATAATTAGAAGGGTCCCTTTTCGGAATCTTAAAGGCATTCTGATATACACTGTAGTTTGGTTCTCGTATCAAGTTATGGAGATTGTATCATCATCATCAAAATCAGCCATTTGACGCCCACTGCAGGACATAGAGGCCTCCCTCATGGTTTTCCAAGCTACCCGGTGTTGTGCCGCCCGCATCCAGATTGTATCATCATCATCAACCCATTATGTCCCCACCGAGGGGCACGGGTCTCTTCCCTGAGGAAGGTATAGGCCATACTCCACCACGGGGGCCAAGTCCGGATTGGTGGAGGCTTGTAGACTAGTGGCTCGTCTACTGTCAGAAGTTGTCAAGCCGCCCTAAGGCCTCTGACTTGGCTTAACGACTGCCATCTATCGACGGCAGCCGGCACCAACAGCTTAACGTGCCTTGCGAAGCACGGAACCGCTCGGAAAAATGCCACTAGCGTTAGGCATAGACGGCGATTGTATAATAGGTAGAAATACAAGGTTAGACGGTCCAGTTGTATACCCTCCAATGTTAGAACCGCACATATCATCACTCAATATTATTACCGGTAGCGCCGCGGTTGAACATCGGCCTCACATTCGGGAGGTGGTGGGTTTGAATCGGGGCATGTACCAAGGACTTTAATTTATAAGTTACGTATATTTGTGACGTTGTAGTAGCAATACCACTCGCTAACTGTGATGGAAAACATCGTGAGGTAATCTAAGTGTCTGCGGTGTTTACATACCTCAGCGCTTGACATTGCCAATCCGTGGTAGGAGGGTATGCGTGGTAATTACGCCCATACTCTGAGAGAGACGTATTTAGGCTAAATATTAAAAAAAAATATTCTAATATATAACGTCTCACAGTGTTTGTTGTCAAACTCCTCCGAAACGGCTTCACCGATTTTTATGATTTTTTTTGTATTTATTTGGTAGGTTTGACAATAGATCGTAGGCTAATTAATATGACAAAACAAAGTTTGCCGAGTCAGCTAGTATTATAATAAAATATTATAGTAGCCAAGTTTTGTTATCCGTTTTTAGTTTGTTTAAAAGTAATAAAAATTTATTCATATTGACGAGATTTCGAATGCTGACCCTTTCGACACTTTCTTTCGCCAGCTTTCTCCGAAGTGTTACGTAAGATTTTCGACCGTAATCGTCAAGTTGCCAATTCAATCTATTGATCAACCCTGATCAGGGTTGCCAGATGTCGGTTTTTTTTCTTGTACCAGGGTGGCCAAATATCTCGTACTTTCGGTACATAGTGTCGTACGAGTGTAAATATGAAAAAAACCCATAACTGCTCATCCCGAAAGATTTGCGTACGATGTTTAAGAACTGTGTCATCTGCTTTCATTGTGGTTCAGCCTAATTTTTATTTTTTCCCATATCCAAGCGATGTCATGCGGGCGGGCCGCATCTAATGCAGTGTCCAATAAGAGGCGCAAATATGCAGCCCTGGATCAGGGCTACATATTTTTGCCTTTCGCGGTAGAGACTCTGGAGCCATGGGGTCCGGAGGTGCGACTTCTCTTTTAGGAGATCTCGTCGATTCTGGTTGACGCCTCTGGAGAGCCGAGGGCTGATGCCTACTTTGGACAAAGGCTTAGCTTCGCTATACAGCGAGGCAATGCCGCCAGCCTTCTCCGTACTCTACCGGCCGTCAGCGATCGGGCTAACATATTTTATTTAAATTAGAAAATAGGTTTAGGTTTAGTTTGATTATTAGTTTTCCGTACCCAAAGGGGTAAGGGACCCTATTACTAAGACTCCACTGTACGTCTGTCTGCTTGTCTGTCTGGCTGTCTGTCACTAGGCTGTGAGTTCAAATTTTCACAGATGATTTATTTCTGTTGCCACTATAACAAAAAATACTTAAAAACAGAATAAAATAAATATTTTATTCCCATACAACCAACGTTGTTTAAAGACAGCGCTAGCCATCTAGCAGCCATCTATGTAACCTTCACAGCGCCGATGTCATGTCGTTAAATGTCAATGTTAAACGCTTCTTGTTGATTTCTATAGATGGCGCTGCTCTTAATGTACTTAATCTATCTCGTCTCGATCTTTGTCTAATGTTGTATAGATAATGGTACGGAACTTCGACTCGCACTTGGCCGGTTTTGATAATTTTTGGTTTTGTAAATATTGTAGTACAAAAACATTAATGTAACATACGAAAGCAACTAAATAAAAATAAACCTCAAGAAAGCAAGTTTTCACGTTATTTTTGTAGGTTAAGTTGTCGAAGATTTACGCTCACTACACGTTATGTTACAATGGAAACTCTATTGTAAATTAATTTCTTGTTGCGATAAAGTATTCTCCATCTCAATAGATAGTCAACATTGTTAAAATATCACACAAAGTGCACGAAATTTAAATTTATCTCGTATTTCGTACAGAGACTGCTAAATCTCGTGGCATTGTTAAAATCTCGTACGAGAGTGTATGATACTTTAATTTCTCTCGTATCTCGTACAGAGACTGTTAAATCTCGTAAAATCAATAAAATCTCATACAAAAGTGTAAGAGACTATAATTTCTTTCGTATTTCGTACAGAAATAGCAAAACCTCGTAACATTGTTAAAATCTCTAAAACCATTGTACAATACTTTAGTTTCTCTCGTCTCAAAACATTATTAAAATCTCATAAAGAACTGTTCAAGCTTTAATTTCTCTCATATCCGTCAGAGACTACTAAATCTCGTAACATTGTTAAAATCTTATAAAATAGTGTACAAGACTTTAACATCTCTCGTATCTCGTACACACTGCTAAATCTCGTAACATTGTTATGATATTAGGATCTGTGGATTCAAGTCCCGGCATGGGTGGAATTTTTAGCCTCTAAATAGATTTTAAAAAGATTGTCCTCAGCACGGGTTAGTGCAACAAAAAAAGAATATAATTCTGTTTTTGCTCCTTAAATACTTAATTTTCACTCGTATGTCGTGCAGACCCTGCTAAATATCGCATCTGGCAACGCTGACCCTGAATCCCAGGACCGACTTGACTGGCAGGCGTGTTTTATTGGATATCGGTCCCTCCCAGGTAATCGATTTTGAAAGTGGCTGATATCAAAGAACGCACACATCAACGTACTTTTTACACGACTCGGGATTGGCTGTTAATCATACAAAATGAGAGACTGGCTGAAGTAGGTAAACGTAAGTAAGTAAACGGAAAATATTCATTTCTACCATGTAGGTTTGTACGATGTTAATAGAAAAAGAATACTCCGCTTTTCTCATAATTGCATAATTCAATGATAATTGGTATCGACAAAGTAGTAGATCCCAACATTCTTGTAAATACTACCTGTACATAAAGGGAAATGTTTAGCTAATAGATACCTTGCGTCCTTTACGTGTGGCAAGATAAGGGTGTTTCACATTTAGCTATGAAGTCACGGCGAAAACTCTGTTAGCTATACTCTAAAATAACTGATCATAGTCGGGCTATCCGAAGGTCGTGGGTTCAAATCCCGGTATGTACCAATGACTTTGGTTCCTAAGTTACGCATATTTGTAAAGTTTTAGTAGCAATACCAATCGCTAACCGTGAAGGAAATCATCGTGAGGAAACCTCAGTCTCTGAGGCGTTCATATACCTCGGCGCTTGAAATTACCGATCCGCGGTGGGCACACGTGGTAATTAACCCTATACTCTCTCTCTGAGAAAGGCATGTGCCCTGCAGTGGGACGTATATAGGCTAAAGAAAGAAAAAGTCGGGCGGCGCTAGGAGTGTTTTTGATGGATCACATCAGAAATAAGACAATAAAATTCACCAAAGTACTCAGGTCATTGACGCGGAAATCGCCTGATCTGTTAAAGAACAGATGGTTTGCTGTACCACACGTTCGCTGGACCGCCGATCTGAGGCAGGCTGCTGGCAGCGGTTGGATGAGCTTGATGGCCGAGGACAGAAAGAAGGGGAGGCCTACGTCCAGCTGTGGACGAGTACGCGCTGACCGATCAATTAATCTATAGTGACGTTACCCCCCGAATGTATATGCGTTCGCGCTGTGATCCGACTGGAAAAGAAAAAACATGCGCAAACAGTCCGTGCTTCGTCGGTGTAGGGGTTAACACGCTTGATTACCAAAACAGAGGTCATCATCAGCCGTTTGACGCTCACTGCAGGACATAGGCCTCCTTCCTGGTTTTCATAACCATGAGGGGTTTTGCCATAATCGCCACGCTTGGCAGGCGGGTTTGTACTTTTGCTAGGACACGACACGAGAGCTTCCGACTTCTTATGTCATGAAACTTTTTTTAAAATTTATTGACCAAAAATTTTTAGCCATTTTATTGCTCTTCCACCAAAATTAAATGGAAGTTTGTTTTGGTGTCCAGAATGCATAACTTTTGGGTGGGAAATCAGTAATTTAACATTGAACATCACTTGGGACGTTTTGAGTGTGCAGCCGGCTTTATATGAAAGGCTGGATCCGAAGGTCGGTCGTGAATATAAAAATAATCGTTTCCCGAAGTGTGATCGCCCAGCCGGTCTGCTACGTATTCAAACGCCTTCAGAGCACGTGAATCGTGCCAAATGACCTACTATGAAATCACAAAAAACTGTTCTATATTCCAAACCTATACGACACACCATGAATAGCATGACATAGCTGACATTTTTTAGGGTTCCGTAGTTCGACAAGCAACCCTTATAGTTTCGCCATATCCGTCTGTCTGTCTGTCTGTCTGTCCGTCCGCGACCTAGCGCAAAGACCGGTGGTACTAGAAAGCTGTAATTTGGTATGTGCTATATATTTATCACGCCGACAAAGTTAAAGAATAAAATGTTGGAAATTTTTTTTTTTTACTTTACCTAACATGAAAAGTGGGGATGTTTTTTTTTCTCGTCTACGCCATCATGTGGGGCATCGTTGGATTGGTCGTTAAGAAATATTGTGAGTGTAGGAAGACTATTTTAAGATTTAGGGTTCCGTTCGCGAAATTTTAAGCTTATAAGCTCAAATTTTTGTCGAGTAGGGCGTCCCCCCCTTCTCCTGGTCAAACGGTTGATTGTAGAAACGTGAAAAAATTTACAGTAGTAGCACCTGTAATGAACTTAAAAGGAAAAGTATCACGGCTAAGTAGGCTTTACTAGTTAACGAGTAACAGGCAAGCAACTTATAAAAGTAAAATTTCGTACAAAATTTGCGTTTTAAAGCTTAATATCTCGGAAAAAAACCCTAAATCAAAAAATTATCTTCTTACATCCACAGTATTTATTAACGACCAATCTAACGATATGGAGTAATTGCAGGCAACTTTGGTGGAGGCGAGAAAAAAAATGCATAAGCTAAAAAAAATTTGTACATTTCATTCTACCGTTTTGTTAGCGTGATTAATATTAGGGGTTAAAGTATGAAATTGCCGTTTTATTGCAATATGTTCTTTGAATTGACATAGAATCTTCATGGTTTGAGGTTTTCGAATGAAACTTTTTTCAAATGGTTTCTATGATGTTCTTTTTTTAAAAAATGTGAAACATTTGAATATCGACTTTCAATTGTTTTTGTTATTCAATTTAGACAAGAAAGATGGATACTGCGAAAATTCGAGTGATTATGAGGCACCCATTTTTCGTATTTTTTTATTTTATTGATTTGACGCAGTGAGTCAATATTGTGGGTAAGGTAACGTTAAACCATGCCGCTAATTCCTGGGTAGTTTGACTAGGGTCGGCTTCCACTATCTCTCTTAATTCATCGTTATTCACCTGTGTGGGCGGTCTTCCTCGTGGCTCGTTCTTTAAGTCGAAATTTCCATCACGAAAGCGTTTAAACCAAAATCGCACGGTGCGTTCATTAGTAGACCCCTCTCCAAACGCAGCATTGATATTGCGGGCTGTTTCTGCGGCGTTAGTTCCGCGTCGGAACTCGTATTCAAAAATCACTCGAATTTTCGCAGTATCCATCTTTCTTGTCTAAATTGAATAACAAAAACAATTGAAAGTCAATATTCAAATGTTTCACATTTTTTAAAAAAAGAACATCATAGAAACCATTTGAAAAAAGTTTCATTCGAAAACCTCAAACCATGAAGATTCTACGTCAATTCAAAGAACCTATTGCAATAAAACGGCAATTTCATACTTTAACCCCTATTATTTATATCTATGTTTCTCGTACTAATTGTCTCTGAGCTAGGCCACGGACAGACAGACAGACCGATGGACGGACATGGCAAAACTATAAAGACGGAATTAGATAAAGAGTCGAGAAAAGTCGCGTCAGGTCACGTCGGGTCGCGTATTATAATATTATATTCGTGTGTCGAAACCCTAAGGGTTCCTTGTTGACTATGGACATTTTTAAAACATTTTTAAATAACTTGAAAAAAGGAAGAGGTTTTTAGCTCGTCTATAATTTTTTTAAATGTATGTTCAGCGATAATAGGCATGTGGACAGTAAATGAAAATTACTAAAATTATGTATTTATTTAACGAGAATTGAATTGTGGAATACAAAACACGCATTTATTTTTTATTAAGAGCGGGATTGATAATTATTACGATAATTAAAATTTACAAAAATCCTGTCCGCCATATAAGTTGAATAGCGAATGACGTCACTTTGAGGAACACTCGAGTGACGCGAGTAAACATAGAATAGAACCGAACATTTAACAACGCAGTTACTTATACGAAATTGCTGTGTTGACATTTCACACCACAGAATAATTTTGCACTGTGACGTCACTAGCGACGGCATGACATTGGCGAAACGGTGGGAATTTTAAATCTAAAAACTAAAATGTTTTTTTATCATTAAATCTTAACTGTGACCAAATATGCAATAGATTGTAAATAATGTACGTTTTGGGACATTACCTATAGGACCAAAATTCCTTTTCAAAATTAGTCATCATGCCTATTCTTTACCACGTTGTCCAATATCATTAATTTCTTTTTTTTTTGTTAAAAAAAGGGAAAAGATGGTTCCTACCTCAATTTTAGTTTCGCAAAGCATTAGATATTTTTATTTTACTTTCACTAGCAACGAAAACGTTTTGCGCATGGAAAATGAATTGTATTGTATAATATTCAGTTCAGAGGTTAACAGGATCATTTCGGGATCAATTATTAGCTACCGCGAAGTTAAGTTCAGTGAATAGAAATATGTTATACTTATCATATAGTCCATAACTGAGCCAATTCTCTTAGAATAGTTTGATAACTTATCGATGATTGAAGATAAAAAGTTTTTTTTTTTTCTACTAGCATTATCGTTTTTACGTTAGCTAGAATACATTTTATTCAGCGTTACCAAGAATACGTTTGCCAGTTATTGTATTATAGTTATTATGAAAATAATGTGTCATTAAGAGAGTGGCATCTACGATATAACCTCCGAAAGGATTCGTTAACAAGTAATTTAAAAAAAATTACGTTCTTTTTACCCTTTTTAAAATTCTTACTTGACTTTTTACTATTCCTTTAGAAACTCACATGGTAAATGCCAGTTTAACCATATTTAACTCGCGCCGGCTGCAAGGCTGAAAAATGCTGCACAAAGTATGCTCAGTTAAATTAAAAGTGACGAAATGGACCTCTAGGTACCTAATTTAAATTAAATGATAGTCTAATAGACTGAAAGGATACCCTGGGTATTGTAACCGAGCAAGGACATATAATAGAGATACACGCAGATGGAGGCTAATTGAACAAATCAAGTACGACAACCTCCAGTGGAAATCGAGCCCACCATCTCTGTTTTGGTAGTCGAGCGCGTTAGCCGCTAAGCCAACGATGCAGTCAAAATTTATCTTTGCAACTAAATGAAAATAAGACTACGTTTTAGATGCGCGTTATTATTACACTTCCCACGCCGTAGTACTTGCACAATCTGCTACGACGCGTAGCAAGCTACGATGTTTGGTGATGCCCGGGCACGATATCGCAGAAAGATCGTGTTAGGTAGTCTCTAACAGTCAAGTGAAACCGTGGTAAAAATAAAAAAAAAAAAACAGTTTTAAAAAGTGACATTGAAGAAGAAAAGAAAGAGAAAATCAGTGTCTATGGTCGATTCGATTTTATCTGTTCTCATCATCTACCCATTATGTCCCCACCGAGGGGCACGGGTCTCTTCCCTGAGGAAGGTATAGGCCATACTCCACCACGGGGGCCAAGTCCGGATTGGTGGAGGCTTGTAGACTAGTGGCTCGTCTACTGTCAGAAGTTGTCAAGCCGCCCTAAGGCCTCTGACTTGGCTTAACGACTGCCATCTATCGACGGCATATCTATCTGTTCATTCATCTGTAAATAAGTTTTGTGTAGCCATACCACAGAGGAAATTGGAGATCACTGTGTGTAGCTCATTGAAATCGGAAGTTGAATATTATTATAATTTCGTCGTCAATTATTTTTACCTCTACTACGGCGTTACATCATCAGGATGTATATAATTCACTAACTACACTTTATAATGTACCAGGCATCGTACCACAAAACACACAAAATGTATCGCATTCCAACTAAAGTTTTTAACGACTCCAAATCAATTCCAGACCGCGGACGTTTGCGCCAGTACAACTACGACTGTAATTACTTCGAAATACGACGTGACCCCGCGCCGTCCAATTAGACGTGCAAGACAATTCGCTGTCATATGTAAGTACTTATACAACAACCATCAGAAGTTAACCTTTGGGTCGTTTGTGGTTTGTGAAAAGAGGGCAGGTATTCTCTTTAAAACGGCATTTCAATTGACACTAGGATCATTAACAGGCACACAGCCCATAACGCTCCAAAGAACACAATCACTTCTTCTGAATACGCTAAGATAAGACAACCAGATAAGGGCCTCACAGACATAAAAAGCACCTAGATTTGTGACAACTGTACAGTCTAATAGTGCATTGCTCTATTAAAAAAAAACTGTTTTTAATTTTTTTTTTCAAGAAAGTAGGTAATTTTGGTATCGCGAGATTAATATTTCGATTGAGGCTGCTTAAATTAATTTTTAAAGAGAAAAATTTTCATACTATCGGTCATGGATAAACTACTGGCTGTTTTTTATTTATTTTAATTCCTTATTGCACTAATTACATTGTAAGTGTACAAGGGCGTGCTTAATGCAAGAAGCATTCTCTTCCAGCAAACCTTTGGTTTTGAAGAGACTGGCGACGGGTAGTGCAAGAAGAATTTGTCAATCATGTTTCCTTCTTAGCATATTGATGGCAAACGAAGTTCGCTATCGTAGTGAAAGGATTTGTCAATTAGCGTGAGGAGGTGGATTATTGATGTCTCGGCGGCTGTGTCAGACGTGCGATTACAATTCGTCCATATTAACTAAGTACTTCTATTTTAAAAGACTATGTAGAGGCTAATAATTCCACCCATGCCGGGACTTGAACCCGCGACCGGTTAGCCAGAGCTAACCGTGCCAGCGCTCTCCCAACTGAGGTAATGAGCAATTGCAGGCATCGGCGAAATTTGCAACTGCAAGTGATGTAAATTGCTTCGACCAGATGTCGCTGCCTGTACGTAATACAGAGAAGTTTGTAAAGAGGCTCGAAATTTCGCCGACGCCTGCACTTGCTCATTAGGTCAGTTGTGAGAGCGCTGGCACGGTTAGCCAGATGTCGCGGGTTCAAGGCCCGGCATGGGTGGGATTTTTAGCCTCTACATAGGTTTTTGAAATTGTCCTCAGCACGGGTTAGTGCAACAAAAAGAATATACTTCTATTTTTTTATAGGGAATCAAATTGTCTAACAGCTTTGCCTCTTCTAAAGTCGCGTTGTGTCGTCTAAAGAACAAATGTGGAGTTTCTTTGTTAGCTTCTTCTATACATACTGTATTAAATGTGAAACTAACAACTTTGATTTAACAACATTTAGTTTTTATATTGAATAAAACCTTTTGTGGGCGGGGCACATAGCACGCAGAACTGACGGCCGATGGGGCCGAAAAGTTCTCGAATGGAGACCAGATATCGGCAAGCGCAGCGTAGGACGACCAGCCACAAGATGGACAGATGACCTCATCCAAGTGGCAGGAAGCGCCTTCCTGGATGCAGGCCGCTTTTTTTGAAATGAATAGAGGAGGCCTATGTCCAGCAGTGGATTTCTTGTGGCTGAATGATGAATGATGATGAAAATGACGAAAATATTTTTTCGAGTATCGAATTCGTCTTTTTCTGAAGAGAATACAGCTTCTGTGCGTCCGGGTCAAGCCTTGTTTCAACACGGCCGTTTTAGTTACTTATTCAAAAGACATAGCTGGGATATGATTCGCAGCCGTACGTGGTCGGGCTTAATAATGCCATTTCGTCGTGCTAATAGAGATAGTAATATTTTGTTTGCATACTCAGTACGGAAGCAGTTTGGTTACTCCATGACATTAAGACTGAACAAAAACTTTTTAAATTTTTTTTTAGTAGTTAGGGTTTCCTTACACAATTAATTTTTTTGGGAACCAAAAATTTAGGTGACTTCTTTGTTTGAAAATGTAGAAAACAGGGTTTCCAAAACTGTTCATTAAACGTAATTTTTTACGTGGTAAGCAGACTAATTGAAAAACCAGTACGGGGATTCTGTGCCGCTTCGTGAAATCAAGTCTCCAACCTTGTGCCACGTCGGTCTAGCGGTATCCCATCTGATCACCGTACCGGAGGTCGTGGGTTCGATTCCCACTGGGAGCCGTCGTACTTATGGACTCAGTCTGAGTGTATTTCAATGTTTATGGTGTCCTTGTCTGGTTAACATAGCACAGGGTATCCTAGTTTGGGACCAAGGCAAGTGATCGTATTGTGTATAAGTTATTACTAATTTTAGTGTTATTTTTAACTTCGACAAATCCGACAAATTCAAATCCGATCATTTTGATATTATTAGAAGAAAATTTTAAGTTGAAAGTAGCTATTTTAAATTCAATTATAGTTACTTTCCGTAAAATTATATTGCAGAACACTTATTATGAACATTATTAGTGATACTTGGAAACTTCTGTTTCGAAGTACTTATAAATATACCCCAAAATGATGTGAAAGCCGTATAAGTTGGTCTCCAAAGTACACTGTTACTCAAACTTAAGAAGTTTAGTTCAACAGTTGTACACTAGGCTCCTCGTCTGTTACTACCGCATTTCGTTTTTACGCCTCTCATGAAAAGAGCTGACCAAACGTACTCGGGTTGAGGTCAAACGTACATGCTTTAAGTGACTTAATTAAAAATTTAAACCGGTGCCTCCATCCCCTAGGGTGTACTTGAAAGCTAAAATTAATTTGAGAGACTGACAATTTTGTTCGTTATTTGACCTTATCAAGTTCTTGAAATGAGTTTTTGGATATTGTTCAAATAGTTAGGTTAACTCCCCGTGGAATGAATCGCGGCTCACTGTTTGTCTATATTTACTATGAAATTGTTACAATATCAGAAAGTTCATTGAATTTGTACGAAATATAGGTACAGCTCGACTCAAAACTCAACGTCTGTACAAAGAGCCACGAAGATTAGTGGCATAGTCTCAGTGGCGCCCTCTATATTTTTTTCAATGTCGCGGAGCACGATGAAACCTAGCTAGATCGATAGAGGACAAAAAAGTAAACAAGAAATTATTAAAGTCACCATGTCCTAAAGTGGCACGTTTAGGAGTTATTGAGCTTTGAAGTTTGTATGGAATTTCCACTAACTGAGTTTCATCACTGAATTTGTCACTTGATATGAGTTTTCTCGGGGATTCAAACCTACTTTGATGTTTTTTAAAGTCTGGGTAGCTATGTCTAGTAGGTACCTACCTACTTATATACATATATACATGAAATTATAGTATTATTCATGCATCAAATTCGTTCAATTCGATTAAAATTCAAAACATGTCAATATAAAACCTACAGTTTAATTAATATAGATAGGTTTAAGTGGTAGGTAGGTACCTATAAATAATGTAGATAGGTACATATCGCTAGAAACTTAAACCGCTGCTGTGTGTAAAACCATGTTCAACCATGTTTTTAACATAAATACCATTTCCTGACGTAGCGTAGTAGGTAGGCAATATCCAATAATTAGGTAGGTACCTTCATCTTCAGTTGGGCAAAGAAAGAACCTACGGACCTACCCACTGAGGTACCTAGAAACAGGGATTAATCATATTTTCAGGTCTAACTACCTAATTATTGTTTAACTGCTAATATTTAATCAGATAATGCTTATAACTAAACACAGCCACCATAAAACTTAATTTAAGTACAAATGTTTCTTCCGCCGGTACCTACTTCTCCGATCAATAACTCGCTCACTGTTCGGTAGAATGATTTAATGATAAGTAATGCCTAATTACAATTAGTCTAGCAGCTAAGTGTAATTTGTAATTAAAATAAAGAAATATCTTGTGAATTTTCCTTTAAATACACTATTTTATTTATTTACCTGATAGGATTGATGAAAAGCAGATTTATAACTCTGGTAAAAGCTCCCGTAATACCCTCGCATTGTAAGCATCCTCGCTACGCTCGGGTGCCTTAATATACGGTATCTATAATAAACTGGGTGTTTTTTCTACGACTTATTTAGCAATTTAGTCAAGAATCGGCAACGAGTCACAGGTGCCAAGCATATAGTCCAGTATTAGTGAAAAATGATTCAAAAGTTAAGTTTTATAAAAATCTCATACAAACTTCAAAGCTCAATAACTCCTAAACGTGCCACTTTAGGACATGGTGACCTTAATAATTTCTTGTTTACTTTTTTGTCCTCTATCGATCTAGCTAGGTTTCATCATGCTCCACGATATTGAAAAAAATATAGAGGGCGCCACTATGAACTATGCCAGGCCCCATACAAAAATCTTCGTAGCTCTTTGTAAAACTGTTTTTTTTTTGCATTGATAGATTAGTTGAGAATATTACTTTTTCTTTTGATATGCGTATAAATAGCTGTTACAATATTTTTCGTTTAAAGTGGTAGGAATAATCTACTTCAATCCTGCTAGATTTCCTCGTTAAGTCGGCCCTACAAAAAGTGGTTAAAATAATATCTAAGCTAAAATATGTTGCAGTTGTAAAACGAGACTAATAGAATATTATTTTTATTTGGCTGCCTTAGCAACAAAAATATTTGCGCATGGAAAACAGATAACTATAATATAATCCGCACAGATCTTTTTGGCGGTAACGATCTGTGACTATGTTCACGTTACCGCCAAAAAGATTTGTGCGGACTATAATAACTTCCACACAACACAATGTAATCACTTGTCCAGAAAATGAGTCCCATTATGTTGAATACAAAGTCGCACTCTTTTGATTATTTCCCTCCCTGTCGATTTTTTCGACCATGTTGTGGTGCACATTTAGAATAATACGTCTAAGTTTTGCTTGTAGCTCGTGGACACTTTTATACCGGTTCTTGTAAACTAAATTTTTTACATAACCCCATAAAAAATCCAACGAGCTTAGATCTGGGGATCTCGGCGGCCATCTTATTGGTCCATTTGTCCCGATCCAGGAAAGAAAGATAGTCCCTTGTTCTGTGACTGTTATGAGCCGTATGTGCCGGAGCCCCACCTTGCTGAAAAGTAAGGTTTCGTCGTTCTGATACCGGAAGATTATTTATCTCATTTCTTAAAATCTCAAGTATTTCTAAATACCCTACCGTATTCAGATGCCCTTTGTGAAGATGTACTAAGAGGACCCAGTTTTTTACAATCCCACACCTACAGTTAAACGAAAAACGCACTAGTCTCGCGGATACGCAAGGAATTCTCACTGGACCAAATGCGATTATTGTTTCGGTTGTACATACCATTATTGCTAAAGTTTGTCTCGTCTGCCCAGATAATATTATTCAGAAAGTACTGATCCTCTAGGATGAGCCTCCCGATTTCATGGCAGAAAATAAGTCGTCTTTCAGCATCACCCGGCCGTAATTTTTGTACTAATCGCCCTTCAACGTAACTTTTGAACTAGTATTTTTAAGTAAAAAAGAAGTAAATATGTCGAGTAGTATAAGTAGAATGGCCGTGTGGCGCCGGATTAAGAATAGCGTCACTCCATTTCCTCCAGTGGATGTCGTAGAAGGCGACTAAGGAAATAGCAGCGTCTTCCTGAGATTCCAACGGCATACTGCGATCGCCAACCCGCCTGCCAAGCGTGGCGATTCTGGCAAAACCCTTCATGGGAAGGAAAATGATGAGGGAGGTCTATGTCCTACAGTGGGCGTCAAATGGCTAATGGTGATGATGATGATGATGATGATAAGTAGTATGTCGAGTTCATCGTCAGTGTTTGTCATTTGGTGCCGCGGTTGTGGTAAGCGATTGATCGAAACATCCCAAATTTATTAGATTAAGAATAGCGTCACTCCATTTCCTCCAGTGGATGTCGTAGAAGGCGACTAAGGAAATAGCAGCGTCTTCCTGAGATTCCAACGGCATACTGCGATCGCCAACCCGCCTGCCAAGCGTGGCGATTCTGGCAAAACCCTTCATGGGAAGGAAAATGATGAGGGAGGTCTATGTCCTACAGTGGGCGTCAAATGGCTAATGGTGATGATGATGATGATGATGATGATAAGTAGTATGTCGAGTTCATCGTCAGTGTTTGTCATTTGGTGCCGCGGTTGTGGTAAGCGATTGATCGAAACATCCCAAATTTATTAGATTATCCGCCAACCGTTTCATAATAAATCGAGATGGTGTATTTCTATCAAGATATCTTTCGCGGTACCATTAATGTTACGTTTGATGTTAATGGCTAATGTTATGTTTTTGTGGTTCAAAAAGTATGCTTCCATTAAATCGAAATTATTTTGATACGCCATGATTATGTAACAAATTCACAATACAATGCAAAAATCCTAAAATGAAAATCACAGGAACAAAAGAATAAAAGTTTGAAAATGGAATACATTTTTGAATCATTTCTTTATAATCAGCCAGCTGCATTGCAATGGACAAAATAGTTAGCGCGTTTTTCGGCACATTCACGATACGGCAGAAACTTGATTGGACAGAAACTCGATTTGTTGCATGCAACCAGGTACCAACTAATTACGTATCTCTTTATCATGCACTGAAATTATAATAGGAAAATGATGCGCACTTCTCCAGTGGGTACTGATTATAGTTACTTTAAGATGATAATGTCAGTTGTATGTGCTTACGGCAATGTCAGCTTTTAATTTTTCTGAACAAAATTTCATTTCAATGTTTCTATTAAAATTCATGGTCTTTCTTTTATTTCTGACACTATGTTATTTAACAAAAAATAATCCTTATGATGAAGCCTTTCGATCGGTATGATAAAGCTACAGGGTGTTATGAAAACCACGACAGAGGCCTATCCTGCAGTGGGCGTCAAATGGCTGATGATGATGATTGTCAACTTTTAGGAAAACTACCACTATGGGCTTAAGTGTGCCTAAAAGTAGTTCCTTATCGAAACATTAGCACAAAGCTATTTTGGTAAAATCCATTTCCGAGCCAGTCCCAGGAGGCTTCCATCACCCCGCTGAAGAAATATGAACGCCAGCCAGCATCGCTTTGGTGACCTGCGATCGTGAGGTAACAGTTCGCGGAGTGAAACGGCCAGATGGGTCGGTGAATGTCGAGACGACTGCAGAGTTGCCTCAGAGGAAACCGGTACTTTAGTTTCGCTTTGAAATTGTACCTACATACAACCTACGCCTAGATGACGTGCTTACGAAATGAGAGAAACCAGTTTTAAAATTCTTCCATTTATACCGATTCGGTGAACCACGCGCAGTGGATTTCATTGAAGTAATTTTAAATGGAATTTGTACAAAATTTTCGTTTTATAAGTTGGTCGACTATGACTATGTAGACTTTACAAGTAAATGAGTAGATTTACTTGTAAAGTCTAATTAGCCGTGATAGCTTTCCTTTTAACTTTGTTATATGTGCTACTGTTAAAAAAAATATAGATGACATTCCGAAAGCTACTGTACAACCTATGACACTTGTCGCTGACGATAAAGCACTGTGACCACAAAATATAATGACAAACTATGAATCTGACATTAACATCAATTATATCCTGGCTTGACAATAATAATCTAAAAATTTATTTGAACAAAACAAACATAATGCACCTTTCTCAAAGGCCACAATATCTAAACGACATTCAATTAATTTATCAAACGTCTACCATAAAAACAGTTGATACTGGTTGATTTTTGGGGCTTACGATAGATAGAAACCAAAACTG
Organism: Yponomeuta cagnagella; assembly: GCA_947310995.1. Taxonomy (NCBI): domain Eukaryota; kingdom Metazoa; phylum Arthropoda; class Insecta; order Lepidoptera; family Yponomeutidae; genus Yponomeuta; species Yponomeuta cagnagella. Next base: position 13,706,378 of record OX371277.1, read on the forward strand.
GAAATGCCAAAAAGAGGAATTGTGTAAAAAATAAGTACCTTCGCATATATTCTATATAAACTGTCGTCAACAGTTAAAACATGTGCTTTACTTGTTACATGTCATGGTCTGGTAGAATCTGTACTCAGATATGAATTTTTTTTGGGGCAACTCTACTGATACGAACGTAGCTTTCAAAGCCCAAAAAAGGTGCATACGGGCTATGTTTAAAATGAAGACGATATAGACCTGCAAACCTGTATTTGCTAAACACTTCCGTAACTCTATATTTTTGAGGTAGCTGCATTTGTAAAGAGCAATCTTCAATCCTTCCAACGACCCAGTGATGAAACTAGAAATTGACGAGATCCAGACAGAATACAGATACATCCTGGACAAGCAAAATTTCTGAGAAAAGTATTCTTGGTATGGCATCTTTAATATACGATAAAATACTAATTAATGTTGAGGAAGCGAAAGTGATCCGTCAGGATCGTGGCAAGTGGCAGTCCCTGGTCTCTGCCTACCCCTCTGGGATATAGGCGTGCGTTTATGTATGTGTATGTATGTATGCTACTACAATGTAAATGAATTCTACAATGATAAACTTAATCAATTTATTTTTATTGAATTATAATGACATTTTCATATATTTTGTTAATATTATTTCCTCTGTGACATGAATTTCATTATCTTTATGACATTAATTTAATTATCTCTAATTCCACAAAACTATTTGCTCATCGATAATGTCGATAAAGCATGTCGGTCCAACCTATATTGATTTACACCCATAAATGCATGATATGTATTACGACTGACACATGTTTGAGTAAAAAAATAATTGATTAATGGCCCTGAAATTTTTCACGTTTTTATGGATTTCTTCCCCACAATATTTTTAAACGAATAACCCAACGAGAAAAAAATCATCCCTAATTTGGATGTCGGGGAGATACAAAAAAATATATTTTATACTACACCTGCTTGGAAAGTACCTTGATACTTTATCAAATTTACAGTAGAAAGTACGTCATTGCATATCGAACAAATATGCGGGGAGAAAACGCATCTGAGCGGGAGAGAAAAGTGTATGAAAATCCATTTCTTACGTGGTTTTTCTTTTTTAATTTTGGTTAAGACTATGCGCCGGTAACCTAAATATCAAAAGCCAAAAAGTTTTTACAGTGAGTTTTTATCTCCAAGTTCGCAAAATGACACTGGCCACTAGCTGTGTGTTGGATGGTGTCGGGCTGGCAGTGCGACCCTGCGGCGGCAGGATAAACAATTTGAAAAAAGAACATGTGAAAATTGCAGACGCCATTGGCGCCATTTCCAATTTGTGTGTTGTTTGAGGATTCAGTTTTCGTAGAAAGTAAAATAAAACTATCAAAATGATAAGTAGTGATAGTGATGATGAAGCAGGTGTAGTATAAAGCACTATGTATCACTCGAGAGATACTGCGATTCCCGATCTCGGGTGTTTTAAAGCCCTCGCCTACGGCTCGGGCTTCAAACGACACCCTCGACGGTAATCGGTCACTTTCTACTCTCGGTGAACAATGTACTATTAAAATTTTACTCTACCGTTTTGTTAGCGTATATCTATGCCAAATTTCAGCTCTAGTACCAATAGTCTATGTGCTAGGCCGCGGACAGGCAAACGAACGGATATGGTGAAACTATAAGGGATCCATAAGGGTTGACTAGGGAATCCTAAAACGAGGAAGAGGGGTAAGGTAGTCGGAGAGGAGGAAGAAAAGTAAAAGCGGCGGGCAGTAAAAGGAGAAAGACGGATGATGTTAGTTGTTTTTTCCCGAATGTGAAAGCAATTAATGGTTCTTGCGTATTTAGCTTATTCGATTTTGACTAGTGAGGGGTCCAATGTATAGTGTAGACATGTTGAATATAATTGGATGTAATAAAATAAAATTCCGTCACAAATTGGTGTAGAATACATTAGACAATATTACAAAAGCAAAAAAATATATACTTCACAAATGTTTCGGCCAAAGTAATAACAATAAAATATACATAAGAAGCAACATGTCCAGAATGGGAAATATATATATTCAAGGTAACGCATCTATTATAACCTCTTATAAGAACTTCATTACAAATTAACAAAAATGGACTGCTAATTTTTTATGTCTTATGTTTTATCAGTTGATACTTTGTGGTAGGTTTTTTCGTCATCAGCATGGGTTAAAACAAAGCCTACGTTTTGAATATGCTTAGGTACCCACGAAACGATTAATTCGCTTTTGACTTCGCGGATTCGATAGCATTCTATTTGTGCTTTAGAATATTGAACGTGTGCTGGAAACTTTCCACAGCTTAAATACAGCTGTGTGAATAATTACAATTTTATCTTTTGACAAGGCTTATTGGATTTTGGCAACGAAAACGCGATTAGATTACGCCGCACATAAGCACTTTTAATTTAAACTTTGTATTGCCTCTCTACCACATAAATCGAAATCGCTCCTCGAATTTCTACATGAAGGACTCATTAATAAGGCCATTACATTACATAAACTCACGTCCGCATCCCAGTAGGGTAAACAGAGACCAGTGGCCTGTTTCATAGCACTTGTTACGTTGCAAACCTTCTTACATAATTTCTGTTCTTTTCTTTCATTCTGTCTATCATCTTAATCTCAAATTTACAATTACGTCACCCATTCTAGATTTCTTTCGGATTTCACTCCTTCTCTATTTGACTACATAATATCATCTCAGACAACTATCTACGTGTGAATTGCCTATTTTCCTATTTTTATTTTGTTTTGATCGAAGTTTTCTGTTTACCACCACTTATCTACAGTTTTCCGAAGTAAAACCACAGTTATTGAAGTTCTGCATTATATTATCGTATCATTTATATCAACAACCCATAATCTATACCGAACCCCGTTTTAAAATGATAATTCGATGTACAATGCGCAGCCGAGTCTTCCTACTGGTTAATCTGTGGGTTGATCGACTTTGCAATGTACATCGAATTGTCATAGTAAGCCATGAATATAGAAAAAAATTATTTGTTAATATCGAAGTCTTAAAAAGTATAAAATTGAAATGTCAGCTACTTATTGAAAATACAAAGCATTACCTTACACAAAAATACATCAACAAACGTTTCGTTAAAAGTAATAAAATAAAATATACATAAGAAGCAAGATGTCTAGAACGAAATATATATATGCACACAAGAACACAAACAATAATTAACTGTCGAGCAAACCGCCCCGAGTCATATTCGAAAGGTTCCTCTGAATCAAGTATACCCCAGAGCGGTAGTCCATGCCACGGTTCCTCAGTCGACGCCCTAACTCCTTTATAAAGGCTCTTCCCTGGACTCCCCATACCCCAGTAGTCTCAATGGCTAGAGGCACAAAGAAGTAATTCCTCATTAACGGGCTATACTTCAAACATTTCTGACTAGCAACCGCCTCCCCAGCAGCCCCAGGAGTAATGGCCGTTGAGCCTACATGAGACGGTGCAAATATAAAGACGCATGTGGCATCAATGAATTGTAGTTCTACAGGCGACAGAGTTAGCTACTTGCAACTATCCAGACAAATTTATTATTTATTACGCCGACAAAACGGTACAATAATACCTCCCCTACAACAAAATTAGGGATGCAATTTGTTTTCTCGCCTACACCATAGTGTGGGGTATTGTTGCATTGGTTGTTTTTCGATTTAGGCTTCCGTTTGCGAAATATTATTAAGCTTAAAAGCGCAAATTTTTATAGGAGTAGGGCGTCCCCCTCTCCTGGCTAAACGGTTGATTATAGAAACGTGAAAAAATTTAGCGCAGTAGCACATAATAATGAACTAAAAAGAAAAACTATCACAACTAAGTAGGCTGTACTTGTTAACGGGTATTAGGCGACCAACTTATAAAAGGAAAACTTCGTACAAAATCCATTGATAACTACTTTGATGAAGTTGTTAGTTTTGGAAAGCAGATAAAAACCCTTCTTTCTACGGAACCCTACACTGCGCGTGGCCCGACACGCTCTTGGCCGGTCTTTAAGTAGTTTACGTACATACAATTATTTTTAATAGGTAGGTAAGGAACACTTTATTGTGTACAAAGAAGTGAATATTTTTAATCAATAAATTTTGTTGCCAAACTTGGCTTGGAAAATATAATTTTTTTAATGTTTCTCTGTTAAAAGTGGATGTTGCAAAACATATTTAATGAGATGTTGTCAGTGCTTTCGACGAAAGCAATTATGAAAAACCATTCAAAGTCAAAGTGGTTATTATGTAGCACTTGAGTAAAATATGTGAATATGTGTCTAAAATTTTGCGCAATTTGTATCCTCTAAAAATATTGGTAAAGTTTCATTGCCATATAGCAATTCGTAAATTAAAACGAAAATACGGTAGGGAAATGAATTGCGGTTTGGGAAAACCACTTAAATAAACACTTTGAGTAATTGAAGGCTGTAAGCGTAGCTCAGAAAAGAACAGCCAACTGAAATTAGTCCAGCCGGCTAAAAACAACTAGCAGACAGACAAACCGTATCCATTCTCTGACAGACGACAATAGAGGACGTTGTTTCACTGATGGATGTTGCCAGGTAGGAACTCAGGGATTTTTGGGACCTGGAAAAGCGTCGTGAATAGAATATGTAGTAGAGAATAGTAAAAAAACTGTATTGTAGAGAAATACAATTTTTTAACTAAAAAAATAGGAAAGTAAAACCCGCTCTAAAACAAGAGTTCGATGACTTTCACAAAGATGAGACCTTTGAGCAGAACATGATCAAATTCATATGGACCCCCTTTGAATGTCATCATCATCACTCATTTGACGCCCACTGCAGGATATAGGCCCCCCTCATGGTTTTCCAAGTTTCCCGGTCTTGTGCCGCCTACATCCAGCGACTCCCCGCCACCATAACCAGGTCGTCAGACCATCTGGTGGGGGACCTTCCGCGGTCCGCGGTCGCCAGGTCAGAACTTCGTCGCCCCAACGGTCATCAGTTCTCCGAGATACGTGCCCCGCCCACTGCCACTTCAACTGAGCAATTCTTCGAGCTATATCAGTAACTCGAGTTCTTATGCGGATCTCCTCATTCCTGATTCGATCACGTAGTGAAACTCTTAATATAGTTCTCTCCATTGCTCGTTGGGCGACCTTGAGCCTTCTTATGAGGCCCAAACCCAAAACATATGCATATTTACTAAAGGATGGGCTTTACTTATTTATTGTTGTCCATTGAAGAGCTCCGTTCTCCATCTCTGAAAGACTTCATAGATCTTCACCAAATTAACAAATTAAATTTGACGGTTGACGTGTCTAATATCTAAAATAGCTGTTACATCCAAATTACTATATTTCTCTATAAAACTAAATATATTCAAATTGATACGAGAAAACGTAACACATGCAGATGCTCCACATTCTCGAGAGTAACTATAAATAAACAAACGATAAATTCCTAAAAAACCTGATGAAATGGCATCTGTTGATAAAATACATACCATCATGGCTATAATCCACCTTACAACAAACTGGTCTGCAAGGTATTTACTAAATGGATCGTGTCTTGTAACAACTACTACAATTTGTAAGAATTCAAAATCGCTTACATTTGAGGACCTGCAATTTTAGGTTTTATATAAACCTAAGATTTTATATAAACCAATAATTTTTCTATCATAAGTAGACTATGATAGAAAAATTATTGCAGATGTTAAAAATATTATACACGGATAAATAAATAAATTATAGGCAAAAAAAGACCAGAATATTTTTATACTTTTATTTTCCTCTGTACTTTTACTATTACATTGATCGTTAGAGAATTACTATTATAGATAGCTAAATAACAAAATGGTCACTGACTGATTCATCAATATGTTTTCTCGGACACTATCACTCCTATATGGAATTTATATGAGATAGTTGTAGGAAATGTATGAAGCCGATTGTCGATTTTCGCCTCGGATCGAGTTATATCTTGTTATTGTTCACTAAGTATTACCCACTATGGTTTACATTTAGTAAAAAAATACCAGATACACTTGTACAGAAAATAGGTTTTTAAACGGAGGTTAAAATTAGGTTTTCGTACAGCTCCGTGAATACAAGGGAAGTACATAGACCGATTTTGGATCTCTAAAAGCCCTGGGTACAGCCCAGTACACAACACGAACGCAACACGGTCTGCGTGGGTCCGGCAGGCACCGCTTTGTTGCGCCCCGGCTCACGCTTTTTGAATAGCGCGATCGAAACTGCATGAACGACTATGAAGAGACAAATAGGTAAAACTTTGGCCTTTGCATTTACGTAATGAGACGAATCACACAGCGTCCAGTGGCACCTTCACTCACACTAGATGGGTGAAGGGACCACTCGGACGCTGCAGCGCCTGGGACATTGTTTTTTTTTTTGATGGAGTAGGCTTGCTCAGCACCTATACCATCCTCACAGCTTAGTCGGCCTAGCCCACAGGAATGACAAGTCAATACGTGTGGAGCTAACCAAGCCGCGGGTTTCCTCACGATGTTTTCCTTCACAGTTGCAAATAGGTAGATACGTTAAAAATGAATGATGCAGCCTACAAACGTCCCACTGTAGGGCACAGGCCTTCTTTCAGAGAGAGAGAGAGAGAGAGAGAGAGAGAGAGAGAGAGAGAGAGAGAGAGAGAGAGAGAGAGAGAGAGAGAGAGTATGGGCTTAAAACCACGCGTACCCACCTCGGATTGGCAATTTCAATCGCTGAGCTATCTGTACCCCTACAACTCGGACACTCATTTTACCTCACGATATTATCCTTCACGGTTAGGTTAGGGCCAGGGGACCCATTTAAAGGCTCTTTAAAAATCATCATTATCATAATCAGCCGGTGTCAGTCCACTGCTGGACATAGGCCTCTCCCAAGACACGCCACAAAGCGGCGGGCACTGACTGGAAAGGAAGAGCCGAAGATCGGGCTCAGTGGCGTGTCGTGGGAGATGTCTATGTTAAATCACTATAGATAATAATGACTAACCGACGATCTGTGGCTGATTGCTGGCGGTGTGGCAATGGCTGGATGAGGATGCCGAGTACAGAAGGAAGTGGCGTTTCTTGGGGGAGGCCTATGTCCAGCAGTGGACGAGTGCGGGGTGATTGATTGAATAATAACATTAATAACTAATAACTGGGTTTGTATTGATAAGTACATTAACCAACAGTATTTCATAGTGCGATGCACGCTCCATGTACGTTTTGCTATAAGTTTCTAAGTTAAGTCTAAGTTTTGTATCAGCAGAAAACTAGCACTCTGTTGTAGGTGAAAACCTGTAATTGGCTCACTAGATAGATAGTTATTTAGTTTTCCTTCTGTGTTGTGCATATTATGTTACTTATGTGCTTATTTTGTTTCTGTGATGTATCTTGTTGGTATAATAAATGTCTTTCTTCTTCTTCTTCTTCTTCTAGATAGATAGAACATTCTTTATTGTACACAGAGATTACATCAACGGAAATTCAATAAATCGCAGTATAATTGGCGGCTAACTAACTAGTTATATAAGTCGCATATACTGTTTATCAGCTGTTGGTTTTCCACAGATAGTAAAATGATAATAATAATAATAACCCCTTATGGAGAGCTTGCACTAAAAAATGTTTTAATAGAATAGGGGAGGATATGGATATGGATTTCCGCAAAGTAACGCCTGATTCCATACAATAGGAGAGAACACGTTAAAAGATAAATAAACGTAATTTTTTTTTTCTCTGCGACTAATACTTTTTGTAATATAACCAGTCGAAAAGTCTATATAGTCGCGTGGTACTGAAACGCGCCATACAAATCGACCTTAGACTATGACGTCACGCCCTAACGTAACGCCTTAAATTTATGTATGAAGCGTTCATCAATATTTGAGTTACCTCGTAAAATAATGTTTTTATGCATGTATCTTCATAAGAAAACGTTCAGAATTCAATGACAACCGGAATCTAATAAGTTTTATGTTATTAGAGTAACTTTATTTTTCGCATATTTTCTGATCCCGAAAACCCCGAAAAAACTATTTTTATTGTTCAATTTTTAAATTTTTCCTGTGTTTATATGATTTCTATGGTATAAAAGCAAAGTCACTCCAATATAAGTTAGACGCAAGTTCCCCATTGCACCGGTCCTTTTTAAAACACCCAGTGTAGAGCGACCTACAAACAAACAGACGATATAGGGTATCATAGTTTGGGATCAGCATAAGTGGTTGTATTGTTTGGAAGTTATTATTATTACTATAATTTTATTGTTAGCGGCAGAAAACCGGTATTTATTTAAGTTGGTTCGTTCGCTGGTTACTGAAAAAGGTCATGTGCTACTTACGGGCAGAAAGGGCTAAGGCTTTCCGAGTGTTTCTTAGAAATGCTGCCATTAGCCGAAATGCACAAATGGTCCCAGGGAGTTAAACTGTAAGGCACGTGCGGCAGAACGTGGCGAATAGGATCTAGCTCTTGAAATGAACACCCATAGACATACCACACAAAGACGGAGTGTGTCGAACAAAATTCCGCTCAAAAGCGAAGCGACATGCACACATTTACGAAAGAAGTGCGAGTCTAAGGAGCAAGCCGGCTCTATGTCACTGGAAACATAATTAAATAAATAAACAAGTATCCATAATTGACAGGGTTGTCAGTCATAGAATTTATCCACGGATAGCTTTGCAAATGTCATGGTTTTGTTGAATAAAATACAAAAATGTTTTTTTATTTTATTCACTGGATAGAGAATAACCCTGGATAAATTGATAGATAGCGCCTTATATATAATATATTAATTATTATTCCACAACATTAACAACATAGGGGCTTTCAACTTTAACAATACCGTACGTTTAATTGAACTACCAAATCGGTTTACATGTTCAGTTTACATAAAAAAAATTCAAAATTCAATAAAGTTTTATTCCGAGCAATACAGAAACTGTGACTTATTGGACGTTACAAGTAAACCTAGGTGTCCGTTTGGTCTTGATCATTTGGAGAAAAAACGAACAAAAAAGCTCCAAACTTATTCTTTTCAAATATGTTCCAGAGTTTACATATTTGAATCTTCTAAAACCTAGTACTAATGCATTGAACTGGTTTTAATTCCAGACATCTTTGTTATCTAAATAATCCTTAATGCTACAGTAGCCCCTTTGGCACAAAGTGCACTGCATATTTTTTGAACCGCGTTTCTGGCAGGCTTATTATATCTTCAGTGATCTTATTGCAGAAACGTATACAATGCCCCATAAAGGATATATTAACCTTTGCCAGACTAAATCTTTCGTCCTAAGTTTATTCTTATTTCTAGTATTTATATTGTATTGGCTACCTACAGTTTTAAAATTACTGAATTTTTTCCTGACGTAGGTACATAATATTCTCATAGATATACTGACTAGCGACTGTCAGGATGTTAGTTTCTTTAAAGAAATCTCTTAACGAATCCCTGCCTAGCTTAGAAATGAACCTGATCGCTCTCTTCTGTAAGACGAAGATGGTCTCATTGTCTGCTGCCCGACCGCATTTCCTCGTCCTTCCTCCATGGAATTAAAATACAGGTTTACCTGTAAAATGCGCAATTCCTGAAATACATCAATTACACAACAACCACTTTTGTTATATGGGTTTTGTCTCGGATACATATTTTGCGAAACATCAGTGCTCACATATTTTATATTGAATTTGCGCTTATACTCCTAGTATAACGTCCGACAAATAACTTGAACAAATGACTTTGACTTCGCAGTGACGTATTTCGGGTCTCATTTCGAAGCGGGCGGGACGTTACATAGAGTTTTTCGGACTTTAGTTTAGCAAATTAACAACTAATTTAAAAATAATTTACTCTTACGTGTCCATTGCAAACTCATCCCGACTGCGTGGACTTTTGTTCAAGTTATCTGCCGGGAACTATACAATACCAACGTTGCAACCTCCGGTAAATCTTTATCCTGCATAGAAATGTGTCCAGATTCTTTTTAACACATACGGTTTAATAAGCCTTGTTACAGCGCTACTGAAATGCAGTAAAAACTGTGCATTGAGTGTGGGCTTAATCCAACGCGGATTGACAATTTCAAGCGCTGAGGCATATCAACACTTTAGACACTCAGGTTTCCTCACGATATTTTCCTTCAGTTTAGCGAATTCGGGGATACGTAAACCACTTTAGTAAGAGTGCCATGAGTTTCTGAGGAAGCACCTTCCAGGGATTCGCTTCTAGCAAATAGAATTGCGTACCTCGAGCATTTTGGGACTACTCTGTTTGCGACGTGATTTGAACCCATCCGACCTGTGAGTGAACTTAAGTTGAGCCCATTAAGTACTAATTTCACGATGACAAACTAGATGTCGAGTGACGTCATCTAGTTTATCACAGTGAAATTAGAGGTGGTGACAAAAAAAAAACATAATCATAATCGAGATAGGCTCACCTACGCACATGTTATTTCTTGTGTAATATCCTACAAATCACTATTAATATAATTGAGAGATGGGTCTAAAACTTTTTACAAAAACGATCTGTACAAGAAAATAAATATTTTTGGAGAAAATACAGGAACCCTTATAGGATTACTTTGTGGTCCGTCCGTCCATCCGTCCGTTGAGATATTGAGTTGAAATTAACACCCTTTAATGTAGTCAGGTCTACAGTCTCTTGAAGCTTTAAAAAAATTAAAGTTCTAAGTTAACGTAAAAAATAGTACGGCCGTTTACGCCGCAAACACTTAAAGGAATCAAAATTTATAGAGTACTTCACGTTGACCCAGAACTATGAAATTTGGCAAGTAATATCGTCTTATAGTACATGTACAGGGAAAAATCTAACACTACATATTTGTAACTAAATCATATAAATATTGTCATAAAAATAACTTGAAGTTCGAAAAAAGCTAGGAAAAAACTGCGAGACTCGATTTCTGAACTATTTATAATATGTAAGTACCTACCAATTTCTACGGAACCCTCGGTGGGCGAGTCCGACTCGCACTTGTCCGGTTTTTTCTACATAGAGTTGAGTGCATGGAACAAGAATAAGAGCGCTGGCAAGGTATACTAGGTAGAATCGCTTAGAAATATATATGTAGTTTATTTGTTACGTTACCGTTTCATTTATCATTAGCATCTTCCAAGTAAATTTCATTCATTCCCTAAATACTTGATCTTGAGAGTGTTACTTTTGAAGCGGTCTGTAATCGACTATGTTAATGATTCTGACCTCTACCGAACAAAATAGGGAACGTGCCGCAAACTTAAATTGGTTTGACATTGATTTTATACCAAAAAACTCACAAAATAAAAAAAGAAATTAAAAAAACCTCCAGGTCTCAAAAAAGGCGGAAAATCAAATTATTATATTACTAAAAAAATGTCTTTATGTTTTCCAACAACTTGTGCTATACATATAAGTTTTCGTCAGATTCATATTTTTTGAAACATCAGTGGCCTAATTACGCGCACCAAAATCCTGAGCGATTCCAATCGTCTAACTGTCAAATTCCATACTAATTTAGACGCGCTCTACCAAAGTAGTTTATTAAATCATCATTCATAAAAGAATTTCGATATATAGTTTTACGCATTATCTATCGAACAATGCCGCTACAAATCAGGAAATTCGCGAAAATAAAAAAAGACATACTCAATAAAATAAATAAAACATTTTCAAAAGACCATGCCGGTAGGTCAAGTTTGTGTCATAATGACATTTTGTATTCTGTGGCACGTTGACAATTAGAAAAAAAAATCCTATTTAATTGTTCGAGGTGCAGATTTCAGGCCCAAATGTGTTCTTCCGTCGCGCGCTCGCGATCTCTGAAATAAAATTTCTGCCAAAGATTTTACGAGCCGAGATATTCACGTTTGTTTGCCACGATACGGCAATCGCTTTGTTGTGCGAGATTTTACCATTAATTTGTTGGGTTTACTGGTTTATTGGGCTGTTTCAAATTGGAATTACGGACGTACTTTCATGATCTTTCACTTTTTGTGGTACGCTCGAGTAGGTAAATACTTATGTTTATCTACCTACGTTAAAAGAAAATTGTGTTGAACGGGTACCTAAATCAAATTCTGTTTTGTAATCTTTAAAAAATAGCTAATGTTTATTCATACTTACCTTCTTATGATTTCCACATTATCCAACTAAACACAATATATTTTCAGCTTTGTCTCCTTAGTTATCCCTGATTTAATTGCATAGCCAAGTACTATTCCGAAACCTTTGTTTCAACACTCACTCTTATATCAAGGGCCATAGGGTCCTAATTACCCGTTTTTCTGCGGTCAAACAGCTGAGCTAAGTAAAACGAATACAGGGTGTAACAAAACTTCCATGTACATCACACATAGGTTTCTCCAAAATGCATTTGCAATCGAAATAACGCGACAAAAATACACCTTAATATAACCATTTACTTAGCAATAGTAGATATCTATGTTATGTATTGAAATTAATCGATAATATTAATGGAAACTACTTATTGTAATTATACTACTTAAGAACACTGTTGTTTTACATTTTCCATTAATTTTACATTGCGAGTACCTACCTAAGTTGGTCCTGCCTGCTTAATTACCTAATGCTCAGCAGTCGGCTTGTTGGTTATTTTTTTACTACAGTTTATTCATTTTATACAGTGGTCATGACCCCGGGCAGGTGTAGAATCTACGCTCAACCACACCAAGCCGGAGTTGCAGGCCATGACATTATGCACCCAGTTACCCACTCGGCTCAAAGTGCTTTCCGTGCCGCTACTAACACGAAAATGAATAATTTAAACTGCGACCCGGCATTGGCTCTTTACTCTAGAATTCAATATTGTGATATTTCGTTGTAACTACTCAACGTAACGAGGCACCAAATCTATACCGACCCGAATCCGGACTCTTCCTTTATATGTCCTCTATGTGCAGGCTTATATACCACCCACTGGCCGTACAGGGTATTCCAGGACAAAACCAACAAAATTTTCGTATCATGACTGTGTTATGTATGAATGATAACTTCAATCACGTGGTGTATTCGACACAACAGTACTAATAAAATCATAATACCTGCGATCATTTATCGATTTAACGACTCCAATGAATCGCTTTAGGGTTTTATTGTCGACGCCACAGTGTAGGCTGTTCTACACAATTATTTACTCTGCATAATAAATTACATGTCTACCAGTTTAATTTTCACAGAAGGACAGTATATTTTTGAACTAGTGATGTTTTGAAAAAACTATACACCTGCATAGCTTGTGAAAAAAATGCGTCGGTCAGTGTGTAAAAATCTAACAAATCAGTGCTAAAAACGAAAAGTAACCAGTGCCACGAGAAACCAAAAATGTCCCAGTGCTAAAAGTACCCCAAATGCTGAGCCAAACGCCGCACAATGCTAAACGGATCGAGCGACCGAAGCAGCTTAACCCTGTCGTCGCCCATGAAGGTCTCTACGTCCCCGGTGCGCGCTTCCCCGTCACCCGTAAGGGCGTCGCCGTCGCCACTCAAATCGTCGCTGAGCACAACTGGTGGGCGCCAGAGGTATGCTTTAATTAGCTATCATTATACCCAACGTGAGCACAACTCAAATGTTTCTATTGCTGTAGGAATGTGCAAAGGCATACCTACTTTTTATGGGTCGGTACTTCTGCTTTCCTCTTACTTCGAGGATCTGGGCGTGAGAGTACGCCATGTGTGTAGGTACTACAAATAGTAATAGCACGAGTCACCTAGCTGAGCTTATGGCTAATGTTGAGTTGTTATATTTATGTTTCCACGCATATAAGTAATATATTCTTAACTACTTTCTTTGCAATAATTTTTTCTGTTTTTTTTGTGGTGGGCTGAGGTTAATTGAGATTTTCTGAAAAGACAATCACTCTATAAAGTAATGTTTTTCATGTTTTCTGATATTTTTATCTAGTTATTAGTGTCGTGCGGACGTTATTGATTTTTTTTTCTATTCCCAGGTCACCACGGAAGTGTCAGTTCGCGGCGCCTACAGAGGACGCTAGGGACAAGTGCGGTGCCTCGTGGTTGTGCCGGAGGGGCGCCGGCGCCGAGGAGCCTGAGCCGGGGTCTCCCGGACCGAGCGCCGCGCCGCCGCAGGGTTGCGAGGACTCCGCCCCACCACCCAAGAACTGCTTCCGGCTAGTTATGCTAGGGTGAGTTGGATTTCTAGATTCAAAGACTGATAGAATTCGTACGCCTTCGTGGTTGTTGAAATTGATTGATGAATGGCTGGTTTGATAGATGGAAATATTCATGGACTCATAAATTGACAGATTGGAGTAGATTAATAGGATTCCATTCGTCAGTACACATACCGCCCTTATGCTAGTGTGAACAGGCGTCAAAAAATAACGGCTGTGCCCTGTGCCAGTGGGGACTTTTTTAGGCTTAAGTTATCTTGAGGTGAGTGGGCTTACACACACAGATTCATGGGGTGATCGATTAACGGATAGATAGATTGATGGATTAACGATGTCGAAAAATATGAGATGGATCGATTGATTGTCACATATAGAAGATTCGCTTTAAAATGCGTAATTCCTCCAACACCTTGTCGCATTTCCCAGTCAGAATGTTGCATAAGTACATGGATTGGGATTCGGTGTGGCAGGCCATCGTTTTCCAAGCCCACCCTGGAACATGACCCGACGTGCGGGTAATTATATTCACAGCTGTTCAATCTGAAAACGCATTCCTTTACGAAATACGCCGCGTTCCAATCATGTGAAACAATCGGGCCGTAAGTGCGTTACTGAAGAGCCGCGTTGCAAATTGCAATACCGCTCTCCATTCGCTTGCATTCCACTAATAATGCAGCCTCTATGCGTGCAGTGTATGGCACAGGCCTTTTCTTAGAGAGATTGTAGGTGCCACGCGTGCTCACCACGGATTGTTGATTTCAAGCACTGTGAACACCTCAGGCACTTAATTGCTACTGGTATTGCTACTACAAATTCACAACGTACGTGCGCCGAGGTTCGATTCCACGACCTCTTGAATGTGAGACAAGCAGTCTACCGCCTGCGCTACCACCTTTGCTTTCACTGATAAGTTAGCAGTGCCATAAAATGGCAAAGTTAATATTTATTAAAATGTAGGGCTCACCGCCGGGCTTTTGTAGGTGTGAAAGATTTTGTATGATTAAACGAACTTACCTGTACGTGAAGTTCTATCGTAATTATATGATAAGCATATTATTAACATAATACACTTGTAGTTTCGCCTAAGTTTCCGCCTTCCCACACTGTATTTGAGACTATTTTTGGTCAACATTAAACTATTTCATCGGGGGTAGTTGTACATTTCGATCAGGTCACATTTTGTCATTTAGTTTAGAAATTACGTCTTTATGATTTTACGATATCCTAGGTATGTTTTAACAAAAACTACAAAGGGTGTTTGTGTTAGCAAGAGCTGGGAGGGTTGCTAATCTCTTCAGACTAAACCCTTTACGTACCGGTAAGTTAGTTTAATCATACATTATAAAACCTTGCAAATGTGCTGTAGGTACCGCTCCATCCAGCCGTTCTTTTTGTTGTGTCTAAACTAATACCTAATTTACTAGCCTTCCACGTACAACCATGGCGTGTACTGTGTGCGCTAAACATGCTTAAGTTTATTCCACTCTGACCTAGAGTAGTTTTGATCCATCTGCTTATTGTTTGCGATGATACCGTAATGTTTGTACGGCTTCCTAAAACTGATGAATAAGTGTTCACAATTTTCACGCAAAGATTTTGTAACTTCTATATTATATCTACTTATTGTTCTTCCAGGGCATATTTCTCTTCTCTCATCAAAGAGCGGTATTACCAAAAGAGGCTGGTTTAACTCACGTCTCAAAGTTTTTATTAAATCTGGTATTTTTATAACAACTTTTGTTGATTCTATAAAAATGTTTATTTTCGATAATGTTTGTGCTCTATGAGCTGTGATAGGCGCTAAAAGTATCATTAGTTTATATTTTGATTTTTCGAGGTTCATTGAGTCGTTTGGGTAAAATCCAGCAAGAAAGTTTAGTATCGTTGATATATCTCATGTCATACTGTATTTTGGTAGTGGGGTTCTCAGGCAAAATATGCCCTGGATAAATCGTTTGACATATAATCGTCATCAGTAATTCTATTTATTAAAATCAGAGCTAAGGCAGATATATAATAATATGTATTGAGAGTGCTTTATTTGGCACCTTCATGAAACAATTCAGTGAAAAAAACTTAATATTTCTGTAACAGATTGATTGTGTAAACTTAAACCTCGACGATAACAAAATCGAAACAATTTCTTGTAACAAATATCTTACTGCGTAAAAGTGTTGTTACATAATGAAGATAACATAATATTATCTATTGCAGATTCTGGAATTTCTTTCTTAATCATGGCTGCCTTGATAATATTCCTGAGGCCAGGGTAATTTTGGCACGAATGTCCTGGTTGCTGGAATTACGGGGAATTATTAAGCTCTTACTGGCTTTAAAAAATAAAAGCTCCTATACTAAAAGGTTTTTAAATAATGGTTACCACGACTGGGTTGGCCAATATGGCACCATCATTATACCTTTTGCCTTATCAGTAACAATTTTTCGTAATGCTTTTAGAATTATAGTAAATGGTAGGAACGCGTAGAAGGGAAATTGAGATCGTGAATGCGTTTACAGCTAAAGTGTCTGGATCTTTATGCCAAGAGACTCATGCATGTAGGACCTTTTTTATTTACACTACTTGCAAATAAATCTATCGCTGGATGGGGAAAACTTTGGGCAATATTTCGATAAGCAAAATCTGCCAGTTCCCATTCTATATCTGGATGGACTTTTCGAGACTCGGCATCTGCTACAGTGTTGTCACGTGACCGAATATAAGATGCAAATTATGTGTAATCTACGCAGTTCATACCATTGCCATATTATTTGTTTTGTGACGTCAGTCAAGTGTGGAATTGAAGGCAGTTGTATTGCCAATTCGCAATAGAATTTGACAAAAAGATCTTAGAGATAGAATAAAAACGAAAAACAATTATGGTTTAGCGCGTAAATTAGGTTATACATAATTTTGCTTACTTAGTACCGTAAAAAAGTATAAAACGGCACCCAAAATGGCCGCCGCGCAGCATTTTGCCATAATCGGTGAAGACCATGACGCTGATTTTCAGCGGTCGCCAAAAATCAATATTAATATACACACATTAATAATAATTCATTCATTAGCAAAGATCTTTAGCAAAGATTTTAAATCCAAGAAATGCATCAAATATTTCGAGATGGTTAATATGTTGTGCAGATTCACTACTATCTAGCTAGGTTTCATTTTTAGAAAACGTTGTTTTATCCGTGTTTTCTGGCAATGAACAACTGCTACAATATCATTAGAATGCGAAGGTGAATTTCGCCACGATCTACAAAGTTGTAATGGCTCAGGTGGGAAGTCGGGCGGTCCTGAAACCAGAAGACCCCAGTTAGAGTTCAGTGACCGATTATTTTTTCCCCTTTTTTCCCCCTCGTATCTAAATATATTTTCAAGATACGCGATTTAATAATAGGCGCAGATTTGACACATGTCGGGTAGGCGACTATAGGCTCTGCAGGGTCCTCATCCGTCGTCAAGTTAATTGGTTGTGGAGGTTCGAAGTCTGTCAAGACAAGGACACTATCTAGGTAGATATCTACGAGTATGTACGTGCCAAGGTATAAAATAAAGGACCTATAAGGTTGAAAGACTTTTCTACGGCAGTAACATGAAGCAGTCCCACTGTACTACTCGCATACCAATATTATTTTCGTTTGATTATGTTTGTCTTGTTACATAGACCTCCTTCGTGGTTTTTATAACCATGAGGGGTTTTGCCATAATCGCCACGCTTGGCAGGCGGGTTGGCGATCGCAGCATGTGGTTGGAATCTCAGGAAGACGCTGCTGCCCGTCTCCTGGTAATTGATGTCCTTAGTCGCCTTCTACGACATCCCCGGAAGGAAAAGGAGTGACGCTATTCTTAATCCGGCGCCACACGGAAAAACAATAATACCATTGCTTTAATATCCGTGTCACTGCGTTTTCTTTTCATAATGCGAATCATTGAAACCGTTCGAAATAAGGATCCGCGCGAACAAACGATTGAGGAGTGTCAGTGTGTGAGATGGCGTGGCACTAAAACGCGAATGACCCCGATAAAAAGTTTAATGTTGAGCAAAAATAGTCTCAAATACAGTGTGGGAAGGCGGAAACCTAGGCGAAACTACATGTGTGCTAATTTCGATATTATGCTAATCTCGAAGACGAAACACGAATATGCTGGGCTGAACCACTACGCATGCCCACCGCGTATCGGCGACGTCATGCGCTGAAGTATGTGAACAACTCAGACACTCAGGATTCTTCACGATAGTTTTCTTCTCACTCAGGTTTCCTCACGATGTTTTACTTCACAATTAGCAAGTGGTATTGCTATACAAATTCACAAATTTACATAACTTAGAAAAAAAGTAATTTCTAAATGCAGCGGTGGTAGCCTAGTGGGTAGAACATCGGACTCAGAAGCGAGAGACCCAGGTTCGATTCCTAGTGCGGGCATGTGCCTATGACTTTGTTTTCTAAGTTATGTACATTTGTCAAGTTATAGTAGCAATACCACTCACTAACGGTGAAGTAAAACATCGTGAGGAAATCTGAGTGTCTGAGCTATTCACATACCTCGGCGCTTGAAATTGCCAATCCGCGGTGGGCGCGCGTGGTGATTAAGCCCATACTCTCTCCCTGAGAGAAGGCCTGTGCCCTACAGTGGGACGTATATAGGCTGCTTATGTTAATGCTGGAAATGAACCAATCACCTTTCATATTGAGTTATGTGGGGAGAGTCATAAGGTAATAATTATGCTTGTATTTCAGGATAAAAAGAAAATAATGTGTGATGAAAATTTTTGGACACACATTAGTTGCCTGTGTTCAACTTATATACTTACATGATTACAGAACGCTTAGGTAGGTTGAACTTAAAAATAAATATACGAGCCAATTAGAAGCAGTAACTGCATGAATATTCAAGACACAGAGTCGAATTCAGAATGACAGCGAATAGATCGACGTTCTGTACACTATAGAAGCAGGGCGTCGAACCTGGAGCTCCCGTTCGAATAGCCGCTTCATCCTACTTCAGTATTATCCGGTATTATCCAATTTATCAGATTAGCGCGGCGGCTTGTGCTCGCGAGTCTCTTGATCGCTGAACCGGATAATCGGCTCTTAGGCTGGCCTTACACATGCGGAATATTACAGAAAGTGAACAGCATAAGCTTAAATGTCTGATATCAAAATAATGTTTTCAGGGACGAAGGTATCTAGTGTTCAACACATTCATAAGTAATAACTTAAGTTCCGGTTAAACTCCGATAATAAAGTTAAAGTGTGTTTGAGAAAGAATAAATGTGGAGCTTCTTTGTTGGCTTATAATCAGCATTATCTATTGATTCGGAAACTAACAGCTTTGGCGTTCATTAAGTACATAAACATTTTCTTTTCGAAATATTACACATTATATGTGTAATATTTTGAATTTGAACTAAACAGTTTACACGTGAAAGACATCATGTTAGCAACACCTTGGTTTTGATTTGTAAATTTTAAGCTGATTGAACTGAAACCGATCGAGCCGATTATTTCTACTCTTCATAGTGCTACCCGCGACAAAACCCAATTGTAGGTTTTGTCGCGGGTGGCACAACAGCAAATCGCGTTTAAAAAATAATTGTCTGAAATATTCTGTATGTGTAAGGCCTGCTTAAAGGACCCGATCACACGGGGTGGGAGACGCGCGAGCTGGCGTGTCCTTGCAGAGCGAGACCGAGATAGATGTCTACTGGGACTTTGAGACTTGTTGATAAATAAGAATCGGAAATTTCTAAAATATATGAAGCTATATACCTCAGCGCTTGAAATCGCCAATCCGCGGTGGGCACGCGTGGTGATTAAGCCCATACTCTCTCCCTGAGAGAAGGCCTGTGCCCTACAGTGGGACGCATATAGGCTGATTATGTTATGAAGCTCTAGAAGTGGAAGTACGTCCCTTCATTCAAGTTAAAACATACATTTGAAGTCAGTTAAAAACCAGACACATCACAGAAACAAAATAAACGGATAAGTGACATAATATGAGCAAAAAGAGAAATAAAACGTGATATACAACAAAAACAAAAAAAGCACTTAATGTGGCGTGTCTAAGTTGCCACAAAAGGTAGCTGTCTTAGCGTTGTGTTGAGGGACTGAGCCTTCAGCGCTGATTTTCAGTCAGTCCAATGGTAACTCAAAATTGTATTACAAAGTGCGCGTCGTCGTGCATCTTCTCTTATATATAAAAATGAATTACTGTTCGTTAGTCTCACTAAAACTCGAGAACGGCTGGGCCGATTTGGCTAATTGTTGTTTTTATATATTTGTGGAAGTCCAGGGAAGGTTTAAACGGTGAGAAGAAAAAAAACGGTTGACGTCGGTGATACGAAGTTCACGGGGTCATCTAGTTTCAAATAAAACAATGGAATAAACAACATACCTAGACCGGATTTTTTAATATTCAGATAAATCTTACCTAACTGGAGAATAAAACTGATGTTGTCACTGTCTTTTCGTATGATTTAGACAGTGATAGCATGCAATTTATTCTCCAGTTAAGTTTTATCTGACTATTGAAAAATTGGCCCTTAATAGAGTAAAAATATGAAAGCAAAAATACTGTCAAAATACTAACATTATATTATATTATAAGTTTCAAATTAATACATTTTAGAGGAAGACCCTTCATAGTTAGAAAACCATGAAGGAGGCCTATGTCCTGCAGTGGGCGTCAAATGGCTGATGATGATGATGAGAGGAAGACCACAATAGATGAAATCCTATGGGTAAATAAATTGGTTGGATATAAATTGGACATAAACTCTTTAATAGTCGGTCGTAAATAGTGTTTCAATCGCTGTATTGCACTCGTACGAACTCACTGCTGACTCGTGATATATCACGCTTTTAAGACATTACTGAGCTGTCAACTTGACGTCTTTTATCCCTATAATAAAAGCGGAAAAGGATCTGTGTGCAGTCGTTATTGATAATATTGGTCGGACTGTAAACGAAAAAAATTCAAACAAATTCTTCTTTTTAGAGTTCAATTATTCTTTAAGATCACGATAAATTGTTTATACTACACCTGCTTGGAAAGTACCTTGATACTTTATCAAATTTACGGTAGAAAGCACGTCATTGCATATCGAACAAATATGCGGGGAGAAAACGCATCTGAGCGGGAGAGAAAAGTGTATGAAAATCCATTTCTTACGTGGTTTTTCTTTTTTAATTTTGGGTAAGATTATGCGCCGGTAACCTAAATATCAAAAGCCAAAAAGTTTTTACAGTGAGTTTTTATCTCCAAGTTCGCAAAATGACACTGGCCACTAGCTGTGTGTTGGATGGTGTCGGGCTGGCAGTGCGACCCTGCGGCGGCAGGATAAACAATTTGAAAAAAGAGCATGTTGTAGCACACATTTAGTTTAGCGGACTGTATTTTTAAGGGCTGATAATTAATTAAAACCGAGTTTTTCTATATTTTAGACTATA
This sequence comes from Yponomeuta cagnagella, assembly GCA_947310995.1. NCBI lineage: Eukaryota > Metazoa > Arthropoda > Insecta > Lepidoptera > Yponomeutidae > Yponomeuta > Yponomeuta cagnagella. The sequence goes on from OX371277.1 coordinate 13,727,973, forward strand.
TTATATAATCAAATAAACCGCGTGCGGGAGCGGCAAGGCACGAACTCACATTTCAATAGTGACAACATCAGAATGTAAAACAAGGTTGCCACAATAAAAACATGGTAAAATAATCTATGTCGCGAACATCTTCCCGGCCCAGCACAAACACTTTGGTTACATAAATGAGAAGACAACAATAGTAACATAGACTATGTGATAAAACTGCTTATAAGTTTAATTATTTAAGACTCGATAGGAAGAATACAAACTTTCGTAATAGAGCGTAGATAAGTACCTCTGTTAGTTTTGACTTCAACTACTCTTACTTTCCCATCTTTACCAGGGATTACTCTAACAATTCTAGCCAAGGGCCACGACAAGGGAGATGTATCTTCACTTTTTAACAAAACTAGGTCACCTTCCTTGACATTAGGTAAAGAATCCTTCCATTTAGGTCTATTTTGTAATAAATTTAGGTAATGGCTCTTCCACACCTTCCAAAATGATTGCGAAATCTGTTTACACAAGTTCCAAAAGGACAAACGATTCGTGGGAATATTGGTTACATCGCTATCTGGATAGGTGTAAAATGGTGCTCCAACTAAGAAGTGTGCTGGTGTCAGGTAATCAAATCAAATCAAAGCATTTATTTGTGATAAACATAGGTGTTCATTACAGGTCTTGAGAATACAATTAGATCTCTATGCTTTACCCACAGGGCATACAAATATTTTAGGGCTAAAAACATATCTGGCATGCATTGCATGCAGTACATTTAAAATTAACATCGATTCTGAATATGTCAAAATTTACAAAATTGAGATAAAAAATATATTCAACAAAATTAAAAATAAATAATTTAGAAGATGTCAATATACAATAAAATTTGTAAATAAAATTTTGCAATTAAATAGTCAAGTCGTTTAAGAAGTTTTGTATCGAATAATAACATTTGTCAATTAATAGCTTATTTAGGTTAAATTTAAACAATGGCAAGTTCATTTCCGTAATGTGTAGTGGAATTTTGTTGTATATGAGCGGAGCCATATACAGAACACTCTTACGCATTAGGGCTGTCTTGCATTTTGGTATTGACAGTTTCCCTTTGTATTGAGAGCGTATTGGCTGATTTCGAACAGAAGATAGTTCTAAGAATAGATCCGGATTCATTTTTACAAATACACATAATTCATACACATATAGCGAAGGTACCGTGAGAATTCTTAAAGATTTAAAATATGGCACGCAACTATCTGTCGTTTTGATGCCAGACATTGCTCTTATGCAACGCTTTTGAGCCTTAAATATTGTTTCTCTTTCCGTACAGTTTCCCCAAAAGATAATACCGTAACGCAAAGTGGATGCCACAAAGCCATGGTACGCTGACAAAACAGTATTTGTATTAACTATATATTTCAGCCTATACAAAGCAAATGCAGATTTGCTTAGTTTCTTACATATTTCTGTCGCTTGTTTTTTCCAATCTAGTTTATCGTCAATTATTAGACCCAAAAACTTGGTCTCTTGGACTTCTTCGATTATTTTGTCCTGATATCGTATAGTTATTTTTTGCGGTTTGACTCTTTGTCGGAAATGCATTATATATGTTTTATCCAAGTTAATCAGTAGGTTATTATTTTCAAGCCATTTTATAACATTACTTATTGAATTATTAATGTCACTTTCATAATTGTCAAAAATATCGCATTTAATTATTAAGGTGCTGTCATCAGCAAAAAGGATCATTGGGTGTTCGATGTGCATCGGCAAGTCATTTATATAAATTAGAAATAAGAGAGGGCCCAGAACGCTTCCTTGAGGAACGCCATGCATGACTTTACGAGCCGTTGATAAATACTTAATTTCAGCTTTCTTCACTTCACATATTCTACAAATTTCAGTGTGTTGGACACGATTTTTCAGATATGAATCCAACAAACCCAATACATTTCCTCTAATACCGTAGTCGTTTAATTTATGGATAAGACGATCATGGCTGACGTAGTCGAAAGCTTTGGTCATATCCATGAAAATAGAACAAACTGGAGATGTGTTATCAACATTTTCTAGAATTTGTTTTACTAAGTCAAATATAGCCATATTAATAGTTTTGTTTTTCTGAAATCCTTTTCGTTCAGAGCATAAAATGTTGTTTCTATTAAGATATTTATATATTTCATTGCAGATTACCTTTTCAAATATTTTTGATATTATAGATATAAGAGCTATTGGTCTATAATATTACATAGATTCTCTATCTGTTTTTTTAAACAGTGGCTTAATAATGCTCGTTTTTAATTTGTCAGGAAATACTCCTTCACTAATGCATAAATTTATTAAATAGCTTAAATGAGTGGCTATTATAGCATTGACAAATTTTACTACTTTGGTTGCTATGCCATCATATCCTGTGCTATTTGTATTTTTGAGGCATTTAATAATTTTTTGTACTTCTGTAGGCGTTGTTGGTAACATAAACATTGATTGAATGTATGTTTTTGAGGATGTTTTCAAAGGGGTTACGTCGTTTAGAGAGCTATTAATTTGATCAATAAAGAAGTCATTAAAGGCGTTTGCAATGTCAAAAGGTTCTGTAATAAATTTGTTGTCAATTTTTATTTTCGTTATTGAGTCATTGGGATATATTGGTTTTGTGCTGTTGATTATTTGCCATGTCGCTTTAGATTTATTTTGTGCTGTATTAATAAAATAATTGTTTTGTGCACGTTGGGTCAGTTTTATTATGCTCCTAAATTTTTTTGTAAAGGTTTTGAGTTGAATTTTATTTGCCGTCGTCGGTGAAGTTCTGTAAGCCCAGAGAAGCTTTCTTTGTTTCTTACTACACGCACGAATGCCGCGTGATACCCATCTTTGTTTTCTTTTATGTTTGACGGTTATAGTTTTCAGAGGGAAGCAAATGTCGTATAGCCATTTGAAATCTTCCAGGAAAGTATTATAGGCAACATTCGGATCGCTAGACTCATACATATCTGAAAAACTAAGGGACTGTAAATGTTTTTGAAAAAGTAACAAATTTGCCTTACTGTAGTCCCGCCTTTTAATACTCCATGCATTCAATCTGCTAGTTTTTATAACTGGGATTCTCAAAACTTGACAAGTGTGGTCAGATAACGCGAGGTCAAGGACCTCACTTTTACATCCCCGTATATTATGTACAAAATTATCTATACATGATTTACTTTCTATTCTGGTTGGGACTTGTATTTCAAACTTAAGGTTGTAACTTCTCATAAAATTTTTAAAGGTTTGTGATTTACTATCTTCTTTTAGAATATCTATATTAAAGTCTCCACAGAGGATAACTTTTTTGTTCGTATTTTTACACAATTGGTTGAGAATCAGGTCAAGTTTGTCATAGAACAGATCTAAATTTTTCGCGTTCGGAACCCTGTAAATACAAACAATAATTACATTGTGTACTGTTAATTCCACTGCACAGCATTCGAAAGCACCCGCCACTGAGTGCTTCATTATGTTAGGAATTTCTCTATATTCATGCCCTGACCTAATAAGAATGCATGCTCCTCCCCGTTTTTGGGTTTTCCTTGAGTAATAAGCAGCAAGATTATAATTGGGTATACATAGTAGTTCTTCATGCCCTGACATCATAAAATGTTCGGTAAAACATAGAACGTCCATTGTATTCTGTTTGCTAGCCAACTGCTCTAGGCATAATATGAGTGGCTCAGATTTATTTATAAGTCCTGCAATATTCTGATGTATGACTCCAATAGTATTATACACGAAAAAGCTGCTGATTTGATCTGGTGGTTTTTGTAGCATTTTTGGTTGTCAAGTTGTCACTTTTATTGTTCTGTATTATATTATTTAGCCGGGCAAAAATATTGGCCATCCCTTTGTCTTTTAGGGAGCCAGTTTTCCAGTCATGCATGTCTGTATCATATGTCAACTCTAGGTTAGAGTCCAATATCTGTGCGTGTTGGTGAGTCATTACGTCGAGCCAGAGAAGATTATTAAATATTTCGGCTCGAGAATTGTACATCGTATTAGGCGATTCGCCGTGCTTATAAACAGGCAGACATATAATAATGTTTGTGTGTTCAATATTTTTCAGAGTTTCTCGTAATAGAGAAATTAGCTGAATATAATCGTTCGTCCACTGAAAATCGGATTCGCCGATCATAATTATACAGTAATCCTGTTTTGTGAAGAGTTCCAGTGATTTTTCTAATCCATTAAGCAATTCTTTTGTGCCTCCTCCGGGAATCAGCTTGTGATATATAGAGCAACTGCCAAATGTACTTTCAGACATGCTCAAAATGCTGTTTCGATTGTTACTTGTGATAAGCTGTATCTTACGTTTTTCGTTTTGATGTGGCCTGTCTCTAAGGATGCCAGCATAGCTTAGCTGATTTTTGTTTTCTTGAGTTTTTTTTTGTGTTATCTTATTCCCTGAAGGGCTACTTGGACTATGTGAAAGACCATTAATCGCTTTTTTTTTTGTTTGTGATTTGCTCTCAAGTTTCTCAAGTTTTTTTTCCGGTGTCCGAGTCAGAGGAGTATTAGTTAAATTATTTCCTCGTCTGTTTCCTTTAATAGGTGTCATTAGACTGCTATTAAGACTGACTGTCGCCTTCTTAAACATTTCATGTTTTTTTGTGATTTTTGTAAGATCTTGTTTTAAACTACCATTTTCTAAAGACAAGTTTTTTATTTCCTCATTAGCAATTGAGAGTTCTAAGGTTAAATTCTCTATTTGTCTTTTCAGCTCATATATTTCTGTAGATTCTTCGGTATCCGATAGGTTCGGCAAACTGACGGTGCTGCCATCTGGTGATTGCTCGGAACTATTGTAATTATTTTCCACATCAAGTTCTGTAGTAAAAAAGTAAAGTAAAAAAAAAAGTAAAAAGTTCTTTATTAATAAAAAAGGTTACATATACAAACAGTTTACTGTGGTCGCCACGCTAGGTCTAGCCTGTGTTGTGGAAACCTTCGTATATGTTAACATAAAGAAGATTGGCGCATGTGTACGAAGCATAATAGGCAAAATTTGAAAGAACTTGTTTAGAACTTAAGAATGTACCTAGGTACAGGTAATAACCTAAATAAGTATGTAGTTAGTTAACAATAATAGAAACAGTTCTATAAATTAGACAGGAGATTAGATATTTCTATTAACAGCAAAATGCGTCCTAACTGAGAGTCGTAAGTTTCTGTTTAACTTAAACATGGATGGTTAAATAAACAGGTGTTAAAATTAGATTCCACGATAAAATACAATTTTCAGCTAAGAGAAAAAGGTATGAGTTGCTCATAATTATAGCTCTACCATTTATGAAAAAGACAGATACTGAAATTACATGTTTAGCTTAAAGAACATGAAAGTAAAAAACTATGCTAACAATAACAATAACTTATATGTAAGATCAGTCTTTTCTTTGAATTATTTTACCCTGGACTATGACAAGAGAGTTTACAGTCCTATCCATAAAGACACAAGTCCCCAAAACACTCCCAGGAGAACACAAAGGGCTTTAGGAAGCCTTTACCACAGACCACTCAAGTCACCCCCAAGGACTGCCCGAGCTGAATCATGCCTCTACGAATACTCTGTTAATATAATAACTAACCAACAACATAGGTAGGAACATATTAGATATAGATACGTACCTATATACTACACAGATAAGATGTTGAATATACCTACATAGAATATGTAAATAGAATAATAATAGATAGATTATTATATTATATACTAACACACTGTTTAAATGATTACTATGCACGAGTAAAAGGACAAGAAAAAAGTTCTTCGGTATTTGAATAATCTAATTCAATTAGCAGTAGTTTTAGTTTTGACTTTACGATAGTAGAGGGGAAACCCAGGAAATTGTAAATTTTTGAGATTTTATTAAAAAGAAAAGGTTGTTGATAAAAAGGAAATCGGTTGGCGAATTTACACTTAGTTGCTGCGACTGGCAGACGGGGAACACGTCTTGTCATTAGAAAATTATAGTCTGGGTGGGAGAGGAAAGTTTTATAAGCAGTGAGAACTGATTTAAGAATAAAGTGTTGACGTATGGTTAACACATTTGATTCTGAATAGAGCTGAGAAGTTGGATATCGAAAAGGCTTTTTATGAAGAACTTTTAGAATTGACCGCTGAGCTCTCTCTAATTCTATAAGATATGTTTTGGGAGCCCCACCCCAGGATAATATGCCATAGGTTAAGATGGATTCACAAAAAGAAGTGTAAATTACAGTTCTGATACTTTTATCACTGATGTTTCGAAATTCTTTCATAAGAGGAATAAGTTTTCTAGCTCTGGTTGACAAGAAAGATATATGTGAGCTGAAGTTTAGATTCTCATCTATAAGGATGCCTAAATATTTAATGCTATTAACTCTTTCAATAGTATCACTACAATAACAGTCTTTACTGCCATTCAAATTTTCTGTACATGTATGTAGTTTTAAGGAGGTTATATCAGAAGGGGGAGCTGATGCTTTGGACTTATGAAAACAGATAAATTTGGTTTTCGATAAATTTAGTGTTAATAGATTATTACTTAGCCATTTACTAATTATACTAAGCCCACTTTCAGCTCTTGAGATTACTGATTCCCAAGAAGAGTCTGTAAAAATTAATGCTGTGTCATCTGCGTAACAAAAAATATTAGAGTTTAAGGAAGTGTTGAGATCTGTATTAATATCATTTAAATAGGCTGTGAAAAGGGAGGGTCCGAGGATACTTCGCTGTGGGACTCCAAAAGTAATTTGTTCTGTGTTACTTTTAACATTCTCTATTTTGACTATCTGTTGTCGGTTGGTAAGGTAACTTTGGAACCAGCTGAGGGGTACTCCTCTGATACCCAGCCTCTGAAGCTTTTCCAATAAGATTTGGACCGAAACGGTATCAAAAGCCTTGGCAAGGTCAAGGAAGATTCCTAAGCAGTATTTGCCACTGTCAATGTGTGACGCAGTGCAGTTTACAAGGCCTGACACTGCATCATCTGTAGACTTGCCATGTCTAAACCCATATTGGAAAGGTGATAATAGATTATGAGACTCAAGGTAAGTGGTAAGTCTTTTATTAACAATTTTTTCTAGTAATTTGGAGAAAACGCTTAATAGAGATATTGGCCTGTAGTTACTAGGAGTTAGCTTACAACCAGCTTTATGAATTGGACTAACGGCTGACAGTTTCCAGCAACTAGGAAAAATGCCAGAATAGAGACTGAGATTAAATATGTGGTTTAACGGGGCAGAGATTGAATCTTTACAATGCTTTATTAGGGAGTTTCCAATACCATCTATGCCTGGCGCGCTAGTGGGTTCTAATTTGGCGATAAATTGTTTTATCTCAGTAACATCCGTTGGTTGCAAGAAAAAGGAGTGATGTGTACTAGGGGTCTTAAGTTCTGTTACTAAAACTGCCTCTGATTTGTTTAATCTTGAAAGTGTGGCTTGTGCTAAACTAGGACCAACGGAAGTGAAATAAGCATTTACTTTATTTAGGGAATCTTCAGCAGTGGCTTCAATATTAAGTAGGTCATTTGCTCCTGTTTTTTTATTTGCAATTTCTCTAATAGATTTTATAGTTTGCCATAATTTTTTGGAATTTCCTTTACTATCATTAATTTTTTTATTAATATATTCATTTTTTACTTTTTTGAGCAAGTTGTTACAAAAATTTCTATAACGGGTATAAATAAGCTTTAGAATGGGGTTATGATTACTATTTTGGAATTTTTTATGTAGTCTATCTCTTTGTCTCATGCACTTTAGGAGGCCAGCAGTAATCCAGGGCTTGATAGTTCGCTTTGAGCTGCTGATTTGTTTAATTTCTGTATTGGTTTGTAGAATATTCGTAACTTTGGATGTGAATTGTAGAGCAGCTTGGTTGACATCATCCAGGACATACAAAAAACGCCAATCTGTTTCTACCAGTTCTTGGTTTACTTCTGCATAGAGCACTTTTTTGTATGTCCTGGGAGTGTGCTGCCGGGGAGAGCATTTATCTAAACAGAGCAAGGTTATGTCATGGTCAGTGATTGAGGATTTGCAGATAATAGATTCCACGGTATTTTTACTACGGGCAAAAATATGATCAAGACATGCATTGAACCTGGTGGGTTTATCTATAGCAGCTGTAAACCCGTGTTCTGCCAACATACATTGATACTCAGAGCTATGCGGAGTGTAGCTAAGGATGTCAATGTTAATATCCCCTGCTATTATAAAATGGTTGTGATTATTGTTAGCAGTTAAGAGTTGATCAAGAGAGGCAATGAAATTGTTAGGATTATCAAAAGATGGGGACCTGTAAATTGCGGCTACACAAATATTGTCAGGAAGATTTATTAGTAGGCATTGAGCATCATCAATAGATGGTTCAGAAACCCTCACATTGTGTTCTACCCTTGTATACACCACTACACCTCCTGCTTTATTGATAAATTTTTTTGTGTAATGTGAAGAGTAACCAGGAATATTTTTAATAATGGATAAGTTATTTATCCAGCACTCAGTTAGAACAATAATATCAAAGCAGATATCAAGCCGCTGGAGGCCTACAGTGAGGTTATCAAAATTATGGCTGAGACTACGTATATTAAGATTGAGTATCTTAAAATTGTGTTGGTTTTTGAATGAAAACACATTCCTGCATAACTCTAAGTCATTTATCACATGACAGTTGATCGACAAACAGTTGTCTATGTCATCATGTACCAAGCTATCCATTTGTAGGCCGGAACATTGAAAGGTCTAAAATGTTTTTGGAATAGCCATGTGACAAAGGTTTGTGTGATTTGGCAGGGAATATTTGTGTGTTAATAGTCCTAAGTTTTTGAAAGAGTGTTTTGTAAGTGTGTGTAAAGGAACTGTGATAGAGATAAATAATGAGGAGGTAGAATTTTACTGTAATTTTTGTCATAAAAAAAGAATAATATATATAATAATACTTATGTAGACATGTTAGTTTACATTCAGAGAGTGACGGAAGAGCGATAGTGTTAAAGAACAATTTTAAATTGTTTGTAGATAAATAAGAGATATATCTTGCTATGCAAGACATGGTTTTGTGTGAGTTAACGATAACTAGTAGCATTGAAACTAATTGTAACCTTAAGAGTAGGTAAGGGAGATCAAACACATTCAAGTAATGTTTTAAATTAGTCACCGGGTATCTTTGGTCCAACTTGCTTATCCAGATCATTGCAGGAGAGAATAGGGATCCCTGGCTTTCCAACTTCTTTGCGCACGAAGATTGAGCCGTTGTTGACCCAGCAGAACTGGAACTTGTGGAAGTGGGCCCTTGCCCGGGCTTCCCTGAACAGGTCACGGTTATGCTTGGAGAGGCGTTCATTGAAATAAAGCCGTTGCGATGTCCCTGCTACAATGTCTTCCGTAGTAACGTTTTTACGTATCTTCGCTGCCTTCAAAATCTCGTTACGCTTCGTGCGTCGCAGCAGTTTGACAACCACTGGTCTTGGTAGGTTGCTATGTTTGGAGTTGGGTTGTTTTGGCGGTCCTACGCGCGATACCCAGTCCACTTCACTCTCGTCTAGTATCACTCCTATTTTGTTAGCTGCAAGTTGAATGATGTGAGGTAGGCTCTCGTTGACCGACTCCGGAAGACCCGCTATTTCGATTTGGTTGCAGAGCACCGCCTGTTCTTGCCTTTGAAACTGTTCTTGCAATAGGAGTACAGTCGCCCTTAGCTCCAGAAATTCACTATCACGCTGAGAGATTGTTTTTTCGAGGTCTGCCAGTTTCACGCCATGCGCCGTGGACATGTCCTTGATCTCTTGCCGAATCAACTTAAGTTCCGCGAGAACAGAGGAGTAGTCAGAGTTCTCGTTCTTCAGCGTTGTGGTCTTGGAAGGCGAAGACTTCTTTTTCGAAGGAGCACGACGTGTGGCAGCGTCAGCCTCCGCCATTGTTTTCGTGGATTGAGCTTTGACTGCCTTTGAGGTTGGGCACGCGTGGGCGAGAAAGCCGTAATACAGTTTAAGCTGTGTTCCACAACGATTAACGAAAGAAATTGGCTTTACCTTGCGTTATGTATGAGTTTGAGTTTTTGTCGTCTTTAAATATTGGGTTATCAGTTAATTGCGACAAAAAAAAAGTCAGAGCCGAAATTATGCGTGTTGACTTGTCGGCGCCATCTTGTAGACTGGTTTCGTTGTTTCCGCATCGTAATGTTAGAAAGGAATGAGAACGAATTCATCTCGTATATATTCCGAATTCCAAATTCACAAAAACATGGGCAGGCTCGCAGAGGTTCGAACCCACGACGTTAACTCGCAGTAGTAGTTGATCCAACAGCCGACACGATTACGCCAAGCGGTTATATAGTGTGCTAAGCAAAATTGGCTATGCCACTTTCATGATGTGATAGTGATTCATCAGATTGGAATGTTCTTTGTGTTTACCAGTTAGACTTGTAACGGAAATTCTCGACACTATTTTCACTTAAAAACTTCACTTTCCTTCATCAATTTTTACATACTTTGAATTGAATTTCACTTTTAATACTTGTTTTACACTTGTTAATTAGAATTGAGCATATATTTGATGATATCATTTAATTTATTGATTCACAGATTATTTCTTGAATTTTATACGGATAATGTTGCCTTCATTTTCTCTTGTTATTGAGTACTTTATTAACACTTTTGGCATGAAAAGTCTTTAGTTCTATTCGTTTAAAATTTTAAAATGTGATATTTGCAAAGAGTGTTATCGAAGTTCAACTTATTCGCACAGCGCCATCTGTCGTCCTTCGTGTTCGTGTGCGTGTGCGTGAGTAAGACAGATCATTTACATCGTTTGTAATTTGAGTAATAGGTCTAGAATTCAAAATACTCTCAATCTGAACAAGTACTGTATAGAATTCTTCATAAGTTAACACTGTTGAACCTACAACTCGTTTTAGGTGATATTTGATGCTTTTGACACCGCTTTCCCATAGTCCTCCAAAAACAGGCGAGTAACTAGGGATCATATGAAACTTTACTCTTAAATTACTACAGTAATCATTTACAATAGCTTGATGAGCTGGTGAAGACTGTAACAAATAAAGCTCTTCTAACTGGTTTTTAGCACCCTTGAAAGTGGCGGCATTGTCACAATAGATGTCTGAAGGAAGGTTCCTCCTCGAAATAAATCTTTTGAAAGCTGCCATGAAACATTCAGTGGTCATATCAGACACTAACTCAATGTGAATACATTTTGTAACAAAGCAAACAAAAATTAGGACATAGCCTTTTGCTGTTACAACACTTCTTATTCTAGACTGCTTTATCAAAAACGGACCGGCATAGTCCATACCTACTTTTTGAAATGGGCGAGCTTGGTTAACTCTATCGTAAGGCAGCGAGCCCATCAATTGTTCAGCCGCTTGGGCTTTTAATTTAAAACAAACAATACATTTATGAAGTACCCTTTTTACCTCTCTATTGCCGTTAACTAGCCAAAATCGCTTATGCAAGCTAGCCAATACTAATTTGTTACCACCATGAAGCAGACATTTGTGTTCATGTTCAATAATTAAATCTGTTATCACAGAATGCTTGGGTAAAATTACAGGATGTTTCTGAAAAAAGGGCAAAATGGCATTTTGTATCCTACCACCTACTCTTATAAATCCATCCTTATCCATAAACGGATTTAAACTTCTTAATTTACTGTTTTTAGACAAGCTTTTGTTAATTTGCAAGCATTTTAAATCAGAGGCAAAGTGTCTAGCCTGCTCATTCTTAACAATTAAATGCAAAGCATTTTTTAATTCAGTACAAGTCAGATGTTCACTCTGACACCTCTGCTTGTGTTTTAAAGTTTTTATAAATCTTAAACAATAAGCTAGCACTCGTTGCATCTTAAGAATACTAGAATATTTCTCCAAATTAAAACATTGGAAAAAATTATTAGCTGTTAACACAACCATACATTGTAAAGCCTTATTACCTAAAGGTTTTAATTCTGGCAAACTTCCACCAGCAGGCAAAGCGCTGTCGCCATTGTTAGTAAACTCATGTGTCGAATTAAGCAAGTAATCAGGCCCATGCCGCCAAAGAGCAGAATCAATCAAGGATTGAGGCTGCATTCCTCTAGATATCAAGTCGGCAGGGTTACAACCTGTATTGATATAAAGCCATCGAAATTCTTTGGTCACATCAGCAATTTTCTTAACTCTATTTCCGACATAGCTGCTTAGCCTGATGGGTTCAGTTTGTAGCCACGCAAGAACAATCTGCGAATCAGAGAATAAAATTACATTGTCCTGTTCTATGTCGAGTTTGAGACAAAGTGAATCATAAACCCTCGAAATTAAAAGAGCTAACAACAAAGCCGCGTTAAGTTCAACTCTGGGTGTGGTCAGTTCTTTTTTAGCAGGATTTACCCTAGACTTGGAGCATAAAAGCATCATAGAAACATTATTGTCTAAGCCAATAACCCGCAGATAAATGCAACAGCCATAGGCTGCGTTTGAGCCATCACAAAACCCAATAAGCTGGATAGCCCTCGCATCACACACACTCACGTGACGAGGAAGCTCAACGGCGTCAATGCTCTGCAAACCAGACACAAGTTCTTCCCATTCAACTGATAACTCAGGGGAAATAGGATCATCCCAGGCAAGGCCAGCGATCCAAAGCTTTTGAAGCATTAACTTGCAGGACACAGTTATGGGACCAATGATTCCTAATGGATCGAATATCCTACTAACAAAGCTAGTAATTTCTCGTTTTGTGTAAGCTGTCTTTTTTGTGGGCACATCAGGCACCGTAATTTTAAAAACGTCCTTAGTGACATCATAAACTAAACCAAGGGTTTTTAATATGAGATTGTCTGAGTCCAAGTCAATTTCATCAAAATGCTGGAGCTCATTTGGAATATCAGAGAGCAAGGCTCGATTATTTGAGCACCATTTGTGCAGTCTAAAGCTGCCAAGAGCTAATAATTCAATAAGTTCCTGCTTTAATTTATTTAAAGTATCTAAATTGTCCTCACAGGCCACGATGTCATCGACATACGTGTTGTGTCGCAAAGCAAATGCAGCCAATGGATATTTATCTCCAAAACGATCAGCTAACTCAATTAAACACCGAGTTGCCAAAAATGGTGATGATTTCAAACCATACGTAACGGTTTTTAACTGCAAGCATTTAATGTTTTCATTTGGATTTTCTCGCCATAAAATTGTTTGCAAACCTCTATAACTTTCATCTAAGTTAACACACCTAAACATCTTTTGAATGTCTGCAATTAACACAAACTTGTTCAGTCTGAAAAGCAATAATATGTCAAATAACTCTGACTGAACAGTGGGACCATTTAACAATGTGTCATTGAGAGAAACCTTTTTATCTTTAGTACGCATTGAGCCATCAAAGACGACTCTTAAAGGAGTAGTTTTGCTTTTAGAATTCATAACTGCATGATGAGGTATGAAATAAACTGGATCTTTAACAAGATCATATTTTTCAAATTTAATGTACTCAGCCTGATCAAGTTTAACAAACTCGTCAATAAAGGCTTTGTATTGCTCTAACAGTTCCCTCTCTCTTTGAAACTTTTTCTCTAAATTAATAAAGCGCTGCAAGGCTACACTGAATGAATCTCCGAGGCTATCACTAACTTCCTGCAATGGGACTTTGAGGGGCAGACTGACCGTGAATTGGTTATTTTGTAACTGGACAGTGTCTTGGAAAATTTGTTCACACAACTGTTTCTCTGCTTTAGTTTCATTATAAATTTGCGGTACCTTTTCAGTCTCCCAGAACTTAGCTAGAGTTGTGTCCAAGTTGCTATCGCAGGTCTGGCAAAACATCGACACCGGAGGCCCACTGCCAGAAGTCGTTAGAATGTTACCGGAGATGACATCGCCGAACAGGGTCTGTGTGATGAAAGGTCCTCCCTCAGAGAGACGCTCAGGCTTCGCCAGGAGCAGCTGGAAAAATATATCAGCACCAATTAAAATCTGAATATTGCCAGGATCACTGAACAATTCATCAGCTAATTTTATATAACCTGGCAATTTTATCTTTGCTAGATCAATTTTTGTTTGAGGAAGGGGGGCTGATATTGTATCAATTAGATGACAGTTAACACTGACATCAAAAGGATAAAATCGAGTGTAATTTCAAAATTGCAGCAGTCTTCAAAGAAGTTTCCTTATTTGAGATACCTACAACATTGGTGGGCTCACAAAAGGTGCTGCATTGCAGTGTCTCAGCTAATTCTTTGGTCACAAAGGACATTTGGCTTCCACTGTCTAATAAGGCACGGGCCGTTAAAAAAGTGCCATCAGATTTTGCTATATTTACCCTAACTGTGGGCAGCAAAACTGTGGTATTTGTGTTTGAAACCATTGTGGTTTTCTTATTTACATTGCTATGTACAAAGGGAACCTCTGAAGGTTTGTGCAATAATGCATTGTGTTCTTTTTTACAATATGAACATCTAAATTTAAAATGGCATTTGCCAGTGTGGACATTCAAACACAAGTGGCATAAGCCTGCGCTGTCCACAAATTGCAAACGCTCTGAAAGAGACATAAGTTTGAACTTTTGACAAGTGTAGAGTTTGTGTGGGCACTTACATAGGAGGCAGCATGTTGATACCATGGTCTTTGTTGTCTGCTGCTTTGGATCCTCCTTTATGGCAACATTTTCCAAAGCTGTAGCTCTCCTCTCTATGAATCCAATTAGGTCTGAAATGGTCGGTAATGTCTTATGATCTCTCTGCATCTCAAACTCGGTCACAGTGTTATTATCTAATTTTTTTGTGAGAACCTGCATTAGAATCATGTCCCATTTGTCTACATCCTGGTCTAAACTCTTTAGAGCAGCTAAATTTAACTTAACAATAGAAACAAAGTTTCTTAATGATGTTGATGTACATTTGTTAACACAAAGTAAATCTAACAGACAATTAACATGGTATGCAATTGTTTTATAACTGTTGTCATATCTGTCATTTAACAACGACAGCGCCTCAAGGTAATGCTCGTCTGTCAGTGGCAAGTTTTGAATTAGCTCAAGGGCTTGGCCTTTTAGGAAGGTTTTTAAATAATACAATTTCTGTACTCCTGACAGACTTGCATCCTTGTCGATAATTGACATAAAAAGTGCCATAAAAGGCTTGAAATCAGCAAATTTGCCGTCAAAATGTGGTATTTGTATACTTGGCAATTTATTCGGCGTGGGCAAAGTCCTAGTTTTCGCGTCCTGCGTGGGTAATGGGACTTTTTTACTGATCGCCTCATTCAACATTGCTAGGCTAAACATGTACTTACTTTCCACTTCCGTGGGATCTTCGTCATCATAAATTTCCGCACATAGGTTCTCGTATTGCTCAAAGGCATGAAGGAGCCTCTCTTTATGAACTAGAATAAGCGAGTGGTCCATTCCTTCTGCCAATGCAGACGGTGCAGCGTTATAAATTCGCGTTATCGCTCCCTTGCATTGCCCACGCAAGGCCTTCAACTTGGCTTCGGCCATTTTTTACAAATATATACACTAATTTAACAATAAATAGTCGAAACAGTAAAAACACTATTTGCAAATTCGCAACAAAATCAAAATGTCCGCTGTTAAGAAATAAGACGGATTCACGCGGCGAGTCGATCGCTGTTAGCCGAAGTAAGCTGCAGACTCCTTTCCGCTGATTGGCCAGTCACGTCAACGGTAACAGGGATGCCAACGAAACACGACGTGAAGATGATGATAGCGCCAACGGCGTCGAGCAGAGTATGTAATCACTACGTTATAAGAGTCGGCACTTGCTAACAACACGTTTTCAAAATTATGAACGTAGTTTGTACCAACCTAACAAAAAATAGTATAATACCAACAGAATGAAATTGCAAAACATTAGTGATGGACTGCTTATCGATATCGATAAAAAAAAATTCGAGACCTCTCCCCTTACCTCATTTTCATGCTTTGAAAATTAAAGTAGGCGATAAATCAACACAGTAGGTCAACTCAATTATTTCGAGTATGACATGGTGTGAATGGATTATCGCTTACTTTCATAATGAAAAAGGCATTTTTTTTAAATCAAATCATTTATTTAGCATCAGGTGTAGAAAACAATGTCACCAATGCGTCACGTCGCTATCAAAACTTTGCACTTTGGTCGAATTTCAGATCTTTGGAGTCTGCAACAAACAAAACAATAAGTCAAAAAATATATTATCTATACCTACCGCAAAATTGAGCAAAATAAAACAACATAAATCATTTCTGTTCTTGCTGTGTGGTGTTCGACGTTTAAAATTAAGTAGTTGTGATCAATTTTAGACAGCATGTAGAAATATCTGGCAGAAATCAATCGTCCAAAATATCGATAAAAAAAAGTACCACATGGGTACCGCACTACAACCGGCGTTAATTTAAATTTGTCAAAATCGTAAATTGTTCTAAATAATTCAGTTGTTTTATCCAAGAGCATTAAATAAATATAAAAATTTGCGTACATTTATTATGATAAACTTGCTAATTTTACCTGTTTGGCTCCAGTGGATATCTGGTTAAGAATATGCCAGACGTACATTAATTTCTGACTCTTCTAATGCCACAAATTTCACATTTCCTCAATGCTTTTCCTCCCATATTTCTTGTTTAATCACTTTTCACGCACTACACCTATTGCTAAAGTTAAAATAAATAAAATAATGCCACACAAAAACGACAAACGAACAAAATTACCGGCCATTTGCAAAATACGTAATACCAACATTACCAACATTAGATTTCACATATAACCCGACTTAATTTTAAATCATGATACATCTACGTGATTCACTGCGGAGTTAATGCCTTTTGTTTTAGCAGGATTATATTTTTTGTTTCAATGTTGGCACAAAGTACGTTCATAATATTTTTTGTATGGAGTGACGAGGGCCTGGCGTCGAGTAGCGGAACTAAATAATGTTGCCAGTTGCGAAACAGGTACCGAAGATAGGTAGTGTTTTTACTTCCCTTGTAGGTTTCAGCCGAAGGTTAACACACGACGATGAAGTCCAAGGGTTTGATTGATGCCTCGGCGTAGTAGACTCGATGATACAGCTAATCCCAAAGGGTTTCTGGTTAACACCAGCTGCTGTACGTTTCTGTCGCAGCCGTACACTGATGCACAAAAAGATCTTAAAGGGCGGCAGATTAACACCCGCCGAGAAAAAAAAAAGTCCTGGAGCAAAGCAACCAAGGATAGGTACTAAACGTGACTGGTTAACACCCGCCAAAACAAAAGAGTCCTGGAGCAAAGCAACCAAGGATATACAAAACGTGACTGGTTAACACCCGCCAAAACAAAAGTGTCCTGGAGCAAAGCAACCAAAGGCACTGTTTATAATGTTTATATACAAGTTAACACCTGTTTATAAGTTCACACACTGTTTATTTGACTGCCAAAGGCGATAATAATAATTATAGTCAATAGCCACGAATCACTTAGCTGTTCGGGTACAAAGTACACTTTTCGTTTTCGCGGTATGGCGGTAGCACAGCAAGCGAAGAAATGTTCGTGTAACTTGGTTAAAAGCCTTTCGAAGGACCAAAAAAAAAATGTAGCACACATTTAGTTTAGCGGACTGTATTTTTAAGGGCTGATAATTAATTAAAACCGAGTTTTTCTATATTTTAGACTATATTATATAATCAAATAAACCGCGTGCGGGAGCGGCAAGGCACGAACTCACATTTCAATAGTGACAACATCAGAATGTAAAACAAGGTTGCCACAATAAAAACATGGTAAAATAATCTATGTCGCGAACACATGTGATAATTGCAGACGCCATTGGCGCCATTTCCAATTTGTGTGTTTGGATTCAGTTTTCGTAGAAAGTAAAATAATACTATCAAAATGATAAGTAGTGATAGTGATGATAGGTGTAGTATAAAGCACTATGTATCACTCGAGAGAAACTGCGATTCCCGATCTCGGGTGTTTTAAAGCCCTCGCCTACGGCTCGGGCTTCAAACGACACCCTCGACGGTAATCGGTCACTTTCTCCTCTCCGTGAACAATGTACTATTTCCTGCTTCCTGCGAAGACTAATATTTATCATTGCATGTTGTTGATTGACTCATGGGATCTTGTCGGATAGATATTTGTACCAACTAATGTATTCTATTTAAGATGTATTGAGAAAAGATGGTCAGAGTGGAGTTTTTTCCTCTATCTTTTTCTCCTCTATAATATTGTACATTGACATGCAACAAACAGAATTTAAATTGTTTACGTTGAAATACATTTTTGATTTCTGATTTCTTGATGGTCCTATACTCCATTCCACGAAACGGACTCCAAAAGAAAATCGTCTATGTGCGCCCATTGGTTAATGCGCGTGGCCTTCTATAGCCACTGCATTAAGTAAACCTACCCTATGAAGCGGACCGTCTTCGCTTCATCATCATCATCAGCCGTTTGACGCCCACTGCAGGACATGGGCCTCCTTCGTAGTTTTCATAACCATGAGGGGTTTTGCCATAATCGCCACGCTTGGCAGGCGGGTTGGCGACCGCAGTATGCGGTTGGAATCTCAGGAAGGCGCTGCTGCCCGTCTCCTGGTAATTAATTTCCTTAGTCCCCTTCTACGATATT
Organism: Yponomeuta cagnagella; assembly: GCA_947310995.1. Taxonomy (NCBI): domain Eukaryota; kingdom Metazoa; phylum Arthropoda; class Insecta; order Lepidoptera; family Yponomeutidae; genus Yponomeuta; species Yponomeuta cagnagella. The sequence goes on from OX371277.1 coordinate 13,746,564, forward strand.
TACGGATGAAAATGGAGTGACGCTAATCTTAATCCGGCGCCACATGGACGTATTCGCTTATTGTTTCGCTGTCTCTAGCCGCGCGCATTGACCAATGAGATGGGAGTATTTGTTTCCCTAGGTGTTCGATCGCGGAAAGGAGTATACTTAGTAAATGTGGTCGCCACTTCATTTGCATGTAAATTATGATTAAGGGAGGTGGAGGTGGTAAGCTAACACACCAGCTACTTGTATTCTGCGAAGTAGTGATGCACATCACACGAGTGTCTGGCATGCCAGTTTCTAGAACGGTTTCGTATCTTCCCAGGGACGGGCTAGTTGGAGATCATAAAACAAATAAAGTTTACAAAAAAATATCTTGTAGGTATTCGTGTTATTTGGGGAAAAAAATAACTAAACCTAAAAACTTTCCGAAACTCACAACGAAACACAAAAAATGTTTTGCGTACTTCTAGTTGGTATGCTCGCTCCCCACTCAAGCGGAATTTCGGTACACTCGGAACGTGTGACCTATTTTTAACCGACTTCAAAAAATGAGGAGGTTATCAATTCGATGCGTATATCTTTTTATTTTTTGGGTATGTTTTCTTTTTTTGTTCGAATAGATATAATGTCTTATTGGTCCAATTTTATTTTGGTGAAGATCTGATGAAGACTTTCAGAGATGGCGAACGGAACTCTTCAATGGACAGCAGTAAATAAGGCCTAATGGGGCCCATCCTTTAGTAATATCTATCTGTATGTTTCATAAAATTGCGTGAAATAGTCCCAAGTTAATTTGGTGATGTTCTGGTGAAGACTTTCGGAGATGGAAATTGAGAACATCATAAAGCAATGAATTAAGTAGGGTAAGTTATTGTTATAAGGGACTTGTTTATTTTTCTCCCGCTCCTCCACAAAAAATTTAAAAAATATAAATTTGAAATAAAAAATAAAAACCGACTTCGAAACACTACAGCACTAAAAAGTTTGAAATAATTAGAAGTATGTATACATGTAGGTATTCATCATCATCATCGGCCTACGCTTGTCCACTGCTGGACATAGGCCTCGTAAGTATTGTAGAAGTATAATTTGTAGATGACCAGCAAATATATTTTGGGCACCAACTACGGATTATACTTCTACAATACCTACATGTATACATACTTCTAATTATTTAAATTATTTCAAACTTTTTAGTGCTGTAGTGTTTCGAAGACGGTTTTAATTTTTTATTTAATCATCATCATCATCAACCCATTATGTCCCCACCGAGGGGCACGGGTCTCTTCCCTGAGGAAGGTATAGGCCATACTCCACCACGGGGGCCAAGTCCGGATTGGTGGAGGCTTGTAGACTAGTGGCTCGTCTACTGTCAGAAGTTATCAAGCCGCCCTAAGGCCTCTGACTTGGCTTAACGACTGCCATCTATCGACGGCAGCCGGCACCAACAGCTTAACGTGCCATGCGAAGCACGGAACCGCTCGGAAAAATGCCACTAGCGTTAGGCATAGACGGCGACCCATCCATGCACTGAACGCGCCCTGTGTTGCTTAACCTTCGTGATCGTTTAAGATCACTCAGGCAGCCGGGGCTACGAGCGATTACTACAAATAATAGTAGCTATTAGCTAATAGCTACAAATAATCATCAGCCATTTGACGTCCACTGCAGGACATAGGCCTCCTTCGTGGTTTTTCATAACCATGAGGGGTTTTGTCATAATCGCCACGTTTGGCAGGCGGGTTGGCGATCGCAGTATGCGGTTGAAATCTCAGGAAGACGTTGCTGCCCGTCTCCTGGTAATTGATTTCCTTAGTCGCCTTCTACGACATCCACGAAAGGAAATGGAGTGACGCTATTCTTAATCCGGCGCCAGACGGAACTGCTACAAAACTAGCTATAAATATCGTGTATAATATCGTGTACATCGGCGATAGATCATTTTAGTGGACTTAGACTGTGCTCTACTCGTCTTAGTTGATGAAGATGAAATCAATGAGAATCAAATGACAATAGGAGGGACTCCTGTGTCTCATAAGAAAAGTGAAAAGGCAGTGAAATGGACACCTAGTTTTACTTGTAACGTTCAGTAAGTCACAGTTTCTGTGTTATTTTAAATAAAAACACTTTGATTTGATTTGAGATATTATGTTTGTGGGGTTTTATGACGCAGTGGAAGAGTTGTGAATGTATTTACGTGATCAAACTACTCTTTTTCTTTTGTTTTATACTTCTTTAGTTGAAGTTCGACGGTAAACATATTTGATACCGCTTCTATTCATTGCAGCAGTAAGTTTTTGGTTACTTTTGGTCATTTTTGGTACGAGCAGCGACACCGCTTGCAATAATACGCCTTTTAACTGAAGCTAAAAACTGAATTCAAAAAGTTGTCCTTAAACTACAATCCGAGTAGACGACAGTTATTAGTTACTAAGATGAATCACTTTGTCCGAGCGAAGTGAGCCGAGTAGAAACGCGGCTTTACACGATAGGGTAAAAAATAAAACCGCAAGGATCTTCTAGCATGCTTTCTACTAGCACGCAAGCTGCGGACAGAGTCTCGATGCACACGCTAGTACCTGTAACTGGCATGCGTTAGAGCGAGTAATTGGTACGTAAGCGCTTTACATGCTTCGTAAAGCCGCGGTTAATTATAATGAATAACCTCGTAAACTGACCCTTTTAAGGAAGCTCCAGTGTGGTTCTAAAGGATTAACTTATGTTAACTCTTCAACTTTGCATAAAGGCTTCGTCAGAAGCAACTAAAAATCACTCAAGTAGAAATAAACATACCTACAGTCGACAGCATATCAACCTCTACACACGTGCACTCTACTCTGTTATGTTACGGGCAACTTTGCAACAGGTTGACCTGCTGTTGACTGTACAATATCATACGTTTCAGCAACCTCTGGACCTCTAACCATTTGCGTTCATTCGTACATAAACACATTTTTGACACGGTTACTAGTTTATTCGGTTTATTTAAAAAAATACGAGCACTAAATTACATTACATAAACTCACGCCTGTATCCCGTAGGCGTTGGCAGAGACCAGAGTTTGCTATTTGCCACGATCACATACAAATGTTTAACCCCCTTTACTTTCGCAGTCAAGTGAAAAGGCCGTATGTGCTATGTGACTGTCTGTATGGCAATCTGTAGTTATGTCTGCAGCTATATGTCTTTTATGCTGTAACCTTTGTAACCTAACCAGCTTGACCGATCCTGAAGAGTGAGCTATCAAATGAAAGGTTATTTTATCTTATGATAACCTTAGTAGTTTAATGGCAGCAGTTAATTTGTCATCTCGCTCTCTTCTAAAACGGCGACGCGGCCGACTTATCCTTTTTTTTCAAATAGTTTGTGGTCATCTCGTTCCTTATCAGCTTTACATACAATTTGACCGTATGATTTCATTAGGTATAGTGACAGTGAAACATTTATTTTACGTAATTAAACGTAATGAATAGAAACAACTTACCTGTGCCACAGTGGTCACACTTTACATTTTACATTTACATGCATGCACATACATTGCTTCTGGCCCCACACTAGGATACCCTGTGTCATGGGAACCAGAAACAACGACATCACAAACATGTAAACATCCAAGACCTGGCGGGTTATTGTGTCTTTTGTTTTTAAAAAATCGTGCTCATAGAAAAGTTCTGAACGAAAATCATAAGAAAAAAATAATGTTATTGTAACGGCTGAAATGGTCAACCCTTTCACCCTTACAGTTTTCAGCAACATATCTCTAAAATCGATACAAGTATCGCCACCTGTTGTGATCTTAAAGAAGTTTTCTACTGTAGGAAGGGATAGACCTAAGGTATGCTCCACCCATTGAAGGGGTAACAGAAACTTCTGCAGGTATAGAACAATGTATCTTGAAACTTCATTGATACACTTGAAGATCGTTTAAGTCATGCCAACCGTGTAACTTGTACACACACATTTACAAGCAAAATTCGTCGGAATCATAACTGTCTGTCCAAACTAAACAGCATAATGCCATTTTGCTGTGGCAAAAGTATTATATGTTCTAGAGCAACGCCGACCTTACTCATATGATCCACTGACTAAATGACCGTTAAATAAATATTTATATAAACTCTGTTAATTAAGGACTTGATAAGACTAAGTTTTTTTTAAGAGTTTTTTTGTACGCTTCTCTCTAAAATGATCTATATATTGAAATGGACACCTAGTTTAACTTGTAACGTTTATTAAGTCGCAGTTTCTGTGCTACTTTGAATAAAAAAAAATTGATTTGCTTGATTTATCTTTGTCTTTATTACGTTTACTACTTTTAGCAGTCGGTATTAGAACACTTTATTGTACACGCCAGAAAACAAATTTCATTAAAAGGCTTACATGTCTAAGTTTTGCCGTTTACGATTGGCGGTCCTATCGCTAAAAGTAGTACCTAGCTTTAGGGTTTCAGCTTTGTTCAGGGAGTTTTTACCACATGAAAGTTCATGTTGAGTGCGCGTTAATGCAGTCCCCTGCGGCCGCCCTCTGTGCGTTTTAAATATGAATAAGGGCGCACGAAATGCGGAAATATAGGAGTCTTGTCGAGAGGTAACAATAGACGGGACGCACGGCCTTTCGTCAAACTTCAATATGACATCAAAGCAGTCAAGCAGAATTCTCGTACAGTATTCTATCAATCCTGGTCGAGAGATCAGGACGGCTTTTAATCAAATTTCTACAGAGGGTGGAGCTGTATCAGGTTACACGGCCGTTGGTTTAACGTGAGACGTCTATAACGCATTATGCAGTTTAGCTCAAACTGCATAATGCGTTACGTGGCACTGGCGCCATCTAGCGGCACGAGTCAAGGGGATCTGAGCAATGTCTATTTTGCTCTACTCAACGATATATAAATGAATTGCACACGTAGTTACACAGTTATAGCCCCCGCCGAGGTGACATGCGGTTTTAGCAAATGACCCCCTATTACTGAACTCAAAGACGTTTCACGTCAATATGACAGCCGAGCGGTTGAGCACAGTACTCGTACAGTACCTATTCAATTAATCCGCTCGTATGCGTTCACTGCTGGACGCAGGCCTCCTCGAGGCACGCCACTTCTTTCTGCCAACGGTCATCTTTATTCAACCGGAACCAGCAATCTGGCTCAGATACAATAATAACAAACAAAGCGCCACCTTACCAATAACCTAATGAGAATTAACTTATTAATACTGTAAGTTCCTATCCTATTATTGTCTAGTTACCACAACACAGGGAATCCTAGTGTGGGAACTAGGGCTTCATCCTTTTGTATGTAATTGTTTTTGGAACAAATAAAAATTTTTTCACTCTCATTTTTATTTAATTTTTATTTTCATAACTTCAATATTACCACTTTTACTGGTCCCTAACTTAGATACCCTGTGCTATGGTCGTGCACCATGTCAATTCGATGTACATTGCATAGCGGATTACCCCGCAAATTAACAAGAAGGAAGACTTCTTGTAATCGGCTGTGCAATGTACATCGAAGGGTCATAATAAACGATGAATTGTACTTTTAGGAAACGCAGCCCAGGGGTCTAAATGTATATTATTTTACCAATGTTCCCGGTAAATTGCTTATCAATAAGTCTAGTGCGTTAAGCGCGTACCAACGGGCAACAAATGTCGCTGGGTTATTGGTAAATGGCATTTAATCTGAAATCAAGGCTTATTCACCGGCAACTGACCTATAAACTAACGAACCCAGCTAGGTATTTCCATAAGTAGTAGAGCATTTAGAAGCTCACATGCACACTGTTAAGTAACTAGTTTTTTTTTTCTCCTCGGTATTATTTAGATTAATGGTATGAGTATTCATACTCATACGATTCTATCTAAAACAATGTACCAGGCACTGCAGCGTCCGAGTGGTCCCTTCACCCATCTAGTGTGGGGGAAGGTGCCACTGGACGCTGCATAAATCATCTCACTACGTAGTTGCAAAGGCCAAAGTTTTGTATCATACTTATACGCTGTGGTAGTATTAGTGAGACGTTCCCCCAGTTTCTCGTATATTAACAATCTAGTAATCTACTGTCAGCAGCTGCAAGTTGTGTTTTTGAATAAGTGTACGCGTGACTTAAATTTTGTCGGATTCCGAAAAAAAATTAGTTGGTATCCTACGAGTTATTTAAATAGCAACATGGCATATGGCTCTCTACCTCCTCACCAGAGCCATATCATGATGATGATGATGATATGGCTCTGGTGAGGAGGTAGCGCGGCGGTAGAGTGCCGGCCTCACATTCGGGAGGTCGTGGGTTCGAATCCCCATGTATCAATGACTCTGTTTTCTAATTTGTTTTAGTTGACTACTACTCGCTAACTGTGAAGGAAACCTGAGTGCCTGAGAGGTTCACGTACCTCAGCGCTTGTCTCGTTGTTATAATAAATGTCTTTCTTTCTTTTTTTCTTTCTTTCTTGAAATTGCCAATCTGCGGTGGGCATGCGTGATGATAAAGCCCATACTCTCTCTCTCTCTCTCTCTCTCTCTCTCTGAGAGAAGGCTTGTGCCCTGCAGTGAGACGCATATAGGCTAAATAAAAAAATGGCACATGCCTGATGGATCGATGACACAGGAGTAATGAATGAGCCTGGCAAGTGATCGGGGATGGAACTAGGACATATTTGAATGACCTAGAATCTAGGGCATTAACCACCGGTTTCTCGTACACTAACTTGTTAATCTACTGTTAATAGCTGTCAGTTGGCCAAAGTGCATACAAAGAAATTAAGAAATTACCGACACCTTTTAACTCACACACAGCCTAAAATACAGTTGTTTAGGCTACGTACTTACTCTTACCTATGTTAAATTTAAATCTTATGTACACTTTATACCTACGATGTTATGAATAAATTTCATCTTATCTTACTGTTAACAGATTTTCAAATGTATAATATATGCAAAGTTAAAATATATGCAAAACACACAGAAAAGAGGGGTAAAGTTACCATTTAGGGCCTGGGTTATAACTTTACCCCTTCGTTTTAGATTCTTCGCCTTACTTTCACCTTTTTTTCTGTGAAGAAAAACATCGTGAGGAAACCAGAGTGTCCGAGGTGCTCACAAACCTCAGAGCTTGAAATTGCCAATCCGCGGTGGGCATGCTTGGTAATTAAGCCCATTCCCTCTCTCTCTTAGAGAAGGTCTGTGCCCTGCCGTGGGACGAATATAGGCTATATAAAAAGTATATTTTGTTACACCCTGTACCTGCAGATTAAAGAAAAGGACATGAAATTTCTTAAATATCTAAGTTTCATAGTCAAAACTACCACTCAGTCAAGTACAACTGGCACTTTTATGGCCAAAAACGATCTCTTCCAGACAACCTTAACGACTAAAATATGAAGAGAGTAGATGGGTGTACATAAATTATATAAGAACTAGCTGTCCCGGCGAACTTCGTACCGCCACAAAATCCGTTTATACGATTCTTGCACAACGCCATCTAATTTAATCTTAAAATAAATAGATTACCGGAATATATTACCAAAGATATTACCAACTATGCTATATTTCAATCCTTTTCTTTGTCTATCTGTACGCCAAGTTTAATGTAAACCCGTTCAGCCGTTATTGCGTGATTGAGTAATGAACATCGAAACATCTTCATCGAAATAATCTGACCCGGTTTTCGAAATATTTGCTACAAAAATCAAATTATTGGTAAATTACTGAGGGCTAGCCTACATTTCATTTTGTGATGTTAAAAAAAAAAACCGCGGGGGTAGTCTGAAATACAACTATTGAAATTGAATTGAAATGTGTTTAAAAATATTACGTAGGTATCAATTAAGTATTGTAATCAATAAAAATAACATGAACGTTTGCGCCTTCCAATAATGCACGGCCAGAGGCTTGCATTATCCGTTTCAATCGCACGTTAAAGCCGCGCCACACACTCTTAAACAAGTTAAAACCGGTTTCGCCTGTGCTCGACGCCCGCGCTACCTTAGCTTTGTCGTCGCAGTCTCTCGTCCTTTGTCGTTGCGATCTGTGTATTATCGTACGAAGATTTAATTCTTTTTACGCTGGGCAGCTATCACCTCAGGATAGCAAGATCATACGTCCATGAGCACATGCGACCAAATGGCCTATATATCATCGAACTCTACCGGCACCACGAATTGGTCAACAACAGATCATTGATACGCGGTAGAATTCAGTCCCGACACGTCAGGAGTAAGCAGTATTATACATACATATTGGTGAACCCTACAATAGAGGGCAGAGAGAGCATAGAAGACTATTACTGTTCTTGTATCCACGGCCGCCGAACTATCGGATGCTGCGCGCATATTGCCAGCATGGTGTATTTTTTATCTTGGGCCAGACACCAAGAACAAATAGATGCGCCAGCCATGTTCTTGGACAACACTATTGTGCCTGTTGACATAGATTATGTTGAATAAAAACTGTTTGATTTAAACACACATTTGTTTGATTTAAAAATGCATCAGATTATTCCTATCGTAATAGTTCATTACCTATCAATTCAATGCAAATAGTCGAAAATGTCTTATCATTACCGTATATCACTTACATTTATTTTTTTTCAATTTTTGGGCAGATTCCCATACTCTACATTGATGCGACATATATATTCGTAAACTAGGGACGTTTATCTAAACATCCATACCAATTTTGTCTCTGTAGGCCGTGGGTATAGTTTTCATAGTAAGTTGCCCAGTGACCTTTATAATATTAGTAGAATATAAAGGTATTGTTTCATAATTCCACACTAAGTAGGTTTTCAGAACTATTTGTGGGCATCGCAAATCGTCGAAAATTTACTCTTACGTCCACCTTCCGCAGATCAGCTCGTGTCGGCAAGACCTCTCTAGTTGCGCGGTTCCTCGGCACGAAGTTCGAGGACAGCTACACGCCCACCATTGAGGACTTCCACCGGAAACTGTACCGCATAAGGGGCGAAGTCTACCAGCTGGACCTGCTCGACACTTCGGGCAACCATCCCTTCCCTGCCATGAGGAGGCTCTCCTTTTTAACCGGTCAGTTTTCGCTGGGCTCAGAATCAGAAATGAAAGAATTAACCAAAATTCTGTTTGTTGAATGTCAACATACAACATTACCTGTGCCTATATTTTCTCAAACCATTTTAAGTATATAATTTATGTATTAGTTGGTAACAACATCTCATGAGTACAACCAACAACTTACAAAGCTAAAAGATTAGGTAGTTGCTACTCTTATAAAATTAAGAAGAAGTAGGAAAACAATAATGAACAATAATAATAACTTCCACACAACACAACCACTTGTCTTGGTCCCAAAATTAGGATAACGTGTACTACGGTAACCAGGCAAAAACATCACAAACATGGAATTACACTCAGTCATTCCACTTGTATAATCAAGTACAAACCTCCAGTGGGAATCGCACCTACGACCTCTATTTTGGCAGTCAATGCTGTGGCTAGACAGTATTAAAATCAGTCGTGTTCCTTCAGGTGACATCTTCGTGCTGGTATTTGCGATGGACAGCCGCGAGTCCTTTGAGGAGGTGGTGCGGCTGCGCGAGCAGATCCTGGAGACGAAGGCGGGTGCCAGCGGCGGCGGGGGGCGCGGCCGGAGGCAGGCCCCGCGGGTGCCCATGGCCATAGCAGGGAACAAGTGTGACAGGGACCTCAAGTAAGCATGATGACGCTGATTGACAAATCCTTTCACCGCGACGGCAAACAAAAGTTCAGTCTTTAAGCCGGCGCTGTGTGTAGTCTTTTTTCGACACGCTAAGAAGAAGAGCCCGTACTCGTCTATGGCTGTACATAGACCTCACCCAAGCGACACCACTTCCCTCTGTCCTCGGCCATCCTCATCCAGCCAATGCCAGCAATCTGCCTCAGATCGTCAGTCCAGCGAGCTGGTGGGCGTCCTTAGTTTTCCAGTTCGTGGTCTTCACTCGAGAACCTTTGCACCTCATCGACCATAGGTTCTTTCGCATATGTGACCAACACACTGCCACTTCAGTTTTCTAATCTTATAGGATGTTAGTCAACTTAGTTCATTGGCCGATCGTCTCATTTCTGATGTGATCCATCAAAGAATTTAAAACATTTTTTATTAAGTCTGTTTAATTACCTGTCTATCTTTTTCTCAGGACAGTTCAGCCGGAGGAAGTGACCGCTTACTGCGCGACCCAAGACACAGCCTGCGTCTTCGTGGAGACCTCCGCCAAACGAAACTACAGAGTCGACGATCTCTTCTACGAGCTCTTTGTCGTGGCCAACCTCCCCCTAGAAATGGCTCCGAACCACCACAGGAGGGTCAACACCACCTTCGGAAGCCCCTGCACCTTACCCCCCGCGGGCAGCCAGACCAGCAGAAGCAAGAAATGCACGCTCTCTATCAAGAGAAGGCTCTCGGACGCTTGTGGGGTGGTGGCACCTAACGTGAGGAGGCCAAGCATACGCACTGACCTCATGATTATGAGGACGAAGACCTGCGCCAAGGGCGATAATGACAGCGCGAGTGGGAGTCCGAAAATTAATCTGAACAGACTGGTGAGGTCAAGCGGCCAGAGTGATAAAAGGTCGTGTGTGGTGCAGTGATATTTAAATTTGTTGGTCATGTGACGTTACCTAAATAAGTGACGTCTCAAAGTAAGTCACGTCAGAGTTTAGTCGTCTCCGTCACTACAAATTTGTAAGAAACAGGAAATTATGCCGTTATGACTAGCTTTTCTGATTGTAGCTTTTGAGCGGGCTGTGTGAATGATGGAGTATTCCTATCATGGTGTTTCAAAATTGCCTGTACTGTATGAGAAAGTGTACCTACCTACATTGGCCTACCCAAATGTAAGGTAAGTAAGTCAACATTTCGTTTGTTTATTCCGTAGGCTAGTAAGTGTTAAATGACAGTAAAATTGAAACCCCAAATATATGTGACAATGACAAATTATATTTATTGGTCACATTGTTTATAAGAAAATTGTAAGAGGTGCTAACTTATAAAAATTAAATGTAACAGCAAATGTAACACAAATTACGTCAAGTATTTGTGGCGTAAATGTATTAAAACTGGTATTCCACTAATTTTGTAAACTTTGATCTCAACAGAAAGCTCCAAGATATATCCAAATAACACCGGCTTTATACAAGTATGGTAATGATTTATACAGCGTCTAGTGGCAACTCCTGTCTACACTAGATAGATGAAATTACCGCTCAGACGCTGCAGTGCCTGAATCACATTTTTAGATAGAGTAGGTATGCTTGCCCAGCACCTATACCATCCTCTCAACTTGTTGGCTTAAATCCACAGAAAAGACAAAATCAATACGTGCAGAGCCAACTAAGCCGCGGGTTTCCTCACGATGTTTATCGGTTCAGATCTATCTACGGGAATAAATTAATTATGCTGGGCTGAGCTGGGTTTGTCTAACAGGCCCTTTATTCTTAGGCTCCTACCGATATAGTGGTCATTAACGGAGCGGTAAACCCTTTATTTCTCAATCAAAAACCACTTGAGTAATTCTGAAACGGATTGAAATTAATTCAGTTCGCTTTTAAAATATGACTAACGTCTAGTGTCTGATTTAAGATTTCCACTACAAAAAATGAAAAAATTCTCAGAAAACCTTTCCTAAGTATTCTTTAATTAGAAACTGAGTTATAAGATAATTTTAAAATTTCGCATAATTTTAGATGAAAATCTGTCTATAGTTTTATTGCTCCCTGAATCAAAGTAATATCACAAATATAATATCATGTATACCTTAAATATCCGAAAGTACCTTGAAAACAAATTCTATCTACTGTTAAGTCCGTGTTAATAAGTCTATATAATATACATTTTAATCTTTGGCCTTTTCCTATTGCAAGTAAAACGTGAATCTTTATTATTGTTAAAAAACTTTTTAATAAAAAAACCGACTTCAAGAAAAATACGCACTAAAAAGAAGAGTTCGGTTATTTTCTCGTCGTTCTCACCAACAGATCTAGACCAAATTTATACGGGACCATCCTTGGGGTAAGTACCTCCTTTCTAACAAAGAATGAATGAAATCGGAGTAAAGAAATCGTGGTACAGAATTATCGCAATGATCGCTAAACATGATTATATAAAAAATACGGGCAAATTGAAGGCCTCCCCTTTTTTTGAAGTCGGTTAAAAAGGGACCAAATTAATAGAACGTTTATTTGAATTTTTATTTAAGTTCAAATTTGGAGAACTTATTTTCCTAATTAAAATGTACGAAATGTATAATCATACTTACTTATCTATCGATCTTGCTTGTACAAAATGCGGTGATGTCACATATTTACGCCTGTCTTAAAATTGTACTTTCCGTACTTAAAATTGTATACCTGTATTACTCTACTATTTAACAAAACTGTATCTTTTTATAACAGCATTTTATCCACATAAAAAATCTTGAATACCATATACCTAAATGCCAATAAATTTGACTGTTTTTCCAACATTGTTTTATTCCAGTGCGTTTGAATTTTGCATAAATCTCAATTATGTCTTCTCACTTTCTCATTTGCGTTACGAGCGACTCTGCAACCAAACTGTAAAGGGCCTGTATTTATTTAAAAAAAATGTAATGATTTAATTGGGACTCCGATGTTATGGGAGCTACATAAAAATATATTTATAAGAACCTAATTCTTACCAAATTAAATAAACGAGTTCAAATAGTCTAGATCACTAAGCGGACGAATTTTCACCAGAGCGAGTTTATAAAAAAATCCACATCTGGTCATTTACTCATTTGGGATTCATCTGATTTATTAATGAAGATCATTCAGACATAAACATATTGGATTTCTAAGTACTAAGGCGGTTGAAGTACAAAATTTAAAGCATATTATTATTACTTTTTGAATTACTCAAATCCATCAAGAAATGACAAAGTTAGAGAAGTTTACACTTTGGCATTTCAAAACGCGCCCGGCGAAGCTTGAACACTATTGTGACGTCATAGGATCCGACCGGCCAGCCAGTTGACCGGAGCCGGTGTATTTTGATACCCGATTTTGGGAAATGCCCATTTTTATTGCATAAAGCTGAAAGACTTTATCATTTCAAATAGTAGACGAGCTACCCGGGTGCGAAATATATTTGGATAACAAGAGCCATGAAAAACATAACTTGCAAAAAAAACTAAGTCTCGCCACTCGGTTCTTCTACCGTAAAAAGTTGTAAGATCCATGTAATACTAACCCCCAGAATCTCGTACACTAACACGCTGTTAATCTACTGTTAACAGCTGTCAATTGACCAAAGTGCATCCAAAAAAACCGCTGACAGCTGTTAACAGTAGATTAACAGCTTGTTAGTATACGAGAAACCGGGGTAAGTCGGTTAATTTATTCACTCCCAACTTAAGGATTCTTCTGTCTTAAGTTATTAAGTAATTTGCTAACCTAACAACACCTTATCATATCAAAATTACTAGTACATTGTCACCCTAGGTGTGAAAGTAATTAAATAAGTATTTCACCCGAGGTAAAGACTGTGCTTTTCATTACGAATATAGGGAAAGTAAAAATAAAAACATGAATTAGCTAAAATGTTAATACACCTCTGCTACACGGAAGTACAAACAAAACTCTACAACTCGAAAAAACAAACGAAGATCGGATTGCCGCTTTGCTGCCTTTTTTTTCTCGTCGCTGTCTAGCTGAAATTTGAACAGTTAGAACATGGTTCAACAGAAATTTGAAAATAGAACTAGTTTTTTTTTTATCAAATGACAGCTAGCAGTTGAAAACGATTCTCCCTAAGGCTACAAAGTATTACTTTAAAGTATAACTCATTCGAATACGGTGCTTTTTTTTTGATAAAATGCTAAAGGTCATTCGAATGGTGGCGTGGTGGCCGGGTCACCTATCTCCCTCTAAAATGGTTGAGTCTGGTGATGGCTGACCCCTGCGTTATGCTCGTGAACGGGTGCTGCTCGTGTGTCTGGCCGCAGCATTAATGTTTTTCCTACTTTTGTAAGAAGTGTTATTTTGGCTTTTAAAGTTTAAAGTATAGTAAAGTTTAAAGAATCATATCATATAGGTTTTGATGTATAAGTTTAAGATGATTTCAGAAAAGAAATCTCCACTACAAATACGGCCCGAAGGCAGCGGCTAACATAGTAACATAGTACATTGACATTCAGCAAACAGAGTGTAAATTCTTTACGTTGAAATAAATTATTGATTTCTGATTTCTGAATAGTTCCATATTTAATACACTGGCAAGGGACCATCTCGCTACTTCCGATAATGTCGCATTTTTCATAATAAGGGCCCAGAGCTACTTTCCGCCTATGAGTAATGAAAAAATCTTTTATGTTTCAAATAAATAGATTGAATAAGTTGGTCGCCTATTACTCGTTAACTTGTAAAGCCGTGATAGTTTTCTTCTTAAGTTCTTTATATGTACCACTACCCTGAATTTAATTAGGCACGTCCTAAAATTGGATAACACGTAACGTTAAACCATATTTTGAAACTTTTTCGTTGTTTGGAACCCGAAGAAATAGTTTTTCGGCCGCAGTCACGGTCGTATTTTTGCATTATCACCTTCATAACGTTAAAACGACACGCGCACACATTAATTTAGTGAGACAGGTCGATATCATCAGAACCTGTGACGTGCTGACGTGTCAAGCGTACGGCGCCAGTTCGCGCCCGTTTTTGGAACCTGTGAATTATCCTCATTTTGAGAAGGACAAATGTATTTTTGTGTAAATTTGATCAATTTAGAGTAAATTTCTTTTATTTGGCTTATGGTAGGGGGTAAAATAATTATGTTATTTTTTTGAACGTTTCAATTGTACACACTACAACTGGACAGTTTACCTTTGTACTTTTGACCCTGAAAATTTGATTTCAGCTCTGTGCTATAAGAGCATAGAGCTGAAATCAAATTGTCAATGCCATCGTGAGGTGAGCCACAGAACTTATATCTTGTCTCGCTCGGCTTAGTTATTTGTACTTGTACGGTGAAGAGTCAGCGATACCTGGGGGTTTCTTTATTGTTCAATATTCGCACTTAAGCCGTACACGATAGAAGCTACCTCCGACTGATAAAGTCTATACTGGCACGGAAGGAGCATTAATTAAACTAATGAGGGAACATCGATCGAATGGAAAGAAGACACCAAAGCTGGATAAATATATGTCTGTACAAAACAAGCCTTAGGAAATCAGAGGGAAGAAGTTGCTGGATGACTTGGGCAGATAATTTTTTTACTGTCCTCAACAAATCGAAGCGACTTTGTTGGTTTTTTTTTATGTTCCTTCTACGAGACTTTTTAGAGGAAATCTGTAATATGCTTGGTAGTGTTGCAATAATGACGTATTGATAGAGACTAGTTTTACCCAAGAACGTTTTACCCAATGGACACGACACAGTTGACGTTTTCCTAGTTTTCCCGCGTGCCACTTACCGTGTAAAAATTAACACAGTCCTGATTTTGTCTTATCAGTATGACATGAGAGATTATAGAGAAAACATCAGAAGAAAAGTGCAAAAAAATATACGAAATGCGCCCTATTATTCTGTAAAAATGAAAGCAACAAAACAGTTAATGCTTCTTATAACTCGTAACTTTGATTTTATGCATCTGTAAGCGGTATTTCTTTGGTAAATTAATAAAACGTGCATCGTAAACAACATATAATACGCCGAAATAAAAATGGTTCCTGCTTAAGGCTATTTATGCCACTTTCACATTAGCTGTAATTAGTGGTGTAATATTGTTCATTCAGACTTCATTCTGTTCTTTTTGTGTTTTTTTTTCCTTGCGATAGGGTTTGACACAGTCGATAAAATCTTTCGATGTTTTAATTGACTTCTAAACATGACGTAGAAATAATTATTATCTTACTTAAATATCCATACAATATTCGTTCGGTGTTTTATTTAAAACGTTTTATAGATTACCAGTTGATGAAGCCGTCAAGAAAAGTAAAAAAATAGTTGGTAGCAGTTCATAAGGAACATTAATTTCAAACCGAATATTTATAAAACGCAAAAATCAGTGCAGGCTATACGGAGTTTCGTTTCGTTTCGTTTCGTTAAAATGTATAGAGGGAAATGCGTTTTAACGGAAATTTGTGTTTGTGTTTTACAACAACTTTTGTTCTATGATTTCAAATTTAATACCAAATGTCGGGGTTAACATAATTTCACTTATTAAATTTGCGGTTATAGGATAGTACTAATGTCGCAGCTTCCTGTAAATCATTGTTTTAAACAGAAGTATGTATATCCATTCTATTTATCATATCTCTATGTATAAAAATTAATTGCCGTTCGTTAATCGCGCTAATACTTGCGAACGGCTGGACGGGATGTAGCAATTTTTTTTTTTTGTCGAAAGTCAAGGTGAGACCAAAAAAAGTGATACGCGTCAACTAGTGTGTCATTAAAAAAAAAGTAGGTACAAAAAAATCAAGCCGTAGAGCAAATGTTTTTTTTTTTTAAATGACTAACTATTATTGACGTATATCGGGTACTCATTTTATTGACAATAACTCTTCTTTTCCAATACAGCATTTGCTGCATTCGGATTTAATGTACCGTTATGCACCCCTGGAAGTACACGGACCAAGGATACCATAATAAGACTATCACATTTTAATATTTTAGTCGCATTGCATAAGTGGCATTGAATTCAAATTACAAAGGAAGAGACAGACATTATGTGGTGTGTAAAAAAAATCTTCAAACTCAGTTCATTAGTTTCGTCAGATATAACCTGTGAAAAAAATTGGTAACCTGATAACTATTTCTTCAGTAGGTATCGGTAATAAACCATACATTCCTACAATCTTTAGGTGAGAACGGTAATTTTTTAAGCTTTTGCTTATTTGAAGTAGTTCAATTATTTATACCAAAGAAACGTTTTTATTTATTTAGGTTATCCATAAAATTTTCCAGTTTTCCGTAAAAAAATAAGTTCAGGGATTCCATGAGATCTACTAAGTTTCGGTGGTCAGTTTTAAAAACCACTAATAAAATGATTGCGAGAATAAGAAGAAACATTTTGCAAAAATTATCTTTAAAAAAATATAATTTTTTCGTAACATTTGCTTTAACCTCCTTAGTCCTAACATTGATAATAACAATTAAAAACCATTGATATTTTCAAGGTCAGGACTGAGGAGGTTATGTACGTGTTATGTGTGTGTGCTTTAGACCACAATTTAGTTTTTGTGTCATAGTCATACTTATTATTATATAATATGTCATAGTTACGAGGTGATTTGTAAACCAAATAAATAAACGAAATTAGCTAGAAAACTCAACTCTTCTTTACATTCGCAGTCCGGTTAACCGACTGGCAAATTACTGACAAATGGCCCGCAAAGATTAATAAAATAAAATGGAAATAATGGAAAGCAAACTGTTTTAGAGAAAAAAAATATATATAACTACTTATTTGATATTTGTTATTGACTACAAATTACTTGTTACTTAAAATTTATTAAATAAAATTATTAAATTTCTGTTTCCCTCATTCATTCATTTCGTTCAATCATCACTTATCGATAATATTTTTATCGACTTTTCCAAGCTCTTAAGCCATAATTTGACATTGACAGCTACCTCCCGCCCCCCAAAAAGTGGTCGTCTGTGTTTTCCTACAAAGTTTCGGTCATGTCATATCCTTTGGCTAAAACATCCTTGGTTTTACAGAGCGAATTTGTGCGAGTCGCACTGTGAAACTATTCTCTGTCAATACGTCACATAGAGGTTTTTCACTGTCGTGCCACATTAGTCATCTGAAAGTCACCTAAAGCATTGAAAAACGTTTAATACACTCCAAGGAGTTTCAATTCAAGATGACGGCTCACGCCTCCTCAAAGGGTCGAAAACTTAGTTTGTTATTGGGGTCCCATACCCGAACAACATATTATTATATTATATAAACCTTTCATTTTCCAACTTTTGCAAAGCATAACCTCTGCGGACTAATATAAAGCCTGTTTTTGAAACTAATAACGTAGATTAGGGCTTCCCAAACTTATTTTTACCATGACGTCTCTGGGAGTTTCCTATTTCTTTGCGACGCAATATCTGGCCAAAAAGTACCTACCAGAGTGTAGTTTTACCGAGTAAAAGTTTATAAAAAAATCAACGAGAGTTACAATAATAAATTAAAGAGGTATGCGCAGCACCCAATTTTTCACAAAGTTTTTTAGCGTCGTCATCACAAACAGGCAATCTGTGGATCGCTCGGCGACGCCCCTGGAATAATGCCGCGACGACGCCTCGGGGAGTCGCAACGCACAGTTTGGGAAGCCCTGACGTAAGATAAGATAAGATAAGAATATTATTTATTGCACACAAGAAGCGAGACATAAAATATGAAAGTTACAATGAAAAAGTACAATGGGCGGCCTTATTGCTAACAGCAATTTCTTCCAGACAACCTTGTGACGGAAAGGTTTCCGAAGGATTAATAAATTAATTCTGACGTAGATAATAAATTAATTTCACTCTTTAGGCTACACTACCAGTGCCCGTGGTTACATGGCCCGTGACCCGTGACTACATTCGCGTGTTTAACGGATTAGCATACAGCCTATATTATTATCCACTTTAAAAGTCCATCCTAAACTCTGGTGAACTTAAAAGAATTTTTGAAATCGTATAAGTACTTTCGGAGATTACTCCCTACATACAAACTTACAAACATATAAACTTTTCGAAGCAAATTATGTATACTATAAAATTAAACTTTGCCCTTTGCATCAACGTAATGAGATGATTTATGCATCGTCAGCCAGTGGCACCTTCGCTCACACTAGATGGGTGAAGGGACCACTCGGACGCTGCAGTGCCTGGGACATTTTTTTTTAGGCTTGCCCAGCCTCTATACCATCCTTACAGCTTAGTCGGCCTAGCCCACAGGAAAGACACGTCTATACGTGAGGGGCCAACAAGCCGCGGGTTTCCTCACGATGTTTTCCTCCATCGTTAGCGTGTGGTATTGCTACTACAAATCCGCAGATGTATGTACGTAACTAAAATAAACAAAGTCATAGGTACATGCCTGCACTGGGAATCGAACCTGGGTCTCTCACTTCCGAGTTTATGGTTCTACCCACTGGACTACCACAGCCCAATTATTATACTATCGTCGGCTTATTGCAAGAACTCATTAACCGACATATTCACTATTAGGAGAAAACGACTTTTTAGTTCGTGTTAGTTCATCATCATCATCATCATCAGCCTATGCTTGTCCACTGCTGGACATAGGCCTCTCCTATAGCACGCCACTGAGCACGGTCCTCGGCTACTCTCATCCAGCTCTTGCCAGCCGCCCTGCGAAGATCATCGCTCCACCGAGTCTGAGGACGTCCCACACTACGTTTACCGATCCGCGGTCTCCACTCGAGAACTTGTCTACCCCATCGGTTATCAGTTCATCGGATGTTGCAGATCTTGCAGCGTTTCCGCCATGATGACGATGTCGTCTGCAAATCGCAAGTGTGAAAGGTAGGTACTCAAGTTACGTGTTAGTTAATGGTTGTATTTCCTCTTCCTTATAACATCGTTAAAATAATGTCTGATATTAAAACACCACTATTGTATCATTGTGTAATTTGCGTTTTATTCGCATTACACCAAATACCGCATTCGCGTAAAAACAGGTGATCACAGCCGCGGCACGTTGCGGTTTTGGAAAAAACGGCCAAGTGCGAGTCGGACTCGCGCACGAAGGGTTCCGTACCAGTTGTACCGTACCATACAACATTAGACACAAAGATCGGGAAAAAACGGCCAAAAATCACGATTGTTGTATGGGAGCTCCCCTTAAATATGTATATTATTTTAATTTAATTATTTATTTTTAAAGCGAATATAGAACTAAATATTCTGTAAGTATTTCAAGCATCCACCTGTTGCCGTTATTAATATCGAGCAAAAAACGGCAAAAAATACGTTTGTTGTATGGGAGCCCCCCTTTTATTTATTTTGCACTGTTTTTAGTATTTTTTGTTATAGCGGCAACAGAAATACATCACCTGTGAAAATTTCAACTGCCTAGCTATCACGGTTCATGAGATACAGCCTGATGACAGACAGTCAGACAGACGGACAGTGAAGTCTTAGGAAACTCCCGTTTGGCACCTTTCGGGTACGGAACTCCAAAAAAAAAATTTTTTTTTTCCCTTTGCGTCAATTATCATAGAGCCATCGAAAGTTGGCGTTATGCGGTTTAGGACAAAATTATCTGTGAAACTATGCTAAAATGAGTCGCTTAGTAAGTAACGCCGCAGCTTTATTTAGACAATATTAAGCCGAACTTCGCTTCTATAAATCTGTGGAGTAGAGTTGAAACGAACGCCAAACAGATGAGAGCTCTCGACCCCGTTCCTTGCGCCTAACAGAGCGATTCAGGAACTCACGGTAGTCAAGATATTCTAGAAATGGAACACTATCAACCTATGTATACAGTGTGTTAAGTATTCCCCATAAACCGTCAAAATGTACCTAGGTACTATGCCAAAATCTTCACAATCGCGAAAAAACAATCTGCTGTTCCATACATTCGAATGCATATGGTATTGTGTTGTTTAGTGTTGTGTTGTGTTGTGTGATGTTGCGTCCTGTCGTGTCGTGTCGTGTCGTGTCGGGCCGTGTCGGGTCGTGTCATGTCGTATTGTGTCGTGTTCTGTCGTGTCGCGTGAAATCAAGTCAGGTCAGGTCGTGTCGCGTCGCGTCGCGTCAAGTCGTCTCGTGTCGTATCGTGTCGTGTCGTGTCGTGTCGTATCATATCGGGTCGTATAATATTATCGTATGGTATTGTATTTGACTGAGAAAAGCAAATTTTTGTTTCGCGTTCAACAAGTTTCTCCAGAGTTAAAGTTGTCGACACATAATCATAAATTATCAAGTGTATTAATTTTAATTTAATTATACGACTGTAACAAAATCCACGTAAACAGTTAAAACGAACCACATGTACGATGGTAAGATCTTTGAAACCGCGAAAAAATATCTGTTTCATACATTTGAATGCAGATGGTATTGTGTTGTATTATGTTGTGTTGTGTGATGGTGTATTGTACTTATTAATATAAAAGAATAAGTTGTACACTTTGTTACAATAAGGCCGCACAAAACGACTGTAGTGTCTTGTCGAAGTAATCGCTTTGTCGAAGTTGGAGAATGTCGAAGTTCAATATGACACTCAGTTTCGCCATAGCAAAAGGTGTTGACACACTTTATATCGAGCGAATGTGGATGGAAGGGCCGGTAAGGGACGACCCAGACGGATATACTTCGACCAAATAGGGGATGTATTAACAAAGGGCAAGATAAAAAGTACCTGAAACCGGCGTGCGTGCATGCAACGACTAATGAATGTTGAGGAAGCGAAAGTGATCTGTCAGGATCGTAGCAAGTGGCAGTCCCTGGTCTCTGCCTACCCTTCTGGGATACAATCGTGAGTTTATGTTATGTTTAATTAGGCCCTTGACCAGCTTCATCATCATCAGCCATTTGATGCCCACTACAGTACATAGGCCTCCCTCATGGTTTTCCAAGCTTCCCGTTCCTTCGCCGCCCGCATCCAGCGACTCCCCGCCACCGTAACCAGGTCGTCAGACCATCTGGTGGGGGGCTTGACCACGACTTGTCCAAATTATTCTTATATCATTATCGGTAACTCGTATCGTTTGGTTCCGAATAGTAGTCCACCATTAAAGCAGAATTTCCAACCTGACTGTGAATGCTGGAATAACATTGGAAAAAATAGAACGCTTTCTAGCATCATTCAATGTATACAAACGCCGATTCTATTATAAGTATCAGCATACTGAACCAATCCTCTATTGTATGTGTAAGTATACATAAGCAGCCTATATAAGTCCCACTGTAGGGCACAGGCCTTCTCTCAGGGAGAGAGTATGGGCTTAATCACCACGCGTGCCCACCGCGGATTGGTGATTTCAAGCGCTGAGGTATGTGAATAGCTCAGACACCCAGGTTTCCTCACGATGTTTTCCTTCACCGTTAGCGAGTGGTATTGCTACTATAACTTCACAAATGTACATAACTTAGAAAACCAAGTCATAGGTACATGCCCGCACCGGGGATCGAACCTGGGTCTCCCACTTCAGAGTCCGAGATTCTACCCACTAGGCTACCACCGCTAATGTGTAAGTATGCTGCATACATATACAACACGGGATTGCTGTCACACAGGCTCTTGCCTAGCTCAGAAACAGAAGCTAATATTGATGTGAAACATCATTTAAGTGAAAATCCTATTGTAAACTTCGTAGTACTAAGTTTTTGCGAAATAAATAATAATAATTATTATTTAGTTTCTGTGATGTGCCTTGTCCTTGTTTTTCTCTTTTCTTTCTTAAATTATGACGTAAATTGACGAACTTCGCATGTACAATTGTACAATAAGCAGTAACTTAAGATATGATGGCCCTTAGGTAGGATCGAACCTACTGTCCCTATGTCAGTAATCGAGCATATTTACCACTAAGCCAACGAGGCAGACGAAGTTGTCGAAACTGTCGCGAGTGTCCGGCGCATTCAGTAAATTCAACCTCACTCCTGAGCGACTGTTTCCCACTCGAGCCATCGAAGTTTTCCAATTTAATCTCATACCTTGTCAGTTTGTTACTGTTTGGTGCGAGCTCCTTGTACGAGTACCTGCCCGACCGGAAAGTTGCCCGGAGTGGTTATTATCCCGGATGGATATATTCTCGATGTCATACGAAGGTTCCCTGTATGCAAACAAATACATACGATCAAAGTATTCACCCTACATCGCTCGATTTTTTTTGTCTGCACGAAATTAATTTTGCAGACTCTTTACAATATTTAGGTTTATAGTGTATAGGTATTTTTAAGAGATGTTTTTTTTGTTATTGATTTTTTTTCAGATGTGCCATATGTGTCACATTGTACACTTAGGTTCCCTTTATACGTTACTAATATTATTAAATGAAATATTTGGTTTTACTTAAATAATTTTATATATTTATCTACTTTTGAATATCCTTACATACCTAACACTTTACTTATTTATGAAATTCAAGGAAGCAATTTTTATCTTTATTTAGACACAGTAAGTCTGTGTCAAAAAAGTATTAAAAAAACTGTAAGAGGCTTTCTATGGTAATAATGGTTATGCCAACTCGGTGTTTCCTGTAAATTCAGGCATTGGAGAACAACATGACTTCTTCTTCCAAACAAAACGTATTTTCTTCTTCTTTATTTTGAAGACAGGGTGGGTAGGTTTGTTTGCAGACTTTGTAGGCAATTTAGCGGATGCTGATGTAGAAGCTGAGCGTGTAGATGTACTGGGCTGAGGAGGCGTTTCAAAGCACAAGTCTGAACCATCCGCCTGCATGTTATTGCTTTCGAGCCCAGATGAACTTGGGATAACATCTGTATCGTGGGCTATTATTGCGCCACAGGATTTAGCAGCTGAAGGCTGTGGTACAAGGAAAGAGTTGTCTTCTGAATCAGTGGAAGATAGACACGCACGATTGATGGCGACTCGTATTTTATTGACATCATCATCAGAAGTCCTCTTTCTTCTCCCAAAGACTCTTCCTCGTCCTCACTTCCAGACGGTATCAGCAAATATCTTTCTATTTCTGCCTCATTTTTTTTTTTGCAGACATTATCTGTAAATAAAATGTTGTACAGAACCGCGAAATACTCGTAAATAAATTTATGGAAACTGAGGGTAGTTGTCAGCACTATGGAACACTTACTACATCAAAACACTTTTGTATCTCATAGAAGAGCAGGGTAGACAATGTGTATATAGTATGACCCCAAAAGGAAACTTAGTGCACAAAGTGCCATATCAGGAACGTACAAAAAAACAATCAAATTGAATAAAAAATATAAATAAAAGGAAAAGAAATAACTATTACTTACATTTTCATGGATTTACCAACACACCAATATTATTTTCAAGTGGAAATGAGATTATTTTCGTATTTTTTTACAATTTCAAACTTCGAGAAAATTACCACCGCACGCGATCCACACAATTTTCGGAAAGAAAGTCAATTATCATACAAATAACGCCATCAAGCGGAAATAAACTGGAGCAGGCACTGTAAAACTCTATTGACTATCCATATTTACAACAAAGATGTCACTAATTGTCATTATTTAATGCCTAAATCAGCTGGTATTGGTTGTGCCTCATATGTCACTGCAGGCGATGTAGGGTAAGGGGGTCCAGGGAGTAACACTAGCGCTACGGAGGAAAAAAAATATACCTTTTTTACAGATGAAATTTGCAAAAAGTGTCAGTAAAGTCTCTCAATCAAGTTAATAGTGATTTTTAGGACCCATAGCTCTAAACCTAAGGCATAAAACCTAGGACTAGCTAGCATTCACGCCAGAAACGGCCGTTTTTGGCATAAACGCTATCCCTTTGTTTCTTTCTTTGTCGTGGATCCTAAAAATCACTATTAACATGATTGAGAGACTGTACTGACACTTTTTGCAGATCTGTAAAAATAGATATGATTCTTTTTCCTCGGTGGCGCTAGTGTTACTCCCTGGACCCCCTTAAGAACCGGGCAAGTGCGTGTCGGGCCGCGCGAGTGTAGGGTTCCGTAGAAGGAGGGGTTTTTTACGGCTCCCTAGTCAACAAGGAACCCTTAAAGTTTCGCCGTGTCCGTCTGTTTCTCTGTATGTCTGTCCGCCTATCAGTCCGCGGCTAAGCACAGAGACGAAAAATATTACAGGGTGACTTTGAATTCATTCAACGTATTTTCACAGCGGAAATTCTAACCATGATTTAGGAAGTTTAGTCCTAGTTTTGACAAAAAAATATCAAACGCTAAAATAAAAACCCCAGTTTAAGTTGGTTTAAGTTATAAATTCTCAGAATGTTCTCGCTTAGCGAGAATTATTCTCAGAATACTTACGAGGACTACTAAGGAGGAAATTTTGTGTTGTGAGTAGCGGCCTGAATGTTCTCGATATTAATTATTACTCAATCATTTATTGCATTATGTACAGCGCATTATCTACTTAATATTTAAAATGGCCGCTACACTACCACATGTCCGTGTAGCCTGCTAGTACCGAAGCAACCCTTCAAGATGGAGACCAAGACTACTAAATATTTGTGCACCGTTTGCAAGTATCTCTATCTGTGCACTTTGCCCAATTTTTGGTCGGGCAGGCTTGACTTGCCCGATTGGGTAACCAAATCTTTGGACCGCGTTGACTTACCTAACAGCATCCTTATAACAGTCTTAATAATATCTGAGTACGGGTCATACTTCACACAACAAAATCTAAGCGGAAAGCAAGTCGCAGATTGTATATTTTTCTGCGTGATACACAGTGTTATCTACGGGTGTAATCGGGCAGCGGTAGCATTCAGCCTTGATCTTTTTAAAAAAGTCGTTCACTCGATTGCCTTCTCTTTAAAAAAAGATTTCAACGACAGAGTCATAGAAGAGAAAATGATAAAGAGGTCAAATACATACGCGATCATTTTTATCGTATACATGGCAGCAGTGATGGCATCATACTTCATAGACACTATTTTACGAGCAATAAGAACAGGTAAGATTTCTTTTGGCTGTACAAATGCCCGACAAACCATTTGAACAAATGTATTTCTTGTCTCATTGGCGGGGGACGCGAGTTGTGTCTTCTTCTTGAGTGCAATGAACAATCTACAATGAATGATTGAATAAAAATGCTTTTACGTATTCATTGCCGACTCATCCTGAACTGCGTGGGATTTTTATTCAAGCTATATGTCGGGGATTGTATTATATACATACATATATTTATTTATTTATTGATACTTTTGACACTTACATTGAAAAAATCGTGCTATGCGGCGGACTTAATGCCATGAGCATTTTCTTTCAGTCAATTGCAGGAGGTAGAGGAAAGAGATGGTAGGCGTGCAAAAATATATCACAACTAAATGCTAATGTTGTTACAACACATTTATTAATGGTAATGTTATTGTATCGACAAGCAGTTTAATAATTTCACGAACTCACGAACGAAGTAGATGTCGGCGAACTTCTACAGTCATTGTTGTGGGCATCTGCGAAGAGACAATCAGGGTTTGAGCAGTAACATAACAATATAACATACAATATTCGTCCAAAGGTAAAAGACGACACAATGGCAGCTCCTCCTATTACAAAGTCAATAGTTCAATTTTATATCAATCAGTTCAACAATTGTTTTAAAGTTCTTTATCACGAAATCATTTTAACAATAAATTTTGTAACACCACAAAACAGTTTAGGTAGACAAGAAAAACGTTTCAAAAAAGGTCAGAACGTTTACAGGTCGCAGGTTTGCAATAATTACATATTACTGAAATTAAGCTTTAGTGACAAACAGAGTAATCTGGACAAGTGCTCGATATAGGGTAAAGTTCGATAACAAAACAAACACAAGATTTTTCTATATTATAGCACTCAGTAAATAATGCTGTTCTATTTTATCAAGTAGTGGCAATAATTGTTTTAAAGTTCTTTATTACGAAATAATTTTAACCATTTTGTAACATCACAAAAGTCTGTAGTGCTGTATTGTTTTGAAGTCGGTTTTTGTTTTTTATTTCATTAGATGATAAGTTTTATTTTTATAAATGTACCAATCGTCTAACTACCAAATCCCCTGCAAATTTATATCGCAAATGTCAGGTTTTTGACAGGATTTCTTGAGCGTAGTCAGGCCCCAGATATCAAAGTTTTAGCTGAAAATTACCAAATCTTTTGGAAGAGTGGGTAGAACAACATTTACAACAATAGCAACTAATCAAGAGAATCAAAAGAAGTCTCCACAGGCATACGGGCGCTTTCGTTGTGGAAAACAGTAGATAATTCACAATAAATAGATATTTATTTCCTTACTTTAGTGATAAACAAAAATAAGCCTAGAATCATTCAAGCCTTATATTATTTTTGTTGCACTAAGTCGTGCCGAGGACAATTTTTAAAAATCTATTTAGAGGCTAAAAATGTAGGTACAGCGATATAATTCCGATGTAAAAACCTAACTGCAAAGTGGGTTACTTGGGAGTGCAAGAGATGTAAATCGCTTCAGCCAGATGTCGCTGCCTGTACGTAATACAGAGAAGTTTGTAAAGAGGTTCGAAATTTTGCCGATGCCTGCACTAGCCCATTAGCTCAGTTGGGAGAGCGCTGGCACGGTTAGCCAGAGTTCGCGGGTTCAAGTCCCGGCATGGGTGGAATTTTTAGCCTTTAAATAGGTTTTTAACATTCAAGCCTTGTTTACACTCGCCTGTCCCGCCCTACGCTTCGGTTGGGGATCGGTTGTGCATAACCACAGGATAAGAAAAATAGCCAAGTGATACACAAATTATTTAGGTTACACAATAAAATAAAGCAGGAGGAAGGTAAACGTTAAAAAATTATAAAGCGCTCACTCAACAACATTCCAAAGTGGCAAAGTGACACAATAGGGAACTTGCGTCAAACTTAGCTTAGGTTCTTACTTACATACTAAGTAATTGTCCAGATCCAAGAATACAACCGCCATTCTGACGTAGCATGATAATCGGAACATGTACATCCGCCATCTTGACACACCGAAGGTCTACAGTTCTGTGCTGGTACAAACTTTTTCTTTTTCAGGAAGCAGCTACACGGTCTTTATACCAATCTGGCCAGATGTCAATGACTCCAGCTTACTCGCCGGATTAGCCAGCTCAATTTTAAACACAATTTTTCTGCTGATGGTACTGAGGGTAGCGAGCTTATACATTTTGATTCTAGTACTGACCATCTGCCTGAGTCACCAATACAAAAACCTGCAGAGTTATTTTTACAGCTTGAATCAGATCTTTGAGAACGATTTGGACCAGACTGCTAAGGAGGACATGTATGAGACGTCTTTAAAAATCGGGCTCAAATTGCACGCAAATATTTTAGGGTGAGCATAGTTAAATTTTTGGTAAAATTTGTTTGTCGTTTAATTACTTTGTTCGATCTAAAATAGTTTATAATTTAAACTTTTTTTTTGCCCGACATATCTGAAATATAAAACGAAATATTATATTTATTTAGTGCATAAGTGGCGTCACTTTTGTGTAAGTTCTACATTGTGCACAAATTTTTCTTTTAGTATCTCTTTGAAGGAGGCGCTACGTACAATTATAATTATAATTTTCAAGTGACATTTGATTATGTCACTTGAAAATTCGTTTATCATTGAATATTTTACTGTTTCAAATTTTCAGATGCACGAAGGTTGCTGAAAAGGCGTTTCAAATTGTATTCTGCGGTCAACTTTTTATGTGCAACTTTATGCTGACGGGTGTGCTGATACAAATGGTGGTTGGTTAAAAATTTAATACTATCAAAAATGTGATATTTTTTTATTACAGGAAAAGAAAACAATTTCTACAATGGAGTGTGTAACTTACCTGATTTTTTACAATTCAATCACATCAATTCTTTATCTATGTCGAAGTGAAATCTTTGATCTACGACTCAATGGGCCTGAACGGATCGGAATGGGCGCTAAATGACTGCTAATCTGTAAAATATGGCTATATCCTAGGAATACCTACCATGAAAATGAGCTTATTAAATGCACATTTACAAGGTAGGTACTACTGGGATGTTGCCATATCTTACAGATTAGCAGTCACTTAGCGCCGTGAAGTTATGACAGGTTCAATTCAATTTACAGATGTAATAGTAGGCCGCCTAGCGGTACTTTCTTAAATGTGGCTTAATCAGTATTTAACTTAAATTAGTCATTCAAAAGTCGATTTATATGGCGACTTAAGTGACATGTGGGAAGTGGTGCAGGTCGGCTTTAGTCTATATTAGCTGGTGAAATCACTAGCTAATGTAAACTATTTACATATTCAAGGAAGCCGAGTAAAAATTTGCAATTTTGTTGTGTAGATAGGAATAAATCTACTTAAATTTCGCGCGCACTGGGTAAAGGGTAGACCTGATACGTCGTGACCGAGAGTGAGACAGCAACAGAGTTAGACAAGAGTTGGCCGCTGCCTTCGAGTCGATTTGTAGCGGAGGAAATGGCATTGAAATCCACGCTGACAATCTTTTCTCAAATCATCTTAAACATCAGTTGCTATTTGCTTGCTATTATGTTTAAGATGTTTTGTGAAAAGAGGGTCAGATGATGATGGCTTTGTTCGCTGCCTTTTTCTACGCTACAAAGCGGCACGAAGGCAGCGGCTAACATTCAACAAACAGAATGTGAATTCATTAAGTTGGAATACATTTTTGATTTCTGATTTTTTGACAAGAACGACTTTTTGAAGAAGAAGAATTTCAGATATCCCTTCCTACTGCCTTCAGAAGGACTTTAGAATCGGCAACATCTTCAAAATACATGTTATTAAACATGTTAAAATTGTCGACGCTTTGAAGTTACGTTACATAACGTTATATAACGCTGACCAGCGAAAAACCGCCAGATAGAACTTAAATTTTTGTATTCGTATGAGGAATCGCTTTGAAATCGAAACTTAGAAAATCAGGTTTCTATTACTTTTTTTCAACAGCTCGGGAAAATGGTGACGCCCTTAGGGGTGCTTACAACCCTGAGTATGAAAATTATGGTTAATCGGCGCCATCTTGGAGTTTCGATAGAAACTATTTTTAGTTGTGTAGATCTTAAATTCCATTCCTACTAAGTGGCTTCCCTATAAACTCGATGATTCCAACGATGACTTTTGGAGATTGCAAGAACTTTTTTCAAAACTCTATGACTTCTGTGTAATCTGCTTATTTCTCTGCTTGGATATTCACTAAGCTGTCGCGTTGATTTTCAAATCTTGATACTGCCGTTAACATTTATAATATTACAGTGAGTTTCGCTGGGCCCATTACAACTTACCTATTTTCAGATGACGGAACGGACGTTATTCAACGTTATCGCGTCTGTGAACATGGCCGCTTCTGTGCTTTTTGGCACTGGTATGTTCATGTGGAATGCCGGAGATATAACAGTCGAGGTGATTTAATATTAATCTCCTGACATTTTTCAGATTTCTCGTAAAACTCTTATCTTTTATAAGAAAACTTTAATATCGCTCAGAAACGATCCGATTTTTTTTAAATTAAAAAAATTCTGTTTTTCTTTTTTTTTTTATGGAGCCTATATACGTCCCACCGCAAGGCACAGTTTTCTCTCAGAGAGAGAGAGTATGAGCTTAATTACCACGCGTGCCCCCGTCGGACTGACAATCACAAGCGCAGAGGTATGTATGCCAAGCTTTATATAATTTGTTAGAGTTCGTAATTTTCAACAAATTTTATTCAACCACTTTTGTTTTGTATGTTTTTTACTTTTTGTATCTGTGTACCTCAAACATTCAAGTTTCTATATCAGCATAGTTTACATATAATTAACTCATACGGTGTTAATATGAAACACTGAATTTGAGAGGTAGATATAGAAAAAAACCGGCCAAGGGTTCCGTACCATTATCTATACAACATTAGACAAAGATCGAATTTGAGAACAGCGCCATCTATAGAAACCAACAAGAAGCGTTTAACATTGACATCGGCGCTGTGATGGCCGCTAGATGGCGAGCGCTGTCTTTAGACAACGTTTGTTGTATGGGAGCCCCCCTGAAATATTTATTTTATTCTGTTTTTAGTACTTGTTGTTATAGCGGCAACAGAAATACATCATCTGCGAAAATTTAAACTGCCTAGCTATCACGATTCATGAGATACAGCCTAGCGTTGAAATCTCAGGAAGACGCTGCTGCCCCTACCCCAATACCTCAAAATGGGCAAAACAAAGTCAGAAGACAACAACTAGCATATAGGCAAAATGCTGAAAAAGATGGGACGCCAGAAACACCGGGAAACACACAAATTAAATTCGTCATCTTCGTCCAGTTCTTCCGAGTCATCGTGGATTTCGATTAGGATTCTGTGATTACGCGTAAATTATATTTAAATATATTTATGTCATACTATTTTCTTACGTAAAAAAAGGATAACAAATTGAGAACTGATGGCCGTTGGGGTGAAAAAGTTCTGACCTGGCGACCGCGGACCGGACGACGCAGCGTGGGCAGGCCCCCCACCAGATGGTCTGACGACCTGGTTACGGTGGTGGGGAGTCGTTGGATGAGGGCGGCCCAAGACCGGGAAGCTTGGAAAACCCTGAGGGAGGCCTATGTCCTGCAGTGGGCGTGAAATAGCAGACGATGATGATGAGGTTCGTTTAACACTGCCATCGCCATAAAAATATTCGTTATTTTTCTCACGACTGAGTACTTTTCTGCCAACTAATGTCGATCTTCTCATCCTCACCATTTTCAATAACAAGAAAACTATTCGACAATAGTTTTGGAATTTATACTGATGTACTCAAACGTTGAAGGAAAATATCTTGAAAAAACGGGTAGGGTTTTTGCTTAAACATTGTTTTTGATTTAATATTACGAAGGTTTCGAAAACAAAGACATCATAGCAGATTACACTTTAAGTTTAATTCCTATTTATGATGCGTTTTAAATAGTGTGTAGCTTGGTGCCGCCAGCTTAGTAGATCAGCGGTCGGGTAGTTGATTATTTTTTATTTCAGTTTTTATTTTAACAAAAACTATTCTTATTGTTATATTCATCCATAGTACACTTTTCAAAGTCAGTGTTTACATTTCCGCAGGCATCTCTAGTGCCCGATGCGATGTACGGCTCCGGCTGGGAACACTGCCGCGGCACCACTGGCCACCGAGTGAGACGACTCCTAATCAAGGCTATAGAACAGGGACAGGTTGGTGCGACGGATCGCAGCCCGAATTTTACGTTTCGTTGCAAAGTTACCCGTAACGTAACTAACTAGAGTCCACGTATACTATAAAGATTGACGTTCTGTCGGCTGTGCGATAAATAAATCTAGTAATAACGCAAGAAAGCAGCCTATACTAGCTGTATCAGGCTTAGGGGTTCTTATCAAACGGCCGTTGGTGGCTATCTAGATATTTTAAAACTGATTTTGTTAACGCCAGAGGTTGCATTTCTATCCTCTTTTAACTTTTCCTTATTAAAAAAAAGATCCATCTCTGTCTGTGATTCGCCTGTAATTTTTTTTATTTTCTCTTCTTTTCAACCTCTTCATCTGACCGTGTACAAAGCAACATATTTTTATTGCGCCTTGAATATCTAATATAATGATAATTAAAATTAAACAATTAAAAACGAGGAAAAAATTTACACGCGGTGAGTCAACCTCCCGTTGTCGCTAACGCCGCGCGCCGTCGCCGCCCCTGAACTAGGCAAGCTTATTTTTGATTTTAAACCACCTCTTTCCTCATCATTTGGTCCTTCTTCATCGGATATATACTTCCTTTCTCAGGTCCCGCTAGGTTTTGTCTATTATACAATTGAAAAACGCTAATTTGTTAGCAACAATGTTGCCGCCATATCTACATTCTTCCCACGCTTATTTCGATGCACTCTTATGTTTTACCGTTTAAATATAGTCGCTAACGCTATTTCTATCCCAATTGCTAAGCAATCTGAAAGTTACTTTCATATATTTTCATCGTAATTTCCGGAAAATAAATAGCAATTTTCACGTGCAATTGCGTCCGCCATTTTTCGCCATATGTACATTCTATTTACGCGAATTTGAACTTTGCAGTAAGCATAGATAAGTATGTAAAGTGTGTAATTACTTGCGAATTTGAATATTTTGTACTAACTTGTCAAAATGTCAAAGACGAGAAAAGCCAAGGAGGAAGAGGGCACAGTCAATGCTCTCGATATTCTCGAACAAACAACAAAGTGAATTTTCAATTGTGCAATCTTTGTACAGTTTGAGCAAACAGGTCAACTCTTAGAGAATATTAGGAAGGAGTTTACTGAAGTGACAGAACAATTAAATATCGCTATGTTAGCTACGGATCCTAAAGCTACTGCTAACTTCCAAGCACTCTTCTCATTTGATGATTTGTACTGTCAGATCAGAGCCGTCGAAGCCAAACTCACAGGTGTCCAAAAAATAAATAAAAATGTGGCTGTGGATAGGTTCGCGTTACATTAATAGGTCAGTTTGACACATTTCAGTGTCGTAGCCAGTGATAGTAGGTACCTAAGGTTGTAAAGCTACGTAGCTTTTTCGCGATTTACAATTAGGCCAATGTAAAAGTTGTTCGTAATTATGAGTAGAACCCACCCTGTTCAGGCCACATAGATAATCATTATAATTACTAATTATGAGTATAATTATTTACTATAGTAATTATTGTAATCACCACACCACGTGTACCCACAGCGGATTGGTAATTTAAAATGCTAATGTAGATATATAAAGACTGTGTGGCTAATTTTTTTTAATTAGTTAATCAATGGTATCATCAACGATTCTTCTGTTTACAGAGTAAAGTCGTCTTGAAAGTATTTGGAGTCTTTGAGTTGTCTTACGCTGCATATATAACGGTAAGGAATAATCTTCTGGAGTGTTGCGTAGAACCTAGTCATTTTGCTTCTCGTTTACTCATTGTATGACATCGGGCCCCGAAACAACATGCTTTCCACAATAAAAGTTATGTTACCATAATAGCATACCGTGCTAGTACTCTTACAAACTAAGCCATTCGGACCTCGCCTAGATTCTGCATTTTTTTCTTTCTTAAGGGGCTGTTACACAAGGAGAGTTTCTCGCACGCGAGTGCCGATTTATTGTAGACAATAATATGGTCGCCTAGTGTAAACAAATGTCCCGAGTTTCGTCTCTCGAATGCAATTATCGTTACTTAAACTCTCCTAGGCCGTGAGCCTGTGTAAACAAACTATACGAGTTTCCCTTACGGGTTTCGCCATTCAAAACACCACTTTTTTGTTTGGGGCCGGTTTCTGAATTGAGAATTTCGCTAAGAAAATAGTTAACTGTAGTGCTGTCTCTTCGAATTTCTCAGAAAAGAGTGTGACAGGACGTTACTTAAGTGTTTACTTAGTGTAATTCTCAATTGAGAAACCGGCCCTTAGTCTAGTACACAGAACACAAAATGTGTTCTGAGGTCTAGTAGTGTCAGTGGCGGTGCTATTTCTTTGGAGGTGGCACAAGGCGTACTATTAATTGCAGCTCTAATGAGTAACAACCATAATTTAAGTAACAGGTCAATAAATGATTAGTAACTGCGAGATATCATTTAAATTAATACATTTCTGTAAACTACCGGGTACGACGTCACTAAAAAACATGAAAAACTTATATAACAAAAAAAAATATCAATCCGCTTTAAAAATATTTAAAAATTAATTAAAAGAAAACTTTAAAAAAATTATAGAAAATAAGTTTTGTAGTGCTCTACTTTCATCCCCAATTTCACCCCTTTAAAAGATTATTTCCGGGACGAAAACTATCATATGTCCTTCCCCAGGTCTCAAACTATCTCCAGAACAAATTTCATCAACGCCGCCATTTTTCGCGTATTTCGTCACGCAACGTTTTGATTTGTTCTGCGTTCATATTTCCCGTAATAGTGGCTCATGACTGTAGTTTTCAATTATTATCACCCTGGCTGTCCCAAAAAGGAGAACTCATGATCTTGCCGGCGGATGGAACGCCTCGAATTTCTTAGGGGTCGGTCATTATGGTCTCTTCCATGGATTGTTTTTTTGGTTTCAGAGTCGTAATGGTTTGTTTCACCCGTAGTTAGAAATCGAGCCAAAAACCTGTCAGGATCTTGTCGTAACAGTTCCAAACAGCTTTGTGAAATTCTCAGCCTGGTTCGCTTTTGTTTGGCCGTTAGCATTCTAGGCACCCAACGCGCTGAGACTTTTTTCATACCCAAATGGTCATGTATTATATTATGAACACTCCCTATTGAAATTTTTAGTTCTTCAGCCATAAAACGAACAGTAGTACTACAATCCGCCAAAACAATTCTTTATCATTTCTTTAGTTACTGCAGTCGTAAGGCGCCCTGAGGGCGAGTCGTCATTAGTGGATGTTCTTCTCTTCTTAAACTCAGCACACCAACGCGCAACCGTAAAATAAGGAGGAGCATGAACCCCTAACGTATCTTGCAAGTCTTGATTTACTTGATCCGTAGAAAAAAAATTCAAACATAGATATTTAATTATCGCGCGAACTTCAATTTTTCAATTTTCGATTACTCGTTGCGACAGAACCCAAGTAAGAACCTTCTGTAATTGAAAAAACCGAAAAGTATCAAAGTTACTTTATTTTATTATGTCGACAGACAAGTGGGCTATGCCTGCCAGTATTTTATTTTTCTGTATCCAAGAAGCTTATACCTCATTCTCACTACCTATGGAACACCTCTCGTATATATCTTTCTCGCATCGACACTTGTGATTCTCGCCCGAGCATTGTTGCTATAGATCTACGATTACTCGCCAGAGTCTTGCCTGTGATACTCGCATTTGAGAATCGCTTGATTAATACTAGTAATTGTCAAAATGTAAACAACCGCAGGCGAGAATTGAATGGTGTGTTTTGCCATGAGATAATCGCTTACGATTATTCGCCCTCGCGTTCGAGAAACTCTCCTTGTGTAACTTACGCTTTAGGTTATCACAACGTTTTAGATGATGTTGGCTGCCATCTGTAATAATTGTTACGTTTCACTCTACCTACTAGTAATAAATGGTCTTTACTTTTTGTTTTATTATTATACCAAATAGGGAAGCGGAAGATAAAAAGTACCCGGTGTGCGTGCATGCACCGACTAATGAATGTTGATGAAACGAAAGTGATCTGTCAGGATCGTGGCAAGTGGCAGTCCCTGGCCTCTGCCTACCCCTCTGGAATACAGGCGTGAGTTTATGTTATGTAATATACAATTCTTCATTGGTGTGATATCAAGGATTTAATTGCCCCCTGTAGCTAAAGTATTTTTTTTTACAAGATGCCTGCTTACTTGTAAATCTCTGTTACAGGTCGTTAAATCGTCGTATTCCGTGTTTTCGGTGATTTATTGAAGATAAATATTTTGTTGTCAAAAGAGAATGTACCCAAATAGCATATTGCGTGACTAACAATCCTATCAATTAGCTATTTATTGGTTTATCTGTGAATAAGTATTGCTCAATGTGACCTTTAAAAAATTTGTAACACCTACAGTGCACATAACACGTACATTTCTTGTTCAATACAAACCAGGTTTAATATTATTTGAATATTGCCTTTATGCAAATAATTAAAGCACCTTAATCACTAACAAACGCCTTTTAATTTACCTATAAACTAATAGTTTATTTATTAGAAAAAGCGCCAAAGTACTCTACAAACCAGCTACGAAATCTAATATGTGTAGACATTACAAACCCAAACGCAAAATACTCCTTGGCATATCACAAATCAAAGTATTCGCAAAGACTAAGGGGCGTCCAAACGACGAAGATACGATAATATTTTATCTCAAAATACGTCTTCGTCATATGTGATGGTTCACAGAATTGTATAGCCAGCGATATTGTATCTTAACCTTGATTATGACCTTGAAAAGAAAAACTAAAAACCGTTGTTATAAAAACACTCTTCGTCGTCTGTGACGCCCTTAATCATACCTACAGTACAAGAGGAAATAAAAGTCAACATAACTGACATATCATAGCTTAAGGAAAAACATGAAAAGGCATATTAGCACCAAAATTATCACAAATCCAGTCACATTAAATGATATTAAAATGAGACAATAAAAAAACCTTCTTTAATTTATTTTAAAACATAATACCTACATGACAATTACACTAGGAGAGTAATTAAAGTATTATTATGCATAGAATAAGTATGTCAATTATGAGTATAATTATGAGTGGTCTGATATCAGGTATTGTGCATTATTGATCACTGATATATTCTGTTATTATTTTATACTAAGTTAAATTAATACGTCTTTTGTAGAGCAACTTAGAGTTGTAAAATGACACGACGCGACGACGAACAGAATCTCAACCATTAATATTTTAGGTTCTTTTGAACCTTGACTTAACCTTTACCACCTTTAAGATAAGATAAGAATATTCTTTAAAATAAGAAGAAACAGCAATGACAAAAGAAAGGACACAATTGACGGCCTTATTGCTAATAGGAATTTCTTCCAGGCAACCTCACAAACGGCTTTATATTATATTAAATTTTAAACGTCGTTTTGTCGATTACGATATTTTTGTGCGTTAAAATGCCGAAACTTGTTTGCTTTCATTTAGGGAGAAGACGAAACGGAATCTTATGTGTAGTTCGGTTTATTTTTCTGTGCTCTTAGGTTGAAAAATATCTGTGTAATTTCCATTTTTGTGTACAATAGTGTTCTCTATCTATCTATTTTTAAAATTACACGCAACTCACAACTACTCACTCGTAAAAAGACTACGACTACGAGTCAACAAATCACTACGCCGTAGCATACGTTTCACCTTCAATAACGCTACGATGCGTAGCATGCTACGAGATTCTCATAGTAGTAACAGAAACTATGACGCGCCTTTCCATTGTATACAGTGCGAGAGCGCAAAGGTATATAACTCGCGTATACTTTGAAATGCACACTTTCGGTGCCGTATCCGAACTATACACGGCTAGAACTCAACTATCGTGTATGTTGATGAATTATCGACGAAAATTTGTTGGTTCCATAATATACACGATAAGTTGCACAACGCAACGCCGACTTATCGTGTTTGTATCGGAATTAACGAGGCAACGCGCACTCAATTCCAAAACATATGCGATTAGTTGCACTTCTCAATTTTTAGGAAACTATTACTAAGACTTCACTGGCTGTCTGTCTGTCTGTCACCAGGCTGTAACTCATGAACCGTGATAGCTAGGCAGTTGAAATTTTCACAGATGATGTATTTCTGTTGCCGCTGTAATAAAAAATACTAAAAACAAAATAAAATAAATACTTAAGGAGGCTCCCATACAACAAACGTAATTTTTTTGCCGTTTTTTGCTGGATAACGGCAACAGAAGCGTCTAGGCTTGAAATATTTACAAAATATGTAGTTCTATATTCGGTTTAAAAATAAATAACTAAATTAAAATAAAATAAATATTTAAGGGAGACCACACAACAAACGTGACTTTTTTTGCGGTTTTTTCTCGATCTATAATAATATGTCTAATGTTGTATAGATAATGGCACCGAATTCGTGCACGAATCCGACTCACAGTTGGTGGTTTTTTTTTGCAATCTCTTTCTATTGTGAGTAATTCATATATATGTACTGTATGTCTCTCAAATAAACGTAAATACGGGACGCCACCTCCCCACGTTATAAAGTATAAATAAATAAAACCTGAAGTGATGCGAATTTTCTGAAAATTAATTGGCCTATGAAAATAGTCGTGATCGTTTAGTAAAATAATAAAAGAAGGGGCAAGGGGCGTTGTGTTGTGAATTGATAAACAAGAAAAATCAAACAAAGATAAAGGTATCAATAGTTATTTGTTATACAAGAGGGCAAAGTTCCTTTTTAACCGCGTGCTCAATTTTGATGACAGAGCAAGCGAAGAATTCTAAAATTGAATCACGAGCGCAGCGAGTTATTAAAAAATTAGAATCCTGAGCGTTAGCGAGGGAACCAAAAGAGCACGAGGTGAAAAATCTTTGCACTCGAGTGCAACACGTAACTTTTCATCCCACCTCAGCGAGAAAATGACTACCTAAATGCAAAAAAACACAAAGGAGGAGTAGTATGATAAATTCAGCACCATGGAGGTAGAAGTAAATAGGTTTAATGATGTTTTGTATTTACAAACTTAGTGCATTCCATGTTCTAAATTCAATTTACTTTATCCTCTAGCGGATAAAAACGGCTTTTGCACTCAGATATCGAAGAGCAAAAATACTCTTTCCGAGATGGGGGGATGAAATAGTAGATTGTACAACAAGTGCATAAAACGCACCATTTTACTCGAGACGTTTATCCATCCGAGCGAGCTTGCGAGCGAGGATAGATATAAAGTCGAGTGTAAAATGGGTTTTATGGACGAGTTGTACACTCTACTTTTCACTTCGATTGCGAGGAAATGAAACAGCAACATGTAAATATAGTAAATGCTAATTTAATTAAAATTTAAAGTTACATTAGAGCAATGAGAAATATTTAAAGTAATCGTTTTTTCTGGCATATTTAATGTTGTATTAGATTGTATTTGTGATGCGATATTTGGCATATTGTCAACTTCAGGTTCTTTTGAAGGAACGGGATTACCATTTAGACGAAATACAAATTATAAGTTTATTTCATGAAGTTTTATTGTGTACTTTGGCTGTTGGTATCTTTGCCTTGGTCTTAGAATACGAACGAAACGAAATAAAATAAAGAGGTTGTTGTATGAAGTTAAAGATGTTCGTGTGGCTGTTGCAGCGATTGCCTTGGTCTTCGACGAAGATTTTACTTTATGCTCTAGAGCATAAAAAGCGACTTTATGTCGCCTACGCACGACATAAAGACGAACTTTTAGAGCATGAGAAGTGAAAATAATATTTCGCGATAAATTGTCCGCATACATAATCGATAATAATGTAAACTAGCTTCTGTCCGTAATCGTAAACGCCCCAGAGAGACAGCATCGAGACTTGGTTAGCCTCAATGCCCGCGACTAGCGAGAGAGTGAGCACTGCAATCCTTCTGTACACTTCATATCGCATTACACGTTGCTTCTCTAGGAAGACTTCGCCTAGTTAGTTTCACTTGTGAATAACGCATCAAAATTATATAATGTATAATAAACCTATATAAGTAGTATTATAATAAAATGTTATTATTAAGGCCGTGTGTGTGGCTACGCTCGCATAGCCTTTCTGTGGTGATTAGCTAGCGGTTTAACTTCCGGTATGTAAGTATTCATATTTAATTCCATTCAGGTCTTGTCTGGGTGTAAACAAACAATTACTGACTGCCTCGTTGGTCTAGTGGTATACCGCTACCGTACCGTACCGGACGTGTACGTCCGCTTACACGTCCAGTACTTTCCGAGGTCGTGAATTCGATTGCCACTGGGGGCCACTGTACATTTGTACAAATGGCCTCAGTCTGTATTTTCCTCAGAGCGATGGTGTTTCCACTTTTGTGATGAAAATGGCCTGAGCCTGGGTGTATTTCCACGTTTGTAAGAATTTTTGAATAAAAAAACATAGTCTATAAATTAATAATAGGGATTAGTATTTCTTGAGTTGACCTAGAACGAGCAAACTACTTCATAAATATTATTGTGTCCAGTATTTTAACAAATTGTAGCAACGGTTTCTTTACACGTAGACAAAAGCCGATTCTTTATTATGCTCTACTGATATTAAATTATTATGCTCGTGATTTCTTTCGCGTGCGATCCGGATCACAGATATCTCGTGTGTTGATCTAAAGTTGCGACTCCTGCAATACTCGTAACACACAAAACAGTGCAATAAATGGGTGGGGTTGTATACAAACATGTTTGTATGTGTAGCATATGCAAAACACACACACACACACACACACACACACAAACGCGCACACACGCATATTTGAGTACAGTGCGAGTACAGTCGACGCGGCGGCAGTACGGTTATGTGCGACTTTGCAACAATAATGTAAATGTTGTTCAGATGGCCATGGACAATACTTTGATGCAGTTTTCAATTTAGTGAGGGTAAACAACCTCGTAGTGTGGTCTCGGAGCAATTTCTTGTTCCATACTAAATTAGTAATGGAGTTCCTATTTCAAGAAGGCGCTTTTGATGATAGAGATCAAAGCATACAAACAGAAGGCTCGATGGTACAAAAGACCCGCCTAAGTAAATAGATTTATCCGGGGTGCTACTCAAGATAATCAATTTGCGCTTACAAACGGCTGTTTTTGGCAAAAAAGTCCTGAAGTCCTAGTAGTCCTAGGGTTTGGCTTGACCCTAGGTTCCAGGCTGTCGGTACTAAAAAAAAAATGAAAATAGCCAACCACCCGACTGCTGAGCGTTGACTACTGAGCAGGCTGGACCAACCTAGGTTACTCTCAATGATCTACATTATTGAATTTGGGTCCCGCCTGCTTAGTAATTAATGCTCAGCAGTCGGGTGGTCGGTTATTAATTTTTTTAGTTTTTTATTTCTGTCTTTTTAGTGATTTTTTTTGTTGGCTTTATGCTTAATTCATATAGCCTATGACACGCGCCCAAACACGACGAATCGATTGAGATATTATTATTACTGTTGAGTTATCAGGGATCATAGAAACGGACATACTTACAATACATATAATATGCGTACATACGAGCCAAACACATTACCCACCTTTTAGGCTTCGCCGCAGTCGGGTAATAACTATCACCATTATTAACATTTATGATATTAAAACGCATTATAAAAGGAGACGTGTTTTTTACGATTGATGACGCTAACTAGTTCCGCTAACCAAAGATAGTTACTGAGGTCTGGGTCATAGTCTGGGTAGCCCGTTAAATATACTTATAGTTGAACTATTACAATCGAATTATAAAATACTCTCGAACTGCTCCTTTGTTGTTGTTGGCCGATTAACTCGCTTACGGCTATACAGTTTCTTATTACGATATGTCAGTATTGTGTAATTAATTGCCATCTAAGAGTAATTTAAGATAGGAAGACACGGACCTCGGGACAAACCAGTCATGGTTTTAGGAGGTCCAAATCCATTTGACCTGTACCTATCTTATGTTAACCTTAATAAATAAAATAAAAAATTAATAACTAAGAAACAATACACAGTATTTTTGGTGTGCAGGTTGCCCGTCTTGGCTGGGGTATTTTGGTGACTCAGATGTCCTCATAATTCACTTAGAGGCCCGAAAAAGTACCATTTGCTTTTATATCCGCAACCAAACACATTTCGTCGGTGGTATTGTTGTGGAATATAGTAGAGGTCCTATTTCATTGTTACCTGCTGTATTGTATTCATAATTTGCCCGCCCATGTGGAATACCGGGCCAACACAACAGGATCGAACAAAGAGAGATATCTAGGGCCATAATAAAACAGCTGAGATGGAATGGGAGATGCTTAGCAATACAAATATTATGGTATACGTACTAAATATACGCTGATATTTCAGTGAATTTACACTCGAAGAAGTTTGTTGCCC
The DNA here is from genome assembly GCA_947310995.1 of Yponomeuta cagnagella. NCBI lineage: Eukaryota > Metazoa > Arthropoda > Insecta > Lepidoptera > Yponomeutidae > Yponomeuta > Yponomeuta cagnagella. The sequence goes on from OX371277.1 coordinate 13,788,630, forward strand.
ATGGTTCGCAACTGTGTTTTTGGCAATAACTGTAGTTCACTTTCACTTTGTAAGGACGTTATAATAGTTCACAGCATATTTGTTTTGCCATCGATACGCTAAGAAAAAGAAGACAACATACATACCTACATACTTTTAAATGTGCTATGGAATGGACTATGCTCGAAGTCTCTTTGCTGGATCGCATCAGAAATTCAGATTAATAATCTGCATCGTGGAAACGGCTCCAACGTCTTTTCGTTTCGGGGGCAATAAATCGATCTAGCTAGGTTTAATTTTTAGAAAACGTCGTTTTATTCGTGTTTTCAGGCAGTGAAAATCTACTACAATATCCTTAGAACACGAAGGTAAATTTCGCCACCATTTACAAGGTTGGGATAGCTCAGAAGGAAAACTGGGCGGTCCTGAAACCAGAAGACCCCGGTTCGAGAAAGTGAACCACATTTATTGCCAAATACCCCAGCCATGACGGGCAACCGGCACACTAAAAATACAGTATATTCATCATCATCATCATCAGCCACTCGACACCCACTGCAGGACACAGGCCTCCTTCGTGGTTATTTCTTTAGGTTAACATAAAATAGGTGCAGGTCAAATGGATACGGACTTCCTAAAACCATAACTGGTTTGTCTCGAGGTCCGTGTCTTCGTATCTTCAATTACTCTAAAATGACCACTCGTCTGCCGCGACACAGATCTGTGTCCAACTTAGTATGGGCCACCTATACTTTCCATTCCGCGAGGGCAGTTCAGGAGTTAATCACACAATACTGACATATCGTAGTAAGACACTAGGTTTATATTCTTTTTGTTGCACTAACCCGTGCTGAGGACAATTTTAAAAATCTATTTAGAAAATAAAAATTCCACCCATGCCGGGACTTGAATCCGCGACCTCTGGCTAACCGTGCCAGCGCGCTCCCAACTAGGCTAATGCTCAAGTGCAGGCCTTGGCAAAGTTTCGAGCCTCTTTATAAACTTCTCTGTATTACGTACAGGCAGCGACATCTGGCCGAAGTAATTTACATTACTTGCAGCCCCGAGGTCGAGGTCGCGGGTTCAGGTCTCGGCTTGGGTGGAATTTTTAGTATCTGAATAGGTTTTTAAGACACCGTGTGTCTAAGCCGTAAGCGAGTTAATAGGCCAACAAAAACAAAGAAGCAGCTGGAGGGCTGAAGGGCCTTTCACAAGAACGCAAGTATCACCTAAACCAACCAACTCGCCGAAAGCCTCATCTGAGTTCATAATCCACCTCTGCCGGCGGCGTGTAATTATTTAACGCTTCAAATGTTTCCTCAGTATACAGGATGGTTGTAACTTACGCGCTGGCTTGGTGAACTGCAATAACTATTTCAGAAATCAGAAATCTCCATGATGAAAAGAAAGGTAAACAAGGAAAGATGTCTGGAATTAAAGCGAGTCCAATGCATGAGTTCTAGAACTCTGTGTTCTAGGTTTTAGAATAACATGTAAAGGCAACAGACTTAATACATATTAATTTTGTGGAATTGTTTCTTCTTCTTCAGTCCTTTAGCTCCTAAGGCCTCTACCACAGATTTCCACTTCTGAAGGTGGTTCGCGGCAATTTCCAATTCAGTTCAGACCAGCTAGTGCCTATTGACTTGGCCTCTTGGGCTATAGATCTTTTCCAGGTGATCCTTGACCCCTTTTTCTGTGACATTGCTGGTTTTCTTAAAATATATTGTTTCAAAGTCAAAGTCAAAGTCAAAAATGTTTATTCAAAGTAACACAGAAACTGTGATTAATTGAACGTTACAAGAAAAACTGGGTGGGTTTGTTATTATAATGTTTGTGGCCTCAGGCTGGGTGTATTTCCATGTTTATAATGTCCTTTCCTGGTAAACTTAACACAGAGTATCCTAGTTTGGGACTAGGACAAGTGATTGTGTTTTGTGGAAGTTATTATTATAATTATTAAATGGTCTGAAATAAATAATTAATCAATCAATTAAATGGGCATTTTGCGATAAACGCAATTTGGCGAAATATTGTTTCTAAATTACAATAGGGTATTTAAGTACTATCCAAAAAGAATATAAAATCCCGTGCTATGGACAACTATTTCATCCGGAAAACCTCCAAAAGGAGGTAGATTCCCTCGAAGAAATTTACAGCTCGAAAGTCTTCAGTAGGATTCTGCTCCCCATATCAAGAGCAGTAAGAACTACAATGGCCTGACACAGCTGCGCACACACATTTGCACCGAAAATGGTGTTACCCACCATTTAACGTTTTGTATCAGGACCAATTGTGGCGGATTCCAGTTCAATGCGGTTTTATCCAAATTGCTGCAGTGGATGTAAAATTAAAGTTTTGCTGAAATATTTTGATGCGGATTTCACAGGTTAACCGCCGAATTAGCCAATCTCGTGCTAATCGGGATTCGCTTTGTGCGTAACAGCACAAACTAAAATGTAGAACGACCAAACTATCTTAGCTTGAGGCTATTCTTATAGGTAGCTTCCCATTGTCCAGAGTTGTAGGTATATTATAATACTGGATATATTATAATACTGGGTATAATAAAATCCCCACTCACATTCTCATTTACTTCGGACAACTTTTACTTTGCGGATAACTCTGAGATCGCGAAAATAATAAGCATCAGCTGTTCCATTGTACATTTTAATTGCCCCAAGTAAGTAACATTACAGGTGACTTTGAATTAGTTCACAGTATTTTAAAGGGACATTCTAACCATGATTTAGCTACATTTGAAAAAAGTACTGCGTCAAAATCTTTTTTTTATTTACCCAAAATTACTTCACTTAAGCATTTTTTAAGTAGCCTCTATGTTTGTGAGCCACTGCAAGGCATAGGCATCCCCCAATTCAGTCCAGAGTTTTCGGTCCTGAGCCATCTCAGCCCACCGGTGTCCCCGCCGGTGTCCCCACCACTCCCTCCTAGCCGCGGTCACGATGTGACGAGCTGTCCCAAGCGGACGCTCCCCTAAGGAGCTCCGCTGCGCGCCCTCCTCGGCATCGAGGTGGGTCGCTCACGATGTCGGTTTAGGGGTCCTTAGGACCAAACCAGCCCCCAGGTGGTGTTTAGTGGGTAGGCGCACTTCCTGTGAGTCCCACATTGGCAGCACGGCCGGGCCCGTGCTGTTATGCATGAGCATTCACCACCTCCCTCCCCCGTGTCCTCCGGAGGGTGCACTTTTTAGGGCTAAAAAAAAAACCACTGCGGCAGGTGTTGGTCGAGATCGTCTCTCCACCGTCTTGTAGGCCGGCCTCGACTTCGATGTCCGAAGCATAAACACACAATATCAGGACGAAAAGTAATAAAAATCCAAAAAAAACTATGTTTTGAGTATTTAAGTAGGTAATTGTATGTATGATTATGTTACATTATGGTAGGTAGGCAGCCACAAGATGGACAGATGACCTCATCCAAGTGGCAGGAAGACGCTGGATACAAGCCGCTTCCAACCGGTCTTTTTGGAAATCCATGGAGGAGGCTTATGTTCAGCAGTGGACTTCTTGTGATGATGGTAGGTTATTTAATATACAACATGATTTGTTATCACAATACAAATAATAATAAACTAAGAATTGAAAAAGAATGGGCGTTTTATGGTTTTTTAATTGTTTATGCATATCGGACGTCCGACTCATAAGCATTTAACACAGTAGAAAATATATTTCATCGTTACGGTACTCCCTACCAGTTCAAATTTGGATTCACAGTTTAGAGACAAAAGGCCGGTAAATCATAAATATTTACGAATATGTTATACCATTACTGATAAATTGTGAATAATACTATTTCCCCAACGAAAAGAACATTCCCTCAAAATACGGTGAACGAATTCAAAGTCGCCTTGTAGTACGGAACAGATCAAATTTTTTTTCGCGATTTCGGAGTTTCCACATAGTATGTATTGACGAACAGAACACCAATTTTAGGGTTCCGTAGTCAACAAAGTATAGTTTCTTAAGCTCACCCTGTATATTCGCATGTTTGTACAAGGTGCACGGTTCTTAATCAGTTTTAGCGGCTTCACCGCTGAGTTTGAACAGCTCGGTTAGAGAAACTGCCGAGCAACTAAAATAGTGCTAGCGAACGCAAATTGAATGTGTGAGATATACGTATATTGATTGATACAGTTGACGCGACGAGATACGGAAGTTGTGAATTATTTACAACCGTATCTATATTATATGTAGAGAGACAAATTAAGAATAATAAGAATAATTTATTTCCAGATAACTTACAGTATTGATACAATCTAACACAAAAACTAGTTTATGAATCAACATTATTACATTAGCTTCTGTTGCTGTGCTAGGCATTACCATGTCAGTGAACTTAGCATATCATTTTCCAGCATATCAAAAATAAATGAGAGTTCTTGTCGCATGCAGCAGAGTTCTATAGTTCCTGATACTTTTCAGAAATAGTTCTGGCGTTTTCACATAGAAAAAAATCAATTGAAAAAATGATATGCTATCTTCCCGTAGCATATCACTTCTCAGAAAATCGAAAAAAAAAGTAAGTTCTTATAGCATGCACCTGAGTTCTACAGTTCCTGATACTTTTTAGAAATAGTTCTGGCGATTTTACCCCAAAAAAATCAGTTGACAAAATGATATGCTAACTTCCCGTAGCATATCATTTCGCAGCAAATCGAAAACTTATGTAAGTTCTCATCGCATACACCTATGCTATACAGTTCCTGATACTTTTCAAGAATAGTTCTGCCTTTAAATTCAAATAACAGCAGATCCCGTACAAAACTTGAAATAGTCGAAAAATACCACATTCATCAATTAAAATTATTTTGACGAACTCAGGACACAGAACTGTTTCGTTTTTGATGGTTCAGTATCAAAACTGAAACCTTAAACTAAGTTAAGAACTAGAACTCACGTAATAGTGCCCCTGTAATACAGCAAGCAGTGCCAAGTCCCCAGTGAAATGAGTCAGTTTCTAGTTACAAGTGACATCATAGCTTTACGTTATTGCTTAGAAACAAAAATTCAAAAGAAAGACAAAAGCAAAATTTTGAATATAAAAACGTTATTACGATGATTAGTTTGAGTGAGGAGTCACCGCAACTGGGACAATCTAAGGCGCGGAGCCCACTGATCTGGCATGGCACGGACCTGGCGCGGACATGGCGTAATCATGTCACGGGCATGACTATTAAAAAGCGTGGAGCGAAGGAACTGACTGCCAACTGATCTCGAACTGACTGCAATCGGGCGCGGGCGCCGAAATGGCGTGTTATAGCACGTCCGACGAGAGGCCGTTGAGTGTGTTCAAATATTTACAATATGACCGTGAACTTGGTATAGTATTTGAATGAAACAGAATGATGTCCGCGCCACGCCTAAGCCAGACGCCAGATCAGTGGGCTCCGCGCCTAATAATTCGTTTAAATTCGTCGTGAGCCATTCTTGGATTTTGTTAATACCTGTAATTCCAATAAAACGTGGTCTTTCAACTCGCTGGACCGACGATCTGAGGCAGATTGCTGCCAGTGGCTGGATGAGGATGGCTGAGGATAGAAGGAAGAGGCGTGCCTCGGAGGAGGCCTATAATGTCCAGCAGTGGACGAGTAGGTACGGGCTGATTGATTGATTGATTGATTGGTCTTCCTCGTTCCCGTTTCTTATGTGATGTCCTGTTATATGTTGCAGGACAATTGCTCTAGGCGATTTAAGGCCGTTTTTACGTGAAGAATGCTATCTCGCTCGCACAATTTAACATTTTTAATTATTTTAATACAATGAGTAAACTTTGGAAAAATGTGGTCTGGGAGTTTGATGCATAATTAAATTACGGACATTTTAATATACTTTTGTTTTCCTATACGTAGAGTTTTTAATAAAGAAAAGTTGTCTCCACAATTATAAATTTTGGAATCAAATTTTTTCATTCAAAAACTTAGTACAGGACGAGAAAAATCCAAACCCTCAGAACATATTCATAAAAAGTATGCTCATTTCATTACAATCAAAAAGTTTTAACACAATTATAAATTTTGGAATTAAATTTTCTCATTCAAAAACTTAGTACAGGACGAGAAAAATCCAAACCCTCAGAACATATTCATAAAAAGTATACTCATTTCATTACAATCAAAAAGTTTAAAATTGTGCGAGTGACTCCGCGTGCTCCACGTAAGAACAACCTTAAGGCAAGATCATGTGGCAAACAGTCCCAAATTGACTGGCTTATAGCTATCACACTACAGCTGAGGTTAGAGTACTCTATGAGCTGACATATTTAGTTAATGAGGTAACATATTTTAAGCACTATGACGTTCGATCTATACGTAAACTTTTTATATTTTTATGGAGCCTATATTTGTCCCACTGCAGGGCACAGGCCTTCTCTCAGAGAGAGAGCATAGGCTTAATCACCACGCGTGCCCACTGCGGATTGGTAAACTTAAGCGCTGAGGCATGTGAACACCTCAGACACTTAGGTTTCCTCACGATGTTGTCCTTAACGATGTTGTCCTTAACAGCGAGTGGTATTGCTACTATAACTTCATAAATATACGTTACTTACAAAACAAAGTTATTGGTACATGCCGGTAATCGAACCCACGACCTCCCGAATAAGAAGCCGGTGTTCTACCGCTCCGCTACCACCGCTTACGTAAACTTATCTTGGTCCATATTTACTGGTAGAAGGTAGGAACTCGTACCGAAATGTCTACCACAACACGGCCTAATTAGGTCCGGTGCAGAGCTGAAACAACCTCCTCTAATTAAAGCCTTGGACTAGAGTCATGTGGTGATCCCTTTCAACCAGCGGATGGCATAACACATAGAGTCAGCCAGTTTGGCCAACTAGAGTGGAATCAAAGGAGTGCCAGATACCACAAGACTTGGGGCCAGGAACTCAGCGGTAGTAGGGAATGTTACTCATAGGAACCGAACCACTGACAGAGATCTCCAACTGTGGGCAGCGCCTATATTAAGTGCACCAAATCCTGTCGGAAACCTGACGTTTGCGATAGCAGTTGGTATGGAATTCGACAGCCAGACGGTAGCAATCTTTTAAGATTTGGTACGCATAATGGGGAACTTGCATTAAACTCAGATTGGAGTGACATTGTTTTTATGTAGCAAACAAAACATGAAAAAAAAAACCGGGTTTATATAGGTCTCAAGACATGCAAAAATCAAATTACTCTAATAACAAAGAAAATCTTATAAAATTTCGTTTTTTCATAGAATTTTTTATATTTTCTAAAAAATATTTAAATAAGGCTTAAAAAAAGATTATTTACGTGTAAACTCAATTATACATAAAGCTTCATGAATTATAAGTTGTTATTATCATTATTCAAGTTGTGACGTCATGGAGCCCGATGTGCATGGCGCGCAAAAAATCTTACCGCAGTGCGCAATCAGTAAGTTTAGGAGATGCTCAGCCAAAATCCTGAACTCATCCAGTTCACTCTTTCGCTAGCCACGCCAAAAAGGTGTCTCTCATTAAAATCCTCAAACACTCTCGCTTAAACCATCAGCGTTGTATAAGATGGGATAAGATGGGGGCCTCTATAAGATGGGTCAGTTTTTGAATTGAGAATTTCGCCAAGTAAATAGTTAACTGTAGTGTTGTCTCTTTGAATTCCTCAGAAAAGAGCGTGACAGAACGTTACTTGAGTGTTTACTCTCAATTATATGATTGTGCGTACCTACAAATACAAATACAAATATGTTTGGGTAGCTCCGTATCGTTCTAGACCCAATATTTTATGTTGAAAAATAATAACAATGGAATAATGGAATTCAAAAAGTTGAATAAAACTAAAATATTAAGGTAAAAATTGAGGCCAGATCACTGCCGTCGGTCGGTAAGGTCCCTTCAAAGGCCGGCAACGCTGCCCCGCTGAATAGGAAGGCTCGGCCGCTCTATGCTTTTACTTTGACGCCTCAAAAACTTGTGTATTTTTATGTATGCAGACTTGAAGCTGAAATGACTGTGGACCATTTTTTATACCTGCAAGAGTTTTATTCTCCGGATTCTTTGGGTACTCATAATTATTGGGTATTTATAATTAAACTAACCTCTGCATATTGGTTTCACATCTGAGCCGCATTTCACAAAATTTCAATACATGTTTACAATCAGGTAATACAATTATCCGTTTAGGGACCACCCATAAAGTACATCACACGTTAAGAGGGGGGACAGAAGGTGGGAGGGGTCCTAAGTTACATGACTATATAATATAGTTGATAATTTATTGTTTCGTGAACTTTTAAAATGTTTGATATGTTGTTGATAATATTTAAAAATAATTTAAATGGAAATAAAACTAATTTCGGACCTGCTGCATTAATTTAACAATGTCTAGATGTAAAATTGCAAAATATGTGATGTCACACTAGGGACGGGGAGGTCTCGCAAATGTGACCAACTGTGACAAGGACAAGGGGATGGATGACCCCTCATCCCACTGAATAACAATTTAAGAAGGACGACTCATTGCACTAATCGCTACGCACTATACATCGAATTGTCATAATAAAGTATGAATTTTAGATTTACGAAACGTGGCCCAGCGCCTTGATTATCGTATCCTTTAACGCATTCTATTTACTCAGCTCTACCGTATGGATATGAGGCGTAATATGTATCACACACATAGTGGATATCGCATATCAGTGGATATCTAAGATGTGACAGTGATATTGATACACAGTTTTACGACAAAGTCCAGTAGATATTTCGCTTTTGCTCAAAGATATATACGTGCAAAGTTACATAATCGAGACGCTCTAATTGGCTATATACAAACGTGTCTAACGACAGCTTTATCTCTTGTTAATTAAATCATACATTGACATGTAGATATTCATTGTATGACGACACTAGTCGTAACCATGGGAACAAGATTATGTTATTCGGAATAAAATTCGCAACGAAAAAGGGTATCCTAGTTTGGGACCAGGTCAAGTGATTGTGTTGTGTGGGAATTTTTACTATTATTATAAAAACCTCAAGCCTTTTCATGTGCTCCAACAATCTTCCGCATCGCCCTTGCATCCAGATACATTCAAAACGCATATTTCGTGGCCCGAAATCTGAAAAGCGATGCATGCACTTTGAACAGAATCGAGATCATGGCGAGATCTCTTTTGATTAGACTTCTTTCATTCAACGACTGCCCAAGCTCAGCAGAGCGCCCCGGAGTAGAACATGGATACCGGCTTTTGGTAGTACCGAAAAACCGGAATACCGGCTTAAATATCCGCATTTGAGAAACCGATTTTGAATAATCCCAATACCGGTATTACGACTCAATCTTTTAATTGTGTCGGGGATTCAAAATTACGCGCGCATATTCTTGCGAGCGAATCGACACGCTGTTCTTCTACATATATTGGGTCTTTTCCAAAGTTTCAATCTGGCTTTACGATAGGGCGTACTACTTACCTATCTACTATCGTATGGATAAAATTTGGATAATTTTGAATAACAGATTTAATACATGTGGTTGATACATTGCGCTTCACCTTCAATATCCACTAACCCACCCTATGAAGCGGACCGTCTTCGCTTATTGTTTCGCTTATCTCTAACCGCGTGCATTGACCAATGAGATGCGAGTGTTTTGTTCCCTAGGAGTTCGACTCGTGGAAATGAGTATACAACTGAGCCAGCACCTGTGAAGTTTCTACAGATTTGTCTGTTGTTATTACGGGGAGTCATAAAAATGAGAAAAATGGCACCAGATGGAGGGATGAATTACAACTGGAAATTGGTTCGCCCGCAATACGCGCTCATAAACTTTTTTTATTGTACGCCATTAAATGTAAATAAAGGTCGGGCCCGGAGTCTAGAGGTACCTACTTTATCTATGTAGATAGATAGAGATGAGGCGGATGGTAGCCTAGTAGACAGAACAATGGTCTCGGAAGCTAGAGACCTAGGTTCGATTCTCAGTGCGGGCATGCTCTATGACTTTGTTTATTTTGAAAGTTACCTACATCTGCGAATTTCTGGTAGCAATACCACACGCTAACGGTGAAGGAAAACAACGTTAGAAAGCCTCCTCGCGTATTGACTTGTCTTTTCTGTGGACTAGGCCGACTAAGCTTTCAGGATGCTATAGGTGCTGGGCAAGCCTACTCTACAGTTTTATCAAGTTTTGCTGAATTTTCTAATGAAAAGTGATTCCGTCGGTTTTTTATATACTTTGTGTGTAGTTCTTACAATATCTAAGAACACATGAAGGCATTGTTCGTAACGTGTGAAATCGTGTTCTCGCGGCAAGCACTGTTCATTGACTAAATGAGGTGCTGCCACATGACCGCACAGCTTGCGATGCAAACGTTGATCGGGATGTCCTCTCAACCTATACGTACAACGTTATACTCTAGAAAAACATGATTCCTTAAAACGACGATTAAAATTGTCTGTGGTGGAGATTTTAAGAGGAAAATTCGTAACTACAGAAAAAAAGGGTCAGCGGCCTTTTTTCTCTGGTCATTGGCGAAGTGTAAGGACAGAAAAATTTCGGGGTTTTCTAGATAAATATTTGCAATATTAGGGGAATTCAATTTTTCTTTTAGGATATGTGAATGAAATCAAATCAATGAATTCAACATTGTGAGCCAACAAGGGTTAAATCGTTTATTCAATATTTTGAGACTTCAACAGTACGGGATTACTACGAATTCAACATTTTGCGAGTTCAACATTTTGGAATTACAATGAATTCAACATTTTGCGAATTCAACATTTTAAGAATTCAACATTGTGAGCCGAAAGGAGATTAAATAACCTGACTCTTATGAGTACTTTATAGGAATCGTCTTTTTATAAATAAGACCGTAAGACTATAGCTGTAAAGCTACCGCCGCGAAAGTCAATCAAATGCTTTCACGATTGTGTAATAATTAAAACAGTAACCTTTAGGTCGATATTCTCTTGCACACCAAAGTGAGTTTTAATAACATCCGCTTTGAGATCACCGATGCTTGCGCAAACAAATTTAAACTTCGGGAGAGTGAGTAACAAATTGAAGCAGGTAGGTTACGCTCCACCGAGCTCCCATAACAGTGGTTCTTAATCGGCGGTCCGTGGAACACCGGTTAACAAAATAATCCCGATTTCGAATAATATTATGTGTTTTATTTCTATCATGCATCGAATACCGCAAACGTAGCCGACCATGGCGGAACGACCTCACGATCTTTCTGCCGGAGTGGCCGGGAATGGCCGGTTACAGAGAGAGTGTTGTGTGTCGGCCCACTGCGAAAAACTAAGAGTGACTTGAGGGTAGACCACCTACCCTCACTACTATGATTGACTGTACTCGCCACTTCAGTCTACCCGTGACCACGGCAGCTGCAACGTTGGTGAAACGTCGGGAAATAAGGTAATTAAAGTTTACCTAATAAATAATTGCGATTAGAACCGTTTAAAATACAAAACTATGTATGAGCATTGCGAGTCTTTACCACGTTGTCGGATTTCATTAATTAATTCTCTTTTGTTCGGAAGGAGGTACTTCAAGGGCGGTCCCACATAAAACTGTGTTCTTGAGATTCAAGAGAAAATCATCGAAATCTTCTTTTTAGTGCATGTCTTTCTCGAAGTCGGTTTTTTTATTTAAAAAGTTGTTTAGAGAACCATACTTAGATAATTTATAAGTTACCGCCAAACAGTTGGTGATCCATGGCAAGAAAAAAAGTATTCAAGTGGCCCCTTAACACTGAAAGGTTACGAAACGCTGACCTATAAGATGGGTGTAAAACTTTTTGGGCCGAAGTTATTCGGTAGGTTCTTGGAAGAACAACGTTCAAGTGACGGCATTTATTTATAATATAGCACTGTTAATATAAGAAATGGACCAGACAACACTTTTGTTAACTTAAAGAGGTCTAATCGCTATAACTTATTAGGTATTTCTATTATTATTTTTGTTTTTATTATTAAACAATAGCCTCTATCTCACGCAATAAGGACGGCTTTATTGTAAAAACGAGAAGTTTTATTTAATTGGCAGTGTTATAATTTATCGTTTTAAATTTAAATCTTTACTTCCTGACCATTAAAAACATAAACATTTACATACATACATTGCTTCTGGCCCCACACTAGGATACCCTGTGTCGTGGGAACCAGAAACAACGACATCACAAACATGTAAACATCCAAGACCTGGGGTTTTTTTTTGTCCCCAGCTGGGATTCGAACCCGGGACCTTTCGCATGGTATGCAGATGCACTACCGCTGCGCCACGAGGTCGTCAAATTATTAATACAATTAAACCGACCAAGTGAGTGTCGGTCCACCCGCAGTCTAGGGTTCCATATAAGGAGGGGTTTTGTACCTGCTTTACAAAACTTACAACGTCATCAAGGTAATTTATGATGGAATATTTATAGGTCGCTAGTCGTTTCGTTAACTTATAAAGCCTGATTGTTTCGATGGGGTACTTCCATGTATGACGCATTTCCGGTTTCGTACTCAAACATGAATAAATGAATGAGTCAATGTACTCGTATCACTAGAAACTAATAGCTCGTAGGATCTCAGCTGATGACATACTTCCGTGCATGACGTACATCCGGTTTCGTAGACTCTGGTTCTATTTATTCACTTTGAAAACTAATTAAAGCAGCCCAAATCGAAATATTCAACCTAGGCTCTCAAAGTTACCTATCAGGACAATGCCCATTGTGAACAACTTAAAATGTTGGAAATAACTATACAAAGTGCTACTACCTAACTAACTAAGTAGGATACTTTGCTGAACTCAAATATGAAAAGAACAAAGAGGCCCTGTCAGAAACAATCATTTCTGCCTACGTGTTTTGCAAAGGAACGAATGTCAGTGCTACTGGTGCTACTTTGTGTTGTGAAATAAGGGAATTTTAGAAATGGAATTTGATGTTCTCTTTGTGCAAACGTATTGAAACATTTTTCGGACTTTACTCAATTCATATATATATACAACAAACTATACTTCTGTCCTAGTGTCCAGGTGTAGGAGTAAGTGGCGTGCCTTGAGGAGGCATAGGTATATCGGATCGAATACTTACAAGCTAAAGCCGGGCCGGGCCTTCTGCGTTTTTTATAAAACGTCAGGGGCTGCTTGTGCTAGATCTCTGGATTAGTAAGTCACTAGATAAATACTTATACAGGGATAAACGAATAAATTGCTACTTGACTGTTGTCAGTCATACAACTTTGTAAATGTCGTGCATGACGTTTTTGTACTTACTGACTGGATAGAGCTTCCCCTGGGTAAACAGTGAGATAGTTCTGTCAGTTAGCGTTAGCGAAAGTTGGCCTAGGTACACTAACTATCCGTTTCAAAGCGCAAAACATTTTTTTTATTCCTTCCTCAAGCAATAAAAATGTTTTGTGAAATTATTTTGTGTAGATATTATTTTTTAGCAACAGGTGTGCCTAAGTAACTGTGCAGTTCGTCGCAGTTAATAGTTTAATAACGTATTACATGCCAACTACATGCATGTGAATTGTGCAGGCGCTAATAAGTATGCAATTTACTGTTCTTTGTGTCAGCTGGCAAATAAATTTTTTAGGTCAATTCATCGGTGTATTGATGTATGTACCAAGCCAGTCATTTTCCAATCGTTTGGCACATTATCTGGTTTTGAATTGCCTTAAGCAATTTTTCAATGAGGATCATTCACGTTTTAAACCAGGTATGCACTTTTATAGAGACTTTAAAAACAATATATAATATTCTTTGAAAAATATCGAAATCGGATAAGAAATGACGAAGTTACAGCGATTTTTGTGCAGAGGTTTGAAAAACGGGCGCGGGCTGACGCCATACGCTTGACACGTCATAGGTTCCGATGAACCGCGCGCTTGGTTGCCGCGTACATAGCAATTATAATAGGCTTTATGCGATTGTCGGCATGCAGAGAACTCTACTACTCAAATTTGAGAAAGTTGGCATAGTGCGATAAATTGTATGAAATTTTATATTAGTAGACATTTTGCAGAAAGTCCTAATTTTACTTTCGTCTACTATTTATACCTATCACTCCAAGGAATGGTGATCATAAAAACAATCTAAGAAGGTGTTATAGGCTGATAGCACCAACTTTACTCGCATTTTATGGCCTTTCTTTGGACGTTAAGCTACGCGTTACTTTGATTCTAGCACGATTTAGTTTATGGGCAGTTACGTCTATTATCGACTTTAACAACCTTCGTATACTCAGGTATTGCAAAATGTATGCAACTACGCAATCAAAACAATCAGCCAAGTGCGTGTCGGGCCACGCGCAATGTAGAGTTCCGTAGAAAGAGGGTTTTTTCTGCTTTACTGAACTAATAACTTCATTGAAGTAATTTTCAATGGATTTTGTGCGAAACTTTACTTTTATAAGTACTCGTAAAGCCTACTTAGCTGTGATACTTTTCCTTTTAAATTCATTATATGTGCTACTACCCTGAATTTTTTCACGTTTCTACAATTAACCGTTTAGCCAGGAGTGGGGGGGGGGAGGGACGCTCTACTCGGTCAAAAATTTGCGCTCTAAAGCTTAATATTTCGCAAACGGAACCCTAAATCTAAAAATGGTCTTCGGACACCCAACGACCAATCCAACGATACCCATGATGGGGTAGACGAAAAAAACTCCCCACTTTTAATGTTAGGGGAGGTACAGTAAAAAAAAAATTCCAATATTTAATTATTAAAGACCACCGGTCTTTGCGCTAGCCCGCGAACGGACAGACAGACAGAAAGATGGACAATGGAGAAACTATAAGGGTTCCTTGTCGGACTACGGAACCATAACTAGGTAATAAAAAATTACAGTATCGGCTCTTGACTCCCACCGATTAGAGTTTTTCATAAGAAGCTTACGTTATTACAGTCCTTAGTTAAATGAAACTTGCACTAAGTTGATGTAAAGTCACATGGGCAGCTCAAGTTTTGTTCAGAGAGGAAAGGCTAACGCAGAGGCAGAGAGGAAACCTAATAATACGCAGTTCAATTCAAATATTTCTATTCATTATAAAAACAGAATATTAACACTTAATTAACAGAGTTTTCAACTCAAAATATTAGTCATAATTACCGCGCGTGCCCAACGCGCATTGACAATTTCAAGCGCTGACGTACGTGAACACCTCAGATACTCAGGTTTCCTCACGATGTTTCCTTCACCGTGAGCAAGTGGCTACTATGACTTCAACCTGTAATATTTATTTAACTTATATACCTACGTACTCTGCAAGGCACAGGCCTTCTCTTAGAGAGAGAGTATGGGCTTAATTACCACTAGTAACCTTCATCATCATCAGCTTATGCTTGTCCCCTGCTCGACAATTGGCCTCTCCTATTGCACGCCACTGAGCACGGTCCTCGGCTACTCTCATCCAGCTCCTGCCAGCCGCCGATCATCGCTCCACCGAGTCTGAGGACGTCCTACACTACGTTTACCGATCCGCGGTCTCCACTCAAGAACTCGTCTACCCCATCGGTTATCAGTTCTTCGGATGATATGGCCGGCCCACTGCCAGTTCAGCATGCTAATTCGGCGGACTTTGGTTCTCTGTCGGATCACCTCGTTTCGAATTCGATATTTCAGAGTAACCCCGAGGATAGCCCTTTCCATAGCACGCTGAGCGACTTTAAATTTGTGGACCAGCCCCACCGTGAGTGTCCACGTTTCGGCGCCATATGTCATGACGGGTAGGACGCACTGATTCAAAACTTTCATCTTGAGACTCTGTGGGATTGTCGATGTGAAGATGTGAAGACTCGCCGTAGTTTTCCATACGCTGCCCAGCCCAGCTGTATTCTTCTATTGGCCTCTTTTTCCTAACCTAACCTAACCAACAACCCAACTGCTGAGCATTAACTACTAAGCAGCGGGACCAACCTAAGGAGTTACAATGCTGAATTTGGGTCCCGTCTGCTTAGAAGTTAATGCTCAGCAGTCGGGTTGTTGGTTATTTTTAATTTCAGTTTTTTATTTTTGTCTTTTTAGTGATTTATTAATTCTAATTGAATATAGCCTATGGCACTCGCGCAGGGATGAAGAATCGATTGAGACCTTATTTGTCAAAATCGGACCATTGGTTAAGGAGTTATGAGGGAACATAGAATCGGACATACTTACATACATACGAGCTAAACACGTTACCCTCCTTTTGGGCTCCGCCGCAGTCGGGTAAAAAGTAATAAGGGTCACTCCGTGGTTTTATCGATACAAAATATCCAAAAACAGAATATTTTTGGCGACGAGTGGCTAATTCACGCAAATTACTTAAGGCCGGTTTCTGAATTGAGAATTTCACTATAAGTAAATACTTAAGTAACGTTCTGACACGCGCTTTTCTGAGAAATTCGAAGAGACAGCACTACAGTTAACTATTTACTTAGCGAAATTTTCAATTCAGAAACTGGCCCTTAGCGTTCAACATAATTGCATTGAAAATGATGAGTACCTACTTCAGCTGCAGTTGTCGGAAACATTCTCACTTTCATAGGCGTGAGTTTACGTAATGTAATGTAAGAGTGGTACGTAGTAATAGTAGTAGTAGGTAATTAATTGTGTACCTGGATGTGGAACTTACGTTAAGCTGATACGCTCTCCAGTTTGCCAAGGAAAGTTTTAACGATGTCTGGAAACTTAATACTTATTTTAAGAATAGTTGGTTCGAAACTTCGTAAATAAGGTATTATTGATCTATTGCTTAGCTTAGCAACTGATAATTTTTCAACATGTTCGAGGAAACTTTAATATAGTACTAGAACACAATCGGTGTTCCCACAGCGTTAAGTACCCCTAAAATGTGCAACGCCTGAAACATGTCTCACGTTCTTCAAAACTAGTGCTATAAAGTTTTTAAACCACGGTTTGAAACGGTGAACGAACGAGACTTTACATCTTCAGAGGCAAACTAACAGTATTGGCCACCACAGGCCGCGTAGTACTGGCTACCCCCGACCTTTATTTACTGAGTTACGTACGATATTCCACGAATTTTCTGTTACCCCGTTGTTATCCAGATCCACTTGTTGCTTTTGTTTCTCATATAATTTGAATCAGGAGTTACCTAGTTAGTGTTTTTTTCCGCGATTGGCCGCGGCTGATATCGTGCCGCCCGCCCTAGGAAATCAAAAATGTATTTCAACGTAAAGAATTTACATTCTGTTCTGGTGGTTGAAAGTCTATTGTACAGTTTTATCTGATGCCTTCGACTCGAATTGTAGTGGAGAAAAAGGCAGCGAACGCAAAACTCCACTCTGACCATCCTTTCTCAAATCATCATAAGTGTAATAAGTATGTACATTAGTTGGTACAAGTAGTACCTACCTAACAAGATCCCATGAGTGCAATCGACATGAAATAGTAAACATTAGTCTACTCTTACGAGTCCATAAAGCAGAATTGAATTGAATTACTCTTACGAAAGTAAGAAAACCCCAATACGGCCTGGGCCTGGAAAATTTGCCCCTATACTCTATGTCTGTGCTGTGCCTATACTTCCCTTTTACTAGGGATCGCATTCGGTCAAGATTGCTCTCCGCCTAAAGACGGTAGGCCTCGTTTCCTCAACTATGTCTGTTTCCTCAACGTCTGATGCTATGTACGTATAATATCACATCTGATTTCCCTAAAATAGAGATTTTCGTACAGTCGACGTAAAAAGTGTAATGACGGAGGGGATTGCACCTAAGTAGGTGCATAACGGAATATGTGCAAGCGATATAATTGTTTCTAAAAATGTACAAAATATACACTCCTTATTTCTGCTGGAAAGGAAAATCGTAAACTAACAAGTGTGAACAAGCCGTTGATAGAAATCAGTTAATATTAAGTTGTTCCCTTCCCGATGATTGAAAGACTCTAGGTCATAGGTCTAGGCTATTTGTAAAAGATTAAATACTACCAAAGTTTGGATATTAACCAAAGTATAAATATTATTATAACAGCTTTATCCAACATAAACATAAATGTCCCTACCAGAACAGTCTGCCGCACTCGAACCTTCTTTATTCCAACACTAAGAAGAAACATGGCTGCCAACAACCCAATCCATCGGATATGTTATTTTTATAACGATATTTCTAATTTCGAAAACGCCCCTGTCGTCACGACTCGCATTACACTTTTAAAAGTAAATTGTCCAAATTATTACACAAAGTCCCGATTAATATGTAGCTTTGAATATGTTGTACTTATTTTCGAAAATTTATGAATTGTCTAACATTTTCGTTTCAGTTATTTTAAGTATATTGGTTGCTTCAAAGTCTGTCATGCTGTATGTACATATATTTGGCGTTATAGTTTGACAAATACCCTTCATTTAGCAATAAAATAAAAATTAATATTGATAATAGGGGCTGATATATATTTTCAATTAACGAGATGAATGATTGACTTAGAGTCAATTAATCAGATGAACGAATGACCTAGTCCATATAATCAATTTCTAGACTTTGGTAGTATTTAATGTTTTACAAAAAGCCAAAAGCTGAATGTAAGTAAAATATAATTGTACCTAAAACATAAGTAACCGTCCATTTCAACAGAAATATAGAGTCGACTGTAACGAAGAATAAAAATTAAATAATAACTTCCACACAACACAGTCACTTGTCCTGGCCCCAAACTAGGACGCCCTATGCTATGATAACCAGGCAAGGACATCACATACATCACATAAAAGACATAAACAATAATAATAAACATTTACATACAGGCACATACATTGCTTCTAGTCCCACACTAGGATACCCTATGTCGTGGAAACCAGAAACAACGACATCACAAACATGTAAACATTCAAGACCTGGGGGCTTTTTTTTGTCCCCAGCCGGGATTCGAACCCGGGACCTCTCGCATGGTATGCAGATGCACTACCGCTGCGCCACGAGGTCGTCCGAGAAAGACGGGAGCCAACGTTGACTTTTGTTGACGACGTTACCGACTCTACTCAAGCTCTACTTGCGAACCGAGGCACGTAATAGCAACGGCAAGGCAGCGACTGACGTCCCCTCAGATATTCGCGATGAAATAAAAATATGTAGGTACTCGTATCAAACGCTGGCCACGCATTGCAGATAAAACATCAAAGCGGAAAGTGGAATACTAATGGGGTGCAAATGGAACACGACAATCTATACGGCAGTTGGCTGGTCACATGGGTTGCAAAGAATTAAGGTGACTGCTATAGCCTATATGATTAGCAAGCTGAAGTGGCAGTAGGCTGGTCACATATGCCGAGGAACTTATGGTCGATGGGGTGCAAAGGTTCTCGAGTGGGGACAACGAACTGGCAAACGCAGTGTGGGACGCCCACCAGCTCGCTGGACCGACCCAGCGGCCTAATGACGATGGCCGAAGTTAGAAGGAATTGGTGTGCCTCAGGCGAATCCTATGAGCAGCAGTGGACGAGTGTAAGCTAATCGATGAATGATCATGAGGGGAGAAGCATTTGCTGTCTACGTTTTGAGTTTTAAAATGTTTCGATCACAATTAACTGAGAACTTAGCAATATTTGCAAAAACAGTGGTAGTAGCCTAGTGGGTAGAACATTGGACTTGAAGCGGGAGACCCAGGTTCGATTATCAGTGCGGGCATGTATCTACGACTTTGTTTTCTAAGTTATATACTGTACCACCCTCCACCCCGGGATATTAAACGTATGACCCCGATAGTAAGGAGAAAAGTACTATGATGCAAAACACTCCAATGGCCAACTGTCATCGTCTAGTCTAGTGAGGACCCTTCATTGTGAACGTATTAATAACCCAAGAACTTTTAGGATATGAGATTGAGTAATGAGTGCATGTAAGAGATCCGTTAAAATAATAAAAGTGGAACTAAGAACATTCAGTTCAAATCAAATGTTTATTAGAAAAGGTAAATTTTAGAAAGATTCGAAGAAACTAAAATAGCAATAAAGCAACATTAAATAAGCAGAAGCGAGACAAGATTGGGATAAAGAAGGAAAATTTAAATAAAGAAGTTAAGTTTAGAAGACAATAAATTAAAGGTTAAATAAAATAAGTTCCATGTAAATAAAATAAGATTATAGTAGCAAAATATTTGAAATAACTACTTGTCATACTAATACACATGTGAGTGTTTTAGTATAACGTCCCCTACCAAAGGCCGGTTAAGGCAGACATTATTAGCCAGCTAAGTAGATAATATTGGATAAGAAGAAGAGAGTGCAATACTCAATTATCTACTAGCCGATAGTGCTAATTATATCTACCGTGGATGGGGATTGGCCACCACTACGTTATACTGTTAATATATACTTATAAATAATAAAACTATGACTGACTAGAAATAAGAATACAATGATTCATTATTCCGAGTCTATGCCTTAAGAAAACATACATGATTAACGCAAGAATTGGCAAAGAGACGTTCAGCAGTACAATGCATTGGCAGACGAGAGTGAGAGAGGTAAAAAACCAAATGCACAAAGTACGTTGGAATAAGACTTCATCGAAGCTTACCAACACTGAAACAGTCCGGCCAAACCCACGCAACCATGAAATGTCACCCAAAGACATAAGTCATACAAATAAATTTAATAGAAGCAATAAAAGCTTTGAGCAGGCAGAGATATATTAAGACTCAAGTCACTTCACACAATTAACGCAAGAAACGGCAAAGGGATGTTCAGCAGTACTATGCATTGGCAGACGAAAGTGTGAGAGAGGTAATAACCAAATGCACAAAGTACGTTGGAATAAGACTTCATCGAAGCTTACCAACACTGAAACAATCCAGCCGAGCTCACGCAACTATGAGATGCCACTCAAGGACAAGTCAAACATAATAAAAGCTTTAAGCAAGTATAGAGATCTTAAGACTCAAGACGCTTCACACAATTAACGCAAGAAACGGCAAAGGGATGTTCAGCAGTACAATGCATTGGCTGACGAGAGTGTGAGAGAGGTAATAACCAAATGCACAAAGTACGTTGGAATAAGACTTCATCGAAGCTTACCAACACTGAAACAATCCAGCCGCGCTCACGCAACTATGAGATTAAGCAGAGTATTAAGCCAATATACTTAAAATGAATATAGCATTACTACTACAAAGCCTATAGTGGCTCTTAACTACTCTCTAACGTCCCATAACGTCTTTCAATTCCTAACAATAATCCATGTTTTGACCACCCTATATATTATTCACCCTATATTGCGCCTAAAATGCAATAATACTAAAGAAACAACGGTCGGAAGGAAAAGTATCTACGCACCTACATAAATTGTTCCTACCTCTGCAATAGTGGAATGACCCGTCCGAAGGTCAAAAGATAGGTACCTACGAAGCTAATATTTTCGTTTCGTTTTACCTATACCTCAGTTTGAAGTGATCACCGTGTGGATGAAACGCACCAACCTTTACGCCTAGTTTTAAGGTAAGGACCAGAGACATAGATAAGCAGTAAGTTTAGTAGCTACTAATTCAAGACTCGCACAATTAAATAACGAACACAATCTTATAGTCAAACAGAGTTTTGCAGGTTTACATTAGCGCGGCGCGGAATTTTGCGGGGTTACATCTACATCCTTATGAGTAGGTGATAAGAGAATTACTTAACGCTATCTTTTACAGACGGGTTTGGAAACAGATTTATTGAACACTAAACCTATTGAGACATATTGATCACAATATCACTACACTACAAAACATTGTGGAAGCACCAATTTCACTTATTTTAGTTTTATTAAATGAACCTTAAACGCATCTAATGACCGCATTGTTATGGTGGGGACTTGGGGAAATACTTACTCTCATCATACAACTGGATACCCTGAAAGAAAAGGGGGAGCCTGCCTAATTTTTCCCAACCCCGTAAGCTAATATATTTAACCACCCATCAAAATTATTATTGTTTCAGCAAAACAAACCCCATTTACATTTAATCGTGTGTATGCGTGAGTGCCTAAGGTGTCCCCTAGTCACAGCTATTTCCTACTTCTATCCTCCCTAACTCCGGAAAACCAGACTGTTTCAAATTACTTGGTAACTTGACTCAGTTAGTTTTCAGACTTTCTGGCCGGCCAGAGTGTGTAGCCTAGGATGTGTATGCGCAGGTGGTTTTATGGGTTCGGTAACCACCCGCAAGGTAAGAATATTCGGAATAGAATACATAAATATGTTATGGGTGCAAAGTGCCAGAGGGCTAGAATCGTCTGTCACTCAGGGTAAGCAGGGGGAAAATTGCTACACCACGTATGCTAACGGAAGAAGATCTAACACCGCATTCACAAGAAGCATTTTATCCCAATCTTCAAACAAGATAATTAATGTAATTATCTCAATTCAAAATTATTGTTAGTATTACTTTTTTATTATTAAATTAAATTGGGAATGCCTCCGGTGAAGGGATTCTTTAAACCTTTCAACCCAAGCAGACTCAGATTCAGCCGTAGCATAGTAAGCAGAGCTAGATTTTGGGTTCCTTAGTCCATTAATTTAAACTTCTTAAGGCTCCCAAGTGAATTCGCTCTAAATTCACACGTTTGTATACTGAAACTCAATTACCACTAGCTAGTGGAATTAAGCTAAAGTAATAAGTGGAATTAAATGTCTGCAAAGGCTCAGAAAGCTATGACGCAAGAATGATATCGATCATCTCGTGTGCCCCCGCCGAGCCTTGGTTATTTGACAAAGGCTAGACACACGGATTATCCATAGCATACCTTTATCACCGTGAGTTATCCTTTGCACAAATTTATTTCCGCATAAACGTAGTACTGTGGAGGAAAAGGATTAGTAAACTTTTATTTCGCGAGAGCTACCCTAATTACTAAGGCTGAAAACCCTATTTTACGCGGAAAACTTCTAGCTAAATATACAAACGGTTTAGGAATCGAAGGGCGCTTCTAACCTTACACTTTCACTTTCAAATCTCATTCCCTAGCTAAGAAAGTAATTCAGAACCTGAAACTTCACACCAGAGCTGATAGTCTGGGACGCAATGCCCACAGGTGATGTTAGGTTACAAATCCAAAACCACTCTCCTACTTTCGAATTTAAATACAAACGAAACTCCCTAATAGTAAATTCACAAAATGGCGAATTTGCCTACGAGCGCAGCAGACGTATTTACTGTTCAATTTTCTGTTCCGGAAAAGCTCTGAATAGTTCCCGAGCCCAGCTTTTATAACCTCGCGGCCCCCTCCTAATATGATGCCACTTCTCCCGCTCGCGAAACCAATAACGAAATCCCGCCAACTAAGAATTTTATTCCTTACTGCTATTAATTTAAGGACTTCAACATTGGTAATTCTATTTTTGTTCGTCAAACTCGTACCACATCGCGCCACTATCTTCTCAATCAATTTCAGAACTTTAATATTATGCTATTTTATAAATTAATATTTAATGTCTGCAATTATATTGTCAATTAAGTTTCTAATTATTTATCTCGATATTTCCCGATTGATTTATTTTTCTACAATCCTTTTATAAATTTATTCAACGCACATTTGAATGACGCGGTGGTGTTTTCGAAAAACTAGTTTCTGTTAATAACAAAGTTTCGTATCTCGTATATAGAACAACATCTCTTTAATTCAGTCTATATTCATCTAAACATACTCTACTTTATCTACAATTGGGATTTGAAGCGTTATAATGATTTATTTGGTTGGCGTCAACCGGACGGAAATAACAGTGGCGCCCCCCCACTCAAACGGTTAATATCGTATTAACAAAGAACTAATACTGATACGCTACTCACTCCTAGATGGAGCTAACTCTAGAGCTTATGCGAAGATATTCGATAATGGGGACTTGCACTAAGAAAAACTTTAATAAAGTATGAGAGGACACGTCCAAAGGCAAACAAACGTGGTATCTCTTTCTTCCGCGACCATACACTCCCTACGATACAAACAGTTAAAAAGTCAATACAATCACGCGGCACTGCAACGCGGCATACAACTCGACCTCAGACCATGACGTCACTCCCCAACGTATGAACGCAACGCCTACAATATATGAAGCGTTTATCAATATATATGAGTCATCTCGTAAAATAATGTTTCTAAGAAAACGTTCAGAGTTCAATGAAAAACTAAATTCTACGTTTTTTTTAAGTAGAAATGAGGTCCTTGAGAAGTATGTCTGGTGTTACTTTGAATGACCGGACACATAACCGTGTGACTAGAAAACGTTGTGGACTAAAAGAGGATGCAGTGACCAAAATTGAGAAAGGAATGTTGAGTTCGTTTGGACATGTGGAGAGGAAACAAATCCATCGAACAAATGTGGGTGGAAGGGCCGGCAAGGGATGACCCAGACGGACACACCTCGACCAAACAGGGGATGCATTAGCAAAGGGCAAGACAAAAGCACCCGAAACCGGCGCGCGCGCAAGCAACGACCAATGAATGTTGAGAAAGCGACAGCGATCCGTCAAGATCGCAACAAGTGGCAGTCCCCGACATTCGCCTACCCCTCCGGGACACAGGCGTGAGTCTATGTTGTTTTGTTAAAGTTTTATATGATTTAAGTTCCCTATTTATTTAGTACCTGAATGACCGAGCTTTTCGGATGCAATTTTTTGTTTTGTTTTAGAGAATGAATTAAAAAAGCGTCATCTATGAACAAAATAATGAACTGCCATGTACTGTATTAGATTTAGGTGACAGACTTTCTTCAATCCAAAATTTATTAGTTATGCTATTTCGCAAGAGAGATATCATTGTGATTAATCTCAATTATCGTAAACCATCCCTAAAACCAGTTGCATAATTTAATCTACAAAAGACAACGCAATAAGTATTTTACAAGAACTGTTTAAATGTTTACAAATGCTACAAAACAAAAGCTTTTCGGATGCACTTTTTTTTGTTTTTGTTTTAGAGAATGAATTCAGACCCACGCGTTTAGACCGGTAGCGTCACCTATGAAAACAACGATGAACTGTCATGTATTGTAACAGGTTTTAGGTGAAAAACTTTCTTCAATCCATAATTCATTAGTTGTGCCATCTCGCAAAATAGATGCCGTTGTAATTAATCTCAATTATCGTAAATATTTAATCTAGAAAAGACAACGCAATATTTCACAAGAACTGTTTAAATGTTTACAAATGATACAAACAAAATATACCTAGCTTTATTTTATGTTGGGGAACCAAATACGTTTTGGCGCTTTATCGGATTCTATAATACGCTCTTTAAATGTTTTACAATCCCTATATAAGTATACGATTATCATTTCTCGGTTTATTTTAGCTTCCATCCTTAATCTTCTCGTGCAGAACACAGTTCAACATGATATTAACGATCGTGAGCACCTGTACGGAGCTTGGTCCGTCACAATCAACCCCCAAAATTTGGATAAGACCTGTCGTTATCAAATTTTCAATAAAACATAAGTGATCACGAGAGTGGTCTTGCTACATAAGTTATTAATTACTTGTTTCACTATTTTCCAGAAATGACGAAATGAGTGAGTTGTGTTTTTCAACCAGACTCTTCGGATAATTGCCTATGTGAAATTTCAATCGACACCGTTTAATTCGGATCGCTTAGCAGCTTTTAACACAGCCTATCATTTAAGACCTTGATAAAGGGATCCTGGTTGTGAGGCAGAACAGCCCGAAGGCACCGACTGCTAAGTACCAGATACACTCGCTTAAACTCCAAAGGGGAGGCCTCCCCAAGAGCAAACGTGCACCGGTAGTAGAACCGACCCTTACAATAGCCTCAAATAACAATCAGCTGCGAAATCACTACGGGAAGCTATCAAACAAACGATATTAATCAATGAAAATCCCCAATCGACAACATCTTCGCTTCTGGAGCCTGCTCAGTTGCCGAAACTAGTTCTTAGCTTCTTGTGGAGTCCGGGATACAAATACAGTTTAACTTAATTGAAAATGAAAATCAAAAGAAGTATTTGTATCCGCTTGAGGTGTGTGCTGTATTCGGAAACTAAATAAAACAAGTTACCTGCGTAAAACCGATTCACCGAACTCTAGAACTTCCATTCAAGCCCCTTTTCATTCTCTTTCTAAATACTCCAACTAATTCCTTCTCCATTCATTGAATCATTTCCAAGCTTACTCTTACTTGCTTACATACTGATATATGAAGCCTGAGAATTTAGCGAATGAACTCTTCGCAGATATGATTTTGATTACCGCGATACAAAATAAACTACTAATTTTATTGTAAATTTGACAACCCCATCCAATATGAGGAATAAAATCATTTGAACCAGAGCCCGCGATCGCAAATATACCTAGTGATAGACGTTATGAGACGCAAGTAAAATTTTTAAAATTAAATTTGTTTTACCTTACACAGTACCACACGAATTACCTTGATTACCGCACACAATACCTCAATTTTAATTACCAGATTACCTTTCAAAACCGTTTCAATTACCTGGTTTAAGAAGTACAGTCAACGACGAAAATTAAATAATCAAGCGTAAATCCCGATAAGATTAACTCGCGTCCGTATTTTATTAAAAATAGTATTTGGGTAAGACGTAAATTATGGTAAGGTACATTTAAATCCAAAGTTTGGTTTAAGAATATTCGATTATATACTTTTATCGTTTACTGTACGCGGATTGTTAAAATAAAACAAAATGTGTTGTTTTCTCTATTATTTATAATTTATTATAGGTACGCGGATTACTAAAATAAAATAAAATTTTCTTTTTTTTTTTTTTAATGAATTAGTTTTTTTTATGTCTGAAGAAATTTACGAATCGATGTGAATAAAACATACTAAATTTATTTGACATATTGATATTTTAGCAAATTAAAATTAATCTCGAGTCTAATGGAATAATTTAGAATTCTTGAATTTATTTGCGCCACCACTATACGAAACTACCGAATTACGCAATACTAAATTCCTAGCAATACTGTAATAATAGCAACCCCCCGTCGAGAAAACTTTTGTTAATTATGTTGCTTTTTTTTCTTTTACAACCCCACAACCCCCCAAATAAAAGACAAGTTTCCGCGTAATGGAATGCTAAATCGAAAGTAAGAAGGATATCAAACCCCAGCATAAAAATAATTAAAATGAATTACATCAACAAAATAAAATAACAAAAATCTTTCACAATAATAACTATTAATTAATAAGCAAAACAAGTATTAAAATATTTAAGAATTTTAAATCGCGTAAAAGAAAACCGATATTTTGACAACCCCCCATAAAGCAGACCTTTGACTAATTAATGTAACCTGATGACATTCGTTTTTTTATAATTCCCTAATTATTTTCTTAATTAATTAAACTGGAATTATTATTAACCTTAGTTTACCTATGAAAGCAACTTCTGACGTAAAACATAATTTGATACAACCCCCTGAATAAAAAACTGTTAAACGTACCTACTTGAAAACGATCGAACAGTATAACCTCTACAGACTATTATTAAAATCCGACACGAAAGCATTGAATCAACTAAAAATTTATTGTAAAGTAACGTAATTTGAATAGAAATTACCAAAAAGTTATGGAACGCTAGTAAAAATGACGTGATTACACGTAAACAATTAGATAAATAGATCCATACACGAATTAAATATTTATTTTTACCCGTGCATACATCCATAAATCTATGCGAAAGCAAAATTAACGGATCTCAATCATACCCTCATCGTCAATCTCAAACCTTTCCATTTCACGAACATCAAATTGTGGCATAAAGCCAACGATAATAATTAAAAATAAGAATATTCTGCATCATAAAACATACAAACAAACTACTCAAACTCGTATTAAAATATCCTGGTCACGGCACCAAATTGTACCACCCTCCACCCCGGGATATTAAACGTATGACCCCGATAGTAAGGAGAAAAGTACTATGATGCAAAACACTCCAATGGCCAACTGTCATCGTCTAGTCTAGTGAGGACCCTTCATTGTGAACGTATTAATAACCCAAGAACTTTTAGGATATGAGATTGAGTAATGAGTGCATGTAAGAGATCCGTTAAAATAATAAAAGTGGAACTAAGAACATTCAGTTCAAATCAAATGTTTATTAGAAAAGGTAAATTTTAGAAAGATTCGAAGAAACTAAAATAGCAATAAAGCAACATTAAATAAGCAGAAGCGAGACAAGATTGGGATAAAGAAGGAAAATTTAAATAAAGAAGTTAAGTTTAGAAGACAATAAATTAAAGGTTAAATAAAATAAGTTCCATGTAAATAAAATAAGATTATAGTAGCAAAATATTTGAAATAACTACTTGTCATACTAATACACATGTGAGTGTTTTAGTATAACGTCCCCTACCAAAGGCCGGTTAAGGCAGACATTATTAGCCAGCTAAGTAGATAATATTGGATAAGAAGAAGAGAGTGCAATACTCAATTATCTACTAGCCGATAGTGCTAATTATATCTACCGTGGATGGGGATTGGCCACCACTACGTTATACTGTTAATATATACTTATAAATAATAAAACTATGACTGACTAGAAATAAGAATACAATGATTCATTATTCCGAGTCTATGCCTTAAGAAAACATACATGATTAACGCAAGAATTGGCAAAGAGACGTTCAGCAGTACAATGCATTGGCAGACGAGAGTGAGAGAGGTAAAAAACCAAATGCACAAAGTACGTTGGAATAAGACTTCATCGAAGCTTACCAACACTGAAACAGTCCGGCCAAACCCACGCAACCATGAAATGTCACCCAAAGACATAAGTCATACAAATAAATTTAATAGAAGCAATAAAAGCTTTGAGCAGGCAGAGATATATTAAGACTCAAGTCACTTCACACAATTAACGCAAGAAACGGCAAAGGGATGTTCAGCAGTACTATGCATTGGCAGACGAAAGTGTGAGAGAGGTAATAACCAAATGCACAAAGTACGTTGGAATAAGACTTCATCGAAGCTTACCAACACTGAAACAATCCAGCCGAGCTCACGCAACTATGAGATGCCACTCAAGGACAAGTCAAACATAATAAAAGCTTTAAGCAAGTATAGAGATCTTAAGACTCAAGACGCTTCACACAATTAACGCAAGAAACGGCAAAGGGATGTTCAGCAGTACAATGCATTGGCTGACGAGAGTGTGAGAGAGGTAATAACCAAATGCACAAAGTACGTTGGAATAAGACTTCATCGAAGCTTACCAACACTGAAACAATCCAGCCGCGCTCACGCAACTATGAGATTAAGCAGAGTATTAAGCCAATATACTTAAAATGAATATAGCATTACTACTACAAAGCCTATAGTGGCTCTTAACTACTCTCTAACGTCCCATAACGTCTTTCAATTCCTAACAATAATCCATGTTTTGACCACCCTATATATTATTCACCCTATATTGCGCCTAAAATGCAATAATACTAAAGAAACAACGGTCGGAAGGAAAAGTATCTACGCACCTACATAAATTGTTCCTACCTCTGCAATAGTGGAATGACCCGTCCGAAGGTCAAAAGATAGGTACCTACGAAGCTAATATTTTCGTTTCGTTTTACCTATACCTCAGTTTGAAGTGATCACCGTGTGGATGAAACGCACCAACCTTTACGCCTAGTTTTAAGGTAAGGACCAGAGACATAGATAAGCAGTAAGTTTAGTAGCTACTAATTCAAGACTCGCACAATTAAATAACGAACACAATCTTATAGTCAAACAGAGTTTTGCAGGTTTACATTAGCGCGGCGCGGAATTTTGCGGGGTTACATCTACATCCTTATGAGTAGGTGATAAGAGAATTACTTAACGCTATCTTTTACAGACGGGTTTGGAAACAGATTTATTGAACACTAAACCTATTGAGACATATTGATCACAATATCACTACACTACAAAACATTGTGGAAGCACCAATTTCACTTATTTTAGTTTTATTAAATGAACCTTAAACGCATCTAATGACCGCATTGTTATGGTGG
The DNA here is from genome assembly GCA_947310995.1 of Yponomeuta cagnagella. Classification (NCBI taxonomy): domain Eukaryota; kingdom Metazoa; phylum Arthropoda; class Insecta; order Lepidoptera; family Yponomeutidae; genus Yponomeuta; species Yponomeuta cagnagella. Next base: position 13,818,528 of record OX371277.1, read on the forward strand.
GGACTTGGGGAAATACTTACTCTCATCATACAACTGGATACCCTGAAAGAAAAGGGGGAGCCTGCCTAATTTTTCCCAACCCCGTAAGCTAATATATTTAACCACCCATCAAAATTATTATTGTTTCAGCAAAACAAACCCCATTTACATTTAATCGTGTGTATGCGTGAGTGCCTAAGGTGTCCCCTAGTCACAGCTATTTCCTACTTCTATCCTCCCTAACTCCGGAAAACCAGACTGTTTCAAATTACTTGGTAACTTGACTCAGTTAGTTTTCAGACTTTCTGGCCGGCCAGAGTGTGTAGCCTAGGATGTGTATGCGCAGGTGGTTTTATGGGTTCGGTAACCACCCGCAAGGTAAGAATATTCGGAATAGAATACATAAATATGTTATGGGTGCAAAGTGCCAGAGGGCTAGAATCGTCTGTCACTCAGGGTAAGCAGGGGGAAAATTGCTACACCACGTATGCTAACGGAAGAAGATCTAACACCGCATTCACAAGAAGCATTTTATCCCAATCTTCAAACAAGATAATTAATGTAATTATCTCAATTCAAAATTATTGTTAGTATTACTTTTTTATTATTAAATTAAATTGGGAATGCCTCCGGTGAAGGGATTCTTTAAACCTTTCAACCCAAGCAGACTCAGATTCAGCCGTAGCATAGTAAGCAGAGCTAGATTTTGGGTTCCTTAGTCCATTAATTTAAACTTCTTAAGGCTCCCAAGTGAATTCGCTCTAAATTCACACGTTTGTATACTGAAACTCAATTACCACTAGCTAGTGGAATTAAGCTAAAGTAATAAGTGGAATTAAATGTCTGCAAAGGCTCAGAAAGCTATGACGCAAGAATGATATCGATCATCTCGTGTGCCCCCGCCGAGCCTTGGTTATTTGACAAAGGCTAGACACACGGATTATCCATAGCATACCTTTATCACCGTGAGTTATCCTTTGCACAAATTTATTTCCGCATAAACGTAGTACTGTGGAGGAAAAGGATTAGTAAACTTTTATTTCGCGAGAGCTACCCTAATTACTAAGGCTGAAAACCCTATTTTACGCGGAAAACTTCTAGCTAAATATACAAACGGTTTAGGAATCGAAGGGCGCTTCTAACCTTACACTTTCACTTTCAAATCTCATTCCCTAGCTAAGAAAGTAATTCAGAACCTGAAACTTCACACCAGAGCTGATAGTCTGGGACGCAATGCCCACAGGTGATGTTAGGTTACAAATCCAAAACCACTCTCCTACTTTCGAATTTAAATACAAACGAAACTCCCTAATAGTAAATTCACAAAATGGCGAATTTGCCTACGAGCGCAGCAGACGTATTTACTGTTCAATTTTCTGTTCCGGAAAAGCTCTGAATAGTTCCCGAGCCCAGCTTTTATAACCTCGCGGCCCCCTCCTAATATGATGCCACTTCTCCCGCTCGCGAAACCAATAACGAAATCCCGCCAACTAAGAATTTTATTCCTTACTGCTATTAATTTAAGGACTTCAACATTGGTAATTCTATTTTTGTTCGTCAAACTCGTACCACATCGCGCCACTATCTTCTCAATCAATTTCAGAACTTTAATATTATGCTATTTTATAAATTAATATTTAATGTCTGCAATTATATTGTCAATTAAGTTTCTAATTATTTATCTCGATATTTCCCGATTGATTTATTTTTCTACAATCCTTTTATAAATTTATTCAACGCACATTTGAATGACGCGGTGGTGTTTTCGAAAAACTAGTTTCTGTTAATAACAAAGTTTCGTATCTCGTATATAGAACAACATCTCTTTAATTCAGTCTATATTCATCTAAACATACTCTACTTTATCTACAATTGGGATTTGAAGCGTTATAATGATTTATTTGGTTGGCGTCAACCGGACGGAAATAACAGTGGCGCCCCCCCACTCAAACGGTTAATATCGTATTAACAAAGAACTAATACTGATACGCTACTCACTCCTAGATGGAGCTAACTCTAGAGCTTATGCGAAGATATTCGATAATGGGGACTTGCACTAAGAAAAACTTTAATAAAGTATGAGAGGACACGTCCAAAGGCAAACAAACGTGGTATCTCTTTCTTCCGCGACCATACACTCCCTACGATACAAACAGTTAAAAAGTCAATACAATCACGCGGCACTGCAACGCGGCATACAACTCGACCTCAGACCATGACGTCACTCCCCAACGTATGAACGCAACGCCTACAATATATGAAGCGTTTATCAATATATATGAGTCATCTCGTAAAATAATGTTTCTAAGAAAACGTTCAGAGTTCAATGAAAAACTAAATTCTACGTTTTTTTTAAGTAGAAATGAGGTCCTTGAGAAGTATGTCTGGTGTTACTTTGAATGACCGGACACATAACCGTGTGACTAGAAAACGTTGTGGACTAAAAGAGGATGCAGTGACCAAAATTGAGAAAGGAATGTTGAGTTCGTTTGGACATGTGGAGAGGAAACAAATCCATCGAACAAATGTGGGTGGAAGGGCCGGCAAGGGATGACCCAGACGGACACACCTCGACCAAACAGGGGATGCATTAGCAAAGGGCAAGACAAAAGCACCCGAAACCGGCGCGCGCGCAAGCAACGACCAATGAATGTTGAGAAAGCGACAGCGATCCGTCAAGATCGCAACAAGTGGCAGTCCCCGACATTCGCCTACCCCTCCGGGACACAGGCGTGAGTCTATGTTGTTTTGTTAAAGTTTTATATGATTTAAGTTCCCTATTTATTTAGTACCTGAATGACCGAGCTTTTCGGATGCAATTTTTTGTTTTGTTTTAGAGAATGAATTAAAAAAGCGTCATCTATGAACAAAATAATGAACTGCCATGTACTGTATTAGATTTAGGTGACAGACTTTCTTCAATCCAAAATTTATTAGTTATGCTATTTCGCAAGAGAGATATCATTGTGATTAATCTCAATTATCGTAAACCATCCCTAAAACCAGTTGCATAATTTAATCTACAAAAGACAACGCAATAAGTATTTTACAAGAACTGTTTAAATGTTTACAAATGCTACAAAACAAAAGCTTTTCGGATGCACTTTTTTTTGTTTTTGTTTTAGAGAATGAATTCAGACCCACGCGTTTAGACCGGTAGCGTCACCTATGAAAACAACGATGAACTGTCATGTATTGTAACAGGTTTTAGGTGAAAAACTTTCTTCAATCCATAATTCATTAGTTGTGCCATCTCGCAAAATAGATGCCGTTGTAATTAATCTCAATTATCGTAAATATTTAATCTAGAAAAGACAACGCAATATTTCACAAGAACTGTTTAAATGTTTACAAATGATACAAACAAAATATACCTAGCTTTATTTTATGTTGGGGAACCAAATACGTTTTGGCGCTTTATCGGATTCTATAATACGCTCTTTAAATGTTTTACAATCCCTATATAAGTATACGATTATCATTTCTCGGTTTATTTTAGCTTCCATCCTTAATCTTCTCTTGCAGAACACAGTTCAACATGATATTAACGATCGTGAGCACCTGTACGGAGCTTGGTCCGTCACAATACATCTGTGAAGTTATAGTAGCAATACCACTCGCTAAAGTTGTGAAGGAAAACATCGTGAGGAAACCTGAGTGACTGAGCTATTCACATACCTCAGCGCTTGAAATCACCAATCCGCGTTGGGTACGCGTGGTGATTAAGCCCGTATGGGACGTATATAGGCTGCTTATGTTAGCAAAAATTCAAAAAGGACAATTTAAGTACTTAGTAAAAAAAATTGTGACGCAGAATATCTTTTGCATATTTCTTGGTGAGGTAATTGTTACCGAAACCTTTTGAACTTTATAACGTATGTAAAGAATGTCTCTCATCAATATACCTACAGTGTATTTTAACTACATACCTAGTTCTGATACAACAACTTGCGGCTTAATCACTTTCACGTAAAACAGGTCGTAAACTCATAAGTGTCGGATATAGCGGCTTAAAAAATAATTGTTTTTGCTTGTTCCTGACATTAAACCACCTAACATTTCCATAAGGGACTTAGAACAAGGTAATCTGTCAAAAATTACCATATATACCTACTGGATTACGGTGTCCTAAATAAAAGTTAGGTAACTAGTAAGTATCTACGTATTACTTAGTCCATGCTTACTCGTGCGGTAGAGACAATTTTCAGCACCATTTGCCCGTCCTATTTGTGCAGCCAATTTATGGGTACTTTACTTTACTCGCGTACAACAAACATACCCAGAAGTCTGGTCGAAGTGTGCCTATAAAACTGAGTTCACTACGCAACTCCAAAACACGTTTCTTCTTGCATCATTTCACCTATGACAACTCGTCGGCCACTTATCTATACTAGAATTCATTACATAAAATTAATTACATCACATCGGTAGTTCATTTCACCTAAAATCAAAAAGATCGATGGCTTATTTTGTCTAAGGTATAAAGTTCTTTTGACTGACTTCACATTAATTCATCGAAATATTATTATATTATGCTTAAAATCTTATTATTTTTTATTAAAATAAAATAAAATAAAAATAAAATAATTTTATTTGCTTAGAACGTGGTACATAAGGATGGCATGATATTATATATGAGCTCACATTCTGTTAGATATGTTCTAACATGCAAATATTTAATTGTAGTTTATTGTTATTGAAATGTCAAAATACCATAATGAAATTAATGAATTACAAATGTCAAATAAGTTTTTATGTCAGGTGCTAAATCTACAATACAATGTCCAGGTCAAATATAGTAATTGAAATGTCAGTTGCATTTAATTAATAAAATTAAGTCAAATAGATTAAAATAAAAAAATAATAATTATTTAAAAATAGCTGGAATGTCAAAAATAAAATGGCACTTTACTTAAACTTATCTGTCATAAATTCATTTATAGAATAGATTAAGATCTTTAAATCGCAATAAATCGATCGTAATCATATCTTTCCGTGTGGCGCCGGATTAAGAATAGCGTCACTCCATTTCCTTCCGTGGATGTCGTAGAAGACGACTAAGGAAATCAATTACCAGGAGACGGGCAGCAGCGTCTTCATGAGATTCCAACAGCATACTGCGATTGCCAACCCGCCTGCCAAGCGTGGCGATTATGGCAAAACCCCTCATGGTTGTGAAAACCATGAGAGAGGCCTATGTCCTGCAGTGGACATGATGATGATGATGATGAATCATATCTACAGGCCACGCGGCCATCTCAATAGTTCAGTCAACATCTAGTCAACCTTTACATTTTTGTTGTATAGTCGTCATTAACGTCGGCCAGGTTCGATTCCCAGTGCGGGCATGCACCTATGACTTTGTTTATTTTCGAAGTTAAGTATATCTGCGAATTTGTTGTAGCAATACCACACGCTAACAGTGAAGAAAAACAGCGTAAGGAAACAAGCGGCTTGCTTGGCTCCGCACGTATTGACTTGTTTTTTCCTGTGGGCTAGGCCGACTAAGCTGTCAGAATGGTACAGGTGCTGGGAAAGCCGACCCCATCTAAAAACAATGTCCCAGGCACTGCAGCGTCCGAGTGGTCCCTTCACCCATCTAGTGTGAGTGAAGGTGCCACTGGACGCTGTATAAATCATCTCATTACCTACGTAGATACAAAGGCCTTAACGTAACTGATTAGAGTGCAAGTATGTAAGGGTTGATGTGTCGACTACACTAGTTTGAAATGTAATGCAGGGCCCTTATTATGAAAAATGCGACATTATAGCGACAAATACGGTTCTATTTTTGAATAGTTTCCATAGTTGAATAGTTTAGTTGAATAGTAACAGCTATTCAAAAAACGAACCGTATTTGTCGCTAGATTCGAGTGAATTGTCGGGCTCAAGCGCGACGTTGACGACTCTTCCGAACATATCGCTGCTTCATAATAAGGACCCTGGATGATTTGAGCTATGTTGCTTCGATGAATTGTTTCAAAACGATGTGAACATTGGCGCTCACTGCTTAGGTGAAACGTAGCACTGAACAAACGAGATTCATTGAAATATCGAACAAACTGTCGAGGAGTCTTCATATATGAAATGTAATATCGAGGACAGAAAGAAGTGGCGTGCCTTGGGGGAGGTCTATCACCAGCAGTGGATGAGCGAGGGCGAATTGATTGACTTTGTATGACTGCCCCGTTGGTCTAGCGGTAGCACGCTTGAATACCAAAACAAAGGTCTTGGGTTCGACTCCCGCAGTAGGCTGCAGTACTTGATTTGTACAAATGCTTTACCTAGTCTGGATGTCTTTCCATGTTTGTGATACCCTTGCCTGGTTACCATAGCACAAGGTGGGACCAGGACAAGTGATTGTGTTGTGTGGAAGTTATTATTATTTAGTCAGCCTGCACTGTAAAATACTTAGAGAAAGTAAACCAATACCTGCTAAAAGAGACTGACCGCACCGCACTTAGGTATTGACGCTTACCCCCAAAAACCTCCGTCCATACATTATTTTCCAGAGACTTCTGTCTCTCGGCTCACATTTCTGTGCACCGTGTAGGTATCCACCGTGTCCGCTGTCATTTTGCTATTGGTGTCGGCGCGGAGCTCACAGGGCCGCGTTTAATAAAACTACGATATGTTTATTACAAGTACCTGGATGACCGAGCTTTGCTCGGTATTTTTTTTGTTGGTTAATCGTGTTTTTTTTGGAAATTATATACGAAATTAGATACGATGAAAAAAAAGGGAAAATTGGACTGGAGATATCTGGTATGGTCTCGAACCGGAGTCTTCTGGTTTCGGGACCGCCCGATTTCCCACCTGAGCTATACAACCTCGTACATAGTTGCTAAATTTAACTTCGTATTCTTATGATATTGTAGCAGTTTTTAAGTGCCTGAAAACACGGATAAAACGTCGTTTTCTAAAAATTAAATCTAGCTATAGATCGATTTATCGACCCCTATCATCACTTGTATTGAACTGTATTTTTACTCCTCCTTTTGTTTTGTTTTTGTCACACACCCGCGACTAACCGCAGCGTGGCTCCGACAGAATGTCAGCGTTGTAGGTAGGTACTTCGGTGCTCCAACAACACATGCTGAATCGGGACCATTTAGGGGCTCAATACTTTGAACTGAAACCTAGGCATTATGTAAAAGCCTGTATGTTTTTTTTTCTCCATAGATTTTTTTTTTACTAAGTCTTGTCAAGCAAGTCAACATTCGCATTTTTATAGCATACTCACCCGTAATGTAACTGAATAGTGTGCGTGCAGTCAAATCTGCGAAGCAATTTTAATTGTGTACTTTGTCCGCTATATTTTAATTTTTTTTTGCATTTTTGTTTGTTTCATGTATCAATAATATTTATGTAATGTTTTGAGTAGTGTGGCGTTAAATAAATCTTTTTATCTGTCTATCTATCTACCCCGAGAACGGAACCCGAGCAGTTTCCGAGATTCAGATCATATAGCAGTTAGATTTGCTGTATATTTCGTAGCCGTTGTTGTTTTCGATGTTTCCGTTGATGTATACTTTCTACTTGTTTGTCTGTGGGTCGATCGACTTTGCAATGTAGATACATCGAATTGTCATCGTCAACTATGAATTGTAGTTTTGTGAAACAGGGTCGTAGTGCGCTGCGTCGGATCGGTTGCAAAGCCCAGCACACAGGCAACTGCTAGTGCATAATTATTAGTCCTAAAAGTAGTGAAAGAGGGTGCTTAACAGTGGCGTAACTATACCATCTGAGACCCGTGGCAAATTCATTTGATGGGGCCCTCCCAGTAAAAATAAAAATATATGTATGGTCTTTAGTTGTAGTACAAATGGCCCAACTTTAATTGATTTGAAGTACTCATATATAAACATTACAATTGTTACATTGTTTTGTTAAAAATGTTAAATTACTTCTGAGCTCGCGGCCTCATAGTTCAGGGGCCCCCTCAGGTCGGGGGTCCGTGGCATATTGCCAGCCCTGTCACCCTATAGTTATGCCACTGGTGCTTAAACACTAATTTTTGACATGAAATTACAATGCCTATTCGAACTCGTGACGAAACCGTAATTCCTTCGCTACCAACTCTACCAAGATTTGTTTAGCTGTGTCTTGCGAGTGAACGCTACGATTGTTCATCCGTTGTATTTATTTTGTTGATACTATATTAACTGGACGACAACATTGGCCGTCCACCTTTGAAGCTGATGTCATAGAGACCAGACGTCACCAGATCCTCGAGTGTAGCTTACAAACTGGGCTAACGCATTCTGGATCGTATGCGACCATTAAGCTAACTTTGTAATGGTTCTAAGTGCCGTCTGAATGTTGATGGCAGGTCATCCGTAAACAAAGCCAGGGACTCCTGAAATATCTAATAGCTATTAGGAATGTACAGTCAGCAGTAGGTCAACCGTTACATTTTTGTTGCAAAGCTGTCCTCAACGTAACTGATTAAAATGCACGAATGTAAAAGGTTGATGCTGTCGACTAGGATACTTACCTACTACCCTAGGCTGGTTATTTGATCGTTTGTTTCTGCCTAGGCTAATTAGTGTGATGGTACCTTTTTCTTTGGTCTATGTAAGAAAGGCCGATCCTTACGTAGATACGTAGGTGCGGCCACCATCTTGAACAAAACCTACGCTACGCCTATTAATGCAATAATTCCATCAAAGCGGTTGTAGCCCTGTGGGTAGAACATTGGACTGGGAAGCGAGAGACCTAGGTTCGATTCCCAGTGCGGGCACCTATGACTTTGTTTTCTAAGTTATGTACTTTTATGAAGTTATAGTAGCAATACCACTCGCTAACTGTGAAGGAAAACATCGTGAGGAAACCTGAGTGTCTGAGCTATTCTCATACCTACCTCAGCGCTTGAAATCGCCAATCCGCGGTGGTCACGCGTGGTAATTAACCCATACTCTCTCCCTGAGAGAAGGAATGTGCTCTACAGTGGGACATATATTGGCTGCTTATGCTATGTTATAAGGAGTCGATCTGAACCTTATATTAAGTATAGGTACCTACGGAAAATTAAGGCTTGCTGCTTTCTAGCATCAAGCCTCCATTTCCCGAGAAAAAATCGGGAGATTCTTTTAAGCGAGCCGGGGCTCGCGGGTCAAAACTGCCGTGCGAAAGGTACCCAGTTCTAAATTGGTATCATATTGGAATATTAAAGTTCTAAGTGTCACGCTTCGGTTCGGTATAATCGTATTAACTGAGGAGGCTTCTTTTCAGATTCGACATCAGGCTCTGTTGGGCATTGCGTTGCATACCGAAGTTTTTTTTTGACCAAGTTGACCTACTGCTTAGAATTATTGCAATTTAGGCTATTTGCTTGGTGTCTACCATTAAATTTTGATCTCTAGACGATTTACTACTTAGAAATAATTGCATTTGAGGCATTTTGCTTGGTAGACGTTTTATTCTCTAGGCATTTTGTAGGTCTGTAGACATTTTGCTTCATAGATGAATTAACAATTTGAAAGTGTTGGAAAAAAGTATTAATTATAATTATACAGGGTGGAAACTTTTAGCGGGGCAGTGAGGGGAAGTGCCTTATCCGTTGCATCTACACGAAAATGATCTTAGGAGACAGATACTAATCAAAAACTTCTATTGGACCAACCATCGTTAAAGTAAGTACTATAAATTATGAGTTTTAAAACCGATTTACGGCATTTTCACTGAAAAATAAAAATGGATCATTTATCCAAAAAACCGGATAAAACTTAATAGGTAATTGTGTATCTGTAGGCATTTTATCGAAAACGGCATGGATTGGCCCCCTCCGGACGACCTTGTCTACTTCCTAACTTGACCACTTCCAAAGTAGTCCATTTCCTAAATCGTCACTTCCTAACTTGACCACTTCTTAGTTTGTCTTCATCCTAACTTGACTATTTATTTTTATTTTCCTAACTTAACTTTTGTATCACAACATAGTAATGATACCTGTTTCTATGTACAGAGGCCAGACATCAAGTTATACACTGACAGGTGACAGCTGAGCTCTGATTTCTTTCTACTCCAAACAAGTCGGAGCTCAGTTTATACTGCCATCCTTCATACATACGTACATATTCTTTTCTACTACATTCACTGCAAAACCTATTTAGATAACTCAAAGATAACCGTCAATAATAATCACGTCAATGAATGTCACATAAATAAACGTAAGTTTTGAGAAAATACATTTTTGATTATTACTTGAAAATGAATCCATTTAAGATAGGTAAAAACCACACGTCAATAGGTCAACTATTGTTAAATAGGAACTAGCTCAAGTTAAGGATCCGGAGTGTCTAAGAATAATAAGTGGACACGTTAGAAAGAGACTTAATAGGAAATGACGAGTGGGGAATGGACTGTTTAGGAAGTAGACAAAAGTTGGAATCAAGGAGTGAAAATATAGGAAAATAAAAATGTAAGAGTGGACGAACTAGGAAATGGACAACTTTGGAAGTGGTCAAGTTAGGAAGTAGACAAGGTCATCCGGAGGGGATTGGCCGTCACCTGTTATGACGTTACAGGTCAGTAAATATAGCATCTGTCAAAATGAAAAATCAAAATCAATTTTTTTTTTTCAAAGTAGCACAGAAACTGCGTCCTTATGAACGTTACAAGTTAAACTAGGTGTCCATTTAAAAATCTAGATCATTTTGGAGAAAAAATGGACAAAAAAACTCCAAACTTAGTCTTTTCAAGTCCTTAATTTACAGAATTTATATAAATATTCTAAAACCTCGAAATCATGCAATGAATTGGCTTTAGTTCCAGACATCATTGTCTTTAAAATTATCTTTAATGTTATAGTTTCGTCTAAATAATGCTTCTAATAATCTTTAGTGTCAAGTTTGGAATCCCCGAAATTCTCAAATTTTTCAAGGAATCTGCAGTAAAATCTGTAGTATTTTCTTTTCCGCGCCCTTATATTTAAAAGTTCCCGCTCATGGGTATCACACTTGATAGATGGCGCTAGTCAATTTTAGTACCTACCCACTTTTTTCTATGGAATTGACGTTTGTTTGCTTCCTGACCAGTGACTATTTTAAAAGTGATTTTTTTTATTTGCTTTAGAAGAAACACACGAAAGAATTTAAAATTAACACTTTCTGAGCACTTAATGAACACCAAAAAAAATTCAGAGATGGGTTTCTGTCTAGACTCGGTCTAGATCACGGTGAGCTTTCTGCCACAGTGCTGCGTATAGCTGCCTCGTCCAGGGATTTATTGAAACGCGCTTGTTACAATAACATTAGTTGTAGAATTTAATTTGGCGTTAACAAAAGGCGTTACATAAGTAGGTAATTAGCGTGTGTCAAGTCGTGCCACGAATCGACCATAGACAACTCTTCTCTCTTTTTTTTTTTTAGCTCCGGTGTAGATGCGTAGATGCGTAGACATACTCCCGGCCTTGGAATCACTCGGTTATTCCAATATTAAGTTTGCTGGTCATCGTGTTTAAGAAGAGGACATATTTTAGAAAATGCCCTTCTTATTACGCCCGTTGCAGTTTGGATATCGGCAACTCTTGAAACTCCATCCTTTCCAGGAACCGTATTGATGATCCGTCCAAGGAGCCATTTGAGCGGTGGCAGGTTGTCATCTTTGATGATAACCAAGGTGTCTTTGGCTAGCCCGGCGTTGTCTTCCTTCCACTTGCTCCTCGTTTGCAGTTCGGAAACATATTCCTTTGACCATCGGATCCAAAAATGTTGCCGCATTTGCTCCAATCTCTCATAGCGTGACAGGCGATTCATCGGCACGGTGTCCAGGTCAGCGCAGGCAGGAGCAGTGAGTGGGCGGCCAACCAGGAAATGAGCTGGGCTAAGAGGAAGGAAGTCGTTGGGTTCTGAGGACATAGGAGTTAGCGGGCGAGAGTTAAGTATGGCCTCAATCTGTGTTAGTACCGTGCCAAGCTCTTCATATGTTAAATTTGCGTTCCCTACAACCCGGCGGAGGTGGTATTTGCAAGACTTAACTCCTGCCTCCCACAGACCACCAAAATGAGGCGAATAAGGCGGAATGAACGAAAATTTAATGTCCTGACTTAACGCGTATTCTAAAATCTCACGCGAACAACTATTTAAAAATTGGGAAAAGTTGTTTTTTAGGCCTACAAAATTTTTCCCGTTATCGGAAAATATTTCGGCGGGTTTCCCTCGACGTGAAATGAATCTTTTGAGCGCAAGTAGATATGCATCCGATGACAAGTCACCAACCAATTCTAGATGTATCGCGCGTGTTGCGAAGCACACAAAGAGACAAATATACGATTTTTCCGTTTTAGCACCTCGGCCTTTACGGTTCAATACTGACACTGGCCCGGCGTAATCGACTCCACAGCGCATAAAGGGGAAGCCCGGCATCAGTCGTTCTTTAGGTAGATTGCCCATGATCGGTTTTAAGGTCTTGGCCTTTAATCGCGCGCATTTAACACAATCATGGACAACCCTTTTCGCGAGATTTCTGCCACCTATAGGCCACCACACCTCTCTGATCGTATACAGAAGAAGCTGAGGTCCTGCATGGAGGAGTGATACGTGCTGGCTTCGGAACAGTAGAAGAGCCAAGCGGTGATTTGCTGAAATTAAAATTGGGTGTTTTTTGTCGAAGCTAAAGTCATCTGAGTTTTGTAGTCGACCACCTACGCGCATGACACCACTTTCGTCCAAGAATAAATTTAAACCAGATAATTGGCGTGATTTATTTATCGGTTTATGTTCCAATAGGCATTGATACTCAATGGAAAACGATTCCATCTGGGAAAATCGTGCTAAAGTGTACCTAGACTGTTCCAATTCAGTCGCACTTAGATTTCCCGTACGGCGGTCGCGTTTATTGCGCGCGTTACAAATAAAACGCAAGACATACGCACAAGCTCGCGCTAAGCGACTGAATTGGGAATAACGGCTGAATGGAATGAGTATACATGTGTCTGTTACGTCTTGGCAGGAGAAACCTAACCACTTATTGCTTACCTCGGGTAAATTTTGTGGGTCTATCTCTGGAGCGGTATTTAACCTCGTAGAATCGAAGCTAGGATCGTGAAGGAACTCAGGACCTTCCCACCAAAACTGTGAAGACTTTAGTTCGTCTAAGTGAAGGCCTCGCGACACAAGATCAGCGGGATTGTCTTTACCGCGAACGTGCTGCCATGAGTGTTCCCTTGTCAATTCTTGAATTGAAGATGTGCGGGTTTGTACAAAGGTTTTTAGTAACCTAGGCGCCATACGTAGCCAGCCAAGGACTATAGTTGAATCAGTCCAAAAAATCACTTTATCGAACTGAACATAAAGCGACTTGCTTATTTTTGCATAAAGCTTAGCTCCCAGTAATGCCCCGCACAGCTCCAATCGGGGAATGCTAACAGGTTTCAAGGGTGCAACCTTTCCTTTTGAACATAGCAATCGAACACACAAGGTTCCGTCTTTGCAAAATGTACGAACATATGCGCAGGCGCCGTAGGCATTTTGCGACGCATCGGTAAACAAATGCAGTTCGATTGATAACGGTGCATTGGCCTTGACATGACGCGGCACCCGTAGGCTATGTAACTCCGAGAGATTAGACAAAAACAACTGCCAGCTGCGCGTGACGTCACAGGGAACCGGTTCGTCCCAAGTTAATTTCAATAGCCATAATTTCTGTAACAGAATTTTTGCGATAATTATTGTAGGGCTGAGTAAACCTAACGGGTCAAATATTTGTGACAATTGAGACAATATAACGCGTTTAGTGAGTGGACCTAAATGAGGTTTTAACTCAGTGTGAAAATGCAACTCGTCGGTTAAGTTGTACCATCCCAAGCCCAGCGTTTTAGACTGAGCTTGCTCGCCTAGTGACAGCTCACGTGAAGCGCAAGTTGTGTCTGTCTGTAGCTCGCAGTCGTAATTAAATACCCACTTACGCAATGGGAGGCAACCCAGACTGAGCTGTTTTTCAGTTTCACGGCAAATGAACGTGATTTTTTCAAGTGAATCAGCACCTGTGCATAAATCGTCTACGTAAAAATCCTCGTTTATTGTTCTAGCGACATCTGGATCCGAGCATTCGAATGCCAACTGCTTTAAACACCTAACTGCTAGAAAGGGCGCGGACGCAGTGCCGTATGTAACGGTATTTAATTGATAAACATCGAATGGGTCGGAGGGATGATCGCGCCAGAGGATTAGCTGTAGATCTCTCTGGTTCTTATCCACCATGCACTGGCGGTACATTTTTTGTACGTCAGCGCAGGCGACGTAAGCATATTGTCGGAAGCGCAATAATATGGACATAAGGTCACCTTGTATAGCTGGGCCTACCATTTGTAGGTCATTCAGTGATTTGCCCGTGGTTGACTTAGCACTGGCGTCGAACACCACACGCAGCTTCGTCGTCGTGCTGTGCTCGCGAAATACACCGTGATGCGGCATAAAAAAATGGGGCGCGCTATAGATATCGACACGGATCATGTGACCCAGACTAATATACTCCATAATAAAGTCCCTGTACATTTTCTTGTATTCAGGTGAGCGGTCTAATCTTTTTTCTAAGGCCACAAAACGACGTTCGGCCTTGTCTCGCGTTTCTCCTAACTTTTCAGGCGACTCTTTGAACGGGATTCGAACACAGAACCTTCCGTCAGCTTCACGCTTAGTGGACTGAATAAAATGATTCTCGCATGCCCGCTCCTCATCAGTGAGCGCGTCGGTTGTCGGCCACAACTCTTCGAGCTCCCAGAACCGGCGAAGTTGCGAGTCTAAGTCAACCGAGTGCAAAAAAAAGCATTGCGAGCGATTGGTTTGTGTGGTTTTAGATAATATAGGCCCAGAAATTATCCAACCCAACCTTGTATTCTGAAGGTAAGGGCCGTTAGAAAGGCGCATTCTCCCTTCATCAAGCAGGTCCCAAAACAAATCCGCGCCTATCAAAAGCTCAATTGATTGAGCTTCGTGGAACTTGGGATCGGCCAACTGAATATGGTCGGGTATACGGAATTCCGTCAACTTAATACCTACAGATGGTATTGTAGAAGTTATTTCGGGCAAAACTAAACATTGTACGTGCGTTTTATAGTTGCCGGTAGTTGACATGAGCGTAATGTTACATGTTTGCGTGCATTGAGTAACCGAATTACCGACTCCGGTTATTTGTTGTGTGGACTGTACCAGTGGCGCTTTTATTAATTCGCATAGTGATTTAGATATAAAACATCTTTGGCTGCCGCTGTCAAGTAGAACGCGGACAGTATGTTTGTTATTTGATTTATCGAATATTTCGACGAGTGCGGTCGATAACAATACCGGTTGCAAAGAAGACTGAAGCGCATTATTAATGTCTTCGTGTGCAACATGGGAGTGTATAGGCGCATTTTGCATGTGTGCAAATTGGGTAGGAGACGTGACAGAACCGGTCGACTCGCTTTGTTTATCGACACCTA
The DNA here is from genome assembly GCA_947310995.1 of Yponomeuta cagnagella. Taxonomy (NCBI): domain Eukaryota; kingdom Metazoa; phylum Arthropoda; class Insecta; order Lepidoptera; family Yponomeutidae; genus Yponomeuta; species Yponomeuta cagnagella. The sequence continues at coordinate 13,833,931 of OX371277.1, forward strand.
CAGAGAGAAGAGTAACTGCGCGATTGATAACTGCATTCTCTGCTGATTCGTCACGGTGTAATAGCGTATTATGTTTTACGTTACATTTTCTGCAAGGCCCAAAACGACAATCTACAAGTACATGCCCCGTACGCATGCAGTTCTCGCACAGTTTCTTGTCAGCAACGAATTGCAACTTCTCATTATACGACAAATCGAGAAACTTTTGGCAAGAATACAGTGGATGATTAGCATTGCACATAAGGCATAGTTTTTTAACTGATCGTTGTTTAGTGCTCGGTTTAGTAGTGGAAATGTGACAGTGTACCTTCGGAACGACAGCAGCGCTTTGTTTTCTATTGTCGTTACCCTTGGAGTGCGTAACTATCAAAGTTTCCAACATATCGGCCCTATTCTTTAGAAAACCTAGCAAATCGCTTAATTTAAGACTAGATTTCGAATCGCCGCGTAATAAAGAGCTTTTATGCTGTTCCCACTCGCGTTCAGTAATGTTATCGAGTTTTGAGACAACAATGTAAATAATTAGTGTGTCCCATGAGTCGGTGGGCTCACCGAGCATTTTGAGTGCGCGAATGTTTTTTAAAATACAATCGATAAGCTTCCTTAAAAGCAGAGGCGACTCTTTAGTCAGCGGTTGGATCGAAAATAGTGCCTTGACGTGATTGTGAACTAGAAGCCTGGTATTGTTGTACCTGTTTGTGATTAATTCCCAAGCTACTATATAGTTCGCGGCTGAAAACTCGAGGGAATCGATAACTAGTGCCGCGCTTCCCGTTAGCGAAGATTTGAGGTAGTGAAACTTCTGGATGTGACTGATTTCAGTACAATTATGGACCAATGAGAGGTAAGTGTCCCTGAACTCAAGCCAGCGCTCATAGGAACCGTCGAAGGTCGGTATAGTAATAGTGGGCAACTTAATTGATTGATGCGGATTGCCATCGGATTTTTTGAAGGTAGGATTAGCGAGTTGTTCCTTCTCCAGCATACCTTTAGCTATAGCCACGATACTAAAATAACTACTCTCGAAAGATTCCCTCTCTGACATGTACTCTTCAATATCGGAATCACTGACAGAATCTTCTAGGGCTGTCTGAACTTGCACAAAGTCACTATAGATAGATTCGGCTGCTTCTAAACGCAGCTGAAACTGAATACGCTTGTCAGAAAGCAGCTTATGACCCTCAAACTGATCTACATATTTCGTATAATTAGTCAGCCTAGTTTTTATATTGCCTCTCTTTCTTATAAGATCTCGAATAGTTAGAGTTTCGCCAATAGGGATACTGGCATTATCCTTGCTCATTTTGGTGGTATACGGGAAAGCGGAGTACTCACAATTTAACTTCTAGATGCACTGAACTTCCCGACGGCAGCTAGCGTAGGCTGCAACGTGGGGAAGCAGATATCACTGTTAGGCCAAGATGGACGCTGGAATTTGCAGAATAAGCACGGTATTAAACACTGAGTAGGAACTGAGGTAGGATGGACTGGTTGGCTTAGCTCACCAAACTGCGTTGCTCTGCACTGGTAGATGCCTTCGTAGTAATCCGGCTGCGTAAGGTCCAATATGTCTAGACTCGGTCTAGATCACTGTGGCAGAAAGCTCACCGTGATCTAGACCGAGTCTAGACAGTTTCAGAAACCTGACAAATAGCCTATTGCAAGTTAGATCAAAAAGGGATCAAAGCTGAATGGAATAAAATGTAGATAGTTTGAGAGACACCTTCTTTATTTAACAAAGCCTTGCGATAATGATTCGTCCATTTCTTTGCTATCACACCCTTTTCCCCGCTTATCTTTTTATTTTGTTTCACGATAGGTATACTAGATAGGTATACGGCATAGGTATATTATGCCGAAAACGGCCATTTTTGGCTTTAATGCTATCTAGTCCTAGGTTTCTTATATGGATCACGGCCAAGCTTCCCTAAAATCAGTATTACCTAAATTGATTGCCAGGTTGTACACACATTTCGCAAATACGATCTGTCAACAAAGATATGATTTTTTCCCCTGAGTGGCCCCTAGTGTTACTCTATGGAGCGTTATTAGGGTTCCATAGCCAAAGGGGTATTACTAAGACTCCACTGTCTGTCTGTCACCAGGCTATATCTCATGAACCGTGATAGCTAGACAGTTCAAATTTTCACAGATGATATATTTCTGTTGTCGCTATAACAAATACTAAAAACAGAATAAAATAAATATTTAAGAGGGGCTCTCATATATTATAACAAACGTTGTCTAAAGATTAGCGGCTAGATCTAGCGGCCATCTATGTAACCTTCGTAGCGCCGATGTCATGTCGTTAAATGTCAATGTTAAACGCTTTTTGTTGGTTTCTATCGATGGCGCTGTTCTCAATGTACCTAATCTATCTTGTCTCGATCTTCATCTAATGTTGTATATATAATGGTACGGAACCCTTCGTGCACGAGTCCGACTCGCAGTTGACAGGTTTTTTTTCTCAATCTGCGCAATGTGTAACACGGCACTGGCGCCACCTAGCGGCACGAGAAGAAAATCAGAGTAATGGCTATTCATCAACAATATATAGATGAATTAATGAATTGCACACGTTGACACGACACGAAGTTACAGAATTACAGCCCTCGCCGAGCCGACATGTTTTTATTGCTGGCGGTTTTAGCAAGTGACTCTCTACTTGGTTAGCTGCAGCCTTTTTCTGTTGTAGCACTTGTGTTCGGCATTATTGTATTAGCTACTATTATTTTTGTGTTACAGTAGAAATAAATATTTTTCACTTTCACTTACTCCCGAACTGAAAGACGTTTTACGTCAAAACTGATTTAAAAAAAACCGCTCATTGAAATGCACTTAATTAACTTTATTTCTCAAACTCTATATAAATATAATAGTATACGATACTAGTAATCAAATTAACATTTATTTACAATAGTTAACTATTTTATTCATTTTATAAAACTATTACATAATACAATAATTCATAGAAGGCATTTATGGCGTACCTATTGTTTCTTGCTTTCACTTTTTGATTAAATATAGGGGCAGACGAGCTAAAATATCTTGCTCCAAGGTCCTACGAACAGTGATAAGTAGGTAGTTAAAAACGATAAAAAGGTTTTTATTCGTAGCCAACGAAGGGATCTTTGAAATCATCAGATTCTCTTGTTTCGTTTCAGGTAAGCAGACAATTTAACTCTTCTCGCCCTGACCACTAAGAAAAACTGTTGGGTTTTGGGAATTCTTTGACTTTCTCAAAGTACATATTTTGCTGGCAACATCTTGAACCAAAAGCTGCTCAAAGGAGGAAAAAATACAGCGCGGGATAAAGATACGACTTATCGACCAACAGCGTAGCCGAAACGACCCTCCCCCGCCCCGCGCCACCCTCAATCCTACAAAGAATCCAAAAATCGTCTACTGCGCATTATTCAAGATGCTTGCCAGCATTCGTACCAACTTAACATTAAAAACACTGTTGTGGTGTCATAGTAACTGTCTTTGGAATCAGTCGGTGCGTAGAAAAAGTAGGTAATAAAATCGCTTAAAAAAGTTGTCAAAGGCGTAAGTATGAAGGAACGACCAGGGGACTGTTTCATAGAACTAAAATTCATTGCAAAATCGATCAACCCACAGATTGGGATGACTATCGAATTGTCATAATAAACTATTAATTGTAGGTACTTTTATGAACAGGCCCCAGAAATTACAAAATCCTTGAAATTATTTAAAGAGGTGAGCCTTCTACATTCGCACTGAGCCAGACAGATAGATTCTCTATAGAAAATTATAAAAAAGCTTAAGGCTTAAGGCATCTACGTAATGAGATGATTTATACAGCGTCCACTGGCACGTTCGCTCACACTAAAAAGGTTAAACGCTGCGGTTGGGCGTTGCAGTGCCTGAGACATTGTATTTTAGATTGAGTGGGCTTGCCCAGCACCTATACTATCCTGACAGCTTAGCCGGCCTAGCCCACAGGAAAGACAAGTCAATACGTGCGGAGCCAACAAAGCCGCGGGTTTCCTCACGATGTTGTTGTTATTTTTTTCGGTAGTAGCCCAGTGGGTAGAACAATGGACTCGGAAGCGGGAAAATTATAGGAGAGATGATAAAAGAGGAGAAGTAGAAAACCTTGGTCAGCAGAGAGACAAATAAAAAGAACGAACCACATTGTGGTGGTAAAAAAACAACGATATCTAATCGGCAGCGGAACGCCAGTAATCCCTGGAAATCGGTGAATCACTCGCACATAAAATATTCAAACTGCAGTATCGACTATAGTTTAGATTTTTTTAGAGTTAATTTCCATAATCTAATTATGGAAGTGAACTATATCATAAGGATCGTCGAGTCCCAAATGTAACACTTAATCAGAATCAGTTATTCTTTTCGCAATGGTAATTACTAAAATTTCAAGTTACTCAAAGAGCTAAGTAATGTTTTGAATTGAAAAGTTTGAGAATGTTTTCGTGTTTTTATGGAATTTTCTTCCTTTTTTCTGACCATGGTTCACTATGAACCATAGGCCGGTTGTTGCAGTACATAAGGCTTTTTGTATTATATTGTTGCCTGTTCTTGTTGTCACGCTGTGTTTGCCTTATTGTTCCGTTCTAACTTAGTTTTTAGTTTACATACATACATAAACTCACGGTGGGCGGAAACCAGGCACTGCCACGATCCTGACAGATCACTAGTTACTAGTTTAGTTTACTGTAGAGTTTTTGTTTCGATAAGGCAACAAATATATTTTTTATCATGATCTCATTATTATTAATACATGTGCACATAAGTAAACATTACAATTGCAATGGGGCGGACTTAATGCTACAAGCATTTTTTCTAAGACTTGTGATACGGGTAGATACTCCGAATCCGGAGTTAAGTTACTAATAAATCTAATAATCTAGTGAATACAAGTTTAGTAAATAAACAGTTTTTTTTAATACCAAATTTTAAAGTAATGCAAGGAGGCCTGCACTGCAGTTACATGACACCAGCTTACATATTACGCGCACTAAATCCAGAACGATTCCTTCCAATCGCCCCAGGGCCGCAGTCCTAAATCTGCAATTCATAGTTTATTATGACAATTCGATGTACATGGCGTAGCCGAGAACCTGTGGGTTAATTGACTTTGCAATGTACCTACATCGAATTGTCAGAGTAAACAGTGAAATATAGTTTTATGAAATAAGCCCCTGGAACAAACCAATGGACTAGATTTAGACATTTTGTTTTCGTTTTTAATATTGCTTAGCCACGGTTAGTTTACCCAAGGCTCTAGAGTATTTAAATAGAATGATATAAGAACGGCGATAGCTGCTGTTGTTTTATTGTTATTTGCATAGACTGTAAGCATGCTTTGCCTATAAATTGTAATATCTTTGTATGTTGTGGCAATGTAATGATTATCTTATCTTATCTATTTGCCTCTTTTTGGTAGTCTTCAACGCAATAGCAGAACAATGTAATTCCACTGGTATAACCCGCGCAAATTAAATAGACATCTCTCGCGAAGAAGACCGAATCGAGCGAGGCGCCTATTTAGTTACGTTCAGTTGCATATACCATTGGAATGCGATTTATTACTAGACTACTAAGTGTTAATGAAACAACAATGACGTACTTATATGACTCTATTGAACAACTTAGTATTTTATTTTAGACTCACTCCCCGGGTAAAGTTTATGTAACACTGACTGTACCACGTTTTATTGAAATATCGCAAAACCTGAAAACTGTTTTATTTAATCGATTAATTAAAATAAACCCCTTCCAAGAACCGGTGCTAGCATAGTAGAACGCCGGCCTCACATTCGGGAGGTCGTGGGTTCGAATCCCGGCATGCACCATTGACTCTGTCTTCTAAATTCCGTACATTTGTTGTAACAATACCACTCGCTAACTGTGAAGAGGAATAGCGTGATGCAACCAGTGTCCGAGGTGTCCATACCTCAGCGCTTGAAATTGTCAATCCACGTGGGTGTACGTGGCGATTAAGCCCGTACTCTCTCTCTCTCTCTCTCTCTCTCGCCCTCTCTCTCTCTCTCTGAGAGAAGGTCTGTGCCCTGCAGTGGGACGTATATAGGTTACATAAAAAAAAAACAATTTGACTGAGTTTTAAGATTGTATAAATCGTCGGCTTATTGCAAGAACTCATTAACCGACATATAATATTTGCTATTGGGAGAAAAGGGACTTTCTAGTTCGTTGTTAGTTAATGGTTTTGTTTCCTCCTCCTTATTCCCTATAACATCGTTAAAATAATGCCTGATACTAAAACACCACTATTGTATCATTGTTCAATTCATCTCTATGTCCATACCTTTAAAAAAAAGCGGTTAGTGAGTTTTTGCAGTTAATGAATTCTTGCAATAAGCCGACGAAATACTAGCTGACCTGGAAAACGTTTTTTTGCCATATTAATTAGCCTATGAACTATTCTCAGACCTACCAAATATACACAAATATTTCATAAACATCGGTGAGGGCGGTTTGGAGGAGTTCGATGACGAACAATGTGACACGAGATTTTTATATAATAGATTTACAATTCAGAAAGAGAAATTGGCAATTTCAAGAGCTGAGGCCTGTGAACACCTCAGGCTTGAGAAAAAAACAAGATCAAGTTTTAAGATTGTATGAAACATAACTTTTGCTCCTTGGAAGTGGTTTAAATTGTTGATTCTGAAAAAAAAACTGTTTTCAGGTTAATTACTTCAATAAAATTATTTTGATCTCTTGGCACTCTTATTTTAAGACGGAATTATTAGAGGACGGAATTACAGAACATATTTATTTAGTGCTTACAAGTTTACAAACTAATGTAAGTAGATATTAAACAGGTAAAATGTGCTATAAATTAACAAAACAATAAATGATGGCATTTATTATATGAGACAAACTATGCTAATGGTCTTTACAATGTTTTGGTAAATATTGCTTCCCAAAAGGTTAAACAAACGCTATGCTTACTTACCTAAATACTTTTGGAGTTTTTAGATATGTAATATAACTTGCAATGACGTCTTGTGATGTGATTAATAATGTCATGACACTTAGTAGTCTTATTTATAAAAAGTCGATTCCACTAAGACACTCTTAAGACGGAGTTAAAGCCAGTTTATGGCAGAAGTTCCTCTTATAAACCGGCTTTAACTCAGACTTATGAGTGTTTTAGTGGAATCGTGTTCTTATGAATAAGACCGTAGGTATGTCCTTTACATTTAATGACGAAATGAAATATTAATAAAAATATACTTGCTTAAAACATATATTTGGGAAGGCTAAGTTGTTTTTATTTTTAATCGCTCAAAGAAATTGTACATAAAGCAGACATTTAGAAGACAGAAGGTGTTAAGTAGTAGTGTTCAACACATTCATGGGTAATATTTTTATAAGTTGAAACCTCTGTTAATTAAGTTCAAACTTTTTTTTAAAAGAATAAATGTGGAGATTCTTTGTTAGCCTTTTCTCCACATCATTTATTAATTGAGAAACTAGCAACACCTTTGACGTTCATTATTTAAACATTTTTGATCTTATTTATAAAAACTCCAGACCTTAAAACACTTCAAAAACGCCGATTAAAATAGTCTGTAGTGGAGATTTGAAAAGGAAAAGATGTAGCCACAGATTAAATAAACAGAGTTTTAGATTGGTTCGTGAGGAATCATGTTTTTTTTTTAAATACGGCAAAAAAATATTTGATAATAATATTTGATATTTGGACTCGCGACCATGGTGCCTGCTACAGTGACGAATATCGGAATCCAAATAAATTCGTAATCGTGGTCTGAATCCCGTTTCTTTTACAATTTTATCCAAGCCGTGAAGCCGACCCATTTTATAAACTTGGCCCCATTTAAAGTCCGAAGAATGTTGTCCGTATTTATCAAGAACAAGAACACAATGTTGTCCGTATTTATCAAGAACAAGAACACAATTTTTCGCAAATATTTTTTCAGAGGCCTAATGCGATTAGTTTTGTAAACAATGTTTCTTAATGTAGTATATAAAAATCTTGTGTCGCAGTGTTAGTTATCGACCTCCTCCGAAACGGCTTCACCGATTTTTATGAATTTTTTTGTGTATATTTGATAGGTCTGAGAATAGGTTGGGGGCTAATTAAGGACCCTCGCTCACGGCGACATTTGTAGTGATGCTGTCGCGCGTTTCGTAAACGCGCAACAGCATCGCTACGAACGCGCTTTAGTCGCATTTGCAACGCGCTACAGAAGCGATGCCAACGCGCTCCAGTATCGCGACTGTATCGATGCAAACGGACGACATCGGGAGGAGAACGGAGGAAGGGTGGCGCGTGAGTAGTACACTACAGCCAACACAGACAGATCGAGAGTGCTGTTGTCGATCGGTCCAACGGAGTCCATCTTGCAACTGTAGCGATCGCAGGCATTTTTGTGCCATTACTGAATCGCATTTGCATCGCGACAGAAACGCGACGGTATCGCGCGCGTTTGCATCGCGACTGAATCATTTTCACGGTGGGCGAGGGCACACAGCAAGCGATCGCATCGCGACTGTATCGATGCGAACGCGCGACAGAATTGCTACAAAAAGTCGTCGTGGGCGAGGGTCCTAATAGGGCAAAACAACGTTTGCCGACTCAGCTAGTAACAAACATGTAACCATCGGAACGTTACTTTCACCACTTTATTAAGTAATTTAAAAAAATCACTCTGGTTAATAATAGTCAAAGAAGAAGTCATAGGATAAATAATAGTCAAAGAAGAAGCCTATGTATGAAACTTTTTACTTATTTTCCTTAACTGCGAAATATTATTTCTTACAGTTTCAAATGGACATAGTAGACAAAAATAACAAATAGATAAGTTTAACAGTAAAATAATTATATTTTAATAATTAGGGATGTTCAAATGCCTATAACTTTTCTAGATTTGGCTCTTTTCTATGGTGTATCATATATATATGATCGAAAATAAATGAACACATTACTGAGCCGAAGCCGGCGATTAAGACCCAATTCTTATTTTTCGATGTGTGTAATTTTCCAAATGATTATCAGGACGAACGAAAATTCTTAATTATAAAAATTCCTAATTTTCCGAATTTTTCATATTCCTAATTAAGGTTAGGACGAATGTTGTTTTTTTTTTTTTAATAAAAAGTACGGTTAGCGATTTTGTGAATTGCTAAGTTTGCCTTTCTCGACCTCTTTCTTTACCTAACCGCTCCTATGCGGAACTCTTTGCGATAGTTACGGTAATCAGTAAGTCTAAATTCATTATCAAAGACTATTTGCAATTGCATAGATGATCTTTTTAAAAGGAAATAATATTACCTACTTCTGAGGCGTGTTTAAAAAAAAAATACCATTTCAAGTAAGAAGATATTTTACATATGTATTTAGTTGCTGCGATATACCTATAATACATATACCTACGAGTGGACCCAACAGACGTTGTCCTGACTACAGCGCCATCTGCCGGGCTGATTTGTGAATCTAAACCATCCAGGGCACCACCCAAACGCATACAAAAAAAAATCATTCAATTAGGTCCAGCCGTTTAAGAGTTCAGTGACATACACACGTACAGCAGAAATATATATAAAGATATCGCTGTGTCGTTTCATTAGGTAATTGCATTAAAATAATCAACTTCGTGTTTGCATGTTACATTTTAAATTTTGTTTCCTTTAATTTCATTAATAGCGATTTGGATGATATCCAAAAAGTGCATTTTGCTTGACTGTACTTATTTCGAGAAATGCGAATTCGTCCTAACCATAATCAGGAATATGAAAAATTCGGAAAATTAAGAATTAGTAAAATTACGAATATTCGTAATGAAGAGTCCGTCCTGATAATCATTTGGAAAATTACACGCATCGAAAAATAATAATTGGGTCCTAATCGCCGGCTTCACTGAGCCAATTTCAGAGCGAGAGAGCGCATACCACGTTGCGCACTGTTCTGTAATTTTATAAAATTAACAATTTTATTATAACATTTACCTTTATATCTATAATTGCCAGCCTTATTACCCCGTATTATAACTTACCTTTATATCTATAATTGCCAGCCTTATTACCTCGTATTATAACTGCTTTTGAAAGTTTTTACCCACAAGTTTAGAACCCAAGAGTAAAGGAATAATGCACGAAATAAAGCCAGTACTGGATTGCCACATTCTTTACCTCTGGAAGCACTATAATCTCATATGGAAGATTCGGCTTCCAGAGCTAGTGAAATTTGTATTTTTTCCTGAAATTATGCTATAATAGTAATACACTTACGGTCCTATTTATGAAAACATGATTCCTCTAAAACACTCCTCAGAGGCAGTTTAAATAATCTAATCTGTGGTCACGTCTATTCCTTTACCACAGACTATTTGAACTGCATCTGGGCTACGCATAAGCAGCCCATTTACATACCACGTCAGGGCACAGGTTAAAAGAAAGAATATGGGTTTCATCACCGCGTGTGCCCACCACGCATTGGCGATACCAAGCACTGAGGTAAATGAACACCTCAGACACTAAGGTGTCCTCACGATGTCATCCTTCAGTGCGCGAGTGGTATTGATACTAGAAAAAATCAAATACATGTGTGTAATCTAACTAAACTAAGAAAACAAAGTCGGTTTCGAAGCGTCGTGAACGTGAGGCCAGGATTTTCTCGACGACCTATTAACGCCCTTTAACTAAACTGCAATATGGCTTTGATGTACAAATTGATTTGTACAAATGGCCTCAGTCTGGGTGTATTTCCGTATTTGAGATGCCCTTGTTTGGTCATTAGCACAGGGTAGCCTAGTTTGAGGCCCGGACAAGTGATTGTGTTGTGTGGAAGTTATTATTATGTCAAGCAAGATTTGTGATGACTATGTTGATCATTATGTTGACTAATCTTGTACAAGGGATTCTATATTATTTATAAATCAATTCTCTGACTTACGTGACTAAACAACTGATTAAGCATGCCTAACAAAGATTGTCACATGATCATGTTGGATAGTCTTTATCTGATAACAACAGTGCACAAAAGGACTTTATTTGTTGACAGTGGGACATGAATACAGGCTTCACTCCTTTAATTCTCACAACTCAGTGGCTTAAATGGCTAAATCAAATGAGGCAGATAACAAACAATTTTCTATGACATTTAGTGCCATCATTGAACAGGAAACTTCAATATATAAACTTATAGATAAAAATATTTTTTAGCTTTCAGATTATTTGTGAAGGAAAAATCTATGATTAGTGGGCATGTTTGCTGATTAAGCCCCATACTCTTTCTCTACCTTTCTCGCTCTGTGAGAGAAGGCCTGCACAAAGCAGTGATACATATACAGGCCCCTTTGTTACATATTATACTTAAATTGCTGTATTGTTTACATTTTTTATTTTTTCGTATGGATTTTCCCTTTTCATACCACACTGACTGCATAACTGTATTTATGACACATAAAATGGCAACCCACTTAAATTGACCCAATATGGAGTCATTCTTCAAACAATTTAAATAGCTCTGAAACTACATTTGTAATGTAAAAGAGAAGATATATAAGAAACTCCATAAAGCCCACTCCATTTAAAAACAATGTCCTAGGCATTGCAGCATCCGAGTGGTCCCTTCACCCATTGTGCGAGTGAAGGTGCCACTGGACGTTGTATAAATCATCTCATTACATAGATGCAAAGGCCAAAGTATATAAAGAAAGATAAAGATACCTGCTCTGGCAATGGAATTTTAAAACAATAGAGAGATCAATAGATTCAACAGATGATGGCAGAGTATCTCTGGAAAAAGTTGTAATGTATTGACCCACACTCGAGGACACAAATAAGTCTCCTTCATCCCATAACCATTAAATTCCCAAACAACAACTTTGAACAATCTCAATCTTTTCCTCAAACATTTTTAAGCGAAGTATGCCCCGCAGTTGGAACACCTCCGGTTCTTCAGGGCCAGGCAACAGAGAATACCAAGCGGGAAAAACAAAATGGCACACAGTATACCCAAGCACGTGAAATCCTCTTCCAAAATGCCCACTCTGCAGGCTGGGCAGGCTCCGACACCTATGATTGGTGCTGGTAAGATGACAGTAGTGGCTCCATAGTTTGGCATGTACCCGGCAGGTGGGGGCGGCTGTCCGTACTGGGTGTAGCCAGGTGGCGGTGGTGGGTAGGAGCCGGCTGCAGTGTTTGGTGGAAAGTTGGCTGGGTATGGCCCCTGAGGAGGTGCACCTGGAACTTGAGAAATTATGGATTTTTAAATAGGTCTCTAGTCTCTATCTATAAAAAGAAAAGGCCATTGATTTTAAACTAACACAGAGTCATTCATAGGATAGGTTTGGGCGAGGCAAAAATACTGTTAAGCTATGGTTTTAAGAAGGTGATTAAGGTGATTATTAATCAAAACTTTCTGGGAAATCCGAGGTTTGACATAATTTGCTTGAGATTATTATATGCATAAATATAATGTGTCCGCCAGTTTGCTCGCAGCGTGGCGCAGCGTTCATGACAAGTAAGATTAGATACGTGTAATGAAACAAAGCTTGGTGATGATTTTTCCGTAGAAAATCACTTTGAACAATACCAAATAAGTTCTGATCAAAACTTAGGGAAGAAAAGTAGAAGATCTAGTGTTATTGAGGTACGGGGTTTAATAACGATGATGTTGCAACAGCGTTGCGTATAATAAATTGAAGTTGTTCTTATCTCGTAGTGTGATTCATTGATTGAAGAAAAGGTGTATTGGTAAGGTTTCTTCGATAATTGGGCTTACCTGGTCCAGGGTTGGGCGTATAAGGCGGGGGCTGATCAGTAATAGTTGGTTTATCCATAATTAGCGCAGGGAGCGATGTAAATAAACACTTCCCAAAAGTTTCGTAGCTGCAAATGCAGAAAAAACTAGTCGCAAATTCAACTGTCAAAATACTGTGATACCAGATGAAATGTTTGTTTTTATACCTAAAAGCTATTTCATAACATTTGTAATGTTGCAAGTAAAAGTAACATAAATAGCATAGACAGACCGGGTTATTTTAAATTTTGAACAAATATGTCAGGCTACGAAAACAGTAATATTATACCATATTATACCTACGTATTGAAGAGTGCAATGATTCTGCAGCCGGCTCCGGCGGAGCAAGAGCCGGACCATTTTACAGACCTAGGTACCATTTTATAGAAGAACTAGCTGGCTCGGCAAACATTGTTTTGCCATATTAATTACCCTAAGACCTATTCTCAAACCTACCAAATATACATAAAAAAAAATCATAAAAGTCTGTGAAGCCGTTTCAGATGAGTTCGTTAACAAACACTGTGGCATGAGATTTTTATCAATATATTAGAGATAGACTAAAGAATAGAGAAAGACTAAAGAAAAGAGAACAAAGTAAATTTAGTTTGTGGAAGTAATGGCCATAAGTAAATCTTGCAAAGTTCGTAAATATCAAGTTACTGGGCGATTTTTATATTCAAAACAATATAAAAGGGTTTTCAAAGTACCGAGTTAAAGTAACAAAAAATCTTGAAAAGTGATTTTGTTTATAACAGGGACTAGCAGGAAGTGAAACAAGAAATGTTGTGATGAAACTTCGCTATGTTAATCGAACAAACTCTTAGGCCGACTTGCACGACTTTTTTTAATGTGGCTTAAACAGCAATTAACTAAAATTCTTCACACAAAAGTTGATTTAAATGGCGACTTAAGTGACATTTAAAAAGTGGTGTAAGTCGTAGTCGTAGAACAGGATATCACCGGCAAGTAGTAAGTAAAGGTAGAAATCAGCTTTGCATTCGCCACGTATAAAAAACATTTTTTTGTGCAAGATCTCCATTGTATTCAGTATTCGTAGATTGTATTCTAAATGCCTTTACAGCATTTTTAGTCTAGGATTACGAAGTCAATCTAAATATCTGAGATCTAAATAATATTGAATTATTTACATATAAATGGTGTAGAATTTGTAAATTGTAGCGTTAACATGGTAACATTGCCAATGAAATGAATGAACTCGTTCCTTTTTATTTTACCGCAATCGGGGTAGGTACCTAGATAACAAATTCAAATAAAGTAGGTAAAATATAATGCCTTCCTTGGCATATGTGGCGAATGCAAAACTAATTTCTTCCTTTATTATACTTACCTAGCTGTGATATCCTGTTCTAAGAGTTTCTTCTATAAACGTAGCAAAGTTCCGTCACCATAATTTCTCAACTCACAAAACGTCAGGTAGGTATGTATGAGTTACTGCACAGAGTACCTACATTAAGTTATTGAAACCACGGGATTCGTAATTTTTTTCTATGTTTTTAACGATTTTTGCATAAATGTCTCAAGTAGCTTGAAACACTTTATGAGAAATACAAATGAGGTTAAGAGATTCGCAGAAGTACATCAAGTATCATATCCTATCCTATAGAGATTCTTGCATAAAAATAAAATCTGTGTCCCCGCTCACCGAACTATGGCATTCCGTGGCAGCTTTAGGTATACGGTATGCGGCGTCCAAGTGTTGGAGTGATTATTCCTCCTCCAGTTCGCGAGGCGCCTAGTGGATTTGCCTTTGGGCGCAAGCTCAGGGCATATTTACTTGAGCAGCAGAGACTTTCCCATCCTGTTACAACTGCTCGCCGCAAGTGACTGACAATGTGATCCCACCATAATCATTAACATAAGTCATTAACTTTATTTTTATTGTATGTAGATAATTTTAGTAATTTACTTATTTATTTAAGAATATATTTATTAATTTATTTAACTGTGTAATTATTGGTATGCACTGCACCGCGCCCGAGCATATTTGTGAGACGGACGGGCACTGGCTGAAAATCAGCGCTTTGGGTGAATACCCTCAGCACAACGCTGAGCCAGCTGCATTTTCCAGCAACAGGGATACACCGCAACTTATGTTAATACAAAGTGTTTTATTGCTTTCTTTTTTACCTTTTGTATTGTGATTTAATATTTTATGATGTAACGTTGTTAATGTACCTATGTGTGTGTTTCTGTTGTTGAAATAAATGGTTTTCTTCTTCAAGTAGTGGTTTGATACTTTTCTGCATACTAAATAGTTTTCGTGTGGTTTGAAACATTTCTGCAAAACATGATAAAAGAATAAGGGAATGAAAGTTTCTTTTTTAGGTATGAGTATGAACATGAGTACATAGGCTTCTGTTTATAAACAAAAGTCAGTTATTTTAGCGTTTATGGTTTTTTTCCATGAAGGGGTATTTTTTATGGGAATTGGATCATAGAAATCTGATAATTGGCATTCAGAATTGTAAGCAAAAGTCAGGCTAACATAATATGATGTATTTGACAGTTCGGAGTAGGTTAAATCAGACAACTCCATACAGTGGAGGACTTACGTAGTAGCACCCCGACTTAGAATAGAATACTTAAAATGATTAATGAGTAATTTCATTGTATTTTTTATTCCCAAATTTTGTATTGGTACCTTAATTTAATTAACGCATAATAGCGTATATTTGAAATCTAGCGGTAGGTACCTAGTGGGCGTTGACACCTGAGAAACGATTTTATCATTAGTTCAAATCGTTTTTCGTTGAATGTACATAATTAATATGCACTACAAGCATCAATACGTTAGTGTAAGGAATGTAATTGTCTTCGTTTTTAATAATGAATAAATTACTGCATTTCCGTGTGGCGCCGGATTAAGAATAGCGTCACTCCATTTCCTTCCGTGGATGTCGTAGAAGACGATCAAGGAAATCAATTACCAGGAGACGAACCGCATACTGCGATCGCCAACCCGCCTGCCAAGCGTGGCGATTATGGCTAGACCCCTCATGGTTATGTAAACCACGAAGGAGGCCTATGCCCTGCAGTGGGCGTCAAATGGCTGATGATGATGATACTGCATTTATTAAATCAGCTCCCTTGGTACGTGCGAGTACCAAATCCAGAACGATTCGAATCGGGTTCCCTACTCGTCTGCGAAAGCTGATGATTCGATTTTTATTATCGAACACGATGTGTCGATAATTCAGTGGCGCGATGTTTTATTGGTGCGATGTAACGTTTGTGCGAAAAACCCTGTTGCTATAATCTCAAGTGCGATTGCTCATTAGTTCGGAAATTTATTAGCTCGATAGTATGTCGGTTCGAAACACATACCTACTGTTGTCCATAGTACTGTCCTGTACAAATATTTAGTATAATCCCAAGTTTTATCTCAAAATCCTCGATCAAATAAAAAAAAAAAAACTACTTACTCATTAAAATGTAATTTTAATGAATAATCACACAAAAACATAGCAAAAAATTTGAAATCAAGCATTTATACAGGTATCTAGCATATTGATGTCTTCTTATTATAACTATTGAGTAGAGCCCATTATTGAAAGAAAATATTACATATTTTTCTATTAATGATTAAATAAAAAAAATACTTTACCAATCATAAATGGCTTCTTAAATCATTGTCTTGGACATAGGCAGGTAATTATCATTAAACAAGAAATAAACAGAACATTAAATGTAAATAAAAAATAATTATAATTAACCTTCCTCAGGGAAGAGACCCGTGCCCCTCGGTGGGGACATAATGGGTTGATGATGATGATGATTATTATTTATCCATTTTCTCTTTTATTTATCAAGGCGGTGGTAGCCTAGTGGGTAGAACCTCGGACTCGGAAGTGGGAGACCCAGGATCGATCCCCGGTGCGGGCATGTACCTATGACTTGGTTTTCTAAGTTATGTACATTTGTGAAGATATAGTAGCAATACCACTCGCTAACGGTGAAGGAAAACATCGTGAGTAAACCTGAGTGTCTGAGCTATTCACATACCTCAGCGCTTGAAATCGCCAATCCGTGGTGGGCACGCGTGGTGATTAAGCCCATACTCTCTCCCTGAGAGAAAGCCTGTGCCCTACAGTGGGACGTATTATAGGCTGCTTATGTATCCATTTTGTTGTAACTAAAAAAAACTGTTTGAAATTATTGTAATTACAATTCTATATGATTAGAAATGGCTCTTAGGAAAGCACGAAGCTCCATGTTATTACGGTTTGCACAAATCTTAGCAATAGAATCGGATAGAGCTTTTCCTTTTTTTTAGGCGGAGTCATGAATGCTGGCGTGTGCTTTTTCAATAGCATGATTAGTGCTTATTTGGTCTTTTATAAGGCTATTGTTTTGTAGGTACCTAGTTCCACCGTCTATGCCAAGCCTCCACATTATTCTGGGTCCTTGGCAGGCCCAGCTCACTTATTCTATGTATGGACCACAAATGCGGTGGGAATAATGGTGGGTTTTGTGAGATACATAACCTTGTGCCTTTTATTTGTGATTTTTCATAATTTATCTCGAACCAATTTATGATAGCTTCTGCTTCTTTTGGCAAAACATCTTCTTAAGGAGTTGAAAGGCGTCCGGTATCTCTTCAGTAGTAAGATATGCCAAAGCTACTATGTGGTGAAGTTGGAGAGAAAAGTTGCTGTCATTCCCGTACCTTGAAGTTGACTTCTGTATTTCAAAATCTGTAAGTATATGCTGGGGGTTCAATTCACATTGCAATTCTTCAGCATATGCCAAAAGTTCTTTAAACTTTACCATATAAGTCTCTTCAGTCTTATCCTAAAAAGCAATACACCAAAGGCACTGTTTTTCTGTTATCAACATCATCTCCAACCATCCCGTGAATACTATAAAGAGTGAAGAGTCCTGGGCAAGTACAAAATGTTCCATCCATTATCCTTAGATAAGAATCACGTAAAAATTTGTATATTACGCTGAGTACAAAATATAAGTACCTTGGCATTTATTATCATCGTATTTTGTTTGCCGTGCCAAAAAAGACTCACCTTCAACTTTACATTCAACGGGTACCATATCAATTTCCTCCAAAGTAGAAGGTTTCTTTGGAAATGATTTTTTCTTGCTCTGTAAACAATATGTCGTAAAGCATTTTTATTAGGGAGACTACACGCGCTCGTGCTTGGCACAGCTTCCAAATTATTTCGGATGATCACTGTAGGACCATCATTGCTAGTAGTGGCATCCCTCTTTAGTTTATTTTTAAGAATAATCGAGTCCTGCATGCCGGCGGCGTTTCGGGCGTGCGAATGTTCACTCTACCTCTGATTACAGTTTGCTCATTATTTTCTTGAAACTCCGTTATCATGCCGATTTTGCAGTGTTTTTTGTTTTTGAACACACAACACCAATAATGTTTTTTACCCACACGTTTATTTAAAATTACTTCATATCCATCAATAAGTATTATATCGTTTCCGCATCTAGACTTTTCCGTTTTGATAACATTGTCAGACATAGTTGCAACAGATACCGCCCAATTATTCACAAATAAATGATTGACTAAAGCAAAATATGAGACGTTTAGATGCAAACATCATATTTTTTTACGCCTACCCACATACCAGTTGTGCTACCAACATAGGTACCTTATCTAAACCGAAACGCCTGCAGCCAGAATTTAGCAAACGTTGAAAAAGATGGAAAATATTATTTTATAAGTATTTTATGAGAGTGGTGGGTAGAACATTGGACTCGGAAGCGGAAGATCCAGGTTCGATTCCCCATGCGGGCATGTACCTATGACTTTGTATTCTGAGATGTACATTTGTAAAGTTATAGTAGCAATACCACTCGCTAATTGTGAAGGAAAACATTGTGAGGAAAAATGACTGTCTGAGCTATTCACATAACACATCGCCAATCCACGGTGGGCACGCGTAGTGCCCATTCTCTCTCTGAAAGAAGGCATGTGCCCTACAGTGGGACGTATATAGGCTGCTTATGAAGTATTAATAAAAATAAGTAATTAGAAACTAATTTATTTTCTGGTTTGATTTTTAAGCATTAAAGGAATGAATATGTCCATGATGCAAAATAAGGTACCAGGGTTACTATAGAGGGTTACAGAGTACAGTAATGCGTTTCGAACCGACATACTATCAAGCTAATTCCGAACTAATGAGCAATCGCACTTGAGATTTTCACAACACTTTTCGCACAAACGGTATCGTTACATCGCACCAATAAAGCATCGTTGGGATAAAACATCGCGCCACTGAATTGTCGACACATCGTGTTATAATAAAAATCGGATCATCAGCTTTCGCAGACCAGTAGGGAACCCATTCCAATCATCTAACTGTCCAATTCCATACTAATTACATTAAAATTCAATGCTAATTACTATCGCAGACGTCAAGATTCCGCCAGGATTTGGTACGCGTAATTAGGTCCCTGATTGTGGGAGTTTTTGCTATACAAAAGGTGGAAAATAAATTGTTGTATGTTGTTCAGGATCGACTACGTAAGTCCTCCACTGTAGGCGTGGTCGTTACTTCACGTACTGATTACCGCATGTAGCGGTTTCACAGTTTTATGTCACACGACAAAGTAGTGTTTTTTCAACCCAGTTTCTTTTGTGAACATGTGATTTTGTATCGATTGCTACGCCTGTCACTGTTTTGCATGTCACCGCGAGGTGTCGCATACTCGCATCACTGTTTACAAGCCGACCGACCGGGCGGTGGGCGAACGAGCCCAGAGTTCCCGAGTCCGAACCGAACACGCGATTATCAAAGCCAAAGCAGAGTAAGAGTTATTCAATGCGTATTATTTTGACACATATTAATGTGCGCTTAGAATCTAGAGACTGGTCTTTGTTTTTATTAGTTATGATCGTTTAACCCGCCTGCCAAGCGTGGCGATTATGGCAAACCCCTCATGGTTATGAAAACCATGAGGGAGGCCTATGCCCTGCAGTGGGCGTCAAAGGGCTGATGATGATGATGATGATGATGATCGTTTGGAGTTGCACGGCTCGGGGATTCGAGGTGTCGCAAATAGTTTTGTTTTCAAACACGATTCTTTAAAACACTCAATGCAGTTTAAATATCTAGTCTGTCGTAAAGATGAAGATTTTACCACAGACTATTTAAACTGGATTTGAGGAGTGCTTTAAGAGAATTCTGTTTTCATAAATAAAAAGTTGGTATAAAAATTGTTATTAAGTAGAATTTGTTTAGAAAAAAGAAAACACAAATAAAAACTACAAAAACAAAAATTGGATAAAGTAGGTAAAATATTTTCAGTCAACATTGTATATTATATTAGGGGTTAAAGTATGAAATTGCCGTTTTATTGCAATAGGTTCTTTGAATTGACATAGAATCTTCATGGTTTGAGGTTTTCGAATGAAACTTTTTTCAAATGGTTTACCTATTTATTTATTTATTTATTTAAGGAGAAAAAACAGAATTGACAAACTTATAGTATAAAAAATATTAGAGTCAATATAGTACATTTTGCCAATTCCTCAGCATTTCCCACAGATAGGTAATACTTACTTAATATAATAAATAAGTAAGAGGCGCAATACAGGACTTTAGATTAAGTTCTAAGATTAAAATGAACAAACACTAAAGCAACTAACTATTTTAGAAAGAGATACATACACAAACAATCATTAATATTATACATTGGAAGAAGTAAACGCAACAAATCGGTACAGCTCATGAATTTGACAGGATTCTTGTGAACATTTGCTTGCAGCACTGCTTTGACTTATGAAACAAATCAACTTCCGTAAATGCTATATTATAGCTATCGCACATTCTGTTGAGAGGTGCTCTTTTGCCAGCATTGGTTCTAGAGACACCCTGTGAAAAAACACGTTTGTTTCTTATAGATCGGACAGGAACGCGAAAACATAGTTGAGCTAATAGATCAGGACAATTAAGTTCAGATGTACAGATACCCCGAAGAAAATACGAAAAGTGGGTGCCTCCTAATCACTCGAATTTTCGCAGTATCCATCTTTCTTGTCTAAATTGAATAACAAAAACAATTGAAAGTCGATATTCAAATGTTTCACATTTTTTAAAAAAAGAACATCATAGAAACCATTTGAAAAAAATTTCATTCGAAAACCTCAAACCATGAAGATTCTATGTCAATTCAAAGAACTTATTGCAATAAAACGGCAATTTCATACTTTAACCCCTATTACAATTAAATAAATTATTTTTAAATACGCCGGTAATATCAATAATAGTTTACTAGTAATCTTAATTAAACAAACAAATAAGTAGTACATTTAATGCTAAAGTCCAAAGCCTGAATGAAATATAAAGGAAAGTTGATTAGTGTCAGACACAGTTATATTATACAATTACGTTATTCATATATATAACTCTGTAGCTAGAAAAAACGTAGCTTGTGATAAGCAACGTCGTAACGGATGAAGTAACCATTATGATAGCAGTTGTTCTGTAACGGCGACCACGTAAGAGAGTTCGAAAAAAAAAAACTGTTACTATAATCACGTGTTTTAAAAACTGGCGCGTCACAAGAAAAGAGTTTCTTTACGTTCACAGAGAATATAATAACTTGTTTACGTTTCGCGAAAATCACGTAACGACCCACCCCTACGCCACTGTATGGAGTTGTCTTATTTGGCCTACCTGCTCCGAACTGTCAAATACGTACATATTTGGACACTTAGGAGTCGCCTAATTGCTTAACCCGATGAGTGGAAAGTTACGAAATACAAGGGCACGCAATAAATCGACCTTGGGGGGGGGGGGGGGGAAGGAGGCGCAAGCCGCCATCTTGGATTGAAGGTGCCAAAATCGTGCCTCCCCGAAAGTGAAAACTTGGATTTTATTGCGACCCCATAGGTATGGGGTGAACTACATACATCAAAACCGTTTATTTTCCACCTATTGCAAAGCAAAATAAAGTTTATAGATACAAAGTCAGAGACGAGCAACCGACGGCGCGAGCTCCGTCTCTACTCACCATGATTAAGTTCTGTAAATCACAGCGAACCTTGTCGGACTCTTCCGACAAAATCCAAGCCGAAGATAAAGAATGCGGAATTGAGCTAACAATTTATAGATGCAGTTTTCTTAACTTTCTAATTTAGGTTGTAATAATATTTCACATCATCAATCACTAACAATGTATGAACAAGTAACTGGCTACATGATACCTAAAGGAACCGCGCGCGAGTCAAATTAAAAAACAAGTTTTTGAAAAAATAAAAGATGCGCGAAATGGATTCCGCCCGCCACGTTTGTTCGTTATTGTTAGTCCGCACAAATCTTTTTGGCGGTAACGTGAACATAGAGTCACTCTAAAGACAGTAAGCGATGTGCAAACGATCTTGACTACGTTCACGTGGTACTCAAATTCGGATTTTACTAAGTTTTTATAAAAAATTGTGTGTCTTCAAGTAGTCAGAATGAAAGTATTCTATTAACTCCAGAGAACATTGTATCGGACGCTAAAAATGTGGTGCAAACTTTCTATTCTATTCTTATTCATAAGTTGCACTTACTTATTTTTTCATAGAGGGTGATAAAAAGAAGAGTGTCCTCCTCGGGAGCAGTGGTGTACTTTGAATCCCTCGCTGCGCTCAGAATTTTTATCATGTTGAGCATACTAAGTACAACATTACCTAAAGAAGAATACAACAATAGGTGATGTAAAATTCCTACGAATGGCTTTGGGTACCAAAATAAAACACGACAAACTTTCAAAATATTATATTTTCACGGAACAATAGTAATCAATGTCATCAACTAGCACTAAGGAATCACTAAATATTTACAATTTCAACCTTCATAATGAACTAGGTAAGTAGGTAGTTTAAATATTTATGTGCTCACAAATCTAGAAAGTAGAAAAATAATAATAACTAAACCTTTGAACTAAATTCCCTCGATGTCTATAATATCTTAATCTAAAATTGTCACGATATACACAATACAATTATAATTTAAACAGCTGCTATTTACACAGTGCAACAATAATAATAATAAAAAAAACAATAAAACGATCCTTTCGAATAGTTAATTAAAAGCATGTGTGCATTTTTTAGAACGATAAATAGGTAGGTTTAATAGCACATGCCAGCTATTAGCTGGTTAAATGTTGTAACTTCCATTCACCCCCTGTTTTTCGTACACTAACAATCTACTAATCTACTGTTTAACAGCTGTCAGTTGGGCAAAGTACAAATTTGATTGTTAGTGTAAGAGGAACCAGAGCTCAGTCTTTTAAGGGGCTCCAGAGACTAGCGAAACCAGGGGAAAAAACATACTTTTTTACAGGTACTTTTTACAAAAAGTGTCTACAATTTCTCAATCGTGTTAATAGGACCTCGGGCCGTGATCAAAAGGCAAAAAACCTACGACAAATAACATTAACGCTAAAAACGGCCGTTTTTGCCCTAAATGCTATCTAGTCCCAGGTCCGTGATCCTAGGTTCTAGGTGTAACTACTAACATGATTGAGAGATTGTACTGACACGTTTTGCAAAAACGATCTGTAAAAAATATCGATTTGTTTCCCTTAGTGGCGCTAGTGTTACTCCATGGAACCCCTTAACACGCGCAAACTTTAATTGAAGAAAAAACAGTTCATCTGCTGTAAATTTTACCCATATCTTTAGTGAGTCATGGTCTATTCATAAAGTATGTTATGTTAAGGTGATACATTAAGTATTTTTTCTGCTGTTAGTTAGTAGTAGTAAGTTCTCTATCACAAAATAGGTATGTGTAATAATAATAACCTTTAAGCTTCTTCTGCACTACTTGCGAAGACGAACTGTATTCTCGCGAGGCAATATTCAATTTGCCCGTCCAAAAATCGATAGATAGAAATGACCGTTTTCAGCCCCAATGGGACACTGCACTTCGTTCATTTCGCGAGTAGTGTAGTGGATGCTTAACAATAACTTTTAAATTGTATACATTGTTTATACATTTAAGCATGGAGTTGTATTTATAGTCTCAGTGTAAAGATAATTAATGGATACGCTGTCGATACGCTGGTCAATGCCTCATCTCCTCTCTAGTACGTCATGGGTGTATGGTAGGCTCGTCGATGCGGTAGTAATACGGGCGGTGATCCGAGAAAACTGTCACGTGGCCGGAAACGTGTAGCGTGGCCGGCGGTCCAGGAAAACGGTCACGACCGGGACCGCGCTCTCAGTCAAGAATACGGTCTCAGCCACGAAGCCCAGTCAATTGATTAGTACTGTATCCAATAGCCGTGGTATAATGGCGATCGTCATTCTGCTTAGGGAATACATTGGCGGCTGGGTATGTGGTCACAGCAGGTAAACGGGCCGAGACCTAGGCTTGTTTACTTGTTGGAAAGCGATCGAGGCCGGGAATCATGCTGAGTCCGTTGTCTAGTACCGTATACAATAATTCCGTGTAGTGGTGCGGCTGATCTGCTCAAGTTGGTCACGGCTGGGGAAGGGGTCACAACTTGTCTAGTACCGCATAGGCGTCCAACAGCCGGTGTGCTCGTCGCGGCGGTAGTAATGCGGCCGGTTGTCCGGAAACACAGTCACGGCCGGGAACGGGTGCTGCTGGATGAACTTGAGCGTGGCGCGGATCTGGAATGCGAGAAAAAAGCTTAGGAAGTGTTGGAAAGAGCAGGGTGAAAAGTTGGATTAATGTGAACGCGAGTAAACAGTGGCATAGTCATGCGCACTCTATTGAGATGTAAATATGCTTGCATGCTTGAATATGCGAGGCCGAAAGACGAGACCGGTTCAACAAAGCCGAAAGCTAAGCCAAAAGCCCGGTGGATTTGATGTCTTCAGCCACCGGCCTAATTTGTAGTTGAAGTACACTATTGAACTCAGACGGGTAGATTTAAATGTACTTGAAAATAGAGGTTGTCAACTACAACTTATGAACTTTAAGATGGCTTGCTCTATAATCTCATGGATAGTAATTATAAGCAAGTCATCTTTAGAATTGCAACTTTTAATGTCTTACGTCTTACGGTTATGTCTTTTCCCTGTAACAACTCGTACTTTATCAAGTATTTTAAGAAATGTTGTTTTTATAAATAAAACCGTTTTTTTTTTTCAAATTTGGTCCTTAATTATCACCAGTCTACTTATAATCCTAGAACTCATGCATAGAACTGGCCTTAATTCCAGACATATTTTTCATTTGGTAGTGAAACACCTTTCTACGTCGCCGTATTGCTGACTATTCATTGCGCACAGTCGAGCTCACGGGTCTTGTTGCCTGCGCCATAGAGTTGGCTTTTGCTAACAATATACGTCTTCCAACATGTAACTGTGCGCAGAATCTAATAAACATCATGGAGACTTAAACATCAACATCTAGTTTCTTCACCCACCACCGTCCTACAACTCGACCCAAAGACAGCTGACAACATTGTACATTGAGATTCAACAAACAGAACTGTAGGTAAATTCTTTACGTTGAAATAAATTTTTGATTTCTGACTTCTGTGCGACAGAGTTGAGACACGCTCTCCTCTGCTCGTACAAGAGTGTTAACCGATAGACCAACGAGGCGGTATTTATTTATTTATTCAGATCGGAGAATCATCAGCTTACAAATCACGCAAGTTGACTAAAAATAGGTAACTAAGAGCTAATAACAGATTCTATAGATACAACATAACCAAAATATGTAAGAACTTCATAAGACAGAACTTACACTAACTATAGACAATAAAGTAGAAAAGATGATTTTACAATACACAATCACACAGTAATTATATTTGAGCACTGAATGCCGCACTAATTAAACGTCTTAGAGTGTGGACCTCTGTATTGAACAAACCTATGTCATGATGTGCAACAATTTTATTGAATTTATCACACGCTCGCACAATAATAGTACATAGTTCACCGAGAGGAGAAAGTGACCGATTACCGTCGAGGGTGTCGTTTGAAGCCCGAGCCGTAGGCGAGGGCTAAAACACCCGAGATCGGGAATCGCAGTTTCTCTCGAGTGATACATAGTGCTTTAGCTTTATTTTACTTTCTACGCCACCTGCTATAGTTTTATTTTACTTTCTACGAAAACTGAATCCTCAAACAACACACAAATTGGAAATGGCGCCAATGGCGTCTGCAATTTTCACATGTTCTTTTTTCAAATTGTTTGAAATTGTTCAAATTGAAACCGCCGCAGGGTCGCACTGCCAGCCCGACACCATCCAACATACAGCTAGTGGCCAGTGTCATTTTGCGAACTTGGAGATAAAAACTCACTGTAAAAACTTTTTGGCTTTTGATATTTAGGTTACCGGCGCATAGTCTTACCCAAAATTAAAAAAGAAAAACCACGTAAGAAATGGATTTTCATACACTTTTCTCTCCCGCTCAGATGCGTTTTCTCCCCGCATATTTGTTCGATATGCAATGACGTACTTTGTACCGTAAATTTGATAAAGTATCAAGGTACTTTCCAAGCAGGTGTAGTATAAAACTATTTTGTTTACTCACATCGTGCACAAAATGGGGCGGCTCGTGCGCCGGCGTGGTGCTCAGATGCTGTAGGATGAAGTCGTCAGACTGCTCCAGCCACAAGTCCACCCCGCGGAGCGGGTCGTAGTTGAACGGCCCGATGCGGAGCATGCCCACTGTGTTGTCGTAAATGTCCAGAACCTGGAGTGGAGGAGATGGCGGGATTAAAATAAATAAAAACCGGCCAAGTGCGAGTCGGACTCGCGCACGAAGGGTTCCGTACCATTATCGATACAACATTAAACACAAAGATCGAGAAAAAACTGCAAAAAAAAAACACCTTTGTTGTAGGCTCCCATACAACAAATGTGTTTTTTTGCCGTTTTTTCTTAAACGTTTCCGCCCTTAAACATTTACTTTATTTTAATTATTTATTTTGGAAGCGAATGTAGACCTATACGAGTATATTCGATATTAATAACTGTTGCCGTTATTAATATCGAATATTTATGTTAAATATTTATTTTATTCTGTTTTTAGTCTTTGTTGTTATACGTAGCTGCAACAGAAATATAAATAATATTCGTTCCGTATGGACCTGCGCTTGAGGGCGCAGTTTCCCTCTAGCAACACTCTAGCCGCCTCGCTCTCTTCTGCCGGAGTGCGAGCCGCCGGTGATGTAGCGCCCTGCCCCCCACTAGCGACAGTAGCCGCCTCGCTCTCACCTGCGCCGGTGATGTAGCGCCCCGTCCCCCAATAGCGGTAGAAAACGCCTCACTCTCACCTGCGCAGAATGCGGGCCACCGGTGATGTAGCGTGCACCTCGCAGCGGTAGCTCGGGTCCCTTGTCCGGGAAGGAGGCGGGGAACAGGTCGCCGGCACGCACGTCCACGCCCACCCCAGTCACGAGGGGTGCGGGCGCGCCGCTACTGAGTGTGGTGTTCAGTTCGCAGCAGCACGCGAGGGTCAGGTCGATTTCGACGGTGAGCGCGTGGAACGATTCTGCAACGGGAGGGACGGTCTATTTAATTGAAGGTGTGGAGAATTGAAAGCGGTGGTGGCATGTCGGTAGAACCCGTGCCTCCCCGCAATGTGGAGACTGACTGATTTTTATGTCACGTGCTACAGTGTACAATAAAGAATATTCTTATCTTATGACATTGTTTTCTGAGTTACGTACGATTGTGAATTTGTAATAGCAATACCACTCGTTACGTTGAAAAAAAAATATCGAAATGAAACAAGTGTGTTTGAGGTGTTCACATGTGTCAGCAGCGTTTCAAATAATAAAAAAATATGTTATAAAAACAAAATGTTTACTTAAAGAACGTCGAAGCTGTCAGATGTTAAATGCTGAAAGCATTTCGATTACATGGGGAAGAAGCTAATTAAGAAATATTTTTTTCAAAACACGTTTTAACTTCATTTACGGAGTTTTCAACTTAAAGTTTACACCGTTTTAAATTATAGTCGATTTTGTATTGTTTAGTTTATGCGTCATGTTGTCAAAGGAAAAACAGGGTATGCGTCATTCGACGCGCATATAATTCCCGACCCATCATTTGACCAAAAATATAAGTAGTCGGGATGAGTTCGTAATGAAAACTAAAGAGCGAAACATTTTCTTGCATTACATTATGTAATGTAACTCACGCCTGTATCCCGGAGGGGTAGGCAGAAACCAGAGTTTGTCACTTGCCACAATTCTGACAGACCTCTATCGCTTCATCAAGATTAATTAGTTGTTGCATGCACGCATGCCGGTTTCGGGTACCTTTCATCGGGCCCTTTGCTATTGCATCCCTTATTTGGTCGAAGTATGTCGACCTGGCACGTCCCTTACCAGTCCTTCTAACCACATTCGCTCGATATACTTCTTTATTTTTTTGTATTTGTTAATTTGACTAGGTTTAGAACTTCCCATACCGCGTCACATCCCGCGTCCCCTGAAACATGGACGAATACCGTAACGACACGAAATAGTTGGACTTAGTATATGAATACTAATATGGCCTCAGTTCGTACTCGAATCGCTCGTAGCCCCGGCTGCCTGAGTGATCTTAAACGATCACGAAGGTTAAGCAACACTGGGCGCGTTCAGTGCACGGATGGGTCGCCGTCTATGCCTAACGCTAGTGGCATTTTTCCGAGCGGTTCCGTGCTTCGCAAGGCACGTTAAGCTGTTGGTGCCGGCTGCCGTCGATAGATGGCAGTCGTTAAGCCAAGTCAGAGGCCTTAGGGCGGCTTGACAACTTCTGACAGTAGACGAGCCACTAGTCTACAAGCCTCCACCAATCCGGACTTGGCCCCCGTGGTGGAGTATGGCCTATACCTTCCTCAGGGAAGAGACCCGTGCCCCTCGGTGGGGACATAATGGGTTGATGATGATGGCCTCAGTTAATATATGGAACAACCAGACCGATGATATCGTGTCGTTATCGTCCAATGAGCCATGCGCAGTCAAAGTCAGGTTATGTCTCGATCATTATATCAAAATACTATCTAATCTGGCAAACGTTGTTTTGCCATATTAATTAGCGTACGACCTATTCTCTGACCTAAGATTACAAAAAAAATCATAAAATCGGCGAAGCCGTTTCGGAGGAGTTCGCTAACAAAGACTGTGACACGAGATTTTTATATATCAGATAACACGTACAAAGAGCAGTGATAAATAATTGGCAAGAAATCGAACAACTCCACTCTTCCTTTCTCCACGTCACTTTCATCGCGACGAAATTATTCGACGCTAAAAGGTCGTTCAAGACGGTTTGAAATAAATGATCGGTCAGGTCAGAGCATTTAGCAGCTGGCTAGATGCCAGTTAAAATACTGCGTACTCGATACATCGATACACCGCCTACGAGCTATCACTCTATTCAGTCAAAAATCGTGAGCCAGAGCGCGCATACATCGATATTTCAAGTTAACGTGTCGAGTGTGTGCTAGGCTTGCGGGAATTATCAGCGAAGCGTAGTTAATAAGAATTGACATATAGTTTGATTTTTATGCGCTGCGTTGAGCCGAATAATGTTCCAGATTAGTGGTGTGATATGCGAAATCACTTAACTAGGACATTGATAAGAGATTGATTGTGATACAATAGTTTGTATAATTGTATCGAACGACTTATGCAATTGCAGTCACATTTTCGATGGACGCTGCAACAAAATTTTACTGCGTCAACGTCACTCAGGTTTACCCATATTTTAAGACGCCTCTGGAAAATTCCAGAAAATCTATACATGCTGCAGGGCGTCAATCAAGTAAGTTACAAGTGCAGTACGCTGGAACCATCCATGAATTCCAGTACTTCAGTGAACGCTGCTGCTTTGCCTATTCGTGGATGTGACACGAATAGGCAAAGCTATCCGTAAACCAGTCAGAAATGATGGGCTCTAGAGGCATCAAATTCAGGAATGAGAACAGCTTTTGAGGGGTAGAAACCGTAATTGTTTTGAAGAAGCTATTGATATCAATCAAATCAATCAAGCAGCCCGAACTCATCTACTATTTTCGCTGGCAATTCGCTTCCGTTCTATTTTATAGTATGAGATTGGAGAAGAGCTTGTCAGAGAATCGACCAGTGGTTGCACGTGCGACTAATGTGCGCACTTCAATCATTCCATTCCGTTCTATTCAACCCATACGCTTACGTTTGATTACGTACAATTAAATTAATTTGTAATCAATCCCATCAGATTGCATTCCATGCCATTCGATTCTCTAAATTTAAATTGGCAATTACACCTAGATCCACTCAATTCCTTTCGACTCCATCCAGTTGCATTCGATTCCAATTGCTTTCGATACTATTCAGTTGGTTTTGATCCCATTCATCGTTTATGTTCAACTCGATCCATGGCATTCCATACTCACGCATAAGATTGGAGAAGAGCTCGTCGGAGAAGCGGTGGGGGTCGGTGAAACCGCCCGCCAGCTGCAGCTCCAACCGCCCCTCGGGATAGCCCGCGGCCAGTTGCTGCACGCGCGAGACCATAGTCGCCGCCGCCTCCGCGGTGCCCGAGCCGTCTAGGTGCGCGACGGCTACAGCGCCAGAGCCTTCAGTTGGAAGGGCAGATTTTTTATTGAATGACATACTTTTTTTTATTTAATTTAAGATGATAGTTGAAAAGAAGGTCTATGTGGAGTTTTTGTCGTTGTCGTTTTCTTCACTGCAGATCGACCCGAAGACAGCGGATAACATGGTACAAATGTACATTGACATTCAACAAACAGAATGCAAATTATTTAGGTAGAAATACATTTTTGATCTCAGATTTTTTCCACACAACACTTCCAAGACCAAGCTAAAAGACTATAGAAGAAGAAGAAGGAGAAGAAGAAGAAAGACATTTATTATACCAACAAGATACATCACAGAAACAAAATAAGCAGATAAGTAAGATAATATGCACAACAATAGAAAGAAAACTAAATACACAACAGACAAAACGAATAAATAAAACAGGATCATAGATGTAGCCTGTGGTGTATCTAAGTTGCCACAAAAGGCAGCTGATTCAGCGTTGTGCTGAGGAAGTGATCCCTCAGCGCACAATATTTTCGAATTCATCAGCGGAACCCCTTAATATCCGTAATTTTTTTAACTTTTCATGTAAGTATAAATTTCCGGTGAGAATACCAGATTTTTATGCGATACTAATTGAGATACCTTTGGGTATAACGTGACTTACCTGAATGTCTTACGACAGCTATAATACATGATGTGGCATCGTCTGATCCAATGATATTTACATTTTCTGCAAAAGAGAAAAAGAGTATGTTAGCTAAAACAATGTGTTTAGTTCTTGAAGTCCGGATTCACTTAAATTGAAATTTTGTCGGAATAGTTGTTAACTAATCCCCTGTACCCGTCTGATTAAACCTAATCCGAACTGTTAAATACATACATATCGCACCCTTAATCCAATACCGTCACTAAACAAAAATCTCTAAATATTGCAAATATTACAAAGTAACACTAAGCGCTGACTAGTTCACTTAAATTCCTATTTAAAACTGTAGATGGAAAACGAAGCATAATACAGAACTATATAGATTTCTACACATTGAAAATCTTTAATAGCTTCTCCTGCATTAACATTTTTCGCTTAGTGCCAGTATTGGATTAAGGGTGCGATATTTTGACACTTCGAAAACGTCAAAGTTGATAACAAATGGATGGCAGGTTTTGCTCTGATTCACACACATGATTAAGTTAATCATGGTGATTAATGTTTTTAGTTATAGGTACCAAAAAGTTTCGTTCTCCGTGTGATGCATGATTGATGATAACAAATTTTGTACTTTAGTCATAGCGTAAACAACAGCTACATAAAAGCCAGTATTACAAGTATTACTGCTGTGATAAGATACCTATCAACACTATAAAATGTAAAATATTAAATTGTCGAATGTTTAATTTTCTGTCAAATTTAAACTTGAGTAATGAATAAAGTCAGATGTATGGTTTTTTTTTTAATTTAGTGGGCAAGGGTACTCAACCACCTAGGGGTACTGACGTGCCGCTGGGAATATTCCGTTCCCAACTCACAAAAAAATAATTATGGTATTTTTATCCATCACAAAAGTATAAACATGTCATGATACGGTTTCAGCTTCGAATCTAACCGATTATCATCTAGATATTTAAACATACATAACGCCTCACGCCTGCATCCCGGAGGCGTAGCAGAGACCAGAGTTTGCCCGATATTTAAATATTATTCAATATAATTAATCAGGGTCATAACCCTGGGAATTTTGGGAACATTGGGTATTAGCCCGGATGTTCGACCACCCTCAGCCAGGAGGACAACTTACTGTCATGCGGCACTACAGCCCCTAACTCTCTCTGCCCCACGTACAGCAGGCCCAGGGCACAGACCACTGGGACCCGCATCGTATTGCCCCAGGTGGGCGGCTACTTTCAGTTAGGAGGACAACTTACTGTCATGCGGCGCTAGAGCCGACCACTCTTTGTCCCACGTACAGAAGGGCCGGGGCACGGGCCACTCTGGGGGCCGCATCTTATTACCCCAGGTGTGCGGCCACCTTCAGCTAGGAGGAGAGCAACTTACTGTCATGCGGCGCTAGAGCCGACAACTCTCTGTCCCACGTACAGAAGGGCCGGGGCACGGACCACTATGGGGGCCGCATCGTATTACCCCAGGTGTGCGGCTACCTTCAGCAAAGAGAGCAACTTACTGTCATGCGGCGCTAGAGCCGACCACTCTTTGTCCCACGTACAGAAGGGCCGGGGCACGGGCCACTCTGGGGGCCGCATCTTATTACCCCAGGTGTGCGGCCACCTTCAGCTAGGAGGAGAGCAACTTACTGTCATGCGGCGCTAGAGCCGACAACTCTCTGTCCCACGTACAGAAGGGCCGGGGCACGGACCACTATGGGGGCCGCATCGTATTACCCCAGGTGTGCG
This sequence comes from Yponomeuta cagnagella, assembly GCA_947310995.1. Lineage (NCBI taxonomy): Eukaryota > Metazoa > Arthropoda > Insecta > Lepidoptera > Yponomeutidae > Yponomeuta > Yponomeuta cagnagella. Next base: position 13,866,616 of record OX371277.1, read on the forward strand.
GCTACCTTCAGCAAAGAGAGCAACTTACTGTCATGCGGCGCTAGAGCCGACCACTCTTTGTCCCACGTACAGAAGGGCCGGGGCACGGGCCACTCTGGGGGCCGCATCTTATTACCCCAGGTGTGCGGCCACCTTCAGCTAGGAGGAGAGCAACTTACTGTCATGCGGCGCTAGAGCCGACAACTCTCTGTCCCACGTACAGAAGGGCCGGGGCACGGACCACTATGGGGGCCGCATCGTATTACCCCAGGTGTGCGGCTACCTTCAGCAAAGAGAGCAACTTACTGTCATGCGGCGCTAGAGCCGACAACTCTCTGTCCCACGTACAGAAGGGCCGGGGCACGGACCACTATGGGGGCCGCATCGTATTACCCCAGGTGTGCGGCCACCTTCAGCTAGGAGAGCAACTTACTGTCATGCGACGCTAGAGCCGACAACTCTCTGTCCCACGTACAGAAGGGCCGGGGCACGGACCACTCTGGGGGCCGCATCTTATTACCCCAGGTGTGCGGCCACCTTCAGCTAGGAGGAGAGCAACTTACTGTCATGCGGCGCTAGAGCCGACCACTCTTTGTCCCACGTACAGAAGGGCCGGGGCACGGACCACTATGGGGGCCGCATCGTATTACCCCAGGTGTGCGGCTACCTTCAGCAAAGAGAGCAACTTACTGTCATGCGACGCTAGAGCCGACAACTCTCTGTTCCACGTACAGAAGGGCCGGGGCACGGACCACTCTGGGGGCCGCATCTTATTACCCCAGGTGTGCTGCCACCTTCAGCTAGGAGGAGAGCAACTTACTGTCATGCGGCGCTAGAGCCGACAACTCTCTGTTCCACGTACAGAAGGGCCGGGGCACGGACCACTCTGGGGGCCGCATCTTATTACCCCAGATGTGCGGCCACTTTCAGCTAGGAGGGCAACCTACTGTCATGCGGCACTACAGCCGCCAGCTCTCTCTGCCCCACGTACAGCAGGCCCGGAGCACACACCACTCTGGGCGCCGCCGCCAGCAGTTGTGCGGCCGCATCGCGGTACCCCGGGTGTGCGGCGAGGAGCGCGCGCACTGACGTGGGGCAATCGTCCGCCAACACGCCGTTTAGCACCACCACCATGCTAGATCTGGAATGGGAGAGGTTCGGAGTTAGTTGAAAGGATTAGAAATATACATGGACAAGTTTATAGAGACCTTTGGTCTCTTATGGACGATTAGTCGTCGTCAGTTAAACATGCCGACCAGTTAACGTTTGACATAGATGGATTGTTCATACCATAACCTTAATCTATATTATAAGGTTGGATTCGAAAGAGTTCCCACATTTTTTAATAGAACCTTCGTTGCAGCTATGGGAATATAATTTGATTTGAGGGAATATTGGGTATATTTTCGTAGACCCTTATACCTTATATTATTAACTTTACATGTTATGTTATGTTATTTAGAACACAACCAAATTTCAAATGATCAGGCAATCAGCATAATTTTGTCGTTCATTTCGTTAATACCTTCATACAAATACACAAGAACACGCCCACCGGGCCCATTCATTGGTACCTTCCCTTATGGGAGGGTTCGAGAGTGAGATGAAAGAAAGAAATTTGTGCGCGGTGCGGGGGACAAGGTTTTAGGTTACTGAACCAAAAGATTGCTATTCTGTTTCATTCTCTAGTCTATTCTTTGTCCACTTAATCGTTAATTAGCAACTTACTACTATAGAGCTGTGATTAAACTGAAAATTTAGTTAACTCGAGTAGCTAACTAGTGTATTCTAGCAATAAGATTACATATTGCTTGACAGACTTCACACAGAAAGAAAAAATGAAGCAATCGTTGAAAATCAATTAAAAGCATTTTACTGTACAATGCAATCAACATTAGTATAATACGAATACTAAAAGTGCTTACCTAATGTGTTTGAGTACAAATTTGAGTTTCCAATTTTCTTCCTTCACCTTCATTAAAGGTTCTGTCTTTTTCTTAATATTCGTGGGACCAGAATATCGCTCCGGAAAAAATAGCAACTTTCTAACTTGACAGAATAATTCTAAAAAGACAAAATGGTTGTTTACACCTACAATCAATATTCTAGACAATATAGATATAGTTTGACGTCAATCCCGACCTCGCTATCCCTTATCCCACTCTAGCATATCAACATCAACGTCAGTGAGAAAAGAAGAAGACCGACAAATATCAATCGTTTGGGCTAGCCCGCCATTGCAAAGTTATTGATACCCTAGAGTGGGTAAGAAACAATACTGCCGTCAATGGTCGGTTTCACATTCGACGATAGCCTTAACTACACGACATCGTTGTAGTAGTATTCATATCTATCTACACTAATATTATAAAGAGGAAAAGTTTGTATGTAGGGGGTGATCTCGAAAAGTAATTGACCGATTCCAAAAATTCTTTTACTAGTATTTGGAAGGAACCTTCAAGGTGGAAATAGGCTATAGGTTAATCCGTTAACCACGCGAACGAGGTCGCGTGCACTGCTTGTGTGTCATACATTGAGGATGTAAAATACAACGAAGTACCTACATCTGCGTTTCGGAGTGAAGCGCTGGTGTACGTACTTCGGTGTATTTTTGGGCAGAGCTTTCGCTATATCAGAGTTACAATGGATGGTAGGTGTTACAGTGGTCTTGGCAACGGACTGCCTGTCGCTAAAGTTGAGTTGAAAAGCCCTTAACAATTCGAAACAGAACGTTATGAAAATGAAATACACTTAAAATAAATTTAGAACATTACTCGAAACTGTATGTACGTTAATTAAATATCGTCATCATCATTAACAGTCATTTGACGCCCACTGCAGGACATAGGCCTCCCTTATAGTTTTCCAAGCTTCCCGGTATTGTGCCGCCCGCATCCAGCGACTCCTGTCACCGCAACCAGGTTGTCAGACCATCTGGTGAGGGCCTGCCCACGCTGCGTCGTCCGGTCCGCGGTCGCCAGGTCAGAAACTTTCCGCCCTAACGGCCATCAGTTCCCCGAGCTATTTATCCCGCCCACTGCCACTTCAACTCTTTATAGTGAACTCTTTTTTCAGGAAGTCAGAATGCAGGAAGTGGACCTAAATGAGTCCAGACGGCACCACAAAAAACGAAATAGACTTCATCTGGTCGACGAGAAGGCAGATATTCAACGATGTTTCTGTGATCAACGCAGTTAAAACAGGCAGCGATAACCGTATAGTACGAAGCAAGTTGAATATCAACCTCAAACTCGAGCGCGCAAAACTGATGAAGTCTACGCTTCGATCAGTGAAGGCCCAAATCCAAAGCTTTCGAATTGAGCTTCAAAACCGCTTCCAAGGCCTCAATAACAGGTTCGTAGAAGCTGTCTATACAGTCGGGTCCAAGTTTTATAAAACCCACCGTACTAATAGCCAAAAAGTTCTGACTCGAGCGAAGAGCGTTGACAACTGAGAGTACAATCTTCGCGTGACGCGTCAGATCATCGGCGGTGTAACATACAGAACTCTGGATCATTGAAAAGAGACTTGCGACGCTTCAAAACCCACCATATTGAAGGGACTGTCAAAAAGAACAAGAGCTCTTAAGTATTTTTTAGAGATTTGTCTTTAAGCCGGAGCCGACTCCCGAAGTTGAAGACCGAAGATGGTAGTATCGTCTCGTCAGGTCCAGAAATTTTGAGAGAGGTCGAAAGGTTTTATAGACCGTTATATGCGTCCTCACGAAAACCTGTTACAGGTTTAGCTCACTAACCCGGCACTACACCGAGGACATTCTGGACATCAGCATGTACGAGGTTAGAATGGCTCTTAAACAGCTTAAGAACAACAAGGCACCGGGTGAATTACAGCTGAGCTTTTAAAAACTGGAGGAAATCCGGTTCTTAGGGTTGTCTAAAAGGTATTTATAAAGGTAAGTCCAACTTCGAATAAGGGGTCACTCGTCGAATCCAACTGGGATGGGCAGCGTTCGGGAAACTAGAACACATTTTCGCGTCCAAAATACCTCAGTGTCTCAAGACAAAGGTGACAAAGACAAACCAATATGTGTTGCCAGTGATAACTTATGGATGTGAGACCTGGTCACTGACTATGGGCCTCATAAGAAGGCTCAATGTCGCTCAACGAGCAACGAAGAGAGCTATGTTAGGAGTCACTGCGTGATCGAATCAGCAATGAGGAGATTCGCAGAAGAACCCGAGTTACTAATATAGCTCGGAGAATTGCTAATTAAATATACATAACAGAAATATTGAACGTTATTTGGCGCCACTTTCGCTGGCGCCGAAGAGTGGCGCCGAAATAATCAACAGCTTAAGTGACATAAATTATTAATCAACAGCAACTGACTACGATTTAAACATAACATAATATAAACTCACGCCTGTATCCCTGAGGGGTAGGCAGAGACCTGGTCTGCCACTTGCCACGATCCTGACAGACGTCTTACGCTTCATCAACATTCATTGGTCGTTGCGTGCACGCACGCCGGTTCCGTGTACTTTTTATCTTTTTACGATTTTAAATATTCCGTAAATGATTACATTATAATACAATTTAACATTATGATAATGGCATCTGTTTACATTATAAGAATCTAATTATTTTTACATAACGTATGCTTGGTGTGACGTAGGCTAGGGTCGTTCGAAACAACGTTCGCACCACGGCCTTAGGTAATAAATGTATGACACTACCAGGGGCCTGTTTATAGAACTATAATTCGTGGTTTAATTGCCATAATAAACTATAAAAGTTAGTTTTATGAAACAGGCCCTATGGGCCAGCCATTAGAGGTTCAAAAAGGGGTACGGTACTTTTTATCTCGAGAGGCTTTAAAACCACTATATTTCAGTTACTTACTAAGATGTGGAAAACTTCGTTTTTGACCATAGTTTTTTACTATATTGCTTGACCGAAATTTTAAGTTCTCTAATTTGTTAGTGAGTAATTTTTGGAATTTTTCGTAATTTTTCGCTAGGATGCACCGCGTAGTTATCATGGAGAAAACAAAAGAAGTACAAAAATTTCGAGGTTTAGTAGCTGCCAAAAGTTGTCCCAAGATATCTCTTGTTACTATTTTTAATATTTACTTAGTTACACCCATATTTACGAGATAAAAAAATAAAAACTCCTGCGCCACCTTTTGCAACGTAGAATTATTCTAACGACTGGCCTACTAGTCCGCTGGTGTCGTGTCGTTACGGTCATCGTCCAATGCGAGACCACAGAACAAAAATGCGAGACAGTGCATTCGCGCGGGATATCCCGCCAGTGAGAACGCAGCTATTGTCTGCGTGGAGTATAATGTATTCAGAGTCGCGAGAGGTCACTTGACAGACACCGCTCCTTATTTCACACCAGGCGGTTCGCTCCGGACTGGTACAAAAACTAAGAACAACATAATAACAAGAAAATCAGTTAGGGAAACTGTTGCCATCAACCTATTTCTGTGTTTGTCTGCATTTCCGAAAAATTGTATGGTCTTACCGGAATGCATGTTTAACTGACTGACTGTTTCTCTAATTTGATTTGAGGAGCAATGCAATTTAATACTTATTTACAAATACTTTTTATTACGTTAGACAATTTTAACTTTCAGAATTTAGGATAGTTATATTAATAAGTTAATAAAATTTGTAGAACAAATTATTTAAGATCTCAAATTGTTGAATCTAGAACATAATATGTTTGACTAAAATATGCCGGATTGGGAACCTATGTCACATTATGCCTTACAATACGCGTATATAAGAATATTGACGACATCTTTCAAAAAGTTTACAGGAGTTTCTGACCATTTTGTTAAATCACACATCTATTACAATTAAGTATACTGAAACAATTAACACATTTATTACACAGTATTACTTTCTCATTGAACTCGCAAATTTTAATTGGATACTTCTAATATAAACTAAACGTGATCGGCATTCCTTGGGTGGCCGAACCGTGTGATAAGAAAATATATTTATTGTGCTGTTTTATTTCATTTCATTAGGGTATTTTAATGTAAAATCAGTATTGTAATTACCCTCTTTTGCTTTCACAGTTAAGAAAAAACAGGCCGCATATTTTTTACGCAAGAAGTTGCCGCATTTAGGAATGAACCGTTTACATTAATTCGTATGTGCTGGCGCCATCCGCTGCGCCGCTCAATTGTAAAACACATTTGTAAAAACCTATTAACAGGCTAAAAATTGTCCTCAGCACGGATTAGTGCAACAAAAAGAATATAAGCACATGTGTGTTTACATTTATTACATTTTAAGACCTCTTAAAACTGATATCGGGCCTTGATTTCACCATTGAAATGAACTAGGTGCATTATGAAGCATAAGCTAACTACAGTCTACAAATATGAAGCACATCGCGTCTTTTTGAACCCGTTTAGTAAGCTGCGTTCAGTTTCTACGGTTATGTACATTACTTTTTCAAACACGCATACGACTATCAGCTGTCGACTCATATAAAGTAAAATGTTGTGAATAAATCACCAAAAGTGGATACTCAATGACCGCAGGTACATTGAACGGTAGATTAAATTGGATAATTAAACCGTAATGTCCAGGTTATAAATGGATAATGAGCAAAAAAATTAAAAATGCTTCGTTAAAAAACTTCTCATGTACTTGCCATCACAGAAGAGTACAGAAAACAGAAGTTCGTGCACTAAACATTTCGGACATCGATATCTACTTCGACAATCTGAAGAACTTTAACTACTTATAATTCTGGTATGCAATACAATAAATTGTTCCCTTTATTGCATTGTACACCAGAAACATGTAGTTAAAGTTCTTCAGATTGTTTGAAGTAAATATAGTTGTCCCAGATATTTCGTGAAATACAAATACCTACTTATATAAAACTAAAATAGAAGAATTCTTATTAAGAATATCTTCGCCAAATTATTTAAAGGGAAGATAACTAGAATAACTAGATCGTAATATTAGCGTTTAGTTTTCGTCATCCCTCGCTGTACAAAGGTCGACGACATTGGCGAAAGAGTCTCGAGATTCAAGTGGAAATGGGCGGGGACACCTAGCGAGGCGGGCGGGAAGACGGTAGGTGGACCAGGGTAATCACAGAGTGGCTAAAACTAAAACACTCTTAAGACTAAGTTTAAATCGGTTTATAAGAAGAATTCCTCTCGTAAGAGTGTTTTAATGGAAACGACATTTTATAAATTTTAATAAGACATTTCGCATGCTATCACTGTCTAAATCATACGACAAGAGAGTGATAACACCAGTTTTATTCGCCAGTTAAGTTTTATCTGACTATTGCCGGTCATAAATAGAGTATTTAAACTGACCAAAAAGTGTTTATTTACGACTTAACTCTGGTCAATGTTCCAGATGAATGTTGAACATTAATTGATGGTTGGCATAACGATTCCATCAGCAGTGTGTAGTTGGCAATATATCACCGATATTAGAAACACAATTAATAAGAACATAGGTATACCTCAGCCTAATCAGCCTAATGGAAACGAGTATTAAATTTTTATTCGATACTAATACTTTATCTGCTTGCTATAAGAGTTGCAAATCACTCACGTGGTAGCGTCGACTGTATGTACCTACCTATGTACGTGTTTTTGCTTCCAATTTGATTCATTATTTTGAAAAATGTAATTATAAAGAGCTATGAGGAAAACATCCGCATATTATAACAAATAACATCAAACAAATTTGGACAGTAACAATAACAACTAATATGTAAGGAGTTGACATCGCTGGCACATGATAGAATTCAGCGACAGAAACAAAGTTCGCAACAATATAAAAACCCTGGTAAAGCCGGGTCTCCTGGTCGTTACACATAAACATTACACAAAACAATCGGTTGTCAATGCTCCAAATTAACTATTTATTTTGCTTCCCCTAGCAACGAAAATGTTTTGCGCAAAGAAAACGGAATGTTTTGTGTGTTTTTTTAGCAGGAGACACGCCTTAAGAATGGGGAACTTGCGATCTGTCAATTGGTCAATCTGGGGATTGAAGTGGCATTGCTTTTATTCCACCTTGATTTTTTCTTCTAAAATAAAACGATACCTAAGAATATTTTATCTTTTCAAGGTCCTAAAAATGCGAAAAATTAAGTTACTCAATAATAAAAACATATTAGATTTCCTTTTTTTCATTAAATTTCATAAAATATATATATAGGTACATAAAAACATTATTTTACGAGATAATTCGAATATTGATAAACGCTCCATACGTTCAAGTTGTGACGTCATACCTGATTTGTATGGCGCGTTTTTGTACCACGTGACTAGAATGACTTTTCGACAGGTTACATTATGAAAAGTATTAGTCGTATAGAAAAAAAAATACCACGCTTATTATCTTTTAACATTGCCTCCCCTATTATATTAAACATTTTTTGTGCAAGTTCACGTTTTAGCTTTGTCACAATAATTGACTTTAAGTAGAGCATTTGGAACGTGGAGATAAGTATTTCATTACACAGGTTTGTAGCATACTATGAATACGAAGCAACTATTACTACGCATACCGATCAACCAATGTGCCATATCAAATAAGTGACTTGTACTTGTACTTTGGACGAATAAACTTTTTCTTATCTTATCTTATAAGCAGAAAAGACATGGTCACATAACACACAAAATCCTAACTTAGTAAGATCTTTAACAAGGATTAGGTACTTATCTCAAAAATCTTGCTCTATAGGACTTTATATCATACTAGCTGACCCGGCAAACGTTGTTTTGCCATAATAATTAGCCTACGACCTATTCTCAGACTTGCCAAATTCACGCAACAAAATTTCATAAAAATCGGTGAAGCCGTTTCGGAGGAGTTCGATAACAAAACACAGTATTTTCGAACCTCTTTCGCGAAGTTTTTGATTAAGTTTTGTAAAGGCAAAGTGAACCGAATATTATGTACTTACTAACATACTCGTAGTATCGGTGTGAATGTATTAATATTTTATATCGTATCATGTCATGGCCATAAAGAACATTTTTATCACGGACCGAGTTGACAAGCATTTACTTTTATTAACGCGATTGGAGCAAAACTTTACATCAAGCTGTTTTTAATGTCTAAGTAGGATATAAAAGTTAAAATGATAGGCGTAGAGAACGTAATTTATGGTCAACAGTCCATCTGCGGACCATTAAATGTTTTAAGGCTTTAAAACCTTCACTATACGTCTATGAATCAAAATCTGCATCAAGTAAGACTTCTTAAGGGGAAACTGTGTTGAAAAATTCACACGTGGAAAACTGTACATCATCATCATCATCATTATCATCATCATCATCATCAGCCAATTTGACGCCCACTGCAGGACATAGGCCTCCTTCGTGGTTTTCATAACCATGAGGGGTTTTGCAATAATCGCCACGCTTGGCAGGCGGGTTGGCGATCGCAGTATGCGGTTGGAATCTCAGGAAGACGCTGCTGCCCGTCTCCTGGTAATTGATTTTCTTAGTCGCCTTCTACGACATCCACTTGAAAATTACAATAATAAACCATATAAGCTACGCATAGAGCTGCCAGGCCCAAAAATGGAAAAGCCAATCTCAGGTCCATGCTTAGTCGGGCATTTAGAACTGAAAGCCGAAAACACTACTTTTGTCACGAAATTGCGAGTCGTGCATGCGTAGCCGCGCGTTTTTCTCCCGACTGAAAGCGTCAAAAGCCGGACAGGCCGGACTAGCATTTATTTGCCGGACACCACTGTAAAAAAGAGGATATATCCGGCTACAACCGGACATCTGACAACCTTTTCTATGTCAGTTAGCCAGTCCCGTGAGCGTTTAAGTCGCTTACACCACATTGACACCTTGGGCGATTGGAAGGCGCACACAACCTCACTCCGTGCGTTCAGGAAGCAATCACAGAGTGGCGGCCAAGAATAGGACAAAGGTCAGTGGGCAGACCAGCGGCCCGATGGTCGGACGTCGTCGTTGAGTCGGCGGAGGGTCCATGGATGAGAATGGCAAGGGACCGTGAGAGACGGCATTTGGGGGAAAAGGCTTATACCCAGCAGTGGCCAGCGGTGGGTTGATGATGCTGATGATGATGATGACACCAAAGATGTTGACTAATTCTGTACGAATTTTTGATATTTTTTAGCAGTCAGCTCGCTTTTGTGCAGATTGATATCTTGTGCAATAAAGAATTTTCAAATCAAGTTAAATAATACACACCGGCCAAAACTAATTGGCCTCATGCAGTTAAAGATCAATATAAGGGATGACTATAGTTAGGTACTGTATTTCAATAATTTACAGTTTGGCAAAAAAGAGTAAATAGAAATCGGAAGTATAACCTAACTAATGTTATAGGTTATAAAATAACATGTAATTTCTTTTTTAGGGTTTCGCTGTCGACAAGGAACCCTTATAGTTTTGCCATGTGCGTCCGTCTGTCTGTTCGTCTGTCTGTCCGCGGCCTAGCTCAGAGACGATTAGTACAAGAAATTGGCATAGACATACGCCGACAAAATGGTAGCATAAAATCTTAGAAAAAAGAAAAAAAAAGGGAGAGAGAATGGGCTTAATCACCACGCGTGCCCACCGCGGATTGGCGATTTCAAGCGCTGAGGCATGTGAAAAGCTCAGACACTCAGGTTTCCCCACTATGTTTTCCTTCACAGTTAGCGAGTGGTATTGCTCTATAACTTCACAAATGTAGATAACTTAGAAAACAAAGTCATATGCCCGCACTGGGATCGAACCTGTGTCTCTCGCTTCCGAGTCCAATGTGCTACCCACTATGCTACCACTGCTTCAAGATCGCTTTTAAAGGGTTTACCTTCACATAATACAATACCAACGATTTTTCACGAAATGACTTTGGTTTTTGTGTTTTCTAACTCGTGTAAGTAAATAACAAACAAAGAATAAAAGTCATAGTAAAATCTTGATTTTTAGTTCCTACTCTTTTTTGTCAAGCTGTACGACTAAGGTCAATGTTGAAATCAATCACTGACCGAAAGTGAATGAATCAACGTTATGAATGAATGATGACTGTAGAGTACATCACTTTCCACGTTTTAGACTTGCAAAAGTTAATACATCCTTTATGGGGCACTGTGTACGGTTCTAAAATAAGATTCCTCAAGATATATTAGAGTTACCACCGACGCGGTTTAAAAAATGTATTAAGCATACTCTGTGCAAATAAGCCTATTATAATATTAAGGATTATTTGGAAGACAAGGATGTCTGGTATTTAAATAATGTTAACAGGAACGATTGTATCTAGTGTACTTAGTGTAACTTTAAGTTGAAAACTCTGTTAATTGAGCAAACCTGTTTTGCAAAGAATAAATGTGGAGTTTCTTTGTTAGCTTCTTCTCCGCATAGTCTATTAATTGTGAAACTAACAGCTTTGACGTTCATTAAGTAAACATTTTGTTTTTATAGTGAATAAAAATTTTTGACTTTGACTTTGACTCAGATCACAATAAATTTTATTTTATGTTATATTGAGTATTACGAGTAGGTCGTAATTCTGAATAAAATGTGTTACAAATTACAGAACGACTGGTTAAAATTAAAAATAATTAATGCATAATCAATGTTTGGGTGAGGATCACTGAAAAATAAGGATTATTCTGAAGCTATTGTGGATTATTTACGCCTAGAACAATCCTGAGTGAAATATTACAGGATAAAAAAAGGATAGTATGGAAAACAATGCATGATGATAAAGAGCCAAATCTTAAATTTTAATCATTCGCGACAGTGTATGGTTTGATCTTGACATTTCGTTATGACATTATGAGCATTTACTTGTATCATGGGGAAGTCCATTTTATTTTATGTATCACATTTAAAAACAGTCTGCAACTGATAAACACAAAAGAAGAAGTTGTTGCTATCGCAACAACCTTCAGAATATCAGTGTACGAATACCTAACTGTCAGTTTCATTCAAGTTAACTCAACTCAAGCATAATTGAGGTCATTACGTAAACCGACCAGTGTAAATAAAAATAAAATAAAAGTTTCCGAATATTTATCTTTTTTACTCTCAGCGGTGACAATTGACTAATTTTAAGCTAGAGCAAACATGCATCATCCATCAATAATTTATGGAATTATCATAATTACAACACCGCTTTTAAAATCGGAAAAATATAACTTAATTTTACTTACTTCTACTGCACATTCACTTTGAAATCTATATTGTCACTTGTAGATTTAACAAGTCAAATTTTGTAATTTGAAAAGAATTTTCATTGAGAACAGCAAAAATTTTGACGCACAAGTAAGACAATTTTCGTTTAAACAAAGTTCTAACTTGCTTTGAGTTAGCACCATTTGGTCAGCACGCGTCCGCCTAGGCTCGACTGACAATACTGACATGTGCTTGCAGCATCTTTGCCTAACCAGTTAAGCACTCCACGCTAAAGCGGACTCTAACATTTTGTAATAAGACAAATAGTTCAAAACGACAGATAACGACTCTGGTGTGGGTTATCCTGCCTTTGGTCATGAGTGAGTCGAATGCTTTATTTATGAGGCTTTTTACATGATCGGCGCGAGTTTCCGCGTGATTTTGAGTGTTTTTCGATGCTATGTTTTTAGAATCGCAAAGAGCACAATTTGCACAAGTAGCACTTTCATGCCTGGTGATTGGTCAAATATGGCGCTTTCTATTGGTAGGTACCTATGGTATCAGGAAGAATGGAGAACCTGCCTTAAAATTTGACAGGAGTGACCATAAGAAAACATTAAAAAAATTAAACCATAGCGAGATTTAACAGGTGTCAAAAATTTTAAAAATTAACGTTATTGTAAACATTTAAAAAAGTTAACACAAAATACTACTTCAGATACTTACCGGTTTCCTGGGTCCAATGTGCAACTACTCTTACCCGTTTGTTATTGTTACGATAATGCTTGTTATGTTGGAAACAGCCGTTCCGATAGCGTCTTCCATATCATAAGTGTAGAGCAATTATTAAATATACCTTTTATCAGAGCAAGTGTGTGTGAAGGCTCGCGTCCACTAGGCTCGCCGAGCCGAGTCGAATCGAATCGCAGAAAGTCGCCTCGTACATAGGTATATATACTATGATGTTTGAGCGAATAAAAGGGAACATGAGTTCGCGATTTTATTTGATACTATAAAGTGTACAAAATCATAAGAATAATTACCGACGGCCCTAGATAGGACATTGAAAAGTAATATTTTTTTTTTCAAATTTTAAATACTAACAATTACAGAATAAAATGTATTTTAAAACACCTGATTTAGGGGTAATATCAGAGAACCCAGCCGTAGTAATTACTAATAACAAATGGGAAGGCGCTCAGCAGTGCAGTTTAGGTATTTATTAACGTGCTAAATGCAGGTTGGGCGCTCATTATGCACTATATTGTGCCGTGATTCTTAGAAAACTGTACTAATAGCGCTCTGGAAATAACCATTATGCGGTGCTCGTGTTAGTTGTACAATAAACATGAACTAATTTAGGAAAGACCACAGGCAGGTGGCAAACAATCAGACGAAGTGACAATGGAATATTATTGACACAAAATGCTTGAAACGATATTTGAAATGTATAATTCCCAGCAAACCAACTTCTCGTGTTTAACAAATAACTGATATAAGGTATGTTTCGTGTAGAAAAGAAACTCTGCATAATCGGCTCAAAAGGAAAAACGTAACCCTTATAGGATCACTTTGTTGTCCGTCCGTCCGTCTGTCTGTCAAGACACTTTATCTCAGGAACGCGTGGAGGTATCGAGTTGAAAACAAAACTATATACTCAGGTCTACAGTCCCTTGAAGCTGTGAAAAAATCAAACATCGAAGTTATCGTAAAAAAAGTTACGACCGTTTATGTCGCAAAAAACTCAAGGGGATCAACATTTATAGGGTCAAAATTTCCGTTGACGTAGTACTATGAAATTTGGCAAGTAATATCATCGTATACTAAAATTACAGGGAAAAATCTGAAAACTATACATTTGTAAGCACATGACATAAACATTGTGTATCTTTACACATGTTTGTGTCATATGCTCTGGTGTACAATAAAGAATATTCTTATCTTATGTTTTCCTTTCGTACTCTCTAATCTATTGCATAAATGTTAGCCAATTTACGATAGCGTCTATCTAGTGGTTTACAGTAAATCTCGCATTAGGATTGGCTAATCCGGCGGAGGATCAAAGGCGTCCCAGACGCGTGCACGCAGCTAATTGGTCTTAATTGGATGGACAGGCGCGTGCGCTCTATCGCGGGTGAGTTGCTCAACAGCTGGACAGTACGCTTAAGAACAGTAAAATAAAAAAGTAAATGAAATCTAAATAATTACCCATAAATGATAAAATATTTTATCAGAAGTACATGCTGTTAGCAATAAGGCCGCCCATTGTACTTTTTCATTGTAACTTTCATATTTTATATCTCGCTTCTTATGTGCAATAAAGAATATTCTTATCTTACTTTAGATGCAATATCTCAAACTAATAATTTTAATTAAAAGTAAAATAAGTAATTAAGGACGAAAAAAAATTCCAAAAAAAAAGGAAAAAAAGCAAAAAAGAAACTCAAGTTATATAAGTTTAGTTATAGGGATGATTATGTCATGTCACTGTAAAAATTTGAACGCAAATCCGGACAGAGCCGGAACACATAAAAAAATAATATTCACAATGACTATCAAAACCTGTACACAAGTAAAACAGCAACACATTGCAGGCGTCGTTTACCAATGTGAACGTTCGCAAATATTACGCAGAGCTAATATTAGAAAAAAAAACAAAAAAATAATGATAACCACAATGTTAGTCAAACAAAGTCCCTGACCCATGTCAGAGGATTTGCGGCGAAACATATACATGCTCGTAATAAGTTCTTACTTTTGATAGAAAGAAAGTTTTACTCGATGGTTTTCTTGTTTGCTTTTGTTTCATCACTTTCCAATAAATCATTCAATCTCAGTGGACATGTTACTTTTTCATTCCTAGTTTTTATCCATTTAAGACCATTAAAGCATTTTCTTCAACCCAGAAGAGTGAACGCTTGTCAAGGTTGATGTGCTGTCACGCTGTTAGGTGCCTGCCAAATTAAGCTACATATAAGGTATTTTGAATAAACACTCATACTTTGTATAGAATCGACTAACAGGGTTCAGATGACGTGGATGTGTTGATTAAAAGTGTAATCTTTGCCGTCACGCGTCATCATCATTATAATACGGGCGATATTCTCTGTATTGGAAGATATTGACTTCCTACGGCGTTATATAATATTCTTCACCTGTAACTTACAGGAATAACTTAAAGGACATAATAAGCATTAGCATTTAGGTAATTTTCTTGATGGAGTGTGAGTAATTTTGTTGATTGAGTATGTAGGTCTCATACTAACAACAAACGACGGAGCAATTACGTGAATAGGTGACAAACGTAATGGCAATTTAAACTCATGAATGCAAAGACCTCTTAATAATGACAGGACCATTCTTGCGTAGGATTTTTTTAATGACTCGCGATGCTCATAGGACTGATAAAGGTCACTGAAAAAGTTGCAAAAGAGATATGCTCTGAGTTCCCTCCAGGTTCCTCAATGCTCAATTCAGAAAGCGGTGTGGAGATATTTTTTTTTTACTTAAATCTATCCTATCGGGTTTGGTCGTGATTTTAGAGGGCTCCGGACCGGAGCGGAAGATTATCGCTAAAATCATCATGCCACACTATCGATAGATAAAGTGAATTATCTAACTGGCAATCACAGCAATATCTTCAACATCTCAAAGTAATTGCGTAATTCGATCCGATCCAATCTAGCACTAAGATATGCCACCTATTGTCTGCATCGGCATACAGCACATCTCAATGCAGCCATTGCACATAATGAGGACATCAACATACCGGACTATATGTGTATTTTTTTAATGATAGGCGAAGTTGTTAATGCAGCAGACATGACTCGATAGCTCTATTTCATGCGATTTTCTTTGCCCACCCAGCTCAATGAGACTCAAGAAGTCAGCTGAAAGTTTAAATAAAATGCAATGTATTAGTGTTAAAAGAAATTTAGATACTTGTGAAGCAAAGTCTATTGATATTGTCGGGTTTTCTGATATTTCTAAAGCCTATGGTTGTTGCTTACATATACTCTATACACCCCATAAGTTGTACTTTTTTTTTAATCCTTTAAAAAAGTACAATTCCACTGTACGCTCAGCACAATAAGGATCAGTAAATAAATTTATTCTTGTACACGGAAAATATATTAATAAACTGATAACAGCTTTCAACTGGCCAGAGTGAAAGAAAGAAAGACATTTATTGGGAAAAATTAACACATCACAAAAAAAGGCATAAAAAGTAACATAAACAAGTCACATAAATACAACTAGGCAGAGTAACCGTCCAGGTGCATCCTGTGGTGTGTCAAAGTTGCCACAAAGGGCATCTGACTCAGCATTGTGCTGAGGGTGTGAGCCCTCTGCGCTGGTTTTCAGTCAGTGCCCGCGCTAATTGACATGTATATAAGACTTAAATAAGAAATAAGACAATATGTATATAAAAGTATATATTATAAGAAAGTGGTTAAAGAGTGATAGGTAGATATTATTCCAAAAAAAATATTAAAATAAAATATGCTGATGACAGGTACTGTAGTCATGTCTAGTTAGAGGCAAAAATAGCTGGCACTTCACGGATAACCACCCAAACAGGAGTGCATACAGAAACAATTAGTTGTTTGTAGCAGCTATTAACAGTAGATTAACAGGCTAAAAAGAAATACTAGATTAATAGGCTGTTAGGCATATTATCATGTAGTATGTAGTAAGCATGAAGCAGTAAGCAGACGTAAATCGTATTAAATCCTCGGGTTCACTTGTAAAAATAGGAGTCCCGCAGAGATCTATCTTAGGGCCGCTCCTTTTCCTAGTCTATATAAATGATTTACCGTTTATGGTACAAAAAATGTCTGAGATAGTGTTATTTGCTAATGACACGTCACTTATTTTTAAAATAAGGAGACAAGAAAATAATCTTGACGATGCAAATAATGCTCTCTCGCAAGTACTAGATTGGTTCACAGCAAATAATCTGCTGCTAAATTCTAAAAAGACAAAATGTATAAAGTTTTCCTTACCTAACGTACGAGTAGTTGAGAACAACATAGTAATTGGACATGAAAAACTAGAATTTGTAGATGATACTGTATTTCTGGGCATCACAATCGATGCAAAACTACAATGGGGTCCACATATTGTAATATTAGCACACAGACTTAAGCTCTGCAGCATATGCAGCGAAAAGAATTAGGGAACTCACTGACGTTGCAACTGCTAGGCTTGTTTATTTTAGTTACTTCCATAGTATTATGTCCTACGGTATACTACTATGGGGCCGGGCAGCAGACATTGAGACTATCTTCATCTTGCAGAAGAGAGCCATCCGATTTATTTACAAGTTAGGTAGTAGGGATTCGCTAAGAGATTTCTTCAAAGAAACCAACATCTTAACAGTTGCATGTCAATACATTTATGAAAATATTATGTACGTTAGAAAAAATATCAAAGACTTCGAAAATGTTGGCGGCCACCATAATGTTAATACTAGAAATAAACATAAATTGTCATTTCCACTATTTAGACTTGCAAAAGTTAACACATCCTTTATGGGGCACTGTATAAGGTTCTACAACAAAATTCCTCAAGATAAATTAGAGTTACCTCCAACGCGATTTAAGCACATTTTGTGCAAAAAGGCTTACTATAACATCAAGGATTATTTAGAAGACAAAGATGTTTGGCATTAAACAGTAGATTAATATTATTTAAAGGACGATTGTGACTAGTGTTCAACACATTCATGACTAATATTTTAAGTTGAAAACTCTGTTAATTAAGTTAAAACGTGTTTTGAAAAGAATAAATGTGGAGTTTCTTTGTTAGCTTCTTCTCCACATAATCCATTAATTGTGAAACTAACAACTTTGACGTTCATTAAGTAAACATTCTGTTTTTACAATTAATAAAAATATTTGAATTGAATTGTAGCCGAATGCTCACTTAATAATTTACATTGGCATTCGTTAAGATTCTCCCAGAGCTATACAAGGTGCACAGATTTTCATAGAAGGTTGTAGTACGGTATAGAGGTCAGTGACAAGGAGCTAAAATAAGGACTGATGTTAGTGAAAAGCTACAAAAGAGTTAGCACTAGATTATGTAAGTGATTGCCTTTGACGTTTGAGTAGCTGTCTCCGCATTGCGGCCAGAAGCGTACACTTTAATAGCGATTCCTCTGTTGTTTTGTGTTTTCTTAATTTCTAAGAGAAGACCTATGTTTACTATTGCATGTTGTTGATTGCACACATAATATCTTGTTAGGCAGGTACTCGTACCAACTAATGAATTATACTTAAGATGATTTGAGAAAAGGACGGTCAGAGTGGAGATTTATTTCGCTGTCGTTTTCTCCACTACAACTCTATTCAACAAACAGAATGTAAATTCTTTGCGTTGAAATAAATTAATTTTTCAATTCTGATTTCTGGAGGCCTCCCCGGGCGCATCTTAATGAACGGCAAGGCCCAGCGAATGGCTAAACAGTGCGCCGGTACAGATAGCAAAGACACGGCCGCGGGCGAGCCCATAACTCCACCACCGGCGACCATTACGATACAAATTCGTGACAACGAACGCGAACCCAGACCGGCCCATTATGGAGAGGCCGGCCAATAGAACTGTCCGGGACTACTTATTAATGGCCCTGGAACAATGACGGTGATGCTATTAAGTGGTCGTATGCAATCAGGAGTCGGAGCCGTGTTTTAAATGGACATATCTATATCCGGGGTCGCGGAGACCTGCCGTGGATGGTGGATGCTTTGGTCGGGTTCCAAGTTTAATTTCAAACTTTACTACTTATTGGATCTCAATGTGCTCACACACATACTTTCTATCCTTCAATTTACTATATAGTTAACCAATATTTTAGCTTGTTTAAGACCTATTTAGAGGCTAAAAATTCCACCCACGCCGGGACTTGAACCCGCGACCTCTGGCTAACCGTGCCAGCACTCTCCCAACTGAGCTAATGGGCAAGTGCAGGTATCGGCGAAACTTCGAACCTCTTTACAAACTTCTCTGTATTACGTATTAAGTCTTTTTTTTATTCGATGCAAAAAAATGACGCAGTGTTACAATTACAACATATATGTATATTTATACTCGGGAGATTTTTTTTACCGAAAAAAGTAGACTGGTATGACGTAAAAACCTTATTAAACCTTAAGACGAGATAATATTTAGTGACTCATAAAAGAAAGTATTTAACCTGTTAGATTATGACCTTAAAAAGAACAATTAAAAACCATGGTCATTTAGAATTGTACAGATTAAAAATAACGGGCCCAGTGCGAGTCGGACTCGCGCAAAAAGGGTTCCGTAAACATTAGACACAAAGATCGAGAAAAAACGGCAAAAATCACGTTTGATGTATGGGAGCTCCCCTTAAATATTTATTTTATTTTAATTTAATTATTTATTGTTGAAGCGAATATAGAACTAAATATTCTGTAAACAACTAGGTAAATATTCTACGAATATTTTAAGCGTCTACCTGTTGCCGTTATTAATATCGAGCAAAAAACGCCAAAACAATTACGTTTCTTGTATGGGAGCCCCCATTAAATATTTATTTTATTCTGTTTTTAGTATTTTTTGTCACAGGGGCAAACGAAATACATCATCTGTGAAAATTTCAACTGCCTAGATATCACGGTTCATGAGATACACACTGGTGACAGACAGCCGGACAGACAGACAGACGGACAGTAAAGTCTTAGTAGTAGGGTCCCGTTCGGCACTCTCCGGGTACAGAACCCTAAAAAACACCAACATAAGCAACATAGCACACATAATTTTTACTTGGAAGTAAAATGAGATTGTTAGCTTTTTACGTGTTGACAACACTAGGGTGTTGACAACCTTGGGTTCGAGCTTTGAAACATTCATTAAGACGTCATTTATTTTCAAAATATTCAGTTTCTTTCTTGGTTAAGCGAATGTTGTTTCCCGTGTACTCATGTAATTTCGACAATTTTGGCTTGTTTTTCGAACTAATTCTTGTTATATACGTGACGATGGCTGTTGTTTACCTGGACTTTGTTCTCTGCTCACCTGTTTGCATTATCTTTGTCACAATATACACCGATCCTGAAACTGAACGTAACGTTTACGTTTACCGAACGTTTTATAATTAATGTCCAAGATGAAAGTGACGACGGCAATGATGAGGACGACATATCCGACGAGTCCACGTGAGCAGATGCAACATGTGAAAGAATTTTTTACTGTCTAAATAAAGGATATTTATACTTTTGTTTTGATAAGAGTTTTTTATTTGCACAGATTTCATCGTCTGTCACGAACTTTAAAAAATAATACGTTAACAAAGGTTATGATGGTTTACGACATGTCGACAAAGTGACAGTATTTTTTTTGCATCGTATTAAATAAAAAAACAGGCCAAGTGCGAGTCGGACTCGCGCACGAGGGTTTCGTACCATTATCTATACAACATTAGACACAAAGATCGAGAAAAGTCGGCAAAAACTCACGTTTGTTGTATGGGAGCCCCCTTAAATACTTATTTTATTTTAATTGAATTATTTATTTTTGAAGCGAATACAGAACTAATTATTCTGTGAATATTTCAAACATCTTCCTGTTGCCGTTATTAATATCGAGCAAAAAACAGAAAAAAAATTACGTATCCGTATATTAAGCCCCCCTTAAATATTTACTTTATTCTGTTTTTATTTATTCTTTATTTCTTGTTATAGCGGCAACAGAAACACATCATACGGACGGACGGACAGACGGACGGACAGACGGACAGACGGACAGACGGACAGACGGACAGACAGACGGACAGTGAAGTCTTAGTAATAGGGTCCCGTTTGGCACCTTTCGGGTACGGAACCTTAAAAACAGAATTAAGTAAAGATGAAAGCGCCCCGGGCTTTTCATATTTATATCATGACATTTCGATTTACATTACGCAGCCGATTCCAACTTGTTAATCTGTGGGTTAATCGGCTATGAAATGTACATCAAATTGCCATGGTTTTCTGTGACAATTTGATGTACATTTCATAGTCGCTCTATGAAATATGGCCATGTCTATGAAATGTCGTATTCAGTTAAAAGACTTCATTTCCGACTATCAGTGTACTGTTTACTTCTTTTCCTTTGCATATACGTTTTTTAAGGGTGATTCGAGCATCAATTGAGTTGGTCTACTTTTCATACGAAGCGTTAAATTGAGAGTAAATCTGCCAACAAACTATTATTTAGTTTGGCGGAAATGAGACTATTTAGAAATGTATGCACCTTTTACAGAATAAACAATTATTTATTTATTTTATTTATTTTTAAGGTAACACCCAAGACGGTAAGGTTCTTCTTTTTGTGTTCTGAGGTAAGGTTTCTCACGCCCGCAGACCAACGACTGAACGGGACCAGGTAAAAGTAAGGAATATTCATTCCATATTCATTCCGGACCTCCAAACGTTCGTTTAACACGTGAATGAGGTTTATTATTTTTGAAAAAAAAAAAACGCCAAGATTTCGACATCCAGTATTCTGTAAAAAAATCCCATTGCCAATGTACTATAGAGTATTAAGGCTGTTCTTGCACGGAGCATGCCGTCTTTCGTTTGCCATTAATTCCGGATTCACTTACTTGTGAACCGACGACGCGAGCTCCGTCGCTACTGACCATGATTACGCTCTGCGAATCATTGCGAAACCTGATCGGCCTCTTCCGACAAAAAAACAAGTAAGTTCTAATTGGTATTTTTCCCCATTTGTCTCGACTTTACTATGCCAGTAAATCGGCTCATTTGCAGCACGCCGCCCGGCATCGGAAGCGGGTATGGATGCCGGGCCGATATAATCGCTCGTAAGACAATGGTTATCGTTCGCCGCCGCGATTGTTCTGGAAGATATCGCACTGATGGATGTGGCACGCTCCGGTCGATAGCGATCATATCGTGACGTAGCGTGGACGCGGGATAGGTACGGCAGAAGAGGGGCTTCGGACGTAAGTCAGAATACATGTAATTAACCAAACGCAACATCTGCAAAAAAGGCTTCTTCAGTTTCCGCAATGTAGATTAGAATTAGAAGACAAATCAAAAGTATAAAGTTCTAAAAATTTTTTTAATGAATCTTGAAACATGATGTAGCCAACGTTAATATTCATTAACGTTGATGTATTTCTGTTGTCGCTGAAACAACAAATACTAAAAACAGAATAAAATAAATATTTAAGGGGTTCCCATTCAACAAACGTATTTTTTGACGTTTTTTACTGGATATTAATAACGGCAACAGGTAGAAGCTTGAAATATTTACACAATATTTAGTTCTATATCCGCCTTAAAAATAAATAATGAGATTAAAATAAAATTAATATTTAAGGGAGGCTCCCATACAAGAAACGTGATTTTTTTGCCGTGATTTCTCGTTCTTTGTGTCTAATGTTGTAAATGTAATGGTACGCAACCCTTCGTGCGCGAGTCTGACTCGCACTTGGCTGGATTATTTTAGAAAATACCGCGATGTCTAAATTTTGGCATTTTTTAATCAAAAACAATAAACCTTCATTCATTCACGCACGTGTGAAAGGAACAATCGAAGGTCGTTATTTACAAAAATGCAAGACATCAGTGAATATTGTAAATTTATGATTCATCATCATCAGCCATTTGGCACCCACTGCAGGGCATAGGCCTCCCTCATGGTTTTCCAAGCGTCCCGGTATTGTGCCGCCCTTATCCAGCGATTCCCTGCCACCGTAACCAGGTCGTCAGACCTTCTGGTGGTGGGTCTGCCCACGCTGCGTCGTCCGGGTTAGCGGTCGCCAGGTCATAAATTTTCCGCCCTTTATAATTTATGATTATAAAATTATAGTTATTGACCTTATACCTTTAAAACGCCATATTTATTTGTAACTATTGCGTGAACGCGTCTATTTCATTGGCGCTTCAATTCTACGCGCATCAAACCTTCTAGGCATCAATTGTATGGAAAAAAAAAACATGTCACGTGACTGCCACGAATCTGCCATTGTACAATATTAATGCAAAAAATATACAGAACCGAGTCTTGAAACGCAAGGTCAAAATCTGGAACTCTAAGAACGTGTTAGTGGAAAGAGCGGAGTAGTTTAGGCATGTACGTACCGTATTAGGCTGTCGTTCTGTAGGCGATCATATCGCACTAACTCTGCTTGCACCAATTATTATTCAATATCTCCAATAAATCGGGACTGATTCACCCGGGGCCAGATTGGTCGATTGGAGCCGCAGAGGTTAAATTTTGATTCGATTCCGTTTATTAGTTCAAGTGACTACAAGTATGTGGCCTGATCGGTTACTTATTCACTTTGACACAGTCATGTAAATGAAAATGTATCGCTTCATCAGTGTAAACACAAAATCAATAAATTTGTCAATTATCACAATTGTACATGCATGATTTTTTAAAGACCATTCTATTGACAATTTGGTCTTATCATGAGCATTAATTAGCGCAATATTATTTGACAGATTTGTGTTAAATTAGGTCGACGACTTTCGAAGAAACAAGTTTTTTCCGTGTAAACGATAAACTTATCACTTCAGCAACAGAGCTTGTATAATAAAATAAAAAAGGGTACCTACCTAATTAGTTTACAAGAACATTAAGACTTAAGGCACCTAAAATTAGTTGAGGCAAGCATGAAACTTACGTTTATTCGGTGGCCGTCTCGATTTTAAGAACATTCAGGTCGTTCTTCCTCCTGCAACAATGAAAAGTGTTTAAAGAGTTGACTTTCGTGTGTTTTGTTCACCTACTAGTTACCCGACTGCGGCGGAGCCCAAAAGGAGGGTAATGTATTTGGCTCGTATGTATGTACGTATGTCCGATTCTTTGTCCTTATAACTTCTTAACCAATAGTCTAATTTTGACAAATAATATCTCAATCGATTCGTCGTGTTTGCACGAGTGTCATAGGTTTTACGAAAACAACATAAATTTAAAAAAAATCTCTAAAAAGACAAAAATAAAAAACTGAAATAAAAAATAACCAACAACCAGAATGCTGAGCATTAACTACTAAGCAGGCGGGACCCAAATTCAACAATGTAACTAATTAACGAGGTTGGTCCGCCTGCTTCTTAATTAATGCTCAGCAGTCGGGTTGTTGGTTATTTTTTATTACAGTTTTTTTTTCATCTGTTTCTATTTGACAATTTGAATAAATCTCTTTTCTTTCTTTTGTTCTTTCTTTTATAAGAGCACAATTACAGAATATAGCTCTAACATTTTAATTTAGATCAGCGACACATTGATCCCGAAATTGTTGTCAAATATCGCATAACTGAAGAGAATAATAATAAAGTTTCCGCCGCCTTTTCACGATTTTCGAACACTAGGAAAAAGTGACTTATTTTAGCTACTCGTAAGCTACTTCCATCGTGTACACCGGCGATCTCAGTACAAAAATTGGCTATTTTTATGAAAGTGTACTAAGATCGACGGTGTACACTATGCTATTAGCATCTGACTAGCAAAAATTGGTCACTTGGATAAGTGTACTAGGATCGTGAAAACTCAGCTTTAGACATAGATTTAGAAGGACATCACATACACCCAGACTGACGTGCTATGGGACAGGATATCCTAGTTTGGGAGCAGGACAAGTGATGGTGTTGTGTGGAAGTTATTATTATTATTCAAAGAGGTTGCACAGCTCTTGCCTCCATGCGCGAAAATAAAAGACAGAAATGCCACGCGCTGCTGAGGACCGAATCGAGCGATGGCCAGATTGCATCTAATACAATCTGGATGCAACATCTCGCACGATCGGACCTCGCAGTATGCCAAAGATTCCATCCAGTTTGGTTGGAAAGGTTTGAAATAAGGTTCTCTGCGCTCTTCACCTGCCTTTGATAGGCCACTGTGCTGGGTAATTTAGAAAATGTGAGTCGCACGCCTATTGCTAAGCATAATCTGGCTTGATATTAAAATATGCTAATAATAATAATAAGCTTGGCATTAAGTCCGCCGCATTCTACGATTTTTTTAATGTGAGATCATTAAAAGTATCAATAAATAAATAAATAATTGGTATATTTGATATATTCCTCCGATAGGAGATGGCACCAAAAACGTTGCATGTTGAGAAGGTTGCCAAGACTTACAAGTTCATAACGCTTTCACTCTAAAAATAGTAAACAGATCCCATGATACTTATGTATAAAATTTGCAGTGCCCTTGCAGGGCTCATGTTGAGGACCCTTATTTATGTTGAACTTTAACTTGAAAACCATCCCCTAACTCTGCATGGCCGAACTCTGCAAGACCTTACTCTACAAACCCTTAATCTTGGTAAAAATCTATCCCACCAAAACATAAATGTAAAAAAAAAACTGAGCAACTTCTCGTCTCAAAATAATACTTCATGTACGAGAACTTGCCATTGTCTTCGCGGAATTAGCGGTGTTATAATAAATAAGTAAAATGGTGTAACTTTTAAACATATCAAACTTGGCAAATTTTTCGAAGATGTTGAATAGTTTTACGATGAAAACTTGTCAAGCATTTTTTCCTGATTTCTTTATAACAATGCTAATTCCGCGAAGACAAGGAACTTGGCATGTTCTTATATATCAAGTATTTTTTTGGTGCGAGAGGTTGACCTCTTTTTTAGGGTTCCGTACCCAAAGGGTAAAAACGGGACCCTATTACTAAGACTTCGCTGTCTGTCTGTCTGTCTGTCCGTCCGTCCGTCCGTCGGTCTGTCCGTCGGTCTGTCACCAGGCTGTATCTCCAGAACCGTGATAGCTAGAGAGTTGAAATTTTCACAAATTATGTATTTCGGTTGTTTTTTCTCTAGATCTTTGTGTCTAATGTTGTATTGATGTATTGTACGGAACCGTTCGTGCGCGAGTCCGACTCGCACTTCACCGGTTTTTTTCTACCTACAACGGATAACATGGTAGCAGTTAATACACCGTCTCAACTTAGGGCCCCGTTTACGTTTACCCTAAAGATATAATTTTTACGATTTTGGATTTTATTAGGGACTTCATGTGCCTAGATCCTAATAAGTTGTTTGCGACGAAATTTTAACTGAATGTTTTATTTTATTGGTTTGTATGCTCACACTATGCCACAAACAATAAGCGCCGTCGTAACACTTATGGCGGCGTTGTAAGGACCCATTTATTTGAACAGTTTCATACAAAAGAATTAGCAGAACTCCAAACACCACCCAGAATCAGCTCAAAAACTGACAATGTTAATTCGACTATGAAACACCACCATATGCGTCCGGTCCCTTGGTTAGATACCCGGCGACATCCCGCGATGACGTTCCGTATCGTGATTTATCCTACCGACATAAGCACAGTATTATAAGTGCGCGGGAGCTCAACATTGGACAATGGGACGTGTGGCTGGATGGCGAGATTTATGGTGAGCGATATGGAGGTGATAACCGTGGCGTGATCTCTTAGAATACACGATGATAAAAATATTGGCGGTGCCACGTCAGGGTGACGTCTAATAAAATGTAGAATGTGTACCAAAACTTGCACAAATACTGAGTGTCGAGTCTGTGCATTATAGTACAATGACAGCTACACGGTCGGGTCACGTGACGTGTCTTTCATACCTTTGACGCCTAGAAGGTTTTATACGTGTGCGCGTGACTTCAAGCAGCATAATATGTCATTATACTACAACGCTTTAAAATAATTTATGCCTTCAACCTGTGTTACGTGCACCAAATCTTGAACGGTTCCAATTGTCTATCTATCGAATTCCATGTAAATTGCTATCGCAAACGTCAGGATTCCGGCAGGATTTGTTGCGCATAATTAGAAAGTGAAATTGTCTTTATTGCCAACAAAAAATAAATAAAGTACATAACTGAAAAAATCTTAATAACTAGGCTTATGCTCAGCCTAAAGTTGTCGGGGAACATGCTCCACTGCCGACGCTGATTTTCAGCAAAAGCCTTAGAGGTTAGGTTAAAGATATAAAATAAATTACAGAGAGTCGCTGAGCGAAATAAAACTGTTTTCACGTTTGCTCAATAGTTACCACATGATAGTTTACAAATAGTTTCTTTTCTGTTATAATTACCACTAAAGTTTATCTAGCAGATTGTGTAATATTTTTTTTTTATATTCTGTTCTTACTCTATGAATATTCTTATAAATTAGGACCCTGCGTGCATACTAGGTATCTGCCTGCGACACGAGGTGTGTCGTGGGTCCGAGATACATCTATAAAGCTCGGTTTCTGTTCCTAGAATGTTCTTGGCCGCCGCGCGCCCAACCTGAGCACTCACTTTTGTACCGCCAAAAATCTATTTATTTGTATTCTTAACTATGGTGATAACGCCGATTTCTACCAGATGGCGGAGGCTATGCCACTGGAATTTGAGGGAAACAAAATATACTGCTCAAAACAAAATTAGGGGAATAAGATTTGAAAGTAAAATAAAACAAAGTTCTTTGTTTTTTAGTTATAACTGTCCAAAACAAAAGAACATCAGCGTTTTTGTTAGCTGTTCTTAATATGGTGGGCAAGAGTCTATGTACACCTAAAAACAAAGTGACATTATTAAATTTTCTTATTATTTGGAGTTTCTTACCTCAAAAGGAAAAAACGGAACCCTATAAGGGTCACTTTGTTGTCCGTCCGTGTGTCTGTCAAGACCTTTTATCTCGGGAACGCGTGGAGGAGGTATCGAGTTGAAATTAACCATATACTCAGGTCTACAGTCCCTGTGAAGCTGTGAGAAAATCAAACTTCTAAGTTAACCTAAAAAAAATACGGCCGTTTAAGCCGCAAAAAAGGGAAAATTTCGACACTTAAAGGAATCAACATTTATAGGGTACTTTCCGTTGACCTAGAACTTTGAAATTTGGGAAATAATATCGTATAAGACAAATACAGGGAAATATCCGAAAACTATTAATTTCTAATTAAATCATTTAAAAAAAAATTGTCTTTGAAGTTCGGGAAAAGCTCGGAAAACACTGCGAGATAATATTAGGGGTTAAAGTATGAAATTGCCGTTTTATTGCAATAGGTTCTTTGAATTGACATAGAATCTTCATTGTTTGAGGTTTTCGAATGAAACTTTTTTCAAATGGTTTCTATGATGTTCTTTTTTTAAAAAATGTGAAACATTTGAATATCGAATATTGAATATCAACAAGGCAACACAAGTTTCAACACGCGTTTCTTTCTGCAGATCAGTCAAACCACGAGGCACCCATTTTTCGTATTTTTTTATTTTATTGATTTGACGCAAGTGAGTCAATATTGTGGGTAAGGTAACGTTAAACCATGCCGCTAATTCCTGGATAGTTTGGCTAGGGTCGGCTTCCACTATCTCTCTTAATTCATCGTTATTCACCTGTGTGGGCGGTCTTCCTCGTGGCTCGTTCTTTAAGTCGAAATTTCCATCACGAAAGCGTTTAAACCAAAATCGCACGGTGCGTTCATTAGTAGACCCCTCTCCAAACGCAGCATTGATATTGCGGGCTGTTTCTGCCGCGTTAGTTCCGCGTCGGAACTCGTAATCAAAAATCACTCGAATTTTCGCAGTATCCATCTTTCTTGTCTAAATTGAATAACAAAAACAATTGAAAGTCGATATTCAAATGTTTCACATTTTTTAAAAAAAGAACATCATAGAAACCATTTGAAAAAAGTTTCATTCGAAAACCTCAAACCATGAAGATTCTATGTCAATTCAAAGAACCTATTGCAATAAAACGGCAATTTCATACTTTAACCCCTATTATAATATAATATGTTACCTACGTACCTACAAATTTGTACGGAACCCTCGGTGGGCGAGTCCGAATCGCACTTGCCCGGTTTTTTATTAGTAGGTACAGAAAAGTTCTCTCATTTTATGTGGCCTTTTAAGTTTTCTGAGATTTGTTTTTGAAATGAGTGTTAATTTGGTTTAGAAGGTCATTATGTCATTAAATAAAAATGTCCCAGGCACTGCAGCGTCCGAGTGGTCCCATCGCCCATCTAGTGTGAACGAAGGTGCCACTGGACGCTGTTTAAATCATCTCATTACGTAGATGCAAAGGGCCTAAGTATTATGCCAGATATGACTGAAATCCAGCATCCCGAACTGCCACCCTGCTTCAAGAGGGTCAAACTATGGCATATGTAGGAACTAGAGATGGCATTTTTACTCAGCACTTATCCGCCTGAGAGTAATACTCAATCAATAACAACACTCAAAAGACTTGAGAGACCACTTTAAATGAGTTTTCCGTAATTAAAAAGTTAAGGAAATTCAAAGGCGTCACTTTGTTTTTAGGTGTAGAAGCAGAAGAAGAAATGGCAGTTATTTCGTTTAATAAATGCAATTCCTTCTTCTGCTTATTAAGGGGTCGTAAAGACAGATACAAAATCACATTTAAAAAGCAATAACAATATGAACACAAAACAGAAATGAAAATCAAGTAAAGTATAACAGATGCCCGTGGCAACAAATAGCTCTTCAGCTCAGCGTATTGTTGTTGGTACGCACGTAGCGCAGTACTAAAATCCATGACATAGACAGACATAGACTCATACATACTCGTACATACTAGTGTACATAGACTCTTGGCCACCATATTATGAACTACTAATAAAAACGCTGATGTTCTTTTGTTTTTAATTTTCGTAAAGGATGTCACTTTAATATTTAGTGGCCAGTTATATTTAAAAAGCTAAGCAAAAAGTTATACTCCACTTTGAAATCTTATTCCCCTAATTGTTTTGAGTGGTATACGAACGTGACGCGAGATTGTGAAACGTCCAAGGAATAATTCTCTAAGACGGACTCCAATGAAATAAAAACTAAGCTTACATCGACTGACAAATGCAGAACATGCAAAAAGTCGTATTATTAAGTAACATTCATCAGACTTATTGCATGAGTAAACAATATATCAACAACTGAATACATAGAACATCTATAATGTACGCATAAATTTTAATTAGATACGAGGCATAAGATAGTGTCTGGTGAGGCAATAAACCAAAGTATTGCTGATTTGCTTCCTTTACTGCCAAAGAAGCAACCAAAAGCACATATAGCCAGCAAGGAATTGAAAAATGTTCAACCTAAAATTATAGCTATAATGACACGTGACGCATGAACCAGTTATATCTCCACACATAAATACTGTGAGATTTGAGATTTTAACATTGCAAGGCGTATTCAAGACGGCATTTTATAGATCATGTCCTGCGAGATTAAAAATACTGCAAGAAATGAAAAAAATTTGAGTGAGGAAGCGAAAGAGAGAGGGAGAGAGAGAGAGAGAGAGAGAGAAAGAGAGAGAGAGAGAGAGAGAGAGAGAGAGAGAAAGAGAGAGAGAGAGAGGGAGAGAGATAGAAAATAACAGAAAATATTCGGTACAGATGAAAAAGCAAAGGAGAAATCATGAAGCTAGTCTTCTAACAATAACTTATTTTGTGCTAACATCATTGGGAATCCACAATAACTAACTGATAATAATGTTGATTAGGTACAACGCAAATATTCTACAACGGACTTACATAAGTTAGTAAATAATGTTAGTCGCGATTGCTGCTAATTAGAATAGCATTAACACTTTTGCTTTTCTAGGATTCCCATATCTAAACATGTTGAAGGTTCGTGATTTGATTGACAATCATTGGTTGCACTTTGATTTATTACGATCGGAAGCCGTCGCCTATGATAGCGTGTTAAACAGAGTTACAATTACAACCTTAAATGTAATAGTCTTTTAAATAGTAATAATCTGAGAATGCTAAGATCGATACTCAAGTAAGGCGTATTTTGTACATAGATTAGATTTAGATAGGTTGATTTTGCTCTTGATTTTGAATCCACAAGAGGCTACTTAAAAAATTGCTTTAATGTAGGTTTCGTTTTTAGGAATTAGAACAAGTTTCTGCTTCGTCAGTCTACTTCGACGAACCAATTTGAAACGCATATCTCTACTTCACAATAGTCGCGTAAGGCCTTTACAAGAGCAACGATAAGTAGGTTGTCATTAGGTATGTATTTTAAGTAAGTACGTATTTTCCTTTCATTGTTTATGTAGTTTATTCTTTTCATTATTGTCATATATATTTATATATTGTATTTTTGGGTAGGTATTTATATTAATATTATTTTGTTATTTCTGTAAATATGTATGTAATATATTATATCATGTGCACGTGCGTAGACCCGTTTCACACCTCCGCTCCGACTCCCCAAGGTTTGCTGGAAGAAATCTCTTACAGAGATAAGCTCGCCTTTGTACATGTACTTTCTTTTGTTACCTTTCCTGTACTCTATTCTTGTGTGTGCAATAAAGTATAATAATAATAATAATAATAATAATAATAATAATAATAATAATAGCAACTCTTCATTTATTTATCCGTCCATCATCACGTCAAACAGCCGACAGGGTGCCACAAAAAACTTTTTTTTTAAAGTAGCCTATATAGTTACATCCCACTGAAAGGCACAGGCCTTCTCTCACAGAGAAAGTATGTGCTTTATTACCGTGCCCACCGCGGTTGTCAATTTCAAGCGCTGAGGTATGTGAACACCTCAGACACTCAGGTTTCCTCACGACGTTTTCCTCCACGGTAAGCGAGTGATATTGCTACTAAAACTTAACAAATGTACGTAACTTAGAAAACAAAGTCAGGTACATTCTGGGATTCGAACCCACGACCTCCCGAATGAGAAGGCGGCGTTCTACCGCTCCGCTACCGCCGCTGCTATAAACAATTACAGAAATTAAATTACAAATGAGCCCCCACAAATTGCTCGACTCTCTTTGGAAAGCGGCAAAAACACCTAATTACAGACTTTTCTCCCACGGAGACGCTTGCAGTAGGTACGTAGTTGTGTGACACGGAAAAAATTCAACCAAAAGGTCAGATTGGATTCTAAGCTTCTAAACAAAGCAGCATTTTCTTACCTCTTCTTATGGATTAATTTTATAGTTGTATTGTAAGGAAGAACCTCAAGGAGTGTAGTTTTGCACACACACGACGTTAATAGTTATTTGTTATGCAAGGCTGCAAAGTAAATTTTTGGCGCGAGTACCTTGTATTGAATCCTGAGCGTAGCGAGGGTTTCAAAGGTACGAGACGCTAAATAACTTTGCTGCCGAGCGCAACACACAACTTTTCACCTCACTAAAGCGAGGAAAATGTTAGGTGCAAGAAAAACAGTTTTAATAAATATTAAATTACTGTTTATTTATTTCAAAAATTAAAAGTAAAATTACTACAATTGGTAATAATTCAATAAAGAGAGGAAAATTTTAAAGTTTTTTTTTTTAAATCAAATTCTCTTGCCGGCCAGTGCGATTCTTTAAATGAGGCTGGCGCATGACATGAAATAAGTATTTGCATTTCAATCATCAATGGACTGGCTGCAGAGAATATAAACTATTACGAAACCAATGAGGTTCTATATATGTAATTTATTGTACGAAACCTTTATTGAATAAAAATATTCGAATTTTAAAAACACTTTCCACGCTAGCGGATAAAGTGCGATTTTCCACGCAGATTTCGAATGATAAACAGAGCTTTTACGAGCTAGTGAGGTGAAAAATTTATTTACGATCGTGTTGTGAAATCCTATAGAAAAACTCTTAATTTTTTCTCGACTTTCCGAAGTTGCGTGGAAGTTTTCCAATTTTTTTTTTCTCTACAAATCTTATTAATAATATTAAAGAAAAATACCCAAATTGTTCCAGCAGTTCTCAAAAGATTCGCTGATACTTTCCTAGTTCAACATGTAAAGTCATTGATGATGATTGATGAGTCATCGGTGTATATTTTTTAAATTATGAATAATCCTCCCTTAATTTTCTTTTGCGTAATAAAGAACTAATATTAATACATTGGCCCATAATGATCGAGTAGCATGTTGGCCCTTTGGACACAAACACCTTTTTCTTAAAGAGTAAAGTAAACAAGTTTTTATTTCCATTGAATTAAGGACAGACTTAGTAAAAAATTTATTGAAAAATTTAAAATTGGTGATTAGCCAATAAACTCTGTAGAGTGGAAAGGCCAACCACACTTCTTTACCAACCAGACCAGAGCTATACCTCTGATTTCAATTATTTTGTGTTGCGGGTTACTAAGCTCCATCATAAATTACAACATAAATTGACACCTGGGTGTATGATGGTAAGGTTGTAAAGCCTTTGATTGTCCAGCTAAGACGCGATGGTTAAGCTAATCACGCGATGCTTACTCAATCGAGATAACATGTGGTACGATTAGAAATGAGATAGAAAGTAAATGCTACACTGTCACTGTCCAATTTTAATATGTAATGTAATACTGTAAAACCTGGATGTAGCTGAAGATCTAATATGAATTTGAAAAAATTTTTAGTCAGACTGACAGACAGACGGACAGAAAGACGGACAGACAGACACACGGGCAGACAGACAGACGGACAGTGAAGTCTTAGTAATAGGGTCCCGTTTGCCACACTTCGGGTACGAAACCCTAAAAACTAATATCTTCTTAAATTCCAGAAGTGACTACACAACAGACGAGTCAACAAACGACAGAGAAGTGACTGCAACACTCCGAGTCACCAATAAGATATTCAACGACAATAAGTACAAACATAAAACGCAATAATTACCGGGACTTTATGTAACACCACGACATCGATAAATCATATAAATGTGTGAAAGCTCACGTCGTAAGCACATCGGTACATTACTCTATTGATCATGCCACCGAATTAACATCGATATGCAAATTATTAGAGGTGACAATGTTGCTGCGGACATTCCTAGAGGCCTTACGTAAATATTGTGGAGATCCAACGTTGAACTCTTGAAGAACAATAATTAATCTATACTATAAATGAAAAATCGATTCGAAAGTGACCTGGGGCCTAATTGTCTATCTTTTGAATCTATCGCGACCTTCAGACTGCATTTAACCTATCCCTTCCCTATCACTTTTAATGACAGCTCGTGACAAATAAATGCAGTCTGAATTTCGTCGGCACCTTTCAAACGTCAAATTGAAAGGGACCGCTTAGATTCAAAAGACAGACAATTAGGCCCCTGTTCCTATATTACACGCACCAAATCCTGAACGATTCCAATCGTCTGTCTAACTCCATACTAAACGCTATCGCAAACGTCAAGATTGCGCCAGAATTTGGTGCGCATAATTAGGGTCCTGATCCGAATAGATTAATCGCGGAGAGCAGACGGTTGGAAGAATAGATTCGAAAACAAATTAAAGTGTCAATGTACCACCGTCTACAAAAGATAGTTTCAGCATCCACTCGACATCCTTATCTCCAACCAGGGCCACGTTTCATAAAACTACAATAGTAGTTTATTATTACAATTCGTATTGCGTACATGCGTAGCCGATTAGTACAATTAGTCTTCCTAATGACAAATACAGTACAATTAAAATCTGTGCGTTAATCGGCTATGCAATTTTCATAGTCTATGAATTGCAGTTCATTGAAATAGGGCGCAGTAGGGCTACCAGCTAAGCCACACGGTGTGTGTAAGTTACATTGCGTGCCAAGCGCGAGTTAAGTAAGGTAAGTGGTGACAGGAAGCATCCAGTATTTCACTTGATAACGATACACGAGCGTGTTTGCACTGTGCTTAATTAATGTGGCGACTGAGTCGAGGAGGCTGGGAAGCGAAATGAGCGTCGTAAAGCATTCATTAGTGATCGAGACAGTTGGTGTGTATGAATAGGTTTATGTTGACGACTGAGGTTTGCGTTGGAAATTGCAAAAAAATTGTATTTTTAATGAATCGCGATGCTCATACATATTTTTATATTAAACGGTTCTAATAACCATAATTCATAAGGTAAAAGTTAATTACCTGACGTTTCGGTAACTTTGCAGCTGCCGCGGTCACGGGTAGACTGAAAAGGCGAGTACAGTCAATTATTGTACTGAGGGTAGGTGGTCTACCCTCAAGTCACACTTAGTTTTTCGCCTAATAAATAATCTCGATTTACCTTATAAATAATCTCCATTAGACCCGTTTAATACATAACTATAGGTAATGTAAAGAAATGTTCTGTGTTCTCAAAATATTTATACATGGAGTAACAATCTACATTCCAGTTGTACTAGTAATTACATTAAGTCAGAGAACCAAAGTCACCGACATAGCCCACCGAATTAGCATGCTGAAGTGGCAGTGGGCCGGCAATATCATCCGAAGAACTGATAACCGATGGGGTAGACGAGTTCTTGAGTGGAGACCGCGGATCGGTAAACGTAGTGTAGGACGTCCTCAGACTCGGTGGAGCGATGGTCTTCGCAGGGCGGCTGGCAAGAGCTGGATGAGAATAGCCGAGGACCGTGCTTAGTGGCGTGCAATAGGAGAGGCCCATGTCCAGCAGTGGACAAGCATAGGCTGATGATGATGATGGCACTCGTTTTCCGGAAATCAATGTCAACATCCAATATTTTAGCAGACGTCAGGTAAACAATAGCAGTCACTTGATGGAATTAAAAAAGTAAATCAATGACGTATTGTATAATGAGCCTGAGCTCGGAGTTCATTTCCGACAAAAATTTTTAATAAAACAAAATTAAAACACGTATTAATTGTGACCAATGTATAACTTTAAAAACCTCAGCACGGGTTAGTGCAACAAAAAGAATACAACAATGTATTAACTGTGATCAATATTAATTGACCCATTTAGACACTTATTTATCTAACAATAATAAACAAAATCTCTTTGTATAATATTATTTAATTTTGCGAACAACATAAAAATTCTGCCTCTATTAAAAAAATTGTAAATACGCCTCAGATACAGAATACCTTAAAGTAACCTAGTTTATGCAACACTTAATATATACTAGCCTAATTAATTTTAATCGAACTTTAAAACAAACAACAATTACGAACAACTTATCATCATCATCATCATCATCAGCCATTTGACGCCCACTGCAGAACATAGACCTCCGTAACCAGGTCGTCAGGCCATCTGGTGGGGGGCCTTCCCGTCCGTTCCGCGGTCGCCAGGTCAGAACTTTTTCGCCCCAACGGCCATCAGTTCTCCGAGCTAAGCGCCCCACCCACTGCCACTTAAACTGAGCAAATTCTTTGAGCTATATCAGTAACTCGGGTTCTTCTGCGGAACAGCTTTTACTAAGGGGAAAAATTGCGAACAAAAAGATCGGCTGCTCCATGCATTTTAATGCCGCAGGTGATAACCTTAGTATAGAAAAACTGATATTTATTTAAGGCTTAAGTTTTCTCCTGAACCAAATTGGTATTCGTTGGTTGGTCTTGACGAGGAGAACCCTTCATTTTACGATTTATATGAGGATTTTGTTACGCCTTGTAGAGAGTAGACGTAGGACATAGATATAGTTATGGTGGTAATTTAAATAAATATATTTTTATCTTATGTTAACTTGTACATAAAACAGGAAATTATACAGATATTTCATAACCTTAAATCACAGACGGCGTGTGGCGGCGTGCTTCCGTGTGGCGCCGGATTAAGAATAGCGTCACTCCATTTCTTTCCGTGGATGTCGTGGAAGGCGACTAAGGAAATGAATTACCAGGAGACGGACAGCAGCGTCTTCCTGAGATTCCAACCGCATACTTGGATCGCCAACCCGCCTGCCAAGCGTGGCGATTATGGCAAAATCTATCATGGTTCGGAAAACCATCCGGGACGCCGGATGATGATGACAGACGGCGACCTTGTCACTAAAAGTGATCTCTTTCACACAAACTTTACTGGAGACTACATAGATACTATGTACCTATTTTGGAAGAAATATGTTCTACACAGCCAAATTACAAAACAGCGGCCAAGTGCGAGTCAGAATGGCGCACAAAGGGTTCCGTACCATTACCTATACAAAATTTGAATATAGATAGATAGATAGAATATTCTTTATTGTACACAAAGATTACATTAACAGTAATTCAATAAATCGCAGTACAATGGGCGGCCTTATTACTACAAGCAATTTCTTCCAGGCAACCATAGACTGAGACAAGAAAGAAGTTTCAAGCGTCTGCCTATTGCCGTTATTAATATCGAGCAAACAACGGCAAAAACAATCACGTTTGTTGTCTGAGGGGGGCTCCTTTAATTAATTTTATTCTGTTTTTAGTATTTGTTGATATAGCGGCAACAGAAATTAATTATCTGTGAACATTTCAACTGTCTAACTATCACGGTTCATGAGATACAGCCTGGTGACAGACGGACTGACGGACAGCGGAGTCTTAGTAATAGAGTCTCTTACCCTTGGGGCTCTCGTCTTTAAGTCCATACTTACTTAATTTGCCTTGTAAATCTTCTGGCGTTAAATAGTAATTAGAGGTCTTCACATCTATTAAGCATAAGCATGGATAAGGCTCTCTCCCTGAGAGAAGGTCCGTGCCCTACAGTGGGACGTATATAGGCTGCGTATGTATAAGCATGGATTCATCATCATCAGCCATTTGACGCCCACTGCAGGACATAGGCCTCCTTCGCAGTTTTCATAACCATGAGGGGTTTTGCCGTAATCGCCACGCTTGGCAGGCGGGTTGGCGATCGCAGTATGCGGTTGGAATCTCAGGAAGACGCTGCTGCTCGTCTCTTGGTAACTGAATTCCTTAGTCGCCTTCTACGACATCCACGGAAGAAAATGGACTGACATTATTTTTAATCCGGCGCCACACGGAACACGGGTAATCAATCCATAAGCATGGATTACCCGGACATCATTTGCGTCTGAGCTGCAATAACGTTTAATAATTGGCAATCAATCCACTTCACACACAAACTAATATCTGATAAAAATATAAACATAAAACAAAATATTAACAAACGAAACGAATTCCACATTACACAACATACAGAAGAGAAAATTGTAAAGCTCAAACGTAGTAAATCAAGCATGTAATGAGGTGCACATACGCATCACAGCGTGACGCCAAACTGGCGCTTGATTCTCTGCCAAATGACCAACAAATGCAATAATGAGAGACCATATTATTTTCTTTCGAAGAACTGACCTAGCTAATAATAGTTACGTCTAAGCAGTTAGGACCACCAAAGAATAATGCACGTGATAAAAACGGTGAGATTTCTCTTTTAGATTTTTTTAGTCATACACTCAGAAGAGAATACGTTAAAATTAACGTGATATGTGACTCTACAATGCTAATACAATCAGCGATTAATGATTGTAACAGTATATTTACTGTAGGTATGTGGACTTATAAACAAGCTATTTATTAACGACATTTTGTTTGGAGAATTCGATGCGGACGATTTAATAACGTATGGACTAACAAATGAAGATGTATCATTAAGTGAAAGGTAAAAAAGAAGGAATTAGAATAGAAAATTTCTCATTTTGATTCGCATGATTGTAATAAATGTAGGATCTTTGACATAAGTAAGAAAGAAAGTACAATTCCCAAGACTCACACCAGTTTAGTAGTTCTAAGTTTTGAAAATGCTAGTGCTTTCTAAGGCACGTGTTTATAACATTTATTTAATAATTGAAATTCAATCTAGTATTAAAACACTGAATGTACTGGATTGCACCTGTGCTGACTAAGACCAAACTTTCACTCGTTATGTCCTGTTTAATGTTTCGTGTGCAATAATATATTATTAAAAAGTTGTATACTTTCTGTGGCACTTTTGTAGACTGCTTTTAGATATAGAATGAACCCTAGTATGAATAATCGGGGACGGCGACTGCGGGCATTTTAATATGATACACATAACGGACATCAAGAGCTAATTCCAATTCAATTTCCTAGGCCGGTGTGTTGGATGGGAATCGTGCGAGCGTAGATACGGACCGCATAACTAAGTATCAAAACTTTGACACGGAGCGACTTGAGGATTACACGCTTTTCACGCGTGAACTTTCGATGGATGTGTTCAGTATTGGAAGGATGCGCTTTGAAATTAATGCAGGTGGTGCAGTCCTTTTTGTCAGAAGTGAGCTTTGTAGCCAAGTGCGACCTTTGCAGTTTCATACTAGACTGAAAAAAAGGCGCGTCGGTGTCACTCACAAAAGATAAATGAATGACAATGAATCATCATCACGCCCACTGCAGGACATAGGCCTCCTTCGTGGTTTTCATAACCACAAGGGGTTTTGCCATAATCGCCACCCTTGGCAGGCGGGTTGGCGATCGCAGTATGCGGTTGGAATCTCAGGAAGACGCTGCTGCCCGTCTCCTAGTAATTGATTTCCTTAGTCGCCTTCTACGACATCCACGGAAGGAAATGGAGTGACGCTATTCTTAATCCGGCGCCACGCGGAAAATGACAATGAATGCACATGTTTAATACACATATTTAGATTGTAGCGTGCAGCTGAAATTATATCTCCGACCTGCACCGCAGGCATTGAAGGTTTTAAGTTGGAGTTTTAAAATTAAGGCCGCTGAAACATCGGGCATTTAGTCTCACTCGCACATTCCAACATTTTAAACTATTGTAAAAAAAAATATAGAATCACTGAAAATACTAAAATGTGCGAGTGAGACGAAATGCCAGACGTAAACTCTCATCACACTTGTCTTCTGCATCTTCTTGTCAGACACCCTTACATTACATGTACACTAGCTATTTTTCAGTAATTTGTGGAGGTCACTGTATGGAAAGGTAAGTGTCTGAGATGTTCACATACCTCAGCACTTGAAATTGCCAATCTGCGGTGAGCACGCGTGTTAATTGAGCCCATACTCTCTCTCTTAGAGAGAAGGCCTGTGCCCTGCAGTGGGACACACGTTTTTATATACATAACACTTTTTTTCACCATATGGGGCACCTCCTGTTGATACGTATGTACGTAGGTCTAGGTCTTGAGGTCACACCAGTCGATCGCTATTTACTAGATACCAGAGGTAGCAAGGTCTACAAATCCATCTTGGTATGTCAAGCAGACAACCTTTAAAAATAGTATCTTTCTGATTTGAGAACCGTATGTATATTATTTTCTTTAGTACCTACACGATCATATACAAGTGTATAAGTGCACATATGTAGCTTCCAAACAAAACGACAAACTAATGCATAGAATCACCATTTATGGATTGCAATTTAGTAAATATATTTCAGTAATGTACTAGTCATCATCATTGTATTTAAGAGTTATACTGTTGTCGGTGCTGCATCTTCTACTTAAGAACGTTATTTCAGTAATCTGGCAGTTTCAATACTTTCATGCTGCTAAATTTGAGAATATCTCCTGGTTTACCGCTGTCCGCAGTACTCTAACCGTTCAGCTTATGTTTAGCTGCGCTCAGAGTGGTTTACTCCAGAGCTGTACCAGATTGTATCCTCCGCCTTTGTAGTACTGACAGCTGCCCTCTGTCAGGGTCCAACCCTTGTGGCTTGCCTCGCCAGCAAATTACAAATTATTACAAAAATAAATCCTATTGATTTGGTCCAGGGTCTTCACTGCGGTCAAGCGGTACGCCGCTCCAGGTTTTGTACTTGGCACTTACGCTTTGTACTCCACAGCGTTTCAGCCAAGTTATAGACCGCGTGCTACAAGCAATTAATTATGCTCAATGCAAGTATTTCGGTTTATCACTTTTAAAAACTGGCCAGTCGGACTCGCGCACGAAGGGTTTCGTACCATTATCTATACAACATTAGACACAAAGATCGCGAAAAGACGGCAAAAAATCACGGAACCCTAAAAACGTGTTAATAAATTAGTGTTTCACAGCCGAATCTCCGCGTCAAAGGTTATGATCGGTACTTAAGGTATACCAGTTGAATAATAATAAATCATAATCAATAACAAATTCCACACAACACAATCACTTGTCCTGGTCCCAAACTAGGATACCCTGTGCTATGGTAACCAGGCAAGGACATCACAAACATGGAAATACACCCAGACTGAGGCCATTTATACACATGTAGGGCGGCCCCAAGTGGGAATCGAACCCACGACCTCCGGCATGGTAAAGTTGCTTTGCACGGCAATATATTAACTCAAATAAGTAACCTACTGTAACCCACCTTTACCTTGCAGCGGGATGCCATTAAGGAAGCTGTGTAAAAAATGATGTGTGTAATTGTATACTTATGTAACTTAGATATTTAAGACTTTTCATGTATTTTTATAATGTATGGTGTTCAATTTAAAGTATTAAGTCTACTTAGCCGTGATAGCTTTCCGTTTAAGTACATTATATGTACATTACACTATATGTTTCACATGGACTCTGCCAAAAAATTGCGCTTCAAAGCTTAATAATTCGCAAACGGAACCCGAATCGAAAAATGGTTTTCCTATTAAACACCAATCCAACGATTCCCCATACTATGGTGAAGGCTAGAAAAAAAATTGCATCACTAATTTAGGTGTTGGAGAGGTACCCTAAAAAAATGATTTCGAGATTTTATTCTGGAGTCCGCGCACGATAAGTCTGCGCTTGGGCAAAAAC
Organism: Yponomeuta cagnagella; assembly: GCA_947310995.1. NCBI lineage: Eukaryota > Metazoa > Arthropoda > Insecta > Lepidoptera > Yponomeutidae > Yponomeuta > Yponomeuta cagnagella. Next base: position 13,908,130 of record OX371277.1, read on the forward strand.
TGTCTATATTTCGTGTGCATTAAAGTTTAATATAAAGTTTAAATATCTAACTTCGTAGAGAGCAGGTTTATAGAGCTTCTTTGATTAATATTACGGTCGAGAGATAATTTTTCATACCAAATTAAATTATATACGCCACTTGTCGCGCGCAGACTTAACGTGCGCGGACTCTACCATTTTCTCTAGTACTTATCGTCTCTGTCTCTGCTAAGCCGCGGACAGACAGACGGACGGACGGACATGACGAAAGTATAAGGGTTCCTTGTTCTATGGGATAAAAATGTACTGCGATACGCCCATGACATTACCCGAAATGCGCTAGGATTCAAAGTGTAGGAGCTATCTATCTACAAAACCCAGAGCGGTACGTCCAAGCTACTTCCCGAAGTCAACAGACTTTTGCACCGCGTCACAGATTAATCGCAACGGGACAAAACTTAAACAACACGGCAGGACCGGTAGGACATTGAAGATAATCCGGCTACCCACTACCGGGTACAGGCATTCGTCGCCGCCGGCGCAGCGATGTACATGTCCCCACGCGTGGGAAAACACGAGAGGCTAGTTGTCTAAAGTCTAGAGTCTAGTTTAGCTTAGTAAACTGTGAGTTATTATTTTAGACTGACTAAAGGAGATACGTTTATGTTGTAAATACCTAACCAAAAGACAAATATTAGAGACTCCTTTGAGATGTTTCTTGTGAATTATTTTCTTAATTTGTAGAGCTCGTGAAAACTTGAGTATAATTACGAATAGACTTATTATTTGCAATCATTATCAAAGAAATGTATCTATTACTCGTAGTATGTAACTTTCGGCCATTTGCATTATAAGCATCAAAGTTCCTTCCTTCGACGTTGATTCTTCACGCCCGCTTTAGGAACGCCCGCGTCGGATTCTAGATCCAGAGATTCACTTGCAATCACGGTACGGAAGAACTTGGTTATCTCTAGCAAGAAACAAGTACAATCTGCTGCAACTCATTCTGCAAGACAAAATCCAGGGAGGATCGTGGCAAATCGTGGCTCCAAAATCTTGCAGTGTGGTTTAACAGGACAAATGTAGAACTCTTCCAAGCCGCAACATCACGGGACAAAATTCACAATTAAAATAGGGTCCTCATATTGTAAAACTAGCACATAGGCTTAGCTCTGCAGCATATGTAATCAAAAGAATTAGAGAGCTCACTGACATTGCAACTGTTTGGCTTGTTTATTTTAGTTACTTCCATAGTATTATGTCTACGGTATACTACTGTGGGGTCGGGCAGTAGACATTGAAACGATCGTCATCCGAAGAGAGCATTCCGATTTATTTACAAGCTAGGTAGTAGGGACTCGTTAAGGGATTTATTTAAAGAAATTAACATCTTAACAGTTGCAAGTCAACATTTATGAAAACATTATGTATGTTAGAAAAAATATCAGCATTTTCGAAAATATTGGTAGCCATCATATTACATACATACATACATAAACTCACGCCGGTATCCCAGAGGGGTAGGTAGAGATGAGGGGACTGCCACTTGCCACGATCCTGACAGATCACTTTCGCTTCCTCAACATTTATTACTTGTTTCATGGTTTCGGGTACATTTTATTTTGCCCTTTGCTAATTGATCCCATATTTGGTCGAATTATGTCCGCCTGGGACGTCCCTTACCATAATATTGATACTAGGAATAAACATAAATTGTCATTTCCACGTTTTGGACTTGCAAAAGTTACGTCATCCTTTATGGGGCACTGTATACGTTTCTATAATAGGAGACGCGGTTTAAAAAATGTGTTAAGCACACACTGTGCAAAAAAGCCTATTATAACATTAAAGATTATTTGGAAGACAAAGGTGTCCAAAGTGGACGACCTCGTGGTGCAGCGGTAGTGCATCTGAATACCATGCGAGAGGTCTCGGGTTTGAATCCCGGCTGGGGACAAAAAGAAAACCCAGTTTGGATGTTTACATGTTTGTGATGTCGCTGTTTCTGGTTCCCACGACACAGGGTATCCTAGTAGGGCCAGAAACAATGTATGTGCCTGTATGTAAATGTTTATGTTTATGTCCGGTATTTATACGGGTACGGAGATATGTTAAAGGGGACGATTCTATCTAGTGTAGTGTAAATTTAAGTTGAAAACTCTGTTAATTAATCAAAGCTGTTTTGAAAATAATAAAGTTTCTTTGTTAGCTTCTTCTCCGCATACTCTGTTAATTGCGCAACTAACAGCTTTGACGTTCATTAAGTAAACACTTTGTTTTTATAGTGAATACATTTTTTGAATTTAACTTTGAGAAAGTAGCCACAATGATAGAAAAAATGTCACTTGTCCTGGTCCCAAACTAGGATACCATATGCTATCATGGTAACCAGGCAAGGTTATCACAAACCGTTTAAGTAAACGAAGCTCGCAAACGAAGTTCGCCATCGAAGCAAAAAACTGTAAGAACAACTAAACTTAAAATTTAAAAAAAGTAAAAAAATCAACGATCAGGTGTCGTATGCGATTAACTATAATTAACGTTTTTCAGGAACGGTGCAATTTAGAATTAACCTTTTGTTCCATATCGACTAGCAGACCTCCCCCTTTTCGTCGAATTATAAACATGGATTGGTGCAATAGACAAAGGTCCAGGCTTGAACGCTAACGTCACCATACTGTTTCTCTCGTAGAGATTACCTCTACGCCTTGCAGCCAACTATGCTTGCAATTATCCACGCGCGTTCTAGTATATTTATTATTACGATCAGGGTGTTATGATTACATGCTTTCGTGTTTGTAGCTCGAGCTTATAATTTCATTCGAAGTGTTATTGTAATTTGATTTAACCCTCATCAGTCGAAACCAGTTTTGTATTTTTTTTTAGTTTTATTTTAGATTACTTTATATGGTTTCGAATATTTTGACGTCCATATTGCAAAATGTCACATGTCAAAAAAAAAAAACGATTCTTGTTTCTTCGTCGAAATTGTATAAAAAATGATTCTGTCACACGTGTAAGACATCGTAATCCTCGGTCTGATTAGCTGTGTATACTACTACGACTTAATTTTCTTCTAATTTACTAATTTTCATACTATTTCAATGAAAAAACAGAAAATCTTTTTTTTTTGACATGTGACATTTTGCAATATGAACGACTATTTACTATCTAGTTTTTTGAAATCAGTGTCATTAATCTCGAACATTTCTCGATTTAAATATGCATAGCAAACATAATCATTTGATCAACGTCGTTAATATATGAATTTCTGAAAAGATGCTAATAAGGGTAATAAATATAGAGTTGCGTGCTCCAGCAACGGTATAAGCCCAGTAGCGAAACGAACAATATTTAGAGACCGACGCCGACTAATATGTACATGCCACGACCCCCGGACGGGTCGGTCAGAGACTGGAGAAGAAATAAACAGCGTGGCAAGTTTATTGTTTTCTAAGTTATGTACATTTGTGAAGTTATAGTAGTAATACCACTCGCTAAAGGTGAAGGAAAAACATCGTGAGGAAACCTGGGTGTCTGAGCTACAGCTATAGCTCAGCGCTTGAAATCGCCAATCCGCGGTAGGCACGCGTGGTGATTAAGCCCATACTCTCTCTCTGAGAGAAGGCCTGTGCCCTACAGTGGGACGTGTATAGGCTGCTTATGAATGAATAGGTGGAAAGGAAGCTTCCGGATTTTTCAGAGGTGGCCAATTTAGTACAGGAGCTGCCCCGATTGTGAAAAGAATACTCTACACTTTTCTGCAGGAAGCTAGTTTAAATACAGGTAAATCCCAGCTGGTGCCGGTGAAAAGACGAGAAAAAAATAGCAATTCAAATGCGAAAACTCAAGATATATATGGGTAATGCTTAGAACAGGCAAGGAGACGGCACGATTATGGCAACGTCTGCAAACCCTACGAAGCAAACCACTTCTAAAAATAACACCACCAACCCACGTAATGTCACAGAAAGCCTTTCCCACATAATTACGGCTAGGAAAGTTGTTCTATAAATATCCAATAAGAGAGGTAGCAAGTCGAGAATGTAAATTGTAAATGGATACATCTCTGGACCAGCTTAACCCTTGGTTAGTAGATGGCTACCTGATCGTATAGGCGACAAAAAGAAATGAAAATAAGACCCACTTCATAATTAAGCAGCCAGTAATACGTTCCACTGTAGAGCACAGCCGTTCTCTCAGAGAGAGATAGTATAGGCGTGCTTACCGCGGATAGGCGATTTCAAGCGATGAGGCAAGCTAACACCTCAGACACTTAGGTTTCATCAAGAGGTTTTGCTTCACAGTTAGCGAGTGCTATTGTTACTGCAAATTCACGAATGTACATAATTAAACGTAAAGGGACAGTTCACGCGTGCTTTAATTTACTTACATTACTTTTTTGCGTACTGACCCATAAAAGTAACATGGCTGCTTGGTATACTGGCGGAAATTAAAGCTTTGCAGTTTTTGCTTAGGTTACTGGATATTGATCAGCTGCTGGGGATATTCAATTTGGCTAGTGATCGAGCCCTTGACCATCTTAATGAAATTCAGATATTTTTAGTGCACAAACCAGAACTTATTTCAGAAAAAATATCTGTTATTTAATATCGAATTCTTGGCAAATTTTACAGGTAAGTTTGTGATAAAAGCGACTGATGCTGTGGAATGGTCGAGGGAAGCTATTTACATTTTTGTACGCATACAACTGACACCACCGCCAGTTCATTTAATACATTCACCTAAATGTTTGGTTAGTATTTGAAACGTAACGCCAATCCTTTCCCTAAAAAACCTTACATTCATTTAATGACTATAGGTATTCATATTTTTCTAAAATCTTTTATTTCGATTATAAGGAAGGGAAAAACAGATTAACCAGGTGCTAGATCGAGATCCGAATAGATCTGTCGTTCTAAAGGAACATGTGAATATTTTTTATGTTGTGAATGCAAAATTATGTCATACCTACTCATAATAGGTATATTGTACAACTATTACTCAATTGTACCTACATTTACTTTAAAAGTTATATAACATCTGTCGATCAAGTGAGAAACAATGGTCGATGTCAGAATAAACAAAAAAATTAAAATTTACATGGTATAGTTTGACGGAACCAAATTTATGACAACTCACAGTGGCAAAAATATCTCAAACAACGGGATACGAGAAATGTGACTGGATCGTAAAAACATTAAAATTTGTCATAAATCAAGTATAATAAAAACATCTTACCCACTTCTAAAAGCTTATCGAACTGAGGAATATTATCACTTCGAACATAAACATAATAAAGCTGGAAACGATAATAAATTATCCGCAAACAGTTTTATGTATGAAACAGATGATATTTACGGCCAATAAAATTATATAGTTAATACATTTCCCAACGAGCACGACTACCTACCATTTAGAGATATAGACGAAGTCGAGAAATCATTGAATGTTATCATGGACGTACTCGTTTATCGTAAAATCTTAATGTTTCCTATAATTAATATTCAAGTAACTCTAAAAAGTAAAATAGAAATATCAATAGTTGACTCACATTTAGGTATATCATGTAGATTTTTAGCTCTATCACGTTTACGATCTTCTGGTCGGCAATACCTGAAATGAAGCGAAAGGTGTCATAGATTAAGTCGTATAGTAATAACAACGTTAGCAGATTAGGTTGTAAATTTGATGATGATAGTTAATAGCAGGGTGTAAACATAGGATACGCCATCGAAAAGTTAGCGTTACGTCAGCATACGTAACAGTTTAACAACACAATGAATAGTACGTACGGCGTTGCTTCAGAAAAAAACCGATCAAGTTTACAGAAGGAATACAGAACTATTGGAGCGTAAAGAAGCATACCCAGCAAAGGCAAGAATCGCTTAAATTGTGTCGTAATGATAAAAACTGATTACCGACAATTATTTATGCACGTCCGCGATCCAACGGTGAACGGCCTATGAAGAGACGAAGTAACCGTGAATGATAAATCTACAATGGATGAGGCATTTAGACAAGCTAGATAATATCACTGAACGGTAGAACAAAATTAATTGTCTTTAGTTCTGTTATGGCTTGGTGTTTATTGTTGAGTTACAAGAACTTGGTAAATAACTAAACAAACGCTTGAAATAGAAAATTTAACAAATAAAAATTTTAAAAATCTGGCGAGGTGAGGAATAGATTAAAACACTGCACAAGTAACACAGTCATACGGTAAAAAATATAGAGGTAGTGCCTCATCAGCAAAAATCAAAACTTATTGTAATACCGATAAGATTCAATAATCGTATGATTTTTGCGTCACCAGTATACTGGAGACCAAGTAGATAAAACACAAATTGTTCAATTCCAATTTGATATTCTTTTAAATATTTTGCAATTTTCAGGTTCTCAGGCCTTCTGACCATTTCGCATTATCCTGTCTCTTGAACTGTATGCCAGCTCCAAAAGTCTTGACTCCCTGACAATAAGCGAATACAAATCGAGCGCGATCTCTTCATTATGCCCGGGCCGAACCGATGCTGGGAGATAATTACCGTGCGCTTGCGACTATGCCTGGTACGACGCGGTTGGACGGAATAATTCTCCGCTAAGAACAAGGTTATTAACAACTGACCGACGACGGCTCTGATCGTCGGAACGGTATATTTTTTGTTAGGTCAGTCAACAAAATTTGTAGTACTATTTTTCAACTAATGTTTACTGAGTGGCACAACCCACACATTGTGCCAGCCTTCAATTTCAGAGATTTTTTTGTTTTGCAGATGATAGTACAGATTTTTTTATTTAAATAAGTACCTAATTACTACAATAATAGCTCAAAGTAACTGAAGTGTAATTGCAGCAGATACCACAACATGCCAAAATACACACATTTAATGAAGAACTCAACGAAAAAGCTTTTGACGATAACCTTGTTCATTAAAAAAAATAGATAAATCTGAAGAGTTATTATTGTCAACACAGGGAATTTATTTAAATTATGCCGTCTGTTTTAAAACACAGCGCCGCTGATATCGTCATTATCAGCATAACACCAAAAAAATAATAGCCCCTTTTCGGTTGACGCGTTACAAAAAGTAGTCCTCGGCGAACGCATGCGGGTTGATAAAACACAAAAAAATATCTCTTATTCCACATATCTACAACAAGTGACGAATGCATAATCACATATGTTCTGAACCTCATTTGAGGAAAATATCGAACGAAATACTTCAGATCGAACAAAATACTTAAGATCGACATTCCGATCGTCAATATAAATAATACTTCGATTGTTACACGCAGAATCAGACGGGCATTAGATGATGATATAATTTGAGCCAATTTGGTATCTTCAGATGTATCCCCGGCCCTAACGAAAATATGACGAAAGGTGTGTGTTAGATGATTGCTGTTAGAATTACAGCTACACTTTTGCGTTACTGGACAATAATTGGAAAAGCAGGATTTGTAGAATCCATACGAAGGCAAGAACTATTGAGCAATCTCGACCGTTCGCATGAGCTCTATTGATGACTCAGATCCAAATCACAGCAATTTCGTGCAACATTATAACAACGTTTTTGTGAAATTACACCTTGCCTGTATATACGCATACGAAACCTGTGTTTATGAAAAGTACGAGACGGCGATTACTGTTAATATGTTTTTTTTTTTTGTTGGAACGTAATTATTAAAACGTCTTCTTTAATCAATCACGGTCTCTTGAAGAGAGGCGACAGCACCAATGGCTTTGCGCATGTCTGCTATAGTAACATATACCGAATACATTTATCAAAATGACCCACTTAATAGATGTTACACGAAAACTGTGTAGCCAAAATCATCTTCAGATAGAAAAAGACATAAAAACTCCACACGCACATCTCAATGCATCATTAACAGTGAATGAGACAATGGTGTCGGCACTTCTCTTCCTTATCATTTAAAGCCTTTTTGACCGATTCCGGCACTTGAGAGGCAGAAAATAAGACAGGCCATGTCTGTGCATTCGACGATGTCACACATCTTCCCACTTTCTGTAACCGTGAGAAATTAACGATGAATTTGTAAGTTTGACAGATAAAAGATAAAACAAATTGAGCAAAACTGAATTCTCCGTTTCTACCTGTAATATTAGGACTATTCTACGACCAGCAAAGATAGTACGATTTATTTATTTATTTAGATTTGTAACTTACAGCTAATGCCAAATCGCTACAAACTTAGTAGTAAATAAAAGTTGAACATCGCAAGAAACAATATAAATAACAGTGCGTAAGTCACGCGTTTTGTGGCGTTAAAATGTCAAAATTTGACAATTAATGTACGGGAAAGTCGCGACTTTTGACGTTAAAACGGGCGACGCTCGTCACCGTGCTAACCATCTAGCATAGGTAGTAAGATAGCGCAAGTCACGCGTTTTCTGGCGCTAAAAATTGACAATAAATGTACTGGAAAGTCACAGCTTTTGACGTTAAAATGCGCGACTCGCGTAGTCGTGCGACCTGGGCATGCCTGTACGTTATTCGCGTCAATTGACTTACGTCGCACTTACACAGACAATTTACCTTCTCAGAAAAATACATCTCTGACACAAACTGTTTTACTATCGCTGCAGTAACAAGTCATTAATCATGGGCCAGTGGCATTCCAGAGGTAAGACAGAATAATGTGAATACACTATATATCGTAGATGTTACCTCACTGTGCCATAGTAATTTGAAGATTTCTAGATGAGTCGGTAATTTATACGAAATGGAAAAGCAATGTTGCGTTGGTTAGGACGTATGGAAACAGAGAAGGAAAATATATAGAAAAATGAAGTATATCTGCCAAACGTCTTTCATAACTAGGCATGTTGCGACCATGGCCACACCGTTAACATAACATTTTAACACCCTTTCTTTGCACCTTTTCAATTGTATCAGAGTGAACTCTATAATGTGGTGACCATATCATAGAGCCTTATTCCAGTATACTCCTTTCTAAGCTATTAAAAATTGTGAGGAAGCTTTGAGGGTTACTAATGAATGTTGATAAAGCGAAAAGTTTGTAAGGATCGTGGCAAACCCTCAACGATGCCTACGCCTCCGAGACAGGGTTGAGTTTATGTTATGTTTATCATGAAGGCACGACTCGTTCCAATGTAACGTTAGTACAACGGTATGCTAGAATGAGTCGTCCGTGTGCCATTCAATTTGAAAAAAAAAAGAAAAATGTTCATTGAGCTGAACAAAAATTAACAATATATAAAGTAACTCTTAACCCCAAACTAAATTAAATTGTATCTTGGGGCACAGTGATCCATTCAGGGTGAACTTAAATATATCACAACATAGTGTTTGGACAGTAATAAAATGAAAGTTAAACATGCATACAGCAAACTATAATATGGCTCAAGTCTTTTATTTCAAATAATAAAATAAACCTACATAAAATATTATTATAGATATTATATCGATACGATAGTTTTTACAAGTTTAATAGAATAAAATAAAATAGACTATTACATAAACATAGCTATAAGCCTGCTTGAATTAATATAACCTACATAAAACTACATAAACATACTGTCGTAATAAGCAAACCAAACATCTTTCCCAATTCCAATAAAATAAATAAGGTTTAGATTAGAACTTCAAGAATTATTTTTCTATCTACCTCTACAGCTAGGGTTGCCAACCCTACTATATAATATAGTATCCTACTATATTAGGGGCGCAAATACTATATTTTATAAAAATATATATATAGTAGGCGAAACTACTGTATTTTGCGTAAAGCGAAACCCAGCCTTAATCTTTTTTTAAAGCTCGCTCTTCAAGTCTAAGTCAAAATCGCACAGCACGGCTGCCGCTATTTTTTACTATTATTTTGCCATCTACTATATTTTTAGAGGTATTAGCTTCGAAAATACTATTTGTTAGAAAAAAAAGTTGGCAACCCTATCTACAGCACAGATCTGACGTGGAGACCTCCAGATAACTCTATTTTATTCTATCAGTACAAGCACTACTCAAAAATGTTATTTTCACACCTGTACTGTTTTTTTAATACGTTTTTTTCTTTTTCTTAACTTTCCTTTACAGCGGTGGTAGCCTAGTGGGTACAACATTGGCCTCGGAAGCGAGAGACCCAAGCTCGATTCCCAGTGCGGGCTTGTACCTATGACTTCGTTTTCTAAGTTATGTATGTTTGTGAAGTTATAGAAGCAATACCACTCGCTAACTGTGAAGGAAAACATCGTGAGGAAACCTGAGTGTCTGAGCTATTCACATACCTCACCGCTTGGAATCGCCAATCCGCGGTGGGCACGCGTGGTGATTAAGCCCATACTCTCTCCCTGAGAGAAGGCCTGTGCCCTAAAGTAGGACGTATATAGGCTGCTTATGTATGTAACCTTCCTCAAGAAAAGTTCTAATGTAAGTCTTTGTCTTTTAGTTTTTTCAGCAAACAGGTTAAAGAAGCAAAACTTATAGTCACGTAAAATATACTCGTCCTAAAGCTATACAATAGTGAAAAATTAATAGAGTCATTAACACTTAAAGATAACCAATTTAGTTCGAAACTCGCACGCACTTAACCCGAGCGCGATAAGTGAAACAGTACTCAAGTCGAGAGCTCGTCAACTTTTATACGCGTGTACACCGCTCAGTTACGGGAAACTTTGGAGCGAAAATGTTAAGCTTGATTAGAAGTGGACCTTCCGCTCTACTATAATGGCACATTTCCACATTTTTCTAAGCTTCCCGGTCTTGTGCCGCCCGCATTCAGCGACTCCCCGCTTCCGTAACCAGGTCGTCAGACCATCTGGTGGGGGGCCTGCCCACGCTGCGTCGTCCGGTCCGCGGTCGCCAGGTCAGAACTTTTTCGCCCCAACGGCTATCAGTTCTCCGAGCACAAATGGCACATACAACATTTATATCTTTTCTTTTTTCTGCTTGTGCAATAAAGTGTTCGTTATCCCTATCTCCCTATTATATCTACCGTGCTCGGGATTATTGCCAAGGCAAATGTAACAATAACAAAAGCTCTCGTGCTCGGAAATATTGGCGATCTTCCCAGGAATGGTACATCAGTACGATAAAACTGAATGCGATGAGCTAAGAGCCGAAACAACGAACAATAGTCCACTTTTCTATCGCGACGACAGCCGTGCCGACATTAAAGGCATTCCACCGAGGCAAACGATGACTGTGCCCACAGATAAAAGTTAAATTATTAACTAACGCATTGAACTGTGAGGCCGAGCTGCAATGACTTTAAGAGGTACATACGATAATACAACACTAACGCTTGACTTGATCACGTATCATTACATTTGTAGAACTCCCGATCATCCGTGAAAAATATTGAGAGATTGATTTGTATTATCACATCACACCGTAAACCGAAGTCAACAATTGTTTGGAGCAAAATGCATCTTAGATATACATAAATAACAACCAGAACTATCTGGAATGGATACAGAAAGGACTAACCCAGTTTAGCTAGATTTTACGAATTTACTACAATTTCTATAGACCCAAACGGAACTGCTTTAATATAGGACTTCCGTGTTTCGTAGATTAAATCTGCATTTGAAATCCAAACCCGTTCCAAACCTTTCCAAACCCTAAAGAAAGTTTAGCTCAGATGTTATCATCGATAGTCAGTAGGCAGACGGCCAACCCACGCGAGTAGAGTCAGACAGGTGAGCTCGTACGCCTGTTTAATCCCAGCTCCTTTATACAAGCACTGCACGAATTTAAAGCGGATAGAGCGTAATAGACACCCAGGTGGGTCCATCGATCCACCGATAAATCTATCCTTGAGAAGCACCCGTCCGATTGATTGGGCGATACTTTTACGTGTCATCCGATGACCGATGGATCCGGGGATGCGTATTGAAACGTCACTGAGTTGATACTGATCGCAGGTCGTTAGGGCGCTTTGCGGTCTTCCACTGGGCGCTGGAAGATCCGTATGCTAGTTTTGTATATGGGGGTGTCAATACAAACGTAAATTGTCAGAGGTTCTATCAGATGTCTTGCAGTCAGTTGTTTTTTTTATATTTAGGGGTTGAATTACAACTAAGCCTCACTTCAGTTACACGAATGTTTGACATGACAGAGGTTTTAACTAACTTATTAATGAATCAATCAAGAACAAGATTTCGAAGGTCTTTTTATGTGTGTTAAAAAACTACACGAACTAGACAAAATAGACCCTGATTGCAACGGCGCTCTCAACATAAAGAGTGCTATGCACAGCATCAGATTCGACGTGAGGATATATCCGTACACGCAGGGGTCCCCCTGTATACAAGTCTGGTCGAGGTATTAGACATTCAATTATACAGAGGCTCCTGTTATCAGATGTTGCCGGATGTTGTCCCTGAATGGGGGCCCTTTGTGGTTTTCTCTCCGTTGTCAGTCAGTCAAGAAGCGCATTTACAGCCGCATTTGCATTTAGCATGTGATTGTGAACATAACGTGAGTGTACAGAAGGCTGATTCTATTTCTCATCCTGTTTAAGAGTTAGTCCTTGTCATTACAGCATCTTCGCGGTTTTTTTACACATCGCAAAATATTGTAGATAGTTGGTAATGATTTGGCGGTGTGAAGTATTTGTGCTCTGTATAAGAGTTTAACATTGCATTGCATTACTTTTTATATTGTACATTTAGATGGCTTTCTACATTGTAGCGAAATGTTGAAATATTTAGTGTTTTTCGTCACTTGTAAACTCTGAAGTCCGTGAAATTCGAAAAGGATATCTTGCACTCGAAACTGTTCATGATTTTGAAGAACTTCAGCAAAACCATTTGGGACCATTTACTTTTGCTTTAAAAATATCCCCTGGAAATGCCTTTGTCAACTCAGTTCTGCGTAAAACCTACCTAGTAAAATTACGACGTGTTTAATATTTTCAGGATTTCCCTTTCTTGAGTGAATCTTTTTGTCTTTACGCTTCTACTGAATACTGAATGCCGAAAACGAAAATTCTAGGAGCCTGTCCCGCCGTATGTATTTGCATAATTGTAAATTAGATGTACAATCGACGACAATTGATGCTAAACCGCCGAGGTTTACCTATAGCACATACGGAATAAGTGTGACTACCAAATAAAATTATCAACCTGATTTTACAATTAGGAGTTTCGGTATCGTACGTTAGTGTTTTTTTATGTAGTTTGGTGTACTCTGAATAAAAACGCTAAAAATAAGCAGCATAGCAATAAAATTAAATCAAATATGGTTCGAATCTGAAAATACTGGGAGGGACTCTTTGTTTCTAACCTAGGATCCTATTCTGTCTGGTGGAGTTGCTATTATGAGCAGTTTTTTTCAGACAAATATGAAAAATCCTTGAGTTCTTGTGGCCATTTTTGAAGAACTCCGTAAATGGAAACAAAATAATCGTAGTCCGAATCGTGACAGAACAAACGTTGGTGTTCGCCATCAATAGGATAGAATGTCTTCTGAAACCAACTAACATTCCAAGGCGTATAACAAATGACATTTCGTGATCCATCTATAACTGCCGTGCTCGTCTCCAGTGCCAGCCTATTCCAGTTGTCGTGAAAGTGAAGGTCACGCTTGTGGTGTGAACTTGCGATGGTTCAGAGAAAAATCCTGATTCTAAGTCATTTCAGTAGCAACTGATAGGTGTTGGGTGCTCGTTTATGGTTCTGATATTAGCTTCCAACTTTTGAAACTGAATAATCAATTAAAAATAAAAACCGACTTCAAAACACTAAAGCGCTATAAAGTTACAAATAATTTATTAACATACATGTTCCGTGTGGCACCGGATTAAGAATAGCTTCACTCCATTTCCTTCCGTGGATGTCGTAGAAGGCGACTAGTATACTTTGGAGTCGGTGCCCAAAATATATGTCCTGGTCATGAAACTGGGCAGCGTCTTGGATGTTTACATGTTTGTGATGTCGTTGTTTCTGGTTCCCACGACACAGGGTATCCTAGTGTAGGGCCAGAAGTAATGTATGTGCCTGTATGTAAATGTTTATGTTATGTTACTTCTACAATACCTACATGTATACATACTTCTAATTTAAAGATATTCTTTTAAATTATTTCTAACTTTTTAGAGGTACGTAGTGTTCTGAAGTCGGTTTTAATTTGTTATATTTTTTTTTTATATTTTGAATTTTTAGTGGGGGAGCCGGAGAAACATAAACAAGTCCCTTATAATCATAATTTACCCCACTGAATTCGTTTAAAATTTGAAGTTCTCAATTTCCATCTCCAAAAGTCTTCACGAGAACAACACCAAATTACCTTGGGACTGCTTTTACGCTATTTTATGAAACATACGGATATTACTTAAGGATCGGCTCCATTAGGCCTTATTTACTGCTGTCCATTGAAAAGTTCCGTTCTCCATCCCTGAAAGTCTTCATCAGATCTTCACCAAATCAAAATGGGACCAATGGGACGTTATATCTATTCGAAAAAAAAATGTCGAAATCGGTTAAGATTTGACGGAGTTATGCGAGAACATAGCCAAAAAAAGAATATACGCGTCGAATTGATAACCTCCTCATTTTTTTTGAAGTAGGTTACAAACTGGGTCAATGGGCCATACATTTTGGAGAGCGAAACTAAGAGTAAGGCCGAGAATAGGGATTCAGACAGCCACCTCCGTTAAGGTCGGCTATGTGCAAAACTCTGTTTTATTGCAATAATGCATTTTAATAGTAACAGATATCACAGTTTGTGAGTTTTACAATAAAACAATAATGACATCATATCATACGTTTGACGAAAGGTTTCGGAGAAAAGTTTCTAATTGTCAAGGAAACAGATTAACAATAGGAAAACCAGAAACGTCGCAGCAAGCGTCCATTAATTATAGTATTGCGCACCACTGTCACCTCCCTTTGGTAAGATTTTGACTACCTCTTTTACCTCGTAAGTTATAATAAAGTGACAGTCACGACCCGCAATACATATTATTAATTATTGCTGGTCTGCCTTCGACCGAACATGAAAGACGTTGATGGACGAGATTTGTAGGGTTGGCGTAATATGGAAGAGCAGTGGACTCCATTCACAGACTGTATATATGATAGACAAAATCCACTGCCATCAGCAAACCTGTGTTAGAGCCGCGGATCTCGTGTCGTATGGCTCAGAGAATAGGTGCGCCGCACAAAGGCTCGTTACGCGACGGCGCGGGCGCATGATGGATGGCCGTGGCCGATCGGCCGGGTGATTGACAAGTCCGTGGCGATGGTATCGCGCGTTCATAAATAACACCGCCACCGCTAGTTAGTACATATTCATCCGCTTATCCGACTGCTCGCGATGGGAGGTACGGTGGGATTTATGGTGGGAAACATCATAATATGCCATCGGAGACTGAATTGAGAATTTCGCTAAGTAAATAGTTAACTGTAGTGCTGTCTCTTCGAATTTCTCAGAAAAGAGCGTGACAGAACGTTACTTAAGTATTTACTTAGCGAAACTCTCAACTCAGAAGCCCGCCCTGGGGCTTAGGGCAAATAGTGATGGAGACTTTATGGTGTCCACAACGAGATTTCGTGTTAGGTAATGACATCATAATGTAACACTGTTAATTAAAGATGAGGACTGGACCATTATTTTCCTCTCGCTCCTAAAATATTGATATTGCTGTCTGTACTGTGTCGGCGATAGTTGAATAGTTATTCAGCCCTTTCTTTAACCGTGCTGTAAGCCGTCTGTCACACTACAGGGCATAGATCTCCTTTTAGAGACAGAGCCCCTGGTTTTCGTACACTGAGGCCGACATGCACCACATCTTAAATGCCACCATTTAAATCGACTTTTGTATGAAGAATTTTAGTTAAATGCCGTTTAAGCCACATTTAAGAAAGTGGTGCAAGTCTGCTTTACAATCGTTTAACCCACCTTTAACACCTATCAGTTTGCCAAAGTTTATACGTAAAAAAAACAACTGATAGAAAGCAGGGGATAGTTTGGGACCCAACGGGGACTGGCGATTTCAAGTGTTAAGCAAGTAAGAATTACCTACTGACGTAAAATGACAAACTGTTATAAAGGAGCTAAGGGCTTTTCTCACTATCTTTTTTGTTAAATATTTTTGGTTTGATTGAATTTGGATTAGGTATTAAAATGTCAGATTTTTATCGAACCCGGGATCAATCCATTAGGGCCATTTTACATAATATGATGATACTGATGAAACCACACAATGGATATCACCTACGATGAAAGTTCGACGATAGCGTAATATGGTACTAATCTATGGTATCAGATTGGAATGTTAAACTTGCCGGAAACTCCTTCTTAAAAGAATTCAATGGTCATCTATCACTGGAACAGAAAAATTACCGTAAAGAAGCATTCACATTTTCTTTCCTTGAGAGAAGAGCGCGGCGGCGTTCCGTCGATCATAAATAACTAAAATCAATTAGACACCCAAAAGTTTCTGTGGTAATTCCGAGAAAGCCGGTTTTTCTGACTAACATTTTGACAACAAATCACGACACCAACGAAGCAACTCCTCGGGTTTCCGAAAGCATTTCCCGGGTGCTATTATTTAACATCTCGAAGAAGATCTTATTATGTCTAGTGCTCGTGTTAACCTTACAAAATGCTACCTCCAAAGAACTAGAGATAAAGGAACGTCACATATACGTGTAAATCTACATGCATGCCGCTGGATAACTTCTTACAGGTGCTACTATGGTGTTTAGTGTACGGCTAGCTTAAAAGCCAAGGTAATTTTCCATATTCAGAAAAAAAAGAATAATTGTGTTTTTTCTGCCTCATAGTTAAATACTTATGTTACGTAGAACAGACACGGACATTCTTGTACAAAGGACAATTTATTGATTTATTGAAAGCTGCGAAATTGGTAGAACGAAAATGTAATAAAATCATGTAAGCCCCGATATTTCGACATAACATATGAGTCTGTGAGACCCTGATATTTCAACAGAACGACCCTTACCGGCCCTTCCATCGACATTTGCTCGATATATTTCTTTCGTCAATCTTTTTTTCCTTCATCTTCTCCATCGCCGCTTTATTAACACGGTTCTAAAATCAGCCGTTCAGCCAACGAGAACACCTGTACGCATACCGAGTTAACCGCGCAATGTATCACCGCGGACAGCAA
The DNA here is from genome assembly GCA_947310995.1 of Yponomeuta cagnagella. Taxonomy (NCBI): domain Eukaryota; kingdom Metazoa; phylum Arthropoda; class Insecta; order Lepidoptera; family Yponomeutidae; genus Yponomeuta; species Yponomeuta cagnagella. Next base: position 13,925,233 of record OX371277.1, read on the forward strand.
GGGCCTACCACACCGGAGGGGTCCGTTACGTCGTGTCCAATAAATATAGAGACAAACGATCGCAATAAGGAACTACCTCCAGCATCCGTCGCCTGTCACGGCGAGTGTGATGGATTTAGGGGTTTAGAGCCTTTTTAATACTTGACTGACGGCCCGGGTTGACCTGGGCTATCAGGGAAACACGCAGAGTTGGTTTATTTCTTGGTAACTAATATTGGAACTATTTAGGGTGGCTGGTACTTTGCAGTTTTTGTCATTAAAAACTCATGTAGCTACCTAACGTAAGCAGCTTACAGGCATACATCCCACTAAAAAGCACAAGATAAGATAAGAATATTCTTTATCGTACACCAGGAAAAATAAAACCGGCCAAGTGCGAGTCGGACTCGCGCACGAAGGGTTCCGTACCATTATCTATACAACATTAGACAAAGATCGAGACAAGATAGATTAGGTACATTGAGAACAGCGCCATCTACAGAAACCAACAAGAAGCGTTTAACATTGACCTTTAACGACATGACATCGGCGCTGTAAAGGATAAATAGATGGCCGCTAGATGGCGAGCGCTGTCTTTAGACAACGTTTGTTGTATGGGAGCCCCCCTTAAATATTTATTTTATTCTGTTTTTAGTATTTGTTGTTATAGTGGCAACAGAAAATTCATCATCTGTGAAAATTTCAACTGTCTAGCTATCACGGTTCATGAGATACAGCCTGGTGACAGATAGACAGACGGACAGTGGAGTCATAGTAATAGGGTCCCTAAAAACAAAAAATATTTACAAATATGCAATTGGCGGCCTTCACTGAGAGAGAGTATGGACTAAATCACAACGCGTGCCCAACGCGGATCGTCTATTTCAAGTGCGAACACCTAAAACACTTAGGTTTAATCATCATCATCATCATCAGCCATTTGATGTCCACTGCAGGACATAGGCCTCCTTTGTGGTTTTCATAACCATGAGGGGTTTTGCCATAGTCGCCACGCTTGGCAGGCGGGTTGGCGATCGCAGTATGCGGTTGGAATCTCAGGAAGACGCTGCTGCCCGTCTCCTGGTAATTGAATTCCTTAGTCGCCTTCTACGACATCCACGGAACGAAATGGAGTGACGCTATTCTTAATCCGGCGTCACACAGTTTAATCACTAATAGTGAAATCATAAATCTACGTAACTTAGTAAAGTGATACATAAATGACAAGTCATTGGTAGTTGCGAGAATCGAATCCATGGCCAAAATGTGAAGCAAGCCTTCTACTGATATGCTACCACTGCTCCGCTTAATTTCCGCTTAAACACACATTAACTCACGCCCGTATGCCGAAGGGGTAGGCAGAGACCATGGTTTGCCATTTGAAACGATCTTTCGCTTCATCAACATTAATTAGTCGCTGGGATACCGCCGTTTAGCCAAAGTATTTTTCGCCAAATTTTACTTCCCAATAAACTTATGGCATCAGTTTCATTTCCCAAATGAAACTTTAGCAAGTTTTCATTTCGCATTTTATTCATTTGGTCAAATTATCATTTCGCATAATTTTACTGCGTCAAGTTTTATTAAGACAAACGTTTATTATGCTAACGTTTTATTTTGGCAAGTGTTATATAGCAAATAATTGTTTGATTAAATTTATATTTCGCATTTTGTTTGTTAGGTCAGTACACATAAGCAAAAATAGGTTCGAAGTTCCAAGATGGAGCGGAGCGCAGCGACGCTCCATCCTGAAACTTCGGGTGTTAGTTCTTTTTTTTTTTTTATATAAAAGCGAAAAAAAATATTTCACTAAAAAACTTAGTTTTGTGTCAAACTTAAACAAGGTTGGTGCATGGAAAAGTCATAGGTACCCTACATTATGATATGGCAAAACGTGGGATACCGCCGTTTTTGCCAAACGATACTTTTGACTGAATAATGCTTGGTAAAATGAATTTTGACCAAGTATTTATTTGGTAAACAATAACTTGCCATAATAACTTTTGCTAACTGTTTATTTGCTTTAAGTTGTTTTGAGAAATGTTTTTTTGCCAAGTGATAATTTGCGGAAAATAGTTTGGGAAGTAATAAAGTATAAGAAACGATTTTTGGCAATACATTAGTAAACCTTAGTCGCTGCATGACGGTTTCGTGTAAACACTTTTTATCTTGCCCTTCCCTATTTTTTATTTAATTAAATTAACTACCTAGATTAACTGTCTCTTTGGTCTAGCCGTTAAGGCGCTTAGCTACCAAAACAGAGGTCGTGGGTTCGATTCCCACTGGGGGCCACCGTACATTTGTACAAATGACCTTAGTCTGGGTGTGTTTTCATGTTTATGACGTCCTTGCCTGGTTACTATAGCATAGGGTATCCTAGTTTAGGACCAGGTCAAGTGATGGTATTGTGTGGAAGCTATTATTAAATAATTATGCTATCAAAAAGCAAATCCAGGAAAGTGACATCAGTATCAAACGAGTTTAAGTTGGAACACGCTCAACATCACGTTCTGAGACCGCATGGAACGTTAATAATTCTAAACGCATGTCATAGAAATGCACAAAGAGCTGCTATCACACGTCATCTAGCAACAGACGGGTGATAAATCAAAATCTCTTGTTTGAACGATCGGATAGCAAGAAGGAATCGACCGCATGAATCCAGAGATGTTTTATGGACATAGAAGAGCCTAAAGAAACTAATACCAGAAGGAATGTTAATGAAAGATGAAGCAAATCGATTTGCTTTCATAATAGTTGTTAATGAAGCTACCGTGTGGAAGCTGATAGTTTACGCAAAGACAATAATTCACATTCATATTTTATGTTTGCCTCTACAGAAATACAAACACAAGTGTTGGTAACACAAAAGGAAGGGAGCCAGTCTACTAAATAGGTGCACAGTTTTCCAATATAGTAATAATAATAGTTATCTCAATAACGATGAACGATAGACCAAAAATGTAAAGGACCTTAATTGTAGATTGTATAACAAGCATCGAAAAAGTATTGCATCAAAATTTTCGTATCTCAACGAAGAACCGAGTTATTGTGAAAAAACTTAATTTAACCCTTTTTTCAAATTGGCGGAAAATGCACATAGGAAATCTTGGCCGACAATTTGAAGTTAAGCTTTTCTAGACCTACCCCACGTACCTACTATCCAAAAATTTGCATTCGCGGTTCACATGCATTTCTAACCCGTTTTTTTCCGACGCAATGACTGGACTAACTGTAAAATACAAAAGAAAGATCTATGTGACTCGCATTCGCGATAAATACGATTAATAAAAGACGACGCTCCATTGTATAATTACAAGTGATGAAACAGATGTATCCTGTACCGGACGTTACTCATACCCGGCTGAACAACGATTAATGAAGGGAATAGAAGGGAACAGAAAAGGTTGATGCCATCAAAAACATAGCTCGTAAAAAAAACCAAGTCTCGCAAGTACCAAGTCGGTTAATTTATTCAGTCCTTCTGTCGTACGTTATTACGTAATTAGCTAACCTAACAACATCTTATAGTGACCATATCAATATTCAAAATCTTTTATCTTTTAAATAAATAGATTGACTTGGCCATGTTATGTTTTTGATGGCATTTAATTTCTTTTTGTAGATAGTCCTACTTTTTTTCTTGACCATTTTAAAAGATACCTTTGAACATAATTATATCTAGGTACCTATCTACACTTATTATTCCATTATATTATACATATACAGGTTCCAACCTTGATTCCAACCGCATACTGCGATCGCCAACCCGCCTGCCAACCGTGGCGATTATGGCAAAACCCCTCATGGTTATGAAAACTTGATGATGATGATGATACATATACAGGTACACTGATTTATTCACTGGAAATGTAACTTTGTAATCCTATATATCTATTATATGGGATGTTATTTATGCAGTTGGCGTATCTAGAAATCTTGACCGAAATCGCAAAATATTTTAGTTTTTCCTTGATTTATACACCAAACAATAATTGTATTCTAAATTTAAAGCTTCTATGTCTACCAGAAGTGCCTTAGGACTTCGATGATCGGTCAGTCAGTCAGTAAGTGAGTGACAAAATTAAGAAACTTTTGACTAATTATAATTCTGAAACTACTGGTTCAAATTGAATGAATTTTGAAAAATACCGTGTTTATACAATGCCTGCCTGGTTACTGAAAATTCAGGCTTCTAGCTTTATCCACAATGAAGTCATAGGGAGGCCGAAAATGGCCTGAACTGCTACGAGAAAAGGATGGTACGGCCGTGCTGCTTTTTTGCTCGACTTGGCGGGGGCACTGCCGTGCCCCCAGATAAGTCCGATGATTCTGTATTGATATCTATGAATATCGTGCTTTGACATGCATTTATTTTTTATGTAGCCTGTATACGACCCACTGAAGGGCACATGCCTTCTCTGAAAGAGACAGTATGAGCTTAATTACTACGCGTGTTAACCGCGGATTGGCAATTTTAAGCGCTGAGGTATGAACATCGCCGACACTCAGGTTTCCTTAAGATGTTTTCCTTCGCCGCGAGTGGTAACGCTACTACAAAAGATCATTACGTAAAAGTTCCGCAGTGTCTTACTTTTTCATATAGTGGGAGGAAATAAGGCTTATTTTTAAAAACCTATTTAATGGGAGGAAATAAGGCTTGTTTTGTCTTACATATTAGATCGGAATGGGGGGGTGGGTTAGAGAGTACTTAACATGTTCTAACGAAATAAATAAATAGCTTCTTTGAAATAGTTGCACCATATCGTATTCTATCTTTTTGCCATAAATATCCGAATTCCTTTGGGACTGTAAAATTGTTCTATGAAAAAAAACTACGTCGATCCGTTGCTTCGTGAAAGAAGGACTAACTAACCAACACTCATTGGCATTTATAATATTAGCGGGTGAAATAGTATGCTAAGCCCACAAAAACAATCATGAACAGTGTGCAAGCTACAATAATTGCCAATAAAGACTTCCGTCGCCAAGCTGATAAATCTTAAATCGATTAGATGATAGATGCAATATATTTCTTGCAGCGAAGTGTTTGATTGATTGTTATAGCTAAGAGAGGTTTTATCACACAGATACTTAATTTTAGTTTTTGCAAACTTTAAAATTATAACGACGGATGGCCTAGACAACGTTGTCAAGAAACGCTTCGTCGGTTCCAATAATAAAACAGATATTGCAGAACCGCTCACTGCTTTGCCAGACGTATTAATCAATATTAATACACCGATCGATAGTAAAAGCCAATTCCTTTCAACAATCAATAAACCTGCAAATGATGCAAGCCGTAGCAGTAACACAAAAGATTGAAAATCATAATGTCTTGGCCGTAAAATCGGGAATACGCCTCAACAATAAACACTAAATATCGGTGGAAAATTACTCTATCGGGGTTCAATAGACTTACAAATCTCGTTGTTAGTATAATAGAGGCTGGATCAGGCAATGGTATAGAATCAGTGGGACATTAAGTGCGCCACACCCGTGGTTTAGCCGGGATCTGCGATTAACTGCTGAGATCCGAACATATAGAGTCACGTCGAAGCTATTAGCGAAAGGGTTAAAGACTGAATGACACGCCAGCCACACACGAACCGTTCATTTATGGCTCTCTTGGCACGCTCTACGAAAGAGCGGATTATTTCGTTCGAAATTGACCTGTCTACTCTAGAAATTTCCTCGAATTCACCCCAGTTTGGTTTTTATATCGTCCCATTTGCATACTTCCTCTTTGGCCAATAGTGTTGTTAGTTGTTTGCTCGTTATAATTTGAACATCGCGAATTCCCGTGATCAATCAATAAATTATCATTTGAATATCTCTGTTAGAGATCGAAAAATAAGACATTCCACAAAAAAAAATTAGCAACATACAGAAAAAAGAGCGCGATTTCCAATACAAATGCCCATTAATCTTCAAAGTAGATGAAAACATAAATATTCCTTGAAATGTTTAAGTTATAATGGAGTGGGGGGCGCGTAACACAGCGGGTGATGACCAAAAGGTGCCATTAATGCTCGTAAAGTGTTTAAATTAAATGACACGGGAGCCAGTAGCTTTGGAGTTACGATGACCAAGTTCACTACCAGTTCGATTGTAGCATTTATAGCCTTAGTAATACAAGCGAATGTTTTATAATGGTTCTTGATCTGCACACCCACGCGAGGTGGCATGCTAATAAGAATTATTAGTAACATAAGCGCCGTAAAAATGTGTAACGAAAACTCGTTTTCTTTCTATTTATTCGTATTTGTATTTGCTGTAGTGATTTATAGAGAAAGATGACAAAGTGGTTTTGGAAGTAAGATTCGAAGTATATCCCTAAACTTTACTTTGAAGTAATAATGATCGCACGACTAGTGTTTTTTCAGAACATTGAAGTAAATAGTTAATAAACAAAGCACACTTGCCACACTGCCGATATGACCAAGCTATAAATAACAACGTTTTATAAGTTACTGTCTGCGTACTAAACAATGATGTATTCTACAGCCGTAAGCATGTCACTTCACATAATTTAATTCAAAATCTGTCTATCTTTTGGGACATCACAGTGTGATTGAGAAACAAACCGATCTGTGTTTACCTCATAATTCTTTTATTCGAACGTCAGTACGCTTGCGTCAGTCTAGAGACTAGCTCCTCCCCAAACAAATCAACAAGTGTTTGGTGCAGATATCAAAACTTTACAAACAAATTTACCGGATACAAGTTATCAGTACCATAGACATGTAACATGAAATATAATTAAAATACTCAACAGCTGCAACTTGTACAGTCATCAATAGAACAATCGAAACTAATACATGTACTCACGTAGTACTCACAAAATATAAAGGTTGACCTGCTGTCGGCTGTACCTACTGATAATGAAGTAAGTTACAACACTACTAATCAGACTCAACAAGAATCATTACGAAAACAACTTACGTCAAAAACCGATCTTGAATCTCTTCTGAGCAGCAACACTCGAACGCACACGACAGCCCAAAAGAAAGTCCCAAAAAAACACGAGAATTCCGAAAAAAACGGTCACCAAAGAGAACCCGAAATCTCAAAAAGTTTAGAAATTCGAACACCGGATATCGCGGAGCGGGCGTCAACGTCCGCTTAGTTCAGCGTGTAGTCATAGAATAGTGTCTTGGAAGACTCGACGAGTTCTGAGGGCATGATGGAAGATCCGGGGCGGGGAGGGGGGACAGTGGGCGGGGCCTGCAGGTGTACCTATTCGACGTCGAACCGTGATATATGCGCATGTTAACGCGTTTGTTGAGGAACGCCTCATTGTCATGCGGAATCGGACTTTTGTTTGTTATTCGGCCCGGGGCGTTAATTGTGCTCTATTTGGACTTCGTGATAACTCGCTTAAGCCATTCGATTGTTATTTAAAAGTTATAAATAACTCCGAAAAGTCTGAAAATAGAGAGAAACAAAAAGCTTAAAAAAGTTTTCTAAAGTCGGTATTTCTTTGCAAATTCAAGACATCCAGTAGAAAATCTAATTAAACAACGGAAACGGTTAATTAATTAATCACGTTAGAAGCTACGGACATATTGCTTTCCAGAAATTAAATTTTCAATATGGAATATTATGTAAATAATTACTATAAAAAAAAGGTTTCCATCTATAACTTACGATTTTAAAAATAGATAATTGCATAAAATTTTTAAGGATAGTAAGTATGGTCAAGTCGTCTGTAAAAATGCTGCGTTAAAATATAAAAAAATCTTCTAGTATGTTTAAAATAAAAAGTTGGTGACCGAACCCGGGTCCTCTGTATCAAAATCTCGACACAATACTACTGAGCTATCAAGACTGATAAGACGTTGGTGAAATTAAGGAACACATTTTAAGACCACTTTTTCTTGTCTTACCTTAAATTTACCAATCGCTTTTAGACATTGAAGTTTTATAAATATTTTTAATTTACTTTATGAATATTTTTATTTATTTGGATGTATTTTTAATTACTGATGGGCGGATTATTTTCCTGCCGGAGCTTAAATGTTTACAGCGCAAAGAAACATTACTCGTATTCATGTTAGAGCCATTATTTTCAAAGTGATTTCCATTATTTCTAAAGTGCACTTTTAGAAAGTCCTATTTCCAAAGTACTAAGGGTAAGTAACAATAAGTGTCCATGAAATCAGCCCTAGAACGATCGAACACACTCTCTATGTGCGCAATAACAAATTATTTTCACTTTCAAACTAGTTTTTTTACCTCATGTTTTATCCCGAATTTCCAAGACGGGCGACACAGTCGACAGCAAATCGACCTTTATAATTTCATTTAGATTTGGCCTACATAAATAAATAAATGAATAAATAAATAAATTAAATTTTTATTCAATAAGCAGCGGTTATAGTCCACACCTGGTCTACATGTCTATAGCCACATGGCAAAACCCCTCGTGGTTTTCATAACCACGAGGGGTTTTGCCATGTGACTAAGTACGTAAACTAAGTACGTGAAAAAATAAATACGTGAATATATAGATATAGTTAATAATACATCAAGCATCGGCAAGCGCAGCGTAGGACGACCAGCCACAAGATGGACAGATGACCTCATCCAAGTGGCAGGAAGGCGCTGGATGCAGGCCGCTTCCAACCGGCCTTTATGGAAATCCATGGAGGAGACCTATGTCCTGCAGTGGGCGTCAAGTGGCTGATGATGATGATGATAGTCCACACACGTCGCTGGGGCTCTGTACTAAGCCGAAACCTGTGTTACAGATACCCCGCTGGAAACAAACAGGGATAGAAATAGTTAAAAATACAAGCAATAACATATATCAAGTGGTTTAATCGGCATAGGTAATTCGTTCATCTCCCAGCGTAACTCCCAGGGTAATTCGGTATTTGACACGATCAACAATAAATTATTTCATATGCTCGATTAAAACAAAAATTACAAAATATCTCGGAAAATGTATCTCTTTTAGTCAATTACTAGTTTTTACAATTTTTAAATAGATTAAACATAAAAAGAGTGCTCTGAAATGTGACGTCATAAGCCAGTATTTTCATACAAAATCCCGATTTAAATGAGTACCTCATTTGATATTTTGTCAAATACCCAATTCGAAGGTCCCAGAGCTGTCTTTGTTGTTGTAATAATGTAAATAATTGAATCTTCATTATTTTTTAGGGTATCCGCACCCAAAGGGTAAAAACGGGATCCTATTACTAAGACTTCGCTGTCTGTCTGTCGGTCTGTCCGTCTGTCTGTCTGTCACCGGGCTGTATCTCAAGAACCGTGATAGCTAGAGAGTTGAAATTTTCACAGATTATGTATTTCTGTTGCTACTATAACAACAAATACTAAAAACAAAATAGAATAATTATTTAAGGGGGGCTCCATGCAACAAACGTGATTTTTTTGCTTTTATTTATTTTTCAATAATTCAAGAATTATGAAACTCCATTATCAATTTCTGTTCCATGTGGCTCCGGATTAAGAATAGCGTCACTCCATTTCCTTCCGTGGATGTCGTAGAAGGCGACTGATGAAATAAATTACCAGGAGACGGGCAGCAGCGTCTTACTGCGATTCCAACCGCATACTGCGATCGCCAACGCGCCTGCCAAGCGTGGCGATTATGGCAAAACCCCTCGTGGTTATGAAAACCATGAGGGAGGCCTATGTCCCGCAGCGGGCGTCAAAGGGCTGATGATGATGATTATCAATTTCTTGGCTCAGATAAATGCTTGTTTTCACGCAGACCAAATCTTTTACACCGATTAACCTCGCCTTGTGCATGTTATTTCTCATATACCTAATGTGCTGTTTTAAGTTTCGTATGCAATAAAGTATAATAATAATAATAAAGCAGAATAATCATTCAGAAACGAAATATACACACGTGCTCATTTACGTTACGGACGACTTTGCAACTAAACTGTAAAGGTTGATCAGCTGCCGACTGTACACTCCAACACTTTAGTTGCAATATCGGCAGTAGAGACACAGCTTTGAGCTATATATTGATGTCATCATCATCATCATCATTCAGCCACAAGAAGTCCACTGCTGGACATAGGCCTCCTCCATGGATTTCCATAAAGGCCGGTTGGAAGCGGCCTGCATCCAGCGCCTTCCTGCCACTTGGATGAGGTCATCTGTCCATCTTGTGGCTGGTCGTCCTACGCTGCGCTTGCCGATGCTTGATGTATTATTAACTATATCTATATATTCACGTATTTATTTTTTCACGTACTTAGTTTATGCAGTTTATTTTTTTTTTGCACTTAGGTTATTTAGGATTTTGTACTTTATTTTGTACACGTACCCGTTTTTTTACTGCTTCTCCGACTCTCCAAGGTTTGCTGGAAGAAATCTCTTACAGAGATAAGGTCGCCTTTGTACATGTTGTTTCTTATGTAATGTCTTGTTAAATGTTTCGTGTGCAACGAATAACAAAATATCCATACCATTTTTTTTATTATTTAATATTTAATTTATTGCTGGTAGTAGCTGGACGAGGGTGGCCGCATACAGAAGGAAGTCGCGTGCCTTGGGGATGCCTATATCCAGCAGTGGCCAAGCATGGGCTGATTGATTTGATTAAGCACTATTTAGGTATAAAATAGGCAATTAAGCCCTTGGGAAAATTAGGGGCCTTACCCGTCATCACGTACAACTTTTGCTATGGGGAAAAATTTGAAATCGCGATAGAATTACAAATGAGATAGATCGACAACTCTTTATAGCACACCAGTTATTTCCAGAGACAAGGTTCTTAACATCTATTTTTTAATAGTATACAATCGGCGGTCTTATCGCTACAAGCGTTCTCTTGACTAAAAGAAGATGAGAGTGGGTACCGATCTACCCGTAAGTACGTATGACAGAATACATCAATTCACTTAGGTACATGTAAATAAATATAAGTTTTAATTTTTTTTGGGTTGTCCGTGAACAATATAACAATATAACACAGCTAGTACGTCACCCTTTTCGACTCGAACTGGTATGTAGCTAGATATTGGCACATCTGTGCTATTTATTAGTATTCGAAGTTACAAACATACTGAATGTTTACTCACAAATTCCGAACATTCACAAAAAGTTTCGTTATAAAAAGTGGCACAATAAACACAGAACATAAAAGTAAAGTACTAAATTAGTCAAAAATACCGCCCCGGAACACACTTGACTTGAATATCCCATGACGCTAGCAGCGTCCCCACGCGGCACCGCCAGGGAAATCCTTTGCATCAGGTATGCACCGATGGTCATATCCACGACGACTCCTCAGGCGGCCGACCGATTTCCCTGATAAATACTTTTCCCTCATCCCTCCATACTCCCATCGATTCCACAGCCAGTGGAACAAACAAACAATGTAGCATAAGGTGGCTATATTTCCTCATCTTAAGTTTATTTCTGTGCCATTGACTTTTTCCATCGCGTCGCCACTGACAAGTGACAACTGACAAGTAGACAGAGGGCGATAAAGTTTTAAAGATACCCGCCTAATGACAGACTAATTTGGTTACATACTTAGTCGGGACACCGAGCATTAATCATAATCAAGGTTAATCAGATAACGGTAGAGCCGAACACTTAGGCGCGGAGCCCACTGATCTGGCATGGCACGGACGTGGCGCGGACATCGCGCAGGCATGGCACGGGCATGACTATTAAAAGGCGTGAAGCAAAGGAACTGACTGCGAACTGACCTGGAACTGACTGCAATCGGGCGCGGGCGCCGAAATAGCGTGCTATAGCATGTCCGACGAAAGGCCGTTGAGTGTGTTCAAATAACCTTTGACCGTGTGTGTATTTGAATGAAACAGAATTATGTCTGCGCCATGCCCGAGCCAGACGCTAGATCAGTGGGCTCCGCGCCTTATAAGCAGAGGATAAGTAGAGGATGCACCAAGTACTAAAGATAATGAAATATAGTTTTAAGAATTAATATTGTAACCTATATACGTCCCACTGCAGGGCACACAGTTCTTCTGTCAGAGAGAGAGCACGGGATTAATTATCACGCATGCCCACCGCGGATTTGCAATTTCAAGTGCTGAGGTATGTGAACACCTCAGACACTGAGGTGTCCTCCCGATGCACTAAAAACTATAAATAATACTCGTAGTCTATTCTATGGTAAAGTCTTTCCCTTTACCGCAGACGAATTAAACTGCATTTGAAGGACGTTTTAAGGAATCGTGTAACTTAGAACACTCCTAGAAGACTAAATGAGTTCATTTGTAGCGTAGACATACAAATAAACATAAACGTTTACATACAAGCACATACATTGCTTCTGGCCCCACACCCTGTGTCGTGGGAACAGGAAACAACTACATCACAAACATGTAAACATCCAAGAACTGGGATTTTTTGTCCCCAGCCCGGATTTGAACCCGGGACCTCTCGCATGGTATGCAGATGCACTACCGCTGCGCCACGAGGTGGTACAGTAGTGTAAATGATGAGAGTCGTTAGAGGTGCATTACTTTTTTTTTATGTGCAATTAAATATTTCTCTTTGGGGACTGCAGATTGCACAGCTAATTATCGCATAGTCGATCAGCCCGCATTACTCGATTTAACTTGTCTTGAATAGTAATCATCATCATCACTCATCATCATCAGATTCAGTTAAAAAGTCGCTTTTTAAATGAATTTAATGGGAGTCTGTATCCCACCAGATAGAGAAGTGTTTTCAAGGCATTTCTGCATACTTAACTCATTTTACCATTTTTGTGAGTTGTGCCCTTACCGAAGGTGCGATCAGCCTACGCTTGTCCACTGCTGGACATAGGCCTCTCCTATAGCACGCCACTGAGCACGGTTCTCGGCTACTCTCATCCAGCTCTTGCCAACCGCCCTGCGGAGATCATCGCTCCACCGAGTCTGAGGACGTCCTACACTACGTTTATAGTAATAGCAAAGTACTTTCTAAGGTTAAGCCGAGCACTTGTTTGTTTTCGTCATCGTCATCAGCCATTCGACGCCCACTGCAGGACACAGGCCTCCCTCATGGTTTTCCTAACCATGAAGGGTTTTACCATAATCGCCACGCCTTGGCAGGCCGGTTGGCGATCGCGGTATGCGGTTGGAATCTCAGGAAGACGCTGCTGCCCGTCTCCTGGTAATTGATTTCCTTAGTCGCCTTCTACGATATCCACGGAAGGAAATGGAGTGACGCTATTCTTAATCCGGCGCCACACGGATTGTTTTAATTAACTGTTAATTCAACTAAACTAAATTCCGAAGGTTGCAAGGTTGAAATGGAGCTGGGCAGGGCATATCAGTAGAATGCACCCGGATAGGTGGGCGAGACTTGCCACCGAGTGGGTGCCACAAGGCGGTCGACGCAGGACAGGCCTACCGTTGGAGAAGACGTTGGAGAGACGACCTCGACCGACACATGCCGGAGTGGTCTGAGGTGGCACAAGACAGAAACATCTGGTCTCAGTTGGGGGAGGCCTTTGCCCAGCAGTGGGACACAAACGAGGCTACGTAAAAAAAATCCGAAGATTTCTAAGTCACATCCCGCGACCCCACCAATGAGATCCGAAACGCATACATGTGAAGATACAATCACTTGGTCAAGTTGTCATAGTCGGGCATTATACAGTCAAGTCTATCTCTTCGGGTTTCTCAAAAAATAAGACAGGAAGAATGAATGATGACAGGACAAATGTACATTTGTGAAGTTATAGTAGCAATACCACTCGCTAACGGTGAAGGAAAACATCGCGAGGAAACCTGAGTGTCTGAGCTATTCACATACCTCAGCGCTTGAAATGGCCAATCCACGGCGGGCAAGCGTGGTGATTAAGCCCACACTCTCTCCCTGAGAGAAGGCCTGTGCCCTACAGTGGGACGTATATAGGCTGCTTATGTTAAGACAGGAAGATTCTTACGTATAGTATACTTAGTGAAATCATCTGTTAAGAAACCAGCGGTTAATACTCAAATACTTGAATAACTCCTAAATCAATATGGCTCTCTAAAATGCAATAACCTATAGGACTTTCTTCATAACTGAAAGTTTCTCAATCAGTGATCGTAACGCCCACACAATAAAGATCAAAATTCCACGACCTACACTCACTAAATGTCCATATCTCATCGGCAATGATAGCGGTTGCGTCCTGCAATTCGCACTTAATTAAATCGTAAGCATAACTTAGAATAACCAATACTCAGTGAAATTACGTGGCTATCTACAGACGAAGGTTTTGTTTTATTGGTAATTCAAGAAAACTTTTTACTTTGAAGTTCTAAAGATTCTAAAATTTCGCAATTTTCACCCTGAGTCAAACACTCTGTTAGTGATTAAGGTAGTGGCAAATAATCAGACTCACGCACCAAGATCTCTATACCACCGTCAATATTAAGATTAACATATTTAATTAGCAAAAACGTGTTTCCTTTTATTCAGTACGGCCCCTTATTAAAAGTTCGACTCATACTTGGCCGGTTTGTATTATTTGTTGTACTAAGTATAATGCTGTTAAGTTTGACACTTGTATGTATTATAAGTGTCAAACTTAATGTCAAGTGTATTGTAATACTACGATAGAGCAAAAATAAAAAATCCTAAAAACACGTATTTTGTACTTTTTTATTATCTAAAATGTTCATAAATAAATCCACCATAATAACACATAACATTTTCTGAAAATATCAATTGGATACGTAAGTATTAATTACAGTTCAAGAGATTGACCCCTGGTTTCTCGTACACAAGCTGTTAATCTACTGTTAACAGCTGTCAGTGGTTTTTTTGTATGCACTTTGGTCAATTGACAAAGACGTTTTAGGCGAGTAATAGTCCCGTTTGCACTCTACGGATACGGAAGCTGATCACAATATTTTATATTACTAAATGTAAAGCAAACAGTTTTTATGTTATCGAGAAATCACAAAATAATTGATATTCTATGGATTTTAGTCTCGCTGTCACAAAATAAACACAAAAAATAATAATAATCTGTTTTTAATTTGGATCACAATTGGCAGCATTTGCATGAAAGCCGGTGGACCACACCGAACCACCTTAAAGACAATACAGCCAATAAGTAAAGGGCTAGAATGTGTTAGTTTAGTTCTAGCCCTGGCTAAAATGTAGGTAGACATCGTGAAAGGTTGGATGTTTGATCGGCTAATCGGATGAGTTAAATACCACACAATGGCAACAGTGTATAAATCTCGTTGGGTTGTGAAAGACGTAACTATACGTTGCAGTCGGCGCTTACAAGTTTGTGCGTCAACCCCATTTTCAGTTAATGTCATCGCAGTGTTAGCTGAAGACGCATGTTTAGCAGTAGATGTCTCTACAGACTTCACCGGTCTAACAAGATATTTGTTAACTAACCACTAAACGATCAAATATAGAAGAGGAAATATTTTGAGCGAGTGGCTCAGAATGATTTCTCTTCTATATTTTATCGTTTAGTGGTAACCAAAGAAAAGCCACGACAGTTTTTATAAGGAACATTATAGAGGAAGGCCACGGAGAAGCTATTTCGACCAAGTTAACCTGTTGGATGAAAAGAACAATTAAAAACCATTGTTATGGTGGCCCGATCGGGTCGTTTATAATTTTACAGATTAAAGAGAAGTTGATATCGTGACGTAACAGGCTGTCAAAGAACTGACTTGTTATATGGTTAGGTGGAAGATGCTGCACATACAGTCTAAGTATTAAATATAGTGATGATGAGCCACTCAACAGCCCTCCTATGACGTAACAGTCCGCTCTGTTGGGTTAACCATTTTTACGACTCCAGTGTCAAAATGTCTAGGTATCTGACAGTTCGGAGTAGATTAAATCGGACAACTCCATACAGTGGCGAACTTACGTACATAGTAGCGCCCCAGGACCTGGTAAGATCTGTATCCGTGATCGTATGATAAATATTAGAGAAGAAATCAAATAATCCTAAATGCATTTCCAGCTACATTGCCGTATGGTTCATACGCAAGCAAAAGCAACTATGAACATTTCTCAGACAAGACACGACGGATTTGTAAGACGGTCAAACATTTAAGACCCACCTGTGATGGACTTCAATCATGACAAAATAATTCACATTACAGTAACGGATTAAACGACTGTTAATGATCGGCTGCGTCTACGCAACATAAGCATTTGCCACCACAAGGCAGAACTATCTTCGCAACATCGATACAAACAGAACGTTCGCTAAGAATTCATAGCACTAATAGTGTAACACAATGTTAAATCATTGAAATAACCCAAAAACTGAAAACCGTTTCTTCAGTAACGGTGACTAAACCACTTACCACAGGCAAAAAGTTTAAAGTGGCAAGTGGCAGAGCTTGGTCTCTGTCTAATCACCACGCGTGCCCACCGCGGATTGGCGATTTCAAGCGCTGAGGTATGCGAATAGCTCAGACACTCAGGTTTCCTCACGATGTTTTCCTTCACCGTTAGCGAGTGGTAAGTATTGCTACTATAACTTCACAAATGTACATAACTTAGAAAACAAAGTCATAGTTACATGCCCGCACTGGGAATCGAACCTGGGCCTCTCGCTTCCGAGTCCAATGTTCTACCCACTAGGTTACCACCGCCAGACCTCCGGGAGATATTTGACCAGATTACTTTGACTACGCATGGATTACAGGTGTCATCGTCGGGGCGCGGAGGATTTTTCGGACTTTTTAAATTTCCATCGCTTTCATCCTAACTAAACCGATTTGTGGTCAAGTAGGCAAACACATAATATATCACATAGTATAACACATTAATTTATTTTCTTCATAATGTGCAATTTGATTATTTTGTTGGTCAATTGCTGTCTCTACAATGGGGTCGGATACGATTAAAAACGACTCTCCATTAGAAAGTGCCTCGTTGGTCTAGCGGTATCACGTCTGATTAACATGCCGGAGATCGTGGGTTCGATTTCCACTGGAGGCCGCCGTACATTTGTACAAATGGTCCCAGTCTAGGTGTATTTCCATGTTTGTGATGTCAAGGTCAAAGTCAAATTTTTTTATTCACTATAAAAACAAAATGTTCACTTAATTAACGTCAAAACAACAAAGAAACTCCACATTTATTCTTTTCAAAACAGGTTTGATTAATTAACATAATCAACTTAAAGTTACACTACACTAGATACAATCGTTCCTGTTAACATTATTTAAATACCAGACATCCTTGTCTTCCAAATAATCCTTAATGTTATAATAGGCTTTTTGCACAGAGTATGCTTAATACATTTTTTAAACCGCGTCGGTGGTAACTCTAATATATCTTGAGGAATCTTATTGTAGAACCTGTATACACAGTGCCCTATAAAGGATGTATTAACTTTTGCAAGTCTAAAACGTGGAAATGACAATGTATGTTTATGATGTCCTAGTCTGGTTACCATAGCACAGGGTATCCTAGTTTGGGACCAGGACAAGTTGTCCTAATAATAACTTTCACGCGACACGATCATGTGAAAGTTATTAATCTGATCATATTATTACTAGCTGACCCGGCTAACGTTGTTTTGCCATATTAATTAGCCTACGACCTATACCCAAACCTACCAAATATACACAAAAAAAAATCATAAGGATCGGTTAAGCCGCTTCGGTGATGTTCGATAACAAACACTGTGACACGAGATTTTTATATAGGCATTAGAAAGATAAAGTCAAACGTAGTGGATAATAACGTGATCAACAGAAATAAATCTTCTGAACTTCTCACAATGTGACCGTAGGCTCGGGGAGGCGTGGCGCACCGTCGCATACAACATTCTATCTAACGGATACGGTTAATATGTGTAATTTACCGTGAACATCTACACAAATTTATAGGTAAACGTTATAATTATCGGGGGTTTCTATGTTTAAATTAAATTCATGGAGACCTACTTTGGCAAATTTCTTTCGAGTATCACTTCTCGGTCGATGACATTAAAAAGGCGGCAAGGAGAAAATCATGGACTGGATACATAGATTACTTCACTTTAATATTATCCTATCTTGAAAACACTAAGGTCGGAATTTATTTGTCCATTTTTTCTCCAAATTGATCTAGACTTTGAAATGGACACCTAGTTTAACTTGTAACGTTCATTAAGTAGTAGTTTCTATGTTACTTTGAGAAAAAAAACCTTTTGATTTTATAATTATCGGGACGTTCTATATTTAAAGTCAATTTTCGAAGACCTACTTTGGTATTTTTTTAGTACTTATCTCGTTGTTTAGTTTCATCCTATCAGAGCTTGGTGATCAATTAAACAATTTCGTTGTTCAAATCCCAATGACATAAACAAGTTAGAACAGCAATGAACGGTCTAAAACCTCATCATCAGTACAACATACTCTGCACAGATAAAACAAATACTTTATGTTATTACCACGCACATTGCAAATAACTCTCCAAGTAAGTTCGCAATATCAATAAATAACATTTCATATCGCTATGTGGAAAGCACTTATTCTCTTGCGCTCACATGTAAACGTGCCACTATATTCCGCGATAGAATTACACACCGCGATATTTCATATCATACAGCCGAAAGGAATTTTGTTCTTTTGGGGATCAAAAAAAGATTTAATTTTAATTTAATTAAAAGAAGCCTCTTTTAAAATAATAGAAATAACTGTAAATATTGTGATTCAAACATAGCTATGGCTAATTTAGACTGCGAAAAAATATTTATTAGTATTTCCCTCTACAAATTAAGAAACAGCTTTAATTGATGGATTCCACAAAAAAATTAACTTCAATGTATCATCCCTTTAGTGAAGTTTAATTTTTTTAATACAAATTTTACGTGAGAACGAAATTACAAAGTACGGGAGTGTTGTCTCATTCTTCTTCAATTGTTCATACCTCCAGTCTCTACTGAGTCTGTCAGTCTAACACTTTATTTACCGGTCCAACGCCCAGTTTCTCGTACACTAACAATCTGTTAATCTTCTGTAAGGGGTCATCCACTATTTTTGCAACACCATTCTAGATGTGGAAGACCGGTGTCTACTGCTACAGGTATTTTTATACTTACAAGTAGATACCGTCCATGTACGTAGACTAAGATGTAGTGGATAACGAATAAAGAATTTTTGTTCTTTTTGTATCCATAAAGTACGTCACACTAATTTCGTGATTTTTGTGCCCCTCACCCGCCTTTATCACAGTTGCTCACATTGTGTGACCCTCCCTAGTGTAATGTCACATATTTTGCAATTTTACATCTAGAAATTATAAAATCAAAACAGCAGTTCCGAAATTACTGTTATTTCCAGTAATTTTTTTTATATTAATAACAAAACAATATGTGTTTTTTTACCTGTTTTTATTAATAGGCTAAGGTGTTTTATTGTATGGGCCGTGTTGCTTGATTTAAATAAATAATATAATTAATAAAATTATTAATTATATTTTTTTAATGTAACGTCACGAAACTTAGGACCCCTCCCGACCCTTGTCACACAATGTCACACTTTGGCGACCCCCCTCCCCCCCTTAACGTGTGATGTACTTTATGGACGGTCCCTAAGCAGCTGTCAGTCTTTTTAGGGTTCCGTGGTCAACAAGTAACCCTCAAGGCCTGTCCGTCCGTCTGTCTGTCTGTCTGTCCGCGGCTCAGCACAGAGACGACGAGTACTAGAAAGCTGAAATTTGGCATAGATATACATATTAATCACGCCGAGAAAACGTAGAATCTTTGAATATTTTTTTATGGTTTCTTACCTAGATCTAAATTAGGGATTCAATTTTTTTCTCGTCTATACCATAGTGTACCGTTGGATTGGTCGTTTAAAAAAATTGTTAGTATAGGAAAACTATTTTTCGGTTTAGGAATCCGTTTGCGAAATATTAAACTTAAACCGCAAATGTGTGTTACAGTAGTCTTTTTTAAATGCATTTTGGCCAATTGATATCTATTAAGAGGAATTAAATTATTAATTTTAGTAGTATTTTTTTAATCAAAAACTATGTAGCAAAGCAAATCTAGCAAAGCCTCAGACGCCATTTATCAAAAGTAATAAAAACACAACGAGAAAACAAAACAATAAAAAAAATTAAAATGTAGTAAAAAAGTACGATAATTAATATGCAAGAATGTACGAGCGAGACGTATGCCAGGCCTAAGCAAAAGCAGCTTAAACAGTAGCACGTAAAGAAGACAAAAGATTCTGTTTCGCATTTAGCAGTAAGCATGTACCGGCAAGAACCGGCGACACAGATGTGACGCCACGCAATGCCGTTTATAATCCAGCAACAATAAACAGATAGTTAATTGCGCGGCTGTCACGCGCACAGTATATGGTAATGAGGCGGAGGGATCGGGGATACATGGACAATATCTCTCCGGTGAAAGGTAAGGAGGGGGCTGGGCCAAGGGTTAGGATTTGAGCAGTAGCGATTCGGCTTTTAGCAAAAGATACCTGTGCCATGACATCGTTGTCCAGCGCTCTGATGTTGAATAAAGAATATTCTTATCTTATCGCTTTCTTGATATTTATTTAACAGCTTCTACAGCAAAACATGGAATTTTCACAAATACTTGGACGTCTGCTCAAGGCCCGTTAGGGCTCGTTTGGAGCGAGATTAAAGAGTCAGTCCAGAAAGGAGAGACCTGGAAACTGACAACTTTGACGTTCATTAGGGAAACATTTTGATTTTCTCTAATATAATATAGAAATCTCGTGTCGCAGTGTTTGTTATCAAACTCCTCCGAAACGGCTTCACCGATTTTATGATTTTTTTTTTCTGTATATTTGCTATTTGGTCGGTGTGAATAAAAGGTCGCATAATTAATATGGCAAAACAACGGTTGCCAAGTCAGCTAGTAATATATACAATTTTTGAATATCCTTAAGTCCAGGGCAACCAAAGTTGCCGAATTTCCAAAATCGCCGTCAGCTCATCAATCCTACCAGCACCTACAGGTGTTTGCCTTACCGTGGCCCGTGTTGGTGAGATAGGTGCAGTACATACGCTTTCAGTGCTGCACCTTTAGGAGGCGCACAATCTAACCAGCTAGCTGGCACCAATAGGTTTTTATCGCAACCAATCTTGCTTGTGAGAAAGTTAACAACAGCCCTATGAGGGGCTTCAGCCACAGGATCTGCTGGAGACCGAAGTACAGATCTGCGTCAAGTCAATTCTTCTTGTGTGCCGTCTTCGTCAGAGGATGTTCACAAATTTGGCTATCTCGTTCTTCGAGGCTCTGTTGAAAAACTATATTTTCAAGTGGCTACCCGGAGCTGTGCCCGGAGCTACTCGTAACAAGCGTCACCAAGTAAAAAAACATAGTATAGTTTAAAATACCGAAAAGCTAACTCTACAACACTGATGGGATATGTGCCCAATAGTAGAACGAAATCACAAAACAAATATTTTTGTATCTATAAGTACTGACATTTCGGAAAACTTTTCTTTTCGTAGTTTGGATACCCGTACAAGATTCATGGGCTGGAAACAAATCGATCTTAGTAGACGCCGCAAAATCTTTAGGTTATTCCACTTACTCCCATTGGAAATCCCCACTGGTAGGGAAATGTGGAATTTTTGCTCGAAAATCTCTACTAAGTCACTCATGCAGGCTTACATGTACTAAACGTCATACATACGCAAGCAGCCTATATACGACCCACAGGCCTTCTCTCAGGGAGAGAGTATGGGCTTAATCACCATGCGTGCCCACCGCGGATTGTCGATTTCAAGCGTAATACATAAATAGTTTTTAATCTGAACAATTGCGCATGAACTGGAATGTTCTTCTAGTCCGTTCCTATAATGTGGGCTTCAGTCTAGAAAACTCTCGAGCCATTAATTGGTGAAGTGTTTACTTGGATAACGTGACCTGAGAAATCTGTAGAACTGGTAAACTTATTGCTGATTCAGGTCTTGTGCTGCTATTATGGGACGAGTTTCCGTTGATGAGATATCTTGTGTTTTCCTCGTTGATTGGGCAACTTTCTAGCTGTTACGCCCATGAACACATGGGCGTGATTTTGCTACTAAAACAGACTTTATTAATAACTTTAAGGCGTACCTTCCTATTATGTGATATTCTATGATGCATGAAGTCCAGACCTAATGATGATGTTGATGACTAAGCAAGCAGTAATTTCGTACAACTTACAAGGTTCTTTTAAAAATAATGCTAGGTAAGCCAGTTATTTATGTTCCGTGCTAAGAAGTTTTAAAGTTAACCATGTGTCAAAATATATTAAATTAATATCGTTACTGCCATACTTGACGCATTTTCAACATGACGCTGTGCACTTTGACGTGAATTGCAAATAAGCAATTTGCATAGGCGTAATCAAAGAAAAACTGACACATTAATAAATGAAGGACAGTCATCGGACATTCATCACAATGATTGATTGACTACCTGACTAGGTGAAGAAGACCACTGTCCTTGTTGACAAAATAAACAGATAATGACGAGCTCCTATCGAAATAAAAGTGATTGCCTAAAGTAACAAAGCTCCTGCACAGGAATCACTGAAATAACGCCGAAGACACTCCTTTGGACGTAACTTTCAAAAGCTTTGGATTACATTAAAACCTGTGCTATCAAGCGCAAATGCGGGTCCTCCCGACCATATTCCATATGAGGCAAAGGTCAACATAACTGAATATTTTTTTGTGAGCTTTTGAAACTCTGAATGAAAACGGTCGACTAAGTACACTTTAACTATAATGTTTTAAGACTTGTGTAAAAACTGATCCAAATTGCATAAATGTACTATACAACGCGAGCACCATAACGGTTAGAAGTTATATTGGCGCCGAGGCGTTACTCTGGCGCAGAAACGCATAGAATCCTGTAATAAACGTTCGCACTGAGTTACGGCCTAATTATGAGGCGCGGGAAAATTGCTGGATCGGCGCCTGCGTTGTAAATGTCATTGCGCATTCGAAGCGCTGGTGAATACCAAGGGCCTGTTAGCTGGGGCTTTGTTAACTAGGTAGCTGAGAGAAATTCCTGATGGAAATATGCCACTGTTCGCGTCCGTCTTGCCCACGTTGTAACTTGTCTTTCAAGATTGCAAAAATTTCCATCAGATTAGACAGAAGCCGTGAGCAAAACTATCGTAAGTACAGAAATCATAAATCTATCACTAGGTATACAGAAGAATAAAAAGACTAAAAAGTTAATTTAGGTTTGATAGATGTCGTAATCAAAATGATATTGAAAAATTAGAAGAATGTTTAAAAATTAAAAAGCCTTTATTTTGCACCATTCGTTTTCAAGCCAAAATTTCCAGTATTCTTAGTAGAAAAAAATACTATAGAAATAAAACATTACTACATGCTCAATGTTTTTAATTTATTCAAAGACAAAACGTGATACACAAAGCCATGGGGATCACAGGAAATAAAATAATATAGCCAATAAGTGTGCCAATAAAGTAAAGTAATTTTATTATGTACAATACTCGAAAGCAAGCGCATTTGAGCAACACACAGCGGGTGGCTATAAACGAGGCAGAGTAAAACTAACCAAATAACTCCGGTAAGATTACAATAAAACTTTCAAATTTAGATCTAGTCGCCATACTATACGGGTTAATTTTGTGCCTTGTCGAAGGATTGCCGGGATAGTTTTACTGAACACAGGCATATAAAATATAGACAAATCGAGGACGTAAATAAACGTACAGCACACGCATTATTTCCTGCCCACTGTAGAAAGCTTGGTAGCTTGGAAGCTGAACAATTACTTAAATAGGTGTTAAAAATACGCTGCGCGATTTTTGTTTTTCATCCGTGGAGCTTTAGCAATAGAACTAAGGGGGTTTACCTGAAAGGGAAAATACCGTAAAAATTTATAGATCATTATGTTGATACTAGCTAGATATGAAAATTGTGCAAAAATGTGAAAACTTGTGGAAACTGCCCAACTGCAATCAAAGACACGAAAATCGAGATTTTTAAGAAAATCGTCCCAAGAGGACATCTTAAATGCCCCACCCTGCTGGACACCAAACCAACCAAGGCGCGAGTCGCAGGGAGCGGAGCGGTGTAAAGGTCAACGCATACAAGACTACCGCGTGTTAAATAATTCCAAACTAGAATTGTGTTTGTGCTCGCATACGTTTATGGAATAACTACAAACAACGGCCCTTCAGCGAACGAGATAAGCGTCCGATTTATGTTCGGCCAGTAATCGCTGCTAGATTCACTATTGGTGTTAAAATTTTATGTGGTCTTCCTTATACCAGAGCTGTAGAGCTAACATGGCCGAGGTTGACTCAGTTTTTATGTACGCTTACCATACATATATATATGTAAGTACGAAAAAAGTGATATCTCTAGGTCCTAGAGTCTAGGACAAGCATTAGCGTAGATGGGGGGAGCTGGGTCAACCCCAGCATGTCTAGCACCCATCCCAGGATGTTGGGATACTGCAAACATGCTTTGAGAATCGGTGAGATGGACCTTCGCTTTTAAGAGCCTAGGTCTTCAACTGAACGACGCCTGAATACGCCAATAGGACAAGTATAAACAAAACGCCTGCCAAACGTATTTTAACCATACCCCTGTATGGTTGACAATTAAGATATAATGAACTCGGTTTACTTCAACCAACTTTATAGTTTCACGTATAGTTAGAAACGCGAAAGAAACGAAGTAAAAGGATACGTTAAGCAAAGTTAGTCTTTCTCCGTAGATAAAATTGCAAAAGAAATCCGGAAAACAAATCCGACAAAATTATTATCTTGCCCCTCTTTATTATCTTTGAATAGACGATGTCCCTTGCCCTGCCACCAACATGCAAGTTTATCTTATGCCCTTAAAAGTTCCCTCCTGCGATTAGTATTGAAGGTGTGGCTAAGTAACGGCGTGCCTCGATGAGGTCTCAGACAGATTTATCGCTACGTCTGGAGTAAAAGCACAGAATAGACAATGCAGAAGGACCTAATCTAGTTAGATCGATGAAGAAAGATACAGAACCGAATTATGGGTTTAGACACAGAATGCCCAATTCTCATAAGGACTAGTTCTCAAAATGGCAAATTCGCAATTAAAGGGTTAAAATGCCACACGTTCAACATTGAAAGTAGCAATACCTTCCAGCTTAATTAAAACCATCATGAGGAATCAAGCCCATAAATTACGCGCACCAAGCCCTGAACGATTTCAATAGCCTAACTGTCAAATTCTATACTAACTGTTATCGCAAACGTCAAGATTCCGTCAGTTTTATAGGTTAAGTAGTTCCTGATGGTCTGAGAGAGGTACTAATAAGTCTCTACGCTACAACCGAAGCACATTCAGTCTCACTCTCCCTCTCTGAGGGACTGTACCCTGCAGTGATACATACAAAGGCTGGTCGTGATAATACTATACTCAACAGTCGTCACTATTAGAGGCCCGCAAAGATCCATGAAATAAACTGTAAACACGTCAATACATTAGCCGTACCAGGGGGCACACCGAATGCGTAAGTTATTCTTCGCTGGAACTAAACCGAAAACGAGCAAAACTTCTGTTAGATGAATGTCTTTGTAAAAGAGAAGGAAGCTGCTCTTTGGCGTAATAATCAATGTGCCCTTTCAGCGGATTCGACATGGGAAACTGTTTAAAATAGAGCCGAGAGAGGTGACGGGTTGAAGAGATCAGATACTACACAGGAGTATTACTTACTTTATTGTATACAAAGAAAGAAACACATTTACATACAACATAAGGAAACGAGTACATACACAAGTTTAGGCGAGTAATCCAGATTCTAAAATTTAAGAGAAGATCCGTTTTATCTCAATCGTTGGGCTCACACGTAGGTTGGATTTACATAGGATTAGAAATGACAGTGTAATTTCCATTGTTATGTGTAATAAATAAAGTGTCCTCTATCTATCTATTTATCTACCTATCTAAAAATCTGAATCCTATCAAGAGAAGTCAAAGCAATCTTGTTTTAATCACATGTCGTTTCTAAAGCCACACACGTTTGCAGCCCATGTAGAAAATTGAATTGTAATTGTACTCTAAGAGGAATGTTCAGCGGCCCGTAGAGTACCTCTCTATGTTGATTGTATGTTGTTGCGACGCTCTGTCGGCTCATTTCGCCGCTTACAGCAATTATTGCATATTAACTAAATTGAATTCGCCAGCAATTTATTATCCATTATTATTATCATCAAGTAAAACGTATGGTGTTAGTGGAATGAATACACCGAGCGAACAAGAGCGAACAATGTCAGAGATATTGCCTTTAGGTCAAATTTTGTTTTACGTCAAATACTAGATTGACGATATCGCCGCAAATCTAGCATTTCACGTAATTGATATGGATATAAATTCTAGCGCCCATGATTTAAAACGCATGCATGCACTCACTCACACACACTCTACTCACACATGACTCCAAACAAAAAATTGCGTGCTCATTTGCCCTCTTGTTTATTTTTTGTTCAAATGTTTAATACATTTTTCATGCTTGTTACCTAACTAAAATTAAGTACTTAACTACTTTTAATGTATGCAATATTTGGCTATCAACCGTTTCTTAAAGCATTTCCCAGCGAGCTATCCACGCAAATGCGTTTATTAATTAATTGGTAAGCTGTGGACAACTGTTATTGGGCTTATTTTTAGTTATTAGTTAATAAGTAATTATAATAAATTTACGCTGTTGTTGTCAGTCAAAGTCAAACATTTTATTCACTATAAAAACAAAATGTTTACTTAATGAACGTTTTGTTCCTAATAAAGTAAAATAAAATAAATACAATAAACTCAAATCTATCCGGCTCGGCTACTCGAAATGCAACTCGGCACCCGTCAAGCCGAGTCTCCCGCATATCCATCCTGTGCCAACATATCACAAGTACCAAAAACGACTCCCTCATTCCGATTATCGATAATGACGTGGTATTTGTAATTTGGGCTCGTTTGGTACGATCGTATCGTCAAACCAACAGCCAGAAAAAAGCTAGACTTGACCATATGTCCATTCGAAATTTGTTTGACTGGTGTATCCCCTCCACAAGAATATGCACAGGTTTGATTCATGGGTGTGCCCGTTCGTTCAGCTCGTTTTGCAGCGAATTATTAAGACCGCTTTGTTACTCTGTCAGTCTGATGGTAATTTTATTTAGTGGCCGTGAAATTGGATACGACGCGCGTTTTGTTCCAGCGCTTGCAACGATAAATCCGCAGTCGGATCTTCACTTGTGGACGGTACATTTTCGAAATTCGAACCTCTGCGCCTCTAGAGGGTCTAAGATCCGGGTTCGTAGAATGGCAATTTTTCTTTAGACATGGGTGGTGGCGTGGCTTGTGGTCCTAGCGAACCCCCACATCTATGACTACAAGCCGCGCTAACAGTCAAATCCAATGCGTTCAATTTATTTATTTATTTTATTTAATGACAAGAAGCTCACAGCATAAGATGGACAACTTTAATTAGACTTATTTTAGGCCAACGCTTTAAATAACGCTTTAGATCAACAACCTCTAGAGTAAGATATTCATAGTAATGACTGCTTTGATGTTCAGGCATTCGACTGAAATTGAAATGGCCCTATCAAAGGGTCTAACAAGGAAAACAAACACGTTTAAGGGGCTGATGTCCGTAACGGAGTAAGGCCACAGATTACCACGACACGACAGAAGCACGACGTCGTGGCTTCGTTTGACTGTGTTGTGTAGATAGAATACGTTCTTGGCGCTATTAGGTTTATAAGGAGACGTTTAATTTCATTCAAATCACCAACCAACAAGTAAGCCCAACAGAAGAATGCTGTTCCTGCTGTTCGCCTAAATCTTGAACCCCAACAAAGGTCTGACGCCCTTGCAATTTACCATAAATCCAAATTGAAAGTACAAAATCCACTTTTCTCAGGGTGTTTGAGTCAAAGTAACTTCTGCTGCATTAATTTCTTAGCGGGACCCTCTCCAAGGATAAGATTCCGCAAGGCTCACGCCTATTGAGGGTCGTTACGAGACGCCGGCGCAAGATGATCGATAATAATGGTAATTTCGCCGGCAACACGTGTATACCATCGGACGACGGGACGCCAACCAAGGTGCAGAAAGCCCAAGCTGTTTTTCGGAGGGATTTTGTACTCTTTACTTAAGGAGAAGAGACTACAAGATATAGCTGCTACTACTACTTAGATATAAGAAAATATTTGTAATTGTTTTTCCTGGTTGTGCAATAAAGTGTTCTCTATCAATCTATAGGCAATCGTCAAAAAGAAACGATGTACTGATTTCTGTAAGGGCCAATTTAATATTGATATGAATCAATATTCCAGACGGTACATTTCGAGAAAACTGAGTACTCACAAAGCACCTAATCTAATCAATAACCATTACGTCAGTATCCGGTGTCTTTAGCACTTTCTGCGGGAACTTGTAGGCAACTGAACACAGTGTGAGCCTAATAATGAACCTTCTAGATCTTCCTATTGTTAACGTGCATCCCATCGGTTGAAGCCACGCGATCGCGATCGCCGAATGCTCCTCCCTTATTAGGACGTGCGAAAGCTGCCTCGATGACAGAAATGGTTTGCGTGCTTATCTATCTGCCCTCTTGCTGTGAATTTTGTTCGGAGCGCTAGTTATTTTGTTGTTTATAGCGTGTTTATCATAAAGGCCAGCTATTGGAGCTAATATGGTGTACAGTGTTCGTGCCCAAGCGATGAATCCTAAGGAGAGGTTCTACAACCTTTCTTTTCTAGGTTGATTTTAGACTGCAATCCAGCAGCAATATATCAGTGAACATATGCTCCTAGATTTACTTTAGGAGTATATCCTATGGCTATAAGAGTAAATACGGGGCATAAGTTAAGGAAGTAAACCTAAACAAGAAGGTAGATAACATCTGTAGATGGAAAATGGTAATATTCGTGGCAGAAATTCTCAAGTAACCAGAATAAGACAACAATGTAGTGAACGTCACAAATACTAGCACATTGATAGATGGGACGGGGGCTTAAGTAAACAAACGGCTTGTATTTATGAGGGCCGCTAGAAGAGGCGAGGGTCCTATAATGGCAACACAATATCACAATACGGGCACAGATTTATGCGCGGGCGCATCGCGTTCTCGCACGCGGAAATCCCATAGTTATTTACCGGTTGCGAGTTAAGTGCGGCAGATTTATCGAGCCCGCGCGGACGAAATATCCTCAAGGACAGAAGTATTCCTTGAACGAAAGGACCAGGGAAGGGTTCTCCTGTCAGCTTTCTTTCGAGAAATAAGGCCTCGCTTTACTCTCTCTCTGAGAGAAGGCCTGTGCCCTACAGTAGGACGTATATAGGCTGCTTATGATTCACACTTCACAAAACAATTTTCACTATTTCATTGTACCAAACTGTGAATATTTTGTTGGTTGGGTCATAAGAAGGCATTTTCTTATTGGATGCATCTATAAATAAACTACTTCAACATAAGACAATCACTTGTCCTGGTCCCAAACTAGGTTACCCTGTGTTATGGTAACCAGGCAAGGACATTACAAATATGGAAATACACCCAGACTGAGACCATTTCTACAAATGTACGGCGGCCCCCAGTGAGAATCGAACCCACGACCTCCGGCATGCTAATCAGACGTGATACCGCTACACCAACAAGGCAGTCCAAATATATCTATGGTATATACGCAAGCACCAAATTTATTATACTTAGTCTCCCTTAAGGGAAACGTCGCTGGCAAGAGACGCGTAGACCGGAGAAAAAACTCTGGTTGAAAAACATACGGAAGTGGACTGGAGCCGCAAGTGCTGCGACTATTCCTAGAATAGCTAGTCGGAAAGGCACTAGAAGAAGGAGATGGCGTATGCCTATTTTCCGGTAGTCAGATTTGAATAAACAGTATCTTTGTCATCATTGTCAATTGTCTAGGCGCTGGATGTCCTTCTGTCTAAGGCCGTGCTTTCTACGCGGGCCGATCTCATTTCCGCGCGTCCCGTCCGCGTCCGCGAGTGCACTATGATAAATACTGGCCCCTAGATAGGCCGTTTATCTGGGACCCCGGGGGAAATTTAAATCACGTCCTGCTAATTGCGCCACTGAGACGTTACGGAATCTCTCGTTAACAACGCAATCAGGCATTCTTATTTATGCTTTTAAAAACTAGCCGCACGTCGCCTCCCTCGTGTGAAATTTCAAGCGATCATTTGTCAAGCGAAGGAGGCGCTAGACCAGCGGTCCACGGTTATTAATTTCATTAGACCGCTCTTAATCAAACCTCGCCGGTGGGTGTGAACGGCACGATGTTAGAACAAGACAAACCGCTATCGGTGATAATATTTAGAGAGGCCAATAAAGGCGGTCATTAATATTATTGCAATGGCCGAGGCCATTTCCCATGGATGCAAATAAAACTAATCACGCTGGAGAATGCTATTGTCGTAAATAACGATGACATCCTAACATAATAGTAATTCAGATCTTAAAGACGATAAATTAAGAGATGGCTAATCTCTCTTTTATTGTGAATTAAGCGCGTTTGCAAGCATATACTTATTTCTCGTAACACCGTGCCTTTTGATACTCTGCTAACGTTTATCGGGTTTACAACAGGTTTTAAAATATGAAAAACCCATCGAGCGAGTGACCTGCCTATCGATCCAGTCAGTTCTTGGCTACCTCCACCACTCTGTCAGCCTTTATTGAGTCCAGGAGAATGTGGCACGCATACGTCCTCATTCACCTCCGTTGTGGAAGCATCTCATAACCTGCCATCATAGATCATAGCAGCACGTCCCAGACAACCTGGGGCGGCTCAATTGGCTACATTGGCATAATGACACGCGCCCGAGGCCCGGCCGCGCTGACTTATGACCATATTACCGTGACACGCTTGACGCATGTCCAATTATTGCGGACAATCTGTTTGCCCGGGCGAAATATGAATAAGCGGACGAGGCCATTAATATGGGTATGTCTCGTGTGCGGGATGGTTAGTCACTTTGAAGGGACCGAGATAATGTTGCTGAGGTTATAACGCCTAGGTGGCGTCCAACAAATGGTCCTGCTAACGATGAGATATCGCCCGTGAGGTTTTTTCTTTATTCGTGAAGGAATTACGTTCATATTGTTCTTGTAACGCGATACGAATGCAAGATCGCGTTCCACATCTCCTTGGCACTTTTGCCTGTCAATCCTGTTGTCTTATATCCATCAGTGAAAAGATGCAATTGGACATCAGCATCAATCATTCGATAACATAAAGTTCAATAGATACAAATATTACAGGCAATTGATTTGCATATTTTTCAGAACACTTCTCCAATGAATACACGTATAGATTGTATTTCGATCAGTCTACAGCTCTTTGCAATACTGCCTCCAGCCTCTAGTATGAATATTTTGATCGACCACTCACCCCGGTGAGATTGGCAATCAATCGCCTCGTAGGCCTAGGAAGGGTTCGCAGGAAACAATCAGGCCGGCACATCCCCTGAGCGGTCAATCAGCGCGAACAAATAGCCGTGATTCGTTACAGATCCTTTGACTGAACACCCATGGGAGTTACGTTATCGCCTTGGTGTTTTGCTGCCACAAGCAATTTTGACGAAAAACAATGCCTTAATTTGGATGGGTTTCTTCAAAAAAGCTTTCTTCACTGTGCTCGATGAGCAGTTGAATATTAATAAATGTAGAATCATATAGTTATTATTATATATTATATTCACTCACCTTATATCTTTGAAACCCCGTATCATTTACAATTTAGGTCATTATTGCGCTTTAAACAATGCAACACTTAATGTTACTGTTGGTGCGTTATAGTTGCAGCTGCGGTTGGTGAGTAGATATGCTCCAATGGTCCGACCACGTAAAGCCTGTGATATTGAAATATATAGTGAAACTACCACTTGAAATACACACGTGTGCATAGCCCCAACATTAATAAAACAGACGCCGCCCAACACGATAGTTTTCCAAGTCCCCGCTAAGACGCTTACCGGACCAGTTGACAAAATATCAGCGTCCGCGGAGTGGCCAGCGGTAATCCGACGGGTTGGGATGTTAATTAATGAACAGTGCTTATACCGATTACCGTCTGTAGGACCGCCCAGTTGGCACGATCTGGTCCGATGGTAGAGAAAATAGCGGGTCGGGTAAAACCATCACCTTTCCTAATTTCGCCTTGACGAAGTTGCGTAGTAGCCTGTCGTAGCCTAGTGGGTAGAACACTGGACTCGGAAGCGGGAGACCCAGGTTCGATTCCCAGTGCGGGCATGTACCTATGACTTTGTTTTCTAAGTTATGTACATTTGTGAAGTTATAGTAGCAATACCACTCGCTAACGGTGAAGGAAAACATCGTGAGAAAACCTAAGTGTCTGAGCTATTTAAATACCTCAACGCTCGAAATCGCTAATCCGCGGTGGGCACGCGTGGTGATTAAGCCCATACTCTCTCTCCGAGAGAAGGCCTGTGCCCTACAGTGGGACGTATATAGGCTGCTTATGATGAAGTTGCGTAACACACACCCTACTAACGTCCTACTGCAGAGCACAGGCCTTCTTTCAAACATATTGTAAGAGTTTTATAACCACCTGAGCCCATCAAGTATTAACGATATCAAGGATGAGGCGTGTGACAAATCTTATGACGTTTTTTCAAGTGACACACAAGTTGCTCATAACATTTTTGCTCTTAAAATTTTGGGTGAACGCGACGTGTCATTGATCAAAGTATAGAAGCAATCATAACCAAACACCAGGATGCGTGCATAGGACGGCAATCTTCACCGTGCTATGCCCAATAGCGTTAAAGTTCAGCTTTATCGCTATAATCTTGAGCCCTGTCCCAAATGCGAGACGCACAGATCTAGTGGTACAGTGTGGGATATAAACACAAACGCGAGATCTGGGCGCGCTGTTTTAGAAGGGCTTAGGAAACATTTAGAAACCGCCGTTTAATAAGTCTTGTTTAGGTTCCTACATGCAACTGTAAATCCGAGGAATTATTGTTGGCATTTTCTTGGGAACATTCCTACATTTAAGACTTTCTGCGATGTGACCAAAGCGGGTTCGCTTGAATAGACTTGAATCGTTTTCGACCTTCGGCGGGGACCACGTATGCACATTAACTCTATAATAGATGTCCGGTAGCACACATTACTGTATATGACAATCATTGAGAAGTGTTTGAATACATTGTAAGCTACCTTTTGTACTTGAAAACCTCCATTAATTAAAACATAGCTAATCGGTCAGTCGCTTTAATATTCTACAAACATCTGGATTGGGGATTAGGGCAGTTTGCTAAGTAGATTTGGTACCCCATTTATGGGCCTTTCAAGTCATTAATAAATCGTCTTGTCCTATCACCTTTCTGACCAAGTTTTAAAGGATTAAAACTTCCATAATGGTCTATTACTTATGAAGTGTTAACAGATAATTCCTTAGAATTAGACCGAGGCTCAGGAAATTTTGAAGTTTTATCACCTGGATTAGTTATTGGAAAATGTAAGTTAGGATCTATAAATTAACTTTTATAATTGACTTACAAAAATGACTTCCGAGTATTGAATATTACATTAAAAATACATTGAGAAATAGTAAGATTTAGCCAAACACTCATCTTCAGGAACAATGACAATTAGTGAAATTGTTCAAAATACTTTCGAACATTGTTATCTTTCCAGTGCACCCGTTCTATTACGCCTCCAAGTTTCTACATTATTAGTGTTACCATTATATCCTTGTCTCCGTTCCAACACAAGACATCTCTAAACACCTAACACACTCCCGCCCCGGGCGTCCCGCTGACCGATACAAATTGCATGCATCCGTCTAGCTCCTCTCCCATTTCAATACGGCTACGTGTATTCTGCAACCCTGCTTGATATGGGTGGCTTTAAGTGTTGTGTGCAAGAAAAAAACTAAGCTCCTGGAATACACATACCTAGCGGAAATATAGTCACACGTGGTTATGAGAGATCATAAGATAACAATGAAAACCGTGAAACCTATCCCATTACCAGAGAAGCTATTAAGGCCGACGATCACAAAAATAATAACAAGAGTAAGTACCATCCAAGCGGGCAATCTTAATGACTAATCTACGGCTACGAATTCTCATACAACTAGTACAAATACGCTATTCGGATTCAATTAGATGAGATTTCTCTTGGCAATAATTGGAGTGAGGGCATTGGCGAAGATTAATAATATCGCACGGATAGATGGCCGGTTAGATAGGGTAGGTGTGGCCGCGGGCGGAGCCGGGGCTAACGTATAGCTCGAAATGTACAGGGACAATAAATAACAGCGCTATCCATTGCTGTAAAATTAAAATACGCACACTGGAGGATCGATAAGTATATGGCATCAGCTCGCGAACACATTCTAGCTGTTAATGCAATATGACTGCCAATACGTCAGCCCACGCTATCGAATTCTTGGAAGATTTAGCTGAAGAAATTGTCCCTTACTTTTTAAGATTTATTATTTGTTTTGCCAAAATTTTACTGGCTGGAGAAAATAATTTTATAGATCAGCAAACCGGACGACATTGTCAAATTAATAAGGTACCGTTAGCACTTTTCGGACACGGAACCTTGAAAAACAACTATCTAAAATCCGAGGAACGCCTTTGAGACGCGGCGGCGTGAATCATCAACATTTTGTAAAGAGCAAACCTAACCGCCAAACGCTAACATTCCCATGCGGCTAACAAAGCACAATAACCTATTTTCCGATCCAACAACATCATACACCGGTACCGTAACGCTCAGCAAACCGGAGATCAAAGAAGCGCACCACACGATCGGGATCATCCACTTTATTGGCAAAACAAACTCTGACTCCATCGATTATTCCCGGCTACCGTTACATGCAACCGGCCGTCTGCATTGTGGCGAGTGCAACCGGTGGGGTGGATAATCTAGTCGTGTCGGAAGAAGGATGGTGGAATCGAGAAGGCTATGTCGGCGGACGACAATTTGCGGAATGTAAATACCTAAAAATTTGTGAGAATTTAGATGCCTATAAAAAATCGCTGTCGGCAAAATAATATATAGAATGAAAGAGAATATTTTTTTGCACCGACAGTCACACACACAAAACACTAAACAAATACCAAACTAAAATATTCCTCATCAGCCTCTCTAACCCTTTATCAGCCTCTCTAACCCTCTCTGCTAAAAACAAAAACTCTGCTAATTACTTGGTAAAAATAAAAAAAAATTAAAAACTTAGTATTATTATTATTATTACAACAGGTGGTACGTAGAAAAGGTAGACTTAATGCTTATGGCATTTTCTTCCAGACAACCTGCAGGAGGTCCAGGAGAGGCAAACATTGAGGTAGGCGTGCAAGAAAGAAAGAAATTACCTGATTTAATTTGGACCGGAAGCGGAAATCAGGACACTTTGCTTTCCAATAAACCAATTCAATCTATCCGCAAAAGTTCTACGCATCCTCAAACACACCATCGTCGGATGAGGTGGACATCACCATCTACGTTCATAACAGCGAGAATTCCATAACCTCAATGGGTATTTACCCATTCTATTGCATAATTACAAATCCTAATCAACATTTGGCGGTGGTAGAATAATGGGTAGAAAAGTGAACTCGGAAGCGAGAGACCCAGGTTCCATTCCCAGTGCCTGTGACTTTGTGTATTTTCAAAGTTACGTACATCTGCGAATTCGCTGTAGCAATACCACACGCTAACTGTGAATGAAAACAACGTGAGGAAACCCGCGGCTTGGTTAACTCCGTACGTATTGACTTGTCTTTCCTGTGGGCTAGGCCGACTAAGCTGTCCGGATGCTCTAGGTGCTGGGGAAGCCTACTCCATCTAAAAAAAACATGTTCCAGGCACTTCAGCGTCCGAGTGGTCCCTTCACCAATTTAGTGTGAGTGAAGGTGCCACTGGACGCTGCATAAATCATCTCATTACGTAGATGCAAAGGCCAAAGTTAATCAACATTGTACGTTTCCATTACAGGATCAAACTCAAGTTTTCAACCGAGCCAGAATACCGTACCTCAGCGCAGCGTCTTATAAAGACATGTTCGATTTAAAATTCATCGGATCCGGAGAGCGGTACAGCAAAAAATAGGGTCTGGAGCGCCTTACATTATACGGGGCGTGCGGCACGACATTGAATACTGCCAGACAAAGAGTAGCGTTGATGTGCATTTTGGTGAACAACTTTACTATTGTCCTCCACGACCATATTGGCGCAGTTTCTAACGCAGGTAGATACAAAGATAAACGGTAACATAACATAAATATAAACTCACGCCTGTATCCCGGAGGGGTAGACAGAGACCAGGGTCTGCCACTTTGCCAAGATGCTGACAGATCTCTTCATCAAAATTCATTAGTCGTTGCATGCACGCAAGCCGGTTTCGGGTACTTTTTATTTTCCCCTTTGCTATAATACAAACGGTCTTATTAAAACATTCCTCAGAGGCAATTCAAATTCTGTGGTTACGTCTTTCCCTGTAACACACACTATTTAAACTGACTTTGAGGAGTGTTTTCAAAAGACCGTAAGATTTCAGGCATTCAAAGTCTTGCGTAACTGACGAACTTTGCAATGTGCCTAAGTGACATGATTAATCAACATTAGTGTCCAATGCCCGTAATGGTTCACAGAAAGCGACATCCAAAAATACATGGTACTGGGGCGAGGAGTTGGTAGAGTTGGCTACTTGGATTTGATGTTCTTGCTTTAATGGCGACATATCCAGTAAATATATTTTTGGGAAGCCCAACTCCGTCATCCTTATGAAGGCCATCCTGTTAACGGAGGTGATTTCAGCCGCTAAGCCCTAGTTTCTGATAATAATAATAATAATAATATTAGGGGTTAAAGTATGAAATTGCCGTGTTATTGCAATAGGTTCTTTGAATTGACATAGAATCTTCATGGTTTGAGGTTTTCGAATGAAACTTTTTTCAAATGGTTTCTATGATGTTCTTTTTTAAAAAATGTGAAACATTTTAATATCGACTTTCAATTGTTTTTGTTATTCAATTTAGACAAAAAAGAAGGATACTGCGAAAATTCGAGTGATTTTTGAATACGAGTTCCGACGCGGAACTAACGCGGCAGAAACAGCCCGCAATATCAATGCTGCGTTTGGAGAGGGGTCTACTAATGAACGCACCGTGCGATTTTGGTTTAAACGCTTTCGTGATGGAAATTTCGACTTAAAGAACGAGCCACAAGGAAGACCGCCCACACAGGTGAATAACGATGAATTAAGAGAGATAGTGGAAGCCGACCCTAGTCAAACTACCCAGGAATTAGCGGCATGGTTTAACGTTACCTTACCCACAATATTGACTCACTTGCGTCAAATCAATAAAATAAAAAAATACGAAAAATGGGTGCCTCATAATCACTCGAATTTTCGCAGTATCCATCTTTCTTGTCTAAATTGAATAACAAAAACAATTGAAAGTCGATATTCAAATGTTTCACATTTTTTAAAAAAAGAACATCATAGAAACCATTTGAAAAAAGTTTCATTCGAAAACCTCAAACCATGAAGATTCTATGTCAATTCAAAGAACCTATTGCAATAAAACGGCAATTTCATACTTTAACCCCTAATGTATAACATAATAATATTAACTTCCACACAACATAATCACTTGACCCAAGCCAGGGTACCCTGAGCTATGGTAACCAGGCAAGGGCATTACGAACATGGAAATAAACCCAGACTGAGGACATTTGTACAAATGTACGGCGGCCCCAGTGGGAATCGAACCCATGACCTTGGCGCCTTAACGGCTATATTGTTTTTGATGCACTAACCCGTGCTGAGGACAATTTAAAAACCTATTTAGAGGCTAAAAATTCCACCCATGATGGGACTTGAACCCAACTCTCCCAACTGACCTAATGGGCAAGTGCAAGCATCGATGAACGGCTAGTCCATCAAGGCAGATTCGAACTTTACTAGCATGATTTTTTCCAAGTCTGTTTCTCAAAAACCTAATTTAGAATTGATTTACCTAAGTGTCACCTCACATTCTTAAATCGGAACCTTGTAAGTAAATGAATGTGTGCATTGAAATCCCATTACATGTAATGAGTATGTATATGTACTGACTCGCTTTATTATTAGACATCAATTAGGTTGTGGGCAAAATGTATTCCTTCCCAGCAGGTTATGAACTCACTCACCTAGTTTTCATAGCTGATTTTATCTGAAACAATAAACGAAATTATGCGTCAAGAGAAAGAACAGTTGATTAAAATACTTGAATTTCAGACTAATAGTTCTAAACAAGTAATAATCGCTGAAGCATAATAGCCTCGAGTAATGAACGACAACAGCAAGCGATCATCCGAGGCTAAGGTAGATAACTGTTTGCCAACTAATTTCTATGCAAATATCGCTCGAACAATATAAAGGCAAAGTTCATTGAGACGCTATTACCGGACGTAATAGTTGACGATACACCTTAAAGTAATCAACACGTAGTTGATTTTGAACTTAGCAGGTGTTTATTAGTCTACTAGCAGTTACATTAAAAATTATTATAATGTAATGCGTACTTTTTTGGCTTCGGAAGGAAGGGCACGGCGACTTCTAATATTTTGCCTTCTATTTCCAGGGTTGCCAGATGCTGTTTTTTTTTCTCATGCCAGGGTGGCCAAATATATCGCCTTTCTGTATATAATCTCGTACAAGTATACATTTGAAAAAAAAACCCTAACCACTTATTCCGAAAGGTTTGCGTAGTATGTTTTAAAACCGTGTCATCTGCTTTCACTACAGTCTATCCTCCCTTTTTACAAAAGTGTAAGAGATTTTTAATTCTCTCGTATCTCGTACAGAGACTGCTAAATCTTGTATGAAACGGGTACGAGATTTCTCGTACGTGTGGCAAAGTTGTCTATCTCCGGAATTACTCAACCAATTCAAGCAAATTAAAATATTCTTAATTTTTTTATGATTGGTAGAATGGCAGTCTGTAGTCCATAAAATTTTGCTGAGTCAATCAATGAATTGTTTTAGGTTACTTTAATATTAAAAATGGTAGCACGCAATGTACGCATAAGTTTCAGCGCTCTTATAACACGGAGCAAAAGTATATAACCGTCGCTGCGCTTATTTTAGATCCTGAAGTTTAGAATACATTGCGCGTTAGAATTTTAATTTTTTCTTTTTCTAAATGCTCGAAATTTTAAATAAGCTTTTTCGGGAGGAAATGTCCGAACTAAACGCATTTCTGCAAAAATATTCAAAAGAAGTGCAAGCATGAACCTTAATTATCACCATTAAGATTCCCAGGCATAGTTCCTAAACGTTCACGATGCTGCAGAGAATACTTAATTGTATATCACTACTTAGATATAAGACATTATTTGTAATTCTTTCACCTGGTTATGCAATAAAGTATTCTCTGTCTATCTATCTATTTACTGCACTTTCGGGAAGAGCGTTTGTAAATTAACACCCGGTATAGTTTTAATTAGCTAATGCCTAGAGAACATTAGCAATTCTATGACACATTTCAAGAACACCAGCCAGATTAAGAAGCAGTCAATTACAATGAGAAACCTTAAGACAACATAACTCTGTAATTATACACACTTATTATCATACTCGATGTATATTTTAAATGCGGATTACAAGAATAGTTAAAGGTAATAGCCCGCTTAGTCTTAAACGATTAAGTAGTTATGTTCAACTTGGCACGTGCCAAGCTTTCCGAAGCATGAACACCTGACATGACATCAATTATCTATTTCACAATCTCTTGATGAACTTATCTTCTTTAGAATAATGTATAATGTACACTACGAATATTTAAACAAATTCTAATTATAACATGTACTAACCAGACATTGTGAAACAAGGCCTGATATTCCCTTAATGCCCCTAAGCCTAAGCCCTTCTTATTATTTATCGTTGCCTAGAGCGCTGGCCTTCTCTCAAAGAGTATGGCTTAATTGACCCGCAGATTGGTGATTTCAAGCGCAAAAGTATGTGAACTCCTCAGAGACTCCTGTCAGGGGCCACATCACCCTTTATTAAAATTGTAAATCGATTGTGAATAGAGAAGAGTGAAGAAGAGAATGTTCCTTCCATTTCAAATTAAATCAAAAAATTCTGCCTTAGGGTCGAATTTGTAGTGGAGAAAATTCAGCGAAAAAACACTCCACTCTTCTTTTATTTTCCCTAATCATCTTAAAAAAATACATCAGTTGTTACCTACATGAAAAGATTCCATGATTGCCATCAATAACACTTTAAAGCCAAAATATTAGTTACTTTTCTTACAAAAGTAGGAAAAATTAACAGCTCTCATTTCACGAACATTTCACACAATATCCTATTTTTTTACCATCCTCCGGCC
Source organism: Yponomeuta cagnagella (assembly GCA_947310995.1). Taxonomy (NCBI): domain Eukaryota; kingdom Metazoa; phylum Arthropoda; class Insecta; order Lepidoptera; family Yponomeutidae; genus Yponomeuta; species Yponomeuta cagnagella. The sequence goes on from OX371277.1 coordinate 13,965,508, forward strand.
ACCGTTTGAAGTGATATCAAAATATTGTAACTATCTTGTTTGTACAGACCTCCACAAAACTGAATTTAGTCGTCACAGTTCTAGATCGCGGTTCTAGATGGTTATGAAAACCATGAGGGAGGCTTATGTCCTGCAGTGGGCGTCAAAGGGCTGATGATGATGATGATGATACCTACCTACCTAGTAGGAAAATAGGCTCTATTTTTGTAACCTTGTCGTTATAGCTCACTATCAGACAATTACAAACATAGGAACACTATAGAGATTCATCCATCCTTAAAATCAGTCTTATTACATTTTTGGCTTCGCCTCTACATTCTCTCATTGGTTTTTTTATTTATTTCTAAAAAATATATTATATTAGTATCAAATTCTAATATCTATGTTTTGTAGCTAAAACTTTACAAATGACCTGTAATAGCCAGGAATGTGGTTACCATTTAATAGTGGTAAAGATAATTTTTCTTGTTTTCTGCCAATCCAGGTTTTCCATTCAAAGCCTTCTTAAGCTAGATCTCATTGACGGCCTTCTTTTTTATAACCACAGCTCTCTTCATTTGATCCGCGTAAGAAATGCGATAGTAGATCGCATGAGGATCATCTTTTTGCACTCGAACTCCTTTAATTTCAGACGTTTTTATGACTTTCTGGTCTTCATCCTTGTGAATTGTAAAATTCATTTGTCAACAGTTCCAATATCAGTTCCGATGTTAAAACCTAACTGCAAAGTGGGTTACTCGGGGCTGCAAGTACTGTAAATTGCTTCGGCCAGATGTCGCTGCCTAGAGGCCCGAAATTTCACTGATGCCTTCACATGCCCATTAGCTCAGTTGGGAGAGCGCTGGCACGGTTAGCCAGTAACGCGGGTTCAAGTCTCGGCATGGGTGGAATTTTTAGCCTCTAAATAGGTTTCCAACAATTATTGTTTACAATTTTTGTCTTTAGTTTAGGTAGGTACTATATGTATAAATATGACATTAAAATAACTTAGCAACAATGTCATCGTCATTCACTGTTTGTAAATCCGGGTTATTGGGAGTGACTAGGTTGCCACTGAGAAATTAACTATCCATATTTTGCTTCGGTCCTATTTTATCGTGATTCACAGTTTGTAAGTCCGGGTTGTTAGGAGCGACAAGATTGCTGCTGCTGGGCAAATTATTATCCATTTTGCTTTGCGCTAATTGCAATATTAGTTTAGACCAAGTGCCCATCTGTAAAAATAACTGAGTTTAATATTACTGTTTAGCGCTTACAACGTGACAAGCGGACATACCATTCAATTTTATTTAAATGTTTTCTGGAAAAACAAGACATCAACAGTTGACTCACAACATATTTGTAATGTAAGAAAAATATTCATCATCTACAACGATACTATTTAAGATGTCGCGCAATTACTTTGATTATCTTTCAAGAACAACGTGACATTAAAAATATATCTCATCAACTTTGCTTTATGATTTACAAGAACAGGGTGATAAGTTTAACTTGCCCCATTGTCGAATTTAATGAAAATGTGTAAAAGACTTACCTTTGTCTCCAATACCGTGGTAACCTCGAGATGTCACGTGTTTGAAGGAAAGGAAGAGCAACTCTCATCTCGCAGCACAGGTGGCAACTGAACTGTCACGGTATCGAAGCCAACTAGATTGCCAAACGAGACAGCGCTATAAAGTTATATTTTGTCTTTTTTTCTCGTAGTGTTCTTGTTTTTGGTCAAAAAAATACCCTGTTTTTGTAGATAAGAGAACGCGTGATCGCGATTCAGAATTTCGGCAAAACGAAAAATCGAATAACTCGAGATGTCACACTGTCGTCGCAAGTGGACGATGTGTCGTTTTAAAATCACACGATTCAATTGCAGGTGATCCCAAACTAGGTGAACTTTTTTCAAATCCGTCAACCGGAAGCCATCTATCTGTAAGTGCTAGTTACTAGAATTTCGCCATGGGTATCCGGTGCAGAAGACCGTTATTTTATTAATACATCTCGGCCGAGCATTATTTATTTTGCTAAGAGGCCGCGGCTACCGGCATGCGAGAATCTCACTCACGACTCAATCGAAATAAATCGAATACATAATACAGCTGCTGGAATGCCTACATCGAAATGCTGTGCCTATCACAGACTGGAAGGTACGATGACGATACGAAAAATATCTAGCAGGCTAGGCATTTGCCATTTTGCACATCAGTTGCAACTTTGCAAGACACGCATCGAAAAAGGATTTACTCGAAGCAGAATCTCAGAATCAAACTCTTGACAGGTGGTCATCCGTGTGGTGCCGGATTAAGAATAGCGTCACTCCATTTCATTCCGTGGATGCCGTAGAAGGCGACTGAGGAAATTAATTACCAGGAGACGGGCAGCAGCGTCTTCCTGAAATTCCAACCGCATACTGCGATCGCCAACCCGCCTGCCAAGCGTGGCGATTATGGCAAAACGCTTTATGGTTAGAGAAAACCATGAGGGAGGCCTGTGTCCTGCAATAGGCATAAAAATGGCTGATGATGATGATGATGATGATGATGATGTTGACTCTCGACGCTATTTAGAAAGGCGAACGCGACTGAAATGACCAAGACTCAACGATTATTTGGCTGCTTATGTCCAAATAGACTGGTTGTTGTTGGCCTGCACAACTTTTAGCAAGAGATTAGAGATTCATTGCACACCAGTAATAAAAGCTTGGCTGTCTCAATTCTCGCTGTCAATGACGGTCCATACTCGGACTTTGTACACAGCAAGAAGTCTTAATATTCGCCCCGCAGAAAGTTAAAACGTGCATGCTAAGCCTTTTCAATTAGCTTGAAATGAAATGAGTTTATTTTGATATAGCGATATTCGTTTCGCGATCCCTTTCCATAGTTCAGTCAATAGCACATCGAAATTTACATAACAATGCACTCTATTTAGTGACGATAACCTCCTAAGTCCTGACCTTGATTGTAACAATCGAAAACCGTGTTAGACAACCAGGTACTTAACTGCTTTTGACTATTCAAAATGGCGCTGTTCATATTCATTGTTCACAAGCTAGATAGATAAAACTATAAAATCACCCACGAATTAACAAACCAATGTAGAACGGTTCGTCGTAAAGGCGAACTTGCCATAGGTTTACAGCTATTCGCTGACACCAATATATAAAGATATAACGCGGAAAATACTGCAACTGATGCAGTAGTCGGATGCAAACGAATTGAAAGTCCCGAAGTCTTTGTAAATTATGACTTTGTTATCGCATTGTCCAGTCATCACCAGTAACACACTACCATCAATCAATTTGGTAGAAACTTCATGTAGAAATAAACGTCTTCAAGCTGAGCTAAATGGCTAAATGAGCTGAACGGTGGTAGCCTAGTAGGTAGAACATTGGAATCGGAAGCGGGAGACCCAGGTTCGATTCCCAGTGCGGGCATGTACCTATGACTTTGTTTTCTACGTTATGTACATGTGTGAAGTTATAGTAGCAATACCACTCGCTAACCTCGAAGGAAAACATCGTGAGGAAACCTGAGTGTCTGAGCTATTTACATACCTCAGCGCTTGAAATCGCCAATACGCAGTGGGCACGCGTGGTGATTAAGCCCATACTCTCTCTCTCTCTCTGAGAGATAAGATAAGATAAGAATATTCTTTATTGTATACCGGAAAAAATGTGAGAGAAGGCCTGTGCCCTACAGTGGGACGTATATAGGCTGCTTATAAAGCTGACCAATCTTTCCATCGCCGTCCATCATCTCTACTGTGCGACAGAGCGAGAGACGCACACGCTCTCCTCTCTACGATAAGTGTCATTCTTGGATAAGAACACCATCTTCACCACGGCATACTCGTAGAGTCGTAGCACAATTCAAAATTAATTTAGGCGACGCCCGAGGCGCGGTCACGAAGACCGTACCGTATTAGCCCGAAGGGCCAGACAGTCAATTTTAGAAATACGCCAATTTCGGTAGTTGTCTTATGAGTAGGCCCGTAGTTAAATAGAAAGCGCCTATCGAAATAAGTAGCGTCGTCAGCCCAGTAAAGACGAATGTTACACGAATGTTCGATGAAACTTGCTGGTTTACTTGTGTAGTGATTATTAATTTGTAATGCAAACTTACTCCTATACTGCATTTTCATCATATTAAATGTTTTGTTTCTATCCTGTTTAAATTCGAGAAGAAAACGTATAGATTTTTAAGCACAGTTTTACATAAAAACTAGTTTTGAAGTCAAAATTAATGTGTTCCCATATAAAATAAATCTAAACGCAATGGTAATTTTCTAATCGCAATAAGCCTTCATAACTATAGATCAACGAGTAATGCCCTAGATTGGATTGAATTGGGACAGCGAGTTTGCAAGTATGAAAAATGTGACATAAATCATCATGATTATGTTGAATTGATGCATAACCGTGCATCGTATTTTTCGTTTTTCCTTCTGAGACAGGGAATCCTAAAAAGATTCATGAACTTTCTACATTTATCCATTCAGAATAATTAAAAAAGTTCCTGTCACTACTTATATTATCGATGGCATACGAAGAAGGACCGCGCCAGACGTACTTAAAGGCTGTTGGTACCTACGTCGTTCGGAGATGCTCCTTTCATGCACCCCACCGTAAATATTGTAGTGCTTAGTCAATGACATATATCATCAATATAATTATGGCATCTCTGTACATAAGCAAACTTTTTTTGACGCACCTTTTTCAGTTTTCAGCATCATAACTTGTAAAGGTTAGGTACTTTCGGGAGCATTGCCCTGCGAGACATTAGTGAACTGGATAGTCTGCATACCATCAGCGCATTTAACTCTAGACCGGTAAAGTATCTAAAAATAGAACGATCTTTTTGCGTGAGAAACCTCCAGTGGATAAATCTGTATACTTATCCCGCAACATAAAATTACAATTATAATACCATCAGTGTGTGTAATATGGTGCAATTACGCTAATAAGAATAGTATAGCTCTCTCGGAATTGTGGAAAGCGCGCTCACGATCTCTACTATCACTCGGTGTTATAAAATTTGTATTTGCAATCTGTTTCAATTTGCATGTACGCACGTCTTAGGTAACAAGCTTTGTAATTTGTACCTAGCTAATGGTCTTGGCTGTTTTTAGGGCATAAATGACGTTAAAATGTTAGTGTTTCTGCGTGTACCTTAAAGATTGCCTTGTTAGTCTAGAAATAACTCATTTCAAAGGCAGGATCGTCTGATTCCGTTTGATTTGTGCAAACGGTCTCAGTCTTGGTGATATTTCATGTTTGTGATGTCCTTGTCTGGTTACCATGCCACAGGGTATCCTAGTTTAGTACTATGACAAGTGAGTGTGTACGCAACACAATCACTATCATGTTAACAAACTATGATGTTATATCACACACACACACACACACACACACACACACACATAAACTCACGCCTGTATCCCAGAGGGGTAGGCAGACCAGGGACTGCCACTTGCCGTTTTATATCAATAGCCATGTTATATCAATAGTTGCTAGTCAGTATATCTATGAAAATATTATGTATGTTAGGAAAAATATCAGTGACTTTAAAACTGTAGGTAGCCAACACAATGTAAATACTAGAAATAGACATAAACTTTCGTTCCCAAAATTTAGGCTGGCAAAGGTTAATACATCCTTTATGGGGCATTGTATACGTTTCTACAATAAGATCCCTGAGGATATAATAAGCTTGCCAGAAACGCGGTTCAAAAAATGTGTGAAGCGCACTTTGTGCCAAAAAAGCTACTATAACATTAAAGATTATTTAGATGACAATGATGTCTGGAATTAAAGCCAGTTCAATGCATGAGTTTTAGAACATTTATATAAATCCTGTAAATTAAGGACTTGAAAAGACTAAGTTTGGAGTTTTTTTGTCCATTTTTTCTCCAAAATGATCTAGATTTTGAAATGGACACCTAGTTTAACTTGTAACGTTCATTAAGTCGCAGTTTCTGTGCTACTTTGAATAAAAAAAATTTGATTTTGATTTTGATTGATTTGATTTTGCCAACCTATCGCGCCCTGCGATTAAGAGACAGCGTGAATTCAGAACTGGGTATCCGGAGGGGGTCAAGTCTGTTAAATTACACAAAATCTCCGAGCATTAAGCATGACAAGAATAATGCTATTAGAGAAATGGTATTCTACTACGTTTAAAGTCTCTTACAACTGTAATGCTCTTGTATGAAGATGATCCATCGTTGGTAGACCACGTAACAGCAAGACAGTGCTACTAACATTCAGAATTTAAAAAATTGACCACCATGGAAGTGCTTGTACGTATTGTTAAATTTTACTGCAATTCATCAAGTCATGATAGCGTTGTTGTCTCAGAATCGAGTCTCTGCCTCCTAAACAGTGTCTTTTAGTTTTTTTCAAATCTTCTTACAAGCTTTCAAGCAAGAAATCCTGCTAAAAACCAGCTTTAACTCCGTCTTAAGAGTGTTTTAGTTGAATACTTCCATGAAAAAGAAAATAATACGAACGAAAACACAAACGATAAACGAGCAATCACACCTCCATCAGCTACGTACGGTTGTTTGTTGACACCAATATGACAGCTCATCTATGATGACACGGTTCAATGAAACGTCAAATAAGGAGAAGCATAGGGCTTTGCTACTAATTCTAATTCTACTAAACATCGTGAGGAAACCTGAGTGTCTGAACTATTCACATGTCTCAGCGCTTGAAATCGCCAATCCGCGGTGGGACGCGTGGTGATTAAACCCATACTGTCTCTGTGAGAGAAGGCCTGTGCCCTGCTGTGGGACGTATCATAATCATCAGCCACTTGACGCCCACTGCAGGGCACAAGCCTCCCTCGTGGTTTTCATAAGGATGAGGGGTTTTGCCCTAATCGCCACGCTTGGCAGGCGGGTTGGCGATCGCAGTATGCAGTTGGAATTTCAGGAAGACGCTGCTGCCCGTCTCCTGGTAATTTATTTCCTTAGTCGCCTTCTACGACATCCACGGAAGGAAATGGAGACGTATATAGGCTGCTTATGATACGGATTTGACAGCCAGACAGTTTACCGAAGTCTTACATAACAGCAATTATGTAAGAGACTACGAATGTGGCTCTTCGGTACCTATCATGTCGTTGATTGGTCAATTATAGAAAATTTGTGCTTAGTAGAATACCGTTAACGTCAAAACCTAGTCATTGGTCTCCCTATGAACTGTAATGTATTTAGTAGAATTGGGGCCCAGTAATTATGTAAGAGACTACGAATGTAGCCCTTCGGTACCCATCATGTCGTTTATTAGTTTGTAAAAAAAAATTGTGCTTAGTAGAATACCGTTAACGTCAAAACCTTCATTGGTCTCCCTATGGACTGTAATATTTGTAGTAGAATTGGGGCCCAGAAATTATGTAAGAGTCTACGAATGTGGCTCTTCGGTACCCATCATATCGTTCATTGGTTGGTTAGAAAAAAAATATGCTTAATAGAAAACCGTTAACGTCAAAACCTAGTCATTGGTCTCCGGACTGTTCTATGAACTGTTATATATTTAGTAGAATTGGTAGAATTAGTAGCCCAGATATATATTTTTTTTCTATTTATTCAAAATAAAAATAAAACTTTAATATACTACACAATTTCGCCAAACTGCAAAGCAGTAATTAGGCAGGGGTATATGATTTTGTGATAATGAGAATCTTAGGTAATATCCAAGGATATTAGCGAAGAGACGGATATTACTGAACAACAGGATTATTGCTCTATCGTCCTACGGTTTTAGCTAAGATAAGACTTCGTTTTAGGAAGTTGAAATCTTGACTGCTGATTTGCCTTATTGGTCAACGTCGTGGCATCTAAGTTCCTACATATTTTCTAATGTCTGTCTGTCTGTCTGTCCATCTGTCCGTCCGCCCGTTCGTCCTTCCGTCCGTCCGTCCGTCCGTCCGTCCGTCTGTCTGTCTGTCTGCCCGCGGCCTAGCTCAGAGACGATTAGTGAGAAAGCTGAAATTTGGCACATACATATTAATCACGCCGTCAAAACGATAAAACACTTAAATTAGCGATGAAATTTTTTCTTGAATACACCATATTGTGGGGTTTCGTTTGTTTGGTCGTTTAAACCGTTTCCGTTTGGGAAATATTAAGCTTTAAAGGGCAATTTTTTGTCCGAGTAGTAGGGCGTTTCCCCCTTTCCTAGCTAAACGGTTGATTATAGAATCGGAATCAGGGCAATAGCACATATAATGAACTTAAAAGGAAAACTATCAACGGTTAAGTAGGCTTTACAAGTTAACGAGTGATAGGTGACCAACTTATAAAAGGAAAACTTCGTACAAAATCCATTGAAAAGAACGTTATTAAAGTTGTTACTTCTGTAAAGCATATAAAACCTTCTCTTTCTACGGAACCCTACACTGCGCGTGGCCCGACAAGAGATATTAGTGTAACGGCTCATCTTTTGCCTGCTCTTCCCATGTCGTTTCGTGTTACACTAGTTTGACACACTTTTATTTAGAGAGAATTAGCACCGGACCACTTACGTATCGCCCAGAGCGGACACACCGTCCCGCCTTTCACCCGGGAAATGTCCTGCAAAATTGGCATCGTGACTCTCGTCCCAGTCATAAAGCGCCACCCTAGTATGAGGTTCCGAGCTTGATAGCTCGGAACATTAAGCGCTGTCTCACGCAGTCCTACTTTGCTCGTAAGCTCGAATTTCAAATTCGTTGGAATAAAGTTTGGAAGAGGGAGAGAGGAAAACTTTCTAAGCGCGCTTTACGGAGTCTATTTTATATTCTACTAAGGAATATCAGTACAATGTCATTCCAATGGCACGTATAACCCGTGCAACTTAATTCGACGCTTCGTGCTTCTTCCGAAGAAGGCATCTCTACGCCTATTTTTAATTTGCGCGAGTTATACTTTTGTACTGCTATTGCTTAGCAGAGTACAAAATACAGTCAGATAACAATTATTGTCGTGTTAATAACATTCTACAACTATACTGTGTATGAGACTCTAGGCTCACAAGATAAAAACTGTAATGATATATGTTCGACAGAGAAATTGAAGAAGAAAAATAGTACATTACTTTAGAGGGAAGAAAGTGACAGTTCCATACCGAGATTATGGCATTTGCGCCACGAGCTTGCGAGGGGCGCAAACCATTTGAGGTATGGAACTGTACTTTATCCTGAGGTATGTATAGTGCTTTTTATTACACCTACGAGGAAAATTATAGACATAAAAAGTATCCATATTTTACAAAAAACACAAAGATAAATGCTAAATCAATCGAAGTTTTTGCGAAAATGCGCGGGCTTTTCCTTTTCTTATTCGCCCGTTTCTGGAGTAGGCTAAGATCATAAGGTCATGCAGCCACTTCTTCCGTGATTCCGCGCGTTTTATATACAAAAATAATTTCGTTTTCACCTCACTAGCTCGTAAAAGCTCTGTTTATCATTCGAAATCTGCGTGGAAAATCGCACTTTATCCGCTAGCGTGGAAAGTGTTTTTAAAATTCGAATATTTTTATTCAATAAAGGTTTCGTACAATAAATTACATATATATAGAACCTCATTGGTTTCGTAATAGTTTTTTCACTTCTCATGCTCTAAAAGTTCGTCTTTATGTCGTGCGTAGGCGACATAAAGTCGCTTTTTATGCTCTAGAGCATAAAGTAAAATCTTCGTCGAAGACCAAGGCAATCGCTGCAACAGCCACACGAACATCTTTAACTTCATACAACAACCTCTTTATTTTATTTCGTTTCGTTCGTATTCTAAGACCAAGGCAAAGATACCAACAGCCAAAGTACACAATAAAACTTCATGAAATAAACTTATAATTTGTATTTCGTCTCATTTATTATTTTTTATATTTGTTTATTTTTCAATTTAGTAGATCAGTATAGTATTTAAGCCATAACAACAACTTATCATAGTTATAAAAAGAAAATGTTTTTATAACTGAGCAGTATGTAACGACCTTAAGTCAGGTGTCACGTCCCTACAGAAAAAAAAGAGAAAAAAAAGTTAATTGGCGGGAACCATAATTATTTTTACATGTTGCTGTTTCATTTCCTCGCAATCGAAGTGAAAAGTAGAGTGTACAACTCGTCCATAAAACCCATTTTACACTCGACTTTATATCTATCCTCGCTCGCAAGCTCGCTCGGATGGATAAACGTCTCGAGTAAAATGGTGCGTTTTATGCACTTGTTGTACAATCTACTATTTCACTTCTCATGCTCTAAAAGTTCGTCTTTATGTCGTGCGTAGACGACATAAAGTCGCTTTTTATGCTCTAGAGCATAAAGTAAAATCTTCGTCGAAGACCAAGGCAATCGCTGCAACAGCCACACGAACATCTTTAACTTCATACAACAACCTCTTTATTTTATTTCGTTTCGTTCGTATTCTAAGACCAAGGCAAAGATACCAACAGCCAAAGTACACAATAAAACTTCATGAAATAAACTTATAATTTGTATTTCGTCTAAATGGTAATCCCGTTCCTTCAAAAGAACCTGAAGTTGACAATATGCCAAATATCGCATCACAAATACAATCTAATACAACATTAAATATGCCAGAAAAAACGATTACTTTAAATATTTCTCATTGCTCTAATGTAACTTTCAATTTTAATTAAATTAGCATTTACTATATTTACATGTTGCTGTTTCATTTCCTCGCAATCGAAGTGAAAAGTAGAGTGTACAACTCGTCCATAAAACCCATTTTACACTCGACTTTATATCTATCCTCGCTCGCAAGCTCGCTCGGATGGATAAACGTCTCGAGTAAAATGGTGCGTTTTATGCACTTGTTGTACAATCTACTAATATTCTCTGCAGCCAGTCCATTGATGATTGAAATGCAAATACTTATTTCATGTCATGCGCCAGCCTCATTTAAAGAATCGCACTGGCCGGCAAGAAAATTTGATTTAAAAAATTATATTTATTAAAACTGTTTTTCTTGCACCTAACATTTTCCTCGCTTTAGTGAGGTGAAAAGTTGTGTGTTGCGCTCGGCAGCAAAGTTATTTAGCGTCTCGTACCTTTGAAACCCTCGCTACGCTCAGGAATCTATATTTGAACCACTGGCTTCGCTCGTGGCTCAATCCTAGAATCCTTCGCTTGCTCAGGTTTCAATACAAGGTACTCGCGCCAAAAATTAACTTTGCAGCCTTGCATAACAAATAACTATTTTAATTTTCTGTATGCACCAAGGAGGTTGGTAACTGGTAAAAAAAAAACTGTATGTGGCCAGTAACAATTTACTTGAAATTTAATTAGTAGACAGTTAGTCTCTTTGCAGTATGACTGCTGAATGGAATTTCATACATACTTCCCACCCTTGGGTCGGAAGGATTTTCATACAAACTTCCATACCTTGGGATGAAAGGATTTGAAGGGCGGGATAAAGGCGTTTCTTCAGGTGTGATAAAAAGATATTTATTATACCAACAAGGCACATCACAGAAACAAAATAAACAGATAAGTAACATAATAAGCACAACAACTGGAAGAAAACTAAATACACAACAGACAAAAGAAACAAAAAAAAACGGACAATAGATGTAGCATGTGGTGTGTCTAAGTTGCCACAAAACGCAGCTGACTCAGCGTTGTGCTGAGGAAGTGATCCCTCAGCGCTGATTTTCAGTCAGTGACTACGGTAACGCATAATTGTACCTACTACGGAGTGCGTGCCGTGGTGCATTTTAAAAGAATTAAAACAAATACAATAAAGTAAAAAACATCGTCACAAAATACATAAATTCGAGCTTTACTGCATTGCAATTTTTTACGAAATTATATTGGAAGTTGGTATTGTTTCACAATAACGTCTCATGTCTAGAAAATCTAAAAAACCAAACTTACGACGTACGTCCGATCGATGTGACGTTGATTATTTTTAAAATTGTCAAAGGAAGGATAACGAATAACTTTAAATAAATTAACATTTGCATTCCAATTTTCTGAGGCAACTTTGTATGCAAATGAGCCTCGTCAAATGCACACATTAAAATAACACAAACGGAAGGCATTGCTTACACACAAATAGAAATAAACTGTACAAAAAACAAACACTTATTCAAATTCGACTTTCACCGTTTCACCTTTAGTTAGACAGGCAGGACAAGCAAAATGAAGGAGGAAAAAGAACTACATCTATACGTACAGGCAGCAACAATGTTCACATGTTTACGTATGAGTACAATAAACAGAGCCTTCATACCTCACCCACTCAGAAAGTGTCTCATTGGTCGTTCATAAACTGGTTACAAAGTTTGTCATTTCACCCAGGTTATAAATGTGCGGCGGGAAAAGTTATGCAGGAATATTGTATGAAAATCCATTCCTTAGCGTTCTTTCGTTTTTTAGCAGCGAACATAAAAATACAAACGTCTATCTCAAAAAGGTTTTATAACAAATAATTAGAAAAAAGAGGTGGGAATTTTTTTTCGTACTCGATTTTCAATGAGAGTAGGCTGGCAAGCTTTTTTTGTACTACGAAAAAAAAACAAACAAAAACGAACATAAAAAAATACAAACGTCAAATCCCAAAAAGGTTTTATATCAAATAATTAGAAAAAAGAGGTGGGAATTTTTTTTCTTACTCGATTTTCAATGCAGCTTTTTTGTACTACGAACAAAAAACAAGCGCGACAATTTTTCTTTGTTTTGTTAAAAAAAAATTCACTGAATTGGTAATAACAATAATTTTATTTTTCTCGTAGGTGTAGTATAAAGCACTATGTGACACTCGGGAGAAAGTTCTATTTCTGTTCTCGAGTTTCCTTTAAGCCCTCCGCTGCGCTTCGGGTTCGTTAGATCGTTTTCTTCGGTCGGTGTACAATGTACTATTCCAGGGTCCCTCTATCCTACCTTTCAGTTTTTAATCAGAGTAATTCCTGAGTGTACTCAACAAAATACATGTGTTAGTCATGGGTAGTACTTAACTGTGTGGGGTGCAGTTAAATATTCCTGTTTTTCCAAACAAAATTCACCAGATTTTGTCAAAAATACTAATTGCAAATCATTAAATGAGAAACAAAAATCAAACTTAGATTATATTTAATGCGTTTTGTGAAAAGAAAATTAAGCATACATTATTTTAGATTCACGCCACAAAAAAATAAATCGGTTCTTCATTTGTCGGTTGAACAATGTTTGATGACATTAAGAAGACGATCAGAGGGCAATGGGCAAGATTAATAGGGGATCGGCGAGGTTGGCATGACGGTGAAGAGGCCTATGCCCAACAGTGGGCGTCTTTTATGGACTGTATAGATAGATAGATAGACAATGTTTCATAAATAATGCGTTTTTTTTCGTAGTGTAGTCATCTAAATTTATGCTAAGTCGTTGCCACAGTTTCGTAGGTGGAACATTTACGTGAAAACTGACATTTACATTCATGTCTATACATTGTAGTGACCACAAACGAGTGACACTTACAGAACGTCGGCAAAAACGAAACAAGTTCTTTTTTTAGTAATTAATTTATATTTATGGAAAATGACGAGTTTTTGGGCAATAAATGTGTTATTAAAATGGCTTCCCGTATTACTAGGCTTTTGAGCAACGGTTATAAGGAAACTTCTCCCAAATAACATAGTTTTGCCAGCTTTGGCCTTGAAGGTTATATTAAAGTTAGGGAAAAATCGGAAAAATAGTAGTATCCTCTTTAGCAACCCTAGAAAACCCCCCCACCTTTATTCATCAATAAAGGTTCGTCGCAGGTCTTGACGCACCATATCGTCAGTGTTCAAGAATATTGTAAAGTCAGTTCTGCAATAAGCCGCCAGATATCGGAACACACACTCGGTATGGCACATTACGGGCGGGGATCAAATTCGCATCAGTCTTGCGCGGGCGCAGCCCGGAGCCTAGCCTAGTATGCGTGTGGGCCAATGGAAGAGAGGACACCGGAAAGAATACGTATATAATTTTTGCAGGTGCGACTAAATTATTTAGGATTAAAAAGAACTCATGCCTTTTTTAATTTAGCCTTTCAAATGACTTAAAAAATAGACTTTCAAGACGAAGTTAAAGCCGGTTTATAAGAGGAAATCCTGTGATAAATCGGCTTTAATTCCGTCTTAAGACTGTTTTAGTGGAATCGACTTTTTATAAGACTGTTATTTTTTAAGTAATTTCAAAGGCTTAATTATATAAAAACCGGCCAAGTGAGAGTCGGACACGTGCACGAAGGGTCCCTTACCATTATTTATATAACATTAGACCCATAAATATTTATTTTATTTTAATTTAATTATTTATTTTTGATGCGAATATAGAACAAAATATTCTGTGAATATTTCAAGCGTCTATCTGTTGCCGTTATTACTATCGAGCAAAAAACTGCAAAAAAATTACGGTTGTTGTATGGAATATTTAAAAGGGGCCCCTTATAGTATTTGTTGTTATAGTGGAACAGAAATACATCATCTGCTACAATTTCAACAACTTCACTTGAGCTATGAGATACAGCCTGGTGAATGACAGACAGACAGACATACAGACAGACGGACAGAGAAGTCTTAGTAATAGGGTTCCGTTTGGCATCCTTCAGGTACGGAACCCTAAAAAGGCAGGTGCCAAGGAAAAAGAAGAGTCAAAGACGTCCAAACCCAAAATCGTGCCTAGAATCTAAATATCACGTAAGCAGTGTTATTTCTAAAATTTGCAATTCTTGAAACATGTCGGTTAGAGTTTGTCATTTATAACGTATTTCAGCCACTTAATTTTTTTCTTGACAGTTTACCATTTTTCCGAAGAAAAAAAGCAATTACGTGGTTTTTTTCCTTTTTAGTGGCGTTGTTTAATATTGTTACCTACTTATTTACTCTTAATAAAACATGCAAAACCACAATTTCATTAGATAATAGATAATGCTTAAAACCTATTTTACCCTTATTTCTGGCACCACCTGTAGTTAACTGGTAGAAAATGCTTGTAGCATTAAGTCCGCCACATCGCTACAGTATTTTTTTATTTATGCGCAATAAACGTATCAATAACAATAATAATAAAACCACTACTTGTTACGTAGAAATTAGAATAGACATTCTTCTATGTAGGATAATGATTTACGAATTCAAATTGAAGGCTGCGACATTGGTTGAGCGCGTAAAGCGCAAATTAAATTAAATTATGTAAGCCCTGTTATTTCCAAAAATATAAATCTGAAACACATAAAAGAATAGGTAAGTTCGTATTATCCCACGAGCGTAAGAGCGTTGGTAGCCTTGTGGTCATCGGACTCGGAAGCGAGAGACCCAGGTTCGATCCCAAGTGCGGGCTTGTACCTATGACTTGGTTTTCTAAGTTATGTACATTGTGAAGTTATAGTAGTAATACCACACGCTAACTGTGAAGGAAAACATCGTGAGGAAACCTGAGTGTCTGAGCTATTCACATACCTTAGCGCTTGAAATCGCCAATCCGCGGTGGGCACGAGTGGTGATTAAGCCCATACTCTCTCCTTGAGAGAAGGCCTGTGCCCTACAGTGGGACGCATATAGGCTGATTATGCACGAGCGTAAATATTACCATTAACAAACAGCTGGTTTAACACCGACAGTATTGATCGCAAAACAAGTCACCTCACTGGCGACGCTGATTCCACCTTACCGTACAGAATTCCGTTTCACATTTTTAGGGTACCGTAGTCGACAAGGGACCCTTATAGTTTCGCCATGTCCGTCCGTCTGTCTGTCTGTTTGCCCCTCTGTCTGTCCGCGGCTTAGAACAGAGACGACCCGTACTAGAAAGCTAAAGAGCTACGAAGATTTTTGTATGGGGCCTGGCATAGTTCATAGTGGCGCCCTCTATATTTTTTTCAATATCGTGGAGCATGATGAAACCTAGCTAGATCGATAGAGGACAAAAAAGTAAACAAGAAATTATTAAGGTCACCATGTCCTAAAGTGGCACGTTTAGGAGTTATTGAGCTTTGAAGTTTGTATGAGATTTTTATAAAACTTAACTTTTGAATCATTTTTCACTAAATACTGGACTATATGCTTGGCACCTGTGACTCGTTGCCGATTCTTGACTAAATTGCTAAATAAGTCGTAGAAAAAACACCCAGTTTATTATAGATACCGTATATTAAGGCACCCGAGCGTAGCGAGGATGCTTACAATGCGAGGGTATTACGGGAGCTTTTTACCAGAGTTATAAATCTGCTTTTCATCAATCCTATCAGGTAAATAAATATAATAGTGTATTTAAAGGAAAATTCACAAGATATTTCTTTATTTTAATTACAAATTACACTTAGCTGCTAGACTAATTACAATATACAATTAGGCATTACTTATCATTAAATCATTCTACCGAACAGTGAGCGAGTTATTGATCGGAGAAGTAGGTACCGGAAGAAACATTTGTACTTAAATTAAGTTTTATGGTGGCTGTGTTAAGTTATAAGCATTATCTGATTAAATATTAGCAGTTAAACAATAATTAGGTAGTTAGACCTGAAAATATGATTAATCCCTGTTTCTATGTTTAATATGGTTTCATAGTAAACATATGTCACTTCAATGTAGGTAATTATTGGCTGACAGAAGTCATTTTTATACATATATCCTCATTCCCCAAGTCCAAGTACAGTCTATTACACCAGGTAAGGGAAAGGTTTTGATCTTTTTGGTTCATCCATAGTCCATCACATCCCACAAACAAGATACATAAAGCCGCAGTCTTCACAGCTACGAGTAAGACAGCAGACAACTATGAGAGCCACCAAAAACGAACATCTACGCCCTAGGTAAGATTGTGGTCAAGGGTAAGCTCATATCGGAATAAAAAACTTTGGACTGAGCTGAAAAAAGATAGAATTTGTTTGATAACAATAAGCACCAACAAAATGTGTACGAACTTTGAGCGAACATGAAAAGAGTAAACAAAACAGTCGATTCCACGTTGAAATTCCGTGGTGCTTCGTCGACTAAAGACCCTCGAAAAGAAGATGGACATCTCACCTGAATTAGCTTTTACTTATTTTATTAATTAATTATTAATTACTTACTTTCCAAATATAAATCAATGTTGACAACGTCACTTCAGTAGTTTACCCACTCACCAAAAAGATTAATCTCAAAGAAGTTTGTAATAGGTAGGTACCTCAGTGGGTAGGTCCGTAGGTTCTTTCTTTGCCCAACTGAAGATGAAGGTACCTACCTAATTATTGGATATTGCCTACCTACTACGCTACGTCAGGAAATGGTATTTATGTTAAAAACATGGTTGAACATGGTTTTACACACAGCAGCGGTTTAAGTTTCTAGCGATATGTACCTATCTACATTATTTATAGGTACCTACCTACCACCTAAACCTATCTATATTAATTAAACTGTAGGTTTTATATTGACATGTTTTGAATTTTAATCGAATTGAACGAATTGGATGCATGAATAATACTATAATTTCATGTATATAAGTAGGTAGGTACCTACTAGACATAGCTACCCAGACTTTAAAAAACATCAAAGTAGGTTTGAATCCCCGAAAAAACTCATATCAAGTGACAAATTCAGTGATGAAACTCAGTTAGTGGAAATTCCATACAAACTTCAAAGCTCAATAACTCCTAAACGTGCCACTTTAGGACATGGTGACCTTAATAATTTCTTGTTTACTTTTTTGTCCTCTATCGATCTAGCTAGGTTTTATCGTGCTCCACGACATTGAAAAAAATATAGAGGGCGCCACTGAGACTATGCCACTAATCTTCGTGCCTCTTTGGCATACCTATTAATCACGCAGACGAAACGTTACAATTAAATCTTAAAACAATTTTTTCATGAGGTACCTACCCTAATCTAAATTGGGGATACACTTTTTTTTGTTTCCTACACCAAACGGTTGGGGTATCGTTAGATTGGTCGTTTAAAAATATTGTGAGTGCAGGGAAACAGTTTTTCGATTTAGGGATCCGTTTGCGAAAAGTAAAAATTTTTGTTCGAGTAGGGCGTCTCCCCCCCCCCCTCTCCCGGCTAAACGGTTGATTGCAGAAACGTGGGCTATTGCCCCGAAATTTTTCACGTTTCTTGGCCGGTTTTTTTAATAACTGCTAACAATAGCAAATTCGCATTTCGACGATTGTTTTTTTCCATTTTCTCTTGTCTGCTCCAATGCAATCTGTAGTTATGGCTACAATAAGTTACTACTCCGATGTTTCGTTAAAACTGTCGTTGCATTAATTTCACCTTGCAGAGTGACATCCATACACCACCATCCTCCTCGTCTGCCGCGACACAGATCTGTGTCCAACTTAGTATGGGCCACCTATACGTTCCATTCCGCGAGGGCAGTTCAGGGGGTAATAATTTCGACGATTTGCATAAAATGCTCACATTCTCGCATACCTCACTTCTTTAGGTTCTGAATTTCATTCTGCACCGCGTCCATACCGCGTTTCCAATAGCATGCACCACACGCCAATGCCCGGTGTGCTATAATTAGGCTCTATCAATGCGGTGCCGGTTTATTGAAAGCCTCCACAAGGGGCGGGGGACATTAAGATGATGGCCGGCTTGTAATTCGACGGATTGCGCGCGCGCCGCCGCCGGCGTGTGATATGATAACATGTAGGAGCACCGCGCATGCGAGCGGGCCCTAAAGTCTTATACACTTACAATTTTTCAATAGAATTATGTAAAAAGATAAGATAAAAAAGTATTTATTCGAATAAATATAAGCACGACAATAGCTGTTATTTGTCTCCATTTGGTAGTCTACTAAGCAGCACATTCCAATGGTATCACTCGTGCAAATTCAATAGGCATGTATCGCGAAGGGGGCCGAATCGCGCGACGCGCCGAGTTAAGTGCACGGGTTATACCATTGGGATGAGATTGGTTACTAGACTACCAATAGTGTGAATGCAACCACGATTACTAGAATTTTAGAGACATCCTCTGAATGCTCCGCGAAGAGCTAGGCTTCAGAGGGGAAATGTGGCACCCGGAAGTAATGAAAGTGAAAGGCAATCATAAAATTCTAGTTGTTCCTAGCTGAAGCCCGCCGGCGGCGGCGCGTGATCCGTTGTTAAAGTCCGCGCATGTGAGCGAAAATGCTAGGCATCTGAAGTACCTAATGAATGTGTAAAGCAATCATCATCATCATCAGCCCTTTGACGCCCACTGCAGGACATAGGCCTCCCTCATGGTCACAACCATGACCTCATCCAAGTGGCAGGAAGGCGCTGGATGCAGGCCGCTTCCAACCGGTCTTTGGAAATCCATGGAGGAGGCGTATGTCCAGCAGTGGACCTCTGTTGGCTGAATGATGATGATGATGATGATGAGGGGTTTTGCCATAATCGCCACGCTTGGCAGGCGGATTGGCGATCGCGGTATGTAGTTGGAATCTCAGGAAGACGCTGCTGCCCGTCTCCTGGTAATTTATTTCCTTAGTCGCCTTCTACGACATCCATGGGAGGAAATGGAGTGACGCCTATTCTTAAATCTTAAAAGCAATCATATTTTTACCAAATCCAAAGTAACTTGTTTGCTTTGCTAGAAGATGTACCACTAAGAGATCGACGGCACATGTGATATCAGCAGGATGGGGCGGTCCAGGGCATTTTGCACGAAAAATATCCGTAAAGGTGGATAGGGCGATCAGGTACAATTTCGAGGCCAGCCCGTTCGCCTGATTAGAATCCCCTGGATGTTTTTTATTGGGGCGTTCCCAAAGAAAAAAGTTTATTCTAAGCCCGTTGAGAGCTTAGAGGAGCTGAGTGAAAAAAGTCTGAAGCTGTTGAGATCAACTCTCGAGGATATGCCCGTCTAATAACCAGGTAATTTTAAGAAGATGTAGAGCATGTATTGAGGCGGAAGAAAAGCAATTTGAACATCAACTGTAATAACTTATTACAGTTGATGTTCAAATTCTTATTACTAATAAGACTAAAGCAAAGTTTTAATAAAAGTAGTTGTAACATTATTTTTGCAATAAATATTTTCATTCTGTTGGAAAGACTTTAATTCCAATAAACCTAAACGACACAAATCACTACTAAGCTAGTTCTGATTGTTTTTACTATTTTATGAATTTTCTTACACTTGTTGACTTTGATAAACGTGGCGTCCCTATCTGTCCCAGTCACTCTTGGCAAATATCTTAACTATCCGTCTCTTTCATTATTCTGGCGCTAAATTAAAGACCTCCAAAAAGCTTGCGCGGATCAGAAACATTTTAACCAAGTAAACTAAATTCGCGTAAAATCGGGTTACTTCAGGTTTTTTTAGTATTAAACCAACAAGCGTTGTTCCATTTTTGAATTCTGATTAAAGGCGCCAACTGTTGAGATTTTTTAATCGGCCAAGTGCGAGTCTGACTCGCGCACGAAGGGTTCCGTACCATTATCTATACAACATTAGACAAAGATCTAATTTGAGAAAAGCGCCATCTGTAGAAACCAACAAGAAGCGTCTAACGTTGACATTTAACGATATGACATCGGCGCTGTGAAGGTTACATAGATGGCCGCTAGTTGGCGAGCGCTGTCTTTAGACAACGTTTGTTATATGGGAGCCCCCCTTAAATATTTGTTTTATTCTGTTTTTGGTATTTGTTGTTATAGCGGCAACAGAAATTCATCATCTGTGAAAATTTCAACTGCCTAGCTATCACGGTTCATGAGACACATCCTGGTAACAGACAGACAGACGGACAGTGAAGTCTTAGTAATAGGGTCCCGTTTGGCACCCTTCGCGAACGGAACCCTAAAAACCCTCTTTCTACGGAAACATACATTGCGCGTGGCCCGACACGCACTTGGCTGGTTTTAAATTTATTGAATCTTTAGATCTCATCGGAAAATGAAGGCATATATTTGGGACAAATTATTAAATGAATCCTTACTAATATTATAAATGCGAAAGTTTGTATGTATGGATGAATGTTTGTTACTCTTTCACGCAAAAATGGCTGAACGGATCCAGATGAAATTTTGCACAGGGATAGATTATAGTCTGGATTAGCACATAGGTTATTTTTTATCCCGAAAAAATACACATCAAAATTACCACGCGAACAAAGTCGCCGGCAACAGCTTGTGTAAAATAAATCAATTCTATTCTAACACAGATCGGTTAAATTCGCGCGAACAGAGCAAGCACGTAGTGCTAATGTTTCCTTAGTTGGAATTTCAGAAAATTTTTATATACTATGCTTAGAGAATCCATGGGCTATAAAAATCAAGTTAGTGCTGAGGAAAGTACCTAAACAGGCTGTAAAAGATCCAGTTATCCTGTACAAGCTGTGCTCGCGACTTTGTATTCCAACAAAAAATATGTCTTGATCTAGACTTGCGCAAAATGTGTCTTTGAAGGAAGTAATCATATCTCATATCTCTTGCGTCTGGGACATTGATAGAATATTCTTTATTTTACACCAGGAACAGATTACACTACCTACTTAAATACAGGTAACAGCAAAAGTGGCGGCCTTCTTACCAATAGTAATTTCTTCCAGACAACAATAGACGGAAAAGACGATATGATCTGAAAGACGGGGACTGTATCTTAATCAACTCTCATGTCTTTCAAATTATTTCTTACTTTATATCCAGCTCGCACGAATCTCTGAGTTGATGAGTTGAAGGAGTTGTACAAATGGCCTCGGCCTGGGTGTTTTTCCATTTGTTATGTTCTTGCCTGGTTGCCATATGACAGGTTATCCTAGTTTGGGACCAGGACAAGTGATTGTTTTAATAATACAATCACTGTTCCTGGTCTCTCCTAGCAACGAAAATGTTTTGCTCAAGATCCACATGTGGATATTATTGTTATTGTGAAGATCCGCATGTGGATGTCGACCTCGTGGCGCAGCGGTAGTGCACCTGCATACCATGCGAGAGGTCCCGGGTTCGAATCCCGGCTGGGGACAAAATATCCTAGTGTGGGGCCAGAAGCAATGTATGTCCCTGTATGTAAATGTTTATGTTTATGTTTATTATTATTATAGTCCAACGATGTTGTGCAGTTATGGTTCTCGTCCAATGTGAAACCGGCCAATTTCTAAAGGCGTGTCTCCTGCTAAAAAACATTACACAAAACATTCCGTTTTCTTTGCGCAAAACATTTTTGTTCCTAGGAGAAGCAAAATAAAAAGTTAATTTGGAGCATTGAAAACCGATTGTTTTGTGTAATGTTTCATGATAAAACACGAGCAGGAGACCCGGCTTTACGAATCTTGTTTGTTGCCAATCTGGTCGCAAACACAAATCGAACGTCACACGCCTTAACAATAGTGAATCCTAGTCAAACAACATTGACATTTGTTATTGGCACGCCTCCAATCACCAAGCACGTTGAAGACGATAAAGCAGTAAGATTCAAATTAGAGCACGAGCTATGAAGGCAGTCAAATTAAAGTACAAGTTGGCCGGAAAAAGGGGGTGTGTATGAGTCTTTTGAAAATAATGCCGAGACATATCGTGAGAAAAAGGTGTGGTTTTGCTAGTGAACCATACATTCAGTTAACTCCTATTATTCTTATATCTCGAAGTTTCATTATGTTCGAAAAGCCTTGATTTCTTAGTATTCATTCTTCATTGCACAAACGACAGTGTACAAAAGGTGGTCTTAATGCTAATAGCATTTTCTACCGGTCAACACGCAGGAGGTACAGGAGAACCAAACATTGGGGTAGGCGTGGTAAAAGAAAGTGATAAAAACACTTATACCTAAGGAAGGGGCACATAATTATATCAATGACTAGCTGTCCCGGCGAACTTCGTACGGCCACAGAATCTATATTTATAAAATACAACGTTCGCTCGCACCACGCCATCTATTTTAAGCTTAAAATAAATATTATCCCACGGGAACGCATTACCGGGATATCAAGTGTGCTTTGTCTCAATTCAGGTCCTTGTCTATGTGTACGCCAAGTTTCATGTAAATCCGTTCAGCAGTTATAGCGTGATTGAGTAACATCTTCACAAACTTTCACATTTACAATATTAGTAGGATATGTGTATAAAAAATCTCGTGTCACAATTTCTGTTATCGAACGCGTCCGAAACGGCTTCACCGATTTTTTTGTGTATATTTGGTAGGTCTGAGAATAAGTCGTAGGCTAATCAATATGGCCAAACAACATTTGCCGAGTCAGCATATACATATTTACAACAATATAAACCAGCATCGCGATACCACGACTCTAAGATTTGTTAAGTAAGACTTCAAGTACGCACGTTCAAATAATTCACCAACGCGTTATTTTTCAATTATTCCCTCACCGAAGAATTCAAACTTCGGCCCCAAGGGGCTACATTCCAACATCTGTACTTACTTTTACTTTTCGCCTTTGAATGCCAGCGCAAATTTCCAAGACAGACCCCTAATATTGAAGCCAAATACACACATAGAATTTATTTATGGACTCTTTGTTACGAACATCAGACGTTTTGAATTTAAACGTATAGAAAACGGAATACTGCACACAAGTTGTCTTTTCCAAAGAAATCTAAAAGAAAAACGCTTTACAGTTTACACAATGTGACAAATTTAACTAGTTCGCGTTTTATAATATACTTAATGCACATAGGTGACCGTCTGAAAGTCAACATTTGACTTTTCGATGTCCGATTAGCGTGTGAAACTAATGTACCGGTCTAACCGCCCTAAGGTAGTAGAAACGAAATCAATCGACTCCAAGAATCGGCCGGCAGGAATGTGAATCGTGGAGACATGAGGCTGCGAAACGTTAGCATAGGTACTAAGATGTCTTGATAGAGATTTTCTAAATAGAAATGTTGGCATTGCCCAGCCATTGTTCCCTCACAACGACGCTTAGCTCCGCTTCAAGTCACGAAGAAAAGCTGAAATGTAACCGGGTTTAGGTTTTGAATCATCTAACTAGACCGACTTCCTGCAAATTTCTACTCTCAATACATCCATACGCTATTAGTCTACATTACACCCCCTACGGGACACAGGCCTTTCACAAGGCACGCCACGTGCAAGGAAGCAAGGAAGAAGCAAATAATAAAAAAACGGGAACAGTTGCATAAGTCGTATGTTCAACTCCGTTTATTTTATTTACTTAATTAAAACTAGTAAACCGATCTACGACTATGTTCATTCAGCTTAAGTCAAGAGATGGCACGTTGACACAAGAATATTATACACAGCAATTTCAACGAACTTCGTCCTTAGTAAGTAAGCCATTTACGTAATCAAGCATTTCGAATGCAGTTCTGTATGCAGTAGCAGAACAGCGCAGTATACCTATATTTTTGGACACGAGCGAAGCATCAACCTACCTTGACTAGCGCATTGTCTCATTATTTCCCAGTGTATTGTAAGACCGTTTTAGGTCTAGACCGCATGAATGGTTTGAAGATCCGCCGGGCGATACCTTAATTGAGGAGGGCCGGGGTTCCGAAACCCAACAGCGGTGCATTTAATAATGGCGAATAATCCCTTATCCAAGACTGAAACCCTAGAGCGGTGCATAATAATGGCGAACGTGTAATCCTTATCGAGAGGCTCGTCTTAAGGCAGAGTCGCTGCAGGCAGACGTCAAATGGAACTCTAAAGAATGAGAATTATCGATATGGAAGTTGAAGTAGCCGTAGATTTATCAAAGACTCATCTACGCAGAACTCACAAACGATGGAGTTAAGTACCTTCAGTGAAGACAACCAATCGGCAGGTGCAGTGCATGACGCCTGCTAGCTCACTGGTCCGATTGCTGGTGAGGTTGAGAAGATAGACGAATGTTGGGGAATACATACCCAGGAGTAGACGAAGGTGCGCAAATTAATTTATTAAATCCGTGCACTAACGCAGAATCTATAAAGTAAAAACGTAAGTGTTTTGAATCCTCAGACTCAGAGCAGGGCCCATGTTAGTTCACTGGCCTGACTAACTTAAGTCAAGTCGCCATTGACTTTATGTCGATAAATGCAGTCTTTGGTAAGCACAGAGCTCTATATTTAGCAGAAGATAATTGTGAGTTGATCACATGTCCTAATTTCATTAATTTCAGGAGCTATTCCAGCGCGATGTTAGCTACTTCCTGCAACTTGACAAATCCATTCAATCAGCCTACATTCGTCCACTGTCGGATGCAAACCTCTTCTTTATACACGCCACTACTTTCTATCCTGGGCGCCCTGTTTAGCCACCACCCAAGTCAATCTGCAGATCGTCGGTCCAGCGAGCTGGCGGACGTCCTGCGCTACGTCGCTACGTATTCGTGGTCTCTACTCGAAAGCAAAATTACTTGCCCTTAATGTTCTAAAAGCCAAACGTTAATAGCGGGAAGCGCACAATACGTTAATTAAATCGTCGTCGAACTATCGCAGACGCGCGGCGTGGATCTAGCTAACGGGCTGGGCTACACACGAGAGGCTAGCTAAACAATATGGGAAAGAAACGCAAATAAGGAAGGATGGATGAGGCTTTATAAAGAAGCAAAGGCGTTTCAGGTTTATTGCCGAGGAGCGCGGGAGTTTTCTGCTATGAGCGTTTTTTGTAAATAATTGATTGTGGTTAAAGATAGGTTGAGTGTATCGACATTATAAATCGGTGGACGAATTAGATTCCGTAATTTGTCATTACAGGTAAAATATTTTTAAATCGGCATCTAGGTATTTGGGTAGATGAAGTCTCTTGTAATGATTATTTCTGATTTATCGGTGGGTTTATCGACTACAGGAATCATGAAGCCCCAGAAACAGTTGGAACCATACGGAAATACGATCGCGTAGTTAATTAAGTTCAGAAATCGTAAAAGCGGCCGGGTTGACTGCCAAGTTAAAGGGCCTGGGACACAGCTACTACAGGCTACTACAGTACCGTAGTCCCGTCAGCGACAACCCATTGGCGAGCTCCCGTTTAGTAATTTTATTTGGACCATGGGTGTCTTCGCAAGCTAGTTGGGTTTATCTAAGGTCGTCCGCCCGTAATTGGGAACTTTTAATGTCAAATACTGTTTCTATACGATAGCTTTGTTAGCCGCGCATTCGTTAAGGTACAGATGACTCTGAAAACTGACGCATGAAAGAGCTCCCTCTTTCGCGCGTGGACTGGACAGTTTGGGTTGTTGTAGATGAGGGCGTCTTAAGGCTGTTCTTACGTGGAGCACGCTGTCTCGCTCGCACAATTTAACATTTTTAATAATTAAAATTTGTATACTTTTGATGAGTGTGGTTCAGACCCTCATGGCCAGTTTCTGAATTGAGAAATTCGCTAAGTAAATGGTTAACTGTAGTGGTGTCTCCTCGAATTTCTCGGAGAAGAGCGTGACAGAACGTTACTTAAGTTTTTACTTGGTTAAATTCTCAATTCAGAAACCGGCCCTCAGGGGTTTGATAGATAATTAAATTGCGGATATTCAAGGCATAGTTTTCTTATCCTGTACTAAGCTTTTAATTGAGAAAGTTTTATTCCAAAATTACCTAATAATTTTAGAAACAACTTTTCTTTATTAAAAATTACGTATAGGAAAACAAAACTACGTATAAGAAAACAAAAATATATTTAAAATGTCTTTAATTTTATTATGCATTAAACTCTCAGATCACATTTATCAAAAGTTTACCTAGGTACTCATTTTGTTACAATAATTCAAAATGTTAAATTGTGCGAGCGATACAGCATGCTTCACGTAAGAACAGCCTTAAGCCTCAGGTACTGATAGGTACAACTTGCCACAATCTCAATGTGAACCTCGATGTTAGGAGGTTAGTCAGAATCGTGGCAAGTCCCAACCCTGGTCTGCCTACCCCTCCAGGATACAGGCGAGAGTTTATTTACACTTTTTAATTTTTAAGTACAGTTTTTAGATACTTTTTTGGATGTTTACATGTTTGTGATGTCGTTGTTTCTGGTTCCCACGACACAGGGTATCCAAGTGTGGGATCAGAAGCAATGTATGTGCCTGTATGTAAATGTTTATGTTTTATCTCTCAACATTATGTATGTTTGGTTCAAATCATGTAAGCAAGAAACACTTCTCGTAAATTTAAAACTTTGTAATGTTGCATGCTTGTTAAGTTCTGATGCTGCAGCCAAGGTAGTCTCCTGTTGAGGGCACTCCTAACCGATTAATACTATTAGTACTATAATTGTTTATACTACTTTAGACGTAACAAGTTGGAGCCAGAATTTCTTTACTTTCTGCATGTAAAGCAAGGAGATAGGGCCATTGCATGGAGTATGATGTATTGGAACATAAACCCCAAGCCTTGTTAACTGGTTTGATGTCGTAAACCCGGAGAAACTAGCTTTCAAAGGCACTTTATGCTACTTTTAGTGCACAAGGATAATGGATTTAATTATAATCAAAGCTCAACTACCACTTCAGGAGAACCTTAACTAGGATTTAAATTTAATTTGTGCTTTTAAGATGCTTGCGAAATTGTGAAAGGGGAGCATGAATAAATTACTTACCTACTTAGTTACACTTAACCTGTGCAACTACTGTGAAGAAGATCAATTCACATACAATGTACATTTTGTTGGATGTTAATTATTATTAAAGTAAATAAGGCCTGACCATGAAAATAAAATACCTAGCTGATTTAAATGCGCTACATTTCCAATGTATACGGCAGCACTTAGTATAGTAATACTAATTTGAATTGACCACTTTATTTTTATCAGGCTTGGGCAGACTTGCGCCACTTTCTTAAATGGGTCTTAAGATATATAGATAGAGATAGAGAACACCTTATTGTAGATAAAAATGGAAATTACACGGATATTTCCTAAGAGTACAGATGTAAGTAGCATTTAACTAAAATTCTTCACACAAAAGTTAATTTAAATGGCCGTCTAGTGACATTCAAGAAGTGCTGCCGTAAATCGGCCTTAGTTGGATAAAATTATTATACATTAAGGCTGTGTTCGCCGAGCGCACAGATTTGGTACAGGACTTATTGCGCTGCGCGAGCGAATAGTAAGGAGAAATGTAGGCATTTTTGAAATTACAGAAATACAAATCCTATTAACAGAATTTCGACGACTGACGTCACTAACACATTCAGTCAAACTCAGTACAGCTCAAATAAAACCATATCTAGTGATAATTTAGACTCATGCTGTACTGTTCATAAAATCATAAAAATAATGACCAACGCCCCTAGATAGAACATTGAAAAGTATTTTTTTTTTCGGATTTTAAATACTAACCATTAGAGAGTAAAACGTATTTTAAATCACATGATTTAGGGATAATGTCGGAGAACTCAGTCTTAAATTGAAATCAAGGAAGCCAAACCATTCCGTCATGCACAATCTTAGTAATCGTTTATCAATCATCATATTCAGAATATTCAACAGGCTCATATGAAATGTCTCAATCTACATGGTACCAAACTTTGAAATCCTCATGTATCAGACACATTAAAAATTGTCCGGCTGGATCACTCACTTTCACTGCCACCAAAATTTTTTTTATAATTTATTTTTCAATTTCTGTTTCAATAAGCCACGAATGAAGTGTCTTTATATTAACTGTACATAATATTGTTTTTTAGAGGAATAAAGCCCAATCCCATAGGCTTTCTTTCCCACAAAAACTTTAATACATTGTGTAGCATTTTTCTTTCACAACTATGAACAGTTTTTGCCATTTTAACGCTCAAAAAACTCACAAAAGCTTTACACTTGGAAAACTGACAGAAATCAACATCCATAAATTATATGTTAAAGTTTGTTCCTTTGACTTTCCGCTATGTGTTCTAATTCAACTGGTGATTTCGGCACTTAGCCTCATATTCGGGCCATTGTACGTAGCAAGGGCTGAGGTATGACAATACCTCACACACTAGGATTTCTTCACGATGTTTTCCTTCACAGTTAGCGAGTGGTATCGCTACTATAACTTCTCAAATGTACGGAACTTAGAAAACAAAGTCATTGGTACATGCCAAGATTCGAACCCACGACCTCCCGAACGAGAAGCCGGCGTTCTACGGCTCCGCTACGACCGCGTTGGGCGAAGGGTTACAAACTTATATAATAAAAAAATATTATTAATAATTCTTTATTTTAAAAAGAAATACAAAATATTTTTTACTTTTTGCAGTCGGTCTTGCGAATATAAGAAGTTGTTTTAATGAAGATTTCTGTGTCAGATGTCCCCATCCATTGTCGTTTTGCCCTATTGGTTTGCACTTATTGTATCACAAACAATGTGTGTGGCACCTTGTGGTGTGTGGCAGCACTAGGCTAGCAGCAAGTCTGATTGTATGGTGGCAATTCTATCTCTTTACATTTTGTCCAAGTAGTGTAATATTTTAACAACTTAATTTTTTAATTTTGATAGGCCTCCCACGTGGTTTTCCTAACCATGAAGGGTTTTGCCATAATCGCCACGCTTGGCAGGCGGGTTGGCGATCGCAGTATGTGTGAAGGAGGCCTATGTCCTACAGTGGGCGTCAAGTGGCTGATGATGATGATGATGATGTGTAGTATAGAGAAAATAGAAAATCCACAAAAGGTTCACAAGGTTTATGAAGTCCATAAAAAGTAATTCAGAAAAAACACATTACACAAACAAATACAAACCATTAAATAAACCAATTGCCTATGGTCCTGTTTTATTCATTTGATTTGTATGATGTGTATTTAGTTTTGTTTCTGTTTTTGTGCATATTATGTCACTTATTGGTTTATTTTGTTTCTGTGATGTGTTTTGTTGGTATAAATGTCTTCCTTTGTTTCTTTCAAATTAATGAGGTAGTTAGACATACGGGTTTAATGTACTTAATTGTGTCCTTGCCTTGATTAATTATTTTATTAAAAATCAGTGATTGATCAGTACAAGTACTTACCTACTTCTTACTGAAACATTACAATATGAAATATTATTATTAATTATCATCCGCTCAGATGATAACAGTGATTTTAAATTCATCCCTTGTGTTTCTGTACAAATATTCTCTCTCCTTAGTCACTTGCATTAATCAAGCCCCATCGAAATGTACATTTTGCATTTGGTTTGGCGCTCAGTGAATTCATGGCAAACTATAAGGGTTTCTTGATATGATGAAACTATAAGGGTTTCTTGTTGACTACGGAACCCTAGGTTCTGAAACAAAAAGGGGGGATCAGAGGGCAGCACGCACCTCTGCAAGCCCAGGGGCTATGCCCCCCGCCATAAAAATTAAACTTCACCCCAAAATCTGTAGTTAGGTTTTCTTGTGAGCTCACATTATATATTACGCAGAAGTGTACTCTTATATACCTCCATCGAAATCAATTTGGCCAGAGGTAGAATACTTACATTAAAACAGAAAAAAATATTCGAAAAGAAAACCCTGTGCTTTTCATCACACAAAAAAAAACCAACAATATTTAAACTCTATATCTACACAACCAAACATAATTGCTGTGCTTTTTTTGTAGAGAAAAACCTTTAGTTGTGTTGTTTAATGGAAAATGGAAGTAATGGAACAATGTGAAACTTATTTTTATTTTATCTATAACTATTAATTTCCTCCAGGAATTTTTACGCTATTTTGTTATAGTTTCGTTAGCTTTATTTGCCATATCAGTTTGAGGCTTTAATTCAGCGTCCCCATGATGGTACAGTCCCTCCAAGAATTTGCTACCACACATTACTTTCAAGCTGCAAACAGCTGATGGTGTTTAGCAAAATAAAAACAAAGATGTGCATGAGAAAAGGACCTCATTAATGGAATGTAAACTTACCGGTACATGCCCACTTGCAATGATGAGGTAGGCCGAACGATTAGGAGAAACACTTCACCATAAAGAAAATATGCAAACTAAAACTGAAGAGAAGAGAATTTTACGATTTCTTTTCGTCTCTACTCAAAACATCTCTTGAGTTTTGACATTTTAATGACATTGTATAACGTTCCGTACCTATAACGTACCTATACCTAGTATAACATTTGACGCGCCGTGACGCCATAAAATTTTTCAAAACTTCATGTTCATTAGAAAGTAAAGGAAAATTTGAACCTCAATATGGTTAAAATTTTTCTTTACCTTGAATATTATAATTATTACTTAAAATTTCATTACAAGGAGCTGAAAGTCCTAGTTATGAAAAGATCTGATAACTAAGAATTTTGTAATTGTAGACATGGAACGCAAAAAGCTAGAGATGGATAATTTTATTATGAAGGTTACCGTTACGAAAATAACGTTAATGCATTTTTTTATATAAATAACCTTGACTTTTACTATACTGCTTTTAATATTTGAAAATAATATCAAGTCGTACGTAAATAATATTACGTGTTAACGTTTTAATCAGAAATCAATAAGTTATTTCAACGTAAAGAATTTACATTCTGTTTGCTGAATGTCAATTAGGGTTTAGGGTTGCGTAGTCAACAGGGACCCTTATAGTTTCGCCATGTCCGTCCGTCCGTCTGTTGTTTATTAAACAATGTAGACTATAAACAAGGTAGAAGCCCCCTCCTTTTACGAAACCCTACACTGCGCGTGGCCCGACATGCACTTGGCCTGCATATACTACTGTAAATAAACTATTTGTAAATATGGAAATATTAGGTTCAATTTAATTTCTGTGGTTTAATTTATTGATACTGAACACAGAAGAAAAGATTTTTTAATAAATAAAACGGCAGGAGACAACCACGAACAAAGCATAGTAAAGGACGACAGAGTACAACTTGGGATCAATGGGGACAACAGAGAACGATTTAAGATAATATAGAAAGATAAAGGTTAACAGGGGACGAAAAAGCACAACAGAAGCCGAATGCGGAGAATACATAAAGGTTATGCGGGATCCCGCAGGATAGAAAATGTTCAGTAACGCGGGTAGGTACCTAAGTGAGTAGCAAGTAAGTAAGTACCTAATTTATTAATTTGTGACTTAAAAGACTTATACTACACTAAAACTAGGTGATGACATGACATGTTTTGGTCTATAATTTAAGATTAATTAGCATCCGCTGCTATGCTAGGTTCACCACCTGTATTAGAGCAGCAGTACCAAGATTGTACTGGCTGCGCGGTTGGAAGGGCTACTTCATTGGCGATAATTAATCATATTATTAGTGTCTAAGTTACTACGCACTTTATGACATTCGTGTCACCAAAATTCAAATGTACAAAAACTCTCCAACTTCTCATCTGAAAAAACCACGTGATGTTATATGGAGCTTGCCAAGTTTCCTGCCCTTGCGGAATTTGCTTGTTTTCATAAACAAGGAAAAATTCTGACACTTGGAAAATTTTTATTATAGCCCGCACAGATCTTTTTGGCGGTAACGTGAACATAGTCACCGATCGTTTGCACATCGCTTACCTACTGTCTTTACAGTGTAAATAGTAATTTACTACGCATCAAACTACGTCAATTACTCACACATACATTGCAAAGACAGTACTTAAGTAGCGATGGGTTTTTGCCCGGACATTTACGGACGTATTGAATAAACGCCCAATAACTGTCCATTTATGCCCAATAAACGCCCGATCACAGGGCATTTACTTTATTTGCTAATTACCACAAATTATTACTTAATGCTTCGATCAAATTATTTTTTAGTGTTTGTTTAATGTAAAGTAAAACTATAACTCACACTATAAGTAGGTACTTAGTTTTTAAAACAACCATTTGTTTTCAATCGATCCTAAAACCGATTCATCATCCGACATCCATCCCTATTTACGATAGTTTATGTATATGATCGTATGTCGTACGTGTCTATTGTCGATGGTCGGGAATTTTCCTAACTAATCGGAGCACAGAAACAAAGTACTCTGAGCACTACACCCGAGCTGCATGCACACACTCATTTCTACGTGCATTTAATTGTGGAAGTGTTTAGTAATCGTCGTCCGCCTGACGAAACTGTTGCTGTGAGTACTAAGAGAACCTATATACCTACCTATTCATTGTATTTTTTTTTCATAATTTAAAGAACTTGTAAATAAGTCGAATTTAATCAACTTCTAATCAAATCGATATTTGAAACTTTTAAAAAGTACCTAAACCGATCAGGGCTGCCAGATGTGAAAAAGGCGCGTTCGTACGGCCAGCTTCAAGAAGTCGTATTTTGCAGGAAAATCGAAATAAAAAATTCATTCAGCATGCAAAGCTTCATTCACAGTGCAAAAAGAAATGCTTCTTGCATTAAGCACGCCCTTGTACACTTACAATGTAATTAGTGCAATAAAGAATTAATGTAAATAAATAAATCGCCTAACTACCGAAAGAGCAGCCAAGATTTCATTTCTGGCATACAACTGGAATTTGCTAAATAAAAGAGTGGAAAAAAGCAATATACTCGATGATGATGTCACTACGGACGATGACCTGGAAGATATATCAGATATCGAATCTGATGTCGACACGAATGAAACATCCTCAAACGAACCCCAACCATCTACATCCAGAGCATTTGACTTTGTTCCAGTTCAATCACTCGATATACCTACTTAGTGACAGTGATTAGTTGATCGAAATCATTAGTTTTTCCTCGCGCACTCAGGGTAAATCCGGCGGTCTTGATTGAAAATTAGGTACCGAACGTGATTTTAATTGATAAATAACTCTAAATTCTACAGTTACATTACTACAGATTTTTTTAATAATTGTACGAAATTGTTTAGTTATAATTAATTATGTATGAATGACGCACATAATAAATAAAAAATCAGTGATATTTTCGATTATAGATATAGATAACTTGTTTTATTTAATAAAATCGTACAAATAAAAAAAAAATTGGCAATCACCTTATTCCTAAATATTATATTTTGGTATAAATACCTAAACCTTATCACTATTTAACGATTACGTATTGATAATTTAAAAAAATGAGAAATTATGGTTTCTGCCCTGTAACTGGACATTTATTTGGGCATAAATTTGTTTTTGCCCTATTTGTCCAGTTTATGCCCTTTCCGTCCAGTTGGGTTTAAACCCTCTGCCCATCTCTATACTTAAGCGATGTGCAAACGATCTGTGACTATGATCACGTTACCGCCAAAAAGATTTGTGCGGACTATAAAAACTATTCTATAAAAACTCAACAATTTTCCTTGTTGTCTGAATTCCTTGTTAGTACCTAAGAATATGTCTTTTTTAAGACGAGATGTTGTTCAGTTTTGTACATCTATGTTTTGGTGATATATATATATTATACCTGGAACATAGATTTTGATAATCCGAAAATAATGTTAATATCAGAAGGCCCTTTTAGTTGTGTTACGGCACGGCCCTTACGGGTGACTGCAACTTAAAAATGTACCTGAAGGCGGAGCTGCTGTCGACTGTACTTAGTTTTGTCGTGGGAAACTTTACAACAACAACGTACCCCAGCTGTTGACTGACACTGTGGAAAGGTTGATCAAATGATGACTGTTCGTTCGTTCTTCCACAATGCATGATAATAGGTGGCTTGTGATTTGTTGCTGGCTTTTTGCCGGGAGAAAGTTATTGAGACCAAAATTAAACAAAAGAATCAGTTGGTCATCGTTATACAATACATACATGAAAGTCATGTATATGCTCCATACCTACCTACTCTGTTTCTTATTTTATATTACTGAAAATTTTACATTAGATACCTATAAGGGATATAAATTAATATTTTGTATTGATTTGTTTTGTTCATGTTTAATTTTTTTAATCAATTGTACTTTATTGCACACGAAACATTTGATAGGACATTTATAAGAAACAACCAACATGTACAAAGTCGAGCTCATCTCTGTCAGAGATATCTTCCTGCAGACCTTAGAAAGTTGGAGAAACAGTAAAAAAAACTTCGTTCTATGATACCCGTAATAAATATCACACAGGATCCTTTATTTATTTATTGATACTTTTATTACACTTAAAAAAAACGTACAATGCGGCGGACTTAATGCCATATGCAGGTATAGGTAGGTATGTACTTCCACAATGTTTTATTGAAATATTGAAAAACTTAAAAACCCAGTAGATGCATCGAAATATTTACATTTAAATATGTTTGTCCGGGGTAGTTACCTACTTTTTCCATCTTTCCCCATTCTTTAGTTTCTTTAAATAAATTTCCCAAAAACATCTTTAATCAGGAAATGCTAAAAACAGAACCAGTTTGGGTAAAATATTTGATAGCCTGAAAAAATATGTAATTCTGCATAACATACCGTCTTAGGAAATGGTTAGGAATACCATGAGGGAGGCCTATGTCCTGCAGTGGGCGTCAAATGGCTGATGATGATGATGATGATGATACCGTCTTAACCAATTTTTCACTCCCTTCATTTTGTTACGACCCATTTTTATAACATCCACATTTTAAAAACCCCTAGCATATTTTCATATCACCAGCATAACTTTATGCAGGCAACTCCCGTTTCTTGAAAGTTTTCTAGCGATCTATTGATGATGAAGATAGGTCGTTGATCGTTACATTTCCGTTACAACATGATTTTTGTATGCATTAGCACAAAAATAGCCGTCCGGGCGTCGCTGCGCACGCGCCGCCAGTCAAGAGACCAACATCGGGCGCCGAGCTCGTTCCGCCCTAGATAAGAATACACTCAGAGTAACGTGCGAGACCGGCACTGGATTTCTGAACTGGATTACTTTTGCTAATTTGCTAAGTATACAGTTTTTCACGTGGTCTCTTAAAAAAGTGCAGTGAACAGAATAAACTATCACAACTTTGATTAGTGATTTGTGTTTGGACGCGGTCCAAGTGCTTTGTGAACCTTATAGGTGCCAGGGCGCCCGCTCATATATTATGGCTTTTCTTGGTAATTTAACCGCTGAATCTAAGCAAAATGTGGCGGTTGCAGTGTGGATGGGTTTTTTGTTTATTCTATTAGTGATTTCTGGATTTGTTTTGTTCCGATAACTAACTTTTCTAACGGATTTCTACGATTTATGGTTTTGTTCCTCTTTATGACTTCACTTAAATTATAATTGGCAGCTATCCATGATCAACTATTATTTTTAAAGAGGTACTTACCAATACTGTTACAATTTTTTTGCACAACACATACCTGTAAATACCAACCTCTATGTAACCTTAGGATAAAATATTTTTTAGTAGGTAATTATCCTGTGGTGAAAAACATAATGGTGTATACATTGATAGATTGAAGCTTAAATTATTATTTTGAAAGCATCCTCTGTCCCATTTTTTCTTAGCCCGCTAACTCTCAGCAGTAAGTACCTACACAACATGCTTCAGCCAAAGCGTCCTTGAAGCTCTTGACCTCATTTCGTAACCACAGCTTTCTCTAATTACCTGAGCTAATCTAACATCATCTCATTTGACTTTATTCTCATGGATATGTAATTTATAGATACAAAGCAAGAACTTGATACACAGACAACACTTTATTGCACTATTTATAATTAGTTAACGTCTATACTTGCCCTTTTAGGGTTCCGAAGTCAACAAAAAATGCTTTCTACACCAACAATATTTTTAAATGATCAATTCAACTACCTGATACTATGGGGTAAACGAGAAAAGAAATTAACATTTTATTTTGCCGTTTTGTTTGCGTGATTAATAATATATAGGTACTTTCCTTCCGGCTCACAATGTTGAATTCATAAAATGTTGAATTCCTGAAATGTTGAATTAGCCTAAGCAAATGAACGAAATCAGAACTCGTGTAGTTTTGAAAATTTTATGTGAGCAATATACATATATATAATTAATCACGCCAACAAAACGGCAAAATATATTTTTTTTCTCATTAACCTCATAGTGTCAGGTAGTTGAATTGATCATTTAAAAATATTGTTGGTGTAGAAAGCATTTTTTTTATTTAGGAATCCTTTTGTGAAATATTAGGCTATTATAAAGCGCATTGTTTATTAGAATAGAGCGACCCTCCCCTCTCCCAGCAAAATGGTGATTGTAAAAACGCGAAACAATTCAGGAAATATAATGAAGTAGGAAATATGTATAATAAAGTTAAAAGGGAAACTATCACGGCTCAGCAAGCTTTACAAGTTAACGAATAGTCGACCAACTTATAGAAGGAAAATTTGTGCTCGTCATAAGCATATACGTTCCACTGTAGCGCACAGGCAATTTTAATTTTTATGTTCTCTATCTATCTATCTATGTACTTAATCACCACGCGTGCCCACCGCGGATTGGCGATTTCAAGCGCTGAGGTATAATTATGAGGTGCTAATTACATTGAAAATTATTTTGACGAAGTACTTAGTTGTGTAAAGCAGGTTCTACGGAACGGTTTTTCTTTTGATAAGATGGAATTTTTCCAAGAAAATAAAAAAAATGTTTATCGTTGGAACGATACTTTAATTGTAGGACCCAAACACTAATACCAAATTCGTATTAATTTATTACAGTCATGATTTTATTGCATTAAGTAATTTGCTCTTATTCATCCGCGACAAACTTTTGGCAACATATTTTTACGATAGTATTGAGATAGCAGTTGAGGAAGCGAAAGTGATCTGTCAGGATCGTGGCAGGTGGCAGTCCCTGGTCCCTGCCTACCCCTTTTGGGATACCAGCGTGAGTTTATGTATGTCTGTAAGTCCTATGCATTGAGCTACCTAACCTATGCGCAATGCGCTAAGTACGCTAAAAATATTTTTATGGAATCCCCTCTTTACAGCACACTGAAGTAGGTAGGAATGCCATAAATCATAGTAACTTAAAAATCTAAGACATGGCAATTCGTAACATACCATTGAGGCCGAGTATGCAATGACGACACACCATGACGTCATGACATTCGTCTGGATCTGGAGTAGACATCAGTTCCTGGCGGTTGTCCAAGATCATTCAAACAAATGCTTCACGTAAAATTGGGACGTGCGTGATAGCTTTGGCCCCTCTTTAACAAGCAAAGCATTGTGTTTCATGGATTATGAAGGAAATACCTAGATACGCGATTACATGATCAATTACTTTATTTCGTTTCAGGAACTCAATAGGAAAATGTAATAAATAAAAAATATAATGATGAACAGTAACGCGAGGAGAGCCTTGACTGGCTCGATACATAAAATTAGAGAATTCGAATTGGAAAAAGTAAGTTCATTCCTTAAATATAAATTTCTATTTTTTGCATAAATATATTATAATATTTATATGTATTTACAGGTTTGTCTAGTTGAAGAGTTTGATATTCTACAAATAGTTGGAGAAGGATGGTTTGGGAAAATTCTGCTCGTAGAGCATAGAGCCTCGGATACTGAAATAGTCTTAAAAGCCCTCCCAAAGCCATACGTCTCAATCAGGGACTTTTACAGAGAATTTCACTATGGACTTCATCTTAGTGCTCATAGAAATATCGTAACGACTTTTGATGTAGCTTTTGAAACAGCTGGTTTTTATGTTTTTTGTCAGGAATACGCCCCTTTAGGTAAGTAACTGGAGTAATACCTATGAAATATTAGATTCATTTCCCTTACTCGTGGCAAGTGGCAGACCCTGGTCTCTGCCTACTCCTCCGAGATACAGGCGAGAGTTTATGTTATGTTTTGTTATGTTATTTCCCTTGATATACCGCTAGGTATTTGTCTTAGCATAAGCCTATATACGTCCCACTGTAGAGCACAGGCCTTCTCTCAGAGAGAGAGGATGGGCTTAATCACCACGCGTGCCCACCGCGGATTGGCGATTTCAAGCGCTGAGGTATGTGAATAGCTCAAACACTCAGGTCATTTGTCTTAAAAATTATTTATTTATTTAAGGAGAAAAAACAGAATTGACAAACTTATAGTATAAAAAATATTAGAGTCAATATAGTACATTTTGCCAATTCCTCAGCATTTCCCACAGATAGGTAATACTTAATATAATAAATAAGTTATAAATGTTATTATTAATATTAGTTTATTGGAATGTATGTTGCAATTGTTGCATCTATCATTCGATGGTCTAAGTCCATATTTTTGCCATCGTAAATTGACAGATTTCTTATGGTTTTTCCAGGTGACCTGACCTCAAATATGTTGGATACTGGTATCGGGGAAATACATACAAAAAGAGTAGCAAAACAACTAGCAGCTGCACTTGAACATCTCCATCAGAGAGATTTAGTACACCGAGACGTTAAACTCGATAATGTTTTAATATTTAAGTCAGATTTCTCGAGAATAAAACTTTGTGATTTTGGTGAGACCAGAAAAGTTCAGTCAGTTGTTAGAAGACGAAACGAATGGCTACCATATTCACCTCCGGAAGTTTTAAAACTGACTATGGATAGCAGTTACAAGTATGTTTTACGTTTTCATAGTTTCACAACAGAGTATAAATAGTTGTCCGTGATATTTACCTTATTTTTCAATGCCTCTAACAATAATCAACTCTTATTTTAAGTTATTGGAAAAATACATTCCGTTCTTTTCCTATCCGCATTTTGCTATAAACTTGGTTATTAGTAGGTATGTTTTAACCTACGTTTAATAAAATATAATGGCACTTTCTTTTATAGAGCACTGATAACTCATGATATTTGGCAATTTGGAATAGTTATTTTTATCTGCCTCACTGGCTGTTTACCTTGGCAGAAGGCAGCTTTTGATGATCCAAGATACACTAGGCAAGTGGTTTTTTTTATAATTTTTACTTTTAAGTATGGGCCTGTAATAAACCATCAGCTATGTTTATAATCAAAACTGTATTTTTATCTACTGCAGTTACTACAACTGGTACAACAGTGCAAATATTCTAAAAAGACAACCAAAGTTGTGGAAAATGGTGTCTTCTAGAGCCCAGAAAATGTTTAAGAAATTCATAGAACCCAAAGAGGACAAAAGGGTAAAAACTTTTCAAGAACTACCTCGTTATTTGGATGACAGGTGGATGGCTAAAGGATATACGGACAGAGTCGGTAAGTCACAAATATCAAGCAGATAACATATTACTAATTCAAGTAAACCACATCATAAGGATATGAAAAAACCCAGCAAAAGGTTTTTTTCCTAAAAAGGAACCAGACATCGTATAATCCAAAAAAACATATAATATAACAAGGTAAAATTTTTAAATAAAATCCCACTATACTAACTACTACTAATATTTAATAAACTATCAAGCAGAAGCGTGTGCAAAAATTCTAAAGAAATGTAGAAAAGAGATGGGTCTAGTTCATTGAAGTTAAAAAAGTAATAATAAAAAATCGTAACCTGATTGTTTGCGATTTAACGATAGGTGTTTCATTCTTATTTTCAGCTGGAGGTGATATTGATGAATTGTGTCCATCAATGTACAGTTTTCATAGCGATCCTAATGAGAAAAATATTCTTTTGAAACATTTCATGGAAAACGGTATCGAAACAACTATTGACCGACAAGCCAAGAAACAAAGAATAAGGGACTGGATCCAGAATAGTGTTATTGAAGAAGCCGATGAGGAGGTAATCAGAAATTATATATTTTTGTGCAACACTTGCTTATCACTTTTGTGCTAGGTTGTTAGGTATGCTATCGCCAGCCTCTTTTGTGTTTCTATGAAACATCCCCTTAAATGATGTGATTTTTCAACAGGAGGAAAGTAACTACGAGCACAGTGTATACGAAGATAGTGACGGTGAACTTGAAAATGGAACACGGAATCATCCCTTAGATGACGCTCATAGGGTAACACTGCGATATGATACAGAGAAGCATATAAATCCAAGAACTGGAGAAGTTATTGAAGGTTCAAAACCACCACCTGTCGATAAAAATGCTCTATCGTACGATGTTCAAAACATAGAGCCAGTTGCGCCAGCAAATATCGTGAGAAGATACGGTGTGAAAGAAGAAGGTTCATCGCATAGCTCAACTAAAGACAGCGCTTACGGTTCTATGGATGCTAAGGTCATTACAACGCCTAAGAGTTCTTCGTCATTTAGGTCGGATAATAAACCAGCTAGGCCAATGGATAGACATCTTGGAGATTCGCCTAGTAGATCTTTGAGTATAACATCGATACCCATTCAACAAAACAAATCTCCATTGACAAGCCACGCACAAAGATTTCAAAAGAGTGAAGAAGTATTCTCAAAGGAACTGAAAAACTTACAGGGAAGTTCGTCAACTCTGCAATCAGTTAGTTCTTCTAGATCAAATAGTATTCAAGTAACTCGCAATGGATCCCTAGACAGCGGTGCTAAAGAGCTAATATCAGCAGTTCCTGCTGTAGAAACAAATACCAATGGCGCAATTAGACAAAGTAGCACCCCAAATGTCCAAACATCTACGTTTCCAGAAGCAAGTGCTAGCAAAACAATTAATCCGATAGGACAAAATAATGACCAAGAAACTGTTAATTCAGAGAATAATGTTAGCGTATCATACAATCCACTAAAAGAAACTGCCTACGATACAGTTTTAGTTCGTAACGAACCTTCGGACAACTACCAATCGAATTTAGTTACAGAAAGCCCTTACACATCCATGTTGAATATTATACAAGGACAAATAAAAATAAGTCCCCACGGACATGAATCAAATCAAAATATCGTAGATGTTTCTGTTACATCTGTTAAAGATAATAGGAACCGATATTCAATGCTCACGTAGTTTTAGGCTTATCATTACAATAATTAGTTAATTTTTATATAGGACATTCTTCATTGTACACTAGGAATTACATAAATACAAACGAATAAACATCATTTTTAAATACATAATATTTTATAAAAGCAGCCTGCACATGTTTTTTTTCTAAAATTATTCTAATGAGAGCTTTTCAAAGCGTCATTAAAAAAATAATACAGTAACCACAAGTTACCGATAGATGGTGCTGACGTCACATAATAAGTCAAAATTGACATGACATCACTGTACCTTCTCTGTGGTTTAACATTTAAAACGTATGATGACATTTGTTCTCCTTGCAGCGCCATCTAGTTTTTTTAATGAAACTCAACTGACAGCTGTCATTGAAAAGCCCTCATTCTAAAATTCATAAAATATTTCGGTTAGAATTGACATTTGCAACAACTTTAGTTCTACCACTTTTGTTTTTTTCTTTTGTTTAATTGCACGAATAAAACTCAGATTGTTAAACTTTCGCCTTTTGAAAGTAGTCAAAAAGTTATGCGTCATTTAAATATTGAGAACTCGTATTCTTTAAGACCTTCGAAATTGTGATATTATGTAACTATTGTATGGAATTAATCGTAGGTTTCGAATTATAATTATACCTACTTATACCTACTTAGAAATAGGCATTTAAGCATTAGCTTTTTAAAAGTAATTTATTACATTATTTTTAAGTTTTGAATCTTTGTATTCTACCAAAATTAATTTATTTGTGGATTTTAGGATCTTTTTTACAGTTTTAATAAATAGTTAAGACCGATGCATTAAACATTATTTTAGCAATCGCTATCATAAGCAGCCTATATACGTCCCACTGTAGGGCAGAGGCCTTCTCTCAGAGAGAGAGTATGGGCTTAATCACCACGCGTGCCCACCGCGGATTGGCGATTTCAAGCGCTGAGGTATGTGAATAGCTCAGACACTCAATCGCAATCGCTATAAATAACGTAAATTTTTATTAACTGCACAAAGAGGACAATAAATCGGTCCCAACCCTGTCACTCTCATTCAAACACAATTAAAAAAAAGTAAACATTTTGCGGCAAATATTGTCAAATGGAAATCAAGAGGAAATAAATGAATGTGGTAAAAAAATCACAAAAAATATTCTAGTATTCTACTTACATATGTATCTATTTGCTTCCGATATTACCAAATTAGGAAAATACTGAGGCTAATCATCATCATCATCATCATCATCCTCAGCCATTTGACGCCCACTGCAGGTCATAGGCCTCCTTCGTGGTTTTCATAACCATGAGGGGTTTTGCCATAATCGCCACGCTTGGCAGGCGGGGTGGCGATCGCAGTATGCGGTTGGAATCTCAGGAAGACACTGCTGCCCGTCTCCTGATTTTCTTAGTCGCCTTCTACGACATCCACGGAAGGAAATGGAGTGACGCTATTCTTATCCGGTGCGACGCGGATGCTAATAGTGATTTGTCAATTATGTGCATCCTCGAAGAACTGTAATTTTATTCAAGACAACCGTCTGGTAAGCTTTGCAAAATTGAATTTTTAACGCCTGTTAAAAGTTTCTTACAAAGTTTACTTTAGGTTCAGATAAAATGAGTAAGTAGATATGTTTAGCAGGCACCAACACTTTCCTTTAAAAAAAAAATTATATAGGTAACAAACACGTATAGTTACTATGTACCTACTGGGTGCTTGGGTCTATGATATTGTAGTTTCCGTTGTGTTTTTCTTGCAACGGAATGCTTAGGAAAATCAAATAAATAATGACCACAATCAATATTATGTCCTATGCCACTCATGGGGAAAGTACTACGTAAGTTAGTACCTACATACTTAGCCAGAGTAGATACTCAATACCACTCGCTAACGGTAAAGGAAAACATTTTGAGGAAACCTAAGCGTCAACGGTGTGCACCTACCTCAGCGCTTGAAATTACCAGTACGCGGTGGACATGCGCGGTAACCAGGCCTGTGGCGAGAATATATTATAAAGGCCACCTACATAAAAAAAATTAAAGAAAGACACCTCTATGACAATAA
The DNA here is from genome assembly GCA_947310995.1 of Yponomeuta cagnagella. NCBI lineage: Eukaryota > Metazoa > Arthropoda > Insecta > Lepidoptera > Yponomeutidae > Yponomeuta > Yponomeuta cagnagella. The sequence goes on from OX371277.1 coordinate 14,009,041, forward strand.
AGTTTTTTGTATTGTATTTCTTAAACAACATTTTTCCTAAAAGAAGCTTTCTGTTCGGCAAAAAGCTCGAAGCAAATTTTCTGTCGTTTTGCTAGAATGCTAGCTAGAACATTCGCTAGAGTGCTTATTACAAGTGAATGCGCAAGTCTATCAGCAGCTTTAAAGATATAAAATTTCCTAAATATAAATGTTATCCGCAATTAAAACTTTATTCATAACACAACAAAAAGAAAACTAATTGAAATAAGAAACTGGACGTAACTAATATATGAATGATAAAAATATATAAATTACATAAATTCTATAATTACAAATAAAACACCTGCCCCAGGTCACTGTCCCGCGGTAATGAGCCCAGGACGCTGGCGACGTTACCTCTTTGGATGGCCAGGCTTATCCTCTGACCGAGGTACGCACCAGCCCTCTGGTCTTCCTATGCGTCGATTAGACGCGCCGCTAAGTCTTTGAACAGTAGGCGCGCCTCTGGGCCCCAAGTGCCTATGGTTTCGACCCCAAACGGCGCAAATATGTAATTGTTTCCTATTGAACCGTATTTGCGCCGTTTGAGGCTTTCGGCCGCGCCAGCCGCTGAACCAGCGGCTCTTCCACTCTGGGAAACATGAGAGGGTGCCAGCGTGTCAACGCGTGTTGCGTCCCATACCAGCGGCCTCCCATGTTTTCAGGGGATCAATGTCATGCCATCGGGCCTTTTACCATCGTCGCGGATGATGCCTTGAGGTTCCAGCGTGGCCGGAACCCCGGCTGTGGCAAAGGCCCTCCGGATGATGTCATTGTGAGCCGCGTGGCGGGAAAGGCGGCCGGCGCTACGCTGACATGACAGACCATGGTGGCCCAGGCGATCGACGTCGGTACCGCAGGGGCAGCAATGGGGCACAGTGATTGGGCAACCCAGTCGCAGACCGATGGCGGTGCTAAAAGAAGTGTTGTCCATCAGGGTCCCTATAGACGCTGATGTATGGCCTGCAACCAGTAGCCCGACTCTCGCTCGGACACGGCCAGTAGGCGAGCGCGTTCCACGTCGCTGGTGCAGGAATGGATTAACCTGCTCTGCACCAGCTCGCAGAGGGGCCCGTCCCATTGCCTTTGGATGGTAGGATCCTTCGGCGAATCCTCATTAGGGCAGGCCAGTTTCCATGCCTCTTTGGCTTCCCCACAGTATGAGGCCTCAATGTCACCCAGAGAAGAGCAAAAATTTTCTTGTACAAGGCCTCGATACTGTGGATGGAAGACAAAAAGGCAGGCGATGCGACGCTGCTTACCTTCCTGACTCCTAGGCCTCCATATCTTATGGGGAGTGATGCCTGGAGCCAGGAACGTTCTGAAATTGGACAGTTTAGAATTTGGATTAGGGCCAAATGGATCATCGAATCGATTGGTCCTAGTAGAGCCACCTGGCTAAAGAGTGGGCTGCATCTGAGGTAATAGGTAAATTTTGGTACAAAAAGGCAAAAACGTATAATTTGGACGGCCATATGTGGAAGGCCATAATATTGGACAGAAGGGGAATGGTATCGAAAAATTTTGTTTTTTCGTCCTAAATATTGAAACTAATATAACCCCAGTCACTGCCACCACACGTATCGCTCTGTCACCAACCAGACGAGAACGTTGGTTGGGCGAAAGACTGACAAATTATACTAATGGGGAACTGGCCTCAAACTTATATTGGGGTTACATAGATATAAAAGACATAGAAAAACTCAGAAAACTAGAGAAAATAAACCTATAAGATGTTAGTTTTCGATGTTCTCAAAAAAAACTGTTTATAATAGTTTTTTTATCGAATTCTAAAGGAACATTCTTTTTTTATAAATAATGGGTTTAGTTATGCGAAGCTTCACGTGCTTTTCGAAGGCAAAAACCCTAAAAATTCTATATTGTACCTACATTAGTCCGAAGCCACCTGGAGTACGCAAATATGGAACCCAAGGTGTCATGTCTACGTAGAGAGACTTGAGTCAATCCAGAGAGGATTTTTAAAGCTTTCGTGCTACCAATTAAAGAGCCCATACAAATCTGAGAAATACTTAAGCTTTGTAAAAAACATTATCTCCTTCCACTTGGCCTGGCGACGCCAGCTTGCTGATCTAATATATCTTTTGGGGATAAATTACGGGAAAGGTAGATTGATCCGAACTCCTGGGTAACCTATCCTTCACGGTACCTACAAGATCCAGGCGCTCATTTCCTCCTATATTCAAAAGCAGGTCTCGTCTAATTACGAGCAAAACTGAGGAAGGCCTTGGCGAGCTAGTACCAGCGTCAACAAACTAGCGAGTGAAATTGATATTTATTTATTCAGCTGCAATGCAAAGTCGGTTAGGCAACACTTCAATGATACAGTGGATTTTTACTGCTGCTATAGCAGCCCTAGGAATCTGTACCTCCCATTGATACCTACGCATCAATATTTCTTAGTACCATGCATGCTCCATGTACCTCTTCCATCCATTACCTCTAAGTTTAGTATCACTTCAGAAATCTAGCACTCTGTTGCTGTATAGGTGAAAACCTGTAGGTAATTGGCTGACTACCTAGTTATTATACGTCGCATTATTTATCAGCTGTTGGTTTTCCACAGAACATAAATAAATATAATAATTGAGTTATTATTGATAAATGCTTCATACATTATAAGGCGTTACGAGCAAGTTATGATAGTTGGCATAGTTTGCGTTGTGCCCAATTGATCAATTTGTATGGCGCGTTTTCATACCACTCGACGAGAATAACTTTTAGTCGTAGTGAAAAAGAGTTGACCATACCCATCCATACCTAAATATTTATAAAAATATTTTAATACGGTTTCTCCAATAAGACTAAAACATTTTTTATGCAAGATCTCAGTTATTTTGCGGCTTTATAAAACCTGGCCGGATATTCGACATAAGCAGTGATTGTCTAATCGTTCAATTCAAGTGTGTAGGAACGTATTCTTTGACCTTGATAAAGCCTAGACGTAAACAAAATTACTTACTTTGAACTACGATTAAGGTCAAGAAACATATCGATAAGTATTTCTTGAATAAAGGCTGGAGCACACCGTATGCGTGGCGTGACGTGACATGTGCACGCGTGTGTGCACCCGCCTGCAAGACCTGTCACACCGGCAAGAGCGACGCAGGTATACGTTACGCACGCATCACGACACGCAGGTTATTCTGCACGCGCGTGGGAGCCATATGCACCCCTATTGAGTTGAGACTTGAGAGCATTTGGTGAAAAGATGTTAGACAACAGCCGTTCTTCTGATGAAGATGCATTATTGTTGCTACTATACCAAGAATCTTTTGTTGGCACAAAGAGACTTTGGGTCTATGATATTAATAAGAAAAGAGGGGTTTTCTCTGAGTTTTTCCTTAATTGTCTCCATTGCGAAAAAAAACCACTCGTAAACTGTATTTGTAAAAAAATACAACCTGCCATGCGTACTCACGTGCAGCACCGACCGATGCGTGTGCGTGCATGCCCGGTCTGGTATCTAACCGGGAGCGCCATATAATACAACTTCATCACTGCTCGAGCGAAAGTCGTCGACGTAGCCCAGCGGATTAGTAAGTTGAAGTGGCAGTGGGCGGGGCACATAGCACGCAGATCTGATGGGCGAAGGGGCCGAAAAGTTCTCGAATGGAGCCCACATATCGGCAAGCGCAGCGTAGGACGACCAGCCACAAGATGGACACATGACCTCATCCAAGTGGCAAGAAGACGCTGCATGCAAGCCACTTCCAACCGGTCCTTTTGGAAATCCATGGAGGAGGCCTATGTCCAGCAGTGGACTTCTTGTGGCTGAATGATGAGGTTGCCGCTCCGCTGCTCATGCGCACGGACCTGGTTTGTCAGTCAGACGCAGCTCTGCGTGCGCGTGTCACGCGCATGCACACGCTACGGACCTGGTCTTGCATCTTTCATACAGCGTCACGCCACGCATCCGGTGTGTTCTAGCCTTAAATTAGCTTGATGAATGGACGACTTAGCAGATAACTAGAAAGATATTAATCAAACCCTTCCTAATTCAACGACTTCACGAATGCGATATTGATAGTTAATTTCCCTTGTAGTAATAATAATCCCACCAAAAACATTTTCATGTAAAATGTTGCCAAGACGTGACTATATACCTCGCGCTGTCAAAAAGTTATTAGATCTCACGTGGAGCCAAGCTTCTAACTCTACACGCCCTAGCTCTACAAGCCCTAACTTCACAAACTCTACACTTTAGTCAATGTGGCTTAGCAGTTTCGTTACTAAAAGAACTATTGTATAACAGAAAAGTGAACTGTAATAAATTGAATAAATATTATATATTTCACCTTACGCCCCTGTGACCAGGTGAGGTGAGGTACGGTGAGATGCGACAAAAATTGTGAGTATACCTTTGAGCTGACTTTTTCTTTTCGGGAATAAAAACAAGTCATATGGTGCTATAAGAAAAGACTATAGGTAAGGAGCGTGACCCAGGAGTTTGACCGACGGCATTGTTGCTGTATCTTGCTAAGAAGAAGAAAAATATAGAAGAAGAAGAAGAAAGATATTTATTATACCAACAAGATACATCGCAGAAACAAAATAAGCAGATAATTAACATAATATGCACAACAGCAGAAAGAAAACTAAATAATACACAACAGACAAAACGAATAAATAAAACATGACCATAGATGCAGCCTGTGGTGTACCTATCTAAGTTGCCACAAAAGGCAGCTTACTCAGTGTCGTGCTGAGGGAGTGATGCGTGATACGTTGCGTGTTGCGTTCGGAACGGCCTTTAACCTTTTTCCGTATGGAATTCCGAACGCACAGGCTATTCCGAATCGGAGAACAAATGGAAAATTACTGTATGTTGTATGTGGAAGGTCCATAATATGTATATACGAATTTACTGCGTTCGGAATCCCGAAACGATATTTCGAATCAAAATCCCGCAATGGAATTCCGACTGCATGTGGCCGGACTTAGGAATAGCTGAGAAGAAAAAAACGCGCAGTTTTCCAAAAAAAATATCTATTTTATGAAATACCTATCATCCCATTTTATCAATTTCTCGACTTTGATAGGAAAAGAGCTGAATATAAAAATAAATAAAGCGGTTTCCTTAAATCACATTTTGCAAAGTCGTCCTTGGTGTCAGTGCGATCCCTTATGTTTAAAAGAAAGAACAGAATCTAAAAAAATCTTTTATATTTTATAGGTGCAAGCACAGATATCTCAATAAGACAAATCACACGTCGTTAATCTATAGCATTTCAATGTCTATAGGGTACCTACGTAGTACCTACTGTGTGTGTACCGTCCACACCTACTTTTTAATTTCTAAATTTTCCGTGATGCGCTCTCTAGTTTTGGAAAGAGGAACTATTTACAAATATAACGTTAATTCAAACCTAGTAATTATCTATTGGGAGTACAACCCTAGTATTGTCAATGTCAATCAATTTCTTTGTCGTTGGCTTCGTTTGCCGTTCGTTAGTTAGCCGCGCGCGTACAAAAATATGTAAAATGGAAGAATTTCCGTCTATCTAACGCGTTATAAATCAACAGAATCATACCTTTTGCTTCGTCGTAATTCGTGGATAGAGTATTCCTAGCCTTTATAGTGTAAAACAAACCTATTTATGTATATTTGTCCTATAACCTCTCGTTAACTTTCGGCTGAGTTTATTATAGGCCTACAAAGATGCAGAAGCTACAAGACAGTGTGTTTTCCATCTTTAAAACAACAGGCCTTTCTCCATCCGTATTTAACTTCTTACAACCTACGGAGGAATTCACTGGTGAGTGATTGAGTGTTTGATGCCCAAGATTCGCTGATACATCTGTATTTTCGTAGAAGGATCTTGAGAATTTGATACTTTACTATAAAACTTAGTACTAAATAAAACAGAAAACCTTGTTCAACATATCAAAATCTAGATTCAAAAGTAAGGTACCAATATTTAAAAATCAGTGAAAATATTTACACACTACACTGTAGTACGCATAATTAGGACTGTAGTGACTACAGAGTCCTAATTATGCATACCAAATCCTGTCTGAATTAGTATAGTTTTCTACAGCTAGACTTTAGGACTAGTAAGTGGGCTTGGGAAGGGTTTTTCACTGCTTTCGGGTGGAGTCAAGAGTCTGGGAGTCAAAATCGAGGACTCTAATAATCAATTTATGTCTTCGATTCACAAATAAATAATAGCAGCCATTTAGGCCATAAGCTAGACTCAATCAGTTAATAGCTACCAATGCTTCCCTGTTCCGTGTGGTGCCGGATTAAGAATAGCATCACTTCATTTCCTTCCGTGGATGTCGTAGAAGGCGACTAAGGATATAAATTACTAGGAGACGGGCAGCAGCCTCTTCCTGAGATTCCAACTGCATACTGCGATCGCCAACCCGCCTGCCAAGCGTATCGATTATGGCAAAACCCCTCATGGTATGAAACCCACGAGGGAGGCCTGTGCCCTGCAGTGGGCGTCAAGTGGCTGATGATGAATCCTTCCCTTACAAAACTGAGGTTGTGGTTTCAATTCCCACTGAAGACCACCATACTTGACTTGTACAAATGGACTCAGTCTGGGTGTATTTCCATGCTTGTGATGTTCTTGCGTGGTTACCATAGAATAGGGTGTCTTTATTTGGAACCAGCAGATGTGATTGTGTTGTGTGGAAGTTATTATAATTTTTTACTCACAACTTCATAAGCACTGCACATTATTAACTTCATTCCAGAATCATTTACTTGAATTTTTGTCAGAAGAGACCTAGGCTAAGAGCTTAATCATGGTGAGTAAGTGATTCTGGAATTAAGTTAATATTTATTGTTATTGTTTTTATATCCAAACACATAACTCGCAGGTCTATTACATCCTTTTGTCGCTCCATCCAGATAAAACCCCCCAAGGAGGCATACTCAGCGACACCAAGTTTGGCTGGTTGTCTTTGGGGCCCAAGTTCCTTGTGGTAGACTTGAGGACTGGCCTGAAGGTTGCCGCTTGGACTTTCGGAGCTGCGGTCAAGTAAGAGTAATGCACAATATTATGAGACCTTTTTCGAGAGACTATACTTCATCTAAAAATACCAAAGTAGGTTAGAACATGACCCACTAAATGGAGTGACCAGATAGTTTAGTCCAGATTGATAGTTTAGATCATCAATAGAAGAACGCTCAAATTCCACAATGCAGCACATGTAGCGAACAACAGGTCCAGATGGAAGGCACTCTACACCCATCCCCATCATAGCAGCCACATGTGACCCTGCCCCTAGTATTGCCAAATTGTCAAGCCATGGTTTTGGTGTATTAGTTAATTCCCTAATTTCTGTCTATCTGCATAATAATCAACTGAATCAATCACTTTGCTTCAGTGTAATTCGTGGATCTGGTGTTGCTAGCCTTTGCGGCTTAAAACACGATCCTGCATTGAGGGACTGATTGATTGGATAAAAATATGTTTGCCTAAAAACACTGTCCTTAGTGCATAACACTCTAGGAACTTGCTGACATCCTTGACCTTGATCAAAAAGGATGAATAATGAACAAGGGAATGGTGGTCACTGGCTCATCTTAAAATCTTAATATCTTAAAATGAGCTATTGAACCGGGGGAAGTGATTGTGGTCCATTGTGGCCATAACCTGAAAAAATTTAAGGCAAACATTATTCACATAAGTTGTATGTAAGAACTGACAAGTTTTAACTGCCAGTAGACATTAATGACCATCATAAAAAAGGTGTACAATACATAATGGCTAATAGTAGAAAATGTAGAAAGCATTGGTTTGGACATATGAAGAGAATGATGGAAGAAAGATTGACGAAAAAATATTTTTTCATATGGAGCGAATGTGGGTGAAAGGACTGGCTGGGCTGGCGGACATCATCATCATCATCAACCCATTATGTCCCCACCGAGGGGCACGGGTCTCTTCCCTGAGGAAGGTATAGGCCATACTCCACCACGGGGGCCAAGTCCGGATTGGTGGAGGCTTGTAGACTAGTGGCTCGTCTACTGTCAGAAGTTGTCAAGCCGCCCTAAGGCCTCTGACTTGGCTTAACGACTGCCATCTATCGACGGCAGCCGGCACCAACAGCTTAACGTGCCTTGCGAAGCACGGAACATACTTCGACCAAATAAGATATATAAAAACCGGCCAAGTGCGTGTCGGGCCATGTGCAATGTAGGCGTGCCATAGAAAGAGGGTTGTTTTATCTGCTTTACAGATGTAACAACTTCATCGGAGTAATTATCAATGGTTTTTGTACGAAGTTTTTCTTTTATAAGTTGGTCGCCTACCGGTTAGCTGGGAGAGGGGAGAGGGGGGGGGACGCGATACTCTGGCAAAGATTTGCGCTTTAAAGCTTAAATCGAAAAATGGTCTTACTGGACACCCACAATGTTTATCAACGAGCAATCCAACGATACTCTACGCTATGGGGCGTGTAGGCGAGAAAAAAAAATTGCTTCTAATTATTTAGGTGTAGGGGAGGCACCGTAAAAAAAAGGTGCTAAACCGCGGACAGACAGACAGACAAAAATGGCGAAACTATAAGGGTTCTTTGTTTACTACAGAACCCTAAAAAGTACCTAAAAGCAGCGTGTGTGCATGCAGCGAATAATTAATGTTGATTGTAATTTGTGGTTTGTCAGGATCGTGGTAAGTGGCAAATCTTGGTCTCTGCCTGTGTCTGAGGGGTCTCCGGGATGTAATGTCATATTTCCTGTGCTTATCAACATCGTTCCAAGTAATATTTTATCTACGTATATATTCCAGCAATCTTCGCACATCAGTGACGTCTGTAGTCGAGGTCCCGACGCCTCTCACAGAGAACTCTACTCAGCTCGTCATCAGTCTTGAGAATGAGGACCTCACTGGCACTATCTGTGTGTTCCACGTCAATGGATCAACGGTCCTACGTTGCATACAGACTGAGGTAACTATTTTGATTTTCCGATGGGGAACTTGCGTCAAATTTAGATTGAGGTGGCAATGCTTTTATACCACAGGAGACATAGAAAAACTACAAAATGTTTTAAAAAATAAAACCATGAGTATTTTTTCGGGATCTTCAGGGTCCCAAAAAATCAAGTTACTCTAATAATAAAAAATATACTAGATTTCGTTTTTTCATTGAATTCTAATCATTTTCTAAGATTATCTACACCCCGTAGATGCATAAGAATATTGTTTTCTCTAATATTAATAAACGCTCCATACATTATAAGGCGTTGAGTTCAAGTTGTGACGTCCTAGTTTCAAGTATTACTTGTGTGGCGCGTTTGTGTACCACGTAACTAGAATGACTTTTCGACAGGTCACATTATGAAAAGAATTAGTCGCAGAGAAAAAAAAATACCAAGTTTATTTATCTTTTAACATGGTCTCTCTGATTATATTAACACATCTTTTGTGCAAGTTCTCCATTAGAGCAAAATACATTTTTTGTGCGTCTTGTCTATTATAAATCTTGATTGGTCTGTTTTTCACCTAACTGTAATTTTGATGTACTTTTTTTAAACTTTCGTGGTCGCCGAAGTATCAAGAAAAAAAAAGATAAAGATAAAAAAATTATTTAAACCACTTGCTAATAAATAAACATTTCCTCAATTACTTAAAAGTATGATAATTTTAATATTGGTATAGAAAATGGTTGCCATTGACAATAGAGAGGTTACCGTTGGACCTCACACTAGACGGTAATCTGTATAGTGAGGACCTGGTTATAATAAGTTGATAGTGTACAAAGTTGGCGACGGGTACAGAATCATAGTTTTACTTAGGTACTAAACAAAGGCCGACAGTGGTATGACAGAACTCAAACAAATTCACAATCGTTTCTTCAAGCATCTCGTTTCCTTTACAACTAGGTCTGTATAATCTCCAGGTCATCGTTACACAATTGGCGGTCTGCGATCGCGTGCCGGACGGTCCCTTCATGTGCTATGATGGAGTCGTCATGGCTGGCACCAGGAGCGGCGAGATATTTGTCTTCGACTTACATAGAGCAGGACTCATTCAAGGTAATATAAGTGATATCTATCCGGGATTTGTAATGTAAGACGTCTGATGGCAACTAAGACCCGCATTAATGGTCAGGTGACTCAGTCGTTATGGTGCTTGGAGAATTCTGTCATTTAGCTACTACTTATGGAACACTCTTTGTAACAGTATGTCATGCTCCTTTTGTCAAAAATAAAATGATTTGATTTGATTTGATTTCGTAGTTAGATTCGCTGTACGCCGTATGCAAAGTAAATAAATAATATTTCACACCAAGAATAAGGCCCACTGCTGGGTATAGATCTCTTACCTTTCGTGGGATCACCCTTGGTCACGTCCCAATCTCGTGAGAGGAGAAATACGTCGAGGACAAATCCGGCAATGGGTATTTCTCCTAGATTTATTTCTTCTTGCGAGACCTACATTTTCTCGGGCCTGTCAGCGTTTTTCATTGCATTTCCGGCCAGCAATTTTTTTTTCCTGATCAAACTTCGAGAATTGGGTATTTGACAAAATATCAAATGAGTTACTTTTAAAACGGAATTTTGTATGAAAATACTGGCTTATGACGTCACATTTCAGAGCACTCTTTTTATGTTTAATCTATTTAAAAACTGTAATAACTACTAATTGACTTAAAGAGATACATTTTCCGAGATATTTTGTAATTTTTGTTTTAATCGAGTTTATGAAATAATTTATTGTTGATCCTGTCAAATACCGAATTGCACCCTCACTAATATTTCAAGAAGTATTTTTGTAACGTCGGCAAAGTGACACATAATGATACAATTATTCACACTTGCAAGGTGCTAAATTCCTAGATAGATACATGTTAACTTTATCAAACAATTATATCATCATTTCCAGCACTCAAAGACACATCGCAAGGCTACGAGCATCTCGTTCGAAACGAGCTGAACATGGCTAATCTCGCCTTTCTGCCCCTGACAATAGTGCCGCAAATAGAAGAGCAAAGGGAAATGGCCTTGGAAAACGACGACCATATGGCGGTCCTACTAAACGAGACCTCTTTAGTTGACGGCCAGTACATCTTCCACAATCCAGACGGGACTATAAGGATGAAGGCGAAACGAGACCATATAAGGGTGTCTGCAATGAAGTATATCCCTCAGCTGGGTAGCTTGGCCGTTGGGTTTAATTTTGGCGCTTTTCAAATTTGGAATCTCATGTCGTTGGATCTGGAGTTCACGTCGCAGGTCAATGTGGAATGCCTGCCAGTGACACATTTTGGATTCCAGGTGCAATTTTTTTTTTCTCAATTTACTTCTGAGTACTGTAATGATCCTACTACGTGATTTTAAAATCGCTAGCAATATTTGAGGGAATTTAATTTTCTTTTCATTATTATAAACAGTATTATGAATGATTTGAACGTTCACATGAACGTTCATTAAGTTTTAATTTAGTCTCTATAAGTTGTGTCACATATTATTGCTGTAAAATAATTCATGTACTCTTCATGAATTACTCAATACACGCCCTCACCTTAAACTTACTCATAATAAAGTTCTTAGTGAGATATGTTTTTGGATGCATGCCTAGTACATATTTTTATCATCTAAGTTTAGAATAAGTGGCATGTTTCTGTAATATCTCCGTATTAAATAAATAAATAAAATTTATTGTAATGGAAGAACATATTTGTAAATATTCGTGATTTCCTACCTGCTTTGGTGTGAAACTGAATATAAATTCAGAGTGGTACGAAGTCCCATTGCATTGAAAAATAGCCTATTACGTTAAATATTTAAAAGTCTGTTGTCGAATATGCGTTAACCACTCGTCTGCCGCGACACAGATCTGTGTCCAACTTAGTATGGGCACCTATACGTTGCGTTCCGCGAGGGCAGTTCAGGAGTTAATAAACAGTTTATTCCGGCGGCGCCGACCATAAGGTGCTCGAGACCATTTTTTTTATTACTGTTTTTCCTTATTATTTGTTTTTGCATATAAGTAATGTAATTGTGGGTAACAAAAAAATGCACCATATGTGTCTAAATCATGGTTAGAATGTCCCCTTAAATAATTGTTGAACGAATTCTAGGACACCCTTCAGTATGAGTTTTACTGGTTTGTTAAAAAGCAAACGAGTCAGTCGAGAATTGCTCAAAGGAACATTTCAACAACTTGTTGCCCTTTTCAGGAGCCCTGTGATGACCCCAGGGCGTTTTGCTACCTCTGGGTGGTGTATTCTGTAATAGACCGGTTCGAAGAGGAAGAATTCCCGTTAGCCGTGATGTACTCGCTGACTTATCAAGGGAAACGCATGCTGACTGACACTAAATATTTGTACCAGGTAAGCTGAATAAGTATAAGATGAGATAATGTTTTATTTACACACCAAAACACACATTAAAACATTTGGGCGAAATGAAAACAAAAACCTAAAAGGAAATATAAAAACAAATAAATACTAAACGTTTAAAATACTAAAGAGTGTTTAAGCGCGATCGACTTTTATAATAATAATAACTTCCACACAACACAAACACTTGTCCTGGTCCCAAACTAGGATACCCTGTGCTATGGTAACCAGGCAAGGACATCGCAAACACAGAAATACACCCAGACTGAGGCCATGCGTACAAATGTACGGCAGTCTTCTTTATAAATGATTTGTATACAGAAGACTTTTGCATTTTATGTTAATTTTCTTTTATTTCTTTATACTACCAAAGCCAGGTCATTATGTTGCCTGGTTGTAGAATTTCTAAAACTGTGCCTCGTAAATAAGATTAGTTTAATACTAGATTTTACAAGTGCACAAAACGAAAGACTTTAAGCAGCCCGTACCGAAGGCGAGGGCTGATAGTAAAGTCGAGGATAAAATGGTTTTGTGGATTCGATTGCGAGGAAATAAAACAAGTAGTATACGAAAAAACAAGAGCTATTTCCCGCCGCTTTATTTTTTTTTAATCTTACGACATTGATATTAGGCTTGGGTTGCAGAGTTATACAGCCTACTATTAAATTAATTTTGTAATAATACATAATTTTCTTAAATTAATTAAATAACCTACCGTACTTGCATTTAAATTTTAATATCTTTTATTTCTTAAAAACACATAAGGCAAATAAATTAAAGTAAATATTATAAAATAACAAATTCTATCTATGAACTTCTTATTGTGTTTGGCTGTATGGCTCATTTTCTTTGCCTTAATACAGATACATTTATGAGTAGATACGTTACTGCACTTGTGCACAAAATTCGATTTTGTGCAGCTTATATCCTGCACAAATAAGCACTTTCAGAGCATGAGAAGTGAAAAAAATATTAGTCCGTAATTGGCCTATAATTGGTCTACATTAATTACCTGTTTGTTATAATTTTCTGTTGTGGAATTTGTAAAATTAATAAAATAAGACTATTCATCATCATCTCCTTAGGAGTTCACGACGTCCAACATCCGCTTCCAAATCGAGCTCTCTTCGGTGGAGGCTGCGGGCCGCCTGGTGGGCGGCCGCTGCGTCTCCTGCCATACCTTCTCTGTGCACTCCACGCTCGGAGAGGAGGGCGAAGAAAGTAAATTAGCTTATTACTATTATTATTTGCGATGCTCATGCATACAGGGTGAATTAGAACATACATACATAAACTCACGCCTGTATCCCAGAGAGGTAGGCAGAGACCAGGGACTGCCACTTTCCACGATCCTGACAGATCACTTTCGCTTCCTCATGATTCCGAATTAGAAATCGTTAGCAACGTTATGAGAGAGTGTTCTTTTCATTGTGAAGAACAGTATTATTAATCGTTTATCAGATCAGTAATGGTGCGACATATTTGTAACTATTCGTGATTCGCAACCTTTGATGGTTTCGAAACTGTGAATCCAAATTCGAAGTGGCAGGAGCTACCATAGCGTTGAAAAATGTTTTCTAACATGGTAAATTTTACTCTGCCATCCGATATGCGTAAACAATTAAAAGAACAATTGAGTTGGCCGTCGCCGACCTAAGACGCTCGAACCATTTATTTTTTTCGATTTTTATTACTTTTTACTTTTCGTCCTGATATTGTTTGTTTATGCTTAAGTGAAGTAAAAATGAATAACAAAAAAAATTTTTTTTAATCTAGCAACATTGTTTCTAAATCATGGCTAGAATGTCCTCTTAAATTACGGTGAACGTATCAAAGTCGCCCTGTAGTTATATTAAACGGGTCTACTAGCCATTATTTATTAGGTAAACCGCACGCTAACCGTGAAGGAAAACATCGTGAGGAAACCCGCGTCTTGGTTGGCTTCGCACGTATTGACTTGTCTTTCCTGTGGGCTAGGCCGGCTAAGCTGTCAGGATGGTATTGGTGCTGGGCAAGCTCCATCCATCTAAAAAAAAGCAATGTCCCAGGCACTGCAGCGTCCGAGTGGTCGCTTCACCCATCTAGTGTGAGTGAAGGTGCCACTGGACGCTGTATGTATTCAGCCTATATACGTCCCACTGTAGGGCACAGGCCTTCTCTCAGACGCTGTATAAATCATCTCATTACGTAGATGCAAAAGCCAAAGTTTATTAGGTAAAATTTTTATTATTTTAATTCTCGACGTTTCGGCAACATTGCAGCTGCCATGGAGACGGGCAGACTGAAATGGCGAGTCAATTATTTAAGGATTTAGGGTAGGCAGTCTACCCTCAAGTCACTTTACCTTACAACTATTTTAAATGTCGAAACCGGCGCGTGTGCATGCAACGACTAATGGATGTTGATGAAGAGAAAGAGTTTTGTCAGGATCGTTGGAATCGGCAAACCCTGGAGCTCTATTTTTGAATCACTCGTATCGCGTCGAGCGCTCGATTTCTACTGATTTTCGTTCGACATCTGAAATTCCGTATTTTTTAATCACTCGAACTGCAACGAATGGTCCTTACCACTCGTCTCGCATGGCGATCGGTAGATTAATTGTCAAAAAACGATTTCGACATTTCGTTAGAACACAAACCAAAATGACAGTAGTAGTGTTTTGTTTGTATCAAAAGACAAAGATTTTTTATTTAAACAGCCAATAAAACAGTGTTTTACGTTCCGTTTCTGTTACGGTAGTTTCCGGTTTTTTTAATTTCTGCGTGGAATGGATAAAATACAATACTTCAAATTGTACTGGCAACACTTCAGGCGAACGATTAAAAAATACTGAAAAACGACATCATGCGACTTAGAAGACGAGTGTGACTTAAGTCGCATTCGACGATACAATTTCATACGAGTGATTCAAAAATAGAGCTCCTGGTCGATGCCTGCGCCTCTGGGATTCAGGCGTCAGTTTTCTCGTATGTTTGAGCGTAGCAGGTGGCAACAAACCCTGGTGCCTGCCTACCCTTCCAAGATACAGGTGTGTGTGTAAGTATGTGTGTGTGTACTGTGTACGTATGTATGTATGATTTTTTTTGTTGTCACGGAGGCACCTGAGGCGTTTGGAGTCCGAGGTGGCTGGGTGCCATGCATTACTGTATGGTACCCGGCTGCCTTTGACTCTATATGCCTCACAAGTTCTCTTCACGATTGTTTTGTTTTATCTCTGTTTTGTTGACGTTCGTGTCATTTGTTTGTGTACCTTTATGTTTACATTGTGTTTCTGTGACAATTTAAATAAATGAATCGTGTGATTTTAAAACGACACATGTCCTTTCATTACAACTTTGCAGGAAATAGAAAAAACTGTTTATACTACACCTGCTTGGAAAGTACCTTGATACTTTATCAAATTTACGGTAGAAAGTACGTCATTGCATATCGAACAAATATGCGGGGAGAAAACGCATCTGAGCGGGAGAGAAAATTGTATGAAAATCCATTTCTTACGTGGTTTTTCTTTTTTAATTTTGGGTAAGACTATGCGCCGGTAACCTAAATATCAAAAGCCAAAAAGTTTTTACAGTGACTTTTTATCTCCAAGTTCGCAAAATGACACTGGCCACTAGCTGTGTGTTGGATGGTGTCGGGCTGGCAGTGCGACCCTGCGGCGGCAGGATAAACAATTTGAAAAAAGAACATGTGAAAATTTCAGACGCCATTGGCGCCATTTCCAATTTGTGTGTTGTTTGAGGATTCAGTTTTCGTAGAAAGTAAAATAAAACTATCAAAAAGATACTTTCCAAGCAGGTGTAGTATAAAGCACTATGTATCACTCGAGAGAAACTGCGATTCCCGATCTCGGGTGTTTTAAAGCCCGACCCGTAGGCGTCACCAGGGTAGACACCCTCGACGGTAATCGGTCACTTTCTCCTCTCGGTGAACAATGTACTATTTATTCAAATACTAATATCTACAACAGCAATATTTTAGCATATTATATTGATTTCTGTATGAATAAACTACAATTTTTTTTTCTAATGTAAATCAATAGGTAGGTGTAAATAATTTAATAAAAAAAAATGTACAAGTGTTATTTTAAAAACGCATGTGACTTGTGTTGTTTTAAAATCACACGATTCAAATATCCTCTTTCTTTCTTTTTTTTTATGGTGTACAATAAAGAATAGTCTTATTTATTTATGTATAGAATATGAATAGCGTCACTCCCCACACTAATGCAATGCCTCAGGCGTGAGGCTATACCATCGCTTGTAGGTTAATTAACATGTGACTAATTCAAATGCGTTCAATCGCCAGGCATGCTGAACCTCTGCCAACTGGTGTGGGAGTGTTGGGGCCAGAATGCCGATGCCGCCGCGCAGTATGGGATGCTGCTTTTTGACTTGGACCAGTGGTACAAGGATCAGATGCCCGGTTAGTGCCAACTTCACTTTTATAGTTCCATACCTCAAATGGAAAAAATCGAACCCGAATCGAATCGAATCGATAGGATCACTTTTTTATCCGGCCGTCCGTCCGTCCGTCTGTCTGTCAAGACCATTGATCTCGGGAACGCAAAATTTATAGGATACTTTCCGTTGACCTAGAACTATAAAATTATGGTCCCATACTACAAGTACAGGGAAAAATCTGAAAGCTATACATTTGTAAAAATAATTAGTATAATTTTCATAATTGTTGCCTGAAGCCTGAGATGCTACTAAAATTAATAATTTTGAAAGCACAGTTTTATTATCAAAACAATGGTTAAGAAAAAAAAATGTATTTAAAATGTCCGCAATCTAGCAAACCTTCAAACCACATTTATTAGTTACAATCTATATTTGAAAGTTACAATCATCGGAAATGTTACAATGTGCCAGACTTAACAGTAGTTTGTTTCCCTCGCAGCGACTTGCCAGCTGCAGAGCAGCGCGTTCTTAAGCCTCGGCAGCAGTCCGGCGCTGGCGCGCTGCCGACTGCTAGCCGCTGCAATGGCGCCGCGCTCGCTGGCCTGCTACTGCCACGGCTCCAGGCTGGAGGAACACTTCTACCCCAACTCGCTGCACTATAGTGAGTAACGAACAACTTGAATACGCTTATAGAAGGCCTGTGCCCTTCTGCCATTGCAAGGCACGAGCCTTCCTTGAAGAGAGGCAAAGCTTCCACAGAGCAGAGCGTTCCCGAGTCTCGGAGACCACAGCACTGCCACGGCTCCCGGCTGGAGGAACACTTCTACCCCAACTCGCTGCACTATAGTGAGTAAAAGACCTGTGCCCCGCAGTAGCAGCAGGGCACAGGCCTCCTCACAGAGAGAGGCAAAGTTTCCCCAGAGCAGAGAGTTTCTGAGTCTCGGTGTCCGCTGCCGACTGCTGGTCTGCTACTGTCACGCACGGCTCCCGGCTGTGGGAGCATATCTACCCCCATTCACTGCACTACAACAAGCAGCTTATAGACGTTTCACAGCAGAACACATGCCTTCTAACAGAGACAGGCAGTTTCTCGCCTAGCGCGTTTATGAGCCAATGGGGCGCACTAAATTATTATTATTATTAATTAATACACAAGCAGCTTTAAGCTTGAAGAAGAAGAAGAGCGGTGGTAGCCTAGTGGGTAGAACGTTGGACTCGGAAGCGGGAGACCCAGGTTCGATTCCCAGTGCGGGCATGTACCTATGACTTTGTTTTCTAAGTTATGTACATTTGTGAAGTTATAGTAGCAATACCACTCGCTAACGGTGAAGGAAAACATCGTGAGGAAACCTGAGTGTCTGAGCTACCTCAGCGCTTGAAATCGCCAATCCGCGGTGGGCACGCGTGGTGATTAAGCCCATACTCTCTCCCTGAGAGAAGGCCTGTACCCTACAGTGGGACGTATATAGGCTGCTTATGCAGCTTTAAGCTGACGCGTGTATAAAATCACATTCGTGCACTTGTAAAATGTTTATCAAGTTGCTAGAGATTAAGTTCTGATAAATTGGCTGAGATTTCTATTTAGCGTTACTAACGAAACATTGCGAAACATCACGAAGCATGTTTGTGACGTCCTTGCCTGGTTACCATTGCACAGGGTGTCCTACTTTCGGACCAGGTCAAGTGATTGTAAAAAAAGGAAAAAAAAAATATTTGCTGTCTGCAAATAAATTAGCACCTGAACCTCTACAGTCTCCACCTGCATTCCAGACTGCGTCTGTCTCAGCACGTCAGAAGTGACTGTCCTTAACACGGTGGGCGTGCAGAGGCAGATCATCAACGCCCTAGCCACGGCCGGCGGCAGCGCGCTCTTAAACCCGGCCGGACTGTACGCCGCTTGTGTGGCTGCGGGATTGACGCCGTTGTATCACACGACACCCTGCATTAGTGTGGTGAGTGACACTATTCGTGCATACATACATACTTCATAACACACACACACACTCGCACACATACATGAACTCACGCCTGTATCTCAGACAGAAAGCGGGGTTGCCACTTGCCACGTTCCTGACAAACATCCTTCGTTTCTATTCTTTTTTTTGTTTTGCACTAACCCGAGCATCATGCCGATGTCAAAACCTAACTGCAAAGTGGGTCACTCAGGGCTGCAAGTGATTTAAATGTCGCTGCCTGTACGTAATACAGAGAAGTTTGTAAAGACGCTCGAAATTTCACCAATGCCTGTACTTGCCATTAGCTCAGTTGCGAAAGCGCTCGCACGGTTAGCCAGAGGTTGCGGGTTCAAGTCCCGGCATGGGTGGAATGTTTAGCCTCTAAATAGGTTTTTAGAAATGCTTCGTTTCATCAACATTAGTCAATTTTGATGTCGTGTAATCGAGAAATTAACGATCACTTAAATGAACGTATATGCAGACGTACACAATGAACGTACGAACGTATAGTCCGCACAGATCTTTTTGGCGGTAACGTGAACCTAGTCACAGATCGTTTGCACATCGCTTACTGTCTTTACAGTGTATGTGTGAGTAATTGCCGTATGAGTAGTAAATTACTATTAGTCAATTATCCATTTCCTCCCGTGGATGTCGTAGAAGGCGACTAAGGAAATAAATTACCAGGAGACGGGCAGAAGCGTCTTGCTGAGATTTCAACCACATACTGCGATCGCCAACCCGCCTGCCAAGCGTGGCTATTATGGCAAAACCCCCTCATGGTTATGAAAACTATGACGGAGGCCTATGTCCTGCAGTGGACGTCAAATGGCTCATGATGACACTGTAAAGACAGTCAGCGATGTGCAAACGATCTGTGACTATGTTCACGCTACCGCCAAAAAGATTTGTGCGGACTAAACAATGTATCCGAGTGAGTCGTCTGATTTCGCCGGCAGTTTTTAGAATAAAACTTAAAAATCCCAGGAGGACCAGCGCCGCTACCTACTCTCGGTGGCTTTGGAGGCCCGGCTGTCGACATACCTGAAGCGCTGCGCCCACGACTGGGCTACCGGCAGTCTCAGCGGCGCGGGCTGTACGCTGCCCTTCTTGGTGAGAACTTCGCTCTTCAACTTTCAATCAGTCGGCCCGTACTCGTCCACTGCTGGACATCATCATCATCATTCAGCCACAAGAAGTCCACTGCTGGTCCTAGGGCCCCCTCCATGCATTTCCAAAAAGATCGGTTGTAATCGGCTTGCATGCAGCGTCTTCCTGCCACTTGGATGAGGTCATCTGTCCATATTGTGGCTGGTCGTCCTACGCTGCACTTGCCGATATGTGGTCTCCATTCGAGAACTTTTCGGCCCCATCGGCCATCAGTTCTGCGTGCTATGTGCCCCGCCCACTGCCACTTCAACTTACTAATCCGCTGGGCTATGTCGACGACTTTCGTTCGTCTACGGATCTCATCATTTCTGATTCGATCTCGTAGAGAAATTGGGTATTTGACAAAATATCAAATGAGTTAATTTTAAAACGGAATTTGTATGAAAATACTTGCTTATGACGTCACATTTCAGAGCACTCTTTTTATCTTTAATCTATTTAAAAATTGTAATAACTAGTAATTGACTAAAAGAGATACATTTTCCGAGATACTTTGTAATTTTTGTTTTAATCGAGCATATGAAATAATTTATTGTTGATCGTGTCAAATACATCAGGTATGTAGGTTCCGCTACATACTTTAACAAAATTTGATTTCTGAATCTTGCCTAAAAAGTACCAAATATAAAAAAATAGGGTCCTGTTTTTCTGTTAACTATTTATTTAGTGAGTGACATATGTTTTGTATACTTTTCGCAGGTCGACTGGTGCTGGAATCGCGCGTTGGAACTGAAACAAAACGCGAAAGAGCTCACTGCGCCGCTGTTTACGTCATCGACTTTACCAGACAGGTTACAAATTTTCTTTATCTACACTAATGTTGTAACATTCTACTTATGTTTTCAATACTTGACTTATAATTACTACTGTTATAGCGCAGACAACAAAACACTCAATTTAAGCAATTTCACATGATGGTATAATATTCACATCGATATCGTAAAATCTCATTATAACATCAATAAAACGCGACCAACTTGATTGCAGGGCCAATCAGGTTGGTCGCGTTTTATTGAAGCGCGCAGCTGCGCTCTCATTGGTTAAATTTTAATGGCGGCAAAATCACTGTGATTATACACGTACGCGTGAATTTAATTTTTAATTGCATTAGTGAAGATAAAGTAGTGTATGCAACTGCATATAACACGGGTATTAAAACACTCGTTACTATTATGAAACTCGCTGCGCTCGTTTCATAAACTCACACTCGTGTTTTAATACTCTTCATTATATGACAGTTGCATAAACTACTATTATAGCACACCATAGTACGCGAACGTCGACTTTATCTCAGAAAGAATAAGACTCCTGCGTTTCTTACAGGAATATCTTGAGGTGTTTAGAGCACTGCGTCCGTCAACTAACAGAGTTGACAAGTCTACTTGACGCCGTGTTGACGAAATGCTGCAATCTAGTGGTGCCCGATGGTAAATACAATTAACTTTTACTGTGGAAAAACTTAGATGTTGCATTTTAATGCCGCAGGTGGTAACTAAATTGTGGTAACGAGGATAGCCGAGGACAAAAGAAAGTGGCGTGCCTTGAGGGGGGGCCCGAGTATGAGCTGATTGATTGATTGATGTGATACCTTTAGTATGGAACAGCTTATGTATTTTGTCGTTTTCACTTTATTTTATGCGACAGGTTGTTAGGTTAGGTTAAATTTAGGCAACATTTAAAAAAGTTATGCGGAGTGGCATATGGCATCGGCATCCTTTGGGTGATTCTAGCATTGGATATTTTTATTCATTGTACAAACAAAATATTTATATTTACTTAATGAACCTCAAATTTGTTAGTTGCACAATTAATAGATTATGCGAAGAAGAAGCTAACAAAGAAAGATCTACATTTATTCTTTCAAAAACGTTTTGACTTAATTAACAGAGTTTTCCACTTAAAAATGAATGTGTGGAACACTAAACACAAACATCCTCTAAATACCCGTTAATATCTACTGTTTAAGGAAATGTGATTTTATGACAGGAATTAATATTAATGAAATAATCAATATTAATTATTGTCTAAAAATCAATATTCATAATTGATCGCAAAAAGGAAGCAATGTATTTTGCGTGTCATTCAACTTTGGTCTGGTCGTTATAAACATTTTTTTAAAGTAATATCAAAGTCAAGAATTGGCAATAGGTGTTATTATTTCTGGAATCATTTAGATACATGAATGAACCTAGGACAAGCTAACGATTTTATAGACATTGCTTTCCGTATTTTATATCAACGGTTTGTTTACGTGTCGACCATAGCTCAATAAAACAACATAATATACAAAAAGTAGCTTGCTGAAGTTTATACTATGCAAAGGGGATATGATAATTTTTTTTCTCAAAAAGCTCTCATACGGGCTCTTTGTATTACCTACTATATTAACTACCCATGTATTGCACAAACCACATTTATTTTCCAGCTCTAAGCGAGATGGAGGAAAAATTCAAGGGCATCGGTACAGTAGCGCTGTACTTACAAGTGGTGCAGTGGTTCGTGGGGGCAGGGCTACTACCGGAGCGTCAAGAGAGCCGCCGCCGCCTGCCCTACCCCGGATCGCAGCTCAGGGATATATATCGCAAAAGGTGAGCTCCATTTTCTTTTCTATGTAATTTCCCTGATAGATGCGGGTGACGTCACCGAAAATTCAAAATGGCGGCGAGAGTTGAGGACGAAGAAAGTTGTTTTTCGATCATTCCAATACTATTCGAATATGTTTTCTTGAAAAACGAGCTTCAAATTTTATATAAATGTAGTAAGTGGTAGACACCTAGTGTAGAAAAGGTCAAAGGCACGGTAGTGCTATAGTTGCAAGTGGTACAGTGGTTAGTGGGAGCACGGCTGCTACCGGAGCGCCCGGCTCGCAGATCAGGGATATCTACTATAAAAGGTAAACTCCATTTTCATTTTAATCCCCTGATACATACGGGTGACGTCACCGAAAATTCACTTCAAAAAAGTGGTTTCTGAACATTCTAATCGAACATATTTAGGGTCACGTTGGTTTAACGGTATCACGTCTAATAACCATGTCGGAGGTCGTGGTTTCGAGTCCCACTGGGGGCCGGCGTACATTTGTACACATGGTCTCAGACTGGGTGGATTTCCATGTTTACCGTAGCGCATGGTACCCTAGATAGATAGATAGAGAACACTTTATTGCACAACCAGGTGAAAGATATTACAAATAGTTTCTTATATCTAAGTAGTGGTATACAATTGGCGGTCTTATCGCTTAGAGCGATCTCTTCCAGACAACCTTTGGATGGAGAGGAATGCACCAAGAATATAGTCTGTAGATGGATGTACAAAAAAAAAAGAGAATCTGAAATATAATGCTATGTGAAGTAACAAAATGATATGTGTAGCGAGAGATTACAAGAATATAAGTACTTATAATTACATAAGTACCAATAATATACTTACATGAATACCAAAAAATACCTAAATATACTTACATGAATACCCTAGTTTGGGACCAGGACAAGTGATTGTGGTGTGTGGAAGTTCTATTATTTCTGATCTCTAAAATTTGTTCAACAGTAGGGTGAAACTCCACCGGCTGCAGAACAGTCCGCTGTCAGATGAGGAAGCAAGCACGACCAGCTGCCCGCTTCTCTACATCGACCAGCTGATCGAACACGAGTGCGGGGGCGAGAGTATCCATGAGTGAGTTGTATTTTAGAAGAAGACATTTATCGCCACACAGACATAATGTCTGGAACAAGACAGGTAACAAAAAAAAACCGACAAGGCAAAACACGAGACGAAAAATAAAAAAAAAACAATAAGAGGGACACGGGCTGTGTCCATGCGGCGGTAAAACGGCCTCCGGCTCAGCATTTGCTGCAGGTTTATTACCCACAGGACTGATTTTCTGCTAGGGCCTGGCCTAGTGACTCACGGAACAAATCATCGAGACAGACAAGTACAATAAAACAATGCAATACAGCACAATCGAATACAATACAATACAGCGCATCACAATACAATAGAGTGGAAGTAAAAGGAGGGTAATCTGTTTGGCTTGTATGTAATACATACATACATACTATGTATGTACGTCGGATTCTATGTTGGCTACCAACCCTCATAACTACTTAACCAATAATGCTCACATTTTGACAAATAAGATCTCAATCGATGCGGGGTGTTTGCGCGAGTGTATATACGAAATCGGCATAAATCCAACAATAAAATTAAAAAACACTAAAAGGACAAAAATAAAAAACTCAAATGAAAATAACAAACAACCCGACTGCTGAACTTTAACTACTAAGCAGGCGGGACCCAATTGATTGTGACTCGTTGCGAGATACCTATGTTGGTCCTGTCTGCTTAGTAATTAATGTTCAGCAGTCGGGTTTTTGGTAATTTTTATTTCTGATTTTTTCGTATGGGAATTTCGTTACATCCTACATTGCATAATTATGCTGCTTATGTATATCTGATGCACGAAGCTCTAGGGCCTAATTTTGCGCACCAAATCCGGTCGGAATCCTAACGTTTGCGATAGCAATTTATATGGAATTTGACACTTAGACGAATGGAATCGTTCAGGTTTTGGTGCGCGGAATATAGGGGCAAATCTCAACTCCATCCAAAAATATTGTATAACAACATTCAATAATACCACTACCACACATATCCTCTCACACTCACTCACTACCCATACACATAAACACATACACACACATTCAACACCAACACACACATACACCACACACAGAGAGGCTCACACACTCACTCTACGTAATACTTCATTTATTTATTTTTTTGCTTTGCTTTTTTAAAATACCTCTTAGTTTTAATTCTCATGTAATAATAAACATAAAACTTAACTACAACAATGATCAACTTAATAAATATATAGATACCATGGCGCGAATTGGCGCTGTTTGATGTAACAGCAACAGAAGCTAATATTTATGTGAAACATTATTTAAGTGATAATCCTATTGTGAGTTTTTGCTAAATAAATTGTTATTATCACTATCCTTTCACAGGATGTGGCGCAAAGGCGGCAGCGAGTGGAACGGGCTGTACCCGCCGCCGACGCTTTACTCGCTGCTGCGACTTTATCTTCTGCCGGCCATCTCGCAGCAGCACAAACACTCGCTGGTGCTGTATTTGCTGGTGGACTACTCCATGCTGTATGATGAGCTCCGGTGAGGGTCGCCGTTCGTGTTGGTGTCTTTGGGCGCCGAGAGACCGAGAGAAAGAGGGAAAAAGAGAGTGTGGGAAAGTGAGTGTGAGAGAAACAAATAAGTGACAAGAAGTGTGTGCGAGAGACGTTGGAAAAAGATAGTGTGAGAAAGTGAGTGTGTAAGATAAAGAGATAAGTAACAGGGAGTGTATGAAAAAGTGAGCTTCGGCAAGTGTCTCCGTTGGCTTTTTCGTAGCAGAATATAGGGACCCATTTAAAGCCTCTCTATGTGCTGGCGCTGAATCTTTACTCGCTGCTGAGACTATATCCTCTGCCGGCCATCTCGCAGCAGCACAAACACTCGTTAGTGCTGTATTTGCTGGTGGACTACTCCATGCTGTATGATGAGCTCCGGTGAGGGTCGCCGTTCGTGTTGGTGTCTCTGGGCGTTGATGCTCTCATTAGAGCGAGAGACGGTGGGAAGAAGATAGTGTGGGAAAGGGAGTGTGAGAGAAAAAAAAAGTAACAAGAAGTGTGTGGAAACAAGTGAAACAGTGGAAAAAAGAGAGTGTAAGAAATTGAGTGTGCATTACTCCATGTTGTACGATGAGCTCCGGTGAGGATCGCGGTTGACTTTGTTGTCGCAGAGTTTAAATGAGAGAGAGAGAGAGAGACAGAGTGAGAGGAAGAGAGTGAAAGAGATATAGTGCGAAAGAGAGATAATAAGGTAAAGGGAATGGAAAAGAGAGAGAGTGTGGTACTTGCTAGTTTATTACTCCATGCTCTACGATGAGCTCCGGCGAAGGTTGGAGTGGTCGGAAGGTCGGAGTCGCAGAGTATAAAAGAGAGAGACATAGTTTGAGGAAAAGAGTGAAAGAGATATAGTTGTAGTGGGAGAGAATAAGGTAAAGAAAATGGGAAAGTGAGTGATCTACTTGCTAGTGGATTACTCCATGCTGTATGATGAGGTCCGGTTAGGATTGGAGTTAACTTCGTAGACTGTATATGAAAGAAAGAAAGTGACAGAGAGAAGGCGAGGGGGGCAGAGTGAGTAAGAAATTGTGGTTGCTTGCTGGTTGATTACTCAATGCTGTACGATGAGCTCAAGTGAATGTGGCAGTTGGCTTTGTTGTCGCAGAGTGTAAATGAGAGAGAGAGATAGTTAGAAAGTGAGTGTGTAAGAGAAAGAAGAAAGCGAGAAAAAGAGAGAGATAGTAAAGGTACTATCTTCTCCTCTTTTCTTTCTTTCATTCTTCACAGTCAGCAAGGTGCTTAATATATAGATAAGTATAACGTAGCATCGCCAGGTGTAAATACACTAGCCATTCGCCTATTTGTGCATTTAAACCTGGTCAGTGGGCAGACCAGCAGCCCGATGGTCGGACGATATCGATAAGTTGGCGAAAGGTCCGTTATGCGGATGGCAAGGAAAAGCCCTCTACCCAGCAGTGGGTAGCGGTGGGCCGACGATGATAATGACAATACCTCGGAGGGTTTCGCACTGCCTAAACATACGATTATCAGCCAAACTTGACTGCCATGCCTCTTCATTCCAACAGATACGAGTCGGTGATCCGTAGACTAATGCAGTTCCCGACGATGTTCGGTCTCAGTAACGCCGCCATCAAAGCCACGCAGGCGTTTTGGCATTTGGACCACAGAGATTTTGATGTGAGTAACATTATTTACGCTCAAACTCAATATGAATTGTACCAATTTGACGACTGCAAGATATTAAAGGAAACCTGTTAAGGCTGCTCTTACGTGGAGCAGGCTGTCTTGCTTTTTAATGTTGTAATAATATGAGTAAACTTTTGATAATTATATTACGGACATTTAAACTCTATTTTTGTTTTACTAAAAACTACATGTTCTTAAGAAAGAAAACTTGTTAAAAGAAATTCGAATGATTTAGAATTTTGGAATCAAATTTTCTCAATCAAAAACTTAGTACGGGATAAGAGAAATATGCCTTGAATATCCGCAATTTAATTGTCCATCAAACCCTCAGACCACATTCATCAAAAGTATACTCATTTTAATACAATCATGAAAAAGGTCCTGCTTGAATCAATTTATTTTTTCCAAACATAATCTTTTTCTTGTACGAATTTTGCATTTGGAATGTCGCTTGGAGTTGAATTGAGATAACTGGTATAAGTATTTTCTGTCGTGTCAGCCGGTATTCGTCTACTGCTGGACATAGGCCTCCCCAAGGCGCGGCACTTCTTTCCTCCGCCATCCTCATCCAGCCGCTGCTAGCTATGTGCCTCAGGTCGCCCAGCTGGTGGGCATTTTACATTTGCCAGTTCGTGGTCTCCTTGAAAACCTTTTAGGGGGGGACCGACCGACCGACCGACCGACCGACCGACCGACCGACTGAGTGATTTACTGATTAACGGAGTGACTGATTTATTGATCGATGTTCTGTGTCGCACAGTTCGCCCTAGACCAACTGCAGTGCCTGACTGGCAACACGCTGTCGGAGTGGCAACACAATGTGGTGCTGTCGGCGCTCCTCGCCCAGAAGAAGACCCAGGCGGCCCTGCAGTACTTGCACGTGAGGAAACCCGCGCCCATACAGAATGGCAACGACGGTGATGACGCCGTGGGCCACAGGTAATCGTAGTGAAATAAAATCTAGTTTGCATCGTGTTTTTGAAACAATGCGTAGAGGTGCTTACACACGGGCGGCACGTGTGCCAACTGCAGCCGTCGACGCGCTGACGCTGACGTTTCTTCAATATCGATGCTTTAATCCACTTCCAATACTTAAGCAAAAGTGAATGAGTTGTTCAGTGATAGAATGTTTTGAATGAACGTGTTTTCAATTTAGTCATAGTTTAAGTTAAAGTAAAAAAAAATGCTCAATTTAACGCAAAAACATTGTTGCATTTGCATTGCGTTCTTTTTCCTGTATGCCATAAACAATATTCGTATCGCGTCTTAATATTAGGTATTTACTATGCCAGTAACAGCTGGCCGCCTGACCCGACGCGACCGGAGGAGTGGCAGTCCCGCTGCCGCCTGTACCTGGCGCGCGAGTTGCCGCACGAAGCGCTGCAGGCCGTGCGCGCCTGCGCATCTAATGCGAGTCAAAAGGCGCGCGCGCTGCGCTACTTTTTCGACGGTCAGTACACTTTTAAACGTTGAGGGCGAACGTAATTAGGTGCGTGCGCTAGAGAGAAAGGGAGGTAGCTACGAGCCAGAGGGGGGCAGTCCCGCTGGCAGCTGTATCTATTGCGCGCTTGCGCTCCAAATGCCGCCGAAAAGGCGTGCACACTGCGCGCTGCGCTACTTCTTCGTTGGCGAGGAGTTGTGCTACATGTTAAAAACTAACTCGATTGCTCCGCTCAAATTTTAAATATTAGAGCGTGAGGGTGAATGGAGATCGCTTTTTATTATGCACTTTTTGGATTGTATTGCATTGTTTTATTGAACTTGTCTGTCTTGATGGTATGTTCCGTAAGTCACTAGGCCAGGCCCTAGCAGAAAATCAGTCCTGTGAGTAATAAACCTGCAGCAAATACTGAGTCTGAGGCCGTTTTACCGCCGCATGGACACAGCCCTTGTCCCTCTTATTGATTTTTTATTTTTGTCTCGTGTTTTGCCTTGTCTGTTTTTTTTTTTGTTTCCTATCTCTTTACGTCTATAATGTCTGTGTGGCGATAAATAAATGTTTTTCTTGTTCTTGTTCTTCTTCTTTTAAATACATTTTCTAAATACCACTACCGCGCAGCGGTAGTGCATCTGCATACTATGCGAGAGGTCCCGGGTTCGAATCCCGGCTGGGGACAAAAAAAAACCCCAGGTCTTGGATGTTTACATGTTTGTGATGTCGTTGTTTCTGGTTAGGTTAGGTACAACTTGGATAGGTACAACTTGCCACAATCTCAATGTGAACCTCGATGTTAGGAGGTTAGTCAGAATCGTGGCAAGTCCCAACCCTGGTCTGCCTACCCCTCCAGGATACAGGCGAGAGTTTATTTACACTTTTTAATTTTTAAGTACAGTTTTTAGATACTTTTTTGGATGTTTACATGTTTGTGATGTCGTTGTTTCTGGTACCCACGACACAGGGTATCCTAGTGTGGGGCCAGAAGCAATGTATGTGCCTGTATGTAAATGTTTATGTTTTTGTTAAATACGGCCCAAAGGCAGCGGCAAACATAGTAACATAGTACATTGACATTCAGCAAACAGAATGTAAATTCTTTACGTTGAAATAAATTATTGATTTCTGATTTCATTTTCTTTTGTTTCAGCATGCCGCAATACAGGCCAGCTGTCTCAGGTCCTCCACCTATCACTGCTGCCGTTTGAAGAGGAGGTGTTCATCAAATACCTCGAGGACTGTAACGATCAGCAGACCTCGGATCTGTTGATCATGTACTATCTGCAGCAGGCGAGGTGAGTTCTCCTTAGCTAATCTCCGCAGAATGGCTTTATGTCAGGTCGACACCAGTAGAGCGTGCGATTTTGTGATGTCCTTGCTGCAAAAAGAGTGAGCCTTCTGGGGCCGATTTGATACAACTATAATTCATGGTTTACTGTGATAATACGGTATTTGACACGATCAACAATAAATTATTTTATATGCTCGATTAAAACAATTATCTATCTCGGAAAATGTATCTCTCTTAGTCAATTACTAGTTATTGCAATTTTTATAGATTAACCACTCGTCTGCCGCGACACAGATCTGTGTCCAACTTAGTATGGGCCACCCATACGTTCCATTCCGCGAGGGCAGTTCAGAGGTTAAACATATAAACAAAATTCCGTTTAAAAGTAACTCAGTTTGATATTTTGTCAAATACCCAATTCGATGACATTTTATCTTGCCCTTCGCTAAATATTTGCCCACGTTCGCTCGAAAAATTTCTTTCGTCAACCAACCAACCAAACCAACCACAAACCAACATCCCCATCCTAGGTTCCTAGAAGCCCAGCAATACAACAACAAGCTCAAGGGCGGCCAGGTGCGAGGGAGGGAACCGCCGAGTTCCCCCGGCTCGCCGGTCTCCGCGCCGGAGTGTGGGGCACGCGACGCGCTGGTGGCCGTGGCTTGTGCCGCCGTGCCCGCCATAGCCGGGAAGGTGGCGCACTGTGTGCTCTACGACTTCGATTCGGAGCCACACGGTAAGTTATACGACGGTTGTTACTTAGAGAAACAAGGTAACTGGGTACATGCTGGAGGGCCTAGAAAGAGAGACAGCTTGCGGCGCTAGAGTGTCACTGGAGGGAAAGTACGAAAGAACCGGCCTACAGCGCTAGAGTGTACGAACTACAGAGAAAGAGAGAGAATGTCGTAACTAAGAAGAATTGAGAAAGGAATGTCGCGTTGGTTTGGACATGTGGAGAGGATGAAGGAAGAAAGATTGACAAAACAAATATATCGAGCGAATGAGAATGGAAGGGCCGGTAAGGGACGACCCAGACGGACATACTTCGACCAAATAGGGGATGTATTAGCGAAGGGCAAGATAAAAAGTACCCGAAACCGGCGTGCGTGCATGCAACGACTAATGAATGTTGAGGAAGCGAAAGTGATCTGTCAGGATCGTAGCAAGTGGCAGTCCCTGGTCTCTGCCTACCCCTCTGGGATACAGGCGTGAGTTTATGTTATGTTATGTCGTAACTAAAGAGAAAGCGTGAGAGAATCAGACGGCTGTGCTAGAATGTCACTAGAGTAAAAATGTGAGAGTGTCGGCCTGCCGCGCTAGATTGTCACTAGAGGGGAAGTGAAAGAGAACCAGCCTGTGGCGTTAGAAGGCCTTTACTTCAAAGTAAACTCTTGTCCTCAAGGTACTGATTTAAATTTGGGTTTACAAATTGCAATTTCTCTGTATACTCATGTAACTGGTTCCTTAAGATACAGGCCTAGCCTAGTTTAAGGACCCCTGGAAACAATGTACCTTATTTAAACTCCAAGTTGTGCACAGACTATTCAACACCTAACGTACACCTTACTGTTTATACTCTTAGTGCCATAAACAATTTTTTACTTTACTTTACTTAGAATGTCACTAGTAAGAAAGTTAGAGTGAACCAGCGTGCGCCACTAGAATGTCACTAAAGAGAAAGTCAGAGAGAACCAGCCAGCGACGCTAAAATGTAATGCCCGCTCAACTCATATCCGTGTGTATTGACCGACAAATGTCATCAGAAATAAAAAAGTGTTTCAACGTAAAGAATTACGTAATAATTGTTTAGAATAGAAGTGCGTGACAGAACGCACCGATAGTGTAGGCGGACCTACTTTTGTCAAGATGACATTTCTTTTGGTTGTCTGTTAATAAAATTACTCTGTGGAAGTTTTGCTGTCGTGGTGGCCCGCGGGCAACGTGATTTTGGTTTAAAATTGTGAGGCAATTGGATTGCCGGCTTTATATCTTCGTGTGGAGTGAATTATAAAGAAGGAGGGAAGGTTCCCGAGTCATTCCTGACGATTTGTGGTGAGGCGAAAGGATTCCCCTTGTGAAAGTGAGACGAACAGTTTTCCTCTTTGACCGCGAGGTCGTGGTGTCAAGAACCTGCACTGAGACGCAGTTTTCTGGGGAAGAGCGCTCTTGGGGTAGTCTGGGGAAGACTAGGGCTCACAATAGCGATCCGGTGCAGGCATCCCGGGAGGCGCCGGCTGCCTATTCGACGAGGAACGTCGACAAGCATTGGATATTCTGTAAGTGTTTTACTAGTGTTTAAGTGTTTATTAGTGTTTAATTTGGGACCAGGAGGCAGGCGGCCCTGTCTCCTTGGTCTCTGATAGCAGAGCGGGTCCTATACCCAACAACAATAACAGTTAATTATTACCTTAATTCCGGATTCACTTGCTTGATTTTTAGTCGGAAGAGTATGACCAGGTTTCGCTCTTATTCGCAGCGCTTAATCATGGTGAATTGGGACGGAGCTCGCGTCGTCGGTTGCTCGTCTCCAGTGAGTGAATTCAGAATTAAGCTAATAATGTGAAGCGCTTAGTTTCATAGTTGTATTTCCCAGTCATGGGTTGATGATGATGATGATGATTTCCCAGTCGTTGGCAGTACCCAAATCATCGATGAAACTGACCACATTCCGTAAACCTGAAGGGGTTTAAATCAGTACTCATGTTACTAAATTTGTTTCAGTACTGGCACCGAAACCGATGTCCGTATTCGTCCAAGCTAATTCGCCGAAGAATACTTTCACATACAAGTCTTCGTTTATTCAGGTAACTGCAGATGTGATGATAAAGAACGTTTAATTTTATGAAACAAATATATCGAGCGAATGCGGGTGGAAGGGCCGGTAAGGGACGTCCCAGGCGGACATACTTCGACCAAATAGGTGATGTATTAGCGAAGAGCAACATAAAAAATAACTGAAACCGGCGTGCGTGCATGCAATGACTAATGAATGTTGAGGAAAGTGAACTCGACATAAAGTGCAATAGTGATCTCTCAGGATCGTGCCAAGTGGCGGTCCCTGGTCTCTTACCCTCCAGTCGCCTACCCCTCTGGGATAGAGGCGTGAGTGTATGATATGTATGTAATTTTACTATTTATTCCGATGTCCGTATTGGTACAAGCGAATTCGCCGAAGAATACTTTCACATACAAATCTTCGTTTCTTCAGGTAACTACAGATGTTATGATAAAGAACTTTTAATTTGACTATTTATTCTGTTTAATTCATCTTCTAGGATACAATAGAAAACGCAAGCGAAACCTGGGTGAACAAGCCTCAAATGAGGAGAGGAATCAAACGAGCCTTAAATATTGAGGAGACTCCATTCCTGTGTACTCCGAAGTTGAACAAAAGCCGAGCGTAAGTTTTGTATTTAGGATTCATATGTATGATGTTTCCATCCCATAAGTACCAATGACTTTGTAAACCAAATTAAATACATCTAACAATTTTTTGGGGCAATGGTACCGATGTACCAATTACTTCTAAATTCTAAATGGGCTGTAATGTTATCATATCATCTATCAAATCAGTTTTAGTTCAAAATCTTTCAAACTCTCATACCTTATTTATCAAAAGTGTTTTCTACAGTCATTACAGCATGCCAGACGTAACAGCAACCTTAAAATCAGCTCCTAAAATCTAGAATAACTATATTCTTTTTTGTAGCACTAACCCGTGCCGAGGACAATTTTAATCTAGAATAACACTAACCCCACATTCCAGCACCGCATTCGCCGAAGACGAACCGGCCGAGGGCACGCCGCCGAAGCGAGCGAAACTCGACCTTACCGCCGCGGCAAAAACGCCTAGAACCCCGCAATCGCAGCTCAAGATCAGCGACAAACTGGCCAAGGAGATGGAGCTCTTGCTGGACATGCCAGAAGTTCAGACGCCGCCGCAGTGGAAAATTCAGCAGGAGATTGACAGGAGGACCGGCAGGGATACCACGCCGCATAGCATTTTGAAGGTAAATGTCAATAAATGTAGATTGTATAATCATATTTATTTATTAGCGATCATAATGGTGCATGGTGGAGTATGGCCTATACCTTTCTCAGGGAAGAGACCCGTGCCCCTCGGTGGGGACATAATGGGTTGATGATGATAATGGTGCATACAATGATGTTAAAGATGCTTAAGTCTCACATTATGGGCGCTGGATTGGGCATTGCTAAGGTACACTTACTTATATATAGATAAGATAAAATTGTAGTCTTAACAAACTCTAATTGTAAATTTCACTGTACAACAAAACAGAACTTTCCTTGGAGCTTCTCTAGGAACTATGAAACATTTGAAATGTTTATACCTTACATATTATTTAGGTCTATTTTTATTAACTTTAGTATGTCATTAAGAAAGTCACTTCAATTAAAGAAAGAAAGACATAAATTATACCTACAAGACACGACACAGAAACAAAATAAACTGATAAGTAACATAATATGCACAACAACAGAAAGAAAACTAAATACACAACAGACAAATCAAATAAATAGAACAGGACCATAGTTGTATGACGTAAATGCAATGGAGAACTTGCACTAAAAAAATATTTTAATAGAATAAGAGAGGACACGTTAAAAAATAAATAAACGTGGTATTTTTTTTTCTCTGCGGCTAACACTTTTTATAATATAACCAGTCGAAAATTCAGTATAGTCACGTGGTACTAAAACGCGCCATACAAATCGCCCTTAGGCTATGACTTTACTCCCTAACATAACGCTTATAATGTACGAAGCGTATAAGAAAACGTTCAGAATTCAATGATGAAACGAAATCTAATAAGTTTTATGTTATTAGAGTAACTTTATTTTTGGCATATTTTATGACCCCGAAAACTCGGAAAAAAATATTTTTATTGTTTTATTTTTAAATTTTCCCTATGTTTTCATATGATTTCTATGGTATAAAAGCAAACTCACTCCAATGTAAATTAGATGCAAGTTCCCCATTGAATAGTTTATTGCCATACATTATAGTCATATAGATGG
The DNA here is from genome assembly GCA_947310995.1 of Yponomeuta cagnagella. NCBI lineage: Eukaryota > Metazoa > Arthropoda > Insecta > Lepidoptera > Yponomeutidae > Yponomeuta > Yponomeuta cagnagella. The sequence continues at coordinate 14,043,503 of OX371277.1, forward strand.
TATGATATAAAAAATATTGCACTGTGTAATTTTATTGGATAACAGCATAGCAAAATTCATTGAACAATTAATTAAGACGTTCATGTTAACATTTTTCTATTAGCACTGATAATTAACTTAATTATTTAAAGAAAGGGACTGGATAACTATTTGCTTCTCGCTCATACAATATTGCAGTCTGTAAGCGTACCATAAAAAGATACATAAATATATTTATATTTCATGTGTTGTATGACATGAAATATAAACGTATTTACGTATCTTCGTGTGTACTTTTTGTGTACTTGAACACAAGTTGTTGATAGAAATCGTTAAAATACGGGAAGCAATAATGGCCATAACATTTTTAGCTCGTCCTGGGTCATTCCTTCCTCACATTACACACATACATAGATAAACTCAGGCCTGTATCAGAGGGGTAGGCAGAGACCAGGGACTGCCATTTGCCACGATCCAGATCACTTTCGCTTCATCAACATTCATTAGTCGTTGCATGCCCGCACGCCGGGTTCGGTTTTCCTCGCATTTATTCAAGAAATATCAACATCTACCTAGTTGGGTATTATCAATTTCTTGACTTCATTTGTTTATACCCAGACCAAAGCTGACTGAAACGAAATATAAAAGTCGTTTTGGGGCATAATTTTTTTGCGTTAAGAGACGTTGATGTAGACAGATATCGATTTTGTGGAAAAAACACGGTTTAAATTTAATATGAATAGGCTGCAGGAACAGCCATCCCTACTTTTTCTGTATTCAAATCGTTATGTTTAGGTTTGTTAGGTCAAGAACTATAGGAAATAGTAGTGATAATTTCGTGATTATTGTACACACTAAATAAATAAAATTACCGCTCATTTCCACCAGGGCTAAGACGAGTTGTCTTAGCGTAACATAAGCTGTGAGAGCGTAATGAGCCAGCGCAGCGGCCACACAGAAGGGACGTGGGGCGAGGGCGCGGAAAACACGCGTCCTTAATCAAATTCAATTTCATACAAAATGTACTGGAGGGACGGGACGAAGCCCACACAGAAGAGACGGGGCGAGGGTGCGATTTCTATGCAACGCGTCGCGTTTTTCTCGCGCCCCACGTCCCTCCTGCATGGCCATAGAATGCTACCTTCATATTCGAGGCCACATGTCGTGGGATCGAATCCGGCATGTACCTACCCATGACTTTGTACTGCAAGTTACGTACATTTGTGAATTTGTGACCGTGAAGGAAACTCGAGAGTGTTCACATACCTCGTTTCAAATCGCCAATCCGCGGTGGGTACGCGTGGTGATTAAACCCATGCTCTGGCTCTCTGAGAGAAGGCCAGTGCCCTACAGTGGAACTTATACAGGCTGCTTATGAGTATAGCAAAGCATGGTGTATAATTAAATTCCCATGTCTATTCGAGAAAGGGAGTTCTTATTGTCGTAGAAAAAATATTTCATACTTTTTATGACTTTGTAAACGATGAAAGTTGACTGTCGTAAAGACACGAAATCAAGAAAGAAATCAAGAAAGAAGAAATCAATAATTTATTTCAACGTAAAGAATTTACATTCTGTTTGCTGAATGTCAATGTACTATGTTACTATGTTAGCCGCTGCCTTCGGGCCGTATTTGTAGTGGAGAAAAAGGCAGCGGGAAAAAAAACTCCACTCTGACCATCTTTTCTCAAATCATCTTAAACTTATACCTACATCAAAGCCTATATGATATGATTCCGTGATAGCCACTAATAACTTTAAAAGCCAAAATAACATCTCTTACAAAAGTAGGAAAAACAGTAATGCTGCGGCCAGACACACGAACAGCACCCGTTCACGAGCATAACGCAGGGGTCAGCCATCACCAGTCTCAACCATTTTAGAGGGAGATAGGTGACCCGGCCACCACGCCACCATTCGAATGACCTTTAGCAAACCTGCAGATTGAGTTCTTGTCAGCTATAAAATGTGTGCTATAGTTATTAATGTGCAATCACGTCGTCAGTACACGTTTTTAAAATTAAATAAATTATAATATTAATAATTAAATAACAATGAAATCGCAGTGGAATTGGCTTACTACCAAGGGCTTATATCGTTCATATACTCGTCTATTCTATAATAGGCTTTTTTACATAGCGATTTTTTAATGAATGTTTTAAATTTATTTTCAGACAAGGATAGAACATGTTCTGGAATTCTGTTGTAAAAACGAACGCAATAGCCTACGAACGATGTATTTACCTTGGCTAAACGAAATTTAGAATAAGCAAGCTTATTTCTATTTCTAGTGTTTACGTTATGGACGTCCCTATTTAATTTGAACATGGTTATATTTTTACGAACATACATTATATTATCGAATATATATTGGCAAGCCAGTGTAAGAATTCCTATTTCTTTGAAACGCTCCCTTAGCGATTCCCTACTGCTTAAGTTGTAAATTGCTCTTACTGCTCTTTTTTGCAAAATAAATATTGTTTCTATATCTGCTGCCCGTCCCCATAATAACAGCCCATATGACATAATACTGTGAAAATAACTAAAATAGACCAGCCTCGCAGTCGATATGTCTGTAAGTTGCCTAATTTTTCTAACTGCAAATGCAGCTGAACTCAACCTACCCGATAGTTTTTCAATATGCGGACCCCATTGCAGTTTTGAGTCTATTGTTATGCCTAAAAATAGTGTGGACTCTACCAGCTCTAATTTCTCACCAGATATTTTTAGACACGTGTCAACATTTTTAACATTGGGCAAGGAGAACTTGACGCATTTTGTCTTTTTCGCATTTAACATCAAATTGTTCACCGTGAACCAGTTTAGAACTGTAGATAGAGCATTGTTTACATCGTCAACATTACCTAAACCTCTCTTTACTTTAAAAATTAAGGAGGTATCATCAGCAAACAGTACTATCTGCGATAGTTTTTCTACTAGGTAGGGCAAATCATTTACGTAAACCAAAAAAAGGAACGGTCCTAGTATAGAACCTTGAGGAACTCCTACTTTTACATTAGATCCTGAGGATTTAACTCTATTGATATCTACTTTTAGGGTTCTGTCTGTTAAGTAAGATCGAAGAAGAGCTAGCGATTTATTACTTAAACCATATCGGTGTAATTTTATAAGGAGCGTTTCGTGGTCGACGCAATCGAACGCCTTGGACAGGTCACAGAACACCCCGAAAGCGTTTAGTTTTCTAACCTGGCATGAGATCATCGTGAGCTATTTCTGATCTTAATACCTAGATATTAATCTGCCGTCTAATTTTCGTAATAGCCAACATGTGCCGCCGCGAAGCGAGTTTCTTAAAACAGTGTTATAAGACAAGTAACTTTTCTTTTAAATAGTTGAATAGAAAAGGCTGCTAACATAATAACAGAGTTTTTCCCCGGTAAATGTTTATTGACATTGTGTTGCTTTGTAAAAAATAGTGTTTTGGTCCTCTGATAATTAGGCAACTACATAATTTCTTGACAACAACAAAAATCGAGCGACTGTGAGTTGAAGGGCCTGTAAGGGACGCCGACATACACCAAGCAAATAGGGAATGTGTCCGCGATTAGCGAATAGCAAGGTTAAAATATCCTATTGCGGCGAGCACGCATGCAGCGACTAATGAATGTTGAAATGGTCCCTCAGGATCGTGGCAAGTGGCAAACGAACACAACGCAGAAAAGGTGGGTGTGCGTGTCTGTGCGTGTATGTGTGTGTGTATGTTTTGATGCGCAAATAACACAACACATTATCTATTTACAAGTATCTACCTATAAAACCCTGGTCTCTACCAGTCTGCTCGACTCACGCATGCAACCTCTCCGGGTTACGTGCGTGAGCTTGTGTGTGTAATACAATTTGCAGTTAAGCCGAAAAATAATCGGTTTATTATTAAAATAGTGCACTATTTACAACTTATATAGCTGAACAGGAATTTATTTATTAATCTTTAAAAACGCGCAACGCGCAACTTGCAAAACAGCAAACATCACTTTTATAAAATTTTACAGGAGACACTAAAAATTTTAGAAATCATACCGTCGTACACATACTTAAAATACGAAATAATAGTTTTTGGACTAACTCAAACCGTGTTAGTCACGTTCGCGGTTTTGGATGCCGGACGACGAAATGTAACCTGTGCTCCGCCTCTCCGCATCCAATCCTGAGCGGTTCTAACGAGTCTAACTGTTAAACTCCATACTAATTGCTATTGCAAAGGTCAGCGTTCCGACAAGATTTGGTGAGCATAAATTAGTCCCATGGTCCCCAAGCAAGGACAACAGAAACATGTTTAACATGGAATACATCCGAACTGAGGCCATTTGTACAAATAAATCCCAATTTCCTATGTAGGTATCACTATTTCAGATGAGAAGGCCCAGTCTGTCGAGAGAAGCGCCATCGCCCGTGGACTCCCGCTACCTAGGGGAGAGCGAGGACGACATGCTCGAAACAGCCAGCAACCACACCAGCTACAGCGATTACAAGTTAGTACATAATGATAAATACAATACAAATACAAATAAACTTTATTTCTCCATCCACAAATTAGGTACAATAGAGGTGGTACAATACGGCACAATGGAAGTAATTTGTAAAAAGACTGGGTCAACTAGATCAGAGATCTGTATCTTAGGATGCCAGGCCTCCCAAAAACTAGGACAATAAAAGTATGAAACATACTGTAGACACTAAGTCAGCCCAAGTCAAAAATTGACAGAGAAATCACACAAATTAAAGTAAATCTACAAACAAAAGAAAATATACAAACACAAAAAATCAAAAAGGGGTACTCATACTCATAACTCAGCCCTACGACTGCGTCTTAGGGTTATAACTAATCTAATAGCCTATGTACTTGACATAGGATATTAGATTAGCAAGTTTTTAGTACGAAGGACCGATAGTCACAAAGTTCTCGAGTGGAGACAACGAACTGGCTGGAGCAGTCTTACAGCAGCGTTGTCTAGCTGGACAAGACACTTGTCAGTCGACCATCGGAGCCTGAGGATGCCTCGTGTTAGAGGCGAAACGCGTCGCAACGCATTTTTTTCACACAAGTATTGGTGTCGGTGGTGGTGTGTTTGTTTCTTGCTTCTGCTTGAAAAAGTGGGAGGGAGGGCGGTGCATTATCTAACCGCATGGTGCTTTTGGGATTTTGGCGGAACTTAGCAAAGTAATTTCACATTTTAATGCTATTATGGATTTCCGCAAAGTAACGCCTGATTCCATACAATAGTCTTACAGCCTTGTTCCATACAATGTGCCATCATCATAGGCCTTTGCGCCCGTTACGGACGATTTAAGGATTGTCTAAGACTATGACACTTTCTCGAATGACTAAATAGTCCGATTCGAGAGCGGTAGGCCCTACTGCATATAGGACACATAAAGGAAGAGTTCGGAGTCGGGTCGGTACGGATTTGGTCCCTCCTGGCTCTCTTGTTCGCCAATACCGAGTATCACAGGCACTCCTTTAAGGCAGTTCTTACGTGGAGTATGCTGCCACGCCCGCACAATTTATGATTTTGAATATTGTAATAATTTGAGTAAACTTTTGATAAATGAAGTGAAGTCTGAGGGTTTGATATTGAAGTAGTCTAAATGCATGCTAGGTACACGAGTTTAGGGTCATAGGCTAGGTCTGATCTGTAATATATGTAAAATTTGGTAAATGTGTCTGTAACATGTTTTGTGTTTTAAATAAAATGAAAATAAAATAACGGACATTTTAAATATATTTTTGTTTACCCGTACGTAGTTTTAAATTAATAATTGTGGAAAAAAGTTGTTTCCAGAATTATTATTTTTTTTTTTTATAATCTTTAGAATCAAATTTTCTCAATCGAAAACTTAGTACAGAACAAGAAACGTATGCCATGAAGGTTTGCAATTTTATTATCTATCAAAACCAAAACCCTCAGACCACATTCATGAAAAGTATAATTATTTTATTGCAATCACTAAAATTATAAAATTGTGCTAGCGAAACGGCAAGAACAGCCTCAAATTACGGGCATACGTAAGTAATACTACTGTAAGAATTATACCATCAATTTGCAAGTGATCGTGTCATTCCACGACTAGGGACGGCTGGTCCAACCTTTGTTCGTCGGACGTTATATTTATGGTACATGTCGAACACTGCTTGCGCGATGCAGAAGCGTCGGAGTTTATAGTGCGAGCGCAGAGTTGACATGTGCGAGCCACATATCTATCCAACCCATGAATAGAGCCCACTGCATAGGCCTCTTCCCTGTACGCCAACCCTCTCGATCCCCTCCATTGCTTGTCAACGACTTTAACGATATCATCGAGCTATCCGAGTTATCAGAGCTAATAAGCTTGCCAGAAACGCGGTTCAAAAAATGTGTGAAGCGCACTTTGTGCCAAAAAAGCTACTATAACATTAAAGTTTATTTAGATGACAATGATGTCTGGAATTAAAGCCAGTTCAATGCATGAGTTTTAGAACATTTATATAAATCCTGTAAATTAAGGACTTGAAAAGACTAAGTTTGGAGTTTTTTTGTCCATTTTTTCTCCAAAATGATCTAGATTTTGAAATGGACACCTAGTTTAACTTGTAACGTTAATTAAGTCGCAGTTTCTGTGCTACTTTGAATAAAAAAAATTGATTTTGATTTTATCGGGTCGCTGGTCTGCCTACCAGTCTGTAAAAATGCAACAAAAGTCTTAACACCCAAAAAAGAGGAGACGTTACTTACCACTTTCCATCACAGGTTGTAAAACGTGGGCACACTCTGTTTTCATACAAATCACGATGCTTGAGTTGTCTAGCTAGATTCATATCTGTACCCATTTCCAACCTTATTTCCAGGCACCTACGGTTCACAATCCCGACGGCTTCTGAGTCCGGGTCGACACCCTCTCCGCCGGCCGCCGCCGCGCCGCCTACTTTTGTCATTCACGAGGAGAGAGAGACAGAACGACCAGCGTCGCCGATGCGGGTGACAGAGAGGGCGACACCCGTGTCACATAGTGTGGTAACCTTCTTGTGAAACAACTTTACTGTTCTATTCAGTTTTATCGGTGTTAGGTTTCGAACGGTTGAATCATCATTTGACTGCCTCGTTGGTCAAGCCGTTAAGGTGCTTAGCTACTAAAACAGTGGTCGTGGTTTCGATTCCCACTGGGGGCCGCCGTACATTTGTACAAATGGCCTCAGTCTGGGTGTATTTTCATGTTTGTGACGTCCTTGCCCGGTTACCATAGCACAGGATATCCTAGTTTGGGACCAGGTCAAGTGATTGTATGGTGTGGAAGTTATTATTATTATTATCCCTAAAGCGCCTGCTTTAATACTACTTGCGAAGTTTTTTGACGTGAAACTTCTTTCAGTTTGGAGGGCTGTTTCTACGTGTCGTGTGCAATTAATTTATATATTGTTGAGTAAAGTAAAGTAGCCAGATCCTCTTGACTCGTGCCGCTAGATGGCGCCAGTGCCAACATTGCGCAGTTTTCAATGACGCTAGGTATCTAGTGTGCCAAACTAGTATTGTATATGTAATTTGTATGTATCTATAAATTTTCTTCGCTATTCGCTTCTGTTCGGTTATTCAACTTAATTAAAAAGGGAATAACCGAAAATTTAATTAAAACGTGCGTTTTCAGAGGGAAAGCCCCACTTTGGAGTCGCCACCTAAGAAATTCGCTTCGGAGGAAAAAGTGGCATCGAGGAAGTCTTACAAGGATTCTGTTCGTGCTAGGTAAATATTACATGCGCCTACCGACTACTTTCTTCCTGCACTCATCCCTATCCAAAGGTTGTCTGGAAGAGCTCTAAGCTATAAGAGAGCCAATAGTACACCATTACTTAGATATAAGACATCACTTGTCATTCTTCTTTCTGGTTTTGCAATAAAGTGTCTAACTATCTATTATAATTATACAGATTTACTCATGGCGGGAACAAACTTGCCTACAAGGAATTCAACAAGAGATAATCCATGATGAAGTGTCAATGTCCTCGTTCAAGACTTTTAGTAGTCGGGTTTTCTTCTTTTTTTTAATAAACTTTTTTTTATTATAGAGTAATCTGTGTTTGGTACTTTACTTACAGTGTTCCATAACTCGCACCTGTGTTTTACGCGGTGTTCATCTTTGTGTACTTTTTTGGACGGCAAACTTTCTTGTATTGGATCGTTACAGTTAACACCATTCATTAGAAACTCACTTTTGTCATAGTTACAAGGCAGTGTGTTTAAGCGCCTTTTATATTATTTCAGGGGGTTGTTAGGCCAAGAATTAAGGTTAATTGAATCGTGTGATTTTAAAACAACACATGTCCTTTCATTACAACTTGTCAGGAAATAGAAAAAACTGATTTATTCAAATACTAATATCTACAACAGCAATATTTTAGCATATTATGTTAATTTCTGTATGAATAAACTACATTTTTTTTTACTAATGTAAATCAATAGGTAGGTGTAAATAATTTAATTTAAAAAAAAATAACAAGTGTTATTTTAAAAACGCATGTGACTTGTGTTGTTTTAAAATCACACGATTCAATTGCCCTTTCTTCTGAAACACCTTATAGTAAAATAATCTTCTAATATATAAAAATTTCGTGATAGTGTTCGTTATCGAATTCCTCCGTAACGGCTTCACCGATTTTTATGATTTTTTTGTGTATATTTGGTAGGCCTGAGAATAGGTCGTAGGCTAATCGATATGGCCAAACAACGTTTGCCGGGTCAGCTAGTATGTTATATTTATTTTTTTACTGTTTTCAGGCACTCCCTCTCAATATCCCAAAACAGCAGTCTCTCAGAAGACCCCAACACCTCTGTAGAAAGCATAGCCGACATTCCGGTCACACTGATCAACCCGCGCTATTCCGGCGAAAGCAGACGCTACGGCTCAAGCAATACGGGCGTGTTTAGGTCCAAGAAACTGTTCGAGACGACACCGGAGAGGGTTTTGAAGATACATGATTTGGAGAGTGAAAGGGATGATACGACGGTGGAGGTGGGCGAGACGAGGACGGAAGATGGTGGAAAGAAGATATCGCCTAAGACGCCTCAGGGGCGGCGATCGATACGTGTTGAAAGTACTCCGGTTATTAAGTGAGTATATAATTTGAACTTAGGGGCTCCCACACATATGTACGTATATAATGTACGCATTGTATGATCACACTAAGTACAGTTAGGTAGACCTGAGATTTCCGCACTTAGGGCCGGTTTCTGAATTGAAGATTTCACTAAGCAAATACTTAAGTAACGTTCTGTCACGCTCTTTTATGAGAAATTCAAAGAGACAGCACTACAGTTAACTATTTACTCAGCGAAATCATCAATTCAGAAACTGACCCTTAGCCTCATAGTTGCAATGTTTAATTAAGTCTGATTTGTGTAAATACTATAATGTGCTAATGTTCTTAATCCCAAATAAATTAAATAGTTTTCCCACTGTAACCTAACAAGCGCTGAAGTATGTAAATACCTCAGAAACCATGGTTTCCTAACAAAGTTCCTCAAATTTGCTCAGTCGTGATCGTTCCCCGCCATAAATAATCATATTATCCAACTGTGAAAACTAACGATAGCAGTAAGTATCAACTCCTCATGTACAGTCGCAGTCAGAAAATGTTTACCACCATAAGGTTCATAATGGCATGCATACATCTGTCCCACAAGGTCTTCAAGGTGTTTCAGAAATGTCCGGTGGAAGTTACGGGGATTCTACTCGCCGATGCAGACAATTTTATCGAAGCAAAACCAAAATATTAAAAAAAAAACATCAGCAGTTTCATACATTCGCTAGAGCAATAAGCTGGTACCATTACTTACTCCACCGAGACTGTAACGAGAATACATTTATTTCAGAAGCCGACCAGTCACTCCAGAACGCTGTGATTCGCCCGTCATCACCGCTTCGAGTACGTCAGCTCGCAGATTGAATAGGTAACAATAGCTTCCGACATTTTATTAACAGCGATAGATATTTGCTATGTACAATCCTAAGTGTAGATAATTCGGGGTCGAGTGGAATAATGTATGTGAGCGCTATTGTTCCGGCGCTCACATACTTTATTCTAGTCGCAACGCCGTACAAGACAGTTCCGTGGTGAATTTACGAATTGATATTGCTTATCACAACATGGAAAAACGCCCCTCAGAACAAAGAAGTTACATCTATATGCCGCGATTCGAAACCGGGACTTCATGCATGAGAAGCAACTGGTCTTTTTAATGCGCCAACACCTCATATATTGCAACAGCTCCTAGGATTTAAAGCTTGGCAAAAAAGAGTAGAAAGTCAACTGACAAATCAGTCAATTTATTACCTTTACTTAAATACAATACTATTTTTGTATAATAATAATAACTTCCACACAACACAATCACTTGACCTGGTCCCAAACTAGGATACCCTGTGCTATGGTAACAAGGCAAGGACATCACAAACATGGAAATACACCCAGACTGAGGCCATTTGTACAAATGTACGGCGCCCCCCAGTGGGAATCGAACCCACGACCTCTGTCTTGGTCTTTAAGCGCCTTAACGGCTAGTCGAACGAGGCAGTCTGATGTAGCTTCTAGTTTTATCACTCGAGTATGTACAAAAAATAACAAAGTAACAAAAAGTGTTAGTAACATTTAATTTTCTCTAATAAGATAACATCTCTCAGAGAGATAGTGCGGGCTTGATCACCACGTGCCCACCGCGAATTGGCAATTTCAAGCGCTGAGGTGCGTGAACACCTCAGGCACTCAGGTTTCCTCACGATGCTTTCCTTCACAGTTGACTAACGGTATTGCTACTATACCTTCACAAATGTACGTAACTTAGAAGAATCAGTCATTGGTACATGCCGGAATTCGAACCGACGACCTCCTGATTCTTATAGTCAAAATCAAGACGCGCTTCATACTGCTCTGCTACTACCTCTTATCAAGTGTAATATTGGTTATAACTTCATTATTATCCCCTTTGCAGAAGCCGCTCCCGGACTCCGGAACTGAGTCCTGGCTCATCTCTACTGGACACCATAGTGGAACAACCTAAACAGGAGGTGGAGACTGCAGCTGCTAAAACCGAGTCTATACTGCTATCCATGCCTAGGCAGATTAGGTAAGGAAACAATCTGAATACAAAGTACTTTGGAATTTGCGTCTACGTGATGAGATGATTTCTACAGCGTCCAGTGGCACTTTTACTCACACTAGATGGGTGAAGGGACCATTCGGACGCTGCAGTGCCTGGGACACTGTTTTTAAATGGAGTAGGCTTGCCCAGCACCTATACCATCCCGACAGCTCAGTCGGCCTAGCCCACAGGAAAGACAATTCAATACGTGCGGAGCCAACCGAGCCGCGGTTTATTTATTATTACGTGCGGTTTCTATTATATTCTGATACGCGCGATATCTAGTTCGGGTCATGCTTCATTCTGAGCTTGTTGGAGCGTGAGGGCGGAATATCGTCGGCTAGCCGCTGTTGGCGGGTGAACTCAAATGCGTTGGTACGTCACTTTCAGGCCCGCGGGCCTTTGGTTCGACACTCTTAAATAAATTACTCACTAAACTGTCATTATTGTTTTATAGAATATATGATTATTGTGCCTTGCTGTGTTAAAGACAAATAAACATTTTCTATTTCTATTTCTTGTAGGTCTGTGTAGGTTTTCTCTTTCTTGTAGGCACAAATTAACCTTAAACAACTTAATGTACCAAACTACAAGAGGTGATGGGCATTAAATATTTACATCACATTGCATTGCATCACAGGGCACAGGCGTTCTCTCAGAGAGAGAGTATGGGCTTAATCACCACGCGTGCCCACCGCGGATTGGCAATTTGAAGCGCTGAGGTATGTGAACACCTCAGACACTCAGGTTTCCTCACGATGATTTCCATCACAATTAGCGAGTAGTATTGCTACTATAACTTCACAAATTAACGTAACTTGGTTCCTCTATTCTTGTGTCTGTTATTACTAAAATACACTTTCTCAAGTCTCAACCAATGTGTGTTGCCAGTGATGACTTATGGATGTGGGACCTGCGGCACAACTAAGTTTATCGACATACCCACAACATTGAAATGTATTGAGATGAGAGGCGTCGAAAGGCGTGATTCAGACTCTCCTAGTATGGTTTTCGATGTGAAAACATAATAATACAATTAAAAGCCTGCCTACTAAGTTCAATGTAACCAGGACATGTATTTTTTTGTTGTACAGACGTTCGTAACACAATAAATTACTTATTTCTTATGTGTATGTTATGACGTGCAGACCTCGAAGCCGCTCCCGCACGCCGGAAAGAGTCGCCGCGTCCGTGAAAGAGTCGCCGCGACTCGCTGCCATTACAGAGTCGCCTACCAAGTCCGACGTCGAGGAGTCACCGAGGAGGCGTAGCTTGAGGTGAGGTCTTAACAGTATTATAACTGCAGTAGTATCTCTTATCACAGAGGCACAATGTCCTCTAGTGTACGGTTTTTTTTTTGTTATCTTATGTATTTTTAACCGTCTTTTAAAAGGGAGATTCTCGATTCGTCGGAATCTTTTTTTTATGTATGTTCCCCGATTATTAGAAGACGCGTGGAGCGATTTGGAAAGTACTTTTTTGTTTGAAAGGGTAGACTTCCCAGGTAGTCCAGTAGTCGTCAAGTCAGGATCTGATGGTAGGATCCTGGAGAAATCGAGGCACACTTGTTACAATTTTAAAGACACACATAAAGCGATATTGTTGTTTTGTATAGTGATTCGTGCATTTGCTTTCTGAAAACACAATTTGGCGGAGTCGTAGTGATATTCGCAAAAATTGTGACATATATTAAAAAAAAAAACCGACTTCAAAACATTACAGCACTAAAACACAGAAATAATTTGACCTTTAAACTCGATGTAGGCATTGAAGAAATATATTTTGGAGTCGGTGCCTAAAATGTATGTGCTGGCCATGTAACTTGGCACCGGCTTATTAAATTATTTCTGTGTTTTGAGTGCTATAGTGTTTTGAACTAGATTTTTATTTTTTATTTATTTTTTGTGTGTTGTTTTTTTATATTATGTTAAGATGAATGGACATAACAAAATTGGTTTACTGCTGATAATTTTTTCGCGATTTTGAAGCTTTGTTAAGAAGGAATTTGTACCACCCTAAGGTAGTCCTTGAAGTGGTTACAAATGCTGTACCTTAACTAGTACAAAAGGTCAGCTAATAACTCGTTATTGTTAACAGAAGCCGCTCTAGAACACCGGAAGTGGAGGCTACCCCCGCGATTCCAGTGAGTCCGCGCAGTCAAAGGTATCTTTTATTTTTATCATTCATTATGACAATATAACAGCGCTTCAGCGTTTGAGTGGTAGTTTCGCTTATTTAGTGTAAATAGAAGTTTTCTCCTCATAAGATTTTTGTCGTTTGCATTATACGTTTTTTTTTATCTGAAGTTCGGCTTCTCCTCTCAACCTTTTACATGTTTTAATTAAATAATAGCTCATTACAACATTACAGACGGTCCAAAACCCCCGACCGCGAGAAGGTTCTATCCCCTGCCGAGAAACCAAGCAAACCTAGAAAATCTCTCTCCAGAATGGTCTTAGAACATAACGCCTTCTCCAAAACCAAACCGGTGGAAAAGTCAGACCTTAACACTACCGCGGACAAATCAACATCGAAAGTTGAAGACAGTGTCATCGAATGCACCCCCATGAAAGGTTACACCACACAAAGCGATTTACTGGATGTCACGTTCTCGCCTATAGTTAACAAGTCTGTCCTACACAGTTCTGTGGAAAGCGTTTTCTCGGAGACCAGAGATGTTAAAATCACAGATGACAGCATGAAGGAACAGAAATCTTTGCCCGCATTCACCACAATTAGTGAAACGTTCTTTGAGAAATCCGTTCTGAAGAGCTACCAAAGCAGTATAGCTGATAACACGTCTAGCGTTCAAGAAGAAGCCGCTCCTAGCACCTCTAAGGCCGTAAAATCTAAGACACATTTAGAAGAAGTCTCCTCCATCTCAAACAAATCTGTCCTCAAAGATGTCTCCAGTCTAATGACAAGCGACAGTGATATAGAGATGAAAGACGATACGGTCACTAGAGAGCAAGAAAACGTAAGAACTGAATTGAAGAAAGTAGAAGATAGTTTGATACAGAAACGGGAGGAGCTAATGAACGTGCAAAAGGAAGAGAAAAGCTTGTCACAGAAAATCGAGGCGAGCTTTCAGAGAGGACAACAGAGGATGCAGAAATTAGAACAAGATAAGCAAGAACGCAATGCAAAAGAACAAGAGAGTCTGTCCCAGAACAAAGAATCAAACATACAGAAGGAGAAGCGTAGAATTGTCGAGATAGAAAGAGAAATCCACGAGTTCGAAGAAGGCATTTCTGATGAAGGTACGAATAGTGAAGAGAATGATGGCGAAGTGGCCAGCTCCGGTGAGGAAGATGATGAAAGTGGTGATGAAGAGGCCGAGTCGGATGATGAATCTGATGATAATGTTGATGTTCATGTAAGTTGCAAGATTACAGTAATGTCTATGGTTAATCACAAAAAGTTTAGAATGTTTAATATCCGTTACTTTAAGAAATCATCTTGAATTACTTCGAATTCGTCATAACGTCATGGCTAGAACTTAAGACTCTTTTCACAATAGTATTAAGATCAATAAACAAATCTCACATGAAAAGTAGAATAGAACTCGTGCTTTGAATCAACTTAAGATATTTAATAGATAGATAGAGAACACTTTATTGCACAACCAGAAGAAATAATTACAAATAGTTAACCTCAATTTTGTTTCCAGAACGAAAGAGATGTAATATCGATCGACGACAGCACCTCAGAAAACGAAGATATTGAACAAGAAGACAATGATGATGATGAAGACTCACCATCACCACCATCCCTTCCTTCATCAACCTCCGGTGATAACAACCTGCAGATTGACGAGCAATCCAATACGCAATCTCAAGAACCAAACTTACAAGAGCTTGAAAACGTCGAAGTTGCAACCGAATCAGAACCTAACGCGCAAGACAATAAGGCCGAGTCACCAATGCCTGAAGGATCGACCACAGATCCGCTTAACCAAGCAGTTGCCTCAATACTTACTGACGACAACTCTGTCATGTCAAATGAACCTAATGAGGACGAGAAGAAGATCGAAACTTCGATGCCTGAGACGTCAGCGATGGACCCTCTGAATCAGGCTGCCATGTCGATGATGACTGATGACAATTCTGTTTTGTCGAATGAGTCGAATGTTAACTTGAATTATTCTGACGAGAATAAAGAAGAAGGGAAAATGGAAGAAATGGTCGTAGAGACTGGTAAGTTTGAGCGTTCTTTAGGGTTTTAGCTTAACATGAACAGAATATCATTACGTAATGGGACCCATTAAAATGGAGGATATCAGTGCAACGAGATGTGGATGGAATTTAAGCCCTTGTAACTTTTTTAACTTGTTAGTTTCAAGCAAAAAACAAGTTACATAATTAATAATTGGCTAATATATTTCAGCTAGTCTGAATCCAAGTTTACCCGATGCAGCTTTTAGCAGTGAATGGTCTCGGAATCTAATATTATAGTCTGTGAATCTGACTAGAAATCTAGTCTCTCTGATGTACATTGGGCAGTAAACTAACCCTCGATTTCCCGTACAAAATAAGTCTCTTTGTCTACTGTTAACATATGTCAGTTGTTTTCCATTGTGTGTACTTTAGCCAACGTAAATTAACAGCTGTGAGTTGACTAGAGAGCAACGAGGAATAAGGGCTAAGTGCCGCAGTTCCCGGAAACCCAGTAAATATTTTCATAAGTTCTTATTTAGTTTCAGAAACACCAATCGAAATAAATGTCGTGGTTGAAATAGCACCGGAGGAAACTAAACCAATTGAAGATAATGTAAAAGTTATTCCACCAACAGCAGTAATAGAACAAGAGTTCGCACCTGCTGATGACATAGACGTTGTCGATGCGTCTGCTCCAAAAAGACCTACCGTTTCAGTAGAAGCAGAAATTACTTCAATCAAAGAATCGACGACTTCTGAAATAGCACCAAAAACACCAGAAAGAGAATCGACAATTCCTGAAGTAGCACTAAAATCACCAGAAAAGGGATCCACGATTCCTGAAGATGCACCAAAATCTTCAGAAGAAGAACGTACAGTCCCTGAAATTCCACCAAAAACCCCAGAAAATGATGCTCAATCTACAGAGGTTAAACTACGAACCGAAGAAAACACTCAGACAACTGACGAGACCCAAGTGAAAGCTATACGAACACCGTCGCGTACCCGAAAACGCGCCACGTCCACATCAAGCGCCAAAGAAACGCAGGCAGCTGACTTAAAAACTCCCACCACCAGAAAGAGAGCCATCTCCACCAGTTCCAACAAATCCGGCGAAGAACTTACACCAGAGAAAATTCCTGAAGACACACCAAGGAAACGCGGCAAAACACCCACTAGCGCCGAAGTTCGCAGGATATTAACCCGCCGCGCCTCCAAAGACCTGAACGAGTCTAAATCAGCTGAGGCCAGCAAGGATCTGGACGAGTCGCTCTCAATGACTCCCAAAAGGCGATCTAAACGATCCAAGAGCAAAAACCTTGACGATAACGCAAGTGTCACCTCAGAGACCTCTGTCAAATCTACCAGGAGCAAAGCAAGTGTGAACGAGGACGTAGAGACGAAACCCGCCCCTGTTAGAAAGCAGAGAAAGTCCATTTTGCAAACGAAGCCGGAGCTGTCGGTGATTCCTGAGATCTCAACGGAGGAAGGAGCGTCCAAGGTGGATGAAAGCGCGGAGGTTATGAACGAGTATTCGAGTTCTAGAAGGTGAGTAAACACTATGGCATTATTAGAAAATCGAGAAGCATACAGTTCCCCAGTTCCTTTTTAATAGACAGTGTTATAAGAGATCTCTCCCCCCTCTCTGGTATGGACTCGTCCGTTTAAACCTACCGCGGACTGTCAGGTATAAACATAATATGCTATTTGACAATATGAAAAAAAAGTATTTAATCACAATTATTCGTATAAATTATGACTTTTAAAACCGATTTAAGGCATATTAACTAAAAAAATGGCCCATTTATCTAAAAACCAGTATAAAACTTGATAATACGGTATTTGACACTATCAACAATAAATTATTTCACATGCTCGATTAAAACAGTTAGTTAATACAACTAGTTATTACAATTTTTAAATAGATTAAACATAATAAGAGTGCTCTGAAATATGACGTCATAAGCAAGTGAAATATGACGTCATAAGCAAGTATTTTCATACAAAATTCCGTTTTAAAAGTACCTCATTTGATATAATTCAAATATCCAATTGTGTATCTGTAGCCATTTTATCGAAAACGGCTTGGATTGGCCGAATCTATGATGACGTCACAGGACTTCTGCAACATAGCATCTGTCAAGTTTAGAATCCTCAAAATTCTCAAATTTTTCAAGGAACCTATGGTAGCACACCGATTTGCTTTTCCGCACCCTAATATTTAAACTCTGGGGGCACACACTCGATGGAGCTACAGTCAATTTTAGTACCCCACTTTTTTCTATGTAGTCGACATTCTTACTAGTAGTATTGTTCTGTGGAGTTGACGTTTGTTTGCTTACTGACCAGTGACGTCACTGATTCCTGTGCGACGCCATATCGCCCAAGATAGCGTTTTGGTGGCTTATTTTAATTTTTTTTTATTTGCTTGTTTTAGAAGAAATACACGAAAGAATTTTAAATTACCACTTTCTGAGCACTCTATAAACACCAACAAAAAATCTGAAATCGTTTTCAGAAACCGGTTAAATAGCCTATTTTGACATATCGGAAACATACGAATAGATAACCTAATTCAGTGGACTGTTACGGAATAGGAGGGCAGGTACAATAAAATTATTCATAGTTTATGATGACAATTGATGTACATTGCGGAGCTGAGTCTTCCTACTTGTTAATCTGTGGTTTAATCGTCTTTGCAATATATATCGAGTAGTCATAGTAAACTGCGAAATTTAGTATTATAAAATAGGCTCCTGCCCTCCTAACGCGTAACAGGCCACTGTATTGGGTTATCCGTTTAGACGTTTTCGACAGTTCAGGGTAGGTTAAATCGGACGACTACAAACAGTGGAGAAGTTACGTACCGTAGAAGAAGTTATTTTTCCTAGTCACAGACTCATTAGTCGTTTACTAAGTGTCAAATTATGTATGTTTTCGACATTTTGGAGGAAGTCAAATCTACAAACAGTGGAGGAGATAGATAGATAGAATATTCTACAAGAAAAAAGAAGAAGTTACATTTTTACGTAATACCCGACCCAGCACCTCTACTTTCTACGTTGTCGTGTTCAATTTGCGTGACAATTTTTTTTTTAATTTGTATTAAAAATACACATTTAATTAGTTTACTGCTTCGTTAAACCATTGCTTAATTAAATGCAATAAGTCAGAAATAACGACTTAGTAAACGTTTTAGTTGTAAGAAATTGCATTAAACGTATTGGAACTTCAGAGCTCATCGGAAACTGAAAGTATATTTTGGCCAAACTATTAAATAAATATACTCAATTGTAACGCAAGTTGGCTAAATTAGCGTCGGAGTAGAGCGGCAAGACAGATGATTGTGTTGTGTAGAAGAAGTTATCTTTCAGCATCATCATTTATCGTTAGCCATATGTAATTCTTTCTTCTGGTTGTACAATAAAGTGTTCTCTACCTATCTATCATTCCCAGACTGACTCGCCACCAGAAGAGCCTGCTCCAATCGTGGATGGAGCCCACCACGCCGTCCCCGGCTCGCGTGACGCGCCGCCGAAGTTCATCCCGCGCGAGCATCGCGTCTGGCGCCGATGACGACGCCTCCTCCACAACTTCCGAGCAGGCTTTCCCCGTGCAAGCGATGGACAGGATCGAGCTACTGAATAGAGGGAGCTTTGAGGGTATGTCTCTGTTTTCTGACGGGTATTAGGCCTAGGACAATTTTATTAGTTAAACCTGCGATTTCCGAATTAACAGTCGGTGTAACCTAAAAACATATTTTACTATTTGTCTCGAAGCCTTGTTTTCAACTAAAACTTTCGTAATCAGTACAGTCAAGTTGGGTAACATTGAATTTCCTTGCAACTTTGAATAAATATTGTCTTTGGAAAATTGCACACATAAAAACTTCTAAGGTAATAGAAAGACTAACGGTAAAAACTGGCACTTGGCCGGTTCAATTTTCCAAAGACAATATTTATTCAAAGTTGCAAGGAAATTCAATGTTACCCAACTTGACTGTACGCATTGTTAAATTAAACTCGGAGAAAATATCGGTAAAGAAAAAATCCGACATAATTACGTCCCGCGCGAGCGTAGCGTCCGCTGATGATGATGCCGCCTCGTCGACCGCTTCCGAGCAGCTTTCCCCACTTGTCTCCACTTTCTGACTGGTGTTAAACTTAGGAAAATTGGACTGGTTAGTTACTAGACCTGCGATTTAAGAATTACTATTTGATTTCAACTTAAACTTTCGTAATCACTACGCATTGTTAAATTTAACTCGGAAAAAATATCCGTAAAGAAAAAATCCCACAAAATTAGGTCCAGCGCGAGGGTCGCGTCGCGTCCATGATCATGACGCCTCCGAACATTTTTTAATGTTGTAATATTATGAGTAAACTTTGCATAATAGTGGTCCTTGTTAAATAATGAAATTCGGGCATTTCAAGTATATTTTTGTTTTCCTATAGGTAGTTTTTAATAAAGAACGAAAAAAGATTTTTTCTCAATCAAAAACTTAGTACAGGTAAAAACATATGGCTTGAATGTTCGCAGTTTTATTGTCTATCAGGCCACATTTATCAAAACTATACTAATTTTATTACGATCACTAAAATTATTTAACTGTGCGAGCGAGACAGTATGCGCCGTTTAAGGATAGAGAAACCCTAGGAAAATTGGACGGGTTAGTTAGTTAAACCTGAGATATACCCACTTGGCCTCATAGTTGGGAAACGAAACATAGTTGTAGAAAGTGGGGTAAACTAGGGTTTCCTCACGGTGTTTACACAAATGTTAAAAATTTAAAACTCAGAAAAAACATCCACAAAAAACCGACAAAATTACAAGTGAATCCGGACCTTCCGTAGTTGACAAGGAACCCCTATAGTTTCGCCATGACCGTCCGTCTGTCTGTCTGTCTGTCCGCGGCCTAGCTCATAGACGATTAGTACTAGAAAGCTGAAATTTGGCATAGACATACATATTAAACACGCCAACAAAACTGTAGAATAAAAACTTCAAAAATATTTTTGGGGCAACAGAAACTTATACAAAGATCGTTTCACTGTACGCTTTGACGTTCACTTGCAAACCTACATTCTAACATCCCTTTTTTGCCATAGTCATCTCACTATCTCATCGAACATCAGCCTAAACTGCACTTTATCTGCAGAGTACATTGCATGGCTATTGTAATTTGCCTCTACTAATCCTCCACTGTAGGTTCTCCCGACACGGATGAGTTTTACAGCAAGGGGTGGCCAGAATCCGTCGCCTCGGACGCTACCAAACAACCGCGCCGTAAGTAGCAGCTTTCTAACCTTTACTGCTCACAAAATAACGCATGTCAACCTTCACACGCTTGTACTGTACAATATGTTAAGAGGATAAGGCTAACTGGCGCCACCAATAAAAAAAGAAACATATCTTCTTTTACAGGTCGTATTTGCAGTGTCTGTACAATCTCTCAATCATGTTAACAGTAATTTTTAGGACCCACGACAAAGAACCAAGGATCATGAACATAACATAAACTCACGCCTGTATCCCAGAGGGGTAGGCAGAGACCAGGGACTGCCACTTGCTACGATCCTGTCAGATCACTTTCGCTTCCTCAACATTCATTAGTCGTTGCACGCACGCACGCCGGTTTCGGATACTGTTTATCTTGCCCTTTGCTAATACATCCCCTATTTGGTCGAAGTATGTCCGTCTGGCGTTTTTGGCGTTAATGCTTTCTAGTCCTAAGTTTTTCACCTTAGGTATGGGTATGCTATGGGTATGCTTCAAGGGACCGTAAAAAGTTTTATAGAATAGAATCGCTCGTAGCCCCGGCTGCCTGAGTGATCTTAAACGATCACGAAGGTTAAGCAACACAGGGCGCGTTCAGCGCATGGATGGGTCGCCGTCTATGCCTAACGCTAGTGGCATTTTTCCGAGCGGTTCCGTGCTTCGCAAGGCACGTTAAGCTGTTGGTGCCGGCTGCCGTCGACAGATGGCAGTCGTTAAGCCAAGTCAGAGGCCTTAGGGCGGCTTGACAACTTCTGACAGTAGACGAGCCACTAGTCTACAAGCCTCCACTAATCCGGACTTGGCCCCCGTGGTGGAGTATGGCCTATACCTTCCTCAGGGAAGAGACCCGTGCCCCTCGGTGGGGACATAATGGGTGGATGATGATGCTATGGGTCCTAAAAATCACTATTAACTTTATTGTGAGATTCTACAGACACTTTTTACAAATTCGATCTGTGAAATTATATGTTTTTTTTTTCCTCTGTGGTGCTAGTGTTCTTCCCTGGAGCCCCTTAAGGGTGATTTTACAGCAAAAATGTGGAGGTTGATAGGGTATCGGCCGTTGTAAATATGTATGGTCTTATTTGTAAAAACACGATTCCTTAAAACACTCGATAAACGCTGATTGAAATAGTCTGTGGTGGAGATTTTACAAGGAATAGAGGTAACCACAGATTAAATAAACTGCCTCCGAGGAGTGCTTTAGAGGAAGAGTAACTCCTTGTTTTTATAAGTAAGGCCCGTAGTCTTTTCCATCATACCTTTGGTATCAAAGTTTCTTTTTATACCAAATATGGGGAACAGGTATTCTTTTGTGGCACCATCTTTGAAATCGTGTCATACATCGTATTTCGGGTATCCATTTGAGACACATTTGTTCTGACACTTTTTCTTACACTTTCGGTTATAAAACTACAAAAATTTTACGATGTACATATATTATAGCTTTGTAAATAGAGAGCTTGTCCACTGACAAATAAAATTTAATGTTACTAAGGCCAGGTTCTCCGAGCGCACGGATGTATGGGACTTATTCCGTTCATCATCATCATCATTCAGCCACAAGAAGTCCACTGCTGGACATAGGCCTCCTCCATGGATTTCCAAAAAGACCGGTTGGAAGCGGCCTGCATCCAGCGCCTTCCTGCCACTTGGATGAGGTCATCTGTCCATCTTGTGGCTGGTCGTCCTACGCTGCGCTTGCCGATATGTGGTCTCTATTCGAGAACTTTTCGGCCCCATCGGCCATCAGTTCTGCGTGCTATGTGCCCCGCCCACTGCCACTTCAACTTACTAATCCGCTGGGCTATGTCGACGACTTTCGTTCGTCTACGGATCTCATCATTTCTGATTCGATCTCGTAGAGAAATTCCGAACCCTTTCCGATAGCCCTTTCCATAGCTCGTTGCGTGACCTTGAGCCTTCTTATGAGGCCCATAGTGAGAGACCACGTTTCAGTGGCATAAGTCATCACTGGTAACACACTCTGGTTGTATAATTTTGTCTTGAGCGATTGAGGTATATTAGACGAAAAGACTTTTCTAAGTTTCCCAAATGCTGCCCAGCCGAGTTGGATTCGACGATTGACCTCTTTCACGAAGTTGGACCGGCCTAGTTGGACTGTTTGTTCTAAGTAGACGTATTCGTCTACAACTTCGAGAGTCGTGTTCCCCAATGTTATTGGGGTGGGCACAACACGGGCTTTCGACATGACCTTCGTTTTGTCAATGTTCATATTCCGTTGCTTGAGCGAAAAGTTGGGAAAAAGAAGGCAATTTTTGAAATTACACAAATACAAATCGTTAATGATCAAATAATTAATATAAATTTGACAACAGACGTCACTAACACATCGAGCTATGGTCAATTTGATATATTTTTGATTGTCCTAAACTCAGTACCGCTCAAATAAAACCATAAATATGTAGTGATAATTTAGACTCATGTTCGCGATTCTTTTTGATGCTATAAAGTTTAAAAAAATATAAAAATAATGACAGACGGCCTTAGATAGGACATTGAAAAGTAATATATATTTTTGTCAGATTTTAAATAGTAACTATTGGAGAGTAAAATGTATTTTAAAACGCCTGATTTAGAGGTAATGTTGGAGAACCCAGCCTTAAGCCCCGAAATAAACATTGGCGCTCCATGCATGTCTTTTATCCATATTTTGTTGCGGAATAGCTGATATTTTTTCCCGATATCAATGGTGGGCAGTAAAAGTTGCCCTATTAGTGAGTAGAAACAAGGCGCGGGTTTCCTCACGGAGTTTTTTATGTGTAGATAGTAGTTAAGTCAGTGCACCATTCACCGCTTGCAGCCCGCTTGGTCCGCGCCGCATCCGAGTCTCGAACCCACACTCAGGCGAGGGTCACACCGCTGCGCCGGGGCTCTGTGGATGTCGGTACGTATTGCGCTTCGCCTCTCTTCTATCGACACGCAAACATATGTTTTCTCGTGTGTTTTTAGTTTTATTTGCATCAAATAATATTTAAAAAAAAAAATTAACTACTGGGAAACGTTCACAACGTTAACTTTTAGACAGCAAACAAACATGTACATTATTTTTGAAAAAACAGTACACCCAGAGATTAAAGTGCTGGTTTTGCGATTCCAAAAAATATGTGAGAAGTATTCGATACTGCTGCTGTTAGGGACCTATGGGAGCAACTGAGGTTAGTTCAGAAATTAAAAAATATATATCCCATGCATTTTGTTCGGTAATGAAATTTAGTTTGTCTCATGTTATGTTTGTAGTGTTGAGTAGGTAGAATAACCCCCTTTGCAACGCTCTTGCAATACTGGTCTACGAGTATTGCCAATACATAACATACATAAGCAGCCTATATACGTCCCACTGTAGGGCACAGGCCTTCTCTCAGGGAGAGAGTATGGGCTTAATCACCACGCGTGCCCACCGCGCATTGGCGATTTCAAGCGCTGAGGTATGTGAATAGCTCAGACACCCAGGTTTCCTCACGATGTTTTCCTTCCAATATTGGCCAACTTTCCGGTATTGCCAATATCGACATTGAATAGAAACTTTGGTTGCAAACCTAATTACCATTATTTCTTCCATAATAGCAACTTTTTTTTGTTTTTGCAACAAATATTTGTTAAGTAAGCCTATGTTTCGAGCGCATTCTTCTTCGAGCTTAGATTAATAGATATAGAGAATATTCTTTATTGTATAAGCCCGTGTTGTAAGCGCGTCAGTCTTTGAGCTTAGGTAAATGTATAGATAAAATATTACTTATTGTACACCAGAAAAATATTACATACATAAACTCGCGCCTGTAACCCAGAGGGGTAGGCAGAGACCAGGGACTGCCACTTGCCACGATCCTGACAGATCACTTCCGCTTCCTCAACTGAATCCTTATTTAAATACAGATTACAGTACAGCGGCCTTATTATATGTCATATTTTATATATATTTATGTAGCACTCGCATAAAACTACATATGATAAATATACAAAAAATTCCGTTTAAATACTTCTCAGATGCAGTTTTGAATAGTATGGTAGAAGGCAAGACGTAACCACAGATTATTTAAACTGCATCTGTGGAGTGTTGTACGGAATCGTGTTTTTATAAATAACAACGTTAAGATTTATTATGAATTACATTTAACAGTACACATTAGAGGATGTGTGCGGGTTGGCACAGTTACTTTTACAAATAGCTTACCTCTAACTGTTCCGTCGCGCTTCCAGCCCACATCCAGGCGCCGGGCTCGCCGGCCAGTGACGTCACAAGCAGTCCGGGCCGCGCGCGCCGCGCCTGCTTCAACAAAGCCTGCGAGGCGCTCGCCACGCCTAAGGGCCGGCGACTCTCCACAGATTTGAAGGTATGGGACATACGTATACACGCACACACTCACGCACGCACGCATGCACTTTCGCTTGGGGCGTCCTTTACCGGCCTTGCCATCCACAGTCCCTCTGCACCATGAATTTTGGGTGGTTTGTGAGCCATAGCAAAATGAACGTGCCTTCTATCAAATACGCCAGATAATTTTTTTTTAGTATATCGACACAAACTCGAGCTCCATTATTCTTTTTCTTTATTTTGCGTCTAGACTTAAAAGTAGAAGCTCGAATAGATGGCATTTTTAATAAGTAATCAATATTTTTGTAAACTTATATTCCGCCGTTCAGTGTGCCGGTTTTCAGGTCTATCCACATTACAACGGCCCGGCGACGTGCGGACGCAAAGATACAAACTAAAATCTCAAATAAATAAAATTAAAATAATGTTGTTACAGCGGGGTGAGACGGACAGCCCGCAAGGCTCCCCCGCGGCGTCGGAGAGCGGGGCTTCGGCCACGCCGATGCGGCGCGCACGTCGCCCCTCCACTCAGTCCAACACCAGCCAGAGTTCCAGAAGGTACAATAGGCAGAATATCACCGATGTTTCATAGAACCGATGTAAAGTCCCCTTCGAATGACCGACACTTATTAAACAAATTTTCAGGCAGCAAGCAACTGAATGCAAATATAACATTTCACAACTCGACATTCCATATAAAAATGTTTCACAAACCTTACATCTCACAAAGTAATTATGATGCCATTTGGCAACAGAACATTAGTTAAGTTTTCTTAACATAAATGCATTAATTCAACGAAGTTCTACTAATATGATTTGAGATATAAAGTTCACGCTAGTCAAAAAACTGGGCATGGGGGTGAAGGGAGGTGAAGCCCACCGCATTAAAAAATAAACATGCTCACCTGGGACCAGTAGGTTAGGTTTTTTTTTTTTTTTTGTTACGCGGGGGAATGCATTTACGCACTTGGCCGCCCTGCTGTCGGGAGACAACAGGGCGCCTTTGTGTGGGACTCCCAGCCCGAGGGCTGGACTACCCACTAAACCCCCGCGGTGTTCCTCCTCTACTCTACCGGGCCACAGGATAGGCCAGAGGTTAAGTTACTGTGGCCCGGCCAGTAGGTTAGGTTGGGTTAGGCTTGTGATCTCGCTAAGCGAAATCTATTTGTTACCAATAAATGCTTCGATTATTTTCTTATAGGTTACTTTAAAAAGCGAATTATATTGGTATTGCAAAATGCATTATTTTTATCTATCAAATGCCGACATGTAAGTTTGTCTTTTATACAGCGTCCAGTGGCACTCACACTCACACTAGATGGGTGAAGGGACCTCTGGGACGCTGTAGTGCCTGGGACATTGTTTTTCGATGGCGTATGCTTGCCCAGCACCTATAGTATAGGTAGCCCACGGGAAAGGTCAATACGTGCGGAGCCAATCAAGCCGCGGTTTTCCTTACGATGTTTTCGTTCACCGTTAGCATGTAGTATTGTTACTACAAATTCGCAGATGTACGTAACTCTGATAATAAACAAAGTCATATGTACATGCCCGCACTGGGAATCGAACCTGGGTCTCCCGCTTCTGAGTCAATTGTTCTATCCACTGTGCTACGACCGCTAACTTTTGTTAGTTGTGTTATCCTCGGTTTCTCGTACAGTAACAATGTCGGTTGTTTTCTTTGTATGCACTATGGGCAACTAACAACCGTTAAAAGTAGATTAACAGACTGTCGGTCTACGATAAACAGAGGGTAAGGCTAGGTGTTTACGGTGCGAGGCATAGCGGGTTAGTATATGTAATAATAATATAATAATAATTTGTTTATTTTGAACCAAAAAGTACATTAAAAATGACAACAATCGTTCGGTGCTAATCTATTGCACAATAGTCTTGTCATTGCATCCTACCTCCTAAACTAGGCGAAAAAGCCTATTTAAGAAAGTGTTTGTGACACTTTCAAATGAGGTGACAAACTGAAGTATGAATAAACACAAAGAGTGGAAAAAGGTTTTTTGCAACGGACTTCCTACAGAATTTAAAACTTGAGCGTCTGAACTTGACTGGCGCTGATCTGAACTTACAACTGTAGCGGTGATAAAAAAGCTTTTTCCACTTTGTTTTATTCATCATCATTCAGCCACAAGAAGTCCACTGCTGGACATAGGCCTCCTCCATGGATTTCCAAAAGTACCGGTTGGAAGCGGCTTGCATCCAGCGTCTTCTTGCCACGTGGATGAGGTCATCAGTCCATCTTGTGGCTGGTCGTCCTACGCTGCGCTTGCCGATATGTGGTCTCCATTCGAGAACTTTTCGGCTCCATCGGCCATCAGTTCTGCGTGCTATGTGCCCCGCCCATTGCCACTTCAACTTACTAATCCGCTGGGCTATGTCGACGACTTTCGTTCGTCTACGGATCTGTTTTATTCATACTCGTTTCTAAAAACCCCATTTCACGGTACATACCTTAAAAGATTATAAGAATAAGAATATTCTTTATTGCACACAAGAAACGAGACATTGTCCGCATTGCAACGGGCCTTCGACGTGCGGGCGCAATCATACAAACTGAAATAAACCCTAAATACTTCGAGGTCGCCCGTAGTCTACTACGGGCGACTTAGAAGTATTTAAGGATCATATTAAGTTAAAATAATACGTCACCGACACCTCTTAATGTGGTTAGACCTACATTGGTTTTGAATTTATTTTCGTTATTTTTCAGGTCCAAGAAAGCAGTTGAAGAAGTTTAAATAAAAGGTCTTGTTTTTATTTAATTAACTATTTACTATTATTGTGCCGGTTATAAGTTCTGTTTTATATTTGTTTTCTAATAAATGCATTTGATATTAATCATACACCCTCGTTTCAATAAAAAGTCCATATGTTTTACTGTTAAAATATATTTTATTAATTTTTATACATAATCAGTCGATATACAAATCACAACAATTTCTCACGATAACTAATAAAATACTTAGATAAATGCAGTGATGTGTTCTTACCACATTGGTTCACACATAAACATAAAACATAAACATTTACATACAGGCACATACATTGCTTCTGGCCCCGGACTAGGATACCCTGTGTCGTGGGAACCAGAAACAACGACATCACAAATATGTAAACATCCAAGACCTGGGGTTTTTTGTCCCCAGCCGTGATTCGAACCCGGGACCTCTCGCATGGTATGCAGATGCTCTACCGCTGCGCCACGAGGTCGTCAAAAACAAAAACGATTATTTAATTGAACAAACTCAAGCACCATTTCGAAGTATAACAAAAAATCTGAGATCTCATAAAGACACAATTTTATATGTTAAGACTACATAATATATCAAGTTAATAAATCGGAACAAAACAATTCATGTCGCACACCCGGTAAAACATTAACAACAAATGTGATTTTGCATTGTAGACCACCCGCTTGGAAAAAAATACGTTTTTTGAATGCTCGTGCTTTTCGAGTTGTTACAGTATTGTAGCGGGGGTGATTTTCGTCTCAGGCGGGCATTAGCACAGGGCAAGATAAAAAGTACCCGAAACCGGCATGCGTGCATGCAACGACTAATGAATGTTGATGAGTCAGGATCGTGGCAAGTGGCAGTCCCTGGTCTCTGCCTACCCCTCCGGAATAAAAGAGTTAGTTTATGTTGTTGGTGATATACTTTCTTTGTCATAAAAGCCTCATTATGGTTTTAACAAGGATTTTCATGATTACATTCTCATGATTAGTTACGATAAGACAGGCTACATCTATAAAAGTTTTTTTTTTCTTAAAAAACCATATTTGAATGGTTCATAAAGTTATATTTTTAAAACTATGTTTTTTAATCCTACTTACGGCAAAATTTTATTTTTACAGCCACATGTAAGAACACAGAATGAAACATTTTAAATTCATCTTTCAGATTCATCAAAATTCTTTAGTGTCCTGTGTATGACGTTCGTGTCCATAGGTAGTCTGTTAACGTGCTCATTAAGGTCTACTTTAGAAGACAAAATCTCTGGACTGTTTTGATAATTTTCCTGCGGATTCTTAACCGGTGTGGTAGCAACTAACGTTTCGCAAATACGTTTGTCTTCAGGTTTCAGTGCAGTTTTCTCAGTACAATCTACGACCTCTCTTTTCTGCCTGTTATTAGCATGGTCTAGAACAGGATTTGGTACGACATCGGCTATTTGTATTGGTACATTGTTTGGGGCACCGATTTTGTCTATAGGTTTAGGCAAGTTAGCATTATTATCTGCATTAAGCTTACCTATTTCTTTACCATTGGCTTGATTTGAAGGGTTTTCTTTGCCTATCTGTGAATTAGCAATCAAAGCTAAAGGCAAAGGCACATTTTGAACAGTTTCCTGGTTATGTTGCGGCTTTTGTGCATCTTCACCTTGTTTGTACGACTGCGGTTCATCGGGAGAGTGTAAATGCTCATTTTTTCCGACCTTAGTTTCTTCTACTTGTTTTTCTTTTTGAATATTTTGTTGAACTACTGTGTCAACTTTTGGTATTAATTGTGCAGGATTTTGAACGATGCGATCTACATTATTGGTTTGCTGAACATTGTTAACTGGCATTGGTTCTATTCCGGCTTCTTTTACAATATTATTTATGCTTTTAGCTATTGGTAATTGGGGTACATTTGGTTGTAGGTTCTGTGCTTTTATTTGGCCATTCTGACCTATATTATTAATTTGCTGAATATTGTTGACTGACATTCTTTCTATTTTAGCTTCTTGAACAATATTATTGTTAAGGTCACCAATCCCTTGTGCTACAGGTAATTGGGATGGTACATTAGATTGTACGTTCTGTGCATTTATTTGGCCATTCTGTGCACTCACACTGTTTTGGACAGGAATAGCTTGCTTTTTATTAACATCAACAATACTTTGTGCATTTAAAACTTGGTTATTTTGCGCGGACTTATCTTTTCCAGCATCTTGAATAGCCACAATACTTTCTACAGCGTGTTTCGCTATCTGTTGCACTGCTTCAACTTCATTAGGTTCTGGTTTTTTAGCTTCGTTTTGTATCGGTTTGTCTGAAACACCACCTAAACTTTCGATGGCCTTAAGAGCGATCTTTTGGATGCTTTCTACGGCTATCTTTTTGGCCTCAATGTTGCCTGCTTCCTGTTTGTTTTGTTTAATTTCTTTCTTCGTCTTCTCTAATTCGTGTAGAATCTCCTTCTGTTCTTCTAGAAGTTCCTTTTGCTCCTCACCGTGTTGCTTTATCGTTTCCATTAGTTTTTGATGTTTCATCATGTCTATGTTTTCTTGCAACTTTTCAGCGTGCCTTATGTTTTCTTCTTCTTGTTTCTTTTCCTCGTTTGCGAGGTTTTCTTTCTGTATGTTTTCCTCAACTTGATTTATTATCTCTGCTACTCCATTTATTTGTTGTGACTCATTATATAATTTAGATTTTAGGTTTCTCGGATGAGAGTCGTTTACGTTTTTTGCTTTAACATCTTTTGCTTTATTTTCCTTTGGTGTTTCTACTTTTTTAACTGCGATGGGATCCGTTTCGTCCACTTTTTCTTTAGAGTGCGTTTCGGGCGGTTCCGGGTTCGGTGGTTGTACTTCGGAGTCCTTTATGACGACTTTAGGAACTATGTCGAAATCTTTACGTTCGCCATGGCCATTGCCTATCACGTGATCGGGTAATGAATCTGGAAATAAACAGAAGTGTTAAACACAAAACGCAATAAACCAAATACTTTTGAGATATCTTTTTGAGACAGACTACATGCTGATCTCCCTAATTTGTGGATTCGCCGTTCGTTTTTAGAGTTCCGTACCTCAAAAGGAAAAACGAAACCCTTATAGGATCATTTTGTTGTCTGTCCGACCGTCCGTCAGTCCGTCCGTCCGTCCGTCTGTGAAGACCCTTTATCTCGCGAACGCGTATCGAGTTGAAATTAAAACCATATAATCAGATTAATCAGGTCTACAGTCCCTTGAACCTGTGAAAAAAATCAAACTTCTGACAATGTTAAAAAATACGACCGTTTATGCCGCAAAACACGGGTGAGTAGTGTTGATTCCCTTTGAGTGTCGTATATTTCAGAACCCTCGGTGCGCGAGTCCGATTCGCATCTGGCCGGTTTTTTTTTTCGGAACAAGGATTCACATCAACGCCGAAAAATATTAATTTTATTTATGCAATGCCCCTCGGTGGGGACATAATGGGTTGATGATGATGATGATGATGCAATGCGCAGCGTGCAGACGAATTCAAATATCATCCTGAATTACCGTTGATCTTGGAACTTCAGTTATTTTAGCACTTCAAAATCACTTGCCATAGTTATGTTTCTGCTGTTTCTTTGACTCGAAAAAATCTTCGACGATTTTGTCGATGCGCTCCTGTGTGATATATTTGTCGTCGTATCTGTCCACTTGCTTCTCTGCCGCTTGGAGGTTTGCGTACGTGCCCAGCACCATTATAACTAGGCCTAAGACGAGGACGCCCTGAAACGCAGATTTAGCTTTACATACATTACGTTTTAGCTTCTTGCCTGTTGATAGGTAGATTCGATCAGCGGTGGTAGCCTAGTGGGTAGGACATTGGACTCGGAAGCGGGAGACTTTGTTTTCTAAGTTATGTACATTTGTGAAGTCATAGTAGCAATACCACTCGCTAACGGTGAAGGAAAACATCGTGAGGAGACCTGAGTGTCTGAGCTATTCATATACCTCAGCGCTTGAAACCGCCAATCCGCGGTGGGCACGCGTGGTGATTAAGCCCATACTCTCTCCCTGAGAGAAGGCCTCTGCCCTACAGTGGGACGTATACAGGCTGCTTATCCTGTTGATAGATTATACCACTATCGGTTCCAATCTCTTTCGCTGTCTTGTATCGCTATCTTTCTCTATCTCGCGGAGATCTGTTCTTCGAGAAGAAGGCCAGGGCCTGCGGCCCAGCAATGAAACTTGCATTGGCAAATTGCAAGAGAGCAAAAATATAGAAGAGGTAGTTTTATGGCTGTGATTGGGTCTTAATGTATGCGTCCCACGGGTATAATCACTTGGTTTGCAGTCGCTTTAAAATTCGCCTGTTATCTACACTAAATATTTACCCTATACACTCCTAAACGCAATGTTGATGAAAATGTATGTTTACATTTATTACACTCACTCCCATTCGCTCACCTTTGCCAAAACTCTCTCGTTTGTGTTCTTGAACGTGACGTTAACAAAGCAAGCGGCTGGGAAGACCACACAGATAAGAACGCCGATCGTGCTCCCCACTAAACCCAGTACTAGCTCAATATTGGGCAGCAGCAGGCTTATGAAAAGCGCCACGGCAATTATGCCGACAGTAATGCAGCGGAAGGTTGACTCGGGTATGGAGTTGTGAATCAAATGGTCGTGGTGGGTGGAGTGGACCTGAAAAGGGAAAGAAAACATGAAAAAGGCGCGGTATTAAGTTAAAATACCTCTCTATATGTCTCTCTCTCTCTCTCTCTCCCCAGAAATGGTAGGACATGTGTTACGTTCTCGTTGAGATCTGGGAGGGTTGGCATTTCACTCGTCCGCATTGACGATTAGAATTTTGGCGATTTGATATTGACGATTTTAATAATCTTCATGCACTTCCTCACTTGTTGAAGGTTGGCTGTCAACTTTGTATTATAAAATTGGTCTTATTATACTTCGCGCATGACATCGGTCTGGGCCTTAATTCTGTTTATGGATTCAAGTATATTAGTAAATTCATTCCATAGTATTTTTTTAACCCATATCCTCCTAGTGTTCGATTTTTCGAACGCTTGATTTAATTATTTTTTTTTGAGTAAATGTGAACGCATCCATTGTTCATTTATTAATGTCGGTAAGCCTGAACTAGTGGCTATCAAGTAGTATTTTTGACGTTTTGCAGTTTGCGCGTATTTTGTTGTGCTTGAAGTGTTGTTACAGAAAGTTTTCCTACAAAAATATGTCTCACCGTAAAATGTAAGTATTTCTTATTATTCAAAATACATAATTTTTTGTTTTTGTGCTATCATACAGAACATAGTGTCCGCCAAGGTATTATGATGTATTACAGTAAATATACATTTAGTATGGGTAGCATAAAGGATTCTTTATGTAGTGTTTGATTTTTCGAACAGTAGGACAATACGCCCGTGTAATTATTTACCCGTGTGATGATTTTTATGTTGAATTTTTTGTTGGTTTTGTTTCAGCTTGTCCGTAAATAAAATTATTTCACATCTAGAAGAGGACACAGATTTTTGTAGGCAGAGATTTATATCACACCTCCTGCCACCTGGCAGTTACATTTTTTACATGGATAACTTTTTCACTTCTTTGTCGCTGCTGGATGAACTAAAAAAATTAGGGCACGATGCTACAGATACTATTAGGGCAAACAGAGTGGAAAATGCGCCCTTGAAAGATGCGAAAGTAATGAAAAAGACCCAAAGAGGATCCTATGACCAATGTACCGATGTATTGTCTGACATTACGCATGTTCGTTACAACGACAACAACATTGTTACCGTTGCTTCTACGCAGTGTGGTGTGCAACCTGTAGGAATGGTCAAACGTTACTGTGACAAACAAAAAAAGGATATCTTACACAAACTATAATAAATATATGGGCGGCGTAGATAGCTTAGATCAAAATGTGGGATGCTACCGAGTTTCTATTAGGCTGAAGAGATGGTACTGGCAATTACTTATGTTTTCTCTCAATGCATCTATGAACAATGCTTTTCAACTGCATAAAATGTCCCCAGCATCGAAAAATGGCAAGAGTTCTTACGATCTTTTGTCATTTACGAGATATATTGTATCAACATACCTACTTTCTCATGAAAAATTCTGCCAACATGTCCTCTGTTGCTAAAAATTCCGTGCCTAAGTCATCATTGGCTGTTATGAAACGGGTTCCAGATGCTATAAGACTCGACAGAAGGTAACATCATATTGTCAAGCATAAAAAACCGACCCGATGTGGATTGTGCCACAAAAGCACACTTATGAAGTTTATTTATTTTTTCTTATGAAGTGTTCGAAGTGTATAGTTGCTTTACATAACATCATCGTTTTGTTGATTTTCATTCAAAGTAGTATTCATAAATGTATGTAAAGTATAGATTAGTTTCGAATATGTAAATTTGTTTTTTTTTTACTAATAAAATACACACACTACATAGCTTTTTATTTCTAATAAATAACATGAATATTCGCATAACACTTGTATATGTATTCCTACTGTTCGATTTTTCGAACGGTTTCAAAACTAAAAAAATTAGTAACTTTTTATTTTTTTTATTTTACATATACCTTAACAATTACAAGAAGTTGCTATGTTATGAATTTGATTGAAATCGGACAATTCTAGATAAGCTTGGGAAGATATGGGTTAATGACTCGCGATGCCGAACTAAGGCAATTAAATTTCACCCAATAAATAATTTCGGACCCCTTTAATATACAATATGTTGATTTGTAAAGTAATGTAACTAAATGCATTTTATTTCACTTTTTTTTGTTTTTAGGGTTCCGTAAATCAAGAGCAAAAAACGGAACCCTTATAGGATCACTTTGTTGTCCGTCCATCCGTCCGTCCGCCCGTATACTCATACCATACTCAGATCTACAGTCCATTGAAGCTGTGAAAAAATCGAACTTTTAAGTTAACGTAAAAAAAATGGCCGTTTATTTAGAACGTATATTTCGACACTCTCAAGGGAATCAAAATTTATAGGGTACTTTCCGTTGACCTAGAACTATGAAATTTGGCAAGTAATATCATCTTATACTAAAAGTACAGGGAAAAATCTGAAATCTATACATTTGTAATTAAATCATAAAAAAATTGTCTTTGAAGTTCGGGAAAAGCTTTGAAAAAGCTGCGAGACTTGATTCCTGAACTTATAATATGTAAGTACCTACAAATTTGTACGGAACCCTCCGTGGGCGAGTCCAAATCACACTTGTTCGGTTTTTATTGTACTACAATGCATTAGCAGAATCTAAGCCCTGGTATCACGGAAATCTGTGGAGCGCGATCAGTGTGTGATGGAACAAGTTAGGTAATTACTATTATACTGCCTAATTATTATTTTTAAAGCTCTTATAGCATTTAAAATAATAATTAGGCAATGTAGGGTTAGTAAAGAAGTTGCAAATATGAAATATGACTTAATTTATTATAGTACGGCCATTCATCTTTACTCCTAGGGTTACGGAAAAATACAACAATTTTTATTGCTTGTGATTATTTATAATAAAGTTATTCTAAGTTTTCAATGCCGCCTATAATCTTTCTCTTTCAATAACTCATTTTATTCATTATCAGCCATTTGACGCCTACTGCAGGACATAGGCCTCCCTCATGGTTTTCCAAGCTTCCCGGTCTTGTGCCGCCCGCGTCCAGCGACTCCCCGCCACCGTAACCAGGTCGTCAGACCATCTGTTGGGGGGCCTGCCCACGCTGCATCGTCCGGTCCGCGGTCGCCTGGTCAGTACTTTTTCGCCCCAACGGCCATCACTTCTCCGAGCTATATGTGCCCCGCCCACTGCCACTTCAACAGAGCAATTCTTCGAGCTATATCAGTAACTTTCAATGAGTGGTGTTCGTGTGTCTGGCCGCAGCATTACTGTTTTTCCTACTTTTGTAAGAAGTGTTATTTTGGCTTTTAAAGTTACTAGTGGCTATCACGGAATCATATCATATAGGCTTTGATGTATAAGTTTAAGATGATTTGAGAAAAGATGGTCAGAGTGGAGTTTTTTTTTCCCGCTGCCTTTTTCTCCACTACAAATACGGCCCGAAGGCAGCGGCTAACATAGTAACATAGTACATTGACATTCAGCAAACAGAATGTAAATTCTTTACGTTGAAATAAATTATTGATTGATTGATTGATTGAGTGACAAAAATAAAAACAGTCTGACATAGATCACAATAACCTAAGGTTTCAACATTCCACCATCGCAGCCGATGCCTCCAATCTTTCTACATATTCCACTATACGCATCTACCATCTGTACCAATACAAACTGAATTTTATTTGTGGATTGAGAAAACAAAAATTGTTGTAGATAGATAGAGAACACAACCAGGTGAAAGATTGCATTTGATGCCAACTCACCTTTTTATACAGAAACGAGTACAGACTGGCGCGGCACGGGAATATAATGAGCGGGAAACTGCACGCGACTGACATGACGAAGCCCAGCTTGATGACGTCACTCGCCATAGTGGGACTCAGGCTCATGAGGATGTTGCCTAAAACACACGTTACATTAGCATACCCTCACGCCTCTAGTTCGGCCAGTTAGTAGAGACACCATCTAATCGTGCTGGGAAGGGAGCAAACATTAAGAACACATTGACGCTATTTAATCGCTTGATATAACATCACCTTTTTTCCCAAATAACGAGCCAAATAACTGTTATAAGTGGGATGTGATTTACTAATAAATACAGGCTTTCGTTTTATTAAATGACACCCACCTCAGGAACATGCATAAGCAGCCTATATACGTCCCACTGTAGGGCACGGGCCTTCTCTCAGGGAGAGAGTATGGGCTTAATCACCACGCGCGCCCACCGCGGATTGGCGATTTCAAGCGCTGAGGTATGTGAATAGACTCAGGAACATACTGTCTAAGTCTAAGTAATGCTTGTTCGTGCATTTTTTTTTCAAAAATGCCCTCTTCAATTCGTTCGCAAATGACCGCGAAGTGCTGATCAAAGGCCTAAATATGTGCATCGAATCCTGTGGGGATCCCGACTTTTGCGACAGCAATTAGTATGGAATTTGACAGTCAGACTATTGGAAACGTTCAGGATTTGGTGCGCGTAACATGGCCCGTAATCGTGCGCGCGCGCCGCCGCCAGAAAAACGGGCGGCCACAGCGGTCGGTACGACCGTGCCCACATCTAACGATTTCATTTATTGACTTTAACTTTTTTTTTGGATTTTTTCACAATTTCTTATTTTAGTCACTGAGTCGTGCATCACAAAACCTAACTATTGCCTCTACAGCCTATCTAAAGGGACCCCTCAGACTTGAGTCTGGGATCTTATTATCATAGGGAGTATTAACTATCTACACGCTGAAATCTGGGTGGTTTGAAAACCGCGCCTATGTACCTAATTAGTAGATGGCGTCTATTTAGACTATAACTTTTAAGTATTCACGTAAAATAAAAAAAAACGGCAAGTGCGAATCGGACTCGCGCACGAAGGGTTCCGTACCATTATCTATACAACATTTGAATATTTCAAGCGTCTACCTGTTACCGTTATTACTATGGAGCAAAAAACGGCAAAAAAATCACGTTTGTTATTTATTTTTATTTTAAGTTTATTAGGGAAACCAACAGCTTAATTAACAATAGTAGATTAATGTAGTACAGTAACAATGTTCCAAAGCCAATAATAGGATTCCACAAATTAACAAGTTAGTTGTCTATAAGAAATTCAAACACATTAAACTTTTTTTATTAATACATTATGACAATTTTGTTGGTAAGTACGTAATATCCTAAATATTCAAATAGTAAATAATAAATAGTGTCCTTTACACATTTCTTTTTTCTTTTTAAGCTTTTGTATTGTGTTCATTCATTTCTTCAATATCACAATTTCCCGATTATGTAAGAACCACAATAATATTTTAGAACCTGGTTTAAAGAAGGCTTTTGGTGGGTAGTTATATAAGATTGTATGTATGTGTTGTATTCAAGTACGAGAGGTTGTCATTGTCATTGTATTTTTTACCTAGGTGCAATAACCGTATTAATAATAATAATAATAATAATATACAGTAAATACTATACTAGCTGGTGAGCGTTACAAAAGTATTTAGCATTTATTTGAATTTATGTCTGTTAAGATATCAAGTATTTCGTTTTTAAACGACTATTTAGATCCTGTGAATAATCAACATCGCAGAAATGTTTATTATAAATTTTAGGAATGCGGATAAGGACCGCATTCTGAACATAGTTGGTTGTGTGCTGGGGAACACTGAAGAGGTGAGACTGTGTGTGTTGTATGGGAGCTCCGTTAAATATTTATTTGATTCTGTTTTTAGTATTTGTTGTTATAGCGGCAACGGAAATACATCATCTGTGAAATTTTCAACTGTCTAACTATTACAGTTCATGAAATAGAAACTGGTACATAACAGATGGACGGACGGACGGGCGGACAGTGGAGTCTTAGTAATAGGGTCCCTTACCCTTTCGGTACGGAACCCTAAAAACAATTATTACTGCCTCTCCGCTTATCAGAACAATGACCCACGAACCCGGACACGTGCGCACCGGTCTGGCTGGCTACTAATGATTATCACAGATTCGAGTTTGTGGCGACATATTTTTGTAAAATCCCTTTACTAAAAAACATAGTAGGTTATTAATAATCATAATAATAATAATAACTTCCACAGAAAAAAAATCACTTAACCTGGTCCCAAACTAGGATACCCTGTGCTATGGTAACCAGGCAAGGACGTCACAAACACGAAAATACACCCAGACTGAGGCCATTTGTACAAATGTACGGCAGCCCCCAGTGGGAATCGAACCCACGACCTCTGTTCTGGTAGCTAAGCGCCTTAACGGGTAGACCACGAGGCAGGCGAAGTATTCTATAGCACCCAAAATTCATGGTGTATAGTCCCATTTTCGGAAAGTGCCTTTTATTAAAAAACAAACTAGTGTACTCGATAGCTTTTATCAAGCCACGTTAATTTTGCCATGGCTTTCAAACCACCCAAAATTCATGGTGTACAGTCCCTTAGCCAACTATACTCAACCCCGGTTTCTCGTACAGTACTGTCAGTGGTTTTTTTTTGTATGCACTTTGGTCAATTGACAGCTGTTAACAGTAGATTAACAGCGTGTTAGTGTACGAGAAAGGGGGGGGGGTTAGTTTCTCACCTGAGATAGTCTGTGAGCAGAACGCGATGTACCCAAACAGTCCCAAGGTGAAGTAGACGCCAGTGCAGATGTTGATCGCGTTCTTAGTGACCAGGTTCATCTTCTCCAGGGAGAGGGATGGCATGGACTCGAAGATCTCGAACAGCTGACTGTGATAGAAAGGAACTTAGTTTAGACACCTCGCGATGTTTTCCTTTGGGGTGTGCTAGTAGTAGAGTGAAAGTTGGTTTATTTATACATTCATCTATTGATTCGCGAGTTTCAAGGACATAAGACATCTAGGGTACATATACATTACACACATAAATTACTTATATTATCCGTGTGGTGCCGGATTAAGAATAGCATCATTCCATTTCATACCGTGGATGCCGTAGAAGGTGACTAAGGAAATAAATTAACAGGAGACGGGCAGCAGCGACTACCTGAGATTCCAACCGCATACTGCGATCGCCAACCCGCCTGCCAAGCATGGCGATTATGGCAAAACCATTCATGGTTAGGTAAATCTCTCTCTCTCTCTCTCTCTCTGTCTCTCTCTCTCGAACAGGTGGACCGATTTTTTATATTTGATTTATTGGATTTGTCTCCGCCCCAAGCAGCAGAATAACTCTAAGTTACAAATAAAAACATCCAGTTGTGTGCTATGCCTAAAACGGCCGCAGGCTCAGTGTTTGCTGCAAGTTTAATGCCCACAGCACTGATTTCCAGCGAGAACCTGGCCTACGGACTCACTGAACATCCCTGTAAATAACATGGTCACGAACCGCTCGACCGTCCCTATAACTTTTTCTACTTTGTAGGCCCTAAGTTCTAGGCTGTAGGTTCTATAAATTGCTATTTCTATTATTGAAATTAACGTTGGTCACTTTTTCAAAACGAATTATATAATAATATAACTTTTTTACTATAAGGGACATCTGACATTTTTCTTAGCAAACATAAGACAGGAATATTCTTTTCACTTCTCATGCTCTAAAAGTTCGTCTTTATGTCGTGCGTAGGCGACATAAAGTCGCTTTTTATGCTCTAGAGCATAAAGTAAAATCTTCGTCGAAGACCAAGGCAATCGCTGCAACAGCCACACGAACATCTTTAACTTCATACAACAACCTCTTTATTTTATTTCGTTTCGTTCGTATTCTAAGACCAAGGCAAAGATACCAACAGCCAAAGTACACAATAAAACTTCATGAAATAAACTTATAATTTGTATTTCGTCTCATTTATTATTTTTTATATTTGTTTATTTTTCAATTTAGTAGATCAGTATAGTATTTAAGCCATAACAACAACTTATCATAGTTATAAAAAGAAAATGTTTTTATAACTGAGCAGTATGTAACGACCTTAAGTCAGGTGTCACGTCCCTACAGAAAAAAAAAAGAAAAAAAAGTTAATTGGCGGGAACCATAATTATTTTTACATGTTGCTGTTTCATTTCCTCGCAATCGAAGTGAAAAGTAGAGTGTACAACTCGTCCATAAAACCCATTTTACACTCGACTTTATATCTATCCTCGCTCGCAAGCTCGCTCGGATGGATAAACGTCTCGAGTAAAATGGTGCGTTTTATGCACTTGTTGTACAATCTACTATTATTGTGTACACCAGAGCACATGCCATAAAAATTGTAAAGATACAGAGTACAATTGGCTGCCTCATAGCTAATAGCAATTTTTTTCAGACAACCCTATCATGGAAAGTTGGTGAAGGAAAATATGAGACTTTTATAGACTCACGTCTGGCAGAAAAGCGCCATGGAGAATATGGGAACGCACTGCAGCAGCCCCGCCGGCTTCCACATAGCGACCTGCGCCTGCCACTCGCCCGCCCACAACTTGGAAGCCGCTTCCGCTATCACCTGTTGAAAAACGGAGGTTTGGTTGTATCGCCTGCCTGCCAGCAGAGGCACATGAATAGAGCCCACTGCTGCCAGCAACGGGCTCTACCCTCTGCCTAGCGGTCTGCTGACATACCGATGCATCGACACGCTAAGCAGAAGATAGGTAGGTAGAATATTCTTGTACATCAGGAATTACCAGAAAAAGAAGCAGTCTTCTAGGCAAGGGCATAGACCTCTTCCCTGTCACGCCAACCCTCTTAGTTTCGTGGCAATCTTGTCCATGGGTTACCGACGACTTTAGCAATGTCATCGAGCCATCGGTTCGCTGGTCTGTCTGCCGATCGTTTACCTCACCTCGGCCACCACTCCGTGACCGCCTTCGTCCCACGACCGTCTTGTCGCCTGGCCATGTGGCCAACGGCCAACGCCAATTTTCTAACACGTTAGAAAACCCTCGTATCTGATTTGAGTATAAGAGTAATCTTAAACTATTTGTTTTGCCAGGACACCGCTCACTGAATAAGCAATTCCACGCCATTGGACTAACGTAAAGGGATATCAGGGATGGCTCAAAGAAGAGGAAACACCCTCCCGTGTGACTATTTAATGTAAGAGCGTGCAAAATCAACGGGCCGCCATAATGGAGTAGCTGGGATCCCTTCAGGAAAACTGCATTGACAGCAGAGAAGGATCCCTTGAGGAAGACTGCAGTGGCTTTTTAGAAAGAGATAGCCCAGAGATAAGATCTCACAGCCTTGCTATGTACAATAGCCCAGCTATGAGGCTAAGGGCCGGTTTCTGAATTGAGAATTTCACTAAGTAAATACTTAAGTAATGTTCTGTCACGCTCTTTTCAGAGAAATTCGAAGAGACAGCACTACAGTTAACTATTTACTTAGCGAAATCATCAATGGCCCTAAGTGCAGAAATTTCGGAAGTTTGATTTGTTAACTGTTACTTTTAACATAAACTTCGTATTAAACAAGTCTGTTGAAACGTAAAACGCCTGTAAGCAAATCTTTCAATAGTAATCAAATTATATTTCAATATTTATATTACTAATATTTCATTAAAGACATTGAAATTCTGGAAAAAGTTCAGCACAGCTTTACTAAAATTCCAAGACAGCTAAAAAACCGATCATACGAAGAAAGGCTGGAAGTGCTGAGGCTTACTTCTTTACGGGAGCGTAGAGAGCGTGGTGACTTAATCGAAACCTACAAAATTCTAAATGGACACTACGACCTACAGGATTTTGATAAACAAATTCTTCGAAGAGACAACAACACCCGCTTGAGAGGACACCACCTTAAACTACAAACTTGTTTCTCCAACAACAATCCTCACAGACACTTTTTCTCTAACAGAGTAGTGAATGGATGGAACAAATTACCACAAGAAGTGGTTTCAGCACCAAACGTCAACAAATTCAAGAACTTAGAGGACAAACACATCACTGACCAAAAGAAAAAAATAACCAAGTGAAACTAGATGCGGGCAATTATCAGTTGTTCCAACTGCCTGCCTGTCTACAAATAATAATAATAATAATAATAAAATTACCTTTATAACCAGACAAAAGTAGAACCCGATGGTGGCCGCGCTAACATTGCTTAGGCTATCGACGTTCCTGAGCAATCCAAGCGGCAACACGCACACCAGCGACACGATCACCATTATCGACGTTCTGGAAGTAACAATGTTATGGAATTGAAGATGACTC
This sequence comes from Yponomeuta cagnagella, assembly GCA_947310995.1. Classification (NCBI taxonomy): domain Eukaryota; kingdom Metazoa; phylum Arthropoda; class Insecta; order Lepidoptera; family Yponomeutidae; genus Yponomeuta; species Yponomeuta cagnagella. Next base: position 14,085,864 of record OX371277.1, read on the forward strand.
CATTGAATTGATTGACTGCCTCGTTGCCAAACATGCCGGAGGTCGTGGGTTCCACTCGAAATGGCCTCAGTCTGGGTTTATTTCCATGTGTGTGGTGTCCTTGCCTGGTTACCATAGAAGAGAGTATCCTAGTTTGGGACAAGGGCAAGTGATTGTGTTGCGTGGAAGTAATTACTAGAATTTTCGCTAGGATTCGTTTTAACATGTTTGAAAACCAGACTGCTGATTGGTTAGTTTTTAAGCGTCGAGTAGTTGCTTTGTTTTGCTTAGTCAATAGCATATAAGTTCCTATATTTAATTGCATTCAGTTTTTGTCTGTTACATGCAGATAAACCATTGACAAAAATCATGTTTATGAAGTTGTTTGCCACTCATCCATCTCACTAATTTAAGAAGTAGTCCCATTTCCTGGCTTTGATATGTAACCAAAACTAATTCAAATGAAATTCTTGATTGAACAGATTGGTAGTATTTTATTTTAGAAAAGATATGACTATATTTTCATCCTCGGTGGCGCGTTGCGGCGATGCCACCACTCGAATATAAAATAATATTTAAATTAACACAATCCCTAGTACTGGTCCCAAACTAGGATAAACTGTGCTATGGTAACCAGGCAAGGACATCAGAAACATGGAAATACGCCCAGACTGCGGCCATTTGTACAAATGTATGGCGGCCCCGAGTAGGAATCGAACCCACGACCACCGGCATGGTAATCGAAAGTGACACCGCTAGACCAACGAGGCAGTCAATTTCAAGCGTTGGGGTCTGCGAAGTCCCAGGAACAGGCCACCTCACGATGGTTTATTTCACCGTTAACTTGAGCCGTTCCCCTACCTCAAAATGTCGCTCTGGTTGATATTAAACATCTTGGCGATGATCTGCGGGCCGAGGTCGCCCACCACTACGAAGTAGGCGATGCAGGTGCCCATCAGGAACCCGATGATGCCCAGCTCCACCGCCATTTTGCCCGCCGGTCCGAACACGTGAAAGCCTGGGGAGTGGGGGTATTTCTTAGCAAGAATGGGTAGTTTAAGTAACTACCTACTCGAAATGTACTATTTCTTAGCAAGGACGGCTAGTTTAAGTAAGTACTCGAAATGTACTATTTCTTAGCAAGGACGGCTAGTTTAAGTAAGTATTCCAAATGTACTATTTCTTAGCAAGGACGGCTAGTTTAAGTAAGTAGTCGAAATGTACTATTTCTTAGCAAGGATGGGTAGTTTAAGTAAGTACGCGAAATGTACTATTTCTTAACAAGGATGGGTAGTTTAAGTAACTACTCGAAATGTACTATTTCTTAGCAAGTATGGGTAGTTTAAGTAACTACTCGATATGTACTATTTCTTAGCAAGGATGGGTAGTTTAAGGAACTACTGGACATGTACTATCGGTAAAGCAGGATCTCATGATAATGGCGAAAATGTCACCCTTGACAATTCAGGGGAATCGGATTAAAAGTTCTTTATAGTGGACAACAGGTGAAGTGTTGCTTGTATGAAATTATAACCAGTGGCTCCCCTAAACTGGAAATAAGTTGTTCCATCTAAAATGCCAATTTTTTTATTTGATTAGCAGTGTTTGAAAGTTTGGATTACAAAAAAATTACTTGCGCGCATAATGATGGGCGTTCTTATGGCAAAGAGCGTAACTATAAAACAGCGCTGCGTTTGTTTAAGATCTCGATGTTCTGAATACTTTGCGCTATTAAATTACAAAAAATACATTTTCTAAAAAAAGCTTTTGATGTACGGAAACCAAAGAACATAAAATGTGCGACTTTGAACCTTAACTTAATCTAACTAAGCCATTGGATACAGTGACATAGTTCTTTTAAATGTGAAGTATTTCCAGTAGTGTTAATGGTGTAACAACGAAACAGTTGAAAAAACAATCTAATAAGTAATAATTAGGTACCTATCTTTTATAGGCCTGAGGTGGCCCAGGACCAATAACTGTGGACCAAAGGGAGGGAGGTCTTTACCCAAAAGTGGGACCGACAAACATACAGGCAAAGTATGGTTTCCCTACCTCCAAACTAAATTTTAAACACCAAGTTCTTTTTGTATTTTAACACTTTCATAATACAGGTAACATACCAAGGAATTCGAAGTTTCGCCTCCGAGCCAGGAGAGCTGATTTCAGCAGGAAGTAGCAGCACAGTCTGGAGACCAGGCCCATGATGAGCAGAATAAGTGTTGCCAGTATCACTCCACACTGGAAATAAATAAAGTAAAATAGGTTAATTAGGCGGACATGAATTTTCCACACTTACTGGTAATGGTCTCAACACTGAGTACCCTGTTTTGAAATTTAAAACAATTTATTTATTAGACAAAATACGCAAAATAGCTTTAGCATATATCTTTGTCAAAGATTTGATTTGATTCTTTAGCACCAATCCGGACTAGGCCCCCGTGGTGGAGTATGGCCTACACCTTCCTCAGGAAGAGAACCGTGCCCCTCGGTAGGGACATAATGGGTTGATGATGATATATCTTTGTTCCGTTAATTGTGCAGTATGGCAACAGATGTTTGCTTGTGAAAAGGACTAGGCTGGCTATGACTTTGTTTTCATGTTAAGTACATTCATGAATTTATGGAAGCAATGCTACTCACCAACTGTGTACTGTTAACAGTTAGCAAGTGGCAACTGATGGCCTTTAACTGTTGTAACTGGATATGAACGTGTTCCTATAACTCAATATCTGAAATGGATTGGGCACATGTGATTATTAAGCCGATACAGAGAGTATGGGCTCTCTTTCTCTCTCTGAGAGCAAGACTGTGCACTGGATTTGTTTCCGTTGTCCACAAATCTACTGGTCGACAGCAGGGATTTGAAAATATTATAAAAAATTGTACCCTTTGTTCATCGATTTGATCAAGCCTTCCCCGCAACACGAGAGTCTGACTCGCACTTGGACAGTTTTTAGATTCATTTTGCATTTTCGCAGCAATAGCAACGCTACGTGGCGTTGACGCATTAAAATTGTGTTCAACAGTAAACTGATCATGGTTAGTTAGCCAGTCCTAGTTAAAAACATATTTTAAGACGAACGTGTCGATTCACACCATGTTCTAATGAAATAATCTTATTCAGGTATACCTACCTGACATGACCAACCAAAAGCCGTAAATATTTTAGGAACGCGGAATTTGTAAGAAATAATCGGTCAAAACTTTAGATTATATTTATAGAAATATATTAAATTTTGTCATAAAAACTCACTTGTTGGTAGCAAAATGGCATAGCCAAAATGCCGACACCAATTATGCTGTTAGCCAAAGTGATAGACTGCCCTGTGGTGCCCATTTTATTGAGTTTTAAATTACAAATTTTGAGAAAAACGCCTCCAAAACTGAAGACTTCACACATCACATTGTTTTGACAGTTTACTTTTTAATTTCATTTTTCCGTGTGACATTCGCAAAATAGATCTTAGTTCCATACAGCCTCACTGTTTCAGTGAACAAATTAGAATCTAAAAATAAGGTTGAGTGAGATTTTGAAATTTACAGCACAAACCACAGATCATACATCAGTTCAGTTAAGTTACGGGCCACCTCACAACAACTGAAATGTAAAGGTTCAGGTTCTGTTGACTGTACCTACTCAACCTCTAAGGTGAACGCAGATCTGACCGCACCGCACGCGCCGCATTCGAATTCTTAATATGAAGTTTTGTGCAACCTCGCAAACCTACCCGCGGCACGGTTGCCGCAGGAGTATTTATATTCCTTGTGCGCCGCAGTAACTGAAGCGGCCGAACTCCCCAAGCCGCCGCTGATGACGTCATCCACGCCGGCCCCCTAGCGTCGGAAACTGCGGCCGGGTGCTAGTAAGGCCAGGGTTGCGTTCACGTTAAATGCGCATAATTATGTGGCCTTTACATGCGTCACCCACCCACGATGATGAGAGCACTCCTCAGTTGTATTATGTTCGACTTTGCTAGGAAAACATTAGCTTTATTGGTCACCTAACGACTGTAACTAAATACATTCTCTACTAGCTTTCGACTGTCGGTAGGTATATACATACATACACAATCTAAATTTATCTTCACGCCATCACAACAATGGTCCAGTTCAAAGATTGATCTACTTGTTTTAACTGTTACATGCACTAGATGGCAGCGGCAACTTTACTTTTTCCTGTCATATATTGTTAATAATAGGGGTTAAAGTATGAAATTGCCGTTTTATTGCAATAGGTTCTTTGAATTGACATAGAATCTTCATGGTTTGAGGTTTTCGAATGAAACTTTTTTCAAATATGATGTTCTTTTTTTAAAAAATGTGAAACATTTGAATATCGACTTTCAATTGTTTTTGTTATTCAATTTAGACAAGAAAGATGGATACTGCGAAAATTCGAGTGATTTTTGAATACGAGTTCCGACGCGGAACTAACGCGGCAGAAACAGCCCGCAATATCAATGCTGCGTTTGGAGAGAGGTCTACTAATGAACGCACCGTGCGATTTTGGTTTAAACGCTTTCGTGATGGAAATTTCGACTTAAAGAACGAGCCACGAGGAAGACCGCCCACACAGGTGAATAACGATGAATTAAGAGAGATAGTGGAAGCAGACCCTAGTCAAACTACCCAGGAATTAGCGGCATGGTTTAACGTTACCTTACCCACAATATTGACTCACTTGCGTCAAATCAATAAAATAAAAAAATACGAAAAATGGGTGCCTCATGATTTGACTGATCTGCAGAAAGAAACGCGTGTTGAAACTTGTGTTGCCTTGTTGAACCGGTACAGAAATGAAGGAATATTGGATCGAATTGTAACATGTGATGAAAAGTGGATTCTTTATGATAACCGGAAAAGATTTTTTAACCATTTTTTTCGTGATTTGGACAATTATCTACGTGACAAGAAGTTTTCTTCCCAGGAGGCAGTACAACTTTCACACAGTTTGTGCAGTCTAGATCGTCGGAGTTCTATTACAAAGGCATTAATGACCTTCCCATTAGATGGCAGCAATGTATAGATAATAATGGCAACTATTTTGATTAAATAAATTTGTTAAAAATTTAAAAAATAAACAATTTAGATTTTCAGTACAAATCGGCAATTTCATACTTTAACCCCTAACACAACTGAGTAGTGCTCACGATGATGAGAGCACTATACCACAGTACAAATAAAGACTATATGTACTCAGTATTATTACCTATGTTTGACTTTGCTAGGAAAACATGAGCTTTATTGGAAACCTAACGACTGAAACTAAATACATTCTCTGCTAGCTTTCGACTGTATAACAAACAATGGTCCAGTTCAAATATTGATCTACCTGCACCTGTTACCTACAGGCACTAGAATCGCAGTGGCAACTTTACTTCTTCCTGTCACATATTCTGTGTTATTTATAAAAACATGATACCTATACAAAACACTCCTCAAATACAGTTGCCGTAAAGCGGAAGAAAGATCAACCTAAACTGCAATTGAAGTTTGAACTGTGTGTTTAGAGTTCCGTATCTCAGAAAGGAAAAAACGGACTTAGGCGCGAGGCACAAAGATGGGACGTGGGACGAGGACGCGGTAATATGTATGGAGTCACAGACCGAGAGCGACCGCAGAGCAAGGAGTGTGGTCTGTGACTCTATACAATATTACCGCGCCCTCGCCCCATCTGTGTGTCTTGCGCCTTATAGGATCATTGTTGTCCATCCGTCCGTCTGTCTGTCAAGACCCTTTATCCCGGGAACGCGTGGAGGATCGAGTTGAAATTAAAACCATACACTCAGGTCTATACACAGACGATATAGGGATACTACGTAGGTCTACGGTCCCTTCATCATCAACCCATTATGTCCCCACCAAGGGGCACGGGTCTCTTCCCTGAGGAAGGTATAGGCCATACTCCACTACGGGGGCCAAGTCCGGATTGGTGGAGGCTTGTAGACTAGTGGCTCGTCTACTGTCAGAAGTTGTCAAGCCGCCCTAAGGCCTCTGACTTGGCTTAACGACTTCCATCTATCGAAGGCAGCCGGCACCAACAGCTTAACGTGCCTTGCGAAGCACGGAACCGCTCGGAAAAATGCCACTAGCGTTAGGCATAGACGGCGACCCATCCATGCGCTGAACGCGCCCTGTGTTGCTTAACCTTCGTGATCGTTTAAGATCACTCAGGCAGCCGGGGCTACGAGCGATTCTATTCTATAAAACTTTTTACGGTCCCTTGAAGCTGTGAAAAAAATCAAACTCTAAGTTGACGTAAAAAAAAAGATACGGCCGTTCGGGGACAGCGGGACTACAGGCAGCGTTGCCAGATCTACGGAAAAATCCGGAGATCTACGGATTTAGGCTTTGTGACACAGACCTACGGAAATCATAAGTGAATCTACGGAATTTCTGACTAATTGGATAGAATGCACTTTTTCTGTAAGTAACGAAACGCAATCGTCGTGGACTATTGAGGACTATTCATACGACCTGCGTTTCGTTACACACACAGCTGAGCAGCTGACTCAGCTCACCCACTTCACGCAACACTAAAACGGAACGTTATCGCTTCGAAATGAGGTGAGCGAAGTGCTGAACTGATCTGAAGTGTCAGTGTCACTGTCAAGAGTGTCAAGTGTCAACTGTGGTTTTGTGTACCAACCGACTAAATTATGTTAGCTGCGACCGGGTATGCTGTCGGCCATATAGAAACGCATTTTCAGATTGGTCGCGTTGCGTATGTTCTATCTCTATCCTTCTTTTCTTGGGCGCACAATTTAATTCAGTAATCTTAATCAGTCACTGTCATTGGGCGGACTGACAATGACAGTGACTGATTAAGATTACTGAATTAAATATATTAAACAAGTAAATAACACTTATTTCTTCTCCACATTCGACACTTCTTGTGAGAACTTTAAATAATAACTATTTAAGGTGACATACTCTTAGCGGAATTTAGCCCAGTTATCAGTGAATTGATTCGACCATAGACAGAACTCAGCAGAGTATACAAAAATCCACTTTCTGGCTAATTTTTGTCTATGGTCGAGTGAATTCAGTTAAGTGTATGTTTCCTTTCACTATTTACTAACTTTCAATAACATTTTAAGCTTCAGGTACAGTAGAAAAAAGCTTTGGAAAAAGTCTGTAGACCTACGGATTTTGTAAGCGCAAATTTACGGAATTCTACAGATTTTTTGGTCTCGCCCTACAGAATTCCATAGAATACATCTGGCAACACTGACTACAGGCAATACTGAAGCCTCCCGCCTTTTGGATGAAGGCTGCGTTGGTGCAGCAGCATGGTTACCTAGATTCAATGTTGCTCTCTGCTACAAGTGTCCTCCACACTCGTCTGTCTTCTCTGGCGAGGCTGTTCTTTAAGCCCTCTCTTTTATAGAATCCCACACTCTTAGTCCTTCAATTTTATTATATTAGATATTAGGGACCTCCTGTTACGATGTCATTTACGTGATATCACAGTAGTCCTTGCCTGGATCCCGGGTCATAGTGGGATTCAAGGAAATGAATCGACTGATTCTCTAGTTAAGTTAGCTGTTGATAGCGGTTGCTTGGATCATAATAATAACTTTGCCCACGATCTACTAGCTCTGGCCAAACCAAACATGATTAAAGACTGGAATACTTTGTGGTCCTCTAGTCAGAATCGCGTTGGAAAATTTTACGGTAGCATTCAACCATCTATCCCAGTTAGACCGTGGTTTTTCAAAGCTCGAAATTTCCCAAAATTTGTCACTTCTACAGTTTGTCGTCTGCGCTTAGGCCACTGCTGCACCCCTGTTTTTCTTCACAAAATTCGGACTCGGGATAATTCTTTGTGTGAGTGTGGTCTCGACGAAGGGACCACTGATCATATTTTTTTCAATTGCCCCCGTTTCCCCTCTTTATACCCATTCCCCCCTTGCTTTATCCCTCGTCCCATCAACTTCAAAACCCTTCTTCTGTACACCCATACTAAATTCATTAGAATACTATGTAAATATATATGTTACAGTCATAGTGATTAAATAGCTATTATACATACCTAATGACTGGTCATTATATATAAAAGCCAAATTCACTAGACAAAGTAATAAATTATTATGCTAACGTTTTATTTTGGCAAGTGTTATATAGCAAATAATTGTTTGATTAAATTTATATTTCGCATTTTGTTTGTTAGGTCAGTACACATAAGCAAAAATAGGTTCGAAACTTCGGGTGTTAGATCTTTTTTTTTTATATAAAAGCGAAAAAAAATATTTCACTAAAAAACTTAGTTTTGTGTCAAACTTAAACAAGGTTGGTGCATGGAAAAGTCATAGGTACCCTACATTATGATATGGCAAAAAATTGCTAGTAAATGTGATTAATTTTGTGTTAATTATCACTTTATCTAAACTGAGTAGACATTATATATAATGACTAGACAATATATATAATATCCAGATTTATTACTTTGGCTGTAACATATATACTATTTCAACATTCGACTTTAACTCCTCATCAAATTATAATATCTTTTTCTTTCTACATTGGTTTCTTGTATATATAAAGTAGCGTGTACCTTTCACAACGAGACACTGGCAAAATCCCTGTGCACCCTACAAGCACGGGGCAAAGTCCAAATAAAAAAAAAAATATGCCGAACAACAAACGTATCGAAATAACATAAAAACGTAGGTACCTATCGGGAATCGAAATTTATAGGGTACTTTCCGTTATACTACAAGTACAGCGAAAAATCTGAAAACTATACATATAATTAAATAATAGTCTTTAAAGTTCGGGGAAAACCCCTCGGTGGGCGAGTCCGAATCGCACTTGTCCGTTTTTTTATATGACTGGTTGTCTTAAATATGTACTTTTTGTGTAGCCTATATACGTCCCACTGCAGGGCACAGGCCTTCTCTCAAAGAGTACGCGTGCCCACCGCGGATTGGCAATTTCAAGTGTGTACAGACACTGATGTTTCCTTACGATGTTTTTCTTCACAGTTAGCGAGTGGTATTTCTACTATGACTTCACAAATGTAGGTAACTTAGAAAACATAGTCATTGGTACATGCCGGGATTCGAACCCACGACCTCCCGAAAGAGAAGCCGGCGTTCTACTGCTCCACTACCACCACTTAAGTCAGCCTTCTACCGCTCTGGTATGTACTTACTTACTTTGTATTACATTACACTAGATTGAAGAATTATATCACGGGGTCTACTCAAGCACGTGGACATCCTTGGGACTACTTGAATGAAATGAAACAAAGGTTTATAGATTTACATACACATAGATATAATAATTATTGTTATCCATCTATTAGTATTCTTTGGTAGGTATCCTGTAGGTGACATTGTAAAACACGTTTCTACTGAGAAAATCATCAGTAACAGCTTAGGATGGTAGGTCTAGTTCAGCACAGAGCAAAAATCATCTGAAAATATATAGGTATACCTACGTAATTAAGTGAAAAATTTTAAAGATAAGGATGACGCACCTTTTGCAATAATGAAATTTAATTAGTTCTTACAAAATAAAATAGATTCAGGTGGGAATAAATTCTTTGGCTAACCATTTTAATATGTTAACAAAAAAAGTAGCTTTCTAGACAGATCACTGCAATTCAAGGAAAATGGTGCTACGAGTTATGAGAAGTAAATAAATCCTTACTAATATTATAAACGCGAAAGTTTGCATGTATATTTGGATGTTTGTTACTCTTTCACGCAAAAACAGCTGAACGGATCCGGATGACAGAGATAGATCATAGTCTGGATTAGCACATAGGCTATTTTTTATCCCGAAAAAATACACATCAACTTTTCCACGCGAACGAAGTCGCGGGCAACAGCTAGTTATATATATATAGATAGAAAAGATTTCAGTAAGGTATTATAAAAAAGTAGGTACGGAAGCACCCTAGAAATGAAACATTAAAATAGCTTAATCTGCTGTGCCACATATCCCTACTGGTCTATGTCTATCCCTACTGGCAGGGAAGAAAGGTTTTTTTTCCATTTAGCTACTAATGATATTTTACTTCCACATATTTCTACTAAGATAAAGTACCAGTAGATAGAAAGATCTGAATAGTCACTTATAATAAAAAAAAAATACAGACCTACAATATTAATAATGCAAACAGTTTTTTAGGTGTGTGTGTGTGATACATTCATAGAATTATAAAACAAAATAATTTATACTTATCAACGACAGCAATAACAACAAAATAAGAAATCACCACAAAACAATTGAATGGCACTGACAAATATACTAAAATTAATTACTTATTAGCTTATAACTATTAAGATGATCTCCAACAAATCGTCTACCTATATTTTCTCAAAATATTTATTTAGAGTATATTATTTTATTTATACATCGATGCATAAATACAATAATTCTACTTTGAAACAATGGAAGATCACCTTAAGCTGTTTAAATTATCAATGATAAATATAATACCTTAGACTAAAATATTATTACTAATCTAAAATTTGGTATTTTCCTAAAAAATAAGTGATATAATTTACTAGGTACTAGGTACAGATACATAGTTTTTTTTCTAACCTTACATTTAAAATCATGTTGCTAAAATATATCTAAGAAACAACACAAGTAATTTGGAACCAACAAGGATGTAAATCTGAAATAATCAGTCGTTCGTTTGAAATGTATTGCATATTCTAAATATCCATAAAAACAATAATTGTCTTCGTGACGCACGCCTAAGGAATGATCTTTTATTTACAGGGTGGTAATTAAAAGATATCCTTTTTTGAATTAATGACTTTTTTCTAGGACCGCATTTGGTCTAGTAGACTTGTGATCCTTTATCAGCGCCAGAATTGAAATAGCATCTTAAACAAATATTGGCACTTCACTCTCTACGTAAAATTTTTCTATTGCGTTATCTACGCAGCCGGAACCGGTACGCAATAGCCAGAACTACAAATAGATGTCCAAGTTAACTTCGTTCTCACTTTGAAAAAATAAAGATTTTACCACAATTACGCCATTATATCACACAAGAACGATGGAATAGAGTCGTTAAAAGTTTCAAATATCAGAAGCAAAGAATTACTAAATTTATTTGACATTATGACGGCACCAGCACAGCCTGAGTAGCATGACGACGCTAGTCGCGCGTCAAAAGCCGCGACTTTCCAGTACATTAGCTGTCAAATTCTGACATTTTAACGCCCCAAAACGCGTGACTCGTGCCATCGTACTACCCATGTAGACGCCGACTCCGGCTGCGAAAGCGCTATAAAATTTCCCTATTTCGAAATTCCAACTATTTCTTCTAAGCATTTTTCAACTAAAAATGCTTAGAAGAAATAGTTCCTCTTGAGGCCCTTCCGTCTCAAATTACCACCCTTTATATGTTATCTAACATTTCCTATGGCGGCACAGTAAGGGACATTTTTTTCTTCAAAACCGAGATATTTCTACTATTGGTTACTAGTTGGTTCCAGTAACCAATAGTGGAAATATCTCGGTTTTGTAAAAAAAAAATCCCTAGGTACTGTGTTTATTTTTGGGACAGCCGAGCACCAACGGAATTTGAATGGACAAAAACAACACTGGACGTAACTAATAAAAAATATTTCAACAAACTCAGATAAAAACAAAAAACATACTAGGAAATGTAAAATTGCACCTTACCAATCTTCGTAAAAAACGCCTTTAAACAACGTGTCATTGACAAATGCAAAACAATTTCTTCAAGATCGATAAATAAAGCACTTTGAAGCAAATTTAAAAAATCCTAATTTTTTTTTTAAACTTGACGCGGTCATTTTGTATTAAAAAAAGATAATTTTATTAACAACATAAGAGAAGTATTTCAAGTAAAACGTGTTTTTATAAATAATACGGTTGATGTTTATACTTCTTTTATTTAGCAAATGTACGAAACAGCTCACGTAGTAAACACTTGTCGCACAACTTTTTGCAAGAAGATAATAAGATAATGTTATCGTGTTGCAAAACGTTGCCCCGCAAAAAAAAAAAAAACACTGCAGTGTGGAGTTGCGCCGTGATGATCTATCATCACATCACAGTTTCAATGTAAAATAACTTGAAGACTGTAGAGATTATAGTGCATTTTTCTCTGTGAGGGAGCCACTGTTCAAACTAAACGCTTTTGAGCGGTAAACTTGGTTCGAATCTCCATGGCACGAAGGAAATTTGAACTTAATTCAGTTCTTATCTCCCCTGGAAATCCTACAAAACGTTTGGTATTAGGTACTTTTCCTCTGTGGTATTACAGAGTATTACTTAGGGACATTTAAGGGGACACTTTTATGCGACGAAGCAAATTCTCTGGATCTGGACACATCACTTAAAATTTCCATCAATGGCAAACACACTTACCGCCGGTTTATGAATTCAGAAGTTTACTAAGTTCATAGATATTTAAGTATCGTTCTTTCTCAAAACAGAACGAGACACACTTAAATATTCACATGGTATTTTTTTTATTTAAAAACCGGCGTTAACTTCCCTCTTCTGATTTGAAAATTAGAGGATACCTAAGTGAATCGTAAGCCGTCTTTTAGGGAAATCTGCATAGATAGTATCATACTTAAGTATTTCATGAGTGAAATCCTGAAAACAGAAACTGGACTTCCATTTTATTACGTTTTCTTATCCGAATAATTAGGGAACTGCTTAATAAGCTAAAATTTTTGGTATCCACCCATAGCTGAAGTTGTCTGTGCCACTAATTACATTATTCAGCGTTTATTTTATAATCACTTTATTTTCCCGAAAGGAGGGCTCTATTTACTCATCAATAACGAGCTGAGGGAGGACTTTGAAAGCTCGATGAAGAATAAGCTTACATTTTTGTGTGTAATAGTGAAAGACACTATTATTACATCATCATCATCATCATCATCAGCACTGCGTTGCCGGTGTTGTTCCAATGTAGAACAGCTGACGTATCTTCGCAATTTCAACGCTCTACTTGGTAAAATTGTTCTCAATGTTAAGCAGTCACCTTATTTCCAAGAGATAAAGTTAAGTTAAAATAAGTTTCAAACGTTCGTACTTACTTAATTAGGTACCAATGTTTACTCGATAGAACAGTTTTTTTTTTAAATCCACCTTAGATTTGTCTGTTGGCTCATTTAAATACGTAGGTGATGGCACTGGCACATACAACATCAATGCATATTCATGAGCAACTTAGCACATTGTGGAATCTTAATTAAAAAGTTGAACTTAGTTTTAATCCACCTTACTAAATTCTATTGAGTAACTATTTTATTATACGTCTTACAGTGGATATAATGCCTAAAGTCTGATAATTTTGAGCAACAATAACGCGGTGCTTATCGAACTACATTTGAAGATTGAAAAGCCTTCAAACGTTTCATTAATTCACTCACTCACAGGCATTATTATAAGTTCAATGTTAATTAGTCAATCAATAAGCTATTGTTCATACGCTCGAACGCTCAAGCAGTTAAATACATAGACACTTGTGTACAGTAGGCCAAATTCAAAAGAACTCGCAGATCTCATTGCTATAATTCAGAATCAAGACGTATCTATGATACAACCTTATTTCTGACAATTTATCTGGAAATTATTTTTTGTGCTATTTTTTCAATGAGTGCACGTAGATAATATGGGTTATTTTTAATTTCGCAATTCCTCTAAGTCAGTTAGAGTGTCATTTACAATTTCTTCAAACACGAATTTCATAAAATTATGTAAGTCTTGATGTATGAAATATATTAAGCTGAGAAAAAAACTCGTAACACAAAAGTTGTTAAAAACACAAACTTGACGTGGTTCAGGAATAGCGCATTTCAAAAACCACCCTGTATAACGTTTAGGAAGAGGATGCTGTGAAAAACTGCACTTAAATTCAGCTTTACATATGGCCGACGTTACCTACGAAGTTAAATAACCTACACGACAACTAAGTTAAGAATAATAGACACTTATTCCAAGCTTGATGTTGTTGACAAGTTGAAAAATAGTTTTCCTTCCTTATACTTCAATGACACAGACAATGTACTACTCGTACCATCTTTGCCATGGAACTATAATTAACTACGATTGTTTTAGTGAGACTGAATGGCTCAGCATTTCTTAGGAAGTACTTCCCATACTTAGATTAATTTATTAAGCTTTTACATAGTATTGCTATTTATGCTAGTCTGTATTTCCTCTCATAGACATAACCCGTCACATAGCTGCCCTGCGTCATTAGAATAATGGCAAGACTAGGTACTAAATACTAGCTACTTAGGTATGTAACCACCAAATGTATTTCGCTGTAACGTATTTCGCTCAGAGTTCACTACATTTACATTCGCGGGACGAATAAACGACTAATTTCGACTTAAAAATAAGACTTTATAGCACTGTTAATTTTAGAAAAGGACTGAATTAACAACTATTCGCCCCTCGCTCACACAATATAGACGGCAAAATCAGTCTGGGCGTTTTTAAATGTTCTCGCCTGGTTACCATTGCACATGATATCCTAGCTTGGGACCAGGAAGAGTGTGTGCGTTGCGTGGAAGTTGTATTATATGATACTTTAACCTGTGATCGAAATATGCTTACCTACAAACACTCTTTCTGCTTCACCAAACTCACGACCGCTAGTTTTATCGACGCCGACAGCCAAGCCCCGTTCAGCCCACGGCCGAAGGTCGAGACCATACAAGTTCCCATGCACAGGCCTTTTAATTCTTCTTCTTCTCGTCCGTCAGCAATACCAGAAGCTCTTCGGTACTCTTGTTCTCTTGGCGGAACTTGGCCATCTGGTCAGCCGGCACCGTACCGTTCAGAAGCGTCTGAATATTGGTCTTCAGCCGGAGGAGCGGACTCATGGTTGGGTCCTTGCACGCTTCCTGACCCATGGCCTCTATAGACTCCACAAGGAGGTCGTCTATGAGGCGTTTGTTGAAACCTGCGTGGAGAGGTTTATTGAGGCTTTTTACCCGTTTGGGGGGTTCAATTGTAACTTGCCAGTTCAATTGAGGTATTAGGCAAGGAGTTCTTCTACGTAAATACACTATACACAAAGAAAACAAAGTTAATACTCTCTGTTGTTTGATTAATTATGTGCATGAGATGTTTTTTTTATTACAAATTTTGACGAATTTTGGCAAATTATACATGACAAGATGGCTAAGGTAGTTTGGTTGTAGCATTGCGTATTTACAATGTAAGAGGCAGGGGATACAGCCATTTCTATTTACAAGCCACAATAATTTATGATTTTGAATCTAGGTCCGACCGACAAGATTCGGATAAGAGGAAGCCTGAATATAGAGAGGGCTTGACAATTGGCAGGAGAAACATTGACTTTGGACCATCAAACAGGCAATACACTGAATGATGTTTCAAAATCATTGCAAAGGCAATCTTAAAATCTAAAGGCCTGTTTCACAATGTGTTGATAAACCTCGATTTTATGAAAAGATATCTAATAGAATAGAGTTTCTATTAAAATTTGTCAAGTCTAGAACTTATCAATAAAATGTGAAACAACCTAAAAGTTGTCTTCACACCACCTGAAGCCTTCACCGCCCATCAAAAGTTGGCATTAACACTTTGCCCTTAAAATTAAAACCACAAACCGTTTCCCCAACACCTAAAGAACCTTAGAACAAAGCCCATTCACCAATCCGACACCGAAAATGAAAGTAAAACAGACAAAAATGGGGATAAAATGAACTCACTCTGTTGATTATCACAACTATACCACCATAATGAAACGTCGTCCCCGTCGCTCTCCAATACTTCGCTGGCTCTACGCTAGAATAAAAATCGATACGTTGGATCTACGCCGCCATGGACACTGCGCCGACCAAAACTCACGTCACAAAAGCAAACGGGCACACAGAAGAAGTAATAGAATCCGATCAATAGAACTGTAAAGTTATGGGCAAAAAGAGTGCTTTTTCAATGGCGGTATTTCGTGAATGACCTTGTCTTATGCACATGGATACAGTGCATGTTAAGTTATGATTCATTCTTTTGTTACCGTGTCTGGGACGAATATGAATTGTGAGCAGTTGGTATGTATGAGGACACGCGTTGATGTCTAATTCACAGAAAATGAATGTACCAATGAAACTTTAGTATTTTGTACCAAATATTAAAATCCAAGCAATGATTGCTTTTTCAATGATCTCCTGTTATTTTGCACACACACAGGAAGCGAAATGTAACTGAAAGTTCCACACGAAATTCGAGAAAAACACAACGAGTGCACTCTGACTGTGACAGGTGTAAAAAATACTCATTTAGGAAAAATATACGAACCTAGAACTTTGAGTTTGTCCTTTGTGGCGATCATGGTGAGCAGTAGAGCCAGGAGGAACCTCATCCGTGACAGAGACATTGCGGAGTCCACCTCCGGAGCCTGCACCGCTGCCTGAATCTTCTCCTCAAACGACAGCGGCTTGTCCCCAACAGTGCAGATTTTCATATGACTTTCCAACTGAACCTTTAACTTAAAAAAGTCCATACACTTGGAACATTTATACGCCTCAGTTTTACCATGTATCTTCCTCATATGGGCTTTCATGTGGGGGAGCTGGGAGAAGGACATTGGGCACATGGCACAGGTAAAAGGCCTCTCTCCTGTGTGGCGTCTGATATGCAACATCAAAGAATTAGAATGGGTGAATGGTCGGTCACAAATCCTGCAGGGATAAGGCCTGATGCCAGAGTGGGAACGCCTGTGCACAGTTAACTGGGTGGACTGAGTAAACTTTTGACCACAGTCGGGACATTCATGTGGACGTTTCTTGTCATGGGTCCGTAGATGCTCAGTGAGATGGCCTTTTAATTTCTTCTTACATATTGGGCATTGGATCCTGTATCCACCGTGGCATATCTCAACATGGCGCCGAATTGAGTTGGGCCTCAGGAATTCCTTGCCGCAGAATTGGCAAACAAAATCCTTGATGTTAAGGTGGCTTTTGACATGCAGGGAGAGTCTGGAGCGACAATCATAGCTCATGTTACAGATGGAACATTGAAAACGGCCCAGCACTAGATGCTGCTTCTCATGTCGGGTCAATAGGAGATGGTGAGAAAATCTCTTCTCACAAAAAACGCAACGGAAAGAGTTCTCACTCTTGACATGGCTAGAGAGATGAAGAGCCAAGTTCTCTTTCAAGCGGAATGGTTTGTCACAGTGTTCACAAAGGTATTTCTTTTTTGCCCTGACGGCATGTTTCCTTATTAGGTGTACCTGCAAGTTGCACCGTTGGCTGAACTTCTTGTTGCAGCGATGGCAAGCATATGGCTTGATGGCAAGATGCACAAATATGTGCCTCCGCAAAGATGATTTGTTGCTAAAGGACTTTTTGCAATAGTCACATTGGAATAAGTCCAGTGTTAGGACCACACCATTGCTGAGTGTGACCTGTTTTCTCTTGGATGGTTTTCTCATTTCATCTTCTTGATCTGCCTTTTTCTTCGTCTTTTTGGGCTTTTCACTTTTAGAGTCTCTTTCATGTTTGCGTTTCAAGTTTTTTTCATTTCGTGATTTGTGTATTATTGGGTCTTTTTCAGTGGTCTTTTTGTGCTTGTCTTTTTTAGTTTTTGTGCCATTCAAGTTATCAGATGAGTCACTCTCACTTTTATTCTGATCAGAAATACCATCATAGTTGTTATTTATTCCATCATATGAAGGATGCTTTGCCTTCATCTTAGAACTTGAATCATCAATCATTAGTTCACTCTTCAAAATGTTATCAAAAAACTTCAAATGGTCAATAGACTTTTTCTTAATCCGGCCACTTTTGGAAATAATTACTCCTTTGGTTATTGGCAAGGTTTTCTTGGTGTTTACTGGTGGTACTGGTTTCACAAACTTCTCTTTCATCAAATGTCCGTTTTGTAAGAGCAAAGCCACTTTATCATCTGCGGTTAAAATGTTTTTAAGTTCACTTTTTTGGGCTTCGCTTATTGGGGACTCAGGATCAGTCTTTGAGCCTGGAGGGCTTTTTACTGGTGTTATATCTCCTTTTGATAAAGTGCAGTGTGCTTTAGTAGGTGTGGTCTTGCCTTTAGAAAGTTTAGAGTTACTTTTTGAGCCTGTAGCCGCACCCTTATTATCTGTTGAGCGTGTCTTACGTTTACTGCACCTCATTTTGATAGAATTATTAGATGATTTAACTCTACTCTTTATGTTAGCCATTTTAGTGTGCGGGAAATAAGTAGGCGCTGCTCTCTAAATAATACAATATAGCATCTCTCACCGTTGTTAGGAAGCCAGTTTAGTCTTGAAGTGGGTTGATAATCTTTGGTAATGTTACAGAGATAAGCTTAGGAATGCACCACCACCGCGGCAAGTTACTTGTGTGTTAGTGAAGACCGTACGTAGCAGCCGTGATCTATCGCAAGGTGAGATGTGCCGACGGAACAAGGCTGCGAATCATTACGTTTTACTTACGTGCAGCGCAGCGCGGGCATCGTTAGCATTTCAATAATCACCTCTAGCACTATTTAGGACGTGCACGGCCGTTCGAGATAACATAACAGCCTTATTTACACAACGATACACCAGTCTAATGTGTGAAGGACGAAGGCTTTTGTCTTCTCACCAGAGCGGGCGCGCAGTTGACGTTACCTGGCGATGTTTACTGGACAATGGACTGCGTACGAACCATTGTCCGCGTATACTAGTCGCGATGTACATTTTTAACCTTTGCACGCGATTTTCGTTTTAATTAATTCGATAAATAACAAAATAGGCCGTCACAAGCCCACCCAAATACAAAGGTGAATGAACGATTTGAGTGAATGAAGTGGATTGATCATTGGATTGAGTGAGCGAGTCCGTGAAAATGACATTCAGTAGAATAAAAGGCTGTCAACGCCATCTGTTGGATTGATTGATCATTAGCTTTTACCGGCGGCTACGCGCGAGGCTGGTAAGCTGTCCATCTCCATGGATGTTGGATGAGTAAGCGGCATCGTTTCCAGTTGTACCTGCAAAGTTCATAGAGTACAATAACTTTGTCTTAGTTGCTTCAGACAGATTTCCTATACTTACTGTTAAGGTACACGGATTTTTACAAATGCTGCATTTTGTGTTCCTGAAATAATTTCAAGACGCACCTACATACCTACTTCTGCAATATTTTTAGGGATCCATGGGTACTTTTACTTACCGAGCTATCTTTGTGATCCAGAAACTAAAGTATTATTAGTACTCTTCCATTTCAACGCAAGAACTTCGCGCGTTGATGTCTTTATTATAGAAATGATCTTTCAAGGAAAAGATGTCAACGCAGAGCCTCACGGGGTCGTAGTTTCAAGCTTCGTTGTTGGATCAAGTTAATCAGGATACGTTATTTTTAGAATTATAATTAGTAGTAGAGCAAATAGGGCGCGCCCGACGACTCACGCATGTTTCAAGCGTAAACTACGAATATTCTTACCCCCGGTTTCCAATCTGAAAATGTTTTGTTAACAACTGTCGGTTTTTTGTATGCGCTTTGACCAACTGACAGCTTTTTTTTAACAAATTTGTTAATGTACAAGAAATCGGGGCTTAGCCTACGAATATAAAATCCATGAAACTGTTCTTAGCACAAATAACACACCATCAACCTACACTATCCAGTTGCGTTACGGTTGACTTTGCAACAAAAACGTAAAGGTTTATCTTATTATAGTAGTTTATAGCTGTCGATTTTACAGTTGACAGCACAACATTTTTTCCACGCATACGCTTTAACTCGTTTAGGTGCCTATGTATGTTACGTTACGGATGACTTTACAACTAAAATGTAGCGATTTATATGCTGTTGACTGTCCATCAAAGTTGGTGCTGTGGGTTCAGCATGCACTTTGGCACACAAGAGCGGGGCCCCTACATAGAGAAATATCAAAATTTCGACGGGTCCGTAACTTCTACGTTTTTTTAAAAGTATTTTGTTCTATTTTTACCTATAATACTTGCACAACCATACAAATATTGTTTCGAATATTAAAAAAATAATGTAATAGTGTTATTTATTCAGAAAGTAATTAGGGGTCCTTCGTTGTCCCAGGGACTCCAGACCTCCAAATCAAGCCCCGGCTTGGGCCAATTATGCCATCTTGCTCTACTTACTTACCAGGTGATAGGGGATAAGCCTTTACATTTCCTCTGCAGTTTCCAGAAATAATTAGGTCTAATCACCATGCCGGAGGTCGTGGGTTCGATTCCCACTGGGCGCCGCCATAGTTTGGACAAATGGCCTCAGTCTGGGTGTATTTCCATGTTTTTGATGTCTTTACCCGTTTACCATAGCATGGGTATCCTAGGTAGTTTACGACCAGCCCTTGTATCACGTAGATAACTTTCCATTCTGTCGGGTTAAACATTTAGATGACTCCAAAGTTTCAAAATATGTATGTATTTGACAGTTCGGAGTAAGCTAAATCAGAAAACTCTATACAGTGGAGGACTTACGTAGTGGCACCCCAGGTCAAGTCATTGTATTGTGTAGCAATTATACCTAAGTTATATTACTTATATTTATCTAGAGGTCGGATCATGTCACTCGTATTCTTTGTTTACTTATTTATTCAGGTAACATGTAAATCTGCTTATAATATTTTATAGGCACCTACTTAGTTACCAATGATACAGAATGGTCCGGAGAAGTTATTCTACTCATCAATAGCTACCTTCTATTTTGGGACCAATTCTGAAATCAAAAACACATGTCAGCTGTTTCATTTTTTTTTTATTTGATCCAGATAATGTCTGAAATAGGTAGCAGACATATTTTCTTGATTTCAGAGTTGCTCTGATAACAGCAAAATTACTCCCAAATTTCTTTAGGAGCGCAGTGGAAGAACGCCGGCTTCACATTCGGGAGGTCGTGGGTTTGAATCTCGGCATGTACCAATGACTTCGTTTTCTATGTTGTGAAGTTGTTCTAGTTCTAGCACCACTCGCTAACTTTGAAGGAAAACATCGTGAGGAAACCCTAGTGTCTGAGGTATTTACATACCTCCGCAATTGCTAGATACGTACAATAGCCCAACTATGAGGATAAGTGCGGAAATCTCAGGTCTAACTAGGACCCGCAAGTTCTACCAGACCGTTCCGTAAACCCCTATATTTCATCACGTATTTCTGTTTGGAGAGGATGAAGGCGAAAAGAGTGAATTAGATATATATCGAGCGACTGTAACATATTCTTTATTGCAAATAATAAATTAGAAAATTAATTACATAGCATTGTTACAAAGGCGAACTTATCACTAAGAGAGATCCCTTCCAGCCAACCTTAGCATAGGGGACTGTAGAGGTAGGCAGGCACCCCAGGCAGATACTTCGACCAAATAGGGCATAATAGGGTATTAGCAAGTGGCTTGATGAAGCGAAAGAGGTTTGCCAGGTTCGTGACAGGATCATTGTAACGTCTTTTCGATCGAATGATGTAACTACACAATCGCAAGCCTAGACTGTAAAATTAGAAACATCTATATGACGTATTTTTTGTCCTTTTACCATTTCGAGCCTGTAATACGACATAATAACGTCGTAAGCTTACACATGACTTTTTTGCTAGTTGGCTTCTCACGCTCGGTGAATTTCGTCTCAGCCGCCCGAGACAAAATTCATGGTCTCAGACTCGGTCGGACCTAGGAATCTAGGCCCAGATCTCATCATCACCCAACAAGCCTCCGCGACTCGGCCTCGCGGGCGCCCCGTCCGCGGCGCTTTCACCATTGTTGCGGGCACAATGGCTTGCACCACTTCCCCGTCCATTCGCACCGCGCCCGCCGCCTGGCTTGACCCGCTTTGCACAATACGCCGGGCTCTGATGCTGCATACTCGGGCCTTTATTTGTATGTTAGATGTTACAAGTACGAGTAGGTATGTATAAAGTTTAGTGGCAACTTCTAAACCAAGTCGAATCAAAATGTTTTTATTCAACGTAACACAGAAACTGCGACTAGGGCCGACTTACACCACTTTCTTAAATGCGACTTAAACAGCATTTAACTAATATTCTTCATACGAAAGTCGATTTAAATGGCGACTTAGGTAAGTGACATTTAAGAAGTGGTGCAATTCGGCCTAAATTAACTTTACAGGTTAAACTGGGTGTCCATTTCAAAATTTAGATGATTGCGGAGAAAACATGAACGAAAACCTTCTAACTTAGTCTACCTTATTAATGTCGATGGAGCGAAAGAGTATGAATATCGCGAGCCATTAAAAATATTGAGCGAAAGATGTTCGCGAGGATCGTGGCAAGTGGCAAAGCCTGGTCTCTGCCTACCCCTCCGGGATACAGGCGTGAGTTTATGTTTCATCAACCAATCCCCATCAATGATGGTCATCATCAGCCAATTCGTGTATAGGTCGTGTGCCTGCTGGTCGCCGCCATCTTAGCCCTAAGTAGATGATTTTAATGAAAAACTGCAAGAAGCTATAGTCAGCCATTTTACAGACAGATGTTTTAATTTAATTGCCGGTTCAAGTCTGCACGCACGAAAGTTTCTCGTATAAGTACCTACTGACAATCTGTTAATCAGTGATAGTTAAAAACATAGGTAGATTTCTAAATATAGCGCTGTACCTAATTAAAATTTCATTAGTACTAAGAAATCGAGTTTTTGAGAGTGAATTTTGTAGGAAGAAATACTTCTATGGATTTTTATTCGTAGCTGATGGTAGCTGTTAATCTACTATTAACAGAGTTGTTTTTTTGTGTGCACTTTGGCCAACTGACAGCTGTTAACATTAGATTAATATGTAGATTGTTAGTGTACGAGAAATTGGGGGTACTGGATTTGTACACTTTTATCTTAAGACCATTCTCGCCCGCACAAAAAACTTAGGCCTTTGCATCTACGTAATGAGATGATTTATAGGTACAGCGTCCAGTGGCACCTTCACGCACACTAGATGGGTTAAAGGACCACTCGGATTCTGCAGGGCCTGGGACATTGTAATAGGGGTTAAAGTATGAAATTGCCGTTTTATTGCCGTTAAAGGTTCTTTGAATTGACATAGAATCTTCATGGTTTGAGGTTTTCGAATGAAACTTTTTTCAAATGGTTTCTATGATGTTCTTTTTTAAAAAATGTGAAACATTTGAATATCGACTTTCAATTGTTTTTGTTATTCAATTTAGACAAGAAAGATGGATACTGCGAAAATTCCAGTGATTTTTGAATACGAGTTCCGACGCGGAACTAACGCGGCAGAAACAGCCCGCAATATCAATGCTGCGTTTGGAGAGGGGTCTACTAATGAACGCACCGTGCGATTTTGGTTTAAACGCTTTCGTGATGGAAATTTCGACTTAAAGAACGAGCCACGAGGAAGACCGCCCACACAGGTGAATAACGATGAATTAAGAGAGATAGTGGAAGCCGACCCTAGTCAAACTACCCAGGAATTAGCGGCATGGTTTAACGTTACCTTACCCACAATATTGACTCACTTGCGTCAAATCAATAAAATAAAAAAATACAAAAAATGGGTGCCTCATAATCACTCGAATTTTCGCAGTACCCATCTTTCTTGTCTAAATTGAATAACAAAAACAATTAAAAGTCGATATTCAAATGTTTCACATTTTTTAAAAAAAGAACATCATAGAAACCATTTGAAAAAAGTTTCATTCGAAAACCTCAAACCATGAAGATTCTATGTCAATTCAAAGAACCTATTGCAATAAAACGGCAATTTCATACTTTAACCCCTAATATTTTAGATGGAGTGGGCTTGCCCAGCACCTACTTATATATACCTACCATCCTGACAGCTTAGTCGACCGCATATAAGGCTATAAAATTACCTCCTAGACAAATTCAATATCTGGATGCCAGAGATTTACGGGGTGTGACAGAATATATACCTATTCGAAAAGGTATATATTCTGCCTATTCGAAAAAAAAATAGTTGTACCGTAGCAGAGCTGAGGTACTAAAGTTTCCGCCTAAGAAATACGGTTTTCATGACTTGGCAAAATTTTCCCCATAATAAAATTTGTTCGTGCAAGCAAGAAGAATCCACCATACATAATATGGGGATTTTCTTACACTATGTACATGTTAATGTTATGTACCTATATAATTTTCCTTTCATGAGCAAGCCTGCGTGCGGATTGCATGAAAAGTTTGCTAATCTCTCAGCGACCAATTATTTCTCAACTCACGAACTGTCCTGCTCCACATAACATTTAATGAAGATAACCAGATAAAATAAGTACTTACTTATTATTGCGACAAAATTTGACCTGGACTGTTTCACGGATAATATTTCAAAAGAATTCCACAACAATAGCGCTATTCTTTTATCACACGCAATACCAGAAATATCGCAGGCTTTGCTACAGATGCTTTCGATGAACAAAATCAACGCTCAGATGGATTCCGGGATTATGGCTATTTTGGTGTACTATGCCTCGATGGCGTAGCATCGAGTCTAATAATAAAGAAGTCAATGAGTCTGAACTCATGACTTCAGCTGAATATTGTTTTGCACACACGGCCTCAATCAATTTTACTTACCTACCTACTTGTATTTTTGTTTTTTCAATTAATCTTAATTTTAAATTAAATTTAAAGTAAATTGTACATATGTATATAATTTTAATGTTCTAATTTTTATATGTAATAATGTATAATTTAAATAATGTTTAATGCAATTAATTACGCAATAGTTTTAACTGTAATGTAATTTCTTCTTGCAATAAATTACCTACCATAGGAAAATACCCTTGTTTAGGACCAGGATGTATTTATAAGACGATGCAATGAATGACTCTACCCGTCCCGGCGTCGGAGTACCGGGAATACTTCCCAGTTCATCACTAGGAGCTAGGGCAAAACAAATAACAGTTTTCATTTTATTACAAACGTAATGAACACATCGGTTCAATGATCTCATCAGAATTTCTGAGAGGTAATTATATGCTTACTTCATTAGCTGGAAGAGATAAGATAAGACCACGATGAGGAGTACCTAAACAAAGTCAACAGTTGCTTATTTGGCTGCCCTTAGGTAAATACAGTTATCAAACTATTAATTACTATAGATGTTTTTTTTATGACAAAAAAAAATACTTAAGATTTCTCTCATCTCTTTAAGATTCTAGGAAATACAGAACTTGCACTTCTGGGCGGTGGGTTAGTTCACAGCAGTTTCCAATTCTGGCCCGCTATGCCGATTGACTTTGCTTCTTGGGCTAGGTAGAATCTTTTTTAGGTGATTCTGATGCTTGTACTAAAATGGGTATGATGAAAATAACTACGGTGATAGAAGTAGAGACAGGAGAGATCTGCTTAACCCCACTTCTTCGGACGTCATAAGAGCGATTCATTCAATATCCCCAGGAAGCTAGCCAAAAAATATAACAGCCCGTTTCTGCGTCACTGGGTCAAAATAATCGTTTTTCAGCCAGTGACATAGATTTGTGTCCACTGCCAAAATAAGATTGGAGCTGACCAACCTACCATAACTATCGTTATTACTCTGTGCTACTAACACCAAATTTAATTTAATTCTAGTTATTAATATAAGTTTTAAGAAAATTGGGCCTTGTTAATAAAGAAATTAAATTACAATCATATCTCTACTCTATATCTATTTAAAACTAGCCATGTGCGAGTCGGACTCGCGCACCGAGGGTTCTGTACCACCATAAATATGTACTTGCCAGGTTAACATGGCACAGGGTATCCTAGTTTGGGACTAGAACAAGTGAGTGTTGTGTGGAAGTTACTATTATTATTTCAGAACCTTAAGCTTAAGTTCGACTCACACTTCGACGGATTTTATTAAGTATTGACTGCACCATAATCACACCAAGTTGGACACTTGAGCTTGTACCCATGTATTACAGTTTTTACAAAAGAGAAAAATAAATGTTTTTTTGTAAAGCGACCCCCCCCCCCCTTTTTTATTAAAAGTTTTAGTACAACACAATCTTTTAAAGATCTCATTCTAACCGACTACCTATTATGTGATATATTACGATTCAATTAATAGATAATAAAGCCATTTATAGGAGAGACGGGCAGGCAGGCAGACGTTGTAGGAGTAACAGACAGATGGACTTTACCGCTAGCTAACTCACTGCAGTATCGAACAAACACAAGCAAGTACCTTAGTCTGAGTTCACTCTCAATGCAAAATACAATTATCCGTCGCAAGCCAATTTCCTCTTAAGTACAAATTGCGTCGCAGTCTACTTATGGCGAGTCGTGATGATGTCGCGTCGCCTCAGATAAAGAGATGTCACCGTAGCGAAATATCTATTAGTCAACCACGCTCAGGGGAAAAGCATGGGAAAAAAATCTAGCGCAAAGTAGACTACTGACCCGATTAACCAATAATCCATTCTTAAAGCTCTCAAGGGCCTTAATGTATGATGCTGGATTGGCTTCAGCTCATTGGCGTAGATAGGGAGGGGGTCGATGAGACCCTGCCCACCCAGAATGATCAGGTTTCTTCGCAATGTTTTCCTTAACAGTTAGTGTTTTATTGCACACAAAGCTAGGAGCTAGCTTTGTGAGCTACTACTGAATGACTGGTCTTAGCTCAGGTTTAAAATGGGTGTCTTTCTTTGGCTAAGGATATATAAGTCCCATTGAGATACAGATGTCATGGATAACGTAGCTCTTCACTCCGCTCTAATTCTCCAGCCACCTGCTGCGGCTCCAATATTCGACCAACACGAAATGCAAACGTCTAGAAGCAATATCTTCCTATCTTTAGATCAGCCACCGACTCAAGAGGGGGACGATTTTCCGCACACTGCACTTGCTCATTGTATTTTCGCCTGCAGCTTATTCGAACTTCGTAGCCCACGGAGAGAGGAAGCCATTGTATTTTTTTCCCGCCAAATTTTTAAGGTTTTTCTTTTTTTATATTGTTACGCGTGTGGCGGCCGATTAGGTTTTTCGGCCAGTGGTGTGGCAGTTTTTAATGTGTTTTATTTACTGCAGTAGAAATGGTGAGATTCTGGTGGATGTTTATATTTTTTGCGAAGACGACGTCGGGTAACGACAACGCGCTACCGGACTCGGAAGCTGGAAAAGGTATGAATTCTAATTCAACCGAGAGAGTGTCATAGGTAGGTATGTTCGGAGTGTTAAATAAACTGAGAAAAGAGGACTAGGTGCTTTCTGAAAAATGATTGAGGCAACGTGGTCCAATCTACTGAAAATATAAAAAGTGATTTAGATTCCAACTTTACCCACCAACCGTTCCTTGTATTAGACCAACTCTGGAATACCTTGTGGTCTGAGGGAATACCACATATGCTGGAAATATTTTTCGTTCATTGTAGGTATTCGCAGAGGGGTTTGGTTTCAAATTATCGGTCTCTGCTTAATTACCTACTGACGATTCTAGCGATTTTTCATCAGTATGTACCTACCTACCTACGTAAAGGTCGATAGGATTATTTGACTTCAAATTTAGCCCAAGATTCCCGATCCATTCCACTAAAGTAAAATAAAGAACTACGAAAGAAGAATTCACCTACCTGTATCTAATGAATGAGCTAAATTCAAGTCATTTGCATACAATCCACAAAAATGAAAATTCCGCAAAGAAAATTATAGCCTCAGCACCCAAACTTCTCACGCTTTCCAAGTCATTAAATAGATAGAATATTCTTTATTGTATGTACACCAAGAATTACATATGAGAATTTAACACTAATATAGTACAGTACAATTGGCGGCCTTATTACTAAAAGTAATTTCTTCCAGACAACCATTGACGGAAAAAAATGAGAAGCTAAATGACGGGTAGTCGGTGCAACTAAACAATACTAAGGAAGATACCTATTTATATACCTATTTAATACACATACATAAATATGAGATATGTACCTATACGCGGAAGAAAATCACTCCATCACATAACGTAGAGGAGTTTCCATAACGCTCTAGTATTGTTGCATACAATTAAACAACACATTTCATTGTTGTTAAATATCTGATCGCGATTCTTAAGAATGTTTCACGCTCCTGCCTCTGAGACAATGGAAGTGAAAACCAAGTGCACGAGCTTCTAAACAAAACCCGGTGCATTTAAAGTTTCAATTTTATCTACGATTCATGATTGTTAACAATACTATTTCAGAATCTTGATGTGATCACGTGTCACATGCCCTGCTGCTCAATGTCAAACAAGACATTTTCTGACTTTCTTTGGTAATGTAGATTTACGGTAACCGCAGTTGTCAGGTAATACAACTAGTTTGCAATGAAGTGCATAAGTGGGTCTTTATCATGAGTCTTATAGTGAAGCTAATTCTAGTCCGTGGGATCATTGCATACTTAGACAGAATAAAATCCACATGCGTGACTCATGCAAAACACACATAGTTAACAGAAAGTCCCATCGTTACAGAGTCCCGATTCCTGCCGCTGTTTGAAGGGAAACGGTACGACAGACCTCCGATAGGTCCAGGCGGTTTGCAGCCTTTGACCCAAACACCCATCGCTGGGGACCGATGCTCTGCAAGGCTAGAATCAGCTCTGGATCAGATGCAGCGCCGGAAGAGGAACCAGCCAAAGAATTTGGATACTCCTTTGGTGAGGAACGATCAACTGCCTTGTTGGTCTAGCGGTAACACTTTTCTCTACCACGCAAGAGGTCGTGGGTCCGAATCCAGCTGGAGGTCGACTTCATTCAATTAGTAAAAGTGGCAGCTTGAATGTTATTCCATGTTTGTTTGTCCTTGTCTGGTTACCATGTCATATGATAACTTAGTTTGGGATCAAGTAATTGTGTCGTGTTAATGTTAACAATAAGTCAGTCGGATTGTAGTCTGGGCAATGAAACAATATCTGACAAGATACATTAGTTAATTAATTCAAGGAATTTCTTAAATCAGTGAGAGAGATGAATGAAGGATCTAAGAGCAAATAACACGGAAAAAATTACCTAATGTCGGTACATTAGGTAATTTTTTCCGTGTTTTATCAAATTGAATGTGGCACGGTGTATACATTATTAAGAAATTTATGTTCCTTTTAGTAGCAGATGTTCAGTTTCCATGCGTTCATTATTATTTCCAAGGACGTATTATCTCTTACGTCAAGTCGCGTAAAGATAGTTGAATTAATTCCACTTTTAAGAACTCTTTCATGCTGAAAAAGTGACTTCGTTGTTACAGAGTCAGACCCTTGACTTGAACGGCTACAGTCTCCACCAGCAAATGCGCAGTGCCCCAGTCGACATGTACGTCACGCGGATGCGCGTGCGCCTTCCGCAGAACAGCAATTGGGTTCGGGTGCAGAAGTGCTACTTCGACCCCCGCAACGTGAGCCTTGACACCATGCTTCTGTTCCAAGACTTGACTATAAGCGGAAACGTGGATCTATACGACGCGAACGAATTAGATCGAGGTATACCCCCGAATAGATTGAGACGAAACTACGTAGATCCGTCGTATGAAAGCCCGTACCACCCGGAACCTCCCTATCATAACCAAAGGGGCAACAGCGGCTGCAACATGATCCTTAGACTACGTAAGGCTGGTATAGGGTTTCACACGAGACCTTTAAATCAACAGCCTGGGAAGTTCAATGTTAAGACT
This sequence comes from Yponomeuta cagnagella, assembly GCA_947310995.1. NCBI lineage: Eukaryota > Metazoa > Arthropoda > Insecta > Lepidoptera > Yponomeutidae > Yponomeuta > Yponomeuta cagnagella. Next base: position 14,115,404 of record OX371277.1, read on the forward strand.
GATTCGGAGTTTGTGGAGCCAGGGTTTATCAGCGTTTACGCATATGGGTGTGAGAGGTACATAAATAGGAAAGGAACGAATCTTCCGCTGAAGAGACGGAAAAGGTCCGATGAGTTCTCTTTTGACCCTCGCCTGACGCCTCCTTACGAGGACCGCTTAAATGGAAGATCCTCTGACTGGGATACAGTTTACGAACCTCCTAGGAGTAGACTGAACTACGAAAGGAGCAAGCTTTTTAGACCAGGGGATGACTTGGATGAGGTAGAGGATATTTCCAGAGAAATGGAGGATATCTTCACAAAAGGTATACGGACACTTTTGACAACATACATGAAGAAGGAACTGCAGCCTGCGATAAAGGACACATTAATGAGAAACATGGGTTATGTGATATCCTATGGTTAGTTGTAAGCTTTGTATAGAATTTTTATACAGGACATGTAGGACCTAATTACGATCATCTTTTATATTTGTACCATATCATAAATGGTATGAATTATAAAAAAACATATTTATTTTTCTGTGCTTGATAACTCTGTTAATGTAAGTAATAAATAAGTCATATTTTATACTTCATTGGCTTTTTATATTATTGTTGGATTCTATATAAAAAAATGTAAGTTTCTACAATATTGTTTAAATTGCTAATAAAAACTAAGACATTAGAAGACTTAGTGACAGCTATAATGTGTAAACCTATATCACAGATTTGGCACGCATTGAAATCAATAAATGAAAATAAATACTAACCTACAATAAATACCTAGATAAGACATAAGATATCTTACTCTTAAGTTTCATCAACAATAAATAAGGTCAGGCTTTTTCACAAAAAAAAAACACCTCAATGTAGGTAGATATTTATAAAAGTGATATTCCATTATCTAATCTCCTACACTAAATTATTATAAAGAGGAAGTTTGTAAGTTTAAATATTTGTAAGTTTGTTTGTAGGGGGTAATTTTCGAAACTACAAACAGTATTTAGAATTTAAAAGTAGTATTTAGACTGGACTTTCAGGGTGGACATAGGCTAGTAAGACTAACCCCCAGTTTCTCATACACTAACACACTGTTAATCTACTGTTAACAGCTGTCAATTGACCAAAGTGCATACAAAAAAAAACACTGCCGGCTGTTAACAGTAGATTAACATTTTGTTAGTGTATGAGAAACTGGGGGTAAGTATCATAAGCAGCCTATATACGCCCCACTGTAGGGCACAGGCCTTCTCTCAGAGAGAGAGTACGAGAAACTGGGGGTAAGTATAATATAGGTTAATTGGTTAGCCACGCAAATATAGTCGCAGGCACTGAAAGTTTAACAAATGTTTCACCCAGCCCTTCTCATCAAGAAATTCTTAATCTCATCATAAGCAGCAAAGTGCATTGCTGTACTAATAACAGCTTTCCACATACTTGGCCAGTAACCTTTATAAAGAGCCAAAACCCCTTCTTCTATCACTGTGATCCTGACACAATGGAAAATACCTTTACAGAATATTTGCTTCCCAAAACCTCTTCTATAGTGCTGAAAACCTTGAATTTGCAATCTTTTCTTCACAACATCAAAAGGATATATAGATGTTTTCGCCACTAAACCGGCAACCGAACCAGATATTAAATTACCTATTAGGCTAGACTTAATATTTGTATCAGTGCTTGCACGATGCCTTTGAAAGTATGTTATTTTGTTCATTATACTTTCACTGAATAATTTATAAACAGTAAATTGGATACCTGCGTGAGGAGCAATTTGAGCAAGTGTTGGTAATAATCCTTTGAACAATGACCTAGGACCTTCTTCTCGTACCATCATAAGAAAAGCATGGGAAATCCCCCCATAAACCTTGTTGGTCTTCTGTTCAGCTATAAGCCTAGTCCTCAATGTATCAAAGGGGAAAGAAAAGATGGTAGCTACACAAGCTGAGACAGCTCCACAAGAAAAATCAATACCATGCTTGTGTGAATTGAAGAACTCTGGGTCAGATCTGTAACACAGCTCAAGCAGTTGCTCGAAGGTCGAGAATTGAAGGACCCCGAAGGTTACCGAGAGCATTTGAGCTGGTATGTGGCCGCTCCATAGTGTAGTGATGCCTTCTTCCCTGATTATGGATGTCGTGGCTTGAAGTAGTGACGCGTACTTGGACCCGTGCTTAATAGGCTCTACTTGCAGTTGAAACCTGATCTTTAGGACGTCGAAGGGCTGAGATACTGCTCTCGTAATGGCCCCAGCCGCACCGCCGGCGAAAGCACTTTGCAGGGCGGTTACCTTTCCGTTGTCGACATTCTTGAGGAAATGCACCATGTTTCGCTAAAGATTTCGCAGTCGCAGTTTGATCACATGATTTCGTTTGTTTTCTGTGCACGATAATTGCAGAAATTGTAAAGAAGTCCACAAACGAATAGATAATTTCAACCAATGTGTTGTGTTAGGGCGGACGAACGAAATCACGAAGTGTCAGTTTTTGAGTTTAGTTTCCGAATAAAAATAGTAACCTAAAAATAGTAACATTGTCCAAGGTAAGCGTTTAAGCAAAAACTAAACGCATAATAAGCGTTTTGTGACACTCAGCTGATTCTATACACAGATTAGTTAATTTGTTCTATATTGATTGCACGCACGCAGCACGACCTCTATGGCACAGACTCACTCACAGTACTCACCACAGAGTACTTTACTCACAGTCACAGAGGAAAACGGGATACCGCCGTTTAGCCAAAGTATTTTTCGCCAAATTTTACTTCGCAATAAACTTATGGCATCAGTTTCATTTCCCAAATGAAACTTTAGCAAGTTTTCATTTCGCATTTTATTCATTTGGTCAAATTATCATTTCGCATAATTTTACTGCGTCAAGTTTTATTAAGACAAACGTTTATTATGCTAAAAATATAGGTGCGACGAAGCGCGTAGCGTAGCGGAGCGCGTAGGAGCGTGTTAGGTTGAACATGTAAGACCGAAAACTAACCGAAATTATTAGTGTAGGTTAATTTCCAAGCCAAGCAAATATTGACCAAGTATTTATTTGGTAAACAATAACTTGCCATAATAACTTTTGCTAACTGTTTATTTGCTTTAAGTTGTTTTGAGAAATGTTTTTTTGCCAAGTGATAATTTGCGGAAAATAGTTTGGGAAGTAATACTTTGGGAAACGATTTTTGGCAATACATTAGTAAACCAAGGAAAACGGTGCTGTGCTGTGCTGGGCACCTCCCTCAGCCCTCAGCTCTCCGCTCCGCTTCGTTCGTTCGTCATTGTTCTTTGGTACTGTAAGCGAAATTTGACATTTTGTTTATCAATCGGGCAGTTGGAAAACGTGTTTGCTTTTTCGCTGTATTTAATAATTTTCTTCACTTTGGTGATTTGGTGCAACTATGGGGAAGAAGAACAAAGACACCCTGGGAAGATCTCTCATCAAGGACAGATTCTCTAAGAATCGTCACCGCAAACATGTGGAGGAAACTATGGTGAGGGAAACTTGTTTTCTTTAATTCCTGCCTGATAAATCTAGTTCATTTAATTTCTAACTCAGTGTAATTCTAATTACTCCGTCTTAACTGCGAACTTTACTCGCCAACCCAATAATGAAACGTGAAATCCTCTAAAACCGTAATCGTACGCATTTGTGTTTGTAAACAATAAACCTAACCTCTGTCTCAAAACTTTTTAGAAAAAAATAACCCTAATTTCGTTTCCTCAGCTCCACACCACAGAAGTGAATGATGGGTTTGATTGGGGCCGCCTGAATCTACAATCTGTGACTGCGGAGTCCTCTTTACAAGAGTTTCTGTCCACCGCTGAGTTGGCCCAAAGGGAGTTTACCGCTGAAAAACTGAATGTGAAATATGTCAAGTCGGCACCTAGTGAGGTGGCTATCGTCACGTCACAGCCTGACTTTGATGAGCCCTTGACAGTGCCAAGGAGGTAAGGATTTAACAATCTAATCAGATACCGATAGTTTTACCTTTCAGGCTGTGATCCTCTTTGAGGCTACAGCCTCAAAAGACAGAGTGTCCGCAGCTTCTACCTTCATGAGTAAAAAATAAGGTTCTTTTTCCACTTCACAGGGTGAGTGACCCCTAAGCCAACTTCCAATGGGTTGGCTTCAGTCTAAAAGAGTGTCTCATGTTTTACTTCTATTTTTGATTAACCTGTTAGATTATGACCTTGAAAAGAACGAGTAAAAACCATTGTAATGGGTACAATATGGGGCCTTTCAGAATTCTACAGGTTAATAGTACATTACGATACTAGTGCGAAAAGTAGGAAATTCGCAACGAGTGGCGATAAGTCAAAACACGACCTAAGGGAGTGTTTTAAATCGACACGAGTTACGAATTACCTATTCGCACGTGTATCATACAACGTTTTATAGTACATATGGCCCTTTGAAGTTTCGACATAGGCACGTAAAGTGCTCATTATCGCACTAGTGCGGTAATGTAGCACCATATGTCCTATAAAGTTTATTACCCAATGGTTATTATAACTTAAATCAATATTGGAGGTAGAAAGGAAAGGAGGTTGGTATAAGAAAGATAATTACACCTTCCCAATTTTTACAGACCTACTTGGAGGTATGGCATTACAGCAGAGGAGCAACTGGCCAAGGAAAGGGACAGCTTCTTAGAATGGAGGAGACACTTGAATGAGTTACAGGTAAAGTTTGTTCACACTAGTTCAGTCTTCACAAAGAATTTGCGAGAATAAATTTTTGCCCATTTCGGGTCCGCATGAGTATCTACTCATGTAGTTTTGTATCTACAAAACTAGCCAAAATTGTCGAAATGTTTTCTATTGCTTAAATAAAATATCTGTTTACTTTTGTTTTGATAACCGAGGGCTACGTTTTCCAGTCTCATCCATTTAGTTGAGACTTGAAATTAATGCTGCTGAAAGGCCTATGGATAAGAAGTTCAAATATTAAATGCTAGCACCTGAAACTCCTTAGATTTTGAGATATTAATTTTTGAAAATCCAAAATTTCTTACATTTTGACAACTTTTACGTTTCGGACCGGACGCCGCATTTCGTTTCGCGTGTTGGGTGGACATACTTCTGTCGAAAGTTTATTACAACTTACCAAAACTTTATTAGAACTTGGTCTAAAATATTGACTATCGGTTTTAAAGATAAAAATATATTATAATGTCGCAATCACATCATAACAATTTTAATTAAAGTAAAAATTCAGATAAGTGATACTATGTGAAATAGAGCGTAGTATTTTCGCATTCGCCATCTTGTTGTTTGTCAACAAATCAATCATCGTTTGTCTAGCTAGCAGTTGAGAGCTAGCCCTTGGCATCGAGTTCTGCTGCTTCCCCCTCTGAAGAATCGAGTATAGTGCAAGTGTTGGAGCAACTTCCTACAAGCTCTTCCTCAGTGCCTCCGTGTCCTTGAGATGTCGACCAGCTTGACGAATCGAGTGAAGTGGTGGACTCATTTGAGCCGTTCGCTGGAGGCTCTATGTCACAACCACATCCGGATCATCTGGGCGAAGAATAAATTACCTCTCTGAGGAATTGCGGCAACCACTTGGTTACTGGATAGGAAATACGGGCAAAAACAGGCTTAGTGCACTCATAATTAGGTTACTTATAGGTTCAAATGGCTTCAAATTCGATTCACAGCGCACCCTATTTCCGTGCAGTAGTTGTGGTTGCAGTTACTAGAGTGTATATGAAAAGCCCGAGGCGGGGAGGGAGAGCAGCCCCGCCCGCTGTAACAAAGCACCGTGGTGAGCATAGGTGCCTGTACTTTGTTACGCAAGGGCGTAGGGGCTGCACTTCCCACAGCGCTGGAGATATTTCAATAGTAAAATTAAGCCATTTACTAAGATTAATCCAACCAATGTAGGTCGAATCTGTACCATAAAGTACTTGGTGTCTGGATAGCAAACATAGGTAAAACTGTTGTTCATTTTGTTAGGTTGACGGTGATAAAAGAAAAAGAAAACGTCTTTTGTAACATAATCTTCTTATATTTTGTCCTTACTAATTCGTAATTTATGTGATAAATGTATTATCGTCGTGTATTTTTACTAAATTTAAGCTAGAATAAGGTTTTTAGTAATAAACTGATTGAAATTTTGTCAACATAATCTTAAAATTTGTTTTTCATTTCTCTCAAAAACTATTGAGTTTCAACATCCTCCTTTCCAGGGGGCTTCCCCCTACCCCCTCATACCGGCCAACCCTTAACTAAACGGATGATATTGGAAATTCCAACCCATAGAGCACTTTAACAAATGTAATGGGTTGTGATGGTTTACGACGCCGGCACATGTCAGTGACAGTTTTTTTTTCCACAGAATTAAAAAACAGATTAGGCGAGCCGCGAGATACAGATACAGATACTTTATTTGTCAAGCTTATTACCACGTTCAGGTGCGAGCTTATTACTATAGATATTTCCAACCAACCAGATCTGGTTGTGACAAGATATTTTTAAAGATGTAGGGTAAGAATGCATTTAGGTCGTCCCGCCATCTTCGCCTTGGTCTGCCGCGACGTTAGTGTCCATTTTGCAGAACCCATTTTGGCCCACTTATCTGAGCTCATACAGCAGACATGGCCAGCCCAGTTCCACTAACCTGGCGGTCGCAACCACAACGTCTGTAATTTTAGTTTTTGAGCGCAGCGGGATTTATTATGCCAGGGTGGTGCGAGGTGGCTGGGGAGCGGGAGAGCTGGAAAGTAGGAGGGGAGCCCTTTGCCCAGCAGTCGGACACAAAAGAGGCTAAGTAAAAAGCTTAAGAGGCCTATGCCCAACAGTGGGCTCTGTTTATGGGCTGATTAGATATCTATCTAGACGATGATGTGTGCGCGATGATTTCCATGTTTGTTGTGTCCTCATTTGATTCGAAGTGATTATTTTGCAAAACCTGACTTACTTTTCAGTCCAAACTGGGCGCAGCAGTGACGCCCTACGAGCGGAACTTGGAGCTCTGGAAGCAGCTGTGGCGGACTCTGGAGAAGTCAGACATTGTGCTCATACTGTTGGACGCTAGGAATCCTCTGCTGTTCAGGTAAATATTAGATAATATAACGTTTATTGAACCAGGAAATGTCCACATGTAAACAAAACAAAATGTAAGTTATAGATAGAGAATCTAGTACTAAGACTTACAAGTCTTTTTACAGCATCTGCCGTTAGGTTTTTAGCCTGTATTAGGAATAACAGCGCCTCTTGCATCTCTTGTTTATAACTTATAATTATTAATCTTGTCTCGTTCATGGACATACAATAGATCGCACAGTATGAGTGCCAGTGAATGTATTAACTAACTATATGCTAAGGGTGATAGCGCTTTGTTAGAAAGTTTTTCTCACATTCAAGAGGTCCTATAAACCAATGTGCCATGTACTGTGATAACTAGACAAGGACATTACAAACATGGAACTTTGTTTTTACATTACATACTTTTGTGATTTTCATACAGCAGTACCACACTCTCTTAGCATGAAGGAAATCATCAAGTGAAAACCTAAGCGTCTGAAATGCCTGCATACACGAAAACCTCACACTTGGGCACGTGTGGTGATTAAGCCCACCTTCTCTCAGATGAAGGCCTGCCCTGCAGTGGGACATAGTATATACTACATGCTTATGTTATACTAGCTGTCCCGGCGAGCTTCGTACCGCCACAGAATATGTTTATACGATTCTTGCACAACGCCATCTATTTTTAAAACACAACGTTAGCTCACACAGCGCCATCTATTTTAAGCTTAAAATAAATATTATCTACGGGAACGCATTACCGGCATATGAAGTATGCTGTGTCTCTCTTCAGGTCTTTGTCTATCTGTACGCTAAGTTTCATGTAAATCCGTTCAGCCGTTATTCCGTGATTGAGTAACAAACATCCAAACCTCCAAATATCACAAAATTTCACATTTATAATATTAGTAGGATAGAATTATATCCAGTTATCCAAGGCCAAAGTGTGACAAAAAAAAATACAACTGACAACTAATAGTTTTTGTTTCTAATGTATATTTGCTACATTATGTTTGCTTGGATTGTTATACAAATGTATTTGGTTTTTAGGGTTCCGTAGTCGACAAGGAACCCTTGTAGTTTCGCCATGTCCGTCTGTCTGTCTGTCTGTCTGTCTGTCTGTCTGTCTGTCCGCCTGTCTGTCCATCCGCGGTCTAGTTCAGAGACGATTAGTACGAGAAAGCTGAAATTTGGCGTAGACATACACACATCAAAAAAAGTTTGTGATCAATAGCATCTATGTTGTATGCTTTCTTTAAATGGTAATACCCTGTTTGAAATTAAAATATAAAACTATTTTTTATTATTTATTTAAAAAAAATTGAGCCATTAATCATAATGGAATTGTGATAGAAATTTCATAGAAAGAAAAATACTGTTTAATTAAACTTAAACAACAATTTATTATTAAAAGGTTAAATTCAATATAAAATAACTCCTCCCCTGGCTCGAACACATGCGGAGATCCTCCTGGGCATGCTGAGGATCAAGTTATCCAGCATTTCCTGTGGTAACCTATCCCATTCTTCAATAGCGGCTTCCCTGAGCTCTGGAACTGTCTGGGGACGTGGCTCACGGTTCCATACAGCTCGTTTAAGAGCATCCCACGCGTGCTCTATTGGGTTTAAGTCAGGCGAGCCGGCAGGCCAGTCTAAACGTGTGATATCGTATTCTTGAAGAGCAGCATTGACTCGTTGAGCTCGATGTGCGGGCGCATTATCATCGACCAGTACAAATTGGTGCCCATGGTTTACTCGGAATGGTCTGACGATATCATTAATAACAACTGCTTTGTACATGTCTGCTGTCATGTAGCCCCGATACGGGATCAAAGGCGTTCTAGCTCCAATCATAATGCCACCCCAAAAGGACACCGATATTCCGCCTTGCTGAACTGTTCCAGTGGCAGTTCTTTGTCTTTCACGGTCGCCTGGTCTTCTCCAGACACGGACACGTCGTTTATCTGGATGAGTGCTGATTCGGGATTCGTCAACGAAGAGACAGTTTTGCCAAATGTTTTCTTCCTCACCTTCTTCATTTTGCCGAAGTCTAGCCCACTGCAATCTTCGTTGTTGACGTTGCCGGGAATTGAGCGGAGCTCGCCAAGACCTCCGTGCTCGTAATCCAGCGTGGTGCAAGCAATTGCGAACGGTCTGCGTGCTAGCTTCAAGCCCAGAGGCGGCCCTGACTTCTGCTTTTATTTTAGTGGCGTTGATTGTTGAATCACGGGCTGCCAGCAATCTAATATAGCGCTTTTGGGCAGCTGTCAAAACAGTTGGGTGACCGCTGCGGGGTCGGTCAGCTAAATTCCCCATTCCGTGGTATCTCTGCAACGTAGCCACGACACAGGATTGGGATATAGCAAGTCTGCGTGCTAGTACTCTCGTGGTGTATCCTTATTCCCTCAAAGTTACTATTCTTGCTCGTAAAACCTCTGATAATCCTCTTGGCATTTTTTCAATCACAACTTTCCGCAAAAAATATCTTGAATCGGTTATAATTGACTAAATCAGATTTCTGAATGAGCGTAAGCTAGGACTGAAAGCCTTTTAATATGAAAAAACAACTGAACGGTGTCATTGTTTTGTGTTCTAATTCTTTATTTTTAAATAAAGAATCTAAAAAGAAGAAAAAATCATAATATAATCTACAGTAACAAAAAAGATTTCAGTTTTTCAAAGTGATCGCAAACTTTTTTTGATGTGTGTACATATTAATCACGCCGACCAATCAGTAAAATAAAATCTTAAAATATATATTATTTAATTTTAGTTGTAGGACATCTAAATTAGAGATGCATTTTTTTTTCTCGCCTACACCATAGTTAATAGAAATAGAAGCTTAATAAGTTTGAGTCAAGTAGAATATTATTTATTAAACACTTGGGGGGCTAAGGCGATAGACGAAGACTCGGTTTCTGCGTCCCTTTCTAGCCTATGGAACTTTAACTGTTTACTGTTTCACTTAGAAGTTGACAAAAGTCTACGCCTACCATGTTACAGGGACGAGATATACATAAAAAAACCATTAGCATAAGGCTCCAAATGTAAATTAACCACTCGTCTGCCGCGACACAGATCTGTGTCCAACTTAGTATGGGCCACCTATACGTTCCATTCCGCGAGGGCAGTTCAGGAGTTAAGGAGCAGTGTACCAACAAACTGTATTCACGGTATGGTACTATTACGTATTAAAGATTTTGTTTTTATAACGTGTGAATAAATAAACTAAAAAAAAAAGAACATAAAAAACCGTACGATAAAATTGGCGGCCTTATCACTATACTCCGTTCCACTCGAGCGAACTCCTAGGGAAAAAAATACTCGCATCTCATTGGTCAATGCGCGCGGCTACAGATAACTGAAACAATAAGCGAAGACGGTCCGCTTCATAGGGTAGGTTTACTTAATGCAGTGGCTATTGAAGTTTACGTGCATTAATCAATGGGCGCACATGGCGCACGATTTTCTTTGGGAGCTCGTTTCGTGGAATGGAGTATTTTTTTCCCGACTACTGTTGACTATCAAGTATCAGGTGATAAGAAAGTTGATGATAAGAGAGATCTATTCTTACAGCATTTTGCGAATTTTGAAAACTTATGTGTTAGGTTCAAACTAAAATAAGATAAGTGTATTATTTATTGTACACCAGAGCAAATGACTTACAAAACATATAAAAATACAGACACATAGTTCTCAAAATATAAATAAAACTTTAAGTGCAAAAATATGAAGATAAGATTTTATCTAATTCCATTATAGATATAACATTGACAACCTAATAAAATATTTCTCTTTGCAATTTTTTAGATGCACAGATTTAGAGAGGTATGCCGAAGAAAATGATTGCAAATGTATTCTGTTGCTGAACAAGGCTGATTTGACCAGTGAATATGAAAGAAAGTGCTGGGCTGAATATTTTAATAAGGAAGTAAGTTTATTTTTATTTATTTAATAGTTTCGCAAACATTTATTAAAAGTTTGTCTGGCTATAAAGGCACGTGTAGAAACTACCATGAAAATTAGTTGTCCCTGCAGCATATGAACAGTGTCTCATCCATCATATTGCATTTTTCTTCAACTTTTCAGGCCAGTACAATTTATCAAACCTCTTTACAATAATCAAACCCAACTAGTACAATTTACTTAAAGATCAAACCTCTTTGCCCATAACACTTTTGTAATCTTCCAGAAAGTCCCTATTATATTCCACTCAGCAGCACCGAAAAGTACAAAAGAAAGAAAAATATCCGAAGAACAACCAGAGTCGAGCAAAGACAGTGCCATAGACAACTCTGACACTGAATCCGCCAACTCCGAAGACTTAGGTAGTGACTTTGAAGAAACAGAAGCCTTAAAATCCACAGAAGAAGACATAGAATCTTTCAAGCGACAACTAGGCGAATTAGACTCAGCAGTAGAAGACACAGCTAATAAGCTAAACAATATACAAGAGGCATTGGACAAAGTTCTTGAGAATTTAAGACTAGGGAAGCCCATAGAACCTTTGGAAAGTAAGGAAGACACAATAGATACTCCAAACACAGATGTTCGAGTGGCCACAAAAGTGAGTTTTGAAGATAAAGAGGAAGTAAACAACTCGCACGAAGTGTTAGACAGAGATCAATTGTTGAAAGTACTGAAGAGTCAGAAATTACAATACAAGAAGAATCCACAAAGATGGACAGTTGGTATGATCGGATATCCCAATGTAGGAAAGTCTAGTACAGTAAATGTGTTGATGCAGATTAAAAAGGTCAGTATCGCTATGGTATATGAGTTTATTTTACCTGCTCTAAGTCTAAGTAACTTAACAAAAACCCGACAGGCAGAACGTTTCTTAAGGTCCATTCTAAAGTCTAGTTTTTAGGGTTCCATACCCAAAGGGTGCCAAAGGGAGACTTCACTGTCCATCTGTCTGTCTGTCTGTCTGTCACTAGGCTGTATCTCATGAACCGTGATAGCTAGGCAGTTAAAATTTTCACAGATGATGTATTTCTGTTGTCGTTATAACAATAAAATAAATATTTGACGGGGGCTCCCATACAACAAACGTGATTTTTTTGGCGTTTTTTGCTCGCTATTAATAACGGCAACAGGTAGAAGCTTGAAATATTCAAATGTATAGATAATGGTACGGAACCCTTCGTGCGTGAGTCCGACCCGCACTTGGCCGGCCTTTATTATTGAATCAACATCAATACACGACATGTACTCTACTCGGTTATGTTATGGGCGACATAGCAACAAAAATGTAAAGCTGGATCTGCTGTGGACGGCGTACAGCTGATAACTTTGTCGTACTTTACGAGAGTAATAAGTTTTAAGTTAATAATTATACTCCTAGAAAAGACCTGATTACCTCGGCCTGTCCATGCCAGAAATCCTTTGACTCGTGAGTTCTTGATCTAAGGTGATCTGTATAATCTAGAATCTGGATTCCAGATCTCTCATATTGAGATCTACTCGTGTCTAAAGTTAATTTATCTTCAGGTGAGCGTGAGCGCAATGCCTGGGCACACGCGATACGTCCAATCCCTGGTCCTGGACTCTGAGTTGGAGATCCTCGACTGCCCAGGTCTAGTCCTGCCTGCCTACGCCGTCGCGCCGGACCTGCTGCTCACCGCCGTCCTGCCCATTGACCAGGTGAACTAGTAGATATGTGTAATTTTTTACCGAGACACACACAAGCGCGTACGCACGCACGCACGCACGCACGCACGCACGCACGCACGCACGCACGAACAGACACACACACACACACACACACACACACACACACACACACACACACACACACACACACACACACACACACAAAGTTAAGATTCAGTCTTCATACTTTTTGTCGCCTTAATATTGCTAACAACATTTAATGTTATAATAACGGCAACAGGTAGACGCTTCAAATATTCAAATGGTGCGGAACCCTTCGTGCGCGAGTCCGACTAGCACTTGGCCGGTTTTTTTCTGCTTGTGTCTGATGCTGCCAGCCCACCACACAGTTAGTTAGACCTAAGATTCCCGCAACAATGTACGTAGCAAAGCTGTGAAAATACTGGTGTAAATGGTTGGAAGTAATTACTTTTAGTAATCAGGTCGCCAATTGTACTTTACTGTATTGTGGTTCAAGTATCATTAACTTGCAGTTTCTGTGCTACTTTGAATAAGAAAATTTTGAATTGAATTTGATTAGCAAATGTATTTCCTGGTGTACAGGTAGCAAAGAATATTCTATCTATCTATGTAACTACTTTAGTGAGCCTTTTTTCAGGATGCCAGCCGTGCTCTGATGTCACTGCAGGCCTCCAGAACGGATCCTAGCTTCCCAATCAGCCAGCCACAATGATAACCCCCATCAAACAAAAGCAAGTTTTTACTGAAATTCTGTATTTTGTTCTCTCAGATGCGTTCCCACGACGCGGCGATGGCTCGTCTATGCCAGCTGGTCAGCAAACACACGTTCGAGCAGAAGTATGGGCTACTACTGCCTCAGGACGACGGCGTCGAGCTGGATTATAAGCAGATTTTAACGGCGCACGCCTGTGAGTAGCCATTGAAAGGGAGGAGGAAGAGGATATTTATTTAAATTTAAATTGGCACAGAAACACAAAGTAAATAAAATGTACACAAACAAAAGACACGAACGTCAACAAAACAGACATAAAACAAAACAATCGTGAAGAGAACAGGCATATAGAGTCAAAGGCAGCCGGGAAACCTTTTTCTATGTTATAAATCACAAGTGTTTGCTCAACTTTGCGCTGGCGGCAAACTGGAATCCAGCGCTGTGCGTACGTACAGCCTACGCTGAGTTTTGTCACCCATTACCATTTGGTCGGCCTTAGCATAAGCAGCCTATATACATCCCACTGTAGGGCACAGGCCTTCTCTCAGGGAGAGAGTATGGGCTTAATCACCATGCGTGCCCACCGCGGATTGGTGATTTCAAGCGCTGAGGTATATGAATAGCTCTGACACTCAGGTTTCCTCACAATGTTTTCCTTCACAGTTAGCGAGTGGTAGTGCTACTATAACTTCACAAATGTACATAACTTAGAAAACAAAGTCCGCACTGGGAATCGAACCTGGGTCTTCCACTTCCGAGTTCAATGTTCTACCCACTAGGCTACCACCGCAGCAGTGGTCGGCCTTACCTATGTCTATTTTTAGGGTGTACTTTAATAATAATAATATTTTTAAGTCAAAAAGTTTGTATAGCGGATTAATAGTAATTCAATTTCAAAAGACTGAACATGATGGAGGGAAAGCAAGGAGGGAAAGGGATATGAACAGAAGAGAGAAGCGTTAGATGTAGCTGTCATATAGCTTCACATATACTTTCAATCAATAAAACTGCCCGTACTCGTCAACTGCTGGAGATAGGCCTCCCCAAACGCCACCTCCTTCTATCCTCGGCCAGCCTCATCCGGCCAGCAGTCAGCTTCAGATCGTCGGTCGGTCCAGCGAGCTGGTGGACGGTGGTGGTGGTGGAGCTTCACATATACTTTGTGAAGAAATAATTAAATAAATATAGAGGGAAAAGAGATACTGTTTTTGAAGTGTGTGGTGTTAGAAACCTTATGTTCTCCCGGGTATCACAGGGCACCTGCACTGTTAGTCGGGTTTTTCGCTTTGTAATAATCTAATCAGTTTTGTCGCTACTAATAAGTAAATAAATAAATAACTTCCACACAACACGATCACTTGACCTGGTCCCAAATAAGGGTACCCTGTGCTATGGTAACCAGGCAAGGACATCACAAACATGGAAGTACACCCGGACTGACTCAATTTGTACAAATGTACGGCGGCCCCCTGTGGTAATGGAACCCACGACCTCTGTCTTGGTAGCCCACACTACCTGAGAGAAGGCCAGTGCCCTGCATTGGGACGTATATAGGCTACATAAAAAACCGGACAAGTGCGAGTCGGACTCGCCCACCGAGGGTTCCGTAAAAATTAGTACGTACTTACATTGTATAAATAGTTCAGGAATCAAGTCTCGCAGTTTTTTCCGAGCTTTTCCCGAACTTCAACGACAATTTGTTTAATGA
Source organism: Yponomeuta cagnagella (assembly GCA_947310995.1). Classification (NCBI taxonomy): domain Eukaryota; kingdom Metazoa; phylum Arthropoda; class Insecta; order Lepidoptera; family Yponomeutidae; genus Yponomeuta; species Yponomeuta cagnagella. Next base: position 14,130,467 of record OX371277.1, read on the forward strand.
TTTAGTTATAAATGTGTGGTTTTCAGATCTTTCCCCGTACTGGTAGTATAAGACGATATTACTTCCCACATTTCATTGTTGTAGGTCAACGGAAATGTACGTTTTTGGCGGCATAAACGGCCGTTTCTTTCTTTACATTAACTTAGAACCGGACTGTAGGCCTGAGTGTGTGGTTTTAATTTCAACTCGATACCTCGACGCGTTCCCGAGATAAAGCGTTCCGGACGGACGGACGGAAGGGTTCCGTTTTTTTCCTTTTGAGGTACAGAACCTTAAAAAATGATAACAATGCTATTGATGACAATGGTGAATATTTTTTGCCATAGTCAACCGCGGCTTCATGACGGCGGCCGGGCAGCCCGACTCGTCCCGCTCCGCCCGCCTGCTACTTAAAGACGCGGCGAGCGGCCGGCTGCACTGGGAGCAGCTGCCGCCGGGCTGTAAGCCCGCCCCCGTCGACGCAATGCTGGACGAGAGACGGCAGCAGCGGAAGCCCACACCCCGGGAGGCTAGATCCGTCGTGGTAAGTGGGAGTGGGCCTTGAGAAAGCGGTTTTAGTACAAAACTGCTCTTACCTGAAAGCACTTCAGAAGTCCGGAGATGTGGATTAGTAATTTATAAAGATTTTATTCGAGATAGAATGAGTTTATTGTACAGCCATTTTTTCCCAAGAGACAGAGTGAGCATAGACAAAACACTATATTTGAAAGCAGCGTCATCTGTATGACTCGATACCAATCATTAGTTAGCGTTGAGTTACAGCTTTTATAGTGATTACAGCTTCTACAGAGCGCTGTGAAGTTGAGATACATGGCCACTAGATGGCGAGCGTTGTTTTTAGACCTTAGACTATAACGTCACTCCCTAACGTAACTCTTATAATGTATGAAGATTTTATCAATATTTGAGTTATCTTGTAAAATAATATTTTATGCATGTACACCCTTATAAGAAAACATTCAGAATTCAATGACAAAACGAAATTTAATAAGTTTTATGTTATTAGAGTAACTTTATTTTTGGCATATTTTGTGACCCCGAAAACCGCAAAAAAAAATATTTTTATTGTTTTATTTAAAAAAATCCTAGATTTTTATATGATTTCTATGGTATAAAAGCAAAGTCACTCCAATCTAAGTTGGACGCTTGGTCCCCATTATGACTAAATGAATTTTATTATTGAAGATAAAGCATGCACCCTATGCACCCTATTTTTATTACTTTATTGCACATGATACAGAAAATTTAACATAAGAAAATGTAGTGTAAGTGTAAGGTAACCTATTTGCACCTGTGCTGGGTACATTTCTCTCAGTAACAGAAGTCACTAGTCCTAGAAGGCCAGATCCGTTGGGGTAAGTGGGTTTGGTGCTTTGACAGAATGGTTTAAACTCAGACCCGCTACTAAAGTAAGCTAGCTACGTCAATTCTTGTTCGCCTAATTTTAAAAAAAGTTCGCCAATTTGATCTATTATTTTGGAGTTGAAGGATTGTTGATTAAAATGTTCCATTGAAACTGCTTACGATAAATATCCTACCAGTTTAAAAAGATAAACCTGTTAATGGTCTTACTTACTAGACATTACTTTAAGTTATATAACTCTGTAACGCTGTTGGTTTTTTGAATAAAATAAAAAAGAAACGTTTCTTTCTTTCAGGGTTGGCTCAACAAATCGGCTGAGATCGACAAAGCGTTTTTCGCCATGCAGAAGGGCTCTGCTCACGTCAAGGGAAAACCTATCATGGGGTAAGTTTTAATGAAATTATCAATACATTTCCAGCTAACTTGGACTGTTCTATCCAGATACCATCCTTGGTCAATCATCAGAGCCTTGTATAGTACGACCTACTGGTCTTGAATCACGCAGGTGATACGTTTAGACTGACGGTAGGATAAGCAGTTTACTGCGTCCAGCTCAGTCGACAGCTGAATCCACAATTTAGGCTCAACTAAACAGTCCTCGTAGCTTGTAACTGAGATAACCCCATCTAGTGACATCTTTGGTAATAATGGGTATTTCAGAGTTCCGTACCCGACGGGTGCCAAACGGTAGCCTGTTAATATGCCTGCGACGGCTCTCTGTCTGTCCGTTTTCCATCGGTCCGTCCTTCCGTCAAAGTAAGAGACGCAACCACAGAATATTTAAACTGCTAATGAGGAGTGTTTTCGAGTAATTGTGTTTTTATAAGACTTATGGTTTCAATAAACACATTACTAAGGTACAGATTTCAATGTAATGTATTGCTTTGATTTGAGTTTGGTGGTTAGGAATACTATAGTTTGTGCTGTTGTAAAGGTGAAATTTGTGGTTTCTGGAGCCTTGCTATCCTTGCCTTGCTCAGCATTTCACAGAACATCAAAGCTACTTTTATAAATCAGTCTAAAAATACATTTGATTATAGAAAGAAAGAGAGACATGTATTAGACACATCACAGAAAAAGAAACAAACAGATAAGTGACATACGAGTACTATGAAAATAACAGTCTGACAGAAAATAACGGGCTGTTCGCATACCAATAAGTTGTGTTGTTGTCAGTTTTTGTCCCAAACCGTTTTGAAGAAGAAGAAGAAGAAAAACATTTATTATACCAACAAGACACATCACAGAAACAAAATAAGCAGATAAGTAACATAATATGCGCAACAACAGAAAGAAAACTAAACACGCAACAGACAAAACGTTAAATAAAACAGGACCGTAGATGTAGCCTGTGGTGTATCTAAGTTGCCACAATAGGCAGCTGACTCAGCGTTGTGCTGAGGAAGTGATTCCTCAGCGCTGATTTTCAGTCAGTTTTGGTTGAAATATTGTTGTTTTTTCGAAGACACAGCTTTCTAGGTGCCGTTGAAGCTAGGTATCCAAATGTTGTGATAGGTGTGTAAAGTACCATTCAGTAGTGTACTCTGTGAGCTTCGGCGAGCTCATTGACGCCGGGAATTATAAACTGAAGTGATACCGTTTTTAAATGTCCACTGCTGGGCATAGGCCTGGCCCCCCAAATGCCATCACTCACAGTCCCTTGCCATCCACATCCACAGACCTTCCGCCGACACCACGATGTCTCGAGTTATCGATGATGATTGTTCCGACTGGTTTCGGCCATGGCGACCACTTTGACCCCTAATCAGAGATGTAGCGCTGGTGCGCTCGAAGATGGCTTATGTAGCCTATCTTCACAGCGAAACTCCGTGCACACTGAGGGCACGTGAGAATGCCGTTCTCATAATTATATGTTATGGCAGCAGGTGGGCGAGCCTTTAACTGGTCGCGTTTGGTATGCAGGTCAGCTTTACGCTGAACCTCGAACTCGCGCACTTGGCTGTTCACCAACCTGCGCCATTCTGGCCGCTGTGCTGCCAAACGTTCCCAACGGGAGGGCTCTATGTTGCATCTCTTCATGTGTCGCTTTTGGTCATCCTTGTACCGGAGGAGGGGACCGCCATGATTCCGCTTGCCCTCCTCTAGTTCAGAATAGCTATCGAGTTATTGATCTATCTGTCGTCCGACCATCGGGCTGCTGGTCTGCCCACTGGCCGTCGTCGTCCCGTTCTCGACCGCCACTCTGTGACAAAAATATACAAAAAAAAAAACGACCAAGTGCGAGTCGGACTCGCGCATGAAGGGTTCCGTACCGTTTCAAGCGTCTACTTGTTGCCGTTGTTAATATCGAGCAAACAACGGCAAAAAAATCACGTTTGTTGTATGGGAGCCCCCTTAAATATTTATTTTATTCTGTTTTTAGTGTTTGTTGTTATAGCGGCAACAGAAATATATTATCTGTGAAAATTTGGACTGGCTTCCCATCACGGTTCATGAGATACAGCCTGGTGACAGACGGACGGACGGACGGACGAACGGACGGACGGGCAGCGGAGTCTTGGTACTAGGGCTAAAATACATTGTTAAATTTAATTAAAATATGTTTTTAGACTGAATATGACAATCACAACTATAACAAGGTCTTAATGGCTATATTTGAAGCAGTGCCGAAGTGCCAAATAGAACCTTGCCCCAGTGAGTCAGCAATCGGAACTCAGTTTGGTTTCAGACTATTTCAGTCGTCGGGATTCGTGTCGAAATGTAAATAACCCGCCGCTTATTATAACTTTGTACGCGCAATACCGTCCATAATGGCGGTATAAAACATGAGGGATAAGTGGTACCGTCATCTTGACGAAATTCTGATAAGTCTTCTCGCGTGTTGATCGTGAAATACTCAAATATACGTTGGTATAATCCGCACAAATATTTTTAACGGTAACGTGAACATAGTCACAGATCGTTTGCACATCGCTTACCGTCTATACAGTGTATGTGTTAGTAATTGACTACTTTAGTAATTCACTAATAGTAATTTACTACGCACCACAATACGTCAATTACTCACACATACACTGTAAAGACAGTAAGCGATGTTGAAACGATCTGTGGTTATGTTCGCGTTACCGCCAAAAAGATCTGTGCGGACTATAGACGGCAGCGTGTCAGCTTGGCCATTCAGAAGGGGAATGCTGCCAGCACCTTGGGAATCCCCTCAGTGGCAACGACCAGATACAATTTTTTGTCCCTAGAGCAGCATGCAAATATTAAGTTGTAAATTTAAATACTTAAATGTTTAATATAATCTTTCTAAAGTCTGTTTTTTAATTCGATGAAAAAAAAATACTGTCACTTTGACATGTGTCGGGGTCGTAAACATCACAATCCATCACATTTGTTGACGTAAAGGCGTGTGTCCTGCTAAAAAACATTACACAAAACATACAGAATGTTCTTTGCGCAAAACATTTTAGTTGCTAGGGGAAGCAAAATAAAATGTTAATTTGGAGCATTGAAAACCGATTGTTTTGTGTAATGTTTCTTGATAAAGACGGGCAGGAGACCCGGCTTAATCTATGTTGACATCAATACAAGTTTCTTTTATAAAGGTCGTGACATACTACAGCTACAAAATGACTTGTTCCATACTAAATGCGACTGCAGTCGTGTGTGGACGCGGATTGCATGTTGGATGTTGTATGGCAAAATATATCGCATATATTAACGTCGTCGTCTGTGACGACCGTAAATCTAAGGTTCCAAGGCAATTTGTGCCAATAAAAAACTCTATTATCAAAACAAAAGTATAAAGATCCTTTATTTATATAATAAAACACTTTCACGTGTTGCATCTACTCATGTGGGCTCATCAGATATCGTTCTCACCATCGTAGTCGTCACTTTCATCTTAGACATTAATTATGAACCGTTCTGTAAACGTAAACGTGACAACGACGACGTAAACAGGTGAGCAGAAAACTAAGTCCAGGTAAACGAAAGAAATATATCGAAGTGTTATGGGTGGGTGCACAAGCACATATCGCTAGATCAAAACTCTGACAACTAACAATTCAATTATAAATTCAAGATTTTATATCATGAAATGAAATGAATGTCATGTGTCTATAAAGTTGGTTGATTCTTAGTCCAAGTTTATAAAAAGTAACATTTAACATGAGTTTTAATGTGGGAATGCGATATGTCTCTTCACTGATATACCAAAAATGGGCGTATTTACCAGTGAACCCGAAACCGAGTGTGCACGCTAAGTCATTAATGAATGCGAGTGACAAATCCTCTCTCTGCCTACCCCCCGGGTTACAGGATTAATTGTATGTATGTGTATGTCAGCCGATAGGCAATATTAAGCCGGGCAGACCATACGCTCGGCGGACCGGCGACTTTAGTGTCGAAGGAGAAAATTGGATGAAAACGGCATAAGATAGAGGGAGATGGACACAGATAGAGGAGGCCTTTACCCTTTCATCATCATCAACCCATTATGTCCCCACCGAGGGGCACGGGTCTCTTCTCTGAGGAAGGTATAGGCCATACTCCACCACGGGGGCCAAGTCCGGATTGGTGGAGGCTTGTAGACTAGTAGCTCGTCTACTGTCAGAAGTTGTTAAGCCGCCCTAAGGCCTCTGACTTGGCTTAACAACTGCCATCTATCGACGGCAGCCGGCACCAACAGCTTAACGTGCCTTGCGAAGCACGGAACCGCTCGGAAAAATGCCACTAGCGTTAGGCATAGGCGGCGACCCATCCATGCACTGAACGCGCCCAGTGTTGCTTAACCTTTGTGATCGTTTAAGATCACTCAGGCAGCCGGGGCTACGAGCGATTTACCCTTTAAATATATGTAAAATGCATGTATTTTATTGATATTTTTCTGTGATATATTATTTTTTTATTCAATGCAATGTAAATACAATAACAATTAACTCAATGCAATCTCAAATCTAATAAGAAATGACAGGCTTTTTTTGTTGCTTATATGTATGTGTAAAGCTTAGGTACTTTTCATATAATCCCTAGTGTTCTAGATACAGGCTCACACTAGGCACATAAAAATCACAGTTAGGTACAAGATTCACGCGTCAATGCGCCCGCGCCGCGTATAGATCTCGGCGCGACGTGTTACATTAAAAGTGGAGGATAAATAACGTAAAGAACAAAATGTTCAAGTGAAAATAGCATTTATGACCGCGAGAGATGAAAGACGGATTCTGGGCGGCGTTTATCAATTACAGTGGTCGCCAGGGACGTACAGAGGGAAGAGACCCTGGTCCAAGTTGTCGCGCTTGCTCACGAACGGGAAATAAAAGAGAAGACAAGACAAGTACAGTATTTACAAGTATTTATTAGGGGTTAAGTATGAAATTGCCGTTTTATTGCAATAGGTTCTTTGAATTGACATAGAATCTTTATGGTTTGAGGTTTTCGAATGAAACTTTTTTCAAATGGTTTCTATGATGTTCTTTTTTTAAAAAATGTGAAACATTTGAATATCGACTTTCAATTGTTTTTGTTATTCAATTTAGATAAGAAAGATGGATACTGCGAAAATTCGAGTGATTATGAGGCACCCATTTTTCGTATTTTTTTTATTTTATTGATTTGACGCAAGTGAGTCAATATTGTGGGTAAGGTAACGTTAAACCATGCCGCTAATTCCTGGGTAGTTTGACTAGGGTCGGCTTCCACTATCACTCTTAATTCATCGTTATTCAACTGTGTGGGCGGTCTTCCTCGTGGCTCGTTCTTTAAGTCGAAATTTCCATCACGAAAGCGTTTAAACCAAAATCGCACAGTGCGTTCATTAGTAGACCCCTCTCCAAACGCAACATTGATATTGCGGGCTGTTTCTGCCGCGTTAGTTCCGCGTCGGAACTCGTATTAAAAAATCACTCGAATTTTCGCAGTATCCATCTTTCTTGTCTAAATTGAATAACAAAAACAATTGAAAGTCAATATTCAAATGTATCATATTTTTTAAAAAAAGAACATCATAGAAACCATTTGAAAAAAGTTTCATTCGAAAACCTCAAACCATGAAGATTCTATGTCAATTCAAAGAACCTATTGCAATAAAACGGCAATTTCATACTTTAACCCCTATTATTTATAAAAATATACAATATTTGTTGATGTTGATGCCAAACCCCATTTACCAATAGATATTTACGCAGTCAATTTCACAAAATAGGTATTGTGGCAAAAGGCACACTCTAAAGAGCTACATAATACTTGTTCACACTCGCAGAATAGAAATAAAACATTAAACTTTTAATAAAAATCATTGATCAAAAAATGGCCGCTAGGGCGGTTGGAGAGAAGCGGCATATCATAGCGCACACCCAACTCCTTCCGTGGTCACAATTTGAATGATCTGCGAGAGCCGAGATGACTGTAGAGTTGAATGAACGTATTGAATGAGCGATTACCATAGGCAATCACTCACTCAAACATCAGTAAAAAATAGTGGTCAAGTACGAGTAGAACTTGGTACAAAAAAAATAAAATAAAAATATTAATTTTGCTATAGTAAAAACTGAAGTTGTAAATGATAAAGATATTAATTTTTAGTAGCTTATTTTGGGTCAAGGAAATAACGTTACAAAGTATACATGGTTGCCTCAAAAATGCTCAATTCTCAAGAAAGATCTGGTTCGAGTTGGGTGAGGCTCTTGCCCAGCAGTGGGACACATAAGAGGCAAACATAGTCCGAAAAATTTTTGAGGGAAAGACAAATTGGAAAAGTTGCCCGGAAAATTGGACTCCGGAAAAACGGAATGTGCTTTTCCTATAAGATTTCACAGAACAGCACAACGTCTGTCCGCTCAGCCAGTTATAAATAAATGTTATTCCTTGCCCGCTGAACCACACCCCAAATACGCGCCTGTTGCTGAGGGAAATCTAAATAAACTTGGTGCGGAATTGGTGTCTTGGCCGTGTTCCAAGTCTTAATTCAAAAAGTGTCGTTTTTGCCGTTAGCGGTCTAAAGGGGTTGTGCCATGAGGACTTTCTTACGAAACAGGGCGCGCAATAATGTTTTATAATCTTGTACGATTTTATTTGGTGATAAAACACAATTTCTTTGCTGATAGTTTTTTTATTTTATTTAGCCTATATTCGTTCCACTGCAGGGCACAGACCTCCCCAAGGCAAGCCACTTCTCTTCGTCATCGGCCATCCTCATCCAGCCGCTGCCAGGAATCTGCTTTAGATTGCCTCATAAACGGTGGTAGTCGATGGGATACAAACGTTCTCGATTGGAGTCGTGACCTCCAAACGAAGCGTAGGACGCCCACCGGCTTGCTGGACCGACGATCTGAACATAATCAATCAATCAGCTCACACTCGCCCACTGCTGGTCATAGGCCTCCCTCAAGGCACGGCTCATCATAAGACTAAAATATATTTCTCCATTGGTTCCAGCGTGACTGGCACCCAGCAAGCCGACGCCCAAGCGTTGGCCGCCAAACCTTGGAAGCTGGAGAAGAAACACGCCAACAAGAACAAGCGGGAAAAACTGCGACGCGTCTACGCCCATCTGGACGAGCATTAGTGTTTAGTTGCTAGTGATCGGGGGGCGGGCAGGCGTGGGCCACACAATAAGGACGTGGGGCGAGGGCGCGGAAAAGACGTGACGCGTTGTATATTGGCAGACCACAGAGCGACCACTGACCAAAGACGTCCTTTCTGTGTGGCCCACGAGCCTAGAATGCATAGTTGTTCAATAGAGTGACATTAGTATGGTAATCGTTATTTCATTGACATTATGGGTAGTCTAGTAAACGATCGCATTCGAATGTATAACCCGCGGGCTGATTACGTATTTCAAAGCAACAGCAGCGCGACAGCCACCCGAAAGCAAAGCAACAGCAGAGCGACAGCGACCGGTCGACAGGTTGCAAAAAAAAACAGTATTATCTAAGTTTATCGTCTGCTAGCTGCTTGCTAGCCGCTAATGCACTTTTGCTAGCGCCACCAGCAGCCAGGTAGCGATCGATGGAACTACAAAACGTCAACAAACTTCAAATAATATCTTCTGTCCAGTCCAGGGTTGCCAGATCGTACCTTTTGGTACGAAAACGGTTATTGGCCCCCAGGCTGTACCTTTTGGTACTTGCTATTTTCTATAGTAGCGAGCAACACTGACTAGTGTCTATCCTGTCATTCGTCGCGGTGTTTTTCGTTGTGAATTGTAAACATCTGCTAAACATTGAAGACTATAGATTTATGTACGAAAGCCATCCCTTTTTTACTAATTCGTGTGAAATTTACGAAGTTCTCTTATTTATTCAATTTCGAGGTATTGTGACTACCAAAATTTGAGAAATGTGTTGTGAAATTTCTTTTTAGATAACACTGCCACTTAGAATCGAATAGGGGTACGTTCAATAAGTCACACAAGATAATATCACGCCTATAGTCTCTAACAATCTTTTTAAATCACTAACCAAGTAGTATTTTAAACAGTTTTTAAAGTAAGCAGACGAATAGCAACTTCCTGGCAGACACCACTTTAGTTGTTGTTCATAAATCGCCGTTTGACATTTCTATCTGCTGTCGCTGGCTGTCAAATAGTTCTACGTAATACCAAACAGTCAGCCAAACGTAACAAAAAATGCATTTTTAGTTCCTCGACTGTCGCTTTGCAGATGGCGTTGCGATCGATTATTTGAGCTTGTTGCTGTCGCGTTGCTAATAGGTAATACGAAATATGATTTTGACAGCAGATATTGCGCAATTTTTGCCTGTTGCTTGTAATTTCAAGATACGTAATTAGCCTGCCGTGCAACTTAACTGGGCGCCCCGCACGATTCGATCTTCTTCGCGAGAGATGAATATTAGCGCGGGTTAGTAGACTACAAAATAGACGCGAATAACAGCTATTGTCTTGCAAAAAAGTACCGGAAACCGGCGTGCGTGCATGCAACGACTAATGAATGTTGAGGAATCGAAAGTATCTGTCAGGATCGTGCCAAGTGGCAGTCCCTGGTCTCTGCCTACCCCTCTGGCATACAGGCGTGAGTTTATGTACGCATGTGTATGTACTAATATCATTATATTGGACAACTATATGTGTATTAGACTCTACACATATAGTTTTTTTGTACTCGCGATATAGGTATTAGCGTAAAATAAAACCAACACAAGAAAATTCCTAAAATTATACTTGAAACGATAGGAAAAATGTAATCATATTGTATGCTTAATTATTTTTCTCGTTGTGCAATAAAGTGTTTTATCTGTCTACTTGCATATCTTTATTTAATCAAACTAAATGTATTTATCATTACTTTTAGCAGCATAATTTTTTTGGCATCTGATCCACTCCATCTTCTATGTGTATATATGTGTATATAAATCAATTGCTGTTTGTATGTCTCGCTAAAGCTCTAGAACGGCTGGACCGAATTGGCTAATTTTTCTTTTTTTATATGGAAGGTTCAAACGGTGAGAATAAAGAAAAAGATTGATGCGGGTCATACGAAGTTCAGTGGACGAACTAGGAAATGGACAACTTTGGAAGTGGTCAAGTTAGGAAGTAGACAAGGTCGTCCGGAGGGAAATTTAAATAATTTGTAAGAAGCAAGTTCTACTTTAGAAGTGATTAAAAAAAAGCGGTACATTTTTGGAAATTCGGCGGTCCGTTTTTTCTTCAGAACTTGCGCCTTCCAACGATTTAAACTTCGGACATCGCGTTCCGGAACGATGCCGGTGAGTCTAAAGCCACGGCAATTAGGGCGCGATGGCATGCCGCCTGACAGATTTTAGTTTTTATGTCACCGGCGCCTGTGGACATATCTTATTCCGCGTGGCGCCGGATTAAGAATAGCGTCACTCCATTTCCTTCCGTGGATGTCATAGAAGGCGACTAAGGAAATCAATTACCAGGAGACGGGCAGCAGCGTCTTTCTGAGATTCCAACCGCATACTGCGGTCGCCAACCCGCCTGCCAAGCGTGGCGATTGCGGCAAAACCCCTCATGGTTACATCGATGAAAACCATGAGGGAGGCCTATGTCCTGCAGTGGGCGCCATATGGCTGATGATGATGAACCTAGCGTTTGACGTCCACTTGCCCCAATACGACTCTCCGATCACTGGTGTACGCCGTTGCCGGGAATATTGGGCGAAGTGGGAACCGAAACGGGAACTTTCCCTGCATTGCCAACCAAGTGGCGCCCCAGTCTCTTCAACACCAAAGGTTTGCTGGAAGAGAATGCTTCTGGAATTAAGCACGCCCTCGTACATTTGCATGTTGTGTAATTAGTGCAATAAAGAATTAAAATAAATAAATAAATGAGTGTCAATCGAGCTACATTGGGTATATACATACATAAACTCACGCCTGTATCCCAGAGGGGTAGGTAGAGACCAGGGACTGCCAATTGCCACGATCCTGACAGATTACTTTCGCTTCCTTAGCAGTCATTAGTCGTTGCATGCACGGACGCTGGTTTCGGGTACTTTTTATCTTTCCCTTTGCTAATACATACATAAAACTCGAAGGAACGTTGCGTTGGTTAGGACATGTGGAGAGGATGAAGGAAGAAAGATAGACGAAACAAATATATCGAGCGAATGTGGGTGGAACGGCCGCTAAGGGACGTCCCCGGCGGACATACTTCGATCAAATAGGGGATGTATTGGGAATGTGAATAAAATGAAAGCATTTCATTATTCCGAGTCTTTTTAGAATATTTAGAGTTGGTCCGACAATGAAAGTTGTATCCCTTGCTGGCTGTTGGAATATAAGTTTGGGTTAGTACCGGTAAATCGAAGTAGGAAGCGAAAGTGATCTGTCAGGATCGTAGCAAGTGGCAGTCCCTGGTCTCTGCCTACCCCTCTGGGATACAGGCGTGAGTTTATGTTATGTAATGTTATGTTACATCGAACTGGTCTTCGGTATATAAAGGGTGGTCAAACCATAATGCACGAGGTTAATTGTTAATAAAACAAAAAAATATTCAGAGAATTTATGTGTGAAACAAACTAAAGCCCAAATGCTCGCCACGGCTTCGGTGGCATATTACCTATTCACGCTGATTTCTGGGTGGTTTGAAAGCCGCGGTCATGTAATTAGCAATTAAAAATGGCATCTATTTAGATTAGACGATTACTTTTAAGTGTACACGTACTTAAAAAAATAAAAAATGTTGAGAAAATTTTTGTTTTTAGTTAAGAAATCTTGTTTAAAAAAATGCGCAAACATTTAGTACCGCCTCTCCGTCTAAAAGAACAATGGCCCGCGGACCCCGCGGCGCGCACGCACCGCTCTGGATGGCTACTATAGATGGTTATCATAGATTCGAGTTTTTTGTCGAGATATTTTTGAAAAGTGTGTTTTTAAAAAGAAGCAAAGTAGCGTTTTTTAGCTATTGTCAAGCACGTTCATTTTTCTATGCCATTCAAACTACACAAAATTAATGCAGTATAAATTAATATCCATTCTATTTAACACATAGTCTTAAGCATTATCTATCTAACAGCATTGGAAAAAAAAATATTAAGAAATTAAACTTAAGTTGTAAATCTTTTTGTTGCACTAACCCGTGCTGAGGACAATTTTAAAAACCTATTTAGAGGCTAACTGCAAAGTGGGTTACTCGGAGCTGCAAATGATGTAAATTGCTTCGGCCAGGTGTCGCTGCCTGTAAGTAATACAGAGAAGTTTGTTAAGAGGCTCGAAATTTCACTGAGCCTGCACTTGCCCATTAGCTCCGTTGGGAGAGCGCTAGCACGGTTAGTTAGTCAGAGGTCGCGGGTTCAAGTCCCGGCATGGGTGGAATTTTTAGCCTCTAAATAGGTTTTTAAGTTGTAAATGTCAATTTTTGTAAAGGTGTTTCAGGAATACAGGGTTAATAAAAAAAAAAAACGCAGTTCCTTTGACTTTCTGAATTTGAAAGCCCATAATACATCATCTTTTACACGATGAAGTAAATATAAGTCAATTATAATATGTAATAATTCAATTAAATTAATTTATTTAAAAAATGATAATGATATTAAGTTGTTACCTTATTCTAGTGTTAGTACATGTTGTTAACTAATATATAAAAATCTAATCTAATCTAACTAATATATAAAGAGCGGTGGTAGCGGAGCGGTAGGACGCTGGCTTCTCATTCGGGAGGTCGTGGGTTCGAATTCCGGCATGTACCATGATTTTGTTTTTTTAAGTTACGTAGGTAAATTTGTGAAGTTATAGTAGCAATACCACTCGCTAACGGTGGTGATTATGGCAAAACCCCTCATGGCTATGAAAACCACGAAGGAGGCCGATGTCCTGCAGTGGGCGTCAAATGGCTGATGATGGACCGTAAATTCGATTCAACCATGCCGTAATTCTTTTTGCGTATAAATACGAAATAGTTCGTATTGAATATTATAACTTTTCAGATAATACTTTATTCCTCCTAATCCTAACACTGTAAAAAGTTCTTAAGTATTAAAATGTTTCCGCTGTAGTGTTGCCCTCAATTTTAGCGCACAGATTTACGACCGGGTTAATATTAAGAAATTACGCCATAATATACGGAATTGGCCGGTCAAAACATAGGATAAGATATTGAGTTTTATTTCAGGACAGTAAATCATTTATTAAAAGATTCCTCCAACCTACGATTTCAGTTGGACACGACTTTAACGATCCTGGGTCGTAACTCAGAATTATTAGAGCAGTACTTTTAAGTTCGTAAACCTAAAACTTAATTTAGCTAGCTGGCCATTCGGCAGTTAACACACATTGGTTTTAGAGGGTAATTATTGTGTGAATTGCTTTAGAAAACTACCGTGAATTTGAAGTCAACTTTATGCATCTTGATCCACATACGGTTACTTGTAATTTTGTCGGAAGTAACTAAGCCGTCTCGCGCTCACGTACTGTGAATTACCCGAAAACAGTTAACGCCTTATCAAAGTCTATATATATAGGGACCTAAATAATTTAAAGAACACTCAAAACCGGCCAAAAGTTTTTTTCTAAAGGAATCTAAGCATAAAAAAGAACACTTAAACAAAACGTTAGTAGGTACCTATTGTATTAATTCTGTTTACTGCTTTGGGCTAATGATACAGTTATAGTAAAAAAATAGTAGTAATGATTTTGGAATATTATCTACTTATCACTCTTTAACCACTTTCATTCACTTGTCAATCTCCAATGTTCCTGTGGCGCCATCTACCGGTGCTTCGGAGCAAGTTCTCATAAAGGAGACCTTTTCACTCTGCTACTGATAACATTAGCAAATCAGCAGCAAAGCGGAAAAAGACAAATCTATGCAGAACTGTGGTCTTCGGTCGCTGTCTTGGATCTTATTAATTCTTCATTTTGGAGCGGGAAATTATCTTCTGGTATCTTGAAGGCAGTTTACGTTCTTGCTTGAAGGTCTGCAGGCTTCGGTTAAGTATTTTCATTTAGCCTAGAGATTATTTAAACTGCCTTTAAAGAGTGTTTTAAGAAACTTTGTGTAAATAAGACTTTAGAAAGTATCGGTAACTAAAGCCAAATTTAGGCTAAATTAAGTTCGTCTAATTAACGTCGAGAGTGAAACTTCACTCTATTACATTATTTAATTTATTGCAACTGACTCGGGGGAGTGGTTTAAGGAATCGTGTTTTTGTAAATAAGACTGTTAGACTCTTTGGCGCAGCATCTTCTGCGCGAGAACTGCATTTCAGTCATTTAGCAGCATGGAAATGTTAGATAAGACCGCTAGAAGTATATAAAAAAAATCTGGCCAAGTGCGACTGGGACTCGTGCACGAAGGGTTCCATATCATTATATATACAACATTTGAATATTTGAAGCGTCTACCTGTTGCCGTTATTAATATCGAGCAAAAAACGGCAAAAACATCATGTTTGTTGTATGGGAGCCCCCATTTGTCTTATTGTGTTTTTAGTAATTGGTGCTATAGCGGCAACAGAAATACATTACCTGAATTTCAACTGTCTAACTATTATACACGGTTCATGAAATACAGCCTGGTGACAGACGGACGGAGGGACGGACGGAAGGACAGCGGAGTCTTACTAATAGCCCTTTGGATACGGAACCCTAAAAACCCTCG
The DNA here is from genome assembly GCA_947310995.1 of Yponomeuta cagnagella. NCBI lineage: Eukaryota > Metazoa > Arthropoda > Insecta > Lepidoptera > Yponomeutidae > Yponomeuta > Yponomeuta cagnagella. The sequence goes on from OX371277.1 coordinate 14,145,877, forward strand.
GTCTATACACTTTTCAGAGATTTTCTCTACATTATCTAAATTCCTAATGCCCACCCATCTCACTCGAATCAAAACATCGGCAACTCTTCTACGATAAATTGCCATCCCGGCTTTTCAGAGTGAAATTCCAGCCTTCTCTCGAAATACACATAAAACTCAGCAAGTTATGAAAGAGTTATTAATTATTTTCAGAAGCGATCATCATTATTTATTTTCTAGTCTGCGGTTTCGTTTGATTTGGCAAGAACCTTCCTATTTATCTGTCTACGTGTTCCGCTGGCTCAAGCCAGTACTACACTAGCTTTTGCCCGCGACTTCATGCGCGTAAGTGATGATTTCTTCATACACACCTTACCTAGCCTTTTCCTATATAGGAGTTTAATTTCTAAAAGCCTTTCTAAGTTCACCCCCAGAGCAAGTACCTCCCTACTACTCAAGAACTATTTCCTCCAAATTTTAACGGTTAAGATAGTTACAGAACTCTTATGTAAGACTTTACTGTGTTATTTATACATACCTTCTTCAAATACGATTCTTCCAAAACGCTCCTCAAATGCAGTTTAAATAAAAGTCTTGGGTAAGAGAAAAGATAATTTTAAATTCATCATCAGCCATTTCACGCCCACTGCAGGACATAGGCCTACCTCATGGTTTTTAACCATGAAGGGTTTTGCCATAATCGCCACGCTTGGCAGGCGGGTTGGCGATCGCAGAATACGGTTGGAATCTCAGGAAGACGCTGCTGCCCGTCTCCTGGTAATTGATTTCCTTAGTCGCCTTCTACGACATCCACGGAAGGAAATGGAGTGACGCTATTCTTAATCCGGCGCCGCATGGATATATTTTTTTTAAAATTGCATTTGAGGAGTTTTAAGGAATATTGTTTTTTGTAAACAAAACAGTATTTCTGCCGGGGTGGCTTTGAATGGCTGATGACAGAGAGGTGTGGAGAGCTAAAGGGGAGCTGGGCTTTTGCCCAGCAGTGGGACACTATATTGGCCTTAAAAAATAATTCTCTATGCCCACTGGTTTAGTTTATGGTTGTCGGTCAGAATGTCCGTCAGTTAATCACGTTTACTGTTTTATAAGACATGCAACGTTTTATTGAAATGTAATGCAAAACCTGAAAATTCGTTTCCGAACCCGTTTCTTCAGTACGTATACTTAAAAACAACATAAACTCACCCCTGTATCCCGGAGGAGTATGCACAAACCAGTTTCTGCCACTTGCCACGATCATGACAGATCTTTTTGGCTTTTTCAAACATTAGTCGTTGAATGCACGCACGCCGGTTTATGATATTTTTTATCTTTTGCTAATACCTACATCCCCTTTTTAGGGTTCCGTTGCCGACAAGGAATATAGTTTCACCATGTCCGTCCTTCTGCCTGTCCGACCGTCTGTCTGTCTTTCCGCGGCCTAGCTCAGAGTCGATAAGTACGAGAAAGCTGAAATGTGGCATAGACATACATATTAATCACGCCGGCAAAATGGTAGAAAAGTTTTTGTAGGGTGCACCTGCACCAAAATTAGCGATGCATTTTTTTCTCGCCTACACCAGTGTGGGATTGGTCATTTAAAAATATTGTGGGTGTAGAATGATAATTTTAAGGGTTCTGTACCTCAAAAAGGAAAAAACGGAACCCTTATAGGATCACTTAGTTGTCCGTCCTTTGTGTACAATAAAGAATAATCTATCTATCCGTCCGTCCATGCGTCCGTCCGTCCGTCCGTCTGTCTGTCAAGACCTGTTATCTCGGGAATGCGTGGAGGTATCGAGTTGAAATTAAAACCATTTAGGTACTCAGGTCTACAGTTCAGTACAGTTCCTTGAAGCTGCGAAAAAATGAAGCTTCTAAGTTAACGTGAAAAAAGCGACACTCAAGGGAATAAAAATTTATAGGGTACTCGTACTTTCTGTTGACCTCGAACTATGAAATTTGGCAAGTAACATCGTCTTATACTACAAGTACAGGGAAAATTCTGAAAACTACTTATACATTTGTTATTTATAAAAATTATCATAAAAAAATGTAACTTCATTCTGGAAAGCTGGGAAAAAAACTGCGAGACTCGATTCCTGAACTATTTATAATATGTAAGTACCTACCTACCAAAAAATTCGTACTCAACCCTCGGTGGGCGAGTCCGACTCGCTCTTGTCCGGTTTTTTGGTTTTTTTTTTTTTTTTTTTTTTTTAAATACTTCAACTTCACAGACGCGGGGTCCGTGCCATTTGTTTTCCTTAAAATTTTATTCCTTTTCCCTTGTATTCTCCTTTACTCCACATTCTTATTCTACCTTAACCCAAGATGGTAGGGTACACACACTCTATTTACAGTTAACTTAAGCTAATTTTTTTTTTTTTTTTTTTTTTTTTTTACCATGCAGTTTTTTATTTTTTTTATTTTTATTTTTTTTTATTATCTACAATAATTTTTAATGTTTATTTTTCCCTCAGATTTTATTTACAGATTTTATTTACACAGTGGTGCTTGTTATACGTTTACATTTTTTGTTTTGTTCTAACTTTCCTATCTGTTCTTAACTCTATCTGCCTACTTGCCTCACGCCGGTCGGTCGGCCGCGGATTCGCTGGTCGTCTTTGCCGTCAGTTCTAGTATGATGTTCATGTCGCGGGATTTGATTGCCATTTTTAGGATATAGTCCGTTATTTTCTTTGAGGTGGCGTCCATCGCTTGCTTTGCGAAACTGCTGATAGCGTCCATGCCTGCATCGGAGTAGTATACGCAGCTGACGGTGTGCCGCGACACTGCTACTACCGCGTGCGGGACGCTGTCGAAGAGTTTAAGCGATGCGGTTTGCGTTCGGACGATTATCACCGACTCCCAAGTTAGACCCTGAGCTTCGTGGATGGTTAGGACGCGTGACCCATAGCCTATGCCGTATCCCTGGTTGGTGAGGGATTTTTTTTCTTCCTGCGTGTGCGTGAGGAAGAGGGTTTTCGGTCGGCCTTTGGGTATTTGCGCGCCTGTAAACTTTTTCAGCTCGATGGAATGTATCCGTCTGCTTGACGAGTACATTCCTGGGTAAACTTCTCTGAGGGCGTACGCTACATCCATCGGGTTGCGGTGCGTGCAGAGCAGCTCCTGGCCGATGGTTGCCACCAGGTTCGGGCGACTGTAGCGCAGCTCAAAGAGGTTTTGCCGGTCGATGTATGGTAGCTGGTTGACATCTCCGATGAGAACGACTTCGCTCGCCTCCGACAGTCGAGCGGCCATTACTATAGCCCCAAAATGGTTCATGAGAGCCTCGTCAACCAGTAGGCGGTTGATCTTTGCCGGCTCTTTGATCCCATTTGCCAATACTGAGGCCATAGTTCGGACCTTAGAGTCGGCTTCCACTCCTAATTGAAGCGAAAGCTTTTCCCTCAGGTCTTTGACCGCTTCGGCTGACGTGGTTATCGCCATGTCCCCCTCACCGAAGATGCGCACCAACCACGTCGTCTTTCCGCATCCCGGGACCCCGTTTATCCACTGGAATCTTGGCATCACCCGCACGTTGGTTATGTCGATTTCTTTGGCCTTGTCCAACATCTTGTCCTCCAGCATGATCTTTGTGCAACGGGCCACAACCAGCACCGAGTCTTTTCCGGCATTCCGGAAATTGAGCTTGCCAGTCCGTCCTGTCTCCACCTCATTCAGGGGCACGAAACCCTCCGACTCGCTGTATGCTGCCATGTATTGACCCGACATTGTTCCTCTAAGGATCTGACTCGTGTCGTTGTCATAGATGGCAGCCTCGGCCTCCTCGAGTCTCACCTTCAACAGCTGCTCATTTCCGAGCTGGAAGGACTGCAGTATCTTACTGCAAGTAGCTAGATGTACCATCTTGTTTGCTTTTATCATAGCTTGAAACTCGAGGAACGCGTTCGTCAGGTGGTCTTGCGGCCCCCTCACCGTGACGAGACTTGGCGGGCTGACCTGCCCCTTGTCGGCTCTCGTGCGGTTGGTGTGTGGCTGCGTGGCGTGTCCTGGTGGCGGTTTAAAGAAGCTGTACACGGCGGCCGCCTGTCTGTCCGCGGCCTTTGATGTGCTTGGCTCGTTTCTGTGAATGGCGGCTCCAAGCGCGCCCATGAACATCCTTACTATGCCTCTCGCCCCGGCATCTCCCGCAGGACTGGTGTTGCGTCCCTTTTCTGCCTCCTTCTCCACTTTCCGTCTTTGCTCTAGCTTTTCCGATCCGCTTTGTGCATTCGAGTCGGCGGGTTTAGTCTCTTTTGCCTTGTGGTGTCTGAGGAAATCGAGGTTTTGCCCTCGGTCCTCGTACACCACCACCTCGTGGATTTTAGAGGCTTTTAGGCAGCCCACGTAGTCTGCGACTTCACCCGCGTCGGCCTCGATGCACATTGCGTCCACACTGATTCTTTTGGCGCCTGTGGGCTCGCCCCGCCCCGCCTCCCCCATTCTTGAAAGCACTGAGCAAACCTGAGTGAAGGGTGACACTGCGCCCCAGCCGAATAATGCAACCGTTTTGTTCCGTAATTGCACCAGTCGGCAAGGGTGACCTTCTGCTTGTGTCTCAGGTAACGCGTCAAATATTCTGCGTTTTATTTTTCTCTTATCAGTGCTTCCATTCAGGATGGAGGCCAGGCCGGGCGAGATCACGGCGTATTTCTGTGTTATTCGGCAAAAGCTTATTCCCCGGGTCTCGCCATCGCCGTCCATGAAGAGGGCCACTCCTCTCACTTTTATTCCCGGCTCTCCGCACTCCCCGCTCTCCAAGATGTTATTTATGGGTGCGTTTTGAGTGTCTGTGGCCTGGGTCGCTGATGAGGGCCCGGCGTCCGGAACGGCGTCGGCGTCGGTGTCGTTCGAAGAGGCATGCGTGACGGTGACTGCGGATGCGTTGGCGGTCGTGCTGTTTCCTTTGGCGGCGATCCGGGCGGCCTTGCTCGCGAAATCAAGGAACGGTGTTCTCGTATCCTGATTTGACATTATGTTGGGGAGCGCTGACTGGTCCAGTTTTATCTGGAGTTTCTGCTCCAGTTCCATCCTCTCCCGGCCGAATCTTGGGCAGTCGAACAGCACGTGCCATATCGTTTCCTCGCAGATTGGGTCGCAGGCACAGGAGGGACTGTCCTTTACGTGGAAGCGGTGGAGATACGCGGCGAATCCTCCGTGTCCGGTCAAAATTTGCACATGCACAGGTGTTAGGGCTGTGTCCTTCAGCACTCGTCTTGCGATTTCGACGGTGGGTAGGAACGCCTTCGTTACCGAACCTGTCTCGGAGGACTCGTATCGCGCCTGCCACTTCCTCACAGTATCCTCCCGTATTTGCCTCCTGACAAACGACAGGGGAACTTTGTCATAATCCGGGGCCGTTTTTTTCGTTAAGGCCGCTTTTTTGGCAAGTTCGTCTGCTCTTTCGTTCCCGGGGGTGCCAACGTGCGCTCTTAACCAAAAGAGCCTCACGTTCCTGTCCTCCTCTCGGATTTCTCGTACGAGCCTCTTAATTTCAAGAGCCAGAGGGTGAGTTACCGACGGACAACTTAAGAGGTCGAGCGAGGATCGTGAGTCGCTCAGTATGTTAGCTGTGTCCGTCTTTTTGTCTCTCACCATCTTTACTGCTCTATAGAGGGCGTACATTTCCGATTGGAAGACTGTATTGTGGGGCTCTAGACGGAAAGTGGAGTATTTGGACTCTCTATCATTTCACCACCATGTTAGGGCTGCTCCTACCTTGCCATCGATCTTGCTGCCGTCTGTGTAGATCTGTGGGCCGACCACGTGGAGATCCTTCAGTGTTTTTGGCTCCATATCTTCGAGGCGCTCGTACTCCGTTGTTGTGAGTTGGGATGGGTGGGGGTGGTCGAGGTACCCCACCTTACACTCTAGCTCTCTGCCCGGTGGCATGAACTCTTTGGAGTGCCCTTTCTTCACTCTGAAGAGCGCGGCGGCCTCCATGATACGGAGGTCCAGAGGTAGTTGGCCCGACAAGATAAGTGCCGATGTCAGAGACACCGTGCGATACGCTTTTATGGCCTTTTGTGCGAAGCGAAGAAATCCATCTCGTTGAAGAAGGCGTTGCAAGCCGCTCCGCGGTGGTCCTCGGAGTCGCTTCCCCACCAAATGCTCCATGCGTTGATATCCCCGCCCACCAGGATTTTATTTGTTCCGAGTTTGTCACATACCGTTTTTGTTTTTGACAGGTACGGTTCAATGTTTTCTGTGCCCTTGTGGTTCCCATAGTAGACAGACACAACTCCAAGCTTTAGCTGGTCTGCCTTTATAAGGACGGCTGCGACATCCTCGGTCACAAGCTGGGGGTCATGGATGACCTCCAGGCTGTCCCCGAACACGACAATTGCCGCCCTTACCGGCCTCTCGCGGTTTAATGTGCACTGGATGACGCGTGTACCAGGGCTTTGTTTCATCACACCTGCACTGCCCACGTAGGGCTCCTGGACAAGTGCAATGGAGACTCCCTTTTCCTGTGCCAGTGCCATTAACTCAGCCGTTGCTAGCTTGGAGCGCTGAAGGTTTGCCTGGATGAAGAGCAGTTTACCCATTGATCCGTCTACTTGGGTGTCGTTGGTTTTGGTGGTCTCGTTTATGTCGGTGGCGCCTTTAGCAGTATGACACTCTCGATCTGGCTATGTTGTCCCATTTTTGCCTCTCTTGGCACTCGTCGCTGAAGGCGACGTGTGACAAGTCGTTCCCATCTTTTTTCGCCAGCCTGCAGTTGACACATATCGGGGGTTTGCCGTCGTTTTTCAAGGGGCAGTCCCGCCCAGTGTGCGTTTCCGCGCAGTAACTGCATGTGTCGAGCTCGGCCTTACACACTGATTTGCTGTGTCCGTAGGCCAAGCACTTCATGCACTGCACCAGGGGGGACTGGTCCTCGATGCGACACCTCTGCATCCCGATGTGCACCTTCTCAGCCTCCAAGAAGCGTCTCCACACGCCCGGCGATAGTTCGAGCACGGGGTGGCATTCGTGCGGGTTTCTTGCGCGTTTCCTATAGCGCATCCGGATCGTTTGCTCGTCAGCACCAATGTTTTGCAGAAGGTGTTGGTTCTGCGCCTTTAGAAGCTCGACGATCTCGTCATCGGTGTTGACGGACAACACGCCCCGGATACACGCCAGAGGATTGGCTGGCTTTGGCTCTTGCACCGTCAGGCCGCCGCTCGCTTGGACTTTGTCCCGGACAAGCTTCAAGTCGTCCTTGCTGGCGCAGCTGACGACTATTTTCCTGTTCCGGGCCTTCCTAACCCTGTTGACTTTGGCCCCAGTCTTTTTCAGTTCTAGGGCCTTCGTAACACTGTCTATGACGTTTTGCCCCGTGTGGTCGGGGTTTTTAGACGCTATAATCAGCGTATGGTTAGGTTGCTTGGGCGGCGCCGGCCTTGCCAGTGCCTGAGCGAAGGTTTTCGGCCCTTGTGTCGGTTTCTCAGCTGTCTTTAGGATGCCTCTCTCAATCGTTTCAAGTTTTTCCTTCACCTCCGCCATGGCAAATTTCGCCTCTAGGTTTGGAGCGGGAGGCGCGGCCGCCTGCGGCTTCGCGTTACGCAAATCGCGAATGTCAGATGACACAATTTGCAGGCGTTCGGAGATTGGCTCCAGTTGTTTTGCCAGGTCTTGTTGAGGCGGCGGGGGGAGGGGAGGGGAACAAGGGGGCTTCGCAAGGATTTTCAAGGTGACCTCCTTGACAGAGGTCATCTCTTCGAGTATCCTCGCGATTGCGGGAGTATCGTTGTGCCAGTTGGCTTCGGGCACTTTCTCGCTGGACGAGGCCAGATCTCGCTGTTGTTGGGCGGCCTCTGTTATTCTCCTCAGGGCGTCCAGCTGGTTGGAGACGCTCGCGATGTTTGAGTTGACTTTCGAAAGGCCCGCCTCTATGCTGCCAAGTTTCGGGCTCTCTGTCGGGCTATCTCCGCCGACTGGTTTTATGCCGCTGTCGAGCTTTGCTCCCAGGGCCTCTATTGCCTTCCTGGCCTCCCCCACCTCCCGGAAAGAGGCCGCCGTTTCGTGGCCCAGCCAATCTCTTACGGACTTCGCCTCCTTTAGCGTTTCGGCTATGTTCCTATTTGCCTGGAGAAGTTCCGCTGTGAGGTTTTGGCGCATGAGTGATGTTTCTTTTGCATGCGCCCTCTCAACCCGCACTAGCTCTTGTGCGTGGCGGGAGCGTTCCTTCTCCAGGTTGAACTTATGCCTGGCCCTTGAGTCCGACAGAGAAAGGCAGATCTCGTACAAGGCCTGCAGGCAGTCGTGGGCGATCATCTTGTACTCCTTCTTCATGTTGCCTGAGGCCTCGAGCGCGTCCTTGCCCTTTTGGAGCATCTGGTTGGCCTCCCTGGTTGCGCAGTCCATCTCGACGCCTGTGCCTCTCCTCGGCGTAGAGTAGAGTATGCTAGGCCGCGATCGACCGCCCGCCGACGACGCCACCGATGATGCCATCGAGCTCTCATCATCCGTTGGGATTTGCTTAGGGGGCGATACGCCGCATTGCTCCCAGTTTGATATCCGGTCGATGGCAAATTCGGTGATGCTCGCGAGCTCCGGTTCCGCGGGCGGTGCTGCTGGTTTTTCGGGTGTGCCGTCCTCCCTCTCGGTGGCCCGCGAGGCCGTAGCTATTGTCTCGGCCTCGCGGGTCACCGCGGAGATCTCAGTTGGATCCGATGTGATCTCGACGACTTCGGGGCTTTTCGCTTTGCTCTTCCTTTTAGGCACCTCCGGTGCAGCTCCGGACGCTGCCGGCCGTCGCGTTTGCATTGACGGCTTCGCCGACCTCTCCGATTTAACGGACCTAGCAACTGCTGCTTTTGTTAACACCTTTTCTCTTAGCGACCGAGTTCCCTTAACGGACGTTTCCGCGGCCGATTTTCCTTGGCTTGACATTATTTTCAGCTCTTTCTTTTTACTTATTAGCTAACTTATTGACTAATAAGTTAGCTAATAAGTAAAAAGAAAGAGCTTTTTTGGTTAGGTTCGTCCGAGTCCTCCTGGCTAAATGGTTGATTGTAGAAACCTGAAAAAAATCAGGGCACAGATAATTAACTTAAAAGGAAAGCGACCAACTTTTAGAAGGAAAATTTCGTACAAAATCCAATGAAAATTTAATTGATGAAGTTGTTAGTTCTGTGAAGCAGATAAAACCCTCTGTTTCTACGGAACCCTACAATGCGCGTAGCCCGACACGCACTTGGCCGGTTTGGTCGAAGTATGCCCGCCTGGGGCGTCCCTTAGCAGCCCTTCCACCCACATTCGCTCGATTTATTTCTTTCGTTAAGTAGGTATAATGCCATCATCATCATCAGCCATTTGACGCCCACTGCATGAATGACATAGGCCTCCCTCATGGTTTGCAATCATGAGGGGTTTTTGCCATAATCGCCACGCTTGGCAGGCGGATTGGCGATCGCAGTATGCGGTTGGAATCTCAGGAAGACGCTGCTGCCCGTCTCCTGGTAATTTATTTCCTTAGTCGCCTTCTAGAGGGTCGAAAATGGCCTGGACTGCTTAAGAAAAGGATGGCACAGCCGTGCCGCTGTTTTGCTCGACTTGGCGGGGGCACTGCCGTGCCCCCAGATTAAACCATCACTAGTCAAAAGTTTAAAATTCGTAATTGTATATTCGAATTTTTCAAGTCAACTTTCAAGGTGTTACGAAACCAATATAAAAAAAGATTCAGAATTTAAAGCTTAATTTTGCTTTTTGATAGATTATATAGATACAAAGTTAATTTCTATACCAAAAACATACGATAAATATGAGACTAAAACTTACGCAACCATAATGTTATAATAAGACAAGTTTAGTTTACAAAAAATTACGATGTCATTCACAAAACACTACTCCCTAAAAGCGGACTAAATTTTGGGCAAAGGCTTTCCCTTTGCCAAATACCATCCAAACCGTATCATAGGAGTGCAACAAGAGATCGTGCCCTCATAAATAAGACCGGAAGAGCCGGAGGGTATAGATACTTAACACTAAGAATCAATATTACAACCACAACAATTAATGAGTCACATCTAAAGCGGGGTCTCCTGCTCGTGTTTATCACGAAACATTATACAAAACAATCGGTTTTCACTGCTCCAAATTAACTTTTGTTTTGCTTCCCCACGCAAAGAAAACGGAATGTTTTGTGCAATACTTTTTAGCAGAAGACACGCCTTTAGATTGTGTGTGTCAAGGCAAAGCAAATGGGCCACAACTCAGTGCCTGTATTCGCCCGAGAACGAAACACAAATTTTCAGTTATAGCCCGTCGAGCGCGGACACGAAATAACAAAAAAAAAAACAGTAATGAAATATTAAAATTAGGTTCTAAGTACAGCTCGTTAATGAGTAGCTACTTCTTTGTGCCTCTAGCTATTGAGACTACTGGGGTATGGGGAGTCGCGGCATGGACTACCGCTCTGGGGCATACTTGATGCAGAGGATCTCGACTAACACTACTTATACATTCAACAAACAGAATTCATTACACTAAATTATATTTTTTATTTCTGAATCGGAAAATCCTTGAATTGGCGCTTCATCTACCTAACCCGCTGTGAAAGTCAATGTTTTATAGGTTTAATTAGTACACTTAGGTTTAATTAGTACCTACTTTTACATTTCAGTTGTACAATCGCCGAAATCACTGAATACAGTGCACGCACAAAAGGTCGATGTGCTGTCAATGTAGGTACCTAAAATAATCTCGCAGCAAAATGTAAGCAGGGGAAAGCTAGTATAATATTAGTACGTGTATTTTGTGAAATAACTCCCGCACGGATGTGGGAGTCTGGAATTGGCAATAAACGATCACAGTTTCGTAATCGGTTGAATGGGACCGGGAGAAATTGGGTTATTCAAACGGCCGACACCACTGTGTGATCAGCATACCAGTCCCTCGAATTGCGTCACAATTAAATACAATAGGTAAGTCAGAAATGCCTACCCACTTAGTAAACGTTTTAGTTGTAAGAAATAGCATTAAACTTATTGGAACTTCAGAGCGCAACGAAAACTGAAAGCATATTTTGGCTAAAGTAGGTATTAAATGCACTCAATTGTAAAGCGAGACTTGGTTATAGCAAAAGAAGCAAGAAAGTAGGATTAATGCAGTAGAAATGAGGTCCTTGAGAAGTATGTCTGGTGTTACTTTGAATGACAGGATACGCAATAGTGTGATTAGAGAACGTTGTGGACTGAAAGAGGATGTAGTGACTAGAATTGAGAAAGGAATGTTGCGTTGGTTTGGACATGTGGAGAGGATGAAGGTAGAAAGATTGACAAAACAAATATGTCGAGCGAATGTGGATGGAAGGGCCGGTAAGGGACGACCCAGACGGATATACTTCGACCAAATAGGGGATGTATTAGCAAAGGGCAAGATAAAAAGTACCCGAAACCGACGTGCGTGCATGCAACGACTAATGAATGTTGAGGAAGCGAAAGTGATCTGTCAGGATCGTAGCAAGTGGCAGTCCCTGGTCTCTGCCAACGTTGTTCAATTGTAAAGCACGTTGGCTAAATTAGCGTCGAGATTAGAGGGGCAGCAACGGTAGCATGACTCTGCGAGTCGCGCGGTCTGTGGCGTGTAACGTCCGATTGGTCCCATTTTAATTTGGTGAAGATCTGGTGTAGTGAGGAGTTTATAGTGGGTATATCATAATATGCTACACCCACTTATAGCTAAAAGTGTAGTGAGTTAGGTTTAACCAGTCACATGCCTATCCTGTTAGGCCGATGGTGTATATCATTGGCGAACCGTAAACAACGGCGATGTTTACACAAATACGCTGCGAATATAGCCAACGCAGGCCAGTGTACTTGCGGAGTGAAGCACTAAATAATATACAGAAGAACTGCTAACTACATCCAGAACGTTATTTACCTAATTATTTTTATACATTATTGCATGGTTCTACGATGTGAACGTACAAGGTCGTGCTTATTGCAAGAAAAACTGGGAAACCTTTGGTTTTGATGAGCATCATATACCTACAAAAATACCTGTGGTAGAAAATGTTATTTATTGTATTTATAGAAATTGTATTTTTAACCGGCTTCAAAAAAGGAGGAGGTTATGTATTCGACGCATATTTTATATGTTTTTTTGCTATGTTCTCGCGTAACTCCGTCAAATCTTAACAGATTTCGACAATTCTTTTTCGACATCGGTTCGAATAGATATAACGTCCCATTGATCCCATTTTAATTTGGTCAAGATCTTATGAAGACTTTCAGAGATGAAGAACGGAAATCTTCTGGGCCCCATTAGGCCTTATTTACTGCTTTCCATTGAAGATTTCCGTTCTTCATCTCTGAAATCCTTTAGTAATATCCATAAGATGTTTCGTAAAATAGCGTAATAGTAGTCGCAAGGTAATTTGGTGATGTTCTGGTGAAGACCTTCGGAGATGGAAATTGAGAACTTCAAATTTTAAAGCGAAAGTAGAGTAAATTACGGTTATAGGGTTAATGTTTAATTTTCTCACGCTCCCCCACTAAAAATTTAAAAATATATATAAAAAACGACTTCAAAACACTACAGCACTAGAAGTATGTATACATGTAGATATTGTAGAAGTATAATTTATAGTCTGTGACCAGTTTCATGACCAGCACATATATTTTGGGCACCAAAATGTTATATGTTTTGAAAACAAAAGACAATCGTTCTGTCTCTTTCCATTTTGCGATTGAACGGACGTGCCAAAGTCCCACATTTGTGGCCAAAATAACATTTTATGGGAAACCACCTGCTATTTCTACCCGTTCCGGGATATTACACTTTGTAGTAAAGGGCTAGTGGTGAAGTTCGCTCGCTGTCGTGGAGTTTGGAGTCTGCCAACTGTGAAAATACCTGCATGCATTATTGCAATTAGGTACTTGGGTTCGGAGTAAATTGTTTTCCGCCGTGCTTTGTATATAGTCATATAACATTAAATTCTCTCGGAAAGAGAGAGGACTTCATTGCCACGCGTGCCCATCGCGGATTGGCAATTTCAAGTGCTGAAATATGTGAATACTCAGGCCTGGGGCACACAGGAAGGAAGTAGACATTGGGACGGGAGAGTTCGCGCCCTCGCCCCGTCTCTTCTGTGTGGGCTTCGTCCCGTCCCTTCAGTATATTTTGTATGAAATTAAATTGGAAAGACAACGCGTCTTTTCCGCGCCCTCGCCCCACGTTCTTTCTGTGGTCTCAGGCCTCAGACGCTCAAGTATGTCAGGTCATGAGGTTCATCGAATAGGTTATTTTTATTTAATGCACATCTCCAGTACAGTCGAAAGCTCAATAACCTTTACATCCGTGCATTCTACTAAAAAAAATAAAAATGTAAGTCCAGCTGCGAACAAACTTCAAATTTTGGCCGCTTGGCCGGTTTTTATTATTTTTGTCCACCTTGGCCGCGTTTCATAAAACTACAACTCTTAGTTTACTATGACAATACGATATACCATGCTTAGCCGATTTGTACAATGTCTTCCGAGTCTTCCTACTTGTGGATCAGTGGGGCAATCGGCTATGCAATGTAAGTATGTCGAATTGTCATGGTAAGACATGAATTGTAGTTAAATGAAACATACCCCAAGTGTTACTTTGGCTTTTCACTAATTCTTTTGTCTACTATGAGTTATTTAGCTTCAATTACTAATAGACGTTCTAATCTCGTCCCTAAAATCTTGTCTGTGCAAACAAAACAAGAGAAAGTAGTGCAGGCTATAAATTCCATACTTCATTGAGGAAACGTCTGCAATATGCAATAATACAGTCTGCTGTACATGCCTACCTAAAGCAGCTCCGTTACTGTTGAAGTTGATACAGCCATATTGAGTTTCAATTAAATAGTTTAGGAATAGAATTGCTACGATCATGACGAAACAGTTTCGCTTCGTCAACATTCATTAGCGCACGCGCGCCCCGGCTTAGGGTACTTTTTATCTTGCCCTTTAATTTGTAGAATTCAATGGCCCGATCGGACCACCATAACAGTGGTTTTTATTTGTTCTGTTCAAGGTCATAATCCAACAGGTTAGGTAATTTTTATCTTGCCCTTTAACATGACTGAGAAGTCAGACATTTTTTTAAAAAACTCTGTAAAATAAGATAATGTTTCTTCTTTTTTCGTTCTGAGATTTTTTCCATTGGTTTCCATTTCCAGTGTTACTGTATGCAGTCTCTAACTTGCGGGGGATAAAACTTTGGTCTTTGCATCTACGCAATGAGATGATTTATGCATCGTCCATTGGCCCACTAGATGGGTGAATGGACCACCCGGACGCTGCAGTGCGTAGGACATGTTTTTTAGATGGAGTAGGCTTGCTCAGCACTTACACCATCCTGACAGCTTAGTCGGCCTGGCTCACAGGAAAGATAAGTCAATACGTGTGGAACCAACCAACCCACGGGTTTCCTCACGATGTTTTCCTTCATAGTTAGCGTGTGGTATTGCTACTACAAATTCGCAGACGTACGTACCCAACTTGCGGGGGATAATTAATTAATTACTCTCCAAGATGATGTTGACCTGTTAGATTGATTATGATACTGAAAATAACAATTAAAAACCATTGTTATGGTGGTCCGATCAGGTCTAAATGACCCCAATTCTACAGATTAAGTTTTTTTTATTTTCATTTCATTTTGCACAAAATGAAGTGATTGATGATTTTGAATTGTTTTTTTGACAACCCTTTGAGGATAAAATGTCGTAGGTAAAAGATTTCCATTTCTGGTCAAAATGGACTTTGAATGCAGTCTTACTCAGTTTTCCAAGCTCTTTCGATCCTACAAAAATATGATCAGTCCGACGTCTAGAGTAGCGGCACTGGCTTCTCTTCAATGAAATGTACTCTCTACATTTGTCTGCTAAAGTAAGACAGGCAACTAGTGCACTTATACCACTTGAAATAGCTGTATAATATAATATTTGTTTTATATGTTCAAAGTACAATGTGACAATGACATACAGTGTGGTCACTTTGGTATATAGGTAAGTTTGTGGGTAACTACCTACTGTAGGGTACAGGTCTTCTTTTAGAGAGAGAGTTATGGGCCTAATCACTACGCGTGCCCACCGCCGATTGGCAATTTGAAGCGCTGAGGTTTGTGACTAACACCAACACGCAGGTTTCCTCATGATGTGCTCCTTCAAAGTTAGAGTGGTATTACTACTAAGTATGTATAAATTAATAAAACAAATTTAAGTCATTGGCACATGCCGGAATTCGAACCCACGACCTCTCACGAGTGTTCTGCCGCTAACACCGGTTATAGGTTGTTCCTACGAACTCGTGCTCACTCAGATTCAGAGACTTTTAACCTATTATGTCAATAACTAAAAATTCAGTTAAGTACTCCAAATAGACAATGCACTGCCAAAACTTCATCGTCGAAAGTGAACGCAGTTCTTCACTAAACTGGCCTCTCTGTGTATGGGGTCACCGACAATATTAATTCTCGAAGCGGAAATCACGACGGGAACGTTGCCCGCAGCAACACTGTTGATAATGCCAATCAAGACCGTGCTGCCGTCTAGCATACCCACCTCTCGTTTCCGCATCTCTAAAATTTTTAATTAATTGAAAAGAATGTGTATAGTTTTGGCAAATGTGATCAAAATTATTTTTTGTTGGTTATATACAGTACAATATTCTGAATAGTACCTAGCAGTGGCAATACTGCCACTCCGCCATCGCTTGCTACGCAGGCTATTTGGAATTCTAGACTCCGTTTAGTGATAAATTGCTTTTCATTTTCAAAACATGAGATTAGCTGTATAGCTCAAAAACGAGTTCGCAGACCCAAGTCTAAAAGAAGGAAACTGCGTACTCATTATTGTGACATATCGGCGTTTAAGATTTATTGGTGAAATTGGCGTTGAGTACCTATTGGAGAGCAGCCAATAGTCGTTCAGAACAATCTATATGTAAGCTCTTGTTGAAACGTCTGGATTGATATGACCTAATGGTTTGGACAGATAAGCAACCATGTAAGAGGCACGGTAAGAATAGAACGTATCAAACGTACCTATCTTCTTTCATGCAATTATCATGATAGAGCCTTTGACTATTTATCGGTAATGTATGAAATAACTTGTTATTCAGGAACCTAAAACCAAAACATGAAAATCCAAAAAAACCTAATTACAAATACATAGAAGTCCCCCAATCTGTCAAGTAGTATAAGGAAACTGTAAGAACTCGTGCCATTTAATCAGTCCAAAGAAATAAATCGACGCATAACAAGCCAATCAGCAACAAGCTTTCAAATATCTTAAAACAAACAAAAATTTTTTCCGGTATACAATAAAGAATATTCTTATCTTATCCAGTGATAGTTAAAAGCATACCTAGATGTCTAACTAGCGCTGAAAAATTACCCCACGTTCAATTGTGGGAAGTTATACATCATGAACTCAATGGTTTGACGTTAAACCGATAAACCCTATTACTAAGACTCCGCTGTCCGTCCGTCTGGCCGTCCGTCTATCATAAAATTTTCACAGATGATGTATTTCTGTTGCCGCTATAACAAAAAATACTAAAAACAGAATAAAATAAATCTTTAAGGGGCGCTCCCATACAAAAAAACGTGATTATTTTGCCGTTTTTTGCTCGATATTAATAACGGCAACAGGTAGACGCTTAAAATATTCAAATGTTGTAATGATAATGGTACGGAACCCTTCGTGCCCGAGTCCGACTCGCACTTGGCCGGTTTTTATATATCTTTTTATTTTAAGTTTGTAAGGGACACCAACAGCTTAAATAACAATAGAAGCTTAAGTGTAGTGCAGTAACAATGTTTAAAAGCTAAAATAATATAATTCCAGAGATTAACAAAGTAAGTTAGGCTAAGGTTAGTTGTCTATTTAAAATTCAAACCCATTAAACTTATTTTTTAATTAATATTATGACATATTATATAATTAAGTTAGATTTAGTTGGTAAGTACGTAATATTTAAGATGTCCTTTACAGTTTTGTTTCATCATCAGCCATTTGACGGTCACTGCAGGACATATGCCTCCTTCGTGGTTTTCATAACCATGACGGGTTTTGCCATAATCGCCACGCTTGGCAGGCGGGTTGGCGATCGCAGTATGCGGTTGGAATCTCAGGAAGACGCTGTTGCCTGTCTCCTGGTAATTGATTTCCTTATTCGCCTTCTACGACATCCACGGAAGGAAATAGAGTGACGCTATTCTTAATCCGGCGCCACACGGAATGTTTTGTTTAGCTTTTACGTATTTAGTTGTTTCCTTTCTTCAATATCACAATTTTATTATGTAAGTAATAGATAGGTACTATTTTTGAACCCCGTTTACTCAAAACAGAACCCTTTTAATAAATAAGGCTTTTGGTACATACTATATCAAATTGTATTTATGTATTGTATTCAAATACGGTAGGTAGTATATGGTAAATACTATACTAGCTGGTAAGCGATACAAAAGTTCTTTAGAAGCTCTTTAGATTTTCAGGCAAATTATTTATTTATTGAAGTAGGTAAGTAAAAGTATTCAGCATTTAATTGAATTTCTATCTACTAAGATATCAACTAATTCGTTTTTAAACAACGATTTGGATCGTACTTATTGAAATAAATGACTTACCTGTAAATCTAAAGAGCTTCGGCTATAATGAAAGGTACATACTTCGATGCCTACTAACCGAGAAATGTAACTAAACTTTTATACGACGACACGCGATATAAGCGGACATCGAAATTCTTCCTCCGAGAAAAATGTGGCGTTCACGACCTATAAAGCTCAATTAATGACGCGATTTATCTTCACGTGGAGACGCTACAAAACTCACTGAGACACGTTGCCGACATGACGCCCTGTTGGAGTTTTGTCATGGATAAACGCCCCCCACCAGATGGTCTGATGACCTGCGCCTAGATTCTGTTAATGCATTGTAGTATCATGACAACAGCATGAACATGGTCATTACATTTCATTGCTGCTTCAAGTCTACGTGGGCATACGTACCAAACCTTCTAGGCGTCAATGGTATGAAAAAACACGTCACGTGACTCGACAGTGTATCGATCAATATACAACAATGCACTAACAGAATCGAGGCTCTGGTTACGGTGTGGCGGGGAGTCGCTGGATGCGCGTGGCACAAGACCGGGAAGCTTGCAAAACTTATGAGGCCTATGTCCCGCAGTGGGCGTCAAATGGATGATGATGATGATGATGATGGATAAATTAAACCTTCAGGTCGTTTTTTGGTCTTTGGTAGTGCTAATACCTACAGGCACCAGATTCGGGTGCAAAAGTGGGAGTGTGATCCCTTGCATGTGAAAGTTAAGGCAGCGATAGTTCGCGTGGAGTAACGGCAAAAATACAGTGTTGTTTGTGAAAACAGTCGCTCCCACTAAAACACGCTTAAGACGGAGTTAAAGCCGAATTATGAGAGGAATTTTTGTTATAAAACGGTTTTAATTCCATCTTAAGAGTGTTTTAGTAGAATGGACTTTTTAAAAAATAACAATGTTAGGATTTGGTGCGCGTAATATAGCGGCAGGGCGCGTTCCACGGTGGAACGCACCGTTGCACATATATGCAGCTTTCTGCCCCTTTTGTATTTTCTGTCAATAGTTGTCTGAAAGAAATTGCTATTAGTAATAAGGCTGCCAGTTATAATATAGTCTATTATTTTTCAAGTTTTAAATGTAATTCCTGATTTACAACAAAGATTATTTATTAGTATCCTCTATCTATAGTAACACAAACGCAAAAAGAAAAGGTTGTCATCGGATGTCAAAAAACTGAAATAAAAAATAGCCAGCAACCCGACTACTAAGCAGGCGGGACCAACCTAGGTACCTCGCAAGGTGCATTGGTGAATTTGGGTTCCACCTACTTAGTAGTTAACGCTCAGCAGTGGCGTTGTTGGTTATTTTTTAATTCAGTTTTTTTATTTTTGTCTCTTTAGTGGTCTTTAAATGTAACAAAATAACATTGATGGTGATTTTATATAGCCTATGACACTCGCGCAAACACGATGAATCGATTGAGATCTTATTTGTCAAAATCTGACTATTGGTTAAGGCGTTATAAGGGAACATAGAATCGGACATTCTAACATGCTTAGGTACATACATAGGTACATACGAGCTAAACACATTACCCTCTTTTTGGGCTCCGCCGCAGTCGGGTATAAACTGCGTAAGGATTCTCACTAAGTATATCAACCATTTTTGTTTGTTCAATGCCCTAGCCGCCCGAGCTCTTTGATAGCGGCCTACCAACCGTTTACATTATGTTGCTTGCACATCCAACCACTCATCGTAATCTTCCTGGAATAATCTTTTTATCTGTTTTTCATGTTAAAAATCTGTAATGTAAACTGGTATGCATATTATGGCAAACGCCCTTTCATACCTCAGTGTATGATTCAGAATTTCATGATTCATCACTTTATTTCCACGTTCTTTTTCGGTAAGCTCCAGGGGCGCTACGACGTAAGTCGTCCACAGTATGGAGTTATCTGATTTAACCTACTCTGAACTGTGAAATACATACATATTTCGATACTTTGGAGTTGTCAAAATGGTTAACCCGGTAGAATGGACAGTTACGTAACAGAAGGGAAGATAATATTTGTTTTACGGGAACGCACGGACCAACATGCTTTGTATGAACTTTGTATTGATCTCGCTCGATACAGCAATATGAGTAGGTAGTGAGCGGCTCCCTAAATGCAGGTAGTGACCGGAAATGATGGTGCAGATGAACTGGATAGAAGAGGCTCAGGAATTACAGAAGTGGGACCCGAATCCCTGCTTTCACTACCATATATATAACCAGTACAGGAAATGATTAAGGTTTCGAACCGAAAACCAACACGCTGAACTATGGAGAACAGAAACAAAATGCGGTCAGACTCTACCAATAATCTCAAAATGCCTGCTGCATCTGAGTAAAGGTTATTCGCATAACAGTGGCAGTTTTGACAGGTCAGTATTCACTGAATGGACACTTCCACACAATACGATAGCCAGCTATGCCGGGATGCCTCAAAGAAGAGGAGAAGCCCGCCCAAGAGACCATGGAATGTGAAAGCGTGTCCTGTCAGTTAGTCTTAGTATGGAATTTATTGTTCAACAGGTTGCATGACGACCAGCCACAAGATGGACAGATGACCTCATCCGAGTGGCAGGAAGACGCTGGATGCACGCCGCTTACAACCGGTCTTTTTAAGAAATCCATGGAGGAGGCCTATGTTCAGCAGTGGACTTCTTGTGGCTGAATGATGATGATGTTCCGGTTCTGCCCAGGTTCCGACGATCCTGTTCCGGTGTTTAAAAGTCCTCAAAAGGTATGGTCACATGTCACATAGAACCAGCGCTAGTCGCGTGTGACTAGCATTTGGCTGAGCTGCAGCCTTTTTCTGTTCGGCATCATTGTATTAGGTACTATCATTTTTGTGTTCTCGTTTCTCTCCACAACTTTGTTTTATTTTTGTGTTATGGTCATTTGTGTTACAATGAAAATAAATATTTTTCACTTTCACATGTGCGGGTATTTTCAGCTCTTTTGTGAACTGTCAGTTAGGGTCCTACATAGTATGGAAGTATTGATTCAGTATTTTTTCAGGTTTACTCTCACTCAAGGAGAAAAATCATCAGGGTAAGAGAACGAGAAGTTTAAAAAAACCAGGAAAGCCTAGACTTCATTTCCGAACCCAACATCATTGTAGAAGCGACATCCCACCGAATCCGTTGGCTTGGCCACTCAGAAAGGATGGGAGAGGATCGCGCAGTGAAGAGGGTATACCTGGGGCTACCAAGCAGCCAAAGACCGGTTGCCGCCCCCGGGATATCGCTGGAAGGATCTAGTGACCAGGATCTTGCCTGAGCTCCAGGCAGGAATTAAGATTTGAAGACCGAGGAGTTTTTTAAAAATAATTTATTTATTGGACAGAGTTACCGCTAGGGTTAATTGTATTACAATATTGCTTATTCTAGGGTGCTAAGGCTATTTATAATAAAAGTATTCGAACATCAGCATTATTCTATTGACGTCATGGCCTACTTTGAAGAATTGCCGATGAAGGACATTTGGAAGGGTTGGTGTACCTTAACACAGGCGACTGGCAGGAGATGGCATAGGACACAGACAAGGGCCCACTTCTTGTATCAGTGAGCAATAACCTATCCCGATGGCTACTGACTAACATTGATGTGCAGGTCACGTCTCTTCTGCTTGTTAAGCCTTTGTGATTGCTTGTGGTTTCAGCAGATTTATTGATGGTTTCATCAATTTCAATCATGTATTGCTGACTAAGTGTTAATAGGTGGTAGGAATACATTTTATGACAACTTAGGACTTAGTCATCCTTTACGGGTAGGTGTTGCAAATTTGGTAAGACTTACCTAAGTAGGTATATCTAACATCTTTGCATTAACATCATGCTTTGACTCATTCCATGCCCCAATACGTCTGCCTAGAGGCGAACGCCGATATTTTTACACGCCAGAGCAGTCCGGTTACTTCTTAATTCTTATCAATCTGGCGTCGGTCCAGCGATCGTTACATACGCATACAGGTGGCCGGGGCAATTCGTGAGTTTTTTTCTAACGTTTATTTTAAATTTAAGGTGAAAAATTTATTTTGCGTGTCCGATCGCGCAGGAATAGAACGGGAGCGCCGAAAATACTTAACCGCCCAGTTGAAGTACGGATGTTTTATTTGAGTGGAGTGCGCTTCGAAGTGTGGAGCTGAGTTGTTGATGTTTCAACATTAGGGTGTGCGTACAATAGAGTTCTGTCGATGGTTGAGACGCTCTGGTCGGTCGGCGTCTGCCGTCGTGCGTGAGCTCAATAAGACACCGGAAACCAAGCCCGACATAGGAACTTGAAGAGAAGATTGTATTTAGGATAGATTGCTTTATACAAAAAATACTAGGCTACAGCGTAAGATAAGCTCACGCTGACATTGCAGAAAGTGTCGGCAAGGGCTACATAAATAATGTGCCACTATCGGATATCCGACCCCAATTCAAATGATTACAGGTTACCTCACCCATGTAATTATCCGTGGAAATCTGTAACAAATTGGTTAATTAGCACCAACATCCGTTGCTTCCGCCCGCACCTGAATATTTTGGCTTCTTGCTAGCCCTACCTATCCGCTCCTCGTTGTGACTTCTCTGTTCGCACCATTAGCTGAGATGTATAGGTCACCAGATTCAAACTTCAGTGCCTAAGTACTAAATTGCGAAATTATAGATAGAAGACGGAGTGACGCGTCCCAATGACGTATGAACCGTATATCAGTCTTTATGTACGCGGTCTATTTGTAGCATAGTAGTTGGTGTATGTAGCCTTGTAGGTAGTTGAGTTTTATTACACTCGCAATAAAGCTGTCTATCAAAGATTAAGACGGCGTTTGGGGCTCGCATTCTTGGAATTCTAACGATGAGTTGGTTTTGGGGGTCAATGACACCGTTGCTGCTTTATTGTCTTCTTAGATTTGTTGGCGACAGTATACCGATTTGGGAGTGATCTATACTAGGGCATTTTGAGTTTACGAGAACATTGAATAACACTGGCTGCAGCGTCAGGTTAGTTCCATAATTTTAATGTAAATAAGTATTATTTTCAGAACTGAACAAGCACGTAAGTTTACAGAAAGAGGTTCTAATTTCACTTGCAACATTTTGAGTTTATGTAAATACGTACCTACATTGTGAAATTAAATAAAAGCGTGTCAATGTAGAGACTCACCATACGCCATAACGATTGTTATTAGATCAATTTATTACAAACTTACATCAATATATTAGGCAAGTTAATAGTGTCCGTAAATTAAAAACCTACGGCCTTATCTATAAAAACATGGTTCCTCTAAAGAACTCCTTAGACGCAGTTTATTTAATCTATTACGCCTTTTCCTTGGAAAATCTCCACCTATTTAAATCGGCGTTTATCAATTGTTTTAAGGAATCGTGTTTTTATAAATAAGACCGCTAGTGTGAAGGCTAAAATCTTCGTTTGAGTAGATATATGGATGGTTGCCCAATGCCTCAGCATGGGGCTATCCAGGCTATCCAGGTATCCACACTGTCTGCGATCACCCTAAGACAGGGTTTCTCAAACTGATGGCTCCACGTGACCCTGTTAAAGTTTCTAGATGACAGCAAACCCCTAATCCCCCACAAGCGCAAATCACGATAAATAAAACAAATAAACACTGAGCAAACCGGTGTTCCCAACTCTAGTTTAGGAATAGTAGTACATGAACTATAAAAATTGGCAGAAATTGAAGATTTTTGAAAAAGGGATATGGTTATTTGCTGATGACACGTCACTTATTTTTAAAATAAGGAGACAAGAAAATAATCTTGACGATGCAAATAATGCTCTCTCGCAAGTACTAGATTGGTTCACAGCAAATAATCTGCTGCTAAATTCTAAAAAGACAAAATGTATAAAGTTTTCCTTACCTAACGTACGAGTAGTTGAGAACAACATAGTAATTGGACATGAAAAACTAGAATTTGTAGATGATACTGTATTTCTGGGCATCACAATCGATGCAAAACTACAATGGGGACCACATATTGTAAAATTAGCACACAGACTTAGCTCTGCAGCATATGCAGTGAAAAGAATTAGGGAACTCACTGACGTTGCAACTGCTAGGCTTGTTTATTTTAGTTACTTCCATAGTATTATGTCCTACGGTATACTACTATGGGGCCGGGCAGCAGACATTGAGACTATCTTCATCTTGCAGAAGAGAGCCATTCGATTTATTTACAAGTTAGGTAGTAGGGATTCGCTAAGAGATTTCTTCAAAGAAACCAACATCTTAACAGTTGCATGTCAATACATTTATGAAAATATTATGTACGTTAGAAAAAATATCAAAGACTTCGAAAATGTTGGTGGCCACCATAATGTTAATACTAGAAATAAACATAAATTGTCATTTCCACTATTTAGACTTGCAAAAGTTAACACATCCTTTATGGGGCACTGTATAAGGTTCTACAACAAAATTCCTCAAGATATATTAGAGTTACCTCCAACGCGATTTAAAAAATGTGTTAAGCACATTTTGTGCAAAAAGGCTTACTATAACATTAAGGATTATTTAGAAGACAAAGATGTTTGGCATTAAACAGTAGATTAATATTATTTAAAGGACGATTGTGACTAGTGTTCAACACATTCATGACTAATATTTTAAGTTGAAAACTCTGTTAATTAAGTTAAAACGTGTTTTGAAAAGAATAAATGTGGAGTTTCTTTGTTAGCTTCTTCTCCACATAATCCATTAATTGTGAAACTAACAACTTTGACGTTCATTAAGTAAACATTCTGTTTTTACAATGAATAAAAATATTTGAATTGAATTAAATTAAATTAGGTAAATCTACATATTGTTTCAATATACTTGAAAAGATTTTTAAGAAAAGTCCGAATGAAAATACGTACATTACAATATATAAATCTTATCGCGAACCCCTTACTGTCGATTGGCGAACCCCTAGGGGTTCGCGTACCCCATTTTGAGAAACCCTGCCCTAAGATGAATGCCGGCGCTGCCCGGCGCACCCTGAATATCAGAGGTATCACCTACGAGGCACAACTCCTTGTAGGAAGCCATCTGGGCTCGAAGCGGCGATCATTCCCAAGTGCTGCAGTAACGCAGCAACTCCAGCATACCCTGGAGGTCTGAAGGCGGTGTTATGCTAATCTTCGCGCTTCTCACTTTCGTGGATTCGGAATTTTCTTTCAACTGAAGGAACACGAGGTCCGAGCCACGTCGAAGAAAAATAATTCCGCGAAGAGGTGCGATAGGTAGTAGAAGGTAGGCGTAGCTAAGTTTATTTTCCAGTCCACGCGGTGTGATGAGCGGCGGCCAATGAAGCTAAAGCTCAATGTATGCAGGACCTGATTATGGCTTGGTATGCTAAGTGATTCGCACGGATTCCTTGACAGACAAAGCGGAATAGGCAGTGGATTTGCGTTGCAAGAAGAGTAAAATAAAATCTGGCGGTGGTGGCAATAAGCAATGTTGCAATATTCACCATTACATAATAACTATTGTCGTTTACAACAACAGATCATAAGCAGCCTATATACGTCCCACTGTAGGGCACAGGCCTTCTCTCAGAGAGAGAGTATGGGCTTAATCACCACGCGTGCCCACCGCTGATTGGCGATTTCAAGCGCTGAGGTATGTGAATAGCTCAGACACCCAGGTTTCCTCACGATGTTTTCCTTCACCATTAGCGAGACAACAACAAATGTTTAATGATAATAACAAATTAGCGTCCGCACTCGACGATGGGCTTCAAAGAAAAGGCTTTGAAAAATATTGAGATAGCACAGGACAATGTCATGTAAATATGCATTCGCACAATGGCCTAAAATAAACACTCCTGTTGTGATCTGCCGATTATCTACTTAGTTGTCTCCACTCGAGAACCGAGAGCAATTATAATTAACAGAACAGCTAAAGTGCCTAGGTAGTCAAGTATTAGTAGGTATGCACTTCGCGGTAGTTATCATTGATAATTTCAAAAGTCATAGTACAAAATGTTGCTTTAAATGAGACTCTAAAAGGTAATTGACGTGGGTTTAGGTTCAGTTCAGTTCATTCAGCTATTTTTAGGGTTCCGTACCTCAAAAGGAAAAACAGTACCCTTATCTCTATAAGGTTATATTAGATCAGTTCGTTGTCCGTCCGTCCGTCTGTCTGTCAAGACCAAAGGGAACTCGTGGAGGTATCGAGTTGAAATTAAAACCATATATTCAGGTCTAAAGTCGTCCCTTGAAGTTGTAAAAAATTAAACTTCAGAGTTTAGGTAAAAAAATATACGGCCGTTTATAGCTTTAAAAAACGTATATTTCGGCACTCAAGGGAATCAAAATTTAGAGGGTACTTTCCGTGGACTTAGAACTATAAAATTTGGCAAGTAACATCGTTGTATACTACAATTACAGGGAAAAATCTGAGAACTATACATTTTTAATTAAATCATAAAAATATTGTCTTTGAAGTTCGGGAAAAGCTCGGCAAAAACTGCGAGACTCGATTCCTGAACTATTTATTTATTTATTATTTACAATAATAATAACTTCCACACAACACAATCCCTTGACTTGTAGGGAACCCTAGGTGGGCGAGTCCGACTCGCACTTGCCCGTTTTTTTTTTTTTAGGAAAACCTGTACAGTGCAATAGCACAGGCAATATCATGGCAATACGGCCAAATTTTCAGTTTTTATTTTAACCAACAACAGTGCAATAAAAGCGATAGTAGGTATGATGTCATGTACCTCGCATCTAGACTCGTATTTTCACAACAAGAAAATTGCCAAATCGAACGCACGTGGGAGTGCAAGCTTCGTGCGACAAAACGCAGAGAAAAGATAATACCTACTGGGGCACCAAAGGAGCGACGAAAGATGCACGTCCGTAAGCGCTTTGTAAGTAAAGTAACATTGATTGGAAAGATGACGATGACTCCTGTGGGTGCACACGTGGAGCCGCTCTCCTAATTTCATCTAAATTTTAGCGCATTTTCAGCGCAAATAGTCGTAGCTCGAAGACAAAGACCCGCAACGGGGCGGCGACACGAGGCCAACATTCTGTGTTAGTGGGCTGGATTGGATATGGGAAATCTTCCGAGAAAAACCCGCTGGATTTTACGAATCAGTAGGCCCCAGGCCCCACATTCTGTAAGTGCAAAAGGAAACGATTGTTCAGTGATTTGACAGATGTTTAAAAACCTGAATTGCGTTACCATGTCAAGGAAACACACCAAGTCTTCGTGGCTTCCATCCATGTAGTTCTAGTTAGACCTGAGATTTCCTCATAGTAGGCCATTCTACGTAGCAATCGCTGAGGTATGTAAATACCCGGACACTACAGTTTCCTCTTTATTCCTTCATCCTTTACAGTTATCGAGTGGTATTGCTACTACAATGTCACAAATGTGCATAACTTTGAAAACAAAGGCATATTACATGCCGGGATCCGAACCCACGTTGCCCCGAATGTTGTATTTAAAAACATCTGACTTTAACAGAATAAGTCCTCAAGAGATTTGAATTGTATTTACTGTCATTCGGCACGTAGATCACACTTCTTGTAAAATGTGGTATTTGTAGAACAAGTGCTCATCTAGTTAACCCTTTATCGGGCACTGAGAAAATAGATAGAATCGTGAAATAAAGTCCAAACCGAAAAAACCCTTCATATTAGCTAAAACAGAGTTGCAAAATCATGACTTCCGTGCCCCCAGATGGATGAGATAGGTACCAATAATAATAACATTCACACAACAAAAAGTAAGTTTTAAAGCAAATACTGAGGCTTTTGAAGCTACCTTAGGCTGAACCTGCAGTTGGAATCTAACCTTCGATCCATGTGTGTACCAGACAGATATTTCTATTTTCAAATGATTGAAAAGCTCGCCGCCAACCTGCGACGTAGAATAATCTCAGCGTTTGAAGAAAACGGCCCCCGCGACATTCCTCCGCCATAAAAGGCCGAACAGGAAATATTGTAGTTCTATTTTCGTCAGACTTTACCGGGGTTATTTCGGTTTCGGTTTATAAGGGTATCGCCCCTCTTTCCGTGCATCTCGAATAACTTTCCGCGCGCCCATTCTCGGCTTTCAAGCAGCTGGCTACTCTGAAATGCATATTTTGGACAAATTGAAGCACAGCAGACAATTTTTTAAATTAATTTTCGAAAACGTAACATAAACTCACGCCTATATTTCAGAGTGGTAGGCAGAGAGAAGTGACTGCCACTTTCCACCATCCTGACAGATCACTTTCGCTTCACCAACATTCATTAGTCGTTGCATGCACGCACCCCGGTTTCTGGTACTTTTACCTTGCCCTTTGCTAATACAATTTGCTATTTGATCGAAGTACGGGCGGAGAGCCTGGGACGTCCCGTACCGGCCCTGCCACCCACATCGCTCGGTATGTTTATTTCGCCAATCTTTATTCCTTCATCCTTTCCATAATTTTGGAAGTACTTTATAAAAGACACGAGTCCTTAAAACACTCCTCAGAGGCAGTTTAGTCTGCGCTTAAGGGAAAGACGTAATCACAGATTGCTTAAACTGCCTCTGAGGAGTGTTGTGTTTTTTAAACCTTTAATCTATATAATCTGTTGTCGTTCGATGTAAGGGTAGGCACTGCTCTACGAGTCAAACTCCTATAGAACAAAATATTCGCATCTCATTGATTTATACATTATGCAAAATTCGCTCCTTTCCATGTTAACTTTCATAATGTTGGATACATCAACATTTCCATGCAGGTAGTTACGTTGTAAGACTCAAACGTTCCAGAGTAGACACTTGGTGTGGAATGGTCGGAATAGATTCAAATTGTAGAGGTGTGCTGTTTAGTTAACCTGGATTGCTTGTTTATCTTAGAAAACTTAGAAGCGGCCACCTGTTTTGAGGAAGTTAGGAAAATATGTACAGTGCGCTACAGTGTCTATAATATTCCTTGACGGTATATTGCGGGATACCTGCGAAGAACAAACGTGGGTAAAAGGGTTTGCCGCCGTCTTTACCTCTACCATTACACTCTAGCGAGTTTCTGTTTGTGATGAAAATAAATATTGCACTTAGTTTGCAGCACTTAGGGCTGAGTTTCATAAAATTACAATTCGTATTTTATGTTTATGATACATCTTGTTAATCTGCAGGTTAATCGACTTTGCAATATACATCGAATTGTCATAGTAAACAATGAATTTTATTTCTATGGTTAAGGCATCAGGTCTTAGGCGCGGGCCACACAGATGGGACGAGAGCGAAGAGTCAAGCAGTGAGAAGAATGGAGACACTGGAAATGGGGTTGCTGGGTTCAACAGAATGCATTCTAGTCAATTCTAGTGATTGAGGGAGTTTTATTGTCATTTAAATTAAATTATAATT
This sequence comes from Yponomeuta cagnagella, assembly GCA_947310995.1. NCBI lineage: Eukaryota > Metazoa > Arthropoda > Insecta > Lepidoptera > Yponomeutidae > Yponomeuta > Yponomeuta cagnagella. Next base: position 14,174,782 of record OX371277.1, read on the forward strand.
GTTTTGTTTTTTTTTTGTTTTGTTTAAATTAATTTAATTTTCACATATTATTCTAATTATTTAATAATTGTTGTAATTATTTATTATGTATGTCTTCAATGTCAAATTGAAATTTGACATATTGTTCAAATTAAAGTAACACTTTAATCAAGGTGCCTGACTAAATAAATTGTGGGAAGGAAATTAACTAATAAGAAAAAATACCGGCCAAGTGCGTGTCGCGCTCACGCACTGAAGGTTCCCTACAAATTTTAGGTACCTTACGTATTATAAATAGTTCAGGAATCGGGTCTCGCAGTTTTTTCCGAGATTTTCCCGAACATCAAAGACAAATTTTTTTATGATTTAATTATGACAAATGTTATATTTTTCAGACTTTTCCCTGTATTTCTAGTATAAGACGATATTAATTGCTAAATTTCATAGTTGTGGGTCACCGGAAAGTACCCTATAAATTTTTATTCCCTTGAGTGTCGAAATATACGATTTTTTGCGGCATAAACGGCCGTATCCTCTGTATCTTCTTCTGTATCTTTTTTATATTAACTTTTTTTTAAGTCTACACTTAAGTATATGGTCTAGGTATAAGTATTTCAAACCGATACCTTCATGCGTTCCCGAGATACAGGGTCTTGATAGACAGACGGACGGACGCACGGACGGACGTTTATTCCGTTTGAGGTAAGGAATCCTTTTGAGGTACGGAACCCCAAAAATAACAGAATGCAATAGAGGAGAGAAAGAAGATTGTTAAAAGGATGAAAGAGAGAGTAATTATAACTAGTACGTTAAGTTGTCGGCTGGTACGCTAGCACGACTTGCATCGCTTCTTAAATTGAATTTAGGCAGCGATTTAAATTGACTTTGAAATGAAGAATTTTAGTTCAATACTGCTCAAGCCCCATATAAGAAAGCGGTGCAAGTCGGCCTTAGTCTGTTGACAAAAGTTTACAAAACCAACTTTTAAATTTACTCAAATATTTGATGCGTATCTGCGTGCGAACTTTGGGCAACGCAATAAAAACTGAAGTGGGTTGAAATTGGATTCTTAACTTTTGCGTTGCATCTATATAGGATAGGGTCTAGCATATATGAATTAAGCATTTTCTCCTGCTCATCAACCAATAAGTCAGCCCGTATTGGTCCACTGTTGGACATAGGTCTTCCCAAGCACGCCACTTCTTTCCGTCCTCGGTCGATAGCTGCTGCTAGCAATCTGCCACAACTCGGAGGGCCAGCGAGCTGGTGGGCGTCCTACGGTGCGTTTGCCAATTCGTAGTCTCTACACTGCTGCTCATGTTTTTGATAAAACATTACACATAGAATTCCGTTTTCAAAGCTCAAAAAACTGTTTTATATTGCTTTACCTCTCACGGAAATCTGAATGTGTTTTTAGCAGGCGAGCAAGCATTGTTCGATTGGCAAGTAATGGGTCGTATTTGGTACATCATTATCTGACACTAGCTGTTGTCCGCGACTTCGTTCGCATGGTAATTTTGATGTGTATTTTTCTGGAATAAAAATAGCCTATGTGCTAATCCAGACTATAATCTATCTCTGTGCAAAATTTCATGCGGATCCGTTCAGCCGCTTGGCGTGAAAGAGTAACGAACATCCATCCATACATACAAACTTCGCGTTTATAATATTAGTAAGGATACTCATGGGCAGTGGCGTAACTATAGGGTGGCAGGGCTGGCAAAATGCCACGGCTCCCCGACCTGAGGGGGCCCCGAACTATGAGGCCGCGAGCTCAGAAGTAACTTAACAATGATATACTTTAATAAAATAGACCATTCAGCTGTTGTGGCGGCATTGGAAAAGGCTGATTTCGGTATGGTGCTTGAGAGCCAAGATGCCAACCTTGCGGCAGGTTTACTTGTATCAACAGTGTCTAGTATTGTCACTGATCATACACAAAGGGTAAAAATATCTCGAAGAAAAAGGAACTTAAAGCCCTGGATAACTCCAGGGTTAATTAAATGTATGCATATTCGAGATAAACTGCATCAAAAATCAAATAAATCTCCTGATAATGTTACGTTCCGCCTTACATATAGCCGATACAGAAATTTCTTCAACAATCTTTTAAAGAAATTACGAATTGAATACGAAAAACTACAATTTAAAAATTCTAAAGGAAATGCAAAAGCCACTTGGGAAACCATTAAAAAAGTAGCACAGATACATAAAAAAAACAGTTCTCCTCTTGAGCTTTTAGACCCTTTAAATCCTGTAGCTTCTACTAATGCTGTAAATAACTATTTTGTTAATATAGGAAGAGACCTTGCTGCCAAAATTGTACCACCTGATGTAGTGCAGTCCAACTCGCCTACATTTAGAAACCCTCATTCTATGGTGATTCTGGATGTGGATCATGCCGAAGTGGAAAGAATTATTCTGAGCCTACGAAACTCATGTGCATCGGGCTGGGACGGCATTCCTACAGTTATATTGAAAAACGCCCGCCGATGTCTGATTCCTCCCATCACCCATGTTTGTAATCTCAGTTTACAATCTGGTATCTTTCCCAAAATCTTCAAAAAAGCTTTGGTACATCCAGTCTACAAGAGTGGGAGCAGAGACAGTACTAATAACTATAGACCCATTTCACTTTTATCAATAATGTCAAAGATACTGGAGAGGGTTTTGAATGCCCGGCTGATTAAGTTTTTGGAAAAATATAACATAATATCTAAAAGTCAATATGGGTTCCGTGCGGGTGTCTCTACTGAAGATGCAGTACTGGACTTAACCGAATGTGTGGTTAAGCACCTCGACCAAAAACATAAGGCGATCGGGATGTTCTTGGATCTTTCCAAAGCTTTCGACACTGTCTCTGTTCCCATTCTTCTGGATAAGCTGGAAACCATTGGAGTCAGAGGCTTGCCCTTAGCGGTCTTCCGGGACTATTTGAGTGACCGCACACAACAAGTTAGGATCGGTGACTACACGAGTGGTGATCAAGAGGTATCTTTCGGCGTGCCACAGGGTAGTGTACTTGGCCCGACACTTTTCCTCGTGTATATAAATAACCTCTGCAACCTTAAGTTGTCTAACTGTCAATTGTTTGCTTATGCCGATGATACCGCTCTTGTTATACACGGAAAAACCTGGCGTGAGGCAAAACAACATGCAGAGCATACCCTCTCTGTTGTTATGGACTGGTTTTCTTCTAATCTGCTTACGCTAAATGTAGCCAAATCGCAGTTTATCACCTTCAGCCTAAGGAAAAATACCCAACCGGATTCATCTTTCCACATAAAATACCACTCGTGTAGTCATCGGCTAGACTGCACTTGCCTCGCCTTGGATAGGACTACCAATACCAAATACTTGGGTGTGATAATTGACAGCACCTTAAGCTGGAAACCTCACATTGCTGCCCTAACAAACCGGATCAGAAAACTAATATTTGTGTTCAAGAAGTTGCGACTATCTGCTGATTCTCACATACTAGAAATTGTTTATTATACCTTGGCTCAATCTCTTATATCTTACTGCATTACTTCCTGGGGGGGTGCTCCCCAAACTTCTATATTATGCCTTGAGAGAGCTCAGAGAGCTGTGATAAAAGTTATGCTTGGTAGGCCTTTCAGATATCCGACCACACTTTTATATCAAGACTGCGGGTTCCTTACTGTAAGACAGCTTTTTATGTTGCAAATCGTTCTTCGAAAGCACGCCTCTATGCCCTACGATCCCCTAGTGCTTAATAGGCGCCGATTCGACCGAGTATGTCCAACGTTACCCCATAGAACCGACCTCTCCCGGCGTTATTTTTATGTGCTAGGCTCTTACATTTATAATAAAATAAATAAAATCCTTCATATATACTCTCTTCCTTTTGAAAAATGTAAAGACGTAACAAGAAAATGGCTCCTTAGTCTTGACTACTCAAAAACGGAGGATTTACTAAAAACCATAAAGTAAAGGCTTGACTCACAAATGCAATTCCAATCCTTTCTTCCTTTCTTGCACAGACACACATAACACAAACACTCCCCTCTCACACATACACAACACACACACATACTTACCTCCATCTCCCTCTAATCCCTCGCATACGTACATACACTTACCTATACACCACACTCCACTTACCAAACTTAATTTAAACTTAATTTGTATTTCTTTATTTCAAAGTAATGTATGTTGAATAGTACTTTTATTTAACTTAATGCATTTATGGTGTAGGTATTTTTGAAACCTTGCGGTAGTGGGCGTTGACATCTGAGATACAGTGTTTATCACTAGTTCAGATGTTATCGTTTTTCCTTGAATGTATATATTATACACTATAAGCATCAAAATATGATGGTGTAAGGAATGTAACTGTCCTCGTTTTTAATAATGAATAAATTACTGAATTACTGAATTATGATATTTATACATATATGAGTACCTCAAATCAATTAAAGTTAGGCCAAGTTTAGAACAAATTACATTATTATGATTTTTTTTATGTAATGTGATAAGATTTTATTTTTTATTTTTATTTCATATACCAAAACTAAAGACTATATCTATACATTAGAGGGCCCATCCAATGAATTTGCCACGGGCCTCAGACGGTATAGTTACACCACTGCTCATGGGATCTTGTTATACTTGTACCAACTTTAATGTAAAATATTATACTTAAGATGACTTTAGAAAAGATGGTCAGAGGGGAGGTATTTTCGTTGTCTTTTTCCCCACTAAGTACAACTCGACCCGAAGACAGCGGATAACCTTGTAAATTGCTATTTAACAAACAGAGTGTAAACTCTTTACGTTGACATGATTTTTATATTTTTGATTCTTACGCATGAGTCCCAGAGCCGCACCGCACTATAACTCAATGACCGCACTCTATTATCTACCTAAGACCGACGACGTGTGACTTTTTAAGAAGCTCGTAATGTAAAATTAGCTTGGTTTCACCAGTTTTACGTGTCTGTGCGGTGACATTTATAGTTTGTAAAGTCCCACCGGTCGGACATCTGTTTTTCTTTTATGACAACTAATAGCACAACGTGCGTTAGGGTGGGTCTGCCGGAAAATATTAGTGTTTCTCTTTCAGTTTCTTGTGGTTCGGCCCGTCTGGGCCGCATTTCATAAAACTACAATTCAAAGTTTATTGTAACAATTCGTTTTACACTGCCTAGCCGAGTCTTCCTACTTGTTAATATGTGGGTTGATTGACTTCGCAATACCTACAGGTACATGGAATTGTTATAGTGAACCATGAATTGTAGTTCTATGAAATAAAGCCCTGGCTGCCGCGGTGACGAGTTGATTCTATAACTTAACAGACTTAAAAAAACCCGACCAAGTGCGAGTCGGACTCGCGCACGAAATGTTCCGTACCATACAACATTAGACAAAGACCGAGACAAAATAGATTAGGTACATTGAGAACAGCGCCATCTATAGAAACCAACAAGAAGCTTTTGACATTTAACGACATGACATCGTCGGCGCTGTGAAGGTTACATAGATGTCCGCTAGATGGCGAGCGCTGTCTTTAGACAACGTTTGTTGTATGGCAGCCTCCCTTAAATATTTATTTTATTCTGTTTTTAGTATTTGTTGTTATAGCGGCAACAGAAATATATCATCTGTGAAAATTTCAACTGTGTATCGCGGTTCATGACATACAGCTTATGACAGACAGTCAGACAGATAGACGGGCAGTGGAGTCTTAGTAATGGGGTCCCCTGCCCCTTTGGGTACGGAACCCTAAAAAGGAGGACATTCTTATTTCGTCCGTATATTTTTTCATGTAAGTGTGTTACTATGATTCTTTACCACATTGTCTGATTTAATTCATAACTTTTCTCAGGAAGGGGGAGGGGAAGGTCCCATATTGGTCAATGTGATGAAGATGTATGTAATATGTCTGTTGATTATATCCATGTTCTCATGTCATCTTCTATTTAGTGCGTGGTTTACTTGAAGTCTTTTTAGGGTTCCGTAAACCAAGGGTGCCAAACGGGAACCTGTTATAACTCTGCCTCCGCTGTCTGTCTATCTATCCGTCTGTCTGTCTGTCCGTCTGTCTGTCCGACCTTTAAAGGGAACCATAGGTAGCCAGTTGAAATTTTCATAAAGTTTGTTTATTTATTTTAGTCAGATTATTTACCTACAAATAATAAAATTTAAAAATTAAAACATGTTTTTTCCCCGTTTTTAGAGTTCCGTACGTCAAAAGGAAAAAAACGGAACCCTTATAGGATCACTTTGTTTTAAGTCCGTCTGTTTGACAAGACCCTTTACCTCGGGAACGAGTGGAGTTATCGAGTTGAAACTTAAACCAACCATGTACTTTGGTCTACAGTCCCTTGAAGCTGTGAAAAATCAAACTTCTAAGTTAACGTAAAAAAAGCTACAGCCGTTTATGCTGCGAAAACGTATATTTCGACACTCAAGGGAATCAATATTTATAGGGTACCTACTTTCCGTTGACCCAGAACTATGAAATCTGGCAAGTAATATTGTTTTATAAGTACTACAAGTTTAGGACAAAATCTGAAACTCTACATTTGTAACTAAATCATAAAAAAAATGTCTTTGAAGTTCGGGTGAAGCTCGGAAAAAACTGCGAGACTCAATTCCCGAACTATTTACGATATGTAAGTACCTACAAATTTGTACAGAACTCTCGGTGGGTGAGTCCGACTCACACTTAACCTGTTTTTTGTTAATGCTCTATCGTAAAAACGGTAATACATACAGATATCAAACTTGGCTTGATACGACTACGTGGTACTGATTATATATTCTAACAAAAATATAATAAAAAACGGCCAAGCAGGAGTACGGAATCCTCGGTGCGCGACTCCAACTCGCACTTGGCCGGTTTTTTAATTTGTTAAAAGAGCATGTAGTTATCACTAATACAGTTGAATTCAGATACGTCAACGAACTTATGTAGGAAAAAACCTGGGACATTATTGGCCAGTTTCTGAATTGAGAATTTCGCTAAGTAAGTGGTTAACTATAGTGCTGTCATTTCGAATTTCTCAGAAAACAGCGTGACAGAACGTTTAGCTAGCTATGGTTTCCTCCAAAAGCGGCGGCGTCTTGTAGCGGTCGCCATTTAGCGGCAAATGACGTCACTGAAACGTTGGCCATGAAATAAAGATGGCGTGGTTTCCTAAAGAGCGTTGTTTGTCACCGTAACGTTAAGTTCTCTAGGAAACCGCGCCATTATGTTTACAGAGACAACGTTCTAGTGACGCCATTCACCGTTTTATTAGTAAAATTCTCAATTCGGAATAACCGATGTTCACCAACATTGGAAATACAATTAAACGATCAGCAAAATAAATATTTGTTCAGCAACGAAAGTCAGCAAGCCTTTATACGAGACAGATATCTCAAATATTCATAAAAAGTTCATACATTACGTCTTATAAGAGTAGTGACATCATAGTTTACATTAGACGTGCGCGCCGGTCGAAAAAAATCGGGTGGCGGCGCGCCGCGAAAAAATCCACGGCGGCGGCGTAACGCCGGCGGCGTGGGATTTTTCGACTTTGCAATAAACGTAAACGTATAATGAAAAACCACGCTTAAACAAAAGAACTTTATTAAAAAGATGATAGTCACTTTTCATGACAGAAATTGCTTGACAGAAATTGTTTGCAACTTTTATAGTTGTCGTGCACAAAAATGATTTTGTTTACCCTAAATGGACTCAGCCGGGACCTTTTGGCTGTTAAAACCAATCCAGCAACCGAAAACACTCTTTCGCTCGGAGTGCTGGTTGCTGGAATGCATAACAGAGCCTGTGCTAACGATGATAAACGCGGGTAGGCAGATTGTCTGGTTTGCCAGTAGGACAAGATGATCTTGCGGGTTTTGTCTCGGCGCGAATTTTAAACTACCGGCGGCGGCGGCGGCGCGCTGCCTCCTTATGGCGGCGGCGCGCCGCGGCGGCGCGCACGTCTAGTTTACATACACCCGATTTGTCGAACAACGGAATACAGGTCATAGACACTAGGTCCTAGGCTATCAATATAGCTATAACTATTATTGGAGTTTATAATGTTCACTTTTTGCAAAAACGTATTAAAAGAAGAAATTATGATTTTGGTGGCGCTATTTAACACCGGGGCCGAGTTTCACAACACTATGACATAATTTCGTAGTTTATTAGGACGATTCGATGTAAATTACGTTGCCGATTGGTAGGTAGGTACTTACAATTAGAACTCCTACTTGTTGGTCTGCGGGGTAATCGCCTACGCAATGTAAGTACACCGAATTGTCGTATCTAGTAAACCAATGGAATTGTAACATGAAACGGGCCTCAGGTCGCCCGCCGCCGCTCGATCTCCCAACAGCTCCATTTCATTTCAGCGCGTCTAAATCCTCTCGGAAATCAGAACCACGTATTTCAGAAGCGGGCGCATTTTCCGGCAGATTATTATGAAACATAGTTGGAGTCCGGAGAGGGACTAATTAAATAAGTGGGTTAAATGTGACGTGAATTATTGTCGCGTTTGTTTCGAGTTAATCTGGAAAGAAAACTTGTTAGGAGAGCGGTCACGTGGATGTGGCTGAAAATAACCTGAAACACGTTGATAGTTATCCTACAAATGACCAAGGGACATGCAAATGACTCACTCTCTGTTACTGTCGCTAAATACGACGTGTTATTGAGATAAAGCCAAATGTGGAAAGCGTTTCATCAATATTGGCCATTTCTACATTTGTACAAATGGCCTCAGTCTGGGTGTATTTACATGTACGTGATGTCCTTGCCTAGTTACCATAGCATAGGGAATCTTAGGACGGGCAAGTGATTGTGTTGTGTGAAAGTTATTATTATTGTGTTTTTCCTGGTACAATACAGAATATTCTTATCTTATCTTATTATTATTAATATCGACTATCGACCACATCCAATAAGCCAAAGTTTTCATTTATTTGTAATTATTTTACATAAACATAATTGTCGTCAAGGTCCATGATTGAAACATACCTAAACAGTATACATCCCACTGTAGGGTACAGGCAATCTCCCAGAGAGAAATTACGGATTTAATCACCACGCGTGCCCACCGCGGATTGGCAATTTCAAGTGCTGAGGTATGTTCACATCTCAGGCGCGCAGGTAATTGATACCTACTAGTACAAAAAAAACCGACAATCGCGAGTCGGACTGGCCCACCGAGGGTTCCATGTAGGTACTTACATATCATGTTCAGGAATCGAGTCTTGCAGTTTTTCGAGCTTTTCACTAACTTCAAAGACTATTTTTTTAATTACCTATTTAATTATAGTTTTCAGATTTTCCTGTACTTTTTTAAATTAGGACAGGTTGACACTGGACCTGTCTTTACCTGTTAAATACCTTTACCTCTTACTTGAGACTTTACTTGTTAAATACCGGTTTACTCTAGTTTTAAAGACCCCCATATATCTCTGGAAAAACAGACGACGGCAACGCGTTCCACATCTATAACCCCTTTGCTGTTCCTAATATAAAAGAATTGGCCAATCACTTGGTGCGAACTCCCGGAATTTCCACGACAAATGCGTGCACATGAGCCAGCCGTCAGGTTATCCGATGGAAAAAAGGAGATGGGGGTATAAGTTCATGTAGCACCTGTGGATACTCTCCAAAATACATCTTGTAGAAGACGGAAAGGCAAGCGACCTTACGACGGTGCTCCAGAGGCCATAATCTTGCCGTTGTCAATTCGGTATTTGACACGATCAACAATAAATTATTTCATATGCTCGATTAAAACAAAAATTACAAAATATCTCGGAAAATGTATCTCTTTTAGTCAATTACTAGTTATTACAATTGTTAAATAGATTAAACATAAAAAGAGTGCTCTGAAATGAGACGTCATAAGCCAGTATTTACATACAAAATTCCGTTTTAAAAGTAACTCATTTGATATTTTGTCAAATACCCAATTCCTCATCTCCATTTAGCTTGATAGCTCGGCGCTCAGTCGCGTCCAAATCCGCAAGTTGGTACTTTCTGAACCATCCCAGAGAGGTGGCTGCAGTACTCCATATACGTACATGACCGGACCTGTGCTTGGTATTAGGTCCAAAAGTGAAGTCAGCAGTTTTTTTACTACATTTTTGGCAGCAATTTGGCTTTGGACTTGTAGAATAAGACCATATTACTTGCCAAATTTCATAGTTCTAATTCATCGAAAAGTACCTCCTATAAATTTTGGTATCCTTGAGTGTCGAAACATGCGTCTCTTTGCGGCATAAACGGCCGTATATTTTATAAACGATAACTTAGAAGTTTGATTTTTTCACAGCTTCGAGGGACTGTACATCAGAGTATAATATGGTTGGTTTAAATGTCAACTCGATACCTCCACGAGTTCCCGAGATAAAGAGTATTGACAGACAGATAGACGGACGGACGGACGGACAACAAAGTGATCCTATGAGGGTTCCGTTTCTCCTTTGAGAACCCTAAAAATCGGCCCCTTCTTGTCAACTGCTGGACATAGGCCTCCTCCAAGTCAGGCCACTTCTTTCTCTCCACGGCCATCCTCATCCAGTTGCTGCCAGTAATCTGCTTCAGATCGTCGGTCCAGAGAGCTGGTGGGCGTCCTACAGTGGAGGAGTACGGGCTTACTGATTGATTGATAAAAAAACGAGCTGTTTTTTGGGCGTCAAACCTTTTTTTCTTAATTTAATCTGAGGTCAACCTCCCCATAGGGGCACTTAGGTAGATAACGCCGGAATCCGGACTGACCCAAGGGATATGATTCTGTAATATTTATTCTGTGTAGAGTGACAACTCCAAACAAGCAATTATCTTGTCAAACAAAATAGTGAGTTTCAAAGTATTTTTTCATGAAGAACCATATTATTGTTTATGTTAGACAAGTTTCCATGTCACAACGCGAATCGTAAACAACGCGAATCAGAATTTAGATATATGTAAATTTTATGTTTTGTTATGTTGTTCCCGTTTTATTATTAAGATTTATTATTGAAATTACATAAATGAGCAATATATAGGTATGTATGTGAACTTTAAAATCTTTGTATCGCTCGCCACCTTGCACTCGCAGTTTTGTTAGTTTAGCGTAAGGTGTAAGCAAAGGTCTTGTAACGTGAGTCCGCACCACCACTGAAGTCCATTGAGCTAAGATATTTTCGTCCTTATGTCAATACGGAAAAGTCTTCTCCGTGGGACATGACTGATAGCGCGTGCTCTACCGCCTCATTCAACCTAAACCTGTTTTAAATGTCAGAAATAAAAAGTTCCGGTCACAGTTCCGAAACGTAAAAATTTGACTCAAATTTGTCCGGTGCTACAAAACCAAATTAAAAAAAACAATGTTTCTAATAAAATATAAACAATATTGAAACATTTTTCATCGTATCGTATCGCTCGTAGCCCCGGCTGCCTGAGTGATCTTAAACGATCACGAAGGTTAAGCAACACAGGGCGCGTTCAGTGCACGGATGGGTCGCCGTCTATGCCTAACGCTAGTGGCATTTTTCCGAGCGGTTCCGTGCTTCGCAAGGCACGTTAAGCTGTTGGTGCCGGCTGCCGTCGATAGATGGCAGTCGTTAAGCCAAGTCAGAGGCCTTAGGGCGGCTTGAAAACTTCTGACAGTAGACGAGCCACTAGTCTACAAGCCTCCACCAATCCGGACTTGGCCCCCGTGGTGGAGTATGGCCTATACCTTCCTCAGGGAAGAGACCCGTGCCCCTCGGTGGTGACATAATGGGTTGATGATGATTGAAACATTTTTCATTTGTTATGCAAATATAAACTATGTGTGATTATTCGTGGTGGGTTGTACATAATACTGTAACGTTTGCTGGTTGTTCCTGCCCGGTAGTAAGGAAACCCGCCACGTCAACAGACTGAAAACTGTGGCCAGGGCCACCAAAACAAAAATCGAAAATTGTCTGGCTCAGTGCCTTGAGCCATCAAGGGCCTAAATATGGGGAGTTGAATGAAACGCTGTTAATGTTGTGCACAGACTTTAATTTTGGGACTACACAGGTAGCAATAATGTAATTGTGAAACTTTAGCGTTTAAACCCAGACAATTACTTAATTACAGAAAAAGCTCAGAGCAGAGCGGGGTCGCTTCAGTAAGTGGTTCTGATAAGTTCACAAATTACATTTCATAAGTGGTTAGTACCTACTGAAAATCAGATTTGCCATCAATTTCAATAATTATCAACAATTTAATTCTACTTTAAAGCTTTAAATCCTAATTCCCTAATATGTAAGTGAAATTGTTTCACCGACCTTGCTAGGAAGAACCTCCCTGTGAAGTCAATCCGGCCTCGGGTGGGATGCACGGTGCTAACCAGAACGCCGAGTAGGCAGCCTCGTCCCCATGCGCCGTCACCGGAGCAGGACCGATGAGACTTCACAAGAAGACGCTGGGCAGCCGTCCCGAACCAAATCCTCCTCCCGGCATGAGAGAAGCCAAGCGCTTGTAGCACAGCCTAGCATAAGTTTCTCGACCCCAAAAGAGCAACTGTTTCTCGACAGCAAAAAGAGAAGGCAGTGCAAGCACTAAACGTTAAAGCAAATCACTAAATCCCAAAATTCCTATAAATTCGCTGAATTCACAAAATTCCCTAAATTCTCAAAATTTCACAAAAATTCCCAAAATATTCCAAAATATTTCCCAAAATCCCTATCCAGCGGAGAAATTCAGCAACTAGGATTGTCTCGACGCTGGCAATCCCTCCTTCACCCCTTTCCAGGAATCTGGTGCATCCTAAAAAATAACCACGAGGATGAGAGATGACCTAGCCGGAATTGTACAAGATTCTACACACAGCTTTCCAAATAAGTATTTACTTACAAAATTCCTGCCGCTACAAAATATATCTTGAATGGGCTGCTTCTTCGCCAACTGAGCCAAGTCTGCTCACCATGGAGGATCAACCGTCCATCAATAATTAGATCTTTCCAGCTAATGATCCACGACATTTTGGAGCTCTCTCTTATCCCAGCAGAACGTCGTCGCGTCACCCTTTGTCCATCCTCTGCTTGGGTGGCCATATAAAAGAGATGATTATCTCCTAAAACGATATTCCAAAATTTCGATATTGTATGAATAACATTTACCTGTATTTTTCTTTATTAGCTGTATTAATTCTTTGTTCATTATGTTATTATTTTTTTTTTTCTCTTTTAATCAAATAAATGATATTCATCAACACCTAAAGTTACTATTTTTTCTCCCTGAAATGAGGTAACTAGATTTCCTATGGCAACCCACAAGAAACGACCAATCACCGGCGACCAACTCATCAAACAAACCTAGAAGAAGAGATGTCAGCCTACAAAATTCTATGGTGATACCAGAGTAAATCGAAACCTGAGCCGTTCGAGACATTTGCGAAAACACACAACGTGACAGTACCTCTCCTCCCCATTTAAGGTTCAACGCAGGTGAACCGTCCGCTGCCCTCAGCGTTCTGATCTCCAACGCAAGAACTGACCCAATATTCGACTAACCCAGGTGCCCTAACCGCTAAATTAAAGTTCTGACCTAAAGAACACTAAACGAAACTAATTAAAGAATGTGCGTAACAAAAATAAGGCAAAATTGTATGAAACATCCTAAACCTTGGACCATTATGATGTCATACGAAAACCCCATACCAAAACATTAACCATACTATGCCAAAACCTATACCAAAACTCTAACTTTCTATCATGTGTCGCAAACCATTAACCTTCTCAGCACAACTGCAATGTTGTGCTGAAGAGGCTAACTGCCAACAGCCAGGACCGATGAGACTTCACAAGAAGACGCTGGGCAGCCGTCCCGAACCAAATCCTCCTCCCGGCATGAGAGAAGCCAAGCGCTTGTAGCACAGCCTAGCATAAGTTTCTCGACCCCAAAAGAGCAACTGTTTCTCGACAGCAAAAAGAGAAGGCAGTGCAAGCACTAAACGTTAAAGCAAATCACTAAATCCCAAAATTCCTATAAATTCGCTGAATTCACAAAATTCCCTAAATTCTCAAAATTTCACAAAAATTCCCAAAATATTCCAAAATATTTCCCAAAATCCCTATCCAGCGGAGACATTCAGCAACTAGGATTGTCTCGACGCTGGCAATCCCTCCTTCACCCCTTTCCAGGAATCTGGTGCATCCTAAAAAATAACCACGAGGATGAGAGATGACCTAGCCGGAATTGTACAAGATTCTACACACAGCTTTCCAAATAAGTATTTACTTACAAAATTCCTGCCGCTACAAAATATATCTTGAATGGGCTGCTTCTTCGCCAACTGAGCCAAGTCTGCTCACCATGGAGGATCAACCGTCCATCAATAATTAGATCTTTCCAGCTAATGATCCACGACATTTTGGAGCTCTCTCTTATCCCAGCAGAACGTCGTCGCGTCACCCTTTGTCCATCCTCTGCTTGGGTGGCCATATAAAAGAGATGATTATCTCCTAAAACGATATTCCAAAATTTCGATATTGTATGAATAACATTTACCTGTATTTTTCTTTATTAGCTGTATTAATTCTTTGTTCATTATGTTATTTTTTTTTTTTTTCTCTTTTAATCAAATAAATGATATTCATCAACACCTAAAGTTACTATTTTTTCTCCCTGAAATGAGGTAACTAGATTTCCTATGGCAACCCACAAGAAACGACCAATCACCGGCGACCAACTCATCAAACAAACCTAGAAGAAGAGATGTCAGCCTACAAAATTCTATGGTGATACCAGAGTAAATCGAAACCTGAGCCGTTCGAGACATTTGCGAAAACACACAACGTGACAATACTTAAAGAGATAAGTAACGTTTTTTTTTGTCAGAATGTTATTACGTTGCGGAACGAAGCTGTTGCCTATTATACATATTGGTTATATTGAATTTTACTTCTGACACTTTTATTCTAAAGGCTGGTTTACATTTGCTAAATTTCCGTGCTATTTAAGCATTGATTTTTAAGCATGCTAAATAAAAGAGTGCTAAAAAAAGACGCCGATTTACATTTGCTATTCTTTTTTCATCATAAAAGATAGAAAATGCGAAGAAAGCACTCGCATTGCAAGTCGAAAATATGGAATCTCTAATAATTTTGCAAGCTGTTGAAATAATATCACAGTTATTGGCTGAACGCCTGAAAAGCAGGATACTTAACAGATTAAAGTTTTTTCAATTTCTGCATACGCATTGTCTCTTAGAATTTTGTTTTTGTAGCTTTCACTGTAGGAATCCCACAGGCACTCATGTTTTTCATATTCGTTTATTAGTTTAATTGTTAAATCGCGTGTCCATTTTACTTGCGACACCATTTTTGTTGCTTTTTTTTTAAGCACAGATCATGGATAAAAAATCTGACCATCAGTCAGATTTTTTTTGCCTGCTAAAAAGGAAAGCGTATTTACATTTGCTAAATGCATGCTTTTTTAGTATCGTCTAAAAAAGCGTGCTAAAAAAGTATAAAAAAATAGCAAATGTAAACCAGCCATTAGTAATAAATTAAATAGTCCATTCAGTTCTTGTATCACATTTAAATATGTGCAATACTAATTTTACATAATATATTGCGTTGCGGCGGAATCATTTAGGCACATCGCAATATGGAGATTCCCACAGTGACTGATAAAGATATTTCCGACGGGGAGTGCGTACACTGACTGGTTCTTCATAACCTGGTTAAATGTAAGTCATTGTGGTAAAACCACTGTTCAATGACCTCGCAGTTTATGGTGCTTTTCTTAGCCCCCCATGGACTTAAGCGTGATGTTATGTAGCTTAATTAATGTTACACGGGAACCTAAACTAGAAATCTGGTAAGCTGTACTTCATTGCGTTCAGTGGTTTTCGCATGATGCGCGCACAAAGCAACAGAGTGAGACAGACATATGTCAGACAGAGTCAAAATTTACAGACAGAGCCAAAATTTACATATTTATTATATTATAGATAGATTATTTAAACGGCTCACTGGCTGAGAGAGGAAACGCACAGAGTGAGGTGTTTTTTCGTTTTTAATTCATAACTCGAAAACGGTACCAAGTTAAGGGACATTTTTTGCTCCCTAAGATTGCTCCTACACAATGCAAGAACAAAAAAAATATAATAATAAAATTTTTTTTGCAAAAGTATTGTCCTAAAATTTTTTGAAGATATTTTTTTTTTTTCATTTTTACGTCCAATAGGGCTCCTATATCTAGTGCCCCCATGCATACACCCCAACGCCTACAACCCGCCCCCAACTTTACCCACCAACCGAGATTACAATCTGACTAATATCACCTCTGACGCCGACAGGATTCGGGAGTTTATTTCCGAACCCGCTTCCTCAAGCGATGATGACGCTGCCTGCCTACGGATTTATGCATACAAAGTTGCGGCATCCTCTATCCAGAAATGTTTACAACTGCTGTTCCACTTTACCGAAATATATGCGGTAGATATGCTGCCGCGTTTACATCTCGCCCACAGGGGCTAGAGTGATCGGGCGAGTGAGTTGATTAAATCATTTGCATCTAATTTTGTACTACTCTATCCATAGAGCTTTGTTTGAACTTAAGAAGGATAACGTAAATTTTAAAGATTATCTACGGAGTGACCAGTTTGTTGTGAACACCACAGAGAGCAGAGAAATCGTGAAAGATTAATTTAGTCAAATTCATATGTTTACACTATCTACATCTTTAGCTTTAGCCACTAAAACACCATGCACCGTTGTCTACCGCACAGTAGACAACGGTAAGTCTTATCACACACAGCATAAGTACGAGTATCGAATCGAAAGTTGGCATCTTCTGTCTATTGGGAAAGAGAGCTTGGGGGTTAATGTAACTGGGCGGCGATAAATCTGAATAATGGGCTGGAGAAAAATCCTTTGCAACTTCTCTACGGGCTCCCATGTTTATGCGTCGGATTAAAAATAATATTGTGTACATTATCGCTGTAACGTATGTTATCGGGTTGATAATAGGTTGGGTTATTTCTGTGGGATTTCTTCATCCCGTCTGATGTCTGGCCGTTTCGTTACTTTCGTGGGTCTGTTGTTTTAGCTGGTAGTTTCGTGGGTGGAGCCGGGGAATGTTCTAGACTTCATCCGCCCACTGAATGTCTGACGTCCGTAACGTCGGTATGAATGAGAAGTTTCGGGTAGGTTACAAAACTAGGCCTGATAAATTGAAAAAAAAACTTCCATTCAACACAATCACTTGCCCTAGTCCCTCCCCCTAGGATACCCTCTGTTATGGTGTCCGGGCAAGGACATCACAAACAGGGAAATATATCCAGACTGCAACCATTTGTACTTACAAATTTATGGCGGCCATCAGTGGGAATCGAACTCACAACTAGACCGCTAGACCAACGAGTCATGTCAGTCATAAAGATAAGAAATAACAGCACTGGTTTTGGATAATGTGCCCAGTCGGGAAAAGGTCTATAGGGACCCGAAAAAAGAGGATTAAGGTAAAATAGGAGGCGAATAATTGAGAATAGTTTATTGCAACAAGGCAGCTGGGCCCCGTTTACTCGTCGTCTCTTTCCTTACCGCAAGTAGACAGTTAGTGAACGGGGCCCAGCGGTCGTAAGCCATATGCGTACTTTTTATATACCTAGGTACCTACTTAAAGTATACTTAGGTACTTAATGTTGTTTTATATTGTATTTATAGCCTTTCTTGCCAACCTCCAACAGGAGACTGCACATAAGGAAGAGTGTTTGTAATATATAAAACTTATTTAATTCGCCATCAACATGTTTCAGAGAAAAGACTGTTTACAACAATGCCACTTATAGAAGTCAATAACTGCCGATAAACTGCTGCGCAGTTTGGCAAATCTGTCAACCTATTTGTTATTTTCTTTCTTTAATAAAATCTTTGAATACAAATACAATTCGTAGGCATCAGACATAAATAACATTTTACGGTCTTATTTATAAATACACGATTCCAACCGATAAACGCAAATTAAGATAGGTGGAGATTTTACAAGGGAATGACGTCCGTCTTAGTACCTAACCAAAGATTAAATAAACTGCCTCTGAGCAGTACTCTAGAGGAATTGTGTGTTTATAAATAAGGCCGTCAGGCTCTATTAATTGTACCTAAAGGCGTGGCATGTTAATGAATGTTGATGAAGCGAAAGAGGTCTGTCAGGATTATGTTCTGTGGTCAGGATCGTGGCAAGTGGCAAACCCTGGTCTCTGCCTACCCCTCTGGAATACAGGAGCGGTTTATGTATGTATGTATAACTTAGGAGGTTAATTCTGACCTTGAAGTTAAAAATGGTTTTCGATTGTTATTTTCAAGGTTAGGACTTAAGGGTGAATTCAACGGGACCTATTCTGGAACGCAAAAAAGTAGTTTTGTTCTAGCAAATTTATGAAGGAGCTTTGTATGTTATTACGATTTTAGACTTGGTGCTATTACAAAAATTGTTTGTATTGATGAACTCTTAAGAAAAATATTTTTCATGCCCCCATCTCGGAAAGAGTATTTTTGCTCTACCATATCTGAGTACAAAAGCCGTTTTTATCCGCTAGAGGATAAAGTAAATTGAATTTAGAACATCGAGTGCACTAAGTTTGTGAATTCAAAACATCATTAAACCTATTTACTTCTACCTCCATGGTGCCGAATTTATCATCCTACTTTTTTTAATTCGGAACCTCCTTTGTGTTTTTTTGCATTGAGTCATTTCTTCGCTGAGGTGGGATGAAAAGTTACGTGTTGCACTCGAGTGCAAAGATTTTTCACGTCGTGCTCTTTTGATTCCCTCGCTAACGCTCAGGATTCTAATTTTTTTATCACTCGCTGCGCTCGTGATTTTAGAATCCTTCGCTTGCTCTGTCATCAATATTGAGCACGCGGTTAAAAAGCAAATGTATAACAAATAACTACTTAGGGTACCTCCCCTATACCTAAATTATTATTAGGGATACAATTTTTTGACTTTAAGTGGACTGGTCCCACTTTTTTTTATTCATTTATATCCCGATATTTGGCAGAAAGGCTGGTGTAGGCTATCGATGAATTGGTCGTTTGAAAATATTTTGAGCGTAGGAAAACCACTTTTCGATTTGGGGATCCGGCAGAACGATTGACTGTAGAAACGTGAAAAAATTTGGGGCACATAATATTATAATGAACATAAAAAGAAAAATATCACGCTAAGTAGGCTTTAGAAATTAACGAGTAAATAATAAAAGAAAAAAACTACCAGCTTATAAAAGAAAAACTTCGTACAAATTCCACTGAAATTAGTTTTGTCCTGTAAAACAGGTAAAAAAAAACCCCACCTTCTAGGGAACCCTACATTGCGCGTGACCCTACACGCAGTTGGCTGCTTTTTTATTGAATATCAGTCGGTAACGAGAAACATTGTTTTGTGTAATGTTAGGTCGCAGGAATCACAGCTTTTAACGAGTTAGCTTCAAGCCGTCCATCAGCGACGGCGCCAATTTAATTCCCCGAAAAGACACCTGAAACGTTTCAAAGCCAATAAAGCTTTCAGGCGCTGCTCCGAGTGGGAGATCTTACGGATGCGTCAGACGACTTCATTGAAGTGGGTGACGCTCGTTTCAGTAGGAACAGTCGACAGCTGAACGACTTTCAGATAGGAACTAAGTAACTAAATAATGAGCAAAATCAATATTTGATCGGCAATAATCAGGCTATCCTGTCAACGGAGTACCTACCGAGGCACGTAGCCCTAAGTTACGTCATGCGAAGGGCGCTCGCCATGTCCGGAGTTCCAGAAATGCTGGAACCTCAGGGAATATTCCGCGATGATGAAAAGATACCAGACGGAATGACGTCAATACCCTGGAAACATGTGAGGCCGCCAGTATGGGACTCAACCTGCGTCGAGACGCTGGCGCCCTCCCATGTTTCTCAGAGTAGTAGGGCGGCTGGCACGGCGGCCAGCGCAGCGGAGAGCCTCAACCGGCGGAAATATGCAACATTGGGTAACCGATACATAATCTCGCCGTTTCGGGTCGAGACACTGGGCCCATGGGGCCCCGAGGCGCGTCCGCTGTCGACGCATCTCATCGACGCCACGGGAGACCGGAGGGCGGTGCATACCTCGGCCAGAGAATAAGTCTGGCCATCCAAAATGGGAATGTCGCCACATTCCCTCTTTGGATGGCCATTACCATTACAATCATTAAACATTTTAGAATTTGCGAGCGAGACAGAACAAAGTAGGTAATTCGATCAGCTAATTAATTTATTATTTTGGACAGCGGAATAAATAAATGATCAGCAGCACGTGGTCAGCTAATAATATAATTTAATTTTAATACCACAGTTTGGAAGCTGATCAATTTATAATTTTTAGCCGATCACTACATGGATATTTTTTCTGATTTATTTTCAACTAGCTCTTGCTCGCGACTTCGTACGCGTGGTAATTTTAATGTGTATTTTTCCGGGACGAAAATAGCCTATGTGCTAATCCAGACTATAATATATCTCTGTGCAAAATTTCATCCAGATCCGTTCAGCCGTTTTTGCGTGAAAGAGTAACAAACATCCATCCATACATACAAACTTTGGCGTTTATAAGGATTTAGTAAGGATTTTCTGCTGATCGCTTAGGAATTTTCGGAATTGATCGTGTTGGCGCCCCCGCCACCGGACCGGAGCGACGACCCCCTTACGCTCATAGCGAAATTGGCCAATTGAATGCGTTTAGCTTAAAATTAATTAATTTAGCCAAAATATGCCTAGCTACAGTTTCTTATGTTTACCTACATTCTCATCTTATCTCATGCGCTCCCATTCTTCAATAATCTTAATGCTAATTATTCGATTTTCAACGTAATTATTCCTTACTTACTGTATTTAGGTAATTATGCAATGAAACGTCGAAACTAGACGGCTCAAGCCAGTGGCGGTTGGATGAGGATGGTCGAGGACAGGAAGCAGTAGCTCAACTACGTCCAGAAGTCAACGACATCAATTACATTACATTACATAAACTCACGCTTGTATCCCAGAGGGGTAGGCAGAGACCAGGGTTTGCCACTTGCCACGATCCTTACAAACCCTTTTCGCTTCACCAACATTCGTTAGTGGCTGCGTGCGCGCATCCCCTATTTGATCCAACTATGTCCGCCTGAGACCTACTCTACCGTAAATGAGAAAAACAAATATTAACCTAACATCGTTTAACCTCGTTATAAGATTCTCATTGTTCTTCATAACAACACACTGAAAATTGGGCACCGAGGCGTGCTTATTCGACCGTACCCCGAAAAACAGGAGTCTAAAATGATTCTCAAATTATTATTAGTATTTAAAATCTGAAAAGACTACAAGTAAGAAGTAATATAGGTATCTTCTTTGGTGCCTCTAACTAGACATGACTACGGTACCTGCCATCATCATATTTTATTTTTAATATATTTATTTTGAAATATTATCTACTTATGACTCTTTAACCACTTTCTTATAATATATATATGTACCTATTGTCTTATTTTCATTTGTTTGGCACCACCTTGTAATATACGCGTCAATTACCGCAGGCACTGACTGAAAACCAGCGCTGAGAGCTCACACTCTCAGCACAATGCTGAGTCAGACGCCCTTTGTGGCTACTTTGACATACCACAGGATGCATTCCGACGCTCTGACTTTGCCTTGTATTATGTTTTATTTATATGACTTGTTTTTCATTTTTACTTGTTATGCCTTTTTTTCTTGTGGTGTGTTAATTTCTCCCAATAAATGTCTTTCTTTCCTTTCTTAAGTACTTTTCAATATCTTATCTAGCAAGATAACAAAACAAAATTTTAACAAAACTGCCAATGTTTGTGTATAACCGAAGACATTTAGTTAGATTATTTGATTGGAGTCAGTTCGCCTGCGACGTGGTAGGGTAACCGTACCACATTCGATTGATATATTTTTCGTAAATTGTTCTTCCTTCATCCCCTCCATATGTCGAAATCAACGCAACATTCCTTTATCAATTAAATCAAAATTAATTTCAAAACTAAATTGAACGCTAATTTTTACCAAATGTGCAAGCACAACTTAGGAACTCTACATTTAGAAACTTTAAAACAATATTTTCTATTTGGCAACCGCTACATCTTTTGAAGTTAGTTGCGAGCACTTATTAGAGCAGGGTTTACAGTCGAGTTAGGACCGAGCTATCTGACGTTTTACGAGGTGGATGTTCTGTCAGGAACCAACCGCAAACACCGTGAAGAAGACAAGAAGACGACGACTAGCCAAGACTATAGACCTGACTACATAGTCAGTTATCAAGTTTAAATTAAAACTATATGCTTTTAATTTCAACTTTTTACCTCTACGCGTTCCCGAGATAAAGGGTCTTGATAGACAGAGACGAACGGACGGATGGACGGACAGACAACAAAGTGATCCTATAATGGTTCCGTTTTTTCCTTTTGAGGTAGGGAACCCTAAAAATTATGTCTCCCCTAAGCCGCGTCTCATAAAACTACAATTCATAGTTATTATGACAATTCGATGTAAGTACTCGTAAATTGTAGACCTCCTACTTGTTAATCGTCTTGAATTGTCTTAATAAACCATTTGTAGTTTTATGAAAGAGAGCCCTTTCACAAGACATCCTAGTTTGGGACCAGGTTAAAGTTATGATTATTGTACTTCTTCGCTGATTGAATTTAGACGCTGGGTCCTGCGTATCTACTCTCGGTGTTATCGTCTTCCAAATTGCGGTAGGTACAGTTAAAAGCAAATACTTTACGGTTTTTCTACTGTGTAAAAAAGTGTTTATGAATAAATAAAAACATGGAACACTGTTTGTTATGGCTTAAATCATAGTTAGGTTGGAATGGACGTTTTTATGTAGTACAATTATGTTCCAGAGGCTGCAAGATTGGTAGAGTGCGCAAAGCAAATAAATATACTTTTTTATCTATGATAAAATTATGTACTTACACCCTGATATTTTTAAAAATACAAATCAGAGAAAAAAAATAATAAAAAAATCGTTTTTGTACAAAACACTAACTATGAATGAGGTTTCTTAAGAATTGCGCATTTTAGTTCCCCTGTCCTTCCAAATTTTTAAGGTCCACCGATAACCTGCACTGAGACGTATATCTAGAGCTGTGTCTAGAGGTTACTAACAATGCTGTTTTGTTACTCTCCTCGTTACGGGCTAAGACATTTTCGTGGATTAACTAGGTAGGTATTATCTTACCGCGTCGGCGACCGTAAAAAGCTGGATCCAGACGCGTATAACGTGTAATGTAATCTAAACGTTACATGTAGTGCTTTTAGTACCGTCCACACGCACGATCTGCGTTATACTGTAACAGAGCAGATACAGTTACAGTTACGGCTCATGCAACAGTTTACAGTTACAACTCGCAGATGAGTACCCGGCTTTATCAGTGGTAATGCAACGCAGATCGTGAGTGTGGACGATACTACGAGCACTAGATGTAACGTTTGAATTATATTACACGTTACACGCGTCTAGATCCGGCTTTAGTTCGTAATAGGGGTCTCCGTTTTATGAGACGACTGGCCCCGCTCAATGAATGTAGGAGGTAGGTACAGTAAAAGCAAATTTATTGCGTAGTCTGCTCAAGTAGGTCTGCACAGTCAGATCAGTTATGAATGTGCCATCGCTTTTGACCGCTGCATGTCGGTAAACGAAAATTTTAAACCCATTTCCTGTTTGACTTGTGTAGCATTTAACTATTTCAGCCATTTTAACCAAAGAGAAGAGAGGACGGCTAACCTCCAATAATGAAGAGGCACTGAAAAAAGAAGAACTTCAATTTACGAAAGTTGCAAGTTGACCTCGCCTTTTACACTCTAAGATCTTAAATATCTGAAACCTCTACAGGGTGACTTCGAATTCGTTCCAAGGGGACATTCTAACCATGACTTAGAACTATATGGCTCGGCGCTAGTTTAAAAAAGAAAGTTGTATAAAATTGGTTTTTACCCAAAACATGTTATACACTTACTTTTAATTTAATAATAATGCTTTTAATAATTATTACATTACGGCTAACGATTTCAAAAACCAGCTGTAGAACTACGTACGTGAATAAAAACAAGCTCTTGTTACACACACTATGAGTGCCTCGCGGTTCGGTTCAGTCCGGCTCAAAGGATCAAAACACCTCACCGAACGATCAAGTCAACGATCAATGTTCAGTTCAGTTTAGACACAACGCAAGACGGTTTTGGGAAGACTGGCAACGCGATGCGTCCAGAAAATGTTAATCGTCTTGCAGCCACGTAAGCGCATCAACAGCACTCGGGTCGCCTGCACCTGCGGCGCATCCAGGGGCCTGATTCATAGTAGAAATACAATACATGACTCTAACACAGAGTCACGTATTTGTGCCGTTTGGTGTCGAGACACTAGGACCATGGGGGCCCGAGGCGCGACTGCTCTTCAAAGAACTATCGTCGCGCCTCATCGACACGACCAGGGACCCCAGGGCTGGCTATTATCTCGGGCAGAGGATAAGTCTCGCTATCCAACGAGGTAACGTAGCCAGCATACTGGGTACCCTTCCCAGAGGCGGCGATCTGGGCGCAGTTTTCTATATTTAGTTATTTTTAATGATATGTTTGTAAATGTAAATAGTTATTGGTATAATTATAAAGATTCATGGTTTATTGTGACAACTCGATGTACCTGCACTGCAAAGTAGATCGACCCACAAATTAGCAAATAGGAAAACTATGTACATGGAGTTGTCATAATAAAATATGAACTGTAGTTTTATGAAACAGCCCCCTGGTGGGGGACGGGAGGTACGGATGTAAGGCTGAGCCTATTTCCCCGAGCGTTTGCAGACTCGGAGCTTAGCAGCTCGAGAAGCTCAAGTGGATATGGACGTTCTTTTTCTGGCCGGTCGTAGATGGGTCTGTGGTGGAAGTGCCGATACGGCCCGTCGTCAGCGCAGTAAAACATAAGGGGCAACAGAGGAACTCACTAATCACTATAGCACGTTGAAAAAAAGTGAATAAAAGGTTCTGAATGTTACCGGCTTATACTTGTGTGTGGCCACGGCAGCGTATCGGGTTCGGATAAAAAGACTAGTAGGTATCGTCGTGGATTTAAATTCTACTCGAATGCGAATCATTAGGCATCACTGCGAGTAGCCATTTAGCTTACTCGGTCCGAGTGCACCAAGATAGTGGCTTTAGGCGAAACTTACTAACGATGGCAATTTAATTAAGTACTATAATATAATTGTCGCTTTAAGAAACGGGTTGCACTTTCACACTTCGGTGAACTGTAACTGGACTAATTGTCGCAGTGAGTATAAACAGCTGCAAAAATTAAATGAGATAAGTAGGTAAGTACGTCATAAAACCGTGAAAGCTGTGCTCGGCAACATTTTGCAATAAATAGTTAACTCAGGCCTCCTAGTCTGTTCCTATCGAAGTTTCAAAATATTTAACTATGTATGTGACAGTTCGGAGTAGGATAAATCGAACGCAGTTCACGTACAGGTTCTGCCAATTTGATTCGATTTCAATGAGTCCACAAAGCGTAGAAGTTACGTAAATAGGTACTTAGTAGCACCCCATGAGAAAATCATCAAACTCTTCAATTTCTAAAGGCATCATTATTATTCGTGATTTCCGACCTTTTGCTCGAAACTGTGGATCTAAATTATTAAAAATGGTAGGACCATTAAAAGTACCATGACGTTGAAAAATGTTTCTAATATGTTAAAGGTATAGGAGTCTATTCTCCGATATGCGTAAATAGTTAAAAGAACAATTGAGTTGGCCGGAGCCGGACATAAGACGCTCGACCAATAGTGATTTTTAGATTTTTGTAACTTTTAGTTCTGATATTGTTTGTCTATGCTTAAGTGAAGTCACTCTGGGTAACGAAAAAAACTGTTTTTGACGCCCCATTTTTTCAAACCTAGCGCCATGTGTTTCTAAATCATGGTTAGAATGTCCCCTTATGTGAAACGAATTCGAAGTCACCCTGTAGAGCACCAAATGGGAAGCGGGTGAGACTTTACGAATATATACTTTAAGAATGAAACCCAAGACATCTTCTTATTGGTTGAACCCTATTTACAACCTGTTTTTAGAGTTGTGAAACCTCCCAGCAGAGATTATTCTTCCAAAATAGTTGTAGATGATTGGAAACTCATATACCTGCAAAACCTACAACATGTCGTCCATCAACATAGCTATGACTAAATCAAGTCCGTAAGACCTGAAAATTACTCTAAAATCTCACCTGAAAAATAAAAGCGTCACACCAAAATCCTTGACCAAAGCTCACCAATTCTACTTACATGAAGTTTCAAACATCCTCTTTAGAGAACCACAGAAATGTCTAACCAGCCAGCCACGCACATACGTACGTCCAGAAATATTTTCAATATATTACGAGCAAAACGAAAAAAAAAATCCGGCGGCCGGCAACGATAGTAAAAATCGGCGGCTATTATTTATGTTTCGGTAATTTCAAAATGCGAACAGGGCGGGCGCGCGGGCGCACCGGCGCACGGACTTCGTCTAAAGCAGCGGGTGTGGCCAGGCCTTCTTCAGCGTTTCAGCTGTTGCTGCTTTTGAATATGGAAGCTATGAATGGCCTGCAGGCCTATTGCAAGTTTGACGTTATGTAGACTCCGTGATAACGAAAATATCCGCATCAAGTCGATACTGCGGTGTGTACCTTGGTTATTGGTTACGAACTTAGATTTTGCATTTAGGCGGATTTCTGATTTGACAGAAAGTTATCGAGATCAATACAATTAGATAGCTGGATGAATAGATGATGTATATCTATCTATATCATATCTATATTTATTATCACCAGAATTCCACATGGACCGTCCCGCCATAGACGATAGGCATCAAACACAGGTTCCGCTTGAAACAGAACTAGTACCATTAATACTACTCACTACAACTTTGAAATTACGCCCAAAACCTTTTTCCAGTGGTCTGAACTATAAGGTACCGAATGTAGAGTCAAGTCTAACACTAAAAATTAAAGTGAAACACTCAAGCGGCTCATTCAAGCGCTCTAAGCAGCTTCTCCAGCGTTGGACACAAGCATTGACGCATTCGTACTAATTTCGGTGCAGCGACTATTCCACTATTCTGTAAACACTGAAAGCGCGCGCTGCTCTAACCAAACCAACCAAAAGATCTATTGGGCGTTTCGCTGTACTTATTACAATGCACAGATCATGTTATACTGGGTGTTACACACGTGTTTGCTAAGTTTGGTTGTCTTTTACGTTGAGTTTTAAGCCGTATGGGGAAGGGTCGATTTTCCTTCGAGTGAAAACTTAATTAAAGTTGTGAAAAATGAAGTTCTGTTTTAAGCAGCGTGTGAGTCACGTCGCGATGAGGAAATACGCGCAAGAATAATATAGAGCAAATGTATAGGAGTATGGGAATATGAAGGAAATAGTCCTTAGTTGGAGGGGGTAGAGACCGTTTTGGCCTGTAAGGAATGAAGCTGAAAGTTTGTCGGTAATTCGGGAGCGGTAACGATTTCCAAATTCACGGAGGAATGCCTGTGGAAATCTCAGATTGTACAGAGGCAGCTTACCGACCTT
Source organism: Yponomeuta cagnagella (assembly GCA_947310995.1). NCBI lineage: Eukaryota > Metazoa > Arthropoda > Insecta > Lepidoptera > Yponomeutidae > Yponomeuta > Yponomeuta cagnagella. Next base: position 14,202,327 of record OX371277.1, read on the forward strand.
TGCACTCACAATCCGAATTCAACTCTACCTTTACGACAAGCGATCCAAGCGTAAACGTGGACGAGCTGTTTTTAGTTGAATCACTCGAATTTTCGCAGTATCCATCTTTCTTGTCTAAATTGAATAACAAAAACAATTGAAAGTCGACATTCAAATGTTTCACATTTCTTAAAAAAAAAACATCATAGAAACCATTTGAAAAAAGTTTCATTCGAAAACCTCAAACCATGAAGATTCTATGTCAATTCAAAGAACCTATTACAATAAAACGGCAATTTCATACTTTAACCCCTAATATTTAGGACACAATATTTCAGCACTGAAACGGCTTCCGCTTTCTTTATTAATTGACGGTGCGCACGCGACATCGTTAGACACGATAAAAATAAAATGTCTGCGCTCGTAATTATTATAGTGACATTGGTGAATTAGCCTATTTACATTTAATACTTACAACTCAATGCTATTTAACTACGATTTTAGGGTTGGAATGGTGTCAATTTAAAATTGTAGGTATATATGAGTATTCTGTCATTGTAAGATAAGATAAGAATCATCTTTATTGTACCAGGAAAAACACAAACATGACATATTAACAAAAATGCAGTACAATTGGTGTTTTTAGTGAATAAATTATTTCAATTCAACGGGACCAAAAAGAGCCAAACAGAGGAATCCAAATCCTTATTATTTATTTATTTATTTATTGTAGTTCAGTATTGCAATTAACTATACATACCTATCATAAATCTGTAAATTTTGTCTTTTTCTGATTAAGTATTGTCACTCCTTTTCTTTGTGCGCGCATCACACGAAAACCACTGAATGGAATTGAATAAAACTTGCTATGATTATAGCTCAGATTCCCGTGTAGAGGCATACATAACATCACGCTTAAGTCCATTGGGGTGCGTAAAGAAATCATTATTTGCTGTGAGGTCATTGAATAATGGTTTTTCCACAATGACGGATACAATAAATCAGGTCGGAAATATCAACTATCAACATTCTACCACCGTCAGAATCGCCTTATTGCGATGTGTCTAGATAAATGCGCCGGGTTACAGGATGCGGGACGCTGTAAGAAATAGTTTCTCTTTTTAACCGACTTCAAAAAAGAGGAGGTTATAAATTCAATTTTTTTTGGTATGTTCTTGCATAACTCCGTCAAATCTTAACAGATTTCGACAATCCTTTTTTTGTTCGAATAGATGTAACGTCCCATTGGTCCCATTTTGAATTGGTAAAGATCTGATAAAGAGTTTCAGAGATGGAGAAGGGAACTCTTCAATGGACAGCACTATAAATAAGGCCTAATGGGGGCCATCCTTTAGTAATATCCGTATGTTTCATAAAATAAAGTAAAAGTAGTCCTAAGCTAATTCGGTCATGTTCTGGTGAAGACTTTCGGAGATAGAAATTGAGAACTTCAAATTTTAAAGCAATGATTTAAGTAGGGTAAATTATGGTTATATTATAAGGGACTTGTTTATTTTTCTCCCGCTCCCCCACTATAAAAATTGAAAAATTAAAAAATATAAATAAAAACCGACTGCGAAACACTGCAGCACTAAAAAGTTAGAAATAATTTAAATAATTAAAAGTATGTATACATTTAACTTTTTAGTGCTGCAGTGTTTCGAAGTAAGTTTTTATTTTTTATTATTTTTTTTTTATTGTTAATTGTTTTGCTTACAAGAACTAAAAAAATAAATCCGAACGTATTATAAGTAAAATTAGTATATGGCACTTATTTCAAGGTGATAAAAGCCAGAACTGAATGAACAATGAAAAAAAAAACAACGACCGATAGTTGCGTTCCAAAACGTAATAAGATTCTAAGACTAAATAATTTTTTATCGAATCATCGTCTTTGACTTAAAAAAAAACACAAAACGTTCAATAAAATGCGCACCAAATCCTCTCAAATTCCTTACATTTCACTGTTAGAGAATAATACAATCTTGCGAGGATGTCGCGCGGGGCGCGATATCACGTCAATAGTACGTAAAAAGTTATATTTCGTTTGAAGTTTTAATAAACCCCATATGTCTCGGCCATCGTCATTCAGCCGCTACCAGCAATTTGTCTTAGTGAGCTGTTCGGAGTCATACACTGCGTTTCGCAATATTTCGTAAATAGATTTAAATTTGACTGCCTCGTTGGTCTGGCCGTTAAGGCGCTTAGCTGCCAAAACAGGGGTCATGGGTTCGATTCCCACTGGGGGCCGCCGTACATTTGTACAAATGGCCTCAATCTAGGTGTATTTTCGTGTTTGTGACGTCCTTGTCTGGTTACCATAGCACAGGCATTGAATTTAAAAATTCAATGGCACAGGGTATCTTAGTTTGGGACCCAGGTCAAGTGATTGTATTGTGTGGAAGTTCTTATTATTATTATTTACGAGGGATGGAAAGTGTGAAGGTGATATAATTTGTTTTGTTTTAAATTTTAATTTTAATGTGTGTTATCTGTTGCTGCAATAAATACTTATTTCTCTTTACCTTTTTCTTTCTTTTCATAGAAAGAAAAGAATGAAAGCGGGACATTGTGTAAACGGTGCCTTGCACTCCGTCGGTCGTGAGTAGCCAAAACATCTCCAAAAGAGCAAGAGGAGTGTTGGTACCAGCACTAATGTATGGGAGCGACACTTCGGTATAGCAAAACAATCAAGAAAGTAGGATTAATGCAGTAGAAATGAGGTCCTTGAGAAGTAGGTGTGGTGCTACTTTGAATGACAGGATAGGTACGCAATAGTTTGATTAGAGAACGTTGTGGACTGAAAAAGGATGTAGATTGGTAGTGACTAGAATTGAGAAAGGAATGTTGCGTTTGTTTGGACATGTGGAGAGAATGTGGTTGGAAGGGCCGGTAAGGGACGTACCAGGCGGTGATACTTCGACCAAATAGGGGATTTATTAGCAAAGGGCAAGATAGAAAGTACCTGAAATCGGCGTGCGTGCATGCAACGACTAATGAATGTCGATGAAGCTAAAATTGTCTATCAGGATCGCGGCAAGTGGCAGTCCCTGGTCTCTGCATACCCCTCTGGGATATAGACGTGAGTTTATGCATGTATATAATTATTATGTAGATTTAAATGACAAATCACTGTATTAAATTGAGTACCTATTCTACTCCACCTGGAATTGGTTTGAGCAAACGCTAAGATGCGCCCACGTGAGATGGCGTGGTGAGTGTAAGGGAGAAAAGCACTTCATATTCTAATGCAACGCGAACGAAGTCGCAGGCACACTAGTATTTAACCTGTTAGATTGCGACCTCAGAACATAAAAAGAAGTTCTGAGATTGCGACCTTGAAAAGAACAATTAAAAACCATGTTATGGTGGCCTGTTGAATTCAAAGTCACCCGTACATTAAAAAAATAGCATGTATCTCAAGCGTCTTAATGTGTTACAGGAATTGCGTATTTTAAAATTAAATAACAGGTTACTGGGTTGAATTATTTATATTCGGTTCGAAAAATTTAAGTGGCAATACTGTCTATTTATACCAGTTTTTTTTTTATATAACCTATATTCGTCCCACTGCAGGGCACAGGCCTTCTCTCAGAGTGAGACGAGTGTTGACCACCGCGGATTGGCAATTTCACGCGTCGAGGTATGTGAACACCTCGGACACTCATGTTTCCTCACGATGTTTTCCTTCACGGTTAGCCAGTGGTATTGCTGCTATAACTTCACAAATGTACGTAGCTTAGAAAACAAAGTCATTGGTGCACGACGGGTTTCGAACCCACGACCTCCTCAATGAGAAGCTGGCGTTCTACAAGGTTTAATTTTCATATTTTAATCATCAATGAATAAGCCCGCATTCGTCCATTGCTGGACATTGGCCTCCCACAGGTACGCCACTTGTTTATGTCCTCGCCATCCTCATCCAGCCGCTGTCAGCAAACTGCTGGTGGACGTTCTACGCTCCGTTTGCCAGTTCTTGGTCTCCACTCGAAAACCTTTGTAAGTACTCCTTTGTGTCTATACTTCGGCAGATGTGACCAGCCCCAACTGAACCTGTCACTTCAACTTGCTAGTCTTATAGATTTTATTCTTTTTGTTGCACGAATCCGTGCTGAGGACAATTATAAAAGATTTTTATTTAGAGGCTAAAAATTCCAGCCATGCCGGGACTTGAACCCGCGACCTCTGGCGTAATAATGAGGAAACCTCTGTGCGTAATACAGGTAAGTTTGTAAAGAGGTACGAAATTAGAGACATTCCACCCGAAATTATTTTGAACGGTCGACAAGCTGCGCCGACGGGAGACGGCGTGGTGAGGTAGAATACCGAATTTAATACAACCGCGAAAAGGTCTCAAGGGATGAAATTTTGAACGGAGCTAGTAGGGAGATAGACCATAACCTGGATTGAAGAGATGCTCCAACGCGAACGAAGTCGTGAGCACAGCTTGTACGTAAGCTGCAGCTTAGGTGGTACGACGGCGCGAGTCACGCATTTTGTGGTGCTAAAATGACAGAGTTGGATAACTAATGTACTAGAAAGTCATGACTTTTGACATTTCGGCGCCACAAAACGACCGACTCGCGCAGTAATGCTACCAGCCCCTATATTACGCTCACCAAATCCAGAGCGATTCCAATCGTTTAACTGTCAAATTAGTATGGAATTTGACAGTTAGACGATTGGAATCGCTCAGGATTTGGTGAGCGTAATTAGGCCACAGGGCCCTAATGCATTACAGTACAATTACAGTCACACGGCAGTGTCACGCGGCATGTTTTTTCATACCATTGACGCATAGAAGGAGTGCAGACTAGTCGTGTAGACTTGAAGCGGCAATGAAGTAAAATCGACGCATTCACGCAGTTGTCATTGTACTACCATTAGGGGGTAGGAGCTATTTCAAAGTCTGAAGAAAACTCAAAATGATATTGGCAAAAAACTTTACTTCAAGTCTTATCCTCCTCAGTCCTGACCTTGAAAATAACAGCGGTTTTCAATTGTTATTTTCAAGGTCAGGACTGAGGAGGTTATTGATCCCATAACTCTCCCGCCTACTTGAGTAGGTCTACACTTGGGCAACTTTCAGTGCCTCGCAAGCCTCGGCCATCTCCAGTCCCTCCATGATATAGAGAAGGTTCTCGACGGAGGCGTCCTCGTCATCGTCAAACCACAGTTGGAGCATGTTGCGTGCGCGCGCCTGCTCCGTAGCATTCTCCGACTCGAAGAACTGTAAAGAAGTAATGCAATTATACATTTAAAATTAACATTTGCAGGTTATAATACATTTGCTATATTTACATCCCAATTTCAAGCAGATACGCTGCTCGCTATTAATTGAGTGTAAATGTTTGAACATTATCTGGCAACTATTTGTATTTTAAACAATAAAGTTGATTTCATTTTTTATTTTGACAGTTCAATTTTGTTTTGTTTTTAATTGACTAGAATAAAAAAAAGTCTTTTTTGGCAATAGGAATATTCCTATTGCCAAAAAAGTAATTATTTTAAATGAAATATATTATTTTTGTTATTTAAGTAGCATTAAGCTCGCCTATGTGCAAAACTGCCTGTTTTAAATGCAATAAAGGATTTAATAATAATAATAATAAGTTTAGCTGTAAGATTTTGTTTTTTGGCAATAAAACTTTTTACTCTTATTCATATAGTTATTTAAATTAGCAATAAAACGATAGCTATAAGCACTAATTAATATATTATAAGCACTAATAGCTATTTATTAGCTAATGTTCACATTTTTTTTTAAACTGCAACATAATTGAATCGTGTGATTTTAAAACGACACATGTCCTTTCATTACAACTTTGCAGGAAATAGAAAAAACTGTTTTATTCAAATACTAATATCTACAACAGCAATATTTTAGCATATTATATTGATTTCTGTATGAATAAACTACAATTTTTTTTTCTAATGTAAATCAATAGGTAGGTGTAAATAATTTAATAAAAAAAAATGTACAAGTGTTATTTTAAAAACAGATGTGACTTGTGTTGTTTTAAAATCACACGATTCAATTATGAGCAGATAAGCTCGCCTTCGTACATGTTACTTTTCATGTAATGTCCTGTTAAATGTATTGTGTGTAATAAAGTATAATATATATTAATTACTGAACTGAATGGAGATTAATTAATTAATACGACCAAAATCTACTCTATACCTGGGTTGCTAAAAGAAAAACGACAAAATTAAAAAAAATCATACAACGTAACTGTCCAACATTTAATTGCGGCTGATGCCCAAGCTAGACTGCCTCTATACCTGTATCTCGTCGGGCTTAAAGCCGAGCTTGGCGGCGAGTTTCTTCCAGTCGACCAGCTTGGCGGAGAGCGCGTCCAGTTGTACGGGAGTGATCATGGTGACGCGCGAGCGCGTGTTTTTGTCGTAATCTTCTTCGCCGGCGTGCGTCGAGTCGGGGACCTGGAGATGAGAACAAGTCATCAAGGTCCTCCAGGGAGTAGCAAGCGCCATCGAGGAAAAAGAAATCAAAACAATTAACGCCTTATAATGTATGAATGAAGCGTTTATCAATATTTGAGTTATCTCGTAAAATAATGTGTTATGCATATAAACCCTTGTAAGAAAACGTTAAGAATTCAATGGAAAAACGAAACCTGAAGTTTTTTATTGTTACAGGCTCCATAGAGTAACAATGTACAATCTCTCAATCATGTTAATAGTGATTTTTAGGACCGACGACCGAGATACTGGGATCAGGGACCTGGGACTAGATTTATGCCAAAGGTCCTAAAAATCTGAGAGATTGTAGGGACACTTTTTGCAAATCTATAAGAAACGATCTGTGAAAAAAGATATGATTTTTTCTTTGTTGGCGCTAGTGTTACTGCATGGAGCCCCTTAAGACAATAAAGTTCGCTAATTTTCCCACTAGACGGCGCTGACGGTATTCTGTATCGCGGTATGGTTGTGTCCATAATGCCGTGGCTTTGCAAATTGAATGGTGATTATTTTCTCATGGATTGGAACAGATTTTGACCAAGCTTATATTTTATGAAACCTCTGCTCTGAGGTACCCCCTTTCTAATAAAAAAAAGGATCAATGAAATCAAACTAAGTGAGAAAGAAACATCGATGAACTTACATAAAACAATGCGATCGAATTGAGAACTTCCTATTTTTTGAAGTCGGTTAAAACACGTATTATGAAACTTACCGTCAATACATTTCATTTATCACCTCATTTGTGAAAATCGGTCAAGCCGTTTAGCCTCCGGGTGCTCTTAAAAGAACATACACACATACATACGCGGGGAAAACATAACCCTCTTTTGCTTTCGCAGTCTGACAAAAAACACCGAACATAACATCAACGGATTTTATGTATAGTACTGTTAGTATAAGAAGGGGACTGGATAACTACTTATTAAACATTTAACAGTAGATCCATCGCGATTATTTATTAGTAGAGTATTCAATTATTATCATCATCATCGTCAGCCATTTGATGCCCACTGCTGGACATAGGCCTCCTTCATGGTTTTCCTAACCATGAAGGGTTTTGCCATAATCGCCACGCTTGGCAGGCGTGTTGGCGATCGCAGTATGCCGTTGGAATCTCAGGAAGACGCTGCTGCTTGTCTCCTAGTAATGTATTTCCTTAGTCGCCTCCTACGACATCAACGGAAAGAAATGGAGTGACGCTATTCTTATAATAGTATCCGGCACCACACGGATATTATTATAATTTTTGTTATTATTGAATAACTATTTGCCTCTCTTTCGCACAATGTGGACGGCTCTACTGTAAAAGCAAGAAGCAAATAGTTTTCCAGTCCCTTTCTTTAATTGACAGTGGACCAGCAGTGGTGTTTTTTTTATATTGAATGAATCAGGGGTCGGTCAAAGAATATCTATCAAAGCGTCGACAAACTGCATTTACCTGCTCTATATCGTTTGTGTCACCCTCCTTTATAAGGTCAGCTTCCATTTGCTCCTCGCTGATTTCTTCTTCCGCCTGCTCCTATAAAAAAGCGAATTTGTTAACTTTAGAATGACAGCATTGGGTCTAGTGCTGAGACGATGATCTACTGAAAGGGATGTCCCAGATGTCCTAGTTTTCATGTTTGTGGAATTCTGACCTGGTTATTTTTTAATTCGTTTTTCATATAGGCACAAAGTAAACTTGTAAGTTAGGTATCATACGGTAAGTAAGTTACAATATGGTAACATAGTTGGAGGCCAATCATAGTATTGTGTTAAGGGGATCCGTGGGGCTAACTAACGCCACTAATGAAAAGAATTCTTTTTTAATTTTTTAATTTTTTTTATTTACATAAATATTGAAATATGACAGTAATTAGGTACACCAAAGCGTTACAATATTTTAACTGGGAACTACCTATCAAACATCTTCTAGCATTCTCTAGCATATCTTGTTTTACAAATCGTATTTGCAAAAAGTGTCTGTACAATCTCTCAATCATGTTAACAGTGATTTCTAGGACCCACGACAGTGAACTTAGGATCACGGGACTAGATAGCATTTATGCCAAAACGCCCGGCTTTGGCGTAAAAAGGAACGGCCACGGAGAGATTCAAGAGACACTTTTTACAAATACGATTTGCAAAACAAGATATGATTTTCCTGTTTTACAAATCGTATTTGTAACATGGACTCTCCGATTATATTAAAACATTTTTAGTGCAAGTTCCCCATTGTGAAGGAAAACATCGTGACAGAATATGAGTGTTTCATTTGTTCACATACGTCAGCGCTTGCTACGTACAAGGGCCGACTATGCATCTAAGGTTGTATGGAAACAATGCGATGAGACAGCCAATTGTATAATTCTTAAGACTTCATTATAAGGCATTTAGAAAATTCTTGTATATAATTTTAGTGTGTTGTATTTAACAGAAATAGTATAATGATTTGTAAATATTCGTGATTTCTCCACATAATCTATTAATTGTGAAAGTTACCACTTTGACGTTCATTAAGCAAACATTCTGTTTTTATAATGAATAAATAAACATATTTGAATTGAATTGAATTTGGTTCGAAACTGTGAATGTTCAGAAGTTCAAAGTAGTAGGAAGTACCGTGACGTTGTTTTTTTTCTATTCTATAATGTTTAAGGGTCTGTCGTTCGATATGCAATAAGTGAAAAAACAATTGAGTTAATAAAATAAGTTAACTAACCAGTGTAGTGTTTACGTTAGAAAAATAAATAGTAAAAATCGGTTAATACATTACAGAGTCGCTGAAATTCAAAAGCTGTAAGAAAAGTAATTTTTTTCTTTAGCATACCTTTTTCAAACGAAGAAAACAAGAGAGGAGATAGAGTGCAAGCATTCTGTCTCGTTCTATTCATTGGAAATCTTAAGTTTTACACCCGATAGGATTCTTCTTCTGAAGATTCCGTCAGGAGATCTTCAAGACAAGATGAAGATGTCCTGGCCATTTTAATAAATAACTATTGGTAAGTATGGACCCCAAGGCATGTACCAATGATTTTTTTTTCAAAATTACGTAAATTTGTGGATTTGTAGTAGCAATACCACTTGCTTACTGTGAAGGAAAGCATCGTGAGGAAACAGCGCTTGAAATTGCCAATCCGCGGTAGGCACGCGTGGTGATTAAGCCCATACTCCCTCTCTCTAAGAGAAGGTGTGTGCCCTACAGTGGGACGTATATAGGCTGCATTATTATGCATTATTTACTAGCTGTCCCGGCGAACTTAGTAGGTACCGCCACTGAATCCGTTTATACGATTCTTGCACAGCGCCATCTATTTGGAAAGCACAACGTTCGCTCGCACAACGCCATCCATTTTAAACTTTAAATTAATATTATACCACGGAAACGCATTATCGGGATATCAAGTATGCTGTCTCAATTGAGGTCTTGTCTATCTTTATGCCAAGTTTCATGTACATCCGTTCAGCCGTTATTGCGTGACTGAGTAACAAACATCCAAACATCTTCACAGACGTTCACATTTATAATATTAGTGGGATTCACTGGTAAGGTACGACATTACGTAGATCAGTGATGTGAAGGGCAAGAAAAGGCGGGTATTAGATGGCGTTTGTCACATTTTTCACAATAAATTTTGAGGCTTTGCAGATGATCTATGGTTTCTAGCATAGGGCCGGGCCACCTCAAGTTCTGATTCAAGACTCAATCAAAATTGTCAAAAATTGTCATGACGATTATTCTTTCCGATCGGGCTCGGTCACTGCGACTACGAGAGAGCGTCGGTGATAATGCTCTCATATGACTGATGTAGCCTATCTTGGCTTTAAAAGCACGATTTGGATAAAATTATTTAAGCGTTGAAAACAGAAGAAGACTTAACCAGATAAAGGAATGATTATAAAACGATTACGACAACAAATAAAAGTAAAACAGAAGCAATTTCTACAGCTTTGAAGTCACTAAAATGTGGCGTGTGGCCTCAGCCTCTAATACAATAGCACTAAGATTCAAATTAACTTACAGCCTTGACAGACTTGTCGCCCGGGCCGGTAGCGGAGTCACCATTCGTATTCGCTGCGGCGGCGCTTGCGGCGGCCTCGTGGGTTACCCGTTTTACCTGCAATTGTAGAACATGGTAAGACAGTGGTAACATGAAAATCAATCAAGTGCGGCGTGCGCTTGACCAAAAGCCTGTGAACTTTCGACGAATCCTACGTGAAATATTGTTGGTGCTACCTTCAACCATATTACCGAGACAATAAAGCACTCACCATGTCATCGAGATAGTCAGGCAGGCGGCCTATGGGGTTATTGCTGTGTATGAAGAAGTGCGGCGACCGTCTAGCCAATAGGCGCAGCGCCCGCCACCCCCAGCCACCTTCCGACGTGCGCTTGCGCTCACTACCGTCCACCGCTTCGCTCATATACGACTCTGTGAAAGTTCGAAAATACAGTAATTGACTTCAAATCATATTGGGATAAAACTGTACCTATATGATAATATTCCTACAACAAATTACATAAAATTTAAAAAAGCAACAAAAAACAGAAGTCAATGAAAAAACTAAATCTTATAAGTTTGTTGTTATTAAAGTAACTTGATATTCCGCATTTTTTGAGACCTGTAAAAACCCGGAAGATATTTTTAGGGTTTTATTTTTTCAGAGTTTTTTACGTTTTCTCTATGACATAAAAACTTTATAAAATATTGTAAGATAGGTACTTGAGCGTAAAAGGTTTTTATCCGAATGCGTGCCAATGCGTGGCACTTATTCGTATAAAACCATACTTTCCGCACGTGTATCTTAAATAACTATTATGGTATAAAAAAGACACTCCAATCAAAGTTAGATGCAAGTACCCTATTTTAAGTGTACTGACCAAGTGAGGGCATGAAGTCTCGCTCCTTAGTGCGGCACGCCGTCAGATTGTCCGGACACAAGTTCCACAGTTTGGTCAACTCATTGCTGCAAGATGAAAAACATAATCGTTGGTCTAGTCGTTAAGGCGCTTAGCTACCAAAACAGAGGTCGTGGGTACGATTCCCAATGGGGGCCGCCGTACATTTGTACAAATGGCCTCAGTTTGGGTGTACTTTCATGTTTGTAACGTCGTTGCCTGGTTACCATAGCACAGGGTATCCTAGTTTGGAAACAGGTCAAGTAAATGTATTGTGTGGAAGTTATTATTATTGTTATATATATTTATGTTACATCTGTAGAATTCTAAAGATCGGGCCACCATAACAATGGTTTTTGTTTGTTCTTTTTAAGGTCATAATCTTACAGGTTAAAGTAAATTTCATTACATAGGTATTTTTAGAGAGCGTTTAAATGGGTCCCATTAAACTATCGATGAGATGCGACACATTTTGAAGCTTCTCAGCGATATTTTGAGCGTACCTACCGATTGATCTTCGGAATTTCCTCGTATTCTACAATGTTCAATTAACATAAAAGAGAATGTATTGTTTTAGCAAATAGTCACAAGAAAATCCAACTTCAATACATACAAAAAACCGAAAGTTAGTTTTCAACGTAGAAACATGACGTAAAAAAATCGCTAATTTTCATTACAGAAAACTAGGTAATATCAAAACAAAAATATATCTATCGTGGCATGCGGCAAATCCTGGGGCCTGCTTTATAGAACCACAATTCATGTTTTACTATGACGACTCGATGTACATTGCAAAGTCGATCAACCCACAGATTAACAGGCAGGAAGTCTCCGCTACGCAATGTACATCAAAATGCCGTAATAAACTATGAATTGTAAAAAAACTAAAATGAAGCGCGGCCTTAATATGAAAAATGCGACATTATCGGAAGTAGCGAGATGGTCGCTTGTCAGTGTATTAAATATGAAACCATTCAAAAACAGAGAACCGTATTCGTTGCTAGATTCGAGTGAATTCGCTTGTCAGTGCATTAAATATGTACAAATAACTATTTGTCGCTAGATTCAAGTGAATTGTCGTGCTCAAGCGCGACGTTGACGACCCTTTCGAACATGTCGCTGCTTCATAATAAGGGCCCTGGTCTCTGCCTGTTTATGTTCTGGTGCCGTTACCAACCATTATTACTCTGTCAAAAGCACGCCCACACTTGTACAATATTTTTTTTTACATTTACATACATTGCGTCTGGCCCCACACTAGGATACCCTGTGTTGTGGGAACCAGAAACAACGACATCACAAACATGTAAACATCCAAGACCTGGGGTTTTTTTTTGTCCCCAGCCGGGATTCGAACCCAGGACCTCTCGCATGGTATGCAGATGCACTACCGCTGCGTCACGAGGTCGTCAATGTTATTATGGCGAAGATGAAATACCGACTTCCTTGAACGTTCAAATCGTGTTGTCTATTCTCACGCATACACACATAAACTCACACCTGTATCCCGGAGGAGTAGGCCAGGGTTTATTCTCACCTGCCCAGATAAACCTTTCCTTGGCCCTCATATTCCTTGATGATGTCACCGACGGGTCTTCTTCGTTTTCGCGACCGCTTCACTTCGTCAGTCGATTCCGATTGCACTGGCGGCTTAGGTTTTTGGAACACTGTCGATGGAGAAGGAAAAATAGGCGTTAACATTGTATTGGAATCATACTATAAAAAAATGTTACGATACTGGAATCATACTATCCAAAAATGTTACGATACTGGAATCATACTAGGTATACAAAAACGGTACGATACTGGAATCATACTATCAAAAAATGTGTACAGAACAATGAGTCACGTAAAAGTATCCTACAATTTTCCATGTTTCGTTCAGGAAAAAAAAAACAATTTATGATTTAAGAATTTCCGCTTCCTTTGATCCTGTGCGGAAATTTAATTCGGCAAAGAAAATTAGTTATCTGAATGAAACATGGAAAATTGTAAGATATGCTTCGCTTGTGTGATTACCTGGACATCCATCGTTCTTCCAGCTATTCCAGTGCTCCTCCCGCTTGAGAATGTGCTTGACACAGCCGGCGAACCGTTTCCCGTCGGGCGGCGTCTCGGCCAATAGCTTGTAAATCAGCGCCGTCGTCTCTTTGATGTAGTCCACTTGGTCCGATTTCAGCTCTTGGGATTCCCTTTGAAGAAAGAGATTGATATAGGTTGTATTAATAGTCCGGAAAATAGTGACACCTCTTGTATGGGAACCCTGCATTTTTTTAAATAAGGGAAACCGCTTGGCATAGTTGTTCCTTGGGTGATTCTGGGCCGATTTGGACCGGGAGCCATCCGGAACCACCGTGCGGGTAGGTGAGGGGAGGGGGGAAAGTTTGCTTCCGCCGCGCACCTTATGAAGCACTCTACCTCCCTACTTAGTTACAACAAAATGAACATCATCATCATCAACCCATTATGTCCCCACCGAGAGGCACGGGTCTCTTCCCTGAGGAAGGTATAGGCCATACTCCACCACGGGGGCCAAGTCCGGATTGGTGGAGGCTTGTAGACTAGTGGCTCGTCTACTGTCAGAAGTTGTCAAGCCGCCCTAAGGCCTCTGACTTGGCTTAACGACTGCCATCTATCGACGGCAGCCGGCACCAACAGCTTAACGTGCCTTGCGAAGCACGGAACTGCTCGGAAAAATGCCACTAGCGTTAGGCATAGACGGCGACCCATCCATGCACTGAACGCGCCCTGTGTTGCTTAACCTTCGTGATCGTTTAAGATCACTCAGGCAGCCGGGGCTACGAGCGATTCTAAGCAAAATAATAAACGAGGTTTATTTGCAAAAATGTTGTTCGATTTTTTTTGGTTTTCATCAAATATTTTGGTTTTTTTAGTATGGAATTGGTACTTTTTTGTTTCAGAACTGTATTCCTCGTCCTTACTTTACCTATAAATTATACCAAACTTGCGCTAGTAGCTTTAAGCAGGCAGGTAGAGGGCTTCATAAGTTGCGCGGCGGAAGCAACGATGGTTCCGGATGGCTCCCAGTCTAAATCGGCTCAGAATCACCCAAGGAACAATTGAGCCAAGTGGTTTCCTTTAATAAAAAAAATGCAGGGTTCTGCCACTATATCTCAGACTATAGGGGTGTGGCAGGATTATGCGCGTATTTCTGGTGTTGAAGACACTTGCGCTCGTAAGTTTATCCTGTGCAGCGCCGGTCTGGGAACCTGGGCGCCCGCAAAGAAAAAAGAATTCTATGTATTGACAAAAAAAATGTTATATATAAATTAAACGTATGCAACATTGCCGAAACGTCGAGAATGAAGGTAAATAAATTTTACATAATAAATAATCGCGATTACACCCATTTAGTATATAGTATAAGCTATAATTGAATGTTATCATAATATGCAATGTAAGTTAAAGTTAGTATCATAACAACTTATGCATCTTGTTAATTTTGTTAACGAAATTTTGATTTTATTAACAAGATGGATATAAGTTTTAATAGGCTTTGTAACAAGCCTGCCAAATAATAAATTTTAAACAAGTTTAGCCTAGCTCAATTTATGAAACTAAGCTAAAAAAATTCGCTAAGCAAGCGATTAGCATTACTCGTAGGCCTAGGACACGCCTAGTAACTATTCAACGGATTTTTCGAACATAGGTTCTTACTGAAAATAATAATCATGCATCTTAGGAATAAAAAAATCTGAGAAATATTGGTCTAATTAAAGAATAAACCCAAATTGATGAAACTGACAACCCAGGCTTGGCAGTGTGCCAGTAATTTTTTTTCTTTGAATTTGATAATTATGAATATATTCAACCTCAGTCACAACTATTTTAGGTTGAAAACAGCATGAGTGACTCAATGATACTCACATTTTGAACTTGACACTCGAGTTCAAATACTGGAACAGTATCAGGAACTGAATCAACACACATCTCCGGAAGTTCGAATCTGAAAGTTGCAGCTCCAGGAGCTTCTGATTGGTCAGAAACTTAGCAAAATAATGCTGTTCTTTAGTCTCATGCATTTCTACATCAGCCGGTGCATTGACTGGTCTCAGCCTGTTCAGCTTAGACTTCTGTAGCTCGACAGTCTCCAGTTTGTAGGAGGAGAATGCCGATAAGACACTACCAGAATGCTGTAAAGAAAGACATTTAGTTATACCTATGTGTGCATGTGGAATTTGATACATTATTTATTCATACTTTAAAACAAATGACCTAAGAGGGGCCGCAAAGTTCTCGAATGGAGACCATATATTGACAACCAGCCACAAGATGGATAGAAGACCTTGTCAAAGTGGCAGGAAGACACTGGATGCAAGCCGCTCCCAAACGGTCTCTTTGGAAATCCATGGAGGCCGATTTCCAGCAGTGGACTTCTTGCGTCTGAATGATGATGATGATGATGACCTAATAGCATGAGCCTGATCAACATTTGTGGTCACACATATAATTTTAACTATGTCTTGAACTATGTGCTTTATTAGGAATAAAGAATAGGAATATTATTTTCGGTACATTGGGTAGGGCTATTTGTTATACAGTATACAAATCCTAGCAGTAGCCAGGAAACACTGGCAACAATTGTGAGCACAAGAAAAATGCAAAACAGGAAAATTGTTTGTTCAGTACTTATTTTAAAGGAATTCCATAAATATCCAAAATCCAGCAAAGGGTTAAAGTTCTCTATTTTATGTCATATATTCTTGAAACTTGACACGATCAATTTAAATGAAAAATAAAAATAAGAATTCAAGACTTCTGTTTATTGGAAGTGGTTTAACTTATCATTAGCATTATTTCAATAATGCATAGTATAAAAGCCCAATATTCATCACACACATGAGTAAACCTGTCCAAGGGCAGACTTACAGCAACAAACGTTTTCCATTGCAGCTTACTGTAACAGGTGTTGGGATTCCTGAAGAAGTCTTGTAGGCTCCAGAACTTGCAGTACAAGTTGTAGTCAATTGTGAGCTTGCTCTTCTCCTCATCAATCACCATTTCTTCATCTAAAGAATCCTTCAAGTTCGCATTGTCACCCCCAAATTCCGTAATATTCTCAAGGTTGAACTCTGATACAATATTTAAGCCCGAACGTTCAGAGAATGGGAAGAATTTCGCCAGAAACAGTAATATCCGACCACAGAAAACAGTGTTTTGTGACCGGGATAGCCTGCGCAGTAGATCGTTGCACATACGCAGCAGATTATTCTTGCAAGCAACAAAAAACAACTCTTCCTTCCAAATATTAACACCATTTTCAACGTAGGAGAACATTTTCTCACACTTGTTCAGTGTTAAGGCATCAAATATGTCTCCCAGGAGGACAACAGGCATTGTAGGTGTTACCATCTGCCGTCTACACGACTCTATGCAGAAACAGACGTAGTTCTCGAGAGTATCTGGTTCTTCGACCAAAAGTTCAAGGAGTTTGTCCCGAAATGCCTGATCCATCGCGGCCTTACGATCCGAATCATTTGCAGTGGATTTTGAGAACGAATCAAGTAAATCGATGTTGTTGATCAGGTAAGCCTTTGAGAGGACATCCTGTAACAGACAATGTGAAGCGTATTATTTACAGTAGTTTCACAGAAGAAGTGGATTTGTCGAGTAAATTTAAGATAATTTCAACGCAACTAGTGTATAAGGTTATAATTTGCCGACCTTGTACTTAGCTCGTAGCTCCTCAAAACCTAATTTTTCTGACATGATTTCAAATAGAAATCATTTATCACTCTCAAATCAAAGCTTAACCCCGAGCCAGCAAACTGCACAACAACCAGAGTGATGCCCAGTGCCCAAAGAGAATATAACCACTACGTTTTATTTTTTGCCAGTGCCAGTGACAAGTGTTGTGTTAACTTGTGTTGCCAACTTTATTTTTGAAGGGATGATCGTACCACAGACTAGAAAATATCATAAAATACACATCGAAATTTCAATAAAACAATAGTAATATAGGCATTATTATAATTTATAGTCATAATTTTTGCAGGATAAACATAGCCATAATTAGCCATAAACTTCTTTGTATATTTTATGAACGCATGCAGTCGTCGGCATGGGAATAGTTGTATTGTTTTTTAAGGTCCAGAAAATGAACTTGATTTAATATTTTGTTATGACTATTATTATATTTGGCGTACGATTTTGAATACATGTTCGTACGTCGTATCAGGCCTAAAAAGGTCGTATAAATACGATTTAAATCGTATGGTTGGCAATGCTGGTGATGCCAGATGCTCAATGTTAATGTCACCAAAACCGAGGAATAAAATCTCCGAAGGGTAATATGCCAATACCTAATCTAGAATTCTGAATTTAAGAAGACAAGATCTGATGTTTCAAAATATTACCTGTAAGGCTGTTTTTGCTCGGAGACAGTTCCAAATAAGTGCAGCCCTTCTTTGTAATAAACTAAATAAAACCTTAAATATTTATTCACTATCCCCACTAGGCCACGAGTGTAAAACTATAGATTGGTACTTAAAAACATAAGATTAAGATTTGACTGAGCCTCAGTTTTTGAAAGAGTGTTCAAATGTAACAAGAGATTAATCTAAGATTAATTCAAAATACCGGCACGTGATTGGCTGAAATTAGCTTGACGTGAGATTAACATTTGATCGCTCTTCTAGAAACCGAGCGTTAATCTCTTACAGTTATACTGTCATAGATTTTATACACTAACTCACACACCCTTCACACACAAACACACACTCCCACTCATAACTCACACACTCAATCCATTCTTGCATTATTTACGTCTTGAATAAATTGCATTTTTTTTTTCAATCGCCATGTATGCATGTTGTTTTCGGTTTAATTTTTGAAAACGTTTGTTCATTAAATAACTTTTAAAAAAAGAATTTAGAGGAGGAGCGAGGCTACTGAAATACAGGCCCCAGCTTAGCCTGTGCCTATGCCTACAGGGCTCCTAAGCAATTTTTGTAATTTTTATATTGTTTAGTGAATAAACGAATTATTATTACTATTAGTGAATGTCCCGAATGATCGAGTACGTAATAATAGAACTCTACTTGACCAGTCTAGAAACTTTGGGAAGTACCTAGAGAGACATCGAAGGTACTAGATAACTATAGAAAATTCCAGAATATCTTTTGGAAATACCCAGAATCACATCCAAGATACTAGAAATAGGTTCTATAAAACTATCAAACATTCCAGAATGTATTGCTATCTCTGTCTAACAGATAGCTCTATCTATTTCTAGAACATAAATTGTTCTGGAAGGTTCTCTGTCTTCTTGGTTATACATACATAAGTACCTATCACGTAATCTATCTGCACCTCGCATCTAGATTATTCTACACAGTTCGGCTACACTCTCGCCGTCCGTAACAAATATGTTTTAAAAATAAATACTTCCGATGAAGTCGTATTCGTCACTTACGTGTCATGCGCTTTCCCGACAGCGTTGCTAACGGTACTGACAGGCGTCAGTTGACGTCATATGCCGCTCCATTCCAAAAGGTCGTATCCTAACAGCATTTGAACCGTTTGAAAATTATCGATATATGTTTTTTTTCCATTTGCCCACCCCTACTTGCTTGTGCATTTGTGTGATTTGTCACCTTATTAGGCTGCCGTGCCGAGGTTTTGGGGGAGATCACCATCAGTACCAGTAGTCAGTGCGTTGACTGTAGTGAAACTGATGAGGTGAGAGGAAAGAGGATGCTGGCCTTGCTTTGAGACTGATTGTATGTGGGGTGCTGCGAGAGCGAAGGAAGGTTGACATTGTTCTGTCGAGGGTCACCACTATAGGGAAGAGCGGGTGATCGTGCTCTTCCACTATAAAGGGAAATTTCCCGCCAGGCAGATCGTATGCCTGGGGACGGCCGGTCCAATTAATATTCGTCGGACGTTATATTTAGGGTATGTCATGTGAAACATTTTGCTTGCGCGATGCAGGAATGTTGGAGTTTATAGTGCGCGCGCAGAGTTGACATGTGCTCGCCACAAAACTAACTTCGATTTTATTGTAAATATTGTAATAAATATTATTTATCACAGGTCGGTTTATAATAGTATTTTTTCATAGAGGTAGAGTGTGGCAAACGAAAGCGTGACCTGGAATCTTCTTTAAAGTTTTTACATGGCAACACTAAATGACTGTCAGTGCTGTCGTACAACCGTTACCATTGTGACTTTATAATTTTGATACTTATTGGCTGAATATTTACATTTTTTGTGTAGATAATATTGCACTATATAAAAAGTAAGATATTTTTATAATAAACTGTATATCCTTAGACCATAAGTAATTCATATATTTTTAGTTGTTTTCAGATTTGTGCAGAAACCTACTAAATACCTTACAATACTGTCAGTTTATTAATAGAGTTCGGCAAATGACAGCGTGATAATAATAATAAAATAACTAGCTACTTACATAAAATCCTGTATCGAAAAAAATTCAAGTATCGAAATGTTTTTTTCCTACTATATTATGTGAGACCACATGAATATTTTTTTGCCGCCTTTTTTCAAGTCGGCTTTCATTTGCCAGACTAGTATTTTTATACCGTTCACACAGAGCAATCACAGCGATCTTTGCAAATGTTTTATTTTCACTAGTTGTCTACACCAATGATTGCGGAAGTTAAGAATTCCTTTAAGGCTATTGGCCAATTTTAAAATCACTACTTAGATCAACCAATCGGAGCCTCATTTTGGCATCAATAACGCTAACTCTGCAAAATGCCTATTGGCTGAGAGAGAATTCTGAGAAAAAAAGAGAATAGAAGCAAGCAATGTTTGTGTCGTGTCGTCGATTTGTTGAGTGGCGTCCCCTTATCACTAATTTATCTGTATTGCTCATTTTATTTACTATTGTGTATGATTCCTCTGTAAGTCGTTAATTAAGGACTTCGTTAGGATCCCACGATAAACTGGAACCATTTCTGTGCGAGAGATCCGAGTGAAAAACAGGAAAGAAGGCGTCCGAAGATTGGCAATATCATGGACAGAAATATGAGGTGAGTTTATGTTTTAACCCGTAACTTTCCTTTTACATTGTAAAGTCGTGTTTGTCCTTTGTAAGCAACCATTTCCTCTGTAATAAAACTAGGTTATATGCCTCCATTAAAAAAAATATCGATTTTCCAACGTCGCGCGTAATTTGTTTACAGATAAAAACTAACCCAGTTTCTCGCACCGTTATTTCCGTATCATATATGCCTACAATCATGCGTGAAGCAAAGAGGTACTTAATTAAACACAGTACATGGTTATCAAGTCTAAGTCAAAGCAAATTACCTACTTGATGAAATGATAATAAACAATTATGGAAAGCGATAAAAGAAATTACTAATACAGCTAAGATAAAAAAGACTCCACTTGAATTATTAAAACAATCCGCTTCTCCTAATCAATCTGTGAATGAAATAAATGAATACTTCATTAATGTTGGGATGAAATTAGCAGAAAGAATTGATAAAAACAAACTTACGACCAGTACCAAGCAATCAATTGTTCGTCAAAACCTGAAGTCGAATCCGAATTCATTCGTATTCCTCCCTACAGACGAAGAAGAAATAGAAAGTCTATTAAATGGACTAAAAAATGAAAGCTCCGTTGGTTATGATAAAATCTCAAACAAACTTTTAAAAGAATTTAAGTTATTTATTGTTCCTCCTCTTACACACATTTTTAATAATTGTATCCAATTTGGCGTATTTCCCACAATCCTAAAAAAATCAATTGTCTCTCCAATTTACAAAAGCGGAAACAGAGACCTTATGCAAAACTATAGACCAATTTCGATTCTACCATCCTTATCAAAAATTTTAGAAAAGATAATTAATAACAGATTGATAGTCTTCCTAGAGAGCAATAACCTCTTATCAGAAAATCAATATGGTTTTCGTAGAGGTAAATGTACAAATGACGCAGTCCTTGGCTTGACAAATTATATTACCTCGAATTTAGACAATGGCAAAAAAGTGCTTACAATATTCTTGGATTTAGCCAAGGCCTTCGATACGGTCTCTGTCTCCCAGTTGTTAATAAGATTGGAACAAATTGGTGTGAGAGGTAACGAAATCAATATTTTTAAAAGTTATCTCAGTGACAGAACCCAAAGTGTCAAGTTAGGTGCATATGTTAGCGATGAGCGCGCTCTATTACACGGAGTCCCGCAAGGAAGTATACTGGGGCCCACGCTGTTCCTAGTGTACCTAAATGAACTGCTTGAAATAAAACACAATGGAAAAATTATATCGTATGCTGATGACACAGCCTTGTCTTTTTCGGGTAATACTTGGGAAGAGGTCTATAATACAGCGCAAACTGAATTCACTGGTGTAAAGGAATGGCTTCAAAATAATACTTTAACTCTAAACATTGATAAATCTAAATACATTACTTTTGCAATTCGAGAATCGGCCGCACTCAACCCTAACCTTAAACTAATCGTACATGACTGTTCATCTCCCCGGTCACAAAGTTGTCCCTGTCCAATTTTAGAAAAAGTTAAATCTATAAAATATCTTGGTATAATGATTGATAAAAATTTAAATTTCAAAGAGCATATTGCACTTGTCAGTGCACGTATCCGTAAATTAATATATGTATTTAAGAATTTTCGCCATGTACTTGATCCAATTCGCATGAAGCAAACGTACCTATCACTCTGCCAATCACTGATTACATATGGCATTACCTCTTGGGGTGGCTCTAACAAATCATCCTTAAATCAATTGGAAATCTCCCAAAGAGCCGTACTTAAAGTGTGCACATTTAAGCCCTTCTTTTTCCCCACCTCAGAACTTTACAAATTCTGTGAAGTCCTAACAGTGCGTCAACTCTTTCTGCGTGATATAATTACTAAACAACATTCTAAGCTAATTTTCGACCTTTCACAAACGGCAAGTCGTAGAAATGTTAATGTCTGCAAATTCAAACGCCGTTTTCGCACCTCTTTTAGTCAACGATTTATTGAATTCCTGGGTCCTTTTGTTTACAATAAGGTTAATAAAGTGATCAATATCTATCAAAAAAGTAAATCTGATTGTAAGCGGATGGTTTCAAAGTGGCTTCAACAATTGACTTACGAAGAAACAGAAAATATAATTTCGGTTTTAAAATAGAACAAATATCAGCAGGTTAAAAGGGAAAATAATAATTAATTTTGATTAGTTTACCAACTACTTTAACACCTATAATATAATACAAACAACACACCCTCTCTACACACACACACACACACACACACACCTACACACACACACACACACACACACACAAAGAGAGGAACAAATAACAAATAACTTCTATTAGTTTGATTTTGCTTTTGTTTTTATTTATATAAATAAATTTTCTAAGCAATAGATTATAGCTACGATCACTTCTGTAACTAGAAACTGACCCATCTCATCGGGGAATTGGCACTGCTTGCTATAATACAGGTGTCCAGCCTAGCATAGCAACAGAAGCTAATATAATGTATATGATTCATAAACTAGTTGTAATTATAAATTGTATCAACTCTGTACGATTTGTGGAAATAAATATTCTTATTCTTAAATATTCTTATTCTTATTCTTTTCTCCAAATTCCCGCTCAAATTTAATTTATTTCTATCGCAGAATAAATTCTTCTTTAAGTACTTTCGCAACCCACGACAAGCTGTCTCAATTAAGCCACGATTATCTGCGTGACGAGGGGCCACACTCTACCAATTCTATCATCAAAGTGTCTTCCTAAGGTGCTAAGACCAACCAACTTACAATAAAAATTCTATCTCAATAATAAACCTTTCAGATCAAGCTATGTGAACAGCGGGCCACGGTCCTTGCCACACATGAGCGGCACGGGGAGCAAGCGGCATGCCGCAGGGCCTCGCCTCAGCCCACCGGCTCAGGCACCCCCAAGCAACATCAACACACACAACAATAACTCGCACACCTCACAGCACGATGACCTTATCAACTACATCTATGACTCTTGGAATAAGGTATAATATATGCTTACTACTGATATTGAAATAGTAATTTTATTGCGAAGTTTCCAGAAGCACTTAAGTTCATTTGCCACACTTAAGCCTAAGGGCCAGCTCCATAAATCACTTCTTACATGGTTGTAATACTCACAAAAATCTTAAGTCTCAATCTGTGTTTGATATTTACTGTATCAATTGTGGAAAAAAATTGAGAATTTTATTCAATTCAGTTTTTTTTTCCACATATTTGTTGCTTGTCGGATGTGGTTATTTTATTATAATGCTTTATTGCACCATTCCAGAATGTAAATGTACAAGGGCAGGTTACCATAGTTTGGGACGAGGACAAGAGGTTGTGTGGGTGTTATTTATTTATTATTTCCAGGTAACGCGAGACCTCGAGAGGGGCAATGATGATGCAAAATACTACCAGGAGGTTGTCACACCACGACAGTTAGCTAACTTCAGGTTAGTATTACCATTTTTACTTGTCAACAAGTTTGTAAACAAAGATACAGATTCCCCTAACATGACCATCTAGACAATGGTGGCTCAGCCATCTATGAAATGGGTTATGTTCATTGTGCCATAGATGGATATCAGATAGTCGATGGTGGTGGTGAATTTTTTAGCTCTAAAGAAAGAATGCAATTTACTCATTGCAATAATAAAGAACTATAAACAATGTTTGACAACGCACCTAAAGCAACTGGCTAAAGACATCTCTCAGTGTGCATAAACATAGACATACTATTAAGTTTCATTCAGTTTGGTCTGGGTGTATAAAAAAAAAATTAAACACTGACAAGAAATTATCCACGCTGTTGGGATGAGTTTACGATTAACAAGCTTTTTTTTTAATTTCGTTAAAAAGAATTTATTCTAAGGCACATCCCGCGTCCCCCGCCATTAAAACCCGAAATATGACCATGCTTAATGCTTGGTCGGGTTGATTGTCGGGCATTTTACTGCAATAATTTTGGATGGTTTGAAAGACATAGCAAAATTAACGTGCCTGACAATAGTTATCGAACACGCTAAATTGTTTTTTAAAAAAATGCACTTTTCAAAAATATCTCGACACAAACTCCAATCTAATTAAAACCATCCAGAGCGGTGCGTGCGTGCCGCGGGTCATTGTTCTGTTAGACGGAGAGGCACTACTATTTGTTCGCGCATTTTTTTAAACAAGATGAGAAACTAGTAGATTACTCAACTTTTTTTTGTTTACGTCTGTACGTGTAATATTCTAAAATTTAGACTCTCAATAGATGCCATTTTTAATTACTAATTCATT
Source organism: Yponomeuta cagnagella (assembly GCA_947310995.1). Lineage (NCBI taxonomy): Eukaryota > Metazoa > Arthropoda > Insecta > Lepidoptera > Yponomeutidae > Yponomeuta > Yponomeuta cagnagella. Next base: position 14,226,951 of record OX371277.1, read on the forward strand.
ACATAACCGCGGCTTTTTAGCCAACTAGAAATGAGCATGTATAAAACTCGTTACATTCGGTTCGCCCAGATTTACGCGCGTTCACCTTAAATATCCGAACAGTAGTGGATCAAACAGAAAACACAAATTTATTTCAATGTAAAGAATTTAGATTCTGTTTGTTGAATGTCCAACAATGTTATCCGCTGTCTTCGGGTCGAGTTGTAGTGGAGAAAAAGACAGCGAAAATACTCCCCTCTGACCATCTTTTCTCAAATCCTCTTAGTTATGATACAATAGGTGGTACGGGTACTACCTAACAAGATGCCATCAGCGCACATACAATAATAAATATCAGTCTATTCTTACCGGATGATATAAGATAAGATAAGATAGGATAAGATAAGATAAGAATATTCTTTAGTGTACCAGGAAAAACACAAACATGAAATATTTACAAAAATTGCTTATAGCAATTTCTTCCAGGCAACCGACGATGGAGAGTTGCTGAAGGAAAAGTGAGATGGGTAGTAGGTGCAAATATGAATATTCATTTACATACTTATACTTAATAATAATATACTTACATACACCTTTACATACTATAGGTATAACAATTATAAACATACATAAAAGTTACATAAGTTACAATAAAGTTCTACCAGAGGACAAAAGAAAAGACATAGGTACCTAAATTCAGGAAAAAAATAATAATTATTTATTTATTTATAAGAAATAGGCATACATGATAAGGTTCTGATCTACTTAAACTAGTGGTCCAGTTTAACATGAACTTTTCGTACTTCTTTTTTTTATAAACTCTTTTTTATAAATGGGACCTAATGTTTAGTGTCTTATTATTTTTATATTTTATTTAGGGTTTTGTGTTTTATGTGTTCATTTCGCCGAAATGTATAAACGTGCGTTTTGGTGTGCAAATAAAACATTATCTTATATCTTATCTTACTTACGTACTAGTTCTTTAATAGAACTGTATTACATCCGCCAGCGCCACTCCTCGAAATGGCATTTTGATCTTATTCTACATTGAACTATGCATCTGTTTCCACAGACCATTCAACTTGGAGGAGTGGTGGGCGCGCAAGCTGCTTCAGAACATCAACCGCAACAAACACCGGTCCTAGTTCACCAGCACTGAGGAATTAAACAGACGTTGAAATGGTATCTTGTTGCTCTGTGGATGGACGCTTGGTTTTTGCAGTGATTAGGTAGAGATGAACTATGATTCGGATTTACTATGTCACGTGCATTCGTGAAAAAGCAATACCACTCGCCAACGGTATAGAAAAACATCGTGAGAAAATAGCGTGATTGTAGCAATATTTTGAGGGAATGTTCTATTCATTATGATAAAACAGTATTATTAATGATCAAGCAGTAACTGTGAAACGTATTTGCAAAATTATTCGTGACTTTCGGCCTTTGGTTCGAAACTGTAAATCCAAATTCTAAGTTTTAGGAAGTTTCGAATAGAATATAAATTTTTTAATAAGAATTTTTTTGACGAGCCATTTTTTTCCAAAACTCTTACTATGTGTTTCCCAATCATGGTTAGAATGTCCCCTTAAGAAATGTCGAACGAATTCGAAGTCACCCTGCAGTGTCTAGGTGTTTACATACCTACCTTAGCACTTGAAATTGCCAATTTGGATCGGGCACGCGTTGTGATTGAGCCCTCTGTGAGAAAGCCTGTGCCCTGAAGTTGGACGTATGTGTAAAAGCTGAGAAAAGACCAGCCCTCCTTAAATGCTTTTATCGTTCGTATTGGCTAGCGCCATCTTGCTTTATTTCACTACGTAAAGCAAGACAGTGCGGCGCTATCTCGCGATAATAATGTTCCAAAATCACACTGATCTGCCTCGAGTTAATTTCTAATAAACTACAGAACCACAGCACACGGACTACCCGTTTAGTGGCATAAAAACCTAAAAAGAGGATTGTAGAATTGTCGGTTACTTAGTTTTTTTTTCAATCCTTATATATCTTACACAATCTACACAACAAACAATATCGATAATACTTTCTAAATCTGAAGTGTAGGATGGGTCTATAAATCCTTTTAAATTGTGCTTTTTTGAGACTTTTATTACATAGCTAAAGTTCATGGAAATAAAAAAAAAAGTAAGTAACCAAAATCAAAACCAATACCCCCGATCGAAAGAGGTTTCAGTCTCTGGAGGAAACCTGCAGTCAGACGTATGTGGACTAGACAACATTGAATTAAAAGCTGAAAGAACAGGACAAGTCGTCTTAAATAGCATTTAAGTAGTAACTCGGTATTATCTTGTACATTTACATTATTTATTCGCGGAAAAACGTGACTTAAAAATTACTTGCATGTTTCTTACCAACGAATCACTGCAAAATTCAAAGCACTGGAAATCTCTTAGGATGTGACAAGTTTTATAGAAAGAGAGTATTGGAAAGAGAGGAATTAGGAGGCAAATGAGATAGCATTTGAACCACACCTGAAGAAGCAGTCGAATATTATCGTCTTATTTTCTTAGAGATTTAGTGTTTCTCAACTTTATGTCAACACATAGTATTGTAAATTGTTATAACCCCGGTTTAGCCATTGAAAGATTCGACCTACAAAATTGAAACATAAAAGGAATACTCAAGGCTGTTCTTACGTGGAGCACGCTGTCTCGCTCGCACAATTTTACATTTTTAGTGTAACATTTGTAATAAAATGAGTATACCTTTGATGATTATGGTCGGAAGGTTTGATGCATATTAAAATGCGGATATTTAAGACAAAGAATCGCTCGTAGCCCCGGCTGCCTGAGTGATCTTAAACGATCACGAAGGTTAAGCAACACAGGGCGCGTTCAGTGCATGGATGGGTCGCCGTCTATGCCTAAGGGCGCGTCCTCAGGGAAGAGACCCGTGCCCCTCGGTGGGGACATAATGGGTTGATGATGATGGAAGGCAAAGTTTTCTTATCATGTACTAAGTTTTTGATTGAGAACATTTGTTTCCAAATTTTATAATTTTGAGAAACAACTTTTCTTTATCAAAAACTACGTATTGGGACGGTGGCGTAACGATACCATCTGAGGCCCGTGGCAAATTCGTTGGATGCGGCCCTCCCAGTAAAAATATTGTAGTATATATATGGCCCAACTTTAATTGATTTGAAGGACTCTTATATAAACATTATAATTGTTACAAATTTTTGTTGAAAATCTTAAGTTACTTCTGAGCTCGCGGCCTCATAGTTCGGGGGCCCCCTCAGGTCGGGGAGCCGTGGCATTTTGCCAGCCCTGCCACCCTACAGTTACGCCACTGTATAGGGAAACAAAAATATATTTAATATGCCCGTAATTCAATTATGCATCAAACCCTCAGACCACATTTATCAAAAGCTTTACTAACTTTATTACAATAATTAAAAATGTTAAATTGTGTGAGCAAGACAGCATGCTTCTTGTCTATCCACATTACATCGGGACGCAACGATACAAACCAAAATAAACTTTAAATACTGTAAAGGTTAGAGAGTAACAATAACGGTGCAAAAAAGCCCGGCTACGTGCGGCCGTGCGGCCGACGGGCGCGACACGGGAACGGGCTCGTTTTGCAATTGTATTTTAGTCTCTAGCTCAAAGGCTTAAGGGTCATTTTATTAATTTTATAAGAACTCTGAGGCATTCGTGGATCGCTAAACATACAATTTGCTCAATTGGTCAACACGGCTAAACTAGGTTTATATAGTTATTACCAAATCTAACTTAGTACAAGTTTACGAACCCGTTGTCAACCCGAAATAAGAAATCAAAGTACATTATACCTATTGTTATCGAGATTGTGATATCTATTTTATATTTTGTATAGCTGATTGATTGGACGGCACTGGATTTCAGCAAAATGCGCAGCTTTTTAATCATGCTCTTATTATTGTTACAATTGTTTTTTTTATAGAAACGAAAGTGAAACATGAACCTTGATCACTTATGAGTTGCCAGTCTCGTGTACACACAATTGACAAGCGAAATTGTACGGAGAGATTGTGCAGTGGGTCCATAAAGCAGAATTTGAGTGGTTTTCATTCCGCATAATTTAATTGAATTGAAAGTGGCACATGAGGTTTTTTTTTCATTCAAATGTTTTCCAATGTCGACTTTAGTCGGAGAACTTTACCGCATGATTATCATGTTATTAAACTTTTACGGTCTTATAAAAAGAGGATTCTTTGAAACACGACGTTCGATAAACGCTAATTACAATAGTCCGTGATGGAGATTTCACAAGGAAAAGACATAACCACATTAAATAAACTACCTCTGACGGCTGCTTTCGAGGAATCGTGTTTTTATAAATTTTGTAAGTTGTTAATATACCGCCGCACGTTTTAGACTCAAACTCAAAAATCACTATAAAAAGAAAATGTTTACTTAATGAAGAAAGAGTAAACTGGCCTGATTGTAGCAGAATCTTAAAAAGCTTCTTGATAATGAGCACTTCCCATAAAAAAATAAGCACACAACACAATCACTTGTCCTGGTCATAAACAAGGATAAAGTTATGATAAATATAACCAGGTAACCCAGATAATATATGCTATGATAACCAGCCCAGGATATCACGAAAATAATTCCCATCGGACTGGACTGAACTGGACTACATAATTGTAAAAATCTATTTAGAGGCCAAAAATTCCACCCATTCCGGGAAATTGTCCTCAGCGCGGGTTAGTGCAACAAAAAGAATATAATGGACTACATAATTTTCTTTTTGACACAATTTTATCCGTTCTTTTAGTTTGTTTGGTTATCTAAAAAAAATCTAGTATATCCAATTCCACAAGTATTGTATGACCAAGATAAAGTATAGAATGGGCGAAACGCCACTTTCTTCCTTAGCTTGATCATTCAAATCGAAAATAATCGATGCTCTGTCTGCCACTTAATACTAATCACTAATACCACTGCATGCTTTTCTTTTCAATTGTATTTTTCTTTGTCTTTTCAATTTATTGCTGTCTCGACTCTCGACTTATTGACATGATCTACTTGGTTATCTCATACATTGAACGGGTCTAATCGCGATTTTTAATTATAGATTTAACGGGTCTAAGTTAATTACCTTGATCCGGCGATCAACTGAAGGGGGTAGACTGAAGTGGCGAGTAGGTACAGTCAATTATTTTAGTGAGGGTAAGTAGTCTTGAGTTGGGGTCTAGACTTAAGGGCGCTTATACACGGGTGGCACGTGTGCCTCTGCAGCCGTCGAACGCGTCGACAAACAACACTCACTATGTCGGCGGATAAGTCCCATGATAAGGCGCGTGATTTGTATACTTAACACTGGATGCCACTTGCTTGAAAGCTTGAAACCATCCTCTGTTGAAATTCTTAGGGTAGGTAATAAATTTTAACTTATAAACAATCGCGATTACACCCGTTCAATGCATGAGCATCGCGAGCTCTAAAAAAATACGCTTTCCTATTGTCATGGATAACCAAGTAGATCATGTTAATAAGTCGAGAGTCGAGACAGCAATAAATTCACATCTGTCTTAAGGGGCTCCATAGAGTAACACTAGTAACGCCACCGAGGAAAAAATCATATCTTTTTTTACAGATCAAATTTGCAAAAAGTGTCTGTAAAATCTCTCAATCATGTTCATAGTGATTTTTAGGACCTTTGGTGGCGCTAGTTAGCGCACTGGATCCCCTTAATTGCATCGCGAGTCCCAAAAACATGTAATAAGCTTTGCTGGATGGATACCCAAGTAGGTCATGTTAATAAGTCGAGACAGCAATTGAAATCTGTCTTAATTTCATCCCTTTCTACAGTACAGATGTGTAAGATGTGCAGGGGCCTGTTTCACAGAACTGCGATTCATGGATTACTATGACAATTCGATGTACATTGCAAAGTCGATTAAACCACAGATTAACGATTATAAGCTTGTATTTGTAAAAATAATAGTGTAAGATTCAATGAGCAATAAATAATTTAAAAAAAACTAGATAGTTGACATGAAAATTGTGAAACACCAAAAATTTATAATGCAACTTGGTTTTGTTTTGTATAATTAGTGAAACAAAACCATAAACATAATGTAAATAGGTTAGAATATGTAATACATATTTATAATTTTTAAGTAAAGTTAAGTGTCATTTTCCCATTAGAACCAGCTAGAATATTGTGAGACAAGGGGTTTATGCTGAAACATTCGAGGTACTTTCATCATTTTTATCTGTCACACGGTATCTACTGTGCTGGAAAGATAAAATAAATAAGTAATTTATTGCTTCAGAGTAAACCCCAGGAGGTCCGGAATTTATATTGATTTTTTTTTATTTCCCGACTCGTAAGCCTGTTGCCGTGAGATTATTTTATTTCATTGATTTATTTTTGTGTTTATACATAGCTTTGAATACTGCAGCTTATTCGGTACAATGATAGTAAAATAGCTGAGGTTTCTGAAGGTTAAACATATCAGTTCAGCAACGGATCGTCACCACCTCGTAGTCTACTAGATAGAATGATGAATAACTCTTTATTGTAGTACAATAAAGAGGCGATTTCAGCGAAGCGTATGCACCATAGGCCTGAGACACAGAAAAGACGTGGGATGAGGGCGCGGAAAAGACGCGTCTAACGTCTTTCCAATTCACAAAATTATTCTTTATTGCAAACTATAAATTAGAAAAATAATGACATGGCATTGCTACAAAGGCAAACTTATCTCCAAGAGAGTTTAGTAACCTTGCAAAAGTTAGATCCCTCTTCTCACCTTTTCGTGCCAACACGATTGAAGCCGTGCTAAGCCCCCTCTGGATTTTTTTTCTATAACAAAAATTTATTAAATCTATGTTACTCTAAATTTGTTTTGTTCGAATATTTTGTACAAGTTTCAGACTTTCTGTATTTACAGAAAGTAAACAACTTTGCATGTACAGTCGCACGAGAAAAAATCTGAAAAAGATACGTTTTCTCGTAAAAAAAAAAAAAACAATTGCGTGTTTTGCTGTTCGTCAATTATTCAATATTTGGAGCATATTTTATACGACACTTTAAACTTAACTTTTTTAGCTATTGTTTACCTGGGCTTAGAGCGTCAAGTTCAGACAGTTGATACTAGGGTCAAAAATTGAAAATGAATAAAATTATGATCACAAATCGATGGTGTAACTGGGGCGTCCACAAGATGCAAGCGTGAGTCTGCAGGCGGTCCGCTCCAAGCTTCTTACACACTATGGTCAAGGGATATATTTCAATATAAGTACTTGAAAGTAGACGTTTCCAACTACAACTTACGATTTTTAAAATAAATGGTTTGCTCTTTGAATTGCTACTTTCTCAGCAACACCTCACTTATGTCGAGTAATCTATCCACTGATCCGAAGGAAATTCGAGTTTCATAAAAAGCATTCTGAACGTTTCAAGTTGAGATGGTCCTTATCCGTTGCCGAAGTGCTATGTGGGCGGTAATCTTAATCTGGGTATATTCATTTGTCAACATTGGGAACTGATACCATTTTGAAGTATTTGGACGTTGGCCGCTATCTTGTTATTGCTGCTACATGTAAGATTTTTTATTTTTTATTTTAGTACTGACTGGTTGATGAACTAACATTCCATTTTTTGTTTGTACTTAGCATACTCTAGCATTTGACCCACGTTTTATTAAATGGCTCCGGCTTACCGAAACGAATTTGGTAGACCGAGGTCAGGTTTTAGGGACACACGGAGGCCCGATTTATGGATTTCAATAAAAGGTTTTTTTACTGTAAATGTAACCTGTTTAATTTGGTACCTACTCATCGCGTATTTACCTTACGTTCGTGCACACACAGATGTTTATTCGTCGCGTCTCCTTTCCAACGTAAAAGGACAAGGCCCCATTAAAAAAAAAACAACAATAAATGCTAGGGTCGGCGGACTAAAGCACTATGACTGCTGTTGACATAGCTCCTAAATACAAAATTTTGAGGCAGTGAAAAAAACGTATCATAAAATTGATGTTATAACATACTTTATCTACACTAATGTTGTAACATTCTACTTATGTTTTCAATACTTTACTTATAATTACCTACTGCTGTTATAGCGCAGACAACAAAACACTCAATTTAAGCAATTTCACATGATGGTATAATATTCACATCGATATCGTAAAATCTCATTATAACATCAATAAAACGCGACCAACTAGATTGCAGGGCCAATCAGGTTGGTCGCGTTTTATTGAAGCTGCGCTCTCATTGGTTAAATTTTAATGGCGGCAAAATCACTAATGATACACGTACGCGTGAATTTAATTTAATAAATTTGTTGTTTGATTAATTGCATTAGTGAAGATAAAGTAGTGTATGCAACTGCATATAACACGGGTATTAAAACACTCGTTACTATTATGAAACTCGCTGCGCTCGTTTCATAAACTCGCACTCGTGTTTTAATACCCTTCTTTATATGACAGTTGCATAAACTACTATTTTTATATTAACGGAGAGCGATGGAACGTGAAACAATGAATAATCATTTATTAAATTGCCACAACATACAAAGATAATTACAATTAACAGGCAAAGCATGCTTGCAGTCTATGCAAATAACAATAAAACAACACTTATGATAAATCCAAATAAGGAGGGGATTTGCACTGTAAGGAAGTGGTTACATGCCCACCCGTAATTTGGCTGTGTTATTAGCTGCGTGTTATGTGCTATGGCAATATAAAAGGTACCCGAACTCAGCATATGCTTCAGGTATTGCGAAGCAATAGCCTGCAGCGCTGGTTTTCAGTCGGGACCTATTTAGATACGCAACGAGAGCCAACGGCTGCGTGGAGATCTCCTACATAAACAAACAATTTAGTTTATATTACAATAACAGCAATAATTCATATTTATGTCTTTTGCAAAAAACTACCTTAGACGAAATCATTTTATTTTATTTTAGAATTGAACATACTTACATGTTTTTGTACAAAAACAAAGTACCTACCTAAATTGATATTTTTATTGATAATGTTCAATAGAACAATAATTTAATGACAATTAGTCTTCTGTGCTTTAGTCCGCCGAACCCACCTAATTCTTTCCTAGTCATGACGATCGCCACCAATAGAAAAAATCATATCTTTTTTACAGATCATTTTTGCAAAAAGTATTAGACCAATCCCTCAATCACGTTATTAATAGTGATTTTTAGGACCCATGGCCGTGAACCTAAGGCAAAAACCCCAGAACTAGACAGTATTAAGGGGATCCTGTGGGCTAACTAGCGCCACCAATGAAAAAAAGTCATATCTTCTTTTACAGGTCGTATTTGCAAATAGTGTCTACAATCTCTCAATCATGTTAACAGTGATTTTTTGGACCCACGACATAGAACCTAGGCGCACGGCCATGGGTCCTAAAAATCACTATTAAAGAAGAAGAAGACGAAGAAGAAAAACATTAATTATAAAAACAGTGCACACGCCACAATAACAAGACAAAAAAAAACAACCAAGAAAATATTTCAACAGAAATGTTATAAAAAAGAAAGGAAAACGAAAGGTCACGGCGTGTCACTGCTGCTATAAATGGCAACTGACTCAGCAGTATGCCGAGGGTCAAGCCTCAGTTATTAACCACTCGTCTGCCGCGACACAGATCTGTGTCCAACTTAGTATGGGCCACCTATACGTTGCGTTCCGCGAGGGCAGTTCAGTCATTAACATTAAAATTAACATGATTGACACTGTACAGACACTTTGCAAATTCGATCTGTAAAAAAAGATATGATTTTATTTTCTCGGTGGTGCTAGTGTTACCTACTCCAAGAGCCCCGTAACGACTTGTTCTCATCTCCAGGTTCCCGATTCGACGCACGCCGGCGAAGAAGATTACGACAAAAACACGCGCTCGCGCGTCACCATGATCACTTCCAAACCTACAACTGAAAGCGCTCTCAGCCAAGCTGGTCGACTGGAAGAAACTCGCCGCGAAGCCCGGCTTTAAGCCAGACGAGATCCAGGTATAGAGGCCTATTCACCTGTATCCTCGGTGGTGTGGTTCTCGGTCGTGGGTCCTAAAAATGAGACTATTAACATGATTGAGACTGAGAGAATGGTCTAACACTTTGCAAAAATGATCTGTCGGGGGGGACACACGTCTGATTATTATTGTGTGGTATGGGAAACGATCTGCGGTTATAGTCTATTCATCCATACTAATGTCCAATTTAGTAAACAAGATTCTACCCGCAAAGTATGACTTTTTAGTCGAAAACTGCCATATTCCCATGAATGAAGTAACCTGGGACACCATTTTGGATAACACGCTGCTATGTTTATAAACAAAGTGCACGAACTTGCAAGAAAATATCTAGTTTCGGCATCAAATGTCAATTTTGAGGTTAGAATATTGTTTATTAAATTGGACAAGTAAGGATGAACAGACTGTAGACAAAGGTGTTAGGTATTAATTGGGCAACTAGATTCCCAGAAGTTAACCTTATATTTCAAGCACCGAATTCAGGTTACACCGAAATCAGGAAATAGTGCACTGAAATCACAAAATAGTGCACCAAAATCATCAATGTCCTACCTAATTTTTCTAAGAATATTCCAAATATAATGAAAAATTCCGGGGAGGAATTTCTACTTGGACAAAAATTTGCGCTTTAAAGCTAAATATTTCGGAAACGGAACCCTAAATAAAAAAATTGGGTTCCTACGCCTACAATATTTTTAAGCGACCAATGCGATGCCCACGCTGGCATAAACGAGAATTTTTTTTTTTTCGAAATTTTGTTCTCTACCTTTTTGTCGGCATAATAAATACCTATGCAAAATTTCAGCTCTCTCTTATCGTCTCTGTGCTAAGCCGCGGACAGACATAGGTACAGACGGACAGACGTGGCGAAACTACAAAAGTTCCTTATTGACCATGAAACCCTAAAAAATAAAGTAGAGTATTACGAATTTTTTGGTTTAATATGGTACCTACACTTACATAAGCAGCCTATATACGTCCCACTGTAGGGCGCAGGCCTTCTCTCAGGGAGAGAGTATGGGCTTAATCACCACGCGTGCCCACCGCGGATTGGCGATTCAAGCGCTGAGTTATGTGAATCGCTCAGATACTCAGGTTTCGTCACGATGTCACGATGGTACCTACACTTGTTGGGAACAAACCTTTGAGTTTTCGAAATTGACACCAATAATTTTATTTGACTAGCAAGATCCACCGAAAGTAGGGCAAAGCCCTTGTGGCGCATCCTTTGTGTGACAAAACTCGGTGCGCGGTATTTGCCTGGTTACTGTCTTCAAACTAGGAATTCATATTAGTGCTCGGTTATGATGTCAAACAGAGAACGATCTCAAAGGACGAGGGTGTATTATCCGAGGGAAATGTGAGAAACAGTGCTATTTATACTCTAAAATACTCGGCAGATGTAGTTTAAATAACCTTCGGTATACCTATACCGTCTTTCCTTTTACCACAGAATATTTAAACTGCATCTGAGGAGTATTTTAAGGAATCGTGTTTTTATAAACAAGACTGTCTCTCCTTACTACACTAAACTTAACTTACCATCTCGTCACATACTTACCGGACCCTGTTTTATGAGATTGAGTAATTAGTAATAGGCAAGCTTATTCACAATGGTCATTTACGCCCTAGCTTCTCTTAAGGGCAATTGGGTGAAAATTACAGACATTTGTACCAAATTTCTCTCCCTGACAGAAGGCCTGTACCCTACAATGTACTTTCAGCGTACTACTTTCTGGTGTAGGTAGGGATTGCCACTATGAAAAAAGAACGAGAGTAAGTATTTTGGTACGTAGGTACGTGAGAAATTCTCGTTTTATAAACCGGTGGTAGGTAGCATTGATTTTTTACTGATTTTATAATTATTGTATTATATTAATTAATTCTGCTGTAATGTTAACATTTTTATTGCTGTTATTATTGTCAAATATGGACCCAGGTCTGAAATAAATATTTTCATTCATTCATTCATTGGTCACGTATTTAACTTAATATAGGCATTTACCTACACCTATGATGGTACTTGAATGGAACAACGTCTATAGCCCCCTGGATACCCTTAAGGGGTTCACTAGCGCTAGCAATGAAAAAATTAATATCTTTTCTGCAAAGTTTATGCAAAAAGTGGCTTCAGTCTTTCAATAATTTTAATTGTGTTTTTAGGACATACAACTAATACAACCGAGGATCTATAAGCGGTCGCTTTTCAGCGGAAATACTACCTAATCCTAAGCAAGCAGGAGTAATTTGTCTACGTTTCTGTTCGTCACTCATCACACCGCGGATTCCCAGAATAGGGACCGCGAGCTTATTTACATACATTGCGTGCAGCAGACAGAGGGATTTACTCGTAAGTTGCTGACGGATGAGGTCTATGAACCTCGTAACTACGGTCCTGTGACGTAAGGTTTATTTTAGTTTGTATCTTTGTGCCCGCATGTCGCCGGCCCTTTGTAATGTGGTGTAAATTAGAAATCAGAAATTTGTTTCAACGTAAAACGTTACATTCTGTCAATGAATGTCAATATATAATGTTATCCGCTGGGTCGAGTTGTACCGTAGAAAAAGACCGCGAAAAAAATCTCCACTTTGACCATCTTTTCTCAAATCATCTTCAATCTAATACCTGCATAAGTTGGTACGAGTACCTACCTTACAAGATCGCCGGAGTGCAATGAACAACTTGCTAAAACATTAGTTACTATTCTTACAAAACTAGGAAAACCCTTACTGCGGACACACATACGGGCAGCACCCGTTCACGAGCGTTACGCTATGGTCAGCCATGGCCAGTCTCAACCATTTTAGGGGGAGATAGTCTCGTAATATTAACAATAGGTACTCTTTTATTTTACTCAACCTCAGGAGTTGTCAGGGTAATGAAAAGTGGCAAACCCTGGTCTCTGCTTACCCCTCCGGGATACAGGCGTGATTTTGTGTATGTACCTATGTGTCTTGGTGTTTTTTGCTTGTCTACTAGGAATTCTGCTGCTCTTCTTTATTGCAAACCATTACTACGAAAAAATATTACCTACATTGTTCCAAATGCGAGCTCTGTTATCTCGATTATCTTGCTGTTCAATTTTGTATTCTCTATCGTCTGATCAGATTTCGACAAAACGTTGAAAGCTGCGCTTAAAATGTTGACAAAGTTACCTAATTGGAGGGCGATAAATGGGGCTGAAACCCGATTCGATATCGTTCGTAGAATATTTTCTGGGTGTATTTTCATGTTTGTAACGTCCTTGCCTGGTTACAGGGTGTCCTAGTTTGGGAGCAGGTCAGGCGATTGTATTGTGTGGAAGTTATTATTATTAGTATTGTGTTACTTATGTATATGTGTGTGTACACAAATCTCTTGCAGAAGTGACAGAAAATAAATATAATACAGCACATGAATGTGAGCGCAAATTTAATAAACTTTTATGCAAACCAAGATATTTGGAAAAAAATAAATGTGTTAGAAAAAACTCTCAAAAAGTTGTTGTAAAACACAAACTCTCTTCATCGTTTGTTCACTGCCACTGTAAGAGGTATTCATATATCATGTCCTCCATCGCGATTAGTCCAGGTTGACACTGCTAATGTCATCAGACCACAAACTCTAATTGGGGTAGGTATTTCTCTGTAACCCTGTTACAACCTTAGTTAGCAAGAAAGAGAGAAATATATAAAATTAACCTGTAAAATAACGAATAAACCGTAACACAGATTCATTTCTCCAAATTAGGGCCATTAGGCGAGATTCTCTCTGAGTCACATTTAATTAGTGTCAAGTCGTGAGTCGGGACGCGAACAAGGGCGGGGGCTCAAGCCGGCTCCACACTCAAGACGAGAATGACGGGTTTCACATTGGACGATAACGGTAATAAATAAATAAAATAAGTTTGTTTCAGAGGATATACATCCGTAGAACACACAATACACAACAATTAAAATCATTACTATATTATATTTCACCTTAATCGGCTCCCATCCAGGTGCAAAAGTAAGACGCTGTTAAATTGATAATTGGATTAAATATAAATAAGTTTAGGATTTAATATAAATGTTCTAATTGACAAAAATAAGTTTTGCCAATTAGAGCATTTTCACATCAACCTTTACTATGTGCAGTCTAATTTGTTATATTAGGGTCGTCTTTGCAACAAAAGTGTAAAGCTTGACCTGCTGTCGACTGGTACCTAATCCTGTAGAGTTCGCGTTTCGCGTGTTATAGATATTGTGGGGTAATGTGGACCAAAACTACAAAAAAGCACTAAATTGCTTGTAGGTAATTTATGGTATTTGGGAAGGAAAAAAATTGTGACGATAGAAAAAGGAATAGGCAATATTTTGGTGTTTAGATCGCATCCTATTACGGCACGATTTTCGAGAAAAAAAAACTAAGAAACCTAAATTACTGAAATTCTGGGAATGGTACCAAGTTTGCACGTAAAAATGAAGCTTTGTATGTACTTTAGGAACGGAAATTATTTCAACCAAATAATTTCAACTAACTGCCATGACAATTTTTGACCAAGGAATATTCTTTCTGTTTCACGGGTAGAAAACAAGCCCGATTTCCAGTTACTCATATCTTCTTAACTAAATATATTTGGCAATCTGGTGTTCTCGGCTTCTAGTTGAAATGATAGTCTTTCGGTTCATGCAATTAAAATGGGCACGTCCGAAAATCGGGTCTCCGAACACACTGTGCGGCGAGAATTCTCGCCGTGAACTCCGATTTCACAACCAGAGTGTGGAGCCGGTTCCAGACCTGTCGCGAACTGAATCTGAGACTTGTAATTAATTACACTTGAAATATTGGCAACTTCGAGGAGCGGGAAACATTGAAAAGGGAGGTAAGGTTTTGCCTTTGTAGATTTTTTTTAAACAAGGTATTTTATTTGGTAGCTTTTACGATTCAATAATCGTCTCCGGCACTCTTTTATGTAGCTTCAACGCTTTGCCAACGACGACGTTTTTTTGAAGCTTACCGTTTGCTTATTTTATATAAGGAGAACTCTATTTATTGGACATAAAAATCGACAGCTGAAAAGACTGCTGTAAAACAGTTTTATAAAAACGGTTCATACATCACAACTTCTGTCTTTTGTTGTAAACCTGTGTAAAGTGCAAGTGTATACAGTCAACAGCAACTTTAACACACGTTAAAGCGAGTGAATGAGGGCTTAATCCTTTTATATGAAATTATTTTCGGTACAAATGTTTTTTTATTTTAATTTTCAAAAAAATACCCTTCAACGGATATAAAACGGCCAATTAAAGAAAAGGTTTGAAAAGCGGCGCGCCTATTTCCGTGAGCTCAGTCGGTCGGACTCGGTCAAGAGCAAAAAGGGTTTGAAGTTTGACCCTTTCTATACTTGACCGAGTACACCGATATCGGGACAGACGACAGACAAAAGTATTAAACTCCAGTTAGAGCGTCATTATTGCGGCACAATCGTGCTTTCCTCTTCATTGGCGAAGCTCAATGAATTTCCGATAAAACAAAGTTTTTAAGTAGCTAAGAGCTCTCCACTCCGTGGTTTTCCCTTCCGCCCGTGCCGTTCTCGCTTCTTTTTTAGGGTGTGGGCCACATAAAAAGTACGCAGGGCGAGGCCCGAGGGCGTGGCAAAGGCACGACGCGTTGTATAGAGTCACAGAACACAGTCATTGCGCTGTGGTCGCTCTGTAGTCTGTGACTCTATACAACGCGTCGCGTCTTTTGCGCGCCCTCGCCCCACGTCCTTTTTACGTGTCCAACGCCTAGGGTTTCGTGGTTCAACAATGAATCACTGTCCACAGTTCTTGCTGCTTTTTATTTGATATGAGTAGCCTTTCAGTCTAGCTACAGTACAGCATATCGAAACCAGGCATTTAAGTATCGTTTGACAGGTTAGATAACGGTCTTACTCGTATTTAAAAAACGCGATTCCCTAAGTTATTGTGTACATAAATTGGTCTAGCCGTTAAGGCGCTTAGTTACCAAAACAAAGGTCGTAGGTTCGATTCCCACTGGGAGCCCCCGTACATTTGTACAAATGGCCTCAGTCTGGGTAAATAAGACCGTAGGTAACTATTTTGTCCTAAAGCGTCTGGAGACATTTTTGATAGCTTTATGATAGTTCAAAACAGGCAAAAAAATCGCAAGTTATTGAATCGTTATTAATTTGTTAATAATATAAGACTAAGTAGGTAAGTAACTTACACAAGTCGTAAAAAACAAAAAATCGACTGCTAAAAAGGCTTAACCAAGGTTTAAATGCATCCGTTTAATTTTAAGCCTCAGTTTGTTCCCTCCTTTGGTCCAAGTTGAGGTTTAAAATTAAACAGATGCATTTAGGCATTGTTCAAGACGTTCTAGCAGTCGCTTTATTTAAAGTTTTTTGGCATCCCCAAAAAGATGCTAGACTGCTAGACGTTTTATTTAAAGCATTGCGATATGATGACAGCTGATGTCCGCCATTTTGTTTTTTTCATGAAGACTTATAGCTTCGCGTCAATTAGTATCGTCTTCAATACTTTTCATTTAACACCTCATTTACCAATATCGGTAAAGGCGTTTGGCCGTACTTTCATACGCGAAGGAAACAATACCCTCCTTTGCTTTTGCAGTCAGATAAAAAGGGTATAGAAAGTTCTGATTAATTTTCCGTTACACAGGTTTTTTTTGGCTAGGCGTGGGTCACACAGACGGACGTGGGGCGAGGACGGGCAAAATACACGACGCTTTTTCTATAGAGTCACATATAACAGTTCTTGCTCTGCACTCGCCCCACGTCCTTTTTGTGTGGGTCACGCCTTATAAGGATAATTTTCACATAATTTTATCCTACATTGTAGGCACAAGAAAATTATTTTTCCAGATTTTTGGTTAAAATAGTTGGTTGAAGTTTGAAGTTTAGACGTCTAATTTCTACTCTTTTTTTGCTAAACTGTACTTATTTATATAAAGGACATTGAAAAATAAAAACGCTAAGTCAGTTAAGATAAATTGCTTTCATTCTTTGGAAAAATAACATCGCGTAAATGGTTCGTCGGGATCGGTCCGTTTTAGTTTTTTTTTGTATTTTCTATTGATAAATTCGCTTATAAAAAGTATTCATAGTATACAATCAAAGTCCGTTTTCATTGCGTAGTCGTCGTAATCCATCTAATAACCAAAATGCTGGCCACTACGTTAAAAAATACATGTTCTTTATGGTTACTTTTTTATCTTTACACTGCCATTCTATTCCGAAATTCCATAGACAAAACCTGCCCTTCTAAAAGCGGTCAGCACTTTCATTTGATTGACATTAGTACATATCTAAATAAAGAAAGAATATTCAGTCAGTCAGTCCGGAATCAAAACGGCGGCCTAAGCGTCGGCAGCTGGTGGTGCCGACTGGGCTGTGACCACGCTGGTGTTGGTGGAGACGGAGTCAGGATCATCTTCGCGTACTCCGAGCCATGGGATACGCTTCGTGAGTTCCGCCCTGTGAAGAAAGTAGACTGGCTAATACCCCATAGTGCGGGTGTAGCGATAGGCGATTCCCGAGAACGTTCTTCCCATCGAAAACTAAAGCAAAGAATAGTCTCCGTATTAAAAATTATAACAACAACAATAACAACTTCCACACAACACAATCACTTGACCTGATCCCAAACTAGGATACCCTCTGCTGTGGTAACCAGGCAAGGACGTTACAAACTTGAAAGTATACCCAGACTGAGGCCATTTGTACAAATGTACGGCGGCCCCCAGTGGGAATCGAACCCACGACCTCTGTTTTGGTAGCTAAGCGCCTTAAAGCTAGACCAACGAGGCAATGAATGCGAGTAGTATTTATTTATTTTATTTCTATTTTGGCAACAGACAGTCACAGTTTCGAAAATAAGTACAATAGAAATATACATAAAGAATAACATTTAAGGCTATTATTTAGATGTGTTAGGTCTCTTATACACGAGCGGCACGTCAACTGCAGACGTCGACGTGTGACGCGCTGACGCGGATATTCGAGTAGACGAGTGTCGACTGCTGCAGTTGCCACCCGTGCCGCCCGTGTACAGCGCCCTTACCTGTATCTCGGATGATTAATCGCATACACCCATGGGTCTATGCACGAGACCACTTTACAGCACACCGCCGGTATCATCGTCGCCACCGGCGTTAGAATGCTCCTGGAACGAATGCAAGAACAGATACTTAAGTAGTTCAAGGAAACATTGCGAGTATACTGGCAACTTTGACACACCACTGGATTCACTCTGACGCTCTGACTTTGTCTTGTATTATGTTGTATTTATGTGACTTGTTTTTTCTTTGTACTTGTTTATGTTACTTGTTATGCTTTTTTTTCTTGTGACGTGTTAATTTGTCCCAATAAATGTCTTTCTTCTTCTTCTTCTTCGATACCTAATAAATAAATAACTTCCACACAATACAATGCGGATCCCAAACTAGGATACCATGTAATACAGGCAAGGATATGACAAACATGGAAATACACCCAGACTGAGGTCATTTGTACAAATGTATTCACCACCTCCGGCATGGCAATCAGACTTGATACCGGTAGACCAACGAGGCCGCCGCATTGCCATTGTAAACCCTTCGAGTCCGACTCGCACTTGGCCACTTTTTTGTATAATAAAGAGTTCTCTGTACGACGCGTAGGGCGTCCAGCCGCACACGAAGAGGAGAGGATGCGTTGGTGGAATATTGGGGCACAGTAAATCAATACTTATGACATTAACTAGTCATTCCAGTAGAAGTATAGGGGATTAACCTGTCTCCGAAGGCGCCAGTCATGGTCACGAAGGCGTAGGGCGTCCAGCCGCACACGAAGAGGAAGAAGATAGTGAAAGCGACCTTCGCTATGCGGATCTCTATGCTCTTGCTAGCGTCTTCCTTGTTAGCTGCCAGTGACTTGACGTTCATCTTCTTCGCTTGCTCCTTTAGCATACGCTCGTGGAGGCGGACCTGCAAGTAAAAAAAGTTTTAGATAGACAGAGAACACTTTATTGCACAGCCAGAAGGAAGAATTGCGAATGGTTTCTTTTGTTGAATGTTGAGGAAGCGAAAGTGGCGCGTGGTGAAAGTCAGGATCGTGGCAAGTGGCAGTCCCTGACTCTGCCTACCCCTCTGGGATACAGGCGTGAGTTTATGTATGTACGTAAGTATGCGATTTCTTTTAAGAAAAACTATTTCTTTGAAAACTTCAGCGCTTCAAAGTATTGTCAGTCGCCATCTGATCAACATTTTAATTTTTTGATGCGTCTAACTGCGTAGAATGCCGCCGTTGATTGTAACTAAGAACGTTTTACCTGCTTGATTGTACCCCACATTGAAAATAACAATTGTTTTCAATTGTCAGGAATGAGGAGGATATCTAAGAACATGATTAGTGTGCATGATGAGAGTAAGAGTTATACAGGGTGCTTCAAAAAATAATGTGAAGCGGAAGTCCAGAGAAAAAGCACCATGAGGGGTAAGCGATACACCCACTAAAAATTAAATTGAATCGTCCTCAATTTTTTGTAAGTTTATAGTCTTAAATTGTATATATTTATCGTACAATATACACTTAACTGGAATATTATCTCAAGTTTTTAAAAACGAATCTTTACCGTTAACTTAACGGTTTTATTTATAAAAAAACATGGTTAAAATAGTCTGTGGTGGAGACTTTACAAGGAAAAGTCATAACCACAGATTAAATAAACTGAATCGTAGGAGTACATTAGAGGAATCGTGTTTTTATAAATAAGGCCGTAATTCGATAAGTATAATTTATAATTATATATTTACAAGTAAAAAACCTCTTGAGTTCTTGATTTTTGGCGGACAAATTGACTTTTTAACGTATAAGATTGTGATTTTACCTTGTTTTTGTTCAGACGTATTTACTGTTCTAGTAATTACAAATATAAAACGTCGACACAAAAACATGAAACGCGTGTTTAAAAAGGGATTTTTTTCGCAAGTTACGTATTGTGGGTTAGAATGTTTTTGCGTATCACGGTCGAATTGTGGGTCGATCTGACACCATTGCGAGATACTATGAGTACCTTCTTCTGATATTAATATAACTCTATTGAACAACTATGTATCTAAGAGACTTGCCCCCCTGGGCCACATAGAAGCAACGTGGGGCGAGGGCGCGGAAAAGTAGAGTTCGCACCCTCATCCCGTCTCTTCTGCGTTGGCTTCGTGCCGTTCCTTCAGTACATTTTGTATGAAAGTAAATTGGAGAGACGACGCGTCTTTTCCGCGCCCAAGCCCCACGTCCTTTCTCTGTGTCTCAGGCCCTGGAGAACAACAATAAAATCAGCGCCAACACCAAGAAAAACAGCGGGTCCTGCGAACCGCGGACAAAGTTCGAGATGTAACAGAATTATAATTACACGCGCAAACTTACTTCACCTCCGCCCGTTTAAGGAGTTTACTCACAACAAATCTGCGCGGAACTTCGAGAGTTCGGGTCGGGTCACGAAGCTGGATATTTGGGGTTTTTGTCCAAGTTAAGATTCACGACGTTTTATTCAAGCCCTGTTTGAAACTGAGTCACATCTAGATAACACCAAATATCGGGACTTGAATTTAAAAAAAAAGTGGGACCAGTCCTGCTTCAAGTCTTTCCAGGCGGCAATGCAACATAAAATGTCTCGATGTTCAAAGCAATTTTGGCGTCAGCGAGGCGAAAAATTTACTTAAACTACTAATGGCATTAGATTTACTTCCGTGAAAATTCAGTGCGTTAAAAAAAAAAAAGATCTGTTGTGTAGACGCGCGTGCTTTGCTTTTGTGGTTGCGAGACATTCAAGTCTACGTATAGCCAGCTTATGCTGAATTATTTGTTTGTCCCGCTAGCTGTGGAAACGATGGGCGTACCTATGGGGGGATGAGCGAATGGTTTTCATTAGGGAAATTGGGCAGCGCCTGGTGAGTCGTGGGTATGACCATCGTTCCCAGGCTTACCTTGTGCAAAGGATTTCCCTGGCAGTGCAGCGGGGGAACGCTGCTATATAGAGTCATGGGATTATTGGGTCGGGTGTGTCCCGGGGCGGTATTTGTTCTTAATTTAGTATTTTCGGTCAACGATATGTTCCGTTTTTGTAAGTTTTTTGTGTTTGTTGTGCCTTTTATTTATTTTAGATATAATAAGATAATGTTTTATTTACACACCAAAACATACATTTACACACTTGGGCGAAATTAACACATAAAACGCCTGAAAAATATAAAAATAAAAAGACACTAAACACTAACGCTCCCATTTATGAAAACACGATTCCTCCAAAACACTCCTCAGAGGCAGTTTAAGTCTTGTCGGTTTATTTTTTATTTATTTAACAGAAATCCACAGCAATACAATTACAGTAAACAATAGGTTTTTAGGTTTATATGACGAAGATTTTTGTGAAAAATAAATAATAATGTGGTCTACGTTCAATGTATGTATCGCTACTCTTGTAGCCCCGCCTTGAACCGATTTTCATCATTTCCAACCCCCGCTAGCACAATCGCTCGAGTTTTTCTTGCGCCTCACGCCGCGTCCAATTTTTCGGGGTAGCGATTGAGATGTTATATTTAAGTGCAGTCATGTTACGCCCCTATATTACGCGCACGAAATCCTGAGCGACTCCAATCGTCTATTATAACTGTCTATTAGTATGGAATTTGACAGATAGGCGATTGGAATCGCTCAGGATTTGGTGCGCATAATTAGGCCACTGATGACCGAGTATAATAATTATTACATTACACAGGTCATATCACTTTATTTTTTATGTAGCCTATATACATCACACTTCAGGACACAGGCCTTTTCTCAGAAAGAGAGAGAGAGAGAGAGAGAGAGAGAGAGTATGGGCTTAATTACCACGCGTCTTCCGTGGATTGGCAATTTTTTTGCGCTAAGGTACCTATGTGAACACCTCAGACACTCAGGTTTCCTTAATATGTTTTTCTTCACAGTTAGACAGTGGTATTGCTTCTACAACTTTTGAAAAGTACGTTGCTTAGAAAGCTAGTTATTGGTAAATGCTGGGATTCGAACTCACGACCTCCTGAATGTGAGGCCGGCGTTCTACCGCTGCGCTACCACCGCTGTGTAACCGTCGCGTTACGGTTTATGTTTACTGTTATTACCTATATTTCAACGTATCTAGTCAAAAATGATCTAGACCGCATCTCCGGCCATCGAGGTTTTGAGTGAGAAATTTAATAGAACGGAACTGGGTCCCTTCCTTCCTTGAGCAGAGGGTGGCCGCACACGTGCGTGGATCACATTAGCCGGCGGCCGTACAGAAGGGACGTGGGGCGAGGGCGTGGAAAAGTCGCGTCGTTAACCACTCGTCTGCCGCGACACAGATCTGTGTCCAACTTAGTATGGGCCACCTATACGTTGCGTTCCGCGAGGGCAGTTAAGGAGTTAATCCAATTCACTTTCATACAAATTGTACTGAAGGGACGGGACGTAGCCTACACAGAAGAGACGGGGCGAGGGCGCGATGTCTGTCGCATCGCGTCTTTTCCGCGCCACCGCCCCACGTCCTTTCTGTGTGGCCTCTGGCTTAGGAGGCACTAGCTTTATTTGTACTTTGGCCCTAGGGTCCGGCGATGGGATTGGAAGCCGTAAGTGGAGGCGTTAAAATACGAGTACTTACTTAAAAAACATAGACGGTAGTATTGTGTGAGAGACAAGTCTAGTGTCGATGGACGAAAGCACCTATGTCAAAAACACAAATTTTTGAGGACGTGAAAAAAAACTACAGCGTCCAATGGCACCTTTGCTCACACTAGATGGGTGAAAGGACCACTCGGACGCTGCAGTGCCTGGGAAATTGTATTTTAGATGGAGTGGGCTTGCCTTGCAACAGCGGTGGTAGTCTAGTAACAACGGTGGTGGCCTAGTAACAACGGTGGTAGCCTAGTAACAGCGGTGGTAGCCTAGTAACAACGGTGGTGGCCTAGTAACAACGGTGGTAGCCTAGTAACAGCGGTGGTAGCCTAGTAACATCGGTGGTAGCCTAGTAACAACGGTGGTAGCCTAGTAACAACGGTGGTAGCCTAGTAACAACGGTGGTAGCCTAGTAACAACGGTGGTAGCCTAGTAACAACGGTGGTAGCCTAGTAACAACGGTGGTAGCCTAGTAACAACGGTGGTAGCCTAGTAACAACGGTGGTAGCCTAGTAACAACGGTGGTAGCCTAGTAACAACGGTGGTAGCCTAGTAACAACGGTGGTAGCCTAGTAACAACGGTGGTAGCCTAGTAACAGCGGTGGTGGCTTAGAACAGCGGTGGTGGCTTAGAACAGCGGCGGTAGCCTAGTGGGTAGAACCTCGGATTCGGAAGTGGGAGACCCAGGTTCGATCCCCGGTGCGGGCATGTACTTACCTATGACTTGGTTTTCTAAGTTATGTACATTTGTGAAGTTATAGTAGCAATACCACTCGCTAACTGTGAAGGAAAACATCGCGCGGAAACCTGAGTATCTGAGCTATACCTCACATACCTCAGCGCTTGAAATCGCCAATCCGCGGTGGGCACGCGTGGTGATTAAGCCCATACTCTCTCCCTGAGAGAAGGCCTGTGCCCTACAGTGGGACGTATACAGGCTGCTTATGCTTGCCCAGCACCTCTACCAACCTGACAGCTTAAAATTAGACTGTAGCATTTTTATTATCTTTACATCAACGGAGAGCTGTCATGGAAGAATGACATGAACATACATGTTTTTTTACGAAACATAATAATTGGGAACTGCTATTTTAATTAATTATGTGGCATACCTAGAACAATAATTTTATGACAATTTGATTTATGCCCCTAGACCCTACAAATACTTTTTCGTGCTATTGCTATATCAATCACGGACTTGGCAAGTAAAGAGAATCATAGTGTCTTTACATTGTCTAGGATCGCAACGCAATAACTCTCAGCGTTGCATTGTGTGAAGAAACATTAATTTAGCTTTACTTCTCTCTGCTACGAGCCTCATTGTGATAGGTCTGATTTACCGATACTCGAGGAATAGAGAGCCATTTCAATTTTATGATGATACAACCCTGCAGCGTTGTAATCACGGTACCGACCTAACTACTCAGCCCTTACTGGGTACAAGGTTTGTAAAGGGATGAATGAACATGAATAAAATTGGTGGCACCCTAGAAATAACCGTATTTGTCGCTAGATTCGAGTGAATTGTTTGGCTCAAGCGCAACGTTGACCACGCTTCCGATAATGTCGCATTTTTCATAATAAGGGCCCAGATCATGTTAAGGTCGACGCGCTGTAAACTGAATGAAGTACTTACCAATAAGACAAAAAACCAAACAGTCTTGACTCAAAATTCCTAAAACATGTAATCACCTCGTCTTTGTTCAGTCGTCTGGTTGAAGTGCAATAGAGGGGAGCGTTTTAGCTGTGGGGGATTGTACTCGCGTAGACTTCAAAGAATCGTGCCTCAGTATTCGAAGACAAAGGCGTAGGCGCCTACCAGATATTGCTAAACATACAATGCGGAGGAAACTAGGAAATACGGGAATGTAGCGAAAAAGTGCTGCCGGGTTTAGACCTAGCGCGCTGCAAAGAATATTTTTCGCTTCGAGAATGATGGGTATTTGAAAAGACGTTCCGCGTCGCGTTTCTTAAAACTAGTGACGCACACAGGAAGGACATGAGGCGAGGGCGCGGAAAAGACGCGACGCGTTCTGTAGAGACCGCGCCCTTGCCCCGTCTTTTTTGTGTGGGCTTCGTCCCGTCCCTTCAGTACTTTTCGTATAAAAGTGAATTGGGAAGACGCCCTCGCCCCGCGTCCTGTCTGTGTGTCCAACGTATCTCTCAACATCGATATGCAACAGAACGTTAAAAGAACGAACGGAATATACTTTTACTAATTTTCATCATTTCGCTGAATGAAACAGCTCTCGCTCGTCTGGTTTACACGAACCAGTGTGGAAACAAAGCGCAATCCCGACTGAGGTATTGGCAGACCGGAATCCGGACAGTTTTATTCGTTTCCCTTGTTCAACAGTCCATGGAGGCGGTAGGCGGTTGAATGCTTGTGTACACTTACATTACATCCGCCGCACGTATCTTTCATATGTGCACGCTGAAATCTGGGTGGTTTGAGTGAGCCTTGGTTATGGTTATGACAATTTAAATAAAAGTCTTCTTTCTTCCTTTTCTTAGAGCGTTGGTAGCCTAGTGGGTAGAACATCGGACTCGGAAGAGAGACCCAGGTTCGATCCCAAGTGCGGGCATGTACCTATGACTTGGTTTTCTAAGTTATGTACATTGTGAAGTTATAGTAGCAATACCACACGCTAACCGTGAAGGAAAACATCGTGAGGAAACCTGAGTGTCTGAGCTATTCACATACCTCAGCGCTTGAAATCACCAATCGGCGGTGGGCACGCGTGGTGATTAAGCCCATACTCTCTCCTTGAGAGAAGGCCTGTGCCCTACAGTGGGACGCATGTAGGCTGATTATGCTTATGCTTCTTTCTTTCTTTCTTTATGTAATTAGTAATTAAAAATGCCATCTATTTAAACCACTACTTCTATGTACAGACGTAGGTACATAAAAAAAATTATTTGAGAAATCTTATTTCGAGTTGAGACATCCTGCTACGAAAAATGCGCGAACAGAAATTAGTACCGCGCCTCCATCTATCAGAACAATAACCCGTGGACCCGCGGCGCGCACGCACCGTTCTGGCAGGCAACAAATTATTATTACTAATAGTTCTAATAGATTCGAGTTTGTATGGAGATATTTTTGGTAAATGCCTTTTTTGAAAAAACTAACTTGCGTACTTGATAGCTATTGCTAAGACACGTACATTTTGCTTTGGCTTTCAGACCACCCTAAACTCATGGTCACCTCACACTAGCCTTAGACACTAAGGTTTCCTCACGATGTTTTCTTTCCTTCGTTAGCGAGTGGTATTGCTACTACAACTTCAAATATCGTCGTAACTCAGAAAACAAAGTCACTATGTATATACTTGTCACTATGTATATACTTGTATAAAATAAAAGATGGAAAGAGAATAAACTGTAAAGAAAATAATATTTTCCATGACTATACTAAGGAACCCCCCTTTTTGGGAAGATAAGGGGATTTTGATACACCATGTATGCCTATGAAGGTTGCACTGTACCGACACTACTTCTATAATATGGTTTGTATCTGAATGATACCATTCGTATATGAGCGTTTGCAAAAAGCGTCGAAATAGTTACGTAGGTACTATACAATCTCCAGTAGACTTTTTTTAATTACAGCGTCTGCTAGTAAAAGGGTTGTTAATTCATTACCTAAATTATTTTGCGTGGGCGGTAGTCAGAATTAGACTTACACAGCTATTTTCAGTTCTAAAGAATCTTATTGTTTATCATACCCATTTGGAGGGAGAAGCCTAGAAAAATATTTGAGAAGCCCAAAACAAAAATCCAAGATAGATTGCAAGAAAGTTTGATTGTTTGCTTGATAGTTACTGGTGTGCAATAAAGTGTTATCCATCTATCTATCTATAGTTTGCTTGGCAATACGCCGGCAACTAAATGGAAATATTGCCGATGGCCTGGGAGTTTTCGTTTTTATTTTTATTTCTTGTTTGCTTATATAATCTAACGGTCTTATCTATAAAAGTCAATTCTACTAAAACACTCTAAAGACCTGCCATAAACCGGCTTTAACTCCGTCACCGTCCTGTCCATACTAAGGCTGTCTGGAAGAGATTGCTTTTAGCGCTACATATTAAGTACCTTGTGCAATAAACTAACACTGGTGTGCAGTAAAGAAGTTATCTATCTATCTAACTATAAATAAGAGTGTAAGCCAAATTAAAGTATTTAAAGTATCTGAAGCACTGACTAAAATTCCCAGTGAACTTCCACTTTGGGAACACTGCCGGTAATATTTCCCGCTCTTGGCAGGGTTTCCGGCCGCGCTACCACAATAGTTGAATCCTAATAAAGCGGCAAGTTGAATGAGCGACTGACCGCTGGGCATACTCTGTTTGTTTGGACAGCATCCGATGTGAAGAAAATCAATAAGAAGACATTTACACCACAGGATATACAAATAATTCTGATGCTATGATGTATTTCTATGTTCGTGATGTCTTTGCTTGCTAGCACAGAGTAACCTAGTTGGGGACTAGGACAGGTGATTGTGTTGTGTGAATTATGTCTATTTCTAGGGATCACAATCGCTGCAAAACTACCATGGTTCAATGATCCTCAGACTGTGAATCTAGCAGGCTTGGCTCTGTAATATACGCAGTTTTAGAAGAATTAGAGAGCTCACTGAGGTTTCAACTGCTAGCTTGTTTATTGAAACTATCTTCATGTTGCAGAAGAAAACGATCTGGTTTATCTCATTTATATTTAGCTTTGTTGTAGGGAGTCGTTAAGGGGCTCCATAGAGTAACAGCCGTATTCCAACACGTTCCTCAAAGTCTCCACGACTCAATACTCAACAGAGGTGGAGTCGAGGAGAGATTGGAGGAATTTCCTTGTGGTAGTATATCAGTCAGTATTTCGAGTGTACTCGAGAGAGTGCAACCAATCAAAGTTGTGTAACTCGAGTGAGAATTTGGTTTTTTATGTTTGCAATGGCCATATGATCTATTTACAAGAGACCCATTTAGAGGCTCTATCAGAAACAGAAATCACTATTAAAATGACTCGTGTGAGAAAATGTTAGTCTAAGGCAATTATTCTTCTTTATTTTAGTAAACACTATATAATAAATATTATTGTACTTTTAACATAAAATGATTTCCGTCACTATAAAAATTATTACTTACATCTTAAAAGTATATCGGTCGTCATCACAGACATCGTCAATATTATGCATAATGAGATCAATAGATTGGTAAGTATACAAAAACTTTTGAAAACTTAGCAAAACAACGTTTCCTTTCTCGAGGAGGCTTCCAAGGTACGTGCAGATGACATTCAAAAGACGCGTATTTACGAGAGCTTTAAGGTGCAAAAAGAATTATTCGGGAACGTCAAAAACGAAAAAAGTTATGGCCGAAATAGTGAAAGAATTAATTTTTTTCCGAATTTTTGATTTTGGCGCTCGATATTTTGGAAACAATTTAGTCAGCTGCAATTTGAGCCTTAAACAAAGAGATCGGGTTAAGGGGCTTGCCCCACGATTGCCCTGTAGCCTAACCTTTTTGAAAAAAGTCAAAAAGTCAGAACGACATTATTTACATGACATTTATGACTCCATTAATTTCCAATGTGCTCGATAGTCATGTGAGGCACGAAATCTGTGAATTTTTTAATTTGCGTCAATACTTAAAAGTGGCAGTCTAGATAGATGGCATTTTTAGTTATTAATTACATAATCGCGGCTTTCAAACCACCCAGATTCCAGCGTATACATGGCGTCCCAAAGTTATGGGACATGAAGGGAAAGTACCTTAAATATCGTAGATAGGGTATTTTGCTAAAAGAAGACTTTATGTTATTTTTAAAAGTTACTAATTCTGCATTCAAAGATTTTTTAAAAATTACTTGCTTCGTCGAATGCAGAATTACTAACTTTTAAAAATAAAGTCTTCTTTCAGCAAAATACCCTATCTACGATATTTAAGGTACTTTCCCTTCATGGCCCATAATTTTGGGACGCCTTGTACAGTGTGAGCTAAAGGCAAACATCTGCTCATCCTTTCTTTCGTGGACCTTGTCAAAATAAGGGTCAAGATCATTACTCGTTTGAACAAAAACATAATTAGTACGCTTACAAAAAAAAATCCTTGCCTAATTAGGTAACCCCAAGTTTTAAAGCGTATCTTTCGGTTAAATCTCTTTGAGCACTTTTTAGATTCGCGGAGTTCTTTGTGAGTGTAATTAATTTGTGTCTCAAAGAAGAGTTTACCCTCTGGGGCAGAGACGGGTGCCTTGGACACAAAATACAGATAAGTAAACGTGAAAAAAAAAATCATTCGGATTTGAGAGTTCTATTGCAAGTCAAGGATTTCTATTTAGAAAGAGAGAAAGCTAGGAGCCTATATTTATTGTCTGCTACTATTAAAATAATGCAAAACCTGATTACCTGGGTTCTATTCCCACAGGAGACCGCCGTAAATTGTACACAATGGAATCAATCTGGTTGGATTTCCATGTTTTGTGATAGCCTTGCCTTGCATAAAATCATGGAATCTTTATCATGCAGGTAACAACTGTAATATGTCTAAGATGATTTGAGAAAAGATGGTCTGAGTATTTTTTGGTTCACTGCCCTTTTCTACGCTACAAATCGACCCGAAGGCAGCGTCTAACATTGTATCATCATCATCATCAGCCTTTTGACGCCCACTGCAGGACATAGGCCTCCCTCATGGTTTTCTAACCATGAAGGGGTTTGCCATAATCGCCACGCTTGGCAGGCGGGTTGGTGATCGCAGTAGGCGGTTGGAATCTCAGGAAGACGCTGCTGCCCGTCTCCTGGTAATTGATTTCCTCAGTCGCCTCCTACGACATCCACGGAAGGAAATGGAGTGACGCTATTCTTAATCCGGCGCCACACGGATTGTATATTGACATTCAACAAACAGAATGTGTGGTAGCCTAGTGGGTAGAATATTGGACTTGGAAGCGAGAGACCCGGGTTCGATTCCCAGTGCGGGCATGTACCTACTTATGACTTTGTTTTCTAAGTTATGTACATTTGTGAAGTTATAGTAGCAATAACACTCGCTAACCGTGAGGGAAAACATCGTGAGGAAACCTGAGTGTCTGAGCTATTCACATACCTCAGCGCTTGAAATCGCCAATCCGCGGTGGGCACGCGTGGTGATTAAGCCCATACTCTCTCCTTGAGCGAAGGCGTGTGCCCTACAGTGGGACGTATATAGGCTGCTTATGTTATGTAAACAGAATGTATATTAATCGCGAATGAACTAAATTTTTGATTATATTATGCTGAATTTGAAGGCACTCACCGCACCGAAGAGTTGCGAGTAAAAGTAACAGATCAGCGCCATCGGGATGCAGTAACTCCAGACAAAAATGCAGCCCACGAAGACCTTCGTGTCCTGGTCGTCGGTGAAGTAATCGAAGGAACACGTTGTGAGGAAACCCTCTGAAACAATTACGCTATAACTTATTTGCGGGGTACGTTGTAACTCTTTTTTCACTTTTGTCTCCTTTTATACAGGGGCGGACTTCTCATTGAGACCATTTGGCCCGGGCTCAGGCCGCCCGGCCCGACACTGAAGCGGCCAATCGCGGAAAGAAACATTTTTTCTAAATAAATGTATTTCTTTCTTTCGATTCGCGAGTCTTCGGAAAATCTTACTTTCACAAACACACGTACACAACTCTTGGTTCCTTCAAGTGCACAATCGAGCGTCGAATTGTATCGGATGCATACATTATCGTCTCGCTGATAGTCCCATTGTCTTTGCAAACTGTTCCATAATTTAAGGTAATTGATGTGCAATGTAATTTGGCAGTTTCTTGAAACTCATCTGCATATTTTATGAGACCTATTTAAGGCTGTGTAATCTAGATAGTTGTATCTGTACCTAAACAGAGTTTTCAGGTCCATTCGAAAGCTAAGTAAAAATCACTAAAATTATGAAATCAATAATTTATTTCAACGTAAAGAATTTACATTCTGTTTGCTGAATGTCAATGTACTATGTTACTATGTTAGCCGCTGCCTTCGGGCCGTATTTGTAGTGGAGAAAAGGGCAGCGGGAAAAAAAAAAAACTCCACTCTGACCATATTTTCTCAAATCATCTTAAACTTATACATCAAAGCCTATATGATATGATTCCGTGATAGCCACCAATAACTTTAAAAGCCAAAATAACACTTCTTACAAAAGTAGGAAAAACGTTAATGCTGCGGCCAGACACACGAACAGCACCCGTTCACGAGCATAACGCAGGGGTGTATTTATTTAACAAGAATTGAATTGTGGAATACGAAACACGTATTATGTTTTTTATTAAGAGCGGGATTGATAATTATTATAATATTTAAAATCTAATCATATTAAGTTTAATTACGAATGACGTCACTTGCATGCTATCACTGTCTAAATCATATTATGACAAGACAGTGACAACATCAGTTTTATTCTCCTGTTAAGTTTTATGTGACTATTGAAAAATCCGGTCTTAACCTTAACTGTGACCAAAAATATGAAATAGATTGTAATAATGTACGTTTTGGGACATTACAGGACAGGTTTTCAAACGCACGCATCGACTCTCCTCCATGATTATAACTTCCGGAAGAGGTCGAAACTAGTCGGCTATCCCGACGTTAACAAAAGTAAGTGAAACCGTTAAACCAATATTATATAAAACAGTTTTTCAAAATTTGTTATCATGCCTATTCATGGTTTACTGTGACAATTCGATGCGCATTGCCTAGCCGATTAAATCACTGATTTACAAGTAGGAACACTGCTACACATAGTATATTGAATTATTCAATCTTATAATAAACTAACCCCCGGTTTCTCGTACACTAACAAGCTGTTAATCTACTGTTAACAGCTGTCAGTGTTTTTTTTTGTATGCACTTTGGTCAAAAGACAGCTGTTAACAGTAGATTAACAGCGTGTTAGTGTACGAGAAACTGGGGGTAATAATTGTAGTTTTATGAAACGAGGCCCTGTTTATTAACAAAAAGCCTAAAGAATTTCATTACTCAACCGTTTCTTCAACCACTGAGAAGTGGTTTTCTACTTAGTTTTATCTGTGCGCTCCTTCGCCTAATTCCACACTGAATTACCAATCGAAGCAACAAATCTAACTGGCAATCGTTTGACAACATTCTCAATTTTTGTCAGAGTCAGAGGGAAACCACTATAACCGGTGGCGGATAAGCCACGCACGTAGCCAGTGCAGCAAATGCTACTGGGCCCCACGCATTTGGGGGCTCCGCGCATCAACGCTTTCTGGCCGTCAAAAATATCAATTTAGCTGTGCGCATTTATTCGTCTCACCAACTGTAGTGTTGAACATTTTTGCTCAACATTGAAACATGTCAAGAATGAGCTAAGGAACATCATGGGCCAAAAAAATCTTAATCGCATCATTTTGATGAATATTGAATAGATTTGCTTAAAGAAGTGGACATTAATAGTATTCTTTATAAATTTGCACATAAATCCAGAAAAGTTTGTTAGTAACCGTTTTGTTTTATTTAATAGCATAAACTTGATAACCTAACACATACCAAGGGGCCCTTGATTTGCTACAGGCCCCGCGCTAACTTAATCCGGCACTGATTGGAACGTAGAACGTTAAATAAAGTGACGTTTACCTGGCACAAACCGGCCCCAAATTCTGAAGATCGGCATCACTGTGAAGGGAATAGCCCAGAGCCATGTGAACAGGATCAGTAGAGACGCTTGTATCCTGTTGATCCTTCCGTCAAGTGGACACGATATGGTTCTGTGGAAAATACAATGAGGCGAGTTGAAGAACCATCCAAATTAAGGACATTAAAACAGGTGTTATATTAAATTTGTGATTTGTAGAATAATACCGTCTGCGTCAGAACCTAGTTATTGGGTTCCCTATGATCTGTAATGCAGTTAGTAGAATAAGGTCGGCGACGTGTGGGGGAACCATACAAACCAAAATAAACCTTAACTACTAGTATGGTAGAACTAAAATAATAGGGGTTAAAGTATGAAATTGCCGTTTTATTGCAATAGGTTCTTTGAATTGACATAGAATCTTCATGGTTTGAGGTTTTCGAATGAAACTTTTTTCAAATGGTTTCTATGATGTTCTTTTTTTTAAAAAATGTGCAACATTTGAATATCGACTTTCAATTGTTTTTGTTATTCAATTTAGACAAGAAAGATGGATACTGCGAAAATTCGAGTGATTATGAGGCACCCATTTTTAAAAACGATAGCATAACACCAGCAAAACTGATTTTCAATGTGAAGCTTCTTTTTGCAATCGTGCCTATTTTTATTTTTGCCTGACCCAATTTTCCACCAAAGCTGGTCTCATCTTCTTAATTAACTAGAAATCGATATTATCCTTTTGTTACGAACGGAAATAATTAGTTTTCTGATGACATCGATGTTTACTTGCAGACAATTTGATGTCTTCTCCCTATTTGTATTCACGTTGTAGTCATTACAATCAACATGTATTATAACCCTTTAATGGCAGATTTTCCGTACAAACTTCTTCTTAACACCTAGTTTTCTTGATTCTAGATCGATTGGTTGGATAGGTTGACCAACGTATTGACCTAGAATTATGAAAATGAGCATTTATGAAGGAATAACACATTTGTGCATGGCTTTTAATTATTCAGTTACACAATGATGGCGGGATTCGAACCCACAATACGCGAATAGTACAGTTAATTTATTAAATCTAGCAGCAATTTCTACCAAGTGGCCACTCAGATGCTGTAGTACCTGGGGCATATTTATCCGACTGATGGAGCCCAACAGAAGGGTTATATCTTTTTCTAGCTCATAATATGTATTTGCTGAGTGCCCAAGGTGTTCGCATACCTCAGGGCTTCAATTTGACAATTGGGTGGGCACCGCGGCGTGCCCACCCATTGGCAATTTGTCACCCATTAACGCGTGCCCACCCGCAAGTCCGCGGTGGGCACGCGTTAGTTTCGCACATACTCTCTCTCTGAGAGAAGGCCTGTGTCCTGCAGTGGGACGTAGATAGTCTACATAAAAAAAATGTATTTAGTTATTATGTATGTCCGCTTCGAGCTTAAAATCTTTAATAATCACTGCATTTGAAATCAAAATTAGGTTTATTACAAGCAATATCTAATTCAAATGCTCATAGAGTTAAGAGTCAAATTCCAACTCATGTTAATCTTTTGAAGTATCGCGTGGTCTTGACAGATCCTTACATTTGGAGTTGTTTCTCAATTAGCAACAATTTTCGGTAACTCTTATCAAATGCGGCATAACAGCTAAGGTTAAACAAAAGTGGTTAAGTACCTACTCAAGTTGGCTTGAGGGCTTATTACAGAATCTTGACGTCTTCAAGATTTTGTGATTCTCATTAATTTAACATTTGGGTTAAATTAGCAAACGTTAAGTCAGTACTTAGCTATGCTATTCACGCGACTGGCGTCTTTTTAAATATCTACAGGGTTACTTCGAATTCGTTCGACGTTTTATAAGCTGACATTCTAACCATGAATTAGAAACATACGGTGCTAGATTTGAAAAAAATTGTGTAAATGAATTTTGTTTGTTGCCTGAATTTACTTCACTTAAGCATAAAAAAACAATTTCAGCACAAAAAGTAATAAAAGTAACAATAAAAAACTATGGTCCGAGCGTATTATGGTCGGCGCCTTCCAACTCAATTGTTATTTTTAACCGACTTAAAAAAAGGAGGAGTTCATCAATTAGACGCGTACGTTTTTTAATTTTTTTTGGCCATGTTCTCACATAACTCCGTCAAATCTTAACCAATTTCGACAATTCTTTTAAATTATTTTAACTTTTTAGTGCTGTAGTGTTTTGAAGCCGGTTTTTATTTAAAATTTTACTTATTTCCGCATATTGGGCGACAGACTCTTGAGCATTCAACATAGTAAAAAACCTTTTTCAACAACTTTGAATTTGGATTTACAGTTCCGAATATGTTTTACCATTACTGTTAAATAATGAATAACAAAAATTTATCACAATAAAAGAACATTCGCTCAAAATGTTCCTAGCGATTTCAAAATCACGCTGTATATATGTATCACTCACTTGTATCGGTCGAAGGCGATGACGGCGTTAGTAATGGCGCCCCCGATGCCTGAAAGGGAGCCGAGGGCGGCGTAGGTGTCGCACCCGAGCTGGTAGCCCACCAGCCGCTGGTGGAACGAGTTGATGATGAGCAGAGGCATCTCCAGCATCATCATCAGGTCGAAGATGGCCAGGTTTATCACGAACATGTTGCTCGCGCTGCGCAGGGCTTTAGATCTGAAAGAGGCGAGGGCTTTTAAAAAAATATATAAGTAACGAAAATACGGAAAAATAATGCACCAGAGAGAAAGAGAGAGCATAAAGGAATGCATTTTTTTTAATGTGATAAAGAGTACTATCACAGTGTTTGTTATGGAACTCCTCCGAAACGGCTTTACCGATTTTTATGATTTTTTTGTGTATATTTGGTAGGTCTGAGAATAGGTCGTGGGGTAATTACTTAATATGGCAAAACGACGTTTGCCAGGTCGGCTAGTTTTACTATAAGGAAGCAAATGACTCAGTCATTTTACTTGCAGTCTCTTAGCACTGATTGACAGATTATGAATTATACATACTTTACATAAACTCAACCCTGTATCCCAGAGGGCTAGGCAAAGACCAGGGTTTGCCATTTGCCATATGGACCAGGCAACTATTATCGGGAACTATTGCCTTGAGTAATTTTTCGACGGCTTGACGATAAATTCAACACAAAAAAAACCGTCATTTTCTTAGTGTATTGTTATCCTTTTTACAATTTTGCTAAATTCTCTGTGCATTTCTAACGAAATTTTAAAACTCGTAACGAAGAAAAAATCTGTCTCTCTTTATAATACCATAACAGATTTCATTACAATTTATTAACTTGCGGTTTATCACTGTCACCCGTTTGTTAACAAAAAGAAAAAAAAATGTTGCTACCTTATCTTCGTAAGTATATTCAGTTAGCGTGTAGGTATAATAATACAACGTATAGACCGTCTGCGTGCATATTATATAAAAATTGATTCAGCCGATTACGTGTCATTGCATGCAAAGCATACAAACTTTTACATTATAATATTAGTAGAATTGCGAAACAGGGCTTTATTTGCACTTCTTCTTCTTTTGGTGCCATCTCCTATCGGAGGTCAGCAATCATTGTGGCTCTTTTGGCCCGTGATGTTGCGGCTCGGAAGAGTTCTATCTTTGTCTGTTATACCACTCTGCAAGATTTTATTTGCACCCGAATTCTGAATTAGCAAGAGACGAAAAACTTCGCCCTCGCTAAAAACGTCGGAAGTATCGGCAGGAGACGCCCAAAGTTTGCCCCGTCCCGAGTTTCTAAGAAGAGCTGAACACAGGGAAACATTATAAAGACTGGCTAAGTGCGAGCCGGACTCACTCAGCGAGAATTCTCTGCCATAAAAAATTGCAAAAAAATCCGGCCAAAACCGAATCAGACTCGCGCAGGAAGTTACCGTATCCGTACTCCGTACCGATAATGGTACGGAGTACGGATACGGTAACATTAGACACAAAGATCGAGAAAGAATATTTATTTTGTTTTAATTTATTTTCGAACTAATTATTCTGTGAATATTTCAAGCGTCTACACCAGTTGCCGTTATTAATATTGAGCAAAAAAATCACGTTGTATGGGAGCCCCCCTTAAATATCTATTTTATTCCGTTTTTAGTATTTTTTGTTATAGCGGCAACAGAAATACATCATCTGTGAAAATTTCAACTGCCTAGCTATCACGGTCCATGAGATAAAGCCTGGTGACAGACAGACAGACAGACGGACAGTGAAGTCTTTGTATTAGAGTCCCGTTTGGCACCCTTTGGTTACGGAACCTTAAAAATGAAGCAAAAAAATGTTAACCTTCATTCAGTTCGGGAGCCTAGCGGGATTCCGACTTACTCATGCATAGTTTTTATTAGACGCTGATATTTAACTTCACATTAAATTACTGTAATTAAAAATATATAAGTTTATGTTTAGTTACAATCTTGCAAGACACACATTTAAGAAAAGAAAGACAGAAAAATGACATTTAAATTGCTGTATGGAGTGATGCATATGTTTCATATTATGATGAGTGTCATCAAGTGCATGTAATATGCATCATTGTCTGCATATTACATTATGCACTTGATGTAAACTCATGACTGTGCTTGCTTAAGTTGCGTTTTGATGACCTGATGCTGCAGCCAGGCAGCTGCAACTTGGCATATACGTTTAAATTTAATGGCTAAACTCGCCCGTACTTTAAGCACCCCAAATCCTGACGGATTTCTAACGTATATAATTAATTAGGCGGGTGATTTGTACTGATAAATACTTTAATTATAACAGAAAAATTAAAACGATTTATTCACAAAATAATAAAAAAATTAAACACGAATAAACAGTAAGGTGAGCCTAAAATAATAGTTGTATATAATGTAGAGTGAAAACATAAACGTAAAAAGTTGGCCAACTTCTCGTTTCAAAAAAATTTAAGAACTTGCCAAGTTCCCTGTCTTCGCGGAATTAACAGTGTTTGAACAAACAAGGAAAAATTGTGTATCTTTTAAATATACAGACCAAGCTTGGCAAGTTTTTGGAACATGTTGAATAGTTTTAGAATGAAAACTTGAAATACTATTTATGTTCGAATTTCAAAGCTCTAGCTCAATTAGAAGTACCCTTAACTTTTGATGATCCGTCATTGAGTAAGTGAGTCAGTGAGTGCCGGAAATTGCAATTTTTGGGCCCCCGTATCTCGTAAACTATTCTGACTGGATGCATGAACTTTGGAGCAATGATTTTTGATAACTTAATTCCTCTGCAAATTTTCAGCTCGACCATACTTTCATTCGATTTCAATTTCCATACTTCGACCAAATAGGGGATATATTAGCAAAGGGCAAGATAAAAAGTACCCGAAACCGGCGTGCGCGCATGCGACGACTAAAGAATGTTGAGGAAGCGAAACTGATCTGTCAGGATCGTGGCAAGTGGCAGTACCTGGTCTTTGCCTACCCCTCTGGGATATAGGCGTGAGTTTATGTATGTATGTATGTATTTCCAGCTCTGTAACGTAACTGACTTCGATGATAGAAGGGGTTAGAAAAGAGCTCGGATGGGTTCGTTTAAACACATACACAGTGCGGGCCAGGCGAGAACTTGGCCTGGTGCCTTCAATATAAGTATTTAAAAAAACACGCATGAGTGATGCTTTGAAACTTAGAAAATAATGTATCTAGTTTCGTAATTTTCAGTTGCCACGGGTAAGTCAAAAAGCATGGGATTTTTTATTATTTGTTTGTCAATTCGCCCTAATAACACTTAAGTATTATCAGGCTACCTATTACGGTTGAAAA
Source organism: Yponomeuta cagnagella (assembly GCA_947310995.1). NCBI lineage: Eukaryota > Metazoa > Arthropoda > Insecta > Lepidoptera > Yponomeutidae > Yponomeuta > Yponomeuta cagnagella. The sequence goes on from OX371277.1 coordinate 14,265,017, forward strand.
GAAAAAGCCTTTACGGAACCCTAAAAAAGAATAAATACGATCGGAATAAAATAAAATAACAACACTTCGAAGAAACATCGGAAACGTCTTCACGAACTGTTATGAAATAGGTTCTGCAGAGATGTAGGTGTACCTACCGTGCCGTGCCGGATGCAGGTTCCATCGACGTAAACAAATTTTGGGAAAAGTAATAATAAATGTAATCAAAGTTACAAAAAAAGCTTCTTACCGACAGAAGATTTTTGGCGCATTAAAAATCATGACTTCAATCAGCCCATATACTTCAACTGCCGGACATAGGGCTTCCCGAGCCTGCCTTAATTATTAGAGTACCTTAGCACTCCATTCCTTGCTTATACCGTAACGCCACTTCTTTCGGTCCTCGGCCATGTTTGGATGATCCAGTCACTACCAGCAATCTGCCCCAGATCCTCGGTCCAGCGAGCAGGTGAGCATCCTACACTGCGTATACCAATCGTGGTCTCCACTCGAGAACTTTGTTTACATTTCATGTGACCTCTTTTAGAAATGTGCACAATCTTTCTTACACGTCGCGTTTCAGAACTTTTGAGTCGCTTATGGCGAAATGTTTTGAAATGTTTGGTACATTAAAAACAAAGACACGATACATTTCGGATAAGGTATAGTATGCCTTTTGAAGTAAGTAAGTAGGTAATTATGTATCCAAAGGGGTCGTTTTTTATGATTTAACATAGTAACTAAAAAGCTTTTATTATAATATTTTGTTACGATAAAACATTCGACTTATAAACCTTAGATAAAATAAGCCATCGATCTTTTCATTTTAGGTGAAATGAACTCCTCCCCAGGTGGTCTAGTACCCATTGCACATCATCATCAACATCATCATCAGCCATTTGACGCCCACTGCAGGACATAGGCCTCCCTCATGGTTTTCCAAGCTTCCCGGTCTTGTGCCACCCGCATCCAGCGCCTCCCTGCCACCGTAACCAGGTGGTTCTGAACTAGCTCCGTCGTCCAGTCCGCGGTCGCCAGGTCAGAACTTTTTCGCCCCAACGGCCATCGGTTCTCCGAGCTATGTGCCCCGCTAACTGCCACTTCAACTGAGCAATTCTTCGAGCTATATCAGTAAATTCGGTTCGTCTGCGGATCTCCTCATTCCTGATTCGATCACGCCGTGAAACCCACTGCACGATGGTGGGTTGTTGGGTACAAGCATTGGAAGTCGGTTTGGCCGGCTATCGCTTTTCAGGGTCAGGCTCCCCTGGAAAATAAGCCGAGCTACGTCAATGTTCGTCACGCTGATTGGTCAATCCTTTCACGATAGCGAACATCGTTTGTCAATTATACGCTTAGGACATGTAGAGAGTATTTTTTCATCGGGTCGATAGTTAGTGTCATTTAATAACCAATGAGTGGACGAGCAGAGGAGACAAAGTCTTAAACAAACAATTTTGTATAGCTTGCTGTGACGTTACATGTTGAAATTAAAATAAAAAAAAACGACGCTCAGTATCTGAACTGTACGAACTATTAATAAGTAGCAATGCTTATTTAAAAGTGCCATATAAATCTGTGGTAAAACTATTGTAAACGAGACTGCTCCCACGGTCAAAACAAGCAATTGGTTTTGTAGGGCCTTATTATAACCAATGTAACATATTCTTTTATATTAATAAATACATATATACATATTAGAAAAAAATAATTATCATGTAATGATACGACCTGAATGTGAATTAATTCTAAACTTAATATACCAATTTCACTTTCAACTACCGTGGTGACGATCTGATCCATACTACGACGATGCCGTTGTCGGCGAGCGAGGTCAGCATGAGTCCTGTAGTACCAGAAGTAGACCAAGTACTATATTTTGGCGCCCAACGTGGGGCAATTGCACCTTTTAAACTTTTCTCTATTTATTGTATGGATGGATGGATGGAATTAGGCGTTACTTTGCGGAAATCCATAATAGCATTAAAATGTGAAAATTACTTTGCTGAATTCCGCCAAAATCCCACAAGCACCATACGGTTAGTTAATGCACCGCCATCCCTACCACTTTTTCAAGAAGAACTAAGCTCTAAACCAAGCTCTACATTCTGGCGCTCAGCGTGGGGCCGTTGTTCTTTTTACACTTTTCTCTTTTTTTTACTCACGTGCTGAAGATCCAGATGATGATGCCATTTCCGATGAGTGAGGTCAGCATGAGTCCCGTGTAGATGAGCGCGAGCACGTGGAACTGGACCAAGCACTACATTCTGGCGCCCAACGTGGGGCTTTTTATACAGTTTTTTTCCTTTTACTGCACTTACGTGCTAAAGATCCAGATGACGATACCATTGCCCGCGAGCGAGGTCAGCATGAGTCCCGTGTAGATGAGCGCGAGCCCGTAGTGCCAGAATTTGCTGACGGCCGGGAAGTTCCGCCAGTGCTCGTGGACCAGGTCTTGGTGCTCCTCTGGGATGTTCCAGCCGAGCATGTGCTCCACCACTTCCTTGGAGACCCTAGGGAAAACAGTATTATTGCTTGCAGTAATAAGGCCGACAATTGTACTGCGGTTTATTGAATTTCCGTTAATGTAATCTCTGTGTACAATAAAGAATATTCTATCTATCTATTATCATCATCTTGCGGGTGGCAACGGACTCTCTGAGGTATTTGGTTATTAAAACATAAAAAAAAATAACAAGCAATAGACGCTTAACTTTCAGCGTATAGGTAAGTGGCAGGGACATTATCGCAATGCGTTAAAAAATTTCAAATAGCTGTTTGTCTAAAAGAAAGCTTAAAAAATCAAAAAGGTTCTTTAAGAACCAAATTAAATATTCGGTTCCTACACGACGCTGGATATTCTATTTTATTTTATTAGGGTAAACAAACAATTGGACAATAAGTGGTAAAAGCAACTTAGGTAACAAGGAAGTATTTTAAGTAATTGTGCAACCAGCAACGCTTACCACGAATTGGAGCAAAAGAAAATAAATAAAGGAAACAAAGGCATAAGAAAGAGGTAACTTTTGAATTATTAGTATACTAAGTTTTTGAAACTAACACGATTAAAATCTTATTGGTTTCAACCTCCAACCACGAAATTAAACCATAGAAATTAAACCTGAAGTGTGCTAAATTATATGTTTTTTAGAAGGATTTATATTTACATACTCAATATTGAGCCCCTTACTACAAAGGCCCGATACCCAGCAAGGACAATACACCCTGCCTAAACAACCCCCAGTAGCCGAGGACCGTGCTCATTGGCGTGCAATAGGAGAGGCCCATGTCCAGCAGTGGACAAGCGTAAACCGATGATGATGATGGTGATGATGCAAAATGTCTACTAATATAAAATTTCATACAACTTATCGCACTATGCCAACTTTCTTGAATTTGAGTATCATTGATCGCTGAATGCCGACTTTTTGATTTATTGTTATGTTTAGTATTGCTAAGCCGACTTTTTGTAACTCATTCCTATTATAAGTATATAATAAAGCCAACTTTGGTACAGTCAAGTAAAGAAGTCACGGTTTTATATTTTAAATTAATTTATATTTTCTTAAATTTTCCAGACTCTTTGGATCAATTAAAAAAAACTGGTCGCAAATAATCACCTGCCGGTATCACATACCTATACCGGAAGGATTTATCACAATAAATTTTGAAATCACAATAAATTATTCAATGTCGAACAGTGGGATACTTTTATAAATTATTTCGTAAAGCAATGGATGAAACCTGAAACGTTGAATGCTGTTTCTTGCCATGGCCACGGTCATTGGACAATTAACGCTTTAGAGGGATGGCATTCTCATTTAAATAAAAGGATTGGCAAGAGGAAGCCTAATCTTTTCGCTTGCAATACATAAATTTAATAATATCCGCACTACACACAATGTTGCAGAGAATAATATTATGCTGCCGAATATAAATTCCTATTATCACACATATTCTTTCTCTCCTCTATTGCATTCTGTTCAATCCAGCTACCCCATCTTATCTCAAAGAGCGTTTCGAGTTTCGTGACCTGCCCGTGGAGGTTAGAAAAGCAAAGTCCTTGTCTTGTTTTAAGGCATTGGTGAAATCTCACTACCTCACTGTTTGAACTGTGTAAACTGTTGCTTATATATATTTAATTATGTATTTATTTTGTAGGTATTCATGTATATTATGTACATGTAAACTGCTGCTTATATATATTTAATGTAGTAGCTATTTATTTTTTTACGTATTCATGTAAGTATATTATTGGTACAATATGTAATTATAAGTACTTATATTCTTGTAATCTCTCGCTACACATATAATTTGTTACTTCACATAGCATTATATTTCAGATTCTCTTTTTTTTTGTACATCCATCTACCGACTATATTCTTGGTGCATTCCTCTCCATCCAAAGGTTGTCTGGAAGAGATCGATCTAAGCGATAAGACCGCCAATTGTATACCACTACTTAGATATAAGAAACTATTTGTAATATCTTTCACCTGGTTGTGGAATAAAGTGTTCTCTATCTATCTATTATCAAAGTGTCTAATTTTGCACAAAGGGCCTGTTTCATGGAATGTCTCTGTCTGTCTGAACTGTCTGAAACCTTACGTTTGCGAGAGCAATTTGTATGGAATTTGACAGATTTGAATCGATTAGTGGTGGTGCGCGTAAAATAGGGGATGGTCCCAAACTAGGATTCCCTGTGCTATGGTAACCAGGCAAGGACATCACAAACATAGGAACACACACAGACTGAGGCCATGTGTACAAATGTACGCCGGCCTCTTGTGGGAATCGAACCCACGACCTCCGGCATGGTAATCAGACCTGATATAGCTAGACCAACGAGGCAGTAGGCAGGCAGCACAGTTTTGTAGTTCGACGCTGACTCAGAGAATAAGAAGGAAAGGAATAATACTCACATTTTCAAAGGCTCTGCGATGACGCCGATTTCGTCCAACGTCAAATTGGTCTCCATTTTGTTTTGCAGCGCTTTTCAAAATGGCGGAGCGTAATAGGAAGTTTAGAATTTTCAAATAATTGCTAAGTATGAGATTTCATTTCTTAAAATAACGGTAAGGAATTACTTTTCTTGGAGAAATAGGTTATCTACCTAATAAGATGAAAATGTTTTTTTGGAAAAAAAGGAACGGAAATGAGGTTTTCTAAGGACGAAGTGAGCAGTCCGACATGGATAGTCGCTTCTCACTTGTGAAAGTGTTTTTATCGGCTCCGTATTTTATATCGGGCCGAATTGTGCGTGTCAGTTAATACCTTAATTCAATCAACAGTAGAGCTTCTTGTAATACCGTGTGTTTGCTCTAGCGTGATTGATATCTAGGACTGCGGTTCTCAATCTTTGAATCTTTGGTTACTGTTTTCCATAGGTATCTATGGACCTAAAAGAAAACCACACCTATGGTTTCTCCGCGTAAAATGGTGGCACTTTGACTCCCACACGATGTATCTCGGTTGATGTGAGTGTAGCGGCTTTTTTCAGAAAAATCAGTGCCTACGCGTTTACTGCTTAGTTTGTAATAGCAACACGGTGGCTCAAAAACCATTTGGAGGAAGTAAATCAATTATCAAGAAATTTACAGGTTATAATTTTTGTAAACAAATACCAAAAAATATCTGTGCAGGTATATTACAAATAAAACTAATAAGATACATTCAGCATCATAGTGAAAAGTTGTGTTTTATCATTCATGTTTGTTTTCAGGTCACCATCTTTCACTTAAAAACGGATGCAGTGTTTAGGTACCTTGACCGTTAAACCTAAAACTAACTAAAACGAGAAATGCAAGCCTTGATATCAATTATTCAACCCATTTAGTAAAGCCAGCTATTATTACTGCAATTGTAATTGTGAAGTAAAACAATGTTCCTGGGTACGTGTAAACATCAATTTTATTTATAATAAACAAATTCATAATTATACATAGTTACCTGCATTTATTCTTTGGGCCTAAGCCCGTATCTCAAAATAGGTAACTAGCAGCACTAAATTACCCATAGTGTTTAACTGGGCAGATGTAAATAGAGATCAATACTTCTGATAGGACAAATTAGTTGTTGGTATGTTGGTTACAGAAACCTTCAAGTAGTAGACCCGCAGCATCATGTTATGCTCATAAAGCTGCTTCATCTCCAAACTGGAATAAAGTTAAGAGAGTTAATGTAGAAATAGCATGATTTTATGAGTAAGTTTATACGGTACATAGTGTAAATAATTTACAATTATTTTCGATGTTTCCGAGTGACTTCTTTAAGTAAATTATACCTACAGTCAAAGAGTATTTAACTATAGGTATGTGATATGTTCTGCAAGAAATGTTTACAAAATATTTTTGAGGTTACCTTTGTAATAGGTACAGTCTGTCTTCCTTTTGGGGTATACGAAACTTTGCTTTTTCAGTTTTGGTTTAAGCTATGGCTTTCCCTCCCTTCTTCAGTCAAAAGCATTTCACGGCGTTTTTATGTTGAATTTCCATGAACAAATCCAAAATAAGCAACACTTATAAAGGAAAACAAATAGTGTCGGGGCAAATGTCAGTGGCGCTCAGTGGGTTCAATAAGTAGTGAGAATAAGATGCAATTAACTATTATCAAATGTTATTTTATTATTCAACTTAGTCACCTTTTAGTTGTATACACTTAGCATATCTTTTTAGGGTTCCGTACCGAAAGTGTAAAAACGGGACCCTATTACTAAGACTTCGCTGCCTGTCTATCCGTCCGTCCGTCCGTCCGTCTGTCTGTCTGTCACCAGGCTGTATCACTAGAACCGTGATAGCTAGAGAGTTGAAATTTTCACAGATTATGTATTTCTGTTGCCGCTATAACAACAAATACTAAAATCAAAATAAAATAATTATTTAAGGGGGGCTCCCATACAACACGCGTGATTTTTTTTGCTGTTTTTTTATATTTGTGTCTAATGTTGTATAGATAATGGTACGGAACCCTTTGTGCGCGAGTCCGACTCGCACTTGGCCGGTGTTTTGTTAAACCTAATATTACTTTCTTAAAAAAAACCTTCATCTTGATTCTCTAAAAAACCTTGTACTGCGGCGATCACTGTGTCATCGTCGTACGATTTCTGGCCTCTTAGATATTCTTTCAATCTCAGGAATTGATAAAAGTCACTATAATAGAGGATGTTCTACCAATTTGAAGCCAGCATCATTGATGGCCGCCATCGCAACTTTGGACTTGTGCGCTGGGGCGTTATCTTGATGAAACAAAACAATTTAGCGAGTTTGCCATGCCGTATTTTGCGTATTGCGTGTTTTGATTTGTTCTCGGAACATATTCCTCGTAATAATGGCTCCATGACTGAGGTATTCAATCATCACCACCCCTTGGCTGTCCCAAAAAGAGAACCCATCTTGCCGGCGGATGGAACGGCCTTGAATTTCTTAGGGGTCGGTGATGATGGTCTCTTCCAAGTCATGGATTGTTTTTTTTGTTTCAAGGTCATAATGGTGAAGTCATGTTTTATCCATGGTTAGAAATCGAGCCAAAACCCGGTTAGGATCTGGCTGTTATAGTTCCAAACAGCTTTGTGAAATTCCCAACCTGGTTCGTTTTTGTTCGGCCGTTAGCATTCTAGGCACCCAATGCGCTGAGACTTTTTTCATTCCCAAATGGTCATGTATTTTATTATGAATACACCCTATAAAAATCTTTAGTTCTTCAGCTATAACGAAGAGTAGTTCGACGATCTGCCAGAACAATTTTTTCAATATTTTTATCATTTCTTCAGTTACTGCAGACGTAGGGCGCCCTGAGCGCGAGTCGTCATTAGTGGATGTTCTTCCCCTCTTAAACTCAGCACCAATGCTCAACCAGAATAACGAGGAGCATGAACCCCTAACGTATCTTGCAAGTCTTGATTTACTTGTTCCGTAGTAAAATTTTTCAAACATAGATTTTAAATTACCACGCGAACTTAAATTTCCTACATTTTCGATTACTAGTTGCGACAGAACAGAAGTAAGAACCTTCTATGATTGAAAAAACAAAAGAGCATCACATTTTATTTCTTTTATTATATCGACAAATAAGTGCTATGCCTACCAGTATTTTATTTTTCTCTATCCAAGGAGTTTATACCTCATTCTCACTACTTATTGAACTCCCCTCTTAGTTTCGTGTTGCCATCCCCATTGCCGACACTGAATCTCATAACGAATAAAATCTTTGCTATATTTGTCCCTTTTATTTTGTGGGCACTTGAAAATTATAAAAACAATTACCTAACCAAATCCAAATGATTGCATATTACACCTACTTACCTACTAGGTAGTACGATGCAACAAAACTGGGCGATTCCAATCGTCTAACTGTCAAATTCCATATTAGGTAAAAACGATTGGAATCATTCAAGATTTTGTGCGCATACTATAGGAGCTGGTCCGGTAACGCCTTCACATTTGTTACAATTTGTGACACCGTCACTGGGCCAGGTAAGTCTGTGCTTCTATTTTGGTAACATTAACTAATTTTGGTACATCTAAAAATGTAGGAAATTTTTTGTTCATCTCAACCTGGTTCGTACACTTAAAGTATAAACACATCTTTCAAGGTAGGCCGTTTAAAAGCAGAATCCGGGTGGTTGTTTTTACTTCTGTGGTCGCCAATAATCGCCAAAAGGTAATCTCTAAGTTAACTTAGTAACAATTACATAAGCATTTAATTACCACGCGTGCCCGCCGCGGATTGTAACAATTATTCAAGATTTATTAGAATAGCTATGCTCGAGAAGTCCGTGACGAAAGTTCGAAGTCTTAATTGTGAGCTGTGTCGAAAATAGCGGAAATAATACAATTATTCACTAAAGCTATTTATTAAAATATTACCGAATAAATCACAATATTAGTACAATTTATTCCGTCAGCAAAGTCAAAGAAACGGTCATATGTGTAGCCAGGTACTCGGGGGGGGGGGCTTCTTAACGAGGGGCCTCTATTATGAAAATCTGCCACTGTGTTTAAATGACAATAGGGGTTGGGAAAGTTTGTAAGGGCAAAATTACTGCTAGGCTGAATGAAACAGCTCGGGAAACATATTGCCATCTCAGCCCCTCGAAGATTTTTGGCCAAGTCAATCCTTGTAGGAAAGCCGAAATTGCAATATTTTGTTAGTCGCAAGTTAGTTTTAGTTGGGACTTTCCCGGTCCCGGCTTTCGATGTCACTGCGGTAGGATTACGCGACCCCGCAACGTTTTTTTTATTTATTCAAAAAATAAAAAACCTACATGTAATTCACAATTTTGTGAATGAAAATGTGTCTATGAGAAGGCTTTTGAGCCTCTAATTTCCTTTTTATTTATATGTTATTAATTTTAGGCACGATCAAACCTCGATTTGTATCCTAATATATTGGTGAATTTTCATTGATATCTGGCATATTACATTTTGTAAATTAAAACTAAACTACGTTTGTACAGGAATTGCTTCTTGAGACACCGCCTTAATCATGATGAGTAGATAAAGACTGAGCTCGCGTCGTCGGTTGCTCATCATTGACTGCGGACGAGCGCGCGGCGCGCATTAAGTTAATAATAATGTGTCGTGCTTACAGAAGTTTTACTTTAAGAGTAGTAATAATTGTTCTCATTTGTGGGGACCCACAGATTCTTCACAAAAGTGAGTGTAACAAAATATTTTTTTGTTGATGAAGTACGGTTTTTAACAAAGAATAGGTATTATTAGATTTTCCTTGCCTCCCCCGAACTAAATCCTGGGTAAGCCCATGTAACAGTAATTGCAGTTAGCAACAAATTATTCACGATGTAATAATATAGTTGTTAGGCTGGACTGGAACATGAGTAAATTTGTTATTTGAAGATAAGATTTCGAATAAAAGCCTTTCAACTCTAGAACCCACATCAGACTGGTTTGACATATTGATACGCAAACTTTAAAGTAAAGTTACCAGAATGTTGAAGTTTATTTTGCTCCTAATCGCTTTGGTTATAACTACTACACAGGCTAAGCCGGATGGAAGTGGTAAGATTATTTTTTTTTGGAAAAAGGGTAAAATAACTTTATCGAAGTAAACGTTACTATTTAAACCGCGAACTTTATTAATATGTTTATAACATCTATAAAAAAATGCTTCTTCTAAGTACCAACGCGTATTCCGACAGTGAACAACTACGGATTATTTTATTTACATACTGGCTCCCGCGAAGCTCGTTAACGTAATTATACATATTAGAGTATAACTGTCGTTTAACTAACTTTAAATTTTTTAACAACTTTCGAATTTTTCTATTTTTTGCCCGCGATTTTGTCCGCGTTAATGATGATTGCTTTATACAATCATTACCATTCCATTTCACCTCTTCAAAGCTCGTTGTCAAATTTCGAATCAAATTTCAGCTTTTCCAGAAATCCCTTCCTAGTTTAGTACGTAGTTAACCTGTCAGTTAGTCACTTCAAATTGTTAAGTTTCAAGAACTCCGGATACAAACCTTGGCACCTTCTGCAGTTCGGCTCCTCACAGGTGCGGTCAACGACGCACGCAGGAGTCATGCTAGTTGAATATATACGAGTATATAGTTCTTGGCAATTATTTTGACCTGGAAAGGCATTTGATTGCGCAGACCATGAGATACTTTTATTAAAATTCTAACATTACGAAGTAAAGGAGAAAGGTGTAGAACTGGAGGTATCTTCTCAGGTGTGGAGCTACCCGTTTGTATTTTAATCAAATAGAAATCGATATCCCTCTGCCGTCTATGTTGTGTGTGCGAGATGCAAATAGTTATTCAATTACTTTCTTTAGTTAATCGTGTTACCAGCCAGTTGTCATACTTCTCTGAACGCAAGAGAATGCGGTGCTGTGGTCGTGTGTGATTATATTTGTGTGCTCACAACTTTACATGTTTTATTTTTTAGGTGGTGTACGACGCGCACCTTGCCCGGCTACATTAATTTGTAACGTAGGTCAGGGAGCATGCGTGGAATGCTGCAGGGCGGAGGGCAATACTAGTGGAGGTAATTCGCTGGTACAGGGCGCTGACAGTTTGATCCCACTCAATACGTCGGCCAACTTGAGCATTGTCAGGAGCTGACTGAAAATAACGTACTGAATTATGCCCATCAAGTTGGCTCACGTGTGGAGATTCACAGCCAATGATCGCGGATGGTTTGAAAGATTCCTAACTCCACCGCGGGTGATAGGAAAAGACACCTACGAACAAAATGTGAATTTATTCCTTCATCATCATTAGCCTATGCCTGTCCACTGCTGGACATAGGCCTCTCCTACAGCACGCCACTGAGCACGGTCCTCGGCTACTCTCATCCAGTTCTTGCCAGCTGCCCTGCGAAGATCATCGCTCCACCGAGTCTGAGGACGCCCCACACTACGTTTACCGATCCGCGGTCTCCACTCGAGAACTCGTCTACCCCATCGGTTATCAGTTCTTCGGATAATATGGCCGGCCCACTGCCACTTCAGCATGCTAATTTATTCCTTACGTTGAAGGAAATGATCCAAGATAAGTTACAATTTGAAGGCAATGCCAAATTTTGTATGAAATATCAGTAAACGTCGAATTGCGTCGTCAATATTAAAAGTTGGACCAAATTGCAATACTTTCTTTAACAGGCTTTAAATGGCATAAAACTAAAATATTTTAACGAAAAGTTTAAATTGCTGCTTCAGTGATATATATTAAAGAAGTGGAACAAATAGTTTAAGTAACAATAATAAAAAGAAATATTTATTTCGTTGTTCAACTACATCTTACGTTACGAACAAATATAAAATAACCGGCCAGTTGTGTGCCGGGCCACGCGCAGTGTAGGGTTTCGTAGAAAGAGGGGGTTTTATCTGCTTTACAGAACGAACAACTTCATCAACGTAATTTTCAATGGATTTTGTACGAAGTTTGCCTCGTTAACTCGTTAACTTGTAAGCCTACTTAGCCGTGATAGTATTCCCTTTTAGTTCATTATATGTGCTACTACCTTGAATTTTTTCATGTTTCTACAGTCAACTGTTTAGCCAGGAGAGGGGGGAGGGGACAATAATTTGCGCTTTAAAGTTTATTATTTCGCAAATGGAAGTCTTAATCAAAAAATGATCTTCCTACATCTACAATATTTTTAAACGACCAATTCAACGATGATGTCGGCAAGAAAAAAAATTTATCCACTAAAAAAAATTTCAGACTTTATTCGGCCGTTTTGTCAGCGTGATTAATATGTATGTGTAAGCCAAATTTCAGCTTTCTGGTCTAAATAGTCTCTGAGCTAGGCCGCGGACAGACAGACGGACAGACAGACAGACGGACGGACATGGGAAATTATAAGGGTTCCTTGTCGACTACGGAACCCTAAAACGTCGTCGATGTTCCATAACTAGAGAATAAGCCAGAGGATAAGCCTGGCCATCCAAAGAGGTAACGTCGCCAGCGTCCTGGGCTCATTACCGCGGTACAGTGACCTGGGGCAGGTGTTTTATTTGTAAATGTAGAATTTATGTTATTTGTATATTTTTATCATTTATATATTAATTAAGTCCAGTTTCTTATTTCAATCAGTTTTCTTTTTGTTATGTTATGAATAAACAGTCTTGTAGATTATAACTTAAAAAAAATTGCTGAAAATCTTGTATTTAGTTAAGTAAGGCTTAACTAGTGATGACGTAAAATAAGCCAAAAGGTAGTGGCTCAGCTGGTACTGACCCGGGTCAGACTTTATCTTCAATTACCGGGTGGTACCTCGGATGGAGTTATTTCCCAAACCCAACATACGACATATTTTGTTCGTCTCAATATCCTAAGTCGATTCTGTGGCTGTTATGATGACATCACTTTAAGACAAGTGTGACACTCCGTGCGTCTGCTCCACCGTAGGCAAAAGTACACACGAAGCGCCGCGTCTCGCTCTGCGCGTGTGATATGCATAAGCAGCATAATTATATATACGTCCCACTCTAAGGGACAGGTTTTCTCTCAGAGAGAGAGCATGGGCTTAATCACCAAGCGCTGAGGTATGTTAATAGCCCAAACACTCAGGTTTTCTCACAATGTATTCCTTCACGGTTAGCGAGTGGTATCGCTACTATAACTTCACAAATGTACTTAGGAAACAAAGTCATAGTTCATGCCAGCATTGGGAACCGAACCTGGATCTCTCGGTTCAGAGTCTAATGTTCTACCCACTAGGCTACCACCGCGCGTGTGATATCTGGGTTGTGAATAAGAGCGACACGATCAAAACTAACGTCTGCTTAAGACGTTAGTTTTGATTTCTTATGTAGCCAATGCGCGGGCGATTGACAATTGGGTATTTGACAAAATATCATATGAGTTACTTTTAAAACGGAATTTTGTATGAAAATACTGGCTTATGACGTCACATTTCAGAGCACTCATTTTATGTTTAATCTATTTAAAAATTTAATAACTAGTAATTGACTAAAAGAGATACATTTTCCGAGATATTTTGTAATTTTTGTTTTAATCGAGCATATGAAATAATTTATTGTTGATCGTGTCAAATACCGAATTATACACCTTAATATACCATAGAATAGTTTTACAGGGGGAAACAAAAACGATAAATTTGTGGAAACTTTGGAATCACGAAAAAAATATGAGTGGTGCCACGCTAAAGAACAGCTGATATTTCTTTTGCAAGTTAAAAGTAGTAAAAAAAATAGATTTTAATGGGGATATTGTTACACGCTGTGTATATAATTCTTCTGTACCTACGTATGTATGGACAGTTTTCTATTGGAAGATAACGTTACCGATACGACATCATCGTACTATTAGTGACATGTTATATTGTAAACAGTGCCTTACACTCTTAGTGAGTGGCCAAAACATCTCCAAAAGAGCTAGATTGGCTTCCATAATAGTGCTGGTCCCAACACCTATGTATGGTAGCGAGACTTGGGTATGGCAAAAGAAGCAAGAAAGTAGGAGTAGATAATGCAGTAGAAATGAGGTCCTTGAGAAGTACCTATGTCTGGTGTTACTTTGAATGACAGGATACGCAATAGTTTGATTAGAAAACGTTGTGGACAGGATGTAGTGACTAGAATTGAGACAGGAATGTTGCGTTGGTTTGAACATGTGGATAGGATGAAGGACGAAAGTGAATGTGGGTGGAAGGGCCGGTAAGGGACGTCCCAGGCGGACATACTTAAGCACAAGATAAAAAGTACCCGAAACCGGCGTGCGTTCATGCAACGACTAATGAATGTTGAGGAAGCGAAAGTGATCTGTCAGGATCAGGACAAGTGGTATTCCTTGGTCTCTGCCTACCCCTCTGGGATACAGGCGTGAGTATGTATGTATTATGTATGATATCGTATTATCCTTTTGTCTTGTTTATTCTGTCATATTGTACTGTTCGTCTTCTTTAAAATGAAATAATAGGTTGGTGGTTTACCCAGGTTGTTAACCCAGGGAGCAAAGAACTATTTTTAAGGGGAGAGTGTTTCGAATCCAGAGCAGCGCTTAGGATTCTAGAGTAGTATCCTGAGCGCAGCGAGGGATTCAAAGTACACCACTCGAGCTTAAAACAGTGTTGCTCCCGAGGTGGACATTCTACTTTTTATCACCCTCTAAGAAAAAAAAGTAAGTGCAAGTGCGACTTATGAATAACAATAGAATAGAATGTTTGTACCACATTTTTTGCGTCCAATACAGTGTTCTCTGGAGTTAATAGAATACTGTCATCTCACTACTTGAACACACACTCATTTTTATAAAAACTTGGTAAAATCCGAATTTGAGTAAGTTATCAGTTACGAACAAAGGCAGAGGAATCAATTTTGCGCGTCTTTTATTTATTCACAAACTTTTTTTTATATGGCTTGCGCGCGCGGTTTTTTTATATTACGGCCAGTTACTTGTTCATACAGAGTTTGGTGATTGGAACTTTTACTAGAAATATCCATAAATATCCAAATTCAAATCACTTTTCCCCCCTAGGTATAGTTTACGAGGACTAAACTAGCTCTTTTTGAATAGATGTGATAAAAATACATTTACAAAGGCCATTGTGAACGTTTTTGTGTAAAAGTGTCATGATGGTCCAATGTGAAATCGTCTTACGAGACTATACTCCTCGTAAACGGCAGGACTGATTTGTTTATTCACAGTTTGACTCGATAGGTAGCGCTGTGATCTGGTGCCAGGAACTTTTTAGCCAACGTTCGGGCAGAACAGCGTCTGCTGGGTCCGGTCGTACAGCCGACAGCAGGTCAAACTTTACATTTTTGTTGCAATGTCGTCGTTTACGTAACTGATTACAGTGCACGTATGTAAAGGTTGATGTGCTGTCGATGAACATATATTCTATATCACAACTTTTTATTATTATTTTCAGTGTGCCGTGTATCAGGAGATGGAACGAAGTATTGCGAGTGCATCTAAGCCCACACGTTCTGTGACAACACAACGACTCTGCACTTATATAGCGTACATCAATAATGAAACCTAGAAATAAACGTGCTTAGAAATTTCTTGGGAGTTTTGTTTTCTTTCTTTTTCTTAATATTAGGGCCAATGATGTTTACACAGTAACATGGCATTTGTCACAAATGCGTGAACTTTCATAAATCCTTGAGGATCCCTTACACGCAAATTTTGTGTCCAACGACCCACCTGCTTAGGTCTTCATCATCATCATCATCAGCCCTTTGACGCCCACTGCAGGACATAGGCCTCCCTCATGGTTTTCATAACCATGAGGGGTTTTGCCATAATCGCCACGCTTGGCAGGCGGATTGGCGATCGCAGTATGCGATGGGAATCTCAGGAAGACGCTGCTGTCCGTCTCCTGGTAATTTATTTCCTTAGTTGCCTTCTACGACATCCACTGGAGGAAATGGAGTGACGCTATTCTTAATCCGGCGCCACACGGAAGGGTTACCATACTATAACTTTTATCGATTAATAAATAAAGAAATAAATCATTGAATTAAGAAATATGAAAATGATGATCTTTTTTTTTAGTGTGTCGATGGCTAAAAAATTCTCACAAAATCAAACAATTCAAACAGAATCAATCAAAAACGAATTGACTGCGAAGTCTAGCATCTAACAGTAGCGTCGAACAGTAGGTAATAAGACGTTGTTGAACTACTAGTTAGAGGTTCCGACGACCCGCGCGCTTAGAGATCAATACTTCTGATTAGACAAATTAGTTGTTGGTATGTTGGTGACAGGAACTTTCAAGTAGTAGACCCGCAGCATCATGTTATGCTCAAAAAGCTGCTTCATCTCCAAGCTGGAATAAAATTAAGAGAGTTGATGTAGAAATAGTATGATTTTATGAGTAAGTTTATATGTTACATAGTGTGAATAGTTTACAACGATTTTCGATGTTTCTCAGTGACTTTTTTTGAGTAAATTTACGATTTTACATTTTGAAATTGATATATCACGAAGAGTAGAGTATTTAGCTATAGGTGTGATAAATACTGCAAGAAATGATTAAAAAAAATATTGAGGTCACCTTTGTATACAGTTTGTCTTCCTTTTGCGGTAGACGAAACTTTGCTTTTTCAGTTTTGGTTTAAGCTATGGCTTTCCCTTCTTCAGTCAAAAGTATTTCACGACGTTTTTATGATGAATTTCCATGAATAAATCCAAAAATAAGCAACACCTAAAAAACAAAATAATCGTTGTCGGGGAATGTTTCAGTGGCGCTGTATAGTCTGCTATCATACCCAGGCAGTCTGTAAAAGCCTCTGTCCTTTTCATCACGCATCTACTTTAAGTGTACCTATGTAACCATTTATATAAAGACTTCTGTATTTGAACTTGAGTGATGAATTAAGTCTGATTTATTTATTTATTTACATTTGAAAATATAATACATCTTAATACAGGATGTTACAATATTGATAACCGACCCAAAAGCTCAGCAAACTCCTTTATTGATAAAATGTAACTGTGAAATAAATAAAAAATGTTTGCGTACTAAAAATTACAGATATGTACCTAAGCCTGGAATGGACATAATGCAGCATTGAGCTTTATTAGGGCACGGTGCCTGAGTAGATACCACGCTACGCTTGTTTAAGATTTCGATGTTCTGAATACACTGCGCGTTGAAATGTCAAATTCGTTTTCTAAAAGAAAGTTCGAATATTGCGATAAAGTCTCTTAGCAATAAATAATACTGCATAATGTGCAAAAACGTGGGACTTTAAACCATCACCTAATCAATCTCAATAAATTGAAATAAAAATAAAGGTAATCAATGCGCTAGGTTTTTATGTTTACATAATAAATAATCGCGATTTACTATGCCAATTAAACCGTGCCAAATCTAAACGAAATATTAGTTTGTGAGCATATTTTGTAATAGCATATAGTATAATAGCATATAGTAAGTAAAAGCATATTTTGTTTAATAGCTCGAGAATTTTTGAATCGAACAGAAACTAAAGATCTATAACAATCCATAATTTTGGCAGGAGAAGACCTTTAATGAAACTTTAAAAACATTGAAGAACGTCAGTTAAAACTTCATAATGTAAGCATTCAAGCCGAATTGTTTAAGGGGAATAATAGTAATTTATTTATAACTTTCAGGAAATGTTACACAATATTTATAATATAATTGCATTCATGAATAATTTCATTCTTCCATTTATCATTTGGGCCTTTTTCTGATTTTAAATGTGTCAATAAAGAGCAACTTCCGTTGAATGTTAAATTTAGAAATAAAGTACCTATATTTAATAATTACAATGAAATTATTATTAAGTTGAAATCAGATTAGAATTCATGTTGTGGGAGTAAGTGGGAGTGTATAAGAGGAGCTGTCTTGTGAATGTTTGGGCGTTATCATTCTGGCTGTCGAAGAATAAAGATTAAAGAAATCTTTTATTGTCGAGGGTTGTTTTATTTGTTTATTTTTAATTATCTATGGAAAACCAACAGCTAACGAACAGTACATGTGACTTACATAACTAGTTAGTGAGCCAATTACAGGTTTTCACCTATAGCAACATAGTGCTAGTTTTCTGCTGATACAAAACTTGCACTTGTAGAGACTTTCCACAATAAGTCTCATTATTTCGAAAGTACTTTATGTGTGTTGAGTCCATTCTGCTTAACCAGGTCTTAAAGGTGGTAACAATTAATCACGAATTAGTAGAATCGCTATGCTTATTTGTGTGAGCTGTGTCAACATAGCGGCAATAATTAAACTATCAGCACGATAAGAACACGAGTAAAGTTTTAATTTAAACATAAGACTGTATAAAAGATGGATAACTGAAGAACTCCAGTCACACCTATATGTATCATAGGTATCGATACTTAAACTTTTAATTTACCACAACGATGAAGTTTATTTTGGTTCTAATCGCTCTAGTACTAGGTACTACACAGGCTAAGCCAGGTGGTAATGGTAAGATTCAAGTTTTTTAGTGGGTAACTTACTTGATAAAGATAAAAAGTATTTATTGCCTCATCAAAATACAATTTAAAACAAAATAAGGCTTAACTTTGGTCACTACCTTGTGATGTAATATTAAAATTTAAAATAAATATGTAAAAAGAATAAAATACTTTTTTTCACTTTGCCTCTCTGTTTGTGTACCACCAAAATTAGCAATGGTTTTTTCTAGCTTACTAACCTCATAATGAAGGATATCGTTGGGTTGGCCGTTTAAAATATTTTCGGCGTAAGAAAACCATTTTTCGATTTAACGATCGGTTTGTAAAATTGTATTTTGCAAACAGATCGTTTCAAGCTTTAAAGCTCCAATTTTTGTAAGAGTGGTACAGCTAAGTAGACTTTACAAGTTAACAAGAAATAGTAGACCAACTAATAAGAAAACCTCGTGCAAATTTAGGTAATTAAAAATTACTTTGATGAGGTAAACGCTATTGATTAAGCCGTGAACACAATTAAAACGTACATAATATCAATCAAACCCCTTCTTCTTCTTTCAAGCGCTGAGGCATGTGAATAGCTCAGACACTCAGGTTTCCTCACGATGTTTTCCTTCACCGTTAGCGAGTGGTATTGCTACTATAACTTCACAAACGTACATAACTTAGAAAACCAAGTCATAGCTTGGTTACTCGGTTACTGAAACTAGGTAAGGCTGCAGGATATGATAGAGTGTCGTTAGAAATGCTGAGGGCTGGTGAAGGCATTGTAGCTAGCAAGCTATACTTGCTTTTCAACAAGTGCTGGAGGAGTGGCAAAGTACCTAAGGACTGGGATATGGCCGTCATAGTGCCGCTTTACAAAGGCAAAGGGTCCCAGCAGGTGTGCACTAGATGTGACTGAAGAAAAGATATGGGATGTTCAAGCGGGTTTTAGAAAGGGAATGGGATGTGTGGACCAAATCTTCTACTTGAGGCGGATTGTGGAGAGAGCATTCGCAGCGGTGTAAGACAAGGATGTGTCGCCTCCCCATGGTTGTTCAATTTATTCATGGACAGTTGCCTGACTGATTTGAAAGAGAATGACTTTGGGATAAGGATGGGTGAGCTACTGGTCAAATGCTTGTTATACACCGACGATCAGGTTTTGTTCGCATCGTCGGTTCGAAAAAGATGATGAAATGACTGAGTGCAAGATAAGGATTAGAGGTGAAAGGGTGGAACAAGTGAAAGAATTTGTCTATTTGGGGAGCCTCTTTACTAGGGATGGCAAGTGTGAAGGTGATATAGAAAGAAGAGTAAAAGCAGGAAATTGTGTAAACGGTGCATTGCACTCCTTTGTGAGTGGCCAAAACATCTCCAAAAGAGCTAGATTGGCTATCCATAATTGAGTGCTGGTTCCAACACTTATGTATGCTAGCGAGACTTGGGTATGGCAAAAGAAGCAAGAAAGTAGGATTAATGCAGTAGAAATGAGGTCCTTGAGAAGTATGTCTGGCATTACTTTGAATGACAGGATACGCAATAGTGTGATTAGAGAACGTTGTGGACTGAAAGAGGATGTAGTGACAAGAATTGAGAAAGGAATGTTGCGTTGGTTTTGGACATGTGGAGAGGATGAAGGAAGAAAGATTGACAAAACAAATATATCGAGCGAATGTGGATGGAAGGGCCGGTAAGGGACGACCCAGACGGACATATTTCGACCAAATAGAGGATGTATTAACAAAGGGCAAGATGAAAAGTACCCGAAACCGGCGTGCGTGCATGCAACGACTAATGAATGTTGAGGAAGCGAAAGTGATCTGTCAGGATCGTAGCAAGTGGCAGTCCCTGGTCTCTGCCTACCCCTCTGGGATACAGGCGTGAGTTTATGTTATGCAACTCTCTAGATTTGTTTGCGAAATATTACGCTTCAAAGCAAAAACAATGTAAGAGCGGAGGGTCCCTCCCGCTCTTCCGGCTAAGCGGTTGTCTGTAGAAACGCGAAAACAAAATCAGGACCATAGCACATATAACGAAGTTAAGAGTAATAAGGCACCAGTTCATAAGAAGAAAACGTCGTACAAATGCCACTGAAAATTGCTTTGATTAGATTTAGATTAGATTAATACCCTTTATTACACACCATACGGTTAAAGATACATGAAAAACCTTAAAAATCTAGGTTACATCGTGTACAATTGGCGGTCTTATCGCTAAAAGCGATCTCTTCCAGACAACCTTAGGATGGATAGGACTGTATTATGAAGAGAGTAGGTAGGTGTACATAAATTATATAAGAATTTGACAAATTATAAAGAATAGGACAAGATAACTCGCATTAATAAAAAACAACTTAAACTTAATACATACGTAATAAAACTTACAGGCTACGTGTATATATTTTAAAAATACATACCTATAGATAAATATATACATACATACCTTAGAATACAGACAACAGTAATAGTTATTAAAGTCTGTTGAATTAATAGCAAACTTTGTTGAATTAAACATATTATTGAATTTGTTCACGGTTGCATATAGTTGCATCTCATGATCTTACTTCTGCCGTCTACGTTGTAGGTCTGTGGGGTATACAAATAGTTTCTCAATTACTTTCTTTAAGTAAAATGTTATACCAGTCAGTTGTTACACATATACTTAACATGTTTCATTTTTTTGTTGTAGATCAAGACGACCAAACTGGGCATCCCACTTGCGCAAGTATTAATTGTGTACGAGATCTGAACGGCTGCGTGCATTGCTGCAAACGACAGGGCAGTGTTACTGCTGGTAAAAAGCCGGTCCAGGGCACTGACAGTTTCAGCCCACTACTATACGTGGGCCAACTAATTGATTGTGTAATAATCAGAGACTGACTGGCGCTATTTAATACTGAAATGGCCATCGAGTTGTCTCACGTGTTGCTTTTAGCTAATTAGCAAGAGTGGCTTAAAAGATTTCTGACAAAGGTTACGGAAACCACGTCCGCTTTACCGCGGGCGAAAGATGAAGGTGCAAACTTCATGAATAAAAAAAACGGCAGAGCAACGTCTACCGGGTCCACTCGTAACTTTTATAATAAATGTTTATTATGTTGATATATTCTGCAACTCCAGTCTTTGTTATTATTTGCAGAGTGCATTGCAAAGGGAGATGGATCGACGCATTGCGGTTGCGTGCCTTAAGTAAACACGTTCTGGGATAACACAATCTCACGTGCAACACGAATTATAATACCTAAAATTATTTTTTGAGTGTCTGTTTGTTTTCTTTTGGAGGTCTACGCTGAATATTATATAATTTTCCAATCTACGTATCTATTATTCGCTGCATGTACAAATTTTTAAGCACCTATTGTTTACTGTGGATTTCTGTTAAAGAAATAAAATAATATCCGCACAGTAACCAAGCATTCGTCTTTTATTCCCTCAACAGCAGGAGCTTTCAGAAATCCTTAAGGATCACTTACCTGCATCGAGTCCGCTCCAAACCCGCGGGTTTGGTGTTTATCAACAAAAGTGAGTGTGTTGTATGATTTTGTGAAGTCACTCCTTAAGGTGGTCCAATAGGGGAGGAAAATTTGTATGTAGTCGGCGAGTCTAGAAGCATAAAGTTTTGTGTAGGATTCTCTTTCGTAAATTTGATGACTTTGATTGTAACTAGTTTTTGGGATGTGTACTTGATTTATTTCTTTAGGAATGTAAAAAAATAAGTCAATAAAAATAGAATTATTACAAAAAAGACATATAATTTTGTTATGAATATTTATGTAATAAAAGATAACTTTTATGTGGTTTGGATTCTTTCAGCGAAACACATTCCTCCTCCGTACAAATCCTTATTTACCTAAATATTTTGTTTAACAACTCAGGAACCCTTAAATCGAACAAAAATAAAAGACAAGCTATAAAATCTATAATTTTAGCAGAAAAAGAGCATCAATATAATTTTAAATGAAAGTAAGATCATTGTGAATATTAGTTTAAACTTCAAAGGTCTCAATATTTCGAAAGTTACTTTAATGTGTTGATTCCATTCTGTATAAACTAGGTCTTAAAGTTATTCACGAATTACAGTAAAATCGCTATGATCATTTTTGTGTGAGCTGTATCGAACAAAGCTGTAATAATTAAATTACCAGCAAGACAAGAACGCTGGTAACATTTTAATTAGAAGATAAAATTTTCAATAAAAGACCGTCAACGGACGAACTCCAATAATACCTATTTTACATATTGATACTTAAACTTTAAATTTACCAGATTTTGGTTTAATCGCTGTAGTGATAAGTATCACACAGGCTACACCGTTTTTAATATGCTACAATTATTTTTTTTTGTATGGAGCTTACTTGTGTGCTTTGCACAAGGTCATATCAATAGGAATGCAGGAAAATCGGAAATATGTTCAGCATAATGCTGTTGGATAGATCTATTCTAAAATAGCGCTGATTTTCAGCGCAGCCCGTGCAACTTAAAAAATAATAAAATATATCCACTTAAATTTTTAAATTTGTTTCGAACAACTCAGCACAGAAAAATGAATAACTAATAACTAAGTGTACGTAAGTAATATACATTTTACCTGTTTATTACACTTTCGTTTTACATGTAATTATGTAAGTAGGTAGGAATATTATACAAAAATACAACTAGTAGGACAATTGTTACAATTTCGTTAGACACTGGGACAATTATTAAGTACAATGGCATGGCATTACAAAGCATTGTGTGCAATTTTTTAACTTCTACCAATTTTTAAGGGTAAGACTATTAAACTAATTCTAAAAATAGTATGTACTTATTTCCTGGGTGTTTTCTTAATATTTCCATTGGCTTTGGTGATCATAATGTATTTTTTTTTATTGCATTAGTGTTAGTTTTAGTTACCAGTGTATTCTTATTAATATCATTAGTATTATTTATAAATGTATAAGTTTTATTCGTGTGTATAATTTGTTTTTCCATAAGAAGATATTTTTATCCCAACTGAAAATCAGTTTTGCTGGTGTTATGCTAACTTATAGCACACACCAGTAAAGTATGCTGAGTTGGAGCCCCTTTTTTGTTGTTACGGGGGCATCTGAGGCGTTTGGGGTCCGAGGTGGTCCGTACATTACTGTATGGCACCCGGCTGCCTTTGACTCTATATGCCTTACATGTTCTCTTCACGATAATTTTGTTTATAGGGTTCCGTACCCAAAGGGTAAAAACGGGACCCTATTACTAAGACTTCGCTGCCTGTCTGTAAGTCCGTCCGTCTGTCTGTCACCAGGCTGTATTTCAAGAACCATGATAGCTAGAGAGTTGAATTTTTTACAGATTATGTATTTCTGTTGCCGGTACAACAAAAAATAATAAAAATAAAATAAAATAATTTTTTAAAGGGGGCTCCCATACGACAAACGTGATTTTTTTGCTGTTTTTTTTATCTTTGTGTCTAATGTTGTATAGCTAATGGTACGAAACCCTTCGTACGCGAGTCCGACTCGCAGTTGGCCGGTTTTTTTATTTCTGTTTTGTTGACGTTCGTGTCTTTTGTTTGTGTACCTTTGTGTTTCTGTGACAATTTAAATAAATGTCCTCTTTCTTTCTTTCTTTTCTTTCTAATCTGTGTTTGAATGTTATGTTAGTTACGTTGCTCTGTAAAGGTGAAGGAAGGTCGTTCCAGATCTTGAATGCGGCGAATTTAAAACTTTCCCTGAGGTTTGCAGTTTTATGTTTACGGATTGCCATTGTGTTCTGATAATTAAATTTTTGGTACACACAATTTTTTTGCTCGTTAGCAAAGTCAAAGTTGAATCGCTCTGCTAATTTGTGTGTGCTGTGTCAAACATAGCGGTAATAATTCAATTATCAGAAGTAAGTACACGAGTAAAGTTTTAATTTGGAGATAAGATTTTGAATATAAGTACGTCAACACAAGAACTATAGTCATTTTTATTTAACATTTTGATTTTAAACTTTAAGTTACCAGAATTATGAAATTTATTTTGGTTCTAATCGCTCTGGCACTAAGTACTACACAGGCTCAACCGAGTAATAATGGTATGATTCCATTTTTAGTGGGTACCTTAATTGTCAACTTTAAAAAAAAAAAGAAAGATATAGAAAAGAAGTAAATAAAAAACATTTTTGTTGCCTTTTTGTTTGTGTTCCACCGTTGGCCTCCCCTATTTCAGTGCATCAAAATTACAGATGCTTTTTTTCTGTAATGGGATATCGTTGGCCGTTAAAAATACCGCGGGTGTAGGAAAGCCATTTTTCGATTCAATGATCTCTTTGCGAAGTATTAAGCTTATTATAATAAGCAAATTTTCCTCGGATGTTAAGGTGTGGTGGTGTCAGGGGACGTCATATACACCCGAACACTACGAATCGTTTGCTTTCGTCGATGGTGGGTGATTGATTATCATACAGCGCGGTAAATAAAATAAAATAACTGAATAATTATTTTAAAATCACTCCTGCTGTCTACATTGTGTAAGATGCAAATCGTTTTTCAATAAATTTCTTTAACAAAGCGCTGTTTTAATATTTATGTATTTTCTAAACCTAACATGTTTTCATTTTTAGTTGCTCGGCTAACCCGCCAAGCAGCACGTCCCGCTTGCGTGAATATTAATTGTCTACGTGATTTGGGCTGTTGCGTGAAATGCTGCAAACAAGACGGCGCTATTACTGCAGGTAATAGTAATCCAGGGCACTATCGGTTTAATCCCATTCAAACCGTGGACCATTATTTAGCGTGTCATAATCAGGGGCAAAGCCAAAGTTGACTGTCAATATTTAAGAAAATTCTGAATTACGGCCATCGAATTGGCTCACGTGTGGAGGCGGTAGAAGACAATATAGCGCGGGTAGCTTAATTCGCTGACCCATGGGGTATCGAAATTCCAAAATTCAAATATATTAATTAATTAAAATCCCGGCAAACTTCGTATGTATATGTTTGTTATGTATGTATATTCTATAGAATATACCTGGTATACCAGGTCACCGGTTTTTTTCTTATTTTCAGTGTGTCGTGCGATGGGAGATGGATCGAAGAAATGTCTTTGCGTCCCATAAAAACCTTCATCCCTTGGCAAATAAAAACATATATCAAATTATTAATCAAATTGATTATGTATAGTCAAAGGGAATACAATGCTGCATTGGAGCTCACCATTGATATAACTGGGAGTTGAAGATCGGACAGCTGAAACTCAACGGAATATACTACTGTGGCGACTTCAATAAATCAAAGGTGGATATTAGTAAATAATAACTTTTTCATTATAATGTATTTTTAATATCTCATTGATGTCTTAGCTTAGCTAGTCATTGACTGAAAGACGTATAATACCGGTCAAACATACAATTGTATTTGAAGACATTGCTTGGTAATCTTTATATAAGTATATAATTCTTGTGTATGTGTGTTTTTCACCAAACTCCTCCTAAACCGCTGGACCGATCTAGATAAAATTTTGTAGTATATTTGTGTGGGTCCCTGGATGGTTTAAAAATACAATTGGACCCGGTAGGTGGTGTTAAAATCGCGTTTTCAGCCAACCTCCAGGGGCCTGTTTCATAGAACTACAATGAGTGGTTTACTACGACAGTTCAATGTACATTGCAAAGTCGATGAATTCTTAGATTAACAAGTAGGCTCTGCTACGCAATGTAGCTCGAATTGTCATAAAAAACTACGAATTGTGGTGTTATGAAACTCTGCCCAGTCAGGCGGATCTCGGCGCTGCGCCGCGTCACATTTCTAGGAAATATAAACGAAACTACGTGCATTTCTCCGATAGCATGGGGGAAACTCTGACTTCAGTTGTCTATTTTTTTCTTTGGTTTACGGAATTATTATTGGGAAACGTACTGGGGTTAGAAGAAGGTGTTATTAATTGGGCAACTAGATTCCCAGAAGTGAGCGTTTCAAACACCCAATTTAGATTACACCGAAATCAGAAAACAGTCCACCGAAATCATAAAAAAGTGCACCGAAATCATGAATGTGGTAATTTTCGTGACAATTTTTCAAATATAATGGAAAATTATCAAAAACCTTCATCAGGAGACATAGGACTTTTAAGTAAAATGCTGTGAGCAGAAACCTGAATAAATGGGTTTTAGCTTGCCTTTCCATTTTGCAAGGTGTTTGAAGGCCATATACAATGATGTGTAAAATCCAAGTTGAAAGGATTTTATGATTCTGAAAGGAGTCACGGAAGCAAACTTCACATGCAATAAATCGGACCATAGGTCCTTTTACATATTCCCGGAGACATATAATTTTTTTTCAGCCGTCACCAATGGTGATGTCATCGATCTGACGAGCTGGCGGGCGTTTCATGCTGTATTTAAGTTTGTGAAATGCACTTAAGAACTTTTGAATTCATTTGTTAACGATTCTTCGGCAGAAATGACTGACAGTTACTCCAAGTAATCTTAGTCACTATGACATTTTAGAATGCTAAGAGACTTAAGTTCCGTTGATTATTACCGGCAACACATTTTAGACTATGGAAAGGCCTAGGAAAACACCTGGTGCCATTTCCCGAACGCAGTCCAACCCTGCTGAATTTTTCTTGTGGCCTGGTTTTTTAGTTTGTCGTTGTCCAATGGAAGTCTGCCTCAAGTAAACATTGTCCTAGGCGGCTTCAGAGGCCATTTAACGAACGAAGATCGACTTCGACACGATCATATCTTTGAACATGAACGTGATAAACAAATAGATTAAGAAATATATATCAAAACAATAAATGAAAATAAGTTTGCCGCTGCAGCCTGAAAATTCCATATCTCAGCCTTAAAAATACCCGTTTTCAAAAGAAAGATTTTACTGATTTTCAGCTACGAACGAGAATAGAGGTCCAAACATCAGCGACGCTACAAAATAAATATGGTCACGTATTTATTATATTGTATTTATTGTACCGTGTTATACGTGTGCAATAAAATGATAAATAAAAAAAAAATATTTTGCATATAATAGCTACATCACTTTGAGTTCTTACTACGGGTTAACTTGTATATTAATAATAGTCAATTCCGTTCTCACATCCCTCGGTCGTCGTCCGTAGTAGTTCAGTATTCACTTCTTAAGGGCTTCTGGCTTTTCCTGCTGTTTGATCATCTTCTAGGTTTTCAGGATTGTTCCCTGTTTCTTAAATTCAGGATAGAATCTCTGTTTAATTTCTTATTAGTGTTTCTAACTATGTTATGAGCTATTTCAGCTATTTCCTAATTTGCGTTGTAAGTAATTCAGAAAAAAGTTGTTTGTCCTAAATATCGGATGCATAGAATTCAGAAATCAGCTCGGATCAAATCCGGGGAATCACATACTGTACCCCAAAATACCAAGAACTCTTTAATGCAGCGTGACCTTGCGTGAACAGCATGGTTCATCAAAAAACCAAGAACTCTTTAATGTAGCGTGGACTTGCGTGAACAGCATGGTTCATCAAGAGTGCCACTGCAATCGGGCGTAGACCCGAGACACTCAGCAAACATGATTTTGTGACAATACTATACTGTCTAATTTAATTGGAATTTAAGTTATAGGCACTATTAAATAATCTGTAATACGTGAACATAATTTAATCACAAAAGTATAGCTTTATATTTTAAGCTATTTATCACTGATAGCTATTACATTCTGGCGAAAGACTCTCAGATTTGAGGCCTTCTAGATTTTTTAAAATATGTTTTAGAAGCCTTTTCTTAAAACTAACAGGCTTTCCAGGTAGATGAACATCCAAACTATGTATGGTATTTTTTGCAGAATATTATTTTATAATTTACCGGGACCGCTGAAAATCTCACCCATTTTCGTATCTACTTAGCGGAGCGCGGAGAGTTAGCCAGGCTGACGAAATTGCTCAACTGGCTCTGTCTGTCTCACGAATTTGATGATGTGCCTTTTTATACAAAGGGTAACCTCAAAATGAGCAATTCCTAAAACACTCCAATTTAGAGATCGTGTTTCACTTTTTTCTATGACTTTCCTAGTCCTGAAAACTTACACAATTTTATTAAATTAAAATCACTACACGTTTGATCGCTACCGTTTAAAATATCATAAAAATACATTTGAAATTAGAAAAAAATCATGTTATTTGTAAATGACAAACTGTTTAAAAAATAGACCTAAATGTTTCTGGAATTGCGAATTATTATTGAGAAAACCCTATATAGTACAAACGGGCTCTGTTTTGATTCTTCGTTTTTAGAAACATAAACAGGACATTACATTCTAGGATTTAGAATGTGCCTTCTGACTTCTGTAAATATATAATAGCTTTTCAATATTTCAGGATAAATGTTACTTTTAAGCCATAATACCGTCCATATTGCAAAGAGGCAAATAGTTATTAAATAACAAATAATAGTTATTAAGATAGTTAAAATATTCAACAATAATATTAATTTAATTGTTTACCTAACAAATAATCGCGATTAGACATGTCCCGTCCCTTTCTTATAGTTGTTACTGTGCTTTGTGTTACAGTGCTTTATAAATTTTGACACAAATTAAGTTTATTGTGAAAAAGAAGAATTGCAAAGTAGACTGCCGAATAGTTATTGGCAGCGTTCTTATTCTAAAACTGTAGCAAGTATGCATAGAATGGAATGCAACTATAACAACTATGTATTATAGCTGCATTTGCGTCATCAATATGTACTACTGTGATTACACGGCAGCCCGCACACAGCTACACGCGAGGACCGTATATAAACGAGCGCACGCCCGCAGAAATTCATTCGACAGACAGCTGGCAATGTGGCAATGAGTACGACAGCTCCGCAGGCTGCTCAAATTCATGTCGCTACATCTGAGCGATAGCCACGCAATCCTCACGACCAGGTGTTAGCAAGCTAGGAGAACATCAGGGTGCGGTAGCCACGCAGTCCACCATAAGTTCTATACAAGGTTACCTATCCTATTACTATAACAATACATGTTTAGTGTTTCCATAGAATAAATCTACCAGTTCTTATGACATTGGAGTTTCCATTCACTGGCCACACTACAAAACTGTACATGGAGTTCAACCCGTCATTATTTCAGATATTTCCGTCCTCATTTCAATGAAACGGGAGGACTTGAATAGCGGCAAGGGTTCTTTATAGTAACAAAACACTTACGTGCTATGTAGAGCCCTCGCCACCATCGATTCGTTAAAATAAGAACGGAAATATCGTGACTACGAGCTAGGAGCTACGCGCTACGAGCTACGCGCTACGAGTTTCGCGCTACGAGTTATTTTATACACAGAGCTTGTGTTATGAGTTCGATTGCCAGGAGGCGCATTTTGCAAGCATAAAATAGCATCTCAAATTAAATTAAACGGTCGTCTAAACGTGCTTCTCGAATTTTTCGTTGAATCTAATGGCATTCCGTAGTATAAAATTGTATTAGTATAAAGTATGATAACATCCATTAGAGCACTGAGCAGCTGTTAAGAAGTAGAGTTAGAAAAAATGGATAGAGATACGTACAGACAGCGAAATTTTTTTAAAATTGTCCTCAGCACGGGTTAGTGCAACAAAGAGAATATAATGAAATATTCTTTTTGCTTATGAACGTCAAAGTAGTTAGTTTCACAAATAAATTATGTAGAGAAGAAGATAACAAAGAAACTCCACATTTTTTCTTTTAAAAAAGTTTTAACTTAATTAAGAGAGTTTTCTACTTAAAAATTATTATTCGTGAATGAGTTCAGGGTAATTTTGAATAATTTTGAAATATTCTTGATTTCCGACCTTTAGCTCCAAATTGTGAATCCAAATTCGAAGTGGTTCGAAGTACTGTAACGTTGGAAAATGTTTTCTTATATGTGAGATGCTTGAGTATGGCGTCCGACAAGCGTAAACAATTAAAAAGACAATTAAGTTGGCCTGCGCCGACCATAAGACGCTCAAAACACACTTTTTATGGATTTTTATTATTTATTTGGCAATTTCTTTTGAAACTTGCATCGTATAATGAAGTTAACGAATTCAAAATAACCATTTAGACACATCGTCCTCTAAATACTCTCTAATATTAATGTACTGTTTAATACCAAGCATCTTTGTCTTCTAAATAATCCTTGATGTTGTACTATTTTCCCACAGAGTGTGGTTAACATATTTTTTAACACGTTCACCGCGGAGACCAATTTATGCTACCTACTACAACTCATCATCATCATCATCATCAGCCATTTGATCCCCACTGCAGGACATAGGCCTCCCTCATGGTTTTCCCTAACCATGAAAGGTTTTGCCATAATCGCCACGCTTGGCAGTCGAGTTGGCGATCGCAGTATGCGGTTGAAATCTCAGGAAGACGTTGCTGCCCATCTCCTGGTAATTGATTTCCTTAGTCGCCTCCTACGACATACACGGAATGAAATGGAGTGACGCTATTCTTAATCCGGCGCCACACGGATCTACTATAAGTGCACTACTGAAAAGTACTCATAATGTACCTTCTCTAAGTCAGCACGAGACTTCGCTTTGAAATAGAATAGGTATCTTAATGAAAATACACTACAAAAAATATTTTTTTTTCTTCTTCATGAATAATGAATGTATTGCTCAGTATGTACGCCCAATAACAGCTGAAAATAAAAATTGCTAAAAGAAAAAAGGCCCACGAGAACTTTAAGGTAATGCGCTAGATGGCTAAAAAGTTCGAGTCCTTTTGTATCTCGTAACGAACACTATTGCAAAAAGTCAATAATTTGGTAGTGATAAGTATTTATACCACAATATGGACAGAAAAATATTTATTTTAAACAGGCATTGCAAAAGTATCCAAACTAGTCGGCAAATCCATGCATTCACTTACTGTATCAGGTGCAGAAGGACACAGAAGGGGCATTGTTGCTATTATTAGCCAATTGAGGGAAGTTTAATGTACGGAACTCAGAACTATTTGGTTTTCTGGAAGAAATTGCTTTTAGTAATAAGGCCGCCAATTATTTTATGTACCTTTGTAAATATTTTGTGTACAATAAAGATATATTGTTATCTTATCTCAACTATTCACCTCTTTATTCACGCATGTCTTTTGACGCTTATTTGTACAAGGGCGAGCATATTACTAATGAGTATTTTCTTCCCGCTAACCTTGGGTTCTCGAATGGAGATCACATATCGGCAAGCGCAGCGCAGCGTAAGACGACCAGCCACAAGATGGACAGATGACCTCATCCAAGTAGCAGGAAGACGCTGGATGCAAGCCGCTTCCAACCGGTCTTTCTGGAAATCCATGGAGGAGGCCTATGTCAAGCAGTGGACTTCTTGTGGCTGAATGAATTAATGAATTAACCTTGGGTTATGTGGATAGTGTGGTGCCAGGAAAGAGTTATTGCGAAAAGTTATGTAGACCATAATAATATAATAAAATTCATAGTTATAGTATAACTCTCAATATACCAATAACATCAACATAAATACCTACAATACACACTATCAATAAAAATCACAGTGTTCGTTTTCGACCTCCTCCGAAACGGCTTCACCGATTTTTATGATTTTCTTTGTGTTTATATAGGTTTCAACTATATTTGGTAGGTCTTTGGTAGAATCCTCAACAACATTCGATAAGCCGATGACACTATTCTCCTTGTCAGCTCTATCGAAGACCTACAAAGTCTGCTTACTCGGGTTGAGGCGATCAGGTCAAACAATGTTCTGAATGTAAACACCAAGAAGACCAAATTCATGGTTGTGGGACGTAAACCGTCTGCTGCCACCCTCCACGTCAAGAACCAACCTCTGAAGAGGGTTCGCCAATATAAATATCTTGGCTGTATTGTGAACGAATAAGATGATCACACTGTGGAAGTCAGATGTCGCATCAAACAAGCTAGAGCTGCGTTTATTAAAATGAGCCACCTCTTCTGCAACCGTAGTCTCAAACTCTCCACTAGATGCCGCCTGGTGCGGTGCTATATATTTTCAGTCCTCCTGTATGGAGTAGAAGCGTGGACACTAACCCAGACTCTGTGTAAACGGTTAGAAGCTTTCAAAATGTGGATTTACAGGAGGATGCTAAAAATATCTGACGGATAGAGTCAGAAATGAGATGGTGCTGCAAAGAATGCACAAAGGGTTAGAACTGCTAAAGACTATAAATAGAATACATGGACCACATAATGCGTGGTAACAAATACCACATTCTCCAATTAATCCTGCAAGGAAAGATAAAAGGCCGCCGAAGACCTGGCCGAACCCACTGGCTACAAAACCTCGCAGAATGGTTTAATTCAAGCACCACCGAGTTGTTCCGCGCCGCGACAACACGAGCCCAACTTGCCATAATGACCGCCGACCTCCGATAGGAGATGGCACTTAAAGAAGAAGAAGAAGGTAGGTCTGAGAATAGGCCGTAGGATGATTAATATGACAAATCAGCGTTTCGCGGGTCGGGTAGTAGGTAATAAATCAATTATTTATGCTAGAGAAGTCCGTGACTGACGTTTTAATATTTAAAGTCTTAATTGTGAGCTGTGTCGAACATAGCAGCAGTAATGAAATCATTTGTTACTACTTGTTTAATCAATTATCACCGAATAAATTACATTCATTATACAATATATTTTCCTTCAGCAAATACAAAGAAAGAGTGCCATAGTGCCCCAGCTTTATCTATGATGCAGGCTGTACGCGAACCAGCGTGCCGAGTGATTTTAATCGTTTTCAGCCTTTTACTGTGCTAAGCCAACAGCCCAAAATCGGTCACTTGTCTTTAATCTCCAATCCTAAGCATAAAAATTACAAAATGTTGATGTCATGTGAGATTTTGCTTTAATGCAATGAAGACAGACGAGACTTCGGGGGCAGGGATTGAAAAAGTTGTAACTCGGGAAATATATTGCCATGTCAATTTAGGGTTATATTCTTTTTGTGGCACTAACCCGTGCTGAGGACAATTTAGGGGTCAATGGCCAAAAATCTTCGAAGGAAAAATGTAGAAAAATGCCACTAGTTCATGCCGAAATTCAATATTTTGTTTGTCGCATATTAGTTTTAGTTGGGACTAATGCTTTGGACCTTGTATGGTCTCGGCCTTTGGTCTCTCCGCGTTAGGATTACGGGCCCCGGTGGCCTCGCAAGTTTGTCCCATCCGACTTTTGCGTGGCGACTCTACACATAAGTTTAAGATTATTTTCTATTATTTGAACTGAATATTGGCTAAACGATGGAATGTCTGTACCGCAGATTACTGAGTACACCTACTGTCGTACCAGCAAATACATCAACAAATGTGGCGGAGTGGTTGCCTTTATTCTAAATTCGAGGAATTCTACGGTTTCTGAACCCGATCGATAAATACAATTGCTTAAAAATTAAGCTATCATCAGACTGTAGTGTTTGTACTCTACCGCTCCCCGTCTTTTAAATCAATTGATAGATTTCTAACAATCTTAGACCAAGCCCTTACTAAGGAAAATCAAAGCAAAGTTATGATTATCACAGGTCACATAAATATAGATATTTGTAAGTACCCCCTGAAAGATCAATGCTCTGA
This sequence comes from Yponomeuta cagnagella, assembly GCA_947310995.1. Classification (NCBI taxonomy): domain Eukaryota; kingdom Metazoa; phylum Arthropoda; class Insecta; order Lepidoptera; family Yponomeutidae; genus Yponomeuta; species Yponomeuta cagnagella. The sequence goes on from OX371277.1 coordinate 14,298,891, forward strand.
GTATCTATGCCCTTTGATCCAACAGTAACGAAAGTTGTTGGCGGAAGCACGGACTCTAGCCTCTCGAAATAACTGATGGTTATTTTTCGTCAAGCGCTCGTTGACATAGAGTTTGTTGGAGGTACCGTTCACGTCATCTTCTGAGCTGAGATTATGTCGCGCCTTTGTGTAATGTATAATAAATATACGTCGCATGCTTGTGAGGCGATCGTGGGCGAAGGGGCGCGGCGCGCGGGGGCTAGCCAGGGTGGCGATGGCGCCTTTCTGCGCCTGAGCGTGCGGCGCGTGGTTAAATTATTTCTTGTGTTTTATTGGCACCAAGCAGGCTGAACCAGTGGCGAACCTGCTAGGATTAAAAAGTGCTAGTAACTAAAACCACAGGTATGTACCAATTAAATGTACCACGTAAATTTTATGTACCAAGTAAATTTTCATTGCTATCTGGCATATGGCTTGTAAATTAAAACCAAACCAAAATTAAGGGTCAGCTACAATGAATCTATATTTTATCAGAAGCAAAGCTTGAATACAACTTTAAATAAAAGTGAGATCATTGTAAAATATCAGTTTGAACTTCAAACGTCTCATTATCTCGTAAGTCAGTTTATCTAGGTTGAGTGCTTTCTATTTAGATACCGAGGTCTTGAAGTTGGTAAAAAATATTCACGAATTAGTAAAATCGTTATGGCAATTTGGCAACATGGCGGTAATAATCCAATTATCTACCAGACTAGCACACGAGTTAAGTTTTAATTTGATGATAAGATTTTGAATAAAAGACCGTCAAGTGAAGAATTCTAGTCATTCCGCTTTTACATTCTCATACTTCAACCAGAATTATGAAGTTTATTTTGGTTCTAACCGCTCTGGTTATTAGTACTACACAGGCTAAGCCGGATGATAATGGTAAGATATATATGTATATATATATTTTGTGAAGTAACCATTACTTGTGGTGATCTAATTTAAAAAAGTAAATAGAAAATTATAGAATGCATTTTTTTTAAAATAAATTTTCGTGTGGTCTCCATTCGAGAACTTTTCGGCCCCATCGGCCATCAGTTCTGCGTGCTACTCGTATGTGCCCCGCCTACTGCCACTTCAACTTACTAATCCGCTTTGCTATGTCGACGACTTTCGAATGGATACCACATATCGGCAACCGCGGCGTAGGACGACCAGCCACAAGATGGACAGATGACCTCATCCAAGTGGCAGGAGGGCGCTGGATGCGGGCCGTTTCCAACCGGTCTTTTTGGAAATCCATGGAGGAGGCCTATGTCCAGCAGTGGACTTCTTGTGGCTGAATGATGATTATGAAATTTTCGTGTCCAACTGTTGGGCACAGGCATCCCAGTCCAAAGTTTTCGAGCCTGCGCTACCTCAGATCACTCCGGCAGATATTGGTCGAGATCATACACAGATCAAAGAGATCGCACCAAAATTAGGGATTTTGTAGCCTACTTCAAACGGGTCGTTTAAAAATATTGTGGTTGTAGCAAAACCATTAATAGGGTTCCGTAGTCGCCATGTCCGTCCGTCTGTCTGTCTGTCCGTTCTATCTGTCCGCGGCTTAGCACAGAGATGACACGCACTAGAAAGTTGTAATTTAGCACATTTATAATATTAATCACATCGACAAAAGGGTAGAATAACATCTCAAAAATTTTTTTTTAACCTAACCTATAGCACGGGGTATCGCTGGATTGGTTGTTTAAAAAACTACGATAACTATTTTACAATTTAGGGATCCGTTTGCGAAATAATAGGGGTTAAAGTATGAAATTGCCGTTTTATTGCAATAGGTTCTTTGAATTGACATAGAATCTTCATAGTTTGAGGTTTTCGAATAAAACTTTTTTCAAATGGTTTCTATGATGTTCTTTTTTTAAAAAATGTGAAACATTTGAATATCGACTTTCAATTGTTTTTGTTATTCAATTTAGACAAGAAAGATGGATACTGCGAAAATTCGAGTGATTTTTGAATACGAGTTCCGACGCGGAACTAACGCGGCAGAAACAGCCCGCAATATCAATGCTGCGTTTGGAGAGGGGTCTACTAATGAACGCACCGTGCGATTTTGGTTTAAACGCTTTCGTGATGGAAATTTCGACTTAAAGAACGAGCCACGAGGAAGACCGCCCACACAGGTGAATAACGATGAATTAAGAGAGATAGTGGAAGCCGACCCTAGTCAAACTACCCAGGAATTAGGGGCATGGCTTAACGTTACCTTACCCACAATATTGACTCACTTGCGTCAAATCAATAAAATAAAAAAATACGAAAAATGGGTGCCTCATAATCACTCGAATTTTCGCAGTATCCATCTTTCTTGTCTAAATTGAATAACAAAAACAATTGAAAGTCGATATTCAAATGTTTCACATTTTTAAAAAAAGAAACTCATAGAAACCATTTGAAAAAAGTTTCATTCAAAAACCTCAAACCATGAAGATTCTATGTCAATTCAAAGAACCTAACATAACATAACATAACATAACATAACATAACATAACATAACATAACATAACATAACATAACATAACATAACACAACACAACACAACACAACACAACACAACACAACACAACACAACACAACACAACACAACACAACACAACACAACACAACACAACACAACACAACACAACACAACACAACACAACACAACACAACACAACACAACACAACACAACACAACACAACACAACACAACACAACACAACACAACACAACACAACACAACACAACACAACACAACACAACACAACACAACACAACACAACACAACACAACACAACACAACACAACACAACACAACACAACACAACACAACACAACACAACACAACACAACACAACATAACATAACATAACATAACATAACATAACATAACATAACATAACATAACATAAACTCACGCCTGTATCCCAGAGGAGTAGGCAGAGACCAGGGAGTGCCACTTGCTACGATCCTGACAGATCACTTTCGCTTCCTCAACATTCATTTGTCGTTGCATGCACGCACGCCGGTTTCGGGTACTTTTTATCTTGCCCTTTGTTAATACATCCTCTATTTGGTCGAAGTATGTCCGTCTGGGTCGTCCCTTACCGGCCCTTCCATCCACATTCGCTCGATATATTTGTTTTGTCAATCTTTCTTCCTTCATCCTCTCCACATGTCCAAACCAACGCAACATTCCTTTCTCAATTCTTGTCACTACATCCTCTTTCAGTCCACAACGTTCTTTAATCACACTATTGCGTATCCTGTCATTCAAAGTAACGCCAGACATACTTCTCAAGGACCTCATTTCTACTGCATTAATCATACTTTCTTGCTTCTTTTGCCATACCCAAGTCTCGCTAGCATACATAAGTGTTGGGACTAGCACTCCATTATGGATAGCCAATCTAGCTCTTTTGGAGATGTTTTGGCCACTCACAAAGGAGTGCAATGCACCGTTTACACATTTTCCTGCTTTTACTCTTCTTTCTATATCACCTTCACACTTGCCATCCCTGGTAAAGAGGCTCCCTATTGCAATAATACGGCAATTTCATACTTTAACCGCTAATATTAAGCTTTAACCTCTCAACTGGAACGTGTAGGTGGCCCATACTTAGTTGGCCACAGATCTGTGTCGCGGGAGACGAGTGGTCGGAAAGTTCTTCGTTGTATGGTTATTTCCATCAGGCGTGTGTTTGACGAAACGTGTAAAATGGTCGGTGTCATATGGGTCATATCGGTGTACCATGTCATCGGGCAAAGACTTTTTCTATGAAATGAACAGCGGTGACTAATGCATTCGACAACCAGTTTGATCGACAAATCGAGTTTCGGCGATGTGTACGGAGGTCCAGTGAATTAACACGGCGGCAATATTCGTATTTTAATTGTAGTTTTATATCTTAGGTATTATAATACGCTAATAAGGTCGCCAATTGTACGGCATTTGTGTAAATATTTTATGTCTGTGAATGTACAATAAAGAATATTCTTATCTTATCTTACTTAATATTAAAATATAAACGGATGAAAAATCGAAATTTGTGAAAAAAGTAGACTACGAATATATGCGATTGATAAAAGAATCTACTGGTAAAATAAGCGAAAAAATTAAACGCGAACATCATAAAACGCTTTATGAAAAATCGCTACGTGAAAAAATTTACATAATAAAATTAGCGATCATGAAAGAACGCGATGTGAAAATATACCGTCTTTGTCTCATGGTGGGTGATTATCACATGGCACGGTTAATTGAAATTTCAACAATTAATTAACTAATTGAACAACGATTACAATATCACTCCTGCCGTGTTATGTGTGCGAGATGCAGGTAGCTTACAATTACTTTCTTTAGGTTATCATGTCATACCAGCCAGTTCTATGGTCGTGCTAGTGTAACTTTATTTTTCAGTTGCACAGGAAAGCTCGGGCAGCAGAGTTCGTCTGTATAACTCTTGCGAGAATTTAAATTGTGAGCCACAAACGGACAGTTGCCATAACTGCTGCATACGAGAGTCCGCTTCTGGTGGAGGTAACTACCTGATCCAGGGCAGTGACAGTTTTACCGCAATCAATACGTGGAAGAACTTGTCGAGCGTGTCATAATTAGAGGCTGACTGACAATGACCTACTACTGAATTATGGCTATCGAGTTGGCTCACGTGTGGAGGGGGTAGCCAATTAGCGCGGTTGGTTTGTAAGATTTCTAACAACCAATCAACGCTCGCTATAGGCTATTTGACAGTGTAAAAAAAGTATTAATTATATATATACTACACATATATATATATATATATATATATATATATATATATATACTACACATATATATACATATATATATATATATGTATGAGTTTTAAAACCGATTTAAGGCATTTTCACTAAAAAAATTGGATAATTTATCCAGAAAACCAGAATAAAACTTGATAATTTTGTATCTGTAGCCATTTTAACGGCCTGGATTGGCCGAATCTACGATGACGTCCCAGGTTAGTAAATATAGCATCTGTCAAATTTAGAATCCCCAAAATTCTCAAATTTTAATCAGTAAACCTATTTGATTTTCCGCGCCCTAATATTTAATATGCTCTGGGGGCATACACTAGATGGCGTTACAGTCACTTATTTTAGTACCCCACTTTTTTCTATGGAGTCAACATTCTTCCTAGTAGTATTGTTTTGTTGAGTTGACGTTTGTTTGCTTACTGACCATTTATTGTTATTTAACATATTTCTTTTTACAATGTTTAAAACCTAGTGTAAATTTATCCTAGGCAAAAACAGTGTTAATTAGGAAGGTTTATCAGGCCAAGTACATTATAGCCTATTATAAACATTAATGCACGAAGATTACACATTTTTATACATATTGTTATGCTCACAGTACAACAAAAGGTATGCGCACTTTGTAGCAATGCACATTTATGATATACCGATTAGGTATGAACACTTATTACTTGTTTACTGACCAGTGATATCACCGATTTCTTTGCGACGCCACATTGCCTAAGATAGCGTTTTTGTAGCTTACTTTAAAAGTAAATTTTTATTTGCTTTTTTTTAGAAGAAATACACGAAATAATTTAAAATTACTACTTTCTAACCACGCAATGAACACCAACAAAAAATCTGAGATGTTTTTCAGAAACCTGTCAAATAACCTATTAAAACGACGTGCGTCTGATCAACCGCGGATGAAAAGTGAAGGTACATTAGATCCATTGAAAAATTACCCAGAATCGATAAAAACAAAATGTATACCAATAGATTCCTTACATTGAGGGAAACAACCCAACCCAAGCCGATATCTATTATGGATATCGTATCCTGTCAAAGTTTGTATAAAATATGAGCAAACCTTGGTATTAAAATTCCCTGCGGCCACGTGGTTCGACAACGTTGTCCAATATGTCGGACGACGAGGAGTTTTGATTCCTTGCTGTCCGATGTGTCGGACTATCATGATTTTTTTATTTCACTTAGTTCGATTATCGGACCAAGAGGATATTTGAAATTCCACTTGTTTCGATCCGCGAAACACGAGGATTTTTAAAATTCCACTTGGTTTGCCCTTCGAACTACGAGGATCACTAAATTTGACTTGGGTTGACCCTCAAACTACGAGGATTGTTATATACAAATTTCTACACAGAAAATATAATTAAAAAAATATATATTCTCTTAATTGAAACTTGAAAGATCTCTACGCGTCTATTTTTATTTTATTTGAACGTCAACCCTTTCCAGGACATAATGAGGTTAAGACTAATTAAAGTCTGATTTTGACAATAGTTTTGAAAGTCGAACCAAGTGGAATTTAATGATCCTCGTAGTTCAAGGGGCGAAACAAGTGGAATTTTAAAAATTGTCGTGGTTCGCGGAACGAAACAAGTGGAATTTTAAATATCCTCTTGGTCCGATGGTCGAACTAAGTAGAATAAAAAAATCCTGATAGTCCAACATGTCGGCAAGCAAGGAGTCAAAATTCCTCGTCGTCCGATATGTCGGACAACGTTGTCGAACCGCAGGGTTCAAATTTAGGCCGACTTCCACCACTTTCTTAAATAGGTCCTAAGTATCATTAAACTGAAACGGCCTTATTGAGTGCTGGATGTACATTGTACAGTTAACTATTATATTTTTTACGTTTAAGTTATCTGTTCAAGATTCATTGTGCTTCTGTTTGTTGTAACTAATAGATACGGAAAGTAAAATAAAATAAAAATAATTCTGTAGAGAGAGATGTAATTTGTCAGAATAATCGATTCAAATAAAACAACTTTATCAGGGAGGCGCTGGATGCAGGCCGCTTCCCACCGGTCTTTTTGGAAATCCATGGAGGAGGCCTATGTCCAGCAGTGGACTTCTTATGGCTGAATGGTGATGATGATGGCCTATCTACGGTTATGCTAAAGAACAGCTGATATTTTTTTTACCGATTTCAAAGTTTTTCCCGTAGTACAAAACAATATTTTTCTATGGAGATTTTATGACCCCCTGCATACCTACATAATTCTTCCATATTATGTATGTACGGTTTCCTATTGGAGGATAACCATACCGATACGACATCATCGTACTACTAGTATCATTATGTTGTAATTATCCTTCTGTTTCGTATGTTACTGTTATTCAGTCATATTGTGCTGTTTGTCTTCCTTAAAATGAAATAAATAATTAGAAATTCGATTTCATTTAATAAAGCCATTATTGTGTGAAATTTGTGTAAACGTTATATTATGAATGCTAGTCCAGTGTCGTGCAGTTAGTTACCTATGGTTATGGTCCAATGGGAAACCGTCTTATGTCGTTGAACTCTTCCTAAACGGCTGAACCGATTTCGATATTTTATTTAAATTCATAGTTTTACTCGGTAGGTGCGCCACCTACCGAGTCAAACTCTTTTGTGATCGGGTTCCAGGAAATTGTAAGCCAACGTTTGGGCTGAACAAAGTGCTGGGTCCGCTCGTACCTATTGTAACAAATAATCGTTTTATTTGTATATTCTATAACTCCTGTTTTTCTTATTATTTTCAGTGTGCCAATTAGCGCAACATAGAAGAAAATGCCTTTGCATTCCTTAGAATACACGTTCTAAGACAAAAAAGTGACACGTATCTCGTGTGCGTTACGAATAATAAATAAATTACTGGGAATGTCTATTTGTTTTCATTCCGGGGACCACACTGAATATTATTGTCAATGATGTCCGCACAGTAACATATTACTCCTCCCTTCCTCCCCCAAGGACGTGATCGTACATGAATCCTTGAAGATCACATGCAAATTTTGTGTCTATAGACGTACTACGAATAAAAATGCCATAGAAGTATTTCTTCCTACAAAACTCACACTCAAAAATAGCCCCGGCGTCTCTATTACTCTTTGCTAATGAAATAAGCGCAACATGTGCTGCAGAGTAAATCACTGCGTGATTTGCGTGACGACGTGAACGTTCTTTGGGTGATAGTAGGGGCGCTTATACACGGGCGGCACGGTACGACTGCAGCCATCGACGCGCTGATGAGGATATTCGACACTGACATGTCGGCGACTGCCGTCAGCGCGTCGACGCCTGCTGTCGACGCACTGTGTCCGGCGTAGAACAACCCAAGTGGACAAAAGTCATTATTAAATTCCCGGATTTTCTTTATAAAAATATATTATAGGACTATATAATTAACTAATGTAAAGATATAGTTCCAATACCATGAAAATATATTTTTGTCCACTTGGGTTGTTCTACGCCGGACACTGTGCGACGGCTGCAGTTGGCACACGTGCCGCCCGTGTAATAAGCGCCCTAAGTAACAGCGTAACTGATTGGTTGTATACAGAAACGTCAAACCATTGATATAACCCGTCGAAATATCTATGTACGTCGTAAGATGGCGGTCTGACGATGGCAGGTGCGTAGATATGTTGCCGAGTATTATTTAACTCGCTCCGATTGATAATACAATTGACAAGCCCCGCCCGCCTTCTCACAACTGAACATGGGGTCATTTTTTAGCACTAGTTACACATCTATGTATTTAACTATCACTGCTATAGACCGGTTTTGATTGTACAATAAAACTATTATACCCTTTATGCACAAAAAAAATATCCAATTAGTTAATACAAAAAACGATTGCAAAACACCTTTCGTTCTAAAAAAAACATGATATGACTTATTTAGTAAAATAAAACCGGCCAAGTGCGAGTCAAACTCGCGCGCCGAGGGTACCGTGCAAATTTGTAGATAGGTACTTACATAATATTATAAATAGTTCAGGAATCGACTCTCGCAGATTTTTCCGAGCTTTTCCTAAATTTCAAAGACAATTTTTTATGTTCTAATTAAAAATGTATAGTTCCGATTTTTTCCTGTATTTGTAGTAGTATAAGACGATATTAGCTGCCAAATTTCATAGTTCTAGGTGAACGGAAAATGGCCTATAAATTTTGATTCCTGGAGTGTGGAAATATACGTTTTTTTGTGGCATAAACGGCCGTATCTTTTTTTGACGTTAACTTAGAAGTTTGATTTTTTTCACAGCTTCAAGCTACTGTAGATTTATTTGAGTATAAATGGTTTTAATTTTAACGCGTTTCCGAGATATAGGGCCTTGACAGACAGACAGGTGGAGGCGGACGGACGGACGGACAACAAAGTGATCCTATAAGGGTTCCTTTGAGGTACGGAACCCTAAAAATTAAGAAAAAAAATTACGACCAGCTTTATAAAATCTATAACTTGACGAGAAGTAAAGCGTTAATACAACTTTACAGAATATCAGTTTCAACTTCAAAATCAGAATAGTGGCGCATACCAACCTATAACGAATTTAAGAGTAATAGATAATCAATTTATATTATTATTAAAATTACTATAATTAAGTAAATTCATAAATTTTTTTTAATCGCTTACTTAAATAACAGCTTATAAGTTGGCATCATTCCATCAATGACATCGTCCGGAGGGCTCTTATTACTGCTGACATTAATGCGATTCTTGAACCACCAGGGTTGTGTCGCAGTGATGGGAAACGTCCGGACGGTCTCACTATAATTCCGTGGGGCAGGGGTCGGTGCCTGCTCGGGGATGCCACATGTGTCTATACATTTGCTCCGTCTCATTTAGGCTCAACGGCCATTTCTCCTGGGGCTGCTGCGGAAGCGGCTGCTAGCCACAAATGTTCCAAGTATAGCTCGTTAATGAGTACTTCTTTGTGCCTCTAGCCATTGAGACTACAAGGGTATGGGGAGTCCAGGGAAGAGCCCTTATAAAGGAGTTAGGGCGTCGACTGAGGAACCGTGGCATGGACGTGGATTGAGGATATGGCGCTGGAAATTTCTGTCATTGAAAATATGGACCATCGGATAGAGGTATGCGACCGAAGCCGAGGCGAGCATTTGGCTAGTATCATGTTTTACACATTGTCATAGATAATTCTATCATAAACAAAAACCGCCAAGTGCTAGTCGGTCTCGCGCTTTGAATATTTGAAGCTTGTACCTGTTGACGTTATTAATATCGAGGAAAAAAATCACGTTTGTTGTATGGCTGGCTCCCATTAAATATTATTTTTTATTATATATATGTTTTAAGTATATGTTGTTAATGCGGACACAAAAATACATTATCTGTGAAAATTTGAACTGTCTAGCTATCACAGTTCATGAGAGACCGCCTCGTGACAGACAGACAGACATACGGACAGTAATCTTAGTAACAGGGTCCCTTACCCTTTAGGCACGAAACCCTAAAAAAATAAGATAATTGTCTGAAAACTTTTTGTTTTATTTACATCATCGCGCTACTACATAACATCGTCCGTTATGGTTGTACCACCTTTACAATACCGAATCTTGGCCTTCGAGTTAGCTCAAGTGTGGAGGGGGAATTAGCCAATTAGTGCGGGTGATTTAAAATATTTCTAACAGCCAATAAGCGCTCGCGATTTAAACGACACCGCGCGCTCCGGCTCCTTTCGCGCGTCCGCTCCAGCGCGGGCGAAAGGAGTAGGCAAAAAATACCCACAATCGATATTCAGAACACATTGTGTACCAATGGATTCTTCACATTGAGAGAAATAATCCAACCTAAGTTACAATCCACTAACGAATGGGATATCGAAGTAACAGCCTGTCAAAATTTGTATGAAATATGATATTAAAGTTTAGGCCAATTTGCACCACCATTTTTCAAATGGAGCCTAAGTAGCATTTAAGTAGCTAAAATGATTTAAAGAAATTTTAAAATGCCTGCTAATGTCTATAAGTTTATAATGAGTGTTCATGCATTTTTATAATGTATTATGTGCAATGAAGAGTATTAATCTAATCCAGTCTAATGCAGTCCCACTTAAAAATGGAGTCATCATCATCATCATCATCATCAGCCGTTTGACGCCCACTGCAGGACATAGACCTCCTTCGTAGTTTTCATAACCATGAGGGGTTTTGCTATAATCGCCACGCTTGGCAGGTGTGTTGGCGATCGCAGTATGCGGTTGGAATCTCAGGAAGACGCTGCTGCCCCTCTCCTGGTAATGTATTTCCTTAGTCGCCCTCTACGACATCCACGGAAGGAAATGGAGTGACGCTATTCTTAATCCGGCGCAACACGGAGCGGAGAAAAATTTAATAACACATGCAAATGCAACTCCATCGTTGGTCTAGCTGTTAACACGCTTGACTATGAAAACAGAGGTCGTGGGTTCGATTCCCACTCTCGGTTTGTACATATGGCCTCAGGGTGTATTTCCATGTTTTTGTTTTCATTTCCTGGTTACCGTAGCACAGGGTATCCTAGTTTTGGACCAGGACAAGTGATTGGGTTGTGTGAAGGTTATAATTTTAGTTGTAGATTGATACAGAAGGACGAACTTTTAGCCACGATTTAAAAGAGACTTCGTTTTTGCCACTAATAAGAAAGGTACGTCGACAGTTTTTGCGCCTACAATTTGAAACCAAGGATCAAAATTAATTAAATATTAATTCAATGCGATGCTTATCGCATACGTGGTAGGTACCAAGAAAATGTGCGTCAGTTTGGCTGGATGTCCGTGTTTATCTCTACGATTGTTGTCAAAATTACGCACATCAGCGAATTTGTATTAGCAACACCATATGCTAACCGTGAAATAAAACATCGTGAGAAAACCCACGGCTTGGTTGGCTCCGCACGTATTGACTTGTCTTTCCTGTGGGCTAGGCTGACTAAGCTGTCAGGATGATATAGGTGCTGGGCAAGCCTACACCATCTTAAAACTATGCTGCAGAGACCGAGTGGTCCCTTCATCCATAAAGTGTGAGTGAAGGTTGCACTGGACGCTGTACAGTTTTAGACCTGAGATTTCCGCACTTAGCCTCATAGTTGGGCCATTGTACGCAGCAAGCGCTAAGGTGTGTAAATACCTCAGACACTAGCGTTTCCACACGGGGCTTCCCTTCACAGTTAGCATGTGGTATTGCTACTAACACTTCACAAATGTATGTAACTTAGAAAATAAAATTATTAGGACTCGAACCCACGACCTCCCCAATGAGAAGCCGGCATTCTACCGCTCCACTACCACCGCTGGACGCTGCAAAAAGATTTATGCAGCATCCAGCGACGCTCACGAAGCGCCGCGTCTAGCTCTGCGCGTGTGATCTTTTGGCTGTGAATAAGAGAAATACGATTAATCAGACGTTAGTCGTTTCTGGTGTAGCCGATTCGCGGCGCGTTGAAAATGCGCCTTCATATTTCTCCAAGGCCATTCGTAAGCTTCAACCACTGAATTTGTATACAGGATGAAACAAAAACTCATGTACATCGAAAAATGGGGGGTTCTACTCGTCATTACAACTGTTACTTTAGATATAAATTTAAATTGCGAAATTGATTTTATTTTATTTAATAGACACAGCCAACATATGTTAAGGTAGAATAATATTACGGACACATTATATAACTTACAATCTAGCTTAACACCCAATTACAGGCGGGCAACAACACTCTTGACATTAATATTTGCTGTTCTATGCTAAAGAACAACTGAATTTTTTTTGCAATTTAATTTTATCTCTATACTACAAAATAGGTATTCGATGGTTATGAGGACTTTGTAATTCTTCTGTACGTGAGTATGGACGGTTTCCTATTGGACGATAAGGCAACCGATTCGAGATCATCGTACTTATGAGTACCTATTATATATATTGTATCATCCGTTCGTTTCTTATGTCACTTTTATTCTGTCATATCATTATCAACCCATTATGTCCCCACCGAGGGGCACGGGTCTCTTCCCTGAGGAAGGTATAGGCCATACTCCACCACGGGGGCCAAGTCCGGATTGGTGGAGGCTTGTAGACTAGTGGCTCGTCTACTGTCAGAAGTTGTCAAGCCGCCCTAAGGCCTCTAACTTGGCTTAACGACTGCCATCTATCGACGGCAGCCGGCACCAACAGCTTAACGTGCCTTGCGAAGCACGGAACCGCTCGGAAAAATGCCACTAGCGTTAGGCATAGACGGCGACCCATCCATGCACTGAACGCGCCCTGTGTTGCTTAACCTTCGTGATCGTTTAAGTTTCGTTCTGTCATATAGTTATGTTATTGCATGCAACGACCAACGAATGTTTATGAAGATAAAGAAGTATATCAGTCGGGATTGTGGCAAGTGGCAAACCCTGGTCTTAGGTAGACCTTCGGGACACAGGCGTAAGAACATTAGATTCACAGTTTGACACGATAGACTGCACTGTGATTGATTAGGCTGAACAATGTGTGATCGGTCCCCTCGTACCTATTATAATAAAACATAAAATGGAGGTTTATTATAAAAATAGTTTTATTATTTGAAGAATGCACTGCAGTGGAGTACGAGTATATAAGATGCGTTTGCGTCTATTAAGCAAATACGTTCTAGGTCAATACAACGTCATGTATCTCGCGTATACAATATACCTGCCTGCCTGCCTATTTGTTTCTTCACAAAAGTGAGTGGAACAAAATATTTTTTTATTGATGAAGGGTAGTTTTTTACCAAGAATAGGTCTTATTAATTTTTCCTTGCCTCCCCACCCCTAACAAAATCCTAGGTACGCCCATGCAACAATAATTGAAGTTAATGAAATTATTCACGAGTTAATAGAATTGTTATGCTAGACTGGCACATGAACAAAGTTTTCATTTGAAGATAAGATTTTGAATAAAAGCCTTTCGACTCAAGATCAGACTTATTTGACATATTGATACTTAAAAGTAAAGTTGCCAGAATGATAAAATGTATTTTGCTTCTAATCGCTTTGGTTATAACTACTACACAGGGTAAACCGGATACTAAAGGTAACATTCCATTTTTTTGTAGGTAATATTAATGTTTAAAGCGTAATATTACTTGCTTAGATGAAGTAAACGTTATTAGTCAAACCGTGAACTCGATTAATATGTTAATATATTAATCAATCAAAAAAACCAATTTACCCAGCAGCCACTACGGTTTTTTTTATTACAAGCTTACTGACTGATCCCGCGTCTTCGTTCACGTAATATAGTGAGTGTATTACAGTATAATATGCTCTAGATAACTTTATATATTTTACAACTTTTGAAATAATAAAAATACAGCTGTCTTTATATAATTATTTAGTAGCGCTTGCCCGCGACTTCATCCGCGTTAATGATGATTTCTGTACAAAAACTTTAACATCCCATTTCACCCCTTCAAAGCTCATTATCAAATTTCAGAGAAAACCCCTTCTTATTGTACCCGCAGGGTACTCAAAATTTATTTATTCTCCAAATTTCAAATTTCTTGGTCCACTGGTTTAGTATGTAGGTAGGTTATCTGTGAGTCAGTCACGTTACTGTTTTATGCCTATTGCAGCAGCTGAGACACACCGTGACCATTGTTTGTTAAGCAGCTATTCTGTTTTGTACAATACTGCCGTCTCGCTCAGCTCAATCGATCGTGTTGCCTTCCGAAATGTTCGGACTATAGCTATCTCTCTCTAATAGTGCTATCTCTTTCACTCTTGAAAATTTCGTCATATACTGAAATGTACTTCAAGGGCCCATAAGGGGGCCTGAAAATGCCGGCGAAAGGCGTCATCTCATAGGCATGAAACGGTCTAAAAACATGTTTCAGGCGCCTGAAAACAACGGGAACTTGGGTGAAATTTTGATAAACTGGTGTGGTTCTATTCTATTCTAATAAGAGGGAGTTCTAAGTCTTCTAACTGCAAAGTTGCAGTTCAGATGCAGTTAGCACGTCTGCAATGAAACTGCCAACTAACCAATCAGGGAACTGCAACCCAACTGTCGTGACAACTGCATCCAAACTGCATCTGAACTCTCAATTTGCAGTCTGAAAGCAGTTGAAAAGCAGCCCGTATGTTCAGAGCCTAAAAAAGAATTTTTAAAAATTCACTTTTCATGACAATTTCTATGCCTTGTATGAAGTGAGAAATATAGAACCAGGTGTTTAGGATCTGTTTGAGGGTTCAGTAGTCAACAAGAAACACTTATAATTTCGTCATGTAAAAATCAATATTCTCCTTTTCTTTGTAGTACAAAATATGTCTTAAACATTATTATTTGAAGATGAGACGTCACTCATCAACCGACTTAAAAAAAAGGAGGAGGTTCGCGATTCGACGGGATCTTTCTTTTCAATTTTTTAAATCAAGAGTATTATTTTGAAACTACAAATATTGCTCTCTACTCTTTATATATAACATATCTCGTCTCTTTATCGACACGCCTCGTAGATCTAGCGGTAAACACGCTTGACTCCAAAAAATAAAGATTCGATTCGATTTCTCTACGAGATACTCGTAGAACCAGAATTGATGAGATCCGTAGACGAACGAAAGTCGTCGAAATAGCCCAGCGGATCAGAAAGTTGAAGTGGCAGTGGGCGGGGCACATAGCATGCAGAACTGATGGCCGATGGGGCTGAAAAGTTCTCGAATAGAGACCGTATATCGGCAAGCGCAGTGTAGGACGAACAGCCACAAGATGGACAGATGACCTCATCCAAGTGGCAGGAAGACGCTGCATGCAAGCCGCTTCCAATCGGTCTTTTTGGAAATTCATAAGGAGGCCTATGTCCAGCAGTGCAATTCTTGTGACTGAATGATGATGATGAGTTCGATTCCCACTGGAACCTACCGTGCTTGTCGGTGTTTGTCTTTGTTGGTGATTAACATAGTACGGTTAATTAAATAAAGTAATCGAACAACTATTTCCATCTCATTCCTGCCGTCTATGTGTGTGCGAGATACAAATAGCTTTAGAATAACTATCTTTAACTATTCATGTCACCAGCCAGTGATTGTATCTGTAGTCGTGGTAATGTGCTTATTTACATTTTTTTTAGGTGTACGACAAAGCCGCCAACAATTGTATTATCCTTGCAAAATTTGTGAAATAAGTATGGGCAACTGCGATGAATGTTGCAAGCGAAAAAGTGTTGATGTTCGAGGTAATACCAATATTATGCTAGTCCAGGGTACGGACAGTTCAATTCCACTCCTTATGTGGACCAACATGTTAAGCGTGTTATAATCAGGGACTGGCAATAACGTACTGAATTATGGCCATCGACTTGCATCACGTGTGGAGAGGGGACATTTAATTAGCGCGCATCATCCCTATCATATGACCAGATTTTTTAAATAGTTCTGGATTGCTTTTCACGAATATTGCCACTTCAGCAATATACAGCGAGGCAATGTAAGCAAATTTAAGGATCTAAAAAAGGATTTGCAGCTATCTCTGGATCCAAGATTTAATGAAATTTCATAAAAATGTTTACAAACTTTGTCTTGGATTACCGGGTGAAATATTCAACCCAGTGATAGGGTTAAATATGTCACTGACCCAAAACAGTAGATATTTTGTTCGTCTCGATATCCTGAGTCGATTCTGGGCCTATTGTGATAAAATGTGGAAGTGTTATTTGCCTGGTCCTCCGCGCGTCTGCTCCACCGTGGGTTAATGTACAGTCGACAGCACGTTAACATTTACATCCATGAACGCTACTCAGTTACGTTACGGGTGACTTTGCAACTAAAATGTAAAGGTTGATGTGTTATCGACTGGTACGCACGACGCGCCGCCTCTCGAGCAGGCATTAGTCGTTTCTGGTGTGGCCGATGCGCGCAGTATTGACAATAATAATTATGCTACTTCATCATCATCGAATGATGGCTGAATAGAAAATTTGTAACTAAATACTTATACAGGGGAAACCCCATCCCCATGTACTTATGAAAATGGGAGGTCCTACTCGTCAATACGAACAACTTTTACGTTAGGAAACTTTGAAGTCACGAAAAAAATATGAGCTCTTTCATGCTATAAAGAATATCTGACATTTTTTTCGCAATTTGAAAGTTTTCCCCTTATTCAAAATATTTGATTTTTATAGGAATATTGTTATACCCTGTATATACGAGGACGACTACGTTACCGATACGACATCATCATAGTATTGGTGACATATTATACTGTTTTATCCTTTTGTTTTCTTTATACTGTCATATTGTGCTGTTTGTATAAATAAAAAAAAAAATAAAAAATAAAATAAAAAAAAATACACTTACTGAGGCCTTCCTTAACTTAACTCTTCCTAAGCAGTTGGACTGATTTTGATGATTTCTCTAGACTCTCATTTTACAGTTTAAAATTGTCAGCTAACGTTTTGGTAGAAGAATGTCTGCTGGTTCCGCCCGTAGCTGTTATAGTTAATGTTTGTTATGTATGTATGTTCTATTATTTTCAGTGTGCTTGGGGGTGATCGGTGATGGATTGGGAGAAACATCGCAGATGTGCATATGCTAAGCAACTAAGCAAACACGTTCTGGGACAGCAAAAAGTCACGCTTTACGCGTGCAATACTAATAAAGAAACCTTGAAATTTTCTTGGGAGTATCTGTTTGTTTTCTTTCGGATCCTCGGGTCCTATTTAAAGTAAGTATATGATGGGTGTATTCTAACATCGCTAACTTATACCTGGCAAACTTGGCCTTTAACAAAGGAGGAAGAGAAGAGGGTACAGACTTTTCAACGAGCTATAGAACGGAGTATGCCCAGGAAGTCCCTCAAAAACAGAATACGCAACACCGAAATTCGGAAGCAAACTAAAGTCACTGATGTTATAGACACCGCACGGAAAATGAACTGAAAATGGGCAGGTTGAACGTGGCAAGGCTACCTGACAACAAATGGACTACAAAAGTCACAGACTGGTCCTCTTAAGATTAGATTACATTAGAACTCTTTATTGTACACACCAGAAAACAATAGTTATACACGTGCTTTCCGTAAGGTTTCATACGAATAAGTGTCAATTTGAAAACAAGAGCGCAGCGAGTGTTTTCATTGGCACGCGTTCGGATAAAAACCTTTTACGCTCAAGTATCTTACAACATTTTTCAATGCATTTTGCGAGGAAATACAACAAAAAAATAAGTGTAGTAAAGAAAATTTATTATAAATACCAAATTAATTGTTCAAATTGAAAGTAATTTCTTTTTGACAGCAATACCTCCTTGCATCTTTATAATTTTTAAAATTTTATGACTTGCACCATGCACCGCAGAGTCAAAAACTTAAAAAAAATACTTTATTTCACGCGTGAAATAAAGGATTTCAGTACTGTTTTATTTCACGCGTGAAATAAAGAGTCGATTTCCGCATAATTTTGTAACACAAAAAAGAAAACTTTGCGAGCAACTGCATTGAAAAGGCTTACCTACCTATGATCACAAAAGAAGACGAGGTAGACCTAAAAGGAGATGGTCAGACAGCATTGTCGCAGGTAGAGTCTGAGCTTATCTGGAGGAGGCCTCCACTCATAGCGCGGACCGTTCGTCCGCGTTCGATTCAAAGTTTTAGAATCACGTGACAAAACTACGGTTGCATTTCAATAACACATAAAATACAGACACTACATGACATTTGAGGAGAGAGCTATGTTGGGTATCTCACTCCGAGATAGGATCAGAAACACCGAAATCCGAAGGAGAACGAAACTGACCGACATAGCTAAGGTCACTACCCGTAAGAAGTGGAAATGGACAGGCCATATATGCCGCAGTCAAGACAAAAGATGGGGCGTAAAAGTGCTATTCTGGAGACCTAGAGATGGGCGCAGAAGTGTGGGCAGGTAACCAATGTTACAGCCGCCACACGACACCACCAGGTGGTGTGGTGTCTGTAAGGTGTTTGTGCGAAATATAGGTACAATGGAAAATAATGTGTAAATAATTTGTAGTATAGGTAGATATATAAAAGTGAAGTAAACTCATAGACGTTGTTTTGTCGGCGAATTCGGTTTCCTCGCTGCGAGCTATCCAGCCACTACGATGTGATAAAGTTAGAAGGACCAGCTGATATGATATACTCATTATGTGATAATACTAGCTGTTGCCCGCGACTTCGTTCGTGTGGTAATTTTGATGTGTATTTTTCCGGGATAAAATAGCCTATGTGCTAATCCAGACTATAATCTATCCGTTCAGCCGTTTTGCGTGGAAGACTAACAATCATCCATCCATACATACAAACTTTCGCGTTTATAATATTAGTAAGGATATTAATTTGTACCAGAAAATATAAAAGTACAAAAAACAAAAGGAAACGTTAACCTTGTGGCTCGGTCGAAAGCAAAGTTGAGATATAAATAGGTAAGTATGTAACCAGCGTTCAATCTAAATGTTCCAATAAAAAATCGCTCCGTGCCGCACCGGCCAGGACCCGGGTGGCAAATGCGACCCTGACTCCATGGACTGTCCGAGCCTGGATGTACTAAGGCGCGAGACATACAGAAGGGACGTGGGACGGGGGCGGGGAAAAGACGGAGCGCCCAAGGCGCCCAAAAGACTTTTCAGCGCACACAGATGGGACGGGGCGAGGACGCTCGACGTCACAGAACAAAGACCAGTTTGTTGACTAACCACTCTTACAGAAGCTACCTACACACTCTTTATTTCTCTATTATAAGTACATTGACTAGCTCTGACGAATCTCGCCTGATAAACCTACAGGGCGTAACGTAATAGCTATATCTATAGAAACATTATCAACGTTTTGTAAAATGAATCAAAAAGATTTTATTTCATGTTCTAATACAAAATCCTTTTACTTTTTGTTTATTTAAATGAGTTGGGGTCAAAATTGTTGTCGCGGCATGTACCCCTTAGTTTTTGAATTTGCTGCTTGCTGTTTTTCCCTCGATAGACAGTGAAACAGTCGACAGCACATTAACATCTACATTTTAGTTGCAGTCGCCCGTAATGCAACGAAGTAGCGTGCATGAAATGTAAAGGATGACGTGCCGTCGACTGTACGTCACGGTAACAAAAATGTAAAAGTTGACCTGCTGTCGTCGACTGTACCAACCTTGTGGAAAAATAAACTCGATCACTTCCGCCCAACTGGTAAATTTTTTACAGTCGACAGAACGTCAACCTTTACACACGTGCCCTCTAATCATTTACGTGAGTATGATATGTTTTGGATATATTTGTTCCATGACTCTCTTTATCGTCGTCTGAAAATTCATATGAAGATGTAGTTGTGAAAAACAATATTTTAATGTCGTCACTGTTACTATGGAGGTAAGTGCCCCCGGTTTCATTGATCTTTTCACATCTGTTTTTTCATCTATGCAAGGAACGACACATCTGTGAGTTACGCACACACTCGCAGACTGAGTAAGGCCCGGACTCCACCAAAGTGGAGACGAGACGAGAAGAGACGAGCTGTGTTTTAACAACCAATAGAAATTTGTTATTCACACATCTCGTCTCCGCTCAGCTTCAGTGGATACCACCGAGATTTATCATATTTGTATGGCGCGCTCGAGCTTGCGGAGATGTGAGCTGTATGGTACTCCAAATGACGTCTTCTCCAAAATGGATGTGTCCTTTTGCTTAGGAGGTATAGAGTTATCAATTCCGCTTCTTCAGACTCTATTACTTGTTCTTCAAGTAAAAGAAGATACTGTTTTAGTAATAGTGACATGGAGACGTCTGGATTTCGCGTCAGATCGAACAAAACTGCAATCGCATAAAACATCGCACACATCTCCGGTACAGTCTAGTCAGTACGCATCTCCGCTCAGCTTCGAACATCTCCGCTTTGGTGGAGTCCGGACCTAAAGATACAGCCACAGACCAACATTTTTAGTCTATGATACTTCACTTCCACAGCTCCGTAGCTCCGCTTCTCATTTCACGGTGTTCCATATTAGAAATCTACGGACATAATGACAAAAGTCAGATTTCAGATTCCTGTAGTTGGTTTCTTTAATGATTGTAAAAATAATGTTTGAGAAAAAACTGGTAGGTTGATTTTGTAAGAAAGCAACAAAAAGATTTATTCTTTGATTAGAAATGTGAGTATTTACACATGCATGCGGGCGGCGACTGATACGGACACGGACACTGCCCCGTCCGACCCCCGGCCCCCAATCCGCCCTCGCGGACTGACGTCGCCGCTGCCCAGCCCGATGCGTCTCCCACGGCCGACGTTCAATAAGACCCCGTCGCCGCCTGGGATCCCGCCGGCATCGACGTCCTTCGCGGGTGCTGTCGCCCGCCCTGCCGCGGCGCCCGCTCGCCCTGCGGCGACAGCCGCCCGCCCTGCCGCTGCGCCCGCCCGCCCTGCCGCGGCGCCCGCCCGCCCTGCCGCGGCGCCCGCCCGCCCTGCCGCGGCGCCCGCCCGCCCTGCCGCGGCGCCCGCCCGCCCTGCCGCGGCACCCGCCCACCCCGCAGCGGCGCCCGCCCGCCCTGCCGCGGCGCCCGCCCGCCCTACCGCAGCGCCCGCCCGCCCCGCCGCGGCGACCGCCCGTCCTGCCACCGGTCGTGCCCTCGCCCTCCCGCTGTCGGAGCCCGCCCGCCCTGCCGCCGGACGGGCCCGCCCGGATGCGGGGATGGCTCGCCCGGCCGCAGTAATGGCCCGCCCTGCGCTTGCATTGCCCGCCGGCCCTGTCGCCGCCGCCGCCGCGACTGCCACCGCCCACGACAGTGCCGCTGAACGCGTGCCCGTCGTCCCCGCCGCCGCCACCGCCGCTCCTAAAACGGCGCTGCCCAAGCGGCCGAAATATCCGCCCCTGGTGGTGGAGCGCCTACCCAACTGGGCGTTCCACTTCAGGAACATCGCGGCGGATCTAGGCCGCCCACCGAACGCACGCCCGTACGGGAACGGCGTGCGCTTCACCCCGACGGAGGACGACGAGTACCGCACCATTCAGCGGTACCTCACTAAGCTGGAGAGGGAGGACCACGTGTCGTGGTTCTCCTACTCCCTACCAGCCGAGCGGAAAGCCAAGGTATCGATCCGAGGACTTCCGGCGGATACGGCGCCGGCGGACATCATCGCCGCCCTCGCCGAGCACGGCTTCGAGGCGGAGCATGTGACGAGCATCCGGCCGCGTGCGGGACGCCCCGGATGCATCTTCTTCGCATCGCTCCGCCGAACGCCCAACTTACTCCCGGCACTGTACGAGCTCAATGAGCTCCTTTACATGCCGGGAGTGAAAATCGAAGCATGGCGCGGCAAGCAGGGGCCAGCGCAATGCCACCGGTGCCAGCAGTTCCGGCACTCCTCCCAGCACTGCCACCGCCCGCAGAAATGCGTGCGTTGCGGGGAGGATCACCACGCCCGGAACTGCCCACGCCCAAGGGAGAAGCCAGCGACGTGCTCGAACTGCGGGGGACCACACGCCGCCAACAACTCCTCCTGCCCGGTGTTCCGTAAGGAGACGCGGAACACCAAGGCCGGCACCGTGGCCATCACAGGCCAGGGAGGCCGGAGGAGGACCGCCCCAGCCCAGCAGCAGCCAGCAGTGCAGGAGTCGGCGCCTGGCAACCTCATGGCGCCGGCCAACCCGCCCACATCCCGCTCCACAGCCGCGGCCACTAAGCCACGCAGGAAGAGGGGCGGGAAGAAGAAAAAGAAGCCCGCTGGACCGGATGGAGCGGCGGACACTGCGCCAGCGACTCCAGCAGACGCCACCGCAGCACCTGCAGCTGCCGCAGGACTTCCAACCTCTCACGAGGCACTGACGCGTGCTGTCAGTGCCCTCATGGAGGTGCTTGCGGCGCTGCAGACGGGGCCCACGCAAATCCCCGTCACCCCAAGCCCGGCGATTGCCCGCAGCCTTCGCTAGGCCTCTGAGGGTGGTGCACTAGAATGCCCAGTCGCTGCGCAGAAAGAAGCTGCTGCTCCAGGTCTTCCTCCGGGAGCAGGACGTCGACGTGGCGCTACTCAGCGAGACCTGGCTTGGGTAGGGTGATAAATTCACCATCCCCAACTACGTCGTCTACCGCAAGGACGAGAGGACCGAACACCGTGCTTTCCGAGGACTGGTGGTGATCGTGAAGAGGAAGGTCGTCCACCAGCCGATCGAGTTCCGGGAGCTTGCGTCGATGTACGCTCTCGGAATCGAGGTACAAGTCGCCGGCACAGTGATGCGACTCTACGCCGCCTACAAGCCCCCAGACGCTGCCTTCGACTTTAGAGACCTGCGGGGGCTGCTAGAGTCGCCATCACCGACCATCGTCGCCGGCGACCTCAACGTCAAGCATACCGCGTGGAACTCATCGGCCACCAACGCCCAGGGACGACGCCTCTTCGCCGACTCTGTGATGTCCCACTACGACGTCGTGGGTCCAGACGAGCCCACCCACTACCACCGGGACGGCTCGGGGGACGTACTCGACGTCGTCGTCTACAAGGGACTCCGGACGCCGCCTCGCCAGGAGGTACTCGCAGACCTCCCCTCGGACCACCGGCCGGTCCTTCTCGTCCTTGACGACTTACCGACCAGGGTCGCGCTGCCAGCGCCACGCCGACGCTACAACTGGGCCTCTTTCGCCTCTACCCTCGCGGAGGAAACCCCGTCTTGCCCCGTCGTCACGCCGGAAGACGTTGAGTGCCTGACGTCTGAGCTGACCGCCTGCATCCGGAGCGTGCTCGAATCATCCTCGCGCACAGTTCCGAGCGGAGGGAAATCTACTCCACTACCCGCTCGGATCCTGGACCTCATTCGCGAAAAGCGTCGCCTCCGGAAGCAATGGCAGCGCTCTCGCTGCCCTCAGCTCAAGACGCGCCTCAACGCTCTGACGGCGAAAGTGACGGCGGAGCTGGATGCCAACGCCGAGGAGTCTTGGGAGCGCCACATTGAGTCCGTGGGCGATGATACCCCCTCCGTTCATCGCCTATGCCGGCAGCTGTCGACCGAGCCCCATCCTGTGCGGCCGCTGCTGGGCAGCGACGGCCTCCCAAGATTCAAAGCGCAAGACCGAGCTGAAGTTTTCGCCGAGTGCCTCGAGGGGGCATTCGTCCCGAACCCCACCGACGACGTGGAGCACGTCGCAGCAGTCGAGCAACACCTTCGAGCCTACTTCGCAGCACCGATGGGCCTGGCTGAGGACCCTGTGGTTTTCATGCCCGGCCAAGTGCAGCGGATGATCCAGCGCACCAAGCCGAGGAAAGCACCGGGCCAGGATTGCATATCGAACATGGCGCTCCGGCACCTTCCGCAACGAACAGTTGCGGCCGTGACGCGCCTGTTCAACGGCATCCTGCGCACCGGTTGCTTCCCACAACCGTGGAAAACCGGCCTGGTCATCCTCCTGCCCAAGCCGGGCAAGAACCCACAGAAGCCCGAAAGCTACAGGCCCATCACGCTTCTGTGCACCCTCTCGAAGGTGTTCGAGAAGCTCCTGCTGCACCACCTGCTGCTCCCGCACATCCAGGCTCGTCCGGAACAGTTCGGGTTCCGGCCTGAGCACTCGACGACGCTTCAGCTCACCAGGGTACTGCACGGCATGACGGTGTGCCTCAACAAAAAGGAGTGCACCGTCGCAGTACTCCTGGATATGGAGAAGGCGTTCGACAGGGTATGGCATGAGGGGTTGCTGTACAAACTGTCGACGTCACCTGCGTCACTTACGTCAGGCCCCGCCTCACGTACGCTGCGCCGGCTTGGTTCGCGCTCGTCTCGGAGTCGAACAAGAAGCGGCTCCGAGCCCAGGAGAACCTCTCCCTGCGCACCATCGTCGGCGCGCCTCGCTACGTGAGGAATGCGACAATCGCGAGGGACCTCAAATGGGAGGAGCTGGACGCCTTCGTGGCGCGGCTGGCGACCGACATGTTCGCGCGTGCGGACCGGTCGCAGCTGCAGCATCTGCGTGGGCTGGCACCTCTGCACGCGCGACCGCCCGACGGCCGCGCCAAGCCCCTCCCCCGAAGCCTGGTCGAGTCCACGGCCAACTCCAACTGATGAAACCACCTGCGACCCCCAGCGAAGACCACCGCCTGGAAGGCCACCCAGAGACCTGTCCGTAGCTGCGGACAGCGGTAGATCCCTCGGGAAGAGGGCCACGCCCTGACCCCGACCCTCCACCTCCCCAAGGGGAAGTGTGAGAAGACCGCCAGATGATGAGGTGGGTCGCTCCCGATGTCGGTTTAGGGGTCCTTAGGACCAAAACCAGCCCCAGGTGGTGTTTAGTGGGTAGGCACAATTCTTTTGAGTCCCACATTGGCAGCACGGCCGGGCCCGTGCTGTTATGCATGAGCATTCACCACCTCCCTCCCCCCATGTCCTCCGAAGGGTGCTCTTTTTAGGGCTCAAAAAAAAAAAAGAGGCCGTCATCAAGCAATTTCCTAAGCGAACGTACTGCTTCCACCCCTGGGACGGCACGGGCCTTTTTCGGCGTGAATAACCCTTCAGCATCGCTCCGGCGGTCTGAGGCGGCCGCTATAGGACTTCCCCCTGTAGAAATTTTCCGTTTTCAAAATACACGTCAGTGTAGTCAGATTTTCTTTAATTTTCCACTCTACCTTCGCCACACTATGCAATATATACCTATGTATAGCAATTTTCGTTCAGAATTCGTTTGGGGATCACTGGCAGTCTACTCGATTTTGAGGGTTATTTTTTGTTTATTGAATAGTTTATTTTCAGTTTCACACGAAATATGGTAATTAAAAAAGTTGTTTAAAATTAAATTTTCTACAATTTTGGTAATCATGATTTTTTTTTTCTTAGGATCGATATTTTCCGATTTATACTCCAAAAGAGGGGAGTGCATTTTGGGTTGATTAAAAACTCGTTAATTTTTAATTTTACATGAAAATTTGTTGTAAACAAAGTTATTTGCACCCATCTTTTCGTTTACCGTAAGCGTGCGTCCCAAAATATGAACCTTACAAAAAAACAAAATTTTGAAAGGCATATTTCATCATCAAATTTTAAAGGCATAGGTACTTCAAGCAATTTGGGTGTTTTTTATAGTAACAACGAGTAACTTTGGTTCTGTGTGATATTCCGAAAAATCATGTTTTCAAAAAACAAAGTCATGATGTTTTTAAAATTAAAAACAAACTTCAAAACTTTACAGCACTAAAAACATACAAATAATTTAAACAAATATGTCCTTTCAATTCGACGTAGGTATTATAGAAATATATTTTCGAGTCGGTGCCCAAAATGTTTGTGCTGATCTTATAACTTGGCACCGAGTCGAAACTATACCTACATAGCGACATCGCTGTCTTGTTTTTTCACTTTATATAATTTTTAATTCTTATTTACATTTTTGTTTAAAAATAAAAGTGTATGACGGTCTTAGATCGCTTTTTCATCTCATTGATTCAAGGTATGCCGTCCTAATAAATTTTATTTTCAAGTCTTTGATTTTGATCTTATTTACTTATAACTACTTATTAATTATTTAATGATAGGTACTCTTGTTGGTAGGCATCAAAAGCTTTTATGCATTTGAGGTTAGAATGCATACTAGAAAAGTTAGATATTTCATGTCCGTAAATGAGAAAGGCAGTGTTGTACGGGTGTTTCGTACCGCTTTTGTGGATTGCATGTTTTGTTACACAATGGTCAATATTGAACATAAAATAAATGTTATAAACTAGAAAAAATAACAAATATATTTTTAGAATCGGAATTATTACGATCATTTTCACTATGAGATTAGAGGTTAGAATGACTTTTCAGAATCGATACCCTAACTGCAACTGACATTTACGTGATCGATTTCACTAAACACACATAAGCACCTAGGTCTAGCGTTTAGGTCTCTCGCCGCCTACCTAGTCTAGAAGCGTGAAGAAAAGGTATTAAAAAAAACAACAAAATATAGGTAGGTATATAATTATTTAATAGTTTTAGTTTTTAAGGAACAGTGGTTCTCACTAAAATGTCGTCTAAAAAGGGAGCAGGTCGTGTCATACCTTCGTGACGGGCAAACCCCAAATACCACACGATGTTCATTACATGGGAGCAGCATCCTACTGTCCTGAGCCCGACAATGGCTCGACTCGGGGAAACAAACAATATACAAGCGTCTTTTCGCGTCATTCACTGGAGTCTTTTCGCATTCACAAACCACCATCTAAATACCGAGGAGCGTGGCTTGACTCAGGCAATTATGGACCAGATTGGAATCAAATGCAGGACCAAGACTTACAATTAAAAACAAATCAAACCAATGAAACTCAAACAAAATCAAACAATTCGATCGGTTGATTCTCTAGTGACTCACAGATTAGTTAGACTGACTTTGACACTTAGTGTTGCCAGTTTTATGAAAATCAACTAAAATAAAGTCGCACAAAACTCGAAAATATCATTTTGTTTAGATTTTACAGACTATGCTATGTACATCTTGTTCCAACGTACTTATAATATCGAATGATTCAAGGTTGTTGCGTAGTTAGATGGTTTTAGAATCGATTTATCGTATCTCGATCGTAACTCATCTTTTAGCCTGGCAGCCCCATATTGGTTTAAGAATGATTGCGTTTAGTGTCTCCATACTATTAGCGTTTCGTTTTTAATTTCGGTTTTTCTTTCTTCCAACTTAAAAAAATGTCTCAATACTGGATTTATACCGTCATGATGAACTTAATTAATTGTGTAAATATGAGTTCAAAACATTTTCTCAGTAGGCTGTACGCCAGCTGCCTTTCTCCTGAACGTGGGACGTCTTTTCCGCGCCGCGTCCTTTCTGTGTGCTTTGAAAAACGGGCGGAGACATCGAAGCGTCGCGCCCGCGCCCCACCCAGAGTGATGAAGTTTATTTTGGTTCTAATCGCTGTAGTGAGTGGTAATAAGTATAGATACATAGACATTAAGTGTGGACCCCCGAAAGAAAACAAACAGACACTCCCAAGCAATTTATTTCGATTTGTGTTGCACGCATCTCGCGTGACGTTGTTTTGACCCAGAACGTGTTTGCCTAAGCGATGCAATCGCATCGTATAAGTTCGGTTTCTACTCCACTGCAAACTGAAAATAATAAAAAAATCTGGAGGTATACAATATACCTACCTGCATAAAAAAACATTTATAACAATAGGTACGAGCGGACCCATTGCACATTGTTCTGTCCGAACGTTTTCTAACAATTTCCTGGAACCTGATTACAGCGCTACCTACCGAGTCAAACTGTGAATCTAAAAAAAATCACTCGAATAGGTACAGCCATTTAGGAGGAGTTTAGTCCCATGAGAGGGTTTCATATAAGGATATGGATAAGGATAGCCTTAACATTGTTGGAAATTCATGTACCGTTTACAGCGTTTCTTAACAACGGCCCTAGTAACTGTACTTATTTATTAAGAAACCTCAACACAGGAAGAGGTTCACAATTCGTTCTCAAGCCTGTATCCCGGAGGGGTAGGCAGAGGCCAGGGTTTGCCACTTGCCACCATCCTGACAGACTCCATTCACTTCATAAACATTATTTAGTAGTTGCATGCACTAACATCACTATAAAACTGAACTAGCGGTCCCGGCGAACTTCGTACCGCCACAGAATCCATTTATACGATTCTAGCACAACGCCATCTATTTTTAAAACATAACGTTCGCTCGCATAACGCCCTAAACTTAAACTTGAAATAAATATTATCCCGCGGGAACGCATTACCGGGATATGAAGTATGCTTTGTCTTAATTCAGGTTTTTGTCTATCTGTACGCCAAGTTTTATGTTAATCCATTCAGCCATTATTGGGTAACAAACATCCATACATCCAAACATCTTCACAAACTTTCATATTTATAATAATATAATAAGTATAAGTAGTGTGGCGCCGGATTAACAATAGCGTCACTCCATTTCCTTCCGTGGATGTCGTAGAAGGTGACTAAGGAAATCAATTACCAGGAGACGGGCAGCAGCGTCTTCCTGAGATTCCAACCGCATCCTGCGATCGCCAACCCGCCTGCCAAGCGTGGCGATTATGGCAAAACCCCTCATGGTTATGAAAACCACGAGGGAGGCCTATGTCCTGCAGTGGGCGTCAAATGGCTGATGATTATGATGATGAAGTATAAGTAGGATAACAGTAACACAGAAAACAGAAGGACAATGTGATATAGTACTCATAGTACGATAATGTTGAATTGGTATCATTAGAGTCCAAAAAAGAGGAAACCGTCCATACGCACACAATAATTATGTACACAGGGTGTATCAAAATCCCCATAATAGTTTCCTACGAAGGAAAATTTATATCGCGAAAAAATATCAGCTGTTCAGTATGGAACAACTAATCCAACGGGTTCCTACTCACCCCCTTTTGCGAATATACAGAGGGATTTAGTTTCATTCTGTAAAATATCTGACGACCGTGGACCGGACGACGCAGCGTGGGAAGGTCCCACACTAGATGGTCTGATGACCTGGTTACGGTGGCAGAGAGGCGCTGGATGCGGGCGGCACGAGACCGGGAAGCTTGGAAAACCATGAGGGAGGCCTATGTCTTGCAGTGGGCGTCAAATGGCTAATGATGATGATGAGAGCTTCAGTGGTTGAAACCTTGGCGAAATATGTAGGTGCATTGTCAACGCTTCGCGAATTGGCCACACCTGAAAAGACTAACGTCTGATTGTATTAGTATTGTGTAATATAATAAGAGTAATTTAAGATATAAGGACACAGACCTCGAGATAAACCAGTTATCGTTTTAGGAGGTCCGAATCTGTACCTGTATATTGATTTATATTTTATATCGGAATAAGAGCTTACAGGGTCTGATTTTTCTTAGTCGCTGCCAAAAGATCATACGCGCAGAGCGAGAGTGATGCGTGGTGCCTAATTTTTCCCGCGGTAGAGCAGACGCACGGCGTGAGACCCGGCAAGTCATGCTTAAAGTTGACGGTATCACAAGACGAACAAATCGACTCAAGACATCGAGATGAACAAAATGTGTACTGTGATATTCCTTCATCATCATTATCATCATTCAGCCACAAGAAGTCCACTGCTCGACAAAGACCTCCTAAATGGATTTCCAAAAAGACCGGTTGGATGCGGCTTGCATCCAGCGACTTCCTGTCACTTGGATGAGGTCATCTGTCCATCTTGTGGCTGGTCGTCCTACGCTGAGCTTGCCGATATGTGGTCTCCATACGAGAACTTTTCGGCCCCATCGGCCATCAGTTCTGCGTGCTATGTGCCCCACCCACTGCCACTTCAACTTACAAATCCGGTGGGCTAAGACGACGACTTTTATTCGTCTACGGATCTCATCATTTCTGATTCGATCTCGTAGAGAAATTCCGAGCATAGCCCTTCCTCGTCTCTTTCGTGGCTCGTTGCGTGATTTTGAGCTTTCTTATGAGGCCCATAGTTAAAGACCACGTTTCAGTGCCATAAGTCATCACTGGTAACACACACTGGTTGCATAATTTCATCTTGAGCGATTGAGGTATATTGGACGAAAAGACTTTTCTAAGTTTCCCGAATGCTTCCCCGCCGAGATGGATTCGACGACTGACCTCTTTCACGAAGTTGGACCGGCCTAGTTGGACTGTTTGTCCTAAGTAGACTTATTCGTCTACTACTTCGAGAGTCGAGTTCTCTAATGTTATTGGGGTGGGCACAACACGGGCCTTCGACACGACCTTCCTTTCCTTCCACCTTGGATAAAAGTCCATGTTCAATTTAAGGCCCATACGTTGGGAAACTCGACTGAGGTCTTCGAGCATAATGCCAAGGTCTTCCATCGTTTCTGCCATGACTACTATATTGTCGGCAAATCGAAGGTGAGTGATGTACTCGCCATTGATATTGATGCCGCGTCCCTGCCATTCCTTCCCATTGTTTATGGCAACACAAGTATTTCATGTTTCGTAGTTTAGCTCTTTAAGTTGGTAATACAAAAAATGTCTCTCTCTGTGTGACCGAATCCATGGTGCGTGTGTTGTGTTAAATTTAAGGTAATAAATTCTTTGTTTCCAAGTGCCGCGTTTTGTATTTAAAATTCTACAGTCCACTTGCTTCACCCTGAGCGAGCTTCTAACACCCATTCCCAATGATATTCCTTACAATGATGGAAATAATCCAACCCAAGTTACAACCCGGTTATCTATTACGTATTATACCATGAAATATCGTAAAATATGAAACCATCGCATGAGATTAAAGTCCTCCTAAATGGCTGGACCTATTAGGGTGATTTTTTTTAGATTCACAGTTTGACTCGGTAGGTGGCGCTGTAATCAGGTTCCAGGAAATTGTTAGAAAACGTTCAGACAGGACAACGTGTGATGGTTCCGCTCGCAATGGGCCGCTTATTTAGGTTCACACTCCAGCATAGTCGTCTCCTTCTCCAAATGGTATTTAAAATAATCAACTGCATATTGAGAGAAATGGTTGATGATTACTAACAGTGTAGAAAATAATATGTCTGTGACTTAACCATGGCAACGGTATATCAATGATTTAAGATCACAGATCAATGCTCTGAGTTTAAGCTATTCATTTTGTGACAGTTAATAGAAACAATGTTCCTGGGTACTTATAAACATCAGTTTTATTTAATAATATCATAAGCATACATAGTTACACGCATTATGTCTTTGGAAATAAATCAGTGCATTGTACATTATGCAAATCCTAGACCAAAGCCCGTATCTCAAAATAGGTAGGAAAGCAGCTTCAGTAAGTTACCAACAGTATTCAATTGGGCAGCTCTGAATAGAGATCACTGACAAGATAAGATAAGAATATTCTTTATTGTACATCGGAAAAAATGTTACAGAATGGTATTTTATGTTTGGGGTGAAAGGAAGTCCCTTCAAGTTTGGAGTGTTTTTGTGCGATTTTTCTCCAAAATGATCAAGATTTTGAAACTGACATCTAGTTTTACTTGTAATGTACAATAAGTCACCGTTTCTGTGTTACTTGGAATAAAAAATATTGAATTTTTAATTTAGTCCCGCAGCATCAAGTTGTGCTAATAAAGCTACTTCACCTCTAAACTGGGATAAAATTAAGAGAGTTGATGCAGAAATAATATTTCTCGGGGATGTTTATGTGGTGAATAATTTGACTGTTTATCCGTGGTCCCGGTGGATCGACCCATCACCGGGTAAACGGGTAATTTAAAATAACCGTTTTTTCGATGTTTCTGAGATATTTTTTAAAGTAAATTAAACATTTCACACTACAATATTATTAACTCCGGTCCGCGGTCGCCAGGTCACAACTTTTTCGCCCTAGTGGCCTAACATCAGTCTTCGAGCTATGTGCCTCGCCCACTGTCACTTCAACTGAGCAATTCTTCGAGCTATATCAGTAACTCGAGTTCTTCTGCGGATCTCCTCATTACTGATTCGATCACGCAGTGAAACTCCAAACATAACTCTCTCCATTGCTCGTTGGGCGACCTTGAGCCTTCTTATGAGGCCCATAGTCAGCAACCAGGTCTCATATCCATAAGTCATCACTGGCAACACACATTGGTTACACACCTTTGTCTTGAGACACTGAGGACAACAGTGTCTCAAGACAAATGTGTATAACCAATGTGTGTTGCCGACGCAGTGTGGGAACTTGGGAAGGCCCCCTACCACTCACGTCTGACGACCTGGTTACGGTGGCGGGGGGTCGCTGGATGCGGGCGGCACAGAACCGGGAAACTGGGAAAACCATGAGGGCCTGTGCTCTGCAGTGGGTGTCGAATGGTTGATGATGATGATGATTATTAATTTCCTTTTTTTAGTTAAAAACATTACAGGACGTGGTTATGTTACATTTGTATAAAAAACTCGGTAAATAAACCACAGTTATAAAACGAAACAAACATTAGCGGGGCAAATTTTAGTGGCATCCTCTGTAAATATTTTCGTGTTGGCTAATACCCTCACCACACGAGAGCCAACTCGATGGCCACGATTCATCTTTTTATATGACGGTCAGCCTCTGATTGTGATACGCTCAACAAGTTGGCCCACGTATGGAGTGAAATAAACTGTCAGTGCCCTGGGCCAGCTTATAGCTTACTTCCAAAAGATTGTTTGTCTCCTTTGCAGCATTCGTCGCATCTTTTAGGCCCCAGTTCATCTATACAATTAATACTCGCGCAAGCAAAATTCGAAGATTGGCTGATCTGCCATGCATCTAAAAATGAAACATG
This sequence comes from Yponomeuta cagnagella, assembly GCA_947310995.1. Taxonomy (NCBI): domain Eukaryota; kingdom Metazoa; phylum Arthropoda; class Insecta; order Lepidoptera; family Yponomeutidae; genus Yponomeuta; species Yponomeuta cagnagella. The sequence goes on from OX371277.1 coordinate 14,331,854, forward strand.
TAAAGTTGCGAACATACAAAAATAACCACACTAGCACGACCACAGCACTCTCTTGCGATTAGAGATGCATAACAGGCTGGTACAACACGATTACTTTTAACCCTGTAGCGCATATTGTTCCAGATACCTACGGAACGCTTAAAAATATATTCTTTGAGCTAGGTATATTAAAACTGAATTTGTGGACATATTAACGTTAATTTGTTAGCTTAGGGTATATCGCCATCTCCGGCATGTAATAGGGTAATAGCATGTTATGATACTTTTAACTTCAGTTTCAGTATAGATACTGAAAATTAAGTTAAAAGTATCATAACTGCAGCCGCGATTACATCTTGTAATTTATTTTTTTCTCAATTAATAAGAGAGATACATGATTTTCCATGATATATAAATACTCTTGTCATTTTGTTTGCCATATTCGGAAAACAATATTGTACCTATTCGAACACTAATGTTAAACAAACACATTACCGAAAAACTTTTGAATTGTCTATACAGTATTTTTGGGAGTTGCGCTCACTACATAAAACTCCCAGAAATACGTTTTTCTCGCGCTAATTTATACCTACCAAAGAACAAAGTACCTCGCTTACTCACTCCTGTGACTCAGTCGATCTTTCGTTCACTAGTTGATTGTTTGTCTCTGATTAATTTTTTGCTTGAAAAAGTTCAAGTAGGTAGGTACTTTTAGATTGATGAGTGATTTTTTTCCGAAAAAAAGAGCTTGAAAACAAGGTATGCATAAAATTTCGTACGTACCCTGAAAGTTGTGTAACTTTTTATCGGTAAGGTGACTTTTTACACCAGAAAAGGTTACTTTTTTGTGTCTTTCAGGTAACTTTTGACAAGACCCGACTGGCAACACTGGTCACGTCAGCGTTGCCAGAAGGTTACTTTTGTAACCTTTTAGGTGATTTTTACCTAAGTTACATGACTCAAAGGGTTTACTTTGATTTTTTTATTGATTGTTTGCAATTCGATTTTGGTGATTTTTTGCAATTCGCAGGATTTATTTTTATTTTTTTACTTGAAACAAATGTAAAACGAAACGCAACGCTCTTTTATTTTGCAATGCTGTCCACTCAGCATTGTTTTCGTTTCGTTCACAATGAAGTAAGCGCAACTCCCAAAAATACGTCTTTCTCTCTGTAAAAAGTAATATTTGATGTCCTTATTTTCATGTGTATAGAAAAGTCAGCGAGCAATTTATAGAAAGAGTCTAAAATAAAACTTATAACGGAAAACACTTCAGAACTTTTTTGGCTGGCTGGAAGAAATTTCTTTTGCACGTAATTAGTATCGTTAATATTTTATTAAATTTTGTACAATAAAGTGTAATAAACAAACGAAATGCATTTTTCTGTAAGTTATTACTAATTAAGTTATAGTACCTTTTTATTGGTAAGTTTACTTTTTACACCAAAAGGTTACTTTTTTGTCTCATTTTGGGAACTTTTGACAAGTCCCGGCTGGCAACACTGGGCGACGTAGTATGAATAAGTTCCCTTACCATGCACAGGGTATCCTAGTTTGGGATCAAGTTAAGCGATTGTATTGTGTGGGAGTTATTATTATTATTTATTGATTTATTTATTCACCTTGACGGGAGTGTTTCAGTAGTATGGGCCTATCTGGCATCACACTACCCTTCTATGGCAGGTTTAGGTGACGCTTAACGATTGCTGTTGTACGGAGTATAACAGCTTTCTGCATTTTACTACACAGAGTCGCCGGAAGATCCAGCTTGACTAGCCCCTCCAACAGACTCGTCGGAATAACTCCTGGGAGCCGATTCTCACTTCATTAGCAAATAATTCGTATACGACTCTAAGGCGTATGACTTGAATTCTACATAAAAAAGTCGAACGACAGCTAAAATCTGTATTCTGAACGCCATTCTACATTGAATTCGAATGAAAAAATAAATGTCTAACGACTTAAAACAGTTATGTGTGAATCATACGTTCCATTTTCTCGATTGTAAATTGAAAGTTAGTCGAATTTTATAACATTTACAATTTCACTTTTAAATTGATACATTTTACGGCAAAATTTTAATTTATGTGCTATTTTATAGACTAAAGAAACCATTTAGATATAAAATACATGGTATTAAAAGTTTAATAAAATTAACTCTCAAAATTTTCAAATGAAATGTAACCTATAACGAAACGTCAACTGATCGCCGACTTGTGTGTGGTGTTTGTTTACAAATCACAAACTTTTCATGCAAAAACAAGAAATCAGAGCAAGTCAAGGAGTAAAGAAACAATGGTTAAAGGGGCTTAAAAAAAGGAAAGCTGGCTATGCTTCGGCCAGTCAGACGAGGAGTCTCACTGAGCTGCTGGATGCCGACCCCGAGCTAAGATCGGGGAAGTTTTCCGCCATTAAATAAACTCACGTTGGTTTTCAAATCAATTTCCTTTTGTGGGACGAGAGGTTCTACTATACTTATGAGATTCCTTGCTAAGTATTTCGAGAACCGAAAGCTCTTTAAAATCAGCGTCGCTCATATCAGATGGCTCTACCCTTCATGTAGCACGGCGCCTTGGTGTCGCTGAAGCTATTGCCGCTTCACTCAAAATTTTTTCAACAAAAGCAGCTACAAACTTGTTCATTTTTAGTAGCACCACACTCCAAAAGTTTTTCAAAAGTTTCCAAATCTAACCTAACCTCTTTCTTCTTTGGACTTTCCAATCAAGAAACGTCTACTATCAATGAATGCGTTCAAATTTCATACGCCTTTTGCCAGTCGCATGGTAATTACCATGCGACAACATGACATCTCAAAGCGAGCGAAATTTATTAGCAAATTTGCGCATACGACTTTGTGAGAATACGTGAAACTGATTTTTATGCGACAAATGTCTAATCCTTCGAATATTTTGCGTGTACGCTTTCAATTCGAATGGGCGAGAATCAGCCCCCTGTGCTGGAAAGAATGAGCGGCACGACGACCACCTCCCGCTGCTGCCAGACTTGCCGGAGCTCCTCGGCAAGCTGCTCGTATTTCTTCTCCTCAGTGTACCCCCCAATGTTATGAGTATTGGGTACACCAATATCCAGCAGCCACGGCGTGCCCTTCGCTCTGTTCACCAGTACTATATCCGGCCTGTTGTGTGCTATAAGCTTATCAGTCAGCACGGATCTGTCCCAATACAGCTGGTGGGTGGCGTTATTCAGCACCGATTTTGGTTGGTATTGCCAGTATGGGACCTCAGTGTCAGTAAGCAGGCCGTGCTTTAGTGCCAAAGCTTGATGAACGACCTTGGCTACATTATTGTGGCGCTCAGTGTACTCCCTACTGGCGAGGGCTTGGCACGCACCCGTTATGTGCTGTATTGTTTCAGTTACCTAGTGATTATTGTGTTGGCGGTAGAAATATAACTTGGTACTTATCATTCTTCACTACCGCTTTTATTATATACTTTAAGTAGTTTTTTTTATAAACATTTACATAAAGAAAGGCCCCAAACTAGGATGGACTGTGGACTGTGTCGTGGGAACCAGAAACAACGACATCACAAACATGTAAACATCCAAGACGTGGGGTTTTTTTTGTCCCCAGCCGGGATTCGAACCCGGGACCTCTCGCATAGTATGCAGATGCACTACCGCTGCGCCACGAGGTCATCCTAGTAGGAACTAGGAACTACTTGGTCTTGGATCGCCAACATAAACCCTTCTGTTTCGGCAAATATTTCTCCTCGACTGAGTCAACCAACTATTTGAGACTTCTCGATCCACATGCAGTTGACTCAGTTCGTGGGCAAAGCGACAATGAAGAGGCTTTGAGGTCCACTGGTCTATTTTGGCCCTAACATGTGTAGCATCCGTATCCACAAGCGTGGTGTTCTTGAAGTGGAGGAGGTCAAGTGGCGTCAATTTGTCATCTGCGCTCACAACCAGCACAGAAATATTATTATTTATTATTATATGAGTATTGTATACATAAAACACCCATAGTATAAACTATACTAACTAAGTAAACAAATAATGTGTCATCCTACTTATACTGTTACTTAATAATCAATATATAGGTCAAGAGGCCCGTATAGGCCTCTTTAAGTTCGCACCATCTTTCGTGGTCCTGTCGTATACGTAACCTCTGTTTGCGGATATCTTCGGACTGTGGCTACCGATTGATCGTTTCCCCTTTCGAGGTTGCATTGAAAATCACTTCTTGGTGAAGATATTATGTGACAGAACACCATAAACTCACTACACGACGCAGCAATAAACTTGAGATACATGCAGTGTTTTGCATAATCTCAGACAGCGTTACCTAAAGTTTTTTAAATTGGCATAGCCAACGCTTACTGAAAAAACCGGCCAAACCGTACCGGGTAACGCACATTGTAGGGTTCCGTAGAACCACCTGCTAACACAATTAACAACTTCATGACACGGCGACGGGAAGCGTGGCCTGTCCCACGCTCTGCTCTCTCGTCTGCCACGCACGCTTAACAAACATTTCTCCAGCGTAGACCTTGTCTCTAGACAGTTTCAAGGCTGAGGTAACGAAATTATTGGACTCAATGTATAGACCCACCTCCCACCCTCCTTTTTAGATTTCCTATCCCTACTTCTCCTCTTTCTCCCACACACGCACACCCTCTACTTAGTGGTATAGTATACTCATGGCCACTATATGTTCTATTCAATGAATAAATATTATTTGTCGATGTAAAGTTGGTCTCAGGTGACTGATATAGCCAATTTTGGCTGAGACTGTACGTCTACATTCGCTGCACGTTAGCACCCCTCCTCCGACAATTTATTAGGGCCGACAACAGATGTATATATATATTTTTTATATTAGGTACTTTGCTATCTAAAAACTAATCCTGTATTTAACTTGAAATATTTTTGCAGGAGTAAAGTTAGTAATGATAACACAAGAAAATATACACACGATTTTACGAACTGATGAAAATATCAATGTTCATGTAGATGATTCTATGTTCTGTAATCGATATTACAATAATTTGAGCAAATAATAGTAATCGGTCATAATAACATCGGCGGTGCGGTGAGGGGTGGTAGCCTAGTGGGTTGAACATTGGACTCTGAAGCGGGAGATCCAGGTTCGATTCCCAGTGCGGGCATGTACCTATGACTTTTCTTTCTAAGTTATGTACATTTGTGAAGTTATAGTAGCAACTCGCTAACGGTGAAGGAAAACATCGTGAGGAAACCTGGGTGTCCGAGCTATTCACATACCTCAGCGCTTGAAATCGCCAATCCGCGGTGGGCACGCGTAGTGATTAAGCCTACTCTCTCTCTCTGAGAGAAGGCTTGTGCCCTACAGTGGGACGTATATAGGCTGCTTATGATAATAACATCATGTTACGAGTATAATAGCTCACAACGCGGTCTATTATCAAACAACAAAAATGTCCTAATTTCATGTTATTGTAAAAATAAAATCAACAATTTACTCCAAAAATATAAGATAAGATAAGATAGATAACAATATTCTTTATTGCACACAAGAAGCGAGACATAAAATATGAAAATATAGTAACATGTGGTTATGTGCAATCTGGAAGTAATATTAATATAGTATTGAAAATGATGTCAATAACTTCCAAGTTACTAAGAAAATTTATGTAAATCTGTAATACCTTCTAATAAAAAAAATGCTTTCTTTCACTTTTTGAATGACTTAATTTTATTGGTTCGTTCCTGAGATATTACGCAAAAATGGTTTCTTGCTTCCCTTGTAAAATTCGATTTTTGCAATAATGATTTCATTCGCCGGAGGCGGCGATATTTAAAACATAAATTAATAGCTATCAATGATAAACTGATTTTGCTTGCCACCGTCGGCCACAAGTTTCTTGCGTTTGCAGTTCCTTGGTGCGAGCTTAAGAAGTTGTTAGTCGTGTAAAGTAATCAAGAAATTCCTCATACGGAACCCTATGCTGCGCGTGGCCCGACACGCACTTGCCGGTTTTTTTATGAGTTGTGTATGAGATATGATTTTATCTTTATATATTTTTAATTTCTTTTTTTTTACCACTAAAACAACGGAATCTTACCATCATCACGTAGTTGAGCCTGTGTACTTACAACGAGAGCGATTAGAAACAAAATAAACTTCATCATTCTGGTGATTTTAATGTATACCTATCAATGTGTAAAATAATTATGACTGGAGTCGTTGAGTCGACGGGCTTTTATTCAAAATGTTATCTTCAAATGAAAACTTTACTCATGTACTTCTAATAATGTTCGACACAGCTCACACAAATTAGCATAGCGATTTCACTAATTCATATCAACTTAAATTTTCTACAAGAAAGTAAAATTACATGGCAATTTGACCGCGTTACGCAAAATCATTCCAACCTACACCTGAGTCAAAAACCGCCCAAGTGTGAGTCGGACTCGAGCAAGAAGCTTTTCGCACCATTATCTATACAACGTTTGAATATTTCAAGTGTCTTCCTGTTGCCGTTATTAATATCGAGCAAAAAGCAAAAGGGTATCCTTTACCCTTTGGGTACGGAACCCTAAAAATGAATTAAGTATACCAGGGCCCTGTTTCATAAAACTATAATTAATGGTTTACTACGACAATTCGACGTACATTGCAAAGTCGATGAACCCACAGACCAACAAGCAGGAAGACTCGGCTGCGCAAAGTAAATCGAATCGTCATCATAATATAAACTATGAATTATAGTTTTATGAAACACGGCCCTGGCGACCATAAGGGTATAATGTATAGTATCAATGAAGGCACATGACCATAGATCATGAAAACACTTAAAAAAAACTAAAACTATTCTAACTCACATGTTCAGAGCATATTACAGAAACATTCCAAGCTACATGGAATGTTTCTGATATAATATTTTAACAGAACTTAAAAAATCCGAAATATCAAGCCACATGGATGCTAAGAAAATGTATTTTAGACTTAATTATACACCAAGCCACTTGAATAACTTCTGCAAATGGCATGGAGGGTTTAAATTATTTGCAAACTTTTTTGTACTTTATTAAAATTCACTGACCATATTGATTCCATAGTAAGCGATTTGTTAGTTTGTGATAGTTTTGACTACACATTGTCAGCAAAAACAACAAGACTAACCCGGTACCAGTAAGAACTGACTAAAACTATGAAATAACTTACTAAATCGATGTATCGATTTCGTCAGACTCGCGCACGAAGGGTTCCGTACCATCATTATCTGTACAACATTTGAATATTTCCAGCGTTTACCCGTTGCCGTTATTAATATCGAGCAAAAAACGGCAAAAAATCACGTTTGCTGTATGGGAGCACCCTTAAATATTTTTTTTATTCTGTTTTTAGCATCTGTTGCTATAACGGCAACGGAAATACATTATCTGTGGAAATTTCAACTGTCTAGCTATCACAGTTCATGAGATACAGCCTGGTAACAGACAGACAGGCAGACGGACAGTGCAGTCTTAGTAACAGGGTCCCTTACCCTTTGGGTACGGAACCCTAAAAACTACACCCAAAATGTAATATATGGTGAAATAGTGCTGCAGCCATCTACCGAATTTGTCCAGCAGCCTCCCCTGCCTCCCTCCACTTCGCATTCGTAGAATCCGAGAAGGGATTTATTTTTAATTTGGTGCGTTCCATTCGCTCCATCGCTTCGATGTTGACCAAAGATATTATCTGGGACCCCCCATGGCTATGTTCGAAGCTTGGAAAACCATGAGGGAAGCCTATGACGATGTCAAATGGCCGATGATGATGATTCTCTGTGCCGACTAATCTTATAAATATTTACAGGAAGTACCTACGGTCAGAGTGACACTGTATCGCCCAAGCTCTTTAACATAATTCAAAATCTTCACCAACATAATGTCTGGAGTCTAGACAGTCATGCAAGTGTTCATATTGACAACCTTCAAACATTAAGGGCGCCTACATTACTTACCTGCGTCCATACCTAAGTCATTTACTGCAGGTAATATTTACGTGTGTGGGCCGCCGCTGCCACTGCGTTTGTGTGTTTCAACCTTTAACAATTTTTACCTAGTTAATTTTGTTATGTCAATTAACTTGCAGTTGAATATTCAAGAAAAAATGTTATGCAGATATTATGATACTAATTATGATGGGCACGCGTCGTGATTAAGCCCACACTGTTCACCTGAGAGAAGATCTATGCCCTACAGTACAGTGGTACGTATATAGGCTGCTTAAAACAATTATGATGACAAAATTAAATTTAGTTCTTGTTAAGAATTCATAATTAGGGGTTAAAGTATGAAATTGCCGTTTTATTGCAATAGGTTCTTTGAATTGACATAGAATCCTCATGGTTTGAGGTTTTCGAATGAAACTTTTTTCAAATGGTTTCTATAATGTTCTTTTTTTAAAAAATGTGAAACATTTGAATATCGACTTTCAATTGTTTTTGTTATTCAATTTAGACAAGAAAGATGGATACTGCGAAAATTCGAGTGATTATGAGGCACCAATTTTTCGTATTTTTTTATTTTATTGATTTGACGCAAGTGAGTCAATATTGTGGGTAAGGTAACGTTAAACCATGCCGCTAATTCCTGGGTAGTTTGACTAGGGTTGGCTTCCACTATCTCTCTTAATTCATCGTTATTCACCTGTGTGGGCGGTCTTCCTCGTGGCTCGTTCTTAAGTCGAAATTTCCATCACGAAAGCGTTTAAACCAAAATCGCACGGTGCGTTCATTAGTAGACCCCTCTCCAAACGCAGCATTGATATTGCGGGCTGTTTCTGCCGCGTTAGTTCCGCGTCGGAACTCGTATTCAAAAATCACTGGAATTTTCGCAGTATCCATCTTTCTTGTCTAAATTGAATAACAAAAACAATTGAAAGTCGATATTCAAATGTTTCACATTTTTTAAAAAAAGAACATCATAGAAACCATTTGAAAAAAGTTTCAATCGAAAACCTCAAACCATGAAGATTCTATGTCAATTCAAAGAACCTATTGCAATAAAACGGCAATTTCATACTTTAACCCCTATTACTTAGCTGGCGAATAGCCGAATACTTATTAAGATTCTGAATTGATGCAAAATAGAAATTTAATCTTTTAAAGATTGCTTCTTAACGGAAGAGGAGAAACTTTAAAATATTTGATTGCCCAAAGTTAATAATAATAATCGAAATTTATTTAAACGCAAACAGAATAAAAAGAAATTTGATTAAATAAAAATTAAATTGGGGCTTTTAGAATTTTTGTCTCCTTGACATTGCATTATTACTATCCTTTGCCTCTTTAAAGTTGGTAGGAGGCGAATATGCCTTGTTGTTTATAAAAAGCTATAGTCTTTCTTTTTCTGCATTTCTCACGTTTGGCACTTAGTTTGCTATGTTTTGTGTCAGTTGGAAGCCAGTAACGCATCGCCGCGGAGGTTGAAGCCAGTAACGCTTCGCTGAGTCTACTAACTGTGTCAGTTGGAAGCCAATAACGCTTCGCCGCGGAGGTTGGAAGCCAGTATCGCCAGGTCAATGACGTTAAAGGTTTGGCGATAGCTAGGGTGGCGGTCTCTGTCGACACTTCAAAGGGATTATCGCGTTTCTTGCTGTGTTATGTGGCTACACTGGGGTTTGTCATCTGTCATTCGAGAACGTATAGTTGATTTGATTTTGTATTTTATCTGTGGTGTGGAGTTAGGAGGTTTTTAGTTGTTTTTTCTTCTTCGTTTACGAAGCTCTTGTCTTTTTTTTAATGCAGTACCTACATGTAATACAACATTGGCGTAGCTCATAAAATACAACAAAGCCATCTTTGCTTTCCAATCCAAATAAATTCCTTGAAATGATTTCATACGACGTCCATGTTGAATTCACAAAATAAAAAATAAAACCTGACTTCAAAACACTACAGCACTAAAAAGTTAGAAATAATTTAAATAATTAGAAGTATTTATACATGTAGGTATTGTAGAGGTATAAATTGGAGCCGGTGCCCAAAATATATGTGCTAGTCTTGAAACTGGGCACCGACTACAAATTATACTTCTACAATACCTACATGTATAAATACTTCTAATTATTTAAATTATTTCTAACTCTTTAGTGCTGTAGTGTTTCGAAGTCGGTTTTTATTTTTTATTTAAAATCTTTTATTTTTCAATTTTAAGTGCCCGCACAGCGGGAGAAAAATAAGTCCCTTATAAATTTCCATCTCCGAAAGTCTTCACCAGAACATCACCAACTAAACTTGGAACTACTTTTACGCTATTTTATGAAACATACGGATATTACTAAAGGATGGGCCCCATTAGGGCTTATTTACTGCTGTCCATTGAAGAGTTCCGTTCTTCATCTCTGAAAGTCTCCATCAGATCTTCACCAAATTAAAATGGGACCAATGGGACGTTACACCTATTCGAACAAAAAAGAATTGTCGAAATCTCCTTTTGTGAAGTCGGTTAAAAAGTGACTTTAACGTCCATGTCGAGTTAAGATTACGATTTTTTTTTAATTTAACTCCATAATTATTGCCATTGAACATTGAACACCAGTGTAGCCAACAGAATTATCGCGTTTATGGGCAATAAGCGTTTCCTTAATGTGGCCAAGACATTATGCTTACCACATGACGATGGATAGAAAGCATTCACACGTTACCCCAGTTTTATTTGGATGGTAGGTACTATATTTCACTGTGTCCTTTTATATCTACTTTGAACATCACTTTGACTTTGAATTATGGTAAAAGCTCTTATGCTTTGCTGTGTCTTTATTGTTTTAAAAGGTAATACATAACTGATTTGAGTTTTAACGTGAACTTTTATGCGTTGTTGTGTGTCTTTATTTGTTGAAAACCTGGATGACTGATTTGAGTTTAAAATTGGAAGCTTGACTGACTTGCTTGACTGTGTGTGTTATATCATCATGAAAATTAACACTTGATTTCTGTTTTAACTTGGAAGCTCCTATACTTTACTACGTGCTCGTTATGTTGGAAACTAAACATTTTAACGTGTATGCTTCAACCGGTGTGTCGCTATGGTTGCAGGCCAGCTTTTTATGGTTTTATACTGAGAATTATGAGCTTTATTATATCAGTGAATTTTATGATGGCTTGGTGAAAGGAGAGTTGAACACGCGCGAGAACGCGCTTTTTGTCAGAATGGCCGTGTCGGTCGGGGAACGATTATCAGTGAGCAATCCTTTGTGTGTAAGCGAACCTGACCAGTGCTAAATAGCCAATAAACGTTTAAAAACAAAAACGATTTCTCGCCATTATGGGGGTTATCGTCCGTGCCACACTGATAATTAGCAAAATATAATCAAAGCGACTGCGCTCGAACTAAATAATTTTATATTCTGCCTCATGTATACCAGAGCACAAAACAAAATTTTATCAAAATTTTATAATAAATTGCAATTATGCTACTATCCTATAATTAGCCCCCGGTTTCTCGTACACTAACAAGCTATTAATCTACTGTTAACAGCTGTCAGTGGTTTTTTTTTTGTATGCTTTTTGGTTAATTGACAGCTGTTAACAGTAGATTAACAGCGTGTTAGTGTACGAAAAATTGGGGGTAAGTCTCTCTCATTTATTCTCGGACATGTTGCATGGCGCATGATTGCACTGTCTCGAACGAAACTTTCATAAGACTATCAATCATTTACCAATCCGCTTCCGCTTATGTCTACCATAATCTGTTCATGGCAATCGTACATCTGCCGACTGCCACGATACAATACAATATATTCACCTAGTGTGGGATCATAGGTAAACAAAGCTGCCCCCCCCAATAGGTACTTAATGTTGTTTTATATTGTATTCATAGCCTTTGTTTCTAACCTCCAACAGGAGACGGCTCATAAGGAAAAAGAGTGTTTGTAATATATAAGACTTATTTAATTCGCCATCAAAATGTTTTTGAGAAAAGATTGTTTACAACAATGCCACTTATACAAATCAATAACTGTCGATAAACTGCAGCGCAGTTTGGCAAATCTGTAACCTATTTGTTAATTTCTATTACACTACACTAACACCTTCTTACACTAATAATAAGTTAAATCACGGTATTACATTGAGCATACTATCCTACTCGAAATGAGTTTGAGCGAATGACAAGCTGCGCCGACGGGATCCGGCCGTGCTAAGGGAAAATAATAGAATGCTATATTATTTTTATTAAGGGGTAAAGGCACTTTATGTTCCAACCCAACGCAAACGCAGTCGTGTGTACAGCTAGTTGACAATAGTACTCAGTTTAGGCATTCGAAAGAAAACAAACAGATACACCCAAGAAATATATTTTTAGGCATTACTATTTGCGTTGCACGCGAGATCCGTGTAGTTTTGGGGCTTCAGTAATCGAATAATCTGCAATAGCAATCCCAATCTTCATCTTCGTCTCTATAGCATCCTGAAAATAATAACAAAGACTAGAGGTATGGAATGTACCTACATAACAAACAGTTATTTTATTATAATAAGTACGAGCGGACCCAGCAGACGTTGATCTGTTCGGTCCGGACGTTAGCTAACAATTTTCTGGATCCTGACCACCTACCGAGTCAAACTGTAAATCTAAAAAAAAGAAACAAAAATCTGTTAAGCCGTTTAGGAGGAGTTTAGTCACGTAGGACGATTTCACATTGAACGATAACCGTAACTAACTGCACGACATTTTTGGACTAGTATTCATATGAAGTTTACACAAAGTTCGCACAACGGTCTTAGTAGGTAAATGTACTTATTATTTTTTTCTGTTTAAAGAAGACAAACAGCACAATATGACAGAATGAGAGTACAATAGGAAACAGAAGGATAATACGCTAATAGTACGATGATTTCGTATCGGTAACGTTAGTGCCAAAAAAAACCGTCCATACATACTACAGGAAAATATATAATAATATACCACAGGAAATAAAAAACGCGACACTGAGAAAACTTAAAAGGCTCCTTTTCACATACCTTGTTGAGAAATCCTATTACTCTGTTAATGAATTCATGGAGGATAAAAATTAATTAATAAGTATTTTTATGTTATTTTGCTTTGGATTGGTCTTTATACCTACTTTAAAGTCGAATTGACATGTACCTTAATATTTTTAATTATGTTACATTTTATTTCTCAGTTATAACTATATTGAAGTAGGTATTACAAATGTAACTTAATGTTTATACTATGATCAAGTTAATAAATCTTCAAAAACGTTCAAAATAATAAATAAAGATATATCCATTATGTCATTGGAGCTCATAGCAGTTTCTGAGGCCCTTACATACATTAAGCAAATGCAATTACAAAAGGTTGTCATCTTAACAGATAGCAGAAGTGCTTTACAGCATATAGCTCGATGTACATCTGGAGACAGAGGTATACCGAAAGCTTACACTGTACTCGCACAGATACACGACTTGATTAAAGGTGGTGTCGAGTTAAAGCTGCAATGGGTTCCTTCACATACTGGACTAAAAGGTAACGAGGAGGCTGACCGGCTGGCGAAATATGCTGTAGACGCGGGACAGGAAATCCATGATGCTCCTAGCTACACTGAGGTTTTACCTAGACAAAAGAAGCGCTGCCATGACCTTTGGAAAAAATATTTTGACGAAAGGTCCAAAGAAAAAGGTATATGGTACAGCACAATGCAATGTGAGCCTCCTCGTGTGCCCTGGTTTGTTAGTAATAAGTTAAGTAGAGATATTTTGGTCACAGCGTTCAGGCTCCGTTCTGGACATATGCCTCTTAATAAGTTTGGCTTTCTTATGAAAAAAATTAACAGCCCGAATTGTTCAGTATGTGATGCAGAGGAAGATTTAATTCATTTATTAATGATTTGTGTCCGGAACGAAGCTGAGAGAACGACTGTAGTGTCGCGGCTACAACTGAATTTAATGGATGTGGGAATGCTGCAGAGTATTCTATCTGAACCTTATAGCGCAAACGCCAGTATCATTTATAAATTTGTTAAGGATAGCTTAGTAATAAGATCTATGTAGCTTTGATAATTGTATGGTTAGGTTACGATGGGGCTGACATGCTCGTTCTGCGAACAAAGCCCCTAAATAAATAAGATTAAAAAAAAAAAAACTTAATGTTTCTTCAACTTATTTTATAATTTGACATACATACTTTAAAAAAAAATACCTATTTGACATGTACTTATTATTTTGCTTAATTTTAATTTCAAGATTGATATAAGTACCTACCTAGATTGTGACATTTTTTTATTTCCAAATAATTCAAATGCATGTGACATTGATTGGTTATTATCAACTCTGACAAAAAATATATTTGTACGCCTTCAAGGCAGGACATAGCGATCCGAAAACTGACTGAACACCAAATGTAAATGTACCTATGATCCACAAATAAATGCTTTATGATTATGATTATGATACGTACAGAAGAATTATTTATTCAGGGTGTAACAATATCCCCATGAAAATCGAATATTTTTTAATTTGGCGAAAACTTTGATATCGCTAAATAATTACCAACTGTTCCTGAGCATGGAACAATTCTTATTTTTTTCACGATCCCAATGTTTTAATAAAGTAAAAGATGTTCGTATCGACGAGTAAAAAAGTAGAATTTTCGGATGCACAGTCGACAGCACATCAACCTTTACATTTTACGTTAAAGTCGCCGGTAACGTAACTCAGTAGTGTGGCTCCATGTACAGGTTGAAGTGCTGTACATAGTTTTAGTTATGGTATCAGACCCAGAATCCACTCAAGATATCGAGATGAACAAAATGTGTTGTATGTTCCCTGTACTGATATTCCTTATAATGCGGAAGCAACCCAACCCAAGTTACAACCCGGTAATCTATTGTGGGGTTTTATAGCATGATGCTCACTAGTAGCACATTGACCACTTTTGCAAATCTTCATACATTAGATCGCACCATGCCCACTTTAAGAAATGTGATAAAACCCTATTAAAGAATTACATACCCATCTCACTTTTGAGCTATGTCCAGCCCCCCGAACAAGCCGGTTTCCGAAAAGTACGTAGGACCACACACGTACGTATACGTTTTAGTAGATTATACAGAACACCGAGGAGTATAATCTACTACTATGCTTAGCGTTTGTGAACTACGAAAAAGCCTTCGCTTCGATCGAGATATGGGGTGTACTTGAATCTCTCCAGCAAAGAAGTGCTGAAGTGTTTGTACAAAACCACCACAATGTGCCCAATGGCAGGATAAGAATACGAATCCTATTAATTTGCAGCGCGGAGGGAGACAGGGAGATGTAGTATCTCCGAAACTGTTTAAAACTAAGGCTGACTTACTCCACTTAGCAGCCATTTAAAATTTTCTGTAAAGAATTTTAGTTAAAACTTTACATCAGTATTCACAGATATTTCATACAAACTTTTACAGGCTATGACTTCGATACCTACCCCATTGGTTAGAGAATTGTAGTTTGGTGTGGGTTATTTCGCTCAATGTAAGGAATCTACTTGTTCATATTTTATTTGCATCGATTCTGGGAATTGTTTCTACCGCTTATGTACATTTCCTTTCCTTCCTGGGGTGGAGCGGACGCGTGGTGTCCGGTGTCGTTTGAATCGCGAGCGCTGATTGGTTGTTAAGCTTTTAAACCACCCGAGGAAATTGGCTAATACCCCGTCCACACGTGAGCTACCTTGATGGCCATAATTCAGTATTTTATATTGTCAGTCAGCCCCAGCTCAACAAGTTGGCCCACGGAATGTGTGGGCTTAAACTGTCAGTGCTCTGGACCATTTTCTTACCTCCGGATAGATAGTGTTCTTGTTTGCAGCACTGATTGCATTCTCTCTGGCCTATTCGATTTGTACAATTAACATTATCGCAATCGGGATTTGCAGGTAGGTAGCCTCGCTGTGGTGCTAAAAAAATAACATGTAAAGTTTCGAACATACAATAGTACATTACTTCAGAGGGAAGAAAGTGACAGTTCCATACCGAGATTATGGCATTTGCGCCACGAGCTTGCGAGGGGCGCAAACCATTTGAGGTATGGAACTGTACTATATCCTGAGGTATGTATAGTGCTTTTTATTACACATACGAGGAAAATTATAGACATAAATGCATAGAAATGTTTATATTTAGTTAAAAGTATATTCGCCCGTTTCTGGAGTAGGCTAAGATCATAAGGTCATGCAGCCACTTCTTCCGTGATTCCGCGCGTTTTATATACAAAAATAATTTCGTTTTTAATTTTCTGTATGCACCAAGGAGGTTGGTAACTGGTAAAAAAAAACTGTATGTGGCCAGTAACAATTTACTTGAAATTTAATTAGTAGACAGTTAAAGTCTCTTTGCAGTTTGACTGCTGACAAATTAAAAAAAAAAACCGGGTATGTAATGGAATTTCATACGTACTTCCCACCCTTGGGTCGGAAGGATTTTCATACAAACTTCCATACCTTGGGATGAAAGGATTTGAAGGGCGGGATAAAGGCGTTTCTTCCCTCTAATTGGTATAATTAGTATGTATTTTTAGAGCAGGTGTGATAAAAAAATAATGACACTAGCACGACCACAGCACTCTCTTGCGATCAGAGATGTATTACAACTGGCTGGTACAACACGATCACTTAGAGAAAATAGTTGAAATACTATTTGCATCTCGCACAGACAATGTAGACTGGTGGTAGCGAAGCGATAAACCGTCGGTGTCATATTCGGGAAGTCCTGGGTTCGAATTCCGGCTAAGAATTAGTATGGATGTTTATCTATTGCAAATAAGAAGAAATAAACTAAAAATAAAGTACACTTAGAGTGAAGAAGACGTTATTGATTGGTTTGAATGGAAAGTCTGTTGTTAATGACACTAAGGTAGTGTTCACGGAAAAAACATATTTCGCAAACGGCTCCCTGAGTCGAAAAATGGTTTTGAAAGCTGTCACAGAAACACAATTTACCGTAGGTAAACAAACAATAAACATCGTACACACCGGCCACTTCGACGAAATCACACATTTATAGAATAGGGCGTGTCGCCTGTATCCCAGAGGGGTAGGCAGATACTAGGGACTGCCACTTGCCACGATCCTGACAGATCACTTTCGCTTCCTCAACATTCATCAGTCGTTGCATGCACGCAATCAATCAGTATTTACAACTTAAGTTATGATATTAACAATAATGTATCGTGTTGGAACCTTAAGCTCAAGCACAATTAAGGGCGCGGACTCCTTAGTCCCTTCTAACCCACATTACCTTTTTTATTACTCTTGTTGGGAGGATATTTTTGTTTTCATTTTGTGCTTTGTTATATATTTTGTTATTTTGAAAATACATCTCAACAATTAAGTACCCACTGAAAAAATGAATCTTACCATCACCCGGTTTAGCCCGTGCAGTACTTATAACAACAGCGATTAGAACCAAAATAAACTTCATCATTCTAGTAACTTGAAAGTTTCTATATCAATGTGTAAAAAAAGTATGACTAGAGTTCTTGAGTTGACTGACTTTTATTCAAAATCTTGCCTTGAAATTAAAACTTTACACATATACTTCTAACAATGTTCGACACAGCTCACAAAAATTAGCATAGCGATTCTACTAATTCGTGAATAATTTGTTAGGTACCAACTTCATGTTACTGTTCCCTTTGACTTTGCTGAAGGAAATACCAATAATTGAATTTATTATAACCGCTATACATATTTGACACAGCCAGGCTCGGACTCATCACAGAGTCAGAGGGTTGCATTTGACCTGGGGCACACAGGAAGGGCGTGGGACGAGGGCGCGGAAAAGACGCGAGGCGTTGCATAGAGTTCGCGCCCTCGAACCACTTGTGTGAGCCTCGTGCCGTCCCTTCAGTACATTTTGTATGAAAGTGAATTGGAAAGACGAGGCGTCTTTTCGCCCCATGTTCTTTCTGTGTGTCTCAGGCCTTTGGTTTTCCACCGAGCCACAAGATTGAAGTTTCCTTTTACATTTGCAGTTTTCTCTTTTTTGGTACCTTAGTTGAGTAGACCATGCAGTGTCTGTGTTTAGTTGATATTGTAACGCAATCGTAGTTTTGTCACTCATTTGTATAAAGCAGGCCCCCAGAGTTAGGACCATGAGGTCAATGAGAAGGTTTAGCTGGTTTTATGTGCCTCATGAATTCGAGGTCTTTTTAAATGCAGTTCCATTCAATGAGGACCTTTTTATTGCTTTTACTTTCAAGGATAAATAGCACATCAAACTCAAGCGGTGTGGTAGCACCAGGTTTAACTGTACAGTGTGGCCCTTTTGATTTGTAATACATACTACGATACAAGCATACGAAGCATCTCAGTTTAACGGCCTCCCGGATTATTCATTCAATGTAATGGTTGTTAATAATCATCATCATCACCACCACCACTGAGATGAACACCTCAGACATACATACCTCAGCGCTTGAAAGAGACCTGTGCCATGCAGTGGGACTTGATTAATCTATGTTAAATGAAAAAACACCATGGCTTTATACCTTAGGAGTATTCAATGAACTGTGATGTGCACAAACGCTCCTTGCACCTCTTTCTTCCTTCCATAGGGTTAATCAACTCTAACAGGTGCCAGTTTAGAGAAAAGACCAGTGTCTGCAGTGGGCCGGATACATGGTAAAAAATTTTTTTAATAGAAAATAAAAACCGACCTCAAAACACTACAGCACAAAAAAGTTAGAAATAATTTAAATGCTTCACGCGTTCTACTAACGTCGCAGCTTTCTGTAAATAATAAACAAAAACAGAATACTGCAAACAAATTTAATTATTCTAGTTTTAATCTAGAAATGAAAATTCAACAAACATATTTCAAATTGTGAAACTTAAGTTGTCGTACGCGACAACTACCCGACATATTTCAGGAATTGCGCAAAACTCCATAATTCTAGATAAGAAGAAGAAGACGAGTAGAAGCTGAGTAGCCCCTTAAAACATCAATAAAACCGCTCCTATATTACGCACACCAAATCCTGAGCGAATCCAATCTCTCGGAATCTCTCAGGATTTGGTGCGCGTAATTAGGCCCCTGATGATCATTCATCGTTTCGTTTGGGATTAATAACGTACTGGGGGTTGAGTCCCTTAAATGATTTCAAAGTTTCCACAAAGTAAAAGTGGTTCGTACAGACGAGCAGAACCCCTTAATTGTCGGATGTACATGGGTTTTGTCATTCACCTGTAAAGATTCAGGGGCTAAAGTTTCTAAATTTCCTTGGAGCAATACTAAGATGCATTGTCAACGCTTCGAGCATCGGCTACACCAGAAACGACTAACGTCTGGTTAATCGTGTCGCTTTAAGTAGGGAAGTACATGAGGTGCACGGCGGAAGCAAAGTTCCCTCCCACCCCTCACCCGCACAGTAGTTTCGGATGATTCCCGGTTTAAATCGGCTCAGATTCATCTAAAGAACACCTGTGCGAGACGGCTTTCTCAATGGTTTTCAATTGTTATTTTCAAGGTCAGGACTGAGGAGATTAATACAAAACATGCAGGGTTCTGCCACTATTTCCCGGTCTAACACCAGAAACGACTAACGTCTGCTCAATCGTGTTGCTCTTATTTACCCCTAACACTCGGCGCCTGGTTTTGCGCACAACCTGCATCATAGGCCCCTCCTAGTCTCCGACTGAACCACGCTTTGAAGCTCCCACTTATTGCCCCCTGCCCGTACCTGGTCACACGCGGCCTTCCTTTGACTTTGATGAAGGAAAATAAATTGTACTAGTAATTTAATTATTACCGCCATGTTCGACACAGCTCACAATTAAGACTAGAAATTTAAACTTTAGTTACGAACTTCTTTAGCGTAGCGATTTATTAAATCGTGAATGCTGAAGAAAAATGAATTGGTCAAATAATTTAATTATTACCTGCCGCTATGTTTGAAACAGGTTAAACGTTCTCAATCTTCCATTTTTAACCGATTTAAAAAAAAATGAGGAGATTCTTAATTCGTCGAAATCCATTTTTATGTATGTTCCCCGATTACTCGAAGGCGCCTAGACACCTGGACCGATTTGGATCATTCTCTTTTTGTCTGCAAGGGTAGACTTCCCAGATGGTCCCATGGCCATGAAGTCAGAATCTGATGATAGGAAGAAATCGAGGAAACTCTTCTAATTTTGAAGGCACACTTGAAGCGATTAGGTTTTTCTTATGACAAGTGACACGTGCATTTGCTTTCGGACAACACAATTTGGTGGAGTCGCAGTCATATTCACAAAAAATCATGAAATAAATATTTTCCAAATATTATAATTTATATTAAATATAATATTATATTGTATGGAATCATGCGTTACTTTTCGGAAATCCATAATAGCAGTAAAATGTGAAAATTACTTTGCTAAACCCACTTTTTCAAGCAGAAGCAAGACGCAAACACACCACCACCGACACCAATACTTGTGTGAAAAAATGCGTCGCGACGCGTTTCGCCTCTAACACGAGGCATCCTCAGGCTCCGATGGTCGACTGACAAGTCGACCAGTCGAGGGAGCTTCTGCTTGAAAAAGTGGGAGGGAGGGCGGTGCATTAACTAACCGCATGGTGCTTGTGGGATTTTACTGCTATTATGGATTTCCGAAAAGTAATGCTATGTTATACATATATTTTTTTAATAGAAGAAGTAAAATCATTTATTATGGGAAAAGTACACACGCCACAATAATAATAATAATATAATAAAATCGTTTATTTCAGGCTTTACCCATATAAAAGTTAGTACATACATTTACACTAAAAATATGAATAAAAATATATCACAAGAGTTAGATACATAAAACTTAACTAATCACTTAAAATTAATGTGAAGGGTGCGAGAGACAGCGACGGTTACCTATCTTACGGCGGGGCTGGGAGCCACAACGTGCAGCCCCACCCAGTGCCTCAGTATAAGACCGTCTACACGGTTGGCAATGACCTTCAGGGGACCACTGGTGCTGCCCCGCACTCTACGCATTAAGGATGCCACTCTATTGCGCATTATGGCGTGGAAGCCATCTGTTCGAGCTTCTGCGAACATTCCCGACGCACTACAAAAACGTGGCAGCCCCAGTAGCACCCTAAAGCCATTGTTATATTGGACGCGCAGAGCGCCGTAGGCCCTCTGCGTATACTTGACCCACAGGCTGCTGGTGTAAAAAGATTGGCAATATGCCTTAAATAATGTAATTTTTGCTTCTCGCGAGCATCGAGCAAACCTGCGGGCCAGCATATTGCAAATAACAAAACAAAACAAAATAAAATAGAATACTATATTATTTTTAAGAAATTACTACATAACATTTATAAAAAGGAAAGGAAAACGAAAGGTTAGGGCGTGTCACTGATTCCAGCACGGCTGTTCTTCGTCTTTTGCCATCCCTGCGGTAAATGTGCGACCGACTCAGAGGATTTTTACGGTCTTGACTGCTATTGTTATTCAGGGTATACAGACAAGTACTTTTCCAACCGACTGGAAGGCTACGAAAGTTGCTCCGATCCCCAAGAAAAGTCACCCAGTTCACATGTTATCTCCGATCTCCTTCCCTGCATATCCAAAATAATCGTGAGGGCTATCGAAGTACATGGAGAAAAATACCTTACTACCAGATTCAGTATATTCAGTGTGGGCCCAAGAATGAAAACAAACAGACACTCCCAAGAAATTTATTTGTAGGTGTCATTATTTGTGTCGTCACGCTGTAACAATTCCGTAACAGAGTGGACAGACCATAAGGACGGACAGCGCAGAGGACGGCCGTATAAACGATGACAGGGCAACAGCCTGAGACCGTTTTACCGCAGCATGGACATAGCCCGCGTCCCTTTCTAATTTTTTTAAATCACTTATGTCTCGTGTTTTGCCTTGCCTTTTTTATTTCCTGTGTCTTCTATAATGTCTGGGTGGCGATAAATAAATCTTTTTCTTCCTTCTTCTCTTCTGATTCCGATTACTCAGGTTAGAAACACGTCGTTGAACTTGGAGAAGGCCTTCACCCTTTTTTTTTCGTGGGAAAATCCTCATGGATACAATGCCGCTGGGGATGGCGACGGACTCTTACCGGCTAAAACCCCATTGTGTTCCTTCTCACGGCATTTGGCGGGGCCACGGGGACGCCCTCGCAATCTTCCGCGACACCTTCACCCTACCAGAAGTTATTCTAAGATAAATTTAGCGTTTCGATTTTATTATACCTATTTACATATTTATTTTATTGTGTATTATTATATGTTATTATTTATTGTCACATTAAAATTAAAAAAATTGCATCCCATTAAAATTTATTGTAAATAGTATAGTGCATAAATAAATAGGTAAATCAATTTATTTTGATTATATTACATTCATGCAAAATCAAAATGTAATTAATTATTCAAAATATTACATAAATGAAATAAAAGGAATTGTACAAACGTTTATTTTTTTTTAAGAACAATAGGCTTTTTATCTTTATTTTAATTTATTCCTTTTATACGACGATCGACGACTGAGGCAGACTGCTGGCAGTGGCTGGATGAGGATGGCAGAGGACACAAGGAAGTGGGGTGCCTCAGGTGCCCCTTGTTTTTGAATGTAATACAAATATAAAGTTTCTATTTAAAATGATTATGACTTACGATTATTGTAAGCGTCGTATTTTACAAAATCTGTAATCCCTACGTACCAATATTTAATGATATTTTTTGACGTGTAATGAAAATCTTACATATAAAAATTAATTGCTGTTCGTTAGTCTCACTAAAACTCGAGAGCAGCTGGGCCGATTTGGCTAATTTTACTTTTTAGGGTTCCGTACCCAAAGGGTAAAAACGGGACAAAGTCTTACTTCGCTTTCTGTCTGTCCGTCCGTCCGTCTGTCTGTCTGTCACCAGGCTGTATCTCAAGAACCGTGATAGCTGGAGAGTGGAAATTTTCACAGATTATGTATTTCTGTTGCCGCTATAACAACAAATACTAAAAATAAAATAATTATTTATTCCCATACAACAAACGTGATTTTTTTGCTGTTTTTTTATCTTTGTGTCTAATGTTGTATTGATAATGGTACGGAACCCTTCGTGCGCGAGTCCGACTCGCACTTGGCCGTTTTTTATATTTGAAGAAAGAGGAAAAAAAGATTAATGTAGGTGATACGAAGTTCAAGGTGTCATCTAGTTATAAATAATTATCTGTAGCACTAAAATGTGCTAATTTCCAACAAAATCCCACAAACACCATGCGGTTAGTGAATGCACCGCCCTTCCTCACACTGAGGATGCCTCGTGTTTGAGGCAAAACGAGTCGCAACGCATTTTTTCACACAAGTATTGGTGTCGGTGGTGGTGTGTTTGTGTCTTGCTTCTGCTTGAAAACGTGGGAGGGAGGGCAGTGCATTCACTGACCGCATGGTGTTTGTGGGATTTTGGCGGGATTGAGCAAAGTAATTTTCACATTTTAATTCTATTATGGATTTCCATTTCTGGCAAGAGCTGGATGAGAGTAGCCGAGGATCGTGCTCAGTGGTGTGCAATAGTAGAGGCCTATGTCCAGCAGTGGACAAGCATAGGCTGATGATGATGATGGATTTCCGCAAAGTAACGCCTGATTCTATACACAACAAATCTGTATCTATTTCTGCAAAAGTTAATACATCCTTTATGGGGCACTGTATAAGGTTCTACAACAAAAATTCTCAATATATAAATTAGAATTACCTCCAATGCGGTTTAAAAAATTGTATTAAGTAACATTCCGTGCAAAAAAGCTTACTACGAGTATAACGTCAAGGATTCTTTAGAAGAGAAAGATGTTTGGCACTAAAAAGTACATTAATATTAAATACAGGACGATTGTGACTAGTGTTCAACACATTCATGACTAATATTTTAAGTTGGAAACTCTGTTAATTATGTTAAAACGTGTTTTGAAAAGAATAAATGTGGAGTTCCTTTGTTAGCTTCTTCTCCACATAATCTATTAATTGTGAAACTAACCACTTTGACGTTCATTAAGTAAACATTCTGTTTTTATAATGAATAAAAATATTTGAAATGAATTGAATAATAAATTAAATCACTGTATTACATTGAGTGGCGCCGGATTAAGAATAGCGTCACTCCATTTCCTTCCGTGGATGTCGTAGAAGGCGACTAAGGAAATACATTACCAGGAGACGAGCAGCAGCGTTTTTCTGAGATTCCAGCCGCATACTGCGATCACCCACCCGCCTGCCAAGCGTGGCGAAAATCGCTCATGGTTAGGAAAACCATGAGGGAGGCCTATGTCCTGCAGTGGGCGTCAAATGGCTGATGATGATGATGATAATGATTACATTGAGCATACTAGGTATTCCACTCAAAATGAGTTTGAGCAAATGACAAGCTGCGCCGACGGGATCCGGCCGTGGCGATGTAGAATAATAGAATACTATATTATTTTTTAAGGGGTAAAGGCACTTCATGTTCTAACCCAACGCAAACGAAGTCGGGTGCACAGCTAGTTGATAATAATATTCAGTGTGGGCACTCGAATAAAAACAAACAGATACGCCCAAGAAATGTATTTGTAGGCAATTACTATTTGTGTTGCACGCGAGATACGTGTAGTCTTGGTGCCTCAGTAATCGTATAATCTGCAATAGCAATCCCAATCTCCTTGATCATCCTTATAGCATCCTGAAAATAATAAAAAAGACTGAAGATATAGAATGGGTAGAACCTACATAAGCAACATTTATTACATTAAGTACGAGCGGATCCAGTTCATATTGTTCTAGCCAAACGCTGGCTAACAATTTCCTAGAACCTGATCACAGCTCCACCTACCGAGTCAAACTGTGTAGTCACATAAGACGGTTTCAAATTGGACGATAACCGGAAGAAATTGTTGGACTAGTGTTCATTTAAAGTTTACACAACGTCTGCATCTGTCTATCTATCTGATTAGCCCATAAGCAGAGCCCACTGTTGGGCATAGGCCTCTTCTCTTTCACGCCAACCCGTCCGGTCTCTTGCCAGTCTCGTCCGATGTTTCCCAGCTGCTTGCACAATGTGGTCGGCCCACCGGGCTGGTGGTCTGCCCAACGTCCGCATACTGGCATTCAATCAATAATCAGAAGTCAGAAATCAACAATTTATTTCAACGTAAAGAATTTACATTCTGTTTGCTGAATGTCATTGTACTATGTTACTATGTTAGCCGCTGTCTTCGTTCCGTATTTGTAGTAGAGAAAAAAGCAGCGGGAAAAAAACTCCACTCTGACCATCTTTTTTTTTCAAATCATCATAAACTTAATACGTCAGAGCTTATATGATAGGATTCCGTGATTGCCATCATTAACTTTAAAAGCCAAAACATTACATTACATTACATTAGTAAATGTATTTATATCATCATCATTCTGCGTGCTATGTGCCCTGCCCACTGCCACTTCAACTTACTAATCCGCTGGGCTATGTCGACGACTTTCATTCGTCTACAGATCTCATCATTTCTGATTCGATCTCGTAGAGAAATTCCGAGCATAGCCCTTCCAATGGCTCGTTGCGTGACGTTGAGCTTTCTTATGCGGCCCATAGTGAGAGACCACGTTTCAGTGCCATAAGTCATCACTGGTAACACACACTGGTTGTATAATTTTGTCTTGAGCGATTGAGGTATATTAGACGAAAATACTTTTCTAAGTTTCCCGAATGCTGCCCAGCCGAGTTGGATTTGACGATTGACCTCAGTCTCGAAGTTGGACCGGCCTAGTTGGACTGTTTGTCCTAAGTAGACGTACTCATCTAAAACTTCGAGAGTCGAGTTCCCCAATGTTATTAGGGTGGGCACAACACGGGCGTTCGACATGACCTTCGTTTTGTCCATGTTCATTTTAAGGCCTACACGTTGGGAAACTCGACTGAGGTCTTCGAGCATTATGCCGAGGTCTTCCATCGTTTCTGCCATGACTACTATATCGTCGGCAAATCAAAGGTGAGTGATGTACCTGAAATTGATATTGATGCCGCATCCCTACCATTCCAGAAGCTTGAAGGCATCTTCCAGTCCGTTCGTGAACTCATAGTCCACAAACGCTAGGCAGAATGGCAAATTATACTGCTCAGTCTTCTGTATAATTTGCCGCAACGTGTGGATGTGGTCTATGGTACTAAAGCCCTTTCGGAAACCGGCTTGTTCGGGAGGCTGGAAGTCATCAAACCTGCGTTCGAGAGGATTCGTGAGGACCCTCGAAAACAGCTTATAAACATGGCTCAATGTATTTATTTATTTTTTCATTTTAATGAAGACAAATAGCATAATAAGATAAGAATATTCTTTATTGTACCAGGAAAAACACAAACATTAGATGTTTACAAATATGACAGAATAACAGTAACATAGGAAACAGAAGTATAATACAATATGATATGACGCTTAGTACTATTGTACTAAGCGTCATATTATATTGTATTATAGTTCTGTCGGGTCGGTAACCTTGTCGTCCAATAGAAAACCATCCATACATAAGTGCAGAAGAATTATATATACAGGGTGTAACAATATCCCCATGAAACACAAAATGTTTATTATGGTAAAAATTTTGAAATAAAAATTATCAGCTGTTCTTTAGCATGGAACAACTCATATTTTCTATGCGATTTCAATGTTTCCACAAAGAAAAGCTTGTTCGTATTGACGAGCAGAACCGTAGAATTTTCGGACGTACAGTTGACAGCACATCAACCTTTATATTATAAGTAACGTAACTCAGTAGAGTGGCTGCATGTAAAAGTTCCTGCGTTGTCTACTGTACAGGGGTTTTGTTTCACCCTATATAGAGATTCAATGTTTTCTTTTTTCGAAGCTTTGTTCACAAATGTGAGCATGTCAGCTCCATCTTAATCTACTAATAAAATTCTAACACACACAAAGCTAAAGTTTCTTATAACTAATGATTGCCCCCAGATTCAGTGGTTGAAGGTTTCCTTGAAGAAATTTCATATCAACGTTCCGCGCATCGAAAACAACTGTCGCTCTTATTCAGACGCGGTGCGTCTTGCGTACTGTGGCCCGCAGTGGAGCAGACGGTGGAGCATACGCATCGGAGTTTGGTATCACAATAGACCCAGAATCTATTGTATCTTGGTTTGGGTTATTTCCCTCAATGTAAGGATTCTTTTGTATATAGTATATATATATATAGAGACAATCTTTTATATATAGATAATATTTATTGTAAATATGTAAATATGAATTTTGTTATTCTGTAATTAAATTTTTATCCTGCTAATAATATAAAGGATTCTTTTTATTTTTTCTACAGTTTTTCACCCGACGGAGCCCAAAAGGCGGGTAATTTTTTTAGCTCGTATGTATGTAAGTATGTCCGATTCTATGTTCCCTCAAAACTGCTTGACCAATGGTCAGATTTCGACAAATAAGGACTCAATCGATTCGTCATCCCTGTGCGAGCGTCATAGGCTATATGAAATTAGCATTGATGGAACAGAAAAGTAACATAAAATAAAAATCGCTATTAAGTAACGTTACAGTACAAAAATCAGAAAGTAGATGGCGCCGTGATATTTAATTTATTATACTCGGATTTTAATTTTATTTAACTACGCCAATCACGTGTGATGTATGTAAAAGATCAGTACGCGGGTCTCATAGGCTATATATAAATCAGCATTAAAAAGCCAAAATTAAAAATCTGAAATAAAAAATAACCACCAACCCAACTACGAGTACTAAGCAGCCGAGACCAACCTAAGTAGTTACATTGCTGAATTTGGGTCCCGTCTGCTTAGTAGTCAATGCTCAGCAGTAAAGTTAATGCTCAGCAGTCGGGTTGTTGGTTATTTTTTATTTCAGTTTTTTATGTAGGTACCTTCTCCTTTAGCCCGCGGTGGAGAGGCGCGCAGTGTCCAGCGTCGTTTCAATCGCGAGCGTTGATTGGTTGTTCGAACGACCCGCGCTTACTGGCTAATACCCACTCCATACGTGAGCCAACTCGATGGCTATAATTC
Organism: Yponomeuta cagnagella; assembly: GCA_947310995.1. Lineage (NCBI taxonomy): Eukaryota > Metazoa > Arthropoda > Insecta > Lepidoptera > Yponomeutidae > Yponomeuta > Yponomeuta cagnagella. The sequence continues at coordinate 14,359,794 of OX371277.1, forward strand.
AGTTATTAAATTGTATTGTCAGTGAGCTCCTGATTATGACACGCTCAATAAGTTGGCCCACGTATTGAGTAGGCTTAAACTGTCAATGCCCTGGACCATCTTATTACCTCCAGAAGACCAGTGTTCATTTTTGCAGCATTTATTGCATTCTGCTCGGCCAACTTTATTTGTACAATTAACATACTCGCAATGGAGATGCGATTCGTGTGTTTGGTGTGTAACTAAAAAATAAAACATGTAAATTTGCGAACATACAAAAGTAATCACACTAGGATGACCACTGCACTCTCTTGCGATCAAAGCCAGGTCAGTGATAGTTAAAAACATAGATGTATAACTAACGTTAAAAATGACTCCACCATCAATTGTGGGAAGGCGGGCGGGGCTAGACAATTCGGGCAGTATATTTTTTATTTTGATCTTGTTTTATATTTTTTTCTTATAGCAGAAGTAATTTCTAGAGACTAATTTCATTTTTTCAGCGATTTGTTAAGTTTATTATTATAAATTATTTATTTAAAATATTTGAAAGCGTGACGTCATATTTTTCGAGTGCACACGCCGAAACGTCGCGCAAACTATCACACTTTGTTTCTGTGATTTGCTGTCACAGACGTTTTTTTCACAGACAAGGAAATGATATGCATATGACAGTTATGACAGCAAGTCTTTTTTTTAAGTAACGTAGTGTTGCCATATGTTATGTTTATTTTAAAATGTGACGTCATCAGAAGGTCAAATGAAGGTTATTGTTTTTTGGCAAAAATAACGCTCATCTTCCTTAATATTTATCTTAAATATAGAAAATATGGTTACTTAGATGTTAATCTCGAAATGGTTTTTGATTCAGCCCTCAAGAAAAAAAATAGTCTTTGCGAATTGTGTTACCAATCGGAGTGAGTTCAGTACTACCCGGCAAAGTATCTATGCACCTGCCACCGTCAGACCACCATCTTGCGACTTACTTAGATATTTTGACGGGTTATACATCATGAAGTCAATGGTTTGACGTTTCTGTACAAAACCAATTCATACGTTACGCTGACCCTTATTATCGCCCAATCAACGTTCATGTCGTCACGCATTGCGCACAGAATGAACGAATCACAGAGTTATTTACTCTACAGCACATCTTGCGTTCATTTCACTGGTACAGACTAATCGAGAAGACGAAGAAGGTATTGCGCGATTAGTCAAAGAAAGTAATTGAAAAACAATTTGCATCTCGCACACACTGCGTACACGGCAGGAAAGAGATGGAAATAGTTGTTCGATTACTTTATTTAATTAACCGTGCTCGGTTAATTAAATAAATTAATGCCGTGATGGACAATGGCGAAAATGCCGACCACGGAATCCTGAAAAACCGGGCAAGAGCGTGTCGGGACGCGGAGTATAGGGTTCCGCAGTTGGCCGTCAAAATAAACGAACTTAGAAAGAGGGGTTTTTGATTGTTGGAATGTTTTTGATATTAACGGTCATATTTATAAAAATGTGATTCCTTCAAAACACTCGTCAGAGGCGGTTTAAATATCTGTGGTTACGTCTTTCCCTTTACCACAGACTAAATTAAACGATCCCTGAGGAGTGTTTTAAGGAATCTTGTTTTTATAAATAAGACCGTTTGATTTTATTTTACTTATATTAAAAGCAGGTATGCTTTACACAAGTCACAACCTCATCAAAGTAATTTTTCATAGAATTTGTACGAAGATTTCTTAGTTGGTATGACTCGTTAACTTGTTAAGCCTACTTAGCCGTGATCGTGATAACTTTCCTCTTAACTTCATTACAGTGCTACTGCTCTGGATTTTTTTCATCATCATCATCAGCCATTTGCCGCCCACTGCAGGACCTAGGCCTCCTTCGTGGTTTTCATAACCATGAGGGGCTTAGCCATAATCGCCACGCTTGGCAGGCGGGTTGGCGATCGCAGTATGCGGTTGGAATCTCAGGAAGACGCTGCTGCCCGTCTCCTGGTAATTGATTTCCTTAGTCGCCTTCTACGACTTCCACGGAAGGAAATGGAGTGACGCTATTCTGCATCTGGCGCCACACGGATTCCAAAGGTTCCTTACAACCCACAAAAAAGTGAAATCTTACCATCAATACCCGGCTTAGCCTGTACAGTACTCACAGCCAGAACGATTAAAACCAAAATAAACTTCATCATTCTGGTAACGTTCAAGTTGAAGTATCAGTGTGTAAAGTAAGTATGGCTGGAGTTCTTGAGTTGACGGACTTTTATTCAGAATCTTATCTCTAAATTAAAACTTTACACATGTAATAATGTTCGACACAGCTCACACAAATTAGCATAGCGATTCTACTGATTCGTGAATAATGGAGAACTTGCACATGTTATAATTACTTATAATACTCGTAATAGGGGGGGGGGGGGGGGGATGTTAAAAAATTAATGAACGTGGTATTTTTTTTTCTCTACGTCTGATACTTTTCATAATGTAACCTGTACAAAAGTCAATATAAACACGTTGTACAAAAACGCGCCATACAAATTGGGGTCAAACTATGACGTCACAACTTGCACGTAACGCTTTATAATGTGCGAAGCGTTTATCGATATTTGAGTTATCTCATAAAATTATGTTTTTGTGCATCGACACCCTTATAAGAATACGATCAGAATTTAGTGACGAAACTAAATCTTATAAGTTTTTTATTCTTAGACTAAGTAATTTATAAAATATTTTTAAGCTGTTATTTTGTAATTTTTCCTAAGTTTTTGTGTCTTCTATGATATAAAAGCAACGTCACTCCAATCTAACTCAGAAGCAGGCTTCTATTATTGTTCCTTGGCCTTTGCTGACGGAAAAAACATTGTTAATACCAATAATTGAATTATAACCGCTATGTTTGACACAGTCAGGCTTAGACTGAGTCAGAGGATTGCATTTGCCGCCCGAGCCCTGAATTAGTTTTCGACCAGCCACAAGATTAAAGTTCCCCATTACATTTGAAGGTTTGTCTTTTCATTGCAATGCAGTGCCAGTATTTAGTATTTGTATAGCATATAGTGATATTGAAATGTAATCGTAGTATTGTCACGCGGTTCTATCCAACGGACCCCCCGGAGTTAGGACCATGAGGTCAATAAGAAGGCTTATGTGCCGTACGAATTAGAGGCCTTTATAAATGTTGTTCCATTCAGCGGGAACCTTTTTAATTACTCTTACTTACAAGCGTTGTGTGTGGCGTGGCGTGTTCCGTGTGGCGCCGGATTAAGAATAGCGTCACTCCATTTCCTTCCGTGGATGTCGTAGAAGGCGACTAAGGAAATCAATTACCAGGAGAAGACGGGCAGCAGCGTCTTCCTGAGATTCCAACAGCATACTGCGATCGCCAACCCGCCTGCCAAGCGTGGCGATTATGGCAAAACCTCTTATGGTTGTGAAAACCATGAGGGAGGCCTATGTCCTGCAGTGGACGTCAAATGGCTGATGATGACTTACAAGCGTAAGTAGCACATTAAACTTAAATTGTGCACGTGCCTTCCGAGTAACGTAAAATTTTGGAGAAATAGGTTTGTCTGTACAGTGTGGCCGTTTTGATTTATAATTCATACGATAAAAGCATAAATTTATGATTAACGGTTGTTAATAATTATCATTGTAACGTCCTTGCCTGGTATCCTAGGTGGACCAGGTGGAGTGAATGTATTGTGTGGAAGTTATTATTATTATCATTTTCAGCCTGCCGATATCCACTGCTGGACAAGGGCCTCTTCATGCATGCGCCGGTCGCTTCCGCTTTGCGCTGATCTCCTCCAGATCCGGACGATTGTTAATATTTGATAATCTAGTAATATATTAAATTTCCGTGTGGCGCCAGATTACGAATAGCGCCACTCCATTTCCTTCCGTGGATGTCGTAGAAAGCGACTAAGGAAATACGTTACCAGGAGACGGGCAGCAGCGTCTTCCTGAGATTCCAACCGCATACTGCTATCGCCAAACCGCCTGCCAAGCGTGGCGATTATGGAAAAACCCTTCATGGTTAGAAAACCATGAGGGAGGCCTGTGTCCTGCAGTGGGCGTCAAGTGACTGATGATGATGATTAAAATTATCAGTAGTTTTCAATGAACTGTGATGTGTGAAAATATGTATATATGCTCCTTCCGCCTTTCACTTCCATGGTAGGTATTTATTAGCTGTGGCTCATCAATTGCCTGTTAATAAACTCTAGCAGCTGCGAATTTCCTAAGAGTAAGATTTCACGGAATGCTTTCCAGTTTTCAACACGCGTGGCCATTTCTTTTTATTTTTTAGGTTCACATAATATAGGTACATGTAAGTTAAATGGATTCGGACCTCCTAAGCCCATACTCTCTATCTGAAAGGCGCAGAGCCCTTTGATCTGGCACCTGGCAAGGACATGGCGCCGACATCATTCTGTTTCATTCAAATACCGTACCAATCACACAGTAATAAGGTCATTATTTGAACACACTCAACGGCTTTTCATCGGTTTCTTTTTCGGCGCCCGCGCCCGATTACAGAAACGACTAACGTCTGCTTAATCGTCCCTGCAACCGGCATCAAAGATAATAGATAGAGTCGGGCCCCTCTTACGCACCCCGACTATTTTAAATCGGAAAAAAAATTTACTGAGAAGAGACTCAGAAGACACAATGATAAGAACTGCTTGACTGCGTACAGAAGGGTGTACGTAAAGAAAGACGAAAATTTCCCATTTGTAGCGATTAAATCTGAAGCTCAGATACACCAATTATGAAATCAAGCATAACTATCTGGACCTAATTTAAGCCATATGCTATTTCTTATAATAGTGGTTTACGATTTCTTCCACCTGTACATTCAAAAACCCAAACACACAAATCCTAGCAAAACTCGTCCAAACACACTTTTCAATATACTTATGTATGCACACTTTCACTTAATTTTGTTGTTCACAAAGTGTCACACTTTGTCAGATGTCTATAAATTGCACTTAATATCTTTGTGTTTGCAGTGTACATAAATTTAAAAACCTATTTAAAGGCTAAAAACTCCACGAGCGATGTTTACGCGACGCGCGCGCTGTATCAGCGTGGAGTGTCAGCGCGAAAAAATTCGCGCTCGTGTGAACGCAGCGTAACTGTCAAATTCTGACATTTTAGCGTCACAAACGCGTGCCTCGTGCCATCATACTGCCTATGCAGCTCTGATTTATCTTCCTAAACCACCCATCGCCACTGAAGTAACGTAACCTGACTCAACGATGGCTTTCCCTTCCGCTTCAGTTCTATGTGTTGCGCGAAACAGGATTAACAACAAGAGCTTAAAAAGTTATTTCAACCGACATAGAACAAGATCTATATATATATATTACATGTGGCAAACAACTCTCAACAAATACATCAGAAGCCAATCTATTACCAGACAGTCAATCTATTTACTGCCTGGTTGTTCTAGCGGTATCACGTCTGATTACCATGCCGGAGGTCGTGGGTTCGATTCCCACTGGGGGTGTATTTCCATGTTTGAGAAGTCCTTGCCTGATTCCCATAGCACAGGGTAGCTTAGTTGGTCAAGTGATTTTGTGGAAGTTATTATTATTATTAAACACGTTCGAGACCTGGATAGGTTTATTAAATGCCATTTTATGGGCATGCACTCCAGCACTCCATTTTATTCTTTTCATGTACAATGTAATAAAAGAATAAAATCCCAATTGAAAAAAAATGACAATGTAAAAATGCCAGTTCAATAGTAAAGTATGTAATTACCATTCCATTTTAATAAAAGTATTCCTTAACCGATTCTGATATTAAAATTAAATAATAAGATTCACCGTCGATAATTTTTATCGTATCGTTTTCGAAAATACCTAAATGGTTACTTATTTCTTTTACATGTCAGTAACATAGTATAGAAGAATCCATCATTTAGTCGTAGGGACCCCGTTAACTTAAAGTGCCCAGAAGATATACATATAATAAATCTGTGGACAAGTACATTGAATATTTATACAAAAAAAATGGCACTCTATGCTAAAGAAAAGACACAGAAGCCCATCTTACGCCGACCGCACCCATTGACGTCCCTACTGCGGGATATATCGACTCTATCCAGAGATAAACACAAGAAAATTACAGCCAATCCATAGAAAGCATCTTCTAAATCCACAAGCAATGAGTTACGTCTCAATTTGTCCCAGACAAAGCGGGGTTTGAGGCATTAAAGTGGTCGTTTGCATCAGTTTAGTAATGCCGACAGTGTAAGGAGTTACATTGCTGAATTTATTGATTTTTAATGCTGATTTAGATATAGCGTATGACGCCCGCGTACTGATGTTTTACATATATTACACGTGATTGGCATGGTTATATGGAATTAAGATCCGAGTATAATAAATTAAATATAACAGCGCCATCTAGTGACTCATGGTTGTACTATAACGTTAATAGCGATTTTGGTTTTTTGTTACTTTTCTGTTCCATTGACTATGACACTCGCGCAGGGATTAAGACCTTATATGTCAAAATCTAACCATTGGTTGAGGAGTTATGAGGGAACATAGAATCGGACATACTTACATCCATACATACGAGCTAAACACATTACCCTCCTTTTGGGCTCCGCCGCAGTTGACTAAAAAGTAGGAATGCAGCCGTTGTGAATTTACAGGGTGTTTCGAAATTCCGAATTCCCAAGTCCGAAAATGGAGTATCTACTACTCGAATTTTCTTTCTTTATTAACTTTTTTAGGGTAAGACTCCGCTGTCCGTCCGTCAGCCTGTATCTCATGAACCGTGATAATTAGACAGTTGAAATGTTCACAAATGATGTATTTTGTTGCCGCTATAACAACAAATACTAAAAACAGAATAAAATAAATATTTAGGGAGGCTCCCATACAACAAACGTCATTTTTATGCTCGATATTAAGAACGGCGCTTTTTTAACTTTTTTTAAGCATGACATGGTTGGGCAACATCAAAGAGTGGACCGGTGTTAAAGTCGCGGAGCAGCCGTTCAGAATTGCAGTGAACATAGACCGTTGTAAAGAGCTGACTGCCAACCTCCAGTGATGGAGAGGTACTTTAATAGAAAAAAACAACAAAAACTGATTTCAAAACACTAAAAAAGTTAGAAATAATTTTTAAAAGAATGCCCAAAATGTAATTCCTGGTCATGAAACTTTGCACCGACTACAAATAATACTTCTGAAACACCTCAATCTGTTTTTGCATAATGTAAGAATGTTTTTTATACCTAATTTGTTTTTGTATAATGTCTTAGAACAGTTTCCTCACGCGGAAAATGCCTCGCGAGGCTGCTCGCTCTGTGTGGACCCGCCTTCTAACTAAACAAGCAAGAACTTTGATAGTGTAAAATGGCTTCAAGATGACGAATCTCCGGGTATCTCGGCTCAGTACGTGACCGGCATTGCATTTTACGCCATCTTGCGAATATTCTGCACGGAAAAAGTGACTTTATTATCTAGACAGTAAGAATGACGTAACGGGGCAGTTATAATAGTACCGACCACAGATATAGTGGTAATGGTAACGACCGTTACGGCATTTCAGATTGTAAAGATGAGACAAGTTTGTTAATTCAAATGTGAAATTAGGCGATTTACATTATAAGTTTTAAACGAAAATCTTGAAAGCATTATACCTAAATGAACTGTTCAAATTACTAGGTACCTGATAAATTGATACAATCACGACATAAACCCGCACCTCTATATCGGAGTCAAAGTCAAAGTCATATTCCTCTTTCGCTACATCAAATTTCATTAGGTACAGTCTGTTTCAACTATTCAGGGTCCGAAAACGGGTTTAGTTGATTTCCAACCAAACGATGGAATTCCCTATTATAGTATAATACTAGGGTGCGAGTACATCAGGTTGACGACGATTTCTCAATAACAGTCACGATTTTTTTAGAAAATTATACACTGAGGAGGTTCAACTAAAACATGGTGATTTTTAGGGTACCCAAAGGGTAAGGGACCCTATTACTAAGATTCCGCTGTGCGTCCGTCCGTCCATCCGGCTGTGATTTTTAGGGTTCCGTACCCAAAGGCAAAGGGACCTTATTTTTTGGGGTTCCGTACCCAAAGGGTAAGGGAGGGTCCATTACTAAGACTCCGCTGTCCGTCCGTCCGTCCGTCCGTCTGTCACCAGGCAGTATTTCATGAACCGTGATAGTTAGACAGTTGAAATTTTTACGGATGATGTATTTCTGTTGCCGCTTTAACAAGAAATACAAGAAATATTTAAAAACAGAATAAAATCAATATTTAAGGGGGGCTCCCAAACGGCAACAGAAGATCCTTGAAGTATTCAAATGTTGTAGAGATAATGGTACGGAACCCTTCGTGCGCGAGTCCCACTCGCACTTGGCCGGTTTTTTACACCCAATACCTATATAATTCTGAATTCATAAAGTAGTATGGTTTTTTTACAAAATGTTTATCTCTCAAATTTTATAATTTACTAGCTGACTCGCAAAAATTATTTTGCGGAGTACAACAAACACTGTGACACGTGATTTTTATATATTAGATTAAGATATTCAAAATTAAATGTGGCGATGTTGTGTGTACTATACACGCTCTAGACCAGAACTTAGTTCTTATATCATAGTCTTTAAGCGGTGGTAGCGGAGCGATAGAACGCCAGCTTCTCATTCGGGAGGTCGTGGGTTCGAATCCTGGCATGTACCTAACAATGACTTTGTTTTCTTAGTTACGTACATTTGTGAAGTTGTAGTACCACTCGTTAACCGTGAAGGAAAACATCGTGAGGAAACCCTAGTGTCTAAGGTATTTACATTCCTTAGCGCTTGCTGCGTACAATGGCCCAACTATGAGGCTAAGTGCAGAAATCTCAGGTCTAGCTAATTAACTGACTATCATTGTTTTAATTAATATTATATAATGGTTGTGATTTATTTTGTACCTACACCAAATAAATCAAATAAAATGCCTATTGCCACCGACATCCTTTTCATCCGACTGCGTGAGAAGGAGGGTCGTGTTGTTTTGTTCGAGTGTATGTATGTTTATTTTTTTGGCACGCTCTGTGTTGCGTTTTTCCTGGTATAATAAAGAATCTTCTTATCTTATCTTATCTCTGTTGCCTAATCGCCATCAATATTCCAATTTTTATATTTTCATTTTGTTTGTTGAATGTCAATGTACAATGTTATCCGCTATCTTCAGATCGAGTTGTAGTGGAGAAAAATACAGCGACAAAAAAACTCCACTCAGACGATCTTTTCTCAAATCATCTTAAGTATCAGATACTTTATTTGATGAAGTATCTACCTAACAAGATCCCATGAGATCAATCAACACCATGCAATAATAAAACATTACTCTACTCTTACAAAAGTAGGGAACCGTGTAAGCCAAAATCCGAAATCGTTCATCAGAAGTGAAAGCGGTCCTAAGTCCCGGGCAGGGAAAAGGTAGCATATAAATAACGGGTCCCTTGAAAATAAATGTTATTCCGAATTTAGACTAAACAGGTGATTTATTTTCAGGTCTTCAATAACGGATAGGATAAAAAGATTCTCCAGTGGAAACTATGAACTAGCAAACGCAGCATAGGTTGCCCGGCCTGCCAGCTCAGTGGTCATTGTCCTGAATATGGACAATCTCGTATACCTACTCAGATTCTTTTTTTCACTTTAAAAATAAATTTTAGCACTTAGAATCGGATTACTTGACTCAGGCTCTGAAAATTATCTATTTTGTCGTAAAATTTTGTCGTTTTTTATAGGACAATTCCCATTGTAGCATTATATTTCATCATCATCATCATCAGCCATTTGACGCCCACTGCAGGACATAGGCTTCCTTCGTGGTTTTCATAACCATGAGGGGTTTTGCCATAATCGCCATGCTTGGCAGGCGGGTTGGCGATCGCAGTATGCGGTTGGAATCTCAGGAAGACGCTGCTGCCCGTCTCCTGGTAATTGATTTCCTTAGTCGCCTTCTACGACATCCACGGAAGGAAATGGACTGACGGAGTGACGCTATTCTTAATCCTGCGCCACATGGAAGAATTATATTAAATTATTATTCGGAGTGGAGACTGTAAAACAGCAACTACGCTGTTCTTTTCATCACACATCCACTTTAAGTGTACCTCTGTACTTATGTAACAACTTGTATTTTACTGTAACTTTTTACGAGATGAATGAGACATATTGACTTTAATATAGATAAATAGACAGATAGATAGAGAACCATTTATTGTACATATAAATTAAAATGGAAAGCTCATGTTACCTGGATTCATATCTGAACATCACAACAAACAATGTCGACCCCTGAGTTTCATACAATTTATACATAGCTCGGGATCTAATGACGCGGTCATCTCTCGGGTGTATCGAATCTATCTATACGTTCGAAAATCGTCTCTGAAAATAAGTGAAACAAGTTGTTTGATGCTTGTTACATCAATTTTAATGCGTAAAATTCGTTGCTTTTCGGCACGAAAATGATAATCACAGAGTATAATAAATAAGTCTGTGACTATCATTCATCCGTCACATGACATTGATAATATCACGAATGCATCACATATGAATTTATCAACGCGATGTTTCATGTGATATACAAAAACAAAGTCAAAAATGTTTACTTATTGAACGTTAAAGCTGTCAGTTTCACAATTAATAGATTATGCTAATAAAAAAAACTCTGAAAAAAAAACACATTTATTCTTTTCAAAACAGGTTTGCTTCATAAACGGAGTTTTCAACTTAAAGTTACACTACACTAGATACAATCGTCTCTGTTAACGTTATTTAAATACCAGACATCTTTGTCTTCCAAATAATCTTCCAATTAATGTGCTTAACACATTTCTTAAACTGCGTCGGTGGTAACTCTAATATATCTTAAGGAATCTTACTATACAGTGCCCCATAAATGATCTATTAACTTTTGCAAGTCTAAAACGTGGAAATAACAATTGAGACATGATAATATTATGATGGTTACCAATATTTTCGAAATTGCTGATATTTTTTGTATTGACTTGCAAATATTAGGTAAGATGTTAGTTTCTTTAAATATCCCTTAACGAGTCCCTTTGAAAGATGAAGATCGTTTCAATGTTTGCTGCCCGACCCCACCACAGTAATATACCGTAGGACATAATACTATGGGAGTAACTAAAAAAAACAAGCTTAGCAGTTGCAACGTCAGTTCTTTTGACTGCACTGCTTATGCTGCATACGGTTGTAATGCTATAATTTTTTTACACCATTTTTGTCATCTCCCTCATTCTGTCGTATCATTTTAAACCCAAAATTTAAAATTACGTCACCCGTATTGCTACTTCACCTTTGGACGAGACTACTACTTGGACCAACCCACTGGTCATCACTTTCCTACAGTTACGTGCAGTTTAAATAAACACAGTTTTTCTGGAAGTCGTGTACCTACATTTTTATTGTTAATCTGCTCAAGAACCCTTCACTGTGTATAATATAATTTTGTAATGATATTTAATTTTGATGTAATTTTTGTATAAATCTCAATTCTGGCTACATAGACGTGATTATGACAGGTAATTAACAACGAAGTTAAACATTTTGTATTTGTATATATGTGATGGCCGGTTTCACATTGGACGATAATCGTTATCGTCCAATATCGGACGATGACGTATATGGTAATAGACTACTGTAGTATTCATACAACCTACACTTATGAAACTACCAATCCGATGATGTCGTGTCGTTACGGTTGTCTGCCAACATGAAACCGGCAAATAGAGGTGGAAATTAATTAATTTGTCTTCATTCAAAGTTGTAATTGTTGCATTCGTTGCTATTGACATTACACTGACATAGAACGTTATTCGACTCCTTTAGAGCAACGATCCGTTTGACTGATTTGGATTTTTTTTTACTTAGCCTCGTTTGTGTCCCACTGCTGGACAAAGGCCTCCCCCAACTCAGACCAGATGTTTCTGTCTTGTGCCACCTCAGACCACTCCGGCATGTGTCGGTCGAGGCCGTCTCCCAACGTCTTCTTGGCCTACCTCTCCTGCGACGACCGCCTTGTGGCACCCACTCGGTGGCAAGTCTCGCCCACCTATCCGGGTGCATTCTACTGATATGCCCTGCCCAGCTCCACTTTAGATTTGGATATTATTATTTTTAAAAAAAATTAAATAAAAGGTATTAAAACGGTATTGTATTATTTCCTCAGACATTAGGAATGGAAATTGAATTGGAAAATTGTATCTTAAAATGTGACCGTCCCGAAATAATGAAAGTTGTAGATGTGGAATTTCACTATTAATTAGGTAATCTGGAGAATTCGTCGAAAACACTTGCTAGCACGGTAAAACTTTCACTTCACTAGTTGCACTATGATCCTCGGAGGGATTTTTGTATGCCACCGCTGCCACCCAATTTGTTAGACGTATTGGGATAGTGATATATTGTATGTTTTTTAAATAAAAATTTGTTAATTAAAAACGTATTATATTCCCTCAAACATTGGAAATGGAAAATTGTATCTTCAGATGTGACCGTCCGGGAATGAATATTGAATTAGACTGACTGCCCAGCGCACCCTGGCGCAGGCATCACATACTAAAGTCCTGCTTATGCAGCAGTTTGGGGTTTTTAATGGGTTTTTTTTTTCATGTAGCCTGTCCACGTCCCACTGCAGGGCACAGGCCTTCTCTCAGTGAAAGACGCGTACTCATTGCAGAATAGCAATTTCAGCCGCTGAGGTATGCCAGGAGTCAGCGAGTGGTATTGCTACTAAAACTTCACAAATGTACGTAACTTACAAAACAATGTCCCACATTGGCCCACGACTTCCCGAACGACTCATTCATAAGCTTGCCAGGTGTAAAGGCACCATGAAGCAAAGTCTTGCAACCCCATCATCGGGATACAATACACTCAGTCCTTTCCTTTCGTTCTGCCTAGAGCGGGACACACTACGGCTTATCACATCCTATCGTTTCTTTTATCAGACTTCGATAGGAATTCCGGCCAGCGGGCGCCCGCTTAGGATTTCGGAGAACTTATCGAATAATAAATAAGTAAGTCTCTGTATCCTTCGGGAGAAAGTATGTAAATTAGATGGCAAGTTTCTGTAAACGGACTGATGTCACCTCCGATTTCTGTTGCCTAGAGAACTTTGTGGGTTCTCAATTTGAATAATTCCAAGAAACCCGCGAAAGGCGTTTCGCCTCGTAGAATTTAAAAAAAAACTTTAAAGGTCATTCTATAATAAGCACAGACCAAGATCCGGGGTTCTCCAAGTACTTCGTAGGGACCTCTGAGGCGGAAATACTTCAACCAAATAGCGGACACATTGAGCAAAGGGAAAGCTAATATAAAAAATAAAAAGAGAACAATAAAAGAATAATAAGATACGAATATTCTTTATAAATCTCGTTACATTTTTAGTACGAGGGGTTTACAATAAGTACTAGTTAGAATGAGGTATGAACTCCTTGGATAGAGAAAAAGAAAATACTGGGAAGTATTTTCTTTTTCTCTATCCAAGGAGTTCATACCTAAATAAAATTAAAAAAAAATTATGCTCGGTTGTTTTTTGAATCATAGAAAGTTCTTACTTGTGTTCTGTCGCAACGAGTAGTAATCTATGTTTGGAAAATTTTACTACGGAATAAGTGAATCAAGACTTGCAAGATACGTTAGGGGTTCATGCTCCTGCTTTTTATACGGTTGCGCGTTGGTGTGCTGAGTTTAAGAGGGGAAAGACATCCACTAATGACGACTCGCGCTCAGGGCGCCCTACGACTGCAGTAATTGAAGAAATGATAAAAAATGTTGAAAAGATTGTTTTGGCGCATCGTCGTTTTATAGCTGAAGAACTAAAGATTTTAATAGGCAGTGTTCATAATATTATACATGACCTTGGGAATGAAAAAGGTTTTAGCGCATTGGGTGCCTAGAATGCTATGATGATGATGACGAGGCCTAATTTTCAGGACTAGTCGGCCCAAGATTAGTTTTGCCACTGATGCCGCTAACGAACCTACAATTTTAAGACAGGAAAACACTGCAAATAATTCAGCTCATGGAACTTTATGATCCTTCGCACAAATTGAGCTAAGTTAATAATCACATCTACCACGGACTCATCAAAAAAACAATCTCAAGGATTTACATTGCTACACAGACCTTGCTTACGGTATTCATATGTCGTTTGTTAGACCGAAACATAGAACAGATGATACAGAGGGCAGCCAAAGCGATCCCACAAATACTCGTATATACCTACAGTCGACAGCACACGCGTATACTCTACCCAGTTGCGTTATGAGCTTCATCGCTACAGGAAGGAGAGCTGATCGGCTTTTGAATTTAATATTACAATACTTGGTTGACAGTTCAATAAGTTACTGGACTCCATATTAACAACCCTAGGCTAGTATCGAGCTACCGCTTCAACGTCGCATGCATAAATGCATCAAAGATACAATGAACATGCACATCAGATGTACAATGAACTTTTTTTTTAATTTCATTTCAATAACGTGTGGGCGGCAGCGGAGGTCGAAAATTTATTTAAATCCTACAATACCTTTTAGGTGCTAATTACTGTTAGTTAAAATTAGGGGTTGTCTCTTCTGTTCGATGGTTGCATGAGAAAAGGCCACGACACTGAGATACGCTTTGGTTTTATGGAAACTGTAACACTGGATTTCACAATACCACTGTGATTCAGTTCACTGAGGGAAACGGGGCTGCTCCATATACAACATGCGTTGAAGCCGTAAAGAATCGCACCATCTTGCTTCACGTAGTTAATTTGAGAAGTATGGCGCGATTCTTCATCGAGAAGACCCTCGTGCCCTCAGGCTTCGGTCACACACAGCGACAGAATAATAGTCGCAGCGACAATTCGCAGCCTGCCTGTCACATACAGCGAGTTCTACATGAGAATTTCGACATTCTCAATTTGCGGTGACTTAAACTCGCGGCGTGTGAACTCGCGGCGAGTAGGCGTTCGCAGCGATTAGTCACCATGTGTGACCGAACTTAAGCCTCTTGAATCTCAAAGCAAACTGCTTACATATTACGTTACCAATTGGGCACTTATTTATCTGTCGTCCTTCACCAGGATAATTTTGTTTGGGAAGCCCCTATTGTATTCCAACCCGAACGCTCCCTGTACTTAGCCACCTAGCAACATCCCGGTAACAATGTAAGGTGGACCCGCTATCTTCGCTTTGGTCTGTCGCATCGTCGTTGTCCTTTTTGTGGAACCAAATCGGTTGCAATCGGAACTCATACGGCCAACATCCGCAATTTTAGTTAATTTTAAAATGCGCTCTATTACCCACTGGCAAACCTTGATTTTGGACTTCTGATTTACAGCGCCGTAAATTAAGATTTTGTCGATAAGCTTGCGCTTCATCAGGGACATATGGGCTTTATAAAAGATCTCCACCTGTTGCGTTTGAGCAGCAACTATCCCAGATCCGGTGTTGTAGCCACTAGCGTCACTAATTTGCTTCAGGAATCCCCCTCTCCGCCCTCTTGGGCCTTGGCGGAAAACCACCCTGCTAGAAATTCCCCTCCTATTGTTTGACGAACTTTAAAATTCTGTTCGCTTATATCGGCGCCGGGTTTTTTTCTGGTACCGTTTTCCATTGCCACAACATTGGGGGATAAAATTACTTGACTGTCAAATAGATTGGATCTGGTATTCTGATCTATTTTAGGCAGTGACGAGACCCAATTATGTGCCCAGCGTGGCGCCAGCAATATATTGGCATAAACGGCTAAGGCTATTTATTGTTCGTTGCCCGACTGAGTGGATGAATTTACTAACCTTAAACATATTGTTTCAACAAGTGATTGCTTGTATGACTCTATTATTAATATTATTAGGCTTTGATTTGCTTTGTTTCGAGAGCGTCTCCACAGACTGCCTCGTTGGTCTAGCGGTATCACGTTTGACTACCAAGCCGGAAGTCGTGGATGGGATTTCCACTGGGGGCCGCCGTATATTTGTACAAATGGCCTCATTTTAGGTGTATTTCCATGATTGTGGTGTCCTTGCCTGGTTACCATGGAACATGGTATCCTAGTTCGGGACCAGGACAAGTGATTGTGTAATAGTATGTCGTGTGTAAGTTATTAATTTCTGAGTCGACAGCACATCGGCCTTTAGATAAGTTTACAGTGGCCAGCTGTATCGTAGACATAACAGTCTACTGTAATGTAAGCAATACAGTAAATGAAACATACAAAGGGATACGCATGCAGCCAAATGCCCTTATTTATAAAATATATTAAACTTATAAAGTGTGGTATAAATATCTGTAGTAAATTATGTACATAGTAATATGTAGAAGTGTTGATTTCCGTCCGGATTTAACTCCACTAGCATTTAATTACTGTCCTGTAGACATGTCTGACTATGACACGACTCTGCACACTTGCGATGCAACACACTGGATACCAGTAAACTTATTCCAGCCATTACAGTATTGTCAGTGACTCGATCGCCGTTTCTAGATGTTTTCTAATGTCATGGACTGCCTTATGCCACCATCTTGATAGGTAGTGGTAAACTGCAATAGGGATGACTTTAAGATGTGTCTACGAAGTAACACTAGCTCCCCAATGGAAAAAATCACATCTTTTTCTACAGATAATTTTTGCGCAAAGTATCAGACTAATCTCTCAATGTAATTAATAAAAACTTTTACAGCGATATCATGCAGCGGTGGCTTGCAGCAGGACCCGCGTCACGAAGCATTAACCATCTAAGTTCTGACCTCGAAAATAAAAATCGACAAACATTGTTATTTTCAAGGTCAGGACTTACGAGGTCAATGCAATAACACTGGCGCCACCAATAGAAAAAGATCATATTATCTTTCTTTTTTTATTGTTTTTCAAAAAAAGTGTCCGCCCAATTTCCCAATCATGTTAATAGTGATTTTTAGGACCTATAGCCGTGAAACTAAGGCAAAAAATCCAGGACGAGATAGTATTAACGCAAACAATAACCAGCCAAGTGCGAGTCGGGCTCGCGTATGAAAGGTTCCGTACAACATTAGACACAAAGATCGAGAAAAAACAGCAAAAATTCACGTTTGTTGTATGGGAGCCCCCCTTAAATATTTATTTTATTTTAAATTAATTATTTATTTTTTTAAGCGAATATAGAACTAATATTCTGTGAATATTTCAAGCGTCTACCTGTTGCCGTTATTAATATCGAGCAAAAACGGCAAAAAAAGTGTGTTGCATGGGAGCGCCTTAAATATTTATTTTATTCTGTTTTTACTATTTGTAGTTATAGCGGCAACAGAAATACATCATCTATGAAAATTTCAACTGCATAACTATCACGGTTCATGAGATACAGCCTGGTGACAAACAGACGGATGGACGGACGGAAGGACAGCGGAGTCTTAGTAATAGGGTCTCTTGCCCTTTGGGTATGGAACCCTAAAAAGAAACTAGCATATTCTATTGCTATTGTTGAGGCACATTCCTTTTCCTATGGCTTCCAAACCATCCATCGTGGTGTTATTTACAGTATGAAGTGCATGAGGTATGTGTTGATTACGTCGATATACTGCCGACTGTACGTAGTTTCATAAGGAAAAAACGTGCCCTCTGTTGATGACAAAGCAAAGTTGTAGACCCTTTGAAAATTTTAGATGGAAAACGTGACAAAAACAATACAACAAACGTGCTTGCCTGGAGCTGCTGAGGGGTTCCAATTGTTCTTTTAATTTGGTGGCATATTTGCCTAATAAACTAGTGTTGGCGGACTGAAGCACAGCTTAAAACTGCCTCTAAGCGGACGACCTCGTTGGTCTAGCGGTATCAATAACAAAAACCGGCCAAGTGCACGCGCACGAAGGGTTCCGTACCATTATCTATACAAAATTAGACACAAAGATAAAAATACAGCAAAAACATCACGTTTGTTGTATGGGAGCCCCCCTTAAATAATTGTTTTAATTTGTTTTTAGTATTTGTTCTTATAGCGGCAACAGAAAAACATAATCTGTGACAAAACATAAATTTCAACTCTCTAGCTATCACGGTTCTTGAGATACAGCCTGGTGATAGACAAACGGACGGACGGACGGATGGACGCATGGACAGACAGACAGCGAAGTCTTAGTAATAGGGTCCCGTTTTTACCCTTTGAGTACGGAACCCTAAAAACAACCTCGTCCCGTGGAATGGCTACCGACTTCTTGCAAGAGATATGTCTATCTATGCATGATTATTTTAAAAAATGCGCAATTCCTGAAACATGTCTGTTAGACAGCCATTACACGCTCAATCTGGACCGTGATTTGACCAAGATCGCGGATCGCAATAGATTGATTTACCCTCCCCCCAGTTTCTCGTACACTAACACACTGTTAATCTACTGTTAACAGCTGTCAATTGATCAAAGCGCATACAAAAAAAACCACTGACAGCTGTACGAGAAACCGGGAGAGTGTGCTAAGTTTAATAAGAAAACATTTTTTATTTTTAAGGTCAGGAATTGGGAGGTTAATCTGGCTGGTTGTAATATTAGACAGTCAATCCAAGTCATGTCAGTCCACTGCTCGCAACCATCGCCTTATTAGTTGACTGTGACTGACTGGGTTTAAATTTCACAAAGATTTTTTAGGAGCTGCTCATAAGAAATTCTTCGTTTGTACTTGTTCATGTAATCACTGCACTTCTTGTACCATCATTCTGGCAAGGATTCCAGAGTTAATTTAAAAACTTCATCTGGAGAAGTATCTGGCGAATTAGATGTTGATGGCAGTTGTGGCCCCGCCGGCGCGTCGCTGTTGTCCTCCGCCTCCATCAGATTGCCACGGCTAATCAACGTATCGAGAGCATTGATTTAAAAAAATGTAGACAAAGTGATCCGATGTCGCGATCTGTCAGTTCAACACGTTACACATTCAATCTGGATTGAGATCACTGTTATGGCTGTGTAATGGCTGCCTTAGAGTTTTTCATTTGCAAACAGTTTTGTTCTACTACTTTTTTTTGTAAAGCCAATTTTTTTTTCGACTTTTATTTTTCTGTTGTAAAGTAGCTGTCTTCTTTTAGAACTGTAACATTGGCTATTTACAAATACTGGGTGTTACCCCCAGGGGTTGGTGTCAAACGCCACCTCACTACTTTTAGAAACCTTCTTTCTACTTAGAGAAAATAGTCTCTGTGATGACATAAAATGTGAACAAGGGTTTTTATATGAATTGACGCGGTAATAGCGTAGAGGAGTTTCCCCAAATCTGTAGAAGACAATTGCGTGTTTAGTTGTGAATAGGTACTTCTTTATATGGAATTGGCAGCGCCTTATCCAGCATGAAACGGCGATTTCGTAGGGCCCTCCATAATAAAATTTGCCCGCATAGATGAGTCCAAACCCCTCTTTTCGGTATGTTTTATCAACAAATTAAAGAGCAATTCTTTTTGCTTTGTTGTAACATTGCCATTAACTTCATTAACTGCCTCGTTGGTCTAGCCGTTAAGGCGCTTAGCTACCAAAACAAAGGTCGTGGTTTCGTTTCCCACTGCGGGCCGCAGTAAATTTGTACAAATGGCCTCAGTCTGGGCGTATTTTTATGTGTGTGATGTTCTTGCCTGCACAGGGTATCCTAGTTTGGGACCAGGTCAAGTGATTGTATTGTGTGGAAGTAATTATTATTATTATTAACATTTATTTTGAAAGGGAGCCTGATTACATAAAACAAACTATTTTGAGTTGAGAGTTTTTGTTTTCAATATTCTTGTATATTATTTTGACCGTTTCTTTATTCCATGATAACTTCTAAATGATTTAAGCAATTGATAAGTTTGTGGTGTTATTAGAACCCTTAGTATTAGATTTGGAAGACTGAGACCAAAATATTCCATTGCAATTTAATTCTAAGTACCGTCTTTATTTTTCAGTCTACCCTTATAAATCACCGCACATGCTTGAATCGGCGTAATTTACTGAACCAAATCTAAAAGAGAAGAGAGAGAGAGAAAACCTACTACGTAAAAAAGAAGGCGTGTGTTTATGACCGCAAGATATTATTGTTATTAATAAAATTCTTTATCGCGCTTATAAAAATATAAGTACAAAGATGAACTTCATGTTAAAAGCATTATAGAAGAAGAGAGATAGACAGATATGATAGATAGCAGTGAAAACTTGTACGATTTTCTAAATTTAGATGGCGACTGCAGCCGAGTACTCGCGATTCAACGTCACCAACCGACTTGAGAAGAGTATATCCGATTCAGCGTCACCGACCGACTGAAGCCGAGTATATCCGATTCAGCGTCAACGACTGACTGGAGCCGAGTATATCCTGAAAAATCTATCTGAAAAATTTGATAGCCCAATTCTGCAGCACTAGTTGGGAAAATAATTATTTCCTATCCAGTGCGGTAGAAAATTAGATTTTCTTTGTTTTTTATTTTAAGTTTTTAAGATGAGTTTTATATGTGGGCCATTGTAGCCAAGTGAAGCAGACGTTAGCCAGAGGTCGCGCGTGCAAGTCCCGGCATGGGTGGAATTTCTAGCCTCTAAATAGGTTTTTAAAATTGTCCTCAGCACGGATTAGTGCAACAAAAAGAATATAAATGAATAAAAGTTAAATAAATAGATAATTGTTTTTATTTTATTTTAAATATATCCGATTCAGTCACCGACCGACTGGAGCCGAGTATATCCTCTTCAGCATCACCGACCGAGCGTGGCGGCTCAGTTTCGTTTACTATTCCGAAAAAGTCCGCCTAAAAAAGTTTATTTGTTTGTTAATTCGTTTGCTTGTTACACTTATATGTTATGTTATCAATGTTTTTTTTTTCGTTTGACAATGTTTTTTTAATCGTAGGGGTAAACGATGATCATACTATAAGCAGGAAAGATTATTCATATTAAAAAGTTTATTGTGACTCGATCTGCTAAGTTATGTAGTTTAAAGAATATTTTGCAGCGTTCGCGAAGTAAATCTAAGTAGATACTAGCTAAAATAAACCGTAAATACTTTAGGCTAGAGATTACAATACCAGCGCAAAATAGCCCGCCCACGTGCGGCCGACGGGCACGACTCAATGACAGGTTGTTTGCCCGACTACGGCGGAGCCCAAAAGGAGGTAATGTGTTTGGCTCGTATATGTGTATGTAAGTATGTCAGATTCTATGTTTCCAAGTAACATCTTGACCAATGGTCAGACTTTGACTAGTAAGATCTCAATCGATTCGTCGTGTTTACGCAAGTGTCATAAGCTATATAAAAAAAGCATAAATGGGACAAAAAAGAGTGCGCTAGTCCCACAATTGGTACATTTAACAAGCATTTGAAAACGCACTACTATCTCTATTATAACTTTGAGATTTGTGTGTTATTTAATACGCATTTTATTTATTTACAGGTACTTACCTATTTAGTCTATGTAGTCTATTAATTTTATGGTTAATGTAGGTTATGGTTAAGGATTTTTGTAGTTTATTTCTACACGTATTTAGTTTATACACGTTTTTTACCGCTGTTCCGACTCTCTAAGGTTTGCTGGAAGAAATCTCTTACCGAGATAAGCTTGCCTTTGTACATTCTATTTCTTATGTAATGTGCTGCTCAAAAAATACTAAAAAGACAAAAATAAAAAAACTCAAATAAAAAATAACCAATAACCCGACTTCCGAGCACTAACTACTAAGCAGGCGGGCCCAAATTCAACAATGTAGGTACTTAGGTTGGTCCCGCCTGCTTAGTAGTTAATGCTTAGCAGTCGGCTTATTTGTTATTTTTTATTCCAGTTCTTTATTCGCATTATGTATTGTAGTCTCTAATTTCTATTGAAAAACGAGACAGTCCACCTTAACAAACCACTTATAGGCACATTTTTGGCAATATGTTCTCTGTTAGAAGCTCTTGTCTGAACGAATATGTACAGGTACACACACAAGTAAACACAGGGACCCTTTTCACGCGCAGTCGGGCAAAAGGGACGATTAAACAGACACATCCGTGAAAGATTACCTACAGAAAAGACTGTAAAAACAAGGAAAATCAAGAGACCTTTTCGTAAAGGCAAAATCAGACGGTTCTCTTTCATTCATTCCAGGATCACAAATAAAAAAAATATATATATTTTGAAGATCGTTTTTAAATTGTGAACACTAATTTAAATTGTGATTTTCTGGACCTACGACTGAGAACTTAGGATCAAAGACTTCGAAAAAGACGATTCCTTTAAACGCTCGATAAACGTCGATTAAAATAGACTGTGGTGGTGATTTCACTAGGAAAAGATGTAACCACAGATTATATAAGCTTTTTTTTTTTAAATAAGACCGTAAGACTTAGATCCTAGGTAATTTGTCTTTGTATAGTCAAGACTAGATAGGAGTAATGCCAAAAACGGCCCTTTTTGGCGGAGGACTAGTGCTAAGTAGTAATTTTTAGCGCATATTTTTTTCAAAACTATCACTATATATTTCCAAATCATGGTGAGAATTTCCCCTTAAAGTACGGTGAACGAATTCAAAGTCACCCTGTATTTACGGATTATTTTAGATTGAGCTCGGGTTCGTGCACGTCGCCGTTGTAATGTGGATAGACCTTAACACAGAATGAACGCTCGTTCGGATCCGATCATTTCATGCGTACCGCTCCATTCATCGCCTTATCACCTTCATTTATTGAATCTCCCTCATTCTGAAAAAAAAAACTTCCCCCCGGATCCGCTTATCGGAGAAATATTCAAATTAAATATCAGCTGTAATGACGCTCAGTGACCGAAATGGGTTTCCCAAATGGGTAGGAATAGCGATGTGCCGGGCGGCAATATTGCCACTGTAAGTTTTTCCAATATTGTCACTGTCTGTTATAAAACTGCTTTTATTATTAAACCATCTCTGAAAACTAGAAATTAATTGAGCAAATACAAAATTCCCACATATATCCTAAATTGGTATATAATTATATGGGAATTATGACATAGTCTTTTAACATAATCTAGACCTACAGGCAGCAACCTTGCTGCATTCCCATCTTGATTCATATTTCGGGCAATGTTGCCGGCGAAGTTCCCATATTGATTACATTTGAGTAAATATTGCTAATAAGTATAGAAACCATTGGAATAGAGTAATCGTTGGAACGTCTGAGAGTCTCTCAGTCGTCTGAGGCTAATAACATTAAATCTTCAGACAATAACACTCTCGAATCTCGAATCATTTCGGCGTCGAAGCCCGAAGTAAATTACATGTCAAATGGTTGGAAATCCAGAAATATTCCCTGATCATTTTCCCCAGTGCGGGTACTTACTCTGAAGCGTGCCGCTTTTCTAGGAACGCGAATTTTGAAAAGGGATAACCTGATGACAGTAGTGTGATGACACATCAACCACACATTAATGATCACACAACTTGTAACATGCTCTCTTCTCGGCCCAGTACAATATACAACCTTTTCCCACTGAAACGCATGCACGTAAAATATTTAAGAAAAACGCGAGAGTAACTTTTAGGAATCTTTATTCGTCTTTGTCCTTGACATAGTCCTTTTTCAATTTAAAAAAAATATTAGACACATATAGAAAAAGTATAAAAGAAGTAAAAACATAAAAAAGGTTGGTTGGTCGGTCGGCAACACCCATCAACACGCCTTTTCAATAACATTAATATAAAAAAAAAATCCCTTAAGTCTGATGTTCAACAGAACAAGACTAAGAATAACGCCATCGCTTATGGCTTCCAACTTTGGTCATATTTTGGACGGTGAGAAGTATATTCTGATACGATTCATTCTGCAAGGCAAAATCTAGGGACAAAGAAGACGTGGCTGGATAAAAACACGAGAAATTTTAAATTCATCCGAACCGCAACATTGCAGAACAAAAGAATCTGTAAGTAGTTACCGAATAAAGTAAGCACGTAATGATGACTTATCTCTAGGAGTTAGGCACCATAAGAAGAACGAATACGATTTCCAGCTATAGTTTTCCTTCTGCGTTAGCGAGTGGTATTGCTACTACAACTTCACAAATGTACGTAACTTAGAAAACAAATCCAGGGCAGTAGCACATTTTATAATGAATTTACAAGGAAAACTATGAAGGCTAGTATGACTTACGATTTTGAAATTATGAGACGAAATTGAAATTGAAATTGAAAAAAGTTTATTCCGATACCACAACACACATAAAATCTTACAAATAATAAAACGCGAAAACAGTAAAAAAGCTTAAAGTGAAAAGTAATAATAAATAATCTTATTCTAAACAATCACACAGTAGAAATGAAGTGATATGGTGGAGACGTTGTGTGCCATGGTACAAGAAAAGGTTCTTGACTCAGCATATGTCACAGGTTCCCGTTTGACAACCCGTGACGCTGGTATTCTGTCAGAACCTAAAGTGACGGACGAACAATCAACGCAAGATCTCATAAATTCAATTTTTTCATTTGATTCCAAATAGATGGGGTATAATGTATATAAAATGACAAGTAGGCCAATAAGACTTAAATTGATTCAAGTAGGTACTTAATAAATACATAATAAACATTTCATGCATTTCATGAAAATTGAGCATTGTGATTTAAATGCGCATACATAGGCCTCCTTCATGGTTTTCCTAACCATGAAGGGTTTTGCCATAATCACCACGCTTGGCAGGCGGGTTGGCGATCGCAGTATGCGGTTGGAATCTCAGAAAGACGCTGCTGCCCGTCTCCTCGTAATGTATTTCCTTAGTCGTCTTCTACGACCTCCACGGAAGGAAATGGAGTGACGCTATTCTTAATCCGGCGCCACACGGAACTGAGTACAAAGGCCAAAATATGCACACTAAATCCTGTCGGAATTCTGACGTTTGCGATGGCAATTAGTATGTATGGAATTGGACAGATAGACGATGGTAATCGTTAAGGATTTGGTTCGCGCGCATGCGTGTAAAGGTTGATGTGCTGTCGTCTGTACAAACAAATTATTGTAGTGTGTGGATATTTTATTTTTTTATTTATCGTAATGCATTTAACATTAGTTTTCATCTAGATACATTGCGTTCCAAATAAGTTCAAGACAAAAAATATATGTAGCAATTACTATACGTCCCAGTGTAGGGCACAGGCCTTCTCTCAGAGAGAGTGTATGGGCTTAATTACCACGCGTGCCCACCGCGGATTGGCAATTTCAAGCGCTGAGGTATGTGAACACTTCCTCACACAGGTTTCCTCACGATGTTTTCCTTCACAATTAAAATAACTAAAGATAAAGCAGCTGCTTCAGTGTAAGCCTCACTCCCCCTCCGCCCCTCACCGCCGACGTGCCCCACTCTCGCCTCTCGGTGACAAGGACATTTAAATGTCATTATAAGTTTCGAATGCGCGCGAATCTCGGGGCCAGGGGCGTGTTTGGACGGCTGGTACAGTCGGCAACTTTGGGGGTTAAAACTACCCGAACCGTAGGTTAACCCTCGTTACCCTACACGATACTCCGAGGGCCGCGTTTCATAAAACTACAATTCGTGGTTTATTAAGACTATTCGATGTACATCGCGTAGCTGAAACCTCCTACGAATGTAGGTACACCGAATTGTCAAAGTGAACCTATGAAATGTAGTGATATGAAACAGGGCCCGTCATGCGCAACGAGTAGCGTTACGGTAGGGCTGTGCCCCGGGTGATCGGTTGTAGATGTGTGTAGTTCGCGAAAGAATGCTTCCGAAATTATAAACAACAAACAAACAAACATAAACATTTACATACAGGCACATACATTGCTTCTGGCCCCACACTAGGATACCCTGTGTCGTGGGAACCAGAAACAACGACATCACAAACATGTAAACATCTAAGACCTGGGGTTTTTTTTTGTCCCCAGCCGGGATTCGAACCCGGGACCTCTCGCATGATATGCAGATGCACTACCGCTGCGCCACGAGGTCGAGAACTTCACTTCACATGAAACAACGTATTCATTCATTCACTACATATCGCATTATATCTCCTCCACCTTAATAGTTCATACTTCACATATTATTAATATTAGAGCTCCTAATATTAAATTCCATTGCATTCCGAACCAAAATTATTTAACTACTGGGTCTTTTTCATGGTCACCGTTCGTCGTATTGAGTCATTCATTTTACAACCCATTCGTTTATTCGTCATAAAGTTTGATCCGCTGTCATCAGTACGTGGCGATAAAAGAGTAATAAAATAACTTCTACCCGACACAATCACATAAGTATCCTGGTCTCAAACTAGGATTTCTTGAGCTATGGTAACGAGGCAAGGAGATAAAAAACAAAAAAAAAACCAGCCAAGTGCGAGTCAGACTCGCGCACGAAGGGTTCGGTACCATTCTCTACACAACATCTGAATATTTCAACCGTCTACCTGTTGCCGTTATTAATATCGAGCAAAAAACGGTAAAAAACACTTGTCGTATGGGTAGTTGTATCTTAAATGTTTATTTATTCTGTTTTTAGTCTATTTCGTTATAGCGGCAACAGAAATACACATCTGCGAAAATTTCAACTGTCTAGCTATCATGGTTCATGAAATACAGCCTGGTGAGAGACAGATGGACATTGGAGTATTAGTAAATGGACATGCAGCTCTGCACAAACTCCAAATTGTATTTTCTGAAGATAAAACGAGCACTAGATATAATAAAACCTTACGCTTAGTTTGACCAATGTACGAGGAACCACATTCACAGTCAAGCTTGTATACTCCTGCCTCTTATAAGGGAATCCTGTATTTAACACTTCGCATGAATTGGTGTATCTTTCTTGGCGGCTTGATTGAAGCGCGCTTCAAAATACTCCCAATTTTGTCAGTCACGCCTCTCAGTCCTCCTGTAACTGTGGGTTTAATTTTAATTTCAATAACTAATAATCAGTATTTTTGAAAAAAAAAAACCTATTTAGAGGCTAAAAATTCCACCATGCCGGGACTTGAACCAGAGCACGGGTTAGTGCAACAAAAACAATATATAATCAGTATTTTTGAGTTTATATTTGTACGTTTTATTTTCACAGATGTGACGTCTTATTTTTTAAAATTTTTTGTGCTAATGTTTTCAATTTTTATTTTATGTTGTTGTTAAATTTGTCTTTTTTATGTTTTTTTTTTTTTGCTATCGTTTTGTTTGTGTTTGCCGTTAAATAAATTGTTTCTCTCTCTCTCTCTCTATATATAAATTATTGTAGTGCCAATTTAAATTTAAAAATTTGCCTAAACATTTTGGAACGTAACTTAATAATTTTTGCCGAGGGCAGGAACTAACAGTTAATGCTTTCAAAAAGACGCCTGTCACCTCTGTCTACCGTTACTTGTAAAAGTAACGTCGGAAAAATGTAAAATGGAAAAGTAAACGAGTAAATATCTGTTTAATTTCAGTTTTATTAAACTCCATATTATTATTGTATTGTGACGTCTTATTTTTTATTTCACGATTTATCGTAAAGTCTCTGGACTACCTTGATGACATGTTAAACGTACACTGCTCCCATCAGGCTCAATTTGCTGCAGTCCATTGAAGAGTTCCGTTCTCCATCTCCGAAAACTTCATCAGATCTTCACCAAATTAAAATGGGCCGACCGATCGGACGTTACACCTATTCAAGCCAAGTAGAAGTGTCGAAATCGTCGTCAAACTATCAGAGTATGTACGTACATAGCTAAAAAAATGTGCATCGAATTAAGAACCTCCTCTATTTTCCAAGTCGGTTAAAAACATGGAAAACAAACAAACAACCAAAATGACTACCTCATTGGTCTAGCGGTTTCACGTC
Organism: Yponomeuta cagnagella; assembly: GCA_947310995.1. NCBI lineage: Eukaryota > Metazoa > Arthropoda > Insecta > Lepidoptera > Yponomeutidae > Yponomeuta > Yponomeuta cagnagella. Next base: position 14,387,577 of record OX371277.1, read on the forward strand.
TGATTACCATGCCGGAGGTCATGGATTTGATTCCCACTTGGGGCCGCCGTACATTTGTACGAATGGCCTCATTCTGGGTGTATTTCCCTGTTTTTGATGTGCTTGCCGAGCTACCATAGCACAGGGTATCCTAGTTTGGGACCACGACAAGTGATTGTGTTGTTGAAGTTATTTATAAATTTAAATATAAATTTGTATAACATCACAACGTGGAAGACTGTACTCTTCTGAACCTAGTTCTGTAACTGTAACGAGTTTGCTTTGTAACTGGGTCATATATTTTTTTGTATTGTACAGTTCATTTCATTCTACCAACAAGGTGTGTTTAGTATCTAGATTATTATTGTACGAGGATGACGTCAAACGTAAACAATAGTTTCAGGATTTTGTATTGTTATTTCACGTTTGTGAAAACGACTTCACAATACGTTATTTTCGATACAAATGTCAAAAATTTCTTAAACATTGTTCAATACATTTGCCGGCACCTCTACCCAGAGCGGAGAAGACTTAAGTAAGTTTTTGTTTCAGACATAACTTTCATGCCAACTACCGAGTCGCACGTTTTTATTGTACCTAGTAACTTCCGATTCCCGTCATCATAAAAACATACATACTCAAATATAACATCGTCTAGCATACGAGTTAGTCAGTTAGGTATTGAATCTATTATGTGAGTATTATTAATTTAGGAGCGAAAACATCTTGAGGAAACCTGGGCGTCTGAAGTGTTCACACACCTCAGCGCTTGAAATTGCCAATCCACGGTGGAAACGTCTCTCTCTGAGAGAAGGCATATGCCCTGCAGTGGCACGTATTTAGGCTATATAAAAAATATATATAGGTAGTGATTATAAACAAACATAAACATAAACATTTACATACAGGCACATACATTGCTTCTGGCCCCACACTAGGATACCCTGTGTCGTGGGAACCAGAAACAACGACATCACAAACATGTAAACATCCAAGACCTGGGGTTTTTTTTTGTCCCCAGCCGGGATTCGAACCCGAGACCTCTCGCATGGTATGCAGATGCACTACCGCTGCGCCACGAGGTCGTTTATAAGGTCAACTCAACGTCAATCAGTGGCCTGTTTTATAGAACTACTTTCACTAGGACACTTCGACATACATTGTAAAGTCGATTAAACCACAGACTACAAAGTAGGAAGACTGCCTACGGAATGTACCTCGAATTATCATAATAAACTACGAATTGCACTTTTGCGAAACTCGGTCCTGCTGTTTTTCAAGTGCCCTGCGGTTTCATTATGGTCCGGCTACACAGAAGCGACGTGGGGCGAGGGCGCGGAAAAGACATGACGCGTTGTGTATAGTTCGCGCCTTTGGCGCGTCTCTTCTGTGTGGGCTTCGTCCGGTCCCTTGACTACATTTTGTACGAAAGTGAATTGGAAAGACGACGCGGCTTTTCCGTGTGCCTTAAGCCTTAGATAAATAGATGGATAAAGAACACTTTATTGTACCTACCTAAAAATATGGTACGGTATGGTATAAAATATGGTTCATTAGGGTCAAACTACAGAACATTTCGAAGACTATCAATGTTAGGCGTCAGCGTTAATTACCGTAAGACGTGAAGGCGACAATCGATTCCAGAAGCCAATCCACTGGTAATCCGTCGATTTACGCCGTGGCCCGGGGATAAGCCGCGCGATACCAATTAGAGGCTTTCACAAATTAACCACTTAAGTCCCTCTTTCGATGAAATCGGGTGAAATTGCTTGACAAGATCAGTTATAAAAACTCATCAACACACCACCAATAAAATTGTGTAATGTGTACTCGCTGAAATCTGAGTGGTTTGAAAGCCGCGGTTATGTAATTAGTTACTAATAATGCCATATATTTAGCCTATTACTTTTAAGTGTGAAAGTAAATAAAAATAAAATGAGTTGAGAAATTTTCTTTCGAGTTGAGAAATCTGGTTTCAAAAACGTCGCAAACAATTAGTACCACGTCTCCGTGACACTGTTCTCAAACAAAATGACAAAATAAGGGAAACCTTAGTGATTTTACAAATGTGAATATGTAAAAGGACAAAGTCAGTATACCGAAGAATATAATATTTCAGATTACTAATCTCGAGAACCAAGCACTTGAGCTTGCGCGCCCAGCTATGTACATTGTGTATTAAAAACGGACCCTCTTATTCTTCTCAAATAAAGGGCTAAGTATGATACTACAAGTATGAATACAGAAAAAAACATATTTCAGATTATCAGTCTCGAGAACGAAGCACTGCATTTTTAATATTATGATAGAACCGAGATTCATAAAACTACAATTATTAGTTCATTATGACAATTCAGGGTATATTGCGCAGCTGAGTCTACTTGTTAATCTGTGGGTTAACCGACTTTGCAATGTAAACCATGAATTGTAGTTCTATGAAACAGGCCCCAGGTAAGTTCGTTTAATTACAAATTAAACTATGCTGTTGCCTACGCCGTAAACAAGTCATGTCCCAAAGCCCGGGTCAATTTGATTAGGAGTTAGTTGAACAGTCAGATTCGAAGGATTTCGGCCGACGTTCACCAATTAAATTGGCAGCTATTTAAATTGACGTTTGCAAGAAGAATTTTAGTTAATAATAATAAATTGTTTATTTCCATTACTAAAACTTAACTCTTACAGTTCGTTCAACATTTAACATGTAACAACTGTTACATGCTTCTTAAGCTCCGTTGAACGGGAACAGTGAGTTTCAATAGCACACCAATAACCCCTGGGACTTGACAGCATTTACGAAAAAAACGGCTGTTTTCGGCGTTAACGCTGTCTAGCGCTAGGTTTTTGCCATAGGTTCACGGCCAAGGGTCCTAAAAATCACTAATCTATTATCTATAATAAACTATAATCGATTAATCTGTCACTTTTTGCAAAAACGATCTTTAAAAAAAGATATGACTTTTTTTAACCGTGGCGCTACGGAGCCCCTTAAATTGACAGCCATTTAAATTTACTTTTGCACAAAGAATTTTAGTTAAATGCTCCTTAAGCTCGGTGAAATTTAAATTGAAAATGCAAATCCGCGATAGGCACGCGTGGTAATTAAGCACATACTATCTCTCTCTCTCTCTCTGAGACGGTCTGTGGCTGCATAAAAAAACCAGTACCATTATCGCCTATTGCCGTTATTACTATCGAGCATAAAACGGCAAAAGAATCACGTTTGTTGTATCGGAGCCACCTTTAAATATTTATTTTATTGTGTTTTTAGTATTTGTTGTCATAGCGGTAATAGAAATACATCATCTGTGAAAATTTCAATTGCCTAGATTTCAGGGTTTATGAGATACAGCCTGGTGACAGACAGACGGACAGTGGAGTCTATTACTAAATAGCCCTTACCCTTTGGTTACGGAACCCTACAAAAGGTGCGGTTTAATAAAGAGCTGCAAGTCGGCACCATGGAGCTTAAGAATCAAAGTCGGTTCTAAGGACTTCGGCCGGCACCACATAAATTAACAGCCATTTAAATTTACTTTTGTATGAAGGATTTTGGATAAATGCTTCTTAAGCTCCGTTAAATAAAGTGGTGCAAGTCGGTACCATTGAGCTTAAGGAGCGATAGAAAAAATCATTGTAATCAGATTTTTATTTCAATGTAAAGAATTTATGTAGTTTGTCAATATACAGTAGGTAAATGTATATGTCAATACATGACATGGTTTGTCAGGATCGGCAAACCCCGGTCTCTGTCTACCCCTTCGGGACACACGCGAGTTTATGTAATGTAATGTACGTCACTATAATATGGATAGTACTGTAATACTCCACCTATTAAAAACAGGATTTAAGGGCCAATATTACTTTTTATTATAATCTTTATCATCGATTGATTGCCTAGCCTAGATGGGGATCGACTGGGGCATCTAAAACAAGTTGTAACGATTCCCTTCAAAATATTCAAAATATGACTAGACGGCTATGCCAGCCAGCTACTATAAAGAGGAAACGTTACAGTATAATGTGAACTTCCTGGGGGTCAAGTTTGCAATGGAAAAATAGGTCACTCTTCTTAAGCAATGCAGAGAACAGATATAATGCCTGACAGATAATTTGAAAAACAAAAATCCGCGCAGTCAACTATGATTATTTCACTAAACTGAAGTCCGATGAATGGTTAATTCATATTCCGCGTCCAGCACTAGGTAATGAGACCCAAAATACGTGCAAGCAAAGTCAACGAAGTCATTTGTTCAAGTTATTCGTCAGGAGCCTGTTTCATAGAACTACATCGCATTGTTTACTTTGACAATTCGATTGCGCAATCGATTAAACCACAGATTAACTAGTCGGAATTTACATCGACATGTCATAATAAACTATGAATCGTAGTTTTATGGAAGGCGGCCCAGGCCGTATACGTGCGTGAATTTTGGGAATCATGTCAGTAAATTAACGCCCGACATTTTTTTGTCCTTAACCTTTTTTCCGATGAATTGTGTACGGCAAAATGGTTGGCGACATCAACAGTAATCGGTTTTCTTGGGCTTTTCACTCTCCATTGCGCGCAACGCACCGTTTTCCCACTTTAAATTGAAAGTGGGTTTTTGCTTTAATGGATACCTTTGGCGGCGCGCAAAGGCTGGCTGAGGGTTGCCATTTGAATTCTGTAAAAAAAAGATATTTTTGTAGAAAATTTGTTGACTTAGGTAAGGTACCATTACTCACAAAAACCAATACTAGTTTAGGAACCAACTCAAAGTCCGGATTTAAAACTTTTGCTTGAAGGAAATGGTTTAATTATACATTTTTTATTCATACCTACTTTTATTACACATAAAGGAGATTTACTTACAATACGGCGGACTTAGTGTCTTGTATAAGTAATTGTTATCTATTGATTTTATTAATTAATTTATTCATTCACGCATTCATTAATTTTAAGTTATTGACAGTTGTATGATATCTCCATTGTACGATATTTTGAGACATTTTATGATACCTTCAGCTATTTTGCCGTGCCAATCAACTTAAATTATTTACTCAGAAGCATAAAAACTGTGCTCTTGTTTCGTGGAAATATTTTCCTCTTCATCTGTGATTACTATTATTATTATTATTTTTATATTTTGTAAAAAATACCTATAAAATAAAATAAATAAAACACGGACCGTCGTTCGGTCGTTCAGTGGGCTCTAAATGCTCTCCGGATGTACCCAGGCCGTAAAGAGTATGAAGAACCGGCACAAAAGGTCCTGAAAAACAAACTAGAATCACCGGAAGAATGTCGATGACATTCCGTAAAACGGTTTTAAGGTTCCGTACTAAAAGGGTAAGGGACCCTAAGACTCCGCTGTCCGTCCGTCTGTCCGTCTGTCACCAGGCTGTATCTCATGAAAGGTGATAGTTAGACAGTTGACATTTTCACAGATGATGTATTTCTGTTGCCGCTATAACAGAAAATACTAAAAATAGAATAAAATAAACATTTAAGGGTGGCTTCCATACAACAAACGCCATGTTTTTGCCGTTTATTGCTCGATATTAATAACGGCAACAGGTAGACGCTTGAAATATTCACAGAATATTGAGTTTTATATTCGCTTCAAAAATACATAAATTTAATTAAATTAAAATAAAATAAATATTTAAGGGGGACTCCCATACAAAAACGTGATTTTGCCGTTTTTTCTCGATCTTTATGTTTAATGTTGTATAGGTAATGGTACGGAACCCTTCATGCGCGAGTCCGACTCGCACTTTGTCGGTTTTTTATTTAATGCTTCGTGGCGAGAAAGGTTGCTCTTCTACCATGGGTGAAACAAAGTCATCGGCCAAAAATTGAGAGTTCTACTCCCACAAAATTCGTTATTTCGAAGTTATCACCAAGTTGTACGAATTGAGAAATCGGATGTCCCTTAACAAATCAGGTTTTGCGTAAATTAATTAACACGTTGTATTTTTTATTATTATAAATAAAGGTTATCAACGTAAGTATTCATACACATTCTGAAATATAGATGTTTATTTCATGACCGTAGACACGAGATTCTGCCAAAATCTCGGTAGGAATTTAGGATTGGTGAATCTTCTGTTTCGCGCAGCTTCTACCACGTAATGGAGTGACCCCCGCCACCGGTTCGGTTCCCGTATTTTTATAACTAAATGGCGTTCAATACATATTCTACAATGTACACATATAATTTAATTAGCAAAATTTTAAAACGGCATTCCATCCATGAATTAAAAAAATGTTTTGCACTAAAAATGTGAGTAAAAAAGTATGTTTCTTGTTCCAAATATTACTGCACTCTGTCATAAACATACCATATTTAAAAAAAAACCTTTTAAATCATTAAGATCTTTGTTTGTCAAGAAACAAAGAACATTCTCTTAATTAAAATATTGCTAACATTTTCAAATTCACCTGTATGGTTCCCGTAGTCGCCTAGACCCCGAAATGATGCCAGTGACGTCACACAGAACCTGACGTTATGTTCAGCTTTGTGTTTTGTTGTTTGAAAATTTATGTTTAACGTTGTTACTCTGTTTTTGACATAATTGCAAAGAAATATAATTACCACGGTCAGTGTTTTTCGCAGACCACGATATTTTTTTTGTGATGTCCTGAAATCTAATATAGAATTCCAACTTCAATGCAATCACCCATTCATTATTATACTCGTATAACACTAGCTCTAATAATTACGTTGCATGAGTTACACAATTGGAATGCGATTGGTTACTAGACTACCATTAGTATCAACGAAATAACCATTACCATACTAATATGAGTCTATTGAACATCTACGCATCTCAGAGACTCGGGCCCCGTCCAAATAGCTATGCACCGGAGCTATATGAATCAAAAGAAAGTGTCGAATAATACGTCAAAATCTCAAGCTATGACGAGCCGGGCCCTCGCTCGCAAATCCGTCCATTTACAAAATTGCCGCGCTCAAATGAGTGCGAGCCGTGCCAAACCGAGCCAACAGTAGGGTACCGACCTAAAGAAAGTGCGTAACACCGAAAGCTGCCGCGGGCGCTTGACGGGTAGGTTATATAGATAATTTTCTGTAGCCTATATACGTCCCACTAAAGGGCACAGGCTTTCTCTCAGAGAATGGGCTTAATTACCTCGCGTGCCCAACGCTGGATTGGCAATTTCAAGTGCTGACACCACAAACCTCAAAACCTCTGTGCCCGAAACCTAAGAAACAAGTTTTGTAAGTTTCTCGTTTTACATAGAAAGAATGTTTCAGGCCCAAGCGGGATACCAACCCGCGTCACTAGCAACAAAATTAAATGCGATTTTTTTCGAACGGACAAAACTTCCCCTACGTTCCCAGGAATCGTGTTATATAAATAAAACTGTACGTTTTTTTAGACCACAATATTTTACTTTTTGCGAAATTCCGATGGGTCCGCACCCGATGGAAAAACAAATTTAAAAAAATATTAGTGGAGGGCCATATGAAAAGTACCACAAAACGGCTGGCAAGCACTCAACGACTAAAAAAGATGAAGCGAAAGAGGTTTGTCAGGACCTTGGCAAGTGGCAAACCCTGGTCTCTGGCTACCCTCCGAGATACAGGCGTGAGTTTACGTTTATCAGCTTAAAACATACGCACTAAAGAGACTGCCTTTATTATGAAGCAGCGATATGTTCGGAAGGGTCGTCAACGTCGCGCTTGAGCCCGATAATTCACTCGAATCTAGCGACAAATACGGTTCTTTTTTTGAATAGTTTCGAAATTTCCTGCCACTGAGTAATGAACGCTAGAAATTGTCTGTTTTTTGTTAGCCCAATGACGTCATATCATATCTTGAGAATACGGATTTGCGACCATCTCGCTACTTCTGATAATGTCGCATTTTTTCATAATAAGGGCCAGGTTCGTGTCCTGTCACGGTCGCCAAACGAAAAGATTTGTCTCTTCCGTAAAAGCTCGCAAAAAAATATGACGACTTTTCTATAAACTCCTTGCACTAATATTTTTACAAGAAGAAAAACAAAAGACGAATTTCCGAAAAATAATAAGTTACAACTAACAAGCAGGTTCTAAACTTGTTGGCAGGCGCAAACATCCACAAACATTTTATCGCGGGCGCAGTATGTACGTATAGTGTGTCTTATCAAAGCGCTTGATTCTAGCACTAGTGTTGGTGCTTCGCTACGCTTTGCCGAATAAAGGAGGAATAAAATAGGGCTCGGTCCAACTGCAAGTAGAGGGCCTTTGTGCGCGTCTCTCTCTCTGCATTTTTATTAGGGTTGCGTAGAGAAATATATTGGGGTCTTGGGGAGGTGTGAATTTGTACCGATTTAGTGTACCTACTGCTTAAGGGGCTCCGTGAGCTCGTTATGGGTGGGGTTGCTGGGCAGTGTAGGTACAATCGAAAACCTATCAACCCTTACAGACGTGCACTCTAATCAGTTACGTTACGGACGACTTTGCACCAACATTTGCAAGGTTTACCTGCTGTCGACTGTACAGTCAACGCTACAGTCAACAGCACTTCGACCTCTTACACACGTGCACTCTATGCAGTCACGTTAATCGTGAATTGTTTCTGTAGCTGAATATAAAATGTGAACGGATGTATGTAGAGTTTTTTTAAGATTAAATAAGCGTTGAGTGAATGCGGTATAACTAAGTACTAAGTACTAAGAGCACAGTAATTTATTATGATTATGAATAAAAATTTAAGACGACTAGACAAACTCTGCCTACTCCAGTGGGATACAGGCGTGAGTTTATGTAATGTTATTTAGAAGACGATGGCGTAGTGATTTAGTGACAAATTCTTGCAGGAGTGGTCAGAGGTGGCAAATGACCAAAAATCTTGGTCGAAAAGGGGGGAGGCGTTTACCCTGCAGTGGGACACCTACACAAAAAGATAGATAGATAAAACATTTATTCACATTTGCACACGCACATGAACAGGAACAGAAGCACGCAAGCAAGAAGCACCGTGTACATACAGCAAACAAAGAAAAAAATAAAAAACGAATACAGTGAAACAATCCACAGAAAGAAAAGACAATATAAACATGAAACAAGTAATGTACACGACGACAACAACAGAGAATTGTGGGTGTTGCAAATGTGAGAAGGTTCTGCCTCAGCATGTGCTGGAGTGGGCGACCACCTCAGCGCTGTTATTATGTCAGTACCCGATGGTAAGACAGAGTGCAGGGCCGGGAGAAATGTAGGTGGCATTGTTTCACAAACGTAGGTACAGAAAAAGAAGTACCTACCTAATATATTTTTTATTTTATTGACTTACGTTGGTATCGTTTGCGTTTGGTTACGTTTTTAATTTTATAAATTATACGCCAAACTGCGCGGCAGTTTGTTGGCGAATTAATCGCACTCTTTTAACATTTTTTAAAAATTGTATTAGGTAACAATATACTAAATTTTAAAGTTTTAAAGTACAGTCGACAGCGGATCCCCCCATACATGCTTACTCTGTATTCGGTCATATTACCAGTGACTATGCAACACAATGCAAAGTGTTGTAAATTAGTGGTAATTATAAATGTGTAATATGATAATTCAAATTCAAATTCAAATTCAAATTCAAATTCAAATATTTTTATTCATTGTAAAAACAGAATGTTTACTTAATGAACGTCAAAGTTGTTAGTTTCACAATTAATGGATTATGTGGAGAAGAAACTAACAAAGAAACTCCACATTTATTCTTTTCAAAACACGTTTTAACTTAATTAACAGAGTTTTCAACTTAAAATATTAGTCATGAATGTGTTGAACACTAGTCACAATCGTCCTTTAAATAATATTAATCTACTGTTTAATGCCAAACATCTTTGTCTTCTAAGTAATCCTTGATGTTATAGTAAGCCTTTTTGCACAGAATGTGCTTAACACATTTTTTAAATCGCGTTGGAGGTAACTCTAATATATCTTGAGGAATTTTGTTGTAGAACCTTATACAGTGCCCCATAAAGAATGTGTTAACTTTTGCAAGTCTAAATAGTGGAAATGACAATTTATGTTTATTTCTAGTATTAAAATTATGGTGGCCACCAACATTTTCGAAGTCTTTGATATTTTTTCTAACGTACATAATATTTTCATAAATGTATTGACATGAAACTGTTAAGATGTTGGTTTCTTTGAAGAAATCTCTTAGCGAATCCCTACTACCTAACTTGTAAATAAATCGGATGGCTCTCTTCTGTAAGATGAAGATCGTCTCAATGTCTGCTGCCCGACCCCACAGTAGTATGCCGTAGGACATAATACTGTGGAAGTAACTAAAATAAACAAGCCTAGCAGTTGCAACGTCAGTGAGCTCTCTAATTCTTTTGACTGCATATGCTGCAGAACTAAGCCTGTGTGCTAGTTTTACAATATGAGGACCCCATTGCAATTTTGAATCGATTGTGATGCCTAGAAAAACGGTATCTTCTACAAATTCTAGTTTTTCTTTTCCGAGTACAATGTTGTTTTCAACTAATCTTACGTTTGGTAAGGTAAACTTTATACATTTTGTCTTTTTGGAATTTAGAAGCAGATTATTTGCCGTGAACCAATCCAACACACGCGAGAGAGCATCATTTGCATCGTCAAGATTATTTTCTTGTCTCTTAATTTTAAAAATAAGTGACGTGTCATCTGCAAATAATACTATCTCGGACATGTTTTGTACCATAAACGGCAAATCATTTACGTATACAAGGAAAAGGAACGGCCCCAAAATTGATCTCTGTGGTACTCCCATTTTTATTTGTGAACCTGTGGATTTTATACGATTTATGTCCGCTTTTTGAACCCTTCCTTTTAGATAAGATCTCATCAGTTCTAAACCTTTCCCCTTTACTCCGTAATGCTCTAGTTTTACCAAAAGTGTCTCGTGGTCCACGCAATCAAATGCCTTTGACAAGTCACAAAAAACACCTATAGCATCCCTACGATCCTCCCATGCACTATAAATATGTTTAACTAGCAAGACACCAGCGTCCGTCGTCGACCGTCCCTGCGTGAAGCCGAACTGCTGGTTATGGAGAAGTTGATAATTATTAAAGTGCGTAAGTAGTTGAACTAAAACAATCTTTTCGAATATTTTGCTCAATACGGGTAGGATCGAGACTGGTCTGAAATTTGTGGGATCATGCCTATCGCCACTTTTAAACAACGGAACGAGCCTACTGTATTTCATTAGGTCAGGGAATGAACCCTCACCTACACATTTGTTAAAAATTTTTGCTAAATGAGAAGCGAGGACATCTATTACTGAACTAACTATGATTACTGACATTCCCCACAAATCTTCCGTTTTTTTAAGATTTAATAGTTTAAACGCTTTAATTACGCTATGGTGATTAATGAAGTCGAACGAAAACTCGTAACCGCACGAGGGGACATTGTCTTTTAATAAACTTGCAGCAAGATCAGGAGACGAATCTAAGGGAGCCGTAGTTTCAATTGGAACATTTGTAAAGAATTGTTCAAAGGCCGCAGCAATGTCCTCATTTGATGTTATTACTTTATCATCTATCTTTAGAGAAAATTCGCGATCTCCTGATTTGGCTTTACCAGTTTCCCTATTTATAATAGTCCAGATTGTTTTAGATTTATTTGAAGACTGGAGGATTTGTTTCTTTATATGTTCGCATTTAGCTTTGTGGCAGACGGCCCTGAATAATTTAGAATATAGTTTAACATACTCTATAAAACTGTGGTCATATGTGTATGTTTTTTTCTCATACAATGCATACAGTGTGTTTCTACTTTTTCGGATGCCCGCAGTGGCCCATTCATTAAACCCTACTTTATTTTCATTGCTAGGTAATTCTCTTAATTTAAAAACATTTTCAAAATGAACTGAAACGACTCTAAAGAAGTCTTCGTAATGGGCGTTAGCATTTAGGGTTTTACCTTTATGAGCAGTTAAGCTACTTTGAAGATGTAATTTAAATGATTCTAGTTTTTTACTTGTAATGGGCCTGCATAGAATAACTTGCTTAGATTTTTCTGAATCTATTTCAAAATTTACAATTTGACCACTGTGATCTGACTTTAAGCAATTCACTGTGGAGTAATCAAAAAAATTGCAATCGCAATAGACGTTATCGAGACAAGTAGCAGTAGTTTCAGTAATCCTGGTGGGCTCTAAAAAAATATGGACTAAATTGAATGATTTAAAAATAATTTGTAATTTAGTTGTCAAAGGGGAATCTATTAGCAGGTCGATATTAAAATCACCACACACTATAACTTTCTTATTACTACTGGAAGCTACTTTTAATACATCCTCTAATACCGATTCGAATATACTGTAATCGCTGGTAGGGGGCCTGTATAAGCTTACTACAATGTGTTTAGACAATTCAACACATGACAGCTCAATTACTTTTTCAACAGAAAGCCTACAAATGTCTTTCCTTTGTTTAAATTTTAAACTATCTTTTACTAGTATTAAAGATCCCCCATGCAGTAAAGACTTTCTATTGTAGCAACTGGCTATTTGATTCATATGAAGAAGACGTGTGGACCGATGCGATTTCAATTTCGGATTTTATCGCCGGTTGTGGCAACAATCGGTCGGCCGAATGGCAAAAACAGGCTGTCCCAAAAAGTAGTAGACAAGCGATAGGCCATGACTGCGCCACGCTTGGCCACGCGTATTTGGCAAATTATAACCATCCGTTGAAAGAGAACTGGCAAACGCAGCGTAAGAGGCACACCAGCTTGCTGGACCGACGATCTGAGGCAGATTGCTGGCAGTGTCTCAATGAGGATGGCTGAGGATGGAAGGAAGTGGCGTGTCTGCGGAGAGGCTTATGTCCAGCAGTAGACGTGTACGGGCTGATTGATTGAACTATCCATTGCCGGGTTTTCTGAGAAATCTTTAGCACTGATTTTGTAAATCCTGCAAAGTAGGTAATATAAATTGTCGGGTATAGGATATAGAGAAGCCCCATGTATGTTCAACGATTTGTTATAGATAACGACTAAGTGCTGAAACGTACTAACGGTTATATACTTCACATGCGGTCGTATTGCCGCATTTACAGAATGTAAAAAAATAAAAAACCGGGCAGTAACAGTTGCCATCTAAAATTTGTATGCAATTACTAATCATACCAATAGAGGGCGGGAGCTATCGTCTACATCGCGGCGGTATAAATAGATTTTGCGAATTTTTTTTAGGTTGAGTTTTCCATCAAAGAGCTTCCTATCAATGCAGTGTTTCAAGTAACAAGTGAATTATCATTTAGCAGTAGTTCAATAGTTCAGTGGTGCGCGAACAGTTGCTGTACGATTTTTTCACTTTATACACCCGTAGAGATTTTGTTTATTTGTACAAAAAAAAGGAATTTACACAGATTTAGTGACTCGGAAATTGGTGACTTCCAAGAGTTATTAATATTATACGTTTATTGCACATAAGTAAAAAGATACAATGGCATGTGGCGGACTTAATGCTTTAAGAGTTCTGTTGTTGATTGGTGACTTTCAAGATTGCATGCTTGGGCCATGTATTCAGGCACCCAATATATTGTCTCCTACAACTTAGACGCGTAGGCCGGTGAAAGAAATCCTGGTTGAGAAACTTACGTGAGTGGACTCGAATCGCGAGTGCTGCCGAGCTTTTTCGCCTTGCAAGAGATGGAAACAAATAGGCGGAGCTGACTGCCAACCTTCGCTAGTCGGCTAGGCACCATAAGAAGAAGAAGAAGAGTTGTTGAATCATACTGATGTGAAAAATTGAGACATGACTCGCTGGCACCTTTTCATAAACCGACAATCGTACTACCTGCTATAATAAACGGAAAAGTTGGGACATAATGATTGAGACGTTTGTTACTCAATAACGCCAGAACGACGGCATAGACCTGGTTGAAATTTGGCACATGTATAGATACTCGCAGAGAGAGAGTATGGGCTTAATCAGCTTGCGTGCCCATTGGCGATTTCAAGCGCTGAGGTATGTCAATAGCTGAGACACTCAGGTTTCCTCACGATGTTTTCCTTCACCGTTAGCGAGTGGTATCGCTACTGCAACTTCACAAATGTACATAACTTCGAAAACAAAGTCATAGGTACATGCACGCACTGGGAATCGAACCTAGGTCTCTCGCTTCCAAGTCCAATGTTCTACCCAATAGGCTACCACCGTTCTGCAACTTTATCTCATTTTCCGGTAGCTCTCGCACACTTGTAAAGGTTGATGTGCTGACTTGGCTGACGACTGTACCACTAAAATTTCTTTTTTTTCGAGCGTGGTAAAAATACTGTCCTTTACGTGTATATAGGTGAATTTATTTAATATACCTACCAGGGCGAGTCCCAGATATCGTTCCACCCCGTCTAAACTTTCATTTTCAGCCCCGGCACTGCAACGCCGGGTAGAAAGTTAATTTGCCTACCAACGACGCTGCTCTCTTTTTTTTCCTTCTTTCACCCACTTCGTAATCGTAGCTAGGTACAGTTAGGGTTACCAGATGGAAAGTTGAAAAGTCCTGACAAAGAGCCTGATTTTTGGAGAAAACTTCTCAGGTTTTGTAGCAAACTTAATTAACCTTGTTTCGTCGCCCATTTGATGGCTAAAATAAAATACTAATTGGGTTAAGTCCGGCTATTGTGCAACCTCTATATGTTGCAATAAATAATTTTAATAATACTAAACAAAACAATTTGAAGGCTTTCTGCTCTGGGCTGGATTTACAGTCTCTTATTTTTTTCAAAATTTTTTAAAACTCCTGAAACTTCAGGATATCTGTTAAACCTGAAATATGGCAACCCTAGGTACAGTCGAGGTCATATCAAAATTCATGACTGAGCTACATTAAGGGTCATTTTGCAACGACGGTATAAACGACAACCCGCTGTTGACGGTACTTAGATGAAAATTCCCCGGCGCCATGGTAGAAACAGTTCTAAGTGGCTCTGGAAAAGCGTGGCATTTTGATTCTTATTTTATAGTTAATAAGATCTGGAAATACTGGGTTATGCAACGGCTACCAGGGGCCAAGGACTCAATATTGTGCATTGTAAATAGATTTTTATCTGCAGCAAGTTTATCTACCCCATTGTTGCGTAAACATGAGAAGTATTTTTTTTCTAATCACAGCCTATCTTAGTTAGATTAAAAAATAATATATTATGAAATCATCTCTACTCTACCCTTAGAGTCTCAACGGAATCGAAATTTATGAATGAATGAATGATTTGAGAGTGTTGATCCTGAAATAAAATCAGAAAACAAAGTTACTCTGACATGACAAGAAGGTTTTTTGTTTCACAGTTCAATCTGTGCTCTGATATAAACTTATCGGACATTTATACGTGACTTTAGGTTATGGAGGGGTTACAGCGGAATTAAAATGGACATTTTAGTTAAAACCTATCTCAAGACCGCCATAAGTCTAACTGAGGACTGTTTTAATGGAGTCGTCTTTTTATAAGCAAAACCTTTAGCCAGTTCAATTTTGCTTTCTTACATGCCCTGGTACATTTACGTTGTAGGAATGGTGCAATCAAGCTTTTTTTTAAGTAGCCCATACTGCAATAATTTTGGATGGTATGAAAGACATAGCAAAATGACCGTGCCTGACAATATCTATGGAATACGTAAGTCAGATTTTTTAAATAATACCCTTTTTAAAAATATTTGAATGGTTACCATAGAACACACAGGGTATCCTAGTTTGGGACCAGGACAAGTAATTGTATTGTGTGGAAGTTATTATTATTATTATCCCGCCACAATCTATTAGAAGAGATGGGCAACTTCTCGAGAACTTTCCATTTTGTGGAAACTTTCCGATATCCTCCCGGTAAGTTTCCGTATCTTCTCATTTTGGTGAGAAGATAAAATGTTCCTATTAAATTTTTTTGTTCATTGGAGTATTTGCATATTATTGGTCTAAGATGCAAGAAATGTGCGTTTTTTACTAAGCTCAGTGTACTTGTATCCGTATTTACGATTATTAAACTGAATTATTGGTTAAGTTTTATGTAAGTGAAACACACTCATAACGAAATCGCAGAAACTACGTTATATTTGAAGATGCAGTTTGGCAGGGATGTAGTTTAGAGATAGGGGAGAGATTTCATTGGAATGAAGTTTTTAAAAGGTGTATGTGTGTCTATGGTTTTCAGTACTTGAAATATCTGGCTAGGTAATTTTATATGAAGGTATTATTAATTTGTTTTAAACAAATTAATCCAGTCTTATGAAAACAGTAATTAAAACCTCTGAACTATATAAATGTGCAAAGATAAATAAAACGAGGTATCATATTAAATTACAAACATTTATTTAAAATTTCAATAAAGAAACAAATCAAATATTAACAAAATTACATTAAACTAACAAAATTCAATCAGAATCACTATCTAAATTATCGCAATCGAAAAACTCCATGTGCGGCTGTGTACCACTTGGACCAGCCACCACTGACAATGAAGCATCTAGCGACGGAATCTCGGTAAGGACTGAGATTTCATCATTTGATGACTCGTTGTCTGAAGAATTTACGGAATATTCTTCATCTTCTTCCACTTCTTCTTCAACCGGACATGTGATAATACGGTTTAATAAATTCCAGTTATATGCAACGTATGCAATTTTGGCGGCTCTTTCAGCTGTAAGGCGGTTTCTTAATTTATTATGTATCCTCCCATGTGTACTGAAAGAGAGCTCAACAGCAGCTGATGTACAGGGCGCAGTAAGAATACGCAAAGCGATTGTACTCAGTGAAGTGGAGCTGCAAATGCCTTTCCACCAGGTCGTTGGGCTCATAGATGTCATCTTCCATATTTCGCTCTAAAGCTTGCAAGATTTTCTGCAATGTCTATGTTGAGCTGATTTGCGATTGTGTGAATATATTCCATAGCTACCACCTCTTCTTCAGAATCCAGTTCAGATCCTTGCGTAGCTGGGTCCAACATGTAGGCAGCTAGATGTATTGGTTTTATACACATTGCCATTCGATGGAATGTTGCCATGAGAATGTCATTCTTTTCATCTTCATTCAGCATACTCACCTGCAGCAAAGCGAACTCCAGTTCAGACTTCATATTTCGCAATGTCAGAAAAACAGTGTGCATATTTAGCTTGTCTGTTTCAAGTTTAAAAATAACCTGCGTTACCGGTTTTATAATATCAATAATTTGTTTTTTTTATCCCAAAAATCTTCGTTTAGCAAGTTATGTTTTGTGTTTGTTGGTAACATTGAAGCCTTTTCATGGACTGCTAAAGTTTGTAGGGCAAGTTTAGTTTTTATTAGGCTTTGCAAGCTAATGCAATATGAACCCCAGCGTGTTTTGCATGGCAGTTTCAGGGTCTCTCCAGCCTGTTTTTGCTTTACCGCCGATGCCAGAATCGAAGTTAAAACTTGGTTTTTTTTTATCGACTTAACGCATTCAATGGCTATGTCCAGAGCTATTTTCAATTTTTCTGTGCGCAAAATGTCATGACATAATAAGTTAAGTGTGTGTGCAGCACAATTCAAATAGGTTATGTGCGGTTGAGAATCTTTTACAAGCTTGAATGCTTTTTGTATATTTTTGGCATTATCACCCACCAATGCAAAAAATTTATCTCTTCCGTATTCGTTCATAACTTTCAGTATTTCCTGAGCTAGATATTCACTGGTGTGGCGATTGTCGGCAGTATCCAAGCTTTTCACAAATACTGGCTCTGGTTTTGAAATTAGGAAGTTTATTATACCCTCATTGCGAACATCGCTCCAATCATCACATTGCAGATGTAGGTAGCTCTGCATGCTGAGATCTTCAATTGTCTCTTTCCGCATGTCACCATGAATCCTGTCTAAGTATGTTGTTGACAATGTTTTTCGGGAGGGCAGAGTATACAATGGTTGAAGTTTTTCAAAGAATTCAATCCAAAGTGGATGTTCCACCATTACGAAGGGTGACCCAGTGACAAATATAGCTTTGGATAAAGCCATATCTAAGTCATGCTTGTCTCCTTTTGACAACGGATTCACTCGTGGATTTGCTGATGGCATTATAAGTGTAGCACTCTCTGCATTTGGTGAAACGTTTTCCTTTTGTCCTTCATCAACTCTGAAACTTCTTGGTATTGACGTTTTTTTGACAATATCAGCATTCTTTTTGGGTTTCGACAGTGTTTCTAATATCTCAGCTTTGAAGTTAGCAGGACATTTCAAACATTTCTGCAAATGTTTTTCCGTTCTGACTACATTTGCAGTAGTGTATTTAATGTCACAGTGAGAGCACATAATGGTTTTGTCATCTCTCACTCTAAAATGTTTCCAAATAACTTCTTTTTTCGGCTTCCCCATGTTTAAGTCTGAAAACAAGATGACTTACTATAAAAACAGCATATTTTTTAAGGTCTATTTCAGAGATTGAATCTTTAAACGTCCAAATGTCTTAGAAATATTAAGAATATAATGTTGAAGTATCTTTATGAGTATAATACGAAGTGATCAAATCAATGAACAATAATTTTATTAGATTAGATAATAAGATTGAAGAACGGTTTTTTTATTCTGTAAATAATCTGAATTCGTCCTAAGTATTAAAATTTACAAAATAAAGCATTTGGAAAATTAAATATCGGTAACATTAAAAAAACAGTGTAATATATGGCTCCTATCGGTACAAAAGTCTTCCAGTAACTGGAGTATTGCTGCGAACGTCAACGTTCAGCATAAGTACATACCCTTGTTACCGGCACCTGCACAAATTCACTTCCGCATAAACGTAGTAAAGCGCAACAGACGTATCTACTTCTCAATTTTCTGTTCGGAACAAGCCCTGAGTAGTTCCCGAACCCCGCTTTTATACTCCTAATATGGTGCCACTTCACCCTCTCGCTAATCCAATAATGAAATACCAACTGAAGAACTTTATTCCTTATTGCTATTAGTTTAAGGGCTTCAACATAAGTAATTTATTTTTGTTCGTCTAACTCATAAATTACGTTTGCTGTCATAGCGTTTCTTTGATATTCACCGCCTTAGCATGCCGCGGCTTCTTACAAAAGAAATTCGCCCTCTCGCTAAATCAATAACAAAACACCGCCAACTGAAGAATTTTATTCCTTATTGCTATTAGTTTAAGGACTTTAACATAAGTAATTTATTTTTATTTGTCTAACTCGTAAATCCCATTAGCTGTCATAATATCCCTTTAAAATTTATTACCTTAACACGCCGCGGCTTTTAACAAAAGAAACAAAGGAAGCCGACGCGGCCCAGACACGCGGGTGAATTTTGAGGAAACGACAGTGATCCGTCAAGATCGCAACAAGTGGCAGCCCCCGACATCCGTCCACCCCTCCGGGACACAGGCGTGAATCTATGTTGTTTTGTTAAAGTTTTATATGATTTAAGTTCCCTATTTATTTAGTACCTGGATAACCGAGCTTTTCGGATGCAATTTTTTTGTTTTATTTTAGAAAATGAATTAAGAAAGTGTCTTCTATGAACAAAGTGATGAACTGCCATGTATTGTAATAGGTTTAGTAACAGCTTTCTTCAATCCGCAATTTATTAGTTGTGCTATTTTGCAAGAGAGATGTCATTGTAATTAACCTCAATTATCGTAAACCATCCCTAAAACAAGTTGCATAATTTAATCTACAAAAGACAACGCAATATTTCACAAGAACTGCTTAAATGTTTACAAATTATACAAACAAAATATACCTAGCTTTATTTTATGTTGGGGAACCAAATACGTTTTAGCGCTTTATCCGATTCTATAATACGCTCTTTAAATGTTTTACAATCCCTATATAAGTATACGATTATCATTTCTCGGTTTCTTTTAGCTTCTATCCTTAATCTTCTCGTGCAGAACACAATTCAACATGATATTAACGATCGTGAGCACTTGTACGGAGCTTGGTCCGTCACAGGGTCCCTTATCCTTTGGGTACGAGACCCTAAAAAAACTGCTTACATGGGGTACCGGTTGGTCTCTTCCGTTTATTTTATTCTGTTTATTTTATTTTGTTTATGCTTTTTTTCTTATTCCAAATTTTTGTTACTTATTTAATGCCTAACTTTATGCCTAACTGTTTTTTATTTATAAAGACTAAGTGTAAGAAATCCCGGCGGATAGTGAAAAACAGCATTAATGCTGAGGCTCCGACCATTTCAAAACTATACTAAATTATATTACTCTTAACATAAGCAGCAAATTTGTTACTTTTGAATAAAGTTCTTTTTATTTATTTATTTATTATTAAGGGAAATTCGAGGTGAAACCAGGGTCTGATTGTTTCGTCAACTTTTTTGCAACCATGAATGTAACTAATATTCTTATGTTTAAAAATTTGCCCAAAAAATAAATTTACAAGATCATACAATACATAGAAAATAAAAAATTACGAGCAATTAGAATATGGTTAGAATAAATACCTATATATTTTGTACAATAAAATCTATTCTCTATTAGAATGAGTACAGATTATTTACAAAGATAATGAAAATAAAACATTTATTGATTGCAAAATAAAGAAGAATCAAAGGTACCAACAGGATTCTATGTTATATTCTAAATGTCTGCAAAATGTTAAAATAATAAAATAAAAAGTACTTACGAATCAAGAAGTATTCACCAGTGTCCGGTTTTGATAGT
Source organism: Yponomeuta cagnagella (assembly GCA_947310995.1). NCBI lineage: Eukaryota > Metazoa > Arthropoda > Insecta > Lepidoptera > Yponomeutidae > Yponomeuta > Yponomeuta cagnagella. The sequence continues at coordinate 14,408,171 of OX371277.1, forward strand.
CCAAATCACAGATAACAGTCACAGTAACAATTTAACAAGCCAAGTCGTCGTATAAATGAGAATCAGAGTCCAATAAACAAGCGTGATCGAAACAGTATCCTTCAAGACATACGGCACAGCAGTAGACTATCAGAAGACTAATAACAGACTGAAGTAAAAGACATGTTTGAGCACATAGTGTCATAAAACAGCTGCTTCGTACTAATAAGGGTCGAATAGTTTCCCAGAAAACTTGAATACGAGACTGTAACAAAATTCTACGAAGAACAATAGAAACCCACGTACAAAAGATCTCATGCGGTAAACTTCTAAAGATAAAAACTTTATTGATCGCACGTGCGCCAGGTAGGCAATGTTTGTGTGTAGCCTAAAATGCATTCTACTTCAATTTTAAACGCATCTTTGATGAATAAAGTAATATTTTTTAATAATATTTTATCTTCTCACCAAAATGAGAAGATACGGAAACTTACCGGTAATTTCTCAATCTTCTCAGAAGTTTCCACTTCGAGAAGATTGGGAATATTCTCGGCGCCCATCTCTCCATTAGTAGCCATCCAGAGCGGTGCGTGTGCGCCGCGGGTCCGCAGTTCATTGTTCTGTTAGAAGGAGAGGCGGTACTAATCGTCGGCGCATTTTTTAAAACAACATTTCTCAACTCGAAACAAGATTTCTCAACAAATTTTTTTATGAGTATGATGGGCTTAATTATCACGCGTGCCCACCGCGGATTTGCAATTTCAAGCGCTGACGTATGTGAACACCTCAGACATCCAAGTTTCCTCACGTAGTCTTCCTTCACGGTTAGCGAGTGGTATTGCTACTGTGACTTCGCAAATGTACGTAACTACGAAAACTTAGTCATTGGCAGGTAGATATGTACATACCAGGATAAGTATTATCTAGTATATACAAATCTCGTGTCACAATGTTTGTTATCGAACTCCTCCGAAACGGCTTCACCGATTTTTATGACATTTTTTGTGTATATTTGGTAGGTCTGAGAATAAGCCGCGTCTGCTGGTAATAATAATACAAGTGTGATGGGCACGCGTAACTCTCTCTCTGACTTTCGCTCTAATATAAGGCCTTCTAATTCTACTTTGCAGAAGTGAGACGTGTATATAATCAAATCAAATCAAATCAAATCAATTTTTTTTATTCAAAGTAGCACAGAAACTGCGACTTAATGAACGTTACAAGTTAAACTAGGTGTCCATTTCAAAATCTAGATCATTTTGGAGAAAAAATGGACAAAAAAACTCCAAACTTAGTCTTTTCAAGTCCTTAATTTACAGGATTTATATAAATGTTCTAAAACTCATGAATTGAACTGGCTTTAATTCCAGACATCATTGTCATCTAAATAATCTTTAATGTTATAGTAGCTTTTTTGGCACAAAGTGCGCTTCACACATTCTTTAAACCGCGTTTCTGGCAAGCTTATTATATCCTCAGGGATCTTATTGTAGAAACGTATACAATGCCCCATAAAGGATGTATTAACCTTTGCCAGCCTAAATTTTGGGAACGAAAGTTTATGTCTATTTCTAGTATTTACATTGTGTTGGCTACCTACAGTTTTAAAGTCACTGATACTTTTCCTAACATACATAATATTTTCATAGATATACTGACTAGCAACTGTTAGGATGTTAGTTTCTTTAAAGAAATCTCTTAACGAATCTCTATTGCCTAGCTTATACATGAATCTGATCGCTCTCTTCTGCAGGACGAAGATGGTCTCAATGTCTGCTGCCCGACCCCACAGTAGTATACCATAGGACATAATACTATGGAAGTTTAAACAAGCCTAGCAGTTGCGACATCAGTTAGTTCCCGGATTCTTTTAACTGCGTATGCTGCAGAATGTATAGGCTGCTTATGTAGATAAATTATGTATAATAATAATCTGATAATCCGGCGGCGTTTAAAGACAAGCCTTCTTTTAAAAGCCTTCTTTTAAAAGTAGAGGTTCCTATCTTCATTGGCGTCCTCTCAATGCTGAAATTGAAACCCCAGTCTGGAGACAGGGCATTTGGTCCATCGGGAGTACACACGACCAGTAATTGCATTTGAAGCGGCTTGCGTCAACAATATTGCCTCTGGTGCAGGCGCGGATCCGTTATGAAAACGCAGTGTACCTATTTAGCCAGGCTCTAGAGTCTTATGCACACATACTTTTTCTATAAAATGACATAATCTAATACACAAACATCTCGCGTCACAGTGCTTGTTACCGAACTCCTCTGAAACGGCTTCACCGATTTTCATTATTTTTTTTTTGTGTATATTTGGTAGGTCTGTGAATAGGTTGTAGGCTAATTAATATGGCAAAATAACGTTTGCCGACTCAGCTAGTAATAAATAATAACTTTTACAGAACACAATCACTTGTCCTCGTCCCAAACTAGGACACCATGGTAACCGGGCAAGGACATCACAAACATGAAAATCGTCGGCTTATTGCAAGAAGTAATTTACTGCAAAAACTCACTAAACGCTTTTTTTAAGGTATGGACATATAGATGTATTGAACAATGATACAATAGTGGTGTTTTAATATCAGACATTATTTTAGTGGTTTTTTGTTTTAACGAGGTTGTATATCGGTTAATGAGTTCTTGCAATAAGCCGACGAAATACACCCAGTCTGAGGCCGACAATACGTAGTTGTTATTTGCCTCTATTTGGTAGTCTGCAAAGCAACGATGTCATTCCAATGGTACATTACCCGCATGGTACATTACAATGGTACCCGCGCAAATTAAATAGGCATCGCTCGTGAAGAAGATCGAACCGCGCGAGGGGCCGAGTTGTATTGCACGGGTTATACTGTTAGAGTGCGATTAGTTACTAGACTACCAATAGAGTCGTCGAAACAACCATTACTACTCTAAGTAATCTTGGTAATTTTTGTATTATGCAAAGCCTCATATCGCAACACAACGCCCTAGCCAAGTCAAGTCTCTCAACATTGACATATTCTCTGACTCCTGAAAGTTTAAAGTACTTGTCATACCTCTAAAATTTGAACCCATTTTTAAAATTTTAATATTAATAATAACAAATAACTTCTACACAACACAATCACTTGTCCTGATCCCAAACTAGGATACCCTGTGCTATGGTTACCAGGCAAGGATGACACAAACATGAAAACACACCCAGACTGAGGCCATATTTACGGCGGCCCCCAGTGAGAATCGAACCTACGACCTCTGTTCTGATAGCTAAGCGCCTTAACGGTTAGATCAACGAGGCAGTCAAGTAATGTTAAATTAGAAACTAAGAAAAACAATCAAACCAGTGTTAACTAAATTTAGACATTAAGTTCCTCAAGCAACATAATACTAACCGTGCATGTTGTGGCTGCCTTAAGTGAGATAACAGTTAGCTTATTTTCAGTTATGTTGTCTTTTCTGAATGTATTGGGTTATATGTTCTTGGTAGTCCTCATAAACAAAATTAAATAACATTACCGTGCTAATATGACTCCATCGAACAACGAACAAAGTTTGTCCAGATCGTGGCGAGTAACAAATCCTGATCTCTGTCTACGTCTCCGGGATACTGGCGTGTGTTTATGTAAGTATGTGTTGATATTATAGGACGCAATTGGGGCACAACTAAACACAACAAATAAAAAATAAACATATTTTATGCTAAAACCTATTTAGAGGCTAAAAATTCCACCCATGCCGGGATAAATATCACCGATGCTTGCACTTGCCGATTAGCTCAGTTGGAAGAGCGCTGGGACGGTTAGCCAGAGGTCGCGGGTTCAAGTCCCGGAACGGGTTAGTGCAACAAAAACAATATTATATTTTATGCTATACCGGTTCTTTTCGTCAAATGAACAAAGCAATCATGCTAGTGCACGACTGATTTTTACTGTTAAATTGCGCTCCATTTCCATTTCATCCTAGATCCGTCCCCCTGACTCCCAGCTCTACTGCGTCTGCACACTCAACTAGAAAGCGTGCTCCCGTGTATAATATTCCTACAATATAAAGGCTCAGTCACATAAAGAGAATACTTGTAGGGGCGCGATTCATAGTCAGGAGTTTTCAGTTTCATTGTACCTAATTGTCTAGCTAGAGTTTTAAAGGTCTTTCTACGTTACAATGAGGCAGCGCTCGCGACGTGCGGTCGTAACTAATACAAAATACAATATAGAATAATCCTTAACCTCTTCAGTCCCGACCTTGAAAATAATAATTGTTTTTTAATTGTTATTTTCACGGTCACGTGTAAGGACTTCTTATACTTACGTACTTAGTGATTATCGTAAAAGTGCAAAACACCCGTCCCCGTGACCGCCCCCGTCGGAAGCATGGGACAGGGCTTTTTCCGCTAGTATTGTAATTGTATTGTACTTAAGGATTATTTTAGCGTGCATCGTTTAGCCCGCCCGTTTTAAATCCTGTAATAACCCTAAATATTTTTTTTTCTTTTTTTAATAAAACATAGAGTAACTTTATTAAAAAAAAATGTCAGTGATTGGAGTGAAATTTAAAGTTAGCAGCAAGCTCCCCATTAGGTACACAAAAAAAAATTCGATAAGTAAATACGGAACCCTAAAATCGGGATATTGTTTTTCCTATGGCATTAAGCTAGCACTGCGCCTGAGTAGGTAGGTATGTTAACTCTACATACGCGACGCCACGTGAGATCTGAACCTAGAGTCTAATAAACGCGTCGTTGTTCAATACAGTGATATTAGCACGACATTGGCTGACGATTATTTGACGTTTAGCAATAGCATTACAATGTCATTCAAATGGTATAACCCGCGCAAATTAAAAGGCATCGATATCGCCGAGTTAACTTGTCCGGGTTATACCATTGGAATGCGACTGGTTAGTAAACTAACAATAATGCCAATGAGACAGCCTTTACCGTGTTAATATCACCCTATCACACCCTATCGCACCGCTACGCGTTTAAGAAGGCCCCTGGCCGCTCGAATTTGTATGCTTAGAAAAACATTTAGCCTACGCTACGTACGACACGCGTCCGACTTTGTAGTAGTAATACCACACCCTAACTTCGTTGGCTCCGCGCATATTGACTTGTCTTTTCTGTGGGCTAGGCCGACTAAGCTGTCAGGATGGTATAGGTGCTGGACAAGCCTACTCCATCTAAAAAACAATGTCCCATGCACTGCAGCGTCCGACTGTTCCTTCACGCATCTAATGTGAGTGAAGGTGCCACTGGACGCTGTATAAATCATCTCATTATGTAGATGCAAAGGCCAAAGTTTTTGGTGCAGAATACCTAGTAGTGCACCTCGAGAAGCGAAAACAGTGTCTAATGCCAATCCGCATCATGTACCTACATAGGTGGCTTCTACCGACCTTCCTACGTCGCGGCGTACGTAGGCTCAGTGTGGTTCTACCTTCTACCACAGAGGAAAATTTTCTACCTTCACTCGTAAACTACGAAAAACCGCGGAAGACACATGGCGGATTCTTCATCATCATCAACCCATAGCAGTCCACTGTGCAGGACATGGGTCTCTCCCTGTATGGGAGGTTTTGCCGTAATCTCCACACTCGGCAGGCGGATTGGAGATCGCAGGGTTTGGTGGTCTGGTATCACAGGTCGACGCTGCTGCCCGTTCCCTGGTTTCCGTTTTTTAGTCACCCCTTACGACACCCACGGGAAGTGATGGGATGGCTCATTCTAGGCCGGAGCCACACGGCGAATTCTTAGTACCATCATCATCATCATCATCATCAGCCCCTTGACGCCCACTGCAGGACACAGGCCTCCCTCATGGTTTTCATAACCATGAGGGGTTTTGCCATAATCGCCACGCTTGGCAGCCGGGTTGGCGATCGCAGTATGCGGTTGGAATGTCAGGAAGACGCTGCTGCCTGTCTCCTGGTAATTTATTTCCTTAGTCGCCTTCTACGACATCCACGGGAGGAAATGGAGTGACGCTATTCTTAATCCGGCGCCACACGGATTCTTAGTATGGAGGTAAATTAAATAGCTCTGGAGGATCTTTACCTCTCTGACCTTTTGCTTGCACTTTTTTTTGGGACAGTCTCTATGTATGTAGGTAAAGTTTCAACCTCTTTGCGTAGTTTTCGCAATGTCTGTTATAAATGTTGTGGTTTTTAATAATAAGAAGGAAACTAATTGAATCCCTCAATGGGTTACTAAACACCTGTTTTCGCGCTCACTCACAAATGTCATTACTTAGGAGCCATAGTGAGGGTAACCACTTAGGTAGATGGTAGGTACTTAAACCATGTCTTGGACATAAAAGCTGCACAATCATCATCCCGTATTAATTAGGTACTAGACACAGCTCGCTCAGGCATAATAATATTAGGTAATTCTTTATTGCACAAAGCAGTGATAGTTACAAAGATAGTGTACAAAAGGCATCCCTAAGGAACGCCACTTCCTTCCGTCCTCAGCCACAGCACGACTCTTTTTATTAGTATTCGTTACCTGTATTATTAGTAGATGGGTAAGCTAAATTTCATCCAAATGCGTTTAGCCTCGTAAGTACCTACGTAATTTAGGTGGGTACGTGGCCGCGACTGTGGCCTACAGTACACATTTCGGATGGGTGAAATGAAAATAAAATTAATCATTAACGAAATTTATGTTTAAGCTCCCCTGTAGGTACCTACCTATCTCCCTAATCGACACATACAAAAAGCATTCAAAACCTAGGTAATAAAATGTTTATTTTCAAGCGGTTATCTAAACTGAGGCCGTTGACTTAGGAATTTATCAAGCCTACATTGCTTGCGTCCCTTTCGCTCAAGCAATCTATACTCTTCCGTAAATCGAAATCAAAGCTCGTCGCGATTGGGACAGAGTGAAGTTCGCGCGGTGCCTACTGCACCGCATCGACTTGAAGTTAGCGGAGTGACAGCGTGCGTTCTGGAATATTTCGTGCATTAATCTTCAAACATGATCAGTAGTAAAACTATTTGGCGATTGAGAAATTAAATTAACTTTTAAATTAATTAACATGCAATTAACTTTAAAAGAAAAATTTGAAAAAATAAAATCCTCAACTTGTACTCGTTATTTTGCTAAAAAATAGCTTTTGTTCAATTAAATTACCAACTTTCGCGAAGAACAGTTTCGCTCGTGGCGAATGTTTAAAACGTACCTGCATATGGCGGCCGTGGAGTTTGTGTTTATTTTATGTCAATAAGCGAGTGAATTTTATCAAATTGTGTCGGTGTGGAATTATTATTTAATAATTCGCGATGTGCAAGTGAGACTCAGATAAAGTGGTTTTAGTTTGTGATAATGGTTTCCATCGCTGGACTGACGGACAATTTTATAAGTACAGTGAACTTATAAGGGTATGTATTTGTGCTTTACATTATACCCTTGAATTGACAGAAATTAGTAGAAAATTAGGGTTTTTAGGTACAATTTGCACACTTAAAGGTAGAACACACAATTAAATACAGACTCCATTACTAAACAATCGTTTATTCGAGTAAAACCAAAGCTTTAGTTCATAGGTTATCAATTAACAAACAGATGACAAGTTTTTCGGGAAAGATTCTTTAGTTTTTCTTGCGTTTCCTGAAAAACTATGACTAGAGTTTAGCGGAATACCCTGTAAATTATTAACCACGTTGTTTTTTCCCTGTACTTTGGTTAGTACAAGTTTACAAAATATTTTCTGAAACACCTAATCTGTATTGAATTGGCATCTCTTTAGTGACTGATAAAACGTGTTTTATCTCGGTTGTTGTGTTTATAAGCAAAGACTTCAAACAATAAATATTGTCATAAATAAAACATAACTCGACTCATAGGTACTAAGTATTCTTCTAAGAATTCTTGCAGAAGTATTCATCTCAATTTTGTACTGCCTAACTGATGAAAAGAGAGATACATTTAAAACGTTTTGTAAGAATTTAAAACATTTAGAGGAAAGTTATCAAAACACAAAAAAAGTTGCATTGTGTAATGTAATCAACAAGTCATGCTTCTAATAATTTTAACATAAAGCAATGAGGTAAAAAAAATAGAAGCTGTGCATTTTTATAAAACAACTTGAACAGCAGTAACCTCGAAGGAATTCTCACAAGCTTAGTCAATTTTGGGCTGGAGATGAGAGCACTGTTTAAATGAAGACACGTGTGTGTTATTTTATTAGTGTTCCACGGCACAAGAAAGACAGAACATTCAACTGACCTCAACTTACAAACATGATAGTGCATCGGTTAGTTTGACCTGTGGTTTCGGCACTTAGGCTCATATTTGGGCCATTGTATGTAGCAGGGCTGTGCCATCACTACAGCCTGCCACTTGGCCTTTTGTTTATTGGCAAGCTGTATGTGAGGTGGCAACAATTTTATTTCAACTATTGGCACTTTAGCAGGCCTCACTCTTGCAAAAAAGGTCCATTACAAACCATTTGATAAATTTTTAACAATTTTTGATTTCATCTAAGATTTAAATACCATTTGAAGTTAAATAAAATAACTCGCAAATAAACGCAATAATCTACTGCATTCACTGAGATTTGTGGTAATTCAAGGGAAGATACAATACAATACAAATAAACTTTATTTCATACAAAAGAGGTGATACAATATGGCACAATTTGAAGTAATTTGTGGAAAGACTGGGTCCTAAACTAGATCAGAGATCTGTATCATAGGATGCCAGGCCTCCCAAAAACTAGGACTAGATTATGGTGTCTGCCAAATTTGATTGAGGTAACCTTCTGTAACTGTTAGTTTACTCTTAAAATGGTGATTCATTTGCCATATGGGATAGGATTGTTGAGATTTGTTACCCACTAGTATGGATTGTCCTAGCTTGATGATTAATTAAAGAGTCATTGTGAGAAATGTCTGGTGATAGCTAGTTACTTACTTATGAGTTAGTACAATTATAGAAGTGAGCAGTAGACTACCAAATAAGTACTAATAAGTATAAAAGCAACTTTACCTGATTTAATTTTATTGACAGAACATTATTTCTCTTTCATTTTTAATAGAATATGGAAGGAGGCCTAAATAGTAGTTGTAGAATAATCTGTATTATCACTAGAATAAGATTATAATTATTACTATTACCAAGATCGGCTAATACATGAGGGCACACCAGTGAAACAGTCACTGCAGAAGCAGTCACCATAGCCGAATACGGCTACGAGGATATGTTGATGAAAAAATTATTGTTTAAATATCATTTAAAATATAAAAAAAAATTATATTTTTGTGGGCAGCCGTAAAATCTTATTGTTTATTCAAATTCTTTATGGCATTAAAACCGGGTTTTGCTCACATAGACGAGTTTTTATTGGCAATAGTCGACAGAAGGTACAAAAACGAGCATCGAAATAATCAAATTCAGCAGCAGAGCAAAAAATTCCAAATTTGTCTGTTTCATTATTGTGTTAAAATCATATTATTTGATTATATTTGATTTACTTTCTGACCTTGCTCATAAATTTTTTCTTCTGACCAAATAATTTTTTGGCCAATTGAATAATTTTTTTGCTGATCAAATATTTGTTAATTTTGCTGCATTATCAAAATCAAAATAAATCAAAATTTTATTTCAACAAAAAGAATTTCTATTTTATTTGCTGAATGTCAATGTACAATGTTAACCGCTGCCTTCAAGCCGTAGTTGTAGTGGAGAAAAAGGCAGCGGGAAATCAACTCCACCTCAACAAATTTACTTTTGATGTGGTGGAGGAGTTTTATTAGCATTTGGATTTAGGCATGTAAATTAAGTGTCCATTTAATTTTCTATGATACAGAATACAGTACAGGGTTCTCTAGCTATGTTTCCATATAATTAAGGTTCTTGTGTATGTATTACATACTTGGCTACAATATTCTGGGTATCAATCGGTGTTTTAAATTTGCTAATACAAATAACTGGGGCCCACAAATTAGATTATACAGTCTTTTCTAATTTATTATCATTAACTTATGCCAGTATGCTTCATTATTATACCAAGTTTATCACTAAAAGCCTGTATTGTGTTTCACTCATGTAAATTTCCTGTGTGTCGGTGATGCATTTTAACCCAATTATTGGGAAATGGGAGGTCTAACAGCCTCCGCCATACGGGCTGCCTGGAACATACATTGTTGTAGAAAATTCAAATCAAATATGGTACTGTGAGAAATGCTTCTTAACATATGTACATACAGCTGTAGTTTTAAAAATCTTAAGATCTCTTAAGCTTTTAAAATTAGGTACTGTTTGGAACAAACTAATAAGAAACTATTGAGATTCATTTGTATATGCTCAATGGCGACTGTGCTTATGTCTGGCAAGAAATAAGAAATGGAATTGTGGTTTTTCTTGTCTTACTGAGAATAAATAAATAAATAAAAAAAAACTGCCTATCATTCTTTCTAGTAAGTGATGCGCAAAGAAGAATGTTCTTACATGGCAAGAATCTCAAATTAAGAAATGCGTGAATTGTCTTTATTGAAATAACTCAGTATTATCATGGATAACAGTGAATAAGTGAGCGGAATTAAGTAAACAGACATTTTTTTATAAGCTAGACAGAGTAATACGAGGTAAGAAGTTATTTGAATAAATACCTACTTTTTTATCTTGTGTTACACTGTTAACTGCAATTTGTTCTTGAAATAACAGTGCTAAGCCTGAAACTCGTTTGTACAGAATCATTAATTACACCGCTTCCAATTTTGAATTTCTTAAAAAAGAACATTTCTTTATACAGTCTTGAATTTAAATACAAACGATCTGTATTAAAACATTAAAAAGAAAATTGAGAATCTGAAACTTTGGCTTAAGTAAGTAAGTAGAATTGGTAATTGCAATTCTGAAGAAAGTTTAGAAATTGGTTTCCTTAGAAAGTTCCTCTTAGGGTTATTCTACTTTGTATTTAGTAGGTGGAAGAGCTGATTGATTTTTTTCGAAAGTTTTCATTTCCAATACACCATCTTTTCTTATTAATAAAATGCTTAGCGTTCCTAATAAATCAAACTAGTTTTATTGTTGCAGACTTGTAACAGCGAGTTCAGTGCTTAGAAGATGAAGCCTAACACCATTCCCGTAAGTGTTAGCTTTTATATTTATAAAAACTAACGAACGAAATTCAGATGGGAAAAAAAGTCTTCCTATTCTACATAGGTAATTATTTAAATAAAATCTTAATTAACTGTACGAAAATAATACAAGTAACGCCATCTATTGACTTGAAGAACGACAATTGAAGGCTCCTGACAAGTCCTGAAGGACTGCGTTATTCCAGTTTGAGTAAAATCCAGCTTACACACTATAGGTGGCGCTTTACGAGATTTTGCCATATTGACGTTAGATGGCAGCGTGGTGTTGCGGATTTGAAACCGGGGATTGCTATGCAGTCATGTAATAGAGAAGTTTACACCACCCTCCGCTAGGTGTCGATACGCGTACGAAACAGAAAAGCGTAGGTACTACACAAACATCTTTTAAAATAAAGTGATTTTTTTATGTTCCGCACCATAAACGCAAAGCATCATAAATCGAAGCCAGGTTTCCTAAAAAATATCAAAGTGCTATTACGGGGTATAAACACCTACGCATTGCATTGCTCGTACAGTAAGCCGCCGCCACAGCCTATTTTCCCATCTTGACAGTTATGCCGCGTATGATAAGAACTAGGTACCTACAGTGGTATATCGCTCACTGTCGTTCGTAGTACAGTTACTACGATCTGTTTGTTTACTGTTTTATTTAAAAAAGGAAAACCCCGCTCGCTTCAAAAGCCACCCGGGGAGGCTTAATTTTAATGCACTGCGCCTCGTAAAATTTTTCGCATAATTTCGCTAGACACATTGTGTTCGGGTGGGTCGTTACGTAAGTGCCGAATTAAACCGTTTTGGCACGGGTTACGCTTTTAAAAAATATTTTAAAAGATTGCACGCGGCAACGCGACCCACTGGCACTGCGTCCGATGTCCTTTGTCCGCGGGGCAATATTCTATAAATTTATTGTCCTCGTTTCGATACGTTCATATTGCTCGGTATCGGTTCATTAATAAACGATAAGCTGTTACCGCACAGAGCGATACAATGGCCGCGGACAGTTTCGGCATTGTCCCAAAGTATTTCTGCGTAGTTGAATCAATTTGGGACGCGCTCGGGCGTTCCATAACGCTATTTACTGCCGCCGCTGTTTAATGCCGCTGCAGAATGAATGCGGCTGAGGTTTTAAAAAAAGCTCTGACATTTCTCTTAATAAAGCGTGTAGCGTGAATTTAGTGCGCGCGAGTACGGTCCCGCCCCAAGCAAGTCGCGGCGCCGGGCCCACGCCTGTTCCGGATATTCAGCGTTACGAATGGCTTTATTAAGACTAAAGTATTACAATTTCCCGAGCAACTATTGCGACTGTTAGAATTGCTAATGCGCCAAAGGAGCTCGGGAGTGAAAAGATGTGATTCCCGCAGAGTCGCAAACTCGGCTGGCTTCCTGTTTTATGAGAGGCAATATTGCAGCTTCGCACCAAGTTGTGGGGTGCGCTCGCGGTGTTATGTTTTGCGTTATTTTAATTACCGCAATAAATTGTCTTCCGACAGAGCGGGGGATGAGTCATGGTTGCAGTTGTGATGTTTTATCACTGATGCAGCTTATCTGGGTGTTTGTTGAAAGGGAAAGAATATAATTGTTTTGTACCCTTCGCGGGCGAGATAACTCGTTGGGTAAGGGAGCCGCGTATTCGGCCACAAATTAGTATGATTTAATATTGCTCAGTTATCTGCGGGACGGTAATTTGTTAGCCCAGCTCGGTCGGCCCCGCGTTGGGCGCCATTGTTGCGCGCCCGCCTTTTGTTCGTCGCCTGCTTGCCGCGATAACATCTTGAGTTATAATGATTAGGATTCTTTGCCAAGTGACGGTGGACTCGCTAATTTCTCCATTATCGTTTAGTTCGTCGTAATTTCTCTCAATCAAGGCCCCGGCGCAACACCGCCTCTATTGGAATGTTTTATTTTTGTTTTATGTTTTATAATCGGACACTTGATTAACAATTCGTAGTTAGAATCTCGTTTATCTTACAATTACAAATGTCTAATCATACATAAGCGTAATTATGTATTACTTAACGTATTGTTTATAATAATATTAAGTTCAACATCGCGAGTCGTTACAAAATACTATGTCTAATCCTATTTAGCTAGAAAACACGCAAGTTAAATTTTATATCGAACAAACTGTCCAGACTGAAAAGCCTGAAGCGTTTCACGGCTTTGTCTGGATTTAGATGTATTGTAGTTTTCTTCTTAAAAAAACTTTTAAAACAAGCTTTTGGTCTGAAAGCCAGACAGATAGCTGATTTAAACCTGCAAGCATCCAGCAAAATACAATGAAAACAAAAACATTTTGATGTAATTCGTGCTGTACCTACTAGGTACAGTTTTTACAGCAATCTAATCCTGCCTCTTTGGTCTAGGCGTTAAGGCGCTTAGCTACCAAAACAGAGGTCGTGGGTTCGATTCCCACTGGGGGCCGCCGTACATTTGTACAAATGGCCTCAGTCTGAGTGTATTTTCATGATTATGACGTCCTTGCCTGGTTACCATAGCACAGTACCCTAGTTTGGGACCAGGTCAAGTGATTGTATTGTGTGGAAGTTATTACCTATTATTGTTAATGGCAGGTGGTCTATGTGCTTTCAAAATAATGAGAAGGTACAGTGTAAGGTGTGAGATGGCGAATGGTAAAGTACTAAATATAGAATAGAAGAGGAATAATAGAGAATGAGTAGAGAAGAATATAGAAGAGAATAAATAAGAAATAGTATTTTCTATTACAATGAAAATCCCTGAATTATTATTAAGTATTAAATTTTTTATTGCACTTATAAAAATAAAAGTACAAAGGCGAACTTAATGCTAAAAGCATGAGTTGAAACAAAAGTCCATACCCAATATTGTAAAACATAAAATATTTATTATCTGTGCCTGTATTTTCTCCAAATAAAATCGTATTTGAAACCGCAACAATTACAATTTTTCATTCCATGGTTATTTCACGGATGCTATAGTTCCAGTGAGTTTCGCTAGATTGAATCCCAGTACTTTTGTACTAAAACACACGAGTTTACTGGCGACCCTTAAACACCGAGGCGACCCACTAGATTAATAAACGTCACCTCTGCTCATAAAGTCAATGGAGTTAATATATCAGACGTCACGTCAGGCCACGCCATAGCCCAACTTTCATTTCATATAGTGCTCTTAAATGAATCGATATACGTGTGGCTTTTTCAATTAATGAAAACGTTCGATGGTCATTGTGTTTATAGAGTAATTGCCGGTTTGTTATCTATCCATCTTGACCGGTTTAATGGGGGGCCATCAGAGAAATGAATGGCTTTCTGTCGGACGGAACGGGAGTGTTGTCCTGGTGCCTAGCTAAGCAAAGTAGTTTCCCGGAGAAACTAAGAGCGTCTTGACCGGCCAGATGTGGCTCTATTCAATAAGTTTTGTTGCACAAATGCGGCCTTACACGTACTAAACTTAATGTGTGAGTAGCTACTAACAAACAATAATGCTAATTTTTCCTTTCACAGATCCTTAATCCTGCATGCGTAGTTCGTCGTCCTGAAGAATCACTCCTTTAATATTAAAACATCTGAACATCCCTTGTTTCCTTCCTCAAACCCTTCCTAACGAATCCGCCGACCTCGGTTTTCTGCGAAAGCCAATCCGTCTCGCTCAAATGAAAAAAGAAATAACAATAGTGCGTCGAGAACTCCTAACTGCGCTTCGCTCTAAGTAAATGCGAGTAGAAGAGCAATGCATTAAGAATGAGCGTTCGCCCGTTCTAAATGCGCTATAACATTAAACGTTTTATGCCCGCTGTGTACGGACGCCGCGAAAATCGCAAATAGTTTTCCGTTGCAGTGCGGCGGCGTACGCGGGGATTGCAGACACTGCAGTCAGGCATATTGCATGCGTGCCACACCCCATTCATTAGCCGGCGAGTGCTTCCGCGCATTTATCAATCTATCCGGGCGGGCGGAACACCCAGAGCCCTTCGCGAGTCCTACCGAATTGTAGGTACTACGGATGAGCGTGTTAGAATTAATAATCCATCCGAAAGGTACAGCCAAATGCCTTGAGTCGTATGGGGAATCAACTAGAGTGGCTCAAGATAGATAGATAGATAGTTTTTTTATTGTCTCTCTTTTCAAATTAATGGTACATGGCCGAAACAAGCCGAGCCAGCCGGCTCTGGCTCAAGCCGAGGCGGAAGGAGGGAACGGTGCAAAAAGCCTTGAAATGGCAACCCGAAAGACTCTTCGTCCTAAGACTGGTGCCTCCAAAAACTAGAGAAGAGAAAACAATAGAAATTGAAGCTAGGGAGCACCATTATTATAAAACAGCGTACCCAGAAAGATTTATGGGTTCTGGGTTTTTTTTTCTTCGTCTGAAAAGAAATAGATTATTTATTAACTTAACGATTCGTAACATTCCGTAACCACACCGACGAAAAATCTATAGTTTCCCATGAAAAAGGCTTATAACCCTAGCCGAATAGACAGACAGTGTTAAAACAAATTGATGGTGGTAACCTACGAAAGAATAATAAAACAGATAATGTATGTAGATTGTGAAATTCATAACCCCCCATTTTGGCTTCGGCGAAGTCGTGTAAAAAAGAAAAAGGAGCCCGCAAATATGAAGCCCAGGCAATTAATAACGTATTCAAGTATCACTTTATAAGAAATTACTTTTTATCACGGAATGTTTTAGTGGTTGTTAGCTGGTTTATATACATTGTTAGCGCTCATATTGTAAGTGGGCACCAGACGATCGATCAAGTTACTAGACGGGGGCACGCGATAACATGCAGTTAATTCCGCTTTAAAGTTGTCTTAAAGCCGGCTCTAAAACACTAGTTTAATATTGACCGTAAAAAAACATACCTGCGGAATAAGTGCACTATTTGAGTGCGCGAATTAAAATATGTCCGTAGTTGAATTACCTATATTAAAACATCGTGCTTCTGACTTCCATTTCCTGTGAAATATGATGATCTTGGGTCTTAGGTCTGAAGGGGTTGCTGGAGGAAAATGCAGACTTTAAGTTACCATGTTTATTTGTTAACCTCCGAATATGAAATGAACAGCGTAATCATCAAACAAGGTATTTTAAATAAATCTTATTGCTAACTAAACACTACGAATATGTGTCACACAAACACTAACGTGTGCGTCTAATACATTGACATTGTTTACGTTAATGTCACCATACTTCACCTGTTTCAAAGGTCTATTTTATTAGGCGTAACTACAAATAATACCAACTCACAAGGTAATTAATTATGTCTGTAGATTGCATTTGACACAGTCGATATGTTGAAAGCGAGAGATTTTTAAAGGTTTAAATCTACAGTCCAGCGAATGTCTGTTAGTAATACCCCCCAATATTGTTGTACTGGGGGAGCGGGATTCAGCAACACCTGAGCCTGTGGGGGATTAACGCGATAGCTGGAGGACCAAATTGAGGGATTACAGAGGGTCCGCTTGATCGTCTTAATTTCAAACGCCTCTCTGTACGTCTCTGTACGTATAACATGATGGTGAGTTTCGAATTTTGATATTTGAAAGGTGACCAATGTGTTGCACGCGGCGAAAATGTTGGTGTAGTGGATAGCACTAAATATTTATATTTTAGTTGAAAATTCATGCATAACGTAACCGAGTAGAGTGTAAAGGTCGATGTGCCGTCGACAGAGTAAAATTTCCTGAGTAAATTTTTTATCGACGAATCGAAATTTCGTACAAGTTTGTAGGTGATATATCTGTACTCTACTTTCTCAAATGACCAAATCTGGTAACTATAGATATAAAAAAACCCCAGTTAAAGTACATCCGCAAATGGGGACTTCTACTCGTCAAAACGAACAACTTACTATGGGAAAACTTCGAAATTGCGAAAAAAACATCATAAAATTTGTGGCATTAAAATTTTTGGAACAACTGATATTTTTTTGCGATTTCGAAGTTATCACCATATTTTTGTAGTAAAAGTTGCTTGTAACATGTGGGGTCCCCATTTCGGATGGTTTAATCTCTGCGTCTTACCTATATTTTATTTGATACGTTTAAGCCCCTCGCCCACCCACGGCGACTTTTGGTAGTGATGCTGTCGCGCGTTTAAACGCGCAACAGCATCGCTACGAACGCGCTTTAGTCGCATTTGCAAAGCGCTGCGGAAGCGATGCCAACGCGCTGCTAACGCGCTACAGTATCGCGACTGTATCGATGCAAACGCGCGAGCGTATCGGAAGACATCGGGAGGAGAACGGAGGAAGGGTGGCGCATGAGTAGTGCATTAACAGAGAGATCGAGAATGCTGTTGTCCATCGGTCCATCGGAGTCCATCTGGCAACTGTAGCGATTGCAGGCATGTTGGTTCCGTTACTGAATCGCATTTGCATCGCGACAGAAGCGCGACAGTATCGCGTTTGCGGCGCGACTGAATCGTGTTTACGGTGGGCGAGGGCACACAACTAGCGCCCGCATCGCGACTGTATCGATGCTAACGCGCGACAGCATCGCTACTGCATCGCTACAAAAAGTCGCCGTGTGCGAGGGCCCTAGTACCTAGCTCCTTTTCTTTTATTACTGGACCCGCTTTTGACTTCATTAAATTTGTAGTCGTCCTTATAGGTTTTTCTGCACTCTCGTATCATGTGTCGGAGCGACCGTCGCTCGGATAACAGTTAAGATTCCAATAGCAGTGATAAAGCTCCGTGATTAAATTAGGTTCCAGTGTTGTGCTGCTGTCCTGATACTGCCGGGATTCCGTCTAGGGAGATAAACGAACACCGTTAGTTTGACTGAACCCGATCAATCAATCGAAGAAGAGAAAGTGCCGATCTTTAGGTACTCTGCGAAGATACTTTAGATTCTCTGCTTCTAATTTTTCTCGGAGACTTCTAATCCAGACCTAATTTCGTGTAGGTTTCTCCTGGGGACAGAGAGGGTACTTTATTGCATACTTTTATCCTCCTCAAAACTGACCTTAAAAATAACAATGGAGAACTTGCATAAAAAATATTTTAATATAATCGGAGAGGCCGGCTAAAAGTTAAAACACGTGGTAACTTTTTCTCTACGACTAATACTTTTCATGATTTGACCGGTACAAAATCGCCCCATATAAATCGGACTCAAACTATGACGTCACACCCGTTTTAGAAAACGTTTAGAGTTCAATGAAGAAACAAAATGTGATATGTTTTTTTATAATTAGAGTAGCTTCATATTTCGCATCTTTTGGGACCCTGAAAAGCCCGAAAAAACATTATTATGATTTTATTGTAAGAAAAACTAAGCGTGGTCATTTTATATTTACTGCCGTTTCATAAACGAAAAATCGTGACATTTTGCTTTACAATGGGGATGGCAACACGAAACTATTTACAGATTGCGCCACTGAGGTTTGCCCCGACAATGTTTTGTTTTGTGAGAGTTGCTTATTTTCGAATTTTTGCATTCAACAAATTCAACAAAAAAACGTCATGAAACGCTTTTAACTAAAAAAGGGTAAGCCATAGTTTTTATTAAAACTGAAAAAGCAAAGTTTTGTATACCGCGAAAGAAATACAGACTGTAATCAAAGGTAACCACAAAATTTTATTTTAAACATTTCTTGCAGAAATAATCGCATACCCTTAATTAAATACTTTACTTGCCGATCTATTGATTATAACGTGTAATATTTTACTTTACTTAAGAAACTTACTCAGAAACATCGAGAATCGTTGTAAAATTATCCTCACTATGTATACCATATAAACTTACTTATGAAATCATGCTACTTCATGACGAAGCAGCTTTATGACCATAACATAATGCTGCGGGACTACTACTTGAACGTTCAACAACTTATTCAGATCTGCCCAGTTCAATGCCATGGGCTGGCTCTGGGGAATTAAGTGCAGCTGCTTACCTATTTTGAGATACGGGCTTAGGCCCGAAGAATAAATGCATGTAACAATGTATGATTATGATTTTATTAAATGAAACCGATGTTCACATTTTAATTCACTTAAAATTCCAGCAACAATAGCTGGCTTAACATTTGCTAAATGTTTGCATTTTTCGTTAAATAGTTTTAACAGGTTTAACAGTCTAGGTACCTCAAGTCTGCCTCCATTTTTAACGGATGTGAATGTTGATGACCTGAACACAAACAATAGTGAAAAACATAACATTTAACTATTATTCTGAATGTATTTCATTAGTATTATTTGTATCTACCTGCATAGAAATATTTTTGTATTTGTTAACTAGAATCATAACCCCACAGATTTTCTTTTGCAAACTGAGCAGCAAATGCGTAGGCACTGTTTTTTTTTTTTTTTAAAAAAAAGGCACTACACACATCTTTGGGCCTTAAAAATATTGTGCTTTTCCCATACAAATTGTGAAGAAAACGAGACATCCTCCATTTTGTTGAATTTTTCAACAGTTGCCACCCCCATTGTCAGTTTACTGTCGGCCACTACAAGTGCTTTATGAAACACAAATTGTGCGACATTTTAAAATTGAATTGTGACATTTCGTGGTACTTTACGTGACTGCCGGTCAAAACTGCTGTTTTATGTATGAAACACATTACGCGACATTTGTGAGTTCTTTTTGAAACGCATTATTTACTATGACTGTGAATTGTTTACTGATAAATGTCTGTAAAGTAAAGTTATATGAAACCCGGCCCTGGTATAATTCTTTGTTTTGTGGTATGTTCACTAAGATGATAAAATATACTGACCCGGGTATCTTTTGAGGGCATAGTAGATAAGAACTGTTAAGCTAACCCTATCATAAGATTTTTTTTTAATATACGATCATTGGCTCTTCGGTGTCACTGGCTCGGCCTTGAATTATTTTATAACAAAAGAATAAGTGATACTTCGCCACTAAAACTTAATACAAAATGTCTGCTTCCGGACGCCTGGTAGCACTTTGGAGTCGAAGTATTGAGTGCGTGCTAGGCAAGGATGGTCAACATTGAATTTGTTTTCGAGTACCTGTCTATCTATAGTGCCTAGATTTGGCAATTATAATGCGGGCGACCGACAAGCTGTCCAAATGCTGTCGCGGGTACGAGGGTTCGTTTAAAATTCACCCGGTAATGGAATATCGTTGTGATCCTCACAGGTCAGAGAGGTCTATCATTGTTTTGTTTGTTAATATTTGAACGCACCCGCGTAGGCGCTGCTTTTTATTTGTATTTTTAACAGCCTCAGCGCATAAATATGCATTCTTTTTATTGTGCATCGAAGGTTATGGGTAAAAAAGGTTATTTGGCACTTACCTATTTTTATTAGGTAACTGGCACACACTTCATATTCCGCTTTTTGCCTTCAGAGTCGTGAAAAGCTAACTTTGCAACAGTATAAATTGGCAACCCCAAAAAGGTTGAACTAATCGTTGAATATTTTCATACTCATTGGACACAAAATTTATGTACGATAATGCAGACCCCATATTAATATAACAAAAAGTAACACAAACACACTAAATGTGATATAAACTCCCGCTAAGGGCGCTTATACACGGTCGGGACGTGTATAAGCGCACTAAGTGTTCCAAAGTAAATAAATAAAAAAAAAACACATTTTAGGTGATCCTCGGTGTGCGAGTTGAACTCGCACTTGGCTGGCTTTTTCTTGTGGGGTTGTTATATCAATTTCATTTTCATTTTGCCTTCAGCGACTTAAGATTGAATATTGAGAAGAAGAAGGGGAATAATTAAGAAGGCGGTAGTAAGGCAGTGGACGACATTGGCGGGGGACTGGGGAAGTTGGCGTGAGGGTGATGAGGCCTATGCCCAACAGTGGGCGTTCTACATGGGCTGTAGACAGATAGACCCTTAAATAAATCCAATAGCGATTCTGATACCCAACCGCAAAAACAAGAGCTGTTTTTAATTTTCACACTCCATATTTTTTATGGAGGAACCTGAGTGTCTGAGGTGTCAGCGCTTGAAATTGCCAATCCGCGGTGGGCACGCGTGGTAATTAAGCCCACGCCTCTCTCTGAGAGAAGGCCCGTGCTCTGCAGTTGGACGTACTTATATATAAACTATTTGTAATATCTTTCACCTGGTTGTGCAATAAAGTGTTTTCTATCTATCTATCTACAGACTACATAAAAATAGGTACTGAAGGGCAAAAAAATCGTGAAAAGTCAAATACATACTGTGTTTCTATTCTGAAAAGTGTAGGACCCAAGGCATACTTAAAAGCAGATTTCCGCTATTCGAAACCAATTTAATGCAAATGACCACCTTGATTTAAAGTTATAGCGGTGCATCAAAAAGCAATATATTTAAACATTTTAATACCGGAGGAAAGCCGCGTAACGTTTCCAGTTATTAATAAACCCAAGTTAGAAAATTTCGTTAAGACTGTTAAATATTCAAAGGTTCATTCCGAAAGCCATCTGCAAGTTAAGTGGCATCGCGCTGAACTTTGTCACGATTATAACCAAAAATTCCACTTTGACCGCGCATCGGTTGGCCTAGAAAGGTGGATGAAACTTTCGGTAGGTAAAGGTGTGTTTATAAGTTGAAATGCCTCATTGACAGTCCTGGATTGGTCCGTGTGGTGCCGGATTAAGAATAGCGTCACTCCATTTCATTCCGTGGATGTCGTAGAAGGCGACTAAGGAAATAAATTACCAGGAGACGGGCAGCAGCGTTTTCCTGAGATTCCAATCGCATACTGCGATCGCCAACCCGCCTGCCAAGCGTGGCGATTATGGCAAAACCCTTCATGGTTAGGGAAAACCGTGAGAGAGGCCTATGTCCTGCAGTGGGCGTTAAATAGCTGATGATGATTGGTCTATAAACAAATTAAGCAATTGCTTAATACATTATATCTTTGGGGTCACCGTCGTTCAACGTGCCCTGCGTGCCCTGACCTGACACCTGCACTCAGGAGGACCTGATAATTGCAAGTGATAACGCAAAGTTCTGGTCCGCATAAAGGCTTTTTAGTTTAGCATCGACACGCTAAGAAGAGGGCGATAGACAAAACCGATTTTTCCCCGCAGTGAACGTTAGTTAGTATTTTTGTGCTTTTGAACATGGTTTGAAAAGGTTCGTAATGATCGAAATTATTGTCTACTAGTGAGTACGGGGCACCACCATGGGCTTGGATTGCTAAGGCGTCATCGTCATCAGCCATTCTACGCCCACTGCAGGACATAGGATGCCAGTGAGTGGCATTGCTACTATAACTTCACAAATGTATACGTAACTTAGAACATTTTAGTTCGTATTTAAGACTGTTCTTACATGGAGCATGCTGTCTCTTTCGCACAATTTAACATTTTTAATTATTGTAATAAAATAAGTAAACTTTCAATAAATATTTTTACATACATGTTTGTTTTCCGATACGTATTTCTTAATTAAGAAAAGTTGTTTCCAAAATTATCAACATTGGAATAAAAAAAAAAATCTCAATGAAATACTTAGTACAGGACACATAATCATCATCATCATCATCAGCCATTTGGCACCCACTGCAGGACATAGGCCTCCCTCATGGTTTTCCTGACCATGAAGGGTTTTGCCATAATCGCCACGCTTGGTAGGCGGGTTGGCGATCGCAGTATGCGGTTGGAATCTCACGAAGACGCTGCTGCCCGTCTCCTGATAACACATAATATTACAATACAAAAAAAATATCAATTGTGCGAGCGATACAGCATGCTCCACGTAACAGCAGCCTTAATCAAATGAATGTCTAATTTCATGTCAGTTATTTCGGTTTCACCAACGTTTATCGGTCTCTTACCATAGATTAACGTCCAACTTTCTTGGTTCTAAGTTCTATAACTACAAATTGTTCCATAAATTGCTGTTACTACTGTTCAAATTGATGTTTGTATATTTTTTAACTTTTCCTCGACAGCTCGTTGGTATAGCGGTGTCACGTCTGATTATGCCATCCCGGAGGTCGTGGCTTCGATTCCCACCAAGGGCCGCCGTAAATTTGTACAAGTGACCTCAGTCTGGGTTTATTTCCATGTTTGTGATGTCCTTGCGGTTACCATAGCACAGGGTATCCTAGTTTGGGACCAGGGCCTCGATTCTGTTAGTGCATTGTAGTATAATGACAGGTACACTGTCGGGTCACGTGACGTGTTTTTTCGTACCATTGACGCCTAGAGGGTTTGATGGGTGTGCCCGCGTAGACTTAAAGCAGCCATGAAATGAAAACCGCCATGTTCATGCAGTTGTCATGTTACTACAATGCATTAACAGAATCTAGGCCCAGGACAAGTGATTGTGTTGTGTGAAAGTTTTTTTTTAATACGGAGTGTAAAAGAAGATACGTATAGTTTTACTGGTGGTGCTAGCTAACACTTAAGGAAATCTAATATATAAAAATCTGGTGTCACAGTGTTTGTTATCGAACTCCTCCGAAATGGCTTCAACGATTTTTGTGAATTTTTTTGTGCCTAACATGTAGGTCTGAGAATAGGTCGTTGGCTATTAGTATGGCAAAACGACGTTTGCCGAGTCAGCTAGTATCTTGCATACCAATAAAATTAAAATGTAATGAAGTGCTTTCCAAGGTCTTGCGCCACTCGCATCCAGCGACTCCCCATGCCTAATAAAGTTTGTGTTGGGCATAGTACACAATAGAATTGACTGTGTTAGTCTAGTGGGCGAGGTAGTGCAACTGTGGGTGCCGGAGGCGCGCGGACGGTTGCGCGCGCCGCGCCTGCTGCACGTGCCGGCGGCGCGCACAACGGGCCAGCAGCAGGCGCCAGTGCCGCGCGCTCTCGCACTTCTCAACTCCCTGCTCAGTGCGGCGCCGCAGTGTGATATGTTTACCACAGGAATTGGGAGAATGATTGAAGTATGCAAGGGAATGCTTGAAGAAGGATGATTCTGTTTTTGTTTTTAGTAGTTTAGTATAAGAATTAATGCAATGTTATTTTTATTGTTTCTTGCGATGTAAAACTTTTATTTACTACTAAGTTTGTAGCGATTTGGCATTAGCTGTAAGTTACAAATCTAAATAAATAAATAAATAAATAAATAAATGTCGCATGTCCCCCTTTTCAGGGTGCCATGAGGGAGGCCTGTGTGCTGCAGTGGGCGTCAAATGGCTGACGATGATGATGATGAAGTAATTTGTTTTGTGTTCATTTCTCAAAACTGCATATGTTCTCATTAAACTCACGACTTTCTAAAATTACGTTGCAAAATTTCATGCAAGGACTGACGTACGATGAGACAGATCCTCCTGAATGTTGTAAGTTAAGTAGTTTTAAGTAACATGTTTAATTCTAAGGTACTAGGCTTCCTAACTGATTCTATCGATTCATACCATGTATACCCTGAATTATTGTTAACTTTTATCGTTATAATAATTTAAAATACAGGTTTTCTGTTAATGTAATCTTTGTGTACAATAAAGAATATTCTATCTATCTTTATTCCTAGTTTAGGCTACGTATTTACTCTTACCTATGTTAAATTTAATTCTTATGTACACTGTATACCTACCTACGATTTTATTAATAAATTTTATCTTATCTTATCTTATCATTATTCGTCTTTGAACAAACAAAATTGAACCTCATGTTAAAAATACGTCTAAATTGAACAGTCACAGTCAGTGAACGAGGCTTTCGTTCATTTGATTCCTAATGAAAGTCTGTCATCATTGTATCATACAACTATCCTTTCCGTCCGGGAATCGAAACATGATTACAGTTTGACAAATTTAATCAAAGGCCATCGGCGTATTTTTGGTTAATTAATTAAAGGCTTCGTTTGTTTGATGCTGGTACAACAATTTGTAACACCGAATGCAAAACATGTTATTTTAGTTCGTTAGTTTGACTTCACACGAACAATGTGGTGTGATTATGTTGTTTGTAAGATATTATTGTTATTAGAACGTTGTGGACTGTAAAAGGGATGCAGGGACTAGAACTGAGAAAGGAATGTTGCGTTGGCTTGGACATGTGGAGAGGATGAAGAAAGAAAGATTGACGAAACAAATACATCGAGCTAATGTGGGTTGAAGGGCCGGTAAGGGACGACCCAAACGGACATACTTCGACCAAATAGGAGATGAATTAACAAAGGGCAAGAGTACCCGAAACCGGCGTGCGTGTATGCAACGATTAGTGTTGAGGAAGCGAAAGTGATCTGTCAGGATCGTGGCAAGTGGCAGTCTCTTGTCTCTGCCTACCCCTCTGGGATACAGACGTGAGTTTGTATATGTGTATGCGTATGTATATTTCTTTATTATTAGCCTCAAAAAAATTGAATATCATTCTGCTGCTAACTGTAGGTATTGGCGATTTTGTCAAATTATTTTATAAATGATTTATGTTTAATACGGTATTTGACACGATCAACAATAAATTATTTCATATGCTTGATTTAAACAAAAGTTATGAAATATCTCGGATTTCGTATCTCTTTTAGTCAATTACTAGTTATTACTATTTTTAAATAGATTAAACATAAAAAGAGTACTCTGAAATGTGACGTCATAAGCAAGTATTTTCATACAAAATTCCTTTTTAAAAGTAACTCATTTGATATTTTGTCAAATACCCAATTATTATTATCCACATAATAATGCAGCCTACATACGCCCCAATGTAGGGCACAGGCGTTCTCTCAGAGAGAGAGAGAGAGAGTATGGCCTTAATCACCGCGGATTGGCCATTTCAAGCGCTGAGGTAGGGGAACACCTCAGACATTCAGGCACAATATTATTAATTAACTTTCGCCGTAGCCTTTTCATTTTTAAAGGTATAGAAAAATAACAGATAGGTACAGAAAAAAAGTACCTCCTCGAGTATATTGTTATGATAACTCGTTTATGTACGTTTATCATAACTGTATTTGGTTATAGCAATAAGGCTGCCAATTTTATTGTGTATCTTAGCAAATTTTCATGTCATGTGCTCTGGTGTACAATAAAGAATATTCTTATCTTATGTACCTACCCAATAAAGTAAGATTTTTGCCAGGTCGTAGGTACTGAACTTAGATTATTGTCTATCTTTTACTCGAAATGGGACGTTAGATCAGTGTCATAACCGCGTCCGTCGGTAGCCACGAAAGTTGTTTCCAGTCTCGTTGGATGTTTAAAAGCAGTTTTTACGCGGCCCGCTTTGCTAATGGACTGGGAGACTACTTGCCGGGGGCCGCTCCCATCTGACTTACGGGGGATTACGAATTCGTTCGACGTTATTTAAGCGACGACGTTCATTCTGACCATGGTTAAGAAACATTGGTGTTAGTTTTGAAAAAAATGGCGCACAATTTTTTTTATTTTTGTTACCCAAAAATTTCACTTTGGCTTGAACAACAATATCAAGGGGAAAAGAAATAAAAATCGAAAAAAAAAACTCTTGTTCGTCCGTCTAATGGTCGGCGCCGGCCATCTCAATTAATCTTTCACTTGTTTATACGATATACTAAAACATTTAACACACACAGGAATAACTGGTTCGAGTATTAAATCAATAAATAACATCCACACATAAGCAGCCTATATACGTCCCACTGTAGGGCACAGGCCTTCTCTCAGAGAGAGAGTATGGGCTTAATCACCACGCGTGCCCACCGCGGATTGGTGATTTCAAGCGCTGAGGTATGTGAATAGCTCAGACACCCAGGTTTCCTCACGATGTTTACCTTCACCGTTAGTGAGTGGTATTGCTAATATAACTTCACAAATGTACATAACTTAGAAAGAAAAGTCATAGGTACATGCCCGCACTGGGAATCGAACCTGGGTCTCCCGCTTCAGAGTCCAATGTTCTACCCACTAGGCTACCACCGCGATTCACTAGGCTACCACCGCGATTCACTAGGCTACCACCGCGATTTCCATCCACACAAATCAAAGCATTTAGCATATAGGCTGCAATAGCATTTCAATAAAAATGATTTCTTTTATCTATTTGGATTAATCACAGCTTGTATATCAATAGGCGTCGCTCGTAGCCCCGGCTGCCTGAGTGATCTTAAACGATCACGAAGGTTAAGCAACACAGGGCGCGTTCAGTGCATGGATGGGTCGCCGTCTATGCCTAACGCTAGTGGCATTTTTCCGAGCGGTTCCGTGCTTCGCAAGGCACGTTAAGCTGTTGGTGCCGGCTGCCGTCGATAGATGGCAGTCGTTAAGCCAAGTCAGAGGCCTTAGGGCGGCTTGACAACTTCTGACAGTAGACGAGCCACTAGTCTACAAGCCTCCACCAATCCGGACTTGGCCCCCGTGGTGGAGTATGGCCTATACCTTCCTCAGGGAAGAGACCCGTGCCCCTCGGTGGGGACATAATGGTTTGATGATGATATCAATAGGCGTGGTATTTAGACGTGATACCGCTAGACCGACGAGCCAGTCAAAGATCAATAAAGTATCCAGTTAGGTTTTTTTGCGCCGTAACGAATTCCATTAGCGCGACGAGAGCCAAGGCCCGTGTGATCAGTTAGGAACCCGTCGCCTGACTTCACTTACCGTGCCGGCAGTAGCTTTGCGCTTATTTCATATTAATTGCTACTCCAGACCCCCTATCTGTTATAAAACTTGCCGCTTTTGTACTCCAGGACGCGCTACACTGTTATTTAGTCCCGTATAATTGATCTAGCGTTGCTTAAAAGGATTAGAAGAGGCAAGTTTATTTTTAATGTGTTTTGTCGATGGGCCTCGAGTTTGAAGTCTGTGCATTGTTTAAAAAGCCCGACTTGTAGCCGGATTGACGGTCCCTCTATAAATTAATTCGAAAGATTTGTTATGAATTTCGGAATCCGAGAACTCACAAAGTAAAGGGGTTCATGACTAATGTGTATTTAAGGATGAGAAAGTCAACACTACTGTCAACATTTCAAAATGGGCTGATGGAATACTTTTCTGTTGGAATAAGACCGCCTTTGGACGCTATTTTTATCAGAAGCTTAAGTTACATTTATGTTATTGTTTTTGTTATGCATTGGCCTTTGCATCTACGCAATGAGATGATTTATACCGCGTCCCGTGGCACCTTCACTCACACTAGAGAGCTCAAAAGACCACTCGGACGCTGCAGTGCCAGGAACATAGTTTTTTAGATTGAGTAGGATTTCCCAGAACCTATGCCCTCCTGACAGCTCAGTCGGCCTAACACACAGGAAAGACAAGTCAATACGTGCGGAGCCAACCAAGCCGCTGGTTTCCTCCGTGTGGCGCCGGATTAAGAATAGCGTCACTCCATTTCCTGCCGTAGATGTCGTAGAAGGCGACTAAGCAAATTAACCAGGAGACGGGCAGCAGCGTCTTCCTGAGATTCCAACAACATACTGCGATCGCCAACCCGCTTGCCGAGCGTGGCGATTATGGCAAAACCCTTCACGGTTAGAAAACCATGAGGGAAGCCTATGTCCTGCAGTAGGCGTCAAATGGCCGATGATGATGATGAATCAAGTAAAAATTGTGGCATTTTCGATGAACCAACTTACTTTTACTTCAGGGAAGAACCGCTGGTTATAGTTTCATACAAACAATACTGCACGATGGCACGAGTCACGCGTTATGTGGCGCTAAAATGTCAGAATTTAACAGTTAATATGTAGAATTCTAAATGGTCCGATCGGACCACTACAACAATGGTGTTTTATTATTCATTTGAAGGTTATAATCTAACAGTTTAATGTACTGGAAAGTAGCGACTGACATTTGAAACACGCGACTAGCGTTGTCGTGCTACTTAGCCTGGTACCCATAATTATACATTTTATTGTTTATTAGTGTGTAGTTTATTTACATTATAAATATTTCACTTTCCGTCCACTATCAAGAACTTTTAATAATAATAATAACAACATCCACACAACACAATCATTTGTCCTGGTCCCAGACTAGGATACCCTGTGTTATAGTAACCGAGCAAGGAAATCGCAAACATGTAATACCTGCGTTTTTCCCAAATCGCCTAGGGTTGCTCGCCATCGAATTAAATTTTCCCCATTTTTTTATGACATCCTTTTAAATCTAAAGCAGTATTCGCTGGGATTTCAGCCGCAGAATCTAGTCATTAAATTTCACGCTGCCACAAAAAATATGAGTAATTTTATTTATTGTCGCCAAGCCACTGCTAGCGTGGGCAAGTTTTTAATGAAATTATCCACTTGATAATTGTTGGTCTGCGGGCTGATAGCCTCACTGTGGCTCTGTTAACGGAATATTGTGTACTGTGCATTAAATTAAATTAACTTTTGCCCCGGTCACAACAGTAGTTTGTTGGTTTAACCTAAAACACTGGAGTAAACTGAACCCGGACTCTGGTCAGAGTGAAAGCCGGCTCTTACGCGGACCGTATTAGGTGTAGATTCATAATAAATGAAAATAACTTTTTTTATGAGACCTATATTCGTCCCACTGCAGGGCGCAGGCCTTCTCTCAGAGAGAGAGTACCGGCTTACTCACTACGCGTGACCACCGCGGATTGGCAATTTCGAACCGGGATTCGATGACGGGATTCGAACCCACGACCTCCCGAAAGAGAAGCCGGCGCGGCGTTAAATAACATTATTAAAAAAAATTGCGTTTGAAAAAATGTAAGTACATTTCAACTAACGCTTTTGATATGATCGCAGTCAACGCAGTTATGTTGTTTTACAGTCAGGATTTTTCATCAGTCTGTGGTTTGTAAAGTTACCCTGGTTTCTTACCCCTACGGGATACAGGCGTGAGTTTATTTTTGCATGTATGTAAAAAAATACCTCAAACATGGGCTCGTCACCAGGCACTCACGTAGTACGTACTGGATTGCAAAATGAAAATAATTGTGACAAAGTTTATGGCAATGGAAAAATTACTGTCTAGTTCTAAATATAAGCGTCTCGGCGAATCCGCTGTCGCTCATCACCAGACCAAAACCAAAGCCTTAGTTGAATCGTAGTCGCTACGCGATGGCTATGCGATTTTCGTAGCACTGCTACGGACTCGTAGACCGCTACGAGCTCGGTCGCTACGATTTTTAACTTGATCATAAGCAGCCTATTTACGTCCCATTGTAGGGCACAGGCCTTCTCTCAGAGGTAGAGTATGGGCTTCATCACCACGCGTGCCCACCGCGGATTCGCGATTTCAAGTGCTGAGGTTTGTGAATAGCTCAGACACTCAGGTTTGCTCACGATGTTTTCGTTCACAGTTAGCGAGTGGTATTGCTACTATAGCTTCATAGATAATAATGTTTTATGCTTAATTTATGATTATTCTGTAGTTTTTAATTCCTTCGTTTTTACTGGATTTTTTTCTCAGGGTTTCGCGAATGTTATACAATACATTACATAAACTCACGCCTACCAGAGGTAGCAAAAGCCAGTGTTCGTCACTTGCCGCGATTCTGACAGACCTCTTTCGTTTCATCAACATTTATTAGTCGTTGCATGAACGTGGGGTACTTTTAGTTTAGATGATTTTGAACTACATAAAGTATATTGATAAACATGTATAGAGATTTGTATTGTAGTAGTTATAGATGTGTACGTATCGGGATTATTTTTATGAAGATCGTTTAGCAGTAGTACAAAGGCCAGTAAATCATTAGAGTGTAAACGCCTCCGGCAGTTTTCTGTTATAAAAACGCTCGCCTGAAGTAAAGAGCCTATACCAAAACTTAGGAAGGAACAGAAGTTTGTAAAGATCCACGATTTGATTATATATTTTATTAAACGTTTTCCAAACACTTGCATCGTACTGCAACATAACTATGATGTAATATGTCAGTGTTGAGTTCTATGATTCTTAATACGATCGTGGTTAATTCGATAATTATGTCTGTATCGTGATTCGTGAGAGAATCACTCACCAAATCGGCTCTCTATCGAGTGGAATTTCTGTCCAGGGATCTATTTTGCGCCTCGAAGACTCCGCTTTTTTATGTTGGCAACTTTTATAGGTTATTTACCGAAACACAGCGGCAGCTTGATTTAGAACAGACCGAAGCATATTTTATTACCCTTGTTTGGTTAATATAAAAGTTGTTCAGCATCCAGCCATCGATTAATATTACAAAGTTGCGAAAATTCGAGGAGGTTTAATAAGTTTCAAATGAAATTATGCCTCGGCGGCCTGCGGCTAGCTTTCTACTCAAGAAGTGTGGCTCGTTCGATTGTTGCAAAGAAGTATAGAGTCTTTTGCTGTTACGCCTAACACGGTCGCTCTCGCTCGCACATTGTAACATTTTTAATAATTGTATTAAAATGAGTATATACTTTTGATAAATGTGGTCTGAGGGTTGGATGGATAAAAAAATACGGACGTTCGAGACATATTTTTTTTTATCTTGAACATAGTTTTTTACTCAAATTAAAAATTTTGGAAACATTTTTTCCTTATGAAAATTTCCGTAACTTTATTATCTATCAAACCTTCAGACAACATTTATCAAAAGTACACTTTTTTACAATCACAAAAATTGTCACATTGTGCGAGTGAGATAGCATGAGAGACGGAAAAGCAGCCTTAAGGTGACGAAGGCTTATTTTATTGGACCTACTTTCGAATAACTAACTCGATGTACCGAAACTAACATCAAATTGAGTTCCAGAAAGCAATTCGATATTGACACAGGAATATTATAGTGACCAAAATGATTGCCTAGTCTTGGTGTGACCACAAGTCTAACCTAACCAGTGTTACACTTTCTGGGGTATGAGTATATAGCGAATGAGTATGAGTTTTTGAATCGCTCGTAGCCCCGGCTGCCTGAGTGATCTTAAACGATCACGAAGGTTAAGCAACACAGGGCGCGTTCAGTGCATGGATGGGTCGCCGTCTATGCCTAACGCTAGTGGCATTTTTCCGAGCGGTTCCGTGCTTCGCAAGGCACGTTAAGCTGTTGGTGCCGGCTGCCGTCGATAGATGGCAGTCGTTAAGCCAAGTCAGAGGCCTTAGGGCGCTTGACAACTTCTGACAGTAGACGAGCCACTAGTCTACAAGCCTCCACCAATCCGGACTTGGCCCCCGTGGTGGAGTATGGCCTATACCTTCCTCAGGGAAGAGACCCGTGCCCCTCGGTGGGGACATAATGGGTTGATGATGATGATGATGAGTTTTTATAGCAAAAAAAGAAGTAATCTCACACTTACAATGTGTATTTTACACAACTATAATGAAATGCGACAGGATGACACTGTGCTAGCACCGAGACTGACATTAAGTTAGAAGACTCACAAGACCAGTACCATAGAGCAATTAGATTATGACAAAAGAACATTGTAGTAACCGAAATGATTGGGGAGGCTTGGTGTGATCACATAGTATAAAAGTCTAATGGCCAGTTTCTGAATTGAGAATTCCGCTAAGTAAATGGTTAACTGTAGTGCTATCTCTTTAAATTTCTCAGAATAGAGTGTGACAGAATGTTACGTCAGTATTTACTCAGTGAAATTCTTTATTCAGAAACCGGCTCTAAGGGCCAGTTTCTGAATTGAGAATTTGGCTGAGTAAATAGTTAACTGTAGTGCTCTTCGAATTTCTTAGAAAAAAGCGTAACAGAACTTTACTTAAGTATTTACTTAGTGAATTTCTCAATTCAGAAACCGGCCCTTACCTAACTTAACTCACAGGTTCTTACCGTAGCGCGTAATAATGAAATGAATAATGACATTAAGGGTTGGTAACAGTAAGCAATTACATTTTGATAGAAGGACGTTGCCTACAGCAAACAAAATGATTGGCTAGTCTTGGTGTGATCACGAGTCTAACAAGCTCTGGGGTATGAGTTTTTTTTACAGCGAGAAAATACCGATAGACAAAGCGATATCGCACTTATATGTATTGTATTTTTAAACAACTCCGTAGCGCGTAGTAACGAAGTGCGACAGGATGACACACGCTAGCACTTAAGGCGCCGCCGCCCCATGCAGATTGGTTGGCTTGCTGGGCGCAGGGCATTTTGCCGATAATTTTCTTTTGATATGCGACAAAAAGATTCAGAAAAAACCCTGCCAAGCGCGAGTCGGACTCGCGCATCGAGGTATATTTTAATGACTCGCCATGCTCGTACTGTATTTGAACTTGAGTGATGAATAAAGTCCGATTTATTTTATTTATTTCTTTATTTTACTAGATAAGTTAAGTTTACCTAATAAACAATCGCAATATTTGCCTTATCTCGTAAACGATTGCTCGTAAATGTTGTATGAGTTTAGAAAACGTTTAAGATTCAATTTGACATTAAGTACATATATGTTCAATTGAAAAACTAAATATACAATTTTTTTTATTAGAGTAACCTTATTTTCCATATTTTTGGCCTGTAACATTTTTATGATTTAATTTTTTTTATTACCTACTTGTTTTTATTTTGTAATACAATATCACTCATATTTTAAGGCATGTTCAGGGTATGTCTAAATCCACGAAAGCAGCATTTAATAAATATATAATATGTGGACTTAATGTTAAACTATACGAATACGTAGTTACGGGCAAACAAGATTTCAATCTAAAATAATCCTTAATACTTGGAAGTTTTGCGATTGTTCGCTATAAAATACACTTAAAAGAAGAGCCGCTTGTTTAGCCTAGCCCGTTACAATTGTCACTTACTTTTTAAAAACTAAACAGCCATCCACCTGTCGCTAAAATGGCACATGCCCCCTCCATATGATTTACGCCCGGGACGCGCCCGCCATAACCTCGCAGCGTGGAGTGGCTTCCGATAATATGTCGCACTTTAGAGAATTGACAAAATAACACCGCGACAACCTGTGCGGTGACTGTACATGTTATTTAACGGCATTTTATGGCTCCATCCCCGAGGAAAGTGGGTGTGCTTTGTGTACTCTGTACGACGACGGACGGATTCAGTGTGTAATGAAATGACAAATTAGGTTCTTAGGGTGATTTCGATAGGTGATTTTTGATCGACTGACGACGCAATTGAGTTACGAAGCTATTTGTGAGGCAATGAGCACTGCACTTGTTAGCTTTTATTTGAACTTATTATTGAGAGCTTCCGTGTGGCGCCGGAATAAGAATAGCGTCGCTCCATTTCCTTCCGTGGATGTCGTAGAAGGCGACTAAGGAAATCAATTACCAGGAGACGGGCAGCAGCGCCTTCCTGAGAGTCCAACAGCATACTGCGATCGCCAACCCGCCTGCCAAGCGTGGCGATTATGGCAAAACCCCTCATGGTTATGAAAACCACGAAGGAGGCCTATGCCCTGCAGTGGGCGTCAAATGGCTGATGATGATGATGATTGAGAGCTTAAGATTTGGCATAAAATTGCCTTGACAATTTAGTTCGCATTAGGGGATTTCGAAAAAAGTTATTGTTTTGTTCTTTTTATGCGCCTCAGGTTGGGAATTTTGGTTTGATTGTTAAACTTCGGGCCCTATTTTAGCGCCGAAATACAGATACCAAAATTATAACTTTATTCCGATGGAGACACTTACGTAAGGGACGAATACTCAAAACAGAATAAAGTAAGTATTTAAGTTGGGCTCTCATAAAATAAACGTGATATTTTTGCCGTTTTTTGCTCGATATTAATAACGCCAGTAGGTAGACGCTAAAATATTCAAATGTTATATAGATAATGGTACCGAAACCTTCTTGCGCGAGTTCGACTCGCACTTGGCCGGTTTTTTTTTCAGTATCTTTCAGGCACTTTTTCTTCGTTTTTAATGAAATTTTACTCAATTGTTTTTCTTTAATACACCCACAAAAGAAAAATAAATTATATTAATCACATTTGCATACATTTTGAAGGCGTTTCTGGAAATAATCTAAGTCTTGTAGCTTTCAAAAACTTCCGAGATCAAAACAGAAGTTGCGAATTTTTTACAAATTACTGAGGAAAAAGCTTTTCTCATTTACTTTTTTTTACTATTTGGCGTGCCTCCCTTAATCGACCCTGATTTAGGCTCTATTTATTAAAAATCATTTCGCAAATTGTGGCGGAAAAATGTACACTTAGAAGCTGACTTAATTTTCATACATACATAAACTCACACGTGTATCCTGGAGGGGAAGGCAGGGACCAAAGTCTTGAGAAACCTCTTTCGCCGCCATAATTAGTTTGTCGCTGCACACACGCTCATCTGTTACGGGTACTTTTTGTCTTGCATTTCGCTGTTACCACCCGCCTATTTAGTCGACGTCTGCTGACCTTTCCCACGTTAATAATTCTGTAGGCAATTGTTGAGTAACGCATCGATACTTAGGTATGTCTACAAAGTTCTTCCTATGTATTCATTTACCTGTTTGTAATAACTGGTTATTCAGCAATGAATCATTGATACAGCCAAACATTTACATAGATATTGTGTAGTGTGGTTGATCAAAATAGTTTTAATTAATGTGCGACGCGCAAACGGCGCGCCGACACGCGACCAACGTGTCAAATTACAATTGTACCGGATTCGAGGCTACTTTTCAGTTTTACTCAAAAGTTTGCGTTGTTTTCATTTTTTTAAAATACACAGTTTAAGTTGGCCTCTCAAGGAGTGATTCCCATACAACCATTGGTTTTAATTTACACACTGTATACCGGATCCCAATGACACTTCACCAATATGTTTAGGGGTCACAAATCAAGAGGTTTGCTTGTGCTTAAAACTGAGAATGACAGAATAGCCTCATAAGTCTTTTCATAGAAAGTCTTCACAGGGCTAAGGCAAATTTCTTTTTGATAACTTTAGTTCCAATTCTAAGCACCATCAGACCTGTATTTGTGTCCTCTAAACGTATTGGTAAAGTTTCATTGCAATCAGGCGTGTCGTTTGTGAATAAAAACCAAACTGCGTTTGTATGGGATTTTCTAAGTTATGTACATTTGTAGTTATAGTAGCAATACCACTCGCTAATTGTGAAGGAAAACATCGTGAGGAAACCTGAGTGTCTGAGCTATTCACATAACTCAGTGCTTGAAATCGCCAATCCGCGGTGGGCACGCGTGGCGATTAAGCCCACACTCTCCCCGTGAGAGAAGGCCTGTGCCCTACAGTGGGACGTATATAGGCTGCTTATGTATGGTCAAGTGGCTAAGCTTGACTACGAAACCAGAAGTTGTGGGTTCGATTCCCTTTGGGAGAACCACTGAACCTGAATTGTACAAATTGCTTCAGCCTGTGTGTATTTCCATTTTTGTAAGGTCCTTGCCTGGTTACCATAGCACAGGGTATCCTAGTTTGGGACCAGCACAAGTGATTGTGTTATGTGGAAGTTATTAATTCTCGGCAACTTTAAGATAACATCTAGCAACAAAGTAATCGAGCAACCTTTTGTATGTAAGAGCTTCCGTTTCACTTACAAAGGTCATCGCTACGCCTGCATAGGATCACAGTCCCAAGAGCATTCGGGCGTCAAATAAATTCAACTTAAAGCTTATTGGAATTGGCAAGTTGACGGTTTGATCGTCGAATTAAATAAAGCTGTTGAGACAAGGAAAAATGCTCGGTGTCTCGATATCTTAGGGGAATCGTGTTCTTTGTTTAAGGTTTAACGATTTTTAAAGATAAAAATAATTTATTGCCTCGTCAAAATATAACTTAAAACCAAATATGACTTAGAACTAGTTTAGGATATTATAGTTATGGCTCAGCTGGTGCCCACCCGGGTCAGTCCCGGGCTGCGCTGTTTTTAGGGTTCCGTACCCGAAGGGTGCCAAACGGGACCCTTTAACAAAGACTTCACTGTCAGTTTGTCTGTCTGTCACCAGGCTGTATCTCATGAACCGTGATAGCTAGGCAGTTGAAATTTTCACAAATGATGTATTTCTGTTGCCGCTATAACAATTACTAAAAAAAAAAAAATTTTACGGGGCTCCCATACAACAAACCTATGTTTTTGCTGGTTTTTGCTCGATATTAATAGATAACGGCAACAGGTAGACGCTTGAAATATACACAGAATATTTAGTTCTATATTCGCTTCAAAAATAATTAATTAAATTAAATTTGAATAACTATTTAAAGGGGGCTCCCATACAACAAACGTGATTTTTTGCCGTTTTTTCTCGATCTTTATGTCTAATGTTGTATAGATAATGGTACGGAACCCTTCGTGCGCGAGGCCGACTCGCACTTGGCCGTTTTTTTTTTCAATCACTGCGTTCTCCCTGAGATGTGCGGGAGTAAAGTTTTTTCTGTAATAAATCCATATCATCAGCTTCACTTGCAAATTTAAAGAAAGAAGCAAGCTTATGAAGATGGCGCTAGTGGACCTGGATATAATCCGCAGTTTGAGCCTGCCAGAGTCTATTTACCAAAACTCCCGTCTTGAAAGAGTCAACAACTTGTTCATTTGCCAAATGAAAGTTTACCTAATAGTCTGCCATAGTAACAACTAGATAAATACGGACTGGACTACGTATACCTTCTAATATACCAAAGTGTATACAAAAACTTCCCGATATGAGGAGAGCAGAAAGTTAGCCAAGTAAAACTAATGAATGTTGATGAAGCGAAGGAGATTCGTCAGAATCGTCGCAAATGGCAAAACAATCTGCTAACCCCTCCGGGATACAGGCGTGAGTTTAGTATGTTGTGTGTATCTGAGCACCTAACTAGTTGACTCGCAAACACTCAAATGTAAATTCTGCAAATCAAGGCTGGAAACTGTGAATGAAAAAAAGTCATATTTCCAAACTAAAACAAGAACAGGCTGGAAACTGTGAATGAAAAAAAGTCATATTTCCAAACTAAAACAAGAACCATGTCAAAATTTTAAAATTTCTAAAATTGCACATTAATTTTACATTGACAACGAGATTTATTTTTCATATCTTCAACAAGTTACGATTTATCAAAATAATAACTCCGGGTATCTTGATCAGAAAGAGTAAATACACGATAGATCCCGCTGACACCGCCAGTAGAGACAGACCTCTAACACATTGTCAAACTTGTTATAGTAGACAGTCGTGATATCAATAATAGTACTGCAATTATACTGCAGCGGCCAGCAAGAGAGGCATTCGGCTTCGCCTCGGCCCACATTTCCACGTTCGTCCATCAATGCCTAGTTGTGGCCAAGGCTTGTATATGATTTTTCTCAAATAATGCGCGGAAATTAAAACTAAGTAAGTAGTACTAAGGCAGAACCTTTTATTTGAAAAATCCAATTAACTTTCAAATTCAGACGAACCACGAACGAACAACAATAATTTTTGCCGCGTTAGTGTTCTTTTTTTTTCAATAGATATAATATCCAGCTTTCTATCGCGAGCCAGTTCGAAATTTAAATAAAACCTCTGATAAGTTACCTTCTTGGTTGTCATTGTTCGGAGCACAGAACATTTTGTTAAATAACACGACAGATATGAGTTTTGTAGGTATGTAATTTATTTGGCCACAAAACACGACAGTTATGAATTTTCATAGAACTTTTTCTGGCCGCTGCTCGCGTGTAACTGGCCAGTACAGCAATTTCGATTTATTTCGAAGAAGGTTGTCGAAATAATCGGCAGTCTGAGCCTATCCCCATACATCGTGGTGTGAGACAAGGGGATGTTATTTCCCCGAAATTGTTCTCAAATGCATTGGAGGATATGTTCAAGACGCTGGACTGGAAGGGGTTCGGCATTAACATAAACGGTGAGTACCTTTCACACTTGCGATTTGCAAACGACATCGTCATCATGGCGGAAACGCTGCAAGATCTGCAACATATGCTGAGTGGCCTAGCTGATTCTTCCCAACGCATTGGTCTCCGGATGAACTTGGATAAAACCAAGGTTATGTTCAATGAACACGTAAGTTCGGAGCCAATTACGGTTCAAGGCAGTATTCTCGAAGTTGTTAAGGAGTATGTTTACCTCGGGCAAACCATGCAGTTAGGTAAAAACAACTTCGAGAAAAAAGCCAATAGAAGAATAAAGCTGGGCTGGGCAGCGTATGGGAAACTACGTCGAGTCTTCACATCGCCAATCCCACAGAGTCTCAAGACGAAAGTCTAAACGGGACTCTATTACTCTGCCGCCGCTGTCTGTCTGTCCGTCCGACATTTAAAGGGCTGTCTTTGGAACGGTAATAGGTAGCCAGTTGAAATTTTCATAAAATATGTGTTATTACGGCGGATTACCTAAGAAATAATAAAAGTTTATAAATTATAAAAAATGGGTACATACATCAAACGTATTTTGTTTCTTGATGCTCTATCGTAAAAACGGTAACATACAGGCATCAAACTTGGCTTGATTGTGTGACTTATTATATATTTTAACGGCAAATAATAAAAAATGGCCAAACGCGAGTACGGAACCCTCGGTGCGCGAGTTTGGCCGGTTTTTTTTAATCGACGCTGAGTTAACCTCCTGTTTCGAATAGTTTTGTCCAGAGATAAGTTTTCTCGCGCGTGTGTAGCACCTCACTGCCGATTATTTAGCCGGTGTCCGTGACTTGATAGGGGATAGCACAGAACGTCTGGTTTCCACCACCTCAAGCTGAACTAACTTAGGCCTTTACAAGACGTACACAGGCTCTAGCCACCAGTGTGGCAATTCCTACCTATACTACCTAAGTAGATATATTTACACTTCATATATGAAGTTAGATAAGATGTGAAGTGAAAATTCAGACGCTGTAGAGTTAGACACGTTATTTAGGACGTAAGCTTGCCACAACACTTATACTATGTTGCTATAGGTAATGAAAAATATTAAGAACTTTAAATTTTTTTAATTTGCTTATTGGAAGTCTTTGATCGTTACACTCGTAAATTCAACAACACGTTCTAAAGGGTGCCAGTCCTAAATCGGGGAGGTCCTTTACGGACAGCAAATTTAATAAACCCAACATCTTTATGTCTAAATTGGTCTGTCCCTATATTACGCGCACCAAATCTTTAACGATTAATCGGTCTGGATTTGTAGCGCATAATTCGGCTCCTGATCTTGGTACCCATGTAGCCACGGTCTTTAAAAGCTTACCTCACCAATCGCACACCTTCATTTAAGGCATTTTTTTTTATATTACGCTTCGTCAGCACCTGTAGCGTTCTTCCAACCCAGCTAAGAGCATATTATAGGAGCTGGGCAAGCATGCTCCTCTCAAACAATCAATCAGCACATACTAATACACAATCAGTCCAATGCTGGTCATAGGCCTACCTGAATCCATGCCACTTTTATCTATTTTGTCTTTTAACATCCACCTTGATCCCATCCGTCGTCAACTGACTCATCAAACAAATGTGACGATTTCTCTTCTATCCAAAATCAAACTTGACGGCTGTGCCGGCCAGCTACCACATGTACAAATAGGTATTGTTACAGTACAATGACGCAACTATAAAGCCAAGTGCTGAAATCTCCGGTATATCTTACCAACGCCAAGTGATCAAAGCCGACTTTCTGCCCGACATTGCCGCGTATCCCTGATCCATTAGGGCCCTCGCATCCCCACCATTGTTTTCCGTCCCGTAGTTTCACGTCGATTGGCAACTTTGTTGCGTCGATACGCCGCCGTAGATAAGTGTTGCTTGTTCCAATGTTGTTTGTTGTTGGGATGGCTGTGTGACTGGTGTGTGTTGATTTTTACCCTTAGAGTATTTTTTGTCTGTCCGTCTGTCGTTGCCCTGTTTTCTCAGGAACGGAAGGACCAGACAGTAATCACAGCACAAATAAAGAAAAAAAAAAATTGTTAATTTGCATCACATATTTTAACAAACATTCTTTTTCGATCATCATCGGGAACTGATCTAAAGGTTATGGAATTTTAGCACTTTCAAGGGACAGTGAGCCTTAGTACTTGACATTTATTTCAACTACATAGTCCCATCCGTTCCTAAGAAAACAAGTCATGACAGACGGACGGACAGCCAAAAACTTCCCTCTTTAGTTCTATTGTATGGAAGAGTTACATTAGCAATCGTTTGTACGGAGCAAGGCGTGAGTCCTACTTGCACTTGTCCGCTTTTTTCATGTATGTAGGTGTGTGCCACTGTAAGTAGA
Source organism: Yponomeuta cagnagella (assembly GCA_947310995.1). Taxonomy (NCBI): domain Eukaryota; kingdom Metazoa; phylum Arthropoda; class Insecta; order Lepidoptera; family Yponomeutidae; genus Yponomeuta; species Yponomeuta cagnagella. The sequence continues at coordinate 14,449,111 of OX371277.1, forward strand.
AGAAGAACCCTCGATGTCAGTGTAAAATTGTTGATGAAAACTGATGGCCAACATAGTTTTTTGTGTTAAGTATAATGCCCTGCTTAGTGCAAAAGTCTTATCTGCGGCGCACCAAATCCTGTCGGAATCCTGACGTTTGCGATAACAATATTAGTACTATGGAACTTGTGAGTTAGACGATTGGAATCGCTCAGGATTTAGTGCGCGTAGTATAGGAGCTGATAAGCTTACAAATTTAGATAGCACCTTTGCGCTTAGCAGGGCAGTATAGTCATCATCATCAGCACACCACTGCCTACTGCTGGGTCCCTTCTCCCCATTACGTCATCTTCCGCGGTCTCTCGCAATTCACATCCTCGGGCCCTTTGACGACTTGCTCACATCGTCCGACCATCGGGCTGTCGGTCTACCTACTGACTGCCCGTCCGGTTTTTAACCGCCACTTAGTTACTGTCCTGATCCACCTGCCATATTCCCGCCTCGCCACGTGTCCTGCTCGACGCCACTTCAGACTCGAGATTCGGTCACCAATATCGTTGACCTTCGTCCGGCGTCCGGCGGTGACGACATTTGGTACTCTATCTACAAGTGTGAGGCCTCGCTCCATAGCTGTTTGTGCGTCTTTCACTCGGTGCATATTCTGCTTCGTGAGCGGCCAGATTTCGGCCCCATACGTGAGGATAGGATCACAGGTTGAAAATCTTGGTCTTCATACATAACAGGATATTCGATTTAAAGACGTCGTCGAGTTTTCCAAATGCAAAGTAAAGTAAGAAGTATTTATTAATTGCTAGGAAATTACAAATTAGTTTCTTCCTTAGCTTCCACACTATGCATAGCCTGTATTTTATAAAGATCGCATTGGTCTAGTCAATTTTCATTAATTAGTTCAAGATAAACAAATGATTAAGTAGTTAGGCAAGCAATTAGGAAAATGGAGAGTCGTGCGTAGACGACATAAAATCGCTTTTTAAGCTCTAGTGCATAAAGTAAATTTTTCTTCTAAAGCTAAAATAATGAGGCTCGACAGCCAAACAGAGTCAAAATATATTGCACAATTTAATTGGGCAGTAAAATTTCGTAGAATACTGAAACTTGTTGTTTTTTTTATTCTTGCTATAATTATTTGAAATCCGTTCTCTATAATGAAATTAATGAAATCACATAAAATAGGAGTTGATTATTGTTTAAAAATGCGCTGAAATGTTTCTATGACTTCGCAGAAAACAAGTATCTAAGTCTAAATTCACATGTTAAACATTTAAAAAAAAAACATAAAAAAGTAAATAAAGCTAGGCCAACGAGGCAGTCAAAGGACTACATGCACATTACAACCGTGCAACGTAGAGAAGTCGCCGGTTATACTATTGAAATGCATTAGTTAATAGTTGACAAACACCGTCAATAATAATTAAAAAAAATAAAATATACGCGTCGAATTGATAACCTCCTCATTTTTTGAAGTCTGTTAAAAAAGCCAATGCTGTTCTAATATTCCTCTACTGAACAACTAGGCATTTGATAAACTCTTTCCCCTGAACACGCTTTAAGACACAGCGATATACGTTTTTTTCGACTAGCGCCATCTAGCTTTGTTTCACTGCGTAAACCATGATAATGCTACGCGTCTGCGCTATAAAAATAATATCGTGGTGTTGTTAGAGGGGCTGGTGTTTTTAACCGAGTTCAAAAAAGGAGGAGGTTATCAATTCGACGCGTATATGCCCAGTTTCAAGACCAGCACATATATTTTGGGTACCGGCTCCAAATTATACTTCTACAATACCTACATGTATAAATGAATCGTGTGATTTTAAAACAACACAAGTCACATGTGTTTTTAAAATAACACTTGTTCATTTTTTTATTATTGATTTACATAAGAAAAAAAATTATAGTTTATTCATACAGAAATCAATATAATATGCTAAAATATTGCTGTTGTAGATATTAGTATTTGAATAAAACAGTTTTTTCTATTTCCTGCAAAGTTGTAATGAAAGGACATGCGCCATTTTAAAATCACACGATTCAAATACTTCTAATTATTTAAATTATTTAGTGTTTCGAAGTCGGTTTTTATTTTTTATTTAAAAAAATTTAGCTGAAGTAGACGCACAGAGAATTACAGAAACAGAATAAACTAGCTGTGTACGTTCAATCCATTATGGTGATGAGTTTCCTAGTATTCAACGACATCGCTTGATGTGTATAAATATTTACTCTGTGCCGATGGGCAACTGGCTTTCATGTTAATAGTGGAGAATGAAATGTACTAACTTAGTATTTTGTTTGATATTAAATAAGTAACTTACTTCACACTTAAAATATTAAGCAAATTTACAGAAGAGATTGCTTTTAGCGATAAGACCGCCAGATGTATACTACGTAACTTAAATGTTTAAGATTTTTCATGTATCTTTATAAAGAAAATAAAAAAATGTATGGTGTGCAACAAAGAGTATTCATCTAATCTAATGTAAATAAGTATATTTTTCATTCAGCTTTGGTCTGGGCTTAAACGAAAATAAATGAAAAACTATCAAGTCAAGACATTGATAATGTTCTTATATTGAGAGGTTCTTGAGGTCGATTAATAAAAATGTATACGATTTCCAAAGAAACTGTGTTTATTTCAAAACTGTAGATTGTAAGTGATGACAACGTTCCAAGGATAGAGCAGTAGTCCAAATCCAAACGAAATCTAGAGTGGGTGACGTAATTTTTGTTTCAAAATTATAGAACAGAATGAAAAAAAAAAATAACAAAAATTATGTAATAAGGGTTACACTGTTACAATATTTCTTTACCTAGGACGATAAAACAACTTGATGGACATTATTGCTTCCCGCATTTTAATGATCAACGGCTTGTTTACTTGTAGACCAAAGCTGAATGAAATTAAACACTGCAAATAACTCCACCCAGGTTTGAAATACATAGCAAAATGGAGTTGCCTGACGATGGCCATCAAATACGATAGTTTGATAAAAAAAACGCACTTTTCAAAAATATTACGACACAAACTCGAATCTTATAGGACCATTAGTAGCCATCAAGAGCCGCCGCGGGTCCGCGGATCATTGTTCTGTTAGACGGAGAGGCGCTACTAATTATTGGCGCATTTTTTCAAGCAACATTTCTCAACTATTTTCTTTATTTACATCTATACATAATAGTACATTACTTCAGAGGGAAGAAAGTGACAGTTCCATACCGAGATTATGGCATTTGCGCCACGAGCTTGCGAGGGGCGCAAACCATTTGAGGTATGGAACTGTACTTTATCCTGAGGTATGTATAGTGCTTTTTATTACACCTACGAGGAAAATTATAGACATAAAAAGTATCCATATTTTACAAAAAACACAAAGATAAATGCTAAATCAATCGAAGTTTTTGCGAAAATGCGCGGGCTTTTCCTTTTTTTATTCGCCCGTTTCTGGAGTAGGCTAAGATCATAAGGTCATGCAGCCACTTCTTCCGTGATTCCGCGCGTTTTATATACAAAATTAATTTCGTTTTTAATTTTTTGTATGCACCAAGGAGGTTGGTAACTGGTAAAAAAAAAACTGTATGTGGCCAGTAACAATTTACTTGAAATTTAATTAGTAGACAGTTAAAGTCTCTTTGCAGTATGACTGCTGACAAATTAAAAAAAAAAACCGGGTAAGTAATGGAATTTCATACATACTTCCCACCCTTGGGTCGGAAGGATTTTCATACAAACTTCCATACCTTGGGATGAAAGGATTTGAAGGGCGGGATAAAGGCGTTTCTTCCCTCTAATTGGTATAATTAGTATGTATTTTCAGATCAGGTGTGATAAAAAAGTAATAATCTAAATAGATGCCATTTTCAATTACTAATTACATAACCGCGGCTCTCAAACCACCCAGAATGAGCGTGCATACGCACCTTTGTCCTGGGGAGCTTGCCACTTCCCTGGATCCTAACAAATCTCTTTCGCCTCTTGAACATTCGTTGGTCGCCGCATCCATGCACGCCGGTAACTTATTACTAGACCCAATAATTTTTATCCAAAAAATTGACGGACGATCTGGCGACCGCGGACCGGACGACGCAGCGTGGGAAGGCCCCCCACCAGATGGTCTGACGACCAGGGCCTAGATTCTGTTAGTGCATTGTAATAACATGACAACTGCATGAACATGGCGGTTTTCATTTCATGGCTGCTTTAAGTCTACGCGGGCACACCCATCAAACCTTCTAGGCGTCAATGGTAGTTTAAAATGCAATAAAGAATTTTAACAATAATAATAAAATACTTTGGCTGTTTTATTCGTTAGGATATTTACGTACTTAAATTGACAAACAATCAATATAGTCCGTATTCGTTCACTGCTGGACACTGGCCTCCTCGAAGACATGTCACCTCTCTATCATTGGCCATTCTCATCCAGCGGCTGAAGACAATCTGCCTCAGATCGTCGGTCCAGCGAGCCGGTGGACGTCCAGCGCTGCGTTTGCGTGTTTGTGGTCTCCACTTGATAACCTATGCACCCAATAGACCATCTTCGGAATATGTGACCAGCCCACCTATCTACATGGATTCATTTAAATATAAAATGATAAAATGTAATAAGATGTAAAATATATACTTTACATAAATTTTTCATTTTGTTAATCACTTATTAGGCACTTTTAAGGCTAAGGTAAAAATCATCATGACGTAGAATCGGGATGCAACAAGGAGGGAAGATGGTTTGGAGACTTAGAAAAAAAAACCAGGGACGTACAATCAGCGAAGTATCCCCTAGTAACCTTATAGGTTTTTGTAGTGTTTTCATATTACGCAAGAAACGATTACAATTTAATATTTAAAAAAATCTTTGCAGTTGTTTTATGTTTGGAGTACACACTTTTCAACTGCTGATCTAATCGTTTGCTCGGAACCTTAAAGAACCGGACTACTTCTACACGCACTAGTCCGTTTTTTTAAGACATCCGGCTGTAAGGATTTTTCAAATTTCGAAATGGTAACCCCAATCGCGTGCGAGCGCGCCATTAGAGGCAGTCGGCATCGGCGACACTACCGGTATAATTAACCCCCTATCTTCGCTCTATTGAGCCTCGTTTGGGCAAACACAAGTGTTCGTATCGTAACACACCTCGGTACAAAATTGCAGTTGCGTTTGTACTCTTTGTAATTTCCCGGCGCGCCGGCTTTCTGCTCTTCTATCACCTCTTTCCACCGTTAACCTATTTAACGGATACAAAGTGTCAAAATATGTATGTATTTGACAGTTCGGAGTAGGTTAAGGACTTACGTGGAGTAGGACTTACGTGGTAGTGCCTCTGAAACGTTTGTGGCCAGTGTTGTTAGTAGAGAAATGTAGTAAAAGCCTAACTGCAAAGTGGGTTACTCGGGGCTTCAAGTGATGTAAATTACTTCTGCCAGATGTCGTGTTCGTGTGGGTGTTCGCTCGAGAGCGGTGGAAGAGCATCGGTAGATCGCTGGCCACACATTCGGGAGGTCGTACGCATCCACCATGCACCAATGACTTTTGTTTTCTAAATTACGTACTTTTGTGAGGTTGTAGTAGCAATATCACTCGTTGACGGTGAAGGAAAACATCATGAGGATACCCGAGTGTCTCAGGTGTTTAAAATTGCCAATCCGCGCACACGTGGTAATTAAGCACATACTCTTGTAAGATCCACCCCGTAATTTAAAGAATTAAACCCCGTCGAGACAAATAAAAGTTACTATGATGCAAAACACTCTAATGGCCAACTGTGATCGTCTAGTTTTAATCGGTAGAACCCTGCGTTGTGATCGTATACGTAACCCTAGCTCTTTTAAGGTATCTGAGATTGAAAGCAAATGTTCGAGCGCAAAGGTATATAATTAACAAATAAAGATCTATTTAATTTTCTTTAAATTGAAATTAAAGGTCGAGTTAACTCGGTTTGATATCAAGGTTAAGTAGAGAGGTTGAGTTAATTCCGTCCTATATTGAAAAGGTTAAGTAAAGCCCTAACAAGAATGAAAATTAGAAATTTTAATGTTTAAGTGTTGAATAAATTTGCTATTTAAAGTAGAATATGAAACAGGTTAAACCGGTATGGAACATTGTGTAAGAACAGATAAAAGAAGTAGGTCATTACAACAATATTATTGTTAATAATATTATTATAATGTTCAACAGATTTTCGTCACTAAAGTCCGCTAGTAATTTGATTGAAGCGATGGCAAATAGAAATTATAAGCATGAAGCGCAATTAATGCAGAATAAAGTTTAAATTTAAAATATAATAGATAAAGTGAAAGTTAACTAACACAAATCTAGTTAAAAGTACTTGACTCAGAGACGGGATCCGGACTAAAAGAAACTCAGTTCTCCAACCAAAGGCTGGGTCTTTCACACCGTATGCTCATCATTGTCCCACTGTACATAGTTTTATCTATAACTAGATTCATGGATATACATAACATTTCAATTGCGTTTGCCAAATGCAGGCAATTCCGTGAAACTGACCGTAGGAAGATTTATAAAAGGTGCTTTCAACGTATGAATAGTCATCAGGTCGTAGAATAGTATAGGGTTGTGATATCAAAGGCATCGTACATCGGAGAAAATTCAATCCGGAAAGCCTGGATATGATGGATGACTGGTCAAACGAAGTTTTAGCAACCAGCGAATAACGCTCATTGTGTAGAAGTGGTCAGCCTCACTAAAGATTGCAAGCATTAATAGCAGCAATAGCACAAATGTTTAAAAATAAACAATTCTAGATTGTTTGATCCAATGAAAGGAAATTATTCCTTGAAACTCTGAATAGGTAGATAACTTTCGTATGGTCCAGCCATTATACACAAAACTCAACGGTATCAAATACCTAGGAGATAACTCTACTAAAAGTATGTAACCCGGACGTGTATGTTGGAAAAAGTCTATTCAAGACGTCACAACAATGGACTGAACCGACGAAGTCTATTAGAGCTCCAAGCAGCAAGTATCCCAAATATCATTAGATCAAACAAGGCAGAGCACAAAATATTATTGAAGTAAAGAGATAAGCAAGTTTAAATATTATTCAAATTAAAAAGGTTTACGCCTTAAAATCTAACAACCACAACATTCCATAACGGTTTTTGTCATAATGTCTATAAAGACTATTTTATTTATCGGATCCTTCGCCCTATAGCATACTCATTTACATTGCTCGATAGATTGTTAAACTCTCAATATAAAACGGCACTCAACCTCAACGCTATAAGGATAGATTCACGTAAGCGAGATGCGGCGCAAGATATTGAAGGTAGGTGCGTAAAAAGATAATCAGTAGTACGTAGGTTGTTAATCAGGGTTTTAAAAGATAATGTCAATGTCGATTTGGTTTTATTACATCTAGGTTTTATATTAATAATAATTTGATACCATTTTCAGACCTACCAAATCAAAGTTTCGATAGGCGAGAAATCAAAGTTCAGTAGTTAATTTTAATGTAAGTAAACAAGGCACGAACTTACAGTCTTACTTATTAGACCTTCGTTTACGAGTCAACGCTAACATCGTATCATAGTTTCTAACGTCCAACAGGACTCGAACCTCTACGCTTTCATTAATGAGATGCCATAGCAAACTAAGCAACGGAAGAAATTAGAGGAAGTAGCTAAACGTTTCATTGATTTATGTTGAAGAGTTCCGTAAGCGAAAATAGTAAAGTTTTAGATAAATTACGAGTCACTTTTAGTAATAGAAGTAAAAGGCTAGAATAGTAATGTGTTAGATAGTTAAGAGTCACTTTTAGTATTTTGAGAATAAAAGCTAGCTTACTGAAAATATTTCATTTATACACAGCAGATTTCACTGTTCATAATAAGAATGGAGGAATAAACATCTAACACATTTGGCACTTCTGATTAATTAAAATTTGGTTGTCTACTTTAGCTTTTACTTAATTAGTTTATAGAATTTTGTCAGAGCTTATTTATTTTAACGGAATTTAATGTTAGACCTTTGTACAGGACGTTACAAAATAATATTGCTGTCAATATTGAAAAATAAAGCTATTGGATTACTTATTTTTTTGGTACGGAAATAAATCGCTATTTATTGTCCTACTTAATGACCGCATTGCTAAAGTGGGGAATCGGGGAAATACTTACGCTCATCATACAACTGGATACCCTGAAAGAAAAGGGGGAGCCTGCCTAATTCTTCCCAACCCCGTAAGCTAATTTAACCACCCATCAATTGTTTCAGCAAAGCAAACCCCATTTACATTTAATCGTGTATATGTGTGAGTGCCTATGGTGTCTCCCTAGTCACAGCTATTTCCTACTTCTATCCTCCCTAACTCCGGAAACCCAGACTGTTTCAAATCACTCGGTAACTTGACACAGTTAGCTTTCAGACTTTCTGGCCGGCCAGAGTGTGTAGCCTAGGATGTGTATGCGCGGGTGGTTTTATGGGTTCGGTAACCACCCGCAAGGTAAGAATATACGAAATATAATACATAAATATGTTATGGGTGCAAAGTGCCAGAGGGCTAGAATCGTCTGTCACTCAGGGTAAGCAGGGGGAAAATTGCTACACCACGAATGCTAACGGAAGAAGATCTAACACCGTATTCACAAGAAGCGTTTTAACCCAATCTCCAAACAAGATAATTAATCTCTAATTATCTCAATTCAAAATTAATATTATAATTATTATTATTTATTTTTTTACTAAATTAAATTGGGAACGCCTCCGGTGAAGGGATTCTTTAAACCTTTCGACCCAAGCAGACTCAGATTCAGCCGTAACATAGTAAGCAGAGCTAGATTTTGGGTTCCTTAGTCCATTAATTTAAACTTCTTAAGGCTCCCAAGTGAATTCGCTCTAAATTCACACGTTTGTATACTGAAACTCAATTACCACTAGCTAGTGGAATTAAGTTAAAGTAATAAGTAGAATTAAATCCGAACAAAACTCTGAAAGCTATGACGCAAGCATGATACGAATAACCTCGTGTGGCCTCACCGAGCCTTGGTTATTTGACAAAGGCTGGACACACGGACTATCCTTAGCATACCTTTGCCACCGAGAGTTTTCTTTTGTACAAATTTATTTCCCATAAACGTAGTACTGTGGAGAAAAAGGATTAGTTCACATTTTATTACGCGAAAGCTACCCTAATCACTAAGGCTGAAAACCCTATTTTACGCGGAAAACTTCTAGCTAAATGTACGAAAGATTCAGGAACCGAAAACCGTTTCTAACCTTAACACTTTTACTTTCAAATCAACTCCCTAGCTTCGAGAGCAACTCTTAACCTGAAACTTCACACCAGAGCTGATAGTCTGGGACGCAATGCCCACAGGTGATGTTAGGTAACAAATCCAAAGCCACTCTCCTATTTTCGAATTTAAATGCAAACGAACTCCCTAATGCTAATAAATTCGCTGAAAATGGCGAATTTCCCTACGAGCGTAACGGATGTACTTACTGTTCAATTCTCTAGTCTGGAATCGCCCCGCGCGTTTGGCCCTCGGCCTTTTTATACGATTTCACTCAGATTTCACCAGTCGACCTGACACATGAAACAATAGTACGGGTTCATAAATAAGTATCATCCTTATTGGTTTTAGTCGGGTGGCGTGATGTTTTATTGGCGCCGCTCTGTCGGGGGAAAAAAGTAACTTCTGCGCGAATACCCGCATCTACGAGCGGGTAGGAAAACATTTTCGGTGCCGGCTCCGACCGCTTGTTATTCTTTGGATATAAGTTCAATTTATTTAACTAACTCGCTATTTCTTAAATATTCCCCACCTTTCAGTCTTAATTATACGTTAAGAGTATGCTACACAGGCAGGTCCGTTACAATCAACCCCCAAAATTTGTAGAAGAACCGACGAATACAAATTTTATACAAACAAGGACATGGTACCTGTGATAGCTCTCACAATGGCCCCTACCTTCTTCTAATATACCTGTTGCAATATTGTCCCACATGTCTGTCATGGTGTGTGTGTATTTAAACCAAATACTTCAGATATTTTTCAGTTACAAAGTTTAGATAACGCAGCCTGAATTAATTATCTCAGCATCCATGAATGGCCTGTCAGTCAAAACTCCGTAATCAACGACCCTGGTTGCGAGGCAGAGTTACCGAAAGTCAATCCGGTATAAATTACGTCCTTTGGCTGCCCCAACGTCAGGCACGGCTTTCGTGTGAGAGAGGACGCACCCTAAAACGTAATTTCCGTCTACGAAATTCCGATACTAACAATCAGCAAGCTTTCCAAGTCCACCGATCTAATAACCAAACAGTCATTATTTCTAATCTTTCCATTTCAAATATCATTATATTTGGAGAATGTGCAGTGTTTAATTCCCGTGTAGAGTGAAGGTTCCAAATACCAAATGATACTATTTAAACTAAATGATGCTTTGCATCCAGCAAAGGAAAACGGTATTTGAACCCTTTTGAGGTGCGTGTATGTCGGCATGGGACCGTACTACGACAGGCTATCTACGTTTAACACTTCGCCAAACCTTAGGCCTCCCAATCATTCCCCACTTTCACACTCTTCTTTTGCACGCCATACTTCAATCATCTATCATTGACTCAAATAAGCAATATCATTCCCTTCTGCATACCTAGTATTATTGTTATTTGTTTAATTTTACAGCGAAGATCTAAAGATTTAGCGAACAGCGATAACCGTGGATTTATTTTATTTTGTTGTAACCTAGCGAGTTTAATTTATTTTATAGGCAATACTGAATATTATTTATAGGAAGTAGTCGGAAGTACTTATCTCAATAACCGTTTTGGAATGGATTGTGATAGAATTTAAAATTAAAGTAAAATACCCTTAATTAACTTATAGTTTAACATGCGGTTACCTCTCAAAACCAATACCTTATTACCTTTCAAAACCGTTTTAATTACCTGGTTTAAGAAATACAGTCAACGACGAAAATTAAATAATCAACTTTAAATTCCGATTAGATTGATATGCTTCCCTATTTTATTAAAAATAAAATTTACATAAATTAAAATCAAAAGTTTGGCTTAATGAGAATGTTCAATTATCTATTTTTATCGTTTACTGTACGCGGATGGTTAAATAAAACGGTGTTTATTTATTATTTTTTTTATTTTGTTTTTTTTTTCTATAAGTACGCTAAGAATTAAAATAAAACAAAGGTTTGGGTTTTTTTTTTTTTTAGTTTATTATTTAATAAATTAGTCTATTATATTTATTACGAAATTTACGAATTGTCGTGAATAAAATATAGGAAATCCTTTTAAATCAACGAAACTTTAGCAAATTGAAGAAATCCGAACTCTAAATGAATCATTATAATGAATGAATTTATTTACGCAACCGCTATACGAAGACTACCTAATTACGCAATGCTAGATTCTTAATAATACTGTAATAGCAACTCTCCGTCGAGAAAACTTTTGTTAATTTTATATTAAGTTTTATTGCAACCCCCCAAATGAAAAGCTAGTTTCCGCGAAATGGAATATTATATCAAATGTAAAAATTGATATCAATCCCCAGCATGAAAATATTTTGAAAATTAATTATAATTATCAACAAATTAAAATAATAATGATCTCTCTCAATAACAAATGTTAATTAATATGCAAAACAAGTTTTATTAAAGTATTAAACCGAAAATATTCCTTAAGTAGATTTAAAATCGTGGAAATATTTTTAACAACCCCCCATAAAGAAGAACTTTGGTTAATTAATGTAATTTTTTTTTTTTTATTACTTTTTACATTTTTTTTTTTTTTAACTTCCCGTTGAAATGAAATATTCTCGATTACTAATAAAAATGAAATATTCTCGATTACTAATAATAACAAGTTAATTAAATGTTGACTCAATTTTCATTCAATTCCTATGATCCGTGCGTAGTGCTACCTCTCGACCAACTGCATCCTACTGAGTACTGTGGTCAAGCAACAACGTCCACTAGCAGTCTATGAATGGGTGACCACCAGTAGTATACGATACAACCTTATTTCCCCGTTTTCATCTCGTCAATATTAAATCCTCTCAACTTAGTTTGGAGCGTATTGTGTTTTAAATCGCTTAGTTAAATTATTTTCTGTAAACTACATAGGTCATATTATTAATCCCAATGTTGATTCAAAATTAAATTGCATATTAAATACATTTTTTTTTTAGATTATGTAAATTTGAAATACTGATTTAACTCATACTAATTTTAACAGTACTACATAACTATTTTTTTTTTTAGCTCATATTATAAAATATAGACGATATAAAATCCGTATAAAAGCGCCATCTAGTGCATGTACCATGACCCTTTTCAACCCTACAATCGTCAAAATGTCTGATGTATTGACCTGATTGCTACGCGAAAGAAGTGCAGGTTTAGTCGTACCTACATAACTTTCCGATAGTTAAATTGTTATCTTCATACGGTTCATATCCAAACTTATTTTTATTTAATTTTAAATTGACTCCAAAAAATGAGGAATTTATTAATTCGACCTACGTTTATTTTACCATTATGTTACGCGATTACCTAATGTAATAAAATTATGAATTAAATTTAATGGTTCTATTCCCGTTTGTCAGACAATACTTCAAAAGCGATACCATTAAAACTTAACGAAGTATATTTAACGCTTTTTGAATAATCTTGTAAATAAAGTAGGTAACATAGGTACTCAGAATGATAGGTATCCTTTTAGGTAAAGTTTGAGTCGCTCGGCAACCCCCCGAGTATAAAACCTTTAGGTAGATACTATATCGAACTATTTGATTTAAATTAGCTACCTAAATCCGATATAACCTTAGTTCAAAGCTTAGACAATAGAAATAGAACGAGATTGACAAAGTCATGATAAGGGCAACCCCCCACACATAATACTTTTGTTGCAATTTACTTAATATTCACCTGTTAGTTTATTTAGATAAAATGATTGCTTACTTTGAAAACTAATGTCATCATCAGTAAGAAATATTGCTTTAAACCGGACCTATTAGGTATTTTGTTTAACGCGGAACTAAATTTAGACTGATTTGAAAAGTTGTCTTAAGTGGAATGTACAATTGTACATACCAAGTAAGGACCGAATAAATAAATTTTGAATTGTTTTATTACTTGTTTATTACTCGTACTACATATTTCTAAAAGTTTTAGTTTAAATCAAAGTTTATTGGTTTTTATTTTTAAATTCTAAGTAATTAATCTAATTTTGTTTTAAAATTTGATCTCGTACATTCGCTGCCAATCCCAATGTTTCTACCTTTTCCATTTCACGAACAACAAATTGTGGCATAAAGCCAACAATAATTAAATGAAATAAGAATATTCTGCATCATAAAACATATATAAACTATTCAATCTCGTATCAAAATATCATGGTCACGGCAACACCATTGTAAGATCCACCCCGTAATTTAAAGAATTAAACCCCGTCGAGACAAATAAAAGTTACTATGATGCAAAACACTCTAATGGCCAACTGTGATCGTCTAGTTTTAATCGGTAGAACCCTGCGTTGTGATCGTATACGTAACCCTAGCTCTTTTAAGGTATCTGAGATTGAAAGCAAATGTTCGAGCGCAAAGGTATATAATTAACAAATAAAGATCTATTTAATTTTCTTTAAATTGAAATTAAAGGTCGAGTTAACTCGGTTTGATATCAAGGTTAAGTAGAGAGGTTGAGTTAATTCCGTCCTATATTGAAAAGGTTAAGTAAAGCCCTAACAAGAATGAAAATTAGAAATTTTAATGTTTAAGTGTTGAATAAATTTGCTATTTAAAGTAGAATATGAAACAGGTTAAACCGGTATGGAACATTGTGTAAGAACAGATAAAAGAAGTAGGTCATTACAACAATATTATTGTTAATAATATTATTATAATGTTCAACAGATTTTCGTCACTAAAGTCCGCTAGTAATTTGATTGAAGCGATGGCAAATAGAAATTATAAGCATGAAGCGCAATTAATGCAGAATAAAGTTTAAATTTAAAATATAATAGATAAAGTGAAAGTTAACTAACACAAATCTAGTTAAAAGTACTTGACTCAGAGACGGGATCCGGACTAAAAGAAACTCAGTTCTCCAACCAAAGGCTGGGTCTTTCACACCGTATGCTCATCATTGTCCCACTGTACATAGTTTTATCTATAACTAGATTCATGGATATACATAACATTTCAATTGCGTTTGCCAAATGCAGGCAATTCCGTGAAACTGACCGTAGGAAGATTTATAAAAGGTGCTTTCAACGTATGAATAGTCATCAGGTCGTAGAATAGTATAGGGTTGTGATATCAAAGGCATCGTACATCGGAGAAAATTCAATCCGGAAAGCCTGGATATGATGGATGACTGGTCAAACGAAGTTTTAGCAACCAGCGAATAACGCTCATTGTGTAGAAGTGGTCAGCCTCACTAAAGATTGCAAGCATTAATAGCAGCAATAGCACAAATGTTTAAAAATAAACAATTCTAGATTGTTTGATCCAATGAAAGGAAATTATTCCTTGAAACTCTGAATAGGTAGATAACTTTCGTATGGTCCAGCCATTATACACAAAACTCAACGGTATCAAATACCTAGGAGATAACTCTACTAAAAGTATGTAACCCGGACGTGTATGTTGGAAAAAGTCTATTCAAGACGTCACAACAATGGACTGAACCGACGAAGTCTATTAGAGCTCCAAGCAGCAAGTATCCCAAATATCATTAGATCAAACAAGGCAGAGCACAAAATATTATTGAAGTAAAGAGATAAGCAAGTTTAAATATTATTCAAATTAAAAAGGTTTACGCCTTAAAATCTAACAACCACAACATTCCATAACGGTTTTTGTCATAATGTCTATAAAGACTATTTTATTTATCGGATCCTTCGCCCTATAGCATACTCATTTACATTGCTCGATAGATTGTTAAACTCTCAATATAAAACGGCACTCAACCTCAACGCTATAAGGATAGATTCACGTAAGCGAGATGCGGCGCAAGATATTGAAGGTAGGTGCGTAAAAAGATAATCAGTAGTACGTAGGTTGTTAATCAGGGTTTTAAAAGATAATGTCAATGTCGATTTGGTTTTATTACATCTAGGTTTTATATTAATAATAATTTGATACCATTTTCAGACCTACCAAATCAAAGTTTCGATAGGCGAGAAATCAAAGTTCAGTAGTTAATTTTAATGTAAGTAAACAAGGCACGAACTTACAGTCTTACTTATTAGACCTTCGTTTACGAGTCAACGCTAACATCGTATCATAGTTTCTAACGTCCAACAGGACTCGAACCTCTACGCTTTCATTAATGAGATGCCATAGCAAACTAAGCAACGGAAGAAATTAGAGGAAGTAGCTAAACGTTTCATTGATTTATGTTGAAGAGTTCCGTAAGCGAAAATAGTAAAGTTTTAGATAAATTACGAGTCACTTTTAGTAATAGAAGTAAAAGGCTAGAATAGTAATGTGTTAGATAGTTAAGAGTCACTTTTAGTATTTTGAGAATAAAAGCTAGCTTACTGAAAATATTTCATTTATACACAGCAGATTTCACTGTTCATAATAAGAATGGAGGAATAAACATCTAACACATTTGGCACTTCTGATTAATTAAAATTTGGTTGTCTACTTTAGCTTTTACTTAATTAGTTTATAGAATTTTGTCAGAGCTTATTTATTTTAACGGAATTTAATGTTAGACCTTTGTACAGGACGTTACAAAATAATATTGCTGTCAATATTGAAAAATAAAGCTATTGGATTACTTATTTTTTTGGTACGGAAATAAATCGCTATTTATTGTCCTACTTAATGACCGCATTGCTAAAGTGGGGAATCGGGGAAATACTTACGCTCATCATACAACTGGATACCCTGAAAGAAAAGGGGGAGCCTGCCTAATTCTTCCCAACCCCGTAAGCTAATTTAACCACCCATCAATTGTTTCAGCAAAGCAAACCCCATTTACATTTAATCGTGTATATGTGTGAGTGCCTATGGTGTCTCCCTAGTCACAGCTATTTCCTACTTCTATCCTCCCTAACTCCGGAAACCCAGACTGTTTCAAATCACTCGGTAACTTGACACAGTTAGCTTTCAGACTTTCTGGCCGGCCAGAGTGTGTAGCCTAGGATGTGTATGCGCGGGTGGTTTTATGGGTTCGGTAACCACCCGCAAGGTAAGAATATACGAAATATAATACATAAATATGTTATGGGTGCAAAGTGCCAGAGGGCTAGAATCGTCTGTCACTCAGGGTAAGCAGGGGGAAAATTGCTACACCACGAATGCTAACGGAAGAAGATCTAACACCGTATTCACAAGAAGCGTTTTAACCCAATCTCCAAACAAGATAATTAATCTCTAATTATCTCAATTCAAAATTAATATTATAATTATTATTATTTATTTTTTTACTAAATTAAATTGGGAACGCCTCCGGTGAAGGGATTCTTTAAACCTTTCGACCCAAGCAGACTCAGATTCAGCCGTAACATAGTAAGCAGAGCTAGATTTTGGGTTCCTTAGTCCATTAATTTAAACTTCTTAAGGCTCCCAAGTGAATTCGCTCTAAATTCACACGTTTGTATACTGAAACTCAATTACCACTAGCTAGTGGAATTAAGTTAAAGTAATAAGTAGAATTAAATCCGAACAAAACTCTGAAAGCTATGACGCAAGCATGATACGAATAACCTCGTGTGGCCTCACCGAGCCTTGGTTATTTGACAAAGGCTGGACACACGGACTATCCTTAGCATACCTTTGCCACCGAGAGTTTTCTTTTGTACAAATTTATTTCCCATAAACGTAGTACTGTGGAGAAAAAGGATTAGTTCACATTTTATTACGCGAAAGCTACCCTAATCACTAAGGCTGAAAACCCTATTTTACGCGGAAAACTTCTAGCTAAATGTACGAAAGATTCAGGAACCGAAAACCGTTTCTAACCTTAACACTTTTACTTTCAAATCAACTCCCTAGCTTCGAGAGCAACTCTTAACCTGAAACTTCACACCAGAGCTGATAGTCTGGGACGCAATGCCCACAGGTGATGTTAGGTAACAAATCCAAAGCCACTCTCCTATTTTCGAATTTAAATGCAAACGAACTCCCTAATGCTAATAAATTCGCTGAAAATGGCGAATTTCCCTACGAGCGTAACGGATGTACTTACTGTTCAATTCTCTAGTCTGGAATCGCCCCGCGCGTTTGGCCCTCGGCCTTTTTATACGATTTCACTCAGATTTCACCAGTCGACCTGACACATGAAACAATAGTACGGGTTCATAAATAAGTATCATCCTTATTGGTTTTAGTCGGGTGGCGTGATGTTTTATTGGCGCCGCTCTGTCGGGGAAAAAAAGTAACTTCTGCGCGAATACCCGCATCTACGAGCGGGTAGGAAAACATTTTCGGTGCCGGCTCCGACCGCTTGTTATTCTTTGGATATAAGTTCAATTTATTTAACTAACTCGCTATTTCTTAAATATTCCCCACCTTTCAGTCTTAATTATACGTTAAGAGTATGCTACACAGGCAGGTCCGTTACACTCTCTAGGTACATAGCATAAGCGACTCTCTGAAATGACAGTCGTTCGTAAGGCCGTGCTCAGCGGGAATCGAACCCACACCCCCTATCTTAGTAACCAAGCGTTTTACAGCTAGGCCAACGAGGCAGTTGATATAATTCACACGGAACGCCCCGTCACCGCATCACGCGACGTTACAGACGTGCGTCGTGGTGACGTAACGTGCGATAAATCGGATCAAAGCTTTTTGCGATTCGAACCCACGACCTCCCGAATGTGAGGCCGGCGTTCTACCGCTGCGCTGCCATCGCTGACTAATATTACGTATTACTTATTTTGGTGTTGTCGCATGAGCACATCTACGATGACCTATTTTGAGCCTTAAATGTCTGGCAGCTCCCTTGAGGCCTTCGCCATTAAAGAGAGTGGGTTTGAAGGCACCGGCGTGGTACGAATATGAATAAACGCGCGCGGACGGGTACCTTGCATTAATCATCCCCGGAAAAATGCTCTCAACTTGATTTCTAGGGCCCCTCAGCCAAATGAAAAGCCTCTCTGCGTAGAAGTCTGTAGCTGTCAGCGCGGAATCTATCGCAGCGCTTCCTTGACATCTATGTGTGTGTAGGCAGATTTTTGGTGGGTGTTGTTGGGATAGGAAACTACTGTTTCCCTGAGGTTTTTCAGGTTTTTGTCCTGGGTCATTCATTAATTACATACTAAATGTTAATATTTACTGCGAAATGTGTGTGTGTGTGTGTGTGTTTGTGTGTGTGTGTCAAAAATTACATAAACGGTTTGTTTTTTTCTCATTTGTTAATTTCTTACGAAACCCATTTTTCGCGAATGAAGCTTCCGCGTGGAGATTTTTCCTCGCGGTGACTTAATTTTTTAGCTGTGTAATTTTTAGCTTTTAATTTTGAAGACACTGACGTGTATTGATGATACCTTCTAGATTATAGAACCTCAAAAGTGAAAAAATATTTAGTTAGGATGCGGTAGACATTTATGCTGTCCTTTCACACCTACTCGTTAAGAGGTCTAGCTGCATTAAAGTTTCTTTTTTGGAGTCTAAACAGCTTAATATGGTAGGAGACACTTTGGTGCAAAGAAAATACACAGCACGAGAAATAGAGTGAAATAGAAAAAAATAAACAAAGGCAAAATAAAAAAAAACAATAAGAAATTAAAACTATAATTATGTATTAACACAAACCAAAACAAAAACAGAAGAAGAAAACAACTGGCTGGTTACAAAAGAAGTATTTTGGAAATCGTTTAGAATTATTGAATAAAAAAACTAAATCGAACTGCGTACATGGTAGCTTTTTAGTTTTTTCTTCGCTTAGACATTGTCTAGCATTCCCTTCCCCGGCACAAAAGGCAGGATCATGAATCTTGTAAAGCGAGTGTAAGAAAGGAAATTGCTCGCTAAAAGTTGGACAATTTATTGCGGATTTCGTAACGTCCGACCGCGTGCACTGTACCGACTAGACGGTGTAGACACATTAGTTGTGTTGTTTCCTATCAGTTGATAGAACGGAACGCGGCCCTTTAACTTTACTATTTAGATTCATGCCCCCGTAAACGGTTTTGCAGTGGAAGCGGGCAGGCCATATATGCCGCAGAGGAGACAAAAGATTGGGTGTAAAAGTGCCAGTCTGGGGCAACCAATGAGATAGACTGACAACCTGGTCAAAGTGACGGGAAAAGACTGGATGCGAAAAGCCCAAGACCGTAATGAATGGCGTGCATTAGAATAGATCTACACTCAGTTCTGGGTGGCTGCAGGTTGAAGAAGAAGCAAAACAGTTTTGCAACATTTTAATACTAATACCAACTGGGGCGGGGCGGACTGTCAAAACGCGATTGTACAAAATGGCGTCGTGGGTGGTAACCGCGGCGACATCGTCGCGACGGCGCAGCGCAATCGCATCGCTTTCAAATCGCTCGCAAATCGCTAGTGTGATAGGGCACTAGATATAATTCAGACGATTTGAGAAAAGATGGTCGGTGTGGAGTATTTTTTCGCTGTCTTCTTCTCCACTACAACTCGACCCGAAGATGTCGGATAACGTTGTACAATTTGTACATTGACATTCAACAGAATTTAAATTCTTTACATTGCAATTAATTTTTGAATTCTGATATCTTGACAGAGAGCAATTAATTACCACGCATACAATGCCCTACAGGATAATTTAACGAATTATCCGTCGAGATGAGTTTGCGATGGGCACGCAACAGCATATTCTTTTTAATTAATTTTTTTATTTTACTAAACTTTTATTATTATTATTTTTTTTGATCAAAAAATCTTTTCGTATGTACTGCCAATTATTATTAGTAAATGATTCCGGAATTAAGTTAATAATAAAATTGTTTAAAAAATAAGTCCAAACAATTTTAAGTAATAACCCGTCTGCCGCCAATAAGACCCAAAATACGTCCATACGAAGTTAAAGTCAAAGATTCAAGTTATAATTGCATATGGCTTTAGAAAAAAATATAATAGGTACTGGCACATAAATCCATTATGGCAGAGATAGGGAACAAAAAAAAAGTTGTTTTAAAAGATAATTTTACAGTTTTTTTCCGTTATTTCAAGCATTCACCTAAAGGCTACTGACGTTATCGCCTGCCTAGCATCAGCTGAGTGAATCCATCGAGTTATTTCAGTTAGAACCCTCGTTTTGATAACTTTTCAAAATAGGTTGGATCCAGTTTTCCTACATTTGCTTAAGTTTCACTATACTTTCATTATATAAGGAGGTTTTTAAATATCGGTAAAATTTCTCATATGCGTGCATTTTTCCTGTTTTAGCCAAGCGTAAAGATTTTCTTTTATTATTTGCACGTCAAAAAAGTACGATAAGACTCAATTAATCAATCTTTCAATCATTCGTCCACTGCTGTACATAGGCCTCCTCAAGGCCGCTCCCCGTTTCTTTCTGTCCTGGGCCATTCTCATCCAGTAATCTGTCTTGGTTCGTCGGTCCTGCGTCCGCGCTAGGTAGAAGTACTCTCGAGAACTCGGGAATATTCGGTATCAAATAAAAGGACTCCAGTGGCAACGACCTGAATCCAGCCCATGTTTCAGGAACACGTCGCAATTTGCATAATTAACTGACTTGCCGACTTTCGCCCCGGATCCTTCAGTTCGTTTGAGTTACCTTACATGAGTAATTCCCCCTTTAAAATATGCCTACGCTTGTCGCTTCAAGTTATAATTTTGATTCTACAGATCCGACAAGGTGTAATTGGTCTTTGGCGTAAATTTTAATGTAATGACTGCCTCGTTGGTCTATGATTTGTACAAAATGACCTCAGTCTGGGTGGATTTCTATGTCTGTGATTTCCTTGCCTAGTTACCACTGGGTATACTAGATTGGGATTTGGGCAAGTGATTGTGTTGTGTAGAACTTTATTAATAATATTATTACGAATTTACTCTAGTATGGGGTACATAATTAATCGACCATAAAAACATCTGTGCTGGTACTTAATCTATGTAAAACTAATATTAATTATTATAAGTTAATTTTTTCCTCTGTGGTATTAGTGATTAGTATAAGTCATGATGGATTTTGTATACCTACCGCAAATAAATAAATATTAATGGGGTTGCCGAAGTTAAATAAGATGCGTTGTACAGAGTCACAGACCACAGAGCGCCCTCGCCCCGTCTCATCTGTGTGGGCTGCCTCCCGTCCCATTTGTATGAAAGTGAATTGGAAAGACGGCGGGCCTATTCCGCGTCCCCGCCCCACGCCCTTTCTATGTGTCCAACGCCTTAGTGGGCACGCCGGATTACGGCAAGCTTGTATTTGACTTTGATTGTGCGATAGAGAAGTGGAGACGTAAATACATCTTGACAAGGGACATTTTGTCAAGGGAACTTAGTACAATTGTGCTATCTGAGACTTTACGTACGAAGTGAAATGTGGACTGTTAGCTACTACGCTAAACCATTTTGTAGACAGTACCTCTGTAAGCTTGTCTTAGGATTTAATTATACAGAAGTACTTCAATAAACTATGGTTTTAGTAACTTAATCAACTAAAGTACCTAGATGACCAAGCTTTGCTCGTTAATTTTTTTTTTGTTATTTTAGGTGAAAGATGATTAGATTTGTACAATATTAATGGCCAGTTTCTGAATTGAGAATTTCGCTAAGTAAATGGTTAAAGGTAGTGCTGTCTCTTCGAATTTCTCAGAAAAGAGCGTGACAGAACGTTACTTCAGTGAAATGTTCAATTCAGAAACCGGCCCTTCTGCCAAAAAGCTATTAAGTATTTAGTTTGGCTTTCCGTGAACCACGGAACATAATGTGTGAAGAATTAACACTTGTTCATTATGTTATGGTAGCCTAGTGGGCAGAACCTCGGACTCGGAAGTGGGTTCGATCCCCGGTGCGGGCATGTACCTATGACTTGGTTTTCTAAGTTATGTACATTTGTCAAGTTATAGTAGCAATACCACTCGCTAACGGTGAAGGAAAACATCGTGAGGAAACCTGAGTGTCTGAGCTATTCACATACCTCAGCGCTTGAAATCGCCAATCCGCGGTGGGCACGCGTGGTGATTAAGCCCATACTCTCTCCCTGAGAGAAGGCCTGTGCCCTACAGTGGGACGTATATAGGCTGCTTATGCATTATGTTACACTCTGCATAACAGACGCGCGGTGTACCTGTTTGCTCCCTATCTGTTCTTAGCACCTAAAACATAACTGAGAGAATTTGCACCAGAAGCCGGCATTTAATGATGTTGTGGAGCCGAACTGTGCGGAGCTATTTATTGCAACCCCCGGCAAGGAAGCGCCTGAGACGGTGCCAATTTCTGCTGAATGCCAACTTAATATGACTGGAAAATAGCAAATACACTGTAGCGTTGTCTCCGGTATTTATGACGCGATTACGGTGGAGTCAATCGACTGAGAGATCGTTGAAAGAGAACAGAGAGCCTTCAGTACACACATTTTTTTTATTCGTAAAATCAGGCTTGATCTTGACTTAGGAAGACGTCGGGACAATCCAGCGCCCACCTAGGCTGCTGTGATCGTCCTTCGTTATCCGCGGGTGTGAAATCCAGGTACGTGCACCCCAAAGCTTACCAACGCGCACCCTCCTGGTGCTGTCCATTGTTCGCCAATACAGTCCACCCAGTTGCCGCTCCCGCCGCGCCATATTTTGGTAATCTTGAGGCCTCGTTTCATAAAACTTTAATCCATAGTCTATGAATTCCAATTCTTAGTTTATGAACTACAATTTCATAGTTTATGAGTTGTAGTTTTTTCCAAGGTTAATACTTTGGACGTGAATAACATTTTGTTTACTAGCCGCCCGTGCCGGCCGACTTTGTCAGCCATTACATTACCAAACATCCGTTCTGTAAAACCCGCAATGAATGAAGTGGCGGCTAGTGGAAAAATATTATCTTAATTAAACAAAAAAATACAAGGAAACGTTCGAAAAGAAAGAGGTCTGTAAGGATGGTGGCAAACCCTGGTCTCTGATTATCCCTCCAGGATGCAGGCGTCAGTCTACGTAACAATATCAGGACGAAAAGTAATAAAAATCCAACAAACATGTTTTGAGCGTCTTATGGTCGGCGCCAGCCAACGTGATTTTTCTAAAAATTGTTTATTAAAAAAAATTTTAAAATATTTATTTCTAAAACAAAAATTTACAAACATATTTTTTACAAGGTTGAGACCTCCTTTTAAGTTTATGCATGTTGGACGTCAGACTTTAAGCTTTTTTAAGCATTAAACGTAATAGAAAAAAAAAACCCAACTTTACGGTGCTACCTACCACTTAGAATTTGGATTCGCAATTTGTAGCCAAAGGTCGGAAATCACGAATATTTACAAATATGTTTTACCTTTACTCATGCAGTCCCTAGTCTCTGCCTACCTCTTTAGAATACAGGCTTGAGTTTATGTATCTATGTATGTAAATATTAGAGTAATTTGATTTTCCTTATTTCTAGAGACCTACAAAACGATAAAATATTTTTATCGTTTTATTTTTGTACATCCAATACATTATTATATTCTTTTTGTTGCACTAACCTGTGCTGAGGACAATTTTAAGAAACCTATTTAGATGCTAAAAATTCCACCCACCGTGCCACGGTTAGCCAGAGGTCGCGGGTTCAAGTCCCGGCATGGGTGGAATTTTTAGCATCTAAATAGGTTTTTTAAATTTAATACATTGTCACTCGAATTTAAGTTTGAGGCTTTCCTATTGTAGTTTGGTACCTACTTAACTTTTTACGTACTGTAAGTAACCCATTTGAATCGCTTTCAAAGCTGCAGTAGACTTAAAAAATTACCTGGACCGCGTTTCATGAAACTACAATTCGATATCATCATCATCAGCCATTTGACGGCCACTGCAGGACATAGACCTCCCTCATGGTTTTCCAAGCTTCCCGGTCTTGTGCCGCGCGCATCCAGCGTCTCCCCGCCACCGTAACCAGGTCGTCAGACCATCTGGTGGGGGGCCTTCCCACGCTGCGTCGTCCGGTCCGCGGTCAGATCGTCCGTAATTTTTTTGGGAAAACATATTAGTTCTAGCAATAAGTTACCGGCATGCCTGCATGCGGCGACTAATGAATGTTAAAGAGGCGAAAGAGATTTGTTAGGATCGTGGCAAGTGACAAGCTCCCCAGGACAAAGGTGTGCATACTCGCTCGTTCTGGGTGGTTTGAAAGCCGCGGTTATGTAATTACTAATTGAAAATGGCATCTATTTAGACTATTACGAGTACTTGCGTCGACCGGTCCGCAGTCGCCTGGTCGGAGCTTATGACAATTCCCTGTACATTGCTACATCTTCTTGTTAGTCTTTGGGTTAATGGGATTTATTAATTTTTATTTCACGTAACATGATGGTACAGGTGATACAGTGTATTAAAAATGAAAAACGTTAGCTACGTTTGATGGCGAGAGATCGCTCGTCTGTTACATTCTTATGTATGGTATGTGTACGGTACGTACGTGTATGGTACGTAACCTATTATAAATGTAAGTACTTAATACTAATAATACCTATCACATAATACCATTAGCAGATGAAAAGCATTAAGATGCAAAAAAGAGAAACTTTCTAGACCTTAGTATTTTCTAAGGTCAACACGAGCACTAGACATGAAAATTATAAAATGAAAATTGTAAAAATTAGTAACTACTTAAATATGTTACTAAAAAAAACGAGTAAATATCATTGCAAATTCATCATCATCATCACCATCATTATCATCATCATTATCAGCCAGTTGACGCCCACTGTAGGATATAGGCCTCCCTCGTGGTATTCCAAGCTTCCTGGTCTTGTGCCGCCCGCATGCCATGCAAATTCAGTTTTGGTTTTTCTAAACCTCCTTAATGTGCCTTAATTTCTTGGGGCTTCCTTAATTGTCACAGTGTACCATGAATTGGGGGCCCTGTGCCATTGTGCCATGTTTTACCAGCGCCCCAAGCTCCACTGGCATTACATTTCGGCGACAATGAGCCGCCTTCTCATTTTCAATTTATGCTCTTATGAAAAATTTATTTCGAGTGCGCTCGCCCGTGATATATGATTGTGGGCGGGGCCTCCCTGGCAGAGTTTCAGCCGGTTGTCAGCTAGAGGTTTCTGTTCTCAGCTACACCCAGGCATAGCTGCTTTGTCGCGGCGTGAACTTGTACCCTCAAACGACTTTTATTTACATGACTACATAAATATGCTGTGTATTACGCCATCATGAATTACCAGCTTCACAGCTGGGCTCTCCGTTATTATCCCTGGATCAGGTGTTTTAAAATACATCTTACTCTCTGATGGTCAGTATTTAAAATCTGAAAAAAAAGTCGCTTTTCAATGTCCTATCTAGGGCCGTCGGCCAATATTTTTGTGAATTTTTGAGGTATATAGCATAAAAAAATCGTGCACATGAGTCTAAATGTCATCAATTACCGGGAGACGGGCAGCAGCGTCTTCCTGAGATTCCAACCGCATACTGCGATCGCCAACCCGCCTGCCAAGCGTGGCGATTATGGCAAAACCCCTCATTGTCATGAAAACCACGAAGGAGGCCTTTGTCCTGCAGTGATGATATACAAGCCAAACACATTACCCTCCTTTTAGACTCCGCCGCAATCGGATAGAAAAGCACACGAACGTGTGTTTTTTAAACTTTTCATTTACATTATCATCGTGACGCATTTTTTTGAATTATTTGACTAATTTCCTGGATGTTATATTAATTCATTAAGAGAAATCTCCCAAACATTACAAAACAACAAAAAGCGTATGTTTCACTTGTTGTTAATAAATTTAGTTTTACCACATACGTGCAAAGACTGCAGGGCTCAGTCTCGACACGAGACTTATATCTTCTGGTACAGTTCAGGCAACCGGGTAAAAAGTAGCTGGGTTAGTGTTCCGTGGATTGGGTTTTCGATGCAGTATTTATTGATCAGTTAGGTGCTTTTACTGTGTAGCGGATAACTTTTGCGTAATATTTAAAACCAATGAATTTCGGAATAAAAATCATTCGCTGTAACAATGATAAATCGAAAAATAATAAATAACTTCCACATAACACAATCACTTGTTCTGGTTCCAAACTAGGATACCCTGTGCTTTCAAACTAGGATACCCTGTGCTATAGTAACCGGGGAAGAACATCACTAACGTGGAAATACACCCACTCGGGTCATATTCTACTGTAATCAACTGTTTAGCCGGGAGAGGGGGGAAACCCTACTCGGACAAAATTTTGCGCTATTTCGCAAACGCAAAACAATTTTATTTCGCAAAACTATCCTAAATCCATAATATTTTTGAACGACCAATCCAACGATACCCCACATTATAGTGTAGGCGAGAAAAAGAAATTGCATACTTAATTTAGCTGCAGGGGAGGTGAGGTACCATAAAAAAATTCTTTTTATTCTTCCGTTTTGTCGGCGTGATGAATATATATGTCTATGTCAAATTTCAGCTTTTTCTTACTAATCGTCTTCAGAGATAGGCCGCGGACAGACAGACGGACGGACATGGCGAAACTTTAAGGGTTCCTTGTCGACTATGGAACCCTAAAAACGTGTTTGTTCCTTAAGTATTTCAATCAACACTGTCTGCAAAAACTACGTTGTGTTCACCTCGCGCCTCACCGCGAGCAAGCCGCACGTCACCCCTTTCTCTGCGCATTTGACTTGGTAACCATGAATCAGTGACAATCTTCCGGAAACAAAATATTTTATGGTGAAAATTCAACCTGCCCATGTTTTTCAGATATTAACCCCCTGTTTCTTGTATACTACCCATCTGTTAATCTACTGTGTTTTTGTGTGCAGTTTGGCCCATTGACAGCTGTTAAACGTAGATTGACACCTTGTTGATGTACGAGAAACCGAAAGTGAGTTTTTAAATTATTTCCTAGACAAAAATTGGTAATCTTGTATGGCACGAACGCAGTTAAAATTTAAACCATGTTATATAACTAACCTTTACATTATTACATTGTAACCCAAGACAGAATAGTTTCTTGGTCACATGTCACTCTACATTTGTGACGTGTTTCCGCATTCCAAGAATAATTATTACAAGGGGATCGGAAAAAATCTTCAATTAAATTTTTCCCCATCTCCTTGTTATATAATTATCCTGAATGTTTTTTGATTAATTAATTTTCTTCGCGGAATCATTAAGTCGAGAGGGTGCAGACACACCAATTTTGAATTATTTTAAGGATCAATTTGAAGAGGATTGACCTACGGACAAATTGAACGCTGTTGACATGAATATCTGTCCAAGTGATACCGCCGGGACAAGTGATTGTGTGGTGTGGAAATTATTATTATTATTATTATTTCCGTTCCCATTTTAGGCTGCACCTAACCTCCGTTTTACTTAGTAATTCATGAATTATACTTTATTGCATACGAAACATTTAACAAGTCATTAATAAGAAATAACATGTACAAAGCCAAGTTTATCTCTGTAAGAGATTCTCAATGTGACGAGTAGGTACCAACTGCCAATTTATAGTTTGCCAATTCATGTTTTCAAAACGAAGTTTAGAGCCTAAGTGAAAGTAAGATGGAAGATAGGTTTCTATTGAAAGCTATTTATTTTTGCAAGTATGTCAATTATCAAATCGTCCTCGGAAATTTTAACACATAGGTCGGTATATTTTTTCATAGCACTAATCATCATCATCACCATTGTAAGACTTTTGACGATAAGCATCTCCCACTAGTACTAATACTCCACTCGAGAGAAACTCTATGTTTCGCTAATAATTTTCCTAACCCTATTATGCCCTGGTTTGTCGCTTGCAGACGATGAATAAGTCGCTCATTTGGACAACAAAGGAACGGTATTACACTTTTGTAGTATGTTGGTTACACATGGGGGAACATCGACGCAATTTAATTCCTATGAATTACAGCCAAATAATGCTACTTGGATGGGGGTCGGCAGGGGCCCGTGGATGCGAATGGCGAGAGACCACAAAGGATGGCGTGATGGGAAAAAGGAGTAAACCCAGCAGTAGGCAGAAATGGGCTGATGATGATGATGATGATGAATATGATGAATTCTACATGTCGTAATTGCATTATGTGCCGTTGTATTTTCTAGAAAAGGAGACAAAAGGTTCAAATTGTATAGTCGTTGTTATTCGCGATGAGCGAATTGTTTACTTGATGAATTTTTTTTCACAGTAGCTAACCGAATTAGAACATGCCCCGGGGGCGAGTCTCTTAAAAGCGTAGTTGTTAGAACGGTGATGGTTATTTCATTGACTCTATGGGTAGTCTACTAACCAATCGCATTTCAATGGTTAATAACCCGTGCAACTTAACTTGACGCCTCGTGCGATTCTTGAGAGAAACCTATTTAATTTTCGCGGGTTATAGACTTATAGTATTGGAATGACTGCTATGCAGGAGACTACAAATTAGAGGCAAATGACAGCTATTGTCATGCAAATTTCATTCTATTGAACAACTAAGCGTGTATTAGACCCCAGGCTCAGGTTAAAACTTAATCACTACGGAAAGCAGATTGAGTACACAAAGTTCGTGGCAGTTCACGCGGCCTAACCGCGGAACATTGTTTGGAAACCGACAACTTTCAGTTTTATGCCCCGTGGGCCTTTGTTAGTACAATAACCCAAGCGGACTAATACATCGTGTAGATGAAATAATGCGAAGCCCATAGAATATTTGTTAAAACTTCCTGGCGCAAGGATCCAAAAGGTTCATCTTTTTTTTTTTTCATTAATGTCTGGTACCTATTTCTGTTTTTGTAGCTTACTTCTTGTAACTGGTGGTCACTAAGTCCATATACTCTCACTCTATGAGAGAAGGCCTGTGCCCTACGTTGGTACGTAATAATTAGAATTTCAGTATCAATATCTACTGAATTAGCTACCAAAGAAAAAATATTTTTGGAAAAAAAATTAATTTAGCATCAACAAAAACGGCTCGCCTGTCAAAATATCCACACTGATCAGCAAGCAGTAACGTCGAGGCTAAACTCTGAAACACTTGTGTTGATTTATTCATTTTTTTTATCAACAAATGTGTTTGTTCTTTTAATTGGCCTAATTGGTTACAAAAGCGAGCGTTGCGCCGCAAAAAGTGGCCAGGATTTCAACAACAGCACACGCAAAAACACCCGGGCATTTAAACCGACAGAGTTTCTGCGGGAAAAACAAAAATAACAAGCCAAGCCTCGGCCCGAAAAATCCTTTTGTCTCCAAATTACACAAAAACTAGACGCGGTCCGGAAAAAAGAGGCCTTTCTGTTACGCAGGAAACCAGTGTCTTCACAGGGTTATGGCCAGTGATGTGTCGGGCAACAATGTTGCCACTTACGGTAGGCTTAGCTGGTGTTTACCTAAAATGTGGCAGTTTACGCACCAACGGAAAGGATGTAAAGAAAAGGAAAGAGAAACTATGTTGCCACTGCGAGCAATAGGAACTATTTTATTGGTGTTTGAAAAAAAAAATCAAAATCTTTTTTGTTCAAAATAACTTAGAAACTGCTTTATGGAGACTTAATATAGCACTTTTACCTAATTTGAAACTCACAGAATTTACCCTTGCCGGTATATCTTTATCTAATTTGAACTTTACAGAATTTACCTTAGCTGGTATTATTGCTAACTTTTTCGGCCACATTGCTGGAAATATTCCTATTTTGATTTCCATTTCGGGGAATGTTTCCAACAGTGGCACATCACTGGTCGTAGGTGCCTGACAGGTATTTTACCCAAGTACCTATAATAATTATCGCAGGTGGTAACTTTAGTCTGGAACAGCGTTTCGGGGATTTCGTTACATCTTGCATCTTGCAGCTATTCCTGCGACTTTGTCCGCGCTAGATTTGGATATAGCTTGCTCAAAACCATTTCAGTCTGCCTAACGTCGTATAAATCATACGCTCTTTTCTGCCAAAAGCCCAATGTTAGCCTCACTCAAAATTTTGCGCCTCATTCACATCAACCACTGGACGGTCGGTCCCGGAAACAATACTGCGAACACGCCCACGGTCGTCGCTTCATAAATCACTGAGTAATTAATGAACCTCGTAAGGTCGGGAAATATTTATATGCTTGTGGAAAAAACTAATCAGGGCTGTGCGTCCCATCCCTATTATGCTACCTTGATCTCCTCAGAGAAGCTGCGACGCGTTTGTTATCAACTAAAGCAACAACACAGAGATCGCTGGTTCAAAACTAGACATGAGTAGATCTCGATCAGGGAGTACTAGACGATACTGATCCCTTTGAAGGAATCTATATTCGACTCACGAGTGTGAGAATTGTGTCATAGCATCATATATATCAAGTTCTTTCAAGTCGGTAGTTATTAAACCCGAGTGCGAGCGAGACGCGTAAATAAGACGCACCATTCTGCGCTCAGTTAACGTACTTCCTATCAAGAATTTGCATTCACAGTTTTTAACCAAGGGTCGGAAATCACCTATATTTACAAATATGGTATACAATCACCGTTAATTGATTAATAATACTCTTTATAATAGTGAAAGAGATATTCGAATACTGATTTCAAAATCACGCTGTACGGAGAAATTTGTAAAGAGGTTTGAAATTTTGCCGATGCCTGCACTTGCCCATTAGCTCAGTTGGGAGAGCGCTGTCACGGTTAGCCAGAGGTCGCGGATTCAGGTCCCGGCATGGGTGGAACTTTTAGCCTCTAAATAGGTTTTTAAAGTCTTAACTGATATTTTATCAATTAAGAAAGTACGCCGCTATGAAAATCTTACAAAATTAATCATCATCATCATTATAAAGCAGCCTATATACGTCCCACTGTAGGGCACAGGCCTTCTCTCAGAGAGAGAGAGAGAGAGTATGGGCTTCATCACCACGCGTGCCGACCGCGGATTGGCGATTTCAAGCGCTGAGGTATGCGAATGGCTTAGGTTTTCTCACGAATTTTTCCTTCACCGTTAGCGAGTGGTATTGCTATTATAACTTCACAAATGTACATAACTTAAAAAACAAAATCATAGCTACCATCGGCGGTGGTAGCCTACTGGGTAGAACATTGGACTCGGAAGCGAGAGACCCAGGTTCGATTCCCAGTGCGGGTATGTACCTATGACTGAATTAATACTACTTAGCAATTCTACTTAACATTAAGTACGCTTTTGTACCACAATTGTTATTGTGCGCTAAAGAATTAAATTATAACAATAATACTTCCTCGAAACCGCCGTTCGTGCATGCAACGACTAATTAATCTTGATGCAGCAAAAGAGATCTGCCAGGATCGTTGCACGTGGCAGACCCTGGTCCCTGCCTACCCCTCCGGGATATAGGCGTGAGTTGATGTATGTATGTAGGTGTGTAGTATTTTTAGGGTTCCGTACGCAGTGAGTAATATTACTAAGACTCCGATGTCCGTCCGTCTGTCACCAGGCTATATCTCGTGAACCGTAATAGTCAGTTAGTTGAAATTTTCACAGATATTGTATTTTTGTTGTCGCTATAAGAACATATACTAAAAACTGAATAAAACAGATATTTAAGGGGGGCTCCCATGTAATAAACAAGTTTTTTTGCCGTTTTTTGCTCGATATTAATAACGGCAACAGTTAGACGTTTGAAATATTCAAATGTTGTATAGCTAATGGTACGGAACCCTTCGTGCGCGAGTCTGACTCGCACTTGGCCGGTTTTTTTAATGGCTCGCGATGCTCATACATCGTTATATGGAATCCAGTGTTAAGCATTTGCTTAACAAATTCTTATTTAAGAATCTCGCGCCTTATCACCGGACCTGTCCGCGGACGTAGTGAGTGTTGTGTATCGGCCCGCTGCGAGAAACTAAGAGTGGACTTCCCTCACTACTTTCTACCTGTACCTACTGTACTATACCGTATCTACTGTACTATGTCATGGGGCCAAGTCTTGCCACTTCATAAAGTGCACGACCTAGTAACGCAGTTATAATACTGAGCCCCAGCGACAAGGTTGTTATTGTTCGCTAAATAAACATCGTTAATCCAATTTCCATCGGTTTTATGCCGGCGAGTGCTGGCACACATCGAAATGGGAAAATTCGCGCACACCCACAACGCCCTCAAGCCGTAAAAAGCTTTTCCTTCTAATAAAATTGCAATTTTTTCACTAAACGTACATAAAAAGCCGGCCAAGTGGGAGTCTGACTCGGGTACAAATGGTTCCGTTCCATTTTATCCATACAACATTTGAATATTTCAAGCATGTAACTGTTGCCGTTATTAATATTGAGCAAAAAAATCACGTTGTATGGGAGCCCCCCTTATTCTGTTTTTAGTATTTTTTGTTATAGCGGCAACAGAAATACATCATCTGTGAAATTTTCAACTATCTAACTATCACGGTTCATGAGATACAGCCAGGTGACAGACAGACGGACGGACGGACAGACAGTGGAGTTTTAGTAATAGGGCCTTTGGGTACGGAACCCTTAAAACGAAGTCAATGTTAAAAACCTATTTAGAGGCAAAAAATTCCACCCATGCCGAGACTTGAACCAGCGACCTCTGGCTAACCGTGCCAGTGCTCTCCCAACTAAGTTTTAAAATTGTCCTCAGCACGGGTTAGTGCAACAAAAAGAATATAATAAGTCGACGTTGTTAAGGGGCTCCACGCAGTAACACCAGCGCCTTCGATTGGTGGCCCCCTTACGGAGCCCTTTGAAGAAGCGCAGGCAAGATTCGGCGGGAGGAATAATGGACGATTTCCTATGGCAATGTTTCGCAAACTTGCAAGGTCCCTATACCTAGTCCGAGGTACACTACAAATTAATGGTAGGTACTATTTTTTTTGCTATAAAGATCATTAGTCTAATGTAATCTTTTCTTAGAACCTAGTATAAGGTTGCATTTCCAACGGTTTTTTGGCAAAACTTGTCGTTTTACCGAGGCACATCAACTGATGACCCCGGTACAGTGCCCCGTGGCACTCACTTTTTTTTAATTTATTGTTTTCGAAATACATGTTTTTCGAAAACAAATCAATCGCCAAACTGCGTGGCAGTTTTTTTGCGGAACACTCTCCTATTGGACGATAGCCAGATTAGTTATTGTCTGATGGGAATCCGTCCTTTGCTTGGGAGGAGTGGCGGCCAACGTCTTGTTGTGGTATCACGTAGAGGCATTTATTACCTACTCTTGGAGTTTGCGAAATTTTAAAACCTACTAAAATTAACTAATAGTACCTACTAATATAAGTAAGTACTAGTACTATGAAATTCTTCGTGCATATGTCCTAGGATATTTTTTGATATTTCTCAGTTAATTTAGATGACACAAACACTTTGAACTTATTACACTAAAACCTAAAAAGGGTCGCGTATTTTTTTCAAAAAAATGCATTTTTTTCCATCATTAAATCAATGCCGCGAAATTGTCTAGCCGATTGAGGACAATGTAATCTTAAAAACGTAGATTATAATCTTGGAGGCTAAAAATTCCACCCACTATATAATTTGTCAAATAGTGCTAAACTTACTTGCCTATATTAAGTCAGAAGCCAAGAGAGCGCCTTTTCCGGCGCACGACAATCCAGCGGCGTGCCTACCGTCCGGACGCGTTCGGGAGCAAGTCACGGATGAGAATCGTGAACAGGGCCCTTGAGCAGGCTGCTTGAGCCCAACAATTCACTGGAATCTAGCGACAAATACTTTTTTTTATTAGTTTCCATTAGTTGAACAGTAATAGCTATTCAAAAAAAGAACCGTATTTTTAGCTAGATTCGAGTGAATTCTCGGGCTCAAGCGTGACGTTGACGACCCTTCGAGGTGTTGCGAGGCCCAAAAATGGAAACATTTTTACTGTACACAGTTAACTGGAAATGGCTGATGATATTGATGATGCCGGACATCTGGTAACCCTAATTGGGCATATCCGGATGCGTTTGACTCTGCCTGGGCGATCGGGAAATCCTTTCGTCCGCCTGGTTTCGGAAGCAGTAGTCTTAAGAAACATAGATTTGTGTCAGCGAGAATTTCAAGCGAATTAGTCAAATATCTACTAAAGAATACGCGGATACTCACATGTGGTCTACACATTTTTACTGTCCATAAAAGAGTTAACGCATATTTGAGCTGTTCATCCCACGGAGGGTGCTATGCGTCAATACAAACAAATTTTACTAGAGGAACCGCTTGCGAAAAACATCAGCTGTGATACCATACATTTTGGCGTACCTTAATATGGATGGATTAACTGTTTTTTCGGGAGTTTCGAAGTCTCCATTATACTTGTGTAAAAACGTAAAACCCTTTCAAGAATGTTTAGTATTTATTTACATTCTGTATAATAAAGGCAGAATCCAGGGACGAAGAAGACCGATCGCAGACAAACCTCAGGGCCCCAAAATCTCGCAGAGCGACTCTTTCGAGCCGCCACATCACGGAACGAAGTAGCCACAATGATAGCCGAGAAGAGATGGCACCAAAAGAAGAAAAGAAGTGAAAGAATTCAACCGACTCTGAATAGCTGATTAGCGTGATTAAATAACAGACATAAACGGCCTCATTTATAAAAACACGATTCCTCTAAGGCACTCCTCAGAGGCAGTTTATTTAGATTAGATTAATACTCTTTATTACACACCATACATCGTACGTTTACGTCATAACGCCACCATACGTGTCCTTAATCTGTGGTTACATCTTTCCCTTGTTGACTATTTTAATCGGCGTTTATCGAGTGTCATAAGGAATTCTGTTTTTACAAATAAGACCTTTAAATTCTACTAACCATAAACTAAGTACAGCTGTACTGTTAAATACACACACTCGTGTATATCCCGTAGGATTTAGATTTATGTTTCAAGTAGACAATGCCGAACGCAGCCAGCCCACGGCGTCTACCCGGCCGCTCGTCACGTACCGCCGAGGTATCGTATCCGGATTATTCCCGATATTGACATCCCTGTCACGGACGATACGTTATTATCCACCCAATGCCACAGTTCGCTGCCGCAGTCCCATCCCTTCATACAAAGTCATAGTACAATCTGACTTTGCTTATGATATTTCATGTGACGTCAACAAACCTCGAAAATGCGTGGACCGATTTAGAAATTATTTTTTTTGTTTGAAAGGTTAGGCTTCACAGGTGGTTCCATTGTCATCAAGTGAGATCTGATGATGGGATGATGAGAACTCTTCAAATTATAAAGGCATACTTGAAGCGATTTGGGCGTTTTTTTTTATAGTGACTCGTGCATTTGCTTTCTGGAAACACAATTTGACGGAGTCGTAGATATTCACAAAAAATCGTGATATAAAAATGTTTAAATACAAGTATGGGCCTAATAAAGACGCGTGCCCATCGCGGGTTGGAAATTTCAAGCACTGAGGTATGTGAACACCTCTCACTCCGGTTTCCTAAATGTAAAACACTTTTAGTTTTTTTTTAAATTTTATTATTTATGGACAAGAAAAGACATTAAAAAAAACAACCAAAACCACTGAAACCTGTG
Source organism: Yponomeuta cagnagella (assembly GCA_947310995.1). Lineage (NCBI taxonomy): Eukaryota > Metazoa > Arthropoda > Insecta > Lepidoptera > Yponomeutidae > Yponomeuta > Yponomeuta cagnagella. The sequence continues at coordinate 14,484,652 of OX371277.1, forward strand.
ACGTTTATGTGTGAATTTTTGGAGTACACTCTATAATACGAACAGTATTTTATCTGGTAGGCCTACATTGAAAAAGCACCGCCCAAGCTAAACTTAATAACTTACAAGTTCAGTCTAGGAAGTACCCCCCCCCCCATATATGTCTGCTGTTAACCGGTTTAGCTTCCAAAACACATGATACACTAGGTGGTAGATCGTTTAAGATTTAGTAGGTAGTCTGTAACTAATAAACGTAGTTCACTTTCACTTTTGTAACTCGAGTGGTATCGCTACTACATAAAAAATAGAAACTGACTTCAAAACGCTACAGAAATAATTAGAAACCGGAGTAAGAGGTGTTCACATACCTCAGTGATTAAAAAATTCCAATCTGCGATGAGCATGCGTCTTCATTAAGCCCATACTCTCTCTGAGAGAAGGCCTATGCCCCACAGTGGCACGTAAGTACCTATATAGTATAGGTTATTATTGAACTAACATAATGGAAATTATAGAATGTAGTTTGCGACAAATATATTAATTCTCTTTAAAGAGCAGTTAACTTAGATGTGTGTACAGGTTTGGTCGACGGGTTTAAGTTATTCAGATGATTTGGTCCTAGCGCACTAATATCGTGAAAACTTTACATACATTATAAGAATATTCTTTATTGTACCAGGAAAAACACAAACATGAAATATTAACAAAAATGCAGTACAATTGGCGGCCTCATTGCTTATAGCAATTTCTTCCAGGCAACCAACCATGGTTAGTTGCTGAAGGACAAGTGAAACGGGTAGTAGGTGCAAATATCTATATTCATTTACATACTTATACTTAATAATAATATACTTACATAAACCTTTACATTACTATAGGTATAACAATTATATGTAGGTATGTTCCCCACTGTTCCTCCTCTATCAAGTAGCGATAGTGAGAGCTTCTAAAGTGTTATATGACATGACGCAAACACGTACCATTTTCTTTGACACGTTTTTCTTATATGACAGACAAAGAGGAAAGGGTAACTTTTGACAGTGTACCATGTTACCCTGCCAATCGAATTTGGGATGTTTGCGTCTGTCTTTAGTCTTCGTACGATGTCTTGTTTTAAGGGGCTTCATGCGGTAACACTGGCGCCACCAATAAGAAGAAGGTCGTGTCTTTCTTAGGGTTCCGTACCCAAAAGTCTTAGGGTTCCGTACCCAAAGGGTAAGGGACCCAATTACTGAGACTCCACTGTCTGTCTGTCACCAGGCTGTATCTCATGAACCGTGATAGCTAGACGGTTGAATTTTTCACAGATAATGTATTTCTGTTGCCGCTATAACAAAAAATATTTAAGTGGGGCTCCTATACAACAAACGTGATTTTTTTGCCGGTTTTTGCTTGATATTAATAACAGAAACATGTACCTAGCTAGACGTTTTAAATATTCAAATGTTGTATAGATAATGGTACGGAACCCTTCCTGCGCGTGTCCGACTCGCACTTGGTCGGTTTTTTACAGATCGTTTTTGCAAAAAGTGTCAGACTGTATCATATTACGGTGCGATTTCAAGCATTGCCCCTGTTAAAAAAGTGTGTGTTTAATGAAGGCTTTGCTTGTCTGTCTGTTTATTTGCAACAATTTATGAATTACAAAATTGCTTTACATTAGCATACCTACAGTTGAGTATAGACGCGATAAAAATTTTCCTCGATTCCTTTCTTTTTCAAATAGCTTTTTGGAAAACTGTCACACAGCCTGTCACGGAAATTCGCTTACAGCGCGCGCGCTTCCAAACACGCTCCCTGAAATCTGGCATTTTTATAGAATATACAATGACTTCGTGGACACCACTCTCACTATTAGAGGGTTAACTTAAGACTTCGGAAGTAAATGTTTTTTGTGTCCGGAAAGTGACTCATTCGACCCGCCCCAACTTCCGACATTAGATCGACTGACAAACCGTGTCCGGTACTGTTAGTTCGTAAAAATGTATAATTCTCTATGTATTTTATCCTTTGCAAACAGCACACACGGCACACACGAAAGCCACAGGCTGTTTGTGTTTGTGCAACAAAAGTTTGGTTTTTTTTAAATGACCTACCGTTCCACAAACTTAATTCTTATAGATTTTTTTTGTACGGGATCTTAAAAATAAGTTTCTATTCTACCAATCCTTTAAACCATTGTATCTTTTCTAACCACTAAACTCTTTTATAAATATAGGAAAAGTTTTCGTCATTAAAGATTAAACTCCTTTATAAAAAATAATCGAAATAGGTATATGAAAAGTTTTCGTCATTAGGAAAGTCGCAATAAGCAATAATGCCTTCTTCACCCAAGTACCTACGTAGTTACGTATAAGATTTTTTTTAAACAGGAACATTTCGTACCTTATTTACGCCTGTATCCCGGAGGGGTGGGCAGAGATTAAGGTTTGCCACTTGCCACGATCTTGTCAAACCTCTTTCACTTCATTTTATTCTTTTGGTTACACTAACCCGTGCTTAGGACAATGTTTAAAAACCAATTTTTTAGAGGCTAAAAATTTCTCTTCACTTTCACTTTTCTCTTTCACTTCGTCAATATTCACTTAGTAACTTGCCATTCGCTAATACATTCCTAAATTTATCGACGTATGTCCGCCTGCGGCGTTCACACTTTATTTACCGGCCCCTGTTTTATAGTTAATCTTCTGACAGTAAATAATTAGAGCTCAGTGTTTGCTCCGATCGGATTGAGTGTATTGCACTCTGAAAGAGTGGAGTTAAAAATGTACAGTAAAGTAATCAATCAAGTGCGTCCCACTTGCATCCTCTAACCCGGGAACGGTTTTTGTCCCGTTTTTTTTTTGTTACAGGGGAATTCTGTTTTTGCTTTGTGTGCCTTGTTTGTTCAACTTGCGTTTTTAATTTATTGGCTTCCGATTGGCGTTCTCGTTTTGCGGGTTTCTAAATGTAGGACAGGAGTTACAATTCACTAGTTTTCTACAGTTTTATTGAACAAACGCAATACCTATAAATAACCATTTCCATAACGTAAGCTTAAAAAAATATATTTTTTAAATTTACATTTCAGAAACCAACAAGAAGCGTTTAACATTGACATTTAACGACATGACATCGGCGCTGTAAAGGTTACATAGATGGCCGCTAGATGGCGAGCGCTGTCTTTAGACAACGTTTGTTGAATGCCCCTCCGTAAGCAGCCTATATCCGTCCCACTGTAGGGCACAGGCCTTCTCTCAGAGAGAGGCTATGGGCTTAATCACCACGCGAGCCCACCGCGGATTGGTAATTTTAAGCGCTGAGGTATGTAAATAGCTCAGACACCCAGGTTTCCTCACGATGTTTTCATTCACCGTTAGCGAGTGGTATATCTACTATAACTTCACAAATGTACATAACTTAGAAAACAAAGTCATAGGTACATGCCCGCACTGGGAATCGAACCTGGGTCTCCCGCTTCCGAGTCCAATGTTCTACCCACTAGGCTACCACCGCTACGGAAGCTACGCTTTACGCTCATTAATTCACAATGTATCGAGCTATGATGAAAAAATATTTGAGCTTATGAGAGCTTGGCCGCTATCTTCCCCTCGTTCCCAATCCAACAACCCATGTGCCAAACAGATAATTATTCACAGCATACATTACACGTCGGGCGTTTCGGTAGCCTGTGTGATTTATATCAACAAATCCCCAGACTGACTGATAGGCGGTTCCTAAGCTGAGCTGAACAGAAGTTTAGCTGTATTATTAATCAAACCTGTTGGAATATTGCAGCATAAACATAATCGTGAAAGAAATGTCCATGAAAGAATTATTAATTTTAGCGATTTTGCGATAAGACCGCCAATTGAGTGCGGCAAAACTTAAACTTGTACACTTTTATATGTATTTTGTTTTCTGGTGTGTACAATACATAAGCAGCCTATATAAGTCCCACTGTAGGGCACAGGCCTTCTCTCAGGGAGAGAGTATGGGCTTAATCACCACGCGTACCCACCGCGGCTTGGCGATTTCGAGCGCTGAAGTATGTGAATAGCTCAGACACTCAGGTTTCCTCACGAAATTTTCCTTCACCGTTAGCGAGTGGTATTGCTGCTATAACTTTACAAATGTACATAACTTAGAAAACAAAGTCGTAGGTACATGCCCGCACTGGGAATCGAACCTGGGTCTCTCGCTTCGAGTCCAATGTTCTACCCACTAGCTACCACCGTCGGTGTGTACAATAAAGTGTTCTAATCTAATTAGGTATGTAATGTTTCATCAGTATCAACATTATCTCATTATCTCTTCGTGTTTCGCGCCATACGACAATAGCGGTCCGTTCACATAAAAATAGTAGCCTGCCTACGTCCCACTTTAGCAGCCTACATACGCCTACATACCGCCACAGGCCTTCTCTCAGAGAGAGAGTATGGGCTTAACCACGCGTGCCCACCGCGGATTGGCAAATAAAAATATCTCATCAAATAATAATAATAGCCGTACAAAGATTATTTTACTTGTGATGCAAGTGACAGATCCTTTTTAGTGCAAATCAAGTCAATATTATGTCGTTTCACTCTGCTCAAAGTGTAATTTCCAACATCCTACTAATATGTATTATAAATGTGAAAGTTTGTGAAGATGTTTGGATGTTCTGGTGTTTGTTACTCGATCACGCAATAACGGCTGAACGGATTTACATCAAACTTGGCGTACAGATAGACAAAGACCTGAATAATTGAGACATAGCATACTGGATATATTGGTAATGCGTTCCCACGGGATAATAATTATTTTAAGTTTAACAGACGTATAGATGGCGCTGTGCGAGCGAACGTTGTGTTTTAAAAATAGATGGCGCTGTGCGAGCGAACGTTGTGTTTTAAAAACAGATGGCGCTGCGCCAGAATAGTACCTACAAACGGATTCTGTGGCGGTACGAAGTCCGCCGGGACAGCTCATATTTTACACATTTCTTTTTCAACATAGTTGAAAGTTGGGTGGCTTAGAAAGAAACGCAGAGTTGTGGCCTTTTTGTTGTTGTTACAGCAATAATAGCTTAGTTGTTATTAAATAGCAGTATTATCGTACTTGTTATAGTGGGTATGATGGTACAGACATGGCGTCATATTTTTTTCATTTCATTTTCAACATAGTTGAAATTTGGGTGGCTTAGACAAACAAACGCAGAGTTGTGGCCTTTTTGTTCTTGTTGCAGCAATAATAGCTTAGTTGTTAATACAATAATAGCTTAGTCGTTATAGTGGGTAAGATATGATGGTATAGACATGGCGTTCACTTCTCAGTGGGCACGCGTATCAATTAGGCACATACTCTTTCTATGTGCCCTTAAGCTTATTTGAGCAAAACATTTAAGATATTGGCTCGAGTTCTAAACGTTTACACTCCGTCACAAATGTAGGCACATGTCCAAGTAATCGTCCCATCTCCAGAAGAAACCATTTATGCTCGAACTCCGGAAAAAAAAGTGAAGACCTTGTTCTGTATTTTGAATTTGAAACGAAATTGAAGTTACTCCTCTGTCCCATCGACTTCACGGGACAAGTTACGTACGCAGGACAGAATACATACGCGACCGGACATAAATCCACACGCTTTACAAAACATACGCGACTACAGCGCCTGCCGGTCACTGACAAAGGTCAATTTTACAAAATATACCCCGCCGCAGCAATGATGGACAGAACAGAAGATTCATTCGATAGCGGTCAATCGAAATTGACCTTGCATCCTGTCTCTGTATTATAAAATAGGAAACTCTGATGTTTCGTGTGCTCTGTCGTTGCTTCAATTTTGAATCTTGGTCCTTCTTCAGTAATTCCTAGTATCACCTTTTATTGTAAAACATACATTGTTTGTTGCTAAAAGTTTTTATAATTGCCACGCATCGCGCTTAAATGGCCGAACGAATTTGAATGAAATTTGGCATGCAGGCAGACCATGTCCAGCATTCGTAGCATGACGGCGCGTGTAGCTCGAAAATGTCAGAATTTATTCATGTAAAATAAAATAAAATAAAGTCAAATTAAATTAAAATAAACGACCTCAGGACATTTCTGTCGGGTGGCCACAAACGGAAAGGAGCGAAGAGCTGAAGGGGAGGCCTCTGCCCAGCAGTTGGACGCAAAAAAAAGAAGTCCATTTTCTAAAAAAATTACAAGATCGTGGCAAGTGGCAGACCCTGGTCTCTGTCTACCCCTCCGCGATGCAGGCGTGAGTTTTTGTTGTGTCTCTTATTTTTAAAAGTACATGTTTGACACTGACAACATATTGGAAAGTAGCGACTTTTGACATTTGAGCGCGTACAAAAAGCGACTCGCATCGCCGTACTGCCAATGCTGGATAGTAACATAAAATTATTTTTATCCGAATCAAACGCAAACGAAGTCTTAAATATACAACGGACGCATATAAACAGATGTGTTCATTGTATGTTCTGTTAAAAAAAAAAGATTCTGATCTGAAAAAAGTAGCGATGGAAGCCTTGTGACTAATCTCCTCACTCGGGATCTCCTACACAGACAATTTGTGTTCAATCTATGGCTATGGGTTGTAGCTGGTTCTTCGAGCTTAGGGCACATTTTTGGGGTGGTATTAAACCACTATATTCTTATATTCTATAGTTATGGATGGAGACCACATATCGGCAAGCGCAGCGTAGGACGACCAGCCACAAGATGGACAGATGACCTCATCCAAGTGGCGGGAAGGCGCTGGATGCAGGCCGCTTTCAACCGGTCTTTTTGGAAATCCATGGAGGAGGCCTTTGTCCAGCAGTGGACTTCTTGTGGCTGAATGATGATGATGAATGTACTATTATGCTTGAGATGAAAGAATGGTCAGAATGGACTTTTTTTTAGCCGCCTCTTTCCCCACTACAAACTTGACCCGAAGGCAACGGCTACCATTGGACATTCAACAAACAAAATGTAAATTCCATACGTACATTTTTTTTTGATCTCTTGATTTAATAGAGCACTTAAGATAAGATACGATGAGAATATTCTATATTGTATAACACCAGGAAAAACACAAACATAAAATATTTACAAAGATACAGTGCAATTCTCGGCCTTATTGGGAGCACTTATTGCGATAACAGACGTGTGTCGGTATTTCGGTACCTTTCGAAGGTTTTTGTTTCTGAACGCTTTTGAGAGCGGTGTGTTTTGTGGTGTTTGCACTGAAATGTAGCCCGCCGATTAGTGCTGTCAGTGAGATTGATTGTCGCACCTGAGTTTTGGGAGCTAGAAATGCCGCGAAAAATTGCCTTGTAAATTTTTCACGCACAGAGCAATGTCCACTTGACTTTGTTACTACATAATTGCTGTATTTTATCTAAACCTAAACGCGGGGTGCGCGATTTCTTAATTTAATTTTATTATGCACTAAAACAACCATAGAAGTATTTCTTCTTATAAAATTCACTTTTAAAAACGGCCCCTGCCCTCTCGATTAGTCTTTACCAACGAAATGAGCGCAAGATGTGCTGTAGCGTAAATCACTCTGTGATTGGTTCCTTCTGTGTGCCATGCGTTACGACGTGATCGTTGATTGGGCAATAGTAAACGACAGTGTAACTTAAGATTGGTTTTATACAAAAAACGTCAAACCGTTGACTTCATGATGTATAGCACGTCGAAATATCTAGGTACCTCGCAAGATGACGGTCTGACGGTGCCAGGTGCAAAAATGTTTTTCCGGGTAATACGGAACTTGCTCCGATTGGTAACACAATTGACAAGCCCCGCCCGCCTTCCTACAATTGAACGTGGGGTTATTTTAGCGCTAGTTAGATATCTTTGATGGTCCCACTTTCGATACATTCTAATGTTTGTGTACATCTATTGTGTATCTGTAGACCGTAAAAATGGCTACTGAAAACCCACTCGAAAGAGAAAGAACTACTAAGGTATGATGGTAGAACAAAGCTCCGGATACGTACAGTCAGTTTAGAGTTAGTAACTGAGTATTGTGCTCGCCTGTAAGGCATGTGTTGTCTACTGTACCTCCTCCTGCGTAGCTAGCGACGTAATTTCTCCAATATGTTTGCGCACTCTGTTTACCGAAGAATATTTGATGTGAATTATTATTTATTATTGTTTACTCCAATAATGGAGCGCCCCCTCGAGACGGCGGCGCGGGTAATAAAACGCTAGGGAATAAAATAAATTACTTACCTAACGGCAGTAAAATTTTTCAACACAAGACTTTTCCTTTCGACAGATTAGAACTGGCTTATAATCATTACCTACTACATAACCTATAAGGTTTGTAGTATTTCAGCATCGTTTGGCTGTTTATCTTGTCCTAAAACAAGCAGAGCCGTTAACCATCTCAATGATTATATATTATTTATATAACACCTGCTCGTCAATGGCATATTATGTGTCATGCAAACTCAACTTAAAGCAAGTCATTTGTGTCCTATGGTTTAGCCGGGTCATTATAAATGTACTGAATTTCATAATCCCCTAGGGAATTATGACATTTGAATTTGGAATGCAATCAACATTGAATATACGAGCTCCTTGCAATCCATGACCACACGTCAAAATTAGAATAGGTATAAACTTTTCATAGAGCCCTACACTGAGAAGAATTTATTCAAAATTAGAATGAAAACTTTTCATAGAGCCCTAAATCAAGGAGAATTCTTTTTAATTGTATTATGTTTTATTGCCTCGCAGTGTTTATATAAAGTAGAGTATGCATTTTGGGGATAAAGCAGTGTATTTGTCTCGGGCGTTTTTGAACCCCTCGGCCTCGGGATTCTAGCTTTATGCCTAGCCTCGCTTCGCACGTGAGTTAACCCTAGGATCCCTCGTCCTTGGGGTTCAAAATATCGCCCGAGACATAATACACTGCTTTATCCCCTTAATGCATAATCTACTATTTTGTTGCACTAATCCGTGCTGAGTCCCGCCGTGGGTAGAATTTTTAGCCTCTAAATAGGTTTTTAAAATCATCTCAATGACTTCAGATGATTCAAGGCAAAAAATCTCGTGTCGTTATTTTTGCTTTCCACTAACACCAGTTTTACTTTCCGGACCTATCTGGTTGTACTTGACAATAATTATGGTTTTTAGCGACTCTTCCACTAGCAACGCGTCCCGCCGCGGTGCGTGGAGCGGCGGATTACGCGCGCGGCGACGGGGGCGCGGATCCGCGTCACCTAGCGGTTTGATTCGCTTCTCCGCGCGGAGTGGCGGTGTATGTCGGGCCCTCGGTATATATTCACTTCGCAGTCAACCGTCGTGGAAAATGATTAAAAACCGAACTTTTTCACGATGCTAAAGTTATTTTATCAACATGGTTTTTGTATACTCGAATAAGGAGACTATTTATGATCGAGATGTATCGTTGGATCGTGCGGTACCAGTGTGTTGCAGCCCGCGGCACGCCCCGAATTTCCGCGCGGTTTAGCGAAATCCCGCGCGGTGACGCGTCGCAGTGTGTTGTCCTAGCCGTGTTTTCTATGCAAACTGAGATACTTGCATACGATTTGAAAAACCGCGGCTCCGCGTTTGCGGTGCAGTGTAATAATCGCCTTACATGGAATATGTTTCAAATAATATGTTGAAATGAGTATGTACAACTTACCAAAAACGGCAAATCCCTAAATGAGTACCAATGATATTCTTGGAGAGCGGTGGTAGCCTAGTGGGTAGAACATTGGACTTGGAAGCGTTTGTTCGCTTCTTATCTCATCCCATTATACTCGTTTATATTACGTTTATTTTTTGTGTGAAGAGATGCAACATAGAGCCCTCCCGCTGGGAACGTTTGGCAGCACAGCGGCCAGAATGGCGTAGGATGGTGAACAGCCAAGTACGAGAGTTCGAGGTTCAGCGTAAAGCTGACCTGCATACCAAACGCGACCAGTTAAAGGCTCGCCCACCTGCTGCCATAACATATAATTATGAGAACGGCATTCTCACGTGCCCTCAGTGTGCACGGAGTTTCGCCGTGAAGATAGGCTACATAAGCCATCTTCGAGCGCACCAGCGCCACATCTCTGATTAGGGGTCAAAGTGGTCGCCATTGCCGAAACCGGTCGGAACAATCATCATCATCATCATCATCATGTTTTGTGTAAATGTTTCTTTCTTTGTGTACAATAAAACATAAAGTAAAGTGCAGAGACTTGATAAATTTAAAACTTTTGCTCATTGAAAGTGGTTCAAACATTGATTTTGAAGAAATGGCTTTCAGACTGCGCTGTTTCAAGAGCAAGTTGTGTGTCAGTTGCAAGTCTTGTCAATCAATCAATCAATCATATATTTATTGTCATAAATTACATGTGCAGGGTTGTTCATATATACATGTCAGTTTCAATGTAATTTTACCAATATGGTGTGACAATATCGAAACATAAATTATAAACTACTTAAATCATGCATTTTATAAATGAGATTAAGTGCGTATTGGGATTATAATTCAACATAAGTCGCACAGTTGTCAATTCTATCGGACCTAGAATGCACGCTCATCCCGAAATTCGGTTATTTTATAATAGCTCTTCGTAACAAGTAAATTAAACAGATCGCGTTTAAAAGAGGGTCCCGTCTCCAGACAATAAAAAAATCGAATACGAAACTAAAATAAGCGAAGTATTAAATGCTTACTTTAGTTTCGTATTAAACAATATTTTTTCTTTAAATAACTTATAATTTATACATAATAAGAAAATTTATAATCTTCAAACTTTTGATCATTGATGCTGAGGAAACGGCTTTCAGGCTGCGGCACATCACGAACACGTTGTATGCCAGTGACTGACTGAGAGTAGATCCCGTCCCGTCTCCAGACCCGCAGAAGATCGGATCCGGTTTTTTACGGACGGACGTCCTGTCCGGATGCGATCCAATTACAAGTCGACGGACCCGAAACACGATTTACAATAAAGAACAAAGCAAGGCAACGGGAAAGTTTCCGTCCGTTGTTTGTCTCCCTGCAAGTAAATGCACTCGACCTGATGTAAAGAGATATTCGTCTTGGTGTTAAAAAGGCGGGACAGCACCTGCTTCTATTATGTAAGACTCTACTGTGTTGGATTATCCGTTTTAACATTTTCGAAGAGTCAAAACGTAAATGTATATGATGGGGCTTAAAAATGTACACGAACAACAATATTTTTTTTATTTACTTACACGTATTTCTGTTTCGGCAAAACACAGTCTTGGATTTAAAAGTAGGTAGGTACAAATATAATAAATATGTTTAATGAAAAACGCTTAGAGTGCCAAGAATGTCATACATACATAAGCAGCCTATATAAGTCCCACTGTAGGGCACAGGCCTTCTCTCACGGAGAGAGTATGGGCTTAATCACTACGCGTGCCCACCGCGGATTGGCGATTTCAAGCACTGAGATATGTGAATAGCTCAGACACTCATGTTTCCTCACGATGTTTTCCTTCACCGTTAGCGAGTGGTATTGCTACTATAACTTCACAAATGTACATAACTTAGAAAACAAAGTCATAGGTACATGCCCGCACTGGGAATCGAACCAGGGTCTTTCGCTTCCGAGTCCAATGTTCCACCCAATAGGCTATCACCGCTGTCAATCAATAGTGTCAAATTAATAGCATTGTTTTTCGTGAGACAAATTTTCACATAGTCTGAACTGCCGAAATTTTGGTTTAAGCAATGATTAACGTTGACTGTGTTAAGGTTAGTTCTATCGATGTCTGTGATTTGAACAAAGAAATTTTAAATTAAAAAAAAATCTTAAAAAAAACTTAAAAGATTTTAAGCGCTTTTTGTAGTTATCTGCGCCGACTTAGTTAAACATCTAGCCGAAAATAGATAACATTGTTTAAACAACTGGACTCGATTTCGGTTAAGCAATTAAAATTTCAACCCTCGAAGCCATCCCAAAGCAATTCGCAGCGTTTCCCAATAGGAGAGCAAGAAACAATGATTACAATAGTTCACCAGAACTTTCCAGAAAGTTAAATTAAGATAATGTCATTTGTAATCTAGTGTGGTGTTCTCGCTGGTATCACTATAGAATATACCTATTGTTTCTAAAATGAGCAATTCTTAAAACAGTATGTCTGTTAGAGTACAAACATTCTTAAATTTTGCTCCATGATATTTTGCTATACTTCTTTTTTTTATTTTTTCTTCCAAAAAAATATTATTCTCGGGTGGTGGTAGCCTTGTGGTTAGAACATTGGACTCAGAAGCGAGAGACCCAGGTTCGATTCCAAGTTCAGGCATGTACCTATGACCTTTGTTTTCTATGTTATGTACGTTTGTTAAGTTATAGTAGCAATACCATTCGCTAACGGTGAAGGAAAAAATTCGCGATGAAACCTGAGTGTCTGAGCTATTCACTTAACTCAGGGCTTGAAATCGCCAATCCGCGGTTGGCACGCGTGGTGATTAAGCCCACACTCTCTCCCTGAAAGAATACCTTTGCTCTGCAGTGGGACGTATATAAGCTGCATATGTATGTATTCTCGCGGTTTTTCCTACTTTGTCGTGGCGTTATTTGACAAGTAATACTTAACACCATACGTGTTAAAAATGGACCTTAACGTAGGACAAAGATTTACTGGAAAATTTTATAAAATTATGCTAACCCTGATATTTCTAAACGCATCTATCTGTGAAAAAACTCACAGAACAAAAGTTGTTGCCAAACACAAACTCTAATTGGGATGTTTCAGGAATTGGACACTTCGCCAATAACCCTTTATAATGTAGCTACTGTACGCGCTCTGTTTGTCGGTCTGTCTGTATAAATAAATTAAGTATCTATTGCCACGATCCTGACAGACCTCTTTCCATTAGAGTTTTAGTATCCGCACGTCGTATTCGCACTTCTGTCCGTATGTCAGACGTATATAACCGTAATAAATTGCTAATTCAATTCCTCAGAGGTTATTGTAGCAAAACCCGAAAAAAATATGAACATTTAAGAAGAAGTGCCCATACATGGAGCAGGTTTATTTCTTGGAATGAACGGTTAGAATTCTATTAATTCTTTTTTATCACACCTGCTCTGAAAATACATACTAATTATACCAATTAGAGGGAAGAAACGCCTTTATCCCGCCCTTCAAATCCTTTCATCCCAAGGTATGGAAGTTTGTATGGAAGTTTGTATGAAAATCCTTCCGACCCAAGGGTACTTCCCATGTATGAAATTCCATTACATACCCGGTTTTTTTTTTAATTTGTCAGCAGTCATACTGCAAAGAGACTTTAACTTTCTACTAATTAAATTTCAAGTAAATTGTTACTCGCCACATACAGTTTTTTTTTTACCAGTTACCAACCTCCTTGGTGCATATAGAAAATTAAAAACGAAATTATTTTTCTATGCATTTATGTTTATAATTTTCCTCGTAGGTGTAATAAAAAGCACTATACATACCTCAGGATAAAGTACAGTTCCATACCTCAAATGGTTTGCGCCCCTCGCAAGCTCGTGGCGCAAATGCCATAATCTCGGTATGGAACTGTCACTTTCTTCCCTCTGAAGTAATGTACTATTTTTTTTTGTAAATTTTTTGTTTATCATGAAAACTTGGCCGGTTTTACGTATGGTGATATCGCCTTATTAAGCCTTCTAAGGCCTGCTTAGTTAGTAGTTGGACCTTATATTTCTGCACTTAGCCTGATAGTTGGGTCATTGTACGTAACAAGCACTAGGGTTTCCTTACGATCTTTTCTTTCATAGTTAGTGAGTGGTATTGCTACTACAACTTCAGAAAAGTACGTATCTTAGACAACAAAGCCGGGATTCGAACCCACGACCTCCTGAATGTGACGCCGTTGAATATACCTATCAGGTATATTCACTGGCCGGTGGTACGAAAGAGTCAGTGCGCGTGACCGACTCGCACTTGGCAGGTTTTTTTTACATACATACATACATAAACTCACGCCTGTATCCTAGAAGGGTAGACAGAGGCAGATTTTATATATTGTGTTATCGTAATAAACTCGTAGCATTCTTGGCCTCGATGCGTCGTTGACGTTTGTATCTGCTGAGAATTCAGCCTTGAGGCCAACGTCGACGTTTAATGCGCCAACGTTATCTGACAGTACTGACAGTATATCTGTCTGTTTATCCAGGGGCAAGATCTATCAAGTGAATAAGCACATAATTTCCAGAGCTATCCAAAGATAAATAGTATGGCTGACCACCCTGTCAATCAGCCTTTTTATTAGTTTATCCCTGGATACGTATTTATCTATTGGCTTACTTATCCAGAGATTCTATACGGCGAAATAAACATATAGAAATATATTGTTGGTTTTGCGTCTTAGATTCTACTCTATGTGGCCAAGGTAAACGTACAAATAACCTAGCCCTAGCATAGCTTATTAACGGTTCTCTGGCTTTGTTCTGTTAGTATAATCAGCCTACCAGTCTCACAGGATCTTTTAATTACTCAAAGAAAGTTAATTGTTTTTTTTTTTTTTGGTTGAAATAATTTGATTACCCGAACCCGGCTTGCGGGCATTCAACAACTAATGAATGTTGAGGAAGCGAAAGTGATCTGTCAGGATCGTGGCGAGTGGCAGTCCCTGGTCTCAGCCTACCCCTCTGGGATACAGACATGAGGTTATGTATGTGTATACAATTGGATTATTGTTAAGACGATTGCACTGACTTGCCGTCGTTGAAAGTGTATCTACATACATAAACATTGTATTAAAAAATCTTGTCACTGTCCCTCTCTGATCTTTTTCTGACGTCTCGCGGTTTAGACTTGAGACTTCAGAGGACTGGAGTGTAATATTACATTAGTCTCTGGGGTTCTGTAATGATTGAAATTAAACGCTGATGTAATAATAAAGAGTGTATGGGCTTAATCACTACGCGTGCTCAGCGTTCAATTTGTTCCTTAGGCTTGGATAGGTGCGCGTTCTCTTTAAAAACTGGCCAAGTACAAGTCGGACTCGCGCACGAAGGGTTCCTTACCTATCATTATCTATACAACATTAGAGAAAAATCGGCAAAAAATCGGGTTTTTTGTATAGGAGCCCCCCTTAAATATATTTTTTTAATTATTTATTTTTTAAGGGACTATAGAACTAAAAATTCTGTGAATATTTCAAGCGTCTACCTGTTTCCGTTATTAATATCGAGCTAAAAACGGCAAAAAACGTTATGTTTGCTGTATGGGAGCCCCCTTAAATATTTATTTTACTCTGTTTTTAGTATTTGTTAATATAGCGGCAACAGAAATACATCATCTGTGAAAATTTCAACTGCATAGCTATCACGGCTCACAAGATACAGCCTGGTGACAGACAGACAGACAGATGGACAGACAGGCAAACAGACCCGTTTGGCACCCTTCGGGTACGGAGCCCTAAAAAGCATGGAGATCAGTAGGCTGGCTAGTTGTAAAATAAACGTGCAATAAATTTTAAATATTGAAACACGTTTAAGTTTGAAATAAGAACGCCATATTTACACAAAAACGTTCCTAATTCAAACTAAAGTTCGATGTAACTTTATGCCGCATATATATTCACAAAGTGAAAAAAAAAACAAATCCGAATAATACCCTGCTGAACCCGCAAACTGTTTCAAAGCCTATCGACACTGCCCATCTTTTCTCTCCTAAGAGCAGTCTCTTTTATGTAAGAAAACAAACTCTGTGTGTCTCCTTTGACGGCGTTATTTGTATATTTTCGCGCCGAGCTCTCGAAAAAGACGACAATGGCAAGTTTTTTCAACTTATTAGCAAGTGTCCGCTTTGAATTTATTGAAATATCGGGCTCGCGTTTCGAGCTCGGTTCACACGGGTCATTAGCGTTTTCAGTGCGGGTTTATTTCCGGTGAGGCATAGCAAAGTAATATTTAAGATAATATTTAACGCCCCGTGTGAAATCGGTATCAAAATTCGATTGTTAGCACCAAACAAGTATATTTTTCTTGCACTTTCGATTTTATAATATTCCCGTCTAAATTTTGTGACCGAAGGCAAATAGTAATCAATACATTTCTTTTGTTGACCAACAATAGTACGTCGACCTTTACTGGGTGAAATAAAATCTCCGAAAACGAAAATTTTGAAATCGCGAAAAAAATATCTTCTTTTAATACAGCAAATGGTAAATTTAGTATCAGCTGATTATTATTTTTGTTATTATTTTTAGAAGTTTCTAAAAAGTAAAAGTCTTTTGCACTGACGAGAAAACCCCGGATTTTACGATGTATATAGGGATTCGTTATCCCCCTGTATACACTTACGATCTAACCAGGTATATTACGGATGTCTTTGTCACTAAAATGTAACCGTCCCATGTACATAAACATGGTTCCTCTAAAACACTCCTCAGACGCAGTGTTAAATGATCTGTAGTTACAGCTTTCCCTTTAACGCAATAAAGTGTTATCTATCTATCTATTTGAACTGACTGAGGAGTATTTAAGGGATCGTGTTTATAGATATGATCGTTAAGGTTCGTCAGGTTTCGACTGTGCAAGATGTAATTGACCAATTGTAGTACAGAGTAGTGTCTCCGCCAAGAAGATGGAAGCGAAGGTATTTGCCCAGCAGTGGAACACAAAAGAGGTTAAGTAAAAAAACTGTTACGTAGACATTGGATGTAAATCTAGCAGTAGTTACAGCATTTTTCGCCGCATCGAGTCCATAATTATGCACTACGTAGCCAAAAATTGCATGAATCTTTACTGCAAGCATAATACCGCGTGTGGACCCCGCTTAGCCGAGAGAAAAAGGAAATAATTTAAAGTTTTCCAGCCGCTTCGAGGGTTGTCATCCGTCCATATCTACCCATACTTCTCCCAAGATAAAATAAGAATATTTGAAGAGATTAATTTATTTCCTGTAAATCCTCGTCGAAAAAAATCGACGACTTTTCATTAGAATCAAGGGGTCTTAATAGTGTTGCATGCGCTAATATTTTTGAAGAAAAACAAAAGACGGATTACTAAAAAAGTTTACTAACAAGGAGGTTTAATACTTTTTGACAGGCGCAAGCAGTAGTCGTTTTTATATAAAACCAATCATAAGCAACGCTGTCATTTACTATCACCCAATCAACGTTCACGTCGTCACGCATGGCGCACAGAATGAACCAATCACAGAGTGATTTACTCTACAGTTAATGTTCCGGTCATTTTATTGGTACAGACGATTAGAGAGAGGACAGGGGCTGTTTTTGAGAGCGAATTTTGTGGGAAGAAATCATAGATATCATGCTCTGAGGAAGAAATACTTTTTTCTTATTCGTAGGGCGCAAACAATATTCTTGCACCCAAAAACCATTGACATACTAATTCGGAAAGTGACAGTGAGTGAGTACCATTGCCGGCTAATAGTAATATCTTTCAGACAACTCTGTGATGGAAAGTTGCTGAAGCATAAGAGAGACGGGTAGAATGATAATTTACTCATTGAAGAATTATGTAATGCAATATGTATAATTGAAATTTTAATTACATCATTCAGCCACAAGAAGTCCACTGTTGGACATAGGCCTCCTCCGTGGATTCCCGTAAAGACCGGTTGGAAGTGGCTTGTATCTAGCGTCTTCCTGCCACTTGGATGAAGTCTTCTGTCCATGTTGTGGCTGGTCGTCATAGTTAATTACATATATAGTAATAAATATTTGTACATCGTTTTTAATTTATTGTCAACATAAGTCCAACAAGTCTTCAAAACCGACCCTGGTTTTCTTTGTGTGCGTAATTTGTTAGGCAAGAACGTCCTTGTTGTTAGGATATCTGTAATATAATTGAATAGATTAGATTAGACTAATACTATTTATTGCACACCATGCATTATAAAGGTAAATAGATAATCAAACCAATGTTGGTACTTAAATTACATTACATAAACTCACGCTTGTATCCCTGTAGCCAGAAACCAGCCTTTTTTACTGCATAATATTGACAAAACAATGCATGCAAAACAAATACACCAGAATGCGTTGTACTTGTAAGTGACAAAATTTGGTCTGCCTGCCCTTCCGGGATACAGGTGTGAGTTTATCGAAGTTAGTAAAAACGTAACCCTTTGTTGGCGGACTCGAAGTTCTTCGCTATCGGATGAAAGTTGGCTGACATACATACATAAACTCACGCCTGTATCCCAGAGGGGTAAGCAGAGACCAGGTACTGCCACTTGCCACGATCCTGACAGATCACTTTCGCTTCGTTAACATTCGTCAACACGTCGGTACTTTTTAAAGCTGGCTGATTGTCAAAAATTTTTTGACAACCCTAGTCTTTTACCGCTGTTGAAGAGAGTGGAATGAAATTAATTTATTTTACATTCGAGCCTCTTTGTGTGAGCTTCAACTTGAGAGTTGGTCCTTGTTTTGTTTACGGTTTTTGTTTGTTTTCTGCGTTTCATCCTACTGTGTTTCTTGTTCATGTTTGTTAATTGATAGAGATTGCCTTTGGGGTTATTAATTTGTAATTGTGCGTTGGCGATTCGATTGGTTACGGATTTTTTATTTTAATATATTTAGGAACTGCAACAGCGTACGGTTATAACTCAATAGGTATTATTATAGTAGCATTAAAATGTAAAAATTACTTTGCTAAATTCCGCCAAAATCCCACAGGCACCATGCGGTTAGTTAAAGCACCGCCTTCCCTCCCACTTTTTCAAGCAGAATCAAGGCACAAACACACCACCACCGATACCAATACTTGTGTGAAAAAATGCGTTGCGACGCGTTTCGCCTCTAACACGAGGCATCCTCAGGCCTGATTCCATACAATATTATTATAGTACATTACGTGTTATTCGTGAAACTCACGCCTGCATCCCATAGGGTCAAGCAGGGGCCAGGGTTTGCCACTTGCCACGATTCTGACAAAATGGCCTCTAAATAAATCGTGGTTTCGTAATCAATTTTATTAGTTAATTTGACGTCAAATAATAATTAACCAAAGTAATTGAATGGCGATTGACCTCAAGTGCATCTCAGTTTGACAGCACGATCCTGGAACCAATTTCGCAGCGGTAACATGCCAAGCAAATGTACTCCCTAATGCCTGAGTGTTAGGACTAATTATTGTCCAAATAACCGTCAAAGATAGATTGGTTGACCTGCGACTGACAGAGGCTAGCTTAGTTTGGCCTGCGTAATTTGTTTGGATAATGAATTAGGTTATGTGGGAGTCGGGTATACGGATAATAAATATAGGTAAAAGATGAAGAACTAGTCGTTGTGTTGGCAAGATGAAACAGGTTATTACAGGCGTTAACTGCTGTCGAATATGGTTGATTGTGACTTGAGAGCTAACCCTGTCTGGACCATAGAGTTACTTTTCATTTACAGTATAATTCCCGACTAATTACTTGAACATGACTTTTACATCGCATGGACGTATTTCGGGTCACATTTACGGAGAATTCGGGGTGTGACCATATAACAAATATTAAAAATGAGTCGTCCCGACTGCGCGGTTTTTTGTTCAAGTTCTGTGTTGGCCATAGTACTCGTACCGTACATCAAAACGAGATAAGTTCGCATCAAAATAAACAGCTTCACTTTAAAGCCCCGCAAACATGCGTGGAACAATCGGATACCATTAGAGCCTCACCGGCACTCAGGTTGATTAGCAGATGGTTTAATCAATAGCCACTCGATGTCGCGACATCCATCATCACTCTAATGGAGCCTCTACAAATACTTGATGTCTAAAATGCGAGCCTTTTAACCGGACCTTTGAGTCGTGGCCTACTGGTCGGTGGGAAGCATATAAGCATAGCAGCCTCAGTTTTATTTCCTTTGTGGACCACCAGCTCGCTGGGCCGATCTGAGGCTATTGGCAGCGGCTGGATGAGAGTGGCCGAGGACAGATAGAAGTGGCCTGCGCCAAAGCAGGCCTATGTCCAGCAGCAAACGAGTAAGAGCTGATTGGTTGATTGACCTACATCTTGCTCATTTGCCCATGTTTCTTGTTACAGGCCAAACCGCGGCGGGCACACATCAGGGCACAGTTTTTGGTGAGTCTTTCTTAAGTACCGTCCCAATATTCTAACGGTGCGCTGAACGAAACACCGATGAAAATGATTTTCTATAAAGTTCATTAAAAATGTATCTTGTTGCACGAGGACAATTTTACAATTTTTTTTTTGTTTTTTTTGTATTCACAAAAGTTAAATTATTCGTTTTTTTTTTTAAAAGCGCCTTGTTTTACTTGCTTGAGTCTATGTTCTGTTATTACTAACAACAATTCGCTATAAAATAAAGTTGTGTACATTTTTTTTGCGACGAACTATTTTTCCATATAATACATCGTTATAATTATTTAACCGTTAAGCGTTTAACTTAGCCGTGCAACTACCTAGGCATATGATTATGGCCGGAGCTCATTTCATAACCGTAATCATCGGCTTATCAAAACCACAATCACTCGATTGAGAGCTATAAAGTAATTTCCACTGTACGCGCACGGTGCGGACTTTTATTATCATTACCTAGTTGTAAATAGGGTGTCCACACGTGCTTTGCCGGTATTTTCACGATTGCAGCAGAGAAATAATTCAATGGCTGTACGCGATAAAATCGTTGGCTATATAAAAATCGAAACTGCGTGAACGAATCACCTTTCTAATAATAAGGGTGCATGGACGCATGAGCGGGTACTTCATACCTCACCTACCTTTAAGTGGTAACTTTGGTAAAAAATACACTTGCTTTCCTAGCCTGCACTTGCGATCTTAGGACGGGAAGCCACACTTCAAGAAATGTTTGTTACTGTCCATGGTAGAAATCAATGGCAGTAAGGAACCCACGGACGTAATAAGCCTTACCTTTGGATCTCAGATTAATTAACACAATCCTTAATCTTAGTTACAGATATACATTTTTCATGTATGAAGCAAGCAGTTTGGTTTCGCCATTGCCCGTGCGTCTGTCTGTCTGTCGGCGGCTTACCACAGAGACGATAAGTACTAGAGAGCAAAGATATATACATATTTATTACGCCACCGAAGCGGTACAGTGAAATTTAGAAGAAAAATTTTTCGGGTATGTACCCCCCTGCACCTAAATTTGGGATGCAATTTTTTTTTATCTTCAGCACCGTAGTGTAGATTTAGGTTTCCGTTTACGAAATATTAAGCTTTAAAGCACAATTTTTTGCCAGAGTAGGCCTCCTCTCCCCCCTCTTCTATCTAAACGGTTGATTGAAGAAACGTATAAAATTCAGGGCTGTAGCACATATAATGAACTTAAAAGGAAAACTATCACGGCTAAGTAGGCTTAACAAGTTAACGAATAATAGGCGACCAACTTATAAAAGGATAGCTTCGAACAAAATCCGTTGAAAATTTTATTGAACGTGATTATTGAACGAATTTACTTCCTGAAATTACTTTGAGGAAGTTGTTGGTTCAGTAAAGCAGAAAAAATCCATCTCTCTACGAAACCCGCACGTGGCCCGACACGCATTTGGCCGGTTTTTTGTTGATCAGACTGCTCAGTAAAAAGGAGGTTTAAAAAAATTCAAATTATGATTGGACCTTTTTAATTTTTTATCTACACTCATATCATAATCTTCAAATTAAGAATTCAAATGTAAACACATATTGACAGGCTTTAAACAATACATAAATTTAAAGAAAATAAAAAAAAAGCGTAATATAAAGTTACATTAAAGGTCAGATTTTTCACTTTATGTTACGGTTATTTTTTTTAGTGTTGCTGTGATCACGGAACAATACTTAATGTATTATATGTAATTTTTTTAATGTCAAAAGTTGACTCTATAAAAAACCTAATTTCATTTTCGTGGTACCAAAAGTGCAACTAAAAGTATCTAAAATTGAGCGCGCAAAACTGAGTGCAGACGATTGAATGTCATGATACTTTTGTCGAAATTGCGCCATTTTGATTCAGAAATAACCGTAGATTTATGTATAGTACAAAGCTTGTCAAACGTGTTTTCCTTTGATTCCTTACTTTGAAGATTAAGACATGAGTGTAGATAAAGTAGTGTATGAGACTGCACATAACTTGGTATTAAAACACTCGCGAATGCTATTAAAAAACTCGCCAAGTCTCGTTTTTTAAAATCTCGCTCGTGTTTTAATAACCCTCATTATGTGACAGTCACATAAACTACTATTAGACTGTTTGGTAAATTATCACAACCTTAAAAAAAGTCCAATTTCATAATATATAAAAGAAAGTTTACGTCGATGATCGGACCTTTGAAGTAATCATGCTTTATGTTAAATTATCACAACTTTAAAAAAAAAACTCATAATTTATCTACAAAAAGTAATTTAAAAAATACCTCACCTCGCTGGTCAACTTATCACGACCTAAAAATATTTCATAATTTCTAGACAAAAATGAGGTATAAAGAAGTCCAAATTATTTTTAGTGATCTGGGCGGCGTTACAAAAAGAAGGCATTTCAAATATTTATTTACAACAATAATAAATATTATCTTACAATATTTACAAAACCAAAAATAAAAATTAAGTGAAAGTGAATTAATTACATTTATTTCCAAAACCACACTTTATACATAATATAGACATAAGCTTACATGCCTAATTATCGTTATCATAAGCATTATCATATCTTACATAATTAATGTTTAAGCGAGTCCTAAACCTATTTTAGGTATAAAAAAGGTAAAATTCATGGTCGGAACTTTTTAGTGATCAGGCTGTTTGGTAAGTTATCAGGGCAAAAAAAATCATATAATTTATGGACAAAACGGAGGTATAAAATAGTACAAATTCATGGTCAGACCTTTTTAGTGATTAGGGTTTTTGTAAGTTGTCACGATCACGACCTAAAAATTCTCATCATTCATGGACAAAAAAGAGGTATAAAAATAAGTTCAAATCGACCTTTCGGTCTAATCAGACCTTTTTAGTGTTTTAGGCTGTTTGGTAAGTTATCAGAACAAAAAAAAAATATCTCATAATATGACAAACGTCAAATCACAAAACCGCCAACCGAAAAATATAATAAGCTGTTTGTTAACACAGATTAAAAAGACAATTTTTTAGGCTATTTTTTTATCATACAAATGCTGAAGTAAACGAACCTCAACATCGATGGTCAAATTCAGCGAAACACCCCACACTCATGGCCAAAGAACTTTCAGACAGCTTTCAAGCCTTCCTGTTCATCTTACGGCTGACAACCTTCGGAGTTTGCATCTGCATGCTCCTCATTCACATCCGATGCCTCAGACTCTTCAAATGGGAGCTTTTCGTGAGTGGCGGCCTCATACTGACCTACTGCATCGTGTGTCCTGGGCTAGCTCTGTGTGTTATTCTACGCGACAGCTCCACCTTCATCTTCGAATGCTACCTGAACTCCGTGGGAGGGGTTTTGTTCACTGTGAACGCGATCATCCTCTGGCTTGGCTGGATAAACACTGAGGAGGAAACGAAGGTGGTGGCTGAACTGCTCGAAATCGTCGGCGTGGCGGTTCCCAAGCAGATCGGGGCCAAGGCGGTGCTCAGTGCTGTTACTGCTTTGTTGTTGCTGGGGGATCTTACTGTGACCATCGTAAACGTTTTGTTTTAGTTCGGTCTGGATGTGACATTGCTAATTAATCTCACTGCCTCGATGATCTAGCGGTTAACACGCTTGACTACCAAAACAGAGGTCGTGGGTTCGATTGCCACTGGAGGCCGCCGTACTTGATTTGTAAAAAAAGCCTCGGTCTCGGTTATCATACCACAGGGTATCCTAGTTTGGGACCAGGAAAAGTGATTGTTTTGTGTGGAAGTTAGAATTATTTTCTAAATTTTCCTGCGTGTCCCAATGTTACGGGCGGCTTTTCAACAAAAACTGAAATAGTACTGAGTGCCTTTTAGCTCTATTAAAAGTTCAAAGGACTAAATGAGTAAGCAAAATAATGCCAGCTACGTTTCTGGAATACGTTTTAAAGCTGGAAATCGCCTTAGATTCGTTGATTTTCCTCCTTGGAAACTTGGTGAACTCACACGGATTGCACGTGTCGCGGGTTCCTTTTAATTTTGTCATCTTTACAAAGGTCTGGCTTTCCATTTTTTTTCATATATGCAAAAATGGAAAGCAAGACTTCAGTAAAATTTTCCTCGCATTTTTCAGAACTGTTTTTATACTTAAGCGGCGTAGAGTCGAATTCAGATTAACAGCGGCTAGTGAGCTTAATGCTCCTACTACTAATCAGGCGGCATCCAAATTCAACATTGTGACGCATTGTGAGGTACCAAGGTCAGTCCCGCATGTTTAGTAAGTTAATGCTCCACAATCCAGTTTTTTTGCAATTCATTTATTTAGCTTCTTTGCCACGAAATAATAATAACAATAACTTCCACACAATACAGTCACTTGACCTGGTCCCAAACTAGGATAGCCTGTGCTATTGCAACCAGGCAAGGACAATTCTCCAGTCGCGATTCTACTATCAGCCATTCCGCGCAAAGACGAAATTCTCATATGACTGCAGCCCTAGCATATAGAGACCTTGATGTGAGCGGACTTCATAAGTGGCTCATTTAAATTTGTAATTCACACCCGAAACGCCCCCGGCATGTTTTCGGTTATTTCAAAATGGTGGTCACAGTAGTCCGACTGACTTATTCTGGGTACAGCTGAGGAATCGCGGGGTTTCCAATCGATAACGATTTTCCAACCGAAATAGCAGTTTTAAATGTTATCTTGGATCCACTTATAGATGTTTGAAACAAATGTCATTCAATCTTAAAGTAAACTCTTCGTTTTAGGTAAATCTACACAAACAAGATATTGGTTTAACAGACTTTCGTACCAAAAACTGGTACGGATTTAGGTAATGACTTTTAAGACTTTTATAGACTTTCTACTTTATGTATTGTCTCCTGACCTTCCAACACTGCCTTGTTGGTCCTCGTTGGATTCCCACTGAAGGCCGCTGTAATTGTCTTGTACAAAAGGCCCCAGTCTGGGTATATTTCCATGTATGTGAGGTCCTTGCCTGGTTACCATAGTACAAAGTATCCTAATTTGGAACCAAGTCTGATTTAGACTCTGTATTAAACCGACTTCAAAAAAGGGAGGAGGTATACGAGGATCTTTGTGTTATGTATGTTCCCCGATTACTCGAAGACGCGTGGAAATTCTTATTTTGTTTGAAAGTATCTAACAACAGGTGGTCCCATAGTTACCAAGTCAGGATCTGATGATGGGATCCTGGAGAAATCGAGGGAACTCTTCAAATTTCAAGGGCACACTTGAAGCGATTTGGGTGTTTTTGGGCATTATAGTGACTCGTACATTTGCTTTCGGAAAACAATTTGGTGAAGTCGTAGTGATATTATTATAGAAATTCACAAAAAATCGTGATTTTTTTTATTAAAAATAAAAACCGTCTTCAAAACACTACAACACTAAAAACAGAGAAATCATTTAAACGCATACGGCCTTTAAATTTGATGTAGGTATTGTAGAAATATATTTTGGAGTCGTTGCCCAAAATGTATGTGCTGGTCTTGTAACTTGGCACCGGCTCCAAACTACACTTCTACATCGAGTTTAAAAGTCGTAGTCGTTTAAATTATTTGTGCTGAAGTGTTTTGAAGTCGGTTTTTATTTTTAACATAAAAACTTTTCAAAGTCCTATAACTTAGCCAGTGCCTGTATGATATCAAACTGCCTGTTACTTATCTACGCAGAAGAAATTCGATACACCAATACCTTGCCTTCCCGGCTAAGCCTTCCTAGAGGTTTCCATCGCAAGGTTTAGCGACCCAGTATTCGTCTCAATTACCTACCCATTATTGTGTTCGGGAACCAAATTACTGCTTGCGTTACACAAAGGAATTACAGTGGCTTCGTAACTGTTACTTTTGCTCAAATAGTGAACTTCAAAAGATTTCGACTACAAGAGAAAATACAAAAGCACGAAAGCCCACGTAGAACACAAAAAAAAACTGAAATAAACAATAACCAACAACTCGACTGCTGAATATTAATTACTAAGCAGGCGGGACTCCATTTCCTTCCGTGGATGTCGTAGAAGGCGACTAAGGAAATCCACTGCCAGGAGACGGGCAGCAGCGTCCTCCTGAGATTCCAACAGCATACTGCGATCGCCAACCCGCCTGCCAAGCGTGGCGATTATGGCAAAACCCCTCGTGGTTGTGAAAACCGCGAAGGAGGCCTACTTCCTGCAGTGGGCGTCAAATGGCTGATGATGATAATGATGAGGCGGGACCCAAGTTGAACAATGTAAGGGAACGTACCCATACTACGTGAGCCGTTTAGGGGCGGATGGGGGGTCTTCAAAATACCACTCTTGGTCACAGCACAGGTACGGGGGAGGGGGTTAAGTCTTCGTTAATCGTTCACTCGGTCGCTCGTCACATTCGTAGTCAATATTCTCTCGGGAAATACATACATACACACACACATACATACATCCCAGAGGGGTAGGCAGAGACTAGGGACTGACTGCCACTTGTCACGATCCTGACACATGACTTTCGCTTCCCTAACATTCATTAGTCTTTTATACTTTTTTTGTAATTGGCTATTTGACAAAATTTTAAATGAGTTACTTTTAAAACGGTATTTTGTATGAAAATACTGGCTTATGACGTCACATTACAGAGCACTCTTTTTATGTTTAATCTATTTAAAAATTATAATAACCAGTAATTGACTAAAAGAGATACATTTTCAGAGATATTTTGTAGTGTATGTTTTAATCGAGCGTATGAAATAATTTATTGTTGATCATGTCAAATACCGTATTGTAGTGAGCCAATTTTTTTTTTATTTACATACGAGCCAAGCGTTACTTGTAGAATGCCTCTCCATCATTGGAGGTCGCTATTATAACAAAACAAAGCTACTTTAGAAGTTTTTGTAAAGCTTTTCAATTTTCCATTTTTCCGTTCCATCGCCAGCGGGCTCGAGTCAGTCCATTAAATTATCAATATCAGCGAAACAGAATCTGCACATAATTATAAAATAAATCAGCACACAAACGATTTAACACACAGGCTGATCATAAACTATGTATAGACAGAAGTACATATTATAATGTTCCTGAAGTCCAGGTGACACGAAAACTGGGACTGGTTTTAATTTATACTTCTCTAACAAATTATTCTTGTATAATGCCCGACGGATAACTTGATCGAAAAATCCGTGCATTCGGGATGAGTTTGTGATGGACATGGACGAGATTTTTTTTTGCGATAGACACGTTGCACGATATGGAACAAAATATTCAACATAAATATTTGGGCGTCCGCGATACCGTGCGCCTGTATGTGGCTTATAAAAATGTTTTTCTGGCAATAAATATTTTGTATTTGTATTGATTTTACAGTTTTTATTATTTTTTCTGCGCAGTACAGAGGCGGGACGCAGGCAATATCATGTGGCAAGGAGTTCCTATCTGTAGCTCATCCAAAAATCCAGATATCCAAAAATATCTTTCTATTATCTATCTAAAATATTCACTTCATCGCCTCACCACCACCGGATAGAGAGCTTCGGACCATGCGGACCTCTGGGCTGGAGCTCGCGTTCACCGCTGGAGATGACGCGTGCTCGGTATGGAGCCGATCTGCCCATGCAATGCTACTGGATACACCCTTAAGTGAAACGTGCCGGCTTATTACTGTTTGCTGCAAACCGACCCCGGAACGACTGCTGGGCCCACTGGCTGGCATTGAGCCCCCGAGCGTCCGCAGGACTGTGGCGAGCTTCATAGAGAAATCCAAAATAGACACTGACTCACGACACCCCATGCACAGCTACGCGCCAGTGCGGAAAAGGCTGCCAAGCCGAAGGAGCTTTCTGAAATGCGTCAGACCCATTGACCACAAAGCCACCGCAAACGAGGTGCAACCTCGGGGCCCGGGCGGTTTCTTAGCCTACCGTTTGTGTCGCTGTCGGGGAGCCTCCCGGCTGGATAAAAATTGCCCTGGGCAATCTAGAACTCCAGTCCAGGTGGGGGTTCGCGGACAGCGAACTGTTTGTGCGGTACTTATCAGACGATGGACCATCTTTCATCGTGCTCTGCGTGTTCTAACAGCTGCACTCAGGAGGACCTAATGATTCCAAGTGATAACGCAGCCCGTGTCGCAAAGTTCTAGGCCGCAACTGTTTAATAACGACTTTAATAAAAAAAAAATTGCCATCGAAACGCTAAGAAGAAAAAGTAAGCAAATAAAACTTACTTTTTATGCATATTCAGAATCGTGAATGCATACATATTATATATATTAGTTATTGCTAGACCCGAGATTTAAATTTAATTGAAGTACGAGAGCCCGAACAAATTAAAGAGAACATTGACAATCACTTGTATGAATCCGAGTGAGTCGTCTGATTTCGTTTCATTACCAAGACATTACAGTCGCGCCAACAACTACCGCTGCACTGACCCAGTTCAAAACCCCATTCTCTGCAAGTGTCATCTTGAGCTAATCTTCTGGTGACTGGTTGCACAAACGATTTAACTCCTAGAACGGCCGCGTTAAATCAAACAGAGACATACAATTTAAAATCGCGTCAACAAGTAGGTAAACAGCGAAGAGAAAATTGCGAAAACAAAATAAACGGCACTATCGGCCGTCCATCAGATTTATTGCGGAAGCAGTGCTAGGGATCCGTACCGTCCCAAATCCGGACTCTACCTTTGTGTGTCCCTACATGCAGTAGGGCCTGCGGCTATTCAATCGGAATTTTCAGTCATTCGAAAATCTGAAACTTAGACTATGGAGCACCTCTCTGTGTGTCCCATGTGCCCGTCCAAATGCACTCGAGAGGACGCGTGGCCGAGTTCTGGGCCAGTAAAATCTTATTGGTTTTGTCACCGACACGACAAGAAGAAGGCACTGCTTAAATCGTTCGAAGTGGACGCAAAGGTCTATGATGATGAGGCTAGAGATGTAAGGTGCCTGAGTGCGAGTTATTATAGTCTGTTTGGCTCTCCATAAAACCCGTTTGGTTGAACTGATTTCATCCGTATCTTTTTAATTGATTCAAATTTCTGATATTGTATGGAATCAGGCGTTACTTTCCGCATTTTAATACTATTCAAATCTCTGTTTTTATAAGTTTTTGTGTTTGTTGAGTCCCATTATATGACGAAGCTTTTTGTGAATGTTCTGATTTTGTGTTGCCTTATTATTTGCTCTAAATAGATTACATTTATTTTACAGAACATAGGTAGCCATATTATGGTTAATAGGGTGTATGTTCCCCCCATACACCCACATCGGCAACCGCAAGTCCAAGTAAACATTTCAATACAGATGTTTGTTTGCGTTCAAATATAGAATCGAGGCACTGGACGTGTGTTTGCACAGCGTGGATGTTATTTATTTAATATTTACGTATAATGAGATAATTTATAGTATACCTCTCAATAACTCTCGCTAACGGCAAACGTGTCTGAGCGCTTTAAATAGCCAATCCGCAGTGGGCATGCGTGGTGATTAAGCCCATACTCTCTCTCCGAGAGAAGACCTGTACCGTACAGTGTTATAATGAGAGAATTAAACCGAGTGTACCCAGACTATATCGAAACACAGGCCCGGCCTTAAACAAACAATACACATGGCCTAACTGTGGTCGAGAGATATTGGCATTATGGCTTTGCCACCTTAATGCCGAGGCGAGCGTGATAACGCACGGCTTGGCGGGGATTTCCGAATTATTAGGAGAAGGTAGCCACTGCTTTTAGTATTCAGTTGAGACTCTGATATGTTTAACTCCGTAGCACATGAGCGGTGGTAGCGCAGTCTCACGTCCCGGAGGTCGTGGCTTCGAATTCCGGCATGTATTAAGCGGACATGTTAAATGGATGAATTAAACAGAGCGGGTGCTAGTCGAAAGCATTCGGTTTTTTTAACCAACGTTTTGTTTATATCCATCCAAAGTATGTTTGATGATATTTATCAAATATCCATCTAGATCTTCTCAATTTCCTTAGCAAGTTTCTCAAACTTGTGTTAAATTAAGAGGTACTTAAAACTTTTGTGTCGGAAAATACCATTCCGGAAACCATTAAACGCACACGTTCCCACAAAGTTGCCGTCTTAATTTGTTTGACACAATGTCAATGACGAAAAGGCCACATTAAAGTTTGAGTGACTGACCTTATTGTTTTCTAAAGTTTCGTAACAAAACAAGCTTAAACAGAAGTGCTTCTAGTTAGAAAATCAAAGCGCGACTAGACTATAAATGAATAAACAACTTCCGCACAACGCAATCACTTCTCTTGGTCGCAAACTAGGATATCCTGTGTTATGGTAAACAGGCAAGGACATCACAAACATGGAAATACACCCAGATTGAGGCCAAATGTACGACAGCCCCTCAAGGGAATCGAACCCACGACCTCCGGCATGGTAATCAGACGTGATACTTCTAGACCATCGAGGCAGTCTGGCCGTAAACTATTGCTTCAATTTTTTTTTTTACCTCGTTGTGCTTGCTATGGCTACGAATCTACATTGGTCCTTTTTCGTAGCCGACGCAAAATAGCAGCATACGTAGTGGAGCTACGAACGTGCTACGACGTAGCAAAATGTCTCTGGCAACAGAGGTTGGTAATGATGGTCCTTTTTTATCCATATAGCGGGTAGTACCCTAATGCGCCAAGTAAAAACTGAAATAAAAAATATCCTCATCGGCCATTTGACGCCCACTGCAGGACGTAGGCCTCCTCCGTGGCTTTTCGCCATAATCACCACGCTTGGCAGGCGGGTTAGCGATCGCCGTATGCGGTTAGAATCTCAGGAAGACGCTGCTGCCCGTCTCCTGGCAATTGATTTCCTTACTCGCCTTCTACGGCATCCACGGGAGGAAATGGAGTAACGCTATTCTTTATCCGGCGCCAGACGGAACGTCCTGCGCCACACGGAACCCGACGCCACCCGACTGCCGAGCATTAACTACGAAGCAGGCGGGACTAACCTAGTTATATCGTAAGGAGTTACATTGTTGAATTTGGGTGCCGCCTGCTTAGTAGTTAATGTTCAGCAGTGATGTTGTTGGTAATTTTTTACACCAGTTTTTTATTTTTGTCTGTTTACTGATTTCTTCTATTTTTTGTTGATTTATATCATACCGCTTTCATATAGCCTGTGACACTTGCGCAAATACGACAAATCGATTGAGATATTATTTGTCAAAGAGTTATGAGTGAACATAGAATCAGACATACATACATACGAGCCAAACACATTACCCTCCTTTTGGGCTCCGCCGCAGTCGGGTAAAAATAATCGTAAATCATACGAAATAGATAGAACAAACAGATAGAAATGATGGCCGATGGGGCCGAAAAGTTCTCGAATGAAGACCACATATCGGCAAGCGCAGCGTAGGACGACCAGCCACAAGATGGACAGATGAGCTCATCCAAGTGGCAGGAAGACGCTGGATGCAAGCCGCTTCCAACCGGTCTTTTTGCAAATCTATGGAGAAGGCCTATGTCCAGCAGTGGACTTCTTGTGGCTGAATGATGATGATGATGAGATAGAACAAGAGGTCATGAGTTCGAATCTCGGCAAGTTCCAACGACTTCGTTTTCTAAGCTACGTTATTTGTGAGTTTGTAGTAACAATTCCAATCGTCAACTGTGAGAGAAAAACATGAGTGCCTGAGGTGTATTCATACCTCATGGCTAGAAATCGCCTATCTGCGGTTATTACCTTGGTTACTAAACCCATACCCTGCTGTGCCCTGCAGTGGGGCGTATATGGGTTGCATTGTTAATCTGGTACGAAGCTTCTAATAAATTCTGTTTACTCTCGCACCTCCGAAAAATATTACGCGCCTCTCAAGATGTCAATTGTCAGCCTGCATTTATTATATAGCCTTCACAAGTTTTTATTGAGACGTGTCAACTGTACTACTTTAAGCAATAAAACTTGTCTCGAGTTTCCCCCGTAGGAACTACGCATGAAAGTTGGGCGACTGACAGTATTGTGACATATTTCGAAGAACGTTATATTTCCTGCGAGACTCGTGGCGAAATGCTGTCCACAAACTTCAAAAGACCAGCGTCACGTATTGAACCAAACGTAACATGTCATGATTTTGAGCAATTTCAATGAAAACAGAGTTCAATTTGATTATATTCTTTGCTGCCTGTACGTAATACAGAGAAGATTGTAAAGAGGTTCGACATTTCGCCGTTGCCTGCACTTGCCCATTAGCTCAGTCGGGAGAGCGCTGGCACGGTTAGCCAGAGGTCGCGGGTGCAAGTTCTGGCATGGGTGGAATTTTTAGCCTTTAAATAGGTTTTCAAGAGTTACATTCGATCATTCTGGCATTGGTTTGCATTAATATGGTTTCCCAGTTACTTTATCGGTCAATATTCAATGTCACGATATTAAAAGTATTCAATGAAATAGTGTCATGATACCTTTAAAATCGGAAGTGTCGTGGTCACTATTCAGAAGTAACGTCGTCGTTAGGTTGGCATCACTGCGGCAAAGTATGGCGGGGAGCATTGATTAGTTAGGAAGTTCAGAGGCGCGAGCTAGATCAATTTTACTGTATTCTTGGGCCTCCTCAGAGGCTGTTTAAATAATCTGTGGTCACGTCTTGCCCGGAAGCAAAATCATATCTTTTTTTATGCTACGTTTTTGCAAAAGGTTAACATCAGAAATATGTCCATTGGTGGTTATTTTCTAAAGAAGATATGATATTTTTCTATAGGTAGCGCTACTTAGCACAGGGTAATCAGCCTTAACTGAATACTTAAGGCTGTTCTTACGTTGCGCATGCTGTCTCACTCGCACAATTTAATTTTTTTTTTTTGGTGATTGTAATAAAATGAGTAAGTATACTTTTCATAAATGTGGTCTGAGGGTTTGATAGATAATAAAATTTCGAAAATTCATGGTATGTGTTTTTTATATCTTGTATCGAAAACGTTTTTGATTCGCAAGATTTTATTCCAAAATTTATAGTTTTCAAAAAACTTTTCCTTACTAAAAACTTAAACTTTTTTAGGTAGTAAAAATACAATTAAAATGTCCATAATATAATTATAACAAACCCTTGGACCACATTTATCAAAAGTTCACTCATCATATTATTATAATATTGCCTGCCAAGCGTGGCGATTATGGCAAAACACCTCATGGTTATGAAAGCCACGAAGGAGGCCGGTGTCCTGCAGTGGACGCATTTGACGTCCAATGGCTGATGATGATTATAATAAAAAAAAAAATGTTAACTTGTGCGAGCGAGACAGCTTGCTCCACGTAAGAGCAGCCTTAAAATTCTCCGCTACATTTCACCGGTACCACCGACGGGTTTAGTGTCTATTCAATGTCACCATGCCGTTGCCTTCTCCACAAAGCCGGGCACGGCCGAGCGCATCCCTGCCGCCTGTAAATTAGTACTAAATACGGCAACTATCGGTAATTTACGGGAATTTTGGCGGGTTTATGGGCCTCGCGGGCGGGCACTATTTGTTTCCCGAGCTTACTTTTAACGGTAAATAGAGAGGAACAGAAGCGCACGGTCGTAAAGCCCATCATTTCATTATTAATTCAGTTTTGTTTGGATAGGCCGAGTTTGATAGAAATGCAATTCTTAGTTTATCGAGGTAAGTAGGCAGCCCAGTCTTTTTGTTAACGTTGGGTTCTCCGACATTGCCCCTAAATCAGGTGTTTAAAATACATTTTACTGTCTGATGGTTAGTATTTAAAATCTGAAAAATATACATGTTACTTTTCAATGTCCTTTTTAGGGCCGTCGGTCATTATTTTTATGATTTTTCAACTTTATGGCATGAAAAAAAAATCGCTAAAATAAGTCTAAATTTGATAAAAACTGAGTTTGAACGCATATTTATTCGTTTACAAGTTTCGACGTTTCGGTACTTTTGCAAGTGCCGTGGTCTCGATTGACTACCATGCAACAAATGTGACTTTTTTGCTGTTTTTTGCTCGATATTAATAACGGCAACAGGTAGACGCTTGAAATATTCAAATTTTGCTTAGATAATGGTACGGAACCCGAGTCAGACTCGCACTTGGCCGGTTTTTTTCACTACTTTCTAAAAAAAAATGTAAGTGTAGTTGAAAATTTTTAAATGTTGCTTTTTAGAAGTCGTTTAATTATCGATACTTAGAAACAGTTATGGAATAACGTGTTGTATAATGATACGTCCCACTGCAGAGCACAGATCTTCCTTCAGAGAGAGAGAAATAATATGGGCTTCTTCAGCATCGTGATGGGTGGATTGAAATTTGCTTTGTTATTGTTTTACTTACCCGACTGCGGCGGAGGCCAAAAGGAGAGTAGTGTATTGGGCTCGTATGTATGTATGTTTGTTAGTATGTACGATTCTATGGATTATGACTAGTAAGATCTCAATCGATTCGTCGTGTTGCGCGAGTGTATATATGAAATCAGCATAAATAAAAAAATAACCAACAACCCGACTGCTCTGCATTAACTGCTAAGTTCAACAATGATCGGTCCTAAATTCAACAATTTACTCAGGTTGGTCCCGCCTGCTGTACTCAGGTTGGTCCCGCCTGCTCAATAGTTAACCCTGAGCAGTCTGTTATTTTTATTTCAGTTTTTTTTAATAAGCAGTGGTTTTTATAATAATTTTATTTGTTCCAAAATAATTGGTGTTGGGTACAAAGAAACTTTTCCATTTTAATTCTCGTTTTCATTTTAATTTTCACTGGGGCTTTGAAGCGCCTATTAACCACACGTCTGCCGCGACACAGATCTGTCTCCAACTTAGTATGGGCCACCTATACGTTGCGTTCCACGAGGGCAGTTCAGGAGTTAATACTTTTTTATCTTAATCTTTACCACACGCCGGTATTTTCCTTCACTGTTGACGAGTGCTATACTGTTACGAGTAGTACAAAGAGCGGCAAATAACTTGAAAAAAAAAGCCGCGTGGTCGGGATCAGTTTGCGTTGAACGCGTGCAATTATTATTATTTGTTGATATGACTTAGCTAAAGTCCGATGAGTCTAAGTCACATCGCGCGCCCCCCGCCAATGAGGCCTGAAATACGTCCTTAGCAAGTCCAAGTCGTTCATGTTATTTGTCGGGCATAGTGTTACTAAAAGTAACAAATAAAATAAAACAAAATTTGTAGGCAAACATTATTATTAAATTGTAGGCAAACATGGTAGTACATAATAGTAGTTTATGTGACTGTCACATAATGAGGGTTATTAAAACACGAGCGAGATTTTAAAAAACGAGCCTTGGCGAGTTTTTTAATAGCATTCGCGAGTGTTTTAATACCAAGTTATGTGCAGTCTCATACACTACTTTATCTACACTCATGTCTTAATCTTCAAAGTAAGGAATCAAAGGAAAACACGTTTGACAAGCTTTGTACTATACATAAACCTACGGTTATTAACTAAACTCATATCGAAATGAAACAAAATTTTCAATTATAAATTTATTTTTAGTTGCACTTTTGGTACCACGAAAATGAAATTAGGTTTTTTATAGAGTCAACTTTTGATATTAAAAAAAAAAACTTAAGTTTTGTTCCGTGATCACAGCAACAATAAAAAAAAAAAACTGTAACATAAAGTGAAAAATCGGACCTTTAATGTAACTTTATATTACACTTTTTTTTTTTATTTTATTTAAAGTTATGTATTGTTTAAAGCCTGTCAATATGTGTTTACCTTTGAATTCTTAATTTGAAGATTATGATATGAGTGTAGATAAAGTTATTAATAGATTACAATTCAGTGGTTCACACATGTCTGCGCCAGACTCTGGCATACAAATATCGGTAGATGGCGTATCAATAATTACGTTATATACATGTCATGCCAATATAAATACAATTACATCATTATGTAATAAAAAAAAATTAAAGAAATTAATGCCACGTCAAATAATATAAAAAAATATAGTAATAATAACCTTAAGTAAACAAAATCAAATGTCAAAATATGATAATGTCATCAAATTAAAAATACGTGGTAGATTTCTGCGTCAGTTGAATTCAATTCAATTAAAATATCACTCTCAATGGTAACTATGGTACAAAGGGCATGACTTCGAATGCCTAGATACCTAGAATACCGAGTTGTTTGTGTTTACTTTGTGTTTCTGTGACAATTTAACTAAATGTCTTCTTTCTTTCTTAGTATAATTTAAACGTATGTGGCGTCGATACTTCGACGTGAACTGATTACAACGGGGTGAACAATTTTCATGCGAAGACTTTCTGTCCTAACACATAACGTAGCTTTTAATTTACGTGATCCTAGTTTGTTGTACGTTAAACTTTAACTAGCTCTAAGAAACACCATTGTCTTTGGTGATTTATTACCGGACTAGTGTAACGCGATGGACAAAAGATTGTGCTTGGATGTGCCGATTTCAGGGTCCTTATTACGAAAAATGTGACATTATCGGAAGTAGCGAGATGGTCGCTTGTCAGTGTCAAAATCCGTATCTCAATCCGTAAAAATGGGTAGTCGCTATTCATTTCTGGCGTTTATTACTCAGTTTCCGTGTGGCGCCGGATTAAGAATAGCGTCACTTTATTTCCTTCCGTGGATGTCGTAGAAGGCGACTAAGGAAATCAATTACCAGGAGACGGGCAGCAGCGTCTTCCTGAGATTCCAACCGTATACTGCGATCGCCAACCCGCCTGCCAAGCGCGGCGATTATGGCAAAACCCCTCGTGGTTATGAAAACCATGAAGGAGGCCTATGTCCTGCAGTGGGCGTCAAATGGCTGACGATGATTACTCAGTGGCTAGTTCGAAACTATTCAAAAAAAGAACCAGTATTTGCTAGATTCGACTGAATTATCGGGCTCAAGCGCGACGTTGGCGACGTTTCCGAACATATCGCTGCTTCATAATCAGGGCCCAGTATTGGAGAGGCCTATGTCCTGCAGTGGACGTCAAATGCCCAATGATGATGATGATTGGAGAGCGACTCAGTTCGTGTGGATCGAAGTTCAGTTACAGGGCCCCATTTCGTAGAACTGCAATTCACGGACTATGCAATTCGATGTACATTGCATTGCCGATTGAACCACCGATTAACAATTAGAAAGACTAATTGTGTCTGCTAATCGCAATGTACATCGAATTATCTTAAGAAACTATGAATTGTAGTTTAATGAAACACGGCCCAAAGATCCGAAAATATGGTTCTGTGGAACTCAATTAGTGTGTTACTTATTTCTAGTTGCTAAGTAGTGGTAGCCCAGTGGGTAGAACTATGGACTCGGATGCGAGAGACCCAGGTTCGATTCCCAGAGAGAGCATGCACCTATAACATTGTTTATTTTCAAAGTTACGTACATCTGCGAATTTTTAGTAGCAATACTATACGCTAACAGTGAAGGAAAACATCGTGAGGAGACCCGCGGCTTGGTTGGCTCCTCATGTATTGACTTGTCTTTTCTGTGGGCTAGGCCGACTAAGCTGTCAGGACGGTATAGGTGCTGGGCAAGCCTACTCTATCCATAAACAATGTCCTAGGCACTGCAGCGTCCGAGTGGTCCCTTCATCCATCTTGTGTGAGTGAAGATGCCACTGGACGCTGTAATCATCTCATTACGTAGATGGAAAGGCGAAAGGTTTAATTCTAGTTGATCCGGTTTTGTGAGTTTGTTTTTTTTAATGTACTAAATCCTATATTTAGCTATTAAGCTTGTCTGCACTAAGAAATAAGTTGGATTATAATAGCTAATTCGTTTCCCGGATATAGGTTTTTTTATTATAGGCACTGTGTATCTCTATGTACTTAATCATCATTGCATGAGCTTTGTAATACTTAGTAGTCATTGACTAATTAACTATATATTGCTTACCAACAATCTTATACCACATCTACCCGTAGGATCTATTCGTGCTTCATTTGCCAGCATGACACTTTTTTATGTGTGATTTGTAAATGTATTCGTAACTCAACATCTGTTGACTACAGTTGACTAAAACAAGCTCGCTTCGCTTCGAACTCAAACTACTCTACCGAAACTATTATCAGGTTATTATTTCAGTTCAGCCGGCGAGTCTCTGTCTTCAACGGGATTGAATAAATCGCGCATTTGGCTCGCTCGCTGTTTGGGAACGGTCGCGGGACTGTCTGAATGAGTTTAGCATAACGCGGCTTAAGTCCGGGTGGGGGTACACCTGGGCCGTGTTTCATTAAACTACAATTAATTGTTTATTATGATGATCCGGCGAAGCGATGGCAGCGGAGCGGTAGAATGCCGGCTTCTCATTCGGGAGGTCGTGGGCTCGAATCCCGGCATGTATTATATTATAATGTATCCATAATCATCTCTTCTCTAACTTGCCAGTCTTACGAGTAATAAGTTATTCTACACTTGCACTATTTAAGCTTGTTAAAAACAATCCGTACTCAATCCGCGAAAGAATTTTTCGTAAAATGTTTAATGAAAAACACGAAAAGAAGGCTACTATGGCTGGATTTGCGGAAATTTCCAAGTTGTCCCTGTTATTTTATTGTTTTTACTAAAGTGCGCTGGGTACTCTCACTATTGAGGTAATCCTGACACACGCGCGTGTGTTTCTTTGTAAACATGTGTGTGTCTTGTGTGAATTAGTAATTTTATGTGGCCTCGATGGTGTAACACTGCTGGCCAAAGGCCTCCTCTTTAATTCTCCACTCCTCCTTATTAGTGGCCAATAATTGTTATCAAAAAAATATATATATCCCTTTTGGTGTGTCCCAATCCTAGAGCAGTAGTCTATGGTATTATACAAGCTTCGGAAATGCGCCGTGCGGCTCTCAGTTATTCTATTCTTAGTACAGAGACTGGTGACATCTCTGTACTAAGAATAGAAGGATTGATACTTAAAATAGAAGTATATCTTGTCGAGTATTTCACTGAGTCGGATCTTTCTTTGAATCTATTTGCGATCAAATTGTGATTGGTCTTGGAAACCGAAATGTTATTTGATGATGGTGATGTTATCCTCGCCGATACGGCTGCGACAACTGCTGACATGGTAGTGTAATATGTATATAAAAATCTTGTGTCAGAGTTTTTGTTATCGAAGAATTAATATGGCAAAAAAATGTGTGCCGGCCGAGTCAGCTAGCAATAAACAAAATTTTAAAAAGTAATAGGCGCTGTGTCTCTACGTCCTTAAGCATGATTGCGTGAGCTTTTTATCAATAATGTAATACTTGGTAGTCATTGACTAATTAACTAATAGTTGCTTAGCAACAACCCCGTGTATTAATGCTCGTGTGTATGTATGTGTATGTAAGTTTTAGCCACCTATATACTTCCACACGACACAATCACTTGTCTTGGTCCCAAACTAAGATACTTGGTAACCAGGCAAGGAAAGGTCGTGCTGTGTTTCAAGTGTGTTTAACCACCAGGATAACCAGGCAGTCCATATTATTTATTGAAGTAATATAAGCCTGTAGCCGTGCAAGTCTCAGTGTCTAATTTGAGAATGTTAAGTTTAGTGTTACTACAAAAACCTAAACTTAACCTGAAGTACGTTAGCAATTAATCTCAAGTTGACTTTAAAATCAACTTTTAACTATTTCTTTATTCAACCACTTTTTTGAGAATCCGGAATAGATAAACCATATTTCATTTGATAAATTATGAAATCTCGAGTAAAATAAACTTTTTAGTAAAATAGACTTTGTGTTCCTAACGGAGCTAATAATTCTTTTGTAAGTAATGCTGTAATTATTTTTGAAGTTACTTTAAAATCTTTTTCAAAAGAAAAATAAGGGGCAATAAATATCTCACCAGAATCAATGCTATTCACTTCATTAGATCTATTTCAGCGTCTCCGTATACGCAATTTTAAATATGTATGAGCTCCGGAGGTGAGTGGGCGCACTCCTCAGCATACTTTTCAATTCCATTTTCTCGCCCCTTCCTGCAACAATATTGACTCAGTTCTCGTAATATGTGTACTTTATTAATGGAGCAGCGGTTCCTGTATTCTTGAACGTAATTGTTTTGATATCTCCGATACCTTTTTGTTTCTTCTGTGGTCGTGCTTTTCTGTTCATCCGAATTTTCTTTGTGCCTCTTTGGCTAGCTCTTTTATTTACTCGTGATGTTCATTCGTAGTTATATTGAACGGGTCTAATCGCGATTATTTATTAGCTAGATTTAATTACCTTAATTCCCAGCGTTTCGGCAACGTTGCAGCTGCGTGGTCATGGGTAGACTAACAGTAATTAAATGACTCGCGATGCTCCCTATATATTAGGCGGGTCTGATCGCGATTATTCATAAGGTTTGTTTTTCTAATTACCTTAATTCCCGACGTTTCGGCAACGTTGCGGTTGCCGTACCTAACGAATGAATAATCGTGATTAGACCTAGACCAGTTTAATTTAAAGCTCTTTAGTGTTAATCAGGAACTTGCTTCATACTTACTTTGGAGTGAAATTATTTTTATACCATTTAAGACACAAAAAGTATTAAAATGTGTAAATGATTTGGTACTTACGGTGCAAAACATGTCTGAGATAGTATTATTTGCAGATGACTGGTCTATCATTTTTTTAATTAAGAGATAAGAAAATAATCTTGACGATGCAAATAATGCTTTCTCGCATGCATTAGATTTATTCACGGCAAATAATCTGCATCTAAATTCCAAGAAGACAAAATGTTCATTGTACCTTACCAAACGTAAGATTAGTTGAGAAAAACATTGTACTCGGAAAAGAAAAACTGGAACTTGTAGAAGATAACGTATTTCTGGGCATCACAATCGATTCAAATTTACAATGGGGTCCTCATATAGTAAAACTAGCACACAGGCTCAGCTGTGCAGCATATGCAGTCAAAAAAATTAGAGAGCTCACTGACGTTGCAACTGCTAGGCTTGTTTATTTTAGTTACCTCCATAGTATTACGAGTATGTCCTACGGTATACTACTGTGGGGTCGGGCAGTAGAAATTTTAGCGATCTTCATCTTACAGAAGAGAGCGATCCGATTTATTTACATGCTAGGGAGTAGGGACTCGTTAAGGGATTTCTTTAAATAAACTAACATCTTAACTGTTGCAAGTATTATGTTGCAAATATTATAAATATTATGT
The DNA here is from genome assembly GCA_947310995.1 of Yponomeuta cagnagella. NCBI lineage: Eukaryota > Metazoa > Arthropoda > Insecta > Lepidoptera > Yponomeutidae > Yponomeuta > Yponomeuta cagnagella. The sequence continues at coordinate 14,525,665 of OX371277.1, forward strand.
ATGTTAGAAAAAATGTCAGCAATTCAAAAATATCGGCTGCCATCATAATATTGATACTAGGAATAATCATAAATTGTTATTTGTACGTCTTAAACTTGCAAAAGTTAATACATCCTTTATGGGACACTGTTTACGGTTCTACAATAAGACTCCTCAAGATATATTAGAGTTATCAACGACGCGGTTTACAAAATGTATTAAGCATACTCTGTGCAAAAAAGCCTATTATAACATTAAGGATTATTTGGAAGACAAAGATGTCTGGTATTTAAATAACGTTACAGGGGACGATTGTATCTAGTTTGGTGTAACTTCAAGTTGAAAACTGTTAATTAAGCTTTGTTTGTCAAGCTTCGATAACTCGTTACTCATAATCTTCATTATCATCATCATCATCATCGGCATACTGGACGGGCATACAGGCTTTGCTGGACATAGGCCTCTCCTATTGCACGCCACCGAGCACGGTCCTCGGCTACTCTCATCCAGCTCTTGCCAGCCGCCCTGCCAAGATCATCGCTCCACCGAGACTGAGGACGTCCTACACTACGTTTACCAATCCGTGGTCTCCACTCAAGAACTCGTCTACCTCATCGGTTATCAGTTCTTCGGGTGATATGGCCGGCCCACTGCCACTTCAGCGTGCTAATTCGGTGGGCTATGTCGGTGATTTTGATTCTTTGACTCGTTATTCGTTACTGTAATAATAAAAAAAACTTATGAAATCCTTTAGAACTAACTAAAGTATTGCGAGTGTAATTAATTAACTAATTGTATAGTTTGTACTTTAATGCACACTGTAAAACGAAATCACATAAGAAAGAATATGTACAATGGCAAAATTGATTTATTTAGTGTATGTTATTATTTGGCTTGCCTGTGAAATTTTTGAATTAAATAATAGTTCTCGGTAGGTGAACTAGGCCAGTCAGTTGTAAATGAAACTGATAAAATATTAACAAAACTCATAAAGTGATACAATATTGAAATCAGCTTCAAAACTATATTGCAATCATTCGTCGAATTTACTGCGAAACTTTTAAAAAATAAAGCCTCATAAACAAATATTACTTTTTATTAAAACAGAATTTCAAAGAGACCTTTCTCTTCTCAATACGGTTCTCCAGAGTTTCTTCTGGGGTGTGAGCATCACAGATCTCTTTCTAAAGCGGCGTCTTTGGGAGTGTTTTCGCGATAAAATCAGCAATAGCACATCGAGTGTTACAGTCTAGTTGTTCAGCTTAAATAGGTACGTCTAGCACAGATTAGTACAGAATATATATTATTCATGTAAGTACAATATGTAATTATAAGTACGTATATTCTTGTAATCTTTCGCTATACATATTTGTTACTTCACATAGCGTTATATTCAGATTCCGCTCCATCCAAAGGTTGTCTGGAAAAGATCGCTCTAAGCGATTAGACCGCCAATTGTATACCACTACTTAGATATAAGAAACTATTTGTATTATCTTGCACCTGGTTGTGCAATAAAGTGTTCTCTATCTATCTATCTATTTATGAACAAAAATAAAAAAAAACCGGACAAGTTTGAGTCGGACTCGCCCACCGAGGGTTCCGTACAATTTTGTAGGTACTTACATATCATAAATAGTTCAGGAATCGCGTCTCGCAGTTTTTTCCGAGCCTTTCCTGATTTTCAAAGACTATTTCTTTTTATGATTTAATTACAAATGAATAGTTTTCAGTTTTTTTTCCTGTACTTTTAGTATAACACAATATTACTTGCTAAATTTCATAGTTCTGCGTCAAGGCATACTTACCTTATAAATTTTGATTCCCGCGAGTGTCGAAATATACTTTTTTTGCGGCATAAACGACCGTATTTTTTTTTAAATTGACTTAGAAATTTGATTTTTTCAAAGCTTCAAGGGACTGTAGACCGTAGACTGTCTTTAATTTCAACTCAGGTTTTAATTTCAACTCGATATCTCCACGCGTTCCCGAGATAAAGGATCTTGACAGACCCCTAAAAGATTAAAAAATAATACCCGACAATTTCTATTTATAAATCTTTAATCTATCAAATAATCTATTAATGAAAATGATTATGAAAATAATTATAATTTATGTGACTGATAAAAATGTACCTCTATATTATTTGTTTTTCTGGATACTAGTCTCCAAACAGCTAGCGCGGATTAAAACGAAAATGTTATAGGTAAGCCCATTATAAGTTGACTGCTCACGGCAAATCGTTCAGTTCCTAATCAAGCTCACTGCTGAATCACGGCAAATCGTTTAGTTACTACCCAGCCCCGTCCTTTTTCAGACCACCGACTGTTCTGAGGCCTTGTGCAGAAAGGGCGAATTCGCCGCTAGTACGCTCCTAAAACTCTCGCTCGACTCTTGAGTCAATACTATCACGCGCGTATTTTAAATTATCGCGATGCGAGTGGCGCCGGATTGCCGGGTGGCGCCGGATTAAGAATAGCGTCACTCCATTTCCTTCCGTGGATGTCGTAGTAGGCGACTAAGGAAATGGAGACGAGCAGCAGCGTCCTTCTGAGATTCCAACCACCTACTGCGATCGCCAACCCGCCTGCCAAGCGTGGCGATTATGGCAAAACCCCTCATGTTTATGAAAACCACGAAGGAGGCCTGTGTCCGGCAGTGGGCGTCAAATGGCTGATGATAATGATCATGATGATGCGAGTGGAGTTTCTTTGTTAGCTTCTTTTCCACATAACCTATTAATTCTGAAACCAACAGCTTTGGCGTTCATTAAATACAACATTAAATAAACGTTATAAAAAAAACACAAAAAAAACATTATAACTAATTAATCGTTTTGTTTTTATATTTATTAAATTTTTTGAGTTTTGGACGTGATGTATTGGCGCCTACTAAATCGCCAACGATCTTATAATTCGCGCGAGACGATTCGTGGCGAATTCGTCCCTTCTGTAGAATGTCTTACATTGGCCACCACCCTGTATTGAAGCTCTGGTGTCGGCAAAACAGCTATAATATTCCTTTGGCCCGGACAAAAGCCGACGCGATGTAAATTGCTCCCAGCAAGTTGGTTCAAAGTTGTTTATTGAATTACCGTCTTTAGAAGACAATTCTAGCGCGCGGTGCCCACTGGGAGCATTCGCGCGACAAAGCAGAGCTTTTGCACCGACATTTTAGTTTTACTGGTGATTCTGAATATAACGAATTTTAAATATTGCTGATTCAAATTCAATCCCTTTCAAACAATAATAAGAAAAACAAATATAATCGTACTAAATGTTTCGTGGAAGTTATGATTAGATTTACTTGTTTATTTTTCAAAGATTTGGTCGACTAGCGTCTCTTTAGAGCAATTCTAGTCTCCTCGTTAGATGTCGCTAATTTTAATTTTGTACTAGCTGTTGCCCGCGACTTCGTTCGCGTGGTAATTTTGATGTGTGTTTTCCGGGATAAAAATAGCCTATGTGCTAATCCAGACTATAATCTATCTCTGTGCAAAATTTCATCCGGCATCCGTTCAGCCGTTTTTGCGTGAAAGAGTAACAAACATCCATCCATACAAACTTTCGCGTTTATAATATTAGTAAGGAGAGCCATTCCATCTGTCAAATAAATACATATATTATGATACTTCGGAGACGCTAAGAGGGTTAACTCAGTACAGTCGAGACTAACTACCTAACAGGGGCGCATTCGGGACTCTCCGTTCGTAGTCGGAATCCGAAATAAAATTTATAATCATCAATTGATAACATTTTTGTCTGGAATGGGTCTTAGCTAATCTGCACCTATATATTAGGGGTTAAAGTATGAAATTGCCGATTTGTACTGAAGATCTAAATTGTTTATTTTTTAAATTTTTAACAAATTTATTTAATCAAAATAGTTGCCATTATTATCTATACATTGCTGCCATCTAATGGGAAGGTCATTAATGCCTTTGCGATAGAACTCCGACGATCTAGACTGCACAAACTGTGTGAAAGCATTTTGTACTGCCTCCTGGGAAGAAAACTTCTTGTCACGTAGATAATTGTCCAAATCACGAAAAAAATGGTAGTCCGTTGGAGCAAGGTCTGATGAATACGGAGGATGACGAATGGTTTCTAACTGCAGTTCCTGAAGGGTCAAAATGGTTTCTCGTGCTGTGTGAGGTCTCGCGTTGTCATGGAGCAATAATGGTGAAGATCGATTCATGAGTCGGGGCTGTTTATTGATTTGACGCAAGTGAGTCAATATTGTGGGTAAGGTAACGTTAAACCATGCCGCTAATTCCTGGGTAGTTTGACTAGGGTCGGCTTCCACTATCTCTCTTAATTCATCGTTATTCACCTGTGTGGGCGGTCTTCCTCGTGGCTCGTTCTTTAAGTCGAAATTTCCATCACGAAAGCGTTTAAACCAAAATCGCACGGTGCGTTCATTAGTAGACCCCTCTCCAAACGCAGCATTGATATTGCGGGCTGTTTCTGCCGCGTTAGTTCCGCGTCGGAACTCGTATTAAAAAATCACTCGAATTTTCGCAGTATCCATCTTTGTTTTCTAAATTGAATAACAAAAACATATGAAAGTCGATATTCAAAAGTTTCACATTTTTTTAAAAAAGAACATCATAGAAACCATTTAAAAAAATTTTCATTCGAAAACCTCAAACCATGAAGATTCTATGTCAATTCAAAGAACCTATTGCAATAAAACGGCAATTTCATACTTTAACCCCTATTATTTAGGCGTAACTTTTTAACGTAACTACTTTTGGACGTAACGTGGTACCTGTATGAGTCAGGTTTCCCAAGTGTCAAAGGCCATTTTTTTTAATTTAATGTAACGCAACTTTTGTAACTTATTAATGAAAGTTAGAAATAAAATATAAATGTTTTTTTTTTACATACTAATACTTTATTATTAGAGTAACTTGTAAAACATTACAGCCTATACTATTACTTATTAAGTGTAGTATTTACATATTTACAGTAAATCCCGTGTCGCCTTCCCCATTCCCAGTTAGGACGCGCCGTGACGTCACGACCGGGACAACTGAGCTTATGTCTGATGAATTACGTCCTTTTTTTTCTTTGCCCTCTTCGGGTTTCTTTCATTTGGAATGTTCAACGCCATTGTAATTCCACCTTCTGTGTTTTAAAACAACGGAAGCCCTAAAGTGGTCCCATTGTGGTTTTTTTAACTTGGTTTTTTTCCGTTGTGTCCTTTTCGTGGTATTATTGTTTTGTGCTGATTCTATTTATCATAATTTGACTACTAATACTGTGTTTTTGTACGCGTTCTTTGTGGCCATGTCCCATGTACTGTGACGCAAATCTGATGCTTATTCTAGACAAACAATATGCTGATGATGTGGTCACAGGTAGACTGAAGTAGCAAGTATAGTCAATTCTTGAAGCGTAGGTCTAGTAGTCTCTAAAGTAGTCTACTCTCATGTCTCTTGTATTTACCGCAGCGGGTCGAAGCAACGTAGGGAAACATAACATAATTTAAACTCAGGCCTGTATCCCAGATGGGTGAGCAGATACCAGGGTCTGCCATTTGCGACGATCCTGTCTTAATTCTTTCATCTTTTGTTTCCTTCTTTATTTATTAATGTTTTCTCTCGAAAATCACTACAATGTATCATATTTTGACTCCTCCACCAAACAACGTGTCGTAACCTAACATAAACTCATGCCTGTATCCCAGAGGAGTAGGCAGAGACCAGGGTCTGACATTTGCCACGATCCTGACTTAATTCTTTTATTTTATCCTTCTTTGTATCCTTCTTTCTATGTATCCTTCTTTCTTTTGTAATGTTTTCTCTCGAAAATCGCTACAATGTAACATGTTTTGACTCCCCCAGCAAACAGCATGCCGTAAAGCTCACAAAGTAGTTTCATAGTGAGTGGTAGCAGCTCGGGTTGTTAATTACTAAATAGCCCATGATTATTATATGACTTCAGTTGCGCCCCACGTTCGTACATTGTTGGGAATAAACAATATTTGCCTGGTAACGTTCTTGCAGATTACTTATTCATTGTAGTACTTAACAGGAGGTATTACTGAGGATTTAATAACTGTCCGTGAAGGCGCTGTTCATTTATTATATGTAAATAAATTTTAATTAACCTCTCTCTGACCCCTCTGTAATACAAAACCTTGTACGTCAGATAAAAGTGGCAAGAATATTCTTTATTGCACACAACAAACGAAACACGTAAATAAAAGTTACAAAATGAAACATGTAATGCTTTTTTGATTCCCATATAATACCCCAACTGCCACGCTTGACTGCCGAATCAGAGGTCGTGGGTTCGATTCCCACTGGAGGCCGAGGTACATGATTTGTACAAATAGCCTCAGTCTGAGTGTATGTCCATGTTTGTGATTTCCTTGCCTGGTTACCATAGCGCAGGGTATCCTAGTTTGGGATCAGAACAAGTGATTGCGTTGCGCGGGACATGTGGAAGTTATTGTTATTATTTATATTTGTCCATCCGTGTGGTGCCGGATTAAACATCAGTGTGGTGCCGGATTAAGAATAGCGTCACTCCATTTCATTCCGTGGATGTCGTAGAAGGCCACTGAGGAAATAAATTACCAGGAGACGGGCCGCAGCGTCTTCCTGTGATTCCAACCGCATACCGCGATCGCCAACCCGCCTGCCAAGCGTGGCGATTATGGCAAAACACTTTATGGTTAGGGAATACTATGAGGGATGCCTGTGTCCTGCAGTGGGTGTAAAAATGGCTGATGATGATGATGATGATGATGATATTTTTGTCGAACCGCCTCGCCTTCATTATATGGTCTTACATGATCCATTAATAGGGTAAAAAGGCCGCCGTTTGTACTGTTAGGTTAAGAAATATCTGCGTAATTTCCATTTTTATGTACAATAAAGTGTTCTCTATCTATCTAAAAAGGGTACGAGTTGGACCTAAGATTTCCGCACTTAGCCTCACAGTTCGGCCTTTGTACCTCATTGTACAGAGCAAGCGTAATTTTATTAAAATTATAACGGTCTTATTTATACCAAATCAAGACAAAGGTATAGCTTTATGATTTACTAGCTGTTGCCCGCGACTTCGTTCGCGTAGTAATTTTTATGTGTATTTTTCTGGGATAAAAAGTAGCCTATCTTAGCACATAGGCTCTCTATCTCTGTGCAAAATTTCATCCGGATCTGTTCAGCCGTTTTTGCGTGAAAGAGTAACAAACATCCATACATACAAACAAACTTTCGCGTTTATAATATTAGTAAGGATAAGGATAAACATGCATTCTCAGATTTAATAATTATCTGTGGATAAGTCAAAAAATGCTTTTGTTGTTGCAACGACGGAGCAATCAATTCGTTATAGTATATGATCAAGACTACGATCATTGTTTTTTAGATAGGTACACATGATATCTTAACAAGTAGCTCGTTTTTATCAAAACAACTTTTATTTACTCTTTACTAGTAGATCCCCGATTGCAGGAAACAAAATTCAGAAAATAAAAGACCACCGCAAAGTTCCTTTGACATAACAACAAGGTTTTTGTTTGACAATCTTGTCTGTGCTCGGATATAAACTTATCGGACATTCATATGCGACTTTAGGTTCTGCAGAGTTTATAGCGGAACTTAGAAATTGATTTTATATAATTTAGTTAAGAACTGTCTTATGTCCGTCATAAGCTGAGAAGTGATCTCGTGTCACAGTGTTTGTTATCGAACTCCTCCGAAATGGCTTCACCGATGTTTTTTTTATAAAAAATTTTGTGTACATATTCGGTAGGTCTGAGAATAGTTAATATGGCAAAACAATGTTTGCCAGTTCGCCTAGTTTTATATAAATAAGATCGTATTACGTGGTATTACTGTATCCCCCGCACCCGGCGGTACAGTCGATAGCACATCAACCTTTACATACGTGCACTCTAACCAGTTACGATAGGGATGATTTTGCAAGAAAAATCTAAAGGTTGACCTGCTGTCCACTGAACATCCAGTCCCTGTGCATCCAGTCCCTTAGTTATAACCGAATAGCCTTGTCAATCATCTAAGACGATTGTCCAACTAATTTCATTACACTTGCACCAATCTTAGCTATATAGGCTTAACACGAGGTTCTCATGTATAGACACGTGTCACGGCAATTAGCATAATAACACGCAGTCCATTGCGCGATGTTTAACATCTGATTTGTCGGGATTGACGCCGATATGCAGCTGATAGCGCTAAAGCGCTTGGGATGACTGATTGACGGAAAACGTGATCATTGACCATCTAGCGGTTGTGGCGCTTTCAGTAAAAAGTTCAATGTACACCTGTCTGTGAATGCGTTTTTACGTTCACAAATGTCATAAGTAAACATCTTACTGTTAAGGAAAGCATCGTGTAAATAGTGTTTGCTGCTACATAATAAAAAGGTCGTCTTGCACCATTTCTTAAATGTCACTTAAGTCGCCATATAAGTCGATTTTTGTATGAAGAATTTTAGTTAAATGGTATTTAAGCCACTTTGAGAAAGAGGTGCAAGTCTGCCTGAATTTCATATAACTGCCTACTTTTCGATAGAACAACATGCTTTCTCGAGAAATACTGTGTTTATTGATTCAGTGATCTTGCAATGGAACATCTCGAAAAAAAAGAACATTTAAAAAATTAGTACAAAGGACTATGTATTTGTGTCATTCTTGTTTTATTTGATCGATTTCAATAGATCAACAGCCTAAGGGAAGGCTTTTGCCCAGCAGTGGTTCAAAATCGAGGCTGAGTAAAAAAACAAGAACCTTCCTTTTTAGGGTTCCGTCTCCACACAACAAACGTCGATTTTTTGTTTATGCTCTATCGTAAAAACGGTTATACACACAGGCATATTCTATCGACAAATAATACAAAACGGCCAAGCGCAAGTACGGAAACCTCGGTGCGCGAGTCCGACTCGCACTCGGCCGGATTTTCGTTACTTTTTTGTCTTTTCTCTCCGGTATACAGTCGAGAGTTTATTTAAGTTATATTTTTTAAAGTTTATTTTAGGCTTAGGTCTTCAATTATGCTATACAGTTATCCTACTCAAACCGATGACCAACTTGTACAATGGGGACAACTTAGAAATCAATCAAAGGGGTTCTACTGTAACGTGTATAACGTCTCTCCCTGAGAGAAGGCCTGTGCCCTACAGTGGGACGTATATAGGCTGCTTATGTATGCTTATGTGTATCTATCTAGAGGAGCCCCCAGAGTTACAAACAAACTAAACTAGTCCACAAACTAAAACGCCGTCATCTGAAAAAATCAGGGAAATAATAAAAATATATGCTACTTGATAACTATACATAGACGGTGGTAGCCTAGTGGGTAGAACATTGGACTCGGAAGCGGGAGACCCAGGTTCGATTCCCAGTACGGGCATGTACCTATGACTTTTCTTTCTAAGTTATGTACGTTTGTGAAGTTATAGTAGCAATACCACACGCTAACAGTGAAAGAAAACATCGTGAGGAAAATTGAGTGTCTGAGCTATTCACATACCTCAGCGCTTGAAATCGCCAATCCGCGGTGGGCACGCGTGGTGATTAGGCCCATACTATCTCCTTGAGAGAAAGGCCTGTGCCCTACAGTGGAACGCACATAGGCTGATTATGCTATGCTACTTGATAACTATACATAATTTGACTACACTTGAGGTATCAAAAGATAGATCTTTTTGAGTACTTATACCTTTGCTTATACTTATACGATAAGTTCAGCTTAACAAAAATATATTTTTGGCGTTATTAAACACAATTATTATTTAACTATTTGATATTATTAAATAAAATAAAATAATTAACTTATTCCGCGTGGCGCCGGATTAAGAATAGCGTCACTACATTTCCTTCCGTGGATGTCGTAGAAGATGACTAAGGAAATAAATACCCAGGAGGCGGGCAGCAGCGTCTTCCTGAGATTCCAACCGTGCGATCGCCAACCCGCCTGCCAAGCGTGGCGATTATGGCAAAAGCCTTCATGGTTGGGAAAACCTTGAGGAAGGCCTATGTCCTGCAGTGGGCGTCAAATGGCTGATGATGATGATGATGATTTGATAATTAAACTAACATAACGGCATTTTTCAGTTTTTTTTCTCTAGAAGTATAAAAGCTAGGAAATTTTTTGTTGGAGGGATCGATAGAGATTTTTCTTCTGGTTAAGGATGGTCGATAACGGCATTTTAGCTTGTGGACGGCAGATCTGCAGCTTCGAAGTGAGAATAGAAAAATAGGCTCAAGGCATTTTGAACATATGGGCCTTAAAATGAACATGGACAAAACGAAGGTCATGTCGAACGCCCGTGTTGAACCCACCCCAATAACATTGGGGAACTCGACTCTCGAAGTTGTAGACGAATACGTCTACTTAGGAAAAACAGTCCAACTAGGCCGGTCCAACTTCGTGAAAGGGGTCAATCGTCGAATCCAACTCGGCTGGGCAGCATTCGGGAAACTTAAAAAAGTCTTTTCGTCTAATATACTTCAATCGATCAAGACAAAATTGTACAACCAGTTTGTGTTGCCAGTGATGACTTATGGCACTGAAATGTGGTCTCTCACTATGGGCCTCATCACGGTCACGCAACGAGCTATAGAAAGGGCTATGTTCGGAATTTCTCTACGAGATCGAATCAGAATTGATGAGATCCGTAGACGAATGAAAGTCGTCGACATAGCCCAGCGAATTAGTAAGTTAAAGTGGCAGTGGGCGGGGCACATAGCACGCAGAACTGATGGCCGATGGGTCCGAAAAGTTCTCGAATGGAGACCACATATCGGCAAGCACAGCGTGGGACCACCAGCCACAAGATGGACAGATGACCTCATCCAAGTGGCAGGAAGACGCTGAATGAAAGCCGCTTCCAACCGGTCTTTTTGGAAGTCCATGGAGGAGGCCTATGTCCAGCAGTGGACTTCTTGTGGCTGAATGATGATGATGATGATGATTTTGAACGTTATTTTTATCTTCCTTGTGAGCCTCATGGTTTATCTAGGAGTAGCCTCGTGGTAGCCTCTGCTATAGATGCTCTGCTGTTGTAGTAGCCGGCCAGATAGAACCTCGCTGTGTTGTTCTAATTTCAGCGCTAATCGCTACAAGGGTGATAACGCCCAAGCATTGTGTCCTTATGTAAATAGGCGCTATATGGGCGTTATATCAATTTGACGATGGCTTCAATTGCTTGCGAAATTGCAAGTTATGATTGTTGCGTAGAGATTGTCTTTGATGTGGTTGTGTTACGTTAAATGTGGATTGCGACTGCAATTTGGGTTTACATAGATTATTAGATTAATGGTATGATCAGAAGCGAGAAAGTAGGATTAATGCAGTAAAAATGAGGTCCTTGAGAAGTATGTCTGGTGTTACTGGTGTTTGAATGACAGGATTGTACCGAATTGTACGATTTTTTTTAAGTGCAATAAAAGTATCAATAAATAAATAATATACGCAATTAGAGAATGTTGGGGACTGAAAATGGATGTAGTGACTAGAATTGAGAAAGGAATGTTACATTCGTTTCACATGTGGAGAGGATGACGGAAGAAAGATTGACGAAACAAATATATCGAGCGAATGTGGGTGGAAGGGCCGGTAAGGTTTGTCCCAAGCGGACATACTTCGACCAAATAGGGGATGTATTAGCAAAGGGCAAGACAAAAAATACGCGAAACCGGCGTGCGTGCATGTAACGACTAATGAATATTGAAGAAGCGAAAGTGATTTGTCAGGGTCGTGGCAAGTGGCAGTCTCTGGTCTCTTTCTACCCCTCTGGGATACAGGCGTGAATTTATGCATGTATGTAAGTATGTGGTATGATCCGAGCCAGTGGTGGTGCGGCGGTAGAACTCTTTCTTGGCTTATATCCGACAGGTTCCCGGTTCGATTCTGGTATTCATACATTTTCTAAGTTACGTTAATTTGTGAATTTGTAGTGAATAGTGGGAGAGCAATAGCACTCGCTAACCTTAAAGGAAAATGTTGTGAGAAACGTATCAACAAATAAAACGTTTTTGATTCTGATTTTAAACATTATGTTCAATTGCAAAACTGACAAGAACTAGAGCTCAGAGCATTACTAGAGTTTGTTAATGCAAACCCCAGTTTTTATGCAATAGAGTATTTTAAAAATAATAATAATTTTCTGGAGGCCTTTTCCTCTGCTGTGAGATACTCATATTATGGAGGCTACATAAAAAAAACCGGCCAAGTTTGAGTCGGACTCGCGCACGAATGGTTCCCTACCATTATCTATACAAAATTTGAATATTTCAAGCGTCGACCTGTTGCCGTTATTAATTTCGAGCAAAAAACGGCCGAAAAATCACGTTTGTTGTATGGTTGCTATTTGTTTTGTTCTGTTTTTAGTGTTTGTTGTTATAGCGGTGACATAAATAGATCCTCTCTAAAAATTTCAACTGTCTAACTATGAGTTCATGAGATACAGCCTGGTGACAGACGCACGGACGGACGAATGGACGGAAAGCGGTGTCTTAGTAACAGGGTCCCTTACCCTTTAGGTACGGAACCCTCTAAATGGTATGAAGAAACACGTAAACTAACTGTGAATCTGTCGCTGGAAATAATGCACTCTAACAGAATCAACAGCATAGAGGCACTGAACTTTGGATGTTTCAGTCACATCGAATCATAGAGGTATTTTGGTCCAAGTTTTATTCAACTGTTGATGCCTACAACATGGCATCTTTTAACGAAGCCTTAAATGGTCATTTTATGCGACCATTAAAGAGCTGCTTGCAGCGTAACAGCGCCGAAAAAGCCACACAGCAAAAAAGTTCACCAGCCAACGGCCGTGAAGACTTTGAAACAGAATAAATACGAGTTCAGAGTGAACCGTGTGGTCGCCGCGGTCTGCGGTCTGTGGCCTTTTACGAGTTTGACTTTACAATAACGATACGGAAACTGACTCTTTCTTGCAGACAAACAAATAAGTTTGTTTTAATACGAAATACGTAGAAAAAATATTGCGTTGGACATACGGAGAGGATGAAGGAAGATAGGCGAAAGAAATCTATAGAACGAATGTAGGTGGAAGGACCGGTAAGGGACGTCTCAGGCGGACATACTTCGACCAAATAGGGGATTTATGAGCAAAGGGCAAGTTAAAAAGTATCTGAAACCGGCGTGCGTGCATGCAACGACTAATGAATGTTGAGGAAGCGAAATTGATCTGTCAGGCTCGTAGCAAGTGGCAAACCCTCGTCTCCGCCTACCCCTCCGGGAAACAGACGTGAGTTTTTGTGATGTAATATAAATACACGGTTATTTCCACGCTATTTCTGTGACACCTCGGTTAGAGTTTACGACATTAAGAGTGCATATGAGCCGTCAGGGGCCTGTTTCATAGAAATCACAATCCATGGTTTGCTAGGACAATTCGATGTACATTGGTTAGTCGATTGTCCCACAGATTAACAAGCAGTAAGACTGCTACGCAATGTACGTCGAATTGTCTTTCATAATAAACTATGTATTCTATATATGCCAATCTACGGCAGAAAAATCGTATTTTTTTGTGTATAATTTAATTTTTAAAATCCTAAGTTAAACACTAACAGACATGTTTCATGAATTAATCATTTTAGAAATAACTCTGTTTAGTACATAAAGCAATGTTAATAGTATCCCCAAGAGTGATGACCGCCACTAAATGGGCTAAAGGTAAAAAGTGACGGTTGCAGTCCCACTTCCTCAACTGTGCAGTGGACAAATGGGGAACTAAAAGGCTATCAAAGATGAATACTAGTGGCGCCCCCCTCAACAGTACCGTCATGTTTGTTCGTCTATTATAGGGAACGTTGCCTTAAACAAAACTTTTCAAAGGTTGCCAAATTATCCTGTTGCAAAGCGTTGCACAAGTCCATCAAAGTATTGTCATTAGATATGGCATAGAGCAATGGTCTCCAAAGTATGGGTGGATATTTGTGGGTGGAAGCAATGTATGTGCCTGTATGTAAATGTTTATGTTATGTGAGCCGTGAAATTTATAGTGCGATAGAATCACGTCGAAATGAATTGGCCGTACCGAATTCATTTGCGATTCAAGCCTGTGGCTCACAGTATCCAAATCATGTCTAAATCTACATCTCCACAGATATTATAACAAGGAAACGTTTATAAATTTATATGTTTGTATGTAGAAGATAATCTCCGAATGTAATGTCCTAAAAAAAATTCACCAGTACTTATCTAAATGGAACTTCAGGGTGGACATAGGTTATAGGTTAATTCGTTTACAACGCGAATAAGGTCGCGGGCACTGCTAGTGTGCATCGCTAATTACGTTTGGTATAGACGGCGGAAAGTTTTTTTTTTGGTTGGGTTATGGTGACAACCTTTGAGGACCAGTGACATAGGGGACTCGTGCAGCTGACCGTACCGCCACACTTCAAATGTGCCGCCGTCCTTATTTGAATTTAGAGACTGTATTACGTCTGTATTTTTTGTGTTGTCTAGAAAGTTTTTACTCGTCCAAATAGCGCCCTCGGGCATTGCAGGGGTCTCAACGTTAGCAATACCTTCTACGTTTTAAACTGTTTAAACTTATGTCTGTTTTTAAAGCTTTTAATTTATCTTGCATCGTTCGTATCTATGTAGATATGTACCCACATATCTACATACATACGAACGATGCAACCTACTTACCTAAGTAGGTCGTCCGCACAAAATTTCAACAAAGCCCTTTTTCAACTGCTTATTGGGTCGAGTTTCATGAAGCTACAATTAGTAGTTTATTATGGCAATTCGAGGTACATTACGTAGCAGGTTCTACTTGTTGATCTGTGGGTTCCCAGCGCAATCGCAGTGGCGCGTTTTTTGGAGCGAGATGCCTGAGGTAGAGTCGACGGTTTCGACACGAAAGAAAAAGTTCTGTGGGTTAGTTCTTTGCAATGTACATCGAATTGTCATATTAAATTGTAGTTCTATGAAATAGGCCACTGGTATCCGAATGGCCTGAAATTTAATTAATAAAACTCACTATTTTTTTGCCCAGAGTAGTAAACTAACAGGTAATGCCTTCAAAAAGACGCCTGTCAGTTCAGTCTACCGAGACCACGGCACTTGCAAAAGTACCGAAACGTCAGAAAATTGTAAAATGAAAAAAAAAAAAAAAACTAGTAAATATCCGTGCAACTTAAGTTTTTATTATGTCTAGTGCTCGTGTTAATCTTACAAAATACTAAAACTCACTATTAAAATTATTGAGAGATTGATCTGACACTATCTGTAAAAGAACATATGATTTTTTTATTGTTGGTGCTAGTGAACCCCTTAACCTAAGTTAAGGGGTTCACTAGCACCAACAATTCAACTCACATTTTATTCAACTTTATATCCAGCTCACACGACTCTCTGAGTTCCGAATGCATCCGATCATAGCCGAACGAACCATGAGACCGCTTTTCCGAATCCGCATTCCCGTGTCGCGCGTCTCGCTCAGCCGTGGGGTGTGCGGGTGAGCTAGATAGAGAGGTAGCGATATGCGTTTGATATACAAGCAGCAGCCTGTACAAAGTGTGTGTCATTAGGTAAGGGGGCGTAAAAACACAAGACACTTGAGATCGCCTGACCTGATATAATAATATTATGTCATATCTCGCGTCCGCGTTACTAAAGTTATAGGTATTATGCCTGACAAATAACTGGACTAAATGAACGTATTTAAGGCCACATTGGGAGTATTGGGATGTGGATTAAAATTCGTAGTAAAATTAACAAAAATTCAAAAACTGTGCACCGTAAACGCATCTGAATACGCAGATTTTCGTTCAAGGTATCTGCCAGACATTGTAATATCTAGCTTACAGAAGACAGCTGGTGTCCCTTTTACCCCTAGTCTACCACTTTAGACCTAATACGGATCTGGCTCTTGCCAATGTTTACCGGTGTGGGGCGCTAGCATTTATCGGGACACCGCTAATTCCCTTGAGGCGTCACGTCGACTGACAGATGTCGCGCCGATATATTGCGCAACCCGAAGGGTCTAGAGTCTAGACAGACGGACTGCATTCCAAATGCATTCCGAATGCAAAATTCCAGTTCAGATACAGTTTTAATGTCAACGGTACAACTGCCAACCAACCAAACAAGGAACTGCACACCGACTGCAGTGTGACTGCTCGGTTGGTTGGCAGTTTCATTGCAGTCGTGCTAACTACGTTTGAACTGCATTTGAACTGCAATTTTACGATTAAGAATAGCGTGACTCCGTTTCCTTCCGTGGATGTCGTAGAAGGCAACCAAGGAAATAAATTACCAGGAGACGGGCAGCAGCGTCTTCGTGAGATTCCAACCGCATACTGCAATCGCCGACCCGCCTGCCAAGCGTTGCGATTATGGCAAAGCCTCTCATGGTTATGAAAACCACGAAGGAGGCCTATGCCCTGCAGTGGGCGTCAAATGGCTGATGATGAACAAACAGTAGATTAATACAAATCGGCTACGTAGTTTCGATAGCCGCTGTTGCGACAATCGTTGTTACATCAATAAAATCTTTTCAGTAGCATAAAATTGCAAATTCGTCACCTGCTCAAAGTTAACATTCAAATACTTAGTTCTTGCTGTGATTCCTTTCTGTGCAGTTTAAATAGGTGCTCTAGCCTACTAATGTTTCCTGTTGTAATAAAATGTTTACCATGACTATGTATTGGTTTGTATACTTGTGAAGTATATATGTAAAAAAAAAACTTTTAAAAATTTAAATCATCAATTAGCTTTATAAATTGATTGGTCAACATATTGTGAGTTTAATTTTGGTGAGCTGTAAAATTAATTTTGATGAGCAAATTGGATGTGTTTTTTGTTTATCCTAGTGCAAATTGGGTTAGAATATCTGACTTGCCACCAAGTACTAAAGCTGTTCCAATCTATGCTTTAGATAGCTTGAGAGGTTAATAATGCCCGGGCGACCGTGGGTTGCCTTGAGGGTGGCTTTAACGGCTTGTCTCCTGATATAGATGGTCTTTTGAATCTTTACGAACCGTAAAACTATTTGTTGCCGCTTAAGATTTGATGATATATGTCACAACCACAATAATAATGACTGGTACACAACACAATCACTTAACCTGGGCCCTTATTATGAAGCAGCGATATTATCGGAAGGGTCGTCATCGTCGCGCTTGAGCCCGACAATTCACTGAAATCTGGCGACAAATACGGTTCTTTTTCTGAATAGTTTCCATAGTGGAATAGTTTAGTTGAATAGTAATAGCTATTCCAAAAAAGAACCGTATTTGTCGCTAGGTTCGAGTGAATTTTCGGGCTCAAGCGCGACATTATCGAAAGGGTCGTCAACGTGACGACCCTTCCGATAATGTCGCATTTTCCATAATAAGGGCCCTGCTTCCGACTAGGATATCCCGTGCTGTGGTAACTGGTGACCAGGCAAGGATATCACCAACATGGAAAAACATCCAAACAGGTTATTTGTACCAAAAGAGTACGTCGATCTCCAGTTGTTACCGCTAGACCAATGAGGCGGCCAAACCATGATAATAAATGGTTGATTCTGACCAATGTGACCTTCCACTCACAGCTGCTGCTGGAAGAAGTTGAACTAACTGCTGACAGCCTAACGAAACCATTTGAAATCAAACTTTTCTTTATCAAAAACTAAGTAGGTATAGACCAACTGAAATATCTTAAATATCCTTAATCATCGAAATATTGGACGTGACCAGCGATGGGCCAGATGAGTTGGCGTGAAAGAGAAGAACAATGGGCTGAGTAGATAAATCCGTAATAAAATTACATTATCTAGTACAGTGAAGCCTAATACCACGTTCATCAAAAGTACACGGCATATTGAAGATAACATTTTTTTTTCTTTTTATAACTTGTAAGTATAAGAAACTAACACATTAAGACAAAAAGCCTTAAAATAGCAAAATGTCAGGTCTCATTTATAAAAAACACGATTTCTTAGAACGGGGAGTGTTCAGTTCAGGCAGTTTAAATAGTCTGCGATAAAGGGAAAGACTTAACCACAGATTATTTGAACTACTTCTGAGGAGGTTTTAGAGGAATCATGTTTTTATAAGTAACTACTATTTCCTCATTATATTCTTTTTGTTGCACTAACCCGTGCTGAGGACAAAAAGAATTACTTTCTCTGTAATTTTTAGTATTTTAAATGTTAGAAACTTCTTTCTCCGAACGGCAAATTCTGCAGAGCACGAAACTTGCGTACAGTTTTTTTATACGTCGAAACAAGAATATGGCTGGCAACTGACACTAGTGGATGCTATTACGCGTTCTTTTTTATGGTTCCAAACCCGAAGGGTGCCAAACGGGCCCTATTGATATGCCTACGACCGGCCAGCTGACCTATAAAGAGCTCTTTTTCTTAAACCGTTAGAGTTATTAATTTGTACGTTTTACAAAATTTGTAGCTGGCAAACAATAAAAAATGCTATAAAGTAAAAAAAGGTTGGGGTTCTCATACAAGAAAAATAATGTTTTAGGGTGTTTTAGTTTGCTCTGTCATAAAACGGTAAAATACATTTTATACAAGTGACAAACATGGTATAATTATGCTAGGTATTATTAGTAGTCCCTATAGCAACAAACAAATATATAACAACAAATAGATAATAATAACCGCTCAAGTGTAAACCAAACTCATGCTAAGATTCTCGAACCGAATAAAAAAATTGCCATTTCTGTTAAGTTATCAGTACCTAGCTAATATTCAATCGTAACTGGCCGATTTTTTGTTTTATTATATACTAGCTGTTGCCCGCGACGTCGTTCGCGTGGTAATTTTCATGTGTATTTTTCCGGGATAAAAAATAGCCTATATGCTAATCCAGACTATAATCTATCTCTGTACAAAATTTCATCCGGATCCGTTCAGCCGTTTTTGCGTGAAAGAGTAACAAACATCCATCCATGCATACAAACTTTCGCGTTTATAATATTAGTAAGGATGTAAAAACAAAAAAAAAACGACTGGGAACTGAGAAAAGTGGATATTATTTCGCGCGTTCTTTTTTGCTCCCCAAAGTTCGAAATTCAAACATCCTCTCTCCATGACGTCGCAGGCCAGGGGCACGTGCAAAAACGCCCGGCGCCACTTCCGACACGTACGTGGTGTTATTATCCAAGTTTCCAGTTACGACCCTACGCCAGTTGGGGCGTGCAGACTTATAAATCTCATTTGAAATAATATCAAGCGAAGAAAATTACCAACACAACGGGCGCATTTTTAGTCGGATGAACCGACTGGAGCTTGATTTTGAACCTCATAAATAAAAAAAATACTTAAAAGTTTTAACGCTCTCTTCTCACAACGTTTTTGGATGGCACCATCTAGTCCTTAGGACTGTAATAATACTGTATAGCCATGAAGGTAGCTATTTTTACGAGGTATCTAATGCACTCTTACCTCTGAGATCCCCATTGAGTACGCTGTCATTTTTAGGGTACGTACCTCAAAAGGAAAAATGGAACCCTATAAGGGATCACTTTGTTGTCCGTGCGTCCGTCCGTCCGTCCATCTGTCTGTCAATTGGTCAAGACCCTTTATCTCGGGAACGCGTGTAGGTATCGAGTTGAAATTAAAATTATATACTCAGGTCTACAGTCCCTTGAAGCTGTGAAATCAAACTTCTAAGTTAACCTTAAAAAAAAAGATACGGCCGTTTATACCGCAATAAACATATATTTCGACACTCTCAAGGGAGTCGAAATTTATGGGGTAATTTCCGATGACCTAGAATTATGTTAATCAAGTAATGTCGTAATAAATACTATACATTTGTAATGAAATCCCAAAAAAAATGAGCTTTGACGTTCGCGACAAGCTCGGTACGGACAAATTCTACAAACTCTGTGGGTGAGTCCAGATCGATCTTTTCTATGTTATGTACATTTGTGAAGTCATGTTGTTGTTTTTTTCGAACAGCATCTTGAAGTGGACACTCAACTGTGATCTTAAAGGTAAGATCGTGTGAGCGGCAATTTCCATGCAAACGTACTGTGGTTTTAAATTACGTTTGGTTTCAAACTACTTTTGTATGGAAATTGCCGTTTTCATAAACATGTTAAGCTATACATCAAGCTTATACAAAGCCATGATACAGAAATAAATCATTTATTGTGATTTTGAAAAATCATTCTTTTGCCATTTTTTGAGAGTTTGTGAGAGTTCGGGTTTGTCACCACGTGTGCCCAACGCAGATTGGTGATTTGAAGGGCCTATTTGAAGACCTCCACCGCTCAGATTTCTTCACAATCGTTTTTCTTTACGAGCTAACCGTAATGCTTCCTTGCTGCTTCTACGAATTCACAAGTTCACGTTGCTTGAAAAACAATCTGCCATTTCGCCGACCGATTTCACGAAACTATGCACACCGGGTCTTACACAAGAGCCACAGCGGGTTCAAACCGGAATTTCCTGTCAAACTCGCGTGATTTTATGAGGTCTCCGCACGCATACGCTTTCGTCTGCGACTCGCTTTCAGAACAACTTACGTCTAGAGGGAGTATGGGAAAATTGGTACTAGGTGCATACAGAAGGATGGCGTTTCAATTATAATAATGATAATCGCTGTCTCGGATAGGCGTTACTCGATCCAGATAACTTGAAAAAGTCTCGTGCATTGGAGCAGTACAAACTAATGCTTTGAAGCTCCACATTGCAGTTGACAATATATCCTGTGGTATCTTATAGAAGCGCGATATCTGAAGAGGAAGAATTGTCGATTTTTATACAAAAGGAGAAGAGGTGTTCCTTTAAAACCTGTATTGTGCCTGATTGTCATATTGTGGCAATAATCAAGACACGAACTTATCGACCCCGAATGTATCGAGCCGTGTGGCGCCGGATTAAGAATAGCGTCACTCCTTTTCCTCCCGTGGATGTCGTAGAAGGCGACTAAGGAAAATAAATTACCAGGAGACGGGCAGCAGCGTCTACCTGACATTCCAACCGCATACTGCGATCGCCAACCCGCCTGCCAAGCGTGGCGATTATGGCAAAACCCCTCATGGTTATGAAAACCATGAGGGAGGCCTATGTCCTGCAGTGGGCGTCAAGGGGCTGATGATGATGTATCGATTTGTGTTTTGATCGTTGGACACAGTAGACTCCCTGTCACGTTGAAATTCGAAATTTTAATATGAGTTCCATCTAAAGTAATTGTAGTCGTAGTAGGTCTATTCTATAGCGATTTTTTTAACAATAAATTTAAATGTTTCTTTTAACTATGTAACCGGTCTCTCGGAAACATATTTGGTTTATGTGTTTGCGGCGATCGTTCTATTTTAATTTAATAAGTTATGCAGACGTACGTTAGACGTACTTAGCGTCATTGAAGAATAAACGTGCAATAAGTAGCGATGGCCCACCAATCCGCAGGTACGGTCATCAGCACAGCAACTTTTCTAGGCGTTCATTTAAATAGTCAGTTGTAATTTGAGGCAACTTGGCAGCAGAAATATCAGTCTGCTGGTCAGCGTAGGCTACCGTGAAGCATTCAATCAGTACATATTGATCGCCTTAAGTACTTCGGTGACCAAACTGAATTAATCCGGTGATAATAGCTTGAAAGTGCATGTCGTGACGTACCAGCCTACACCTGTAACATGAACTGGCCTAGGAGTATGTGGGAGATGCTGCGCCGCTGAGAGTCTAACTCCTAAATATAATATTGATACAGAGTTTACGCAGTTTATGCAGTTGGTTGCTTCTATTATTCGAGCTAACTAACCCTTAGTAGTTGTTCTGTTACGTTTTATTTTCCGGAGAGAGCCAGCTCGAAGTTGGCCTGAACTATTTGTATATCAAGTCGGAAGGCTTTGAAATTTAACCTAGTGTATTTGCTTCAAGCGTATTTGGGTCCGTCGTATATTGTAAACGTTAAGAGTTTTGAACACTCAGCAAAATGTGATCCCAGTTCCACATGTTGGAGCCTCAAAGACCACCCGTATTTCTCTAACTGACTGAATGCTGAAAATGCGACAAGTACAACGTAAGTCACTAACTTCAACATGCTACATCCATACAATATGCGTCAAGCTCACCATCACAGTACGTGACGTTCGCGTGAAATTAACTACGAGACTCGGTCTGACCGACCACTTTAGCCTGACCGCCGAGCAAAGGAATACCAACCGAGAGCCCTGGGACATAAAACAAAATTATAGGACTAAGGATTTTGGTTTGTGGCTAAACGCAAAAGTGACCTATTCTGGATACTCGCCGTTCAGAGTCATGATGACTTAAAAAGCAGGGCCCACTACTGCCACGATCGAAGCTCAATATCGAGTTGAAAACACAGACAAGGTAATTGGATTTAGGAATATGCTTGAAAGATTACAAAATGTTTCTGTGGTAAGTTGCGTCATAATATTCACGTCTTGTACAGGCTCTCCAGGTCTAAGTCAGGTTCTCCTCTCCTCTAGACAAGGAAAAACGTAGGGCAATGGGCAAGAGAGAATACGAACTCACGGAGTTAATTAAAGATCCGAATCTTTAGTTTGAGATACTTTAAATAACTCCTAAAAATCCTTCTTCCCCCAGAATACCCCCAAAGGTTTTCCCCCTCCAGAATTCACCCCGGAGACAAATAAAAAAGGGTTTGTGCTTATCACCACGCGATATAAGTCCAGTCAGTGGGAACATTTTCAAGCTTTGTAGCTAAAGTGGAAAATAAACGGTTTTGATGTACATGGTCTTAGAGGAAGCGTTTTTATGTTTTTATAATGAATAAAAACATTTTAATTGAATAGAATTAGTGTAGGTTACTTACCAAAATGTGTAGTTCCTCTGCTATCTGGCTAATATCTTTTCCATCTTCGTGTAACGCAATTACACGGCCACGTTCGACAATGTCAAAATTTTTGTCTACACTCATAATTGAGTCAGATTTAAATTGAATTGTTTCCTAAGTAAAATACGTTTAACTAGGATGAAATTCAAGATGCAACTGACGAAAGGCTTACTTAAAAGTCATAAAACAAATGTTTTTTGGAAGTCGACAAAAAAATAAACAAAGCCCAGGGGGCGGAATCAGTGAAGACCGCCACGTGCAAGCTGCAAGCAAAAAAGTTTCAAAAGTGTTACACCGTAAGCCTGGCTGATAATATGTGGTTCAGTTATGGGGTCGCAATAAAAATCCAAATTTTTTACTTTGGCTGAAGGTGCGGCTAACATTGTCCATTTGCATTCGGCAAACAATGTAAATTCTTCAAATTGAAAAAAAAAAAAATCGAAAATTTTCGTAACATAGTACATTGACATTTAGCAAACAGAATGTAAATTCTTTACGTTGAAATAAATTATTGATTTCTGATTTCATATTTACAAGATTTTCTAAATTTAGATGACGACTGGATCCGGTGTCCGCGATTCAGAGTCACCGACCGACTAGAGCCGAATATATCCCATTCAGCGTCGCCGACCGACTGTGACGGTTCATTTGCCTAAAGAGGTTTTTGCTTTAAAAAATACCCTGGGAATTTACAGGTAATCCCCCAATCACAGCAACACTTCCATCCACCTACGAGCTTACGACCGTCAACCGCAACCGAATCCGGTCAGATAGCATGCATCAAACATTTAATATCTTCTCGCGCCTTAGCAGAACTGTTTTGTTCGCTCGACTTCTGCAGTGTTTGCCCAAGAATAAGGACCACTCAGACAGCAGATTTGTCATGGCGATTTATGTTATCCATTAGGGGACAGAACGGCATCGCTAGTTTTATTGCACCCATCTGCCGTATTAGCGCGAGTCTCGACTCGTGAATGCGTGAGTTTGCCTCGCTAAACATGTTACTTTAAGTGGCTCGGTGGTTCGGCAATTAGGAGGCCCCAGGTGTCGACTTAGAGGGGCAACTAGCCTGAATTATCCGTGTTAGGGTGTGATCTGATGATGTTAATTTATGGCTCGTTAATTAACAATTTCCCTGTCTAATAAGTCATATAATTATGACTCAGAGTAGCGCATTGGTATAAGTTCAGGAGTCACGTGTGACTCATTTCGAATACAACTTTGTACATCCAACTTTCGAATTATGGGTTTGAGGCATTTGCGGATTGTACGGGGACAAGAACGTTGTTAAGGACCAAATTTTAAAAGACTAGCCGTCTTATCCATAAAATGGATCCTTCTAGAACACTTTTTATATGGAGTTGAAACGGTCTTGAAAGCATGGTCTCACTGAATTACGCTAAGAAGACAACAACGTAAATCTTTCTTTGTGGCTGGAAAAGCGGTATGCTTTAAGAGCTCCTCAGAAATGTATGACTTGATTTTTATAAATAAGACTAAGTTTAATTACCTTTTGCGTGCGACTGTATGAATTCCCGGTTGAACTATAAAACTTATTATTTCATACAAGATTATGATAAATCATATCACAAAACTTATATTTCATATTTATTGCTTAGGACCATCATTAATGTTTCTTAAATGTATCAGTATAAAAGTAAAACAGAAAATTCATTTATAATTATTTTCTCTGGTGTCCTCTATCTATCTGTATACATTTTGGTGGTACAGGTTTTAAGTCAGTTCAAATCATACAAAATTTTAAAATGTTGCTTTCTAAGTAGTGTCACCGGTATTCATTCGTTGATTCTAGTATAGTCATTTCACTCCAACTTTGATAAAGTCCGTCGTCAGCCATCCTACAACTAATCTCCGGCAAATAGTTGTCGATTACTTATGATGCATCTGAAGAATTCATACAAAATTTTACGCAGTACTTTTGCAATATAATATGAAAGAACGGGGTATCTGTAAAACAGGTTTCGACTTGGTGCAGAAAATTTAAAACAGGTTTCGACTTAATACAGAACATTTAAACTAGACTTAAGCAATGTAACAAGGAAGACCGGAGTATCAGCAAAACAGGTTTCGACTTAGTACAGAAAATTTAAGCTAAACTTTTACAAGTTTGGACTCCGTTCTATGATGTACAGATGTACACAGTGAGAGAATCGAGCGTGTTCAAAAGAGATTGCTGCGTCACCTGGCTTACCGTGCGGGGAAGGCTAAGTCCATTGAATCATACACTGCTAGATTAACTTACTTTAAAATGCATTCACTGAGTAAACGAAGGGCTGTCTTGGACCTTACGTTATTGTACAAGATTATCAACGGTAAAGTTGACTGTTCTGCGCTTCTCGAGAACCTCTCATTAAATGTTCCACGTTGGTTACCTAGATATCCATGTCCGTTGCTAAACATTCGACCCTGTAGGACTAATTTAGGAAAGAACGCGCCTCTGCATCGTATGTCCAACCTCTATAACATCTCTTCAGCGAAAATACATACTTTAGATATTTTTAATGATACATTACTTAAATTTAAAAGAAAGCTGTTTGAATGTTTATTTAAATAGTTTCGTTATTATTCTATACGTGTAATATCCTTACGTATATAACAGTTTT
This sequence comes from Yponomeuta cagnagella, assembly GCA_947310995.1. NCBI lineage: Eukaryota > Metazoa > Arthropoda > Insecta > Lepidoptera > Yponomeutidae > Yponomeuta > Yponomeuta cagnagella. The sequence continues at coordinate 14,551,068 of OX371277.1, forward strand.
GTTAAGATTTAGATGCATGCTGAGACATCCTATAAGTGGGTGAGCAATTACCATGTTACGTGTTTTTTTTTTTCTTTTTGTGAATGTGTTGTTGTATTGCCTGTTGGTTGTCCTAAATAAATAAATAAATAAATAAATTTAATAAGGAAGAGCGGGGTATGTGTAAAACAAATTTCGACTTAGTATAAGGAACAGCGTATCTCTAAAACAAATTTCGATTTAGGACAGAAAATTTAAGCTAAACTTTAGCAATGTAATGTGAAGAGCGGGGTATGTGTAAAACAGGCTTCGACTTAGTATAAGGAAGAGGGGGCTATCTGTAAAACAGATTTCGATTTAGTACAGTATAGCTAAACTTTATGAAATTAATAAAGAAGAGCGGAGTAACTATGATACAGGTTTCGACTCAGTACCTACAGAGCCTCAACGACGTGTAAACTATAACTGCTGCTCATAAAATATTTTGTTTATTTAGTCTTCGCATGGCATCATCACGTCGCTCTGGTGAGATGCGAACGCACCCTTATATTTCATGTGTTTTATGTGTTCACACTAAGTGCCGGGCCGGGGAGCGCTGTAAACAGAAGTTCTAAAGTCAACCCACCGAAGGTTGAGACGTCGCGAAGGGAATTATTACGGTGCGGCAGAGATATGATCCTCCTAGTGTGCTGGGGCCCTTTTAGTTTGGGACTTTTCTTTGGGGGTCAAGGGAGATGCGTGTTTCGAGACTGGCATTCAATGTAGGTGGGATTAATTAGCTAAGTTAGTCTTTTCAAACACTGGACTTGTGAGACATAGTGATAGGCGGTGTACCCAGCCAATTCCGGATGGGTTCTGATAAGAAGACAACAATCGTCGACTTCAACAATACGGACAACTGCCTCACTGACTTTCATTGATCGTGTTAGAAGTGGTTTGCCGATCACTCAGTATCGCGATCGTTTAGATCACAATCGAAGTTGAAATGTATTGGCCTGATGAGTTTCACAAACGATAAAGATCTTATTAAGACCAGCTAACTATACCGTGACTGGACCTACCTATTAAAAGGCCTACCCACACTGAACGAATGGACCGCACCCAAGTTGACCGCACCGAACGAAACGAATTTTAGAATTCTTTGTATAAAAATCTGTAAAAATGTACTCGTATACCGATGGGCTTAGGCCTTCTTTCTCTCCACGGCCATGCTCATCTAGCAGCTGCCAGTAACTGCCTTAGATCGTCGGTCCAGCGAGCAAGTGGGCGTCCTACGGTGCGTTTTCCAGTTCTAGGTGTCCAGTCGAGAACCTTTGTACCCCATCGACTAGCGGTCCTAACTATCGAATTATCGGTTTGCAATAAAATCGTATAAAACCTGAAGCAGTAGCATCGGGCGAATGATGGATTTGAGGAAGGCTCTCAATGACTCCCATACAATAGTTATGTGTTTGACTTAGCGTGAATTCCATACTTATTTTGGTTTAGGTAGGTCCACTTATTTTGGTTTATCATCATCAACCCATTATGTCCCCACCGAGGGGCACGGGTCTCTTCCCTGAGGAAGGTATAGGCCATACTCCACCACGGGGGCCAAGTCCGGATTGGTGGAGGCTTGTAGACTAGTGGCTCGTCTACTGTCAGAAGTTGTCAAGCCGCCCTAAGGCCTCTGACTTGGCTTAACGACTGCCATCTATCGACGACAGCCGGCACCAACAGCTTAACGTGCCTTGCGAAGCACGGAACCGCTCGGAAAAATGCCACTAGCGTTAGGCATAGACGGCGACCCATCCATGCACTGAACGCGCCCTGTGTTGCTTAACCTTCGTGATCGTTTAAGATCACTTAGGCAGCCGGGGCTACGAGCGATAGATTTAAGTTTATATTATATCTTAAAAAAACAGTTTAGAGGCTCCAACGTCCACCCATGCCGGGACTTGAACCCGCAACCTCTGGCTAACCGTGCCAGCGCTCTCCCAACTGAGCTAATGGGCAAGTGCAGGCATCAGCGAAATTTCGAGCCTCTTTACAAACTTATCTGTATGACGTACAAGCAACGACATCTGGCAGAAGTAATTTACATCACTTGCAGCCCCGCGTAACCCAGTTTGCAGTTAGGTTTTTACATCAGAATGATATAAAGAGGCTCGAAATTTCGCTGACGCCTGCACTTGTCCATTAGCTCAGTTGGGGGAGCGCTGGCACGGTTAGCCAGAGGTTGCGGGTTCAAGTCCCGGCATGGGTGGAATTTTTAGCCTCTAAATAGGTTTTTGAAATTGTCCTCAGCACGGGTTAGTGCAACATAAAGAATATAATTATATTGTATCTGTAGGCGAGAATTGGTTATTAGCTCTTAATTACCTATGTTTCTTCAACTAATGCGATTTGTAAGCTGATGATACTCCGATCTGATTCACTTGCCAATCGCTTCAGTTTATGTCGCACAAAACCCTTACATTTTCAATTTTATCTGACTTAACTCAAGGCTCACTGGATAGAGTTTAAACTTTTGTAGAGGACTCCGCAGTGCTCTCTGACTCTGCAACGTCACTGGCCTGTATGATGCCAATCAAGACCCGTCGTGCAATTGGATCCGCTTTCCGTCCAAAGTTTTCGGCGTTCCTTTTTGGAAACAGTCTTTTCAAACGGAGTGGGGTTTCTATTGCATTTCTCTTTTCGCGTCAGCAGAGCTACAATTCATTCAGCGCTAAAAGTCACAGAACGTTTTGTACACTTTTTAAGTGACTGCCTTTTCAAGCAGGTTACACTGTCTGGCTTTAATCATCACTTCTAGTATTATTTCTAGTCTTTATTTAACAGGGTTATTTCTAAAATGCGCAATTCCTGCAACACCTCTATTAGAGTTTGTGTTTGGCAATAACTTTTGTTCAATGAGGTTTTTCTCAGATTTGGGGGTTTCATGCACACTAGCTCCAGTAATAAAAAAAAACATATCGTTTTTTAAAGAAGCTTAGGGCCGTGAACCGTGACAAACACAGAGCCTGTACGCCTTAGAAAATATTATTGCACGAAAAAAAATCAAGAAAAAAAATTAGCTTCAACAAAAATTCGCACTGAAAAGAAATAAATCCGTTGACGTGATAAATTATTATTCGCCCATATGTCGTGCAGATGTCCTTTCAAATTTAAGAGTTCGTTCGATCTGGCACGGGCTGCTAGTTGCGAGCACATTGCAGACAGTGAGAGGGGCTCCTGGAGGCTTGGGAGTGGATGAAAACTTTGGTTTCTCCCTTCGTGGTTTCCGCGGGTCAATCCAGCAGCAGCATTAGCACTGGATTCCTGGCCGAAAACAGTCAAAATTTGAAATGTCGCTGACAATCATTGTAAAATTGACATGAACTGAATTGTGAAAAGTCGTCATATTGCTTTGAGCCGCATTTATATTGAAGAAACCTGAACTAGGTACTTTTGGAATACAACAGGGCTGGACAATCCCACCCACCTAGGCTACCGTGATTGTCCCTCGTCATCCGCGGGTATGAAATCCAGGTACGTCCACCCTAACGCTAGCCAACGAGCATCCTTCTGGTGTAACCCATTTTTCGCCAATACAGTCCAGAATGTTGCCGCTCCCGCCGCACCATAAACAGATATGTATTAAGAAAATTTATAGAAATCGTAAAACGTAGCAAAGAATTATCGCTGAATATACTTATATTACAACAATACATACATACATAAACACAAGCCTGTATCCCAGAGGGGCAGGAAGAGACCAAGGACTGCCACTTGCCACGATGCTGACAGATCACTTTCGCTTCCTCGACGTTCATTAGTCGTTGCATGCACGCACTCCGGAGTGTGTTTCGGGTATTACAACAATTACGAAAAGGGAGCCTCCTCGTTTCCCTTAAAATATTTCATCATCAGCCATTTGAGGCCCACTGCAGAACATAGGCCTCCTTCGTGGTTTTCATAACCATGAGGGGTTTCATAACAAAATATTTGTGCACATCCAATGTGACCGACAATATGTGAGTACATATGATGTAAGTCATTGGATGTGCGTAAATTTTTAGGGTTCCGCACCTAAGAATGAAAAAACTGAACCCTTAGGGGATCACTTTATTGTCCGTCCGTCGTTCCGTCTGTCTGTCAAGACCCTTTATCTCGAGAAGGCGAAGAGGTATCGAGTTGAAATTACTCAGGTCTACAGTCCCTTGAAGCTGTTAAAAATAAAACTTTAAAGTTAACGTAAAAAAAAGATACGGCTGTTTATGCGGCAAAAACGTACTTATTTCGACACTCAAGGAAATCAATATTTATAGGGCACTTTCCGTGGACCTAGAACTATTGGCAAGTAATATCGTCTTATAGTACAACTACAGGGTAGAATCTAAAAACTATACAATTTTAATTAAATCATAAAAAATTAGCCTTTGCCGTTCGCAACTGCAAGACCTACAAATTTATACGGAACCCTGGGTGTTCGAGTCTGACTTGCACTTGTCTGGTTTTTTTATTTGTATGTAGCATCCCACAGTGACTACGCACTAAATAAATTCACTGTTAATAGCTGTTACATAAAAGCATTGTAAAATCCTACCATTTCCTCTAAGCAAGCTCGATTTGTTTAGATACTAATAATTGGAGTGTGCAACATAGACGATTGTTATAATTTTACCACCTCAAACTTTATTCTTCGCACCAAATCCTATCGGAATCCTGACGTTTGCGATAGCAATTAGTATGGAATTTGACAGACTACTGGAATCGTTCAGTATTCGGTGCGGATAAGCACATCTTAGGAGCTGGTGGCTATTGATATTTCACCCATCAATGATCTTGCCAACTACGTCCCGTGAAACTTTGGATTACTAACTCGACTCCGTACTGCATCTCAACGTAGGTACAACGAGCCATTTACCGAGTATTTCGACCATCAGTTCCGAGAAGACAAGAAACGACTAAGTACAGCCAGAAGGACTATTTTTCTAAGTCATAAAAACCGGAGCTCTTGGAATCAATCAATGAGCCCGTACTAGTCCAGTGCTGCACGCAGGCCGCCCCAAGGTACGCCACTTCCTTCTGTCCTCTGCCACCCTCATTCAGCCACTGCCAGCAATCTGGCCCAGATCGTTAGTCCAGCGAGCTGGAGGGCGTCCTATGCTGCGTTTGGCAATTTTTGGTATCCACTCGAGAACCTTTGCACCCCATCAACCGGGATATTCTTCGGTATATGTGATCAGCCCACTGCCACTTCAGCTGGCTATATCAGTCACCTTAATTCTTCGGAGGATTGTCTCATGTTTTATGTGGTCCACCAAAGAGATTCCGAGCATTGCCCGTTCCATAGTGTGCTGAGCGACTTTGAGCGTTTAGCATGCTCGCCAAGAAAGACGAAAACGCACAAAAACTGCGTTCCATCCCGTTATCATCTGCTGCGCGTGCGGATGAGAACGGAATGGCGTGATGGATGCGCAAGATGGGGTGATTCCTTTCCAGGGAAAGGCCTTCCTCCAGACGCTAGGCGAACAGGGGGACCAGTCAACTAAACACGTGGTTGTTCAGCGCCGAATTAATTCGCACGGGTTATATTTACCCGACTACGGCAAAGCCAAAAGGAAAGGTTATAATTTTACAAGTCTGTATGTATGTTTGTATTGACGAATGTTCTATCGTAGCGCCTGAACTATTCATCCGATTTAAATGAGTGAAGTGTGAATGATTCGTTAATCTTGACAGAGTGAAAAGAGTTTCACTCTATCGGACAGCATTTTAAGACTTTTGCATTTAGTAAAACTTAGGCCCCATAAATTTTATTGCGGATATCTCGTCATCTTTTTTTGCGGCTAAAGTACCTACTTTTGATTTCGTTTATGTAACTGGAAATTGGGAGTTGGCGTGAGAAGCTTATCCTGATCTTACGTGTGTGTATCCTTTAGGTGACATTCTAGATCTACATTGTTAAACCTATACTGCATGTTATTGATTATTTATTACCTATTTTACACACCAGTAAAGTAAAAAGTAAGGAAAAAGGCTATCATGAGCTGGCTAAATGGATAAATAGAAGTAGAAATTCACCACTAGAAGCCTAAGTAAATATTTCTGCAGATATAGAGATATGACCTTGGATGAAGTAATTTTTCACCGATGGCCATGAAATTTTGTCTTCTGTTAGTATTTAATGCGTGATTCCTAGACAAGACACTACTAAATACATTTGGCTTTCCGTTGGTAAGACGTGAAAGTTTGTCAAGTAGCAAATTGCTTCCGGAAGAACAATTTTGTCGGCCATTTTGCATTCTGCTTGCGCTAGTCGCTAGCATTGTAAATATTGTTCAAATTGGAATGCGCACTTGCAGAGCACTGAGAATCGTGTCACAGTGAGAGAGAAAGTATGTGTCAAATTCAAATTGTTTATTTCGTTATAAATTTACAAATAAAATACAGGGGCTGGACCCTCCTACTAAGTCATGGAAATACCTGTGTCAGGAGGGACACATATATATTCGTGCTCTTCCACGAATATACAATTACTAATTAAAAAAACGTAGCCTAGTATTAAATATATTACATGCAATATATATGTGTGTGTGTGTGTGTGTGTTCGTGCGTGCGTCCGTGCATTCGTGTGTGTGTTTATGGCGCGTACACGTGCGCGTGCGCGTGTGTGATTGAGAGTTATATATTTGGATTTGCACGCTATTTAAGAAATTTTCATAATTGTTCTACCTTATCGTAGCTTTAACTTTTTATCTATTCTGTCAAAGCCTTTTTACATTGAGTTTGTTTTAGGGTATTTAAGTATTATATGTCAGTCCTCTTTGAAGTCCATTCCGGAAGAATTCATATTTGCAATTTTGTCGCAGAAGTCTGACGAACCAGGTTTTTCGCCTGAAGATAGTTTGCTGGAAGAGAATGCTTCTTGCATTAAGCACGCCCTTGTACACTTACAATGTAATTAGTGCAATAAAGAATTAAAATAAAAATAAATAAATAAGATATCCTACAAGTTTTTTTACTGCTTCAAAATGTGCAAGAAATTCCATTTCCTCACCTTTCAATAGAGACCAGTATGGTGGAATTAAGATCGCATCATCCGCTTTATATAAACTCAATTCGCCGAGCCAATCATAAAACATTGTGGTCCTTACCTAAAACTTCTACTATTAGTACAAGATAATTTTATTGTGCTTGCGAGTGTTAAATTAAAATACACGATGAACTGAATTTGTTCAACACAAAGGTACCGACTCTAAGGCGATTAATGAGTGCGCCATTCTTTACGAGTGATGTCTTTCTTATCTTGCCATGTTTTGTTTTTTCTTTTGTTCAATTTTTTTTTATTACGACATTGCGTGAATTTGCGGGTGTCCACACATGTTTAAATGTGTTGCTATTGGTGGTTATGTATTAGCTTTTAGAGATTAAGATAAGTGGTTATGTTAAAAACTTAAGCTGTTGATTCTCGGTACCGAATAAATAAAACAAATTAATAACTTCCTACAGAACATAAGTTGCCACGGCCGTGTATTATAATTTCATTTTCCTGCTTCTTAATTTGTGTGTTAATCGCCTATGCAGAACATCAGACGCTAGTCGCGCGTTTTAAATTTCAAAAGTCGCTACTTTCTAGGATAGGTACTAGTTGTCAAATTCTGAAACGTTACCCCACAAACCGCGTGACTCGTGTCGTCATACTAACCATGCCGGTCTTGTTTGTTGCTTTGTTGGGCTAGGAAGTGCGCATTCCTGCACGACGTATTCTCAGCTCCATGGGCAGCAATTTTACACCGGACCCGGCAGTCTCTTTCTTTAATTCTGTTCTGTTATGCGCCGTGTAATTCGCGGCGCATCGGCGGACGTAACCCGGTTTAGTTCAGCGAGGGGAGACTGAAAAACTGCGTGAGGTCGTGTTTTTGTTGCGAGAGGAAGCGGGTGGGCACAGTTCTACTTCGTTGGTCTAGCGGTAACACGCGTGACTACCAAAAATGGGGTAGTGGGTCGATTATAGATGGCGGTCGCTGTCGCCATTTCTACAAATGGCTGTAGACTGCATGTATTTCTGTTTGTGATATCCTAAAGTCTCAGAAAAAGTATTTGTTCACTTTAAATAATTTTCTTTCTTTGTTAAAAATACTACTGATAGTTCATATGACAAAAACCATATTCCTTTTATATTCTTCTTCTTTTTCTTCCTATGCCTTTCCATCGCTGGAGGTTGGCCGGTAGCAATGGAAAAAACCTACGGGAAACCAATTAAGCAACGTTTTACTTTTGGAAATATCGTTTACAAAGATTTTATCGTATTTTAAATACTGAATTTATACGTATATCTACTGCATTTTTTAATAGTGAGAGTGTGGCTAGTGGGGTAAATAATTTTTGCATGCTAACTGGAGTTCGTATTTCAACATCAGCGGTCCGTATTCTTCTTATTTTTTTCTAAGTGAAGCAGGTTCAACGCTGCCTACATACATCCATACAGCACTGATATATCTAAGCCACGGCTTCCTTCTTCTTATACTGTTTATATTTCTTATATATTCTTTTTGTTTATTTATTTATTTTGTTGCACTAACCCGTGCTGAGGACAATTTTAAAAACCTATTTAGAGGCTAAAAATTCCACCCATGCCGGGATTTGAACCCGTGACCTCTGGCTAACCGTGCTAGCGCTCTCCCAACTGAGCTAATGGGCAAGTGCAGGCATCGATGAAATTTCGGGCCTCTTTAAAAGCTTCAGTTGGGAGAGCGCTGGCACGGTTAGCCAGAGGTCGCGGGTTCAAATTTTTAGCCTCTAAATAGGTTTTTTATATTTATTAAATTATATTATTTATTTTAATCCTTCAGAAACAAAATAATCCAATCATCGAAACATTTTTAAACGCTTTTTCCGGAATTAAGTTCGGTTCTCGCCGCGAATTCTCCTTTATGTCTTCTACCGAATGAAAACGAGTGCCATGCAGTGGTAATTTGAGTTTAGGGAAAAGAAAGAAGTCGGCTGGAGCCATATCCGGTGAATAAAGTCGATAGTATTTGTTGAGTTTTTGGTCAAAAAATATTTCACGATGATGGGCTTGTGCGAAGGCGCATTAACGTGGCGCGAAATCCAAGGATTTTTTTTTCCACCTGGCTTTTTTCGTCGAATTTGCTGTCTTAAACGCCGCATAACGCACAAATAATATTCTTTATTTACTGTTTGACCTTCCGGGAAACATTTCGAGGGCAAAAGACCGCGATAATTAAAGAAAACAGTCAACGTGACTTTGATTGTTCGTCGGCTTTGGCGTGTTTCAGTTTCGGTTCAGTTGGAAGGTGCCACTCCGAAGCTTGTTGACTAGTTTGCATGTCAAACTCGTAAACCCACGTCTCGTTACCAGCAAGAAGACGTTTCATTAATGTTGGGTCGGAAATGACTTATTCTAGCATGCCCTCAGCGACTCTTGTTTTTGGAGAAAATTGAGGTCTTTTGGGACTAGCCGAGCGGCAACATGTTTCATACCCAAGTGACTATTTAAGATGGTACGGATCGACTCGTGAGACACAAAAAGTTCGACGGCTATCTCTCTCACACTTGAATGAGGATTTTCAGTCACTATTTCCATCAATTTTGTGATGTTCCATCACATCCATCACATCTCGACTGATTTTGAACGCTTTTTACCACTCATAAGCTTTGTGATAGAGTCGATTCACCGTAAGCCTTCTGCAATATTTTCTTTGACTCCGTACACGAAATTCCATTGGCGATGCAAAATTTAAGACAAACTGATTGTTCGATGTTTTTGGCCATTGTGAAATTCGCAATACGCAATAGTTATATGATATAACTAAAAACAGCACTGTATTTATTCTAAATAACAGATGTAACTCTGATGATGATGATGATGATAACGCCTGATGAGGCAATAAATATTTTTTTATCTCATCTTATCTTAAAGCTCAAACTCCGCGCTAAAATGGAAGTTGTGCCAATCTAAAAAAAAAAATTTTATAAAAAATTGGAACCATAAACAATCATCCATTACTGATACTTATTTGACTGAATGTGTAAGTAATTATATTTACTGGCTTTAATGGATGACGTCTGAATTTATTCAATTATTTTAATTAATCGAAACTGTCTATGTTTGGACAACTAAAGACTTGTATTATTATTATCATAGTTTTTTGTCGCTGCCGCTCATTCTCATAAAAGGAAAATGAACCTTAAGCTGTTCTTTGTAATTTTTGGACGACAAATGAAGCGAAGCGTGCCGCGTTGATAAAACGTTATAAGCCGACTTCAAAAAAGGAAGAGGTTCTCAATTCGTCAGGATCTTTTTTTTTATTTTTTTATTTTTTGTTTATCTTCCCCGATTACTCGAAGACTCGTGGACCAATTTGAAAATTCTTTTTTGTTTGAAAGGAGGGCCTCACAGGTGGGCAGTCAGGATCTGATGGCGGGATCACTTGAAACTATATGGGTGTTCTATAAGTGACCCGTGCATTTGCTTTCTGAAAACACAATTTGTGTTGAAGTGTTTTGAAGTTGGTTTTTATTTTTATTTAATTCAGCTTGAGTAAACTTGTAAATATTTTATGTTGTGTTTTTCCCGGTACAATAAAGAATATTCTTATCTTATCTTATCTTGAGTCGCCTTTACTTCTTACCCCCTGAGCATATTAATTAAGGCCGCTAGGTACGATGCCCGACATGAGAAAGTTCATTCCAAAACAAAACGGCAAATTAAGTGCCGCCCCAAGAGCGTTCACGCAGCAACCGCACCGGCATTCCCGTGGCAATATTCTTGTGGGAGCAAATATTGTCTTGCTTGCCGGTGATGTAGAGTGGGCCACCGGAAGGCCAGCCCTGTGCAACGATCTGGGCGTCTATTGTGTCTGCATTATAGAATAATCATATAATATAATAATAACGTCCGTTAACGGCCTTTGCCCAGCAGTGCGACACAATCGGGGCTGCATAAAAAGCAAACTTCCATAACACAATCACTTGTCCTGGTCCCAAACTAGGATACCCTGTACTATTGTAAGCAGGCGAGGACATCACAAACATGGAAATACATCCAGACTGAGACCATAGTTGTAGTTAGACCTGAGATTTCCGTAGTTAGCCTCATAGTTGGGCCATTGTAGGTAGCAAGCGCTAAGGTATGTAAATACCTCAGACACTAGGATTTCCTCACAAAGTTTTCCCTCACCGTTATTGAGTAGTATTGCTACTACAACTTCACAAATGTGCGTAACTTAGAAAACAAAGTCATCGGTATATGCCAGGATTGGAACCCACGACCTCCCGAATGAGAAGCCGGCGTTCTACCGCTCCGCAACCACCGCTCCAGACTGAGACCACTTGTACAAATGTACGGCGGCCCCCAGTGGTAATCGAACGCACGACCTCCGGCATGGTAATCAGACGTGATACCGCTAGACCAACGAGGCAGTCAATTTACAATGACGATCCACGGTCGGGTCACGTGACATATTCATTCACGCCTATAAGGATCATCATTTCATTGACGCCTAGAAGGGTTCAAAGAGATTGTATATATAGCGCGCTAGGCAGCTGCAAAAGCATGGCTTTCTACTTTTGGATCCATATCGTGTCCTTTCAAGGCTTAGGGTTAATTTATTTATTTTATTGCTAATAATAATTGGAGGATGTTGCTAACAGCAATAAGGGTATGTATGCATGCATGTGGGCGTAAAAGAGACCGTGCTTCTGCGCCTCCTGGCTGTCTCGTGCGGCAAATTGAGTGGGTCGCTAATCTCGCCTTGACACGTCGAGATAATGGGGAATCTTCCGGCGGCGGTATTTGTTAATTTCGCGCCCAGGTTTACTTTGCTCTCACACACCTCCGCGCGACGTCTCAGAAAATTGCATTAACCCGCAACTTAAGGGCCTGCTCAGACCGCGGGACGACCAGTCCACGACGACAAATTTGTCACCGGGAAAACCATAAAAACGTCAGTCACTTGACGCGACCGCAGTGCGGTTCCTAGTCATACTTTTGTGTCTCGTAAACAAGCGCATAGATTGTTTTGTTGTTTTTGGTGTGGATTATCTACTGCGTCTTTAAATAAATTTGTTCTCGGGAATATTTTACCCATATACCTAACGTGATTGTTTGTTGAGAAAAAGCCTGAAATTGTCTGGATAGACCCTAAGAGCCGCAGAGCTATGACTAACTCGCGACTACAGTCAACTTTTTTTAAATTTTCTTTTGAAAACCACTTATCGTCACCTGAAAAATATCCGAGGTCGAACTGAAAAGCTCAGTTCCGTGTGTCGCCGGATTAAGAATAGCGTCACTCCATTTCCTCCCGTGGATGTCGTAGAAGGCGACTAAGGAAATAAATTACCAGGAGACGGGCAGCAGCGTCTTCCTGAGATTACAACCGCACACTGCGATCGCCAACCCGCCTGCCAAGCGTGGCGATAATGGCGAAACCCCTCATGGTTATGGAAACCATGAGGGAGGTCTATGTCCTGCAGTAGGCGTCAAAGGGCTGATTATGATGATGAACTGAAAATAATTTTCATAAAAAGTATTATGCTGCCTGCATCCTAGACTAGGAGATATCGTGTGTGCTATGCAATGTTGGCACACACACTCGCCGCTTCTGAACGCGTCCTTATTCGCACCGCTTTCAGTCATACGGGTGTGCTGTCACCGCTAATGCCGCCGTGTGTCCTCGTGGTCTCTGATTATTTTATTAACGCCCCTGCCCACATGAGTGTCTTTTGTTTTCCTACCCTTTGTGGCTGTCTAGGGGGTTGTCGATAAGTCTGCTGTTACGTCTGGTATCCCTTTCGATTGCTCAATCTAGCATTTTTAGTGATTGTACAAAAAAATAATTGTTTAAGGCCGGTAAGGGACCCAGGCGGACATACTTCGACCAAATAGAGGATGTTTTCGCAAAGGGCAAGATAAAAAGTACCCGAAGCCGGCGTGCGTGCATGCCGACTAATGAATGTTGATGAACCCAAGAGATCTGAGAGGATCGTGGCAAGTAGCAGACCCTGGTCTCTGGCTACCCCTCTGGGGTACAGGCGTAAGCTTATATATGTATATACAAAAAAAAAATCTTTTAATAAATGTGGTCTGAGGTTTTGTTAAATAACATGACGGGCGTTGTCCTTAGAAAAAATTGTTTTTACATTTTGGAATTATTGCTTCTTTGGTCTTTGTTCTCGAAAGGGTTTTCGATACAGACCTCCAAAAAAATACTATGCGTCCCCAATTCTGCGAATTCCGAGTGTTATTTTTGCGAGAATTTAAGTTTTTAAGTTTTTGCTATACAGGCTGTAATACAGGCTGGTTATAACGTATATAATACAAGCGCAAGTAACGTAGGCACAAGGATTAACGAATCGTCAGGCTTGCAATAGCCCTTCAGGATATATTGCTGTTTTACTAGTTTTTTTTCTGTAGAGGTTTCGGCTAATGGTTGTCTCGGTTTTACTGTCATCGTGTTAGTTAAGATTAATGTAGTGCGCTCATTTTTCGTTTGTGGGACCGGTAAGTTGGCTGTTCTAGAATTAAAGTTTTAAGGCCAATGCCAATGGCAATTCTCTCAGAAAGAGAGTAAGTGCTTAATTAACACGCGCCACAACGCGGATTGGCATTTTTAAGCGCTGAGATATGTGAACACCTCAGACGCTCAGGTTTCCTCACGAAGTTTTCCTTCATAGTTACCTTCAATACCACCGAGTGGTATTGCTACTTCACAAATGTACGTAACTTAGAAAACAAAGTAATAAAGTTCAGCTAAGCTCTTGAAACTATACATAATAATTTTGTGTTAACACCCATAACATTTTTACTGTCTCATTAATTCGACATTCGACTTAGTTCTAAACTAGTAATTTTATACCAGGCTGGGACAGTTGGGTATTTGACAAAATATCAAATGAGTTACTTTTAAAACGGAATTTTGTATGAAAGTACTGGCTTATGACGTCACATTTCAGAGCACTCTTTTTATGTTTAATCTATTTAAAAATTGTAATAACTAGTAATTGACTAAAATAGATGCATTTAGCGAGATATTTTGTAATTTTTGTTTTAATCGCGCATATGAAATAATTTATTGTTGATCGTGTCAAATACCGAATTAGCTAGTAACATCTGTTATTTCGGCACTTGCCCTCTGTTTCTCGTGCACTAACAATCTTTTATCTACTATTAACAGCTGTCAGTTAGCCAGTGTTTCTTTTAAATGGTAGGAAGGGGCAGTAAGCGACGTCCCAGGCGGAAATACGTCGACGAAGCGCAAGATAAAAAGTAACCATGCAGCGGCTAATGAGTGATCGTGAAGCGAAAGAGGTTTTTCACTATCGTGGCAAATGGCAAACCCTGCCTCTTCCTGTCCCTCCGGGAGTTACGGTAGTGAATTTGTATGAAAATTAAAATAGGTACGTTTAACATGTCTGTGATTTTATTTCGTAGTGCCTGTATTTTCTACATGTGGGTCATTACCCGGTAATCGATACTACAATCATCATCATCATCATCATCATCAGCCATTTGACGCCCACTGCATTTGATAGCACAATACTTTTACGATATTTTGTTTTTGTTAGCTTGATTATTTTAATACATTCTATTATCTGTAATAATTACCATAATTTCATAATTTTAACTATAACAAAAAAAAAAACTTTTCTATATGGCGACATCAAGTTCAGATCTCTTGCCTACACCTATAACTTTAAAAATTCAGTTGATATATTTAAAAAATAAACATATTTATGCCTGTAATGAGCCGTTTTTAGTACAAATTCACCTGCGCTAAGCAAAATTTGACAGACGTATCCCTGTTCTTGTATGTGCACGCCTATAAGCGCCATCTATGAAGTGATTTGTGAATTTGTGCTGAAAACTGCTCATTAAATGTTTTTATTGTTAATTCTTTACTCTTCACACCCGTGACAATTTCCTGTCACACCCGTCACTGTTGAATTTTGGATATAGAATTTATGATATCAATATGTTAAAAAGTATGTAGTTAATGATGTAGGCAACTTTCGATCATTGACTTCTGAATTATTCCAATAAATAAATACATATCATAATTACCAGAAGTACTGTGAATCATACTTGTAGTAAATAATTTAGTTTCCTTGCGCGTCACAACCGTCAGAGATAATTTTTTTGACAAATTTTAATAAAACTAATTTCGTAAAAAATTGATTTATATTTTAATAAATATAAAAGAAATCTATCATATTGTATTAAATTGTAAGACACTTTTGAAATTATTGAGAATTAAAGTTCTAAATATAAGTTAAAATGTCACACCCGTCACCATGGAATAGGCCATTTGTCACAAGTGTACCCATTCCATGCAAACGCGTCGGCGATAATAATTTATTATAAAACTGCTAACTCCGCGAAGACAAGGAACTTGGCAAGTTCTTATATATCAAGCATTTTTATGGGGTCGAGACGTAGACTAGTTTTGTTTTTTAATTTATATTTTGGTGGGATTTCATGACTTTTTGTTAAAAATGTTAGTCTGACGAAGTGCATAATAATACAATTTAATTTAGTTTGTGGTTCAGAGTTACTTTATATACTGTCAAGTTTTGTTCCGCTCAATATACATTTTTAATTTTTCAGTAGCTTAAAAACGAGTAATATGATCAGGAATAGCCATTATAGTAAGAAAATAGTTTCATTTTGTTCTCCGCTTTCCACACCTCCTAACAAAGCTTTTTTCTACTTACAACGGATTACCTACATGGTAGCACTTTATACAACGTCTCAACTTACGATCCTTTGTAACACGTTCACCCCATAGATATAATTTTTACGATTTTAGTTTTTTAACAGGGTCTTCATAATGTCTAGGTCCCAATAGGTGGGTTGCGACGTAATTTTAATTAATTTTTTTATTTTATTTTGCTGCTGACAGTACCTGCCTGCATGTTTTATTTACGAATGCAGGAATGCATGACTTTAATAAATAGGGGTTTCCTTATAAAGTTTTTCTGTAATCACTACGGATTAGCCACTTGAAACACAGTCTCAAATTATGACCTTGAATGACCTGGTCACTATAACTATTACCGTAATTTTTTGGTAATGCGTTCCCGCAGGATAATTAGATGATGATAGATGGCGTTGTGCGAGCGAACGTTGTATTTTAAAAATTGATGGCGTTGTGCAAGAATTGTATAAACGGATTCTGTGGCGGTACAAAGTTCGCCGGGACAGCTAGTAAGTTTATAAATATGATCTGTTGTCGCTGTCAAATTAAAGTGTTATTTTGATTTTTAAAGATCTGTAAATACAATTTATACGTAATTTTATTAACTAGGATAGGTCTTCTAACAATCTGTAGTCTTATCTACAACGGGTTAGATAGTTCCCATTAAATTATGACCCTGTAACTGTCATACCCTATAACACGGTCACCCTGTATGTTTTTCATAATTTTCGTTATTTACTCTGTAAACACTTTATTTCTAATCCGACGCCACACGGCACTCCATTTCACGATAGCGTGAGTCCATTTCCTTCCGTGGATGTCGTAGAAGGCGACTAAGGAAATAAATTACCAGGAGACGGGCAGCAGCGTCTTCCTGAGATTCCAACCGCATAGTGCGATCGCCAACCCGCCTGCCAAGCGTGGTGATTATGGCGAAACCCCTCATGGTTAGGAAAACGACGAGGGAGGCCTGTGCCCTGCAGTGGGCGTCAAGTGGCTGATGATGATGATGATGATGATGAAACACTTTATATTCCAGATTTTAAATCTCTAACTACAATAGCCGGAAGCAAGAAATTTTGAATAATCTTTCACTTGGGTAACCTTAACCCATCCGCAAATTTTTACTCATGTGACGTAACTAGCTCCAAAGATAGCGGGGGGTCGAAAAGTGCTCAAATTGCTTCGGGTAAATAATAGGGGTTAAAGTATGAAATTGCCGTTTTATTGCAATAGGTTCTTTGAATTGACATAGAATCTTCATGGTTTGAGGTTTTCGAATGAAACTTTTTTCAAATGGTTTCTATGATGTTCTTTTTTTAAAAAATGTGAAACATTTGAATATCGACTTTCAATTGTTTTTGTTATTCAATTTAGACAAGAAAGATGGATACTGCGAAAATTCGAGTGATTTTTGAATACGAGTTCCGACGCGGAACTAACGCGGCAGAAACAGCCCGCAATATCAATGCTGCGTTTGGAGAGGGGTCTACTAATGAACGCACCGTGCGATTTTGGTTTAAACGCTTTCGTAATGGAAATTTCGACTTAAAGAACGAGCCACGAGGAAGACCGCCCACACAGGTGAATAACGATGAATTAAGAGAGATAGTGGAAGCCGACCCTAGTCATACTACCCAGGAATTAGCGGCATGGTTTAACGTTACCTTACCCACAATATTGACTCACTTGCGTCAAATCAATAAAATAAAAAAATACGAAAAATGGGTGCCTCATAATCACTCGAATTTTCGCAGTATCCATCTTTCTTGTCTAAATTGAATAAAAAAAACAATTGAAAGTCGATATTCAAATGTTTCACATTTTTAAAAAAAAGAACATCATAGAAACCATTTGAAAAAAGTTTCATTCGAAAACCTCAAACCATGAAGATTATATGTCAATTCAAAGAACCTATTGCAATAAAACGGCAATTTCATACTTTAACCCCTAATATATGCACAGCGCGGGCCGGCCAAGAACTTGGCGAGTGCGCCTTGATCATAAAAAATATAGAATGTGCGAGCGAGAGAGAATGCTGACGTACAAGCCCTTAGCCGCTGCGCTCTTCCCAACTATGTAACTAATAACCGTTCCCATCCGGCCCTAATTGCACGTTACAATGATTTGTGTTCCGACTGCAACTTTCTGCGTTTTCTGTATGAGCTTGTGTGGAAAAGTCAGGTCGTAAGTCAGAACATCACAGCTGATACACTCCATCATGTTATAATTATAGTGCGCCACAACTATACTATTTACCCAAAGTTTTTAGGGTTCCGCGCCTCAAAAGGAAAAACGGAACCCTTATAGGATCACTTTGTTGTCCGTCCGTCTGTCTGTCAAGACCCTTTATCTAGAGAACGTGTGGAGGTATCGAGTCGAAATTAAAACCATATATGTACTCAGGTTTTTCCGAGCGGCTCCGTGCTTCGCA
Organism: Yponomeuta cagnagella; assembly: GCA_947310995.1. Taxonomy (NCBI): domain Eukaryota; kingdom Metazoa; phylum Arthropoda; class Insecta; order Lepidoptera; family Yponomeutidae; genus Yponomeuta; species Yponomeuta cagnagella. The sequence goes on from OX371277.1 coordinate 14,569,167, forward strand.
CGTTATGCTGTTGGTGCCGGCTGCCGTCGATAGATGGCAGTCGTTAAGCCAAGTCAGAGGCCTTAGGGCGGCTTGACAACTTCTGACAGTAGACGAGCCACTAGTCTACAAGCCTCCACCAATCCGGACTTGGCCCCCGTGGTGGAGTATGGCCTAAACCTTCCTCAGGGAAGAGACCAGTGCCCCTCGGAGGGGACATAATGGGTTGATGATGATGATGTACTCAGGTCTACAGTCCCTTGAAAAACTCAAACTCCTAAGTTAACGTAAAAAAAGTTACGATGGTTTATGGAAAAAAACATATATTTCGACGCTCTCAAGGGAATAAAGAAAATTATTGGGCCATTTTCCGTTGACCTAGAACTATGAAATTTGGTAAGTAATACCGTATTATACTACAAGTAAAGGGAAAAATCGAATAACTATACATTTGTTATTAAATCATAAAGAAAATATTTTTTGTTTTGTTTATACTCTGTCGTAAAAATTGTAATACATACAGGCATCAAACTTTGCGTGATTGTGGGACTTATTATATATTCTAATGACAAATAATAAAAAACGGCCAAACGCGACTACGGAACCCTCGGTGCGCGAGTCCGACTCGCACTTGGTCGGTGTTTAAAAGAAAGTTCTGTTTCATATTTTTTTTAGTAAATGACTACGTAATTTTGTTAGCCCTGGCCTATCATTTCGATTTCGGCTGCTTTAATAATTTCTTAAAGCAGAAAAGAAGGATCTGCCACTAAGAAACCGGAAGTACGTCATTGCACGGAATTACGTCATCTAAAAGAATAAAACTAAAAATTTCGTTAATAAAACAGCTGTAGTCTCGTGGGGCGGTTGTGTTGGCTCCACCACATAATTTGATGTGAAATATTAACTTGCCAACTTCTTGTACGCTTTTAGAGGCATATTTTCTTGTTTGCCTTTGACTACATAAGAGTAACATTGTAAGCTTCTTAATTAACCTCTGAACTGCCCTCGCGGAACGCAACGTATAGGTGGCCCATACTAAGTTGGACACAGATCTGTGTCGCGGCAGACGAGTGGTTAAACTTAGCTCTATCTTAGTAAACTGACACGAAGTAATATATTAGTTGTAATCTGGAATGGTTGCTCCATAAGTGAGCAACTTGAACAACGCGCATATAAACTGTTTTTAGGGTTCCGTGCTCATGGAAGGATGTACATAAATATATGACGTGTAGGACCCTGTCAATAAATCTACGACGTCTGTCTGTCTATATGACCTATAAAGGGATATTTCTTTTAAGGCGTAACCTATCGTCCATAACGCATATCCTGTGAAACAACTGGTTATAGGTAGCCAGCAGTGGGTTTGCCCTGCAGTGAGACACCCATGTTATGGAGGGTACATAAAAAATGAGCTTAAGGCTCTAGTTAAGTTCCTAGTATCTGCCTGCCGAAAGCAAGATTAGAATATAAACCCCATTGAGCCCGTGAAACAATACCCGTCTACTTATTTGCCGAGGGCTGTCTATCGTTTCATTGCGAAGATCAGGGATAAGAGACTTTAATTCCCGCCTGTTCGGTCCATTGCTTGTAGGGTGGCCATGGCCAGAAATTTTGGCCTTCAAAGTGGAGTTTTTGACTATGAAAGTGACTTGTTTCATAAGCAGCCGTACGTCCTGGCTTATTTGGCGCACTTTCTGACAAAAAAAGAATGAATGAAATCGGACAGCGTGGAAAAGAACTAATTATCGCTAAATATACATAAAATTGCTGGCGAATTGAGAACATACTCATTTGTTTAAAGTCTGTTAAAAATCCTACTAATATTATAAATGTGAAAGTTTGTGAAGATGTTTGGATGTTTGTTGCCCAATTACGCAATAACGGCTGAACGGAATTACATGAAACTTGGCATACAGGTAGACAAAGATCTGAATTGAGACATAGGATACTTCATAATCCGGTAATGCGTTTCCGTGGGATAACATTTTACTGTTACCGTAACCTTTTTTCAAGCTAAACTCTAAGATATTTATTTATTGCGTTACCTTGTTAACAAGAATCGTATAAACAGATTCTGTGGCGGTATGAAGTTCGCCAGGACAGCTGGTAGGGAAAAAATACAACAGTTATAGTTAGCCACAAGTAACAATATATTAATTTTTCCAAAAATGTACGTTTCATTGTAAGAAGTGAATAAAGAAAAAGAAGAAGAACAAGTAGAATAATAATCGGAATCATAAGCTTGGATAGAACAATGTGTATATGTACTATAAAAAAACTCGCCTACGGGTGTTATAAGAACCCTTATTATGCAACAGTATCATAAACTACTATTATATACACCATGATTTTTTGCGTGGTTTGAAAGCCATAGCAAAATTACCCTACTTTTAGGCTCTACCGCAGTCGGGTAATGAACGTGCCTAGACAAAAGCTATCGATTTATTTTATTTTTATTTTATTAAAAAAACCAACAGCGTTACAGAGTTTCATAACTTAAAGTAACATCTAATAAGTAAGACCAATAACATAATATTGAGTTTATTCATTAACAATCAATAACCGAATCGCTCGTAGCCCCGGCTGCCTGAGTGATCTTAAACGATCGGACGAACGGAGTATGGCCTGTACCTTCCTCAGGGAAGAGACCCGTGCCCCTCGGTGGGGACATAATGGGTTGATGATGAAGGCCAATAACAGGTTCAACTATTTAAACTGATAGCAAACTTATCGTAGGCTTAGCGCTAAACGTGAGTGAGCTTCGGGCCGATTATGGTAGTTTTTTTTTTTTGAAAAGGCACTTTCCGAAAATATCTACAGCATTTAATAAACAGTAATCCGTGAGAACCATTACGAGCGAGCCAGAGCGGTGCGTGCATGTCGCGGGTACGCGGGTCATTGTTTTGATAGACGGAGAGGCTGTTCGCGAATTTTTTGAAACATGGTTTCTCAACTCAATTCATTTTTTGTTTTACGTCTATACTAAATAGCTGACATTCACATAACCGCTGCTTTTAAACCACCCAGATTTCGGGGAGTATTACTAATATATATAGCTGCCATCCGGTATACTCACTGACTGACTGACTGACTGACTGACAGATTTGTATATATTAAAGTTTTCATTTCTTCCTCTACCTCCCCAAACGTTGGTCACACTCCGCCACTAAGGACAGTCTCAACTTACAATAAAACACCTTATTTTAAGACGAAACGATAGTATCGGGGCCCTCTTGCTAACTAAAATAAATTCGCTGGTCGCCTCCTGGCGCTGTCGATTGTTTTCCATTCGATTCCCTCGCCGTTTAATTTGAGATCGTGAGCTCCATTGTGGAAGTGAACTTTGCATTTTCTTTCAGGACGACTACCTGAATTATAGTGATTGTACATTTGAAAGTGCGCTGATCTTTACGAACCTGAGGAAGAGAAAATACCTCAGACAATAGGGTTTCCTCACGATGCTTCTCTACAAAGTTAGTGAGTGGAATTGCTCCTAAACCTTCACGAATTACTGTGTTTAATGTGAATGATTATACGTAACTTAGAAAACAAAGTCCCATTCCTCACTCCTTGTTAAGATTGGTTAGCCATCTGTGGAAACCTCAGAACACAAAAAGAAGGAGAAGTGTTATAATGGCCCGTTTGCTAGAAAACCGATGTCGCCACTTACTCACACAGCTACATTGTCCTCATAATCTCTATTTGATTACAACATAAACAACCGGCTCACTATTTGCCGTTTACACAAATGAAACAGCCAATGAGAAGAGCAGCACAACATTAGTGATGGGGACAAAAAAGTACATTATCGATTATACTTAAAAAAAATCGTACATCGTACAAAAACTTTTTTGTACATTATGTCGATTTTTTTCTTGCCATCTATACCTAAATAGTAACTAATTATTTCTCTACGTCGCGTAGTCTGTAACTACTTTATTTCGTTGTAGTAATACTTTGCAAAAGGCTGCCTAAGCTTTTATTGTTACAGGCTTTGCCTACCAATGTGTTAATTCCTAAATATGTCAGTTTTGTTCATACCTACCTATCGTATAATTCGTGAATTCCGTTTCATCGTAAATTCTAATCATACAAATATTCTAATTGACAAAGTTTAGAGAACATTTGCTGATTTACCTACAAAATGTAGGTATGAAAACCTACATAGGCGACGAAACGACGTTGGCTGTGTCGCGCCGCTTGAATATAATTCAAAACATATCGCCTGCGTAATTTTTGTTTGAAGCGGCAAGATGCCTGCGCCTTGCCTTCACCTTATGCGCGTTTTTGTATAGCGCACACCTTAAAAAATCTAGAACTACTTATTTTAACTCGTGAATTAATTAGCAGTGACTGTAGATGTTTCTGAGCTTGGATTAAAATTTTCATTGCCTTGGTGGGTGACAACTGTGATGGGTACATAAAAAAAATTCTCAATAATATCACATAAATAATATTTTTATTAACTTGTGAAAAATACATTAGGTAGTAAGAACTCAAAGGGCCGGTTTCTGAATTGAGAATTTCACTAAGTAAAAACATAAGTAACGTTCTGTCACGCTCTTTTGTGAAAAAATCGAAGAGACAGCACTACAGTTAACCATTTACTTAGCGAAATTCTCAATTCAGAAACTGGCCAAAAGAAACTTGTGAAACATAAACTTAAAGAAACTTTCGAAACACATTTACATTAAAAAGATAACATCATCATCCGACTGAGATCCTGCAGAGAATATTTTACTGTTCCCTTAAAAGGTAAATATTTATTTAGCACTTGTTGACATTGTTCAATGTTTTGCGTGATTTTTTTTTTCGAGGTTTTTTTGTTCAATCGACATAAATCTACCAGTTTCTGGGCCTTCGGCAACTCATTGCTGTATCTAAAATACAAAAAGTATGCATTTGTAAAAAATCTAATATTATTTTATTTATACAGGGCCATTTTTAAGTTAACACAATTCCTGAAACACGTCAATTAAAGTAAGTCATTTACAACAACTTTGTTTTACGACTTTTGAAAACTCGATGTTATATTTTCAACTTTGTTCATATGATTTTTCGATTTTCTAGTCTGTTGCGGCGCTATATGACCGATAAATTATGTGTTCAATCGAATGGACATTCCTCTATGTCTGACAATTATTTACAGGGGGCTTTGACATTCGCAGCATTTTTCGACAAAAAAATATCCCTTACTTCCAAGGGGATCTAAAATATTAAATAAATTATGAAAATATTAAAAACATTACCTGGTCACCTGTTATTTCTTCAGGAACGCATGTTTCAACAGTAACAATATCCGAAACTTTCTAATACGGATCTAAAATAGTAAATAAATTATTAAATTATTGAAAACACTTCATTTACTTTATTTTAAATTAATCGAATTTCATTTATAAGATTAGGCTCATAAAAAATTATAAGAATATTATTTAGCACCATAACCACATCACCTGACTTGTTTCTTTAGAAATACTTTCTTTTGCAGAGTTATGCGTCGTTGCGTCCATTGTCACCTGAAATAGAGAATCAGAATAAAGTAACAATCGAATTTTCCACACCATGTAAAATATAATTATGCCGTAATTTTAGATATATTGGTACCTCAACATTTATGGAACTCCTTATTACTGGTATTTTCAAAGCAGGACCTGCCCACGTTAATATTTTTTCCACTCTGCAGCATCTGGAAACATTTCTCCGTAAAATGGATGGAGCAACCGGTATTTGATTTGAGAGGAAGCCAGTTAAGCAATCTCCCTGTAGTTTCAATTCATTTATCTTTCCTATTAGGGTCTTTGGGAAACCTGAAATTAAATCTTTATTAAAAACTTTTTGAAATACGTGGTGAAAAGTAAGCCTGTTTATATTACGACAAAATCTGCCACTAAAGTAGAAGCTTCCTTAGCAACTGAGGTCCACGTGGACGGAGTCGCGGACAATAGCTACCTAGTCGTACAATATAATTGGTTCTAGTAATTTTGGAAGTCTGGACGAACGAGTGTAAATGCGACGAAGTATCGATACTTAATCAGTCTGGAAAGAAAGCAACTACCCCATCACTATGACTCCCCCTGACACCTACTGGTGACTTTGACAGTTCACGGCAAATACATGCGGCCGTACCACGAAACATCGCAATTCATCGCATAGAACAATAGTCAGTTTCGCGAGACGGTCCATTGCGGGCTTGCTTTTCCATGTTAGAAAACCTCCACGAAAATTCTACATAAAAACAGCAGTGGAGTAAACCCGACGATATAAATACGTCTCATTTATGTTCTTAGTACTGGAATGCATATTGCACAGGAAAATTATTATAATTATGATTTTTCGTAGTTTAAAGATGGATATAGTGAGTAAAATAGGCTTACCGGTGAAAAGACACTGCACTGTTATTTGAATAGCATGTATCACTGCGATTTCTGTAGGTAATCAGGCATTTTTCACATATGTTACGGCGATAGCGGGCGCGAGGCGATTGACGGCCATATTTAAAAGTTTCGCCGAGGTTAGCCCAACCGGGCTAACGTTGGTCGACAGTGCCACGCCCATATGGCACTTCTCCTTCTTTTTGTGTTCTGAGGTGGAAACTAAAAAAAAACTGACTTGAGACTTTCGCAAGTGACAAAAATCGTTCGCTCGCGACGACAGCACCGTCTTCCTTCTCACAACCGCGAGTTCGTGAGTCGACTCCAAAAAAGTGACGGTTCACGTCGAATTATTGACTCGGAGAGTGTTCTCCGCTTGTAATTCGAGCTCCGGTACGAGATTCAGCTAGTTGATTAAATCCGACTCGGTGTGAAATTATACCTTCGACGAAGTTCAGTTTGGAAGTAATTTCGCCCCTGCTCGAATTAGAAGAATGAATTGTTGGACTTCGAACAGTCTTCCTTTGGGTTAGAATTCAGTTTGTCAGCCACGTTCGCGGTCCCTCATAGTTAATGAGTGGTATTACCACAGATTTTAGTGTGCCTAAAAAAACCTTCCGGCTCACAATGTGGAATTCATAAAATGTTGAATTCCTGCGATGTTGAATTCTCAAAATGTTGAATCCCAAAATGTTCAATTCGCAAAATTTTGAATATGAATTTCCAAAATGTTGATTTCGCTTAGTTTGGTTTTCTAGATAAAGATTTAATTGCAATATTAGGCGAATCAAATTTTTTTTGGGACATGCGAATGAAATCAAATCAATGAATTCAACATTGTGTGCCAACAAGGATTAAATCGTTTATTCAATATTTTGAGAATTCAACAGTTTGGCGAATTCAACATTTTAGGATTCAAAATTTTGCGAATTCAACATTTCAGGAATTCAACATTTTATGAATTCAACATTGTGAACCGGATGGAAAAAATATATATGCCGGGATTCAAACCTGGAACCTCTCGGTTGTGGGGCCGGCGTTCTACTAATGCTAAATCAACCAAGCAGCACCTACTCGTACACTGCTGGTTATAGGCCTCCCCGAGGCACGCCACCACCTTCTGTCTTCGGCTATCCTCATCCAACCGCTGCCAGCAATCTGCCTCAGATCATCGGTCCGGCGAGCTGGTGGGCGTCCTATGCTGCGTTTGCCAGTCCGTGGTCTTCACTCGAAAACCTTTGCACCCCATCAACATTTACCACTAGCCATGTCCACACTGTGCATTTTCATCTTCAACTTTCGTCTTCATCTTTCTATTCAACTTTCGTTTGACGCTTTCAATAATTGAATGCGTTAATGAACGCAACACCATAGTTGCGTTTTTTTGCGTTTCATCCGCCATCTTGTTGTTGAACGCTATAACGCACACAAAATCCACCCGACGCCGGATAGCGTGAATCACAGCGCGCGCTTCGCTTTCAACTCTCATCGCGCGCTTCGCTTTCAACTCTCATCGCGCGCTTCGCTTTCAACTCTCATCGCGCATGCGTTAAGGGCATGCCTCACGTGCGCTGTTGACTGCGCTATGACGCATGCCCTTAATTAACCAAAAAAAGGCACAGTGTGGACATATAGCTATTGGTTCTTAACAGAAGGCAACAAAGCCTATTATAACCTTAAGGATTATTTGGAAGACAAAGATGTATTGTATTTAAATAATGTTAACGGGGACGATTGCGTCTAGTTTTGTGTAACTTTAAGTTGAGAACTCTGTTAATTAGGCAATCCTGTTTTGCATAAATGTGGAGCTTCTTCTCCGCATAATCAATCAATTGTGAAACTAATAGCCTTGACCTTCATTAAGTAAACATTTTGTTTTTATAGCGTAATACAATTTTTGACTTTGACTTTAACCTAATGCTCTACCTCCACACTAAGGAGCGCACCTGTCCGAGCCGAAAGAATCGACACCCCGAATGTCAAATTCCGAATTCGATACGGCGGGCGCGGTATTATGCGAGTTTTCCTAGGATTATCCTATCCTGTAATTAGTTTCGTTCAGTTCATTCGACGCGTTCGGGCTAGGTTGGTGTGCGTTCACCATTATAGGCTACTAGCTGTTGCCCGCGACTTCGTTCGCCTCGTAATTTTGATGTGTATTTTTCCTAGATCAAAAATAGCCTGTGCGCTAATCCAGACCATAATCTATCTCTGTGCAAAATTTCATCCGGATCCGTTCTGCCGTTTTTGCGTGAAAGAGTAACAAACATCCATCCATACATACAAACTTTCGCGTTTATAATATTATTACTAGGGGGTGAACCCCCTGCGCGCTTCGCGCGCCAACCCCCAGCCGCTCCGAGCTTCGCTCTCCGCGGCGCTCGGCCTAGGGCCTCGCTAGACACTTGGGGTAGGGATTTGATAAGTGGGAACATGTATGGTCTCGGCCTTCGGCCTCGGCCTGGACGGAGCTCGGCCTTCGGCCTCGCCGTGGCGGTGTTCCTCGTGCCCGCTTTGCGGAGCTCGGCCTCCGGCCTCGCAAGTTTCTCCCATCTGGCTTTTGCGTTGTTGCTTGTTCGCCGAAAATGTATAGTCTCGGCCTTCGGCCTCGGCCTGAACGGAGCTCGGCCTTCGGCCTCGCCGCGGCGGTGTTCCTAGGGCCCGCTTCGCGGGGCTCGGCCTTCGGCCTCGCAAGTTTGTCCCACCTGGCTTTTGCGTTGTTGCTTGTTCGCCGGAAAATGTATGGTCTCGGCCTTCGGCCTCGGCCTGGACGGAGCTCGGCCTTCGGCCTCGCCGCGGCGAGGTTCCTCGTCCCGACTTCGGCCTCAAAAAATTGTTTATTTGAAAAATTGTTCAATTTTGTTTAAAATTTTGTACTTAAAGTCGATTTTCAGTACAAATTCTCCATACAAAATTTTCTCATTTTCAATCGTCGATATCTCGGCCGCCATCTTGAAATGTCAAAATGTCCGATTTTTTTCATATACCTGGGTCCTTTGACGACCCGATGCCGTTTAGAGCACGTCTCCAGCATGCGCCCAGTTGGCTGCCGACTTTTTTGCGCAGAGGTCGATTTTTTGGGCGGCCATATTCTCGCCCCTATTTTGAATTTCGAACGTTCAAAATTTTTTTTCAAAATAAGATCACGAAACAAACACTTGTTCCAAATTTCATCCAAATCGGCCAATAAACAAAAAAGTTAGCCCATTTGTATGGGAGAAGGCGTTCGAAATTCAAAAATCGGCTTCATAGGATGGCTGTTTATCATACATTTCCTACAACTTTCTCATACAAAATTTTCACGTAGCTCTTACCGTTTCCGAGGAAACCTATAGATGATCTGTCAGTCAGTCAGTCAGTCAGTCAGTGAGTATACCGGATTGTAGCTATATATATTAGTAAGTAAAGTAAGTAAAAGTAAGTAATAATAAGGATTTCGCAATTTCACCCTTCAAATATCGGAAAGTATTTGTGTATTTCGCATTTTCACCCTTCAAATATCGGAAAGTATTTGTGTCAACAGCTGTGCGTACACAAATAGAAACCCACACTTTAAAGCTCTCCATGGCGAACGTGATAGTTTTAGCATAGAGCACCTATTAAGATACTATCTCTCTACACATACTAAAGCTTAGGACCAAATGAGCCAGATCCTATAGCAGCGGCTGCACGTTCGATCCGTTAATACATTTTGATCGCGTTCGCCCCATCAGTTGGCGCCAGGTGGTGGCCGATGCATTTTACATACAAATTTATACCTAGCTGTAATGTGAACTAGGTAGAAATTACTTTGTGCATACGGGCGACGTCATTAAGGGAGCGGGCGGGGATGAAGTGCTTATTTCGAAGGCGTTTGATTATACTTAGACCCTTTTAATCGATGCTAGATTATGATTAGATTTATCAATGCATACAGCGGCTAGTGCCAACTACTATCAGTGTTAGGCGATTGTTCGCAAAAGGCATCTGCGCATTTGATTGGCAGGTAATCGAATCGATCAATTAGGTAACAATCTAATGACAATCGACTACAAATTGCACACTGCGTCAATAATGCATAATGCTCGCAATAGACGTTGCGGTGTAGGCAGTGTGGGGGACGCTCGTGAATAAACGTGCAAAATATTAATTAGTTTACAGCGTAATAGTTTATGTTGTCGAAAAATTCGAAATCACAATATTTTAACAAAAACTGAATTTGCACGGATATTTACTCGTCTATTTTTGTTAATTTTACAATTTTCTCAATTTCAGAAAATTCAGAAACAATTTGATCGATTGTGTTAATTCCGAATGCGCGATAATATACCTACGTGCAAAACTGGCGTTGCATGATAAATTATTGTTATTGATTCATCATCATTATCAGCCATTTGACGCCTACTGCTGGACGACGGCCTCCCTCATGGTTTTCCAAGCTTCCCGGTCTTGTGCCGCCCGCATCCAGCGACTCCCTGCCACCGTAACCACGTCGTCAGACCATCTGGTGGGGGGTCAAATTTTTTCGGCCCAACGGACATCAGTTCTTCGAGCCATGTGCCCCGCCCACTGCTATATCAGTAACTCGGGATCTTCTGCGGATCTCCTCATTCCTGATTCGATCACGCAGTAAAACTCCTAATTTAGCTCCATTGCTCTTTGGGCGACCTCGAGCCTTCCTATGGAGCCCATAGACAGCGACCACGTCTCACATCCATAAGCCATCACTGGCAACACACATTGGTTAAACACCTTTGTCTTGAGACACTAGGTATTTTGGACGCGAAGATGTGCTTTAGTTTCCCAAACGCTGCCCATCCGAGTTGTATTCGACAAGTGACCTCTTTCTTGAAGTTATTGATTGTTAATGAATAAACTCAATATTCCAATAATCCTATTATTTTTAGTAATCATCGTCCATTGCTACTCCTACTTTACTAGGTGAAGAATAGGTGAAGTGACTTGCCGAGCACCAAACAATATTCTCAGCCTTTTCGGCTTAATTTACAAGAAAGGCAATGCAAGGAAATATAAAAACTCATAGCACAAAAGTTGTTGCCAAATACAAACTCAGATTGAATGTCATGTAAGAAATAATCCTGTATATAAAAGGTGGCCCTAAGAGTGCACGATTTAATCTAAAAACAAAAAACATCATTTTTTTGAACGAGTGATGATATTTTTATTGGGTTGTAAACTAGACAGGTTCCAATTATGCATGGAATAAAATATCCGGCATATGGCCCCCGCGGCTCTGAATACAGGCTCTTGCTCTTTTCACGAAATTTTCGATGACCTTTTGACATAGATGTTTCTCTATCTCACCGATGATGCGTTGAATCTGGGCCTTGAGCTCAGGAAGTATTTATGGTTTGTGGTGTTGAGCTATGACTTCCAAAAACCACAAAGAAAGAAGTCGCACGGCGTTAAGTCGCATGATTTTGGCGGCCAACTGACATCGGAATTATATGTCGGTAACATCCACACTATCAAGTTGAGGCCACAATTGCACAACTGCGTTCCTGTTCCTGTAACGAATTACATTCACAGTCGCTACATTTCCAGCCTCATTTTTACAATGCTAACGCTTTGTTAAATTCTGTAGCGCTGCATTTTTAATAATTAGAGCTGTACCATGCAAAGATTAGGGAGTCATGTAAGACAACAGTTTTCGCACGCAGTTTTCTAATGAAAACGGCAGATGCCTTAGATGCGACATTGTATATTTTGCTCTTTGCCTTTTGCTCAGCCCTTCGATTCGTAATTGTATTTATAAACCATTTATTTATTCATTCATTCATTCGTTCGTTCATTCATTCATCTATTCCAGCCACCGCTCGCTTACCTGTAGACCATACCTGTAGAACAACACTAAATAGGATTCGTTTATTTGGCCATAGCGTTCCAACGTCAACAGCTAGGGCCTCTGGTTCCTATTTAATTTTCTATTGTATATAAACGGGAAAATGCCTTAAAAGTTCAGAAACCGCTGCTCTGGGTTGGCGACGCACACGTAACACCCGCCGACGCTAATGTATATTTAAAGTACTCTAAAGGTAATAAAAGTCGCATGGGCGGGTCGCGCACGGCGATACATTAGAGCCTGTGTCAGATATCAATTTGCTATATTGGAACCCGTCCCGGGGGACTCCTGATGAGTCCAGGCACTCTTTCTATCTAACCTTTCATTCAATGCTTATGGGCCCGTACACAGAGCTGCGATGTGACGTCGCATCGTAAAAATTTGCGAGCTCGCGCGACGCATCGCAAGAACTTGTGAATTGATTCGCACCGTTGTTCATAATAGTAATAAATGGATGAACCCGAAATCTTCTTTGTTTCCTTTCCTGTATCTTCTTAGCAATAACAGTAGTGAGCACTTCTTTTTACAATCCTTATACAAAATACGTTCAGTATGGTTGACCGTGGTCGAGGGAATGTTCAGCCAAATCGTGGAAGGGAGATGCCTTGCCGCACGAAATCGCATCGCAGCAATTGAGGCGCTTATTACAAGAACAACCTTTGTCCCCAGAACAAATTTGATGCTTTTTGGCCAAAACAATTGTCCTACAAGCAAACCTTGGTGGTTTTTGTAAAATTGCCTAAACTTTTGCATGGAATAACTGTGAACATAGGAAGGTTTTGTGAAAAGTGATTAGTGAGCCTAATGCAGGTTGTTGAACAGTGTTTGCAAAAACCGAAAAAAAAATTCTTTAAATTGGACATTGGCTGTTCTTGTAAAAAGCGCCTCAATTATTATTCGTGTCGCAGTTTTCTGCGTTGCGAATTCGCATCCCGCCGATTCGCAGTTTTGTGTACGGAGCCGAATTGTAGGGCTTCAGATGCAACATCGTATTTCCTCTTTGGCTTTGCATTTCTTTTGCTCAGCCCATCAATTCATTATAAATTTAAGCTGATGACAATTTATTTATTAATGCGTTCATAATTTTTTTTCATTCAATCAGTCATATATTCATAATACATTCATTAATTTATTAATTTTACCATTCATTCATTCAACCACCGCTAACAACGCTTATAGACAGCATTATTTGGCCGTAGCGTTCTAATTTCAATAGCTAATAGGACCTTGGTTTTTATTTATACTTATATTGTAGTTGGTATATAAACGATGCTCCGAGTTTGCATTAGACAAGTCGTTTATGTTATGGCCGCTTCAAATTGGTGTAACTTGGGTTACGTTTGTATGAGAACTTAAAAAATATTTCTAGTGATATGGAGTTCACCGCCCAAAGAAACATACATAATTTCCGACTCAATGGGAAGATCCCTACAAAACCCGTTGCATACAAATATGTATCTCCTTTGAACGTTGTTTACGTGAAAAATTCTAACAACATTATATTGGGAGTTGGAACGATGGTTTATGATGAAAATGCGTTATATGGGTTGGCGGTTCCTGGCTACGTGTTTGCATTATTAATTCATCTCGTGTCTTTACACGGACAAGTTTTTGTTATGTATTCTTTAAGTGGTTTTCATAAGCAGCCTATATAAGTCCCATTGTAGGGCACAGGCCTTCTCTCAGAGAGAGATTATGGGCTTAATCACCACGCGTGCCCACCGCGGATTGCCGATTTCAAGCGCTTAGGTATGTGAATAGCTCAGACACCCAGGTTTCCTCGTGATGTTGTCCTTCACAGCAAGAGGTATATTTATATACAAACATCAGTGCGGAATATAATCACCATTCTTTTTTCTAAAATACGTGAGCTCGCTGCTTCCCGCACTAACCATTTGAAACAGCAGTTCTTTTTTATAGAAAGTTTCCTGAGGAGCTATTCACTAAGGTTATTGGCGATAGTGTGTTATGCCTATCGAAGTTAGTGGATATTATTGTATAGTTTCTTCGAGCCCGGTGCGCGGCAAATTAGTGTTCCATATAGGTACCTTCCACTACGGTATATACGCCCTAGTTTCATATGGAAGACTAAGTGACGCGTCGTCAGCACTGTGTAACCACAGTACAAATAAACGTCGTAAAATTAAATGATAACTATTCGCAATGACCTGCTTATCGCAAATTGTGTCGCACTTTCGTGGATGTAAACTATACAACTACTTTAACAAAATACTTAACATAATAAATATTACTAAATATGGAACAAAACCGCTTCTTACTGGTTACTTACAAAACCTAGATTATGATGGTACAGAAAATATGATCTTGTTAAAACATAAAATAAAATATAGGTAATAGTCATACATGAATATAATACATAGCATCTATCGATAAGAAATGTTTAAAGCTTGCTTAAAAGAGTACATACACACGCGCACGGACGCAAACACGCACGCACGCACGCACGCACGCACGCACGCACGCACGCACACACACACACACACACACACACACACACACACACACACACACACACACACACACACACGGGCGCACGCACGCACGCACGCAGACATAATTATACTCACCATGTAGTTTAAGAGTTTTAGATAATTTTGTTTATTTTTAGTTTCTCCTTCCTATTTGAGACTGTCATTGGATTGCAAGTAAGACACAATCTTTCTTTATTGAATATTTTGAGCTGGAAGGCCTGGAAACCTAAAATACAGATCTCTGATCTAGTTTAAGCTCAAGTCTTTCCACGAATTCTACTATCATTATCTACCATTTGTATCTATATAGACTGCACTTGATTTGTGGATTGACAAAATAAACATACTATGTATTTGAATTTGTATTTTGTCGCTCAATAATGTAGCCTCAGTCTCAAGGCACAAAAGCGCATGTGCAACTGCACGCTAAACCCGATTGTTTACAAGCTTAGTTCGGCCACTGAGAAGCGATATTTACAGCCGCACGTAAAGTTGCCAACTGATCGGACTACAACCTCGACCAATCCAGGGGGGCCTGTATCTCACCGGCAATGGGCACCCGGCTCCGTGGTGTCTGCATCTGCACTATTATTAACCTGTAGGTAACAGTAGTATCTTCGCAGGGCGGCTGGCAAGAGAGGATGAGAGTAGCCGAGGACCGTGCTCAGTGGCGTGCAATAGGAGAGGCCTATGTCCAGCAGTGGACAAAGATAGGCTGATGATGATGATGATGAACAGTAGTGTGTCTGTAGATTGAAGATATTTACAAATAAAAAACCGGCCAAGTGCGAGTCGCACTCGTGCACGAAGGGTTCCGTACCATTATCTATATAACATAAGACACAAAGATCGAGAAAAAAACTGCAAATATCACGTTCTTTGTATCGCCCCCCTTAAATATTTATTTTATTCTATATTTGTTGTTATAGCGGCAACAGAAATACATCATCTGTAAAAATTTCAACTGCCTAGCTGTCACGGTTCATGAGATACAGACAGATAGACAGACGGACAGTGAAGTCTTAGTAATAGGGTCCCGTTTTACCTTCGGGTACGGAATCCTGTAAACAACGGTGGTAGCAGAGCGGTAAAACGCCGGCCTCAGATTCGGGAAGGTCGTGGTTTCGAAACCCGGCATGTACCAATGATTTTGTTTTGTTTATTATGTTATGTTACGTACCTACATTTGCGAAGTTTAGTAACAATACCACTCGCAAATTTGAAGGAAAACATCGTGAGGTAACCTGAGTGTCTGAGGTATTCACAACCTCAGCTCTTGCAATTACCAATCCGCAGTAGGCACGCGTGGTGATAAGCCAATACTATTGCTCTGAGAGAAGGCACGTCCCTGTGCCCTGCAGTGGGACGTATAATTATAGGCTACGTAAACAAAGCCTCGCTGAGGCGAAGGACAAGAGTCTAACAACCTAACTGCAAAGTGGGTTACTCGAGGCTGCAAGTGATGTAAATTACTTCGGCCAGATGTCGCTGCCTGTACGTAATACAAAGAAGTTTGTAAAGAGGCTCGAAATTTCGCCGACGCATGCACTTGCCCGTTAGCTCAGTTGGGAGAGTGCTGGCACGGTTAGCCAGAGGAGGCATGGGTGGAATTTTTTGTTTTCAGCACGGGTTAGTGCAACAAAAAGAATAAAAGGAATCTAACAAGCAAAAGTTTAGTATGACTCGACTACGAAAAAAATGCTCTTACAAGATACCGAAAAATGGAACGGGATTCTTACCGCTTGCAGTTTTATTGCCAACGAGCCTAAAAAGTTGACGGTTTTAAAATTTCGTGTACGCTATATACATCCC
The DNA here is from genome assembly GCA_947310995.1 of Yponomeuta cagnagella. Classification (NCBI taxonomy): domain Eukaryota; kingdom Metazoa; phylum Arthropoda; class Insecta; order Lepidoptera; family Yponomeutidae; genus Yponomeuta; species Yponomeuta cagnagella. The sequence continues at coordinate 14,585,663 of OX371277.1, forward strand.
ACCGCTGGGCCCAGGCTTTTTCTCCGAGAGAGAGTGCGAACTTAATTACTACGCGTGCAAACCGGGTATTGGCAATATCAAGCGCTGAAGTATGTAAACACCTCCGACACTTCGGTTTCCTCACGATTTCGCGTCTTTCTAAATTTGCGCCGTCCGTCCTATCCATCTATTCACCTTCCCGCATCGCACAGTAACGCAAGGGAGCCCCTTCACTCATAAACGCCTGCGTTTTCTTTTCATTCGTTCCGCCGCCCGCCACCCACAGCCCCGGCTGGCAGAACTGGGTTAATATTGTATTCATCTGTCGTGTGTTGTACTTTATGCACCCGCTGTTCACTCGCGTTAATATGATTGCTAATTGTGGTGTATTTTTTTTTGCTTTTAAGTCAAATTAGTTGGCAGCTCTTATTAGTTAAGTTTTGACTCAATCTTGAACTAAAATTCTTCGTCCATAATTCAATTCCGATGGTTTTATAATTGACATTAAAGAAGTGGTACAAATCGGTCTTAAGGCTGTTTTAAAATACATTTTACTGACTAATGGTTAGTATTTATATTACTATTCAGTTTCCTATCTAGTGCAGTCTTTTATGATTTTTTTAAACTTTTCTGCAGCAAAAAAATCGCCAACACGAGTCTAAATTATAGTTAAGCATGGTTTTATTCAATTTAATTCCAATATTTTTATTCATTGTAAAAACGAAATGTTTACATAGTGAAAACTATAATGCTGTATTGAAAGCTATAACAAGTTTTGTATAATAAATGATAAAACAAAATTATTATCACTGTGTTAATGACATCGGTCGTCAAATTGTATTAGTTTGATGTACATTTCTTTGACTTCAAAAATGCCTAGCTTTTCGCCAACTATTGGCGTCACCAATTTAAAGCAAGAGACTTGACAATTTTTATCAGAAATTTGAGCCGTTGTAACGAAAATCTTTCTACCATCCATCTAAGTAGCCATTGGAGGTGAACCTGAGATAAAAACCGCCTAAGTACGTGTCGGGCCACCGCAGTGGAGAGTTCCGTTGAAAGAGGGGGTTCTTTACAGAACTAACAACTTCATCAACGTAATTTTCTTTTATGAAGAAAACTTCGTACAAAATCAACAAAATTGGTCGCTTATCACTCGTCAAAATGTAAAGCCTACTTAGCAGTTTTGTCACCGTGATTGAAAACAACCACGGCGACAAAACGGTAGAAAAAAGTCTTTACTATTTTGTTAGGGTACGAAACTGCATCCCTAATTTAAGTGTTGGGACTAGAAATTATAATTGGCTGTCTTGGGGAACATTTTGAAAGAAGTGAGATCAGAAAGGTAGAGTAGCCTGGTAACAGTCTCGTCTGTCCGTCCGTCCGTCTAAAACCAACGCTATGCTTTTGCGTTAAGAATTACCCAAACATAACGGACGACTGCCTCGTTTTTCTAGCGGTATCACGTCTGACTTCCATGCCGGAGGTCGTGGGCTCGATTCCCAATGGCCTCAGCCTGGGCGTATTTCCATGTTTGTGATGTCGTTGCCTGGTTACCATAGCGCAGGGTATCCTAGTTAAGTTCCAGGACAAGTAGTTGTGTTGTGTTATTATATAGTTATTATTGTTATTATCAAATATTGACGGTACCTGACTGACTGTTACCTACTGATAACGCAAAATCACTTAAGAAATACAATCTTTGAGTCCGCGATAGGGTATATAATTATGAAGGTCTTTCACCCTTCAGGAGAATAACTTATGACGAGTTTACTCCAAGCTGACGTAGACGAATTAACGCTTTTGGTTGCAGTTTTGTTGCCAAGGAGCCTGAAATGTTAAAGAATTATTATACTACATATTTTTTGCGCGATACTCATACGTTTAGAACGTCTTCTTGAAAAAACGCAAATCTTTGAAAAACCGGCCAAGCGCGAGTCGAACTCGCGCACGAAGGGTTCCGTACCATTATTTATACAACACTTGAATATTTCAAGCGTCTACCGATTGCTGTTATTAACATCAAGCAAAAAACGGCAAAAAAAACAGTTTAGTTTAGTTTAGTTCAGTCTTGTTTAGTAGCTCCCCTTAAATATTAATTTTACTCTGTTTTTAGTATTTGTTGTTATAGCGGCTACAGAAATACATTATATGTGAAAATTGCAGTTGTCTACGCTATCACGGTTGATGAGATACAGCCTGGTGATTGACAGACGGACAGTGGAGTCTTATTAATAAGGTGCCTTACTCTTTAGTACGGAACCGTGAAAAAGATTCTTCATTATCGATAAAATAAACTAAGCGATCGATAATAAATCAAACAGTGAAAATTTTCTTCTCTAAAACATGCGACTTTGAAATTTGCTGCAACTAAATGAGAAGTTCACGCAATTCATCTAACAAATCCATCCAATAAGCAAAAGCTTTTAGTCCTCTACTTTACAGTCTCATTCGTATAAACACGATACCTTTAAACATTCCTTAAATGCGGCTTAAATAGTCTGATAAAGAGAAAGATTATACCACAGACTATTTAAACTGCCTTTGAGGAGTGTTATAGAAGAATCATGTTTTATATTGATGAATATCGTATGGAAAACAATATTATTTTTTCTTGTCAGGTTTCGTGTCAGTTCCGGCCGCATACAATCAGAATTCGGTTTCATAATTTCAATTCGGGATTCCGAACGCAGCAAATTCATATAAACCTATGGACCTACCAAATACATTTTTTGTTTCGTAGCCTCTATGTTTATGCCCCAATGCTGGGCAAAGGCCTCCCCCAATTCAGTCCAGAGTTTTCAGTCCTGGGCCACCTCAGACCACTCCCGCAGATGATGGTCTCTCCACCGTCTCCTAGGCCGACCTCGCCTATTATGACCTCAAACATACGGCACAAAATTTTGAACGTAAAACTGCCGTATGCATGTGATAGGTCCATAGATTTGTATGAATCCCGAATCGAACTTCAGAAACTAAAGAATTCCGACTGTATGTGGCCGGCCTTAAAGAAAGGGACCTGGTGGATAACTATTTGCTTCTCGCTCATGCGATATTGCCGTCTATTTTGTGTGAGCGAGATGCAAATAATTATAATTATTTATTCAGCATCTTTCTCTACTTAACCTTGCTGTATTGTATAAACAACTCACTTGGTATCATTTGCTTTTGGCCCGCGCAGTATTTGTAGCAAATTCGCCATATTGTGCACTCTATCAGCCTTGGAATACAAATACAAATAGTACACATAAGTTGTCGTGTGTAGTATAATTGCTGTTACAAGTAATATGACCAGTAAACGACTTGCATAGGCCACCATATTATCTCAGGTCTTTTGGGGAAGGATAAAACTTAAATAAATGACGCGAAGATTATAAATTATGAATCACCGATCACAGCCATGGACCTGTTTTTTTTCTAAGATATAGACAAACATTTTTCTGTGCTGTCAACTGTCAATGATTTCTATGTAGTTTTTTTGGTGTAGAAAAAGGAGGTATAGACCGCACAAATCTTTTTGGCGGTAACGTGAACATAGTCACAGATCGTTTGCACATCGCTTACTGTCTTTACACTTGTGGCGAGCACATGTCAACTCTGCGCGCGCACTATAAACTCCAACATTCCTGCATCGCGCAAGCAAAGTGTTTCACATGACATACCATAAATATTAGGGGTTAAAGTATGAAATTGCCGTTTTATTGCAATAGGTTCTTTGAATTGACATAGAATCTTCATGGTTTGAGGTTTTCGAATGAAACATTTGAATATCGAATATTGAATATCAACAAGGCAACACAAGTTTCATCACGCGTTTCTTTCTGCAGATCAGTCAAATCATGAGGCACCCATTTTTCGTATTTTTTTATTTTGTTGATTTGACGCAAGTGAGTCAATATTGTGGGTAAAGTAACGTTAAACCATGCCGCTAATTCCTGGGTAGTTTGACTAGGGTCGGCTTCCACTATCTCTCTTAATTCATCGTTATTCACCTGTGTGGGCGGTCTTCCTCGTGGCTCGTTCTTTAAGTCGAAATTTCCATCACGAAAGCGTTTAAACCAAAATCGCACGGTGCGTTCATTAGTAGACCCTTCTCCAAACGCAGCATTGATATTACGGGCTGTTTCTGCCGCGTTAGTTCCGCGTCGGAACTCGTATTCAAAAATCACTCGAATTTTCGCAGTATCCATCTTTCTTGTCTAAATTGAATAACAAAAACAATTGAAGGTCGATATTCAAATGTTTCACATTTTTTAAAAAAAGAACATCATAGAAACCATTTGAAAAAAGTTTCATTTGGAAACCTCAAACCATGAAGATTCTATGTCAATTCAAAGAACCTATTGCAATAAAACGGCAATTTCATACTTTAACCCCTATTATAACGTCCGACGAACATCAGTAGGACCGGCCGTCCCCAGGCATACGATCTGCCTGGCGGGAAATTTCCCTTCATAGTGGAAGAGCACGATCACCCGCTCTTCCCTAAAGTGGTGACCCCCGACAGAACATTGTCAACCTTCCTTCGCTCTCGCAGCACCCCACATACAATCAGACTCAATACAAGGCCAGCATTGTAAATTTGTACATACTTGTACATAGTCATCCTCCTCCCTCTCACCTATCAGTTCCACTACAGTCAACGCACCGACTACTGGTACTGATGGTGATCTCCCCCAACCCCTCGGCACGGCAGCCACACAGCAACAGCGCACGTTGCCAGTGGTACAGCAGCCTTCACCGGTTCCTACCACATGCGCGGTCCCCATGGTACCGCTAGTCGACTCACTGACTCAGCGCCTCCTGGCACTTGTAGGCTTTAGAGCACAGACTTCGATTCCTATCAGACCTAGCTATGCGTAGCTACGGTCTTGAAGGGGAGTGATGTGGCGAGCACATGCCAACTCTGCGCGCGCACTATAAACTCCAACAGTGTTTCACATGACATACCATATATATAACGTCCGACGAACATCAGTAGGACCGGCCGTCCCACCCAGGCATACGATCTGCCTGGCGGGAAATTTCCCTTCATAGTGGAAGAGCACGATCACCCGCTCTTTGTGTGTGAGTAATTTACTACTTTAGTAATTGACTAATTACTCACCACTGTTTGTGTAAGTAATTTACTACTTTAGTAATTGACTAATAGTAATTTACTACGCATCACACTACGTCAGTTAGCGACAGCAAGCGACGTGCAAACGATCTGTGACTATGTTCACGTCACGGCCAAAAAGATCTGTGCGGACTATAATTCCTGTAAGTTTTGAGGTTTTCTGTCAAAAGGTCATTGAAGTTATCAGTAAAATGTTGGAAAGGCCAGCTCTAGTGCAAATCATTAATTCCCCTTGCTGTGAAATTAGTTTGATTGATTCTATTCTATTCTGTTCTGGTCTCGTCTGTTCTGTTTTTTTACTGTTCTATTCTGTTCTGTTCTGTCCTGTCCTGTCCTGTCCTGTCCTGTCCTATCCTGTGCTGCCCTGCCATGCCCTGCCCTGCCCTGCCCTGCCTTGCCCTGCCCTGCCCTGTCCTGTCCTGTCCTGCCCTGTCATGTCATGACCTCTCAAATTCTATTCTATTCTACTACCCCTGATCCTAACCTATGTTATGACGACTTATCATTCGTAATTTTTTCCTTCACCAAGGTTCTATGCTGCAAGGTGCAATAGTCCATGTGGCATCTTTATGGCGTCCGTTTATTTATCCCTTCATAACGGCCCTGGCCAACAAATGCTCCATAACTCGCAGTGGCGAGCCGCCCGCCCAACGTACAGTCAAAGTAGAAACTCTATGGATGGGCGGTAATACCGGACAAGACTTTAGCGTCGATAGTTGGTGAATCACAATCGCCTTGTCTTTCCGAAATTGAGGAATATACTTGTACAACTTTTACGATTTGACCAAAAAATAAATAAAATATAATTAATTTAATTTTTACAAAACAGTTTCTAAACTTTGTAAATGGGAGCAATTTAAACATCGCGAATGGCAAAGTTTGCAATAAAATTGATCTTAGAGGACAGAAAACGTTCCATACAAATCGGGCTTAACTGTGACGTCCAAAAGCAACTGACGCCTTATTGTGATGTATGAAGCATTTATCAGTATTCTAATTAGATAATTATCTTTTTCTGTTACACTTATTTTACATGGTCGTAAAATAAGTTTTTTAAGTGTAATAGAAAGCGTTAAGAATTAAATGTGAAAAACAAATTTATTTTTTATTATTACGTATTTTTAGTATTATTGCAGTACCTCTAAAAATCCGAAAAAAATACTTTCATCACCTGTCTGTATTTTGTGGTGTTAACACGATGGAGTGATATCACTCCAATTTAATATTGCACATTAATTCATTTATCGTCTATTGAATAGGCAAAAAAGTTCCAGGGAATGCCACAAATAAGCACATACGGCTTAATACGCCCACTGGCTGACTGGACCGATTATATTAGCTCCCTATTAAATTGACCACAGTGATTTATCATGATAATTAAATTTCCCAGGACGTCCCAGGCGGACACATAATTCGACCAAATAGAGATGTATTACTAAAGGGCACGATAAAAAGTACCCATTAGTCGTGCGTGCATGCAACGACTAATGAATGTTGAGGAAGCGAAAGTGATCTGTCAGGATCGTGGCAAGTGGCAGTCCCTGGTTTCTGCCTCCCCTCTGGGATAGAGGCGTGAGTTCATGTATGTGTATGTATGTTAAATTTCTGCGGGATACAGGCGTGAGTTCATGTATGTGTATGTATGTTAAATTTCTACGGGATACAGGCGTGAGTTTATGTATGTTAAATTTCCGCGCGTTTATGCCTAGGCTCCACTTCACTTAGGTAATCGTCAACTTGGTTAGTAAATAAACCCTCTGAAACTGGATCACGATGGTAGACAGATAATAGTGACAGTTAATCTAGTTGGTTTAGTAATAAAAAAAACGGGGCCCCGCTGATTCTTGTTTGTAATAAGTTTTATTCAAAAGATACCGCGGCATTACCCTGCGTCCAGTACATTTTGTCAGTACTTTAATTTTAAATTGCATTATTTTTAAAAGTGTGTAAACGAGCGTAATAATTTATCTCACATAGCCTTACCCATTCGTTAAAAAAATGTATATTCATATATCTGCCACTTTTTAAGGTTCCATAGTCGACAAGGAACCCTTAAAGTTTCGCCATGTCCGTCTGTCTGTCTGTTCGCGGCCTAGCTCAGAGACGATTATTACGAAAAAGCTCAAATTTGGCATAGACATACATATATTAATCACGCCGATAAAACGGTAGAATAAATTAGGTATGCAATTCTTTTTGGATTGTTCGTCTAAAAATATTGTGGGTGTAATAAGATATTTTTTATTAAGGGTTCCGTATGCGAAATATTAAGCTTTAAAGCGCAAATTTTTGTCCAAATAGGGCGCCCCTTTCCTGGCACAACGGTTGATTGTAGAAACGTGAAAAAATTCACCTCGTAGGACATATAATGAACGTCAAAGAAAAACAATCACGGCTGTGTGGGCTTTACAAGTTAATGAGTAGTAGGCGACCAACTTATGAAAGGAAAACTTCGTACAAAATCCATTGAAAATTACGTCGATGAAGTTGTTAGTTCTGTAAAGCAGATAAAACCCTTCTATTTACGGAACCCTACGTTTTTTTACATGAGCTTTCTCCGTCAATTGTACACAAAGAGCCGCTAGCCACCGTTGTTATTATACCTAGGCTGGGACCTAGGGATTATAGACTATCCCCGTCTTCTTTCCTCTAGCGGCAAGAGACAAAGACGGCCTACGGGGTGGGAATTTCATAAAGGCAGTTCTTGTTGGAAATGATAGCGTGGTTTTTGATTGAATTGCTTCTTTAGCTGTGTGCGAGATAGTTTAAAAGGCTTGCGCTTTATTGCGGTTTGAGTATAGTTCCTTATATATATTGCAGATGGTATAATTAAAGTTTGAATGTTGTAAAAATGAAAAGGAAAAATATATTTATTTAAAATATACATTTACAACAGAAATCTTTAAGATGCATGGATAGAGAAGAAATTTACATAAAATCTAGAATTCGACGACAGACCCCAAACTCGGCTGAGCCTGTATCTTGGGGACTCTATTTCAGTCAAAAAATAATAATAAGTGAAGGAAAACATCGTGAGGAAACCTGGGTGTCTCAGGAGTACACATACCTCAGCGCTCGAAATTTCCAATCCGCGGTGGGCACGCGTGGTAATTAAGCCCATACTCTCCTTCTGAGAGAAGGCCTGTGCCCTGCAGTGGGACGAACATAAGCTACATAAAAAAAAAAGTTTAAAAACTCTGAAACCCAATCAAATCAAAGTCCTGGTAAAGAAATATTTTATTGAATAGTATTATTATTGATAATAATAACGTTGTTATCAATAATAATATTATTGTATTGCATCATGTATACGTAACTTAGTATTGTGTGTTAAAAAACTTAGCAAAAATGTTTATAAAAGCGGCTCAGGCTTCATGCAAAAACCTAATAAGGTTTAAGTGAAGCCTTTTGAAATGTAAATATAATTGTGTATTATCAATAAATTCTTTGAACAAACAAACAAACAATAGTGAATGAAATTCGGTATCACATATATTGAAATATTAGCGGCGATTGAAACGTTCCTTTGAATATTTCAATCAAACGATGGACGTGGTCTATCTGTGAGGCGAATTTGATATAATTTAGCAATTGCTGCGTGCCTGCGGGGTGACACATCCAAACCAACACTGTAGAACACTATAAATAGGATTATTCTGCTTCGGACATCTGTCAAAGGATACCGTGAAAATTTGTGTCGAGATTCAACAAATAGAAGTAACAATTCTATATTATGGCATTAAGTCCGCCGTATTGTACATTAAGTTAAGTGCAATAAAAGTATTAAATAATAAATAAGGTTAATAATGGATTAAAATAAAGGCGCATAGTGCAGATTTTTGTGGAGTTTCGCCCATCAACCAATATAAATAGGAGTATCAGTTCTATATCATTAAAATGTGAAAATTACTTTTCTAAATTCCGCCAAAATCCCACAAGCACCATGCGATTAGTTAATGCACCGCCCTCCCTCCCACTTTTTCAAGCAGAAGCAAGACACAAACACACCACCACCGACACCAACACTTGTGTGAAAAAATTCGTTGCAGTTCTATATTATTCAAAGGAAGGCGCATCGAAATGAGCTCCGAGGAGTTGAGATTTCATTTCTATTTAAACTCGAATTCAGATGGAAGAGAACTGCCTGTATTTAACGGTACTTGTTTGCTAGAAGAAAAAAAAAGTTGCAAAATTTAACTGATGACCGTAGTGCTCATGCTCTATTGTCACGCTAAATTAAACGTAGGTGTCCATTTCAATATCTATATTTTTGTGGAGAAAAAATTGTGAAAATTACTCCATTATTTGGTTGATCGAACATGGTATCTTTCCAACAATTTCGATAGATAGAAAGAACACTTCGTTTCACACCATAATACACGCTGAAATCTGCGTGGTTTGAACGCCGCGGTTTTGTAATATGTGATTAAAAACGCAATCTACTTAGTTTGTTACTTTTAGCCCCAGTTTCTCGTACACTAACACGCTGTTAATCTACTGTTAACAGTTGTCAATTGAACAAAGTGCATACAAAAAAAACCACTGACAGCTGTTAACAGTATATTAACAGCTTGTTAGTGTGCGAGAAACCGGGGCGGGGGTATATCACAGACCTAAAATAAAAATGAGTTGAGAAACCTTCGAGAAAAAAATCGACAATTAGGACCGCGGCGCGCACGCACCGCTCCGGCTAGCTACTAGTGGTTCTCATAGATTCGAGTTTGTGTCGAGATATTATTGGAAAGTACCTTTTTTAACAAAACAAACCAGCGTATTCGATAGCTATTGTTAAGGCACATTCATTTTGCTTTGGCTTTCAAACCTCCCAAAATTCATGGTGTATATATAATATTCAGATAAAACGAAAAAAGTCCATGCCGTAAATTCGATGAATCCGTGCTAAATACCTGTAAAATTACAACGCAGTATTTCCAGTCTTGAATAAAAATTATTAAAACTGTACCGACGCGATTCCATGTCGACTGAAACTTCCTCTTACGCTATGAAATTAAACTCGCGACGTTTTTTAATAAAAAAAGAATCCTCTCACACCTGAATTTTAAACCGAGCGAGGGTTTTTAAAGTTTTCCTCTTGAAAGTGCTGAGAGCATATTATTATTTCTACGTCATTTACCTATTCAGTTTCCCTGTGCTTTTTCTTTTGATTATGTAAAATATTCTTCAGCTAACACAGAAGGGAAACATCGTGAGGGGTTGATCATGGTGGCTCGAGTTCTCAAGATATTCTGGAAAATTCTGTCTATAAAAAATAAATGCTTCTCGACCATATAATTATATGTGCGCACTTTTAAAGGTTTCAATTTAATTTCACCTTCTCCTAAGATACAGGCTTTTTCGCCTAGTTTAGGAGGTAGGATGCAATGACAAGACTATTGTGCAATAGATTAGCACCGAACGATTGTTGTCATTTTTAATGTACTTTTTGGTTCAAAATAAACAAATTATTATTATTATATTATTATATATACCCGCAATATAGACGCACGCATCAGCTCCAAGCTGCTAGTGTAGCGAATAAAGCTGTATTCAAGGCGCTGTAAGAAGGCGTGATAGTTCTACGGGATGTCATAAAATCCACAATCCTATCCGAAAAGGGGATAAGGGTGGGGTTCTACAGTCTGTTCATCCTTACTTGTCCAATTTAGTAAACAATATTCTAACCTCAAAATTGACATTTGATGCCGAAACTAGATATTTTCTTGCAAGTTCGTGCACTTTGCTTATAAACATAGCAGCGTGTTATCCAAAATGGTGTCCCAGGTTACTTCATTTATGGGAATATGGCAGTTTTGGACTAAAAAGTCATACTTTGTGGGTAGAATCTTGTTTACTAAATTTGACAAGTAAGGATGAATAGACTATTATCTTCAATACGAACTAATTGATGACATGGGCGGAACTTTGGTTTGATGAGCAGTTCTTGTTGCTTTTTAGGGTTCCGTGCCGCAAAAGGAAAACACGGAACCCTTATAGGATCACTTTGTTGCCCGTCCGTCCCTCTGTCTGTCAAGACCCAAGTAATATAACCGTATGCTACAAATATAGGAAAAAATCTAAAATCGTTTGTAATTAAATCATAAAAAAAATTGTCTTTGAAGTTCGGGAGAAGCTCAAAAAATCAGCGAGACTCGGTTCCTGAACTATTTATAATATGTAAATACCTACAAAAATGTGGGGGGGGAAGGCGACTCGCACTTGTCCGGTTTTTTAAGTTAAGGCGAGTTGAAGCCCCCCTGTATAATGCATTGCAATGCGATCTGTAGGCCATTTATGCGTGTTTTTCTTCTTCTGTAATCCTTCAGCTTAGGGTTAATAATTCCAATTATTCCTTCAATTTAGTAAAATTCTTCTTCTTATCGTGTCGGTGACAAAACCAATTAGATTTTACTGGCCCAGAACTCGACCGCGCGCGCTCCAGCGTCTTTTGCCTCCAGCAAATCTTCTCGAGTGCATGTGGACGGGCAAAAGGGACACACAGAGAGGTGCTCCATAGTCTGAGGGAAGATTCCGCAACAGCAGGAGCAGCAGCATTGCACTCCTCACCTATGTAGCCCCACCTGCATAAGTTATTTTTACATCTGCCTACCTGAGTGCGAAGTCTGTTTAGTGACTTCCACGTCGCCCATGGTGACTCGTGTCCCGGTGGCAACGCCTCTCTGGGCTCTATGAAACTATCGGAAGCAGGAGCAGAGTCATGCCACAGCTTGACTCTTTTGGCCGGTCCGTTTGCTGTGGCTGTTGCAGTTGCCAAAAAGCTAAAAAAGTAAGCTAGTAAAAAATTTTAATAAGACAAATTTTTCATTAGTTCATACGCTGCGCCGAAAGCGCTGAGAGCTCACACCCTCAGCACAATGCTGAGTCAGATGCCCTTTGTTGCAACTTTGACACACCACAGGATGCACTCTGACGCTCTGACTTTGTCTTGTATTATGTTGTATTTATGTAACTTGTTTTTCCTTTGTACTTTTTATGCCTTTTTTTCTTGTGATGTGTTAATTTGTCCCAATAAAAGTCTTTCTTATTCTTCTTTTTCATCCGTTAATAGACAGAAAGAAGAAACTGAGAAAAAAATCTACATTAAAATAACATAAAACGTAACATTAACAAAACGTTTGTGACGTCCTTGCCGGTTACCATAGCACAGGGTATCCTAGTTTGGGACCAGGTTAAGTGATGTATTGCGTGGAAGTTATTTATTATTTATAAACTCACGCCTGAAACCCGAAAGGGTAGGCAGCAACCAGGGTTTATCACTTGCCACGGCCCTGACATGTCTATTTCGCTTCATCAACATACATTAGTCGTTGCATGCCGGTGTCGGGTACTTTTTACCTTTCCCTTCGCTAGTACATCCCCTATTTGGTCGAGGTATGAAGTTTGTCCGATTCGCTCAATATATTTCTTTTACCTTGAACGACAGGATACGCAATAGTGTGATTAGAGAACGTTGTGGACTGAAAGAGGATGTAGTGACTAGAAAGGAATGTTGCGTTGGTTTGGACATGGGGAGAGGATGAAGGAAGAAAGATTGGTGAAACAAATATATAGAGCGAATGTGGGTGGAAGGGCCGGTAAGGGACGACCCAGAAGGATATACTTCGACCAAATAGATGTATTAGCAAAGGGCAAGATAAAAAGTACCCGAAACCGGCATGCGTGCATGCAACGACTAATGAATGTTGAGGAAGCGAAAGTGATCTCTGTCAGGATCGTAGCAAGTGGCAGTCCCTGGTCTCTGCCTACCCACTGGGATACAGACGTGAGTTTATGTTATGTTATTTAGAATAACTAACCCACAGTTCATCGTATATTTAGTTTTCTTTCTGTTGTTGTGCATATTATGTTACTTATGTGCTTATTTTGTTTCTGTGATGTATCTTGTTGGTATAATAAATGTCTTTCTTCTTCTTCTTCTTGTATCTATACTACATAGGTACATCGTTTGTTTGTTTCAGACTTGTGAACCTGCGCTCGTACACAAGATGGAGCCTGCCGTATCATCTGTGAGTGTTAGCTCCTTTCTTTGTTTTTTATTGAATGATCAATTATTTCAAAGGAAATTTTAGCTTTTAAGAAAATTTTAGCTTAACACACATCACAACGTGCGCTATTAAACAATTCAGAGGCGTCTGTTGGCGAAATTTACGACACCCGAAACCTTGCCTCCGGACAAAATACTTTACCAAAATAGAAGGTTAATAAGTCTATATGAACCAAAATCGCGGATCGCGTCAACAATATGTTTGTCTTGTATAGCGGCTTAACGTTTCGACTCTTTATTGGGAGTCATTCTCGAAGCTCGAACGGTTCCACACCGTCTGAACTAATTTTTATTGTATTTTTGTGGTTAGTATGAACACTATAGAGCGGGCTATAGAATTTAAGCGTAAAGGAAAAAACCCCTTACAGCTACACCTCCAGCTTCCAGCAAGAGCTAGGTCACGTTAAAAGCTCCCCTAGCTAGTCTTTATAAAAAATTTGTCTTATCTTATAGTACCGTTTGAGAGATTATTCTTTCCTTTGACAATATTTAATTACAGTGTTATTAACAATACAGATATTTCTTAAGGTAGGTTAGTAAATACATTTTATTATTTTATTAGGGTTCGGTACACCGTATAGAAAACGGAATCTCTATAGGATCACTCGTGCGTCTGTCTGTCCGTTCGTCTGTCACAGCCAATTTGCTCCGAATCTACTGGACCAAGCGATATATGGTAGGATGGTGTAAAAACTGTGTGATTTATCAAATGAAAGGGCTCGTTATGAGGATCTCAAATATGTTTTTGTTATTATTGTAAAATAAATAGATTTGATTTTATTCATGAAAGAAGACGAAAATTGCTCATTACCCCCCCCCCCCCCCCTGATCTCTGAAATAACTGGAGCTAAAATAAAAAAAGTAAAAAATAAACGATATAGTTCATTGCTTGTAGATTACAGGAATTCTATCAATTGAAAATGAAGTGGTAAACTCAATAATACATTCACTTACGGAAAATAGTTCACTAGAACACCACTAGATACCCCTAGTAGTAGTTAACTAGCGTCTTACTGTGAGGATTTCAAATGTGATACCACAATTGAATAAAAACATTTGACCTTGGCATTGTACGGAACCCTCTCCACGCGACTTCAACTCGCACTTGGCCGGTTTTTATATTAATTTGTAGTGCCTCAGCCAGCACATGGCTGTCAGTCCTATTTGCAATGACACTAAGAAGACTATTGACGCTGCCGCGAATCCTGCGCATCACTAAGGCTGATGCGCTGCAGTATTGCGGCAGCATCTCCAGTATAAGCATTATACTGTCAAATTCTGACAATTTAGTGCCACAGACCGCGTGTCTCGTGCCGTAATACTTCTGTAGACTACCCATGCAGTAAACGTAAATCTATCGAAATAAAGCTCTAGGCGATTTAGGACCAGCATTCTGTCCTGTACTGTGTTAAAAAGCAGGGAACGCCTTACCTTACAGCAAAAGCGTCGCTAGTTAATAGTGAATATCAGTGAAAGCTAGTGTCACGTTTACGGCTCCCCGAGGCGCAGTACGGGCTGCAGGCTCCGCAATACCCGTCCTGCAGCTCCTTGGTAATGAATATAATGCATAAGCACTATGTCACCTGAAAGCAACTCCTTTGTAGCAACTATAAGTCGCCTTTATAAGTTACGACTAAATTTTGGCCCTTGCATCTACGTAATGAGATGATTTATACAGGCACCGTCTAGTGGCACCTTCACTCGCACTAGATGTGTGAAGGGATCACTCTCACGCTGCAGTGGTATTGCTACTACAAGTTCGCAGATGTTCGTAACTTTGAAAATAATGTACCCGCACTGGGAATCGAACCTGAGTTTCTCGCTTCCGAGTCCATTGTTCTACCCACTGGGCTATCACCGCTATAAGTGACGACGACGACGTAAAGTAGCGTCTATTTTTCGTTGTAAATGGCTGTGGTTAAAAATGAAAGAAGAATATTTGACCAAGGAGCAAGAGTGGAAATTGAGGCTTCTATGTACGCTGTACTGTACATAGCTTACATTGTCGAACAACGATAAAATGTAACTTTTGAAATGGATTAAGGAATGGTCACACAAGTTCCTCGTACCTACATGTCTTGATATACAACGTACCAACTTTCTACATCCGTGCTCAACAACCGGTCTAATCCGCGAATTGTAACACAACCCTCCTAACCGCTTCAAATGCCAAAAGTAACAATCGTACATTCCGCGGGACAAAGCTCCCTATATTGGCCAAGTTGCCGCTTATCTGCTCGGCCAAACAATGAGATGTGCAAATGAAGACCGTCCACGGGCTGGCCGAAAACTTGGACCGCGCAGAAATAGGACCACACGTTGAAGTTCATTTTGGTCTTGTCGTGGGACGTGTTTTTTTGTTTTGGTCTGATTAAAATATAACATTTGATTGCGTAATAAATCAGGATCAAAGTCCTGGGCCGCGTTTCATAAAACTCCTATTCATAATTTAGTATGACAATTCGATGTAAATCGTGTAGCCGAGTCTTTCTACCTGTTAATCTGTGGTTTAATTTGCTTTGCAATATACATCGAACTGTCGTGTAAACTTTTTCAGCTGTACCTGTTTAAACGTTCGTCTACCTAGCAGTGGTGAAGGATCCTTATAAACCGATTCCTGCACCGACACCGGCTTAATTCTTAGAAATCCGAACCCGCCAAAACCAAATTTGCTACACTCCGAGTTCTCCATACATTTCATCAAAACAACCCGGAATGCTAACGGCTTACCTCGGCTATTGTCGCTTTGCACAATAATACTCTGTCTCGCTGGTACTCCTCCAAAGAATCCTCTGTGTCGCTCGCCTTCATCGCGCCCAAAAGTAGCCGAGGTAGGCTCCGCTGTCGAGGCTTCCTTTTCTTTCTCTTTTTATTGTCGTATGAGAAAGTGAGGTGGACGCGATCGGTTTTATCACTCGAACGCGACTGACGTTATAAGGTTGCAAAATCAAATTTCAGGATTGGGATAAGAAATTGCATCACCAATTACTGTTTTTTTATAGACGTGTATTAATTTGCCGGGAATCAATTCGGAACTGTTCGGAAGTAAACTATTGTGTACTATTTACACACAGATTGATAGTACGTGTGATGGATTATCGATTGTTAGTTTTTTTATGTGGTTTTTGTTGTTGTGATATTGTCACATATTTAGTCTGTATGTGTCTGCATCTGTCCCTCGTATTTGTTAATTACGGTGACTTTTCTTAGTCAATATAACACTAATTCACACGGTTACTCCATGTGTTCAACTGACTATTTGCTAGGTCAAACTTCGTTTTCCAATCTTAGTTTTGAAATGAAAAGAAAAAGCATGTCATTCTGTTAGGCCATGCTGTTCGAAACATGACTATCGATTGAAAAAGAAAAGATGGATTTTTTAAACATTTTATAAATGGAGGGCAGTTGCAAATTGAACGAAATGTTTTGTTTTCCGTGTATATTATTTTCCGATTCTAACTCAGATTGCAGCACCTCGTATTTAGATAGATAGAATATTCTTTATTGTTTGTACACCAGGAATTACATATGAGAATTTAACAATAATATAGTACAGTACAATTGGCGGCGTTATTACTAAAAGTAATTTAATGGATGTGAATAATTTAACTATTTTCCCCAAAAGGTATTATGTAGTATGTACAATATGGGACCGCTCGATTGAGACTTGAAATCTAATACTTAAAATACAACTGTTTATGCTTATGAGTAAGAATTAAATTTCTCTGAGGAAATTCGTATTCTCAGAGAAAATAAAAAAAAATGGGTTTCACACTTTCATACCAAAATTTATTAAAAGAGAAAAATATGGTTCTGAAACAAACAAGAGGCTCCGTTTGAAAAAAACTGCAACTTGTATTATTAGTTTTCTTTCTGTTGTTTTGCATATTGTGTTGCTTATCTGCTTATTTTTTTTCTCTGACGTATCTTGTATTGGTTTCTTCTTCTTCTTCATATTCTACAGTCTCTCCGTGTTAATATTTTTTTGCTTACCTAGTCTAGTACAAACTAACAAGCATGCACATGATGATTCTGCGCACGCCATTAAGGCTTTTTTTGAGCCACTTTAATCGTACTTGGAAGACACTGTCATCATCAAATCATCAGCGTTTTTGTATGGTGAAAGTGGGGGAAACTTCCCAAGAAGACTCCTGTTTTTTTATTGGCTTCCCTTCATCATAAATTCACCCTTCGCCACTGCTACCTAGTACAATATTTTCAATAAATATGTCATGGTTTATTGGTTTTTTACCGAAACTATTTATACTTTCTTTTTTGTATTGGCTTGTATTTACATGACTTCCCTAACTACTGTTAGTCAATACGGTTAACAAATTAAAATTCACTGTCAACCAGAAGAGTGCTTAAATAATAACAATTTCACGTTAGCAACTTGAGCGGGTTAAGTGACGTTTCTGTCGATCAGTCACAATTAGGACGAGTTTTCGTCGGGACGAGTGAGCGTTCGCCCCGCCCTGCTATTCCTGGGTCTAATTTATCGGGCCCCAATTGAATCTTCATTTGACAACAATCGGTGTGGCCTTTGGGACACCGGGGTTGCCAAATGATGCTGATTTAGTGGCCAGTGTTCCTGAGGCCAACGGCTTTTTGGTGGAGCCTAGATGGAATTGATTTAGTATATAGTTAGAGTCTGTTAGGTGTGACCGTTTAGGGGTTTTGTTGGATTCTGCATAGATTAGTTAAAGTGGAGCCGAATTCTGAATTTCTGTTTTTTTCGTATTCGAACATTCGAGGGTTAGTTTTGGAATATTTTTGTTTTCTTGTACGAAATGTGTTAAGAGATCTTTGATGTGCTTTCAAACTAGTTGATTAAATTACAGAGTTTTCTATTGAATAGGAAACAGTATACTACCTAATTCTCTCCGTAATTACAAAGATAATTAAGTAGATGACGTATCCTTCTTCCGCCGTATAATTATAGAGCTTGAGAACTGTAAAATTCAGTGATACGTTAACGAAATAGCAATCAGGCGGTAATTTTAAGCTGAAGCTTGTTAGTCCCACTGGAGTTAAGTTGAATACTACCTTTGTGACTGTATTAAGTATTTACGCCATGGTCGAGCCCGATTTTACTATCGGAATTACACTTTGGTCATGCTAAGTGTCTACAAAGTTCTTGTTAATTTCCACGAGTGACAGACAGACGGACGTTTCATCCGCCAACTCAGCTATACTAGGAGGATTTAAATTCCTAACTTTGCCTAGTCAAACAGTGGCCGTGGCAGCGTCCATTATTGCCTTCTGAGCAAACATGGTGACACCCGACCTACTCAAGTATGGGGTTTCGTGTCCCACCCGGTCTGGGTTATTGCCTCGAACAAAGGCACCGACTGTGTGCTGTCCATGTGAACTTATCGCTTATTGACGTATAGGACTGAAAACTCTTGTTTTGAATATGTTGGGATCTGACTGCCTTTATGTTACAGTACCTGGATGACCGAGCTTTGCTCGGAATGATTTTTTTAGTTAATCGTGTTTTTTGGAAATTATATTTAGATACGATGAAAAAAAAAAGGAAAAAATAATCGGACTGGAGCCAGGCTCGAACCGGCGTATTCTGGTTTCATGACCGCCCAAAGTCCCACCTGCGCTATTATAACCTTGTAGATGGTGGCGAAATTTTCCTTCGTATTCTAATGACATTTTAGCAGGTTTTCATTGCCTAAAAACAATTATTTTGAATAATGAATGAAGTAAATTAAGCTACTATTTATGTATTTCTAGCTTCAGAACGCAACTTTGCTCTCGTAGATATCGATTTTTCTTACCACTCGTTGTAAATTGTTTAGGGATGGAATCTAAAAAAACTTGAGGGTACTCGAGGAATTTTCTCTCCAAATTTCAAAGTTCTGGGTCCACCAGCGACCTGTGAGATCTCTGTTAGTCAGTCTTTAAGTGATATTTGAGGCGTAGTTGGAAAGGAGGTAACTTAAATCGTAGAAAATTACTCTTGTACATTTTGGCGTCTGATATACTCATTTACCTCACAATTGTTACCCTTAAAATGTGCGAGGGATGGTCTGTGCACTTTAGTGTATGACTTATAAAGATACCATGAATTTCGGGTGGTTTGAAAGCCATAGCTAATTGAACGCGTCTAAACAGGAACTATCGAATTCGCTAGTTTTTTTAGAGGCACTTTCCAAACATGTCTCGATACAAAATCGAATCTGTGAGAACGAGTAGCCAGCTAAAGCGGTGGTGACCACAGGTCATTGTTCTGATAGACGGAGAAAATTACTAATTGTTCGCGAAATTTTCGAAACAAGATTTTTCAAGACATTTTATTATATTTTTATTTTACGTCTTCACTTAAAAGTAGTAGTATTTTAATTTACTAATTACATAGCTGCGACTTTCAAACCAGCGTATATAGGCTGCTCATGTATCGCGCTTAGACCCGTTTAATATATTACTGTGTATGCTACGTAATTTCATGAAAAACACGATTTAATCTAAGTTTAATGCCTGAACCGCCAGACAGAAAGATACGTGTCTTTATCCTCTCTATATGACAAGCGAAAGTTCCATCTAAATTGCTACAATTTCCCTCAGATAAAAAGACAAAGAAAAACTTCAGCGCCACGTCTCGATCTTTTAAACATCTTTAATATTACATAACATTTCCACTGCTTCGTGTAATGCAATAGGTTCAAAGACGCGATGTGGCTTTACTGTTATTGTGTTTTTCACTCGACTGCGGCGGCGGCCAAAAAGAGGGTACAGTGTCTTTGTGCAATAAAGAATTCATAATAATAATAATGTGTTAAGCTCTTATGTGTGTATGAATGTATGTGTGTCCGATTCTATGTTCTCTCATAACTACTTAACCGATGATCCGATTTTGACAAATAAGATGTCTATCGATGCGACTTGTCTGCGCGAGTGTCATAAGCTATATGAAATCATCAGAAATCCAATAAAAAAAAAGGACACTAAAAAGACAAAAACAAAAACTAAAAGCAACCAGTTGACACCTGAACATTAACTACTAAGCAGGCGGACCCAAATTCAACAATGTGACTCATTGCGAGGTACTGAGGTTGGTCTCGCCTGCTTAGTAGTTAATGCTCAGCAGTAGGGTTGTTGGTTATTTTTTATTTCAGTTTCTTTTTTTAGGTTTCTCTACCCAAAGGGGTAAGGGACCCTGTTACTAAGACTCCGCTGTCCGTCTGTCTGTCTGTCTATCTGTCCGGCTGACTGTCACCAAGCTGTATCTTATGAACTGTGATAGCTAGACAGTTGAAATTTTCACAGATTATGTATTTCTGTTGGCGCTATAACAACAAATACTAAAACCAGAATAAAATAAATATTTAAGGGGGGCTCCCATACAAGATAAAGACAGCGCCCGCCATCTAGCGGCCATCTATGTAACCTTTACAGCGCCGATGTCATGTCGTTAAATGTAAATGTTAACGCTTCTTCTTGTTTTCTATAGATGGCGCTGTTCTCAATGTACCTAATCATTTAAATGAACCCATTTAAATAAATGTCTTCTTTCTTTGGCCTTTCTAATCTATCTTGTCTCGATCTTTGTCTGATGTTGTATAGATAATGGTATGAAACCCTTCGTGCGCGAGTCCGACTCGCACTTGGCTGGTTTTTTTTTTTTGTTTAGTCAGAAAATCATGTGTAATAGACACAACTGGGTGAGAGCTTGTCGTAAAAATTTAATGACGTGACCAAGAGAGATGGCGTGATGGGATAGAGGTCAATGCCCAACATTCGGCTTTTATCGTGGGCTAGACAGTAAAGATAAAATATATAGATAAGGATCTTGGTAAACATATATATATATATATATATATATATATATATATATATATATATATATAATATATATATATATATATATAATTCCTGGTGTGCACACAATAAAGAATATTATGTTTGTCGCTGTTAAAAATTCTACCATTATTCTACCTATATTTTTCAATTATTTTTTTTTGGTTGGCTCTTATTCGAAAAACTTGATCGTGGTGAACTCCGTCTATACTCACAGATGTCTTATAATGTACAAGATATATTTAAATGTACTCGTAAATAGATATATACCGTTCAGTTAATAATGTATTTTTTAATACAATGTTTTTTTTTACTTTGTGATAGCGCTGTCTATTAGACATTATTTTGTACATTACTAGCTGAATCGGGAACCGTTGTTTTGCCATATAAGCCTACGGCCTATTCTCAGACCTACCAAATGTACACAAAAAAACAATCGATGAAGCCGTTCCTGAGGAGTTCGATAACAAACATTGTGACACGAGATTTTTGTATATTACATTTTATGTGGCGCTATTATTTGCATGGCTGCGACATATATTAATACTGGGATACCGCCGTTTAGCCAAAGTATTTTTCGCCAAATTTTACTTCCCAATAAACTTATGGCATCAGTTTCATTTCCCAAATGAAACTTTAGCAAGTTTTCATTTCGCATTTTATTCATTTGGTCAAATTATCATTTCGCATAATTTTACTGCGTCAAGTTTTATTAAGACAAACGTTTATTATGCTAACGTTTTATTTTGGCAAGTGTTATATAGCAAATAATTGTTTAATTAAGAGCTACGAAGATTTTTGTATGGGGCTTGGCATAGTTCATAGTGGCGCCCTCTATATTTTTTCAATATCGTGGAGCATGATGAAACCTAGCTAGATCGATAGAGGACAAAAAAGTAAACAAGAAATTATTAAGGTTACCATGTCCTAAAGTGGCACGTTTAGGAGTTATTGAGCTTTGAAGTTTGTATGAGATTTTTATAAAACTTAACTTTTGAATCATTTTTCACTAAATACTGGACTATATGCTTGGCACCTGTGACTCGTTGCCGATTCTTGACTAAATTGCTAAATAAGTCGTAGAAAAAACACCCACTTTATTATAGATACCGTATATTAAGGCACCCGAGCGTAGCGAGGATGCTTACAATGCGAGGGTATTACGGGAGCTTTTACCAGAGTTATAAATCTGCTTTTCATCAATCCTATCAGGTAAATAAATAAAATAGTGTATTTAAAGGAAAATTCACAAGATATTTCTTTATTTTAATTACAAATTACACTTAGCTGCTAGACTAATTACAATATACAATTAGGCATTACTTATCATTAAATCATTCTACCGAACAGTGAGCGAGTTATTGATCGGAGAAGTAGGTACCGGAAGAAACATTTGTACTTAAATTAAGTTTTATGGTGGCTGTGTTTAGTTATAAGCATTATCTGATTAAATATTAGCAGTTAAACAATAACTAGGTAGTTAGACCTGAAAATATGATTAATCCCTGTTTCTATGTTTAATATGGTTTCATAGTAAACATATGTCACTTCAATGTAGGTAATTATTGGCTGACAGAAGTCATTTTTATACATATATCCTCATTTCCCAAGTCCAAGTACAGTCTATTACACCAGGTAAGGGAAAGGTTTTGATGTTTTTGGTTCATCCATAGTCCATCACATCCCACAAACAAGATACATAAAGCCGCAGTCTTCACAGCTACGAGTAAGACAGCAGACAACTATGAGAGCCACCAAAAACAAACATCTACGCCCTAGGCAAGATTGTGGTCAAGGGTAAGCTCATATCGGAATAAAAAAACTTTGGACTGAGCTGAAAAAAGATAGAATTTGTTTGATAACAATAAGCACCAACAAAATGTGTACGAACTTTGAGCGAACATGAAAAGAGTAAACAAAACAGTCGATTCCACGTTGAAATTCCGTGGTGCTTCGTCGACTAAAGACCCTCGAAAAGAAGATGGACATCTCACCTGAATTAGCACGTCAACCAGACAGTAGCACCAGCAATAGTTCGAAAACCAAGAACTCACACGGTTCGACGGGGATGAAGGTGAGAGCTAAGTAATTTGTGTTCGACGCAGCTGCCTGAACGAATGAAATGAGCCTAAAAAATCTCCTCCCAGGCTCTTGAAATCAATGCCAGGAATATTAATTCGCTTCCGTGACCGGTAGTGGTCGCAGCCGACGTACGTGGGATGATCTTACAAGTCACTATGTAGTAAAAGATCAAGACCGTCATTTTAGGCTCATTTCATTCGTTTAGGCAGCTGCATCGAACACCAATTCCCTGGAGCGAGGCAGGTACCAGTGGACTACTTAGCTCTCGTCTTCATCCCCGTCAAATTGTGTGAGATCTTGGTTTTCGAACTATTGCTGGTGCTACTAACTGTCTGGTTGACGTGCTAATTCAGGTGGGATGTCCATCTTCTTTTCGAGGGTCTTATGTCGACGTAGCAGCGGTTTAAGTGATACCTACTAATAATTTAGATAGGTACATAGCGGCTAGCGATATGTACCTATCTAAATTATTTATAGGTACCTACCTACCACCTAAACCTATCTATATTAATTAAACTGTAGGTTTTATATTGACATGTTTTGAATTTTAATCGAATTGAACGAATTGGATGCATGAATAATACTATAATTTCATGTATATATGTATATAAGTAGGTAGGTACCTACTAGACATAGCTACCCAGACTTTAAAAAACATCAAAGTAGATTTGAATCCCCGAGAAAACTCATATCAAGTGACAAATTCAGTGATGAAACTCAGTTAGTGGAAATTCCATACAAACTTCAAAGCTCAATAACTCCTAAACGTGCCACTTTAGGACATGGTGACTTTAATAATTTCTTGTTTACTTTTTTGTCCTCTATCGATCTAGCTAGGTTTCATCGTGCTCCACGACATTGAAAAAAATATAGAGGGCGCCACTGAGACTATGCCACTAATCTTCGTGGCTCTTTATATTTCGCATTTTGTTTGTTAGGTCAGTACACATAAGCAAAAATAGGTTCGAAGTTCGAAGTCGCTGCGTTCCGCTCCATCCTGAAACTTCGGGTGTTAGTTCTTTTTTTATATAAAAGCGAAAAAAAATATTTCACTAAAAAACTTAGTTTTGTGTCAAACTTAAACAAGGTTGGTGCATGGAAAAGTCATAGGTACCCTACATTATGATATGGCAAAACGTGGGATACCGCCGTTTTTGCCAAACGATACTTTTGACTGAATAATGCTTGGTAAAATGAATTTTGACCAAGTATTTATTTGGTAAACAATAACTTGCCATAATAACTTTTGCTAACTGTTTATTTGCTTTAAGTTGTTTTGAGAAATGTTTTTTTGCCAAGTGATAATTTGCGGAAAATAGTTTGGGATGTAATACTTTGGGAAACGATTTTTGGCAATACATTAGTAAACCATTAATACTATACGTTCCTATCCCATCCTACATTAAGCGGAGGGGACTAGGTTCCACAACACAGGGAATCCTACTGTGGGATTCATCCTTTTGTATGTAATTAGTTTTGGAACAAATAAACATTTTTTCATTTTCATATTTTAATAAGACTATGTAAAGATGGATATTCCGAAAAAAGCTCTATTTTCATAAGACTATGCAAAGACGGATATTCGGAAAAATATCCATCTAAGGAGAAACTCGTGGAACATAGGCTGTTGTAAAATACCGACAAGTGTTTCAGGAAATAAGCATTAACAAAAATAACTCTATATTTCTCATCATAACAGGAGCGCCTCTACGCCCACAATGATCTAAAGCGACACTCTTAAGGCGGCCGCTCAAGGAGTTATTCCCATACAAACGTACTTTGGTTTTTATTAGGGTTCCGTACCCGAAGGGTGCCAAACGGGACCCTGTTACTAAGACTGTCTGTTCACTGTCCGTCTCTCTGTCCGTCACCAGGCCGTGCCAGAACCGTGATAAGCAGTTGAAATTTTCACAGATGATGTAATTCTGTTGCCGCTACAGCAACAACAAACAACTAAAATTGAATAAAATAAATATTTAAGGGGGGCTCCCATAAAACAAACGTTGTCTAAAGACAGCGCTTGCCATCTAGTGGCCATCTATGTAACCTTCACAGTGCCGATGTCATGTCGTTAAATGCCAATGTTACACGCTTCTTGTTGGTTTCTATGGATAGCGCTTCACAAATTCGATCTTTGTCTAATGTTGTATAGATAATGGTATGGAACCCTTCGTGCGCAAGTCCGACGCGCACTTGGCCGGTTTTATTATTTACAAACGACGTGCCGGATTGCAATAAAACTACCCATACGTTTAGAGAACACAAATCGAGATTAGATCGTGCTTAGACCCGGAAAAAAGTTATCAAAAAGAAATGATAGCCTTGTCAAAAAGAAATGATAGATTCTTTGAAAAGTCTTATGTGGCCATAAATTATTTTTTATGCTGTTATTCTCAGTTGTAACGCGAGAAAACCTTGATTGGTCCTCTAAACATCGTTTGTGAGTTACATTCTGTAATTGGGAATTGCGCCTTGAGGGCCCGCCTTAAGTTTTTTTTTAGTTCGGGGCTGAAAAAGCGTCTGTATATAAGAAGGTGTTTGCGTCGGGGACTTTACGCCCCCGCCGATGCCTATTTGAATATCCGATATTGTTTTCGGCTTACGGCTGTCGGCTGCGATACCATGTGCCCTTGATTCTTAACGTTTGCTTTTCGTGAAATTCCTTGGAGTAGAAAATATATTTATTCACTCCATTATAATAACTACTTGGTAGTTCTTTGTAACCTGTGCTAGTCTTATCGTCTGTCAAATTAAATGCTATCGCCAATGTAAGGAGTCCGACAGGATTTGGTGCGAAGTACAATTATGGTTACCGTAGGCTGACTGACTGAAAATCAGCGCAGAGGGATCACTTCCTCAGCACAACGCTGAGTCAGCTGCCTTTTGTGGCAACTTAGATACACCACAGGCTACATCTATGGTCCTGTTTTATTTATTCCTTTTGTCGGTTGTGTATTTAGTTTTATTTCTGTTGTTGTGCACATTATGTTACTTATCTGCTTATTTTGTTTCTGTGATATATCTTGTTGGTATATTAAATGTCTTTCTTCTGTCTTCCTCATAACTAAGCACCTAATCAAGGCGGTCTACATGATTAAATACATAGGGTATTTAAGGATTCATTATAATAAGAAAAATATTCTCTCACGAGTTTCAAACACAGAGTTTGCGCGAAGGTGTTAGCCCTGACACCTCAGAGCAAACCTTGATTAAGAAACTTGTGAGCAAATACTTTTCTTACTATCTTGAAACCTCATATACCCCAGCTAACGTACCTACACTACATGACCCATTTTTAACAATTAATTTTTTACATTTTTTGAATTTTTTTAATCTACGTGACGAAGACCTAAGATCGCCCCCCCCCCAACCCTGTGACCTAGCGAGGTATTTTGAAGACCCCCCCGGAAACGGGGGTCTGCTATTATCTATTTCACTCTGCCGTACAATAGTCTGCCTACCCCTTCGGGTTACAGGCGCTAGTTTATGTAACGGAATCGAAGGCATATTTTCTTTTCGCACGTAGATTGCATGCGTCAGAAGATCAACACAAAATACGGCGATGAAAATATATTATGTGAAAAGACTGTGTAAGTTATTACTGTCGTTCGAGGAACCAAGGCACCGAAGCACGTCTGCAAGGGATCGCAGATAAGCCAGAAACTTTTAACTAAAATAATATTGTCGTTTTTGCGCGAGGTCACCGCGGGCTGTATTCAACGAGTATTACGTACTATGTACTAGAAGAGACACTGAACTTTACCTATGAGTCACGTCATCAAGATCGGGACAGACAGATACCTCAGTCTGAGTGTTTTTCCGTGTTAATTGTGATGTCAGTTTACCATATCACCGGGTCTCCTAGTTTGTGTTGTGTGAACGTTATGAATATACCCACGACGTTACATTTATAAAAATGAAATCCGGTTTAAAATACGTAATGTTTTTTAGGGTTCCGTACCCAAAGGGTATTATTAAGACTCCGGTGTCCTTCCGTCCGTCCTTCCGGCTGTCACCAGGCTGTATCTTATGAACGGTGATAGTTAGACACTTGAAATTTTCACAGATGATGTATTTCTGTTGCCGCTATAACAACAAATACTAAAAACAGAACAAAATAAATATTTAATGTGGGCTAACATACAGCAAATGTGATTTTTTTTTGTCGTTTTTTGCACGATATTAATATTAAGATAATGATGCAGAACCCTTCGTGCGCAAGTCCGAGCCCCACTTGGCCGGTTTTTTATCTTCCTACTCTCTCGGTAAGCGCCCGTCGCATAGTTGCTATAGTTAGCTGCAACTAGATGGGGGAGCGGGAAAGTTCTTGGAGAATGTTTTCGCATGACGAGATCTAAAAGTTGATAAATAGGTACTGTAAATATTTGTTCATCTGTTTCTGCTT
The DNA here is from genome assembly GCA_947310995.1 of Yponomeuta cagnagella. NCBI lineage: Eukaryota > Metazoa > Arthropoda > Insecta > Lepidoptera > Yponomeutidae > Yponomeuta > Yponomeuta cagnagella. The sequence continues at coordinate 14,613,119 of OX371277.1, forward strand.
GGTTTTTAAAAAATATACTGAATTTACTGTACTTATATTATTTCAATAAAGATATTTTTTTACCCGACAACGGTGGAGCCCAAAATATATTTGACTCGTGTGTGTATGTAAGTGTGTCCGATTCTATGTTCCCCCATCTCCTCTCAAGATCTCAATAGATTCGTTGAGTTGGCGCAAGTGTCAAAGTCTAAAATCAGCAGAAATCCAGCAAAGATACAAAAAAATCACAAAATATACAAAAATAAAAAACTAATAAAGAATAACTAACAACCCAACCCCTACTTTTGTTGCATGTGTTGTACAATTTTTTTTTTCAATTTGAACATTCTCGCCCGCCCATCAAAAACAACAACTCTTGCGACACAAAAGTAAGTTCGAATGCCGCCTCTGGTACGTTGTAAATAATAACGCAATGGCTCTACTTTCCTCTACGACGTGACTCGCGAGCGACGAGCTGTCTGCGCCCCGTGGATCGAATGAAAATAATTTTTTTTTGTCTAACGCCCGCGAGCTAAGTACTGAGCTGATTTTAGGTGGTTGTTGGGTATATATTTCGTTTCATTCAGCTTTGGTCTCGGTGTCATTTTGTTTTTAACCGACTTCAAAAAAGGAGGAGGTTACCAATTCGACGCGTATATACATATATATAATTGCTAATAAAGTCGAGAAATTTATGGTATTTATTGAACTAGTTCTAATTTGAGGGTTGAAGTAGTATTTGAATTAATATGTTGACTGAATGGCTTAGGACAAGCAAACTAAATTATAGGCATCACTGCTTCCCGTATTTTAATTATTTCTATCAGAAGTTTGTTTTAACTACATGTTGACCATGACTAAAATATAATTTAGTACATATTTGTGAATTTTCAGGGCAATAAGGGCGTATTTGTTTTGATTTTAGTACGAAGATCGAAAATATATTTTGGTGAGCGTTCAAATTATGCCCTTTATCTTGCTCTAGAGGTTGAAATTAAAGCTATTTTCAGAGCCACCTCTTACCTAATTACGGCACGACCGATAGGCAAGCGGAGGTGTTGCATCAAACAACACACGTCAGGCGGCACGCGCCCCAATTCACGGCTTGGAAGCGAACAGCTGTTTTACAGCACAGAAACGACAATATAGTTCGATTTTTCTTCTTTACCTGACGCGGCGGTAGAGCCCAAAAGGAGGGTATTTATTTATGTATGTTCTAACAACAAATTAAAACTTTATGAAATTTCTTAGCTGTTTTACAAGAAGTGCTCCACTTTGTCACTAGGTGGCGCTATTTTAAATCTTGCTGCTGTTTAATTTTTCTGTTTAACGCTGATAAAAAAGCGACTGTTAGAGCAATAACCGCATTAGGGCATTAACTGCTAATGCAGTTAGGCCCTAAATTCAACATTGAGTCATTGCAAGGTAATCAGATACAGATTTAGGTACCTTATGTAGAGTCACCTCTTGCGCAATTCCTGAAACATGTCAATTTATTTCGACGTTTCTTCTTGAAGTAGCACGAAGGTAATATGCGTTTATTATGCGTATATTAAATTGTTGTTTTATCATCCAAATTAGAAGCAATAGTAATAAATTTATTTATCGCCACACAGACATTACATATGTATTGAAATTGCGTTAAATCTTCTGAATACCTAGATTTGCTTACATATTTACGACAGACTAGTTTACCAGTTACCGGCTTACGTTTTATTAATAAGATAAGATAAGAATTACATTAATTTACTTGTTAAGTTTAAAAACAGTATATTGCTTTAGTTACTGAGTTCGTTGTATACCAATTTTAATGTATATCTGTAAATGTTGTGGATACCTGTTACTGGGATGCATATTAGAAATTTAAACATAGGACTCTGTTACTAGTATATTGGTAGATATGTTGGCGTCCCTAAATAAATGACATAAAAAAAGATAAGATAAGAATATTCTTTATTGCACACAAGAAACGAGACATAAAATATGAAATAAACATTTTTCGGGTACTTTTTATCTTGACCTTTGCTAATACATCCCCTATTTGGTCGAAGTATGTCCGTCTGGGTCGTCCCTTACCGGTCCTTCCATCCACATTCGCTCGATATATTTATATATAACATTCATTAGTCGTTGTTGAGGAAGCGAAAGTGATCTGTCAGGATCGTAGCAAGTGGCATTCCCTGGTATCTGCCTACCCCTCTGGGATACAGGCGTGAGTTTATGTTATGTTATGTTTATAAACATTTTTTAGCTTAAATTGTAAAGCTAATAAGAGCGTGTTAATCAGACCGACGGCATGAATGACGGATCAAATGTTGAAGTGTAACAGCTGTCCAGCTCTATCCTAATGACAATCCCGTTACCACCCATGCGTCACCCGCGATAGTGCAACCGGATTTGTGCAGTTTCCCCCGCAGTTCTTTGTTGCGAACCGGTTGCCGCCGGTTGATGCCGGTTGCCGCGTATGGTAATTTGGCTTCCTTCCGGCCGGCCGAGCCGTAAATTAGACGCCAGCGGTGAGCCAACGTAGCGCTGGCGTTTGAAAAATTGCCCACATCGGTTCGCATTAGACACGTCGGACGGGTGGGTTGTTGGAAACCGTTTTGAAGTTTAGCTGAGAAGGTTTGCACCGATGAAGTGAATTGTAATGATGAATCAAATTCGACTTTGTAACTTTCAATAAAAGAAACGGACTGGACAGTATTTGTTTCTCGCTTTGACAATAACGCCGTTCGTATTGTATGTTAGAGATGAACAGAGAGAAATAGTTACTCAATAATAATCATAATTTAATAGTTTACCTAGTAAATAACCGCGATGAAACAATGAAACCCGTTAAAAGTATAACTAAATAATTATACAGTCCTTTTCTCTTACTAACAGTGGTAGACATACTATCCAATCCATGATTCTATTCAGGGGTAAGTCAGGATCGTGGCAAGTGGCAAACCCTGGTCTCTCTGCCTACCGCTCCGGGCGACTTGTGTGAGTTCATGCATGTATGTATCTGTCAGCTTATATTAGGACAACATAGGCCTCCCCCAATGTACGCCATCCTGATCCATCATCCATCAGCCGCTGCCAGCAGCGAGCAGGTGGGGACCATTGCGAGTTGGTGGTCCCCTCTTCGTATATCGATGAAGGAACTGAAAATTCAATGAATGAAATGATTCATGTCGTCCCGCTCATGGGGAATTTTATTCGAACTTAGTAACTTAGTTAGTGCCTTAGACGAAGCAAAAGCGAGTTAATGTCTGTCACAATTTGTAATAAAACCTCATCAGCATCATCACCATCAGCCATTTGGCGCCCACTGCAGGACATAGGCCTTCCTCATGGTTTTCTAACCGTGAAGGGGTTTGCCATAATCGCCACGCTCGGCAGGCGGGTTGGCGATCGCAGTATGCGGTTGGAATCTCAGGAAGACGCTGCTGCCCGTCTCCTGGTAATTGATTTCGGAAGGAAATGGAGTGACACTATTCTTAATACGGCGCCACACGGAATAAAAATAACGGATAAAACCTCAGCGAAACAATAATTATACCTATATACAAGCCACTATTATCTACGCTCGTCAAAATTTCACCATCACCGGTATTACTTGCAGGAACTCGCAATTAATATTTCAATTAACTTAGTCCAAACCGTGCAGCATCCCGTGGTCTCGGAATTTGTGGGTGTCTCCTCAGCTGAGACACTTGCACGGACAGGCAGGTTTTCTCACGATGTCAATATGTTGAAGGGAAAGATAAAGTAAAGTGAAACAATCTGAAAGAAAGAAAGATCCAAAGTTTTTGTTGATGGCAAGGTTGAATTTTTTGTAAGGCCTTTTGAATGACATATTAAAATTTGATGTGTATCTCACACAAAATTTAGTCCGTTTTTTTGCTGACTTTACAAGATCTTCCAAGTTTGGTACTGGTAATCCTATATGTATAAGAATAGGATTAAACTAAGGTGTAGGTAACTATGATTTCGGGGGTCAAATAGTACTGCCTCGTTAGTCTATGGCGGTTAACGCGCTTGATTACCAAAACAGGGGTCATGGGTTCGGTTCCACTGGAGACCCGGCGTACTTGATATGTACAAACGGCGTTCAGTCTGGGTGTATTTAAATAGTACATTTAAATATAAATACCATTCATTATAACGTGAAACTACCCAACAAAGCCAGACCCACATCACTAAGAGAAGTCCGTCTTTACGGGACAGTTTTAGAAGTAGCAAGGCACTGACTGTAGGTTCCATTTCTGGAGCGAGAAGTCGGAAGTTCGAATTCGGAATTGAATCGCCAATTACTAGCCGCAGTTGAAACATTCGATTCGCTCGAATTGATTCGATTCAAAAGTAATGCGGTGCGCTTGGGGTGAAATGTTTGGCCTTCGCTTACATAGTATCTAGCTGAATTTTGTGGCAAATATATATCGCAGCTTTTCTGAATTGCGTGCATTTTTCTGTTTAATCGGGAGACTTTATTTGAGTGCAGTAAAAACCATTTCCAATGTGTGTTTGGTCCGATCTAAAAGTTCAACACTAAATCAGTCGCATAAATTTTTGTATCCGTATGGATTTTTCGTAATGGAACTCTTTGTCCGTTTTTAAATTGTTTGGAATATATAGACCTCAGTTGCCTGCCCTTTGTTCTCCGTTAAAGCATTTTTTTTTTTTAAACATAAACATCCAATCTCTACATGTTTCCCTATGCCACTATGTCAAATTTGTACTCAATTAAGACAGTAATAGTTGAAAACATAGAAATAGCGCTAAAAAATTACCTCACGTTCAATTGTGGGAAGGTGGGCTGGGCTTGTCAATTGTGTTACCAATCGGAGCAGGTTCAGTATTACCCGGCAAAATATCTATGCACCTGCCACCGTCAGAGCGCCATTTTGCGAGGTACAAAATGGCGTTTCGACGGTTTATACGTCATGAAGTCAATGGTTTGAAGTTTTTGTACAAAACCGTAAGTTACGTCAAGTCGTCACGCATGGCGCACAGAATGTACCAATCACAGAGTGATTTATTCTACAGCACATCTTGTGCTCATTTTGTTGGTACAGAGTAATCGAGAGAACAGGGGCCATTTTTGAGTCTGAACTTTGTAGGAAAAAATACTTCTATGGTTTCATTTATTTGTAAAATTAAGTTATTCCTTTCCGGATAAACTTACTCGTAAATTTGTCGACTAAATTACAAGTATGTTTATCCGGTTATATCCCATTCGTTGTATATATCGAGCAGTTATCATTATCGTCCGAATAATCACTCACATTCTGGAACGAACCGACAGCCCGCAATGCCGGGGATGCCTCGAGGAAGACGGATTGACTATCGTGTTTATAAATTGTTAAAGCGTGGAAAAGCAACGGACCACCATAATTGGAAAGCTGTGATCCCTTCAGGAGGCTAATAGAAAGATTAGAGCACTGTTGGCTTTTTGGAAAGAGATAGGCTAGCAGGAGTGATCTCCCAGCCGCGCTAAGTACAATGACCCAAACATGAGGCTAAGTGAGGAGAACACAGATCTAACAAAATAACTACCGTCATTGTCCAGTGTGATACCATCCAATCTCGGATCTTGTCACGGTGACACAGCACTCTTGCACTCTGTTTTACGGCTAAAAATACGATACTCAAACGGTTTAGTGACGTTTACTCCGAACCCGTTGGTTCTTACATTTACATCTGAATTTAAGGCGCTGCGAGATGGCCAGATGACTGGGCCTAGATTCTGATAATGCATTGTATAACAATGACAACTGCATGGACGCGTTGATTTAATTTCACTCCCTCTTCATCGTCCACGCAAGCTCACGTATCGAACCTTCTAGGCGTCAATTGTTCGAAAAATCACGTCATGTGATCCGACCTTTATGGCACACTTTATGGATGACTCATAAAAACAAAACTGAAAAAAATACTTTTATTTGACCAGTCAGCCCAATACAATAACAACACATTACGCAAAAGTTAACAGATAATAAAAATACACCAAAAACTTGCATGTTTTTTTTAATCAAAAATTAAAATAACATAGATAAAACGAAATTAATGAAACAAATGTTGATGAAGCGAAAGAGATCTGTCAGGATCGTTGCAAGTGGCAGACCCTGGTCTATGCCTACCCCTCCGGGATACAGGCGTGAGTTTATGTTGTGTTGTTGTTTATAATGAAGCGAGTTGTGACGTCACTATAATAATTAGTATGCTATTATTCATACGCCAAGAAATACAGTCTCATTACCTTTCCCACTCGGTTGTTTCGGTTTCACCTAAATAGTGTGGCCGAAAAAACAATGTTTTAAAAAACCGGCCAAGTGCGAGTCGGACTCGCGCACGAAGGGTTCCGTACCATTATGTATACAACATGCGCTGTGAAGGTTACATACATGGCGGCTAGATGGCCAGCGCTGTCTTTAAACAAGGAAAAATTTCAACTGCCTCGCTATCACGGTTCATGAGAGACCGCCTGGTGACAGACAGACAGACAGACGGACGGACGGACGGACGGACGGACGGACGGACGGACGGACGGCCGGACAGATGGACAGATGGACAGACGGAGAGACGGACAGACAGACAGACAGACGGACAGTGAAGTCATAGTAATAGGGTCCCGTTTGATTTGACACCCTTCGAGTACGTAACCCTAGAAACGGCTTACTATTGATATTATTACTGTTATAAGTAAAAACAACGTTCACAGCCACTTTGTGTAAAAAATACTAGACGTGTTAAATCTGTTGTCGTATGGCACCTTAAGTGACACGTCAATTAGTAGGGCGATGTCAAGAATGAAACTTGAGATTTTCATTTTATTTCGGTTTAGTATTTCAGGGCGCATTATCGTCTTAAATGTTTTTCCCGTCATGTTCCCTGTTCATGGATATTAGGTTTGTCCGTTGGCATGTCACAATTATGTACAGCAGTTGGACATCAAAGCCTTATCAAGATAAAAGGGCATCAGAAAGACATACTGACGTCTTTGTAATTCTTTGAAGCCATAGTGGAAGAGATTTTTCGATATGTCTGTGTGCCCCACGTGTCCGGGTGCGATTAGCTGAGTACGTCGTTCGAGTTTGTTTTAAAATTACCTCTGGATTATTTCGATATCAATATAGCCGTTTGACGTTCTACAAACGATCTTTTCTGTCGCATAAAAAAACGAAATTACTCGTTTTGTTCCACTTTATTGATTTATTTATTAAATGACATTATACATTTAACGGGTCTCATCACGATTATTTATTAGGGAAACTTAATTACCTTAAGGTATAACTGTGTACTAGCACTCTGCCGCAGGTCGTCGTTCCAGCGAGCTGGTGTGGAGCTGGTCAGAGTCCTACGCTGCGTTTGCCAGTCCATGGTCTCTACTCCAGAAAAAAATTGCGGCTGGATGAGGATGGCTGACGACGATATAAGAAGATCGAGAAGCATTAAGAATACTAATACATTTTTGGGCCAATTTGGTTAACCCACTCTGTTAGTTTTACAAGAACCAGCGCAAGGAACTTTACGCGATAAACATTTCAATAGACGTCCGTGCGTCCGTCAAATTTCACATTACGAAACGAAACAGTCTTGTGGTTTTTTTTGTCTCCAAGCCGTCGAGCGTGCCCCCGACATTTCACCAGTTTCCATATGCAAATCAACAGCGGGGCCGCAGCTTAGCGCTCACCGGTAAACAGAGTGCAACAATGTTCCACACAAGGCGTATGATGGAGAGACAGCTTTCCGCTTACACGCCACTTTTGCACGCCTCGATGTCGCCTCAAACGAGATTTATCGTACGCAAAGCCGTTCATTTCTGCCCGACTTTGAAAACAAGGGATAGTTATATTATTACAAGTACATATAGTAGTACCAGTCTAATCGCGATGGTTTATTAGGTAGGTAAACTTAATAATAACAAATAATAATGAACGTTGGCAGCGGAGCGGTGTAACGGCGGCTTCTCATTCGGGAGGTCGTGGGCTCGAATCCCGGCATGTGACCAATGACTTTGTTTTCTAAGTTACGTAGATTTGTGAAGTTATAGCAGCAATACCACTCGCTAACTGTGGAGGGAAACATCATGAGGAAACCTTAGTGTCTGAGGCGTTCACATACCCCATCGCTTGAAATTGTCAATTTGCGGTGGACACGCGTGGTGTATAGACCATACTCTGTCTCTGGGAGAAGGACTGTGCACTGCAGTGGGACCAATTTGGGCTACATAAAAAAAAAATATTCCAGCCAAAGGCACATCGTATCAAAAAAATTAAATTCTATTACAGAATGAAGTTAATTAACTAATTGAATTAAGTTAAATCAATAAGTTTGGAGCCTTCATACATCACTGTAGGGCAAAGGCTTCTCAGACAGAGTATGGGCTTAATTGCCACCGCCACTCGCTTCGCCGGAACAGATTGGTAACTTCCAAGCGCCAAGGTTTCCTTACGATGTTTCTTCCATAGTTAGTGAATGTGGTATTGCTACTACACGTTCAGAAATGTACGCAACTTAGAAAACAAAATCATTTGACATGCCGGGATTCGAACGTACAACCTGTCGCTACTACCGCTTCGCCGTCGGTGTTGGTTAAATTGAACTAAATTTCGATTAGTTTAGACAAGATTTCGAGCCTACATAAACCCCTAACATCCATAGCCAAGACTCAGACTTCCTATTTGAAGCGGTTGGAGGCAGAGCCAATAACAATATTTTTCACACCCCGACCATAACGCACCTACTCACTCCACCGTTCAGTGGTTAATAGTTAATCCGTTCACCAGACATAACAGCGCAGAAACCGGTGTTCTACTCACGTTGTATAAGTGCGCACGCTGAAATGTGGTGAAAGCCGCGGTTATGTAATTAGTAATTAAAAATGCAATTTATTTAGACTACTAGCTTTTGCCCGCGACATCGTCCGCATGGAATGAGTAATTTCCGGGATGAAAGTATCCTATGTCCTTCCTCGCAACTCAAACTACCTCCATATCAAATTTCATGTATGAGTTGAGAAATCTTGTTTAAAAAATAATTAGTACTTACCGCCTCTCCGTCTATCAGGACAAAAGTTCCTTTTTTATAAACCTAAACCAGCTTATTCGATGGCTATTCTTAAGGCTTGTTCATTTTGCTATGGCTTTTAAACCACCCAAAATTCATGGTGTATGTGGCTTGGAGTGAATTTACTCACGAACAGTAATTGTGATGACTTCACGCTATCTTGTTATAAGTACCCTATTTATTAACGTCCTTAGTTGTACTGGTAATGGAATTTGTAAGTGTGTGTTATCTCAAAGCGTTTCTATTACACCTTAAAGAAAATTGTTATTTTCTTCAACATTTTTTTAAGTGGCAACATGAATCTCATCTAGTTTACTGTTTAGTTGGACGTCTTCGTTCACTGTGTAATCAAATAATAATTAAAAAAGGACAGTTCAAGCGATATAAGATCGACCTTTACATACGTGCATCCTTGCCTTCGAGTTTCTGAAGCCTGGACTATTGCTATGAAGATTACCATAAGGCCATCGAGTTCCGCCCCAGACATTTTTGCAGTTATAAGTTATGAAACAGTTATCCTCTCCACTCAGGCCCTTCAAGTTGGACGGACAGACAGTCTGACATCCTAGGCATACTAATATTCTCGTCCCGTGTAGAACTCTTCGGTTACAAACCTTAAAACAGAGTCGTACTTTCGGGTACTGTCTTTATTACTTACTTTGAAGGGCTGAGTGGGTGAGCCACTCAGCCTTTTAAAGTTAGACGGACAGACAGTCTGACATCCTGGGCGTATTAATATCCCCGTCCCGTGTGGGAAACTTCGATTACGAAATCCTAAAATCGGAGTCTGTCTCTCGTGTACCGTCCCAGAAAGTTATCAGTTACTTTAAAGGGCTGAGTGGATGGCCACCCTGCCCGTTAAAGTGCTAGGCTTATTAATATCCCCGTCCCGTTAAGCACTAAGGAACTTTAGAAACGGAGTCCGACTCCCTAGTACCGCCCCAGACAGTTATAGAGTTATAGGTTATGAAACAGGTATCCCAGCCACCCAGACGACACGCCGAGATGCGCACTCCATTATGGCGCATTACTTATTAACGCGTTCTCTGACGGCTACTGAGTACTACGTACGGTATAGGGGCTCGTTTCCACTCCTTATTCTGGAATAGTGTTTATGGACGTTCGGAGAGTATTTTATAACATAACATAACTTTGGCCTGTGCATCTATATACGCAATAAAATGATGTATACAGCGTTCAGCGGGACCTTCACTCACACTAGATGGGTGAAGGGACCACTCGGACGCTGCAGTGCCTGGGACATTGTTTTTTAGATGGAGTAGGCTTGCCCAGCGCCTATACCGTCCTGACAGCTTAGTCGGCCTAGTCCACAGGAAAGACGAGTGAAACGTGCAGAGCCAACCAAGCCGCGGGTTTTTTCACCATATTTTCCTTGAACGTTGGCGTGTGGTTTTGCTACTACAAATTCGCAAATGTACGTAAGTTTGAAAATAAACAAAGTCATAGGTACATTGCCGCACTGGGAATTAAACCTGGGTCTCTCGCTTCCGAGTCCATTGCTCTACCCACTGGACTACCACCGCTTAGTAACATAACAACATAATATAAACTCACGCCTGTATACCGGAGGAGTAGACAGAGACCAGTATCTGCCACTTGTGATCCTGACTTACAGATGCCATCAAAAACATTAAGCTTTAACTGAAAACCAAGTCTCGCAACTCAGTTCAACTTCTACCGCAAAAAGTTGTGAGATCCATTCAGTCCATACTTAGGTTCCTTCAGTCTTACGTTATTACGTAATTAGCCTAACCTAACAACATCTTTTATTGACTTGGCCATCGTATGAAAACACAGTGTATCTCACAAGTAATACATACTATATTAAATTAGACTATTTAGTAAACGATTGTAGTATAATAATATAGTAGATTTTACAACAAGTGCACAAAACGAACCATTTTTATCCGAGACTTTTAGCAGCCCGAGCCGAAGTTATAAACTCTGCTTTTCACTTCGATTGCGACTATTGCGAGATAATAAAACAGTAGTATAATTTAGCAAATTGAAGAAATTAATAGACGCACGAAAAAACAAGAGCTGTTTCCCGCCGCTTTATTTTTTTTTAACCTTACGACATAAAATAAATAAATATAAGACTTATACAGCCTACTATTAATATAATTTTGTAATAATAATTTTCTTAAATTAATTAAATAACCTACCGTACTTGAATTTAAATTGTAATATATTTTATGTTTTAAAAAACACAGAAGGCAAATAAATTAAAGTAAATATTATAAAATAACAAATTCTATCTATGAACTTCTTATTGTGTTTGGCTGTATGGCTCATTTTCTTTGCCTTAATACAGATACATTTATGAGTAGATACGTTAATGCACTTGTGAACAAAATTCGATTTTGTGCAGCCTATATCCTGCACAAATAAGCACTTTCAGAGCATGAGAAGTGAAAACAATTTTTAATAGTTAAGAGTTCGTCTCGCCATCCCCGCCTTCCGACCACGTCTGCGGTATCCGTCGCGTAGAACCCATTCAGTGCCGATTTTTGTCTGTCTCTCTGGGCCCTTATTATGAAGCAGCGATATGTTCGGAAGGGTCGTCAACGTCGCGCTTGAGCCCGACAATTCAGTCGAATCTAGCGACAAACATGGTTCTTTTTTAGGTTTCCGTACCCGAAGAGTGTATTACTAAGACTTTACTGCTTTTCCGTCTGTCTGTCTGTCTGTCACCAGGCTGTATTCTAAAGACAGCGCTCGCCATCTAGCGGCCATCTATGTAACCTTCACAGCGCCGATGTCATGTCGTTAAATGTCAATGTTAAACGCTTCTTGTTGGTTTCTATAGTTTCTCAAATTCGATATTTGTCTAATGTTATATAGATAATGGAACGGAACCCGAGTCCGACACCCACTTGGCCGGTTTTTTTTTCATTAGTGGTGCTAGTTACCCCACTGGATCCCCCTAACACCTATCCAAGAACTTTCCTTGCACCTAACAAATTCTTTGATCGAAATAAAATTATAGCAGAGTGCAGGTAGCTGCGACGCCGAAAAGCAGCATAAAGCGAAGTTTATTGTTGTCGTGTATAATTTATTAAAGTAGTCAATCTAGAGAGGCCTAAGTAGTTCCGATATAAAACTGTAAACATGCAAGTTACGACATGATTCGAGATTTGAGTTTGCAGTTTTTTTATTGTTAATTAAGTAAAATGTTATATTAATATTCACTGCCTACAAATCCATATTACAGTGAAATACAGAAGGACCGATAAAAAATTTCAATTCAAACTGAATTAACAGGACACTGGTTGACTCTATCATTACCGGGTCACATTTCCTACTATGTTGTTCGATTTTGTGATTTTATATTTCATCAGCCATTTGACGCCCACTGCAGAACATACGAGTAGGCCTCCGTCATGGTTTTCCAAGCTTCCCGGTCTTGTGCCGCCCTCGATTTTATATTTGATACGATTAAAATTTTGGTTTCACGATTATCGCAGCCATATCCATAGCTGCGATAGCCATATCCAGATACATGAAATTGGAAACGTATCGTGTCGTCATATCAACCGAAGTAAAACTATATTTAACTAACTTCTGTGCTGCGGTTCATAAAACTACAATTCATAGTTTGTTATGACTGTTTGCTAATCTTTGGGTTAATCGGCTATGCAATCTACATCGAATTGTTAACTATGACATCTAGTTCTATAAAATTTTATTTACATAAATATTGCAACATAACAGTAATTATGCCAAAGCTTTACAATATTATAACTGAGCACTGCCTATCAGCTCGTAGCCCCGGCTGCCTGAGTGATCTTAAAAACAATCACGAAGGTTAAGCAACACAGGGCGCGTTCAGTGCATGGATGGGTCGCCGTCTATGCCTAACGCTAGTGGCATTTTTCCGGCGTCGATAGATGGCAGTCGTTAAGCCAAGTCAGAGGCCTTAGGGCGGCTTGACAACTTCTGACAGTAGACGAGCCACTAGTCTACAAGCCTCCACCAATCCGGACTTGGCCCCCGTGGTGGAGTATGGCCTGTACCTTCCTTAGGGAAGAGACCCGTGCCCCTCGGTGGGGACATAATGGGTTGATGATGATGATGACTGCCTATTAAACATCTTCTTCTTTCTCTTACATACTTTCATCACACTTCCAATCCCATCCGCAAACACATCACACTCCGGTCCTTCAGCGAGATGGGCACATGTTCTAACTTTGAATGTAAGTAGACACATTAGATTACATGAACGCACACCTATATCCCCGAGGGGTAGGCAGAAACCAGGGTTTGCCACTTGCCACGATCCTGAGATTCATTAGTCGTTGAACGCACGCAAGCTGGTTTTGGGTACTTTTTATCATGCACTTTGCTTTGCTTCTCTTTGAAGTAGACCTTTTGCGTGTTCCCGGTTTTTGCTCACGTTAAGTCTTGGTAGAGCATTAACTTTATGATTGTAATAAACTTTCCAACGTGCCTTAACTGGATTTTCCTATTCAACTTTGGACATAAAAAAACTAACATAAATTTGAGAACGTTTACTCTATTTTGTAAGCTAAAATGTTGTTTAACTCGACCTTTCATTTATTACATAGTACCTATTTAGGTATGACACGTGTGATGTTCTTGCTGTGCCTGGATATTCGTTCCATCGGATTTGGATTAACATCCCATCCAAGCCAATCAATCAATCACCCAGCACTCGCCCACTGCTTGACATAGGCTTCCCCCAAGGCACGCTACTTCCTCCTGTCCTCAGCCATCCTCATTGAGCCACTTCCAGCAACCTGCCTCAGATCGCCGTCCAGCGAGCTGGTGGGCGTCTTACGCTGCGTTGCCAGTTTGTGGTCTCCACTGGAAAACCTTTGCACCCCATCGCCCATCGGTTCTTCGAGATTGTGACTATGCAAAAAAAAATATTAGATTTTACTTTACGAATATTCTCAGTGTGTCCATCTATTTTTAAGATTTAATGTGTGTCGTGGTACGTCAATAAATATTTTTCAATTTCAAGTAATTGTCAAATCAACATACTTAATGCATGCTATATTGAAAAAAGTGGAGGAGTCTGAAATTTATATTTTTGCTGTCGTTTTGAGTGGGATGTGAAATAAAAGAGGTGAAAATTTTAATTTCATAAATATCCTACGAAATAAGAAAATATTCCTAGCGGCAACGAAACAAAATTACTATGTTGTGGCTTAAACTTAAGTAATTATGTCTCAATTATGTTGAAATTCTAATCGTAGATAGTGAATACCTAATATTTTAAACTAAAAAAATCATATAATAAAGTGTAACTTTAGTGTAAATTTAAGTATGTAATAATTATTAAATTTTTTTAGCACATTAAAGAATTTAATAATAATAATAATTGAATTTAATAATAATAATAATTCTATTCCATTAATAAATTTTATTTCAAATATAAAAATTCATATAAACTTTTGTTAGTAATCTTATTCTAGTGTTAGTACATATTCTTATTCCACTAACTACAACGCACTGTCATTGCTTGCCACTTGAAGATGGCAGCAATGGTTTAATAATAATATAGTTTCATTATTTATATTTGAAACATTGTGTAAATAGTCAGATATTACCAAATTGAAGTAAGTGATGTCGGAATTAAGATAATATTATTTTTGTGTTGTGAAACAGAAAATGAAGGCGATTTAGGTCTAGTGAGGAAGGTTTCTGTACCGTACAGGCTGTACGGGACTGTTTTTTGTACAAACACATAAATACCCTATAGGTACAGCCATATCTATAGTCACATCAACCGTAATCGAGTAAAGTATGCGTCTACTTTACTCAGTTACATTACGGGTGACTTTGCAACTAAAATGTAAAGGTTGACGTGTTGCTGACTGTACAGCTTATGCTATACGAACAAGTTGTGCTGCAGACCGTAGCACCAACCATTGGTGCACGTAGCAAAACATTTTACTGGTAACGAGATATTTTTCTCGATCGTTGTCTAGCAGTTAGCGAGGGGTATTCATATGCAAATCGAATTCGCCCCTAGAACGTTTCGTTGGCGAGCTTGTTTATTGTTTTCTGTTCTGCTACCACGAGCCACACACTTAGACTTATGTACATTTTATACATGTTTGTTTGAGGTGTAATTATCTGAATTAATTCGCAGTGATGTTATTAACGGACATACTTCGACCCTATAAGGGATGTATTACCCGAAACCAGCGTGCGTGCATCCACGACTAATGAATGTTGAATAAGCGAAAGTCAGTGACAGGATCGTGGCAAGTGGCAGTCCCTGGTCTCTGCCTACCCCTCTGGGATACGGCTTGAGTTTATGTATGTTAAATAGGATAGATACGTAGGCCAAGTCCTTACTTCGGGTAACTGATCCAGCGGAGTAAGTAAGTTTTGACATTGGTAATGTCTTTTCGTTCGCTCCAGTGTAGGCTCTGATTTCACGAAAAAGTGCTATCCCCTTATATCTCGGAGAGTTTTTACATATGAGATTAAAAAAAGGCTCAAAAGGCGCGTTTTTACAAGAGCTGTAAGGTGCAGAAAGAATTGTTAGGGAAAGTTAAAAACATATAAAAGTTATGACCGAAATAGTAAAAACAAAATTATATTTTATCCGAATTTCTGATTTTGGCGCTCGATATTTTGGAAACGAAGAATTATATCAAAAAATTCAGAAAAGTTCCTCTGGAGAGGCTAGTCAGCTACAATTTGAGCCTAAAATAAAGACGATCGGTTGCCCTGTAGCCTAACCTTTTTGAAAAAAGTCAAAAAGTCAGAACGACATTTTTCGTGGGACATTTATGACTCGATTCCTCTCCAATAGGTATGCTCGATAGTCGTGTAAGGCACGTAATCTGTGATTTTTTGTGGTTGCCACATAAATAACTTCCACACAACACAATCACTTGCCCTGGTCCCGAATTAGGATACACCGTGCTACGGTAACCAGGCAAGAACACCACAAACATGGAAATACACTTTCACATTTACAATATTGTGGTAAGGCAGTACATTACGACACATCAAAGAATCACTTACCGAAGGGGTAATACTCTTTACCTCATTCGTGGCCCCAAATTTAAGGGTCCCTTCTCGACATATTACAAGCGTCAGATAGTTCAAAGCTCAACTGGTGTGGAGTGGACATTGGATAGTGCTGAAATTTAACTATTGGAAACACTGAACCTCTTTAAATGTTCCCGTTGAGGGATAAAGTGCACTTGAGAACTTAAAAGCCTCGAATGCCTTTGAAACTACAGAGGAGTCTAGTGTTGACACTGCGGGCTAAACGGAAAGTTAAAACCTGAAAGCATCAGTTTATTTACGTGGCGTTGCAAACTTATGTGCCACCATAATCTTAAAATATTGATAACTCCCCTTTATCTCAAAGAGCGCTTTAGCTTCGTCAGCGACTCCCACAGCCGGGCGCTACGGTCCGACCGTCCGACAGTCTAGCGCTGAAGACACCAAGTCATACGACAAGGTTTTTCAGTAGCTCATTTTTTGTAAGGGCCGCCTGCCTATGAACTACCCGTTTCGATAAGGCGCTTCCCATCTCCCGCTATATTTGAAACCGGAGTAAAAGAATTCCTTCTGTCTAATTAAGTAATTTTGCTGTAAGGATTCATATATATGTAGGTATATCACCTCTGACAGTAGACGAGCCACTAGTCTACAAGCCTCCACCAATCCGGACTTGGCCCCCGTGGTGGAGTATGGCCTATACCTTCCTCAGGGAAGAGACCCGTGCCCCTCGGTGGGGACATAATGGGTTGATGATGATGATATCACCTTTTTGTTGTCCAGATCACACACTTATGTAAGTAGTATTTATGTATAGTATTCAAGTATGATATATGTAAGTTTATTATTATTATTATTACGTATATGTATGTCTATTTGAACCGACTACCCGTATCTATTTCTCCTTCGGCAAATTCTCCAATATGAGGTTGCCTGGAAGAAATTGCTATTAGCAATAAGGCCGCCAATTGTATATTTTCTTTTGTCATTGCTGTTTCTGTAACATTTTTTCCGGTATACTATAAAGAATATTCTTATCTTATCTTAATAACTTACACTTCCCGGCACGTACCAATGAGTTCTAAGTTGCGTAGATTCGTGAAGTTGCAGTAGCAATACCACTCGCTGTCGGTGGAGGAAACATCGTGAGTGATCCTGAGTGTCTGAGGTGTTCACATACCTCATCGCTTGAAATTGCCAATACACGGTGGGCATGCGTAGTGATTAGGCCCACTCTCTCTCTCTCTGAGAGAAAGCTTGTGCCCTGCAGTGGGACTTATATAAGCTACAGAAAAATAAAACTTACAACACAGATAGATGTCCTGGTCCCAAACTAGGATACTAGGCAAGCGTATCATGAACATGGACCCACACTGTTTGGACAAATCAAGCAGTCTCCAACGGGAATCGAACCCACTTTCATCCTCATCCGCTCAACTGGGTTTCATTTGGAGACATTCGTTCAACACTGATCTTCTGTAGTTTCATTCATTTCAGCCATCTCGGCATAATATTCCTACTTTATTTCTTGCATTAGCAGCTGCTTCATAAACCATAACTTCATCCTTTCCGGTCGTAATAAAGCTCTAATTCCACTTAGCGAACTTTTCAGGTGAACACAAACTATTGGCCCCTATAACAACTTGGATTCTGTGCCGACTTTGCCAATAAGATCTGAATGAGTTCATTATCATGCCCAGACAGTCCATCCATAATGGATCGCCTCGCCTTGGGGTGGGGTTTCATGGCTTGCTAGCCGGAGCGATTTCGTGGTGAACTAGATCGTTTTTCTAGTTCTAAGTTCGCGACGCGAGTTAAAGGATGTTATTTATGCTTATTGTAAATGTCTCTAAGCTAAGGTGAAACATAATTTTTTTGTGTTTTTAATGACTCACGAAGCTTATTCACAGTTACCAATACGTTTAATAAGTTAAATGCATAACTACATATTGTTTGCCGTTACAACATAATTACACCTATGATTCATTTACAGATGTTGAGAGCATGATTGTGCGTTTGCTAAATAAAGTGTTATGGTTTCTTTTTAAATCAACCTTAAACCTTTATTTACATGGGGAACTATTATTTTACTGCCTATGTAAGCTTTAAAATATAAAAGAAACTGTTACCCATTGGTTAACTATGTAATTAATATCTATTTGCGAGCTAGTTCATCTGCGGGAACTAGTTCATTGAACTACATCTCTCCGGGACTACACAAAACTAGCGCCTAGTGAACTGGTACAACTTTGATAACCGAGTTCCGTGGCAATTAAATGCTGACTGATATTCAGTCAAAACGCGGTCTTAGGGGTCGAATTAGTTGGACCTCTGAGTTAGAAAAGCCCGAGTTATCTTAAGGGTTCGTTTCGCTTGCAATTGCGAAAGTTATACAGATGGTTCCTCGAAACTAGTTTATTAAAAAGTTTGAGCGCAAATCTATTTGAATATACTTTATAAGCGTAAAGCTGTAATTAGAAAGAATGAAACCATTTAATTACATTGCTACAATGGCACACAAATAAAAAATAACAATCTATGTACCTAATTACCATATAAGAATGAAAAAAACGCGAAAAAAACGAAACGAATGAGGACATGCACCTCCGTGGGAACAAATAAGGTTCACCAACTATGCGTTGTTGTGTTCTGTGAACAACACATCACCAGAATAATTGACTTCCAGTTGCTTAATTTAATTAGCTCAAAGTTATTATTCGTAAGTTATTATGCAAGTCTTAAAGCTGTTGGTTTATCAGGTATTAGTAAAAAAAATACCCTTAATACCCAAATAAGATATTTTGCACAATGTACCCAAATGTGATATTTTGTACAATATACAGTAAAAAATCCACGTGTTACAGCGGTGGTAGCGGAGCGGTAGAACACCGGCTTGTGAAGCTTTCGTAGCAATGGCACTCGCTAACTGTGAAGGAAAACATCGTGAGGAAACCTGAGTATCTGAGGCACATACCACAGCACTTGAAATTACCAATCCGCCGTGGGCACGCGTGGCAATTAAGCTCATACCCTCTCTGAGAGAAGGCCTTTGCCCTGCAGTGGGACGTATATAAGGTTCATAAAGAAGTAAAAGTTGTTTTATTGACTATTAACCCCATTTTCGTATGGATATGGGGATTTTTAACACCCTTTGCATAGTTCGCCATGAAATAGAATTTTATATCGTTTGCCATCGATACTTTGCGATGAAATGTAGAAATTAGTTCGAAATGTGTAAGGTACGGTTAATAAAATAACTATATTTATATGCCTAAGGTCCGCTTGTGCTTGAGCTCTTTTTAGTGAATAAGTCCAAGAACGTCTGGCGCCATGACATTTGCCCCTGCCAATATTCGTCCCCGGAGATCAGGGCCTCGATTCTGTTAGTGCATTGTAGTATAATGACAGGTACACTGTCGGGTCACGTGACGTGTTTTTTCGTACCATTGACGCCTAGAGGGTTTGATGGGTGTGCCCGCGTAGACTTAAAGCAGCCATGAAATGAAAACCGCCATGTTCATGCAGTTGTCATGTTACTACAATGCATTAACAGAATCTAGGCCCTGTTTACCTACTCATCCGGTGACTCGGCGCAAGTCACCATACTCTCTCGATAGATTAAGGCATACATATACATATATACATAAACTCACGGCTGTATCCCAGAGGGGTAGGCAGAGACCAAGCACTGCCACTTACCGCGATCGTGACAGATCGCTTTCGCAAATTAAGGCATACATAAGCAGCCTATATATACGTCCCACTGTAGGGCACAGGCCTTCTCTCAGGGAGAGAGTATGGGCTTAATCACCACGCGTGCCCACCGCGGATTGGCGATTTCAAGCGCCGAGGTATATGAATAGCTCAGACACGCAGGTTTCCTCACGATGTTTTCTTTCACCGTTAGCGAGTGGTATTGCTACTGTACTATAACTTCACAAATGTACATAACTTAGAAAACAAAATCATAGGTACTGGGAATAGAACCTGGGTCTCCCACTTCCGAGTCCAATGTTCTACCCACTAGGCTACCACCGCTCAACCAATTAAGGCATCTGCGCACCAAAACAAATGTAACAATCCAGGTACTCCCCCGCACGCACAGCCAAGGTAAGAAGCCGACGCCGGCGCCACTGAGGAAAACTTGCACAAATCTCCACTTAAACTAAGAAGGGTGACTATAATCGAGTTAATACACCATCTGCAAGTTCTGGTACTGTCCGCAGTGGCAAGATATACATGAAAGGTTCGCATGGATTAGTTCGCAATTAACTCGGCATTAGAAACAACGGTTAGATGGCAACAATTTACAAATAAATATAAAAATAAAGTCAATAGACATTTGTTTTATTTATTTTTATTTATTTAATACGGAGATATTACAGAAACATGCCACTTATTCTTAACTTAGATGATAAAAATATGTACTAGGCATGCATCCAAAAATATATCTCACTAAGTACTTTATTATGAGTAAGTTGAGGGCGTGTATTGAGTAATTCATGAAGAGTACATGAATTATTTTACAGCAATAATACGTGATACAACTTATAGAAACTAAATTAAAACTTAATGAACGTTCATGTGGAGTCCTGGAGTGAGTGCACAACACAATATTTAAGTCTTCCTGTTTCTCCCACACCAGCAAACCGCCAATATCAACAGCATGTCGTATATAATGTATCAATGTAGTTATATTATTAGGCTGTATGTATGTAAGTAATATTTATCATTTGTATGTAGGTTCCAATCAATATTTTCTTAGTATAATATCATATTTTATTACTTATGTGTAGTTAAATAATAATAGTCTTATAAGTTTATCAAATTTTTGTATGACTCCCATAATTTTGTTCTAGCGCTACCCCATCGACTCTCCACATTAACGTAGGTTAGCTGGAAGAAAATACTACCTAGTATTAAGCTCGCCTTTGTACAAAATTGTTTTTTTTTTAGTGCAATATAGAATTTTTCAAACAATCAATCAAAGTCTTTCAGGCAAAGAACATGTGAACCGTCCCTAAATATAAATTATAAAAATAAAAACTACAACTTGTCATGGAAAACACATACGGAGGAAATTTGCAAAAAAAAAGGTGACACCTTTTTCATATGCCCTCTACAGACTGGCCAAAGTAGTTAATATAGTCATTCATTACATTAACTGCATATCACGGGTATGTGGCATCGGCCCTACGATACGGGATTATTTTCTGGGGAAATTCCACATATAAAGAACTAGTGCTTATAGCGCAGAAACGATGCACTAGAGCACTCTGTGGATTAAAACCCATTGATAGCTGTAGGCCTCACTTTAGGAAATTGAAAATATTAACAGTACCGTCGTTATATATTTAAGAAACTGTACTTTTTGCTAGGAATACTATGCATGTTTTTGAGGCAGCCAGAAATAACATACAGCATTGGGGTCTCCGTAAGACTGATAAATGACACGTGCCACCATCTAAAACTGCACTTCTACTTAAAAGTATGTATGGCAACAAAAATATATAATAAAATTCCACAGGAAATATAAACCGCGACACTGAGGAAACTTAAAAGGCTCTTTTTCAAATACCTTGTCGAGAAATCCTATTAGTCCGTTAATGAATTTATGAGGGATAAAAATAAATAAATTTGAATTTTTATGTTATTTTGCTTTGGATTGGTCTATTATTTTGCTTTTTGTTTTTGGTCTATATACTTTAAAATAGATTTTTAACAATTGTAATTGTTTTTTGAGTAATCTAATTTTATTAATTTTAATCGTGAGGAAACCTGGGTGTCTGAGCTATTCACATGCCTCAGCGCTTGAAATCGCCAATCCGCGGTGGGCATGCGTGGTGATTAAGCCCATACTCTCTCTCTGAGAGAAGGCCTGTGCCTTACAGTGGGACGTGTATAGGCTGCTTATGATGATTAATTTGAATTATGTTAAATTTTGTTCTACATTTATAACTTTGTAGAAGTATTAAAGATCTGACAAAATGTTTTTTTAATTTGTTTTATACTTTGACATACGTATTATTTGACTTAATTCTAATTTCAAGATTTATATAGATTTTGCCATTTTTCATTTTGAAATAATTGCAATGTATATGACATTTATTGGGTATAGGTTTTTATATTATGTACGCTGACAAAAAAATATGTATACATATTTGTACGCCCTTATGGCAGGACATAGCAATCCGCAACCTGACTGAACACCAAATGTAAATGTACCTATGATCCACAAATAAATGCTTTATGATTATGGGTCAATCAATCAGTCCACACTCGTCCACTGCTATAGGCACGTCACTCCTTCTTCAGCGATCCTCATCCAGCCACTACCAGTAATCTGCCTCTGATAGTCAATCCAGTGCAGTGGCGTCCTACTCTGGGTTTGCAGGATAAAAACTTAAACAAAAATCCACGCAATCTGGATGGATACGTAAGAGTATTTTTAGGGTTCCTTGTAGGGTTCCGTAGTCGACAAGGAACCCTATAGTTTCGCCATGTCCGTCCGTCTGTCCATCTATCCGTCTGTCCTTGTGACTGTCCGCGGCCTAGCTCAGAGACGAATAGTACGAGAAAGCTCAAATTTGGCATAGACATAATATTAATCGCGCCGGCAAGACGGTAGAAAAATCTTAAAAAAGTTTTTTTAGAGTACACCTAAGTTAGGGATGCAATTTTTTTTCTCGCCTGCACCATATTGTGGGGAGTCGTTGGATTGGTCGTTTAAAAATATGTGTGGGTTTAGAAACATTTTCTTTTATTTACGGTTCTGTTTGCGAAATATTAAGCTTCAAAGCGCAATTTTTTGTCCGAGTAGGGCCTCCTGCCCCCTCACATATAATGAACTTAAGAGGAAAACTATCACGGCTAAGTAGACTACAAGTTAACGAGTAATAAGCCACTGACTTATAAAAGGAAAACTTCGTATATAATGCATTGAAAATTAAGTTGTTAGTTCTGTAAAGCAGTTAAAAACCTCCTCTTTCTACGGAACCCTACTCTTCGCGTGGGCCGACACGCACTTGGCCGGTTTTATTTGTTAATTTGGCTAAACTACTAAACTAAAGCCCGAAGAACTCTAAGTCACATTCCGCGGCCTCAGTAACGATACCCGAAGTGCGCAAAGTCATTCGTTCACGTTATTTGTCGGGCAATATGCTGGCGGAGAGACTTCATCGCGCCTTCTGGCTCATAATATTCGCCGGATCCAAGTCAATTGGATCGTGAGGGGTGAAATGAAGTGGCGAAGGAAACTTTGCCACAGTGACCACTCGAGCTGGCGAACGGACTTTCTCGGCCTTCATGGTAGGAAAAACCCGTGCTGACGCCAACCGCAACGGACAGTTTTTTTTTTCGTAATTCAACTTTCACACAACATAATCACTTGTCCTGGTCCCAAACTATGATACCCTGTGCTACGGTAACCAGGCAAGGCCATCACGAACACGGATACTCCCAGATTGAGGCCATTTGTAAACATCAAGTACAATGGCCTCTTGTGGGAATCGGAGCCACGACCTCTGTTTTGGTAGTGAAGCGTGTCAACTGCTAGACCTACGAGGCAGTCAGTATAAGTTTACAGTTGACCTTAGAGATAGGGCCTTCAACCTCAAGGGGCGTTTTTAGTATTACTCGTTTGACTTTCCGAAGAGAAGAGAATATAACAACAATAGTAGGTATCAACTTTATTAAGTAGACATAAATTATTTCCATAGAAGTTTTCGAACTTCAGTGGCGTCGAACTATAGTTATTCGCGATGCGTTGATGTCGCCCTTCCGTGATTCGCTCTTACGTGGTTAGGACTTAAGTGGTAAGATCGTGATCGCCCGACTGCGGCGGAGTCCAAAAGGCGGGTAATGTGTTTGGCTCGCATCTATGTATGTAAGTATGTCCGATTCGAGTTTCCCTCATAACTCCTTAACTAATGGTCAGATTTTGACGAATAAGATCTCAATCGATTCGTCGTGTTTGCGCGAGTGTCATCGGATATAAAATCAGCATAAGCCCAACACAAAAATAACAAAAGAGACACAAATAAAAACCTTAAGTAATAAATAACCAACAACACGACTGCTAAGCATTACGTAACTACTAAGTAGGCGGGCCTCAAATTCAACAATGTAACAATTACGAGGAACCTAGTTTCCCACCTGCTTAGTAGTTAATGCTCAGAAGTCAGGTTGTTTAGTATTATTCCAACCGCACGGGACGTTTTTAGTATTATTGGTTTACGCTTGACCTTCGAAATATGATTTTAAATGAGTTATTTTAAAAATTATAGGCTTACAATTGACCTTGGAGACAGGGCTTACAACCGCAAGTTTTTTTAGTATTGTTAGTGTACACTGGACCGTGGAGTCAGGGCTTATAATGTTACGTTCTTGCGTGCTATTTTCGATGCTGTCTGGAGTTTCCTTATAAACTATGTTGGTTGGTAATCATATTATATTAAAATAAACTTACGTACATATACATACATAAACTCACGCAGAGGGGTAGGCAGAGACCAGGGACTGCCACTTCCCACGCTCCTGACAGATCACTTTCGCTTCCTCAACGTTCATTTTTATTTTATTTATTACGGCACACCAACAGCACAAACACATTGAATGTTAACTAAAGGTTAACAGAGGGCTGGCGTTTGTGCCAATTACAGGTGCGCACAGCACTCACAGGTTCGCACTATTGGCTTATTCTAATAAACAATATATATATATATATATATACAGTTACTACGACTATTATTAGACTTATAAATGTTAATATTACAACCTGAAAACTAGCCAAGATCGATTCCAGAAATTTTAGATTTAAAGAACCCCAGTCGATCATAAAATATATCCAACATTCATTATTTGTTTTTAACATTCTATATATTGGAGCATTTTTCCCCATATTGGTTTTACCGAGGGGCAAAAAGAAAGTGTCCTTATTCAATAATCTACAATTTGGCCTTGGTACTCGAAGAGATATACTTTCTAGTAGGTCCTCGCAAAGCGCTTGGCCATTGATTATCTTATGCAAAAGAATAAGGTCATTCATTCGTCTGCGCTTCCAAAGATGCACTATTTTCATTAGTCGTTGCATGCACGCACGCCGATTTCGGTTACTTTTTCTCTTGCCCTATGCCCTATTTGGTTTGCTCGAACGTACGAAAAAGAATACCGCATCCGACAGTATCGATTTCTCGTATCGAGTCTGTACTAGCCATGGTTCTAAGGCCGACCAGACAGACCCAATATACGTTAGATTGCACGTCATTCCGATAATCGATCAACCGATAAACCTTTGAGCCGAACATGAGCTAATACTAACCTAGCGCCTGATGATCCTTGTAGATGTTCACGGGCTGTTTATTTGTGGCGTTTTGGTTTTAGTAGACAGAACCGAAGGTGTATCTTATTTACTCAATACTTTATTGCATTCCACAAGTTTTAAGTTAACTGCATATTGTTAACGTACGAGAAACCGTTGTGAAGGATGTACTAGATAGGCGTAATAATTACGTAGCCGACAAAAGTATCGCTCACTCGATTCCACTCAGATAGTAATCGGCTACTCAAACTACGAATCGAGTCAATCGATCACAAAATACAGGCACTTACGAAACAATAATCGACTCGTTGGAAAAATAAAAAAAAAAAATGGAACGTGGAAACGTCAGTTGATTTTATTTACGTCGGAGCAGCAACTATTTACAATCGACATTTGTCACCACAGCAGTTGAAATGGGATGAATATTAAAATTCGGCTTATTTTTAGCTGATACGCTTGAGCCAGATGAGACACGTCTGGATTCATTTCATTTCATTTATTGAAAAACAACATGCGTTGTGTATGATATCTTAAAAACTAACAATAAATAATAATAAGCAGTCTATATACGTCCCACTGTAGGGCACAGGCCTTCTCTCCGAGAGAGATTATGGGCTTAATCACCACGCGTGCCCACCGCGGATTGGCGATTTCAAGCGCTGAGGTATGTAAATAGCTCAGACACTCAGGTTTACTCACGATGTTTTCCTTCACCGTTAGCGAGTGGTATTGCTACTGTAGCTTCACAAATGTACATAACTTAGAAAACAAAGTCATAGGTACATGCCCGCACTGGGAATCGAACCTGGGTCTCCCGCTTCCGAGTCCAATGTTCTACCCACTAGGCTACCACAGGTTTTACACAATAAATAATACAGAAGTAAGATAATGATTATATTTCTAGTTATTCTGGTTGTTTTGACACACCACAGGATGTATGTTCTAACTTTTTCTGTGTATTTCTGTGAGCTTCTTCTTGTCTTGCTTATTTTTATCTGTTGTACGTCTTTTTTTCTTTTCTTGTGATGTGTTAATTTGTTACAATAAATTTCTTTCTTTCTATCTATCTCATCAACCTTTATTATTGCCAGATTCTACTCATAGACAGTTCCCATTAGGCATGTGCTCTGCACCGATGCAACATATATCGGCGGCCACGTAAGACCAAAAATCGGTCGGCAGCGACAGGGTGACTTATAGCCGTTTCTAGTAAACGGTCCATGGCTACTGACAGTTATAGTTTGACAGTTTTTCCATATACCTAATTCATATCAAAAACTTACTGTCGGTAGGCTTATCCTGCAACGTTGCCGAAACGTTGGGAATTAAGGGAATTAAGTTTGCCCATTAAATAATCGCGATTTAGATCCCTTAAATACCTATATTACTAGGCCTATCTTGAATGTAGGAACCAGCTTTATATTTTTCCAGAGTACATTTGATCAAAGCCTCGCCATTTTTACGCCGACACAAAGACCGACCGGTAGAGCGGCGCACAGGATTAGTGCCATCTCTATTTCATTGCTTTAAAGAGGACGAAATGTACCATTTAAAGAGTTCTAAATGTACTATTCTAGTACATAAACAATAAATTTTGGGCGGTTTGAAAGACGTAACAAAATGAACGTACCTGACATAAGCTATCAAATACGCTAATATGTTTTTTTTTTTAAAACGCACTTTTAAAAAATATCTCGACACAAACTCGAATTTATCCTTTTATTTCGTATGCCTACCAGTTAATTTCTTGCACCACCTGTGGTTGACTGGTAGAAAATGCTTATAGCATTAAGTCCGCCACATTGCCGTTGTAATTTTTACTTATGGTGCAATAAACGTATTAATAATAATAATAATAATTTATTAGGACCATTAGTAGCCATCCAGAGCGGTGCGTGCGCGCCGCGGGTCCGCGGATCATTGTTCTGCTAGACGGATAGGCGGTACTAATTGTTCGCGCATTTTCTTAAACAAGATTTCTCAGCTCTAAATAAGATTTTTCAACATTTTTTTTACGTCTACTATATTTGAAAGTACATACATATATACATGAACTCACGCATGTATCCCAGAGGGGTAGGCAGAGACCAGAGACTGCCACTTGCCACGAACAAATTAAACACGCGATCTAAGTCTTCAAACTTACTCGCTATAACCAAACATAAGACCAAAGGATATGAGGGATGTTTCAAATATGCGGCTTCCAAAATTTGGAACAATTTGCCACCGCCATTACGCTCAAAAATTGGACTAGCTTCATTTAAGACCAAATTGAAAATTATCTTCTTGGACAAACAGAAAATAAATGAGAATTGGAGACGTCCCTATAGATAGATACCTACTTTATTTTTACGATCATCACCTCTTGCAATTTACTTCGACACAAAGCACACACTTGCCTCTTAGCAGTACCTACTATACTGAACCCTAGACCTTGTCGCAGGGCTAAGAGGCACGCACCCATTCATACATACATATACTCACACACTCATACATACTCATACACTCATACGAACACACACACACACACACACACTTAGCACGTTTCTTGTTTGTTTCTTTTAATTACCAGTAGTCGGGTGACTGCTGATTTTTAGTTAATGCATAATTGTTTTTTTTCTTTTTATTTTTATTTATATATTTTTTATTTAACGTGTACCTACCTGCCTTAACTCCTGCTCTAAATGTCAACCTAAGAGCTGGGGAGTGCTGAAAACCAGCGTTAGTTACTACCCTGTGGTAGCCGACATGTTAGCTGAGCTCTCTCTAATTACCAAAATGGTTAGACGTAGTCTAAAAAACAAATGTTAATCTCTGCTATTATTTCTATTCTATTCTATCCTGACAGACCACTTTCGCTTCCTCGACATTCATTAGTCGTTGCATGCACGCACGCCGGTTTCGGGTACATTTTATCTTGCCCTTTGCTAATACATCCCCCATTTGGTCGAAGTATGTCTGTCTGGGCCGTCCCTTACCGGCCCTTCCACCCACATTCGCTCTATATATTTGTTTCGTCAATCTTTCTTCCTTCATCTTCTCCACATGTCCAAACCAACGCAACATTCCTTTCTAGTCACTACATCCTCTTTCAGTCCGCGACATTCTCTAATCACACTATTGCGTATCCTGTCATTCAAAATAACACCAGACATACTTCTCAAGGACCTCATTTCTACTGCATTAATCCTACTTTCTTGCTTCTATTGCCATACCCAAGTCTCGCTAACATACACAAGTGTTGGGACCAGCACTCCATTATGGATAGCCATTTGAAAGTAATACCCTAAATAGATGCCATTTTTAATTTTAATAACATAGCCGCGGCTTTCAAATCACCTACATACCAGCCAATACAGAGCGTCCAACCGAGGGCTTGCGTAGGGTGGCTTGATAGCATTGAAAAAAGGTCTCTCAATATGAATTAATTCAATGTTAGCAAATTATTATCCTACTGCGAATTAATAAATTGACGTAAGACTTCCAGTTATTATTATAAAATATTAATACTTTCGCCGCATGACGACGATAAATAAGTGAAAATATACGCTATTTCCATTTATAAAATGCGAATAGAACAAACACAAACGAAGCGAAACCTCGAGAGCCCCAGGCGGTTTTCCTACTCCAAACGCAAGCCTATTTGGGACACTTGTTATGGGTACATTAAACGTCACCCAGGGATATGTTCTGCTTAAAACAAACGAAAGGAACGCCTCGATGGCGAGGCTTGTCGGCGTCTGTACATAGCGCCAATTATAACTTTCCGAAACATTATGAATAAACAATTGTTATTATTTGTTTTTCAAAGACGCGTGTTGTGGACTTCTAACAATACACAAATTCACGGCTATATCCCGGTGGGGTAGGCAGAGGCTACGCCCCTATTTTGTCGACGTATGTCAACTTGGGATGTCCCTTCTTATAATATAAAAGGATTCGCGAGTCGCTTGGTGGGAATTCGTGGAAATTCCACGACAAACTGACTGCATATGAGCCAGCCGTCTGGTTGTCAGATGGATGAAAGGGGATGGGGGCATAAGTTCGTGTAGCTATTATGCACGCTCTCCAAAATACATCTTGTAGAAGACAGAAAGTCTATTATCCCCCCCCCCCCCACTAAGTCTAAGTTAATGTATTTCCCTAGGTTTACGTAAGTTTATTATTGTATTTAATCTTCTTCTTGCACTACCCGTCGCCAGTCTCTTCAAAACCAAAGGTTTGCTGGAAGAGAATGCTTCTTGCATTAAGCACGCCCTTGTACACTTACAATGTAATTAGTGCAATAAAGAATTAAAATAAATAAAAAAGGCAAGCGACCTTACGACGATGCTCCAGAGGCCGTAATCTTGCCCTCGTCAATTCCTCATCTCCAATAGAGAACTTGCACTAAAACATGTTTTATACTAGGAGAGACCACGTTAAAAAATAAATAAAACTGTTTTTTTTTTTCTCTACTTTCATAGTATATAACCTGTCGAAAAGTCAATACAGTCACGTGGTACAAAAACGCCGCATACAAATCTGGCGCAAACTATGACGTCACAACTTGAAGGTAACGCCTTATAATGTACGAAGCGTTTGTGGATATTTGAGTTATCTCATAAAATTATGGTTTTATGTATCTACATCCTTATAAGAAAACCTTTAGAATTTAATAAAAAACTTAATCTGATAAGTTTTTTTTTATTTGAGTAACTATTTTTAAAACCCTGAAAAATATATCTTTATGGTTTAATCGTGTAACTTTGTGTATGCGTCTTCTATGGTAAAAAATCAATGTCACACCAATCTAAGTTAGACGCAAGTTCCCCATTAGCCTGATAGCTCGGCACTCAATCGCGTTCAAAACATATTAACTTCTTTGGTAATAATTTTTTTTAATGATTCGCCAAGCTCTTACATAGTAATATATTAAACGGAGACCCGTACTCGCCACTTCAGTCTACCCGTGTCCTCGGCAGCTGCAACGTTGCTTTGTATACGCTCTAAGTGCATTACCAAAGCGCTGAATCTAGAGGCAGGTCAGTCCAACTCTGCATCCGTGCCCGCTTGCAATCGAGATCGATCCAGCCTCTATTTTCGGCCAGCCAGTCCCGCGCCGTGGCATTTACATCCTCACTCCGCAGACGGCATCAATGTCAGGCTAATTGGGGGACGCGACGTCGAGACATTTTTGTGCGGCATCGAACCGGAACCGGTCCCAAATAAAGGTGTTTTTTTATCGCCGGACGCAGGTATTTAGATTTATAGCATAGTGAGTGGAATCAGTGGCTTACATACGGGCGGCCCCGGTTTTGTAAGCTACGCTCAATTGTTGTGGACATGTGGAGAATCGTAGTCGTAATCGGGAGTCGTAGAAGGCGACTAAGGTAATCAATTACTAGGAGACGGACAGCAGCGTCTTCCTGAGATTCCAACCGCATACTGCGATCGCCAACCCGCCTGCCAAGCGTGGCGATTATGACAAAACCCCCCTCATGGTTAAGAAAACCACGTAGGAGGCCTACAGTGATTTTCTTAACCAGTGCTTAAATCACGGTTTGAGTGTTCCGATAATTACGAACTTTGATAAACCCATGAAAAAAAAGAGCCAACTAAAAAGCTACCCTTTTGCGTCTGCCTCAGGGAGTTTCCTAGATTCTATGTCAAATCCGGTTTGCGTCACACTGTGTAAGACTATAATATTAACACTATGCAACGGCAAAGAAACACTTTCGTAACTATCACAATGGGAACTTAGTCTGAACCAAAGGACGTCGAGTGTTATCCTCGAGTTTAAAACGTTATACGAGCTAAAATATCACTTTTCTATGGCCCCGCTGGTTTGGCACCTATCGTACTTTATGTAAAACAGTGAAGGGTCACCAGAGTTATGATAAAGGTCTGCGGAATGAAATGCAGGCAATCTGAATGGTCCTTGAAAGCGAGCGCGGCGCGGGCAAGTCTTTGAACGGGTTTCATACTAAAAAACAATGCTGGAGACATTACATTGCAATAAACGATATTGAATTTTAAAACTAAACTTTCATTGTAATAATATCCAAGAGTCTAGCTAGTCACATCTATGTTTCCTCCTGGGCCTTATTTTATAAAACTACAATTTTTGGTTTACTATGACAGAAATCAGAAAACCATAAATTTATTTCAACGTAAAGTATTACATTCTGTTTGTTGAATCATAAGAAGCAGCCTATATACGTCCCACTGTAGGGCACAGGCCTTCTCTCAGGGAGAGAGTATGGGCTTAATCACCACGCATGCCCACCGCGGATTGGCGATTTCAAGCGCTGAGGTTTGTGAATGGCTCAGACACTCAGGTGTCTTTCTCACTATGTTTCCTTCACCGATAGCGAGTGGTGTTGCTACTATAACTTCACAAATGTACATAACTTAGAAAACAAAACTACCACCGCTATTTGTTGAATGTCAATTTGCAATGTTATAATGTTATGCTATCGCTGGCTTCGGGTCAGGTTGTAGTGGAGAAAAAGGCAATGAAAAAAACTGCACTCATACCATCTTTTCTCAATACATCTTATATCTAATGCATAAGTTGGTACGAGTACCTACCTAATAAGATACCATGAGTGGAACTTAGATACATCACAGGCTACATCTATGGTCCTGTTTTATTTATTTGTTTTATCTGTTGTGCGTTTAGTTTCCTTTCTGTTTTTGTGCATATTATGTTACTTAACTGTTTATTTTGTTTCTGTGATGTGTGTTGTTGGCATTAATGTCTTTCTTCTTCTTCTATCAACAACTTACAATGCTAAAAAAAACTTTGGCCTTTGCGTCTACGCAATGAGATTATTTATGTAGCCTCAAGTGGCGCCATCACTCACACTAGATGGGTGAAGGGACTACTCGGACGCTGCAGTGGTTGGGACATTGTTGTTTAGATGGAGTATGCTTCTTCTTCTTTTGGTGCCATCTCCTATAAGAGGTCGGCTATCATTGTGGCCACTTTGTCCCGTGATGGTGCGGCTCGGAAAAGTTCTATACTTGTCGTGTTAAACCGCTCTGCAAATTTTTGGAGCCACGATGTTTTTCTGCGGCAAGGTCTCCTTCGTCCTTGGATTTTGCCTCGTACAATGAGTTGTAGCAGATTGTACTTTTGACTGCGCGTGATGTAACCAAAGTATTGTAGTTTTCTCCGTTTCATGGTCCTTAAGAGCTCTAGTTTTATGTTCATTCTTGGCAAAACCGTGTCGGAGTAGGCTTGGCCAGCACCTGTACCATGCTGACAGCTTAGTCGGCCTACAGGAAAGACAAGTCAACACGTGCGGAGCCAACCAAGTCGCGGGTTTCCTCACCAGGTTTTCCTTCACAGGGTGCTAAAACATTTGATATTATTCTTACAAAAGTAGAAAAACGTCAACGCTGCGGCCAGACATACGGACAGCACCGGTTCACGAGCATAGTTCGATGTACATTGCAAAGTCGATTAACCTACAGATTAGCAAATAGGAAAACTCTGCTAAGCTATGTACATAGAATTGTCATAATAAACTATTAATTGTAGTTTCATGAAACGCGACCCTGCTGAACAGGCCCTGGTAACAATGCTGTTAGTTAGTAATATACAAATATCTTTATTGAGAAATGCAATTTGCCAAAGCGAATGTTGAAGCCCTTGCTCTCGAACTAGGAAAACCTGTGCGTCTGGAGCCAGTGTCTTCCCTTAACGAATAGAATGCAAATTATTCCTAAACAGTATACCTACCAGTGTACGAACCAGTGTGAATTAAGACGATCGATTTAATAACACCGGCCAGGGGAACGCACTTGGTCGCACTTTTTAGCGATCTGCACCACCACGAAACACGTGGTGGTGTACATCATCTTAGTTACGAGTATGTAGCAAAAATTGTTTATACTACACCTGCTTGGACAGTACCTTGATACTTTATCAAATTTACGGTAGAAAGTACGTCATTGCATATCGAACAAATATGCGGGGAGAAAACGCATCTGAGCGGGAGAGAAAAGTGTATGAAAATCCATTTCTTACGTGGTTTTTCTTTTTTAATTTTGGGTAAGACTATGCGCCGGTAACCTAAATATCAAAAGCCAAAAAGTTTTTACAGTGAGTTTTTATCTCCAAGTTCGCAAAATGACACTGGCCACTAGCTGTGTGTTGGATGGTGTCGGGCTGGCAGTGCGACCCTGCGGCGGCAGGATAAACAATTTGAAAAAAGAACATGTGAAAATTGCAGACGCCATTGGCGCCATTTCCAATTTGTGTGTTGTTTGAGGATTCAGTTTTCGTAGAAAGTAAAATAAAACTATCAAGCAGGTGTAGTATAAAGCACTATGTATCACTCGAGAGAAACTGCGATTCCCGATCTCGGGTGTTTTAAAGCCCTCGCCTACGGCTCGGGCTTCAAACGACACCCTCGACGGTAATCGGTCACTTTCTCCTCTCGGTGAACAATGTACTATTTCGTTCATTCAGCTCTGGACCCTTAGCGGGAGTCTATCTCTATATACGTCTATACTTTATTTATTTATTTATGTATATAACACTACCATTACAGGCTTGTCTAATTCGATAGTGCAGAAACATGGGATCACCATCATTTAATTAATCTAGCGATTACTAAAATAAAAAATTGACACTACGTATTAACACTAGGTACATCATAAACTAAAAACTAATTAAAAGTGTTACTATAAATATTTTAACATCACATAAACATTTATGGCACGTTAAGCTGTTGGTGCCGGCTGCCGTCGATAGATGGCAGTCGTTAAGCCAAGTCAGAGGCCTTAGGGCGGCTTGACAACTTCTGACAGTAGACGAGCCACTAGTCTACAAGCCTCCACCAATCCGGACTTGGCCCCCGTGGTGGAGTATGGCCTATACCTTCCTCAGGGAAGAGACCCGTGCCCCTCGGTGGGGACATAATGGGTTGATGATGAGAAACATTTATGTACATTTAAGCAATTATATTGAAAACACATATATAAACATAAACATTTACATACAGGCACATACATTGCTTCTGCCCCCACACTAGGATACCCTGTGTCGTGGGAACCAGAAACAACGACATCACAAACATGTAAACGTCCAAGACCTGGGGTTTTTTTTTGTGTCCCCAGCCGGGATTCGAACCCGGGACCTCCCGCACGGTATGCAGATGCACTACCGCTGCGCCACGAGGTCGTCGAAATATGTGTATGTAAAGATCGATATGGCCTATAGACGTTTGCAGGGCACATGCCTTCTCTCATACTCTATGAGCTTAATTACCACGCGTGCCCACCGCGGATTTGAAGCGCTAAGATATGTGAACACCTCGGACACTCAGGTTTCTATTTATTTGTTGATTATTTCTTCTTATTTGTTGGGCAATCCGCCGTAATGACACTTATTCTATGACAATTTTAACGATCTGTCTATAAGACGGTTTGAGAAATAACCTCCTCAGTCCTGACCTTGAAAATAACAATTGAAAGCCATTGTTATTTTCAAGGTCAGGACTGAGGAGGATAAAGCCCCCTGTAGGTTATACAGACAGAGAGATGATGTATGTGTAGTAACAGTCTCGCTATAAGAGGCTCCATCCATAGAGTAACACTAGCGTCACCAACGCAAAAAACCATATCTTTTTTACATATCGTTTTTACAAAAAGTTTGAGTCATCATAATCATCATTCAGCCACAAGAAGTCCACTGCTGGACATAGGCCTCCTCCATGGATTTCCAAAAAGACCGGTTTGAAGCGGCCTGCATCCAGCGCCTTCCTGCCACTTGGATGAGGTCATCTGTCCATCTTGTGGCTGGTCGTCCTACGCTGCGCTTGCCGATATGTGGTCTCCGTTCGAGAACTTTTCGGCCCCATCGGCCATCAGTTCTGCGTGCTATGTGCCCCGCTTGGGGCTGGGCTATGTCGAAGAATTTCGTTCGTCTACGGATCTCATCATTTCTGATTCGATCTCGTAGAGAAATTCCGAGCATAGCCCTTTCCATAGCTCGTTGCGTGACCTTGAGCCTTCTTATGATGCCCATATTGTTTGAGTAAAATCGCCCAACCATGTTAAAAATAATTTTTGCGACCTATGATCATAAACCTAGGAAGAGATAGCATTTTTGATAAAAACAACCGTTTTTGGCGTTAATGCTATCTAGTCCTCGGTTTTTTGCCTTATGTTCACGCCAGTAGCTCCTAAAAATTCCATTTAACATGATCGAGAGATTGTACTGACAGTTTTCGCAAATCAAATCTGTAAATAAAGATATGTTGTATTTCCCTTAGTGTCACTACTCTACGGAGCCTCTTAACGTATAAGCCTTGAAACAAGAAGTAGGTGCTTTGCACAGCATTGACGTAGACATCAAGCTGCCTTAGAAGTTTTCAAGCTGCCACCAACACCGTACTCAAGCGTACAAATGCACCATAAAATATTACAAGCCTAACCACCGTGAACCGTCTGCAGGTACACTGAACCCAGCCACGTGTTCGAGACTCCTTGCCGGCTGACCCGCCAGATGGTCAGCATGTAGCTACGAATAAAAACACCATAGAAGTATTGCTTTCTACAAATTCACGCTCAGTAACGGCACCAGTCCGCGCGATTAGACTGTACCAATGAAATGAGCGCAAGATGTGCGGCATAGTATTACTATGAATAGCACAGCGTGATTTCACGGTGTGTGTGATTGGATCATTCTGTCCGCCATGCACGACATCGAATTCGATTGGGTGGCATTTTCGACATTTGCAGTATCGAAATATTTTTTCAACCACGTCAAACGTCAACTTCAGTGATGGCGGAGATAACTCGATATTTATTTCAATGGGTAGCCCTGCTCCTACATTACGCACTCCAAGTCCTAAACGATTCCAATCGTCTAAGTGTCAAATTCCATATTAATTGCTTAAGCAAACTTCAAGATTCCGACAGGATTTTGTGCTCATAATTGCCCCCCAGAACTCACTCCAATTGGCTAGAAAACTGGCCAGCCCCGTCACAATTGATATCTAGTTTTTACTATCACCGGCCGGTAGCCGATGCATCCGTCGCCAACCATAATAATTGATCAGGAACTCGACGCAAACACCTACCGTCTGCTATGATTGCCCTCAATAATGCATTGTTCTCGGCGGCACGAAACGTTATAGCCCGGCCGCGGGACATGGCTCGAGTTTCTATGCAAAGCGGTGTCGGGGCGGGCGGTTAGATTTCGCCGGCTTTTACAGAGTAAAGCTTGCCTATAGATTGCGCTAAGGGTAGGTTGCAAGCAAACAAGGCTTGACTGTACACGCTATTAAGATATTTAAGCCCGATACGGAATAGCCGTGGACTTGACAGTTGCTGAGCATTTTTCTGCTGTATTTTTTATAGAAAAGACGGATATAAAGATTGAAATTGATTAAATGAAGACGAAGAAGTAGAGATTGGCACGGGGGGCGAGAAGGTTGGTAGTAGTAATGGACTCTATCCATGAGCTAGATAGATAGATATATAGAAAAAAATGACGTAAGTCCTACTTTTTAGGTTTCCGTATGCGATGGTTGTGCTGTTCTACGCTGTGTTACGCTGTTCGTGGGATGGGGTTTTCCGCCTATGGTCAAGGGTGCGATTCGTCAAAATACCCTTTTTGTCCAAGGTGCCTTTGCACGGGGATTCCGCTAAAGGCCAAAATTTTAACAAGTATTCGGGGATAGGATACTCGCTTTATTTTTTTTCTTATTTACAATTCCATCATTATTTTCTTAATATTTTTATATCTTTACTGATATTTGGATGCATATACCGAATCGCGTCTTTGGCAAAGTTCACCTTTGCCCAAAAGCACCTTTGACGAAAACTTTTTGAAGAATCGCGACTTTGGTAAACCACATGTTTGACCAAACGAGCCTTTGACCAAAAACGTATTTTGACTAATCGTACCCTTGACCATAGGCGGAAAATCCTTTATTTTTGCTACTTCATATCTAGCTCAAAGTCAATCAATCAATCAATGACATGGGCCTCCACCAAGGCACGCCTCTTCCTTCTGCCATTCTCGTCCAGCCGCTGCCAGCAATCTGCCTCAGATCGTCGGTCCAGCGAGCTGGTGGGCGTCCTAGCCTACCTATAACATTTCGTAAATCGTTTTCATTGCAAATCATACGCAACGAATATTAGTACATTCGGTCCAACCGTTTAACTTTTGACAGCTCGATTTAGTGACGTTTTATGAAGTTACCGATTCGATTGCTTATCGTCAACATCAGCCATTTTAAGCCCACTGCAGGACATAGGCCTCCCTTATGGTTTTACAAACCATGAAGGGTTTTGCCGCAATCGCCACGCTTGGCAGGCGGGTTGGCGATCGCAGTATGCGGTTGGAATCTCAAGAAGACGCTGCTGCCCGTCTCCTGGTAATTGATTTCCTTAGTCGCCTTCTACGGCATCCACGGAAGGAAATGGAGTGACGCTATTCTTAATCCGGCGCCACGCGGATATTGTATTGTTTATCGTAATCGATTTTAATTATGTTGAAGTTTCAATCGATTGATTGCATTGATATTTTATTTTTATAGTTTGCCTGTCTGAGCGTGATAAAACAAACACTTTTCATATTATTTTTGCTCATATAATATTTAAACCAAATTTCTTATAGTAGTTATAGATCTTTGTAATAAGATAGGTTTATATTTTTAAAAGAATATCAACTTGAATAGTCTAAGTTACATAATCTACTCGTTATAATATTGTAACGAAACACGTCGCATCATTATTGTGAAAAAAAAGGTTGCCATAAAGTGTTGGGTTTTTCGCCTATGGTTTCCTGTCAAATAAGTAGGGAATATCATGGGCGTGCATCTGGCGAAAGTTCAATAAACAGTTGGACCGATGGTAGTGCACAGTAAAACGACTCTTTTGCGGCAAAAGACCTATACCGAAACCATTAATAAACCGGCCTTAGACTGAAACAGTTTTTAACTCTTCACCGTCGATCATGCGGGCTGATTCGGGGTGCGCTCAGACAGACACCTGTTACCTCTATTAATTACTAATTATGCGGCGATAAGGTCGCGCACACACTGGGTAAGTTGGTTTTCGCTCGTTGCGATGACACGCGTGAGTGGTGAGAGCCACCTGGCGGAGTAACAGTGCGTTACGGCCTACTTCTAATAGAATAAAATACTATTTCGAAAAAAATACTAATTGGAATAAAATACTATTTAGTAATAAGCCAATTGTAATTTTTTTTTCAGGTACAGTAAAGAATTTTATAATAATTTTAGTGTCAGTAGTACGAATTTTTTAAAAGTGTTGACGCAATGCGCCTGATCCGGATTAGAGAAAACAAGTTACGTCAAAAATATATGAATAAAACTCGAAAGTAGTTATTAGAAAAACCAAACAAAACATTAAATATCTTAAGTTATATTGTTGTTTGTATCGGGATTACTATTGTTAGTGAAGTTTTATTCATTTACTTCAGTAGATTATTTGATTATTCATTATCAGTCCTGCAAAAAAAGTTTTACTTGAGTTCCAGACCTGATCTACGATTTTCCGGGGCAAAACGATGACATTGGCGTCCCTCCATCCTCGACCCTAAAAAAATATCACTCTTTCCAATAGAAGTAAATAACTAACAAAACATTTTCTACAATTTCCCAAAAATACCTCTAAATTTGCCTCGCGCTGAGCTCTGTTACAGATGTGACGCGTCCACAGCATGCAAACATTTTTGTGACTAAAGTTTTTATGCTCGCACAGGATACCAGAATTTGGCGTGTCCTTACGATGCCGACCGCAGCCACCCCGGCTCGCCCCTCCTCCCGCAGATCCGGGCCTGCCGAATTTAATCGACGATTGTGTTCCAAAACCAGCCAAGTGAGCGTGAAGCCTTACACGTGGCACTAATTATAAATGGGCGCAATCCATTACGCGCTAAACAAATTTGGTAATTTGGCCCCAGTGGCGCGTTTACGCGGGCGAGTTCACTTGACGCGACGTGTAAATTATTAATTATAAAAGGTACAGGGCTCGCAGAAGGGCCAGTAAGTTCTTAAGACTGCAAAGGGGGCATAGCAATTGTTTTATTATCTTAGCTTTTATTTGAGAGTTCGCGTTTATGGTAATTTCGCATACAGTATCTCTGACAAAGCTAGTGGCAGTTTTCACTATTCAAATTAAGCCCAGTGTTACGAAACTGGACTTGGAGCTGCATGTAAAGAACGGCGCGCATCATGTTTGCCGGTTAGTGATAAACCTTAAAACTGTCTTGAATGGTGAAGCGGTGGTAGACTAGTGGGTAGAACATTGGACTCGGAAGCGGGAGACCCAGGTTCGATTCTTTTACCTATGGTAACCTAGGTACCTATGACTTTGTTTTCTAAGTTATGTACTTTGTGAAGTTATAGTAGCAATACCACTCGCTAACGGTGAAACACCCTGAGGAAACCTGGGTGTCTGAGCTATTCACATAGCTCAGCGCTTGAAATCGCCAATCCGCGGTGGGCACGCGTGGTGATTAAGCCCGTACTCTCTCTCTGAGAGAAGGCCTGTGCCCTACAGTGGGACGTATTAAGGCTGCTTGTGAATGGTGAATTACAGGCGTCGAGGAACGAGAACACGTCAAACGCTTGGGTTTCCTCACGATGTTTTGCCTTTATAGTAAGCTATATCATAATATGTAAGATAAAATCAGCAATCAGATATTTATTTAAACGTAAGGAGTTTACATTCTGTTTAATGTCAACATACAAAGTATAAGCTGCCCTCGAGTCTGATACGTCAATAAAAGGCACGAGCTGAGCGCTGACTGGTTTATTGGGTAGGCGAACAACTACGTTACATTTCCCCCTGTTAAACAATGTACTATATAACTAATCGAAAACTATGTTATTTAAACTTTTTGAAACATAAGTAAGTAAAACTAACACAAGAATCAGGGATAGTTACTTCCCCAGTAACTTATACTAAAACTTATACTAAAAACCATTTAATCCTAAAAAGTCTAATTACACTAATGATGTGATGCTTGCTCAGCCCGTCTGAATGCACGCAGTGCTCGGGCAGACGCGTTAGGTGGGGGTAGCGGCGGCGGCGGTGGTGGTTGTGACGTCCCCGGCGACGCAGACCGTCGTGACCCACTTAGGCCCCTGTCAGCCACCGCCGTCGCATCCTCCCTGTCGGTCGCATCTTCAAACGATTCTTCAGCGTCCCTATCGGCCAACGCCCTACCGTCCTCATAATTCTCTAACGGGTTCGTATTTGCCCGAGTAAGTGAATACCTATTCTTCAATGTTGGTATGATTTGATCTGCATGCCTGCGCCATTCAACCCCGCGACCCATGTCAACCTTGTAGGACACTGGTCCCGTCTGTTGGACAAGCTTGCCCTCTGACCACTTTTCCCCCCGGTGCGTATAGTCGCGCGTAAACACCGTGTCACCGACGCTCAGAGAGCGCGCAGTGCCGCCGGCGGTGGC
Organism: Yponomeuta cagnagella; assembly: GCA_947310995.1. Lineage (NCBI taxonomy): Eukaryota > Metazoa > Arthropoda > Insecta > Lepidoptera > Yponomeutidae > Yponomeuta > Yponomeuta cagnagella. The sequence goes on from OX371277.1 coordinate 14,653,933, forward strand.
GCGCTGGCGTTCCTGCTGCCGGTGCACGGCGGCGGCGCGGTCGGGGCGCAGCGCGTCGAGCCGGCCGCGCAGCCGCCTGCCCAGCAACGCCTCCGCCGGCGACACGCCTGTCGTTGCGTGTGGACTATTTCGGTATTGAAATAAAAACTTCGATAATGCAATAGCGACATCTTCACCCTCATGCAGAGCCCTCTTTATACATTTTTTTATAGTTTTTACGGCATTTTCGGCCGCACCGTTGCCTTGCGGCCGATAGGGAGCTGTTGTTACGTGCCTAATACAGTTATTTTTACAAAACAGCTTGAACTCGTAGGAAAAAAATGGTGGCCCGTTGTCAGTGACCAATTGCGATGGTAAACCAAACCGGGCGAATATTGTTCTCAAAACTTTAACGGTCGCACCGGCGTCCGTGCTATTCATTGTCATCGCTTCAACCCATTTTGAATTCGCGTCTACCATAATTAAATATTTTTTTCCCCCACAGTCCGCGAAGTCAGCGTGCACGCGCCGCCACGGGTTCAGTGGGTATTCCCACGGGTGCAGCTGAGCCCGTGGGGGCGCGTCTCTTACGGCCCAGCACGCTGTGCATGCACGACACAGCTCCTCTATGTCCCTGTCTAGATTCGGCCAATAAACATAATTACGCGACAGATTTTTCATTTTATTCATCCCCAGATGCCCTTCGTGTATTTCTTCTAAAACCTGTTTCCGCAACGGCGGCGGGATGACTATCCTATATTTGTAAATAATGCAATTCATGTCAATGACTAACTCTTGTTTCCTAGAGAAATACGGCTTTTCTTCATCGCAAGTGGTAGCTGACGGCCAACCAAATAATATATAGCCATAAATTTTACATAGTAATTTATCCCGTTGCGTCTCTTTTGCGACATCTATAAAATCAATAGGTAACGTCTCTTCTACTATATTAATATAGTTGTTTACGTCCACCGAGCGGCCCTGCTGAGCTAACGGTAATCTTGATAACGCGTCAGCCGGCCCATTGTTCTCTGATCTAACAAACTCTGTGGTGAAATCATATGCAGCCAAACGCGCTGCCCATCTTTGTAGGCGACTAGCAGCGGTCTGCGGGATACCGCCTTTCGGCCCAAATATGTAAGTTAAGGGTTGGTGGTCGGTTCGCAAGATGAACCGACGCCCAAATAAATATTGGTGATGTTTTGTTATACCAAAATAAATCGCCAGTGCTTCTTTGTCGAGTTGGCTATAGTTTGTTTCGGCCGCGTTAAGTGTGCGTGACACACAACTTACCGGGCGTTCAGTGCCGTCGTCGTACTTATGCGCCAGTACTGCGCCTACCCCATACGCGCTACTATCCACTGATAGCACTACCGGCCGCCCCTCCTCATAGTGTGCCAAAACACGTTTGCTCAGCAATGCCCGCTTGGCGTCATCGAAAGCCTTTTTACACGTCAGATCCCATTTCCAGTTCACCTCCTTTCTCAAAAGGTTATGCAAAGGACATAATAGAGTGCTTAGGTTAGGGATAAACTTACCATAATAGTTCAGCAACCCCAAGAAACTTTTCAGCTGTGTAACATCTTTTGGGTCTGGTGCACTGGAAATAGCCTCCACTTTGGCCGGATCCGGCCTCAAGCCTTCTCGATCTATAATATACCCTAGGTACTTAACACGCTCCTTTAAAAAGTGGCATTTACTTAACTTAACTGTTAAACCCATGTCCCGTAGCCGTTCGAGAACAGCTCTAAGATTACTCATGTGGACTTTCTGGTTAGGTCCCGTTACACAAATGTCATCCAGGAAAACTACGGTCCCCGATAACCCCCGCAGGGTTTCCTCCATCAGTTTCTGGAACTTCTCTGGAATGCACGATAAACCGTAAGGAGTACGCCGATACACGAAAGTACCAACGTGTGTAGTAATAGCCGTGTACGGCTGAGAGTCCTCTGACAGTAAACATTGTTCGTAAGCATGCTTTAGGTCAATTTTAGTGAACTTTTCCCCACCACTAAGACAAGCAAATAATTCTTCTATGCGTGGTAAGGGATAAAAGTCCCGTTTAAGTTTCGGGTTTATGGTTATTTTGTAATCCCCGCAAATGCGCACCTCCCCGTTCTCTTTTACTACAGGGACTATCGGGGTTCCGTAGTCAGAATGATCGACACGAAAAGTGGTCCCGTCGCTTTCTAGCCTCGCTAATTCGCGTTCCACCCGCGCTTTAAGTGCCAGCGGCACGGGTCGCGCGCGCACATAAACCGGTTCGCTATCTGTGAGCTGAAGTCGGATGGCTTGTTTACATGTTCCTAACTTACTAGTAAACACTTCTGGGAATTCAATGCATAACTGGTTCACAAATCCGCCCTCGCTTATCTCATTAAAACTGATTTGCCGTATTTTTAAGGCGCGCATCCAGTCCCTGCCTAAAAGCGGGCGACTGCCGTTTCTAATTATTTGAAGTGAAAGATTATTAGCTTTAACCTCGCCTAAAATCACATCTACTGAGATAAAACCGAGAGACTCGATTCGTGCACCTGAGTAACAGCGTAAAATCAAATTATCAGGTGTTATTATTTTGTTAGAAAACACACGCTTATAAAAGTCTTCACTAATAGCTGATACCCGACTACCCGTATCTATTTCGCATTCAACTTCTAGTCCGTCAATGTTCACTTTAATCAAATAAGGCTTGTTACCTTGTGCTGCCACTTGTACCTGGAACATGTCTTCCTCCGACTCCTCACCGTCACTCAGATAATTTTGCCGACGATCAGATCGACGACCACTACCACTACCGCGAATTTGCTTACACATGGCTTTCAAATGCCCTCTCTGATTGCACTCATCACAATTATATTGCTTGAATCGGCACCTCTCCGGCTGATGTGCCTTTCCACATCTCCAACAATGCAGGCCCGGCGCTGCAGCCTCGCCGCCGCCCCCGCCGCCCGTGTATCCGCCCAAGTAGCGCGCCCTGGTACCAGCGCCGCCCCCGCTCGCGCCGCGTCGCGCTCGCGCATGATGCAGGCCTTCGCCCGCCTCACTGCCCCCGACCCCGGAGCTCGTCGCAACCGCCGTGTTGCCGCTCACTTCTGCATGTCGTTCTGCAGCCTCTAGAGCCAGCGCCAACTCCACAGCCTCCTTGTATTGGATGGATCTTTCAGCGAAAATTCTAGATCTCATGGCTTCGCTTGCCAGTCCTGAGACAAACTGATCCCGCAGGTTCTCTTGAAGAGTGTTTCCGAAATTACAAGTAGATGCCAAGTGCTTCAAGTTCTGCAAGTATTCAACGAGCGGCTCACCCGCGCGCTGACGACGCAATCTGAATACGTGGCGTTCGGCAATTTCGGAACGCTTCGGCTCCAAGTGCTCCGTCACTAACCTCACCAGTTCATCGAAGGGCTTATTTTCTGGGTGAACCGGTGAACATAGGTCACACATCAATGCATAGGTTGCTTCACCAACCACCGTGATTAACATAGGCACTTTTAGTTCGTCTTTAATTTCGTTAAGCAAAATAAATTGCTTCACCCGACGAATATAACTTGGCCATTGCTTTGATGCAAGGTCGAAAGGTTCTAATTTCCCGATAGGCATTACGAATAGGCCGTACTTTTCCGCGACGGTTCTCAAATAATGAAATTATTTTAATCCGCGATCGTCGCCAGTGATACGTCAATAAAAGGCACGAGCTGAGCGCTGACTGGTTTATTGGGTAGGCGAACAACTACGTTACAGAGTCGACTTGTAATCGAGAAATAGGCCCAATTTATAATGTTAGTGTTGGTATCCTACTACCACTACACATACTATCCATCTTTTTACGTTATGACCCTACTAACTCTTGAATCATCATCATCATCAGCCATTTGACGCCCACTGCAGGTTTTCATAACCATGAGGGGTTTTGCCATAACCGCCACGCTTGGCAGGCGGGTTGGCGATCGCATGATGCGGTTGGAATCTCAGGAAGACGCGGCTGCCCGTCTCCTGGTAATCCTGGTAACTCTTGAATAACAAACGAAAAAGAACCTATGGATGTTTCTTTGTATGGAAGGTCACCTTCATATAAAAACCGGCCAAGTGCGCGTCGGACTCGCGCACGAAGAGTTGCGTACGATTATCTATACAACATTTGAATATTTCAAGCGTCTACCTGTTGCCGTTATTAATATCTAGCAAAAACACGTTTGTTGTATGGGAGCCCCCCGTAAATATTTATTTCATGCCGTTTTTAGTATTTGTTATAGCGGCAACAGAAATACATCATCTTGTGAAAATTTCAACTGCCTAGCTATCACGGTTCATGAGTTACAGCCTGGTGACAGACAGACATACCGTGAAGTCTTAGTGATATGGTCGCTTACCCTTTGGGTACGGAACCCTTAAAAACGACTATTTGATGTACCAAGCAACTTTAGTTAACCGGTTAGAACACGGTCAGCGGAGGCGCAGGATCATATCCTGCTTCTGCTTGAAGTGTTTCTAATTCCATTTCCGAACTAAAACTTTCTTAAAGAAGCTTTAATTTTCGAGTGACCGGACTTAAAATAATAATTTTTTTGTCCGTGTTATTTTTTTTTTTGTACCCGAAACCGGTTTGCGATAATTCAACGACTAATGAATGTTCATGAGGCGACAGAGGTCGGTCAGGATCGTGGCAAGTGGCAAATCCTGGTATCTGCCTATACCTCCGGGGTACAGGCGTGAGTTTATGTAATGCGTTTTTTTTTTAGTTATGCGTTTTATTTATTTATTTATTATTTATTAGTATACAAATAGATACCTAACTCTTTATTGCACACCACTAATTTACAGAGATAAGGTACTTAGGGCCAGTTTCTGAATTGAGAATTTCGCTACGTAAATAGTTAACTGTAGTGCTGTCTCTTCGAATTTCTCAGAAAAGAGCGTGACAGAACCTTATTTAAGTATTTACTTAGTGAAATTCTCAATTCAGAAACCGGCCCTTAATATCTAGTTCCTACTAGCATCGGCCCTTAAATCCTAAGATCCTAAATCCCGAAGAGAAAACAACGCCCTCTCTTACTCATCCAATAGAAGCGAGAATCCTGAAAAAGAACGGGCGGCGTCGGGAGGTTTTCTTTTTGACTATTAAAAAAAAAGTAGTTCCCAAGTACTCTGTAGATGGCGCTGAACTGACTACGTTACCAGCCGAACGTTCCAATTTGCGACCGTGGGAAAACCTGAACGCACTGCAGATCGCTTACATACTCAGATTAATTAATAGAAAACGTTTAAATTATACGACTTCAATGAGGAAGACATTAAAGTCGTAGGTTCTTACTAATTTAGCATACGAATCTTCGATATGAACAAAAGAGAGGAAGTAATGCTGTCAGTACGTTTCGTTTTATGATCTCAAACTACATCCAAGTGAATCAATCGAAAAATAATGTGACGTTACCTTCCTTGCAGTAATGTACCAAGTGCAGCGCCATCTATCCAGCGACTAGGGAAGAAATATAAAAAAATAAAAAGAAAATCCCTCGGCGGCCGCGAACGTGGAATGTTCGCAACTTGTCACTGCTGAGATATGCAGACGGGCTGTTCGGCGTTGATACAAAAAAATATGTCTTAACTATACCTAATATTCAAGATAGTAATGCCCTATTTCAACGGATTTTAAGTCCTACTTGAGTTGTTTTAAGGGCTACTTGACTATTTCGGTCTCACCAACATCAATTCATCCGATGCGGTAGGCCGTTTTAGCGGACATCGATTAAGTCCTACTTTGTTGGCCCTATGTTCTGGGCTGGAGTTTCTTTAAATTGCTATAACTGCTACTAAAATTTCTGTTGGTTACTTTTTTAAAACAGGACTGGATATTCTAATTTTTTTTTTGTAAAAAAACAAAAAATACTTAACACTTACGTGGTATTACTTAACACTTTAGGAAGTCACGAGTTTCCTAGTTATGTGGACAGTAGAGTTGTCTTGGTCAAAAAAGCATGAGTGACAAAACATAGAAACCCTAGATATGTTTTTACAACTCTACTGTATATAATTCGAAATAACGTATGAATCTACTTGTTTTCTAATTAAATCCACTATGTGCTATCTTTTTCTCATACTGAAAATTGTTCGTATTCTCGAGTTGAACCCACCATTTTCGTATGTGTACAAGGCATTTTGTGGCACCCTGTATTTAATGGCTACAGTCAGTAACTCAATCAATAGACACTGAATCACCTCGTTGATTACCCTTCGCTCAGGTATTCCATTAAGACGTGCAATATCCAAACGCACTGTGACTGACCATCTCCGCACACAAAGCCGTTGTGTTGTCTCGGTGTCTGTCACAATAAGTGCTAGGTATTTGTCGGCAGAGATTTTTGGGAACAACAGAGGTTGCAAGAGACATCTTTGGCAAGCTTAAATTAAAAAGAAAGCCTGCCAAGTTCGAGTCGGACTCCCGCACGAAGGGTTCCGTACCATTATCTATACAACATTAGACAAAGATTGAATTTCAGAACTCGAATTGAGACCACATATCGGCAACGCAGCGTAGGACGACCAGCCACAAGATGGACAGATGACCTCATCCAAGTGGCAGGAAGGCGCTGGATGCAGGCCGCTTCCAACCGGTCTTTTTGGAAATCCATGGAGGAGGCCTATGTCCAGCAGTGGACCTCTTGTGGCTGAATGATGATGATGAATTTCAGAACAGCGCCATCTATAGAAAAAAACGAGAAGCGTTTAACATTGACATTTAACGACATGAAATTGACGCTTTGAAGGTTACATTGATGGATGCTAGATGGCGAGCGCTGTTTTTAGACGTTTGTTGTATAGGAGCCCCGTTAAATGATAATTTTGTTCTGTTTTTAGTATTTGTTGTTATAGAGGCAACAAAAATACATCATCTGTGAACATTTCAACTGGCTAGCTATCACGGTTCATAAGATACAGCCTGGTGACAGACAGACAGACAGACGGACAGTGGAGTCTTAGTAATATGGTCCTTAACCCTTTGGGTATAGAACCCTAAAAGTACAAAGCAACTAAAAAACTATTTTATTTTTATATTCCTGTGTTTATGTTCACTACCAGCGCCATCTATGTTTGCCGTTTTTTGATCGATATTAATAACGGCAACAGATAGACGCTTGAAATATTCAAATGTTGTTGTTGGACCCTTCTTGCGCGAATCCGACTCGCACTTGGCTGGTTTTTATATCGTACTTTATTTATTTTAATAAACTCAATATTTTCTTCTCTTTGATTTTGAAATGTCTGAGATTTTTTGGATGTAACACGCGTCATATTGATTTAGTTCGAATAAAATGTTTGTTACATAGAATAATAAATAGATTGACACCTCAGCCTCATAAATTATAATCCGATTCAAGCGTTACGGTGGAAAATGCGAAAATATATACATAAGATAAGATAAGATAAGATAAGAATATTCTTTATTGTACCAGGAAAAACACAGACATGAAATGTTTACAAAAATGCAGTACAATTGGCGGCCTTATTGCTTATAGCAACATATACACCTATCACCTACATTCAAACATACATACATGGCCTGCTAAAATCTTAACCCTTTCTTCGGGCTCTGCTTAGTGGGGAAAGCTAACAAGAGGATAAGCTCGTCTTGTTTTCTTTTCGCTCATTGATTTTTGTTATTTTTAAGAATCTGCTAAAGAGATCTGTTTGAAACAGCCCGTTCCAAACAGTTAAAACCCCGTAGTCTCCACTGACGTTCGCGCGATTGTATTAAGTTCTTATCTTCCGTACTTTTGTTTAGCGACGTCATTTTGTGTTTGCTTAAAAAAGAGTCGATTAATCACAGGGGCTATAGCTTGGCGGAGGCTTAGGTCTTAGGCCGAGATTCGGAGAAGTGTATCTATTAATGTCACTGGGCCAGCAGGGGATTATGGATTGAGCCTGTCCGGATAGCCAATGCCATGCTGTGGTCACTAGAACAAACGAGATTTTATTTAGGAAAAGTCCATCTAGCGGACGGCTTGGTTACTAAATGAGCGGTGTCGTAGGAAGCCAAAATTTGCATACCGTTAATACGTTCATGGTAGCTCTATCGTGTACATCTCATTGCGAAGTTTGATTGGTGTGAGGTGACGTGGGTTCGAATCCTCACTCGGACGTCTTTTGTATTATAAATTTATTTTAAAAATAGTACGCTAGCCACTCGCCGATAGCAGCACTATCCTATGCCTCATAAAAAAATAAGAGTGAACCATCTATTTCAGTAATATAGATAGTAATCTATGGCCAATGCGAACGTACTTTTAATATGGGGAAACATAGAAATCGCGAAAAAGATATCAGCTGATATTTTTTCTCAATTTTGAAGTTTTTCTCGTATTAAAGAACTGAAATAAAAAATAACCAGCAACCCGACTGCTGAGCATTAACAACTAAGCGGCGGGACCAAACTAAGAAGTAAGCAGTATATTTATGTAGTTTTATGTATGTCATATTAATTCCAGCAGGCTTATACTTATGTTTATGTAATAGTCTATTTTATTTTATTATATTAAACTCGTAAAAACTATCGTATCAACATAATATCTGTAATAATATTTTAATAATATTGTATGTAGATTTATTTTATTATTTGAAATAAAAGACTTGAGCCATATTATAGTTTGCTGTATGCATGTTTTACATTTATTTTATTACTGTACAAACACTATGTTGTTGTATTTAAGTTCACCCTGAATGGACCACTGTGCCCCAAGATACAATTTAATTTAGTTTGGGGCTCAGAGTTACTTTATATGTTGTTAATTTTTGTTCAGCTCATTAAACATTTGTTTATTATTATTATTATTATTATAAGTGAACTTGGGTCCCGCCTGCTTGGTAGTTAATGCTCAGCAGTCGGGTTGTTGGTTATTTTTTATTATTTATTTTTATTTTTGACATTTTAGTGATTTCTAGGGTTGCTTAACTCAAACGGAAAAAATACGGAGCCCTTATAGGATACCTTTTTTTTTCGTCCCTCCGTCTGTCTGTCTGTCAAGACCTTTTATCTTAGGATCGCGTGGACTTAAAATTTAAACCATGTAAATACTCAGGTCTACAATCCCCCTTAGCTGCAGAAATATCAAACTTCTAAGTTAATGTAAAAAAAGATACAAATCCAAAAAGACGTTTCAAAATTTATAGGGTACTTTCCGATGACCTAGAACCATGACATTTGGCAAGTACAGGGAAAAAACTGAAAACTACATTTGTAATTAAATCATGAAAAAATAGTCGTTGAAGTTCGGGATAAGCTCGGAAAAACTGCGAGATTCGATTCCTGGACTATTTATAATACGAAAGTATCAACAAATTTGTACGGAACCCTCGGTGCGACAGTCTGACTCGCACTGGTCCGGTTTTTTAATTTTTTTTTGTTAGATTTATCCTGATTGCGCAAACACGACGCATCGCTTGAGATCTTAGTTATCAAAATCGGACCATTGGTTAATTTCCTATGAGGGAACATGTAATTGAACATACATACATATAGGTATACGAGCCAAACATATTACCCTCCTTTTAGGCTCCACCGCAGTCGGTTAAAATTTGGTGGTTTGGCCCAACGGTATCACGTCTGCTTATCGCGGTGGAGGTCGAGAGTTCGATTCCCACCAGCGCCGTGCATTTTTTCAAATGGCCTCAATCTGGATGTATGTCCATGTTTGTGATGTCCTTGCCTGGTTACCATAGCACAGAGTAAACTAGATTAGAACCAGGACAGGTGATTGTGTTGTGTGGAAGTTATAATTATTATGTACAAAATTATTTACACAGATACTGCGACTCAATGAACGTTACAAGTTTCACTAGGTGTACGTTTCAAAATCTATTATATTGGAGAAAACATAGACAAAAAAACTCCAAACTTAGTCTTTTCAAAGTACATAATTATTCTAAAATCTAGTCATGAGTACTCGTGAACTAACTGGCTTTAATTCCATACATAATTGTCATCTAAATAATCTTTAATGTTATAAAAGCCCTTTTGGCACAACGTGTGCTTGACACATTTTTGAACCGCGTTTCTGGCAAGCTTATTATATCCTCACGGATCTTTTTGTAGAAACGTTATACAAGCCCCATAAAGAAAATATTAGCCTTTGCCTGCCTCAATTTTGAGAACGAAAGTTTATGTTTATTTCTAGTATTTACATTGTGTTGGTTACCTACAGTTTTAAAGTTACTGATATTTTTCCTGACGTACATAATATGTTCATAGATATACTGTCTAGCAACGGTTAGGATGTTAGTTTCTTTAAAGAAATCATCTAAACAGTCTCTACTGCCTAGCTTATATACGTATGTATCTGATCGCTCTCTTCTCCAAGACGAAGATGGTCTCGATGTCTGCTGCCAGACACCACAGTAGTATGCCATTAGTATTACAAGAGGGTTTTTCCGTTTATGACACAGAGTATATGAGACAGGATGGTCTGATATACAGTCTGTTATACTCCATTCCACGAGACGAGCTCCCAAAGAACATCTTCCATGTGCGTCTATTGGTTAATGCGCGTGACCTTCATAAGCCACTTCAAAAGCGGACCGTCATCGCTTATTGTTTCGCGTATTGACCAATGAGATGCGTTTTTTTGGGTCCCTAGGAGTTCGACTCGTGGAGCGGAGTATAGAGTCTATAACATTCGCAAGTTGAAGTGGCAGTGGGTTGGTCATATCTGCCGAAGATCCGATAGCTGATAGGGTACAAAGGTTCTCGAGTGGAGACCACGAACTGGTGAAAGCAGCGTAGGACGCCCACCAGCTCGCTGGACCGACGACTTGAGGCAGTTTACTGGAAGCGAGCGAGATGAGCATGGCCTAGGACACAAGTAAGAGGCGTACCATGGGGAGGCCTGTGTCCAACTGGACTAAAACAGGCTACTTGATAGTCGTTTGCTCTGAAATTGGCATGATTTTTTTAAAAAGTATAAGGTAAAGTCTTTAATAAAGTCCAAAGTGAATAATCTCGAAATGCAATACCATCGGCATGCTATTTGAAAAACAAACCTATTTATTAGGTTCTGCGTACAATCGTATATTTATAAAAAAATTAAAGGCCAAATTATGTAACCCCTTCAAAAGCATCAGATACATTTATTTTTTTATTCAAATGATAATAAAAAAACAGTGAGTTAGCAGAACGAGCTCGTACGAGTACCTGAATCCAGTGACCGAATTGTTTTTCAAACAGCTTCAAACGCAAATAAAAAGTTCAAACACTCGAAAGATCGGACAAAAAAAAGGAAAAAAAAAGAAACAATAACGGTCTCGGACCTTTTCTGCACTTGACAGATATTTCTTTTAACATAAAGCGAAACGGCCTGCGGCGCCAAACGCTCTCACGCCTGCTCCGCAAACTGAAAAGTACAGAAGCATAGTCCATTAGCTAATGTAATACGTCTGTTTGCTTCCTTTTATTTGCGATGTTTTCATACAAAAATTATACTTTTTCTTTTTTCTTCCCTCTTTCTTTCTTTCCGTCCTTCGTCCCTTCCTTTTTTACTTCCTTTCTTTCCTTCCTTCCATCCTTCATTCCGTCCTTCCTTCCTTCCTTCCTTCCTCCCTTCATTCATTCATTCATTCATTCATTCATTCATTCATTCATTCATTCCTTCCTTCCTTACTTCCTTCCTTCTTTAATTCCTTTATTGCTTCCGACACCGATTGTAATATCTACAAACGCAGGTTGTAATTGCTCCAAAAACTGTCCCATTTCGTGAGAAATATTCTGTAGGTTACTCTTGCAACTTTAAAGTGTATCCACATTACGTGTCAGCAAGGTGCAGACGCCACGATTTCAATCTAAAATAATCCTTAAACTTATAAGGTTAGAGACCACGTGGTGAAGCTCGACGAGAACTGACGGCCTCTCCGTCACGAGTCCGTCCTTTTTTTGCACTTATATCTCTAACTTAGTGTTTAATGATCTTAGTTTGTATCGTTGCGCCCGCCCGTCCCCGGCTCGGTGTAACCTGGATAGACCTTTAAACTTTCTGCTAGTTAGAAACTTTGTTCTCTAAGTTCCGTTTGTTTGTGAATTTATGGCAGCAATCTCTCTAAATGTGAAGGAAGACATCGTGAGGAAATCTCAGTGATGTTAGATTAGATTAGAACACTTTATTGTACACACCAGAAAACAAAATAAATTAAAAGACTTACATGTCTAAGTTTGCCGGTCTTATCGCATACCTCACATACCTTGACGCTTGAAATCGCCATTACGCGGTGGGCACGCGCGGCGATTACTCTTTTAGAGTCAGACGGCCTTATTTTTGAAAACACGATTCCTCTTCAGCACTACTCAGAGGCAGTTTATTTCTGTGATGATGGCTTTTACTTGTAAAATCTCCACCACCGACTATTTTAATCGGCGTTAGTCAAGAGTCTTAAGGAATCGTGTTTTTAACCGACTTCAAAAAATGAGGAGGCTATCAATTCGACGCGTATTTTTTTTTTGGCTATGGAGGAACCATTACTTTGTTAAATCTTAACCGATTTCGACAATTCTTTTTTTATTCGAATAGATATAGCGTCCCATTGGTCCCATTTTAATTTGGTGAAGATCTGATGAAGACTTTCAGAGATGCAGAACGGAATTCTTCAATGGACAGCAGTAAATAAGGCCTAATGGGGGGCCCCATCTCATCCTTTAGTAATATCCGTATGTTTCATAAAATAGCGTAAAGTAGTCCCTAGGTAATTTGGTGATGTTCTGGTGAAGACTTTTGGCGATGGAAATTGTGAACGTAAAATATTAAAGCAACGAATTATGTAATGGTAAATTATGGTTATAAGGGACTCATATATTTATCTCCCGCTCCCCCACTGAAAATTGAAAAATAAATTTTTTTTATCAAAAAATAAAAACCGACTTCGAAACACTAAAACGTTAGAAATAATTAGAAGTACGTATACATGTAGGTATTGTAGAAGTATAATTCGTAGTCTGTGCCCAGTTTTATGACCAGCACATATATTTTGGGCACCGACTCCAAATTATACTTCTACATTACCTACATGTATACGTACTTCTAATTATTTCTAACTTTTTAGTGTTTCGAAGTCGGTTATTATTTAATTTTTTTATATGGTACTACTGTACTAGACTGTAAGCTTATGTCCATACTTCCTCTTTTTTTTTCTCTTTTTGAGAGAGGGCCTATGCCCAGCAGTATAGGTTGTTTCTCTTGTAGGGGAAGATAAGGTAAGAATATTCTTTATTGCACACAATAAACAAGAGACATAAAATATGAAAGTTACTATGAAAAAGTACAATGGGCGGCCTTTTTGCTAACAGCAATTTCTTCCAGAAAAACTTGTGACGAGGATACCTCAAAGTCTATCTGATCTATTAAATCTTTTAATGTATTTTTGTTGTCCCGTATCCTGCCTCAGAGCAAATGGGTGCATATTCAGCTGAACTTCGACACGGGAGATTTTACTCTGTCCCTGTTTGTTACACTATACAGGGTTATTTTTAAAACGCGCTAGTCCTGAGCTCTTTCGCCTTGCGAGAGACGGAGATAAATATGCGGAGCTGACTGCCAACCTTCGCTAGTCGGGGAAGCACGATAAGAAGAAGAAGTCCTGAAATACGATGTTTGGAGTTTGTCATTTACAACTTTCGTTTTACGACTTTTGAAATTTTTAGTTTTGGTTTGTGGGATTTCCGTTTTTTTTTAAACATATGTTATGTTAATGATTATTTTTCTTATTGAGAATAATGATTAACCGGAGGCTTCGACTTAACCGTAACCGTAGATTTACCTAGATATATCATGCATAGAAAAATATAATTTTGAGGAAACTCTCAATAAATGTTACTGCCAAACACATACTCCGATTGACGGGTTTCAGTCAATTTTTCAATGGGAAATCACGAATTAACCTTGTAGGAGAGGTGTCAAGTTTGCTTTGGACAAAGTAATTGATTCGAATTTTTAATCATATCCCAAAATGTCTAAAATTTAACTGAATTCAAATGGATTCTGTATAAACTGTTACGCGATAAATGCTTTTATAACATAGAAGATTTTTTCTCAAAATAACTTTTTGCATTAATATGGCAACATTACATAATTTATCGACTAAATACCTGTTAACATTGCATTGTATTGTATTGACTCGATACCTTTTGAGGTACTTTTAAAATGGGAAAAACCCCTTTAACTCTGTTTGTCTATCGTAAGGCCACTCAAAGATTTCAATTAGACTCAATTTACAGTTCACTAGGGATATTAAATAAACGTATGTTTAATTCTGAGACACTAAAACACGAAGTTTTCACGAAGTTCTTCAAAGAAGGAGACAGTTGAAAAGGCGAGGACAGCAGACACCCTGACAGTTGCTAGTCAGTATATTTATGAGAATACCAACTGACCCGACAAACGCTGTTTCGCCATATTAATTAGCCTACGGAATATACACAAAAAATTTCCTTAAAAATCGTTGAAGCCGTTTCGTAGGAGTTCGATAGCAAACACTGTCGCACGAGATTTTTAAATATTAGATTATATACAAAGTATTCTAAGTTACGTGCATTTATGAAGTTGTATCAGTAATACCACTCGCTAACGGTGAAAGAAAATGTCGTGAGGAAACGTGAGTGTCTGAGGTGTACATATACCTGAAATTGCCATTCTGCAGTAGGCAAGCGTGGTAATTAAGTCCATATTTTCTCTCTTTTTTTTTATTTAAAAAATTTCACAAAGTACATATTTAATACCGGTTTATCTGTGAGGTGGCGCGGCGTGGCGATTATGGCAAAACCCCTCGTGGTTATGAAAATCACGAAGGAGGCCTATGTCCTGCAGTGGGCGTCAAATGGCTGATGATGATGATGATGATATCTGTTTGGTGAGTTACACTTTGCTTAAAATTAGCTCTGAGAGACGTCCTATTCCCTGCAGTGGGACGTGTATAGGCTAAATAAAAAAAATGTGTATTTTGCAATTAGTGAATAAAGGACGGATTTAAAGCGAGGGCCATAGATGAATCACGAGCAAGTGAAGGATTCTGACGATTGAATCACGACCGTAGAGAGTGATTTACAAGCTTTAAAATCTTGAGCGACGCGATTGATTCATGGCCCTCAATGTAAATCCGTACTTTATTCAAGAGTTGCTTACTATACTTTATACCATGACTATGAGAAAAAGAAATAATTTAAGCGAAAGTAGGCACTTAATGTAGATTATTTTTATCTGTAATGGCAGTAAAAAACACAAAACAGTTTTTATTCTAATGCATAAACTCCTTGTCACAAATATCGACCAATCAAATCTCGAGAAGTTATTTGCATAAAGAGTTTGTATGTCGAGTATTCTTTGCGCAAGGAGGTTGTATAAGCATTGAGATGGAGGTCGAATATGTTTGTGTGTTCTGAATTCAAACACCAATAAAGTGATTAAAAGGCCTTTTTATTCACTGTTTTCAGTGAATAAAATAAGAATTTTAGAGTGGGAATGGTATAAACTAATTAATGTTGATGAAGCTAAAGAGGTCTATCAGGATCTGCTAAGTGGCAAACCCTGATCTCTGCCTGCCCCTCCGGGATACGGTTGTGAGTTTATGTTATGCATTTTTATAATGTGCAACTTTACATTGTACCGGTCAACTTTCAAAACACTTGATAACTACACAAACAAAGTTATATAAGTCCTCCACTTGTCAGTGGTGTCATTGTGTTTATTTTAATCTCCCGCTCAAAAGAAAAATATTTTTAGTAGTCATTGTTAAATGGTCGGGCTGGGGAGCCTTTATAAAAATATTTGGCCGGCTTAAAAGTTGAGGGACGGGAACGAAATGACGTGATAAAATAATCCGAATCTACCCCGGTAGGCTTTTGTTTTTACTGGAAATTGTCCCTTTCTGTAAGGTACAGCTACTCTTCCAGGGCTACCCGATGCTAAGTAGCGCCACCAATAGAAAATTTTATTCCTGCTTTGATTTGTACTGGAACCAATACATTTTTTGAAAAGAAAAATAGATTAAAGGAAAAATAATACCTTAATGGACAAACCTAAAGTGACAAGCGCCTCTAATGAAAACGAAAACTTTCTGCAAACAGTGAATATAATAATTATCAGTAATAGTGGTAGCTGCTAGATTAGATTAGATTAATACTCTTTATTGCACACCATACATTATTAAGATACATGAAACATCTATAGAACCTACGAGTGGTCCCTTAATTTATGGACTTTTATTTTATTTTATAGGTAAACATACAGGTTACAGCCTTTTAAGTTACAGCTGTAAGAATTCCGTGCAGTCTTGGATCTAGGCTGCAAACCAAAAACAGCAGGCTAGGTACTAAGTAACAGAGTTAAACATTGTAATAATTTTAACATTGTAACTTGTGTAAAGTTTGAATTTGGACTTAACATTATCTTAACATAAAAAGCAGTAACAATCTTTTTCTCCTAAAAACTAAAATGAAACTAAGCAACTATGTCCAAAATATTTTTGAGATGCTTTTTAAAATGTAAGTTTTTACCATCAAATATCAATTTACTCTTTCTCTCTCCGTCTCTTCCACACTTTCTATCTAAGCAAAAAATGTACCGATTCTAGTGTAAATCTAAGCAGAAATAAAAATAATTGGCAAATGATACAGTGCGTCCTGTATGTAGTAGCACTTTGGGCGTCTTTGCAACGCAAATGAACGAACTTCATAGAAAGAAAAATTCTGGGTCGAATCGGTATTCGAACTCGCATCTCTAGCAGACCTAATAACTCATGTGGGCAATCAATTAAAAAGAAAATGTCATGGTAAAAATTTAAATTAATATCATCGGCGGACTGTATAATACATTTATTTTATAAAAAAAAATATATCAATGTTGAAAATACGGACACGTACATTTTCCGTGCATTATCTTCCGAACATTGCGAGTTAATACTATACACGTGTTTCCTCGCTTTATTAAAAATATTTCCGGAGCTTAGAGGTTAGGCACGCGAAAAAGGCGCACGAAATAAGCAAACCGTAATTGCAATTACGCGATACCGAAAGTGTACTCAAAACGGCGCAACCTCGGTAGCTCGCGTAGCGCGTAGCCGGAGCGGACTCGCCGTAGCGTCAGTGCTATACCGGCCGTCGCGTAGTACGCGCGTAGCGGGCCTACGCCGATCTGCTACGAACAATCTGAGTGTGTATAATTAGTTCCGATTTTCGAGTAGTGTAATCTCGTGGACACTTTTTCAGTGCGAAGATTGTGTACTTTGTGTGAAATGTAAGCGGTGATTGTGTTCTGTTTTGTCGTGCAACTTTGTCGGAGTTGGAATGCGCATACGTGTGTGGTAAGGGGGGCTTCAGAGTTTGTGAGGCCCCCTTGGTTTGTTTCGACATTTTGCTCCGTATAGAAAGGGATAGGTATTTTTCAAAAATTAATAAGTATATTAACGTATCATACTTAAATTTTTCGACACAGCTCCTTGTAGTTAATTCCTGTTAAAACAAATTATAATAAATAACTTTTGTGTTTCTCTACGATTTGTGTAAAAATATCATATTCCTCTTTGAATAGATAAAACTACATGAGACACGATATATCATAACTTTATCTTTTATGAATAAGTTAAATCAAGCATACAAAATAATATACTTTTCGCTGTGGACAATAAATATTCGCGCGGAGTTGACTTGTTATTTCGCTGATCATTAGAAGTTATCGTAACATAACACAAGCAGCCTATTCATAACGTATTATTGAAATAACCCAAAACTTGAAAACCTTTTTTTAGTACCAGTCAAGTTGAACCGCTTCCAACGAGCAAAAGATCCAAATTATCTATCTAATTTGGAAGTGGTTTAATTACATAAATAACTCTCACACAACGCATGACTTGAGCTGGTCCCAAACTAGGATACCCTGTGCTATGGTAACCAGGCAAGGACATCACGAACATGGAATTATTGATACTGAAGAACTATTACAATAACTCGTCATACATACATATAACTTTCACTGCAAGGCACAAGGTCTGAAAGTTCTACTATAGATATGTAGGTCGTTTATTGACAACTAAAAATACAGTTGTCGAAATAAAATAAAATCAAATAATTTTTATTCAAAGTAGCACAGAAAATTCAACTTAATGAATGTTAGAAGTTAAACTGTGTGTCAATTTCAAAATCTAGATAATTTTGGAGAAAAAAATGGACAAAAAGCTCCAAACTTAGTCATTGCAAGTCCTTAATTAACAGAGTTTATATACATATTCTAAAACCTGGAACTCATGCATTGAACTGGCTTTAATTCCAGACATCATTGCCATCTAAATAATCTTTAATGTTTTAGTAGCTTTTTTGGCACAAAGTGTGCTTTATACATTTTTTGAACCGCGTTTCTGGCAAGCTTATTATGTCCTCAGGGATCTTATTGTAGAAATGTAAACAATGCCCCATCAAAGGATTTATTAACCTTTGGTAGTCTAAATTTTAGGAACGAAGTTTATGTCTATTCCTAGTATTTACATATGGAGTGGATATTGTGGAGATATACAATATTTATGTGAAGATACTGTAACATTAAACATAATTTAGATAATAATAATAATAATAACTTCCACACCACACAATCACTTGACCTGGTCCCAAACTAAGACACCCTGTGCTGTGGCAACCAGACAAGGACATCACAAACATGGAAGTGCACCCCGACTGAGGCCATGTGTACAAATTAAAGTACAGCGGCCCCCCAATGGGAATCGAACCCAAGACCGAAGCTTGGTAGTCTAACTTGATAACGCTAGACCATCGAGGCAGTCAACGTTATTTTTATTGTTCTGCTGGGGCTACATTTTGCCGCTGATGGCAGAGATGTTGGATTGAAGACAATTCAACGCGTAAGTTCTAGGGTTTTCGATAAGAATTTAGACTGTTAATTACGGATTAGATTACATTATCTTTATTACACACCATACATTACAAAAGTACGTGAAAAATCTTAAATATCTAAGCTACATAGTTCACAACTGGCGTTCTTATCGCTAAAAGCGATCTCTTCCAGACAATCTTAGGATGGATAGGGCTTTAATATGAAGAGAGTAAGTAGGTGTACATACATTTATATAAGGATATAGGTACATAGACGAATATATTTGAAACGCTAAGTTTGGACTTTCGCCAATTTTTATTTCCAAAATGATCTACATCTTGAAATTGCCGCCTATGTTTAACTTGCACCGTCGCAGTTTCTTTGCTATTTTGATGGCAACAATTTTCACTATCGTATGGCTTTATAGTTATGGCAGAAATGTTTTAAAAGCCCATACTCCCGGTCGAGAGAGTATGGGTTTAACCACCGCGCGTATATAGGCAGGCGGGAAAATTCGAAACTTAACAATATTGAACATACGTGGTTTGCCACTTTTTAACATACCCCTTTTATTCATAAGCAGCCTATATGCGTCCCACTGTAGGGCACAGGCCTTCTCTCAGGCAGAGAGTATGGGCTTAATCACTACGCGTGCCCACCGCGGATTGGCGATTTCAAGCGCTGAGGTATGTGTATAGCTTAGACACTCAGGTTTCCTCACGATGTTTTCCTTCACCGTTAGCGAGTGGTGTTGCTACTTATAACTTCACAAATATACATAGCTTAGAAAACAAAGTCATAGGTACATGCCCGCACTAGGAATCGAACCTGGGTCTCTCGCTTCCAAGTCCAATGTTCTAACCACTAGGCTACCACCGCTCTTTCGTTCATAAGCCGTTAACTGTACATTTAGATCATCATGGCCATTTAGTTCTAAAAAAAAATATTTTAAAGTACTGTTGGGCCTATGTCCAGCAGTGGACTTCTTGTGGCTGAATGATGATGATGATGATGATGATGCAACGGGGAACTTGCGCCCGACTTAAATGGGAGTGACATAGTTTTTATGGTAAAGGAGACTTAGTAAAACTCAGTCGTTTACAGGTCTCAAAAAATTCTAAAAATCATGTTACTTACTGCAATAACTTTTCAGATTCAGGTTTTTCATTGAATTCTAAATGTTTTCTAGTAAGGGTATAGACACGCATGAAGACATAATTTTACGAGATAACAGAAATATTTACAAACGCCTCATATATTATAAGACTTACGTACAAGGTGTGACGTCATAGTTTGAGCCCATAGTTTTTTTACCACGTCACTAGAATGACTTCGGCGGGCTATATTATGAAAAGAATACTACTAAGTAGAGACAATTAAATAACTACGATTATTGATTAAGTTAACAGATTGAATTGGCCATAACATGAAATCACAATGTATCCTCACAAGTGATACATATTATATTATTTTTCACAATTAACACATATTATATTAAATTAGATTGTTTAGTGCGCTTGCCAAGCCAATATATTTATTTAAAACGTAAAAGATTTTTAATATTGATATGGGCAGATGGTCACTATGTGATGTTGTTAGGTCATCTAATTACGTTATAACTTAAGACGAAGGACCCTTAAGTAGGGACGGAATAAATTAACCGACTTGGTATTACATGACTCTCACAACTTTTTACGGTAGAAGAACTGAGTTGCGGGACTTGGTTTTTTTACAAGTTATGTTTTTAATGGCATCCCATTTCTTTTTTTGTGGATAGTCCTACTTTTTTTTCCTTGACCATTTTACAAGTTACCTTTGAACATAATTATATCTATGTACCCATCTGCACCTACTATTCCGTTATATTATACATATACAGGTACACTGATTCATTCACTTCAAATGTAACTTTGAATTCCGTTATATTTATATGGGATTACAAAGTTATTTATGCAGTTGGTGTATCTAGAGAACTGGACCGAAATTTCAAAATATTGAATCATACTTTATTGCACACGAAACATTTAATAAGGTATTTACATAAGAAATAATATGTGCAAAGGGGAGTTTATCTCTGTAAGTGATTTCTTGCAGAAAACCTTGAATATTTTAGATTCTCCGTGACACTAAACATTAGAGTTTTGATGATTGGTCAGTCAGTCAGTAATTTTGTGAGTGAGTGACAAAATTATGAAACTTTGACTAACTCTTACACTACCGGTTCAAATTGAATGAAATTTAAAATATACCGTCTTTATACAATGCCTGCTTGGTTACTGAAAATTCAGGCTTCTTTCTAGTTTTATCGACAACGAGGTTAGGTTATTCATTGTCGCCTACCTTACAATAAGGGTTTCTATCAACGGTTTGTTCAATTATTATTATTATTATTAACACGTTTATTACACGTAAGTAATAACATTACAACGAAAATGAGGCAGACTTAATGCTGCAAGCATTTTTTACCAGTCAACCGCAGGAGGTGTATGTAAAGAACTGATGTGTAAAAAGGTAAATGTTCAAATAATACACTTAATGAAATAAAATAACGGATACGGAGGTAATTTAATGATTACATGCAGATAAAATCGCAAGGAAATTAAATACATCTAATTTCTTTGATTTTTCTTACGGAAAAACTACACAAGTGTAATATTTGGCACTCTCATTCGGCACTGTGATGTAGGGAGTTTATCTAAATCACTTGTTATTAAAGTCATCCATCAAGGAGCGGGGCTCTAATTTGTTTCTTCGAATTTTCCCGCGCTGCAGGGCCGTAGATTATAACGATGCCAATGCCCGAAGGGTCACTGGAGGGCGGGGGACGGCTTTACAAGTAAGGCGTATTTAACAGAACAGACAAACATTCTGAAGGGCAAGGGTGGAAGGTCCGGTAACGGACCACCCAGCCAGATACACTTTGACCAAATAAGGGGATGTATTAGTAAAGGGCAAGTTTAAAAGTACCCGAAACCTGCGTGCTTGCATGCAACGACTAATGAATGTTGAGGAAGCGAAAGTGATCTGTCAGGATCGTAACAAGTGGCAGGCCTGGTCTCTGCCCACCCCTCTGGGATACAGTCGTGATTTGATGTATGTATGTGTTCGAACATTCGAATGGAGAAAACAATGATTCTCGGGTGGAGACCCCGAAGCTTCTCAAGTGGAGACCACGAGCTGGCAAACGCAGCGTAAGACGCCTTCCAGTTCGCTGGCGATCCGTGGCAGATTGCTGGCAGTGGCTGGACGAAGATGGTCCAGGACGGAAACATGTGGCGGGTGTTGGGGGAGGCCTGTGTCCAGCAGTGGAGGAATATGGGCTGATGGATTGGTTGGTAACAGATCGTATTCAGGGAAAATCAATATGTCCGTATTCCTCCACTGCTAGACATAGGCCTACCCTAAAGGCTACTTCCTTTTCCAGCTGCGTCAGATCGTCGGTAAGCGAGCTTTTGCCTGTCCGTGTTCTCCGCTCGAGAACCTTTATACCTGTTTTTTGGCAGATATGACTAGCTCACTGTCACTTTAACTGGCTAATGTTGTGCATATTATGTTACTTATCTGCTTATTTTGTTTCTGTGATGTATCTTGTTGGTATAATAAATGTCTTTCTTCTTCTTCTTCTCAAAACCATGAGGGAGGCATAGGACATAGGTCCTGCAGTGGGCGTCAATTGGCTGATGATGATGATGATGATGATATGTAAGAATTACTATTATAGGCTATGGCCTGGATTGAAACAGGACATGGTCTGTTTGTGTACCATTTTTCATCAAAATAGGTTCAGCCGCTCAAGCACGATCGCGTCCAAAATACTAACTTTAATAGTTACTAATATTAGTGGAAATTCATTTTATACACTCGTTTTTTACTAGTTTTGGCACTATTAATCTACGAGAAACTCTATATGACGTCATGATATTTTAATAAGAACTAAATAAATTACTTGCTATGCTACTTGGCAAACAATCATTAAATATCAATTCAATAGTAAATACCCACCATTACAGGGTTGCTTAATGTAACGTCGGTTGTGTGAATAAAATGTTTGTTAGAACTTTATTTTAGAGATCCTTCATTTAAACTATTTACTTTCGTTATATTTAGTATGCCATAAACAATTATAATGTATTTTGCTCTTCAAATCAAATCACTTTATTGCTTCATGTAGTACAACAGTTCTTACAAAAAGGTATTGATCCATTACATGAGCCCTACGAGGTCACTGCAATTTTATAACAAATTTACTTAAAGGATATTAACTTAAAAACTAATCTAATAACTATAAAGCTTTTCTCTTGTCAACGAACCAAACAGCCTGTTTTTTCAACGCCAATTTTATTCAAATCCATTAAACTCTGCGACCACTTTCACAATGTCGATCCGGTACGGAGTCGTTAATTTTAAGTCTACGCCACGTTTTACAGTTGTCATGTTGGTACACTTTTTTTTATTTTATTGCACTGCGTTTCAGCGTTATCATAAGAAGAACAAACGTTTATTACATCTTCAGAAAAATAGTATTTTCTGAGGTTAACATGAGGACTAGACATAATAAATACTGAATTGGCACGGATATTTACTCGTTTATTTTTTTCATTTTACAATTTTCCGATGTTTCCGTACGTTTGCAAGTGCCATGTTCTAGGTATACCACTAAATTTATCAACAGATAAATATTAAAATCATCGTCAGCATTATTCAGCCACAAGAAGTCCACTGCTGGACATATTCCTCCTCCGTGTATTTCCAAAAAGACCGATTGGAAGCGGCTTGCATCCAGCGTCTTCCTGCCACTAGGATGAGGTCATCTGTCCATCTTGTGGCTGGTCGTCCCACGCTGCGCTGGGACAACTTGACTTGCAAAAGTACCAAAACGTCGGCAAATTGTAAAATGGAAAAGCAATGAGTAAATATCCGTTAAAATTCAGTTTTATTATCTATATATAATCTTTACCCTATATACGTACTTAGCTACGTACCTACGTGGTCCAATAGAGGTCAATCGACTAGCTCGTATTCGTTCGCTGCTGGACATAGGCCTCCCCCAAGGCACGCCACTGCCTTCCATCCTCGGCCATCCACATTTAGCCGCTGCTTCAGATCATTGGTTCAGCGAGCTTTTGGGCATCCACGCTGCATTTGCTAGTTTGTGGTCTCCACTCGAGAACCTTTGAAACCCATCGACTACTAGTTCTTCGGCAGATGTGGGCAGTCCACTGCCGCTTCAACTTGCTAATATAACACGCCAATTTGGGTGTCGACGACCAATCAACGCCGTCCATTCTAGACCTACGGAACCACTCGGAGCTTTCGACGGAGCTCTTGACCGTGTTGTAATTTTCTATTTTATTCTTTGCCCCTCTCGAACATCGCCCAGTGCTGGAAGTCGTTAAAGCTGTCGGTCGATACGCGAGTGACGACGGCACGCAACCCGGGGCCTACTCGCTCGCCTGGTTTAGCTCGGTCTGTTTTCTATATTATCTATGCTTCTGTACTAATGTTTAAAAAGAGGAAAAGTTTGTAAGTTTATCCGTTTGTATGTAGGACGATGGAAGAGCTGCGCAGTGGTATCTCAGCTGCCGCAGGTGCTAGCGATAGATCTCACATTTCGGGAGGTGGTGAGTTCGGATCGTGAGTCACGTACGTTTGTGAATTTGTTTTAGCAATACCACTCGCTCACTGTGAAAGAGAACGTTGTGAGGAAATCTGAGCGTCTGAGGCATTGACATATCTCAGCGCTTGCTGGATTAGTCAGGGGCCGGACTACTGGGGGTCCACTGTATTTAGAATAGGCCTTCAGGATAGACACAGTCTAATCCTTTTACCACGCGAACGTACGCGAACGAACCACGCACTACTAGTCTAGTATATAAAATTCTCGTGCTACAGTGATTGTTATCGAACTCCTCCGAAACGGCTTCGACGATTTTTATGATTCTTTTTGTGTTTATTTCGTAGGTCTGAGAAGAAGTCGTAGGCTAATTAATATGGCAAAACAACGTTTGCAGAGTCAGCTAGTATTATATAAATAAACAAATTATTATTTGTCTATTTGAGGAGCCTGTTTACGCGTCCGAGTGATCCGTTCACCCTGTGAGTGAAGGTGCCACTGGACGCTGTATGTATCATCTCACTACATAGATGCAAAGGCCAAAGTTTTTTACGAGAAATGGAGTGAAGGTGATATAGAAAGGCGACAGTAAAAGCGGAAAATTGCGTGAAGCTTTCTTGCTCTACTGTGAGTAGCCGAAACCTCTCCTAAAGAGCTAGGTTGGCTATCCGTAGTTCAGTGCTGATCCCAACACTTTTACGAGACCTGGATGTGGCAGAAGAATCGAAAAAGTTGTATTAATGCAGCAGAAATGCGGTCATTGAGACCTATGTGCGGTGTTGATGATGATACGCAATAGTGCGAACGAAAAATTATGTAGGATCTGTTGAATACGTATTATTGCGCAACATTTAAAACATGGGTTGAAATTTTGGTCCCGTTAAAACACTCTTAATATGGAGTCGAAGCCCGGCTATAAACCAGTTTTGACTCTGTCTTAGGTGTTTTAATTGAATCTGTGTAATTTCCTCTTTTATGTAGGTACAATAAAGTGTTCTCCATTTATCTATAAATAAGTAGGTATGTATCTTAATGGTCTTTAGTAGCTCCTAACTTTTATGCTTACTCTGTACAACCGTTTCGTTTCTGAGTCTATCCGTCCGAGATTTCAGAATTTAAAACATTATTTTTTTTATATCCACATTTCGAAACCTTCTAATCATTTACACCTGAGTTAGTGAACCCGCTTGTACTTTGTATAGGAAAACTGAACATAATGGTACCGTTTGGTGCAAAGCACGTGAATGTCACGGTTGATACTTGATACTCTCAGTTGTAAAGGATGCCACTAATCTTGATAAATGCAACCCGGGCTAGTTCGACTTCCACTCTGTGTTCCTATTGCTATAACGATGTCAAAAATTGTCATAATCAAAACCCTAGTTTGCCAATACCTAAGAATCAACGCAGTGACTTTCGAGACCTCAAATGTCTTAATAATTTAATTTACTGTTTGCTTAACTATGCCTCTAATCTCTATTTCGTTGCGTGACCTTAGCCACAATTCGGCAACGGAAATTGTACACCTTCTGGCTGGAGTAGGCCCCTTCTCCCCAGTAAAAATCCTAGAAAACTATTACATTCTTGTTGTAACTTTCGACTCACAGTGTGCGGTTCGGTTCAACTTCGTGTAGTCAAAACCGACAAAAAATAAAAACCAGTTGCGACGTAAAAGAGTACAGACAACAGTACACTCATAAAAAACCTTTTATTTTTTTTTTGTTTTGGTTAACTTTGAAATGTTCATGGACATAATTACAGAAAAATGTTAGCAAAATATTTTTTTTCGAAAAAATCAACTCTCATGAAAAAACTCAAAAATAAAAGTTATAACTCTACCGACACTGTTTATAACTGAGCATATTCGACCATAAACTTTCGTAAACACTGCAGTAATTTGCAAATTTTAATCCGACCTTGGCTCGTAATGTCGGAGGCTCCAACCAGGGCCTTGATTTTGTCAATTGTATGAACGCGTCATTTTGATTTCATAGCCGCTTCAAGTCTAGGCGCGCACTTGTCAAATCTTCTCGTCATCATCATCATCAACCCATTATGTCCCCACCGAGGGGCACGGGTCTCTTCCCTGAGGAAGGTATAGGCCATACTCCACCACGGGGGCCAAGTCCGATAGAATATTCTTCAATATGACACTTTATTGAGCTAGGTAAATGATACATTTTTATTTTATTGTGGCAACAAACAGTCATTAATTATAAAAAAAGTTTACAATACTTTAAACTTAACTAACAGACCTTATAGTGCCGAAAAGTGTATATAAAAAAATTTGATCTTTTAATTTTTAACAAGCGTATGTTTAATTCACGTTTAAATCACAAGTACCTGGATGACCGAGCTTTGCTCGGGTTTTTTTTTGTTAATCGTGTTTTTTGAAAAAAAAAGGGGAAAAAAAGAGAAAAATGATCAGACTGGAGACAGGCTCGAGCCGGCGTCTTCTGGTTTCATGACCGCCCGATTTCCCACGAGCTATTACAACCTTGTAGATGGTTGATTGTAGATGGTGAGAGAGAGAATTGCTCGTTTAATCTCCTCAGTCCTGACCTTGAAAATAACAATGGATTTCGACTGTTATTTTCAAGGCCAGGACTGAGGAGGTTAAAGGTGTTACATAATAGATTTATCAGTATAGGAAACTATTGAAGTGCTTATTCTAATAATAACTGTACTTTGTGCAGCAGCCTTCAATGCGGTTGAGGAGTCATTAAGAATGTCAATATCTGAAAAGTTCATATTATACATATTTAAATAACATAAGCAGCCTATATACGTCCCACAGTAGCGGTGGTAGCCTAGTGGGTAGATCATTGGACTCGCAAGCTAGAGACCCAGGTTCGATTCCCAGTACGGGCATGGTAAATAAATGAGTTACGAGTGTATAATTCTTGTTCAAGCGGGGTAGAGCGAAGACGCGATTCAAATGTAATAAACGAACGGGTACCTAGGCGTCTGCGAGTTACAAAAGAAATTTCTGATAAAGGCGCAGGCGCCAAGAAAAGTCAGTATTCAATACGAAGCGCAACTGCATTTCGCCCTTGGATATTTCGCGTGTTTTCAGCTCACAATTTAATATCCTACGAAGCAAACAAAGGCAAAGTTTTCTACTCCTATGTGGAGATTGAACGTTGCATTTTTAAGAGGTCTATATTACCTACTACAGTAAATCTAGACAGCACGCTGTGTTTCTGTTTGTTTAAAGAAAAATTTGGATGGCAAAGCAACTTTATAAGTGTCTCGTGTGAGAGTTTTGCTTTGAGAGCTTGTACTTTGTGATATCTGCTTAGTATCAGTTCACATAGAAACACGTTTTTCTTTCCAGTTCAGTTATTCTGGCCCCATTGAGATAAAATACTTATACAAAGATATAATTTATGATATGTTTTTTTAGAGATGAAATCATCGATTCAACTATTCACGAATGTTCATGAAGGGAAAGAGATCTGTCAGGATCGTGGCAAGTAGCAAACCCTGGTCTCTGCCTAACCCACCGGGATATAGGTGTGAGTTTATGTAATGGATTAGATTACATTAGAACACTTTATTGTACACACCAGAAAACAAAATACATTATAGTAGTTTATGATACTGTTGCATAATAAGGGTTCTTATAACACGAGTGTGTTTTAAAAAAACGAGCCGTAGTAGGCGAGATTTTTATAGTATCACACGAGTGTTATAAGACCAAGTTATACACAGTGTCATACACTACTTTATCTACTCTCATACATAAAATAATATTGCAAATAAAACTCTGAATATCATCAAAAAGTTTTATTAAATGTAAAATGCAAAGAGTATGTAATCACTACGTTATAAGAGTCGGCACTTGCTAACAACACGTTTTCAAAATTATGAACGTAGTTTGTACCAACCTAACAAAAAATAGTATAATACCAACATGAGAATGAAATTGCAAAACATTAGTGATGGACTGCTTATCGATATCGATAAAAAAAATTCGAGACGTCTCTCCCCTTACCTCATTTTCATGCTTTGAAAATTAAAGTAGGCGATAAATCCCAACACAGTAGGTCAACTCAATTATTTCGAGTATGACATGGTGTGAATGGATTATCGCTTACTTTCATAATGAAAAAGGCATTTTTTTAAATAAAATCATTTATTTAGCATCAGGTGTAGAAAACAATGTCACCAATGCGTCACGTCGCTATCAAAACTTTGCACTTTGGTCGAATTTCAGATCTTTGGAGTCTGCAACAAACAAAACAATAAGTCAAAAAATATATTATCTATACCGCAAAATTGAGCAAAATAAACAACATAAATCATTTCTGTTCTTGCTGTGTGGTGTTCGACGTTTAAAATTAAGTAGTTGTGATCAATTTTAGACAGCATGTAGAAATATCTGGCAGAAATCAATCGTCCAAAATATCGATAAAAAAAAGTACCACATGGGTACCGCACTACAACCGGCGTTAATTTAAATTTGTCAAAATCGTAAATTGTTCTAAATAATTCAGTTGTTTTATCCAAGCGCATTAAATAAATATCAAAATTTGCGTACATTTATTATGATAAACTTGCTAATTTTACCTGTTTGGCTCCAGTGGATATCTGGTTAAGAATATGCCAGACGTACATTAATTTCGGACTCTTCTAATGCCACAAATTTCACATTTCCTCAATGCTTTTCCTCCCATATTTCTTGTTTAATCACTTTTCACGCACTACACCTATTGCTAAAGTTAAAATAAATAAAATAATGCCACACAAAAACGACAAACGAACAAAATTACCGGCCATTTGCAAAATACGTAATACCAACATTACCAACATTAGATTTCACATATAACCCGACTTAATTTTAAATCATGATACATCTACGTGATTCACTGCGGAGTTAATGCCTTTTGTTTTAGCAGGATTATATTTTTTGTTTCAATGTTGGCACAAAGTACGTTCATAATATTTTTTGTATGGAGTGACGAGGGCCTGGTAAAATGTTGGCGCCAAGGCGCAAACATCGATTGCGCATGCGTGTTGCGTCGCCGCGGACTCGTTCATTGCAACCTTTTTTTTTAGAGGTTCAACCTTCTTGGTCCAGCTGGAGGTTGTATAGGTGTATCGTTATGATTAAAAAGTTATATTATGATACAGGTGTCCATACAAGACCTGTATCGTAGTAAAACTTTTTATTTTTTGACCTATGCATAATGTTTGTCATAAGAGTTTTGTTTTCAGTTTTATAATCTTTGTATTATAGTATCGGAGTAGATAAAAAGGTTAACATGTCTATGTTTTGCCGTACGCTATAATGGAATGTTTGATTATGATTTAGTACCGTACCTACCTTTATTGTCGAAGGTGTAGGATAAACTTTATTGCTCACAAGACATTTAACAGGACATTACATAAGAAATTACATATACAAGGCGAGGTTATCTCCGTAGGAGATTTTTTCCAGCAAACCTTCGGGTACAGGAAAAGCAGTAGAAAAATGGGTCTATATATGTGCACAAAATAAACTACTACATAAACTACAAAACGCCTAAATAACAATCTATTTACACAAAGTAAAAAAAAAGAAAAACAAAAACTACATAAACTAGATATCAGAATAAAAATACATACTTACTTACTTAGATATACATAAATAATATGTCGTGGCGAGCGAGGCTTCCCAATAGTGTAAACAAACCATAGAGATGTCCATAGATTACTTGAACGAAACGTCAAGCGATCACAGCTGTCAAACATCGCTTGGGTGTGGTCCGCTTTTTGTCTGTGGTAGTCTTGGTCTGTGGCAGGTTTGTTTTCGTCAGGACATGACATTTTGGCAAGACTACGAGTCGAAAGAACGGAACTCGCCGCGTTTCCTAATCTAACATTATTGTGACAATCCCTGTTACTTAAGCTGTGTAATTGTTGATTTAGATTAAACCTAGTTAGTAGAAGACGACTGACGAGTTATTTCTAAGCTCCACCAAAATGGCTGACGATAGCATAGAACATGAATCGCGCCCGGATACTGGCCCTGAAAGCCCCCCCCCCCCCCCCCGTCAAATATATACAAACATATTATAGCTCAATTATTGATAATGCTCTTTCAATAGCTTCTTGAAGGTATCAATAGTGGGACTAGCGCATATGTTCTGTGGCAGTGCGTTCCACAGCCTAACCGACTGGACCGTGAAGGAGTGATATACTTGTGATTCTTCAGGTTACTCATCATCCATCGGCCCGTACTTGTCTACTGTTGGACATAGGCCTCTCTCAAGGCACGCCGCTTTTTTCTGTCATCGGCCATTCTGGTCCAACGCCAGCAGTCTGCCTCATACCGTCCGTCCAACGAGCGGGTGGGCTTCTTACGGTGCCTACGAAGCCCACCCGCGGTGCGCCCAAATTTCGGAGGTCTGCGGTTGGTAGGTACTCGTGTTTTCACGCCCCTTCGCTCCGTGGCGTGCTTGCGCCACGTTATCGCACACTGACCCCATCCCGAGATAGTTTGTTACTTTCGCTGTGTTTTTTGTGATATTATTACGAGTATTATTTCACGTCCCACGCACGCTCGGGCGTCCATCGCGTTTTTCGGGTCACCGGGCCCTCCACGCGCCTACTTGAGCTCGGTTCGGTTAGGCGGTTGGTGAAGCACTATTGGTTCTTTTTAACTTTACATATGTAAAGGGACACACCTGTATTTTCCTATGGTTGACTATGGAAATAGTGGCAGAGGTCCCTATGTGAAATAAAATCCTTAAAGACATACTCACATTTATATTTATACTTGTCACATCGTCAATTAGTTAGCATTATTACAATGAATAATCTGCAGAAGATAACAAGATTATTAGGTACTCGAGTAATTTTCTTTACAAAATTACAATTACGTCCTTCGCGCCAGAAAAACGATAAGCCAAGGTGGCGCCTCCCTTACTTTTTTTTACAGTGACGTCATCACATGAAGGTTTCATACCTTCATGTTTATCTAGATGGCCAAGCAACTTTCCGTACTAGCAAATTAGTCAAATTAAATACTCTTAAGTTGTTATGAATACAATAAAGTTCCACTATTAACAGGTACCTAGGTATTTAAGTCCTAAAGCGTCGCTGACAGTCGGCCATCCGTTTACAATAAGTACGACCTCGTACTTTATCCATATTATAATATTAGTAGGTATATTAATTTTACGTAACTATAGCAGCAGGTTTCTTGCGTCTTGAATTCCACTTAAAACTAGTAGCAACAGGCCTCGCGTCATGAATACCATGGTAACAGATCGCATTCGTCATGCATACCATAGCAACAAGCCCCACATCCTGAATACCACTTAAAACTATTGGTAACAGGCCTCGCGTCCTGAATACCATGGTAACAGATCGCATTCGTCATGCATACCATAGCAACAGGCCCCACATCCTGAATACCTAATTCGTTTAACTTTGTATCAATATTACTGTATCTTGTTTCATTTGTATTGTATCTCTTTCAGTTTAACTTCGGCAACTGTATAGAAGCATTTTACTTCTTTATAACAAGATGTCGAGCTGTGAAGTTTCAATATGACAACAACAAGTTCGCCTTTTAACTTTTTTTTTTTTTTTTTTTTACTATTCTTGTTAATCAATACATTTTTATAATATTAAACAATATTATGTATTTAGTGTCTGATAAGTAACCGTTTTCATAATAATTTAAAGTCGTGTGAATTTGTACAATATCGTATTAGGTACAGTGTACTTAAAGTAAACACCTGTAACATCAACAAAACATGTTCTTCTGACAAAAGTACGCCAAAGAAGATTAGAATAAGAAATTAGAATTTTATTTATTCACTTACAAATTATATTTTGCATTCGGTTAAACCGTGTCAAATCAATATATTATTAAGAAACCAATGTAATGGTCAGAAATAACTCTAGCGTTATCTATACACATACGACTATGATGGTTATAATAATTTTAGTTCTTTTTTTTTTTTTTTTTTAAGTTTGCACCAAACAAATTAACTAATATATTTAAGTAGGTACATGAGTTCAATTTATGAACACTTTTAAAGTTATAACTGTCTCCGCATCAGAGTAAGCCTCTATTTTTCTGAGTTAGGGAAATGTTCTCAACATTAAGTAATACCATTTCACACATGAAAATATAAAACAAACTACACATAGTTTTAAGAAAGGAGCAATCTATAAATACCTATTAGTCCATTAATTAAAGCCAGACACATTTTTAAAATTTTATGGGTGATTTTGTACTTATTTGGACCTTAGGATTTTTTTTTTTTAAACCGTATTATGTTATGTTTTCGAGAACCAGAAAGGTCCTCCAACAAAAATGATGATTTGTATAAGACACATAATGTAAACAAGTAGGTAGGTATCGGATTCTACATCTCACTATATCTTTCACCTGGTTGTGCACTAAAGTGTTCTCTATCTCTCTATCTATATCAGCAATCAATTCGCTTTAGTAATACCTACGTCATGAGACATTCTTTGATTAATTGGGAATTAGGTTATTAAATTGATTATTGATAACCTAAGTGACCCTATGAATACTGGACATACAGGTAAGCTCGCTCTGCGCTGTGAATAAGGCTACCCATCAATCAAAGTAAACTTAAGTTAAAGAAATGCTACCACCATCAGCATCTTCAAATCATAGAGTACCTAGATAGGTAAATAATTAGTTTCACCAAGTAGTTTTAAAATTACCTAAAATTGTACTTCAGTTTGCATAAGTGGGTCAAATTTAATCCACATGTAATTAATATCGTTCATAACTTACATCACGATAACATAACATGAAATTCATTACAACGTCATTTTCGTTTTATTTCGTGCTACGTCGCATTACCTACTCTTGTCCATTAAATATTAAGTATATTTTATTTGTTTTATCTTATTTTATTTATTTTATTTTATTAAGGATATCAACAGCGAAAACAAATAATTTGATTACAATAATAAAGAAACAGTTCACAAGGCCAATAACAGACATCCACAAATAGGCAGTTCATAATTACTAGAATATAGCACGATAGCGCTCAGCAATATAAGAATACATGCATATTTTTTTTTTTTTTTATTATTAAAATAAATATATCTTATTACAATTTAAAACTAATCAAGATTCAAGATTTGCATTTTAAACTAATCAAGATGCAATATAAAAATAGGTACATGCATTATTTTTTTTAATTATTAAAATATATATATCTTATTACAATTTAAAACTAATCAAGATTCAAGATTTGCCCATTATGTGTGTGTGTGTGTGTGTGTGTGTGTGTGTGTGTGTGTGTGTGTGTGTGTGTGTGTGTGTATGTGTGTGTGTGTGTGTGTGTGTGTGGGTGTGTGTGTGTGTGATGAATGAGTGCGAATGGGTGGGGGGGGTTTCTCCAATAAATTACGTATTATGATTGAGTATAGTTAAAATACTATGCTTAAATGAAGCCTTGGAACCCAGAAAAGGGTCGGCTGAGGAAAAACTTCCATTATAAAGGCGGACTAGACGTATAAGTGTTGAATTTTGGGCATAGTTTGTGTTTACAGACGAAACGTGAAACATCTTGTTACAAGTATGGCGAGTTCGACGAGCAGGTACGGATAGGGATAATTCCGAGACAAGCTCGGGAGAGTCAAGTCTGCCTGACAAGAGGTCATGCAGCAAGGACATATCCAGTAGCTTACGGCGGTCTTCGAGGCTCATTAAGCGATGAAATCTGCAAGACGATTCGTAATCTAAGTTGTAGCATTTATTTCTAAAATTAAGATGTTTTATAAAAATTGACTGAATGCGTTCAATTCGATGAACGTGTGTAATGTATTGTGGTGACCAAACAGCACTGGCATATTCCAATATACTTCTGACAAAGGCAAAGTAAACCATTTTTAGGCAAGTAATATCTTTAAAAGGCTGACATACGCGCAACACAAATCCAAGGTTGCGATAAGCGCGCTCAACGATACTATCTACGTGTTTTTCAAATGTTAATTTGCTATCCAATATCACTCCTAGGTCGCGTATGGTGTCAACTCGCTGTAATAAAGACCCACTTATATTATAAGTATGGAGGATGGGCTTAGGACTTCTGGTAAAGGAGATTTGTACGCATTTATTAATATTTACATTAATTCTATTATATTCATAGTATTTACTTAGGCGATCCAGATCGTTTTGTATTTTTACGCAGTCTTCTACCCTAGAAATATCAAGAAATACCTTCTTGTCATCAGCATAAAGTAAGAACTTACAATCTTTAAATACGGCGTAGATATCGTACAAATACGCGTTATAAAGCAATGGACCTAGGTGTGAGCCCTGTGGAACACCAGATGGTATGTTTATGTAGTTAGATTTGTGGCCACCCATTACCACCGCTTGCTGTCTATTTGAAACGTAAGATGTGATCCACCGATACAGGTCGCCTCGAATCCCCAGATGGTAAAGCTTACGAAGAAGAATGATATGATCCACCCTATCAAAAGCCTTTTCAAAATCAGTGTCTTATTAAAGATCACCAGCAAGAGTTATACAAAAATGACATAATATAAAAACTTAATATAAGTTCTAAAAGGCCATTGTGCACTCTTACTTATAGGTAACCACAACATGCGTTAGTAAGGCAAGTACCTAAGGACAAAAAATGCTTTAAAGTGGGCAGACCCACGTAATAAAAATCACAATAATAATTTGCTTAAGCTGAACGTGTAACAAATTAGGTTTATTCTTTGGTTTTTATTAATTTTGAAAGTACCTAGAGCTTTACTAATACAAGCCTTGATGCGTTAAGTTGTTAATGTCAGATTTAGAATACTTAGAGAGAGCATTGTAACGACGGCAACATCTCGGTATAGGAGCATTAGTTCCCAAATTTGTTTTAGAGAAAGGTAGTTTAAGGAGGACATCATTGAATCTAGGTAGTCTCTTAGGAGCATTAAATGATAATTAAAGTAGCAGTTCAGGACAATCTACAGCACGATTAACCAACTTGTGTAAAAACGCCAACTCGTGGATTTTCCAACGAAATGATACAGGACTCATCCGGTAGTGTGCCAGCCTAGAAGCTCGGTAGCATTTTAGCTTTGAAATTACTCTGTTAAAGATGATATAGAAACATTCTCTGGACACTCTCTAAACGTTTTTTTTTTTTTTTGTATAGGTACCTTATTAAAAGGATTCCAGGCTGTGCAACAATATTGTAGCTGAGATCTTAGAAGAGTATTATAAAGTTTTAGTTTAGTAGCAGAATTTTTGAAATGTTTACTATTTCTAATTACAAAATGTAATGTAAACGTAATGTTATGTAATGTTTACGTATACTTACCTACTTATGTCTAGCGAACTCGTAAGTATAAGTTATACATGATTTCTATTTCAGGCATTATCCATTTGGTGTTATTACATCAACAAAATTGGTGAATGTTAACAAGATAATGATAAGTGAAAAGTTTATGCAAAGGTACAATAATAATATGCATAGACATTGTTATTTTTTCGGAAAAGCTATGCACTGTATACCTACTGTCCGTGTTACTTTTGTCGGTAGTTTAATTAACTTCATTAGTTAGAATTAGGTCCGTTATTTTGTTTAAGGTTGTATAAATTTTGAGACTATAGGTTGTTAAAATATTGTAATTTACAAAATAATTTGTGTTTATAAGATCTTAGGTCGCTCCACTTTCTTTTTGAAGATACCTATTTTCACCTTTTATTTAGTTGTAGTTTTATCTAACCAATACCTATACTATGCTTCATTAGCGAGTTTATCTGAAACATAGTTCTAAGTAATAAGGCATAATGTCTTCGCTTTCCAACAAAGGATTGACAAACAACCATACAAATGTCCCGACGACTTTGGTTTATAGTTTTACAGAAGACATCACCTAGTTAATCAGTCTGTTGTATCTATTACCTAGCACAAATAAATTATTATCTATCTATTAGACTTGCTCTAAATGTGCCTATATGACTAAATGTCATATCTGATTGAGGGAGTAATCAGATATCGTGTCTTTTATTTTCGGGACATAATATTCTAATGACTCTCAATGCTCATATATGAGACTAGTTGTTGCTCGCGACTTCGTTCGCGTGGTAATTTTGATGTGTATTTTTCCGGGATAAAAAATAGCCTATGTGATGTGTAATAGATTCGTTCAGCCGTTTTTGCGTGAAAGAGTAACAAACATCCATCCATACATACAAACTTACGGTTTTCTCCGTACCATATTCGTTCATTATTAAGGAGGAGTTCACTTACTAGACACACCGAGGTGTCCGTAAGTAAACTTATGATTTGCCGTTTAGAAGAATTATTTCTCAAGTATCCCTACGGTACGTTACGAAGGAATCTTTCAAAATCTATTCCCAAAGGGGATAATAACAGATAATCAAGTCAGAATGGAAATCGTCATTTACATCAACAAAGTCGTGGAAAACCTGATTATAGAATAAAGACGACATGGCGTATGTTTCATTTTCTCTGGTTAAAATTACGTTTAAATATTCAATAAGTAAATAACTGCCATGCATTAAATTGTGTCGTACGTGATACTAACAAAGTATTTATTATCTTACCAATTATCACTAGAGTGCAACATTGACAAATATTAGCCCTGAGAGGCCTAACATAACGGAACCGTCAACTATTATGTTCAATTCAATTCAAATATTTTTATTCATTGTAAAAACAGAATGTTTACTTAATGAACGTCAAAGTTGTTAGTTTCACAATTAATGGATTATGTGGAGAAGAAGCTAACAAAGAAACTCCACTTATGGATTCATATCAACTTATGAATGATACCTACACTATCTTGTTACAGCATCCTTCAAATTATGCTCCTTTAATAGGTGACTTTGCCTATGAAAACTTAGGTATGTAGGAGAACCTGTTAGCAATTTTAAGTACCTATAGACCCCCGGATCATCATCTGTTCCTTTTCAGGGGGATCAAACTTGCATAATGCGTTAGGTACGCATATTTTCTAATTCTCAGCATTATCAGTACCTACGCATCCTATTGACTAAATAGCAAATAATTTAAAATAACAAGTGATATACCTAATGATTATCGTTGGCACGCCGCTAGACGCCACAGCACCAACCCGTTGCCGTCGTATTTGCCGCAATGTACTGCAAAGTACCACTATGCCAGTACGCAGCCGGCGCTCTGTAAGGCACCACTGCGCCAGTGCACCATTAGCTCGACCGCTGAAGCATTACAAGGCGTCACTGCTTCACCGCCGGTGCGCTGCAGGATGCCAGTCCGCATTCAGGACGCAGCAACGTGCCTCCGACCTCATACGCTGCGAGACACCACTGCTCCGCCGACAGCGCGCAGCGAGGCGCCGCTCCGCCAGCTCGACGTCGCTGGATTCCATTGTCGGCGCGTTGTACCCGTCCGTAGCTTGCATGCTACAAGTCGCCTCTGTGCTAGCCCGCCGTCGACGCGCCCCAAGACGCTACTCCGCCAGCCCGCTGCAAGGCGCCGCTCCGTTAGCTCGCCGCTGCTGCATGCCATCGCCGGCGCGGAGTACCAGTCCGCAGCCTGCACGCTGCAAGTCGCCTGTGTCAGCCCGCCGGCGACGCGCTGTAAGACGCTACTGCGCCAGCCCGCTGCAAGGCGTCGCTCCGTTAGCTCGCCGCTGCTGCATGCCATCGCCGGCGCGAAGTACCAGTCCGCAGCCTGCACGCTGCAAGTCGCCTGTGTCAGCCCGCCGTCGACGCGCTGTAAGACGCTACTGCGCCAGCCCGCTGCAAGGCGTCGCTCCGTTAGCTCGCCGCTGCTGCATGCCATCGCCGGCGCGAAGTACCAGTCCGCAGCCTGCACGCTGCAAGTCGCCTGTGTCAGCCCGCCGTCGACGCGCTGTAAGACGCTACTGCGCCAGCCCGCTGCAAGGCGTCGCTCCGTTAGCTCGCCGCTGCTGCATGCCATCGCCGGCGCGGAGTACCAGTCCGCAGCCTGCACGCTGCAAGTCGCCTGTGTCAGCCCGCCGTCGACGCGCTGTAAGACGCTACTGCGCCAGCCCGCTGCAAGGCGTCGCTCCGTTAGCTCGCCGCTGCTGCATGCCATCGCCGGCGCGAAGTACCAGTCCGCAGCCTGCACGCTGCAAGTCGCCTGTGTCAGCCCGCCGTCGACGCGCTCGCCACATGGCCCGCCGCCCGATGGTGTGTGGCTGATCTGACTGCTCACGATCTGCAGTCTGCTTTCCCCGTCTCTACAAACAAACCAAACATAATTCGCACAGAGGACTGCTCATTGCCTAAAAGGTCGAGCGAAATTCAGCTTCTAAGTTTTAATTAAAGTGAGTAAAAATAAGTATTGATCAAATCGTTTCATAAACGACCAAGGAAACAATATATAACACGTTCCCAACTGTTTGTTTCAACAATAAAATAAACAAAATAAAAACCAAACTGTGTTACATATTACGTTAACTAAATAATCAGTAAAAAAAAAAAAACCAGCAAGTAAAATGAACTGAAAATTTGATCTTGTCTACGGCACAGATGACAATTTAGTACATTAGTAAAGTTGGTATATTTTTTTATTCTTGTCTACCACATCTAAATGTGAATTTTATTGCTAAAATTTGCAAACAGATTGGCCCTGAATTCATCCCACTTCTGAAATGTAAAGGGACACACCTGTATTTTCCTATGGTTGACTATGGAAATAGTGGCAGAGGTCCCTATGTGAAATAAAATACTTAAAGACATACTCACATTTATATTTATACTTGTCACATCGTCAATTAGTTAGCATTATTACAATGAATAATCTGCAGAAGATAACAAGATTATTAGGTACTCGAGTAATTTTCTTTACAAAATTACAATTACGTCCTTCGCGCCAGAAAAACGATAAGCCAAGGTGGCGCCTCCCTTACTTTTTTTTACAGTGACGTCATCACATGAAGGTTTCATACCTTCATGTTTATCTAGATGGCCAAGCAACTTTCCGTACTAGCAAATTAGTCAAATTAAATACTCTTAAGTTGTTATGAATACAATAAAGTTCCACTATTAACAGGTACCTAGGTATTTAAGTCCTAAAGCGTCGCTGACACATACATCCTGCCGGATGTACTACGACCAAACAGGGGATGTATTAGCGAAAGCAAGATAAAAAGCACCCGGAACCAGCGTGCTTGCTTGCAACGACTGATTTATTGCCGATGAAGCGATATCGGGTTTTTCATAGAGTCCGTCTAAAAATAAAAAAAATGTGATATTTTGTGTTTGTGACAGAATCACGGATAGCCGCCTGTACATATTTTGATGCAATTTGGCATGCTGTAACATAGAGTTACAGATAGTTGAGAGCTACTAAATGAAACGTCAAAATGTTAGCCAGTGGATGCGCGTTTAATATATAATTTTATTGGCATATTTTCTGCAATTCTATGTACCATAAGATTTATATCAATACACTCTTATTTTCCATATATCTTGTCTCTATAACAAAATTCCAGCTCAATCGATCGTCTAGGAGACGTCTTGCTATTTTCGGCATTCCGTCTAGCCTCTGTGGGTAGGTACCTAAGTAGGTCACACAGCAAATATAAGCTGTCTTCAAGACAAACTTTAATCACCACGCTAGCCCAGAGCGGAAGACTTGAGTACTTAAACTGTTAAGAACTAACTTAATGTCGAAAGTCATCAACGCCTATCCCAAAGTTTATATTTTGGGGCCGTTAGAGCGGAGATGAATATTATGAATTGTACACGAACCAACTAACGTGGAGGAGTTTTGTCGAGATGTAACTTTTTTTAGCACGGAGTTCTCTTGAGCGAGCGCAGATAAAGGCAGAGTCTGTGCCTTCCATGTTACTAGGACTTAGGCGAAAGCCGAGATTATATTGAAAATGACTTAGTAGCGATGGGCCGAGTCACATTTTTTTCAACTCGAGTAGCTCGAGTTTAAATAAGGGCTGACTCGAGCAGCAAATCGAGTCAGCTCGAGTCAGCGTTGTCTCAGCGCGCACACCGCCGTCAAGTTGCGCGAGTCGGTCGAACCTGACACACCAACGCGGTGGCGGTGGCCGTCCATATAAATAGTACTGCATTAAATGGATATGTAAGGGCCACCATCGCCACCGCATTGGTTTGTTTCGTCCTTTATGTATGCACAGCCACGTTGATACTGTAGCTCGAGTTGCATGTTGTACCGTTATCACTCTGACACACAACTCAGTCGCATAGTACTGAGTCAGCCACACTCGCGAGTCAGCTCGCTCGCGCACACCCGCCGATTGAACTCGGTTGACTGAATTTCCAACTCGAGTTTACTCGCTGGCAGCCCAACTCGAGTAACTCGAGTAAATTGACTCGAGTCGCCCATCGCTATGACTTAGGCTTTGTTTAGACTTCTTAGTTGTCGCTGTGTTTGTTTTTAGGGTTTCGTACCCGAAGGGCGCCAAATGGAACCCTAACTAAGACTTCACTTCTATAATTACGTGTATGCTATAGCGGAGCGGTAAAACGCCGGCTTCTCATTCGGGAGGTCGTGGGTTCGTATCCTGGGATGTACCAATTGACTTTGTTTTCTAAGTTTTGTACATTTGTAATAGTTATGTTATAGTAGCAATACCACTCGCTAACCGTGAAGGAAAACGCAGTGAGGAAACCTGAGTGTCTGAGGTGTTATTTATTTATTTTTGAAGCGAACGTAGAACTAAATACTCTGTGAATATTTCAAGCGTCTGCCTGTTGCCGTTATTAATATCGAACAATAAACGGGAAAAAAATTACGTTTGTTGTATGGGAGCCCCCTTAAATATTTATTTTATTGTGTTTTTAGTATTTTTTGTCATAGCGGCAACAGAAATACAACATCTTTGAAAATTTCAACTGCCTAGCTATCACGGTTCATGAGATACAGCCTGGTGGTAGACAGACAGACAGACGGACTGACGGACGGACAATAAAAGTAAAAAGAAATAAAATTAAAATAAAAACTTCACCTAACCCAACCAACCACCCTGCAAATCTGCTGAAACAAAGGACCCCAGCACGCTGGCAGCAAATCTTTTGGCAAATAATGTGGCGAGCACATGTCAACTCTGCGCGCGCACTATAAACTCCAACATTCCTACATCGCGCAAGCAAAATGTTTCACATACCATAAATATAACGTCCGACGAACATCAGTTGGACCGGCCGTCCCCAGGCATACGATCTGCCTGGCGGGAAATTTCCCTTTATAGTGGAAGAGCACGATCACCCGCTCTTAACTACAAATAAATGCACCAGAGTGGCAGTCAAGCCCAAGCCCACGGTCCCTCAATCGGCGCCCCAATTCTGTCATTTTTGCGCCATAAAACTGGTGACTCGAGCCGTCATACTACCCGCGCCGGTCCCAAACTAGGATACGCTGTGCTATGGTAACCAGGAAAGGACAGCGTTCAGCTTAATCGGCTTAACATAACACGTGTTCATCATCAACCCATTATGTCCCCACCGAGGGGCACGGGTCCCTTCCCTGAGGAAGGCATAGGCCATACTCCACCACGGGGGCCAAGTCCGGATTGGTGGAGGCTTGTAGACTAGTGGCTCGTCTACTGTCAGAAGTTGTCAAGCCGCCCTAAGGCCTCTGACTTGGCTTAACGACTGCCATCTATCGACAGCAGCC
This sequence comes from Yponomeuta cagnagella, assembly GCA_947310995.1. NCBI lineage: Eukaryota > Metazoa > Arthropoda > Insecta > Lepidoptera > Yponomeutidae > Yponomeuta > Yponomeuta cagnagella. Next base: position 14,695,992 of record OX371277.1, read on the forward strand.
GGCACCAACAGCTTAACGTGCCTTGCGAAGCACGGAACCGCTCGGAAAAATGCCACTAGCGTTAGGCATAGACGGCGTAGCCCGCGCTCGCTCGTAGCCCCGGCTGCCTGAGTGATCTTAAAAACGATCACGAAGGTTAAGCAACACAGGGCGCGTTCAGTGCATGGATGGGTCGCCGTCTATGCCTAACGCTAGTGGCATAACACGTGTTAAATCTGTATAAATACTCCTGCGAAAAGGTCTCCTGCGACGGATATGCCACATGACGCGTATTCGCGTGACGTAAGCGTTATTTACTTAGATGGAATTTTCACCATTTCATCCCTCAGGAGGTGAAATATGATTACGTTTTTTCTCGCAGCAGGAAAGTCGGGATGTTAACCGAATCACAAATAGAATGTACAGTTGACTGCAAATCAATCTTTACAGTTTGCAAAGATTGATTGCCCATAATGTACCTGAGTAGAGTGCATGTATGTGAATTTATTGGCACTTGCCGTGCTTTTTATGGCGACACTGTATATTAAGCAGCCCACTATACGTCCCACTGGAGGGCACAGGCCTTCTCTCAGAGGGAGAGATTGGCGATTTCAAGCGCTGAGTTATGTGCATAGCTCAGACACTCAGGTTGTTTTCCTTCACCGTTAGCGAATGGCACAGACATAGATCAATGTCTGTGGCGAATGGTAATAACCTCACAAATTTATCTACATAACATAGAAAACAAAGTCAAAGGTACATGCCCGCCCTGGGAATCGAACCTGGGTCTCTCGCTTCTGTGTCCAATGTTCTACCCACTAGGCTACCACCGCTCACTACCGCTACCAACACTGAATGCTCCTATTTTTCGTGTCTGTTTTGTTACTATCATCCCTTAATTCTCTTACTAAACTGGTATAAAATAAATGGTTTATCTGTCTATTTATTTTTAGTTAGTACTTAAGCTCACGCCTGCATCCCGTAGGGATTGGCAGCGACCAAGTGTTTGCCGCTTGCCACGAGTCTGACATACCTCTTTCGCTTCATCAACAGCACGCTCGTTGATTTCGGGTACTTCTTATTTGTTTGGAGTATGTCCGCCAGGGGTGTCCCTTACCGGACCTTCCAGCCACAAGCGCTTGATAAATGGAAGATAGAATATTATTTATTGTACACAGAGATATATTTCTTTCCTCGATCTTTATGTGATTGTTTTGCCTTGCTATGTTGAAGACAAATAAACATTTTCTATTCCTATTTCTATTTATTTTTCAATTTATTTTTCAATTTCCATTTCCATTTCTATTTCCATATCCATATCCATTTCCATTTCTATTTGTACTTCTATTTCTAATTTCTATTTCTTTCTTCCTTCCTCCTCTCCATATGTCCACACCAAGGCATAATTTCTTTCTCAATTCTACATCCTCTATAGTCCACGACGTAGTACATAATGGAACAGTATTTATAAGTTCCACACGAATATCCAATACAGACAAACCACTCATAAAATAATAATCCACCGGTCGTTTGCAACAGGCAGGCAAAAAAGTGAAAAATACTTCTTAGTAGAAATCTCCTTCAGCCGCGTACATCTTTAACAATATTCCCGTTCGCCACAGTAAAATAAAAAAGTAAAAAATATGTACTGGCATCCAATTTATCTGCCAGCCTTTTCGCGAGGTATCTTTCTAAAAATTTTAAAAGGATGTTATCCTCCTTGCTCACTATTTGCTTAATCCACGGTTGCATGCTATGTTACCGCATTTGAGATAATCGCGTGTTTTTAATGTATTTTAAACCGTCAGCCGCACGTTTTAAAATTCATCTTATGGCTCCGGAACTCCGGATATGTGTGTATTTGTCTACTTTAGCCTCTCAAAGCAAGAGGTTCAGTAAATACAGGATTACACAGTGCTGAGTTTCATATTAATAAGTTCTTCATAAACCTGGCTTCAGTAAATGTATCGTCTATCACTATTCGGGTATCTTACTGCTTTAGATTATATTCTTACATTTGTAGATCTAAACATTTTTATTTGCTTCTTGAATAAAATAATAATACGCTACAATCGGTGATAGCTACTCATGTAGATTGTAAAAATCCAGGGACCGATCACTTTTTAATCATGCGTCATATTATTGTTATGTCCATGCCATGTCTTGGGTTCGATTCCCACTGGGAGCCGCGGTACATTTATACAAATCGCATCAGTATATCGCATGTATCCAAGTTTGGGTCCAGGACTAGTGTTTGTGTTGTGTCTATGTTATTATTATACATTGCTTAATTCATAGCCGGTCCTATTGGCTCCGGCGTGGTCGGGTAAACCGGTCGCTTAAATCTGAAATGGACGCTAGACAATGGAAAGAGGCTTTCAAGCCACATGTGTTTACGCCTTAGCACCCGCTGACAAAAATCTCAAACAACAAAGCAGGCTGTCAAGCTGTACACTGCGAGAGATTTGAACGTAAATAACGGCAAGTCAAGTTTTTCAATTTACCCGAAAACCGAAAACTTCATACCCGGGAGGAGAAAGTATTGTTTGTTCATCGTTCGCTGATTGTTTGTAAGGTGTTTGTTTTTTATCTATATATAATTTAAATCAGACCCTTTTTTCATGTAGCTGATATTAATCCCACTGCGGGGCATAGGCCTTCTCTCAAAGAGAGAGAATTGGCCTAATTACAACGCGTACCCAACGCGGATTGGCGATTTCAAGCACTGGGGTATGTGAACAGCTCAGACACTCAGGATTTCTTATGACGTGTTCCTTCACCGTTAGCGAGTGGTATTACTACTACAACTTCACAACAGTACGTGACTTCGAAAACAAATTAATTGGTAAATGACGGGATTCGAACCCACGAGCTCTCGAATATGAGGCATGCATTCTTTCCCTGCGCTACCTCCGATTACCGTAACGTATGTATACAATCAGATAATTTCTAAAATGTATTGTTTCTGTTACGAATTTGTGTCAATGTTTTCGTTTCTGTGCTTAAGCGTTCATATTCAATTTACCTAATAGAAATGTGTGTCTAACATACTCATTGAGCATCTGTTTTCTACTGATAGTTAAAATTTGATAGTTCTTCCATACAACACAAAACATAAATCCACTTTCGGAAGACCTTACTTGAATATAGGAAACGTATATAACTGTACCACAACTGCATTTTACTGTGACTTTTCCGGTGACTGGTAAGTCTACGGAAGTACAGAGGAACTGTAGATCTCCATTCTCGCCACTACTTCGCCACTTCACACTTATTATGCGGAAGTAGCTTAAGGGGTGTTACACACGTTCTGTTTGCAGAATCGCGTCACAGACTGTAAATATACAGAAGACTATGCGTTGACTAAGTTGGCCAATTCGTGGGTTAAGAGGACGCCATATAGACTTTGGTTTTTCATTTACAAACGACATGCCAGATCACAATGAATCATTACCAATATGTTAAGAGGTCGCAAGGGTTGATCGTGCTTAGAATTGAGGATAAATAAATAAAAAGCAAATTAGAGGCTCAGAAGTCTTTTCATACAAAAATTTCATGTGGCTGAAATTTCTTTTTGATTAGTTTATTTGCAATTCTAAGCACGATTAAACCTCTATTTGTGTCCACTAAACGTATGGATAAAGTTTCACTTCCATCCGTCATGTCGATGGTAAATGAACACCAAACTACGTTTGTATGGGAATCGCTTCGGGAGGCGCCTTCTTAATCAGCAAGTGATATATAAATTGGTTCTTTGGATCTGGCCGCAAACTCGGGGAAATATAGTTTTGCATTTAGGCCACTGGTTAGTTAGTTAAGGTTGTCACAGCCTAATTTTAAGGCAATAGGCGACTTCAATGAACTAAACTTAAGAATGCTTGTAATATAATAATACGTTCTACGCAACGCAAATAGTTTTATTTTAAATCGATGGAGGTAGAGAACACTGTATACAATTACACAGTAAAATGTATAAATGTTTAGTAAAATGTATATTCTGGCGCTAAATGTATATTGAATCGCTCGTAGCCCCGGCTGCCTGAGTGATCTTAAACGATCACGAAGGTTAAGCAACACAGGGCGCGTTCAGTGCATGGATGGGTCGCCGTCTATGCCTAACGCTAGTGGCATTTTTCCGAGCGGTTCCGTGCTTCGCAAGGCACGTTAAGCTGTTGGTGCCGGCTGCCGTCTATAGATGGCAGTCGTTAAGCCAAGTCAGAGGCCTTAGGGCGGCTTGACAACTTCTGACAGTAGACGAGCCACTAGTCTACATGCCTCCACCAATCCGGACTTGGCCCCCGTGGTGGAGTATGGCCTATACCTTCCTCAGGGAAGATACCCGTGCCCCTCGGTGAGGACATAATGGGTTGATGATGATGATATTCTGGCGTGCGTGCATGCAACGACTAAAGCCTTCAATTAATCTTAACTTCGGAATGATGATAATATTATATTCTTCACGACGTAAATATTTTTGTTGTAAATCGACGAAAAAACTTTATACAATTATACAGTAAAATGTGTAAACTTTGGCCTTTGCATCTACGTGATGAGATGATTTATACCAGTGGCACCTTCACTCACACTAGATGGGTGAAGGGACCACTGAGACGCTTCAGTGCCTGGGACATTATTTTCAAAGATGGAGTAGGCTTGCCCGGAACCTATACCATCCTGACCGCTTAGTCGGTAAAATGTATAAATGTACAGTAAAATGTATACTCCGGCATGCGTGCGTGCAACGACTTACGAATGTTAATAAAGGGAAACAAGTTAGTCAGGATCGTGGCAAGTGGCAACCCTGGTCTCTGCCTACCCCTCAAGGATACAGGCGTGAGTTTATATTTCGTTTTTACAGTAAAATATACTATACTCGTTACAATAAAGTTGTTATAGAATAACAAATAGTTGACAGACGTAAATAATAAACCCCTTAATATATTTATTTTCCCACGTGACCTCAGTATTTTGCATTACTTACATTTAAGAAATAATAAATGTTCTTCTTTTTAGGGTTCCGTACCCGAAGGGTGCAAAATGGGACCCTAGTACTAAGACTTAACTGTCAGTCTGTCTGTCTGTCTGTCACCAGTCTGTATCTCATGAATCGTGATTGCTAGGCAGTTGAAATTTTCACAGATGATTTATTTCTGTAGCCGCTATAACAACAAATACAAAAAACAGAATAAAATAAATAATTAGGGGGGCTCCCATACAACAAACGTTGTCTAAAGACAGCGCTCGCCATCTAGCGGCCATCTATGTAACCTTCACAGCGCCGATATCATGTCGTTAAATGTCAATGTTAATGGTGTTGGTTTCTATAGATGGCGCTGTTCTCAAATTCGGTCTGTGTCTAATTTTGCATAGATAATGGTACGGAACCTTTCGTGCGCGAGTCTAACTCGCACTTGGCCGGTTTTTTCTGGTTGTGTTATAAAGTGTTCTGTATCTCTATCTATCTATTTATTTTAATACCGGTATTTTCTGTTTGAATCCAAAGGTGGCTTCTGTCTCTCCGCTCTGAGGTATGTATTGTTTGCATACGCGGCGCCGTGGGTTATTCCCAGACCGTCCTAAGCAAACAGAGTACTGTAAGCGGTCGCGGGTTGCTTTGGCACCTCAATTCTGAAAATCGCAACGGAGAACTTGTTTCATTCCTTTTATATGCTTGCAAGCTGTTGGCAACTGGTCACGGGCCTTTACTTGGTATAGAATACCCTGTGCTACTGTAACCAAGCAAGGACGTCACAAATATTAAAATACACCCAGACTGGCGCATATATGACTGCCTCATTGGACTAGCCGTTAGGGCGCTTACTACCAAGATAGAGGTCGTGGGTTCGATTCCCACTGGGGGCCGCCAACATACAAATGGCCTCAGTCTGGGTGTATTTCCATGTTTGTGATGTCCTTGTCTGGTCACCAAAGCACAGGGTATCCTAGTTTGGGACCTCGTATGTATAACCTTGTGTGAGCATCGCGTCATCGTATATTTTTTTAAGTTACGTGAATAACCGCCTACAATGTTTTCTTTGGGTGTTTTTGTTACATTGTTTTGTTTGCGAATTTTCTTCCTTGTTGTATTTATTTGCTTAGTGAATAGTTTCCGGAGTCTTGGCTTAAGCCTTTTGTTTGGGCGTAGATAAAGTGCATACATACATACATAAGCAGCATATATACGTCCCACTGTAGGGCACAGGCCTTCTCTTAGAGAGAGAGTATGGGCTTAATCATTTATTGCGTGAACCAATTCTAGAATTATTAATTCTAAGTAATTTTATAGATAAGTTATCTGAATAATTTCTTGAAATAACCCTGCAACTTTTGTAACATTCTTGATGTTTATTTATCTTTACAAAACAGTCTAGTTTTATGAATTTAACCACAAATTATATCGGTATATTAATAATCATGAACATCATGTTAATGTTTGATGAACAAGCTTATACCTATGTCTAGATCCCATTGTAGATCTGTGAACATTAAGCTTTAAATAGAAGCTAATATAAATAAAATTTAGACTGCCAGTAGCCCGTATTAATAAAATGTATACAAATATTAATTTAATATTTTAAATACCTAGGTTTTTTTAAATATTAATTTGATAAATACTACGTTATGGCTAGACTAGGCCGACAGCTGTCAGGATGGTATAGGTGCTGGGAAAGCCTAATCCGTCTAAAACAGGCCAAGTGCGAGTCAAATTCGCGCACCGAGAGTTCCGTTCTCGCGCTTTGCTGTTTTTTATTAATTTTCATTAGAATATATAATATACAATAAGTCTCACAATCACGCCAAGTTTAATGACTGTATGTATTACCGTTTTTACGATAAAGCATAAACAAAAAAAATGCTAAATAACACGTTTGTTGTATGGAGAGCCCCCATATTTTTTAAATTTTATTATTTGTTAGGTAATCTGCCGGAATAACGCATATTCTGTGAAAATTTCAACTGGCAACCTATTACAGTTCCAAAGATCCTTAAATGTCAAATAGACAGACAGTGGGTGCAGAATATTAGGGTCCCTTTTGGCACCCTTTGGGTACGGAACCCTAAAACTACTGCGGTTAGTTAGTAACTTAAGTTACTGCAGCGTCCGAGTGGTCTCTTCACCCATCTAGTGTGAGGGAAGGTGCCACTGGACGCTGTATAAATAATCTCATCACGTAGATCCAAAGACAAAGTATAGTATGAGTAATTAAAAATTAAACCTTAGAATAATCCTGAATTCATCGAGTTGTATGGTTTTATAAAAAATGCTTATCCCTAAAATTTAATACTTTATTCAGATACTCGAATTTACATGTGGCAATGTTGTGTGTGCATCTTGTGCATGCTTTAGACCACAACTTAGTACTAATGTCATATTATTACTTTTATATCGTGTAATGGTTGTGATCTGTTTTATACACCAAATAAAATAAATAAATGTATATATTTTTAAATTAGAGTAGTAATAGTAGTCAACTCAATAAAAATATATTAATGAAATAAATCAAAATAAAATATATATAGTAAACAAAAAGAACATTAACCGATTAAAACCCTGCCTTCACGGTGATTTTGAAATAATAAAGGTTGAAATAAATAATCCGATTCTGATTTATCTTTGGCGATTTAATTTAATTGTAAAACTTTAACACTGCAAACCAATTAAAATTATGTGATAGGGACTAATCCCTATTCAGTCAACTACACAACCAACTCCAACCTACAGCGACCTTAGTGACGTATTCAAACTGAGAATATTTCCAGCTACCCAGACCGGGTCCATCAATTATTGTCGGCGTTATGAAAACAAAAACCGTACACAGTGATTGTTTAGGACAACAAAGCGACGACCGATGGCAAATATTGACATCCTGAAGGGTAATACACACTCCGGGAAGGTAACGCGAATGACGTCGAGCAAATATTAAGGTGTAAGGAAACTGGTACTCTTTTCCTTTTTTGTTAAAATTTCTGTTTTTTTTTAACTTTGTAAATTCTCGGAGGTCACCAGTTAAGTGTGTTTAAGCTTACTGTGCTGGGTCTTACTGGTAATCGGTCTTAATGGCTTCGGTGAAAGAATTTCTGTAGCCAATTTTCTTGGCAAAGTAGTTAAACCTAATTCGATGTGCAGTAAAAAGAAGACGCCAAAAAAAGACAAGGAATTTAAAAAAAGAACGAAAATAAACGAAACATGATTATTACATACCACGATTCCACGGACACGATTAATTTATTTATTTGACTTTCCGCACTGGCAGGCAAGAAAGGGAACTCGAGAAAAAAGTAATAAATTTCGAACTAGTCGGCTTTCCCCACGTTAATAAAAGTAAGTGCAACCGTTAAACCAATATATAAAATTTCGAGATTATTATCTCTCACGGTTACAAACATCAGTTTCAATCGTTTTTTTGTGAAATCGAATAATTGTCAAATCGTGTCGAATGACCGAAATATATCGAGCAAAAAGCGCTATTAATGAATTCTCTCGTCTATTAGATTATTTTAATTTCTATCAAGCTAAATGAAGCATTTACAAATTATAAACAAACAGCGTGAATTCCCTCAGTCGCTCCGATCAGACAATGGGGCAAATGCCGCCTGGCCGACCGGCAGCTCCGAAAATATATCGTTTAAACTTCATTAATTTCGTCGAATGCCACTTGCCCCCGTCGAGTTTCAGCCTGTGAATTATAAATAACTTTTGCTTGCATTCAGAATACTGTCGCCTTCCCGCGACTTCGTTCAATACTTCCCACTTTTACTCGATCTAAAAATGGTCGACCAACTTCGACCGAGGATTGTCGACCAACTCAACTAGATAATAGTTGTCTTGCTCTCTCTTTTCCTCTTTCTTTCTTTTAGCATTAAAACAATAAGTTTAGTCGGTAGTTGATGTACCTACCTTTACATTTTGGACGGACTGTTTCTCTAAACGCATTGAGTCGACTCAACATTAACATTGCAGAGGTACCGACTATTGACTGTAGAGTCGGTACAGCAGACCAACCTTTTCATTTAAGTTGCGAAGTCATCCGTAACTTAACCGAATAGAGTTCACGCGTGTAAAAGTACTCTTTCTATAACAGATAATTTTGCTGATGAAGACGACAGCCAACGGGACAACAAGACTTGTGAATTTCTAATGGCGATACTACTCGCTAACTATAAAGGATAACATCGTGAGGAAACCCGAACATCTTTTGGTGCTTAGATACCTCAACGCTTACTACGCACAATGGCCCATCGGCCTGAGTGCGGAAATATCAGGTCCTAGTCTAATTCACATAGATTTTCATAATTTATCAAAATTTCAAGATCAAAATTTATAGGGTACTTTCCGTTGACCTAGGACTATGAAATTCGGCATATGATATATTCGTATACTACAAGTACAGGGAAAAATCTGAAAACTGTACATTTGTAATTAAATCATAGCTAGGAAAAACTGCGAGACTACAACTTTTACGGAACCCTCGGTGGTCTAGTCCGATTCGCACTTTTTATTTTTTTTTCATATTCGTGATGTTAGGGTCTAGACATCCCTGTGATATGCTAACGAGACAATAATTGTCTAGACAGACGGACTGCATTTCAACTGCCTTCCGACTGCAAAATGGCAGTTAAGATGCAGTTTGAATGCACGACTGCAATGGAACTGCCTACCAACCGAGCAGTCCCACTGCAGTCGGTGTGCAGTTGGCATGCAGTTCCTTATTCGGTTGGTAGGCAGTTTTATTGCAGTTGTACCAAAGGCATTCAAATTGTATCTGAACTGCAATTTTGCAGTCGGAATGCAGTTGAAATGCAGTCCATTTGTCTAGACTATTATTGTCTCGTTAGCATATCACAGGGGTCCTAGTTTAAGATCAGAAAAATCTCGAATCAAACTGACTGGCAACTTTCCTATATTAGGGATTTTCTCCCAAATCCGAGTCGAAGAGTTCGATTATTACAATTTCGGCTGAAGCTATAATTTAAAACCCCATTTAATTTCACGTACGATTGCTCCTAAATACGTCACGCCTCAAGCCAACTTTACTGTGAAATCGTTCTGGCCTCTTAAGGTTTAGGGAATAATTACTAGATTCTATTGAATAGAGTGCACTAATTAAGTGTGTTGAAGCGTACTTTGCTGGAGTCTTCAATGGTAATCGCTCTTAATTGCTTCGGCAAAGAATTTGTGCAGCCAATTTTATTGGTAACGTAAGCACAGCTTGCAGCAGCTACACAACGATTGCAGTAAATAGCTCTTTAAAGTTATTAATTCGAATATTACGAAAAAATATCTTTTTTATTACTGGATAATAATTTTAATCTATACGTAAATAATTTACATTCTGTTTGTTCAATGTAAATGTACAATGTTAGCCGCTGCCTAAGGGTCGAGTTGTAGTGGAGAGATCTTAACTAACAAACAGAAATAAGATAAGATAAGATAAGAATATTCTTTATTGTATACCGGAAAAAAATGTTACAGAAACAGCAATGACAAAAGAAAAGATACAATTGGCGGCCTTATTGCTAATAGCAATTTCTTCCAGGCAACCTCATATTGGAGATTTGCCGAAGGAGAAATAGACACGGGTAGTCGGAAATACCTATTTGGAAAAGATATATTCATGTAAGAAATCACAATAAGAACAATTCTCAATCAACTGAACTCACTCTTAAATCGGCGTATAAGAATTCCCTTCTGTATCATTCAACAGAAGTTTTAACGATGTGCTTGGGGCATTAAAGTTGTGTTCTATTAAGAAGTTGTAGGTATAATTATTTAGTACCGTACCATGAATTAACTGTTCAAAAATAAATTTACTAAATAACATTACCTTCTAGTAGTTATACTGAAAAAGGATATCAATAATCAGTATGATGTATTCCACCCTAGATCTTATCGATAAATAACAGATGTAATTGATGCTAAGTTGTTATTTTAAGGGGTAACTTCTTTTTCACTACGCTATATTAATCTGATTTGGTTAAAAACTTGTTTAAAGCTCAATGAGCTCAACTCAATTAGATGTTTTTTTTTACTTCAAAGTACTCCTTATTTAGATATAGGTCTTCGTTTTCTTCGCGTGCTGTTCGTGTGTCTGGACGCAGCATTAATATTTTCCTAGTTTTGTAATAAGAGTAGGATTGTAACATTTTGGCTCTCATGGGTACCAGCTAATATATTATTAGGTACCAGCTAATATATTATTTTAACATGATATGAGAAAAGATTGTCAGAGTGAAGATTTTTCATTGCCTTTTTCTTGACAACTAACTCGATCCGAAGTAGCTGACATTGCACATCGACATTCAACAAATACACTGTGAACTCTACGTCGAAATACATTTCCAGTTTCTTAATTAATCAGTTACCCCCTGTTTCTCGTACACAAATCTGTTAATAGCTGTCAGTTGGTCTAAGTAACATACGAGAAAAATAACTGGCACCTGTTAAACTGTTGGTAAAAGTGTATATGAAAAAATAACTGGCAGCTGTCAAACGGTTGGTCAAAGTGCAAACGAAAGAAATAACTAGAACTGGCAGCTGTTAAAGTCAAAAGGGAATACAAAAAAAAATAACTGGCAGCAGTTAAACGGTCGGTCAAGGTGCATACGAAAAAACTAACTGGCAGCTGTTAAACGGTTGGTCAAAGTGCACACGAAAAAAATAGCTGGTAGCTGTTAGACGATTGGTCAAAGTGCATACGAAAAAAATTACTGGAAGCTGTCAGACGGTTGGTCAAAGTGCATGCGAAAAAAAATAACTAGCAGCTGTCACGGTCAAAGTGCATACAAAATAAATAACTGGGGTGTGTCAAACGGTTGGTCAAAGTGCATACGAAAGAAATAACTGGCAGCTGTTAAAAATTAGATTAACAGTCTGTTAGTAAACGCCAAACAGGGGGTTAGTAATTTGTAATCATGCCTTTCCAACCACTCGGGGTTCCTAAGTACGGAAACCTTCTGAGAAAATAAACTACTAAAACTAGGTTAGGAATGAAGCGCTCGTTAATTGAATCCGCTGTCGGATCAGTGTCGCGGGCAATTTCATAATGATTGTTGAGAGTTTCTGGAGCGACGCATTTGAATGTGTAATGTGACGCAGCTGCAGTTATTGAACTGTAGGCCTGGGGCCTGACAATTCGATGTTCATCGCCCAATCGAGTCTTCCTGCTTGTTAACCTGTGGGCTGATCGACTTTGCAATGAACATCGAATTGTCATAGTAAACGTAACGTATCTAACGTAACATAATATAACATAAACTCACACCTGTATCCCGGAGGGGTAGGTAGAGACCAGGGTCTGCCAATTGGCGCAATCCTGCCAGATCTCTTTCGCTTCATCAACATTCATTAGTCGCACGCCGGTTTCGGTTATTTTTTATCTTGCCCTTTGCTAATACATCCCCTATTTCGTCGAAGTATGTCCGTCTGGGATGTCCTTTACTGGCCTGTCCACCCACATCACAACTTTAATAGCGTTAATAGTGCAACGAGGTCACCAGAAAAGCGTTGCTTTGCCGACGTTAGGTTCCCACATCAGCTTTCGAGACTGAAAACCTGTTGTGTTTTCCTGCAACATGATTTAGCAAATACTGCATATTGCACGTAATCCACTCGCCGCGCGCTCTGAGCTCTATGCACCTTGTAACAAAGCCTGGTTTCGAATGAACGCAGCGAACAACAAGGTAAACAGGCATGCACGTAAACATTTCGCTCTAATTCTCTAAACCGAACTGCGAGTCATACCTGCGGCGCGGATTCTGAAGAGCATTCGATTGTTCGAAATATCAATCGAATCTTTGATCTGTCAATTCAGAACATTGTCGACGTTCGTGCGTGCCAAATATGTGCTTGATAAACCTTTATCTTCCGAATAACGAATGACGAACAGTAAATAAATAATGTTAAAATAATTAGCAAATTTCTGCCTTGATTGGCAACATTTGCGGTGTATATCGCGTGATCCCACGCGACATAATACCGCAGTCAGGGCTGATTTTAGCCCATCTGTCGAGCGGTTCAGACTTATGTACTTACTATTTTTATATAGGTATGTACATGTAAACTTGTTTCACATTTTGTATTTTTATGCTTAATCGGCAATACGCCATAGTTAACCCAGTCTTTCAAAATTTCAAACTAGTTTGTAGGTCAGTCAGACAGACGTCGTAGGCATATTAATAGGGTCCAGTTTGGCACCCTTCGAGGGTTATGTGTTTGGCTCATATGTATGTATGTAAGTATGTCCGATTCTATGTTCCCTCGTAACTCCTTAATCTGACCAATGGTCAGATTTTGACGAGTAAGATCTCAATCGGTTCGTCATGTTTGCGCGAGTGTCATAGGCAATATGAAATTAGCATAAAACAAACAAAATATAAAGAAATCACCAAAAAGTCAAAAATAGAAAACTGAATTAAAAATAATAATATATTTTATATCTATTGAACAAATTTTATAAAAGATTTATGTCTAAGCACTATTTTTACCAACCCTGGTTATGTATTTATTAATTGTATATGTGTATATTCTTAAATATCTATCTACTCTTTTTATATCATCTTTTCACATAACTACATATATACAGTATTGTTTTTTTAATATTATTATATATTTTATATATATTTGTTTATCTATTTAATCGGGGAATTTAGGATTTCTTATGCTATAATTTGTTACGCCTTTTGCGCAGTTTATACCTGAGGTTGTATCCACTAAGCGACTGCTCTCTTGATTTAAATGTTTAAGTCGTGGAAACCTATAATTCGTTTTTTAAGTATTAACTTTAATTACTAACGTAAATTTGATGTACTGGTTGGTTTTCCTAATAAATAAAATAAAGAAAAATGAAAAAAAAAAACACCAACAACCCGACTGTTTAACATTAACTACTAAGCAGGCGGGACCCCAAATTCAACATTGTAAGTCCTTGCGAGGTATCTAGGTTGGGTCCCTCCTGCTTAGTAGTTAGTGCTTAGCAGTCGGGTTGTTGGCTATTTTTAAATTTAGTTTTTTATTTAAGTTTTTTTAGCCACCCGACTCGCCCCTCTCTGAAGACAGGTGCGCCAGGCTCCAGCCAAATCGTTAAAGCTTCAACTGTTGGAAATAATAAGTAGTTCCACCGTTTGAATTGCGGAAAACGTTGCCGGCAATTCTATTGAAAGGCCGAATGAAGATAAATCGTCGACTTGGCTCCATAACGAGGCGCAGTCGCCCTGTTTTCAATTTGCTCGGCGCGGTTTCAGCTGGGACTTTATTCTGGAGTGCTCGGCGCGGTTTCAGCTGGGACTGTATTCTGGAGTGCTCGGCGCGGTTTCAGCTGGGACTTTATTCTGGAGTGCTCGGCACGGTTTGAGCTGGAACTGTATTCTGGAGTGCTCGGCGCAGTCTGAGCTGGTACTTTATTTTGGAGTGCTCGGAGGTCGTGGGTTCGAATTCCGGCATGTACTAATGACTTTGTTTTCTTAGTTACGTAAATTTGTGAGTTTGTAATAGCAAACTAGCTAACGGCAAAGGAAAACGTTGCGAGGAAAACCTAGTATCAGAGGTATGTACGGACATGTAGGAAAATATTAATGTGTGTAATTTCACTGCTGATGTCGACTGTACATACACACCTAGATAAGGGCAGACATCTATCCGACTACTTCCCTAATTAAACATTTCTCCCACTATTAATTGCATTAATGATATCCATCTACATCTAACTAAACACGATCGGATAACACTGTCGTCCCAGAGGATTGCCTGTGAGAATTACTATAATGCACGCTTTGCAGTAATACGTCTGCGATGTACGGTCAGCAGCAGATCGACTAGACAAAATTGTTAATTTTTTCAATGAATATCTTTGATATCTTTGATTTCTATCTGCGATTTTGGTCTCTATCTGTCTTTCGCTTTATTAACATTCATTAGTCGCTGCGTGCACATAAGAATCGTGGCATGTGGCAAAACCTGGAGCTCTATTTTTGAATCACTCGTATCGCGTCGAGCGCTCGATTTCTACTGATTTTCGTTCGATATCTGAAATTCCGAATTTTTTAATCACTCGAACTGCAACGAATGGTCCTTACCACTCGTCTCGCATGGCGATCGGTAGATTAATTGTCAAAAAACGATTTCGACATTTCGTTAGAACACAAACCAAAATGACAGTAGTAGTGTTTTGTTTGTATCAAAAGACAAAGATTTTTTATTTAAACAGCCAATAAAACAGTGTTTTACGTTCCGTTTCTGTTACGGTAGTTTCCGGTTTTTTTAATTTCTGCGTGGAATGGATAAAATACAATACTTCAAATTGTACTGGCAACACTTCAGGCGAACGATTCAAAAATACGGAAAAACGACATCATGCGACTTAGAAGACGAGTGTGACTTAAGTCGCATTCGACGATACAATTTCATACGAGTGATTCAAAAATAGAGCTCCTGGTCTCTGCCTACAAGATACTGGCTTGATTTTACGTATGCGTCTGTCTCTTTGTTAAAAGGTATGTGCCCTACGAGCACTGGCGTGACATTTATCATTTATACATTCATACATTCAATGGGCTTAATCGCGATTGTTTATTAGGATTTTTTTTTTGTGTTAACCGTGTTTGTGCCCCACTGCTGGGCAAAGACCTCTACCATGATCTTCCATTCCTCCTTATCTTCCATGTGGGAAAAACGATAGTGAGATCATTATTATTATTAATACTTTTATTGCACTTAAACCAATGTACAATACGCATTTCCACGTCTGCGATATTCGTGACATGGAACCAATTCAGTGGCAATTTTCGCTCATACAACTATCGTGGCCTGCCTATTCGCACTTCAGTTTTGCTGTCACAACTCTGGAGTTACAAACTTATTTACCTTAATTCTCGGCGTTAGAATCCCGATCGCGATTAGACCTGTTTATCGTATAACTATGTGCTAGCATCGCGAGTCATTAACAGTACTTTTGCAAACAACAGCCACAGTAAATCGTCCTTCACACATTTACTAATTTATCACAAATAATAATAATAATCACTTCCTCAGCAAAAGGCTGAGTCAGCTGCCTTTTGTGGCAACTTAGATACACCACAGGCTTCATCTATGGTCCTGTTTTATTTATTCGTTTTGTCTGTTGTGTATTTAGTTTTCTTTCTGTTGTTGTGCATATTATGTCACTTATCTGATTATTTTGTTTCTGTTATGCATCTTGTTGGTGTAATAAATGTCATAAAACTGAGTTGTAATGGATATTAACTAGTTTACTTTTCCATTTTACAATTTTCAGACGTTTCGGCACTTTTGAAATGGAAAAGCAAACGAGTTAATATCCCTTAAAAATCAGTTTTATTATGTTTAGTGCTCGTGTTAACCTCAGAAATGTCGTTCTTCTTCTTCTTCTTAATAATAATAATTTCCGCACAATACAATTTGTCCCAAACACAAATGCTCTGTGCTATGGTAATTAGGCAAGGATTTTACCATAGATTTGTAATGATCGGCTCTAAGACGGCAACTAGTTAGTTAGTTGATCTTCGGAATTCTTTAATCGGGCCACGCCCTAGTTTTATCTTGTTAGCGAACTGACTAACAACCGAACTATTATTGCAGGTCAATTGTGTTTAAACTTTAGCTGAATCTCCTTACGGAAGCGGAAAGCAATTGACCCTTCATCATACAAAAGGTAACACGATGAGAGTTATTCTAGGGTCGGCGGAGAAAAGAACGTAAGTCCAAAACACAAATTTTTGAGGCAGTGATAAAGAACCTTTTATAAAATTATACTCTGTAACATTTTTACTGTCGTTATTACATTAATTTAAAAAATTCTCTATTGCACAAAAAGGTGTTTCTACAAAGGTGAGCGAGCGTTGTGTATCTTCAACTTTATAAATTAAGTACCAAATTTAAAAGGATTGGGCTTCTAAATGTTTCTCCATAACTATCTACAGAGTGATTTTGACGGACATACTTCGACCAAATAGGGGATGTATTAACAAAGGGCAAGATAAAAAGTACCCGAAACCGGCGTGCGTGCATGCAACGACTAATGAATGTTGAGGAAGCGAAAGTGATCTGTCAGGATCGTAGCAAGTGGCAGTCCCTGGTCTCTGCCTACCCCTCAGGGATACAGGCGTGAGTTTATGTTATGTTATGTATACGTATGATTTTGAAATCGTTGTCATTTTTTTTTTCGTTTCATTGTGAAAATAGTATTATTCATGATTTATCGGTAATGGTATACTTAATTACTTACTCCGCTGACTCAGCGACCAGAAGTGGTTCTTGGTATCCGACTCAAGAAGTCGCCAATTGTCTCTGTCCTGCGCGGTCTCTTGCCAGTTACCGCCTGGAGCTCACGCAGGTCCTTACCCACTTCATCCGTCCAGCGATATCTGGAACAGCCAACCGGTCTTTGGCCGCTTAGCAGCCCCAGGTATGCCCTCATCACCGCCCGATCCTCTCCCATCCATTCTATGAGACCGAGCCAACGGATTCGGTGGGATTTCGTAGTAAAATTGTAAATATTCGTAAAGCTCGACCTTTAGCTCCAACCTGTGAATAAAAATTCGAGGGAGTAGAAATATTTATTTTATTCTGTTTTTTGTATTTTTTGTTATAGCAGCAACAGAAATACATCATCTGTGAAAATTTCAACTGCCTAGCTATCACGGTTTATGAGATACAGTCTGGTGACAGCCAGACAGTCAGACATACAGTGAAGTCTTAGTAATAGGGTCCCGTTAGGCACCCTTCAGCTACGGAACCCTAAAAATTATTCCACGATTGTTTCTCCCAAAAACAGAGTGTTTTTTTACAGCGTCCACGACCACATCAGTAGACCAAATTTTCAAAAATCGAACCGCAAAATCTCGTTCAACAGGCCGCATCAACCCATCGACAAAAACTCTTGAAATTTTATTCAACCGCGTTTATTGTTTGTAGGACTTTTTTGAACGTCACACACCAAACGAAATCCTCTGGAAAAAGCACTCAAGATAAGTGTAGTAACTGCTGTTGAGACAAACTTCTAGATAACATGTACTAGACAAAGCCTCTCAATTATTTACGGCAGCCATCTGCCGTAGCAATCCCCTTGCAATATGTATGTGACCTCTAATTGGTTAGACCACAGCCGTCCCCAGTCAAACACGGCGTGTTTGACTTGAGACGAGTACAAACATTCGCTTCCTATGTGGCACAGACGATAGCAAAGTTCATCAACTCTTAAAGTATTTCGTTGAAAAATCGACCGTAACGTTACGTACCTAAGGCCTAATTATGCGCACCAAAACCTGTCGAAATCGTGACGTTTGCGATAGCAATTTGTATGGAATTTGACAGACGACTGGAATCGTCAACTGGAATGTTACATAGGAGCAGAATGCACTCGTGCTGACGACTGATCAACTTTTAAGTCTTGGATGCTAAATGAGTAGATAGGTGTTATCACATATGACTCCGAGACGTGGGCGCACACAAAGGAGGCTAAGCACAAAATTCAGAGAACAACAGAGAATGTCTATTGTTTCACTGACAGAATTGAGTATGCGGAGGGCTTACGTGCGTGACGGGCGCATTTTGTAGGAGGCAAGTGCGTGCGCGCGGCACGGCCAGCTGCCGTGCCAGTGCTCCGGCACGCGCAGCCCCAGCGTCTGCAGGATACCCGGGTTACAAAGCTTACCCCGTAGGACCTTGACTAAATATGTTGCTAAGCACAACTCACGTCTAACTTCCAGTTGATTGTATCCGACCATACTCAAGATGAATAAAGTTGGATACATCAATGGGTAGAACGGATAAACACCATACAATTTCAAATACAAGAGTCTAATAAATTTATTCTGTATTCGTTCCAACATGAACCTATATTTAGCCTCATATGTACCCCAGATGACTGCATTACATTCTAGATGACTTGATTTGACTGTTGTATAGATAATGATACAGAACCCTTCGTGCGGGAGTCTGACTCGCACTTGGCCGGTTCTTCTTTTCTTACATGTGTCTCCGGCGCATAAAATGTGGCGTGAACATAAAGAAGCCCATGGCCACGCGAGTGGTTGATAAGTCTTCTCTCTTTCGTCCTTCGCGCAACTTTTTGCTTAAGATATTTGTCGGCATCTATACAAAAGTACCCGCAACGTGCGGCGTGCATGCGTGCAACGACTAATGAATGTTAATGAAGCGAAAGAGATCCGTCAGGATCGTGTCAAGTGGCAGACCCTGGTCTCTGCCTAACCTTCCGGGATACAGGCGTGAGTTAATATTATGCTAAGTTTTCTATACGAGAGACTGTTTAAACCAAACTAATTACAGTGAACACTTGACCACACTTGTTACAACAACTCGAGCGTAGTTGTTGCTAACCGTATGGCTAGATATAGTTGGCAACAACTAAGCCGCAGTTAGCGAGCTCTAATATGAAGTCGCCTTTATTTACAGCACACCGCAGCGGTTTTAATCAGGCTAGTGGCAATCTTGTACGGGACGATCCGTTAGGACAAGAGTACACTTGGCCTTTTACATAGATAGATAGATAGATACAGAACACCTTATTGCATAACCAGATGAAAGAATTACCATAGTTTCTTATATCTAAGTAGTGGTATACAATTGGCGGTCTAATCGCTTAGAGCGATAGGGTCCAGACAGACGGACTGCATTTTAACTGCATTCCGACTGCAAAATTGCACTTCAGATGCAGTTTGAATGCCGTTGGTACAGCTGCAATAGAACTGCCACCCAACCGAACAGGGAACTGCATGCCGACTGCACACCAAATGCAGTGGGACTGGTCCTTTGGTTAGCAGTTTCATTGCAGTCGTGCCAACTGCGTTCAAACTGCATCTGAACTGCATTTTGCAGTCGGAATGCAGTTTAAACGTAGTCCGTCTGTCTAGACTCTTAGTTCGAGCTGTATCAGAAAATGGGCGTAAAACTGGAATACAACGATTTTTCTTCTTTAAATACAAGGACAAGTCTCGAAATTATACCTTCTCTTTATGACATATTTCTAGTCAAAACTACGTGACTGAGGATTTTAGTCGGCTGTTTGAATCCTTCAGTCTTGATTTTTTTCGGTAGTTAGTCGGAATCCTATCCAAATTCATCTGTTTTTTTTTTCTTTGAGGCCAACCTAGACATAATTAACTATTCAAACAAACAATTTAATCTGGAACTGTTATGCCAGAGTTTCTTTGATCACGCTTCGTTTTAATTAGATTTTCATGATTTGATGTTTTAAAGAACATCTCGGATTTCAAATGAAAGGGATTTAATCAAAACTCTTTTTTTCGTGCCTCTCTGTGTCCCGCAGCGCGGAGCGATTTTCATTTTGGAATGGAAGCAGATTGTGCACAAGCAGATTATTCCTTTACGTATGTTCCATACACTCGCGCCTGAATCGCGACGGGGTAGCAGATACCAGAGTTTGCCATTTGTCACGATTCTGACAAACCTATTTTTAAATCTTAGTGTTAAATACTTTTGAGACTTAACTGTAAAAAATTATTAACGGTTATTACCAACATTACCACACAATTAATATTTATCAAAAAAAAAAAGCCGAGTTTCAGAGTGCCGTTCCCGGGAATTTTGGGAATATTTCCGAATATTGGGAATATTTCCGAATATGTTTAATTAATTTAATGAGGCACGCATCGTATCTGGTGCGCAGTAAAGAGCTTTTTATAAATACGGTTATTTTTTTTAATAGTATTCAACTCAACTATTCAACTATGGAAAATATTCAAAAAAAGAACCGTATTTGTCGCTAGATTCGAATGAATTGTCGGTCTCAAGCGCGACGTTGACGGCCCTTCAGAACATATCGCTGCTTCATAATAAGGGCCCTGTTTTACACATTTATAGCGGAAAGAAGCCGTGTGGCACCGGATTAAGAATAGCGTCACTCCATTTCCGTCCGTGGATGTCGTAGAAGGCGACTAAGGAAATATATTACCAGGTGACGGGCAGCAGCGTTTTCTTGAGATTCCAACCGCATACTGCGATTGCCAACCCGCCTGCCAAGCGTGGCGATTATGGTAAACCCCCTCATGGTTATGAAAACCATGAGGGAGGCCTGTCTCCTGCAGTGGGCGCCAAGTGGATGATATATAATTCCCAGCGGCACGTCAGTATTTTCAGATTTCAAATCTCGAATCTTACATCTAGTACATTCCATAATAGCACCCGCGTATTAACCGAACTGTGCGCTTCACGTGTCCCAAGCCTAGTCTAAGACGAGTTCTTAGTGAGATTAAGTGAGGTCGTGGGAGATGATTTATACGACCCCACAGCCACACTGTGCTTATAACATGGCAAAATTAAGACGGTGTGCTGAACTTTGGGCTCTGACGTCACCGAGTTGCTTTGAACTTTGCTAGTTTGCCTTAGGAGGGTTAGTGTTTTGAAAGGGAGGCCGGAAAACGAGAAGCGCTTTTGGTTAGTTACTAAGAAAGGGGCTGAAGGACTCGGTGACCGACCAAGAGCTCTTAATTTTGTGTGTGTGAGACTTAAATTTGAGGATCATGCATTGAAATGTCAACTACAGACTTAACCCAGCCATTATATACATTTGGAAATGCATGTGAACCGAGAAGGAGATTTTGGATATTACGTGGCCCCCACGTAATATCGCTTTACAAGTTTGATACTAGACATCTTTTAGATAACTTTCACAAAAAACAAAATAGCAAAAAACATATTTCACTAGGTACCTAGTTATGCTTTTTATATAAATCGATCGGTATCTCAATAACGATAAACAAACAATAGGTTAAAAATGTAAAGGGCCTTTATTGTAGATCGTGTAAAAAGGAACAAAAGAGTATTGCATCAACATTTTCGTATCTCAATGGAGAACCGACTTATCTTACAAAAACTGAATTTAACCCTTTTTCAAGATGGCGGAAAATGCACATAGGAAATGCCCCTTCACCCCACGTAGGTAATAACCAAAGTTTAGCCTTCTCGATTCACATGCATTTCTAACCCGTATTTTCCGACGTAATGACTGGACTACCTAAACAGGACAGACATGTGGTCTCCAACAAAATTAACAGTAGCGCATAGTCAATTTCGTTTTTACGAACCTTTTTCGCTTTAACAACATTCATTGTTCGCTGCATGCTCGCTCGCCGGATTCGGGTAATTTTTATATTGCTCTTCGCTAATACATATTTGATCGAAATTATTTCCGCTTGGTAATAATTGCTACTGAAAGTTCACAAATATATTTTATTACATTTTCATGAATTCGCGCCCTACGCGCTCTATCAACGTCCCAGTATTCGATAAGTCATGGTTCTGCATTGAACAAAATAAATTCTATTTTATTATTTTCAAAAACACAGAGTAAAAGAACATTAAGAATACTAAAACTTTTATTTTGAAAAATTAGAAAATTGAGTAAACAATTCTCAGAAGTCGCAGAACATAATTTGTTGAAAATGAAAAAATGTTTCAGAAATTACGCATTCTATAAATAAACCAGAATAAACCAGTTTTCGATCCAAAACTTTCGCAAGCACTACACATTATTAACTTCTGTCCAGATTAATTACAAGTTAATCCGGATTGAAGTCAATAAAACATTTATATCTGAAGCGAACGAATTTGCGGGTAAAGCCAGAAAGGTTATATTATGTTCTCGTGTGAGGATACTGGGCTGCTAGAACTGTAAAGCATGGTTCGAGCTTGGGCGGTAACCAGTTTCTTATTGCGTTCACGTCTATAAATATTGGGCTGCAGCAGGTGCCTTATCAAAACTAAGCAAACAAACCTGGATCCATGTTCTGCAGTGGAAGAAAATTCCTGGTTGGTTGAATTGATTCACAAAACAGATTTGTTATATTCAACACTTAATCAGGTAATTAGCAACTATGTCCCCATAAAAACAAATAATTTCACCCAGCACCGGCGTTATCCACAGTGGTTTACGCCAGAAATTATATCTAAAATTAAAATTAAGCACTTTCATCACCGTAAATATAAAGAAAAAGGTTTGGAATTTAATCGCGAAGTTTATAGATACTACAGAAGCCTTATTAAGGAATTAGTGCATGCGGCCTACTGCAAGTATACTCAATCAGTCGA
Organism: Yponomeuta cagnagella; assembly: GCA_947310995.1. Lineage (NCBI taxonomy): Eukaryota > Metazoa > Arthropoda > Insecta > Lepidoptera > Yponomeutidae > Yponomeuta > Yponomeuta cagnagella. The sequence goes on from OX371277.1 coordinate 14,719,051, forward strand.
AAACAACATCCGTGGAGACCCTACGCAATTTTGGAAGCATGTGAAAGACAGACGTAAAGATTGGCGCCAAAGTACTGAGTACATGTCCAATGGTAAAACGGTGGAGGGCGAGGAGGCGGCCGCAGCGTTTGCAGACTACTTCAGCTGTGTATTTCTTAGCGAAGTACCACTGCTGGACCCTGCCGAGGCGGAGCGATGTGCGGGCGGCACAGGCCAGGAGTTGTCCTTACAGATGGACCCCGTAAATGCGGCTGACGTACGCAGAGCGGTCCGTCGTTTGAAAGCGAGCTCTGCGGCTGGCCCCGATGCCATACCTGCCTTTTTAGTTAAAGACTGCCTGTATGCATTAGAAGAGCCATTGCTTCACCTTTACAATCTCTCCCTGCAGTGTAGTCGCTACCCCGATAGATGGAAGTTATCTAGAGTGACGCCGGTACCCAAGGATGGTTCATCAGCAGACGTTAGTACCTTTAGGCCCATAGCCGTATTAGCAGTTTTTGGTAAAGTTTTCGAGTCTATACTTAACTATCACATAACTCGCCAAATTATTTAAATACTTTTAGTACTAAATTTAGAACAAAAATCTGTTGGGACAAACTTGCGAGGCCAATGGCCGAGCTCCGCGGAGCGGGCATGAGTAACCCAGCCACGGCGAGGCCGAAGGCCGAGCTCCGTTCACAATGTTCCCACGAGATCATACAAATGTTCCCACGCGACAAGTTCCAACCACAAGTGTCTACCGAGGCCCTAGGCCGAGCTCCGCGGAGAGCGAAGCTTCGAACGGCTAGGGGTTGGCGCGCGTAAGCGCGGAGGGGGCTCGCCCCCTTGTTTTTCACAATATAACCTGTTTAAAAGTTATTCTAGTCACATGCTACAAAAACGCACCATACGAATCGGGCTCAAACTATGACTTCCTAAAGTGTTCGTAATGCCTTATATTGTTACAAATTCAGCGAAAAAACTAAATCTTATTATTAGGGTTAGCAAATTTTTCGAATTTTTTTAAGACCAGTCAAACACGGAGAAAAATATTTTTGTTTTTATTTTACTTTAGCGCTAAAAATCGGCAATCCGCATGCTCTATCTCTGAGATGTGGCCTGTACACAGTCGGACATATTAAATTGGCTTCATTATACAAATAGTTTTTCAGAGTTTTTCTATGTATTTATGATATAAAAACAATCCAATCAATCCAATGTAAGTTTGAGGCAAGTTATGCGTTTGGAGATAGAATCAAATGCGCCTGTCTAATCACTAAATCGGCGGCACAAAGGGGACTATTTACTTGAACAATGGTAAACTAGGCACATACTGTCTAATGATGGTAAACAATTGAACCCCGGGTAAATAATGCACGGGTCCACCTGATTTGGTGTTAGTTATATCTACGAGTATGTGGTTATACCGCTGCGGTTAGCTTAGAGATGAGCCGGGGAGTATGTTCTCCGAGAATTAATACTTTATTGCACACGAAAAACAGTACAGGGAATATGACAATACGAAATTACATGTACAAAGGCGATTCTTCCACCTTGGGGAATCTGCGTGGAGGTGTAAAACGGGTCTATCCACGTGCACCACATACACTGCATAATACACACTTACACAGATAACAAAATAGTACTAATATAAATATCTAGTGAGTGATAGTCAATGTGGTATTTTTTTTTATCCAAAACTCAGTACAGCTCAAATAAAACCATATCTCGTGGTAATTTACTCATAGTCAAGATTTTTTTTCTAGCTTTAAAGTTAAAAAAAAAATCATAAAAATAATGGCCGACGGCCCTAGATAGGACTTTGAAAAGTAACATATATTTTTGACAGATTTTAAGAACTGCGCATTTCAGAGTAAAATGTATTTTAAAACACCCGATTTAGAGGTAATGTCTCAGAACCCAGCCTTTGTGTCATTGACACTTTTGTTAGCCTACTAACCAATCGCATTCCAATGGTATATAACCCATGCAACCCGTCTCTCGCGAAGAAGATCGAATCGTGCGGGGTTAAATCGCATCATTCGATCTTCTTCGCGAAAGACGGGTTATTTGTTGTTCTTTATTTACATATAGGATACGAAATAGTTTAATTAGAAAACGTTGTGGACCAGAAGCTTATGTAGTGACTAGAATTGAGAAACCAAACCAAATAGTAGTGTGTATTAGTAAGATAAATGTACGTGCAACCGGTGTGCGTGCGTGCAACTACTAATCGTAGCAAGTGGCAAACCCTGGTCTCTGCCTGCTTAAACTTGCGATGAGTCCGTCATATTTGTTTTCCCAAAAAATACAGAATAAGGCAACACCACATCACCATTTCAGTAAATCGTGGCACCGGCCCATTTAATGAGACTCACGTTTCCCCCTCAAAGGACTCGTTAGTAATTTATCGAAAAATACTCAAGCAGTGCATGTTATAGGAGCCAAAACGTCCCGGGCGGACCGCCCCTAAATTGTTCATAATTAGGCCGAACGATCTCGAGTGACAGAATTGAAAGGTGTGGAAAATCCAATCCAATCCATAAGGTAATTTTCATCCATATTAAGCCTGGCGTCGACTACAGCAGAAACGCGTCGAACTGAAAAATCGAATCGAATTGTTCGTTCATCGCAACTCTTTATCGAATTAGATCGTTTTGCGTCATAGCTCGGATGAAGAGATGTTTTTATTTCAAATACTTTTTAATGAAGAATAGGAGAATATAAGAAAAAGGAAACCGCGTGCTCCGAAATACGACATCACGACACGACATAAAAATTTTTTTTGAACAAATATTTTTAAAACGGTACAAAAATATGTTGGCGCGCATCCCCATCGCATCGGCGAAGAAATTCGCCTGTCGAGCAATTCGCGCGGTCGATTCAATTCGGCGCGCCGGGGCTCGCCGCTAATGGACGCATTTTCGTAATAAATATAGGAGGCGACTTTCTGCGATTCGATTCGACTCGGCTCGGCGAGCCTAGTTGACGCGAGCCTTAATAGCTCTACTCTAATCTTATTCTTCTTCTTTTGGTGGCTCGCCTACTGGCGAAGGTTGGCAGTCAGCTCCGGATGTTTATCTCTGTCTCTCGCATGGCGGAAGAGCTCGGCACCACTTGCGATTCCAGTCCACTCGCGTAGGTTTCTCAGCAAGGATTTCTTTCTCCGGTCTAGCACTCTCTTGTCAACAATTTTTTCCATCATTATGAGTTGTGGGAGACCATATCGTCGGTCGGAATCATTACCGAATTATTAAGAATTTAAGATTTTTATGCAAGTCGAACGTTAATTGTAACTATTATAAAACAGCTTCGACCAGTAAAAGAACAATAATTTTACTTTGAATTTTTAAACTTTACTGGTTTTTAAACGTCAGTTATTCAACACAGTATATTTGTAATGTTCCAAAAATGAATTGCACTGACGATATCTCAGGTGTCTGAATATGTAAATGGCTCACGTATGCAATCTTTCCCCTTCGGATGGTTTTCCAGTTCTACCATTAACTTACTTAGTTGCGCCATGGAAACCAGTCTTCGCTTTTGAAGGATCTCGACTAACGAATTGAAAGATTTAGAAGATCCAATCCAATCTATCAGGTAATTTTCATCCATATTCTTAGTTCTGCTCTTAATAGATTTTGTGCAACTTTTGTTGTTTTATTGGATGGGTCGTAAATGTTACAAATGTTATTGCAAAGGCTAACGAAGCTTTCTAATAAATTAGTTTGTTAACATATACCGAAATGGGTGGGACACTTGGCTAGGCAGGAAGACGGCAGGTGGACCAGGGTAATCACAGAGTGACAGGACGAAGGTCAGTGGGCAGACCAGCGACCCTATGGTCGGACTATGTCGTTGAGTCGACGGAGTGTCCATCGATGTAGATGGCAAGAACCGTGAGCGATAGCATTTGGGGGAAAAATGCTATACCCAGCAATAAGCAGTGGTGAGCTGATGATAAAATTTTTTAATAAAAATAAAAACTGGCCTCAAAACACTACAGCACTAAAATATTATGAAGCATATGCATATTACCGAAGGATGGACCGTATTAGGCCTTATTACTGCTGTCCTTTGAAGAGTTCCGTTCTCCATCTCTAAAAGTCTTCGTCAGATTTTCACCAAATTAAAATGAGTCCAGTGGGACTTTATATCTATTCGAACTAAAAATAATTGTCGAAATCGGTTACGATTTGACAAAGTTATAAAGGAACGTAGCCAAAAAATTAAAAATATATACGCGTCGAATTGAGAACCTCCTCCTTTTTGAAGTCTATTAGAAACTAAGAAAATCATAACTATTTCCTTGATTTTCGAACTGAAACTTTTCGGATATACTCCTAATTTTAATTCTTCTGATAATTTTTGTTTTATTTTATTTGTTAACATTTTTTAAATACCTTTACATTTACATAAAATACTGTTTCCGGAATAACATTTGTAACGTGAAAGATTTGGTTTACTTACCTGTTTAAAATACTTCTGTCCCTTCGTAGATAAGCCGAAATCAATTAGCTGCCGCTCACAAAACCATTCGCCGTTAACGTATAGCCATTGCCTGCTTGCAGCATTAAGTTATGCATGAAAAACGTTGCCCTAACTCGTATATAATGGTGATAGCATATCTTCTTCTTTGGTCAAGTTATTGTATTGTATACATACATACATAAGCAACCTATATACGTCCCACTGAAGGGCACAGGCCTTCTCTCAGGGAGAGAGTATGGGCTCAATCACCACGCGTGCCCACCGCGGATTGGCGATTTTACGCGCTGAGGTATGTGAATATCTGAGACACTCAGGGTTCCTCACGATGTTAACGAGTGGTATTGCTGATATAACTTCACAAATGTACATAACTTGGAAAACAAAGTCATAGCCCGCACTGGGAATCGAACGCACGACCTCCCGAATGAGAAGCCGGTGTTCTACCGCTCCGCTACCGCCGCTACAATGATAATAATAATACCAAGCCGGTGGTAGCCAAGTGGGTAGAACACTGGACTCGGAAGCGAGAGGCCCAGGTTCGATTCCCAGTGCGGGCTATGACTTTGTTTTCTAAGTTACGTACATTTGTGAAGTTATAGTAGCAAACTAACTGTGAAGGAAAACATCGTCTGAGATATTCACATACCTCAGCGCGTGAAATCACCAATCCGCGGTGGGCACGCGTGGTGATTAAGCCCATACTCTCTCCCTGAGAGAAGGCCTGTGCCCTGAAGTAGGATGTATAAAGATTCATAAAAATATAAAAAATCTGGCCCAGTTGTATTTCACTTTGGTGTTTTTTATTGGTTGAGATAAAACAATTTAGAACATTGATCGCAGTTCATCATTATGGTGTTACTGTCCGAAAACACCATCAATATTATTGCCTCGTTGGTCTAGCGGTGTCACGTCTGATTACCATGCCGGAGGTCGTGTGTTCAATTCCCACTGGGGGCCGCGTATATTTTGAGTGTGACTGTCTATAAATTGTCAGTTATATTTCCTTTCTAATCAAAACCAGTGTACTCTTTTTATGTACCTTATACAGCAATAACTTAAACAGTATTTTATTTAGTTTTACCTCGATGAAACTAATCGTTACAATACGGAGAGTAATAATGTCTATCAAGAATTTTGCTCGTCCGAGTACACTTAGTATGCACGTTTCGAGAAAATCGTCAATGCACGAAGATCATTGATTCATCTCAATAATTCAAGTAACATTAAAAACCTATTTAGAGGCTAAAAATTCCACCCATGCCGGGACTTGAACCCGTGACCTCTGGCTAACAAGTAATGTCAACTTTTTGCCTTTTATAGAAAGTATCTAGGTTGTTTGCTAATTAAAAAAGCTTTTTTAAATTAACTATACTTCGGACATATCCGACATAGCCGATATTTATGGCTCGCAAAATACAGGAAGTCAGTTTAATGACACAATTTTTATAATTTTCCTTACAGAAAAAAAGTTATTTTGGTGCCTTTCATGAAAAACCGGAAAAAGTGCGCCCACTGAGGGTCCCGTACATAGAGACTACATAGTCTCGCAGTTTCTGAACTTTTCCCGAACTTCAATAACTAATTTATTGTACCTAACAGTTTCAGATTTTTCCTAGTACTTGTAGTATATGACGATATTAATTGGCAGATTTCATAGTTCTATGTCAACGGAAAGTACCCTATTTCTGATAACCTTGAGAGTGTTGAAACATACGTTTTTTGCAGCATAAACGGCCACTTTTTAGAAGTTTGATTTTTTCACAGCTTCAAGGGACTGTGGAGGGAGTAGGGAGGGAGGGAGAGGTTTTAATTTTAACTCGATACCACGCGTTCCCGAGATAAAGGGTCCTGAAAGACAAACACACGGACGGACGGACGTACAACAAAGTGATCGTATAAGGGTTCCGTTTTTCCTTTTGAGGTACGGAACCCTAAAAATGGGAAAATTATTTTAGTAATGGTATCATTTCTGTACAATTCGGCCTCAGGTTTACGTTTCTCCTTTATGCCTTAGTAATCAAATAATAACTGGCTGGAAAGTAAGCATAAAAAGAAAAATAACTCCAAGTGGCGCGGCCGAGATTCTAAATTCAAATATGGCGCGTGCGTGATCCATATTCCTCAGCGCTCAGTCGACATTCGAGAAGTCTCAAGTGGTCTATAATTTTCACTCCCGGGCCCAAGTAGGTAGTCTCTTTGAGAAATGGCGATAAGTGACTTTCCCGGTTCCAAAGTTGAGGCTCTAAAATAAAGTGGTGTTTCTCGCTGAGCTAGCGGTTGACCGTTCCGTTTTAACTGACGTGTTTTTGTACTCGGTTTGGAATCGGTAGTAGTTTCATTCGTACTCACCTGCATTCCGGGTTCATTCCCGGTATTAATGCAACCATGCGTGGGTTTTAATGCCCGGCTTTTAATGTTTTTTTTTTGGTGTTAGCAATAAAGAGTTCTAATCTAATATATTATCAGACATATATTTTTATGCAGGGTGTATCGAAATCCCACTAGATACACATCTGAAAATTCCGGATTCAAAATCAAATCTCTATTAAAGTTTTTAAATAAGAAGCAGCTGAAAGTTGCTCAATTAGGTCTGATTTATGCGCATACTATTTGTGTTATACTGTTTTTAATCCCAGTAAACGGATGGATTAAAACGTGAAAACAACCAATTTAAGGATTTTGTTACACTCCGATATATTTGTATAATTGTGAATATTTCCACGAACAAGCCACAATGAGGATACATAATTAACCGAAATGAAATTCTGTTATTTCTTTTAGCAATGAACATTTCCTGATTAAACATAATTTCATGATTTATTTCTTGGTAAAATAAATTTAGCTCTAATGAACTTAGCCTTTTATTGCATAATGCGGGTTGAAAAGTTCGTTAACAAAACGTTAAAGGCAGAGAAATATATAATTTATTTCGAAAAATGAGTTGTCGTGAAAAAGAGTACGTAATTTTACCGAACACCGTTAAGTACGATTCTATGTAGAAAATTTTTCTTTAGTACACGAAAATTACTTGAGCCTTTATTAAGTCCGAACCAAATAAGAATTATCTTGTAAATAAATAAACTGCAGTCGTGCGAAAAGCCTTGTATAAATAGGACAGTAGACAAATAAACACTAGGAAGAAAAACGTCCGGTTTGTCTGCAAGTAATTAGTTGCTTTAAGTAACTAGAACTTAAGTAACTGATAACACAGAAGGTCGACTATTTCAGTAAAAGCGAAACACATGCAAAATAACAGTTAAGTAATTTATCAAGTCATTAAATAAAATTTTCACCGTAAAACTTAACCCGTTAGTTACTAAATAGAGTTGAGTGACTCCAAATATGAAGCTCGCTGTTGGTGAAACAGCTTAGTTTAGCTTATCTAGTGTGATTAATTAACAATGAATCATTTCAATCATAACAATCAATCACAGGCCTTCTCTCAAAGAGAGAGTATGGGCTTAATTACCACACGTGTCCACCGCGGTATGAATTGTTAATTAACTAAAAAACATACATCATATCAACTCACGCTAGTTCCCGGAGGGATAGGCCAAGAGAGAGACCAGGGTTTGCCACTTACGACGATATTGACCAACCTTTTTCGGTTCATTAGTCGCTGCTTGCACGCGCGCCGGTTTCGGGTACTTTAAATTAAAAAAAAAACATTAATTTATTTACGTAATTTAGTTTTAATTGTAAAACACAAATTTTAACCTGGCCATGAGTTAAACCTCTGGTAGTGTATATCCAGTGCAACTAGTGTTTCCCCTTAAGAGCACTCGGTGCTCTGAGGGCCCGAGGGGTCCGCTACTTTCACCCTGTAGCGTTATTCGCGTTGGCTGTTAAATGTATTGACGCATTTCTAGGACATTGACACTTAAGGGGCTCCGTTTAGTAACACTACAAAAAATCAAATCTTTTTCTGCAGATCGTTTTGGCAAAAGTGTCGGAACAATCTCTCATTCATGTTAATAGTGAGCATTAACGCAAAAAACAGCCGATTTTGGCATAAATGCCACCTATTCCTGGGTTTTTGCCGTAAGGATGAAACACTCCAACGCGGTGACCGTGGCGGTGACGGTGGAGGTCCATATAAATACTACTGCAGTAAACGTGGTATGTATGGACCGCCATCGCCACCACCAGCGCGTTGGTGTTCACCCTTTAGGTTCACTGCCATGGGTCGTTAAAGTCACTATTAACACTTTTTTTACTTGATGAACTGTGACGCAAATATGTTTGATTGCATTGACTCAAACCTAGACGCTTTGAAGTTTAACACCTCTAAGGTTATTTGATATTAATTTAAACTAAATAACTCGGCAAAAAGGGTCATGATAACCTGACGGACAAACGGTCGGACGGAGAGACAACATGAACTTTGTGGTACGCAACCCTAAAAAGCAGAGACGGAATTAACCCATCCGGCGGCAAGCTTAACCATTCAGACCGCAACAGCGCGATTCGCTCACATGCACTTGTTCCACGCTGTTGTCACCAAAGAGCCCGGCTACATTAACCATGACTGCATTTAAGGTTGCGCACTCACCGCAATAATAGGCAGTGGGACCGGCCGTCGGCAAACCCTACATCATGGGTTACAAAGTCAAGCGATCACGGAATCATATCGTAAGGCTCTGATGTGTTAAGATGATTTCAGGGTGTAGTTTTTTTTTCCGTTGCCTTTTTCTGTAGTACTTGTAGTACATTAACAATCAGCAAACAGATTGTAAAATCTTTACGTTGAAATAAATTATTGATTTCGGATTTCTGAATCAATCAGTCCGTACTCGTCCGCTGGTGGACATAGGCCTCCCCAAGACACGCCACTTCTTTTCGTCCTCGGCCATTCTCATCTACCCGCTGCCAGCAATCTGCCTCAGATCATTCGTACATCCAGATGTTTGAGGTTACCTTTGTATTCTAGCTTTAAGTATCATTGTACTGTGTTCAATTAATTGGTGACTTAAACTTTTTCTATTCTATTCTAAGTGTAGAGTGTTAGGTACCTAAAAATACACATTTCCTGGAACGCGTCGATTAGATTTTGTTATTATTAGCAGTTTGATGACAATTTTTCAAAACATTAAATTTTTAAGGGTTTTCTGCTTTGTTGTAGCGCTGTTTGGTAGATTATTATCGTTCGCGTTATATAGAAGGGACATTCTTCCATTTAGGATAATGACTGGCTGAGACATTGCTGGGACGCGTAATCCGCGAATTTAATAAAATTTTATAAACCCTGATATTTCGTAAAATATAAATCAGTAAAATAACTCGTAAAATTCTTCTTGTAAAATACAAACTAAAATTAGGGTGCTTCAGGAAGTGCTTCATTAAAATAACCCTGTATAAGGAAATGTTCTGCAAAATTTTATCCCAAATGCCTCTGCTGTCAAACCCGTTGTTTGGTCCCTCTCCTATTGGCGAATGCCCAGCACACCGCCATACAGCTTGAAGACACTCAACTCTCAAAGCGTAGCAATAAGGCCTTGTTTCCTTTTTACTGACCTTCTAACTAAAGCCGTGGTGGTAATGGGATTACGGGAAGCAACATGGGAATGGCCATGTTAAGAAGCATTCAGCGACGGCTAAGCAGCCTGAGGCGATTTTGTGCGCTCTACTATGTTACTGAGTTTGGTTAAGTACAGAGTCGTTAGCGAAGTTTTAAGGGTACAGAATGTAGCCTGAAACACGATTCAGCAACATTAATAAATAACTTTCAGACAACACAACACCTTGTCCTGGTCTCACACGCTTTGCTATGGTAACCAGGTTAGGACATCACAAACTTGGGATTGCATCCAGACTGAGACCATTTGTACAAATCTACTTCCGGCTTGGCTTTTATTTAAAGTGTCAACTAAATTGGAAGGCGCTGGTATCTGTAATACAGTTTTTAACTAGTACAGGTATCAACGACCCCAACTTTTAAAGCGAATCATCAACTTGACTGTAATAAGCTAAGCCTCTGATGTAATCTTTCTGTGCCCAATAAATTTCTTTTCTTTCTTCTTTTCTATTAAATCAGACGTGATACCGCTAGACCAATGAGGCAGTCAACATAAAGCGCTGATGTGAAAAAAAGCGACTAATGAGTTTTAGCGAAAGAGGTTTATCAAGATTGTGATAAGTGACAAACCTGGTCTCTGCCTACCCATTGGGATACAGGCGTGGCGTTTTCCAACGTTTTGTCCAAAAAATATAATCTTCGAAGTATCATCATATCAAGAAAGCGCGACACCGGATTTATACCACCGTAACTATTTTCGAACTAAAACTTCTAAAGCACTAAACCACTTCTAAAGATAAAATAAGATAAGATGATCATTTATTAAATTGCCACAACACACAAAGATATTACAATTGATAGACACTACAAATTAATACTTAAATTCCGGATTTACTTGGTTTTTTGTCTTCGTTTTTTGGTCGGAAGAGTCCGACCAAAAACCAAGTAAGTAAGTGGATCCGGAATTAAGTTAATAATACCATATGATATTTATTTATTTTTTTTGTTAATTGTTTGCTGCCAAATATTTTTGTATAGTGTAAGATAAGGTATGTTTTCCTTCATTGAATTAGCGAGGTACCTATTTCCTTTACAAAATGGGTGTTAGAAACAGCCTTAACCGCTCACTAACCCAACTTTTTCCCGCAACAAAACTCACCATCGTCAGCCGATAACGAGGCAATGAGTCAATGATTTACCGGAGCCAAGCATTTCAGAGTGAAGTATCATCTACGTGGCCGCCCGATTTCCGATTTGACTGGTAAAAGCTTGGTTCCGACCGGAAAATGAACCCGCCAGACTGCTGAATTGGAACTGAAACAGAGAATCCTGGAACAATTATTATTGTTATACTCGAATGGAGACCACATATCGGCAAGCGCGGCGTAGGACGACCAGCCACAAGATGGACAGATGACCTCATCCAAGTGGCAGGAAGGCGCTGGATGCAGGCCGCTTCCAACCGGTCTTTTTGGAAATCCATGGAGGAGGCCTATATCCAGCAGTGGACTTCTTGTGGCTGAATGATGATGATCATGATGATGATTGTTATACATTATTGCACACAAGACATTTAACAGGACATTACATAAGAAATAACATGTAGAGAGGCGAGCTTATCTCTGTAAGAGATTTCTTCCGCAAACCTTAGGGTGTAGGAGAAGCAGTAGAAAAACGGTTCTACATAATATATAATGCACAAAATAAACTACAAGAGGCCATAACAATCTATTTACACAAAGTAAAAAAAAAGAAAAACAAAAACTAGATAAACTAGATAGCAGAATAAAAATAGGTACTTAGATATAAATAAATACTATATATAAATATGTATATAGCTCAAAATTTGTACTTGCGATGCAAAGATACTTAAGATACGTGCAAAGATGCTAAACTAGGTAAGGAAACCTGAGTGTCTGAGTTATTCAGCCTATCTCCCCGACACTTACAAATCACGCCTAGTTTAGCATCTTTCCTTCACCTAGTTTGCGAGTGGTATTGCATAGGTACATGCCCGCACTGGGAATCGAACCTGGGTCTCCCGCTTCCGAGTCAAATGTTCTATCCACTAGGCTACCAACGCTATACATACAAACTTACAAACATATAAACTTGTAAACTTTTCTTTATAATATTAGTGAGAAATCGTTTCCGTTTGGCGCCGGATTAAGAATAGCGTCACTCCATTTCCTTCCGTGGATGTCGTAGAAGGCGACTAAGGAAATCAATTACCAGGAGACGGGCAGCAGCGTCTTCCTGAGATTCCAACCGCATACTGCGATCGCCAACCCGCCTGCCAAGCGTGGCGATTATGGCAAAACCCCTCGTGGTTATGAAAACCACGAAGGAGGCCTATGTCCTGCAGTGGGCGTTAAATGGCTGATGATGATTAGTGAGATAAGATTAAAAAGTGCAGTCGAAATTCGAAAGTTTAACCTTCTTACTCCTAACAGGCTGAAACCCTAACAACAGCGTCGCTAAAGCCGTGGGTCGGGCAAAGTGCAGGAAACGTTTTTAAATCGAGCCCAGCCAATCCCAAATGATGTTCGCGGGCCCTCAGCCGCTACGTTGCAGACGATCTGCGGAAAAATTTACTCTATTTCCAAGAAGTATTTTTAGTGACACGGTATATGGGAGAACCGCGTTTCCTAATATATTTAACGGTAATTTTCAAGTCTATAAGAGATATAGACATGAAAATTACCCCGATTCGCTAGTCATAGTAAGAGCGGCTCCTTAAACTGGAAATATATCGCATTCATTGATCATACAATTGAGGAACTAGCTTGAAAAATTAGATTCCAGTGACTTTGTATTTAAGCCATGGATTACATAGAGATGTCAGAAAAACGAAAAATTTGTTTTGGGATATTTCTGGTCTCAAAAAAAGTTTCATAGTTTTTTAAAATAAATTCTATAAGTTTTCTAAATAATAGATGTAGCCACAAAACATTATTTTACGGGATTACTCACATTTCATAAAAGTTCTCCATTATCGCGTGCTTTTCTTAGTCACACTTTCAAACGCTTCAGATTAAAATCACTGTTTATTTCGTTTCATTCAGTTTTTGTCTGAACATACAATTTTTTTATTTCTCGATTTATTGGGATGAATAACTGAACTAGGATGAGCAAGCAACTTAACTTCTTTTAACGATTTCAATGGTTTGTTTGCAATTAGATAAATGCTGAATGAAATTAAATACGCTGACTAATCAGTACCAGGCATTCATAGAACCCAAGTAGTATTGGGCAAAGAATATTGCTTTAAAGAGGTTCCAAATTACTCGCAACCTCCTGGCTCTCGTAAAGTATCACATCCCACGTAATAATTCCAATTTGTGTGTGAGACTCGCTGCCTAAGTACCAGGGTACCAGTCATTCACAGAGCCGAAGCTAGTGATGCCCCGTGATGTTGATTTGGCAAACCTACAGTTATTATTTAGAAGTTACTAAGAAAGTTTAAAGCTGTTGGTTTTCCATGTATTCGTAAATAAATAAATCGATGTAACTTTCTATAGAATACGCTGAAGGAATTGCCTCTTTAAATCACTGATATTAATTTCAGCCCACAATAGCCAGTTTTGAATGAATCGAAAAATCAGTAAATGATTTTACGGGAAAGGATTGACCGTAAAATTGTCTTGCGGCGTATCATGTTTGCTCATATGTTAAATCAATGCGAACTTTCCAGAAAAAAATAAAAAAATAGTCCAATATATAAATGGCGCGCAAAGAAACTTTTTCACATTTCGCTTTTACGGAGCTCGGAAAAAAACATCTAAGATTCGGACAACTACAAACTTCCTATCTCTTAACTAGCAACTTTCTAAATGGTATCTGAATAGGTCTCATTCGCGTTAAGAGAAGAAACCGGCCAAGTGCGAGTTGAAAAAGCGCGCCGAGTTTCGAACCAGCACAATATATTTTTTGCATTGCGTATTTGGCAAAAAATGGTTTTATTTCATTCAATTCGGAACTGAATTTGGAACAGTTTGAGTCCGAATCATACTTGGTCCATTTTTATTGTTGCTGTACAATAGAGCCTGCACTATAATAACACTTATTCTGACCATTGTATATATGACAGTTTTTACGATAGAGGAAAAACAACAAAATATAAAAAAACACGCTTCGTGTATCCTTAGTTATTGTCATTTTGTATATTCTTAATATTTGTTGGACAATCCGACATAAAAACAATATTCTATGTAAATGTCAACTAGAATTCTATTACATTTCAATACATAAAGTCGTTTAAAGGTAACACAGACAGACGGATGGATAGATAGACAAATCACGTAAGCACCGTGGCATCCTTCGAGTGCGGAAGTCAAATGTGCAGACGCTCCTTTGCCTAGAGGACCATTCGATTTCGATGACCTAATCGATCGATTCGATTAGGTCCCTGCAGCGATTCCATTCGTTCACAATCCGATCCGCGCCCATCACTACCCGATGCGCTGCGTCGGCTAACCCTTCATTAGTACACTGGGTCCTTTTTGCCCGCGCCCGTGTCTCAAAAGCGTTCTCGAGACGATCTAATTTGTTTCTTTTCAAGCACGACCCGCGTCTCGTTTGCTAGCTGATTGTAGAGCTCACCTGCACGAGGTACAGACAGGCGAATAACGCTTAAGGTCTAGGTGATCTACGTATTTCTGACATATCTACGCTTATCTTAAAATTGGTAGAAAGTTGCGTTGCATTGAAAAAATATTTTCTTTTTCGACTTTTCGATTCACTTACTTTATTCTTTTATAATAAATATTGAAGAATCTCTCGTCCAATGCAATATGTGTAAGCAAGTGAAATAACAAATTAGCTGGTCTCGGGACTTTAAAGCGCGCGAACCATTCATATTTTTATTACTTTATGTTTATTATTATATAAATTAATAAAATAATGCACCCTCCGCAAATTTTATTTCTAAAATGCGGACTAAGATTATCTTTTAAATAATTATCCATTTTTTTGAAATTTTTTTATTGTGATTTTTCGCTTTGTCACTACAAAGCGTAAAATCTTTGATGCAAATTTGATAGGTAATTGCATTTATACTCGTAGGAGCATAATTCGAACACATTCAGAAACATAAAGATTTCCGAGCAGTTTTCTTCATTTTCTATACGGCCACTTGACCAGTACCGCAAAGGTGTGATATTATAAGTGGCAAAAGTTGTTACGGCCTTTTTGCCATTCGTTACGTGAGCTCCATCTGTCTTACTGGGCTTTCGTAAAAGGGGACATTTAGTTGATCATAATAACTTCCTCACCACACAATCACTTGTCCAGATCCCAAACTAGGATACCTTGTGCTATGGTAACCAGGCAAGGACATTACAAACATTGAAATACACGCAGACGAAGCCATTTGTACAAATGTACTGCGGCCGCCAGTGGTATTTGTACCCGATTAAGTAAGTAAAATTATTTATTTATAAGTACTTATATTCTTACAATCTTTCGCTATACACAGTCGCCCACAATTTCTTAAAACTACCACTTCGACGATACCCCGCACTATGTGTTAGATGAGAAAAACATTGAGGTGTAGGACTGGTAACCTAAAACTATTTTGACTTGCTACAGAACCAGAATTTGGGAGCTTTCCAATACCTCAACATTGGCGAAGTCAATACTTTTTAACTATACTCCGCGGCCGACACACATTTCCTGGACGTAAAATACAGAAAAAAGGTCCACGTTGTTATTTCCCGGTTATATCTAGGCTTATTTTTTGTTTATTGACTTTGACCACATTTCAAACAATTTTATAAAATAAATAAATAACTTCCACACAACGCAAACACTTCACCTGGTCCCAAACTAGAATACCCTATACTATGGTAACCAGGCAAGGACATCACAAACATGGAAATACACCCAGACGAAGCCATTTGTACAAATGTACTGCGGCCGCCAGTGGGATTCGTACCCGATTAAGTAAGTAAAATTATTTATTTATAAGTACTTATATTCTTACAATCCTTCGCTCTACACAGTTGTTACTGCAAATTCCGACATACTTTCGATTCCCTTATTTATGTAGATGAGGCAGTTATTTGATTTAGTAGCTTTGTCTTCGCCACTTCAATAAACTCTGCGGCCTGTTGACTGGCTCATAAATATAGCGAGTGGGCTGCCCGGTGGGAACCGAGGTTAGATATCGAGGTTGTTCAAAGCGGTATCAAACAATAATACAATAATAAATGGAGTCTTAGAATCGGAGCAACTTCAAAGCTTCGAAGCCCATAATTCAATTTAGCTCGCGGAGATCCATTGTTCGGTACGAGGGCTGGGTGCCCGATCACGTTAGTTTTAGACTCGATCATATTGATAATTTCATCTCTATCTTTTGAGGCAACGTGTACTCCGTGCTAAATATATTTTCCCTTGATGTAAACATACCAAGACAGAGGTCATGGGTTCAATTCCTACTGGGGGACGCCGTATATTTATACAAATGGCCTGGGTGTATTTCCATGTTTGTGATGTCCTTGCCTGGTTCCTATAGCACAGGGTTTCCTAGTTTGGGGCCAGGTCAAGTGATTGTGTTGTGTGGAAGTTGTTTATTTATTTTATAAAATTGTTTGAAATGTGGTCAAAGTCAATAAACAAAAAATAAGCCTAGATATAACCGGGAAAGTTATTTCACGTGGACCTTTTTTCTGTATTTTACGTCCAGGAATACGTCTCCGAATGTGTCGGCCACGGAGTATAGTTAGAAAGTATTGACTTCGCCAATGTTGAGGTATTCAATGAATTTTAGCAATTGGAAAGCTCCCAAATTCTGGTTCTGTAGCAAATCAAAACAATTTTAGGTTACCAGTCCTACACCTCAATGTTTTTCTCATCTAACACATAGTGCGGGGTATCGTCGAAGTGGTAGTTTTAAGAAATTGTGGGCGAAGGAAAACCATTTGCAATTCAGAGATCCGTTTGCGAAATATTAAGCCTTAGCACAAAATCCCAAAAATTTGAAGCGGTATTATCCGAGGAATCCCACGTAACAAAGCTAAGTAGGTTTATAAAAGAAAAACTTGGTACCAATTCCCCCAGTTGGCATATGCGAATTTATCGATTTCGATTTTTTTCTCAAAGAACAATTTATCTACATAAGACTCCAGTATATTTTTTCCCAATGGATGAGTTTTGATAGGGTACTAAGTTTAGGGAGAACACAATAGATCCAAATGGAACGAATGTTCCAGGTCAGTGCCCGAAAAATTCAGGTGTACCTAAAGAAAACCTTATGAAAGTTACAGGCTTTACGCGCTCTTTAAGCTCTCAACCTTTCTGGAAACCGTTCAACTGAATGTTAATATTGTTCGTACTTGAAACAAGCTTTTGAAGAACACCAAACATGAACAAATGTTCAAATGAACACCGTAGCAGAAAAATAAGCATTTTATCGAGGTAATTCACCATTCAAGTTCCAAAATTAACAAATTTATCTTCTTTAATGCAAAAACCGTCTTGTTGAATATTATAAAAGATAATATAACTGGCATCAAATAAATCAGGGATGTTACTAAATTCAAAAATCGAACAAGCTGCTTAAAATGTTATTTTATTAAGTTGTCGTTTTTTTATTCGAAGATTTTACCTTAAAATAAAACACAAGGAAAACATGAATCCACTGGTGGATCATTCCGTTTCCTAATTCAGTGATGATTATTAATAACTGACAAAGAGCGTGTTCTCAGGAGAGTACACTCTAGGGTTTGGTAACAGAAATACCTAATTGCAACTCAGTAAACATTCACAAGACAAACCATTATGCAGGTACATAATAATAATAATTATTATTATATACCTGCATCATCATCATCAACCCATTATGTCCTCACCGAGGGGCACGGGTCTCTTCCCTGAGGAAGGTATAGGCCATACTCCACCACGGGGGCCAAGTCCGGATTGGTGGAGGCTTGTAGTCTAGTGGCTCGTCTGCATAATGGGTTTAATTAGATTAGATAAGATTTTTGAAGTGACCAATAAATAAAATAAACGACTATTTATTTTCACGATTTAGTATATTGGACATACTTTTCGGCGGAGAAGGCTTGCCTTGCCGAAGGTTTCCCTTCACATTTACCGAGTGGCATTTGTTGTTTTTGTTTTCTAGTTACGAAACTCGGTCTGTGTTCTCGACTCTTGTGTTTTTAATTAAATGTAAGACTGAATGTTTTAACACCAAACAGCTAAAATCTCGGATGAGCCAGTAGCGTTGTAAAATGTAAATGAGAATTTTCCTACATTATAGACAGGCAAGATTTATAATCCCTTTCTTAAAATCCCCACGTACCTGTGGCGTAATATGCTAAAGATTTAGTTAATCAAGAGAATGGGAAGACGTCTACCGCAATATTTCACTCTCGAGCCGCAAACAAAAAGCTTGTCTAATAACTAACTCCCGGGCCGATGTAACCGAACAAAAACTAGAGGGTAGACGGACAAATGTGTGCTTAGCGACTTATTTATCTCCCAAGAGAGGCAGGGTAGTAATTAAGGAAATTCCAATAGAAACCCCGCGGCAAAGACTCCAACCGAGGTTTTTCTTTTTTTTTTTCGAAAACAAAGGACTTTGGGTACTATGATATTCATTAACGCCATGACAGGCAAGAAATACTTCCTAATTATTCATTGGGGCTGGCTGGTAAATCGTCAGTTTCTCCGCCCGCCCTATAATGGAGAGAGGAAAATAAAAATAAAAAAGTTTTAAACATAACAAGTGAGGCGTCGACATCATCAGTTATTCATGGCCGTTGAAAATCCTCGCCCGCCAGTGGCTAGTCGTCTTTTCCCGCCTTTTTGAAGAATCTCGTTTTTTGTAGGTTATATAGATTTTGTATTTTTTTTAAAGATTATTTGTTTTTTGTCAGGTTTTCTAAAAGTACTAAACGTCTTCTCAACGATGACTTCTAAAACTTACTGAAATATCTTTACGAAAACGTCATTTTTAACCTCTTTCGAAGTAGAAATGCAGTTTTCTCGAGCATTGCAAAGACACCATAAAATATTAATAATGTTTGAAGTTATTTTTCGAAAGATGAAAGAAATACGTGCACGTGAAACGTATTTCTTTCATCTTTCGCGGTAATAATGCCCGGCCAGAAGGAATTCCGATGAAGCTACTCGATAATGGCTATCTTTTAATGGAATCACATTATGATGATCGCTAGCAAATTCTTTCCATGCAAAAAAAGATGTCATCTTTAGGTCCTTTGATCTATGGTATTTATACAATTTTATTATTAAAGATTCTCTTAACGCGGCAGCGCGAAAAGGATTTTTTTATTTATCAATGTCTTAACGTGTTATATATAGTACATTTTTAAAATATAATTTACAAAAATACAAAATACAAAAATATTTATTCATCCAACCAATTCCATTGCTAACATACACTTTTGCTGGGATTCCCTTTTAAGTATAAAGTACCTGTGCCAGGGAAACCCGCTCTTCCATAACTTGTAAAGGTTGAACATCTTAACCTACGCAAAATAGAGATTTTGTTTTAAGTGTGAGCTTAATTTAATTGTCTATTTTATTTAAAGATATAAATTTCAGAAATTAACTATAAGTAAGATTTCTGACATGATTTATACTTGTGTAGTGTATGCGTGCGTGCGTGCGTGCGTGCGTGCGTGCGTGCGTGCGCACGTGCGTGCGTGCGTGCGTGCGTGCGTGCGTGCGTGCGTGCGTGTGTGTGTGTGTGTGTGTGTGTGTGTGTGTGTGTGTGTGTGTGTGTGTGTATGTTTGCGTGTTTTATTTTTATTCATATTTATTTATACTTATTGTAGTTATGTGACATGTTGTAACAGAAATTCTGTTTCCTCATAGTTCTGGTTTAGGAGCCATTCAGTCACTGCCTTCTTACACTCAAATGTTAGCATAGGATAGATGACCAAACTACGATTTATCTGGTTATACAAATAGCCAGACAAATTTTCTAATTTAGAATAGAATACTGAAGATTTATTTGTCCATTTCCTCATTCCATACCTTCTTAACCTATTTATGAGTATCTGGTGTGGTAGTAATCCAGAAGCCCTCCACACATTAGCGCAGCGCTATTGTTTCCCATCCAAAACTAATAGTCGATTTTTTTAATACATAATACCTAAGTATTGCTTCCGCATAAGTAAGTAGACAAATACGTATCCAGTGATAGACGAATAAATAGCTGGCTGCCAGGGTTGTCAGTCATACAATTTATCTATGGTAAGCTCTGCATAGGTCACTATGCCAGACGTTTTTGGATTTATTCACTGGATAGAGCTTAGCCATGGATAAACACATAAATGGTGCTGTCGGATATCGTTGGCGAAAGGCAGCCTTAGATGGGTAAGGTAGACAATTACTTGCACTAAGTCGACCTACTTAATCGAAAAAAAAAACTTTGGCCTTTGCATGATTTATACAGCGTCCGGTGGCACCTTCACTCACACTAGATGGGTGAAGGGACCACTCGGACGCTGCAGTGCCTGGGACATTGTTTTTTAGATGGAGTAGGCTTGCCCAGTACCAATACCATCCTGACAGCTTAGTCGGCCTAGCCCACAGGAAAGACAAGTCAAGACGTGCGGAGCCAACCAAGCCGCGGGTTTCCTCAAGATGTTTTCCTTCACAGTTAGCGTGTGCCAATCGAAAGCCTCTTTGTTTATTTATAAGATATCTATCTAGGTTAAGGGGCTCCATGCAGTAAGATAACGCCGCGCCACGAATGGAAAAAATCGTATCGTATCTCGTATAGATCGTTTTTGTAAAAAGTCTCAGTACAATTCAATCATGTTAATTGTCATTTTTAGGACTCATGGCCCTGAACCTAAGGCTACATAACATTACCTCCTAAAACGGCGGTTTTTTTGGCATGGATGCTATCCAGTCCCAGGGCCGTGATCCTAGGTAAAGAAAGATATGATTTTTAGGGTTCCGTACCCCAAGGGTAAGAAACCCTATTACTAAGACTCCACTGTCCGTCTGCCTGTCTGTCACCAGGCTGTATATCATGAACCGTGATAGCTAGGCAGTTGATATTCACAGACGATGTATTTCTTTTGCCGCCATAACAACAAATACTAAAAACCGAATAAAATAAATATTTAAGGGGAGCTCCCATACAACAAACGTGATTTTTTGCCGTTATTTGCTCGATATTACTAACGGCAACAGGTAGACACTCGAAATATTCAAATGTTGTTTAGATAATGGTACGGATCCCTTCCTGCGCAAGTCCGACTCGGACTTGGCCGGTTTTTTCCATTCGTGGCGCTACTGTTACTGCATGGATACCCTTAAGTACCTCCCTTCACGCACTTTCCGGCTCGAACACCGCGTAAGTTTGTCTCCACGCAAGTTAGAATTTTCCCTTCGTAGAGGATGAGATAAAAATGAAATATTAAGTACGTCCGCGAGATAAATGCCCCGGCTGCCAACACAACGGATAAGCGGGCGTTATATAAATCGACATTGCCCGCAAAAGCCCCCTCATTACGCTAAAACTTGCGCTCCGAACGTACGCGCGGAACGGTTCTGAACGCAGCTTAGTTTTTTTTTAAATGTATGTCAATGTATAGGCGTAAACAAAATTTATCCATATTGTTGTTATTGTATTAAAATAATTGTTGTTGTCATTATTGTTGTATTAAAATAACGATATTTTTTCTGTAAAATAATTCTTGTATAACGTTAGATACGTTAGAAACGCAGGACAGTATTTAGATACTGTCCTGCGATGAAATTAGTTTCATACGATGGGTTCATTATTTTTGATAGTTATGTGTAATTTATTTGTGCATATATTTCATTAAAAATATATTTATCGATATATCTAGCCCATCCCTACACGGTACAAGACCGACAAAACTTGGAAAACCATGAGGGAGGCCTAGGACCTTCAGTGGCCGTCAAATGACGGATAATGATGACACGGCACAAAAATTCGATAGTTTTTTTTCGTAACTTTTATTTAGGTCACTTTAAATGTTTATTACCATTTAAATATTTAATGTATCGAAATTAACTTGAATAAAATTTCATCCTACTATAATATTATAAATGTGAAAATTTGTGGAGATGTTTGGATGTTTGTTACTCAATCACGCAATAACGGCTGGACGGATTTAGATAAAATTTCGTATGGAGATAGTTTGGGTCCAGGGGGAGGATATAGGGTACTTTTGATCCTGGAAATTAGTCGTTCCATTCAGATGATGTCAGAGGCAAAAGCTAGTATTGAATATTTGTGGAATCCTCTTGATTGTCGATTAGGTAGACTGATTCTAAGATTCAATTAATGACGAAATAGGAATGTTCACAATAATTTATATTTGGCTTCTGATGTTTAAAGAGTGTATACGTGTCACCATTTTTACTATCAAAATATTTTTTTATTAATTAAACCTTTTAAAAATCTACAATACATTGTTTCTGGTTTTGGCACAAAATATTAAAAAGCAACGAAGTACTCAGCAAATAAAGCCTTTATGCTTTGATAAATCAAACCTGATATAAACAAAAAAAAGGTTCCTTGTGGTGAACGGGTGTAACCTCGAGGTTCTTGAAAATGACTAGTTAAAAGGTGTAATTATTACTCCAACAGGGTCCGGTTCTAAGTGGAAAGCCGGGAAAGTTATAATGAAACCGAAGGAAAACCGCTGAGAAAACTTATCGTCTAACTAAAAAACTTGTTCTCCCTCCAACTCAAATGAATCGCGAAACATGCTTCCTCTAAAAGTCATCTCTGCTACCGCATGTTTTTTTTTTTTATTCTAATAAATTTCCGTTTGATCAGATTTTGTACCAGTATTTTTATTTAGAAAAATGGCCGCAAAGCATGGAGGTTGATTTTACGCATTCGTCAAAAAATGAAACGCACAAATCACATACAAAAAAAAACAAAACAACCAAATGATTAAAAAGCAACAAACGAACACAAGCCCGTTACATACGGCGCGGGCTATCAATTTTATCGCTGACGTAACAGGCGCGCACATCACTCCATCTGTACTAACAACGACCGACCTCGGCAAAGGGTCGGTCAATAGGCTTTATTTTTTATTGAATACTATGGAAAACAAAACTAATGCATTGGTTACATGACATCTAGGTCTTAGCCACTTATTAATCTAGGTCTTTAGCCACTTACAGTAGAGTCGAAAAAGTAAGATTTTTTTTTTAATACGGTAAGAAAATAAATTCGGTAGGGTCCCGTGGGACGAAATGGTTGGGACACAATACTAAATGCGTTTTTGGAAAAAATGCATCAAAGAGTGCGGTTTTGAATCTCAATTTTAATTGCATTAAAATGTGAAAATTACTTTGCTAACTTTGCGGAATTTAGCGAAGTAATTTTCACATTTTAATGCTATTATGGATTTCCGCAAAGTAACGCCTGATTCCATTAAATTTTAATTGTATTAGATACATTTGTGACGCTGGTTACTCTATCCCTATGTCCGGCCAACTATCGGCACCAGCATCCGTTAGTCCTAAAAATCTTTCATCACACATAAATCGTGTCCGCCCAGACAGGCAATGACGATAGGCCGCATATCGGCGACACATGACGTTTTGACATACCGCCGAATTATTCATTGTACAGATACGCACCTGCATAGGGGTGGTCGGGCTAGTCTAACGCACATATCTACCTTTCAGAGCTGAGTATTTCAGGGAGATTCGAAGCGTTGCAGCCACCCAATGACTATTTTTATAAGCGAACTTAATTTGTATATATTTTTGGAAATAAAATAATTTATTACTTACTACTTACTTACGATAACAAAGGTTTGGTCGAATTTATCTTGGCCAATATTTGAGGTTATGGTCGCTAGACGAGTGTACCTGGAGACTCAGTTATTGCGTTTTTAGGGTTCCGTAGTCAACAAGGTTCTAACCCTTATAATTTTGCCGTTTCCGTCCGCCTGTCTCTCCGCGGCTTAGCACGGAGACGATAAGTACTAGAGAGCTGAAATTTGGCATAGATATACATATTTAGTACGCGGATAAAACAGTGAAATAAAATCTAGAATTTTTTTTAAAGTAACGAACTCCCTAACGCCTAAAAATAATTAGGGATGCAGTTTTTTTCTCGCATACACCATAGCATGGGGTATCGTTGGATTGGTCGTTTACCGTTTGCAAAATATTAAGCTTTAAAGCGCAATTTTTTGTCAGAGAAGGATGCCCCCCCCCCCCCCCCCTCTTTAGTCGGGCTAAACGGTTAATTGTAAAAACGTGAAAAAAATCAGGCCAGTAGCACATATAATGAACTTACAAGGAAAACTATCATGGCTAAGTAGGCTTTACAAGTTAACGAGTAATAAGTGACCAACTTGTAAAAAGAAAACGTCGTACAAAATCAATTGAAAATGGCTGATGATGTTGTTAGTTCCGTAAAGCAGATAAAAAAACCTCTTTTTCTACGGAACCCTACACTGCGCGTGGCCCGACACGCCCTTGGCTGGTCTTTGTTTCTTGTGTGCAATAAAGAATATTCTTACCTTATTTCAGCAGTGTGGCGGAAATTTTAAATTTTCCATGGGTTTTTCAATTTTGTATCTAAACTGGGCTGTTATACTTTTATACTTATTATACTTTTAAACTATTTCGTACAATAAAATCCAGTTTGTTTTTGTGTCCACTATGAGGAGCTTTCGGGTCAGGCGTCAGTTTTGTAACACCCTGTAAATGTTAGACCTTTGTAACAATGCTATGTAATTAATTTTCTAATTCATGATTTTCAATAAAGAACATAATAGATGAACCTCGTGGCTCGCTTTAGAATGCCGTAGAGTAAAGAAAACTTTACTTTATATTAGGTTATCAACACCTCGGGTACAGGGAAGTTTTACTAGCCATTGTCTCTTTTATCCAAGCAAAGGTGGCCTCACCTTTGTTTAAAGGAAACGTTTTCCGATCCTCGCTACGTTACGAAGCCACGCCGCTTGCAATATTCATGAGACGCCTCATTTACCTCCTGCCACTCGGAGCTTTCACTAGAATCGCTTACAGATGATACGCAGTAACTTGCGCTACAGCACCACTATAGTGCTTAAAACTTCACAGTATGGAATTTGCACAAGCTACTGCGCTTCATTGAAAGACCGGATATAGAAAGAAGTGGCGTGCCTTGTGGGAGGCCTGTGTCTAGAAGTAGACGAATTGGGTTATAAATTTGGCTGTCATACTACGACCAAATCAAACTAGTGCATACTTTAATTATATTTTATAACCCGTAATTTGCTTAGCGTTATTCGGTATCGACTTGGAACAAAGAGGTTTACTGCTAACCTAAGCACGTGGAAGCGAAGTTGGTTCAACAATAAATTACTAACATAAATAGAGTCGGAAATATAGAGGTTGATGTGCATAATGATGTTGAGCAATCCACAGAGACTTCCTTCGTCACTCCAGTTGAAGTGGGAGTATCGTAAACCTAGCATGAGACTCTACTTTGGGATTCATTCTGTGTTTGTGCGCATTTGCAACCTTTATCGTATATATCATCGCTTAATTATTAGATAAATACAAATAATGTGAATAATTACACCTCTCGTGTCCCTAAGCCTTTAAGTGAAAGCTATTCATAAATATATAAAAAGCTTAAAACCTTTTTTCGTACAAAAATTACGAATTTGCCAGAACATACGAAGGTACATTTAGGAGGCTTACAACCTGCTTTTCTTTACCCGAAAAAAAAATCCACAAGCCAAAAGAAACCAATATTCTCTTCTAATCCATCCACAATACTTATTCGAGCGTACTTGAACACGCAAAATTGAGCCTTAAGCGTATCGGCATAGGTTATTAGTAATGCTTCGTGTATTCGTATTTTCTCGGGCATAAGCCCTCTTCTTCCGTTCACAAGGTAATGATTAAAAGCAGCATATAAAAAGGAATTGATTTCGCATTCGGGACTAAGTGTGCCCATAAATAACAGAGGTCGGTAATGTGGCGGCCTCGCCTCGAGATATTGTTGATACATGTTTTGGAATTCGTTACGTCGAGTGGCGCGTCTATTTTTCTTGCTTACTCTATGTGGGGTTCCAATTTCGAATTTGAATAAGTTATCGGCTGTCATTTATTTTGCAGTTCATCATTTCAAAATTGATAACCAGTCTTGTCGGGACATTTAAATATACTGGCATAAAATGTTTCTTTTCATTCTTTTTAGCAAAGTTACTTTTTAAGTTTTGTTCGGAACTTTAAGGGTGTAAGTACTACCTACATACTCGCAAGTCGCAATTATCCGTTTTTTTTTTCTTATCAGTTCAAGAAACATTACGCATTAAAATGTATATACCTATTAGTACTATGGAGATCAATGAACTCAAATCACTTCGGTGAAATTTCATGAATATATCCGTTTGCGGGTCTAAAACTGCGTTCGGCCAAGCGTAGGGGTTTGCAACAGCCTCACAGTTGGCTTAGATATTGCTTGAGAACAGTCGGCAATACCTGAAGATACCTCTTTGTATTCAATAATCGCTTTTATGGCATACACAGAGCTAGCGGGTAACGCTTACTTCAGCCATCTGTATACGTGTATGCACGGAAAATAGAAATCAAGGTTTGTGAAACCATGTTCCTGCGGGATAACTATCCGTTGATCAAAGGCTCGTTTTGCCGTTGTCGATTCAAACAACGTTGTTGCGGAAAACATACGTACATACATAAACTCGCGAAGCGTGGCGATCATGGTAAAACCCCTCATGGGGACCATGAAGGAGGCCTATGTCCTGCAGTGGGCGTCAAATGGCTGATAATGATGATACGTAAACTCAAGCCTATGTTCCGGAGGGGTAAGCAGAGATCAGGGATTGCAAGCAAACCCTAAAAAATATATAATCAAACAGTGAAAATTTGCTTCGCTACAATATGCGACTTTGAAATAAGCTGCAACTAAATAAGGAGTTCACGCAATTCATCTAACAAATCCTCGGCACTATATGCACTTTTCGTGACTTTCTCTTCCACACAATCTAGACTAAATACAATTTAATTTCCTTCTCCATACAATCTAGCCTAAATACTACGATTGGAGTATTTTTTCTCTGTTTTTCTCAAAAACGATTCAAATTTTGAAAGGACATCTGGATTAACTTGTAAAGTTCATTAGGCCGCAGTTTCTGTGCTACTTTAAAAAGAGTTTGCTTTTTTGTCTAAGATTTGATCTGAACATCTCATCTGAACCATACACGTAAAAATAACAATCGCCATTCCAGAACTGCCTCTGGGGCGTTTGGCGCGGCATCGGATGATTCGGTAGTGCGGCGAGGCCCAATAATTGATATTTGCCATTTGAATTCAAGCTGTGTTTGGGGCTTAGACCGTGACTTGAAGGAAGCAGAAGGCCCTCTCAAAGATGGTCAGGACGTTTGAAGAAGATTAAAAAATATATTTTGTGCAACAACATTAGACATAGACATAGACATAGACATAATTTATTGGTAATATTCATTACATGTCAAATTGAGAGATAATAATTACAATAAAGCTATAAAAATAATATTAATTCAATTGAATACAGAAAAATGTCAATGATATAAAATGTCAAGAATAATGTCAAATTTTACATAAAATGTGACAATATCAATTTAAAAAATGAAAGAAAGTAATATAGATGGTCTACATTATGTAGACTCTTTAAAGGCCAGGAACCACCGTAGCTGTAGAAGCACCTCTGGACAAGCCATTTTTTAAATTTTATTTTAAAAGTGGATTCAATGCATGCGCTTACAATATCTTCCTGAAGTTTGTTATCTACATTAATTATATACATACGTACATTAAAGAAGAAAAATAAATATATTATAACAACAATAGACATCACAGAAACAAAATAAAAAGATAAGTAAAATAATATGCAGAACAACAGGAAGAAAACTAAATACACAACAGACAAAACGAATAAATAAAACAGGACCATAGATGAAGCCTGTGGTGTGTCGAAGTTGCCACAAAGGGCAGCTGACTCAGCGTTGAGCTGAGGAGGGCAGCGCTGATTTTCATGAACTCACGCCTGTGTCCCAGTGGTGTTAGCGAAGACCGCGGCTTGCCACATCTTGACAAACCTCTTTTACTTCATCAACATTCATAAGTTCATTTTTTCTTGCCCGTCGCTAATACATCACGTATTTGGGATGCGATTCTGAAAAAAAAAGTTTGAACCGGCTATAAAACACATCGTCATACATAAGATGCTAAAAAAACTGGCCAAGTGCGAATCGGACGCGTGCCCTGAGAGCACGGACGCATACAATATATTACCACCACCAATAATGTGTTTTCTTTAATTCAGTTCGGATACTTAGCTTAGATTGAACTCCGGACTCAAAATTGACCGCTTTATATTGTTCATTGTTATTCTTTAGGGAAAGCACTATAAGCGTACCAAATTCTTATAGTGAATTCTCTAGAGAATAACTTTATGAGAAAAAGACACTTTAACAGGTTTAGAATTCTGTGCGCGTGATATAGGCGCTGAGGAATTTTCCGTTTCAGCCTTCAAGGTCTTTGCAAATTATTTGTTTATTCGCAACATTCAGGTCGTTCTAATACACCGTGAATTTTGAGTGGTTTGAAGGCCATAGCAAATTGAACGTGCCTAAACAATAGCTATTGAATACGATAGTTTTTTTTAAATTAATTTTCCTATAACATCTTGACACAAACTAGAATCTGTGAGAAACTAGTACTAATTGTTCGCGAATTTTTCCGAACAATATTTCTCAATCAGTTGTATTGTACTTAAAAGTAATAGTCAAAATGCATTCCGTCGGTTCACCATCCTTCTGGCCGTCTTTAACCAGTCAGTCAGCCAGCCTGAGGCGCCCCCCGGCCGGGTCGTTATCCACCCGCTGCACTGCCGAGCGACCTCAAAGACCGGACCATGCTAGTCAGGTGTGTTATTATTTTATTTATGCATCGGACGAACGGGGTTTACTGTCAGCGGCTATGTGGGGAACTTTTTGTTACTTATCTTGAAGAGAGGGCATTGAAAGCAATCAATTCGAATTCAATAGTTTATTTCAACGTAAAGAATTTACATTCTGTTTCATCATCATCATCAGCCATTTGGCGCCCAATGCAGGACATACGCCTCCCTCATGGTTTTCTAACCATGAAAGGGTTTGCCATAATCGCCACGCTTGGCAGGCGGGTTGGCGATCGCAGTATGGGTTGGAATATCCGGAAGACGCTGCTGCCCGTCTCCTGGTAATTTATTTCCTTAGTCGCCTCCTACGACATCCATGGAAGGAGATGGAGTGACGCTATTCTTAATCCGGCGCCACACGGTTACATTCTGTTTGCTGAATGTCAATGTAGTATCTACTAGCCGCTGCCGCTGCGCTGTAGTGAAGAAAAAGGTAGCGGGAAATAAAACCGCCGGTTTGAACTAGTGCCTCGATTATAAGTTTTCTGTAGAAGTGATGTCGCTACGCGGCGGTTGAGTGAATTGTCAAATGTATTATAGTGTTCATTCCTTTGCTCACTAAATCAATCTTATCGGCATTTTTTATGAGGTAAAGTAACGTATAGTGCTAGAGTGTTTACAACTTTACTTAATAGAGGTGAACATGGAAACGTGGTTTTAGGTTACAATTTTTATCACCGGTATTTTCATGTAGCTCCGGCTAATAACTTATTAGTCGGAGCTATTATTAGTAATAAGGCCGCGTTTTTACGATCTAAGTACGCTCGGGCAGTGACCTATTGTTGCTACTAAGATGCTACTCGTGTCTACCGGCGAGCTTAGTACACTCTGATGAATACAGCCAATTTTCGAGTAGCATATTAGTAGCTAAAATGAAATAGGTCACACGGTCCGAGCGTATTAGGATCGTGAAAACGCGGCCTTGTAAAGTGAAGAACACTTGAGTAAAATAGGTACAATTGTATTGTACTTTGCGGAAATCCATAATAGCATTAAAATGTGAAAAATACTTTGCTAAATTCCGCCAAAGTCCCACAAGCACCATGCGTTAGTTAATGCACCGCCCTCCCTCCCACTTTTTCAAGCAGAAGCAAGACACAAACACACCACCACCGACACCAATACTTGTGTGAAAAAATGCGTTTCGCCTCTAACACGAGGCATCCTCAGGCTCCGGTGGTCGACTGTCCACCGCATGGTGCTTATGGGATTTTGGCGGAATTTAGTAAAGTATTTTTCACATTTTAATGCTAGATACAATAATTATACTAGAGTTTGGCAATTTGACACTCTTATACCCTGTTTCTCGTACTCCAACAATCTGTTAATATACTTTTACCAGCTGTCAGCTGGCATACAAAATGCATACAAAAAAACCTGACCGCTGTTAACACACTCGTTGTTGGTTTAACATCGGCAAGATTTTTTTTTTTGTACCGGGGGTTAGTTTTGTTGGGGTTAGTCATCGTCACCGACTTTGGGCCCGTTTCTAAGGAGAACTAAGCTTTTGTAATTTTTTTCCAGTCTGCAATCCTATAAAAAAAGTTTTCTTCGTGTAAAAATGCGGTTAACTATTTTTTTGTCCTGACATTTCGCCAAATGTTTCATGAAACACAATAGCTAATAAAAAGTGTAACGTGGTCCATGGGTTTTTCACGAATCCATTGACATTGTATGTCTTTGTCCGGTTCAAATGATCACAAAGGGTTTTGATGTTCAGGTCCGACTAGCCGAATAATAGAATAATAGGACTGCAATAGCTCATGGCAAATAAGCCCCGATTATTACCGTTACTTTCATAGGAGTGGCATTTGGTGTGATTCTAGCAATTGAAGGTAAAAACGCATTTGTATTAGTAATTAAAGTAGAGTAAATTAAAGTAAAGTAAGGTAAATAAAATTCTTTCACTTCCTTAACTATTTTCTTAGAAAAAAAACTTGACTTTAATAACTTTACTGTAATGCAGCCTAGTAGCCCTCGCCTTTTCTCAGATAGAGAGGGGGCTTAATTACTACGCGTGCCCACCGCTAAAAACTAAGAGATCTAAGTATTTAAACGGCGTGTTGCAAAAAAGGCGGGTAAAACTTAAAGGGCTTTTTCTAATCATCAATGCAGACAACTTTCATCAACTTTCTTCATGGGATTTCGTTATAAAAAAATTGCAAAATATTCGAACACGAATGAAATAAGGATTTCCCTGGCGCTGCTAACGTCATGGGATCCTTTGGGCCGGTGAGTGGTATCTTTGAATAATAGTTTTATTTTATGTTTTTGTAAGAATTTTGCCTGTGTGTTTGCCCTTTCTTTTGACGAAGCTTATTGTGAAACTTCTCATATTGTGATGCCCTTTCTCCTTTTAATGGATAAATAAATGCGGCAAACAACTTAGGAAAATATTCAACCGGACCTTCCTGCGACACGTGTAACTGAACCCACTTTTGGACGTAAACCTCTGTTTCACACCAACCCACGCGCTCCTTAAAACGAATACGAAAGATATGTGTAAACAGAAATTCCATTCCAAGAATAGGGGACAAATTAAAAAAAAAGAGGAGATAAAAGAACCTAAGGCAGACATGTTTTATTCATGACGTTTCAAAGCCTTTACGGACCTTTTGACGCATGAACTTAAACCATTCATTACTAAAAGTGACACAGCAGGCTGAAGCATAATGCCGGGGACAGACCAAGATCTATAATAGAGTCTAGTAAATGCATAGTTACGCAATAGAGTGTTACTAGCGCGACAATAGATACGATAAGATAATGTTTTATTTAAACACCAAAACACACACAGTAACTGATATTTATCTACCTCTATTTCGTAGTCTACTAGAATAAGATTAAACTTTATTTGGCAACATTACAAAGAATTACATACAGTAGATACATAAGCAAGTTAGTAAACCACAGAACACACTTTAGCAAAATACCTGCTAGTACCTACTAAGCAATGGCATAATATAACACGCACAAATTAAACAGGCATCTCTCGCGAAGAGGATCGATTCGCGCGAGGCGGATTACGGATTAGTTACGGATTATACCATTGGAATGCGATTGGTTAGTCCACTACCAATAGTGAGTGTCAAGGAAACAACCATTGCCAACTAATATGACTGTTGAACAACTTTGCTTTTAGGAGACTCGCCTCCCTATGGAATATGAGCGAAGACTATCTTGTGCAGAGGTTTCTAACTTTTAGGGTAAAGAACAGTAAATCTACAATCCAACCGTAGATTGATAATATAAGGTAACTGTTCAACCTTATATTATTATATTAAATAACCTTGGTTTTCAGCGTTTGTAATTCATTTTAAGGTTCCGTACCCAAAGGGTAAGAGACCCTATTACTAAGACTCCACTGCCGTCTGTCTGTCACCAGGCTTTATCTCATGAACCGTGATAACTAGACAGTTGAAATATTCACAGACGATGTATTTCTGTTGCCGCCACAACAACCGATACTAAAAACAGAATAAAATAATATTTAAGAGGGGCTCCCATACAACAAACGTGATTTTTTTTATGTTATATATTCACAGAATATTTAGTTGTATATTCACTTCAACAATAAATAATTAAAATAAAATAAATATGTGAGGGGGGGGGGCCATACAACAAACGTGATTTTTTGCCGTTTCTTGATCTTTGTGTCTAATGTTGTATAGATAATGGTACGGAACCCTTCGTGCGCGAGTCCGACACGCACTTGGCAGGTTTTTTTACCTTACTTCTTCATTGCAAATTCGTAAGGCCATGCCCCAAATAGTTTCACCATAGAGGAAGTTCTAGCCGAAACGAAGCGGGTGGTTCATTTACTTTTTGTGGTTCGGTGTGTGCTCCGCATAAGGTACGATGCAGACCTGTAGCCCCGCATTCGCAGTACAGTGTTGTTAAAATCCTCCCTCTAGGAAGGTGCATTAGGAGATTAGACCAGCATCAATACGTGACAAGGTGCATAGAGCACGGATTAGAGAAAAACCTGCGAGCTGCATTCTGTATTACATATTTTATGTGCCGCCAAAGACGGAAGGGAGAGTTACGCTTAAGAAATTTACACGGTCTTGAATAAATGGCATGAAGTTACTTACATTTTTCAGTCAGTTGTTGTTACTTACCGTAGTTTTGGTATTTAAAATTCAGTTGGACTTAACGAATCTTTTGATCACAATAAGAAATATGATTGCCAAAATAAAGAATCATTTCGAGTTGATTTTCGTTTTTCAGTACAAAATGTATGAAAAAAGTTTTTAGCGATTTCTGTCATTTCTAGTACTGAAACCTTAAATGTTCCCATAGAGTCTTTTGATCTCCACACGAAATAGGATCAATTGGCATAAAAATATTTTTACCTGCCCTTACTGACCCGTCTCAAAAGTCCACCCTGTACATATAGATAGATTAGGTCACCCTCATCGACTTAATAGTACAAAAAAATCTAAATTGTTGCCTGCAAACCAATTACAGTACCTATACCACAATGAGTAGCAAGAGTTGCAAACTCAGTTGCTACGCTTTGTAGGCTAATATAAACGTCAACAGATATCTCACGACGCAGCCGCAAAATATGGGTATGGGAGCGCCACACAAATAACCGCACAGTGCGAGTTTCCGAGCACAGAGAATTTCGAAGCGGACTTCCAGATCTATCGAGTAACAAATTTCAGTAGAAATAGCCCGATCTGGGCCCGGGACATGTGCGAAGTTTACTCGAAAAGTTGTCCTCGCTCAGTATAAAACTGGCAGGTTTGCAGTTTTGCACTTTGCGACGTAAAAATTTACGAAATCGCATGGAAGTGTTATCCTGTTCAGTTGGTGAAGGTGCTAAGTGGTTTTTTTTTTTGTGGGTAATATGGATAGGTACGAGTGAGTAGTTTTGTTAATCTATGTGTGTATGTACCCATGTAGCGTCATCATTACATACTGAAATTCAGTCAATTGCTGTCACTTAACTAGATTCCGTGTGGCGCCGGATTAAGAATAGCGTTACTCCATTTCCGTCCGTGGATGTCGTAGAAGGCAGCAGTCTATCGATAATTTCTTTATAGCTATTATTATAGTTATATATTAAACGGGTCTAATCGCGATTTTTTATTAGGTAAAATTTTATTAATTCCCGACGCTTTGCGAACGTTAATATACAGCTCTATACTTAATGAGCCCAATATCCGAACACTCCTATCGATTATATGCCAGCACCGTATTCTGTCTTTTTTTGGGCACATCGCACGACCACCTGATAGCCTTAAATATAGTATAATAAATACGTATAAGCATGGCGAGTCGTTAAATTAATCACTATCTCATGACTTAAAATAAAAAATGAGCTATTGGGTTATGGAGTTTTTTTACACGTTTAGCGATTGGTTACCACAAATTCACAAATAATAAATAACTTCCACACAACACAATCACTTGTCCTGGTCCCAAACTAGGATACTCTGTGCTATGGTAACCAGACAAGGAAATCACAAACATGGAAATTCAAATCCCAGACTCATTCAGGTCATATGTACAAATGTACGGTGGCCCCAGTGGAAATCGAACCCACGACCTCCGGCATTGTAATCACACGTGATTCCGCTAGGCAGGCAGTCTATGTACGCAACTTCGAATGCAAAGTCCTTAAGCTATCTCATATTCCCCAAAATCACCAAAAAATTGTTCAAGCAGCCGAACAAAAAATAGTACATTGTTCACCGAGAGGAGAAAGTGACCGATTACGCAGTTTCTCTCGAGTGATACATAGTGCTTTATACTACACCTGCTTGGAAATTGGAAATGGCGCTAATGGCGTCTGCAATTTTCACATGTTCTTTTTTCATAGTAGATTATGTACTAAGGGAATAAAACCATGTATTATGTCATGGGCGGCATATTGAACCCTGAGCGGAGCGAAGGACTCCGAGTTAACTCGCGAGCGCAGCGAGGGAGTTAAATTTTAACTCCTGAGCGAAGCGAGGGAGTTATGTAGAGTCCTGAGTGAAGCGAGGGGTTCATACCGCCCGAGACTAAGACATGTTTTATTCCAGAGGTGAATACTCTACTTTTCACACCATCTGGGAGACAATAAAAAGACAGGGCTGCATAAGTTGAAAATATGTATTAAAACCTGAAATTAAATATAAAGTCCACACTCTTTTACGGCTTAGCAACTTAAATTGAATATAACTTTTAAATTCGTATTTGCAATTCGCGCCTTTTTTTCTTTTTTTTGTTGGTGTTTCGCGCGGTCACAGGACACAGTATTTCAGAAAAAAAAGAAAAAAAAGAGGTGAGTTTCGAACAACAATTCGAATTTCGAATTGCAATGCGGGGCTTCTCCATAGTTTTCATGCGAATTTTGACATTCTAAATTCAAATCACTTTATTCCCTAGGGAAATTCTTCATTATTATTGCCCTCGAGAGACAAGGCCATGCTTTACGATGATATTTGACGGTACGTAATAAGGCATTGTCGAGCAGGAGGTGTGAAAAATTGTTTATCCTGCCGCCGCAGGGTCGCACTGCCAGCCCGACACCATCCAACACACAGCTAGTGGCCAGTGTCATTTTGCGAACTTGGAGATAAAAACTCACTGTAAAAACTTTTTGGCTTTTGATATTTAGGTTACCGGCGCATAGTCTTACCCAAAATTAAAAAAGAAAAACCACGTAAGAAATTCTCTCCCGCTCAGATGCGTTTTCTCCCCGCATATTTGTTCGATATGCAATGACGTACTTTCTACCGTAAATTTGATAAAGTATCAAGGTACTTTCCAAGCAGGTGTAGTATAAAAAAAGTTAATGCTTTTCAGTTACTCTCTTTTTCACGAGAACCAAGCACTCAGTTCGAAATATTCCCGCGTAAAACACTCGGTGGGTCGCGGGCGCGGAACGGAATTGGGATCTCTCGCCGCTCCTTTTCATTCCACACACCTTATTTACATGACAATAAGATTGAAATTAAATTGGCTCGTGGATTTGACGGGCGCTCGAATCCTTCCACCGTTGGGAAACTGAATAAACTTCGCGCGTAATTCCTTTATTCTCTTATGTGGGTTATTACTTACCTACTCGTCCCGTGACGGCGCAATCCAGCGAGGATCGTTTTCCTTATCCAACCCATTATTTATTTCTGTATCAGCATTAAACCAAGCGATGGTAGTGTAGCTGATAGACCGGTCGCTTCAAATCCGTTAGGTTCTGGGTTTGAATCTCGGCTTCTACCTTTTGTTTGGTTTTTGTGAATTTGTAGTAGCTGTACAACTTGCTTGCAGTGGAAAAAAAAATGTCGTGAAGAAATCTAAGTTTCCGAGGTGTTACACATCTCAGCACCTGAAATCGCCTGAAAATCCATTTTCAATAGCGGATTATTTAACGTCTACGACATCTTTCGTAACTACGATACTAATCTGTAATAAAATTTCTAATATTATTTAGTTGCGTATATAGACTGCATGAATGATTTATAATGATAATTTTAAGTGTCCATATGTTGACGTTTCTAAGTGTATCTTGTATGCCTAAAGATGAAATAAATACAATACAATACAATACAACTTTTTTTTACTTGGCACTGCAGGGCACAGGCCTTTTTTTAGAGATAGAGTATGAGCTGAGTGACCACGCGTGCCCACCGCGGATTGGGAATTTCAAAGCCTGAGGTATGTGCCTCAGATACTCAAATACCCCACGATGTTTTCCTTCACCGTTAGCGACCGTTAATACATAAGATAAGATAAAAATATTATTTATTGTATACCGGAAAAACATTTTATACATACACACACATATATAAATTCACGCCTGTATCCCAGAGGGGTAGGCAGAGATCAGGGACTGCCACTGCCCGATCTTTAGTTTGCGTAGCTGTTAAACGTTTAAATTAAAACGGTCTCAGTCTGGTGTACTTCCATGTTTGTAATATCCTTGTCATACCAAGCACAGAGTATACTAGTTTGGGACCGACACAAGTGATTGTGTTGTGCGGAACTTAATTTGACTTTAATTGATTAATTTAATTATACGGATCTGTGGCCACCTTAATAGGTACGTAGAAATGTACGTTTACCTCCTTAGCATAATAATGTCATGTTACGTGTAACGTGTCTAGAGCTCTCCCTTCTATATTGATACAGTCTGTATCTTGTCTATGGCTTCCTGCGCTAGTTTCCAGACGTGCGCTATATTTGCCTGTCACATAGAAGCAGGGCCCTTATTATGAAGCGGCGATATGTTCGGAAGGGTCGTCAACGTCGCGCTTGAGCCCGACAATTCACTCGTATCTAGCGACAAATACGGTTCTTTTTAGGGTTCCGTACCTCAAAAGGAAAAAACGGAACCCTTATAGGATCACTTTGTTGTCCGTCTGTCCGTCCGTCCGTCTGTCAAGACCCTTTTTCTCAGGAACGCGTGGAGGTATGAAGCTGAAATTTATATCAATTACTCAGGTCTACTGTCCCTTGAAGCTGTGAAAAAATCAAACTTCTAAGCCAACGCAATCAAAAGATACAGCAATTTAAGCTGCATATTTTGAAACTCGCAAGTACTCGCAAGGGAATCAAAACCTAAAGGGTACTTCCAGTCGACCTAGAATCTTGAAATTTGGCATGAAGCAACGTTTTATAGCACACATAAAGGAAAAATTCCGAAAACCTTAAATTTTTAGTTACATTACAAAATATATATTTTTTAATAAATATAAACTTATTACTATTTTCCTCATGAACGCGTAGAGCTATCAAGTTGAAATTCATATCAAATACTTAGATCTAATTGCCTTTAACCCGTGAAAAAATGTTGTTGACATTGCAGGTTTGTACGGAACCCTCGGTGCGCGAGTCCGACTCGCACTTGGCAGGTTTTATTTTTTTGAATGGTTTCGAAATTTCCTGCCTCTGAGTAATCTATCTAATCAGCCCATTAACAGAGCCCACTGTTGGGCATAGGCCTCTTCTCTTACACGCCAACCCATCCGGTCCCTTGCCAGTCTCGTCCAATGTTCCCCAGCCGCTTTCACAATGTTGTCGGCCCACCGGGCTGGTGGTCTGCCCACCGATCGTCGACCCGTTTTTGGCCACCACTCAATGGCTATTTTTGTCCACCGACCGTCTTCCTGTCTAACCAAATACCCCGTCCATCTTAATTTTAGCCTTATGATTCGTGTGCCTACATCTGAGTAATGAACGCTAGAAACGCATGGCTCTTTGTTAGCCCAATAAAGTCATATCATATCTTGAGATACGGATTTGCGACCATCTCGCCACTTCCGATAATGTCGCATTTTTCATAATAACCCTATTCTGAGTTGAGTTGACTTGTATTATGTGAAATTATGATTTCGAATACGAGTTTCTATTATGTAAATCTGAGTTCAACTTCCAGATTCGAATATAGAACTTCGTTCTTTCGTCAATCGACCCTCAATGGTGAAACAAATTAACTGGCGAAATTTAAAAATAAACATCTTTTTTGATAGTGGAAAGAAATCACTAAGTTTTGCTCAAGATGTGTTCCTTGTTGTAAACAGTTAGCAAATGTTATTAGCAAGCTTTTTCTTACTTAGAAAAAAGTTGTATCTTCCATCAACTTTGTAAGTTGGATCTTGAAAATATCTAACATGTTTTGCTGGAATTGAACAAGAATCTTTTATTTTCATGTTGAAAACGGTTTTAACTTACGTCAGATTTTGTGCTTTCCTTGTAAAAAAAACCGGCCAAGTGCGAGTCGGACTCGCGCACGAAGGGTTCCGTACATTATCTATGCAACATTTGAATATTTCAAGCGTCCACCTGTTGCATTTATTAATATCGAGCAAAAAACTTGTATGGAAGACCCCCTTAAGTATTTATTTTATTTTAATTATTTATTAATGAAGTGAATATAAAACTAAATATTCTGTGAATATTTCAAGGGTCTACCTGTTGCCGTTGTTAATATCGAGCAAAAAAAAATACGTTTATTGTACGGAACCCTAATAACTCATGCATCTGAAAAACACTCATCTTCATTTAAAAGAAGTTCTACTTTATAATTAAAAATGACTCCCATAAATACTAAATTCAGAGGACAAAACTCACCAGTCACCGTTAATCCAGAAGTTTCGTGATGAACGAAGCAAACATTTAATTAAAAACAACGTTTAAAAATTTACAACTCCTCGCAGGGCCCGTTTAGAATTTCTGATACTTCGACAAGATAATTTGACTCGGTAGTTTAGGGGCGCTTCTCACTGCACAAAGAAATCAAACAAAACATGATTGCTATTCTCGCGGACACAGTTTCTTTACTACTAAGTAATTACGAGACTGACTCTCGGTTTCTCGTACACTAACAAGCTGTTAATCTACTGTTAACAGCTGTCAGTGGGTTTTTTTGTATGCCCTTTGGTCAATTAACAGCCGTTAACAGTAGATTAACAGCGTGTTAGTGTACGAGAAACTGGGGGTTAAAAGCCTTTGCTTAGCAAAAGGTGAAAAATAAATGGTTTTGGGGTACATTGGCTAATTATTATGAATGTTGATGAAGCGAAATAGATCTGTCAGGATCAACCCAAGGTTGACTGGAAGAAAATGCTATTTAGCATTAAGTACGCCTTTGTACGAAAATTGTTTTCTATGCAATAAAGAATTTAATAATAATAATAATAAGCACGCTTACGGGTAAATTTGCTACGACTGTCGGTCGTTTGCTTACTGACGTTTGCTTATCAGACTGCCGCGTTGGTCTAGCGGTATAATTTCTGATTAAAGTGGTCGAAGGTCGTGGGTTGGACCCCCCACGGGGTGCTGCCGTACATTTGTACAAATGGCCTCAGTCTGGGTGTATTTCCATGTTTGTGATGTCCTTGCCTAGTTACCATAGCACAGTGTATCCTAGTTTGGGACCGTGACAAGTGATCGTGTTGTGCGGGTTGAGTGCGCCTATGCTGTTTTATCTATACAGTTACGTTAAGGGCTACTTTGCTTCAACAAAGTTAAGGTTGATCAAGCTCCTGTTTCATAATACTGTTCCATAGCAATAAACTTACAATTACTGACAGTCGTTTTCGACCAATCGACCAATTCTGAGGCTCGTTGGGGCGAAACTGACGTGAAAATGACTGACTGTGTCACTATTTTTAGGCTTATGAAACAGAACTGCTGTCAATCGTAATCGAACAGTCAATTTGGTGACTCCAATTGACATTATACAATGAACAAGAGTCCTCTAAGCGATTAGACCGCCATTTGTATACCACTACTTAGATATAAGAAACTATTTGTAATATCTTTCACCTGGTTGTGCAATAAAGTGTTCTCTATATATCTATCAGAAATTTGACTGACCGGTCATTGTATGTTACAACAATAACCTCCACTTTCTCGTACACTAACACGCTGTTAATATACTGTTAAGAGCTGTCAATTGACCAAAGTGCATACAAAAAAACCACTGACAGCTGTTAACAGGAGATTAACAGCTTATTCATGTACGAAAAACCGGAGATAAGCGTCGAATCCGAACTGTCACGATCAGACTTGACCCGCACAGTGAGGACGCACCTCAGCAGCCCTTATTAATTATAAAATGACTTCTAAAGATCCCTATTCGTTACAGTACCTGGAACATTTGCTACCAGCCGGTTTCATTACCGGTCTTACCGGATAACTTTGTGCAGTAGCCGTGCCGAAGTAAAAGCTTTCTTAATCGTGAATAATTAAACTCTATTAGGCCTCTGTCAGATTGTCGGTCCAGCGAGCTGTGGGCGTCGTACGCTGCGATTGCACGATCGTGGTCTCCATTGGAGGTCACGAGCCTCGTGGCTGAACCCACGATCTGAGACCAGAGCCGGATTTTGAAGTCTGGAGGCCCTAGGGCAACAAAGGAGCGGAGGCCCCTAATTATTCCCAAATAAAAAATACGAAACAAAAACTACAATGAATACGACGAATTTTTTTTTTATTTGAAAAACAAACAGACGTTATAAGTACTCATAAAAGATGGGCGTTTAATGATAGTACATATTAGCCTTTTGTGGGGGCCCTTTCCTTGTGGAGGCCCCAGGGCAGTAGTCCCGCCTGCCCTCCCCTAAATCCGGCCCTGTCTGAGACAGATTGCTGGCAGCGACTGGATGAGCACGGTCGAGGACAGACGGATGTGGCGCGCCTTGGGGGAGGCCTATGTGTAGCAGTGGACAAGTACGGGCTGATTGATTGATTGATTGACGCCTCTGTCAAATCTTGCACGGATCGAAATTTAATCCGAGTTGCTGTTTCGAAAGAATGAGCCGTTTTCAGCACAAATGAGCCGTTTTCAGCACAAATTCACAAAGCGATTCATAGATGGCGCTTACAGGCGTGGCCATAGAAGAACCGGAATGCGGCTGTCAAAATTAATCTGCGCTAAGCAAAATTTGACAGACGTGTCCCTGTTCTTGTATGTGCACGCCTATAAACGCATTCATAGATATGAATTGCACATACAAGAACAGAGACACGGCTGTAAAATTTTGCTCAGCAAAGATTAATTTTGACAGCCGCTTTCAGACGATTGGCGTTTCGACTGTCCGCGACCCTCTTTATTACGCGAAATAGATTCAATGCAATGCTGGCGCTTCGCGTATTTTTTTCGGCTATTTATAATACACTGCAGGTTTTACAAAATCAATGCTGAAAATTCGTCAGAAAACCCGGCAATGGATGGTGAATAATTTGCAAAAATGAAAACACGAGAGGCCAAGTGGGGCAACATAAGACGTAATAAAAGTCACTGTGAATAAACGTGTTACAAGTTTTGTTTTTGCTCTGACAATGATGCTCTGATGCCCTGTGCTATTAGTAGTCTGTGGGGTATTATAAAATACCTACAACGTGATATAAAAATAGCATAAAATCTGAAAACCGTTTCTTCTATATTTAATTAAACCACATCCAGTCTTAGAAGTGGTATGAAATACTTTTAGTATTTCTATAACCGTTGCATTTTAAACTCGCAACTGAGATATTATGTGAATAACATCAACGTAGTAACATTGCACTAATCAATAGCTTCTGTGGAAATTGAATTTTCAACCTCTAGTGGTGACCCGATATGAAAACCAGGTAGTCAAATTCTTAGAGTAGTTATGTTCCTTGAAAAAGAAAAAAAAATGTTTCGTCTCCCAAAAACGTCACCACAAAAAACCAAAAAAGGCAAAGAACTGCTGTTAATTACCTATTCACGTACTTTATTTATTAATATTTTTGGCCGCTCTAAAAGCACCGTCCTTACTTAAATATTAAATTACATAGAGACGGCACAGACTAAATATAAACACAAAGTTTTAGACAAAGCGTGGCCCTTTATTCGACGATTCAGTAGGTATTGTCTCGTAAATTTAGCACTGTCAAATTTAGTATAGTCTGTTTAAGATGGAAATTGACATTAATCTTCAAATATTTTAGTAAATTATTATTTTCTATTATTAGTCAAGAATTATTTTTTGTACATCTACTTCCTTTTTCAATGTAATAGTCCAGTCCATCCAAAGGTTCTCTGGAAGAGATCACTTTTAGTGATAAGGCCGCAGTCTATACTCTTAGGTTAAGAAATATCTGTGTAATTTCTTTTTTTATGTACAATTAAATTTTCTCTATCTATGTAAAGTTTCGGTATCTTTACACATATTTTCAATACACTTAAATTAGTCTAACAATTTTTTCCATCGTTTCGGCAATGTGGAACTGAACAGAACTAAGATTAGATTCCGGACTTAATCATTAAACGTCACTATTCGATGGTGGTTTTTGTCGACGACTGCGATTCCACACTAGGAACTTCTGGCACATATTTACAAAAAGACACCGTCATAAAAAAGTTGTAGAAAAAAATCATGACTTCGGAAAGTTCTCCTGGCCGAGTGGAAATATGCCCGGGTATTTCCCGGTATATAAAATACGTCGCGAGCGGCGTCCGGTGTGATCTAATTAAATTCCAGCCAAGTTTAGTGGGCTGCTCCCGTCTCACCGTCCCAGGGTGGTCTTCAATGAAGAAAAAAAAGCCATTCGTATTTTTCGCATTTGGTTCCCGATATATTTTTGGATTATATTCATACGAGTAGTAGCATAAGTCGCTAAATGCGAAGTTGGACTTCTTTTTCTTGCCGTTTCCTATCGGAAATTGGCAACCAATTCGACCATCTTGCTTTTCGAGGCTGTCAGTACAAACAAAGAACTGGTACCTACTCTACCTGGTACCTAGTACCTGGTGGTGAAGGTAAACATAATGTGGAAACTAGAATGTCTGAAATGTTCACGTACTTTTGCGCTTTGATCGTCAATCAAAGCCTATCCTATGTTTCTTTGAGAGAAGGTCTGTTACTAACATATGTTTCTGTTACTAATTAACCAAATGAGTTTGTTAGGACCAGCCCAATTGGGCCGGTGATGACGGCCTTGAAAGCTAGAAACTGCAATAATTCTTTCTGAAACTTTCGACTATGTATCTCACATAAAAGTCAAAATTTAAACCGTTTAAAATTTTAATTAAGTAAACTTTCAATCTAACCTTTTTCTGAATCACATTGTGCACTGTTTAGTTTTTTCCAGCCAAATGATTCCAATGTCAACATTTAATATCTTTTTTGTATAACCGTTACAGTTGTAGAGGTAAGCTCTGATCAAAAGCTTACATTTCTTAAGAAGATCAAATAACCAAGTATCGACTCCAAGAAGAAATATAAGTTCAAGCTTATATTTCTTTTCATTTCTTTGCGGAAAACTGCTAGTTTTTCAGTGAAGAAACTGTTTAATTTAAGTCGCTGAATATAAAAGAGAAGAGGTTAAGATAAGAATAAGCAGAATAAGAATAAACTTTATTTGACAACATTACAAAGAATTACATACAGTAGGCACATAAGCCAATATCCTTATAAAGAATTACAAACAGTAGGTGCATAATTAAGTTAGTAAACCATAGGACACATTTGGCGAAATACCTGTACCTAAGTACCTACATGAAACTTAGACACACAAAGTTGCCAAAAATGGGCCAGTCTCAGCATGATGCCAAAGACGTATTTCGTTCGTGAATTCTTATTCGGATCATTATATCGTCTGCACTCTTTGGATAAAAAGTTACTCAAGCCTGTTCTTAGTGGTGCGTGCTGTCTCGCTCGCAAAAATTAATATTTTTAATATCATAATAATATGAGTAAACTTTTCATAAATGT
Organism: Yponomeuta cagnagella; assembly: GCA_947310995.1. Taxonomy (NCBI): domain Eukaryota; kingdom Metazoa; phylum Arthropoda; class Insecta; order Lepidoptera; family Yponomeutidae; genus Yponomeuta; species Yponomeuta cagnagella. The sequence continues at coordinate 14,763,155 of OX371277.1, forward strand.
GGTCTGAGGATTTGATGCATAGTTAAGTTACGGATAATTTAAATATATTTTTGTTTTCCTACACGTTTTCTAATAAAGAAAAGTTGTTTACAAAATTATTTATTTTGAAATAAAAATTACTCAAACAAAAACTTAGTACAGGATACGAAACATATGTCTAAATGTTTGCAATTTTATTGTCTATCAAACCCTCAGACCCCATTTATCAAAAGTATGCTCATTTTATTACAATCACGCCTGATGGTAAACGAAGACGGGGTCTAAAATGTTACGGGCTTACCCGTCAAGTGCCTGTTGACTGTAGTTTTATAGATACCCAGGTTATATGACTTGTGGCAGCGGTAAGACGCGGAATGCGCCTTAAGCGTAATTTGATGGTTTTGTTTTTTTTTTTTATTAGCCGATTCAGTGTCCCACTGCTGGACATCTTTAGCTCTTCACTCATCTTTGTCATCAGCCATTCCTTTTCACCCCGGCAGAAGTACCGTGAGGTCGTCCCTCTATCTCCGCCTTTGTCGGCCACGTTTGCGGTTTCCGTCGCATGGGGCCCGGTCAGTGACAATTTTTGATTCTCTGTCTGTTCCCATACGACTTACGTGACCCGCCCAATTCGATTTTAACTTTGCGATTACAGCAACTGTTGCTTTGGTTTTGCAGCGCAGCGTGGCATTCAGGATCCCGTCAGTCGTACTTATACCAGTATTGATTAATTTGGAATAATGGAAAGCGGTGGTAGCCTAGTGGGTAGAACCTCGGACTCGGAAGTGGGAGACCCAGGTTCGATCCCCGGTGCGGGCATATACCTATGACTTGGTTTTCTAAGTTATGTACATTTGTGAAGTTATAGTAGCTATACCACTCGCTAACGGTGAAGGAAAACATCGTGAGGAAACCTGAGTGTCTGAGCTACTCACATACCTGAGCGCTTGAAATCGCCAATCCGCGGTGGGCACGCGTGGTGATTAAGCCCATACTCTCTCCCTGAGAGAGATTATAGGCTGCTTATGTAATGGAAAGGGCTATGCTCGGAAATTCTCTACGAGATCGAATCAGAAATGATGAGATCCGTACGCGAACGCAAGTCGTCGACATAGCCCAGCGGATTAGTAACTTGAAGTGGCAGTGGGCGGGGCATATGAGACGCAGAACTGATGGCCGATAGGGCCGAAAAGTTCTCGAATGGAGACCACATATCGGCAAGCGCAGCGTAGGACGACCAGCCACAAGATGGACAGATGACCTCATCCAAGTGGCAGAAAGACGCTGGATGCAAGTCGCTTCCAACCGGTCTTTTTGGAAATCCATGCAGGAGGTCTATGGACCTGTGGTTGAATGATGATTGATTAATTAAAAAAAATATAAAAATAAACTTGTCAAATCTCGTAAATGTCAATTGTTTATTCTGAAAATTAAGAGACTCCGTTAAAGTAGTACGTAGTAGAATGTGATAAAATAAAAAAGTCCTATTTCGGAATTTACTTCTTTCGAAAAAGTATTACTGAATCGTTTTGTCTCTTTTGTTATGTTAACAAAAATAGACTATATAAAATCAATTCCACTAAAACACTGATGACACGCAGTTCAAGCCGGTTTATAACAGGAAGTCATAAACCGGCCTTAATTCCATCTTAGAGTCTATTAGTGGAATCGACTTTTCATAAATAAGACTGTACGGCTTAATTTATAGGGGCTTTATTTTTTCTTTAATATAAAGTAGTTCCATTATTCATGATGATTATTCCTTATTTTTGAAACGCCTTTAAATGGGTTAAAATAAAACAAAACTCAAACACCCAGACCGCCATAATATTCCAGCAAAAGATAATGCCCTTATGTGCCTAACTTCTCTCATTTGAGAAAGTTGTACTTCGGCTAACACATATTACAACTTGAACTGTGAAACGATTGCGACTGGCAAATTTTGAGCCCGTTGCGAATTTACTAACCGAAAGTCTGCCTTCACCTGAGGAAGTTAGGACTAGACCGTCAATGGTTTCTATAGAAAGTCTGCTGCATCTTTTAGTACTTGATAAACTTTGAGCTATTCAGATTTATGTCATAAAATGATCAGTCGACTTTAAATTTTACAACCGGCCTTTATATTGGTACTTGGTGCAGCAAAACAAATTAAAATAAACTTCAATATTTTATGTTGGGCGGCCTCACTTTCTGTAAACTAGACCTTGCACAAGAAACTGTATTTCTAGGTATCGCAATTGATGCAAAGTTTCAATGGCACCCCAAAGAAAAATTGGCAAAAAGGTTTAGTTCTGCAGCATATGCAATTAAAAGAATCCGGGAACTAACTGACGTCGCAACGGCTAGGCTTATTTACTTTAGTTACTGCCATAGTATTATGTCCTATGGCATTCTTCTTCGGGCAGCAGACATTGAGACCATCTTCGTCTTGCAGAAGGAAAGCGATCAGATTTATTTACAAGCTAGGCAGTAGGGATTCGTTAAGAGATTTCTTTGATGAAGCTAACATCCTGACAGTTGCTAGTATATCTATGAGAATATTATGTACGTTAGGAAAAATATCAGTAACTTTAAAACTGTGGGTAGCCAACATACTGTAAATACTAGAAATAAACATTCACTTTCGTTCCCAAGATTTACGCTGGCAAAGGTTAATACATCCTTTATGGGGCATACGTTTCTACAAAAAGATCTCTCAAGATATGTTGAACTTTGTGCCAAAAGGGCATTAAAGATTACGTAGATGACAAAGATGTCTGGAATAGAAGCCAGTTCAATGCATTAGTTCTAGGTTTCAGAATAATATATAAACTGTTAATTAATGAACATATTTGAAAAGACTAAGTTTGGAGTTTTTTTGTCCATTTTTTCTCCAAAATGATGTAGATTTTGAAATGGACCTTGTAACGTTCATTAAGTCACAGTTTGTGGGCTATTTTGAATAAAAGATTTTTATTTTCAAGCCTTCTGTCGTTTTATTTTCGTAGTACCAGTGAATGCACTAAGTATTTCACCCGTGAGCCCGTGTGAACAAAGTTTTTTGGGGTACTACGCGGGGAGTTTTAATACAGTTGTGTTTGTTACTGCAATCTCATTGCGGACTGTTTTAAGCCACGTTTAAGGCTCTACAGCGCGTGCTAGAGTTTGTTTTTGACAATTTCTGGGTTTCGTAGTTATGCGATGGTAGATGGCATTGTATTGTATGCAATGTGTGACAAGGCCAGACAAAATCGATTGCTTACTCTGTCTGATGAAATTTTATCAGATGTAACTCTTTATGCCGTGTGGCTCCGGCCTAGAATGAGCCACCCCCTTTCTTCCCGTAGGTGTCGTAAGAGGCGACTAAAAAACGGAAACCAGGGAACGGGCAGCAGCGTTGACCTGTGACACCAGACCACCAAGCACTGCGATCTTCAATCCGCCTGCCAAGCGTGGAGATTACGGCAAAACCTCCCATACAGAGAGAGACCCATGTCGTGCAGTGGACTGCTATGGGTTGATGATGATGAACTCTTTATCACATTGATCGGATGTACCGTGGTTTACTATATAAGATCCGTGCCGAAATTATGTCTTGTTGGCAATAACCTGCAGCAAATACTGAGCCTGAGGCGGCTTTACCGTTGCATACCGCGCGTCCCCTATTGGAATTATTTTGGCTTATGTGTTCAGTCGAATTGTTTTTGCTTAATTGTGATAATTCTGCAGGAAGACGCTGGACGCAAGCCGCTTCCAACCGGTCTTTTTGGAAATCCATGGAGGAGGCCTATGTCCAGCAGTGGACTTCTTGTGGCTGAATGATGATGATGATGATGAAATGTGATAAATGAATTTCTCTTCTTTCTTAAAGTTATCTTTTTTTATCAACGCACCATATGACTGCACTATATTCACCATTCCATAAGCACCATAGGTACCAGAATCTATTATATCCTATTCTGCACAAACCCTAACTGTCAAACTCTCCGAAAGGTTCAGTTTAAATTTTGGCAGCCTGTCACTTTTTACTGCTTAAAAAATACAGGCCATCCGAATTTAAACGGGGTAGAAATGCCTGTATCTCGAAGGGGTAGGCAGATATCAGTGTTTGCCACTAGCCACGATGCTCACAAATCTCTTTAGCTTCATCAAAATTCATTAATCATTCATTAGATTTCGATTCGAGAAGGTTATTTACTGACGAAAAAAAACACATGCAAATACAAAACAAATTTGCTACTTGCCACGATCCTAACAATCCACTTGCCTTTCCTCAACATTCATTCTCTGCATTTAGTGCCCGTAATTAGCTCTTAGGTCGCCAGTTTCGTCTGATATCGCCAGACAAGTTAAACATTATATAAATTCTTATATTTGTCGCTCATTACGGGAAACCAGCCGTCGGACCTAATACTTTGGCTCCGAGCCAGACGGAAGCGGATACGACATCTGAATCGCAAGCGCGATAGCGTTTACTTTTAATTTTGCACTCTTGTAGGCGGTCAATTGGCCTAAATCTTTGAAAGAAAATTAAATCTTGGTGGCCCTTGTTCATTCAATCTTTTACAAGTTCGCACTCTATTCGGTTACGTCTCGAGTAACCTTGCAACCAAAATGTTAAGGTTTCAAAATAAGAAAAATATATTTAAAAAATACACGCTGAAATCTAGGTAATTTAAAAACCGCGGTTATGTATAATTCGTAATAAAAAATCCAATCCATATTTTAAGTATAGACGTAACATAAAAAAATCTAAAGTTCACACATTATCTTGTTCGCGGACCGCTCTAGCTGGCTACTAATGGAGAACCATAATATATGTAAGAACACAGATCAGAGTTTATATCGAGATATTTTTGGAAAGAGCCTTGTTTAAATAAACAAACTAGCTTATTCGATAGCTATTGTTTAGGCACGTTCAATTTGCTATGGCTTATTCAAACTACCCAAAATTGATGGTGTATGTATGCTTTACAATGGTGATAATATAGAATGGTACATTAGTACAATAGTGAGAAATATTATTTGTGTTATCACTATGATCAAACCTATTGAATACACATCTATTTGTATACTATTATTAGTCAATGAATGAATGCATGATTTATTGCCACAAACATGCTTACATAACAATAATAGTAATTATAGAACAGAGAAGTGTGCGTGTGACAACGACCCACGCCGGTCTAAGGTGTTTTTTATCTTGGCCTTCGCCAATACGCTATTTGGTCGACGTATTTCCTGGACGTCATTTCCCGGCCCCTCCATCCACATTATTATTTTTTATTATAGATATCATAAAAGTGACTTATCATTTTGCTAAGTCCTTGAAGCCAACTTTGCGCACTCCGGGCTGATTCCATCCCTTAACAATATGAAGTAATCAATAAAAAACTAAATATAAGAAAATGAAACTTATTTAAAACGTTTGTAAATGTATTATCTAGCATAGCCTCAATACCACAATTATCAAAGTATACCTACATTCTATTTAATACTATCACAAAAAAATTTAATTGTGCCAGCAACACAACATGCTAGATATAACAGTTAAATAAGTACATAACTAGATATACAAATAAAATAAATAACTTCCACGCAACACAATCACTTGACCTGGTTCCAAACTAGGATAGCCTGTGTCTGGGTAACCGGGCAAGGAAATCACAAACTTGGAAACACGCTATTTGTTCAGATTAAGTACGACGGGGCCGTCCCCGTCCCCGGGGCACGGGGCCCAGTGAGAATCGAACCCGCAGCCTCCTTTGTGGTAGTCAAGCTTGTTAACCGCTAGACCGACGAGGCAGTCAGGATTCCCTAATTAGATTACTTTTACGTTCAGTACACTTTGTTTTAAATTACACCACATAGCACACGGTTCTCTACAAAAAGCCTTCCCCCAAACTCAATCAGTCCAACTCGGTCCGATTTGTTTTCCGGAAGGCCTGTTTTTCCCGCCCGCCCGTTTGTTGATTTTGCAACGCATCGGTGATTAATGGTACAGAATGTGTAGGCTAGGAAGGTTCTCGTCTATTCAAGGCGTTGTATTTTGACGTGAGACGTCTTTCTTCAATCTTCAAAAATACTTTATTGCACAAAAGGGGTGTTTGTACAAAGGCGAGCTTAATACTAGTAAGTATTTTCTTCCAGCTAACCTTGGGTTATGTGGATAGTGCAAGGGGTAGTGCCAAGAAAGATTTATTGCAAGAACAAAGATAAAAAAAAGAATAAATAATAATAATTATATTACAAGAAAATTACATAGTTATTATAACAAGATATATATAAAATACCAAATACATATAAAATACACACTATAACACAATAAACACAACTACATAAAATTTGATTTTTGTCGCCCTTTCTTAGGTACTCGTGCCAACTCATATAGTAGATTTAAGATGATTTGAGGAAAGTTGGACAGAGTGGAGTTTTTTATCGCTTTTTCCACTACAACTCGACCCGAAGATAGCCTTGTAATTTGACATGCAACAAACAGAATGTAAATTCTTTACGTTGGCATAAATTTCTGATTTCAGTTCGGTAGTAGGGCGTCGCTTGCTAAACCGCATGCAACGAAAACATGTCGCCTCGGCGAGGTCTGTAACTACGTGTCGTGTGTAATTCATATATTTGAGTAGAGCAAAGTAACCTATTACTCAGACCTGACTCGTGCCGCTAGATGGCGCCAAGCGTAACACATTGCTCAGTTTGAGCTAAAAATGGACGCTTACTTATTTATAAACGTTTCACGTTAAGCCAACCGCCGCTTTTTACTATATTTCGCAAGCAACCGCGCACCCTTAGCTAGAGTTTATTTGACGTCGAGTTACTGACAGAAAAAAAACATTGGTAAAGTATAGCAAGTCGTTTACACAATTAACCACCGGTTTGTCGAACGCCAACAGTCTGTTAATCTATGTAAAGAGCTGTCAGTTGTTTGTTTTGTTCGCACTTTTCACAACTTACAGCTGTTAACAGTAGATGCACGAGAAACCGAGGGTTAGTCTAGTTCAGTATTGTTAAAATCTCATACAGACGTTGAAAAATGTTACAAAAAAAAAAATTCTCAATGTTCTCAATAAAGAGTTCATATTCCAAATCTGAAGTTTAAATTAATTTCATGTGTCCTGAAGGGGTAGGCAAATCTATTTTGCTGCAAACTTCGAGAAGGCTTCCAGGTTTTATTATTTCACTTTATTGCACACAAAATATAATTAAAGGACATTACATAAGAAATAGCATTTACAAAACCGAGCCTAACTCTATGAGAGATTTCTTCCAGCAAACAGAGAATAGGAGAAACAGCTAAAAAAAGGATATTTCTGCGCATACAGGCCATGGCTCTGAACGAGACCTGCCGTCTCATTACGGGCTGCTTGTGGCCGACTCTAACCGCCGAGCCCGTAGCCCGTGGCAAAAAACCTAGCACTAGGTAGAATTAACGCCAGAAACGGCCGTTTTTGCCATAAATGCTATCTAGTCCCAGGTTCGTGCTCCTATGTTCTCTGTCATGGGTCCCAAAAATCAGTATTAACATGATTAAGAGATTGTACTGACGCTTCGCAAGGCACGTTAAGCTGTTGGTGCCGGCTGCCGTCGATAGATGGCAGTCGTTAAGCCAAGTCAGAGGCCTTAGGGCGGCTTGACAACTTCTGACAGTAGACAAGCCACTAGTCTGCAAGCCTCCACCAATCCGGACTTGGCCCCCGTGGTGGAGTATGGCCTATACCTTCCTCAGGGAAGAGACCCGTGCCCCTCGGTGGGGACACAATGGGTTGATGATGACTGACACTTTTTAGAAAATTTGATATGTAAAAAAAGATACGATGTTTTTTTCCTCGATGACGCCAGTGTTACTCCCTGGACCCTCTTAAGAAATAAGTCTTCTGGCCCTTGAATCTAGTACACACGTAGTTTTTCATTGGAATGATATAAGCACGACAGAAGCTGCTCTATTTGCCTCTATTTGGCTCTATTTGCTAATCCTTTTACCGATAACAGCACAATGTCATACCATGGCATAACCCGCGCTAATTAAATAGGTGTCTCTCACGAAGAACATCATATCGCGCGAGAGCCGGCTGTAGCACGGGTTGGAATACCATTGGAATGCGATTGGTTACCAGGATACCAATTGTGCGAATAAAACAACCATTGCCGTATTGATAAGACTCTATTGAACAACTATCCATTTTAGAGACTCGCCTCCCCCAGTCCTTTTGTTGGTTTTAATTTTATACTAATGGTATCTTTTTTGTCGCCCTTTTCCGACAAATTGAAATTGATTAGCGGACGTTAGGACGGGCGACACGTGTGACTGAATTTCCACCAGGGAATCAGGAAAACTATGTGTTGCAATGTAACTTGTGAGGGTTGTGAATAAATTGAAAGGATTAACGTTCATACACACAGATACTTACGGCGACTTGCGCCAAGTCACAGATTAGTGAGTAGATAGATAAATAATTCACGGATAGAGGAGTAAATACCTGATTGACAGGTTTATCAGTCATACGAATTTATCTATGGATAGCTCTGCAAATGTCATGGTGCAAGACGTTTTTGGACTTATTCACTGGATGTTAGAATGTGCGAGCGACATAACATGCCAGGTTTAACAACAACCTTAAAGATCTGTACTTATTGGACCGTGCTGTCTCGTTCGCACAATTTAACTCGCACAATCATTTTAATAAAATGATGATGTTAACTTTTTATTAACATTTTTATTACATTTTCGTTTTCCTGTACGTAGTAAGTTAATATTACAACATAACATAACATAAACTCACGCCTGTATCCCAGAGGGGTAGGCAGAGACCAGGGACTGCCACTTGCTACGATCCTGACAGATCACTTTCGCTTCCTCAACACTCATTAGTCGTTGCATGCACGCACGCCGGTTTCGGGTACTTTTTATCTTGCCCTTTGTTAATACATCCTCTATTTGGTCAAAGTATGTCCGTCTGGGTCGTCCCTTACCGGCCCTTCCATCCACATTCGCTCGATATATTTGTTTTGTCAATCTTTCTTCCTTCATCCTCTCCACATGTCCAAACCAACGCAACATTCCTTTCTCAATTCTTGTCACTACATCCTCTTTCAGTCCACAACGTTCTCTAATCACACTATTGCGTATCCTGTCATTCAAAGTAACGCCAGACATACTTCTCAAGGACCTCATTTCTACTGCATTAATCCTACTTTCTTGCTTCTTTTGCCATACCCAAGTCTCGCTAGCATACATAAGTGTTGGGACTAGCACTCCATTATGGATAGCCAATCAATTATTATACTAACAAAGAAAAGTTATTCCCAAAATTATTGATTTTGGAATCAAATTATCTCAATCCAAAACTTAGTACAGCATAAGAAAAATATGCCATGAATACCCGCAATTTAATTATCCATCAAACCCTCAGACCTCAATTGCTAACATGTTATTACAATCACTAAAAATGTTAAATTATGCGCGCGAGACAGAATGCTCGACGTAAGAACCGCCTTAATACGGCCTGGAATAAGTGTGATCATGATCATAGTAAGAATAGTTTCAATAATTTCGCTATCGTCGTTTTTGTTGCTGACACTGCAGCAATAAAAACGACTAGACCGGTATTTTTACCGTCAATTATGCCCGGATGTAAGACATGCTAACGATTCCGATACCAACCGTGGGCAAGATTGATGGACAAAAACGAGCTCATCCTACACCTCCTTTCATTCAATTAGATCCCAGAAGTTGGCAAGTTTTGGACGCTTTTTTCTAACATTAGTTTAGTCTCGGGATCCTGAAAGTCTAGATTGAAGTTTCGTCGACTATGAACCCTCTCAGTTTTTTTTTCTTTTGGGATAAGTGTTTTTGAGGAATAACTTCAAGACTTCTCCTCATCGCCCATTGTTATTGTCGCGTGTCTTGGATTCAGATGTTTTATGCAACAATATGTTTAACAGCACCACAACCACAGGTGCTGACAAACATATTGACCGAGTACTTACCTATGCTATATGTAATAAGTTGGCGACTTACGAACTGATTTGATTTGATTTGATTGATTTGTAAATAGTAAATATTTACTAAACTACCAATTTTTCGCGCTTCTTGCAGCACGGTATACAAGAGGCGCAGGTCCGAATCCCGGAGCTTTCCTTTCTATGTGAAGTTTGTTTATACCGTGTAAAAATAGGAAACATAGAGATTGGTAAATCGGACCCCATAAACATTTTTCTATTCTTCTTTGTATATAACTGAGTTACATACATAGTACCTGGATGACCGAGCTTTGGTCGGTTTTTTTACGATGAAAAAGAAAAGGGAAAAAAGTAAAAAAACAAACGAACTGCAGACGGGCTCGAACCTGGTCTTCAGAACAGGTCTCCTGTTTTTGCCTCCTGAGCTATGAAAACTTTGTGGTGGTGGCGAAATTTACCTTCGTATTCTAATGGTATGTTAGCAGATTTTCATTGCAAAAAACACGGATAAGACGACGTTTTCTAAAAATTTAACTTAGCTAGATCGATTTATTGTCCTCGAAACCCTCTGCATACTAAATTTCATGAAAATCGTTGGAGCCGTTTCCGAGATTCAGATTATATATATAGATCTCTGAACATTACACATTAATAAACTAGGTATTAATTTCAAAATCTAGATAATTTTAGAATAAAATAGATGAACAAAAACTCCAATTTTCACTCCACGACGATTGTATTGGCAACACATAGGTACCAAATCAACAAACGACCAAAATTAGCAAGCACACACGTTCAGGAACACACGGTAAGTTACCAAACAAATCCTGTGTTGCAACTGCATCGTACCCTACCACGTTTGTACTCAACTGTGGCCTCAGTGCTTGTGTAAGAAAAGGACAGTAACATCGCTACTATGATGCTTCTTTAATACTGACACTTTCGTAAGCACTAAATGTTTTCATATATTTTAAAAACTGCTTCTGCTTACACTTAATTGTGATAAAACGGGTTTTGCGTTCATCATCATCATCATCAATTATTTGACGCCTACTGCAGGACATAGACCTCGTCTTGATCCGCCTGCATCCAGCGACTCCCCGCCACTGTAACCAGGTCGTCAGGACCATCTGGTGGGGGGCCTGTCCACCTGCTACGCAGGTTTTGCGTTATTTTATTTCAAATATATTGAAATTTAAAAAAATATTGCGAGATGAACTATGTCCGGGATGACAAATGGGATCCTTACCCATTACCACTATTACAAACCGCCCCATTAGACCAATTGAAATTAAAAAATTACCACAACACACGAACAATCGTAAAAATAATAAAATGGAAAGTCTGAGAAGACACTCATCGTAAAAATACACTTGCAATTCTCTTTCACTTCCACGGAATCATTTGAATGACACCAATACGAAACTCGTTCTAATATGTTATCTACTTACTGCTCTGACTATATCGATTTCACCGTCCCGTATCCTAGGACCACGTTTGCGCTATTCCACGGTAAATCAAATAGGAACACTTACCACCGTGATCACGTTTGCCCAATCTACCACTAAGCTTTGATTTATGCTTCGACGGAATTAGGTCTCTAATGCGGTAATTATAGAGCATATCGTGAGAATTTGCATGATTGGTTGTTTTTTTTTTTCGTGGAACTTGCAAATGAGGCTTGTAGTTTCTGCCTTTTATATTTTTATGGAAACGTTTTTGAAGTAATTCAAGTCGACCTATCACGTAGTCTCAAATAATAATCGCGTTGTTTTCTTTCACTGTAAGCGAGTCTCAAAATGTTTTCCGTCCATACAGAGAACAATTAAGAGATACTGTATAAAATTTAACGTGTATTTTACGTGGAAGAAAGATCATCACAATATGCTAGTAAAATGCTTTATAAAAAGTGTGTAGCTTCTGAATTAATGAACCAGTTTGTAACCAGTACCATAAAGTTATCCTAATTTAAGTTAAGTATCTTCTTTACGTTTCTATGTAAACTTAATTTAAGTCATTTGTTAGGTACCTATTTTAAGTAACTAAATTGAGAGTAAATCTGCCAACAAACTGTTATTTAGTTTGGCGGAAATGAGACAATTTAAAAATGTATGCACCTTTTACAGAATAAACAATTATTTATTTATTTATTTTCTTATCATTCTTTCATTTCGTAACTGTAATAAAGACGTTATTACTGTTAGTATTAAGGCCGCCTATTGTACTGTATCTTTGTGAATAAAAAGTTCATCACTTGTCCATCTGTCCATCAGTACTTAGGGCAACTATCCCACATACCTATCACCCTCTAAACAAACCTAATTCGCAGTGAAAACTAACAAGTTTCGGCCATTAATTTGCGGAAGTTTGAACTTTGGCTCCCTCGGGCGTATGTGCGATATCGCAGCTTGGCGCTTCTACTGTGAAATTGTGTAATGACATCCCTATATTTATCGGAAGTCGGGGTGTTCTACTTGGCGTTACTGTGTCCCGGAGGGGTTTGCCACATGTCACGTTCCTGACAGACCTCTTTCGCTTCGCATTAACATTCTTTAGTCGTTGCAGGCACGCACGACGGTTTTAGGTACTTTTTATGTTCTACATACATACGTAAACTCACGCCCTTATCCCGCAAGGGTAGGCAGAGTCCAGGGTTTGCTAATTGCCACGATCCTGACTAACATAGTATTTCACTTTACCAACATTCATTTGTCGCTGCGTGCACGCACGCTGGTTTCGGTTACTTTTTATCTTTTACTGTGAGGAAAATTTGGAAATCTCAATTAACCTATCACTTTTTAGGGTTCCGTAGTCAACAAGGAACCCTTAAATTTTCGCCAGGTCCGTCCGTCTGTCTGTCTGTCCGCTGCTTAGCTCAAAGATGATTAGTACTGGAAAGATGAAATTTGGCATAAATATACTTAAATAATTATTATTGCCGACAGTGTTAGAATAAAATCATAAAAAAAAAATTATGTTAACTCCCATACACCTAAATTAGGGGTGATTTTTACGTTCTACTGCAGGGCACAGGCCTTCTCTCAGACAGAGAGTATGGGATTAATTACCATGCGTGCTTACCGTGAATTGGCAATTTCAAGCGCTGAGATATGTGAACACCTTAGGCACTTAGGTTTTCTCACGGTGTTTTCCATCACTTTTAGCGAGGGGTATTGCTACTAAAAAATCACAAATGCACGAAACTCAGAAGACAAAGTCATACATTCTTCATCAGAAATCGTAACAGGACGAACAGACCGCCTTATTGCTAAAGTTGCTAAAGGAAATAGAGACTGTTTGTATGGCGGGATGCAGTGACTCAATTGCGGTAGATCCCCTCTGTATGTTCTCTCCTGTGTTCAGAACGTGTAAACTTTATTTAACGCAAACTGTACGCTGTGATTTAATTGTTGCTTATTCATTGCTCGCCGATATCGTAATGAGGCGCTGTGCGCTCACCAAAATGTTTCGGACTATTGTGTTTCCAATGTGCCGTTTTGATATATAAGTAAATGTAGAAACAGGAGTTTGTTTTTCTGTGTTGTAGCCTTTGAGGCGTATATAAATTACACACACAAGCATAAACTCACGCCTGTGATCTGTGCCAAATTCCTAAAGATCGTGTCAAAACGTGCTCGCTGGTTTCGGGTACTTTGAATTGGTCGATGTCTGTCCGTATACAATCCATCATTCTTCAGGTCAATCTTCACGTTTGATGTTTTTCGAAAACGCTCTTATTCAGATTCGAAATAATCAGTTCCATGAAGACTAGTCAGATTGTATATAAGGGAACAGGATGCGTGTAATTGGATTGATAGCTCCAAGATTTTGTCTATATTATGGCTCTGTTTTGATTATGCCACTGTCGCTAACTAACACAATTCTGAAACTAACAACTTCGACGTTTGTTAAGTAAACATTTTGAATTTGAAACTTGAAGGCCCATAGCGTTTTTGCATCTTTACCTACCAAATGATCGCTTCTATACCGCCTAAAAGCATTGCTATTCCTAAGCACCACAAACAGCCAACCTCGCCTGCGTCTTCAAACCGGGGCGCAGTCAAAAATCAAATATAAATATAAGCACTCGAATTTGCACTCACCCACCTAGGTAGTACGTAATATACTGGCAGAGTGAGGTCGTCTTCCTCGTATGAGCTAACCAAACAGTTGTTTGCGAATGAAATCCTCCTGTTTACAATTGTCTAGAGTAGGAAAATGGAACTGAAATAACTGTAAACCTGCCAATAACTTCCCTAAGGGCGTGTACACATTAGTATTACATTAATATGTCCCACTACGCAGGTAAGTTTTCTCTTCGAGAATGGGAGAGGCATCATTATGTAGCTGTGTCTCAGACCATATTTGTCAAAAGTCCGTCTGTATGTCTGCTACCTAGCTCAGAGACGATTACTACGAGAAAGCTGAAATTTGGGATATACGTGCATATTAATCACGCCGACGAAACGGTACAATAAAATCTTAAACGATATTTTTTTTGGTAACCCCTTACACCTAAATTAGGGATGCAAAGTAGGCAATTAAAAAAATAATTAATAATAATAAATAATAATAATTAATTAGTACAATTTTAAAAACCTATTTAACCTTAGCACGGGTTAGTGCAACAAAAATAATACAATTAGGCTTTACAAGTTGACGAGTAATAGGTGACCAAAGGAAAACTTCGTACACAATACATTTACAATTATGTAGGCAATGGTTGTATGGAAGAAATTACTTTTAGCAACTAGGCCGTCAATTGTACTGGACTGTATTATTGTTTAATTCTCATATGTAGTTCCTGGTGTTGTATGTACACCAGGAATTACATATGAGGATTAAACAATGAATATTGAATATTCTATCTATCCATGTTGATGAAGTTGCTAGTTATGTAAAGCAGATAAAACCCCCTTTTTTTGCGGAACCCTACACTGCGTATGGCGCGACACGCACTTGGCCGGTTTTTTTAAAGCCATGACACACATCGTCACACCCACACAAGCAAGTAATAATGTTTAATTCAAGAAATATAGTTTTCTTGCAAGCACCATAATTGTACTTTTGTTATTTATGTGTGTTCAGTCTTTGAAATAAATATTTTCTACTCTATTCTATTTTCCGTAGCCAAATCGAATGCCTGGCAAAGTTTCATACAGCTCTGCAGTCATAGTAGTCTGTCAGTAGGTTATGAGATCTCTCTCATAGGTTACGAGAGAGAACGTTATAGTATGCTGCTTTAAATTACAGGACACGTCTACCACGTTGACTTAAGGCGGAGTGGTAAGGTGTTTAAAGCTAGTGGCTGCGGATGTTCGCAATTCGCCTCTGGAAACAGAAACTGAATAGGTATTGAGGTTGACTCGCACCTTTTTCTTGAATCTGGCTTGAATAAATTTTACTTAAGTGGTTAATTGAGGGTTGGCCACACAGAAAGATAGTCCGTGCTCTGTGGTATGTGACTGTATACAACGCGTCGTGTCTTTTGTGGAGGCCACACAGAAAGGACGTGGGGCGAGGGCGCGGTTTGTGTAGTCACAGACTAAAGTCCTTGCCCTGTTATCTGTCACTCTATACAACGTGTCGTGTCTTTTCCGCGCCCTCGCCCCACGTCCTTTCTGTGTGTACCCCACCTAAGAGTGGTGCAAGTGGGCTTTAGCTAAAAGAATTGATGAAATTTTATGCAAGATCCACGTTAAAGACAGAGCTTTACACCCTGCATTTGTTGGTCCACTGTTTCAGTATTTGTCTGTCGACTGTTAGACGGATGATACTTCATAAGTCTTCCATCGCGATCGGTCTACGGCTATTGTAGTCGACCCTCAAGTAGCTCTGATTTCGTCAGAACATCGTGCGGTCAAACATAAACATAAACTCACGCCTGTATCCCAGAGTAGTAGGCAGAGATCAGGGTCTGCCACTTGCCACGAGAAACACGCTTCTTGCATCATGAGGTCTTCATAAAAAATGTGACCTAAAACATAAGAAACAAATCTGCCACATTTAGTAAATGTGACTAGCTTTTGCGGAGACAAAAAAAGGAGGCTGTTATTAAGTTTTTCTTTTTTTCGCAATAAGTAATTTACATTTCTCTTGAAACTACTTAAAAGTACGGCGTAGCACGTGATAAACAAACAAAAATGCCCCCCCATGCCAAATTAATTCAAAAATTTCTGTCGAGAAAATATTACCCAATCTCGTTCTACTGAAACCTGTTTAGAACTAACTATACGAAAATGTAAAATCTGCACAAGACATAGCACCTTAAGGCTGGGATTTTCGACTGTACCCCAAAAACAGGTGTTTTAAAATACAATCTGTTATGGTTAGTACTTAAAATCTATATATATTTCAGTGTTCTATCTATGGCCGTCGGTCGCTTTTTAATGATTTTTGAAACTTTATTGTATAAAAAAAACGCTCGTGTCTAAATTGTAACTAACTAAACAATATAGTTTTATTTTAGCTATACTTATAATAGACAACTGTTAGAGTTCTGGATATTAAAAAATATAATAAAATTATTATTTTCACTGAAGTTTAGACAAAATTGCATTGATTAGATGTACATTTCTGAATGCCTAGCTATTCGCTCGCGTAGCGCAATAAGTCCAATAGAAATGTGCGGTCGAAGAACCGGGCCTTAACGCCGTATTGCCGCGCCCAGCAGCAGCTGTTTATACACAAGCCGTAGACGTTTGCATATGAATACGGCAATCGTAACCCAATTACAATGACAAAGCCATCGGGACCCAGTGACTTAATTCATCATTGTGCCGGGAGATGAACACCGCGGCCTCTATTCAGAAAACTTGGTTGGTTTGCTTTAGATTTACATCGGCAAACGTCTTGAGTAGGGATGGATAACTTAGGTTCCGGGTAAACAGTACGTCACGCGGCCAGTTAAAGAAAGGGATTAAACTTGGCGGATCCCCTCGCTCTGTTTCTATAGGAACTTTATCTTGTTACTAATTTACATACAGGCAATTTGGATCTTGAATCTCGAATTTGAATCGTGACCGACGACGGTTATAAATAATAATAAATGTCTTGTTCTATACTTAATCCGAGCGCATTCGTGTGTGATATCAAAACAAAAGTAAATAGATATTTTATTTATACAATAGAAATCTCTTCCACATGTTGCATCTACTCGAAAAACTAGCCAAAATTGTCGAAATCACAAGAGAATACGGAAAACAACATTCGCGTGACCAAGAGAAAACGGAGTGTTTGAAGATAAATTTCGTCTTCATGAATGTGTCAAACCTCAAACCCAAGGTTATCAACATCCAAGTTTTGCCAATACCTACGTAAAAAACTGATAATTCAATTTTACTTCGTAAGAAAAATTATGTCAGCTACGTTAGTGTTTTTTACCCGACTGTGGCGGAGCCCAAAAAGAGGGTAATGTGTTTAGCTGGTATGTATGTATGTATGTCGATTCTATGTTCCCTCATAACTCCTTAACCAATGGTCAGATTTGACAAATAAGGTCAATTCGTCATCCCTGCGCGAGTGTCATAGGCTATATTACATCAGCTTGAATGAGACAGAAAAGTAACAAAAAGCTAAATTCGCTATTAAGTAATATTGTAGTACAATTATGAGTCACTAGATGGCGCTGTTATATTTAATTTATTATACTCAGATCTCAATTTTATTTAACTACGCCAATCACGTGTAATGTCTGTAAAACATCAGTACGCGGGTGTCATAGGCTATATATAAATCAGCAATAAAAATCGTAAAAAGACAAAAATAAAAACGGAAATAAAAAATAACCAACAACCCGACTACTGAGCATTAACTACGAAGCAGACGGGACCCAAATTCAGCAACGTAACTCCTTAAGTTGGTCCCGCCCGGTTAGTAATGCTCAGCAGTCGGGTTGTTGGTTATTTTTTTATTTCAGTTTTTTCAAACACTTTTCTTTTATCGGTAACTAAATATGAATTCTTTGATGCAAAAAGGTTTTTGATCACACGAGAAAATCTAGCGAGTATAACGATATATTTTAAGATGGTAACACTGCCTCTTTTTTGCATCGAATTAAAAAAAACAGACTTTATATCTATATATACAATATTCATTTTGTTGCACTAACCCGTGCTGAGGACAATTTTAAAAACCTATTTAGAGGCTAAAAATTCCACCCATGCCGGGACTTGAACCCGCGACCTCTGGCTCACCGTGTCAGCGCTCTCCCAACTGATTAGCTTAGTTCAGGCATGGGTGGAATTTTTAGCCTCTAAATAGGTTTTTAAGACTTTATATCTGTTTAATTTGTATTTTGAATTCGGTTTTTGTTTTTTTTTACTTGAGCTCAAATGATAGAATAAGGCACTAGATTAGTCATTTATCGTAGATTTAAAATGCTAATCTTGAATGTTATTTTACCAACCCATCCATCCTGCCTTCAGCCAACGTTTTCGTTTCAATAAAAAAGTTGGACCCATTTGCAGGAAAATACATTGACCGCTCATATTTTCCGCCCCAGACCTTTAGGGATCGAGTTTCGAGGCCAGAGGTCATTCAAGATGGAAATATAGAGGGTTAATGAAACTCTACTAAAGCATAGAGTAAGGATTGCAGAAGTTTTGGTGGTGGACGTCGAGTTCGAATATATTTCTACATACAAACTTACAAACTTTTCCTCTTTATAATTTTAGTATAGAGTATAAAAGTATAGAAATTGTCAAACTATAAATTATGTAACTGTATGCCGGAATGGGATGAAACTTTGTGAATGTGTCAAACATAACACACCAGTTACGCTAGGCATACGTAGCGTTACTTGTACGTAACGTAGCGTTACTCGTACATAACGTAGCGTGACTCATACGTAACGTAGCGTGACTCATACGCAACGTAACGTAACTCATACGTGGCGTACGTAACGTAGTGTTACCCGTATGTAACGTAACGTAGCTCCGCTGCGGCAAGTAACAACTCCCAGACAAAGACACGCCACCAAGTGATTTGTCATGTTCTGGTCTGATATCTGATGATTCACCTAACTGGCAGGCACGTTTACTCATAAGCCTCGTTTTTGAATTTTTGAATTTTTTTCTTAGCCTATACACGTTCTACTGCAGCCTGGGTAGTATGACAGCTCTAGTCGCACGTTTTAAATGTCAAAAGTCGCGACTTTCCAATACATTAACTGTCAAATTCTGACAAAACGCGTGACTTGTGCAGTCTACCCTCGCAGGGCACAGGCCTTCTCTCAGAGAGAGAGAGTATGGGCTTAATCACTACGCGTGCCCACCGCGGATTGGTAATTTCAAGCGCTGAGGTGTGTGGACACCTCAGACACTCAGGTTTCCTCACGATTTTCACGATAGTGACGTTTGCGATTACCAAGAGGTTAATGGTTTATCTAATGATCTTTCGAGCGCACTGTTATATATTTAAAGAATATATTTACATAAAATTAAGCCAAGTGTGAGTCTGCCATGTGTAAGATAAAATGACACAGAGGTTTGCCAGTTTCTGTGTTTTGTACAGTTTAAACTTATATCTCAATTATGATCAGTTATCTAACAGCTACGCTTCGAGGTAATCCGCTTTGAGCACTCGCCTAAATAGCACCTGCATAAATAGCACCTGGCCTAGTCCACATTCAGCACCTATTGATAGTTGCTGCATGTGGACTAGGCCAGGTGCTATTCGTGCAGGTGCTATTTAGGTGGGTGCTCAAAGTGGAGTACCTTTACGCTTCTGCTGCATATTTATATCTTATTTTGTGCTCAAGGGGCGTCGCTTCAGACCCTTCTAGTGATATATTTCGCTAAAATACGTTGACGGACTTCACAGTATTACCCGGGATTTGGCTAGTACTTGGCAGCGAAGAGGTTTTATTCGAGGGCTTAGGTCTATACAATGATTGTTTCTGATATTTTCCTTTCTACGTCGAAGCTTTGTATATTGTTAGACGGTTGATCCAAGTAGGTACTATTTCATCATCATCATCATGACAAGAGTGGACATCACAAGAGGTCCACTGCTGGACATAGGCCTCCTCCATGAATTTCCAAAAAGACCGGTTGGAAGCGGCCTGCATCCAGCGCCTTCCTGCCACTTGGATGAGGTCATATTATATACTATTTATTTACTTACATTTTTTTATTATAAATGTAATTTAATTACTATCTTTATCAATCAAGTCTCAGTTTTACAATCCCAATGTACGTTGTTAGAATTTCTCCAATATTATCAATTAAATTCCCGTGTGAAACAATGTAAGCAGCTCAAAAATAAAAAAAGTAAAATTACACATAATTATGCATTATTCACAACTACTTTCAAAGTCACAATAAACGTCCAGTGTTTTAAATAATAGGCACATTACAATGAAACAAATCACCTTAAGCGCAATATTAAATTAAACAGCGCTGCGACAGAGCCGATGCATTAATTTCCTCGAGCGGCCTCCGCTTAAACGGTTTTCGATAAATAAAAACATGTCAGCGCAAAAATAACAAACGGCCCGCGCTGGATTCAATATCCGCTTCATCCAGCGGTGTAGCGCTAAATAGAAATTATTCCCAAGAATGAGCCGCCTCCCAAGGAGACTGATGCAGCTGGATCCTATAGAGCTGCACGTTTTCTTTCATCGGAGAGACCCAAGATTGATATTACTCAGCAAAAAACACAGTTGGTTTAACATTAATTGCTTTACAATAGAATATTCGGCCGCCGCGTTGGTCTCGAAGTATCGTGTCTGATTACCATGCCGGAGGTCGTGGGTTCGATTCCCACTGGGGGCTGCCGTACATTAGTATAAATGGTCTCAATCTGGGCCTAGTTCCACGTTTGTGACCTGATTGCCATAGCACAGAGTATAATGTTTTGGGAAAACGGCAAGTGATTGTGTTATGTGGAAATTATTATTATTATAATTAATTCTACAGGATTATTACTTAAATGAGCAATTCCATGAATACATATTGTGTGAATTATAATTTGTTATTTGCAACTACTTTAATTGCACGACTTGTAATATTTTATGTTCAGTTTTTTAGATTTTTTCTTATGCTGTGTTGTTGCTTTGTAGTAGTGCTGTTTGATATATAATACTTAAAACCATCTGATTATATTGATTAGAAATAGCCCTGTATTTCCTCTTAGAGGATTACTCTTTAATTAGTACTTCGAGGTAATGTGGGTTACTTTAGGTAGATAATTGCCACATGAGACATCAGGAAGGTTAAAGAAATACGCGGCACCAAATTATACATTTCAGCCTGGAAAATTACAAAGGCCCTCAAATTGTCAATGTGTCCCGGAGTAAATCGACACCAATTAAATCTAATGGGTCCTCTTAAAATTTTACTGTCAATTGTAAAATTCTGGCGGTCGCGATAAACGCTAGCCGGCTCTTCCCAATGGCCAGGTCGATACAACTAATTATGTTATTACCTGTAATCCTGATGACAGAACAAAATTAAGCTGTACTGTGAGGCGATAAGTTTCAAACTTGCTAAAAGAAAGAAAAACGTTTATTGGGACAAATTAACACAATAAAAACTGAATTTGCACGGATATTTACTCGTTTATTTCAATATAATCAATATTTTTGAGTTTGTATAAAATCATTGTTTTGCCAATTTAAACTTAATGTTTTTTTGTAATTTTTGCTGAGGGTAGTAAACTAACAGTTAATGCTTTCAAAAAGACGTCTGTCACCTCAGTCTACCGAGACCACGGCACTTGCAAAAGTCGGAAAATTGTAAAATGAAAAAATAAACGAGTAAATATCCGTAAAAATTCAGTTTCGCCCGTGTTAACATTAGAAAATGCTACAAATTAACACATCACAAGAAGGAAAAGCATAACGAGTCTCATAAATACAAAGAAAAAAACATGTCACATGAATACAACATAGGACAAGGCAGAATCAGAGCGTCTGCATCTTGTGGTGTGTCAAAGTTGCCACAAAGGGCATCTGACTCAGCATTGTGCTAAGGGTGCAAGCCCTCGGTGCTGGTTTTCAATGGTTTACTTTCATCGGAGTTCATTTATAGTGTATAGTTAAAGGTAGCATATCCACGTTTAAAGGACATTATTTCATTATAATAACTACTGTTATTTGGTGTACTCATTTCATAGTGACTAATATCATTTAATAGTTTACCTTAATTGACCCATTAATTAAGACTTTGAAGGTAAATTATCTTGAAATATCTTTACGAAAATATTAGAATTGCTGGTCTTCCACTTGGCCGCAATGAACGTTAATATAGGGTTCTCGATTCTTGTACAATTATTTCAGTGGAGGTTTAAATATCTAATTAGTTTTCTATTGGAAATGTATTTCAAATAATAAAGTGACTAATGGAGCTTTCATACAAAACTCTACATAAATCCAAGTGTGTGAAATAAAAGGTATATTGCCAATTTTACGTTACGTTCTGGCTGAAAAATAAGACAAATTCAATTAATTGATGAAAAACACGCTAGACAATGCTTTTACTTTTCATTGTTTGTAGGGTTCCGTACCTCAAAAGTAAAATCGGAACCCTTGTAGGATTACTTTGTTCTCCGTCCGTCCGTCAGTCAGTCTGTCTGTCAGTACCTTTTATCTCGGGAATGCGTGGAGGTATCGAGTTGAAATTAAAACCATATACTCAGGTCTACAGTCCTTTGAAGCTGTGAAAAAAACAAACTTCTAAGTCATCGTAAAAAAAGATACGGCCGTTTATGCCGCAAAAAACGTATATTTCAACACTCAAGGGAATCAAAATTTACAGGGTACTTTCCGTGAACCTAGAACTGTGAAATTTGGCAAGTAATATCGTCTTATACAACAAGTACAGGGAAAAGTCTGAAACTATACATTTGTCATTAAATCATAAAAAATTGTCTTTGAAGTTCGGGAAAAGCTCGGAAAAAATGGCGAGACTTGATTCCTGAACTATTTATAATAATGTACAGGTAAGTACCTACAAATTTGTACGGAACCCTCGCTGCGTGAGTCCGACTCGCACTTGGCCAGTTTTTTTATACTGGCTGAAAATGGTAGTATTATTGATCGAAGCGCCGCAAAATAAAAAAATAAAACTGAATATCGAAAAGTTTCCGTTTTTCGGTCAGTTTACATAGTTTCGCTTTACAGCTACGGGTATGTTTACTTTGAAATGACCGACGCACTACTACATTTCGTAACAAGCCCTTACGCACATATCCCTAGATATTAGGGGTAGCAATTTACTGCATATTAAGTACGAAACTATAGCCCTTCCAACGGCCATTGTTTGTAGGAGAGGGGAGGCCCAAAACGGCGTTTGTAAATCAACTGAGCTGCGTCAAAGCCGCGTCATCAAATCATGGCGTGGACCACGGACTGCACAATTGCTGGTCAGCGGGGGTTTCCTCGTTGACCATTTTTTCCTTTTATCTGTTCATAAATATTTTATGAAATGGCTGTAGCCAGTAACGAACATAGTCCCGATTTTAGAACGGCTATGTTTTAAAATTGCGGCTTTGTTCTAATAGGCCCGCGACTGTCCTCACATGAGATAAGAATAGGAACGATTTCGGGAAAACTATACGATTTCAGTGTCAGCAGAAGTCGGTTTGTTGCATAAGATTCGATTGAGAACGATTTCGGGAAAAGAGGAAAATTGATATAATTTTACCAATTGTATAATGCCCGACAAATACTTGAAAATTGAAGAAATGACTTTGATTCCGCATGGACGTATGTCAGATCTGATTGGCGGGGGACGCGGGATGTGACTCAGAATTCTTGAAGAAGAAGAAGAAAAACATTCATTTAACGCCACATAAACACACATAATTATGCGGGAAAATAAATACAGAAAATAAGGCAGATATAGGACAAAAGCAGAAGAAATGTGAAGCTTATAGTGAGAAAAAACAAAGGCTTAGGGTACAGTGGATGTATTCGGTGTGTCGATGCAGCGGACCTTCGTACTTCTTCGTGCTTTACTTTAGTTAAATTAACAAATAATTTAAAAAAATCGGCAAGTGCCTGTCGTACCACGCGCAATGTAGGGTTCCGTAGAAAGAGAGATTTTTTGTCTGCTTTACAGAACTAACAACTTCGTCGAAATCATTTTCAAGGAATTTTGCACGAAATGTTAGTTTTATAAGTTGGTTGCCTATTACCTATTAACTAGTAAAGCCTACTTAGCCGTGATAGTTTTCCTTTTAAGTTCATTATATGTACCCTGTTTTTTTTTACGTTTCTACAATCAACCGTTTAGCCAATAGATCTGGACGCCATACTCGGAGAAAAAATTGCGCTTTAAAGCTTAATATTTTGCAAACGGAACCCTAAATCAAAAAAATATCTTCCTAAACTTACAATATTTTTCAACATTTCCATACAACGGAGAAGCTACGTGCTACAACGTCCACCTCAGACCGAATATATACATAAATATACACTATTTTTAATTACATACATACAAACACAATCCCACGCCTGTATCCCAGAGGGGTAGGCAGAGACCAGGGACTGCCACTTGCCACGATCCTGACAGATCACTTTCGCTTCCTCGACATTAATAAGTCGTTACATGCACACACGCCGGTTTCGGGTCGTCCCTTACCGGCCCTTCCACCCACATTCGCTCGACAATCTTTCTTCCTTCATCCTCTCCACATGTCCAAACCAACGCAACATTCCTTTGTAAATTTTTAATTATTTTACTTTAAAAGAATAAAATGTGTATTTTACATTACATTATATACACATACCCTTGTATACCGGAGAGGCAGGCACTGCCTACCCTGGTCTCTGCCAATACTCGAACAAAAAAAAAAAAAAAATGTTCTCTGAAACCCAGCTATTCCCATGCATTACCTTATTGGGAAGTAGCCGATTGCAGCGAAGGAAACTGCAAACGTCCGCAGTCCGCCGCTAAAATACTGTTGCCACTCGGAGTGCGCTGAAATATAACGGTTTTCACGCATCGAAAAACATTGCGTAATCCCTGCCTTTTTGATTGGTCGGCTCCAGCGCGTTGCAGATAGCTCCGATGAATACTCAGGGCCGCGTTTCATGAAACTTAAACAAACATACATGCATACAGAAACATCATCATCATCATCAGCATATGCTTGTCCACTGCTGGACATTGGCCTCTCCTAATGCACGCCACTGAGCACGGTCCTCGGCTACTCTCAGCCAGCTCTTGCCAGCCGCCCTGCGGAGATCATCGCTCCATAGAGTCTGAGGATATTCTACACCACGTTTACCGATTCGCGGTATCCACTCAAGAACTCGTCTACCCCATCGGTTGTCGGTTCTTCGGATCACACGGCCGGCCCACTGCCACTTCAGCATGCTAATTCGGTGGGCTATGTCGGTGACTTTGGTCCTCCGTCGGATCACTTCGTTTCCCACAGAGTCTCAAGATGGAAGTTTTCAATCAGTGCGTCCTACCCGTCATGACATACGGTGCCGAAACGTGGATACTCACGGTGGGGCTGGTTCACAAATACAGAAACTGTCGCCTGTATCACGGAGGGGTGGGGAAAAACTGGAGTGTACGGTCAGGGGTAGATCCCTAGTCTCTACTAGGGTGTAGGGTTAGTATAAACAAGCCAGGCATCCCTTTTTCGGCGTAGTGTGTGGCCTATCCAGCGACATTTTCTATCCAGTATTTCTAGGCCATAATCTAGTATATAAAAATCTCGTGTCACAGTGCTTGTTATCGAACTTCTCCGAAACGGCTTCACCGACTTTTATGTTTTTTTTTGTGTATATTTGGTAGGTCTGAGAATGGGTCGTGGGCTAATTAATATGGCAAAACGTTTGCCGGGTCAGCTAGTGCTCTATAACTTTTATATTAATATTCAAACACGAACCTGACTATTAGCATTATAAGTACCTATGAAGGTTGATACATTAAAGGTAACGATATCGCTGTGTAAGATATTTAGAGTATTAATTTTGGTATGAAATAACCACTTTCGTAACGACCGCCGTCAATGACATACCATTAGCTCATTATTATTTAACATACAATTACCTGGGCTTATTTACCTGGGCTTGGCAGATAAGGTCCGCGACATCTGAGCCTGCACACTCAAACGTAGCTCTTATATAGCTTGGCTTAAAGGTTAGTCTCGTTTTACGGTCATTGTCATTTTGATCCAAAAATAACCTTTCTGGCTGGTATATAAAGTTCGTTAACTTTTGGTGGCCGTCTAATGGCAAACAGGCATTTTAGAATTCATCTGCGAGGTTTTTGCATGCCAGTGTAACGAAATAGAGCGGATTGCAAGCGCTCCCTTTGAATATGTTTGTGGATACGTACGCATCATTCTGATACCTCGAGTAGGTACATAAACAAAGTGCGTGTCGGGCCGCGCGCATTGGAGGGTTCTGTAGTTGGTTTTCGAAATATACGAAACTAAATGGATGCATTTTTGTTTGATATTCAAATTTTATTTAACTTATATTGACTACCTGCTTTACACAACTAACAACTTCATGAAAGTAATTTTCAGTGGAATTTTTACAAAGTGATCCTTTTATAAGTTTGTCGACTACCTTGGTAATTTAATGCCTGATTTTTTTTCACGTTTTTACAATCAATAGTTGATTAACCGAGAGGGCGGAGGGAATATTTCGCCAATGTATCCCTAAATTGAAAAATGGTTTCCCTACACCCAAAATATTTTTGAACGCCCAATTCAACGATTTGTCATTTTGTTGGCGTGATTAATTAATATGTTCATCTGTGCCAAGCTTCAGCTTTCTAGTACTTGACGTCTCTGTGCTAAGCTGCGGACAGACAGACAAAAACTGTAAGTGTTCCTTGAAAAATCTGAAAAATTTTAAAAAAACATTTTCAAAAGTTTTGGAGGTAAATTAGTTGTAAAGACAAACCCAAATGAGGGATTGCGCATTTTAAAAATGACCCCGTATATTGTAGAAAACTGAAAAGTCAACGGATCCATTTACGATTTTTTTATTATCTTTTTAATCTTTGCTTTGTTTGTTATTTCGTAACCAAGCTCGGCTTAGTTCTCGTGTATTCACAACCGACACGGTAAGTCTAGGCCTTAAGCCCGGATTATTCCCGACGTATGTTTACAGAAGCGGTTATTCTTTGCGGCGTAATCAGTGACTTTTTTGGTATGTTGTTGGCAACTCCAACATATTAAACTTTAGTTTATTTTCGTTCATTCTTTTTAATTATAATCATTCGTTCCATCCTGTAATTGGCGTTTAATAGTGTGTTTAATACAGCCTCCTTGTGATCACGTTGAAGTTTTCATCACAACGATCCTCAGCCAGCTTCCTGCTACTCAACCAAAATACAGTCCACTACCAATCATATGTTATATTATTATAGTATAAACTCACGCCTGTATCCCAAGGCGGTAGGTATATATCAGGGTTTGCCACTTGCCACGATCCTGACAAACTTCTTTCGCTTATAACCTCTTTTTTTACAGAAACAAAGTCCGCAGTTTGGCAAACTTATGAAACTGTGGTTTTTCTTGTTTTATTAAGAATAAATAAATAAATAAATAGAAATATTACTGCCAGTATTACACGGAATGTGATTAAAAATTTGAGGATTTCAACAATACGCTTCTAAATCTCTTCAAGTTTTAAGGAGTTATGATGGAAAAAAGAAACGTACAAACACACATACAGGAACCCTGAAAATATAACACTCCTTTTTGTTTCACTTCAAAAAAAGATTGAAGGTTGACTTGCTCCTGTATTACGAGCACCAAATTCTGAAAGATTCCAATCGTCTAACTGTAAAATTAGTACGGAATTTGACAATTAGACGATTGGAATCACTGAGGATTCGGTGCGCATATTTAGGCCCCTGGTTCTAAACGGCCAATCAGCGTCACCAATGGAAAAAATCTAAAAACAGCTATCATCATTATTCAGGATTTATGATGTTCACTTTTTGAAAAAACGTATTACGAAAAAAAAACTGAAATAAAAAATAACCAACAAACCGACTGCTGAACTTGCTAAGCAGGCGGGACCAATCTAAGTACTCTGTTGAATGTGGGTCCCGCCTGCATAGCAGCTCAGCGGTCGGGTTGTTGCTTATTTTTTATTTCAGTTTGTGTTAGTGTTTTTTTTTATTTTTTTGTTCGATTTATGGTGATTTCATATGTGCCTATGACACTCGTGTAAATACGACGAATCGATTGAGATCTTACTTGTACAAATCTGACCATTGATTAAGAAGTTATGAGAGAACATTGAATCCGACATACTTACATACATACGAGCCAAACACATTACCCTCTTTTTGGGCTTCGCCGCAGTCGGGTAAAAAGAAGATATGATTTTTAGGGTTTCGTACCCAAAGGTTAAGGGACCCTATTACTAAGACTCCACTGTCTGTATCTGTGTAGCTTGACAGATGAAATTTTCGCAAATGATTTATTTCTGTTGCCGCTATAACAATAAATACTAAAAACAGAAAAAGATATTAAACTGGGGCTCCCATATAACAAACGTCGTCTTTTTGCCCTTTTTTGCTCGACATTAATAACGGCAACAGGTTTAGGTTTGAAATATTTATAGAATATTTAGTTGTACTCACTTTAAAAATGAATAATTAAATTAAAATGAAATAAATATTTAAGGGGGCTTCCATTTTTACCGTTTTTCCGATCTTTGTATCTAATCTTATACCCAAACAACATTAATATTGGCAACAGGTAGACGCTTGAAATATTCGAATTTTGTTATATTTAGTATGGAATTCGTCGTGCGCGAGTCCGACTCGCACTTGGCCGATTTTTTTTTCCATTGTGCTAGTTAGCACCGTGTAGCCCCCAAGTTCCGTACCATTTTTCTTTTAGTAAAAGTTTCTCCCATTGAAGAGCAGAACTCCCCATTTTTGGAGATTTCGTTACACCCAGTATTTCGCACTCAAATTTTACATAAAATGTACACACACCGTAACAGCCCAAAAACCTGTGCAGTGAAAAATTAATATAAAACGAATTTCAACCAAGCTCATTATGTCCCACAGCGTGGATGAATGAGTACAGTCGACGATACACCAACCTTCACGTAGAAATAAAAACAAAAAAGAAAGAATTTATTACAAAAAAACGAGTCATGACAAAAACAAACTAAAAATGAAGCAGCATGTTACCCACATACGATAGACATCAAAAGACGTCGCCTCTGCTATGCCAATTGAAAGTTCCAATAAAGTTAACATACGAAAAACAACAAAAGATGTAGCCTCTGCTATGCCAATTGAAAGTTCCAATAATGTTAACATACGAAAAACAACAGAAGATGTAGCCTCTGCTATGCCAATTGAAAGTTCCAATAAAGTTAACATACGAAAAACAACAAAAGATGTAGCCTCTGCTATGCCAATTGAAAGTTCCAATATTCATATTCATATTCATATTCATTTATTCAGTTTAGGTAACAACATCGTCAAAAAAGTAATACAAGATCTAAGCAGATGCTTAATAATAAAAATTAGTCTCATAACAAATAAATTTAAATAAATCAATCAATCAAATAAATCAAAAATTAAAATATTAATAATCATAGATAATAAATAAATGTCAATTCGGTTGTTCGTCCAGATATTCCTCAACAGAATAGTAAGCCTTTACACATAGATATTTTTTTAGTTTATTTGAGAATATGTGATTGCTCGGCGAATCCCTTATGTCCACGGGAATTTTGTTATAAATACGCGGACCCATGGCCTCTAGTGATTTGCCAGTCTTAGACAGACGATGTGTAACAGTCATCAGGTCATGCTGTCTTCGGAGTCTACACCTACTAGTAGTCACCACTGGGGAAAAACGTGTTAAATTGCACCGGACATATTTGGCTACTTCAAATAAGTATAGAGAAGGAACTGTGAGCATACCTAACTCAATGAACAATTGTTTGGCTGGTTCATCCGGAGGTACCTTCATCATTCTTCGAACCATTCTTTTTTGAATGATGAAGGGTCTGTCTCGATCTGCAGCTAGTCCCAGCTAGTAATGTTAACATACGAAAAACAACAGAAGATGTAGCCTCTGCTATGCCAATTGAAAGTTCCAATAAAGTTAACATACGAAAAACAACAAAAGATGTAGCCTCTGCTATGCCAATTGAAAGTTCCAATAAAGTTAACATACGAAAAACAACAGAAGATGTAGCCTCTGCTATGCCAATTGAAAGTTCCATAAAGTTAACATACGAAAAACAACAGAAGATGTAGCCTCTGCTATGCCAATTGAAAGTTCCAATAAAGTTAACATACGAAAATCAACAGAATATGTAGCCTCTGCTATACCAGTTGAAAGTTCCAATTAAGTCAAACGATAGAAAACGTTATAAAATGGAAATTCTTACTATAAAATAATAAAGTAAAAAAAAAACTATACTTTACGCAAAAATTACAGGCTTTCTGATGTCGTCTGTACGCTTGACGTAATGTTGTTATTGAAACATTATGTTCGCAACGAAATTTCGATTTATTACCGTACCTGGCAATTTCATATCATTGTGTTCCCGTAATGCGCCCCCGGTGCTTAAGGGGATCCAGTGGGCTAACTAGCGATATACATATATATATATATATCTGAGAAGAACGACATCTGTGTGGCGCCGGATTAAGAATAGCGTCACTCCATTTCATTCCGTGGATGTCGTAGAAGGCGACTAAGGAAATCAATTACCAGGAGACGGGCAGCAGCGTCTTCCTGAGATTGCAACCGCATACAGCGATCGCCAACCCGCCTGCTAAGCGTGGCGATTAAGGCAAAACCCTTCATGGTTAGGAAAAACCGTGAGGGAGGCATGTGTCCTGCAGTGGGCGTAAAAATGGCTGATGATGATCTCTTCTTTTACAGACGTACTTGCCAAAAGTGTGTGTCCGATCTCTCAATTATGTTAACAGTAATTTTTCGGAACCATGGCCGTTAACCTAAGGCAAAAAACCTAGGAATAGATAGCATTAACGGCAAAAACAAAAACTGCCGTTTTTGGCGTTAACAGGTAAACACCTAACATCTTAGGCTCCGTCTTCGTTTACTATCAGCCGTGACTGGGGTCAAGTGACAACCTGTTCTAATTAAAAAAAAAACGCTTTCTAGTCCCAGGTTCATGATCCTAGGTTCTTTGTCGTGGGTTCGAAAAATCATGATTGAGACATGGAAATACACTCAGACCGGGGCCATTTGTGCAAATGTACGGCGGCTCCCAGTAGAAATCGAACACACGACCTCCGGCATGGTAATCAGACGATGCTGCTAGAACAACGAGGCAGTCAAATACGCAAAATATTCGTTTTGTAAATTGTCCTCAGCACGGGTTAGTGCAACAAAAAGAATGTAATCATGTAGGTACTGCGATATCATTCCAATGTCAAAACCTAAGTGCAAAGTAGGTTACTCGGGGCTGCAAGTGATGTAAATTGCTTTGGCCAGATATCGCTGCCTGAACGTAATACAGAGAAGTTTGTAAAGAGGCTCGAAATTTCACCGATGCCTGCACTTGCCCATTAGCTCAGTTGGGAGAGCGCTGGCACGGTTAGCCAGTGGTCGCGGGTTAAAATCCCGGCATGGGTGGAATTTGTAGCCTCTAAATTGGTTTTTAAAATTGGCCTCAGCACGTGTTAGTGCAACGAAAAGAATATAATCGTAATCAAAATAGTTATATGGATGCTAGAATATGGAAAGCAAGAATGTTTGCTTTTCTATCAAGTAGTTTGGTCCTCCTAGGCCAGGGATGGCGAAACAATGGCACGCTACAAAATATTTTTCACTCCATGATGCATGAAAATGATGCATTTTGATGCCCAAATTTAGGGCCCAAAACACGGCCAGGCCACACAAGCAATTCAAAACCTCCTGTCAGAAGTTACATTTGAGTGGTATGTAAGTATTATCTTTTATTTCATTCCTCTCAGATGGTAGTGAAAAGCAGAGTGTTCTGCACGGGCGCAAATCATTTTTGGTCTCGGTAGTGTTGGATCCCTCGCTCCTTCAGCGCCTCAGTACGCTCTGGATTCAATTTCACAACCTCGACGCAAAAATTTTGTTTGCGCCCTTGGTGAACAATCTACTATTGGGCACGTGCACTGATCGAGAAAGTAACAGTCGCGACAAATGATCGCGAGTTAGAAATAGGGCTTGGTTTGTTAAGGAAATATAAATAACTGAAACATTCATTGCTATATTTGAAGTGCATTTTTATTTGTTTGTAAATGATGTGTTTTGAGTTACTAGTATATACCTATTTGTTGCATTGGAACGCTGGCCTCACATTCAGCAGATTGTGGGTTAAATTCGGTGCCCGGCATTTGCTAATGACTTTTTATCTAAGTCACATTTGTGAAGTTGCAGTAGCAATATTACTCGCTAGCTTTGAAGGAAGACATTGTGAGGAATCTTGAGTGCCATCTCTAAGTCGAAATGGTTTGATGGCACTCATAAAACACCTCTTTATAAAAAATGGCACGTTTATCAATAAACACCAACGGTCTTATTTATAAAAAGTCGATTCCTTAAAACACTTCTAAAACGCCTAGTAAAATAGTCTGTGGTGGAGATTTTGCAAGGAAAGCTGGCCTCACATTCAGCAGATTGTGGGTTAAATTCGGTGCCCGGCATTTGCTAATGACTTTTTATCTAAGTCACATTTGTGAAGTTGCAGTAGCAATATTACTCGCTAGCTTTGAAGGAAGACATTGTGAGGAATCTTGAGTGCCATCTCTAAGTCGAAATGGTTTGATGGCACTCATAAAACACCTCTTTATAAAAAATGGCACGTTTATCAATAAACACCAACGGTCTTATTTATAAAAAGTCGATTCCTTAAAACACTTCTAAAACGCCTAGTAAAATAGTCTGTGGTGGAGATTTTGCAAGGAAAGATGGAGCCACAGATTGAATAAACAGAGTTTTAGATTGGTTTTAGAGGAATATTGTTTGCATAAATAAGGCCCTAAATATTTAAATGAAATTACGCCTCTCACTAACTTGGTTTAGTTCTCTAAGTCTTTCTATTACTAATACTATTATTTACTATTTATTATGAATAAAATATATTAAAAATAATAAAGGTTCGCCATCCCTGTCCTAGATCATTCATTCATCTCATTAATTCAAGAAATATCAAATCCTAATCCTAATTATTTAGCTTTATATTGGAGTATGTATTTAAAAAAAAGCGGTACTAGTGGAGCGATAGAACGCCGGCTTCCCATTCGGGAGGTCGTGGATTCGAATCCCGGCATGTACCTATGACTTTGTTTTCTAAGTTACGTACACCACTCGCTAACGGTGAAGCAAAACATCGACATCAGCGTTTTCAAATGATTAACGAACACATCAAAACAACTTGTGTAAAATTAATTTGAATAATTTTAAATTATCTGTCAGAATTTGCTGCAATTCTTCGCCACCAACTAACTCCCAGTCGTAATTAGACATTTATCACACTGGCAATAAAGTTGACAATCGTCTAAGTTGCCCGGAGTTGGCAATAACCATCGATCATTGTAGACGCCGCGTTTAATCACAGCTCCATCTTAATTAACTTACTAACAATCTGATTTGCAACTCTGTGACGTCCCTAGCACGAGGATTTGTGTCTATCTTGATATGAAAGTTTGAGAACAAAAAAATAACTGTTCTACAATTAGGCCCTATTCCACAGAAGTAGGTACAATTCATGGTTTACTATGACGAGTCGAAGTCGATTAACCAAGGCAAGACTCGGCCACGCAATGTATTTTACTACTGTAAGCTGTAAGATCTCCAAATGTAAAAATAAAATGAAATAATAAATAAGACATTTTTTACATTTTGACATTTTTTATATTATTTATATGAGATCCATATTATTAATTTATTACTTAGGAGATGGTTAATTATTATTCCATAAAATATACATATTTACTTGAATAAATAAGAATATTCTTTACTGTACACATTTGTCGGGTTGGGTCCCAACTATAGGGTTATATATATAGATAGGTGCAAATAACCCTAGTATAGTCAGGGTTGATGACACTGCGTGGCGGCGCGCAATATCGCGCACCGTGGGGGTCCACCTTTACAACGACGGCTCTCAAAAACAATTGAATGGCCGCGCAGACAGACGGACAAAGACAGAGACCCCTAATATCCCGTGCGGCGGCTTATATAAAACGATTCTCCGCGGCCCGTATGCAAATGGCCTCATCCGGGCACCGGTCGCACCTGCCCGGATGATATTGGAGTTATAAGTTGTGCAAACTGCTGCTGGGCGGCCCCTACTGCGGCACGCTACGGACTGGACTGGACGGCTATCAGTCGTAGGATCTTTTGATGGTGCGGATCTTGGCGAACATCCTAGATTATTAGTGAAGACACGGACAATAGTAAAGTAAAAGAGATTTCTGCTAACATAAGCACGCTATGAACACTTTTTTATTTTAGAATAGAATAGAATCATGCTTATGTATTACAAGAACATTTTACATTACAAGTCTTAAAATTAACACAAAAAAACGCTTCACATTATAAAACATAATAAAAAGAAAAAACCGGCCTCGCGCACGAATAGTTCCGTACCATTATCTACACAACATTTGAATATTTGAAGCGTGCACCTGTTGCCGTTATTAATATCGACCAATAAACGGCTTGTTGTTATTAGTATTTTCTTGTTATAGCGGCAACAGAAATACATCATCTGTGAAAATTTCAACTGTCTAACTATAACGGTTCATGGGATACAGCCTGGACGGACGGATGAACGGACGGACAGCGGAGTCTTAGTAATAGGGCCTCTTACCCTTTGGGTACGAAATCCTAAAAAAATAACACACAATGTACAAAAAGGTCTCCGCTTAGCTTAATGCCAGAGGGCTTTATTTTATAAATTTTGTGCTTTATTGCCTTAACGTGTGCAATAAAGTGTAAGAGTATTTTTTTAATAATAAAACAAATAAACAGAATCATTTGTACTGAGATGAAAATTAGAGGATAGAGAATGACAGAATTATTTCTCTATTTTTATAGGGTCTTAGCTAAGATACGAGTTCGTTTAAGGATGTTTGAAATCTTGAAACTTTCTTGGTGTTTGCGATATAATTTCAATAACACTTCAACATAACGTAACATCCAGGCATCACAATCACTTGTTTTGGTCCCAACCTAGTATACTCTGTGATATAGGTACCACACAAAATATATTACAAACATGAAAAACCACAAACTATTTGTATAAATTAAAGTAGACAGCCCCCGGTGGAAATCGAATCCACGACCTCTGAAATTGTATTCCAACGTGTTATCGCCCGACCAATGTGTAAAAACTAACATACACTGGCTGCATAAGTTGTAAGTATGTTAGTTGTTAGTCCTGTTACGTGTAGAACCTTGAACCTTAGCTATGTTTGTGTAAATATTTTTCGACTTTTTATATAAGTATTGCCCTCCCTCTCCATCTACTTTTAGTATGTTGACTATCCACTAACCAAAGTTGGTGGAAAATGCTACTTAGCATTAAGTACGCCTTTGTACCAAACATGTGTTTTGTGCAATGAAAAATTTAAATAATAATAATAACCTTCTCCCTTAGAGATTTTTGGTCTAAAACAGTCAAGTATGAACATTTGTTCAGAGTATGCCCCCATAGCTGTGAATAGACAGGGTCCGAAGATTTGAGAAGTTATTACATTTTGTATTATCTTCATATGACGAACAGGGCTTGTAGCGATTCTAGCTGATTTTGGAATTGACAATTTCTCTAAGTAATTGCTTAAGTAACTGTCAGTCATACTGTTATTTTTTGAGAAATCTCACGGGACAGTAAGACTTTTAAGAATAAAGAATATTCTTATGTTATTAACACGGTCACAGTCCGCACACAAAAGTATATCATTGGTAAGTCCAAAATAGAAGCTTGATAGAAACACGGTCTTGAGAGAAAAGTCAGACGTGACGCCACACTGGGTCCACTGAACTGTAAATGTGTTAAGTATTTGTTCAAGTCATAGTTAACATAATATAACAAGACAACAAATAGGCTACAACTGGATTAGTCACTACGATTAATTTGTTAACTGTATGAAAATAAGTACTTACAACAACAACATAAACTTTTGCATCATCAACATAACTTAGCCATTACATGTCGCACGCCGGTTTCGGATACTTTTTATCTTGCTCTTCTTCTGCGGTAATATATTCGCTATTTAGTTGAAGTAGACCGCCTAGACCTACTTCAACCGCCTAGTCCACCTACACGTTGTTTACCGGCTCTTCCACCCACATACTCTCGATATATCAAAAGTATATACTGAGTCAAAGTCCGAATTAAAATTCTAATGCACTCTGAACAATAGAACCATCCTACGCACAAACGGAGAAAAATGTCGAAATAAAAAGTAATTTTGCATGTAACAATTGCGATGTGTATTCCAATTCCGTCCAAAGTTATGAATAAAATGTCACTGATTGGCATGTAACGTGTACAGAATTTTATTGCTGACCTTATCGCCCCGTCAAAAAGCCTACATTAGCCTGAGCAAAATGTAGATCAAATAAATACCTGAGTTAATACTCAATAGAGCTGGAGCGACTGCCATGTTAGTTTCCAGATTGTTTTTGTTGCTGGCGATTTATACTCGTAACTTTCTAAAACCAAAATTAAATTAAAAAAGGTTCGATCTTTAAATAAATTTATTTGAACCTCGAACCTTTTTTGACAAAAATCATATCTTATTTTAATAATAATTGTAATAACCATTGGGTTTAAATAATTGTCATTAAATATTTTTTATAAAAGGCAGCATGAAATTACGGTTCACTGTTAATGCCAAAAAGCGGCAGATTCCAACCGAATGTCTGTTTTCAGGTACATCAGGCCGTATACACTGAATCAGGATACAAAACTCAAAAAATGTGTTTGATTGTGAACCCTCAAACGTGTAGTGAATATAAAAGGACGAGTGGTAATGTCGCAGTGAAAGAGTTCAGTTGAGAGTACAAGAACGTGCCATAACACAATGGAATATGGTTGAAACTCCGTCGCCGCGGCTTCTATACTGTGCTTCCGAACATGCGTTTGCGCATAGCAATTGACTATACCAAAAATTAAAAGAAAAATCCTAGCAAAATAAAAAGAAAACTTAAGTCGTTGTTTTCTAGTGTTGTAAATAAAATATTTTAATCAATTTTACTATACCAAACTAATTGTTCATCTCTACTGTGTCATTAAAACTGCCTAAAAATAAGCCTAAATAAAAATAATCATCGAAGCGGTTGTCGTATTTTTGTGATAAAATAATTCAATTATTACCTAAAGCCTAAAGGTAAAATAACCAAAGGGAAAATCGGTTGTGATGTGTGTTACTAAAAATTGCTAGAGTAAAAGTAGTTAAGTTAAGCGTAAGTAAGGCCAGCGTCGTTAAGGTGCGCGCACACGTGCGATGTCTGGTCGCGCGGCGTCGCGCGTCGCGCGGTGATGCCTGGGACGGTGGCCACGTGGTCGCGCGACGTCATCCTCTCTTGCTTCTACCCAGGGACAGGCGCGGCCCGGCGCCGGTAAGATGCGAGAGCGGCGCCACGTGTCCCCCACCGCCGCCGCTCTGATGTTTGCCGCGATCCTGTTCGCCAACTGTCACGTCGACGCAGCCGGTGAGTCTTTACCCTTTTTTTCCGAACTAATAACTCTCACTTGTTTGCTACTTGAAACTATCCATGAAACTCTAATTAGTGTGTAGGTCAAATTGAAATTGCATAAAATGTGACAAATCACGCGTATTATTGACGTCGCGGTGTAAATAAAACTAAGTCTATAATTGAATCGTGTGATTTTAAAACGACACATATCCTTTCATTACAACTTTGCAGGAAATAGAAAAAACTGTTTTATTCAAATACTAATATCTACAACAGCAATATTTTAGCATATTATATTGATTTCTGTATGAATAAACTACAATTTTTTTTTCTAATGTAAATCAATAGGTAGGTGTAAATAATTTAATAAAAAAAAATGGGCAAGTGTTATTTTAAAAACACATGTGACTTGTGTTGTTTTAAAATCACACGATTCAATTGTGTTGATTTTGGTCTTTGATTGGGTGCGAAGGTGGTGTCCGAATAATCATAGTGAACACGCACCTTCTTACGTCACGATATTACGTTGGTATTGATTTTGTGCCGACACATTTTCTATACAAACATATGGGAGTTATAGTTTTTTATTAGTAAGTGTAGCTTAAGTGTAGTACGAGAAAATTGTAACTAATGATCCGATGACGTAATGACATTAAGTGAGCCCCTTGAAAACTAACATGCATGTGGCTAATACAAAACCACTTAAAACAAACTACACACATTTGGGTTTGGTAAGTTAAGGAAATTGTTAATTATTTTTAATGTATCAGGCTACCACCGTGACTTCCAGACCACCCTATGTAGTATAGCGACAGGAAGTAAATTATAGCAATTACACGCTATGGTGAAGTGTACATTTTCGTAGAAAACGTAACAAACGTCGTGTATTTCTTTTTCTACACTTGTATTTCTTCTAGAGTTCATTGATAACAATCACAAAAATTGTGGTCACATATAAGTTAACGGTCTTCACAACATAAAACAACTTTGTATTCTCGCTTGACATGAACTACCTTGTCTTTGATTGGTTAGCCTGTGAATTACGTGATCGCTTGACAAATCTTTGGCTGACCAAACCTATTGCTCGGCATTCAAGTTTAGTGCTGACTTTATAATTTTTACTGCAACAGGTGTTGACTCTTGTTTGATTAATTTTAATGTTCGATAAATTACTGTAAGGGCGTAATAAAGCTAACTGCGCGCAACTTCAAACAACTAATTCACATTGATTTCCTTAATTCAATAATTTTAATAAAAATAATATAGATACACTAGTATACTGGCGAGAAGCATACCTTAAAAAAACGCGTTAATCTAAGGGGTTACCCTTAGATTAAGGCGTTTTTTTAAGTTAGGTTATGATGTAAAAAACTACCAAAATATCGAGTTTTTCATTAAGATTTATTAAGTTTTTCAATACTTTCACGGTTCTTACTGGAATCATACTCTCCAAAAATGACTGCAAAACATATTGAGTCACGTAAGTGGAGCTTACAATTTTCCTTGATTCATTGGGAAAAATAATTTAATTTAAGAATTTTCGCTGCCTTTGATTCTTAACGAAAATTTGTTAATGTTAAAGAAAATAATTTATCAACTGTTGATTTATATGTAGTGTAGATGAATTAAGAAAAAAAAAACATGGATGGAAACAGGGTTCTTATATTCAATACCGGTTGCCTTTACCGTCACGCATATTGTATTTAACCTCAAGAAAATACAAACAAACAAACGCCATACCTCAAAGAATATACAAACGCGCGAATTAAAAACGTAACTTTTATTCTACCTAAAACATCGAGCATTAGGCAGATGAAAAGTAGCGGTTCTATTATACGCCACTCATATTCAGACATTAGCATACACAGCGCCACCATGTGGAATTTAAGGCCTGGTCACACTGAGCGAACGAAGCGACGGGACAAAGCAAGCGGAAATCATAATCTGTTATCCGGCTTCACTATCTTCTGAGAGTAAAGTAGTCTTTATTGCAAAAAAAAAATTCATGCTTATAATTTCATACAAAACTAAATTTACACGTTGTAATTTTATCGGAAGAGTCCGACTAGGTTTTCTAGTGCTTACGAAAATTCTAGTTCTAATATATTTTACTACCCGTCGTCGGCGAAAGCAAAGATTTAATATGTTAATTTGGATGCTTGTCACGCAATCAAGCATATATCCGGGATTAAGTTAGTCATTTTTTGATGACTTATTTTTGTACGACTCGAGAATACAACCATCATCATCAGCCCACCTTTGTAGCAGTAGGTAGCTCTGCTACGTAGTTGTTTCAAAAATATTTTTTGATATTCACGCCTCTAAATTTCAAATCATTTCGTTTTCGAAAACACGACAGACCAGTGGTTTTAATAAAAGTTAAGACCGTCATAAGTCTGTCATCTTCACCAGACCGTATTTTAATTAACACTCCGTAAATTTATGCTCCAACATTTCCAGAGGGTTGTAGTTGCATTAAGTTTGATTTTAATTTGCTCGCTTCGGTTCCGCCCGGTGCGAGACCGCCCTTACTTTAGACGAAATTCCCGACCAAAATCGCACCTAACATACATCCCGGCTTTACATTACTTTGCCTCCCGCATAATTATGTTCCCGTTCTCTGGTTTATTTAAACAAGAAAATGGCAGTTATTTTCATGCGGTCTCTGCCATGTAATGAGACGATGAAATTGTTTCCTCACGTGCCCTTGTTTTTTTTTTCTGAAAGAGTATGTAATTAATTTGTGGATTATTTGGGAAAAGAGCGTTGTCAATGGCCTCTACTCCTATCGCAAGGGTAGAAGAAAATATTGTTTTTGTATACAACGATAGCTGGTTATAAAGTACTTTTAGAGGTTATTAGATAAAAAGTGCCTACCATACCTACCATATAGTAGAAAGATCACAATTCCAACAGCAAGCCTCAGCGAAAAAAGAAAAGAAGAGAGAAGTCTTCCACATTCAAAAATTGCAACGTAGTACATAATAATTAGTTCTTTTTTTAATCTCAGACCGACTACACTTCCAGCCAGACGCAGAAAGAGAGAACACAAAAAGGCCGGGATTACACTCATTGTTGTTTTACTTCTTAAATTGTTATAATAGCAACATTACCGACAGGCGGCGGCGATTCATTTGCATAAGGGTGTAAGCCACCGCTGCGTGGCCCATAAAGACAATCCGTCGAACTTACTACCGCAAATAATGGGCCGAATTCTGGCCCAAATTATACTAGGATACAAGCACTTTTTATTAAGAGGAATTTTCCGGCTATACGGAACCCTTCTTTGGGCATCTCGTTATATTTAACTGATTTTTTATTGCTTTGGGTCGATGCGTGGATGGATATTAGGCGATTACATGCCGAAATATCCTTCGTGTGTTAAGGGTATTTGCTAGTCTTGTCTTGGCTTTGCGGTATTTTACTCCAACGAGTACTTACGTGAGTTTAAAAGGAAAATTCACATGTTTATTTGATACTGTTAAGTCATATTCATAAAGTGTTTTGGGAGCATGTAGTCAACGATATGTTTTTATTCCGTATCGGTCTAAATCTTTCGAGTTCCCGACGAGTACCCCTTAAGTTTTATAAACCCTTACTGTTTTATACTCCACAAAGAAAACAGAGAAACAGATCAGAAAGTAATGAACTCAGCCGACATTCGGAACACGACTTTGTCTGTAGATAAATAGTGCTGAGAATCGCTGTCCCTGTCTGTTTCATTCGACACAGTTTTATGGGCAACCACCGTAAAAAATATACTACCAACGTGACTTGATCTCTATTATGGGTGTACAGGAAAAAAAGACGAGAATCAAGCGCGATAGAGTTTTGATTTGCATTTTAATATGCACTGGGGAATAAAGAGCCGAGAGGACTTGTCATATTGCCAGCCGTGGTTTAGATTGGAAGCTCGATTGATGACATATTGCGGCGATGTAACGAACGGTGCTAAGTAACGATATTTCTTTTACACTGCCCACATTTTCTTTTAATAAATAGGTCAGTTAAAATTCGTCTGCTAGACTTGTATTTTCCAACGTCCTAATCCTATGAATTTAGTTTCAATAACAGATACTTGAATAAAATATGTCGCGTACGATTCTAAACTGTTAAAAAGTATTAATGGCAAATTGTTACATTTCTGTACCTCCTACATCCTTCAACTAAAGCTCCCGTGGCACAACGCTGCGGCAAACGTTTTTATAGCGTTATTTTGGTTAACGTAGTAAAATGGCACTACCCAACTAGCACACAACAGTAAACTCAGTTTTGCAGCTGCATAGCGTGCTATGTAACCCTTTTGTCACCGCTAAGGCTCAAAGGAGATGTTTTATGAACCCTTAAGGAAAAAGCTAACTCTTGCAGCTGCATAGCGCGCTATGTAACCCTTTCATCATCGTCATTATCAGCCATTTGACGCCCACTGCAGGACATAGGCCTCCTTCATGGATTTCCAAACTTCCCGGTCTTGTGCCGCCCGCATCCAGCGACTCCCCGCCATCGTAACCATTGTCGTCAGACCATCTGCTGGGGGGCCTGCCCACTCTGCGTCGACCGGTCCGCGGTCGCCAGGTCAGAACTTTTCACCCAAACGGCCATCAGTTCCCTACATGCCCCGCCCACTGCCACTTCAACTAAGCAATTCTTCGAGCTATATTAGTAACTCGGGTTCTTCTGCGGATCTCCTCATTCTTCCCTCCCTCTCTCAAAATGTATGGTTCAGCTATTATAACAATTGTAACACTTTGGTAACCGCTTAAGTCCTAAGGAGATGCCTTATGGACCCTCAAGGAAAAAGCCAACCCTTGCAGGTGCATAGAGCGGTGTGCAGCTCTTATGCGACCACTCAAGCCCGGGGCTGTTCGCGGCACGATTTTTTACCGTTTTTACCGTGCTATCGATAACTCTAGCACAAGGTCCCACAAGATGCTCCCAGGTCGTTAGCAGTCGCAAAAGAGTCGAAAAGAAATAAACAAGAGGCCGCTTCCGCGAGTCCTATTTATTTCACAATTTACAGGATCTAATCAATGAATCAAACTAAATATATCCGTGCCCTTTTACAAGGCACAAGGTCGTCAAAAGGGAGCCATTTTAGAATGATAAGGAAAACACGCTGTCTTTTCAAAATAAGAAGTCATTACAATATCCGTACCCTTTCACAAGGCAAAAAGTCATCAAAAGGGCGCCATTTTAGAATTTTGAGGAAAACCCGCTGTCTTTTCAAAATAAGAAGTCATTACAATATCCGTGTCCTTTCATAAGGCACAAAGTCGTAAAAGGGCGCCATTTTAGAATATTAAGGAAAACCCGCTGTCTTTTCAAAATAATAAAAAATAGAGGAATATTTTCATTAGCTCGGACTTCGCAATTAACTTAAATTTTGTTTTTACGATATATATAAATGGACGCTATGGACCAATGTAGAAAAGAATTTCTATGAAAATGTCTATCAATTTAAATAGTTCTTTGACGCGTTTGTCTTCAACGCTGATGGATTTAATTTAAAGACGTCTGATACTATCATGATACTATATTTCTTGAACGAGGTTTACGACTATTCTTGAATGACAGCCTTACATTCACTGGCACTCCAATGGCGCTCGGTGATCTAACCGTAGCCTTTTTGGTTTTCTTTGTAATTGTATGAAACTAGAGGTCACCAGATCACGCTGCAAGACATGAGCCAACATAAATTATTTTAGCATCGCTTTTGACAAAGGAAGTCTAAACAATAATTGCAATGTAATTTCACTTTACATTTTAGGGTCCTACCGAGACTGTGACGTAATAGGCGAGACAAAATATCGTAGAACAACGTATTGGAAGCGAAACGTACTGAAATGTCAGTTGTATTCAATTAAGTAAAATTAAATTGAAATGAAAACATTAAAACACTTGAATGGCGGAATCTTCTAAAACACATTTCAACGGCAACTTTTTAGATATAACACTGTCTACTTAGCGATGAAAAAACCTCTAATGGACCTTATGGGTGGTCAAGTTAATTGTCTTTTTAATTATTTACGAGCTGTACCAGCGACTTCGTTTGCGTTGGATTAGTGACCTTAACCCTTAATAAAGGTCATGGTCTATCTCCGTTCTAAATTTTGCCCCTTGAAACATTTTCGCGGTTGTATTAAATTTACTATTCTACCTCACCGGCGCCGTCTTCCGTCGGCGCAGCTTGTCGCTCGCTCAAACTCATTCCAGGTGGAATAGAATACTCAATGTAATACAGTGATTTGTCATTTAAATCTGTTTGCGAAATATTGTCAAACGCAGCATAGGTGTTGGAGCATCAATTCACTGGACCGACGTTCTAAGGCAAATTGCTGGTAGTGGCTGGATGAGGATGGCCGACAACAGAAACATGTGGCGTGCTTTAGAGAGGCTTGTGGCCAACATAAATATTCGCACTAGAACGATAGATTAGATTGGACTAAGCCACCCAAACATAGTAATATAAAAACTTCGTACGAATTTGTACGCACAATCAAACATAGTTTCGACGCGATATTGCGCCCGGCACCGTATGGCGCCGGATTAAGAATAGCGTCACTCCATTTCTTTCCG
This sequence comes from Yponomeuta cagnagella, assembly GCA_947310995.1. NCBI lineage: Eukaryota > Metazoa > Arthropoda > Insecta > Lepidoptera > Yponomeutidae > Yponomeuta > Yponomeuta cagnagella. The sequence goes on from OX371277.1 coordinate 14,807,276, forward strand.
TGGATGTAGAAGGCGACTAAGGAAATCAATTACCAGGAGACGGGCATCAGCGTCTTCCTGAGATTCCAACCGCATACTTGCCGCACACTGCGATCGCCAACCCGCCTGCCAAGCGCGGCGATTATGGCAAAACCCCTCATGGTTATGAAAACCACGAAGGAGGTCTATGTCCTGCAGTGGGCGTCAAATGGCTGATGTTGATTGCGCCCGGCGCGACATCGTCATTCTCTAACAGTGAAAAGGAAGGAATTTTACAGGATTTGGTGTGCATTTAAAGAGGGTTTTGTGCTTTTTATGAAAAAGACGATGATTCTATAAAAATCTTTGTGATCGCTCGCCATCTCGCACACGCAGTTTTGTTTGTTTCCTGTAAAGATTGGGCAAAGGTCTTCAAAGGTATCGCACATGGAGGTAGGTGCCGCCTCATTCGACGTAAACTTTTTTTAAAGTCAGAAATAAAAAGTTAACATAGCCAACATAACAATGAGGGATTTTTTTTTTTTTTTTTTTTTTTTATTATTCCCTAGTCGCTGCGTAGATGGCGCAGAACTTAGTAAGTTACTGCAAGTAACGGATCGTCACATTATTTTTGATTATTTCACTTGGATGTAATTTTTAGATCATAAAACGAAACTTACATATGTCATTGTCACATCACAAATAAATATGGTTCCAAATTGATCCATTCACCTTATCGCAATTTGTATTGACGTCCATTTCGGAACGGATATCATACACGAAAACGTGTGACTCGTGTAAACAATCTGTAGTGCTATCCTGTGCTAAGTTGTTATCCTGTATTAAAATTTTGATTGCGAAAATTTGATTCCAAAATTTATAATTTTGCACATAACTTTTCTGTTTTAAAAACAACGTATAGAAAAACAAAAATATATTTAACATGACCGTTATTTGTTACACTTTGTTGCACAAAATACTAAATGTAGCACTTTTTAAAACACGATTGTCTTAGACTATGAGCAAGGGTGGAATTATTTCAAGAGAAATTTCTTCCAGCCAGCCAGCATTTAATTATGCATCAAACACATTCATCAAAAGTTTACTCATTTTATTGCAATAATAAAAAATGTTAAAATGTGCGAGCGAGACAGCATACTTCACGTAAGAACAGTGATGTTATGAAGCCTAGGTATATATTACACGAAAATCTCAGCTATAAATCATTGAGTTTTAGTTAATTCCTTTCACTGTTTTTTGAGTAATGCGCGCACAAAGAAATAAAGTGAGACAGACATTTAACAAAAAAAAATAAAAAAAAACTTTGGAAAAGGTTTACATGTGATACCTTGCTAACTTTAGGAGCGCTGAAAACTAACTGGGCAAGAGCCCAGCTTTCTCCGACTACCTGGTTGCAGCTACCCACCGCGCCGTCTTGACGTAAATGGATTAGCATTTAGATTATCTACTCCGGTTTGTGTTAAGCTTCGGTTACACGCAGCGTATAGTCGCTGCGAATGTCTACTTGCCGCGAGTATTCGCTGTGTGTGACTGGCTATTCGCTGCGTATAGATTCACTCGCCGCGAGTTGAAGTCGCCGCGACTAGAATTGGGCAGGTTCAATTTTACTCGCTGCGAATGCGCACTGACAGTCGAAATTCTCGTGTAGAACTCGCTGTGTGTGACAGGCAGGCTGCGAATTGTCGCTGTGTGTGACCGAAGCTTTACACGGCGCTCAGTGCCCGGCGTCGGGTGAAAGTGCGATTTGTTTCACTCAATGCTGGCACGAGAGCGGAATTGGTAATACGCAGCGCTCATAGCTGAAGTATACGCAACGTCCGTATTTAATTCACTGTTCCGCCCCTTACTTAGCTATCTACCACAGTTAGAACACTAACAGTGTATTATGTATTGTATTATACTTTATTGCACACAAGACATTTAAAAAACGGCTGTATAATGGTATACAAAAAAAAAACTACATAAACTACAAAAGGCCTAAATAACAATCTATTTACACAAAGTAAAAAAAAAGAAAAAAAAAACTACATAAACTAGATATCACAATAAAAAATACATACCTACTTTGATATACATAAATAATACGTATAAATATAGCTCAATGTTATTACAGGGATAGATAATACTCTTTCAACCGCTTCTTGAGGGTACCAATAGTAGGACTAGCGCATATGTTCTGTGGCAGTGCGTTCCATAGCCTAACCGTGTTAAAAAAAACGGAAAAGTGCGAATCGGACTCGCCCACCGAGGGTTCCGTATAAATTTGTAGGTACCGAGCTTTTGCCGATCTTCAAAGACAATTTTTTTAATGTTATAATTACAAATGTATATTTTTCAGATTTTTTCCTGTACTGTTAGTATAAGACTTACTTTCTTGCCAAATTTCATAGTACTGGGTCAACAGAAAGTACCCTATAAATTGATTCCCTTGAAAGTGTAACGTTTTTTACCTTAACTTAGAAGTTTCATTTTTTCACGGCTTGAAGGGACTGTAGACCTAAGTATATGGTTTAACTTAATTTCAACTGGATACCTCCACGTGTTCTCGAGATAAAGGGTATTCACAGACAGACGGACGGACCACAAAGTGATCCTATAAGGGTTCCGTTTTTCCTTTTGAGGTACAGAACCCTAAAAAAACATTCTCTTAAAACTCCTCAAGTGCAGTGAAAATAGATTTGTGTAAAGGTTTGTGCCGGGCAAAGGCCTCGATCTGTGAAAAAACATGATTTTTTTCTCGATGCCGCTAGTGTTCCTCCCTGAAGCCCCTTAAGTATCTAATGAAATTACAAAAAAAAATTGTGGCGCCATACATGGTTAGAATGTTGTCCATGTCTTGAAAAGTTTCGATCGGATTCAAAGTCACCCTGCAGATACAAATATGCCCATTACGTTTGACGAAGACGCTACTTGTTTGCTTATATTTTATTTGACAAGGATTTCTTAGCTGTTGTGGGAAGAAGGGGCTTTTCTAGGAACCTTCGTTTATTTTTGTTTATACGGTATCTCGCACAAAATAAACACTAGAACCTAATGGAAAACACTCCGCGGATTAGACGGCAATATTTGTTCCATAATTTTTGTGGCTTGGTGGTACGCGTCGTCAATGAGACATTGCAAACAGATGCTTTGAGGACATAGATTAAATTCATTTTACCCGAATGCGGCAGAACCGAAAATGAAGAAGTGATTTGTTTAGCTCGTATATGTATGTATGTATGTATGTAAATATGAAGAAGAAGAAGAAGAAGAAGAAGAAGAAAGATATTTATTATACCAACAAGATACATCACAGAAACAAAATGAGCACATAAGTAACATAATGCACAACAACAGAAAGAAAACTAAATACACAACAGACAAAACGTATAAATAAAACAGGACCATAGATGTAGCCTGTGGTGTATCTACATTGCCACAAAAGGCAGCTGACTCTGCGTTGTGCGTTTATGACGGGTTCTATGTTCCGTCCGTCATAACTCTTAATCAATCAGCAGATTTTGACGAATGAGATCTCAATAAATTCCTCATTGGTATGCAGAAATCTGTCAAAATACAATAATTTTATAAAACTTAAATTTTAAGAAATTTTCTAATTTAATTGTTCCCCTTATAGTCACAACAACACTAGATGGCGTTATAATTAATTTTTTTTTCTTGCCGCGGTGGTAGCCTAGTGGGTAGAACATTGGACTCGGAAGCGGGAGACCCAGGTTCGATATGACTTGGTTTTCTAAGTTATGTACATTTGTGAAGTTATAGTAGCAATACCACTCGCTAACGGTGAAGGAAAACATCGTGTCTGAGCTATTCACATACCTCAGCGCTTGAAATCGCCAATCCGCGGTGGGCACGCGTGGTGATTAAGCCCATACTCTCTCCCTGAGAAAAGGCTGTGCCCTACAGTGGGACTTATATAGGCTGCTTATAATAATCTTGCTAATAATCACTAGATGACGCAGCGAATAGAAGCGGCTATTGATAAAATGAAAACGATTTAAAACTTAAAAAATAACAAAATACACCACTGCTAATCATTAACTACCAGCAGTCGGACCAAAATTCAACATTATGACTCATTGTATCTAGCAGTCGGGTTTTTCTATCTACCTATCTATGTATCTAATCAGCCCATAAACAGAGCCCACTGTTGGGCATAGGCGTCTTCTCTTTCACGCCAACCCATCCGGTCCCTTGCCAGTCTCGTCTGATGTTTCCCAGCCGCTTTCACAAGGTCGTCGGCCTACCGAGCTGGTGGACCGGTAGACCAGGTCGATCCGTTCTTGGCCACCACTCAAAAAACCTTGGCTTTTGCATCTACGCACTGAGATGACTTATGCAGCATCCAGTGGCACCTTCACTCACACTAGATAGGTGAAGGGACCACTCGGACGCTGCAGTGCCTGGGACATTGTTTTTTTATATGGCTCCATTGTTTTTGAGATCGTTTGCCCTGCACCTATACCTTCCTGACAGCTTAGTCGGCCTAGCTCACAGGAAAGCCAAGTCAATACGTGCGGAGCCAACCAAGCCGGTTAATGAAAACATAGTGAGGAAACCCACTACTCAGTGGGTACCTTTATCCACCGACCGTCTTCCAGTCTAACCAACTTGCCTACATCGTCGACTTTGGTTTTATGCCGAATATCGATGTTTCGCACTCGATCAATAAGTGAGATGCCTGGCATGACCCGCTCCAAAGCCTTTTGCGCGCCTTGGATTCTCTCCATATTGGCTTTCTTGAGGGTCCATGTTTCAGCAGCGAAGGTAAGATGGGTTGTATGCATTGGTTGAAAGCCTCTGTCTTGGTGGAACTTTGGCTCTGAAGACATCGTCCAGCTTCTTGAAGGCAGCCCTTCCTAGCTGAATTCGTCTGGCAATCTCCTTCTCCTGAGAGTTAAATCCAAAGGAGAGAGTAGGTCCAAAATAAGATTTATTCGTCAACTACCTTTATCACATAGTCGCCTACCATAACAGCAGGACGATTCATCATTATCTGAGTCTTAGTCTTACATATTCGAACATAGTCGGGTTTTCAGTTATTCTTTATTACAGTTTTTTGTTATATACCTTTTGGTACTTTGAATGCAGAGGCAAAATAGTTCTATGACATGGCCAGTTCGGCTGTCCCAAAAATAAACACAGTAAGGGACATTTTTCTTCAAAACCGAGATATTTCCACTATTGGTTACTAGTTGGCTCCAGTAACCAATAGTGGAAATATCTCTGCTTTGAGAAAAAATATCTCTTACTGTGTTTATTTTTGGGCAGCCGAGTTGCACATACGCTCGCAATGAAATATTTGCGTAGTACCTATCGATCGTTTTCTTTTTGAGTGCATATTCGTTATATTGCAATGTCCTTTCATCTATACAGCGGCGCTGAGGGATCACTTCCTCAGCACAACGCTGAGTCAGCTGCCTTTTGTGGCAACTTAGATACACCACAGGTACATATATGGTCCTGTTTTATTTATTCGTTTTGTCTGTTGTGTATTTAGTTTTCTTTCTGTTGTTGTGCATATTATGTCACTTATCTGCTTATTATGTTTCTGTGATGTATCTTGTTGGTATAATAAATGTCTTTCTTCTTCTTCTTCTTCTATACTGGATAAGATAAGATAAGATAAGAATATTCTTTATTGTATACCGGAAAAAATGTTACAGAAACAGCAATGACAAAGGAAAAGATACAATTGCTATTAGCAATTTCTTCTAGGCAACCTCATATCGGAGAATTTACCGAAGAAGAAATAGACACGGGTAGTCGGTGCAAATACGAATATTAATAGACATACATTATGTGTACTAAGTATCGGGAATTTGCCAATAAAACAAAAAATACAAATTATTCATCTAAATTTATTTTATCGCCTTCAAAGTAGGCCCCATCGCTTGCAATACAACATCTCCACCGCTTCACCCAGTCTTCCATACATTTTTCATAGGCTATTTGCGGTATGGCCTTTAGCTCATTCAGCGAATTTTCTTTTATGGCTTCTATCGACTCAAAACGTTTTCCTCGAATGGTAATTTTAACTTGGGAAATTAAAAAAAATCGGACGGAGCCATATCAGGTGAATACGGTGCTTGGTCAAGAACTTTTGTTGAATTTTTCGCTAAAAACTCTTTCACTATAATGGCTGTGTGTGATGGTGCATTATCATGGTGCAGCATCCATGAGTTGTGTTGCCACAAATCTGGACGTTTTCGGCGGATACTCTCACGCAAACGCTTCATGACGCCTAAATAATATTCTTTATTCACTGTTTCTCCCTCTGGAAGGAATTCGGAGTGAACCATACCACGGTAGTCAAAAAAACTGTCAGCGTCACCTTGATTTTGGAGCGACTTTTTGGAGCGGTTTCGGCTCGTTTTCGAGACGCCATTCTGAAGACTGTTGGCTTGTTTGCATGTCGTACTCATAAACCCATGTCTCGTCGCCAGTTATTATACGTTTCATAAAGGTCGGATCCGTAGAAGCTCGGGAAACCATGTCTTCAGCGACATGCTTTCGCTGCGCTTTTTGAACAAAATTGAGCTCTTTTGGAACTAGTCGAGCGGCGACGCGTTTCATGCCTAAAATGTCAATGAGAATGTTGTGGAAGGACTTAAAAGATATGTTCACCTCACTAGCCAACTCTCTCAGACTCATACGTCGATTTTCGAGCACTAGCTTCTTGATTCTGTCGATGTTTTCTTTGGTCATAGCGGTTGAAGGTCTACCAGAACGAGGCAAGTCTACTACTACTTCTCGGCCTTCTTTAAAAGCCTTATACCATTCATAACCCCTTGTTTTCGATATACACGAATCGCCGTAGGTATTTCGCAACATTTTTAGTGATTCACCACATGAAATATCATTTGAAACACAAAATTTAAGGCACACTCTTTGTTCAACAATATATTCCTTTGTAAAAATCGCCGAGGACTCAAAACTATGACCAACAAAAAGTGTACTTTAAAAAAAACACTGACAGACCCCGCTCAAATTTTGCGCGCTAAATCAGTACAGTGCTACCAACATGCAGTAAAAAAATTAAAACGACCTCTTTACGCGGGTCTTTTTATTGACATATTCCCGATAATTTTTACACAGAGTAGTACATATACGTAATAATAATAATAAGCTTACTTAAATCGTACTCGAATACTATACATAACTATACGTACTTACATAAATAGTGGCTTATAACAAGTGTGTGTGTTGTTATAACAAGCATCTAGCGAAGCTAACAACGCCATGGGTATCAAAGTATATTTTAATTAACTATTATGCTTGTATTAACAAAACATTCCCTAGTAATAGAAACATGAATACCCAACATATTCGTTCCCAGATTGTAATGTAATCGAGCTAACTGTCGTTCACAGTACATTAACATTGAATAAACTCGATCTACAGAACGACCATTTTGCTTTTATCTCAATTACATGGTTGTGACACATGAGCGAGGGGGGGAATGTTCACGCATGACATGAACTTTGAAAAAGTGTGAATTTAATAGGCAAGTTTATACGTAATATCTTAAACTCCGTCTTCGTTCTGATGGTAACATCAGACGCGTCGAGTGTCTACCTGTCCTAATTAAAAAAAGACCGGACCAATGCGAGTCGGAGTCGCCCACTGAGGGTTCCGAACAAATTTGTCTGTTTGGTTTGGTTTTGGTGCTTACATGTTATAAATTGTTCAGGAATCGAGATTTTTTTTATGATTTCAATACAAATGTTTATAGTTTTGAGATTTTTTTCCCCATACTTCTAGCATAAGACGGCGCTATACTTGTAGTATAAGACTTACTTACTTGCCAAATTTCATAGTTCTAGGTCAACAGAAGGTACTCTATAAATTTTGATTCTCTTGAGAGGGTCGGAGTATACGTTTTTTGCTGCATAAACAGTCGTAACTTTTTTTTACGTAAACTTACAAGTTTCTTTTTTTTACAGCTTCAATTGACTGTAGACCTGAGTATGGTTTTAATCTCATCGCGATACCTCCACGCGTTCCCGAGACAAAGGGTTTTGACAGTCAGACTGACGGACGGCAACAAAGTGATCCTATAAGGGTTTTTCCTTTTGAGGTACGAAACCCTAAAAAAATCATTATTAAAATAATGCCATGTTTGTGATGTCCTTGCCTGGTTACCATAGCACAGGGTATCCCAGTTTGGGACCAAGACAAGTGATTGTGTTGTGTGGAAGTTATTATTATAATTCACAGTAACCTCTGGTTTATTTATATCTGTACCTATTGATTAAACAGGTACAGTTGTCAGCAGATCAATCTTTACATTTTAGTTGCAAAATCGAACGTAACTGTGTAGAGTGCAAGGATGTAAAGGTTGACGTGATATCGAATGGAAATAATGTAGTGATCTGGGCTGTAGTGATACTATGTTTTGCCCTAAATCGTGGCAAGAAATTTATTTGCAGCCTTTGAAAGCTTTCGTAAATGTACCTATACCTTAGTTGGATTCATTAACGTAATGCCGAAATATTCGGAACTCCAATAACAAGAGTAATCTTTGCGGGAACCCTAATTCTTTCACAATAAAATAGTAAATATTGTTTTTAGTATTTTTTTAACTAATACTTTCGTAAGCATTTCTCATTATTAACTTAATTCCGAGCTCCGTCTCTACCCGCCATGATTAAGTTCTTTGAATAAGAGGGAAAACTGGGGCCTGTTTCATAAAGCTACAATGCATGGTTTACTATGTCAATTCGATGTACATTGCAAAGTCGAAAGAGACCCAAACATTTAACAAAAAGCCTTCGCTACGCAATTTACCTCGAATTGCCATAATAAACTATGGATGGTAGTCTTACGAACCTCGGCCCTGGTCTTACACTTCCGACGAAAATTCAAGTTTGTGATTCTGGAGTTAAGTTAACAAATATTCTATTAGAAGGGTTTTCGCATGGTATTTTTTCCTTTCGCCCCGGATAAACCCACTGTTCCGTGTGCCGCCGGATTAAGAATAGCGTCACTCCATTTCCTTCCGTGGATGTCGTAGAAGTCGACTAAGGAGATCGACCAGGAGACGGGCAGCAGCGTCTTCCTGAGATTCCAACCGCATACTGCGATCGCCAACCCGCCTGCCAAGCGTGGCGATTATGGCAAAACCCCTCATGGTTACAAAAACCACGAAGGAGATCTATGTCCTGCAATGGGCATCGAGTGGCTGATGATGTAACCCACTGTGCTTCTATTCTTATTTATTTTGCGACTCCACTTTCTAGTGATACGAAGTGAATTGCTTTTCAAAATAACAATAACTGTTATCTGAAACAACCCGCGCCAAATTATAGCTCATTCATATTCATAAGCTCCGAATGTCGGGAGATGGGTGGAGGCTGTAGCGAACAGATAGTGTATCTAGTGACGTAATAAAACAGAGATATCAGAAATCTGGAACTTATTCAAACGTAAAGAACATTCTGTTTGTTGAATGTCGACGTACAATGTTTAGCCGCGTGTCGTGTTAAGCCGGGTACTCATTAGCGAGCCGTAACCGTAACCACTGTAACCAAAAAACATAGTGTGTACGTGGTTCGCTAACCTGCTGCGAGCGGTACGCGTGCGGTTTGCGTGCGCGTGAGGAAACCTTAGTGTCTGAGCTATTCACATACTTCAGCGCTTGAAATCGCCAACCCGCGGTGGGCACGCGTGGTGATTAAGCCCATACTCTCTAGGGAGAGAAGGCCTGTGCCCTACATTGGGACGTATATATGCTGCTTATAAATGCCTGTAGTGGACGCTGAGTTAAATATAGTAGCCCAAACTCTTGTTATAACTTTGCAGACGCCTCAACGCTGAATTGCACTGGCCAGTTGTTGTCAATTAATATTCCCATTTGACTCAAAATTATTCCAAGTGAAATAGCTGTTTCATCCAAGCAGCGTTCGAGTGCCCGAAGCGATACATTGCCGACTACGTTCCACTCCCGATGCTTAGTTTCTATTCCAATTGACATGACGGAAAGATGGAGGGGATTTTTCCCATCTCCATTCTGCCGAGAGAAGAGGTAAATAGGAATTGGTGAGACGGAAAGTTGGAATTGATTTGACTGTGTTAGAGTTATGAAATAATACATGCACAATAGTTCCGAAAAACTGTTTCAGGAAATAGTGGTACTTTTTTTTGTTCCATGATACAATGGTGAATTCTTGATTGATAGATAACTCTTTATTTACACGTACGTACTGGAACAGGTAGGCAGAGACCAGGGCCCTGTTTCATAAAGCTACAATTCGTAATAAACTTACAATTGTCACTCATTTTCGCCTTACCTGTGTTTCCTATAATTATACTCACAATTGTATGTAATTCACATCTCGTACGACTTGTCACTACAATTACTTCAAAATGCATTCACAAATATACTTCTTTGTTTGTTTACAGGCGTGTCTCCTGCTAAAAAACATTACACAAAACATTCCGCTTTCTTTGCGCAAAACATTTTCTTTGCAAGGGGAGGTAAAATAAAAAGTTAATTTGAAAACCCATTGTTTTGTGTAATGTTTCATGATAAACACGAGCATGAGACCCGGCTATACGTTTCACTAAGACATAACTTGAGTCTACTGTCACAAGATTCCTCAACAAAATCGCAATAAATCTATCGAGTATTGAGTTATATGTTGTACTCCTAGCGCCATCTATTGACAATAAGTAAAACTATGGCATGGTTCACCAATAGAAAAAGAGAGCGAGAGAAGCGCGGGAATGGTGGTGGCCATCGTTTGTTTTATTTTTTAAATTAGCTACGTTTTAAGTACATAATGTCTTTTATTTTCTTGTCAAAACGTAAAGCAAATCAATTCTGCTTTTTAATTTTATCACGTAAAGTGATAAAATTAAAAAGCAGAAATGTAGATATTATTGAAACGCAAAAAAATAATTAATTTTAAACGCATTATTTTCTTTGTGTCAGTGAAATATCGATACGCTGTGTGACAGGCACTAGCGCGCGTCAATGTTCACATTGAATTTCTACTAATCGTGCTAATTTTACATTTACTGTCGTTTTATAAACGATAAATCGTGACATTTTTCTTAACAATTGTCAGTTTACTGCCGGTCACTGCAATTGTTTTATGAAACACATTGTGCGGCATTTTAAGCGTGAATTGTAACATTTCATAGAACTTCACGTGACTGCCAGTCAAAACTACTGTTTTGTGAAACACATTACGCCACGTTTGTAAGTTCTTTTTTAAACGCATTATTTACTATGACTGTGAATTGTTTACTAAAAATTTCTGTCGAGTTAAGTTATATGAAACAGGGCCCAGAGTTTGTCACTTGCCACGTTCCTGATAAACCTCCATCGCTTCCTCAACATTTATTAGTCGCTGGGATGCTCGCACGCAAGTTTTGGGGGTAACTCCTAACAGAGATAAGGTGCTTAACATTTAGTTCTTAGTGGTCTTATATATGAAAGTGATCTCCAACAGATTACCTTAGGATGGACAGGACTGAAACAAGACGAGAGTAGGTAGCGCCTACCTACATATTCTCGTCTTCTTAAATTACATAAGATATAGGATACTTTTGGAATAGAAAATGTTTAATTTTGTTCACATAATGGCACACATACTTGTCTGCCCCCTTCCCGTTTACAGTATTTTTGTCCACTTTTTCTTCAAAATGATCTAGATTTAGAAAAGGACACCTAGTTTTACTTGTAACATTAGTTAAATCTCAGTGTCTGTGTTATTTTGCATAAAAACATTGTGATTTTTAACATTTTAAACGCTTCAAACTATACTCAGTCAGTGTTTCCAACTCCATCTCACCAGAACACCGAACCACCTCTTCCTCGCCTCGTGAACACGTACTTAGATGTTCTGTATTAATCCTCCCACTTTGCACGAAAACAAAAAGGAAACTTAGGTATTAAACTTAGGGTTGCCAACCTGAACAGCGGAGGCAGCGCATTGGTAGAACTTGCCTCTTATTTGGGAGATCCTGGGTTCGACTTCGGCATTTACCAGTGACTTTATTTTCTAAGTCTGTAAGAGATCCCATAATTCAACTCACTAGGTAGGAATATATTTAAAACATATATATATATTTTATGACATGTTAGACGTGTTTTAATTTTCGTTTAAATCTTAGTTTTTGGCAGAGAACCATGGCGTAAGATGTTCTTAATACAAGTGTGAAAGGTGTCGCCAAAAATAGTATAGTAACATAGCAGCTTATATTACCCAGAATTTTGCGGGTCTAGTCAGACGTAGTGGGTTTGATTCCCACTGTGGGCCACCATACATTTATAGAAATGGCCTTAGTCTGAGTGTATTTCCTGGTTACCATAGAATAGGGTATTCTAGTTTAGGACCAGGACAAGTGAATGTGTTGTGTGAAAGTTATTATGATTGTGATCTGGTCCGTATTTCCAGCTCAGTCGAAATCGATGTGCACGCCACGTCAAATATTTATTTATTCAGGCAACAGCCTAAAGTCCAGATATTTGCTGATCTGGCAACCCTTGCTACATATAGGGTCTCAGAATATAGGGTGTAACCATGAGAGCCTTATATCCCGGGCTGGCGGTTCGCCTTAGCCTCGCTCCCTGGGATATTAATCCCCACATTTATAATCGACGGGTACGGATAAGAGATTTCTTCTCGATATTATTCGTAATGGGAAGTTTCTGAGGTTCGCTCCCGACTGACTCAGTACATTTTTTTTTAAATAGTGTTTTAATGACTCGCGATGCTCCACGAAGGAGGCCTATGTCCTGCAGTGGGCGTCAAATCGCTGATGATGATGCTCATACACAATTTAGGTACGATGTCTATCTAGGCATTATTGAAGATCTGTAAAGCGGCGGCTGTGTAAAAGTAATTGAAATATTCAAGTAGGTATGCGATTTGTTTGATGTACAATATTCTTACAATATTATTTTCAAAATAGCTTAAAATGTCTTAATTCAATTTCGCAGTATAAATTAGTATATATTTTTTTGCATTGTCTTTAATTAATTTATACAAGCCCAGCACGCGTTTTGGCCTGGACACTACTGAACATTTCTGGTTAATTATTTTCTGCTTTTTTGTGCCTTAGTAACAAAAGCGAGTTAAGTTTTTTTTTAACTATTATTTACTTTAGAAAATAGTACTAAAAGTAGGTACTTACCTACTTTTAATGAGTTTATTGATAACATAGCTGCACCAATTGTGCTGAGTCCATTGGGAATAGCCTGGGAAGTTTCTGACTGGCCTGTATGGCCCTGCGAACAGGGTTCAATATCGCTCTGCAGAAGCCTCGAAGGCTCTATTGTTATATGAAGACGCGGGAAGATTAAAGATGTGTGGTGCCTTTTATTTTCACGCTTGCCGTTTGCTTTTGTATTTTAAAGCGGGATTTTATTGTAAGCTCTCCGTAGAATGCTGATCGCTGCATTGCCATTTATAGCATCATAGGTACTTATCGCAGTTTATGGTCCATGTGACTTTGTACTGTCGGTCGGTACAAATATTACGATAGGACTAAAGTACTTTACCGGCATCTTTACTGCGTGTTTAAGAAATGTCGGGTGAAACTAATTACTGATGCTCCCTTTAAGTTGAATGGTTATAATACCAACTCAGAATAATCCAAAATAAACATAACCATTTATTCATTGCATGTCATGGTAATAATACAGGTGGTAATAATATACTTACAAAATAATTGATGCTCTACATGACACTCTGTAAGGGCACTACAATTTTTTATGTCTAATTGTCATGCGTCTATACCAATACATAAAACTACTTATTTATAAATTTTTATACAATTTATCTGTAATTTAAATTTTATCATCTGAATTTTAAAATTACTTACGTTTATTCATATTATTATTCATATTATTATTGATATTACTTATTCATACTATTTGTATAACCTCATTTGATTTATTTAACTTATGTTATCATTATAATACTCCGGAATTGGATAAAAGTTCTTTTCTACTAAATACTCGGTAAGCTTAGCTTTGCAAATATGTAATGTCTTTTATGAATATTTTTTATCTTCTGGGATTTTATTGTAGATTTTGGCAGCCATTGCAAAGTTTACTAGTTCTTAAGACTACGAAAATAAGGATTTGCTACTTGCCACGAACCTGACAATCCACGCTCGCCGGTTTCGGGTCTTTTTTATCTTGCCCTTCTCTAATACATCCCCATTTGCTCGACATATGCCCGCCTGAGACGACTGTTACTGACCTTTTGGCCCACATTAGCTCGATATATTTCTTTCGTCACACTTTTTTCCTTCATCCTTTCCATAAGTCCAAACCAACGCACATTCCTTTCTCAATTCAAACAAAGCTCTTTGGTAAAACAATTCAAACGGTCAATCTAATAAAGTGATAAATCTCTATCCGTGTATCTAATATCAAATCAACAGCATCTGTGTGTGAAACTTCCTTTCGAGCAAAATAAAGTTCCATCTACCGCCTTTGTCTTAACCAATCTCGCGAAGGAAAGTACCAAAGCGCTGCGCGCTGTTCGCGGAATCTTTTGTCTCGCGTCATCCAAACAGTTTAGCTTCCGACTCATTAAGTTTCCATTTGGCCTCTTCAACGACAATGGATTCTGCCGTCCCGATAGGTTATTATAGCCGATGGACTGGAGGAACTAAAGCAGAAGAACAAAATATGTATTTAGATAAATAGATAGAGAACACTTTGTATTCAGGGTCCAATCTTGAATGATTTGGTAACATGCCTCAATTAGATTGGAGTGACATTTTATATTATTATACCTATCCCATGAAGGATAAATAAACACATACAAACACGCCTGTACCCCAGAGGGGTAGTTAGATACCAGGGACTGCAACTTGCCACGATCCTGACAGATCACTTTCGCTTCCTCAACATTCAATAGTCGTTGCATGCACGCACGCCGGTTTTGGGTACTTTTTATCTTGCCCTTTACCAGTACGTCCCCTATTTGGTTGAAGTATGTCCGCCTGGCACGTCCCTTACTCTTCCTTCCATCCACATTCGCTCGACATATTTGTTTCGTCAATCTTTCTTCCTTCATCCTCTCCACGTGTCCAAACCAACGCAACATTCCTTTCTCAATTCTTGAAAAGAAAAACTCATATAAAAATGAGAAAAAACTCATATAAAAATGAGAAAAAACATGAGAGTATTTTTAGGAATTTTATAGTTCTCGAAAATACGGTAAGCCAAATTACTCTAAAAGTGAATAAAAACTAGTCAGTTTTTCTATTGAATTCTTTATAAACATTTACTAATAAGGACGTAGATACATAAAAAGATATTATTTTATAATAACTCAAGTGTTGATGAATGTTATAAGGCGTTACGGCAGAGTTTACGCCCAATGGATTGTATTGTTCAAATTGGATTGTGTGTCGCATTTTTGTTTTTTTTTTTAGGGAGATAATATTCCGCGCGTAAACCTTGGACTTTATTACTAGGACTGCAACTTTCCAAGTGATAGGATTATTATCTTATTTTAATTTATTTATTGAAGACTCAAAATGGAATACAAAATAGAAAGAAAAAGAAAGAAAGAAACTCATTTATTATAACAATCACAGAAAAAAAATAAACAGATAAGTGAATAATTCTATTGTTATCTAGAAAACATAATATGATAATAATAGAAGCAGCTAGATTTTATCTCGTAGCTATTCAGTTTAGCTTAGAAAGTACTTTTTCAATAATAAGCAGCATGTATACGTCCCACTGTAGGGCACAGGCCTTCTCTCAGAGGGAGAGTATTGGCTTAATCACCACGCGTGCCCACCGCGGATTGGCGATTTTAAGCGCTGAGGTATGTGAATAGCTCAGACAGGCGGGTTTCCTCACGATATTTTCCTTCACGTTTTGCGAGTGGTATTGCTACTATAACTTCACAATTGCACTTAACTTAGAAAACAAAGTCATAGGTACATGCCCGCATTGGGTATCGAATCTGGGTTTCTCGCTTCCGAGTCCAATGTTCTACCCACTAGGCTACCACCACTATTCCAATGTTCTACCCACTATGCTACCACGACTATCGCCCTACTATATATACGTTAATGTTATCGCCTTATTTTTTTAACTAAATCTGGCGTGAGCACTACACAGCACATGACTCGACTCGGCTTCTCTTCCGTCAAAAATTCAAGTAGGTGATTCCCGAATTAACTTAATAATTACCGCCTCAGTTCATC
This sequence comes from Yponomeuta cagnagella, assembly GCA_947310995.1. NCBI lineage: Eukaryota > Metazoa > Arthropoda > Insecta > Lepidoptera > Yponomeutidae > Yponomeuta > Yponomeuta cagnagella. The sequence continues at coordinate 14,823,446 of OX371277.1, forward strand.
CTCGTTCCTCATTGAAAATGATTATGATCTTTACTCGTCCTCTACTGCTCATTTCTAGAAACAAAACCATTACATACAAACATTGGAGTCGGCCCTCTATTATCGCAACGTAGTGTGATAGACTGTCGGGGGCTCTCCACATTTTATTAGCGGAAATAATTGGCTCATTCTTCGAAAACAAGCCCAAATACGTGCGGCTTAAAATTGAAAATTGAGAATCTCCGCCGTAACAATGGCGATGGACGGCCCAGTCGATCGTGTTTTGTTTTATCTTTTGTCCGCGAGTTATTCTGCAATCTGCAACTGAAATGAGGGTTGAAAAAGTTATTGAAAATCGTTTTCTGTCGTTTTCCTCGAAAAGCTGCTGCCTTTATAGCATGTAAGCATCACACGTGCTCTTTTCTGAGAACAGTTTTTTTCAGCACGCCATTATTTTGTGTAACAGAGCAGCTCGTAAATTTTTCGATTAAAAATGTAACTAGAACCTGCCTCATCTCCGGCGCATCATAATTCCATACTAAACCCGCAAAAATTAACTCCGGTGCACGAGATAGCTGGTCTTTGTGAAAGGCGCAAGCAAACACGGAGTCTAAAGCTGCAATCACTAGAAAATTTAAAACCGACGGGTTTGCACTACAGACAAGGTTTTTATTACCCTTTGCTATGTTGAAGAAAAAACAATCAGGTACATACCTACTTAAAGAAAGGCTGATACAGGCTGGTACCTTTTGTAGTCCATTGAAAAATTTATCGAAAAAACTAAAACAAAAAACCTAGCATTGCTTTATTTCCAATCCTGAACAATGCCTACCTATGTACCTACCTGTTTATCCTCTTAATGTTTATTCACTACAAAAGGCTAGTACATGAATAAACCATTATATTTTAGAAAACTCGTCATAACATAAAGGAAAAAAAAAACTTTTTTAAATTTCGAACGCCGGAAACCAGCCAGAGAATGACAGCTCAAGTGTCGGAGAAAAACGGCCGACCTCTTTGATGGCATCTTTTTTTTCTTTTCTTTTCCCCTCTTTTATCGCTGGCAGTATGTTAACTAGTGTGAGTCGTGGGCAGCGAACGTTGAAAAGAGATGTAAACACGATACGTGCATAGTTTAGTCCCCGCCTTTGCTTTACCAAAGTTAATGGAACCTGCCATGAAAGGCGTTTCAGTCTTATCTCGGCCGCTAAAGAGTTTCGCTTTACCGTAAATACCTAAGCGTTGAAAGCCTTTGCTCTCGTGTCGTTTTAGACGGGAGAAAGGGCTATGAGAGAGCTCTGTGTGTCAATTTTAAGGGCTCCGTGTTGGGAAGTCAATTTGATTCTGTGAAAAAGAAGGAACTACATTGTGTTTTCCTTATGATGTTTAAATAAATTACATATTATTTTAACTCTTACGAAAAAAAAAAACAGCCAGGTACGAGTCAGACTTGTCCATTTCTCCGCCACATAAGGCGCCCAATTGTACCGCCGGACAGGTGCCCTGCACATCGCAAGCGTGATAGAGATGTAATTATTTAAAATTCCTACCTTTTACTTCACAAGGTCTACGCACGTGAGGGCAACTAAGCCGGGGTTTTCCTGACCATATCAATATCAATATTTTTCTTGTTAAACTTAAGTAGGTCGTACAAATGACTTCAGTTCGGGGGTTTTCCTTGTTTATGTTATGCATTGATGAGCCATTCTCCTATATTATGCGCACTAGTAATATATTAAAGGGGTCTAACCGCGATTATTTCGCGCGTCACTAAAAAATACTTTGGTATGGTAAAATTAGTATGGAATATGACAGATAATTGGAATCGCTCATGATTTGGTGCGACTTTATTCCGTACGATTATATTCAGCTGGCCTGTGACAGGACTACGTGGAAGATGTTGCACCGATCCCATCGTCAACTCACCGCTGCCCACTGCTGGGAATAGATCTTTCCCGCCCAGTGTCATCTCGAACGGTCCTTTGCCATCTGCACGACGAAGACAAGAGCGTAACTCTTGAATATTATAATAATGCAGCCTATATACATCTCACTGCAGGGCACAAGCCTTCTCTCAGAGAGAGTATGGGCTTAATTACCACGTGTGTCCAAAGCAGAACACCTGAACACCTCAGACATTCAGGTTTCTTCATTATGTTTTCCTTCACATTTAGCGAGTGGTATTGCTACTACCTATGCCGTGGTAGTCTAGTGGGTAGAACATTGGACTCGGAAGCGATTCCCAGTGCGGGCATGTACCTCTACGACTTTGTTTTCTAAGTTATGTACATTTGTGAAGGTATAGTAGTAATACCACTCGCTCGATGTGAAGGAAAACATCGTGAGGAAACCTGAGTGTCTGAGCTATTCGCATAACTCAGCGCTTGAAATCGCCAATCCGCGGTGGGCACGCGCGGTGATTAAGCCCCATACTCTTTCCCTGAGAGAAGGCCTGTGTCCTACAGTGGAACGTATATAGGCTGCCTATGATTGCTACCGCAACTTCACAATGTACATAAGTTAGAAAACAAAGTAATTTGTACGTGTCGGGTTTTGAACCCCCGACCTTCCGAATAAAAGGCCGGCGTTCTACCGCTGCGCTCCCACCACATTGTAATAATAATAATAACTTCCGCACAATACAATCACCTGGTCCCAAACTAGGATACCTTGTGCTATGATGAATATGTAAATTTTGTCAATAATTCTGCTTTTTCTCTCATGATGCTATTTTACCGTGATTTTCCAACGCGTATGTCGAGTTCACGTATTATACAAATGAAGTGAACCCAGTGACAATTCTTTTCCGACATGTTAGCTTAGCTTGCGAGAAGTTAAGCGCGTACGGTGCACCTGCAGTCTCGTGCTTTAACCTCCTCAGTCCTGACCTTGAAAATAACAATTGAAAACCATTGTTATTTTCAAGGTCAGGACTGAGGAGGTTAATGGGGAGTCTAACTTTTTATGTATATTAAATACACATATTTATTAATCATCGTGAGGAAAGCTGATTGTCTGAGGTGTTCACATACCTCAGCGCTTGAAATTGCCTATCCGCGGTGGGCACGCGTGGTAATCAAGCCCATACTCTCTCTCTGAGAGAGGGCATTTGCCCTGCAGTGGGACTTGTATCGGTTACATAAAAAAATGTGTATATTTATTCTATAAAAACACGAATTTTGCTTGCCTCCTGTGTCCATAATCTTGAATATCTGTGAGCCTGAACATTTTTCTACAGTATTCTAGGTTCGCATCCCTAGTTATAGTATCGATAAGCGACCTATACTGTTACGTCATTACCATGTTAGAATAATGTACGTTTTCTGAGCATGAGAAATGAATGAAGTTCTTTTACTGTCTTTGCTTTGTTAGTTCTGTGAAAGTATTCAAAATACATTATAGGGGTAAAGCACTGGAATTATTGTAGTACATTATTGTTCATAATCTGTATGATTGTATGCTGATGTAACGTGTAGTTACATCTTGGGATAGTTTGATTAAAATTGAAGAGGATTTAGTCAAACCATAATGAACTTCAGCATTAGTTAAATCCCAAGCTTAGTGACGTTATGCTGTAGAATACCATCGTATGCACTTGTAGAAACTATTTGTACATAGTGCACTCTCTTCTCCTATTGTCACTTAATAGTGTCACTTTTTATCGTTTATGATTCAGCTGTATTTAAAACGGATCACTCAAATGTTGTTCTATAAGTACATAATGGCGTGGATGAGGCTGCAGGGATATTTCTTTATCGCCACGTGCATTTTTAAATTGACAGTTTACAGCCGTCATCTTTTCAAAAATAATAAGACTTTTTTACTGATAGTTTTGCCATTGACGTCTTTCTCGCTTGGTAATGAGCGAAGACGATGTTAAAATTGAGTATTAATCAGAGATCAGAGAAAAGTTCTCAAATGGAGACCACATATCGGCAAGCGCAGGGAAGGACGACCAACCACAAGATGGACAGCTGACCTCATCTAAATGGCAGGAAGACGCTGGATGCAAGCCGCTTCCAACCGGTCTTTTTGGAAATCCATGGAGGAGGCCTATGTTCAGTAGAGAAATAATAAATGTGAGTTTTCTTCTACGCTAAGAATAGAAACCGCGACTTTTCTCCGAAGAGAATTCGTCCATTCTCCCCATCAAAGCGCAGTCCGCTAAAACCGACTAGAAGCACCTGTTGTGAAGTCGCTCCTGCTCTTTACGACTCCTCGAAAACAGAGTACTTTAGTGCCCTGCCGCGGTCGTAACGTTGCGTAATTATGCGGGCTGGGGCAGGAGAAGTAGCGAGCGTTGCTACCGCGGGGTTTTATTAGGCGAATTAGGACATTAGGACGTAAGAGTAGAGCTGCATTAGCCAGCGATAGTCTTTTGTTGTTTAAAACGATGCATCTTCACTGCCAGTGCTCAAAAACTATGAATCCGATTAACATACACGCAATGACACCTAGCGGTGGTAGCCTAGTGGGTAGAACATCGGACTCGGAAGCGAGAGACCCAGGTTCGATCCCCAGTGCGGGCATGTACCTATGACTTTGGTTTCTAATTTATGTACATTTGTGAAACTTCACAATAGTAGCAATACCACTCGCTAACGGTGAAGGAAAACATCGTAAGGAAACCTGAGTGACTGAGCTATTCACATACCTCAGCGCTTGAAATCGCCAATCCGCGGTGGGCACGTGTGGTGATTAAGCTCATACTCTCTCCCAGAGAGAAGGCCTGTGCCCTACAGTGGGACGTATATAGGCTGCTTAATGTAATGACGCCTTAACCATACTTATCCCACTTCTGATGTTTTGGGTTCTTGTCTATGGCAGGAGATGGGGCAAGCTGTGTTTGCTACTAATGGGATTCATTACAGGAGTTAGAACGTTGGAGTACATTAGCTCGGTAGTATTTTATAGTTTAATACAATGCATCTCTTTCCAACTGTGCAAAAAGGGAACGAAAACAATTATCGAAAAAAAAAACTGGCTGAGTGCGAAGCGAACCTGTTGCCGTTATCAAAAACGGCAAAAAAATCACGTTTTTTGTATGGGAGCCCCCCTTAAATATTTATTTTATTCTGTTTTTAGTATTTGTTGTTATACCGGCAACAGCAATACATCATCTGTGAAGATTTCAATTGTCTAACTATCACAGTTCATGAGATACAGTCTGGTGAGAGACGGACGAACGGACAGCGGAGTCTTAGTAATAGGGTCCGTTACCCTTTGGGTACGGAACCCTAAAATACATAATAACGCATAATTATCGTTATTCCACTTCTGGTGTTCAGGGTTGTCGTATGTGGCAGGTGAGGCGGCGGGATCTGCTTGCGGCTAATGGGTTTTTTAGGGGAATTAGGACGTTGCAGATGCTATGCATTGCCCCACAGTTGTCTTTTGTTGTTTGGAAGCCATTATGTATCTCAACTTTACGGCACATTGAAAAACAAAGAGTAGTCTCGAAAGTGTTTCTGCGCGATGATATGAATAGCGACCCACTTCCTATGCTGCGATTTTGTCAAATAGTTGGTATATGTTAATTTTTTGTTTTATGGTCACCAACTCGACATGTATAATACGGTAAAGTCATGAATTGTGTAAATTATTAGTGTAAACTATTTGTGTAAATTCTTTTTTTTAATTTATTCACGGTTTTCTTTCTGTACCCATAATTACTGTAGCTTAAAATTTGTATTTCTTCCCTTTTGTAAAACCATTCATGTAAAACCACCGGCCTTTTCTCCTTAAGAGTGAGCTTAACCTAGACTTATTTTTTTATTAGCATTTTGCTTTTTAGACCACGGCTAAAACCTTGTACCTAACAAACGACGTTTCGGGGTAAAACCCTTTATTATTACCCATAATATTGTAGTCAAGCTTTATAATTACCATCGTAAAGAGTGCTTCGGCCTCCCATAAAATATAGCTTATGTAAGAGGCTGGTTCATCAATTTCCAAAGGTCGAATTTGAAAATCAACCCCATGTATGAGTTTATTTTTTTAGAACAGTTATGACAACAAAGTGTATAGATAGATAGAGAACACTTGTTAGAGAACAAAAATTGAGGAGTTGTGTGACCTTATGAGCATGCCTGTGCCCCAAGTAAGATAAGATAAGATAAGAATATTCTTTATTGTACCAGGAAAAACACAACATAAAATATTCATAAAGATACAGTACAATTGGCGGCCTTATTGATAATAGCAATTTCTTCCAGACAACCGTATTAAGGAAAAATTCTGAAGGAAAGAGAGACGGGTAGGTCGGTGCTATTATGAATAATAAAATACATACTTATATAAATAATAATATACCTACATAAACCATTACATACGTAGTTATGATAAACATACATAAATATTATACCTACATGAAGGAGAAAAAAGAAACACTTAAATAGATAAATGCACAAATATTATACTCTTAGAGACAGATCGATGAGACAGACAAGTATCATCATCATCATCAGCCATTTGACGCCCACTGCAGGACATAGGCCTCCTTCATGGTTTTCATAACCATGAGGGGTTGTGCCATAGTCGCCACGCTTGGTAGGCGGGTTGGCGATCGCAGTATGCGGTTGGAATCTCACGAAGACGCCCGCCCCAAGTATGCGTCGTAGTAATATGTGTAGCTGCACAATACGGTGATAAAGCATTTTAATAGCTTTTTTTTGGTACTATTGGTAATTTATCAGTAAAAGCAGTTACTACACAAGAGAAAGAAAACGAAAGAAAGTCATTTATTATAACGACGAGACACGTCACAGAAAAAAAACAGATAGGGGCCAATATTTCAATAGTCAGATAAAACTTAACTGGAGAAGAAATTGCATGCTATCTCGGTCTAAATCATATGACTAGACAGTGACGACATCAGTTTTATTGTCTGGTTAAGTTTTATCTGGCTATTGAAAAATCCGATCTAAGTGACATAACATGAAAATTATTATAGCAGCCTTTATACGTCCCACTGTAGGGCACAGGCTTTTTCTCAGGGAGAGAGTATGGGCTTAATCACCACGCGTGCCCACCGCGGATTCGCGATTTCAAGCGCTGAGGTATATGAATAGCTCAGACACTCAGGTTTCCTCACGATGTTTTCCTTCACGGTTGGCTAGTGGTATTGCTACTATAACTTCACAAATGTACATAACTTAGAAAACGAAGTCATAGCAAAATGCCCGCACTGGGAATCGAACCCGGGTATCTCGCTTCCGAGTCCAATGTTCTACCTACTAGGCTACCACCGCTGTAATAACAGGGAGAAAACGTACACAACAAAGCAAAAAACAAAAATATAACAAACATAGATGTAGATTGTGGTGTTAAGCCCTACGTTACAAATGGGTATTTGACAAAATATCAAATGAGGCACTTTTAAAACGGAATTTTGTATGAAAATACTTGCTTATGACAGCACTCTTTTTATGTTCAATTTATTTAAACATTGTAATAACTAGTAATTGACTAAAAGAGATACATTCACCGAGATATTTTGTCATTTTTGTTTTAATCGAGCATATGAAATAATTTATTGTTGATCGTGTCAAATACCGTATTTAGATTAATCATGTTATGATTATAATGATAATCATAACTTTTTATTGTCACAAGCACTTGTACAAAGCTGTTAAATTACAATCATGTGTGTAGGTAGTTGGGTAAGATAAACGATTTTTAGTAACATGACTTAGGCTATTCGCCGTCCTCTACGTGACGAGTTGCTCTAAGTATTGAACTTCACTACACGATAATCCATTTAAATATGTACAAAATCGTTTGTAGTTGACAAATGTGATAGCAATTGTAGTGTTGATTAGATTAGAACTCTTTATTGTACACACCAGAAAACAAATTACAGGCCTTACATATCATTAAGGATAAAACCTTTTCCTAGCCAAGTCTGTTAGTGCGGTAAAACCTAAACCTTTTTCAGGGCGTTATTCCTCTTCATTAAGGCTACGCCGAAAAGAACTTGAACATAAATAAATTATGGCCCAAAAGCCAAGCTGACTTAAGTCTCCCTGCCGGTGTTTTAAGGCCGGACGCGTAAAAAGTTAACCATCAGGGCAAGTTCTTAAGATTGTAAAGCGGCTGCAATGTTGCCCTAATAGACACAATGTATCATCATGAGATACGGTCGAGATTATCCATGCTTATCCGGCCGAACTGCTTCGCAGGGCCGGAGGTAGGGTTTGGATCAATTTTGTTGAAAGAAATGTTAACGGTATTTTGTACTGCGGATATGCGGTATTATGAAAAAATATTTAAGAAATTATAAATTGTTTTTTTCGTAATATTATGTTCAAATGCATCTCTCACTCTAAGGGGCCATCCATAAAGTACGTCACACGTTGAGTACGGGGAAGGGGCTCGACAAACTGTGACATTGTGTGACAAGGGGTGGGAGGTAGGCCTCCTCCCAATTTCGTGACGTCATATTTCAAAAAATTATTATTATTATTCATTAATACACAAGCAGCTTTAAGCTGATGCGTGTATGTCACTTCCGTGCACTTGTAAAATGTTTATCAAGTCTGTTTTTAAATGAGTATAATTATATAATATAATGAATAATTTATTGTTTTGTTAACTTTTTCAAATGTTTGACATGACCTTGATAAGTTAAAACGTGTTTTGAAAAGAATAAATGTGGAGTTTCTTTGTTAGTTTCTTCTCCACATAATCCATTAATTGTGAAACTAACAACTTTGACGTTCATTAAGTAAACATTCTGTTTTTACAATGAATAAAAATATTTGAATTGAATTGAATTGAATTGATAGTTTTAAATAAAATGTAAATAGAAATAAATGTAATTTTGGAACTGCTGCATAAGTTTAATAATTTAATAAAGTTGCAAAATATGTGACGTCACACTGAAGAGGGCGGGGGGTCAAAAATTACCAAATTAGTGTGACTTAATTTATGGATGACTAATCTAATCACATAATTTTATTTTAAATATATTTATTGTGACACCATGTTTACATTATTTATTTATTTATCTATTAGTATGTACATACTTTTATTGCACATAAACTAAGTGTACGATTCAGAGGACTTAATGCTATAAGCCATTACTACCATTAACTGATCATAGTTTCCTTAGTAGTACTAAATAGCTTTTGAACTTCATAGAAACAATCATAAATTTGAGGCCAATAAGCCAATTAGCTAAATATCGTGTTTGACTAATATTGACCGTCCATTGCCGGATTTTTCGACGAATCTTTAGTGCTTATTTTATAAAACCAGCAATGTGTTATAAATCGCCGGCAAAAACGCGAATACGAATAGCCAAGTAAAGCGCCATTCCCTCTGGGTCTATAAAATACCCCAGGGGTCTCGATGCCCTAGCTCCGGGGCTGTGCCAAGCGGACGAAACTCAAAGTGCGTGCTTTAGCAACACTCTGAGGCCATAATTTGATACGAAAAATTCTTCAAGAGGAAGGAGATTTTTATCATATTGAAAATAGCGCCCCCTGATCCCGGATGCCTTGGGATTCCGGCGCTATTATTATTATGGGGGTGTTTTCTCTTACATAATCCGACTGACGGAGGTTTATTAAGGGGGTTCTTTAAGGGAAAATGAGTCTTTATTTATGTATATATCGTGGCTATATCGTACATTTACTCATTTTGTGAAATGCTCAAGAATTTCATGAAATGGCCGCATTTCATGATGTGGGCAACTTAATTTGACCAGGTAATTAAATCGTCAACATTTCACGATTTAGTCATCCACGTCTGGCCGAATCGTATAAATAGGGTGTCCAATAAAAACTTGTTTATTGTCCTTTAAGTCAGACATACATTATTTAAACAAAATAGGAACCTTAAGAAACATTTTTAGGAATCTTAAAATATGCGATCCAAACTCCACGGTTTTTTTTTTCATTTTGCTCGGTTTTGCGTGACTTGCATAGTACTCGAGAACATTTTCATTTTCATCTCTTTTGTTATCACATTCTTTCTAATTTAAAAACGAATTATTCACTTTTTACTGCGAGAAACATCATTTGTCGTCAGCGGCCGCCATCTTTACACATAAACAAAGCGCTTGCAGCGCCTGTACCAGTAATTAATGTTACTATTTTACGATATGATCAAATAATCTTTACTATTTCATGAAGTAGACGCGCGTTTAGTTACTCATATCGAGAAACGATTTTTTATCATTGATCTGCTCAAGCCACATAACGATGTTGCCAATAGATAGTGAAACATTTCATGAAATGCGACCATTTCGTGAAATGTGACCATTTCATGAAATGCGACCATTTCATGAAATTCCCGAGTATTTCATGAAGTGGCAAATCTACGATATGGCCACGACAGTTATATACTGGCTTAAATCTGGGTGGTTTGAAAGCCGCGCTTACGTCATTAGTAAAAAAATTATTACTTTTAATTATAGACGTAAATAGAAAAAATGTTGAGAAATCTTGTTTCGAGTTGAAAATCATGCTTAAAAAATTCGCGAACAATTACTACCGCCTCTCCGTCTAAGAGAACAACGACCCACGGACCCGCGGCGCGCACACACCGCTTGGTTCTAATGGTTCTAATAGGTTCTAGTTACCTAAGTGTCGAGATACGAGTATTTTTAAGAATGCGTTCTTTAAAAAAACAAACTAGCGTATTCGATAGCTATTGTGAGACACTTTCTTTTTGCTATATAAAATGTTCATCCGTTTATACACGCGTATTTTATCATTTATGACCCGCGTGTATAAAGCTCGACAAATAACTTAACTAAATGTCTTCATTGGACGCTGGATGCGACTTAGAACTATTCAAGTTTAGTCGCATTACAAATAAGTGAAAAAAAGAAAAAGTAATTAAAAAGCAAATAATGATGAAGCAAAAGAGATCTGTCAGAATCGTGGTGAGTGGCAGGCCCTGGTCTCAGCCTACCCCTCTGTGAGACAGGCGTGATTTTGTTATTGTATGTTGTCAAAAATGACATTTGTGTCCATCGCAAACTCGTAACGACTGCGCGGTTATTTGTTCAAGTTATCTGCCTGGCATTATACGTCGTCTTTTGCGGTGTTGTTGGTCACGACTATGAAGTGCAGTCGTGGCGTTAGATAGGTTATTTATTACATTTCAGTATCTCCCATCCTTGTCACACAATTAACATCATACGTGTGTGCGAGCAAGAAGGTTTACTATAAGATATCGCCATTATATTTTTTCCTGTAGTCTTTATACTCGTATTTCCCACAGCAGGGCACAGGCCTTCTCTCATAGAGAGAGTAGGTGTGGGCTAAATTGCCGCGCGTGCCTGCCGCGTATTGGCAATTCCAAGCGCTGAGTTATGTGAGCACCTCAGACACTCTTTTATATTTTATTTATTTTTATATTTTAATTTACTGTGCGATTTACAGGGCTTGAAGTTATATGTCAATAACAAAGTCGATACTCATCTCTGGTCAGAGGATTACAGTACACGCGGCTCGAAAAAACAAGAAAGTAGTCCTACCTATTTCCGTATTATAAAGTGTTTCAACCCTTGGAAGCAAACTATAGGTTGGAAGCATACAAGGACGTCTTGGACATTTATTTCCCCCCGTCCTGTTTCCAAGCCTGCGATCACTTCAGTCAACCGAACAACCAGCCGGCTTGTACCCATTTTTAGGGTTCCGTACCTCAAAAGGAAAAAAACGGAACCCTTATTCCCATAAGGGTATAAATGTAATAACCTATCACTTTGTGGTCCGTCCGTCCGTCTGTCTTTCTGACCCTTTATATCGGGAACGCGTCGAGGTATCGAGTTGAATTTAAACCATATACAGCCTACAGTCCCTTGAAGCTAGGAAAAAATCAAATTCTAAGTTAACGTAAAAAAAGGATACAGCCGTTTATGCCGCAAAAAACGTATATTTCGACACTCACGGGAATCAAAATTTGTAGGGAACTTTCCGTTGACCTAGAATATTGTCTTATACATTTTGTAATGATTTATTATAGAAAAATTGCCGTTTAAGTTCGGGAAAAGCTCCGATAAAATTGCGAGACTCGATTCCTGAACTATCTATATCATGTAAGTACCTAAAAATTTGTACGGAACTCTTGGTGGCCGTGTCCGACTCGCACTTGTCCGGTTTTATTATATATTTCGCCAATTTGTACCAAATGTTTGGTGAATTCGTTTGTGATGCAAATAACAAATGTCATGATTTCGAATTATTTAAATAAAATACACATTTGCCTTTAAATATTGTAGCATTGATACTGTTTCCAAATTGCTTTATCGGTCAATATTCAATGTCATGGTATTAAAAGTATTCAATAAATAGGTACTCGGAAGTCATTATGATCGTCACAATCGGAAGTGACGTTGTCACTATTATTAAAAGTACCCGGTCCTCAGGTCGGCGTCACTGCCACAAAGAATGGCCGGGTGTATCGATTAGTTGTGTGGGTGAGAAGCGTGAGCTGGATGACTTTTTACTGTATTCTTGGTGGAGGAAACATAATTATCACACGTGAGTCTGTTTAAGACAAAGCAAGGACGTAACATTCTAAACCCCGATTTCGCTTATAATTGGGAGAGACAGTAGTAAAGTCCTGGGGGTATTGGCAGACAGGATAAACAGCCCCATAGAGCGTCAGTGGGTGTCGTTGCGCGTAATGCCGACAAAGGTAGAGCAGGCTGGGGCTAATTAATGTAAATATAATTTGATGTTAATTTAATTTAAATTTAATGTATGCATATTAATATTATTACTAACATAGCATAAGTGACCGTTGTTACTAACACTATATGGGCATTAATAAATAAATATATAGGGGAAAAGCGGGTGATCGTACTCTTTCACTATAAAGGGTCCCGCCAGGCAGATCGTATGCCTGGGGACGGCCGCTCCGACTGATGTTCGTCGGACGTTACATTTATGGTATGTCATGTGAAATATTTTGCTTGCGCGATGCAGGAATGTTGGAGTTTATAGTGCGCGCGCGGAGTTGACATGTGTTCGCCACAAATACATACCTACATACATAGAAAGTGTTATGATACCGTTTTTTTTTTAAACTGTTTTTTCTGTTACAAACTTATCTTTGCGGTTAGAATGATTGCGGATTCAGTTATTTTCAAGTTCGAAACTCTCAGGGAACGAGTAGAACTGGCGTCCAGTTGTAGGTACTTTATATGAGTATTGCACAAAGCGGTTCTTCTGGTGCACTAGCTCAGGGTTGGGACCCTCGACCATCGGCCTTTTATTAACTTGCAGATATCGTGCGACCTTTATTAAGGGCGCCTCGGTTATGGCGGTCAATATATACGGTGAGTTTTTATAGCAATAGCTCCGAGAGTTTGAACTACTGGACAACTTACCCTCGGTTTTCGATTTGAGCATCTCAGTAAGTAAATGTTTAAGTATCGTTCTCTTGTGTTCGTTCCTTTCACATTTATCAAATAAAAAGACAGACTACTAGTGTACTTAGAGCTCTTAACACTATTAATGTATTGCTCACCAAAAATTATTTGCAAAAATTTTCTTAACATCTTAGTCTGAATAAGGTCTTACACACGCTCACGCCTATATCGCGGAGGGGTACGCAGAGACCAAAATTATCCCCCAGGAAGACGAATGTGTCGATGCTTGTAGCTTGTGCATGTCCTCATTAAAATCCACACACAAAATAACCACCCAGGCCGACGCTGACCGCCGACGCTTTTGTCCCGACACTCAGAGATATCCGTCTACAAAACATACGTCGTTACGCTCTAACAAAGCGGGCCCAACGACACGCCACTTGAGCCGCACCGGTAGCGCAACGCTGGAGCAACGGTGGCGCAACGGTGGCAATAACTCGCGAGCACAATGTGTGTAATTACATTGTTTGTATACGGACGACGGGTTTGAATCTGAGGTGCGGTGCCCTATATTTTGCTTAATACAAATTCTGATGGCGTGGCGAGAGAGAATGAACTGTAAAGTTGGGATTGCGGGGTCAGTAACTTAAAAAATGTGACTGAAATCAAAATCGTCGTTCATATTGCAAAATGTCGCATAGTATTTTCTGAGGTTCATACGAGCACTAGACATAATAAAACTGAATTTTAACGCATATTTACTCGTTTACTTTTCCATTTTCCACTTTTGCAAGTGCCGTGCTCTCGTTAGACTGGGGTGACAGTCGTCTTTTTGAAAGCATTAACTCCTGAACTGCCCTCGCGGAACGCAACGTATAGCTGGCCGATACTAAGCTGGACACAGATCTGTGTCGCGGCAGACGAAATCTGGCAAAGATTCTCGGCAAAAATTATAAAGCTACGTTCCAAAAATATTTTGGCACATTTTTAAATTGAAATTGACACTACAATAATTTTATATAAACTCAAAAATACTGATGTGAAAAAAATACGATTTTGTTTTTTCATCGAAATAGTATGAAAATTAATAAATTAGAAGAAATCAAAAAGACAGTCGTGAAAGAGGTCAATCGTCGAATCCAACTCGGCTGGGCAGCATTCGGGAAACTTAGAAAAGTCTTTTCGTCTAATATACCTCAATCGCTCAAGACAAAATTATACAACCAGTGTGTGTTACCAGTGATGACTGATGGCACTGAAACGTGGTCTCTCACTATGGGCCTCATAAGAAGGCTCAAGGTCACGCAACTAGCTATGGAAAGGTCTATGCTTAGAATTTCTCTACGAGATCGAATCAGAAATGATGAGATCCGTAGACGAACGAATGTCGTCGACATACCCCAGCGGATTAGTAAGTTGAAGTGGCAGTGGGCGGGGCACATAGCACGCAGAACTGATGGCCGATGGGGCCGAAAAGTTCTCGAATGGAGACCACATATCGGCAAGCGCAGCGTAGGAAGACCAGCCACAAGATGGACAGATGACCTCATCCAAGTGGCAGGAAGGCGCTGGATGCAGGCCGCTACCAACCGGTCTTTTTGGAAATCCATGGAGGAGGCCTATGTCCAGCAGTGGACTTCTTGTGGCTGAATGATGATGATGATGAAAAAGACAGTGCTAATCAGACCGAGGATTACGATGTCTTGCACGTGTGACAGAATCAATTTTTTATATAATTTCGATGAAAAAAGAAAAAAACCTTTTGACATGTGACATTTTGCAATATGAACGACGAAATGCTGGATCGTGCGATTGAAGTCCCAATTTTCTTTTGGATTTCGTACGCTCATTAAAATCATAAATTAATGTTAAAAATAAAAATCTATGTAAATTTTGTGCTTATTCTACCTTGTTCTTTTGTGTATTTTGTACTTTTTTTAGTACCTTCTAGGGTTGTAAGGTAGGGTTTTCTATCTTGCAATGTTGGTTTAGTCTAGAGGTGGAGGTACATACATACATAAACTCACTTCTGTATCCCAGAGGGGCAGGCAGAGACCAGGGACTGCCACTTGCTACGATCCTGACAGATCACAATTGCTTCCTCAACATTCATTACTTGTTGCACGCACGCCGGTTTCGGGTACTTTTTATCGTGCCCTTTGCTAATGCATCCCCTATTTGGTCGAAGTACGTCCGCCTGGGACGTTCCCTACTGGCCCTTCCACCCATATTCGCTCGATATATTTGTGTCTTCAAACTTTCTTCTTTAACGCAACATTCGGGTAGAGTTAGGTATACTAGACAAATGGTGATACTAGGTAGATTCGTTCTCACTATTAGATGTGAAAATAGTCGTTCTTAGATAGATGGATAGAATATTCTTTATCGTATATACACAAGGTATTACATAATTTGCGGCATTATTACTAAAATTTATTTTCTTCAAGACAACCATTCTTTATACCTGTTAATATATTTCACAGGATGTTAATTCGTAACGCTGTTCATTGGGCATAACGTCTCGCTACGGATAACGCTAAGCATTATATAGTATGAACGTCATAAATAACGGGAACAGACTGGCAATATTATGAATGAATGAATGGTATGTCGTAAAATAAGAGTATCATCATTATCAGCCATTTGACGCCCACTGCAGGACATAGGCCTCCTTCGTGGTTTTCATAACCATGAGGGGTTTTGCCATAATCGCCACGCTTGTCAGGCGGGTTGGCGATTGCAGTATACGGTTGGAGTCTCAGGAAGACGCAGCAGCGTGCGTCTCCTGGTAATTGATTTCCTTAGTCGCCTTCTACGATATCCACGGAAGCAAATGGAGTGACACAATTCTTAATCCAGCGCCACACGGATAAGAGTAAAATTATGGATATTTTATAACAGGTATTATAGGTTATAACAGGTGTTATAGCTTAAATACGTGTCACCTCTAATTTAGCTGTAATTTTTCAAGAACAATTTCATACTGTGTTTACTAAAAATCCACTCTGGTAGTTCTCAATCCTGCAGACTTTTATCCATAGTTATATCATTAGTTAAAGTTCAAATAACGTAATGCCTGCAATAATTACAAATAATAATTCGTCTTTTTGCAAACTCTAATAAGAATAGTTATGACGGAGACTGCTCGGGTAATCTAGACCAGCGGTTTCCGTACATTTAAGGCTATGGAACACTTACCATCCTTTTTATTTTACGGAACCCCATATCAAAATAAGAATTGTAAGATTTGATTTCACTTCAAATAGTCTTAGTAAATAATTCAAAATAACATTTGTGGCTGAAGAGTGAAGTAACAGGGAAAATAATCCAACGTACCTAATGACAATTGGGTATTTGACAAAATATCAAATGTTAATTTTAAAACGGAATTTTGTATGAAAATACTGGCTTATGACGTCACATTTCAGAGCACTCTTTTTATGTTTAATCTATTTAAAAATTGTAATAACTAGTAATTGACTAAAAGAGATACATTTTGCGAGATATTTTGTAATTTTTGTTTTAATCGAGCATATGAAATAATTTATTGTTGATCGTGTCAAATACCGAATTGTGATTCGCGGAACCCGAATGACTTGTCCACGGAAACATTAAACAAATAAATAACTTCTACGCAACACAATCATTTGTGCTGGTCCCAAATTAGGATACCCAGAGCTATGGTAACCAGGCAAGGATATCACAAACATGGAAATACACCCAGACTGAGGCCGTTTGTATTATCATCTCAAACTGAACCAGATTAATGCTAGGGACGAGTGGAGTCACCTACTACAGGCATTGTATG
This sequence comes from Yponomeuta cagnagella, assembly GCA_947310995.1. Lineage (NCBI taxonomy): Eukaryota > Metazoa > Arthropoda > Insecta > Lepidoptera > Yponomeutidae > Yponomeuta > Yponomeuta cagnagella. The sequence continues at coordinate 14,840,560 of OX371277.1, forward strand.
CTTAAAAGGTGACTCCAGTTAGTAGGTGCCGAAACATAATAAAGAGAAAGAAAATTATGATTTTTTTATATTTTTTATACAAATTTACAGCGGCTCCCAATCATTTGAGGAATCGCCGATCTAGACAAGACATATTCCAGGAAACTACAGGCAGCGAACATTAACTATTAGAGGTCACCACAGCCATAGGTTATATGCGGCGTTGGGTAAACTTTCACAGCAGACTGAGTTCGCTTTAACTTTAAACTTGATCTACGTCGCAAAGGATGCTGCCGATCACGACAAAATAACCCTCAAAATGGGGTTTCAATGCATGAGTTCTGGGTGTATAACCATTTGTAAATTCTGTTAATTGAGGACTAAATTTGAAAATACAAAGTTTATTTGCGCCCCATTTTTCTCCAAAATGATCTAGATTTTGAAATTAATACCAAGTTTAACTTGCAACGTTCGTTGAGTCGCAGTTTTTGTGTTGCTTTGAATGAAAACGCTTCCAACTGGTCTTTTTGGAAATCCATGGAGGAGGCCTATGTCCAGCAGTGGACTTCTTGTGGCTGAATGATGATTATGATGATGAATAAAACATTTGGTTTTTTTTTTTATTAAACACGACAGCACATACATAAACTCCCGCCTGGCTCCCGGATACCAGGGTTTGCCATTGCCATGATCCTAACAAACCTCATTCGCTTACTCCATTCCACGAATCGAGCTCCCAAAGAAAATCGTCGATGTGCGCCCATCGGTTAATGCGCGTGACCTTCAATAGCGGACCGTATTCGCTTATTGTTTCGCTTATCTCTAGCCGCGCGCATTGACGAATGGGATGCGAGTATTTGGTTCCCTAGGAGTTCGACTTGTGGAGCGGAGTATAGTCGCTGCATGCGCGCACGCTGATTTCGGGACTAAAATAATTAGTGATTCCCAAAATTAGTTTATTCGCAAGGTTACAGAGCGAAAAACTGAAAGTAAGTTGTTGTTTCTCTCTCTCCCCTGAGTTCCCTAAAGAACCTTGTGGTATCAACTAAAACATTACTGTTCAAGCGTTTTTATTTAACTCCGAGAAAACGGAACACAGAAACGTGACGACATCCGAAGCCACCTCGATCGATGGAGCTTGTAGCTTCCAAATATACAGCTTTACGAACATTAAAGAATCGTAAATATTCGAGTATTTGTAGTATTTTTCCTGCCCCACTGCTGGACACAGGCCTTCTCTCACAGAGATTATGGGCTAAATTGTCACGCGTGCCCACAAGCGCCCACACGATGTTTTCCTTCGCATGTTTTTCATTTAAAATTACACGGAAACAGACTTATTTAACGTTACAAGTAAAACTAGGTGTATATTTCAAAATCTAGATCATTTTGGAGAAAAAATGGACAAAAAAAGTCCAAAAATAGTATTAACTCGTTAACTAGTGGTATTGCCAAATTGCGTCTTGTTCCCATCTAACCCTGGACCCATTTCACACAAGCGTGCCAGCCTTCAAGACAAATCCCTTTGATCCCCAAAAAAAGTTGTCATCCTCCGAAGTCATAGCCTTTGCAACAAAGCAAACGTAATTTTCGAACGAATTTCAACCTTATTTTAAGACAAAACGTATTGTCAGGTGTCGGTGCCTCCGTTGGTTACGCACACGTACAGTTTCATTCGATTCCCGCACTTCAGTCGCTGTAAATAAGAGTTGTCCGAGTGTAGTTTCTGATGGTGGGTGGGTTTACGTACAAATGGATCAGTCAACGTCCACTGAAGGGCTTTAAATCTATTATTTCATGGTCGTAAACTGTGAGTCGAAGCCATGATTGATGTATAGCTTAGCGATGATTGTCTTGAATTGGGACTGACCCCCATCAAACTTTGTCATTGTCTTGTAATCTCGGAAAGGCTGGCTATGATTGAGAAGTTTACGGTGGACGGGGTGTTTTGAATCACTAATAAATATGAAGGAAACGAAAGGGATACGCGGGAAATCTTTACTTATCTCTTAGTCTGTGAAATTTAAATATCAGATTTTTTGTATATAGTTTTGTTATTCTACAGCTTTTTTATGCCATAAAAACGTAAAATTTGGCTTCTCTCCTTTGCCAAAATCTTGGGTGGCCCATTCAAAGTTGGACGCAGAGCTGTATCGCGGCAGACGAGTGGTTAACTCAGTAATACTACATACAATAACTTTCAGTATTACTGGGTTAATCCCAAAGTTTTGCAAACAAGGATTTAAAATTTAGTATGGTCATAGTCGACTTATTAGATATAGAGTAGCTTGTTTTGCCGAGCTAGTCATAATGCCTACGTCATGCCATCCAGCGCCAAAACCTCACGGAATGATAAGGTAATATTTATAATCATAATAAATAAAACAGCCTCTACAATACTCGTCCTGCTATAGGGCACAGGCTTTCTCTGTATTTGACAAAGAAACAATTTAGAAGATTTTTAAGTTAAGGACCACTTCTCACCATCACCAATTCTCAAGCCAGGAACCCAGACTATCTGTAGTACCTATCTTATTTTGAAAACCGAACATAGCGTTATGATGCTTCTTTCGATGGCATAAACATCAAAACGATTTGAAAATAATGAGGGACCTTGTTGCCTATAATTTTCACCTTTCGCAGCTCTTATGCTAAATGAGCCGTCGTATTAATATCACAAAAGGGCGATGCGATAAATATCCATATTCCCAGGCTATACAAACGTAACATCTCGGGGAGCAAACGGTTGATCGTAAGCGATAACATGACGCGCCTTTGCCGCTCCGTGTAAATATAACAAGCGGGAGCGTAAACAACGCACATGTGACAGTTTCTACGCGCGCCACAAATGTTTTCTTCGTCGTAAGTGACACTTCACATACAATTCCCAGCAGCCTAGTTCTGACTGCAGAGGCCAACGCACATAGGACACTTTATACGCGTACTACAAAGATTTTCTTCGTCGTAAGTGACACTTTATAGACACATTCGTACTTCCCTAGTTCTGACTGGATAGTATTTCGTATTTACCGTATGTGTGAAGTATCACTTAAGACGAAGAAAACCTTTTTATTACGCTTACAAACATCATATATGTATGTTGTACTTTGCAGTCAGAACTAGACTACTGGTTCTGACTGAAGATCATTTTCGAAAGCTCTAAATATGACATTGCTGCAGCTAAATGACATCAGAGAATCGTATTAATCTGTAGAATTCTAAATGACCCGATCAGGCCACCATAACAACGGTTTTTAATTGTTCTTTTCAAGGTCATAATCAAACAGGTTAAAAGTAGTTGACCCTTAATCGTAGTGTGTAATAAGTTATTTTTTCTTTTCTTTTTATTGTAGTACTGTTAAGATTCGACGATAAGCTTATTTGACACTACCTCTATCCTTCGTAAATCTATTGTCAATTTTGCGTCCGAGCAGTAATTTTAATTCATTTGGTGCGAGCGCACTAAGATTATGAAAACCCAGCTTTATCGTCGGATTGACAAGAAAAAAAAGTCAGGCCCCAGAATTAACACACATAGATTTCGATAGAATGATAAAAGCACGACAATGGCTGCTATTTGCCTCTATTCAGAAATCAGAAATCAATAATATATTTCAACGTAAATATATTATTGATTTCTGATTAACGAATGTAAAGAATTTACATTCTGTTTGCTGAATGTCAATGTACTATGTTACTATGTTAGCCGCTGCCTTCGGGCCGTATTTGTAGTGGAGAAAAAGGCAGCGGAAAAAAAAACTCCACTCTGACCATCTTTTCTCAAATCATCTTAGTAGTCTAGTAAGCTAAAGTAGTACAATGTCATTCCAATGGTATAACCCGAGCAAATTAATAGACACCTTCGCGAAGAAGATCGAATCGCGCGAGGCGTCGAGTTAAATTGCACGGGTTATACCATTGGAATGCGATTGGTAACTAGACTACCAATAATGTCAGAAATCAGAAATGGAAAATTGATTTCAACGTAAAGAACAACATTCTGTTTGTGGAATGTCAATGTACAATGTTAGACGCTGTCTTCAGGTCGATTTGCAGCGGAGAAAAAGGCAGCGAATAGACACTCCACTCTGACCATCTTTTCTCACATCGTCTTAAACCTAATAGTTGCTACTTACATGATAACGATTCCACGTTTGCCATCAATAATTTTAAATACCAAAACATTAGCTACTTTCCTTACAAAAGTAGGAAAAATATATCAATGAAACAAACATTACCGTACCAATATAACTCTATTGAACAACTACCTACCTACCCCTTGCCCGCCTCTGCGGGCTACAGATGTTGGCAACCCAACAACGCATAGTTATTTTATTGTTTTGTAGCTGTGGCAACATTGTAACCCTTTCTCTTCTCTGTGTCACCGTTGAGCTGTAATGACGTTCTAATATACAATAAATTATTTAAAATGTGAAATCTAGCGTTTCCGTGCTCCAAACCCTCCACAGTCAGTCCAGACCTCTACATAATTTGGTCCTTCGCGAAACAGCGGCCCTGGATGATTTTGGTTTGGTTGCACGCGATCCTGAGCGACGCCGCCATTGCGGAACACGACGTGGTGCGATCTACATCATCACGTTGTGACATCTCGGGAGAAACCTACGATCGCAGCAAGAACGTCATAGCGATAATAACAGCTATGTAAATCACAGGGTTGGGCATATCTTCTTCGGAATTTTGGTGAGCGATCAAGACCTCAAGCAAGAAATTCCTGAGGTTTTGCGACAAGGAAGCCATATTTTCATATCGGCGCGTCGGTTCGTCCCTTCTTTGCGCGCGCAGTGTGTTGTGCAAGATTCGACCAATAAGGTTGCGACGACTACGGACGACGAGTTACCGACGTGACGCGAAGCCAATCATCAATCGACACGCATCCGAACATCACCGAACACCAGCCGAAGCGAGCCGAAGCGAAGAACATACCATCGTCGTAGCAACTAACTTGTATCGTACGCCATTTTATTTTCCTCTTTGAGTCTTTTTGTTCCGTCAAGATTTACGTCATTAATTGCTAAAAATTTTCATTTCATATAGAAAGTTTAGGACTGTGTTTGTTAACGTAGGAGTTGGTTCTTAAGATCTCTAAAATGGCTAAAGCAGAGGATTTAGTCCAGAAACGTGGCTATGTTAAGCGCACTATAACACGCCTACACGCCGGTCTAGAGGATGAGGAGGACGTTGCAAACCTTTCGTTAGAAATGCTGCATATAAAACGACAGCGATGTATTGCAGCGTTCGAGGCATATGAAAGATTTAACGAACAAATTATTTGCCTTGACCCCAACGACCCCGAGGACGTAGACCACTATGAGCGTAAGTATTTCGACATTCTCTCAAAAATACAAAGTCAGCTTAACAATAGGGATTCCGTGGCGAAAAGGGCACCTCCTCAGCGTCAGATAAAGTTACCAGTCATTGAAATTCCCATCTTTAATGGCAAATATTCGGACTATACGGGCTTTAGAGAGCTGTTCAGATCAGTAATAGAGTCTGATGACTCCTTAGATCAGGTGCAAAAGCTGCATTACCTGCGCTCATTTCTCAAAGACGAACCCTTCAATCTAGTCAAAAATTTACCCCTAATAGAAGCCAGTTTTAGGGAGGCGATACGATTGCTAGACGATAGGTACTACAACAAATATAAAATCGTAAATGAACTGATATCTAGCTTACTAGATTTACCGTCTATCGGTAGGCCTTCTCCCTCGAGTCTCAGACAGTTTGTGTCATCTGTCAGACAGACTTTGTCTGCCTTATCAAACCTGGATGCAAAGGTTTCTGAGTGGGACCCTATCCTAATGTGCATTTTTATGCGTAAAATAGATACCCAGACGGCGCAAGCATACCAGTTGGAGCGGGATGCTAAGGTCGAGCCGAGAGCATCGTGTTGAGAGATAGTTTGAGCACTTCAGACCATATGTAACAGTGTCAAGACGAAGACATTGTATTGGCTCACTAGGACTATCGCGCCACAGTATATTTTGCAGCGAAGTGTGATTCGGATTGACCAAGACGTTTCTAAACATTTTTTTTATATCACTATTGAAAGTGTAGTCTCCAGCCCTGTATAATAAGAGAATATCAAACAAATCTCTCTGCACTATTGGCCCGTTAAGCAATATATCGTTGAGAGATACTTTGTTTTTGGTTTTCATTGAACCATCGAAAACAACACGAAGGCGTGTAGTTTTGCTGCCCTCATTTATCACCGCGTGGTGGGGCAGAAAATAGATTGGGTCCATTTTGAAATTGATGGATTCAAAATTCACAAAATGAGCATGGCTATTATCATTAAACTGTGTGGACACAGGCCCTTTAGGCTTATTATTTAATTTAAAACGCTGTAAGTAAACTTCTTAACATAAGACCATGGCTTAACAAAATATGTCAATTGAACATAAATTACATGGCAACTAAAAAGATGTGAATTTACGTATGATCATGAAAAAGAGCTCAATTACTTTGAGCTTCGATGGATTGCGTCAGAACAAGGAAGAGAACGGCAGGTTCGCGCGCGCGCCGCTTCGTAACAAAATAAACACAGGCCCGAGAATACCGGGAGGCATTATTAATCACGCTTTTCTTTCCTGCCCTCTTGTTTTCCTTTTTCTTTCCATCCACGGCCACTAATAATATTTCCTAATTTGCATTTAATTCCCACCCTCCCCGCGCCACCTAATCATCGACCCCACCCTACCTTCGCTCTACATGGCTACGTTTTTACGCGGCGTGTTTTATCACGCCTCTCTTCGCAGCAGTGGACAGCAAGTCTGCTAAAATGTTCACTAATACTAAGAGTTGCTAATGGTAGTGTGAATTCACGATGTTGGTTCTGGATTGTGGTCAGTCCAATAGTTAGTATGTAGACGTCGGTCTCTTTAGTGGATATTGTAGTGTTTCGACGATTGCTGTCGACGTTGGTGGTTTTTATAATGAAAAACACTGTGCTAAGATCACTTATTGGTTTAATTTACAATCTAGCACGTTACAATTAAGTTTCACAGTATTTAGGTATTACTTACTTCTAATTAATTGAACAGAGCGCGTGATGTCCTATTCGACGCGCAGGAGCAGAGAGGGCGGCGGGGCGCGGAGGGCGGGGGGCGCGGGGCGGCCAACTTCGGTTGCGTTCCATTTTAATTGTTTCACGCATCATGGCGTAAACATATGTAGTGATTATATATTCTTTTTGTTGCACTAACCCGTGCTGAGGACAATTTAAAAAAACCTATTTAGAGGCTATAAATTCCATCCATGCCGGGACTTGAACCCGCGACCTCTGGTTCACCGTGCCAGCGCTCTCCCAACTGAGCTAATGGGCAAGTGCAAGCATCGATGAAATTTCGAGCCTCTTTACAAACTTCTCTGTATTACGTACAGGTAGCGACCTCTGGCCGAAGTGAATTACGTCACTTGCAGCCCCGAGTAACCCACTTTGCAGTTAGGTTTTTATATTTTAAAACCTAATTGCAAAGTGGGTTTTGGTATTTCTTGAGGGGCGTGGCCAAGCGCGCTTCAATAGGTCCTTATTTGATTGTAGTGGTTGATACTAACGATTGGGTACTAGAACCTTGTTGAGACTCGCCTCAACAACCAACTGATAAGGGTTATAATGAAAGCACGCACTGAACCGAATACATTATTTACGAAATGAGTTAATCTTAGTCGCTATCAAGTAGTAGGTAACATTTTTCGTTGTAGAGGAAAGTGCTTAAGAGAAATTAAAAAGTAGTAATTTAATCTACTTTTTTATTAACTTTGTTTAATGTCACCATACGTGACGTCGGAGTTGTAAACTACATTTTAATGTGGCGTTTTAATCATGATTACAAAACTTTAGGCCTCAGTTATGAAATATGCATTATTTTAATTTCATTTATTAGTGAAATAAATATTTACCTAGATTGTTACCGTGAGTATTGGACGACAGACTCTTAAGGTTTTAACATAATAGGGAAAGTAGCTTGTATTGTTTACCCACCACTTGAGACAGGCAAAGTTATTTGACCCATTCAGGCTAGCATATTTTGGGATATTTTGTCCAGTTTTGTTCCTTCTAGTAGTAGCAATGTTGCCATGTCCATAATTATATAACTTTCGTCTTAAAAGGCAATAATTTCCAATGTTGCGTCACTTAACTAGCAAATACACTTTTCAGCAAGACTGGCCAGTATAATTTCGCAAATTGACCCGAAATTCTGTCAAAGCGTCTGGACTCCTTTCACTTACCTCCATGCAAATGTAGTCCCTATCCTGTAAATATGACAACATTGAATCCAATCGCGCCAGGGGGAAAAGGGGAGATAGGCCGAAAAATCCGGCGACCGGCGGCCGGGGCGATCTGTCTCATTAATCATTACCGGCCAGGGCTGGCAACCGGAATATAAAAAGAAATAAACCTTTCTTTGTTTTTTTCTTCTACGTTTAAGGCTGCTGCTGGCTTGCGCATTCCAAAATCTCTATTGATTGTAAAATAAGGATTGTATTTGTTAAATTAATAAAATAAAAATTTAACAAAGTACTTCCATACGTTTGGCACGTGTCGTCTGAGGCATCAGTAGATAAATAAATTATGGACATTTTAGATACATTTTAATTTTCGTTTACTTGGTTTTAAACTTGGCCTATGAAGTTGATAAGTATTAAAAACCTATTTAGAGGCAAAAAATTCCACCCATACCGGGACTTGAACCCGCGACCTCTGGCTAACCGTGCCAGCGCTCTCCCAACTGAGCTAATGGCCAAGTGCAGGCATCGGCGAAATTTCGAACCTCTTTACAAACTTTCTCTGTATTACGTACACGCAGCGACATCTTGCAGAAGTAATTTACATCACTTGCAGCTCCGCACTTTGCAGTTAGGTTCAAGCGTTTGCGGGTTCAAGTCCCGGCATGGGTGGAATTTTTAGCCTGTAAATAGGTTTTTAAAATTGTCCGCAGCACGGATTAGTGCAACAAAAAGAATATAAGATGATACGTAGTTTTAGTGGATACTTCTAAAATTTCACTGATTATGTATGGTGACGTAACTCTCGCCAACGATGAGAGTGGGAAGAGAAACGCGATTCTGTTGCAAATCTTTGCAAATTAGCTGCAGAATCGCGTTTCTTCTGCCAAAGCTTTCTCTTCTGTTAACAACTGTCACTTGCTTTGTTTGTATGCACTTTGGCCAATTGACAGCTGTTAACAGTTGATTAACACATTGTTAGACTACGAGAAACGGGAGGTCGGTATCTTTGTCGCGACAACCCTAGGGTCTTGGGTCCGAAGGTCCGCAGGCTGATAGATGGGCGACCGCCCGGATTGCGGCCCCTTCCTTGACGGATCAATTTATAAGAGGAAGAATGAACTGTCAATCTCGGGACGGATTACTGTTAAACATTCACGCGCTGCTCGCCTTGTTTGCTTTGGGTTTTGGGCAAGAACGCTACGAGACGAGTCTTGAGTAGACTGAATGCGTAGTCGTTAAATAGAACAACATAAGCTGTTTTCTTGACACAGGGCCGGCCACGTAAAGCTGGGTCCAGATGCGTGTAACGTGTAATGTAATCTAAGTAGTAATGCAACGCGAATCGTGTGTGTGGACGGCACTACGAGCATTACAGGCCTGTGTCTTACAGTTTTTATAACCGTTAATAACCGGTTATTTAAAAAACGAATCGATTACTTTTTGTAGTGTAGTTTATAGATTGCGGCCGGTGACCAAGATAAAATTTACATAGATTTTTAAGAAGAAACTTATTTTCGAAGCAATAATGCGTTTTGGGCAAGAAAAGCCAATTCAATTCAATTGCTATATTAGGATCGCTGTACTGACAATAATCGGTATTTTTAGGTTGAAGTTTTATGTTACCTGTTTTCATCAAAATTATAAATTTAATTACACAAGTGACATAATCTACTTTATTGTATCAATGCAGTTCCACTAATTTTCATAAATAACCTAAGAAAACGTTTTTTTTTAAACCGATTGGAAAATACCGGATCTAAAAACTATAATCAGTTCACATCACTAGCTGCTAGACGTTACATTACTTAAATGGGAGATATCGTTATTTCAGACTCAACATAGGATGTAAAAAAATCTGGGCCCTATCATATTAAAGACGTTACCCCGATAAACGAGAATAGATACCCGTCAAAAGATATGATAGTGGAAAAAGTGTTAAATCCCGAAAGATGAGGCACCTCGAGCGTATAACACGTCAGCATAACCTTCAATAATCCGTAAATTAGGACGGCAAGTCACGAGTAAATAAAGCTTAGGCTACACTACATCAGCTAGCAAAAGCTTTTCCACGATTCCTTGTCAATTTCTAGACTAATTTAAATTTCCTCTGCTAAGTATAGTGACCTTAGCGACCCTGGTGGTCAATGGTAGCAAAGGACTTGGAGCGAGCCCAATTGAGCGAACAGACAAGATATATATATACTTCTTATTCTTTGTCTTTGCCTCATCCCATTATTTGGGGTCGGCTCTCCTCGTTCGTTTGCTTCAGGATTTTCTGTTCATCATTTCATCGTTCATTTCATCTTTAGGAAACGTCGTTTTATCCGTGTTTTTAGGCAGTAATAAACTGCTACAATATCATTAGAATACACGGGTAAATTTCGCCACCATCTACAAGGCTGTGATAGCTTAGGTGAGAAATCGGGTGGTCCCGAAACTAAAAGACTTCGGTTCGGGTCCAGACCAGATGACTCCCGCTCGATTATTTCTTTCCCTTTTTTTCAGCTTATCTAAATATAATTTCAAAAACACGATGAACAAAAAAAAATACCGAGCAAACCTCGGTCATCCAGGTACTTAACAATAATAACAATACAATACAAGACCCACAAAGGTAACGTGACGACACAAGTTTTAACACGCCTAAATTTTAGTGGCGACTTTCCTGTACATTAAACTATCAAACCGAAAACCGAAACCGGCATGCGTGCATGCAACAACAAAATAATGTTTAATAAAGCGAAAGAGATCTGCCTGGATCGTGGCAAGTGACAGACACTGGTCTGTGCTCTGCGATCCACTATTTCATACAAAATCCATTGAAAATTACTAGTTCAATTGTTAGTTCTGTAAAGCAGAAAAAACCCTCTTTCTACGGAAGCCTACATTGCGCGTGGCCCGACACTCACTTGGCCGGTTTTTAATTTATGTTTTTCAATGATCTGTTCCGTTTCCGAATGAACCGCTCTCGCTTATCGCTCCACGCTACTGACCCCACCCTGGGCGAGTCCTACGGGCGCCACGCCGAGCCACAGCGCCTTATCACGTTCCGTATTAAAGTAATAGAGGTCGGATCGATACAACCTTGCCCACTTAAATAAAACTAACACAAAGCGGAAGAAATTGACGAAGAAATTATACCCACATTGCTGCGGGGAAATACAATTAAGGGCATTGAATGACTTGTCCTATGTTTAATGAAAAAAATTGGGATAATTTCATGATTGGTGTATTTTGTTCTATTAATTTTACATATCTTACAATACTGAAACCGGTCAAGTGCGTGTCGGGCCACGCGCAGTGTAGGCTTCCGAAGACAGAGGGGTTTTTTATCTGCTTTACTGAAGTACCAACTTCATCCAAGTAATTTTCAATGGATTTTGTACGAAGTTTTCCTTTTATAAGTTGGTCGCTTAATAAAATTTAGGTGTAGGTACTTAAAAATAATTTTACATACCTCGTAAAATTATTATTATTTTTAACATTTTGTTCTACCGTTTTGTCGTCGTAGAGCCTAATAAATAAATAAAATAAAATAAAAACTAACTTTATTTAAAAGTCACAAAATTTGGTTATGATAAGAATAATATAATTTAGTACACTTTTGCAATGGTTGGAGCCTCGGAATTTAGGCATAACAATAGTAGTAATTTGAATTTGGTAGTCTCCTAAGCAATGACAGTACAATATCATTCCAATGATATAACCCGCGCAGATTAAATAGGCGCCGTGTTAAGTTACGCGGCTTACGAGTATGTTATCGGAACGCGACTGGTTACTAGACTGACAATGGTGTCAAACAAATAAATAATAATAGATGAATTCCACACAACACAATCACTTGACCTGGTCCCAAATTAGCATACCCAGGTATGCTATGGTAACCAGGCAAGGACGTCATCATCAGGCATTTAACGCCCACTGTAGGACATAGGCCTCCTTCGTGGTTTTCATAACCATGAAGGGTTTTGCCATAATCGCTTGGCAGGCGGGTTGGCGATCGCAGTATGCGGTTGGAATCTCAGGAAGACGCTGCTGCCCGCAAGGACATCAAAAACATGTACAAAAATACACAAAAATAACAAAAATACACCCGGACTGAGGCCATTTGTACAAATGTACTGCGGCCCCCAGTGGAAATAGAACCCGCGACCTCTGTCTTGGTAGTTAAGCGCCTTAATGGCTAGTAGGTCAATGAAAAAATCATTGCCGTACTAAAAAGACTATTTAATCACTGTGCATTTTTAGGGTTCCGTACCCCTAAGACTTCATCGTCCGTCTGTTTGTCTGTCCGTCTGTCTGTCTGTCCGTCTGTCTGTCTGCCACCAGGCTGTATCTCATAAACCGTGATAGCTAGGCAGTTGAAATTTTCACAGAGGATGTATTTCGGTTGCCGCTATAACAGCAAATACTAAAAACAGAATAAAATAAATATTTTAGGTGAGCTCCCATACAACGAACGTAGTCTAAAGACAGTGCTCACCATCTAGCGGCCATCTATGTGACCTTCATAGCGCCATGTCAGGTCGTTAGAGTTCAATGTTAAACGCTTCTTGTTGGTTTCTATAGATGGCGCTTTGCCTTATGTTGTATAGATAATGGTACGGAACCCTTCGTGCGCAAGTCCGACACGCACTTGGCCGGTTAGTTTTGAGATTCGCCCCCATTTTTGCTAGCGCGGCTGTAACTCTGTTACTCACACCCAGTTATCTCCGGGCGTCCTGTGAAATTACGGGCCACGAGACGGGACGGCTAACCTAATAATGAAGACACACGCACGCCATATTTTGTATTAGGCCACGGGCTCCGATCGTGTTTTTTATGAATACCGTTGACGAGGATATTCTTTAACGGATATTATAAGATAAGATAAGATGATCACAGAGACAACAGTTATACATTGTACCTACCTATTTGTGTGCTCTTTAGTCTATGATTGTACATTATAAAGCTCTGATAATCATAATAGTAACATCCAAACAATACCCTGGTCCCAAAATAGGATATCCTGTGATATGGTAACCAGGCAAGGTCATCATAAATATTTGGATAAAACACCCAGACCCTCCGTTTGTACAAATGTACGGCGGCCTCTTGTGGGAATTGAGTCCGCGACCGCTGCCGGTTAACGGCTAGTCGGTCAATGAAAAAATCATCGCCGTACTAAAAAGACTAATTAACCACTGTGCCTTCTTAGGGTTCCGTACCCGAAGGGGACCGTAAAAGGGACCCTATTACTAAGACTTCATTGTCCGTCTGTTTGTCTGTCCGTCTATATGTCTGTCTATCACCAGGTTGTATCTCATGAACCGTGATAGCTAGGCAGTTGAAATTTTCACAGATGATGTATTTCGGTCATGGCAATCAAACGAGGTACAACTAGACCAGGATTTCTCAAACATATGACTCCACGTAGACCTGTTAAAGTTTCTAGATGACAGCGAACCCCTAATAGATTTATCTAAACTATAAAAGTCCGTATGAAAATATAGCATTACATGACATTAATATTACATTACGTAAATCTTGTCGCTCGCGAACTGTCGAATAGCGCACCTCTAGGGGTTCGCGTACCCCACTTTGAGAAACCCTGCACTAGACCAACGAGGCAGTCAAATGCCAGTCCGTTTGAGCATGGACTTTATGACGTAATCAGTAAAATTCCGTAACCGAATTCGATTCTGGAACGTTTTCAACCGGTTTCTAACCAATAATCATCAATGAGTTTAAACAAAGAGGATTTTTATTTCGACTGCGACAAAATAAAAGAAAGTATTCTGGAACTTTTTCAACCGGTTTCTGAACTAACCAATAATCATCAATGAGTTAAAACAAAGAGGAATATTTTGTCTCACTTTGTTTTCCAGCCAGGCACTCAAAAAGTTTTGGGTCAAAGGTGACTTTAGAGCTAGGCTGTTTTTGTCAAAGACTCAGTCTAAACAAAGAAGCAAAGCGTACAAAACATTTGTGTGTGTTACATAATACTTTTTATATTTTAGGGAGACAAAACAGGAGCATTTACTTTGTCTCCTAATATCTACCATGTACATTATACGGTTCATATTTAAGTCGATCAGAAAGCCCGGGGCCCATTATCTCAGTATTACTTTTCTTTTGTACGTTTTCAGCATAGACTAATGCGCGTAATAGGCATCATTTATACGTTACTTACCCACACATTTGCGACTTTTCTGTAACATGACATCGAATCGACATAATAATATTTTTGTTTACGTACACTTGCAAGCAGGAGAATCGAGCCTCTTAGTAAAGAACATTAGGCGACATTCAGATGTCGCGTGGGTATTATGAATGAATGAAAAATTCTTTATTATTTATGCAATAAAGTCCGTTTGGCGCCGGATTAAGAATAGCGTCACTCCATTTCCTTCCGTGGATGTCGTAGAAGGCGACTAAAGAAATACATTACCAGGAGACGGGCAGCAGCGTCTTCCTGAGATTCCAACCGCATACTGCGATCGCCAACCTGCATGCCAAGCGTGGCGATTATGGCAAAACCCTTCATGGTTTGTAAAACCATGAGGGAGGCCTATGTCCTGCAGTGGGCGTCAAATGGCTGATGATGATGATGATATGCAATAAAAATTCTTTAATTTTATTTATTTATTTGGATAAAATACAGGCACAGATAATTTTTACGCAATAAAGAATCTCTTACTATCTAGTTTTAAGCTCGCCTTTGTACAATTTGTTTTGGTGCAATAAAGAATTTTCTTCCGGCTAATCCATGTTGATGTAGAGAGTGCCAAAAAAAATAAATATGGGAGTGATTTATTACATAAAGTACGTGTTTCATTACTAACATAATGTCAGTATGTTTGAAATACACATACGCACAGTAGTACGTAAAATATAATATGATACTAAAACCTATTTATTGCAATATTTCAAAAATTTCAATTTCAAAAATACTTTATTGCACAAGGGGTGTTTGTACAAAGGCGAGCTTAATACTAGTAAGTGTTTTCTTCCAGCTAAACTTGGGTTATGTGGATAGTGCAAGGGGTAGTGCCAAGAAAGATTTATTGCAAGAACAAAGATAAAAAATGAATAAATAATAATAATTATATAAACTATATTACAATAAAATTACATAGTTATTATAACAAGATACACACTATAACACAATAAACACAACGACATAAAAAATTACTTATATAATAGGATTATTACTCTGAAGTTCGAAGTAGTGCTGATGGATTCTACTTTTACACACGTCGACTGACGGGGCCTGGCGTATGTACAGGGGTAGCGCGTTCCACAAGCGCACCGCTGTCATAATGAAAGAATTCGAATACCCTACCGTACCATGCACGGGGATGTCTAGAAGCAGGTCTTTGCATGGACGCTGAAGGCGACCATGCACGCCACGAGGGGCGAAACGTTCGCGGAGATACTGGGGAAAGGAGGGGTTATGTAAGATCCCATAAAGAAGTGTCACAATGTGGGCATTCCTGCGGGAGCGGATATTTAGCCAATTAAGCTGAGTGCGAAACTGGGAAACATGGTCATATTTACGGAGGCCAAAGATGTAACGAATACAGACATTGAGAAGTCGATCTAATTTGTCAAGTAGTTCCTCATTGAGGTCGGGATAACACACATCTGCATAGTCAATGACTGGGAGAAGCAAGGCGTTGACCAACGTAACCTTAGCGGAGAACGGTAGGAACTTCTGCATACGGTGCGTGGATGCGAAGATCTTCCTACTTACTTCAGCAACATGTTTCTCCCATGATAGATTGTCTTGTATGTGGAGACCTAAGTTTTTTACCTCTCTGCAGTACGGTAAGGGAATGCCATTATAACAGACAGGCGGCAGGGTATCCCTGTCAATCTTAGATAGCAGAGCCCTACTACCCACAATAAAAAATACAAAAACTTTATTCAGGCAAAAACATATTGATCCTTAACTTTAAAACTAGAACTGATATTATAAGTTGCAATTGTTATCATAGGATTATCTCACGACCTTGAATGAAACTGTTGAACTACAGTTTCATTCAAGGAAATATGTATTGCCGCAAATAAAAATCTTAATTAATGCAGACAGATATAATTCCAGTGTATAATTATGTTTTTTTAACATATTTGGAAATAATCATTTGTATGGGATTCGTCCCACCTTACTTCGGGATCTTAGGATCGATTGCGGTCCCGGCATTAATCGCGGACCTGTGATAGTTTACGAAGTGAGGTTTAGGTTGAATAGACAGGTTTCTTATGCATTACCATTATATCCATTACATTACAGTATATTGTACGTACAGTACATTATTTCATCTTCTTCGTCGGTCCTTTAACTCATAGGGAAGCATAGGGCCTCGCTCGACCACAGATTTCCACTTCTGACGGTCGTTCGTGGCAGCTTCCAATTCAGGCCAGGTAGTTGCCTCTTTTCCAGGTGATCCTTGGCCGGCCCCTCTTTCGGTTGCCCAAGGGGGTGTACGTGAGGTCTTGTCTGGTCAGGCATCTCTTTATTGTGTCTTACATCTTAGAACAGTATATTATTTGAACGGCCAAAAAATGGGTTAACTTTTGGGTACAAAACGCAGCGGAGCATCAAAGTGAAAACCCACTCATTTGGTTCCACGGGACTTTGCACCTAGGTCTCTGAAACATTCGCCTACAACAACACTTAGGTGCGCACGCAAACGGCTCAAAACTCCGAAGCTATAGACAAGATTTCAAGATAGAATGTCGGTAACAACGCAAATATTCTTCCGGTATGTAAATAAGGCGCCAAAAAGCTAAATGAAACAAAAAATATCCCTTTATCAGAGGGATTTACCTCCAACTAGGTTTTGCTCGTGGCTTCACACAGGAAGGGATGGTAGGGTTGGCTTTTGAGTGAGTTTCTGTCCGGAATTATCTTGACATACACAACAGAGATGAACTTAGACAGGGTAGCATTGATTTTGGTTACATGGACAAATTCGATAAGGAATAAAAATATTTGGTCATTTCATTTATTCATTGTTAGATAAGAAGAAGACATTTATTTAAAATGTCACAGAAACACAAAGTAAACACGAAGGTGCACAAACAAAATAATAGATTAATGATCTGCACGCAACACACTGACTTGTCCTGGGCCAAAATTAGGTTTCGCTGTGCTACAGTAACCAGGGAAGGACATCACAACCTTGGAGATACACCCAGACTGAGTACACCCATTTGTTATAAATCAAGTGGCCTCAAATCGAATCCGCGACTCTGATTTGGTAGTCAAGCACATTACTGCTAGGCCTAAGAGACAGTCTGATTTTCCAATAAAGTGTTAAAGAGTAAAATGTTGGCCTTACTTTGTGATAATATTGTCAGTGGCACTTTAATACCTACACACTAGTCTGTAATATTCATAATAACTTAACATTCAACCATCAAGATTGGTCATAAAGGATTTGAAACCTTCACGTGATTAAGTCATTATAAAAAAGAACGGGAGGCGCCATCTTGGCGTTGGTGGGAAGGACGTGATTGTAATTTTTTGTGTAAATTACTCAAGTAATAATATTGGTATCTTCTGCGAATTGTTCACTGCGCAAATACGAACTTATTGTGACAAGTTTGAATATAAGTGAGGGTAGATCATTAAGTAGGTATTTTATTACTTAATGACCTACTATTTCCGTCAAACATACTTAAATACGCCTGTGTTTCTCTCATATTTGTTTCCTGCGGCATTGATATTGTTCTCTATTCAGCTCCCACTTGTTTTTGTGTGAAACTGTTTAACATTTTCCTCTGTCCTGCCTTTACTCAACTCCTTTAACCTTTTGCATAACAAACTCACACGCAGACATTATATTTCTATATATTGGCTGGGAGGCTTCTTTTATATCGTCAATAAAGAAGCATATGCGCGACAGCTAAGGCAGTTACGATGTACCACCGTCTGTATGTCATAATTTGAGTCTATTTCAGTTTGTCGGATTCAGCGACATATAAGTTATAACTTATAAGACGTAACGGATATAAATTCAACGCGCTTATGACCGACTTTGAAAGCAAAAGAGTATAATCTAATCTATAGTTTGCCTTATATACCAACTAATTTTTCTCGATCTTTGTGTCTAATGTATTAGATAATGGCACAGAACCCTTCGTGTGCGAGTCAGACTCGCAATTGGCCGGTTTTATTTTATGCAGCGATAATTCCTTAATGAACAAAGCATGAGGCCGCCTCCACGAATCTGCGATTCCGCATCTTCCGTCTTGCTCATTCTTAGGGAGTGCGAGGGAGCTAGATAGAGGAGCAGGAGCGAAATGCCTTGTCCATACAGAGTGTGTGACTTGGTGAGTGAGCGAGATTGGGTTGATATATATGGTTTAACGTTACCTTACCCACAATATTGACTCACTTGCGTCAAATCAATAACATAAAAAAATATGAAAAATGGGTGCCTCATAATCACTCGAATTTTCGCAGTATCCATCTTTCTTGTCTAAATTGAATAACAAAAACAATTGAAAGTCGATATTCAAATGTTTCACATTTTTAAAAAAAGAACATCATAGAAACCATTTGAAAAAAGTTTCATTCGAAAACCTCAAACCATGAAGATTCTATGTCAATTCAAAGAACCTATTGCAATAAAACGGCAATTTCATACTTTAACCCCTATTATTAGTAAAAATGGCCTAGGTCTGGGTGTATTCCTGGTGTACATACAATAAAGAATAGTCTATCAGTCTATCTAAGTATGTAACTATTTCCATGTTTGTGGTATATTTGCCTGGTTACTATAGCACAGGGTATCCTAGTTAAGGACTAGGATAAGTGATTGTGTTGTGTAGATTTTTTTTATTTATATCTCTAGGACATAACACAAACACAATTAAGGTCTGATATACAACATATCAAAGTGAAAGTCATAAATTTTATTCACTATAAAAACAAAATGTTTACTTAATGAACGTCAAAGCTGTTAGTTTCACAATTAGTAGATTATGCGGAGAAGAAGCTAACAAAGAAACTCCACATCTCGCTCCCGAATTACCCGAGTCTAAGTACACCAGCAGGAGTAGTACGACTTAAAATGTCAAAAATCGCAACTTTCCAGTACATTAATCTGGGTACTGACGGAAGACCAGCGCTGGAGTGGTCTGCCTCTTCAGCATATGCTGTGTCAGAGCCCCTTTGCATTTGCCACACCCACAAATCGTTTTCTCGTATTCTGTTGTTTTGCCTGTGCTTGCATTTTTGTGCTCTCTGTTTGTCTCAATGTTGTAAAATTGTGCTCTGTTTTCTCTTGTGCAACTATTTCTTGTATTTAAATTGTTGTATATGTGTGTGTACGCAGATGCAAATAAATGTTTTATCTATCTATCTATCTATCTAATTGTAAAATTCTGACACTTTAGCGCCACAAAACGCGTGACTCGGGCCATCGTACTACCCGTGCTGCATAATCTCACATATTGACAACAAAAGCATCCAGTTCAGTCCATTGACATTCGTCCAATGCTAAAGATAAGCCTTTCTCGAGATGCGACACGCGTTCCTAAGCCTTTGCTAGAGCTTCTTTGTACCCTGTCAAAGTCCACTTAGATACTTCGTATCCGTCCTTCTGCAGAGACTGCTGTTACTACTTGGATTATTTTTTTTATAAAGTACCCATGTCAATCAATCATTCAATCAATCAGCCCGTATTCGTCCACTGCTAGACGTAGGCCTCCCTCAAGGCATGCCACTTCCCTCTAACCTAAGCCATCCTCATCCAGCCACTGCCACCGATCTGCCTCAGATCGTCGGTCCAGCGAGCCGGTGGGCGTTGCCAGTTCGTGGTATCCACTCAAGAATTTTTGCACCCCATCGACCATCGGTTCTTCGGCGTATAATGTGACCAGCCCACTGCCACTACAGGTTGCTAATCCTATAGGCTATCAATATCAGTCACCTTGGATCTTTGGCGGATTGTGTCATTTCTGATGAGGTTCATTAAAGAGACCCCGAGCATAGCCCGTTCCACAGCACGCTGAGCGATTTTGAACCTATGTAAAGACTGAATTTTTTTTTAGTGCCCCCCCTACATTTTTGCGTTTATCAGTATTTTATTTTATTTTAAATGCATTGTCAAGTTACAACCTTTATGTCAGCATTGTACGACTGTTTAGTCGGACAATTGGGTCCACTTTCGCATCCGGTAAATGTTATGAATACTCTTACACGACCATCTTATACTCGTACGACACAAAACGTCATTGTGAGTATTGTAGGACACAGAGTAAATGTTGATTGGGAATGAAGTAGCTTTCTTGAAGACGGATTTGTTCACACGTAATCTTGTTTTTTTATGTAACCTGTATAGGGCTTCTCTCAGAGAGAGAGAGTGAGAGAGAGAGAGAGAGAGAGAGAGAGAGAGAGAAAGAGGGAGAGAGAGAGAGAGAGAGAGAGAGAGAGAGAGAGAGAGAGAGAGAGAGCTTAATTACCACGCGTTCCCGCCGTAGATAGGCAAATTGAAAGGGCTGCCGTATGTGAACACTTCAGACCATCAATGTTGAAAATATTCCGTTTTTTTTTTGTTGTCAAATATGTAATAACATTTTAATCGAGACAGAAAATAGCCGGTATTTTGATCAGTTGCGTCACGTATCTAACTCGTATCTTACACCACAACCGCCGCAGGGCCCGTTGGAACAGTAAACCATTCGCAACTGCTTTGTTTAGCCGCCGCCTCGTCAGCTATAAATGAATGCAAGAATAACCAGAGTAACAGTCTTGCGAGTATTGTTAGCGACCCGTAAAAGCCTGTGGGCATAGACGTACCACGCAAAGACAGAGTGTGTCGAACAAAATTCCGCTCAATAGCGAGGCGACACGCACACATTAACTTAATAAGCGTGTGCCTAAGCGGATCGTAGTAAGTGACGTTCGCAGACACGCATACTTTCGCATTAATAGTGCCACACTGACAACCAGCGACGCTAAGCATGCCAATTTGGCTACCATTTTGGCTACCATTTTGTTGCCTCAGTTTGAAAGCTCCGATTACGGTTCTACGCCTTATAATTCTATGCGTGTGGGTACGTGAGCCAAGCAACCGCCTATATACCGGCTTTAAAACCACCCGAATGCGTTTGTTAGCACCTTTACTAGGGGTGAAGCGCTTCATATGAGAGGTTTATTTACGTAGACTGTTTGAATTGTCAAAAACTGAAATTAAGTGCATATAAGACCAACATCATACGGAAGGAAAAATGTAAACGGAGTTCAAATTGAACCCCCAGGGCGTAGATTCTGCTAACGAATTAAAAACGCGTCCAGTTAATTTCACTGCCGTATCATGTCTACGTGCGCACACGTAGTAAGCCTTCAAGGCGTCAATGGAATGAAAATACCTGTCACGTGACCAGACTGTGAATCTGTCTTTGTACTACTACTATTTTACCTAAGATTAATAAATATTAATCCACATGCATGTAGCATATATTTTTTTATCTTTTACTGTAATGTCCTAACAGAATTAAAGCGCTCCAAATCATATCCTGAAGGATTCCTAGTGTGTAGCTTTCAAATTCCATTGTATTTGCCATCGCAAGTACCCCAAGAACCCCCGTGCCGGTATAAAAAGTTTTTTTTTCGATTAAAAAACCACATCTCCATGCCGAAATACGAAGATTTATATATATATATATATATATATATATATATAGGCCTTGCAACAAATCAAACCAATCCTAAAGTTGCTTCCTTTGAAAATCGTGCAGCGCTTCGTTGTTAATTGTTGCGTAGTGTTCGGAATTTCATACTAACCTTCTAAATTACAATTATGGGTTACCGTAGGCACTGACTGAAAATCAGCGCTGAGGGATCACTTCCTCAGCACAACGCTGAGTCAGCTGCCTTTTGTGGCAATGTAGATACACCACAGGCTACATCTATAGTCCTGTTTTATTTATTCGTTTTGTCTGTTGTGTATTTAGTTTTCCTTCTGTGTTGTGCATATTATGTTACTTATGTGCTTATTTTGTTTCTGTGATGTATCTTGTTGGTATAATAAATGTCTTTCTTCTTCTTCTTCTTCTTAAATGCATAAATTCGTGCGTATAATATTTTGTAGCCTATAAGCCATGTTATGAGTGCATTCCAGAGTCAGATGTTGCTGATTAAGCGCTTTTATTTCGTCGTAAATTGCCGCTTTGTTTAAGTGACACGCTATAGTCTAAAATCTCACTAAATAGTAACCTCTTTTAAATAATTTATTTCAACAGAAATCCTCACAATACAATAACAGTAAACCACGTGTACTTAAGGTGGTTTTTACGTGGAGTATGCTGTCTCGCTTGCACAATACAAAATTTTTTAGTGATTGTAATAAAATGAGTATCATCATCATCATCATCAACCCATTATGTCCCCACCGAGGGGCACGGGTCTCTCCCCTGAGGAAGATGGCAGTCGTTAAGCCAAGTCAGAGGCCTTAGGGCGGCTTGACAACTTCTGACAGTAGACGAGCCACTAGTCTACAAGCCTCCACCAATCCGGACTTGGCCCCCGTGGTGGAGTATGGCCTATACCTTCCTCAGGGAAAATGAGTATACATTTGATGAAAAAGCTTACTCATTTCATTGCAATAATTAAAAATGTAAAATTCTGCGAGCGAGACAGCATGTTTCACGTAAGAACAGCCTTAATAACTTGTACATGCAGCCAATAATGGATGTAAATTTAAATATTCACCATATAAATTTAGGTTGGAAATTATATTCCAACCAGCTGTCGCGGCAAAATTCGTACGGCCACAGAAACGATTCTTGCACAACGCCACCTATTTTTAAAACAAACGTTCGCTCGCACAGCGCCATATATTTTAAACTTAAAATAAATATTATCCCACGGGAACGCATTACCGGGATATCAAGTATGCTATGTTTCAATTTAGATCTTTGTCAATCTGTACGCCAAGTTTCATGTAAATCCGTTCAGCCGTTATTGCGTGATTGAGTAACAAACATCCAAACATCTTCACAAACTTTCACATTTATAATATTAAAGTAGGATTTTACATAACTATGAATGAGATATATTCTATTATATCTAGGTACATCGGCAACATTCCGTGTGTTCATTTTTATAGGCTTTATCGCACAGAATCACCTTTTGCAGTGACCAAAAATGTAGCTAAAGCCTGAAGCGATCATGGCTTTAGCTACGGTATCTATGTTACGTTGTAGTTGTCGTAAAATGTTATGTAAATAGTTATGCTCTGGTGGAGGCGATAGAGGTGTCGGTAAAATTGTGCGGAACCTTCTCGAAAGGTGCTCAATCGATTCCATTTAACAAACATTTTACCGTCAGTGGATAGACATGAGGTCCTAGGTTCGAATCACGATATGTACCGATGACTTCGTTTTGTAAGTTTCAAAATGAATTTTTGACTGGCATTACCACTCGCTAACGGTGAAGAAAAACACTGTGAGGCAACCTGAGGTTTTTGAAATCGCCAATGCTCGGTGGGCACGCGTGGTAATTACGCCCATACTCTCTCTCTCTCTCTCTCTCTCTCTCTCTCTCTCTCTCTCTCTCTCTCTCTCTCTGAGAGAAGGCCTGTGCCCTGCAGTGTAACATGCACAGGGTGAAACCTATGCGGATCGTTAGTAAAGTCCACTGTTTTACTTTGGTCTCTTTCTGATGTTCCCAACTCCTTGCTCTTTTCCTCTCGATACATTAAATCCATTGGTAATAATCGATTGAAAGGAGAGGCAGCGGTTTCCTTTGGTGTCTGAGCCCAATACAGCCGTCCACAAGCTAAAACCTCGTTATCTCCAAAAATCTACTTTCGAGTAATGCGCAAAAAATCAGGGAAATAATAAAAATATATGCAAACTCTATAACGATGCATTTGACTATACTTGAGGTATCAAGAGATAGATCTTTTTGAGCACATTAGAATAACTTTACCTTTAATTAGTAACGATAAATTCAGCTTAACAAAACTATATTTTTGGCTTTGTTAAACACAATTATTATTTAATAATTAAATTAACATCACGGCATTTTTAAGTTTTTTATCTCGGGAAGTATAAAAGCTAGCAAAAATTTGATCGGAGGGATCGATGGAGACTTTTTTTCTGATTAAGATATCACCAAAAAGTCAAAATTGACTGTATGGTCGATAACGGCAGTTTAGCTCGTGGACGGCAGAATAATATAACAAAATCGTATGAAACTACTTGATGTTTCGAAGCCGAGCATGGAAAACTCCTTGCTGCATTCTAAATCATTTCAAATATGACATACGAAGAAACAAATGAAAAATATGATTGCCCATTTCGCATTCGACTCGCTCCACCTCTTCACGTACAGTCGACAGCACGTCAAACATTACGTGCTTGCTCTGTACTCTGTTCCTTTAAGGGCGTCTTTGTTACGAAAACTTGAATCGTTGACTGTACATCTCAGGCGAGCAAATAGCAAGTCTTTCGAGAACAGATAACAATCGATCATTCGCGTTTCATCAAGACGGGCGCCTGCCTACTCTTGGTAAAGCCACGTCAATTCAGAGTAATGTATCTTAAAAACTTGTCTCATAAGTTTTCTTCTCATTCAGAAAAAAAAGTAGACTAATTTAATACTTCGTCGACTGCTCACCACTGAGACCAATGTGCGAGTATTTTTCTCCCCGTGTGTTCTCAGTCAGTTCTCTTGTTATAATCTCAGTGTATGGCTGAATAAATAAGTAGACAACTCACGTCTCCTACCAACAAGCTCGTCCTTTCCCGTCCCCTAAAAACACAATAGAGGCAGAGAACAGGCGCGATACGTTAAGCCGTACGCACACTGGCCGATGCGTCGGCCCTCGCTGGACAAACACGGACTGATGAGGTCTTAGGGCTGATACAGACAGGGCTGATACTGATACTGATATAGATCACCTGTATATATCGACAAACTGTACTTACAGTTACAGTTAGTGTTGCGCAGAGTTGCGGAGCCCAGCAGTCTAAGAGACACAGTAAGTGTGAACGGAGTTAAGTTAGTAATAGGCATAATAGTAACAAAAAAAAATACTTACTAAACTTGTAAAAATCATACCCAGTAGAAATATCGCAAACCGTCAAATTCAAGATTTTAATAACAATTAATAATCAAATATCAGCAACTTTCTTTTGGCTCTATTTCGTTTCAGTTTTGAATAGGTACAACTAGGACGTAAATATATATTATGGTAATAACTATCAAGTGGCAATGTATTTTGGGTTTGGCACCTTAGTTACATGTAGTCTCGGCGCTATTAAAAAAACTGTTGTCGATAGTAAATTATTAAATCCAGAGGGGTTTAACATGTATTATTTATTACCTATGATATGGGCTACGCCTAGTTTAGGGAAAAGAAATTCGGCACTAGCTGATAAACTAGGAATAAACCTATTTTTGTTACTAAAAATTTGCTAATCTACCATATAAACATAAACATAAACATCTACATACAGGCACATACATTGCTTCTGGCCCCACACTAGGATACCCTGTGTCGTGGGAACCAGAAACAACGACATCACAAACATGTAAACATCCAAGACCTGGGGTTGTATTTTTTTTTGTCCCCAGCCGGGATTCGAACCCGGGACCTCTCGCATGGTATGCAGGTGCACTACCGCTGCGCCTTGAGGTCGTCTAGTATGTACCTATTCCAGTTTTTTTTCTTACATACTTCTTTGGCAGATTTTCTCATTATCATCATCATTGGCCTACGCTTGTCCCCTGCTGGAAATAAGCCTCTCCTATAGCACGCCACTGAGCACGGTCCTCGGCTACTTTCATCCAGCTCTTGACAGCCGCCCTGCGAAGATTATCGCTTCACCGAGTCTGAGGACGTCCTACACTACGTTTACCGATCCGCAGTCTCCACTTAAGAACTCGTCTACCCCATCGGTTGTCAGTTCTTCGGATGATATGGCCGGCCCACTGCCATTTCAGCATGCTAATTCGGTGGGCTATGTCGGTGACTTGGCCGATCGGGAGATTTTCTCATTTACCTAAAAGAAAAGGGTCTTAAAATGGCAACTTCAGCTAGTTAATTGTAGCAGCTTAATTCTATGACAACTCCATTCGCTCGATGCCCCACTAATAACAAAAATAGGAAAAATTGTAAATCCAAAGTTGTTTATTAAACGTCGGGAATTAAGGTAATTAAGTTTACCAAATAAACGATCCCAGTCAGACCCGTTAAGTGGAAAGTATGTAAAAGTGCTTCAGTGTGGTGAGTACAATGGGGAACTTGCGCCTTACTTAGATCGGAGTGATATTGCTTTTATAACATAGTAGATACTAAAGACTTAAAATACAATTCAAAAATACAACCATAAAGAAAATTTTTTTGGTGTTTTGCTGATCACAAAAAATGCGAAAAATAAAGTTACTCTAATAACAAAAAGCTTATAAGATTTATTTTTTCATTGTATTCTAAAAGAGTGTAGATGCACAAAATATTATTTTATGAGATAACTCAAATTATGATAAATGTTTCATACATTATAAGGCGTTACGTGCAAGTTGTGACATCATAATTTGAGCCCGATTTGTATGGTGCGTTTTTGTACCACGTGACTATATTGATTTTTCAACAGGTAATATTATGAAAAGTATTAGTCCTACAGAAAAAATTGCCTTGTTTGTTTATCTTTTAACATAGTCTCTCATTGAAACATAGTGCAAGTTCGCCATTGCCCCTCGATCGGTTTAAAATTTACAAATCAACACGTGTATTTGGTCCCCTCTATTTGCCCCAGTGAACACGGACCCTTACCTAAACGGCCGATGGGTGGGGCCAGATATTCCATAATTAAAGTTGCGTGCTTGCACCTGCCTTCTTTCCTGTTGCCTTCTTACTCTCATAGTGAGGGGGGCCTTTATGGGATGTTATTAGATTAACCTCTTACGTCAGGGGTGGCATATAGCCCTAGGTATTTTTTGTGTTGTCGCTATTATCGTCTATTAGCGTCTTCGATGAGGTAAAATCGACCTATTTCTGTTCATTGGGATTGTTTAATAATATTAATGCGTTAAGGCGACTAAGGAAATCAATTACCAGGAGACGGGCAGCAGCGTCTTCCTGAGATTCCAACCGCATACTGCGATCGCCAACCCGTCTGCCAAGCGTGGCGATTATGGCAAAACCACTCATGGTTACGAAAACCACGAAGGAGACCTATGATGATGAATCATATGTTCACTGAGGACAGGTAGACCTGAGATTTCCGCACTTAGCCTCATAGTTGGGCCATTGTACGTAGCAAGCGCTAAGGTGTGTAAATACCTCAGACACTAAGGTTTACTTACGATGTTTTCTTTAACTATTAGCAAGTGGTATTGCTGCTACAACTTCAAAGCTATTGGTATGTTTACATGCCAGGATTCGAACCTGAGGATTTGGATACTAATTTTTATTATCGGACTGTCAGGATCGTGTTAATTGGCAAACTCTGGTCTCTGTCTTACCCATCCGGGACACAGGCGTAAGTTTGTGTAATATATAAATTTTACTTGGTTACTCGAGGTCGATATATTATTTCTAATCCTTTTATTTTAACTTTTTCTAATCTATGCACGAAATTGGAATGTCAAATTAATTTCAAAAATGTTTTCATATTTTTGGCACACATTGTTATAGCTACTGTTACAATATATGAGGACATTTGCAAATTTCTTTTTTTTTTCTCTTGCTTTTATGGAAATAAAACCTTCTTGTACCGTTTATGTCCTGGAGCATTGCAAATAGGCTATAAATATTGCTTAGATAAAGTTCTTTAGATACATTGGGGTCATCGATCTGCGCTACTTTGTAATTAATACCGTACACAAAAAAACGTGAATTCATAAGCAGCCTATATACGTCCCACTATAGGGCACAGGCCTTCTCTCAGAGAGAGAGAATGGGCTTAATCACCACGCGTGCCCACCGCGGATTGGCGATTTCAAGCGCTGAGGTATGTGAATAGCTCAGACACCCAGGTTTCCTCACGATGTTTTCCTTCACTCAGTGGTATTGCTGAATACTTTTGTCTAATTGAATTCAACCTCGCCTACTTCTTAACTATCAGCAAAAGCAAAGTAACTACTAAAAACCTGTGAGGGGCGTTGCCTCCTCAACAATTGAAACAACCAGAAGGGATTTGCAGGATGTATTTGGTATGCGAGAAAATTTCGTGTCAATAAGAACGAGTGACTTGAAAACCACTGACTCTTGACAGGTGAGCCGCGCGGCGGCGGCGGGAACATTCCGCCGGCCAGCACGCGTGAGGCGCGCGAACGCTCCATGTAGGATGCACTACAAACCTATTTAGAGGCTAAAAATTCCACCCATGCCGGGACTTGAGCCCGCGACCTCTAGCTCACCGTGCCTGCGCTCTCCCAACTGAGCTAATGGGCAACTGCAAGCATCGATGTCCTCAGCACGGGTTAGTGCAACAAAAAGAATATAAAGTAATTACTCTTTCCTTTTACTAAAGCACACAAACCACTTGGCACCAAACTCTCTTTAGACGAGCCCAATTTAATCCATCAGGGGCCACATTTGGCACACTCGCCGTAAACTTCCGGGGGTCAGGAAGCCACAAGTGTCGGTACGAATGTGGGCCACTGGCTAAATTATGTTTGGCTCATACAACGCGGGTTGTGAAGCGAAGTTGTTCACGTAACGATGCTGTTATAGCTAATTGAATCGTACTTAAACGAGTTTTCAGCAAAATCTGATATCGTAATAAAAAAAATCATGCACACACCCCATACTCGTATGTACCTAAATACACACATAAACTCACGCCTGTATCCCGTAAGGGTAGGCCTAGACGGGGAACTGCGAGGAGCCTGTTTCATAGAACTACAATTCGTGTTTTATTATGAAAATTCGATGTACATTGCAAAGTCGATTAACCCACAGATTAACTTGTAGACGCTGCTACGAAATACACCTCGAATTGTCGTAATAAAGTACGAATTGTGGTTTTATTTATGATTAAACGAACTTACCTGTACGTGAAGTTCTATCATAATTATACGAAGTGCTTCGTTCGAAGAGATTAGTAACCTGAAATAATAAATCTATTATATATTCACACTTGTAGTTTCACCCAGGATTCACCACATAGCACTGTATTTGAGAGAAGAGGGTTTTTTTTTTTTTTTTTTGTTGCCGTAGGTAGTTCTGCCCTATGATACCACCCGTCATTTAGTTTAGAGTAATTATAACCAACTTGCATCGTTGATATTTTTAAAATGATAAGGGGTGGGTGGGCGGGACTTACTAATCTCTTCGAACGAAGCACTTCGTATAATTATGATAGAACTTCACGTACAGGTAAGTTCGTTTAATCATAAATTATACTCGTGCTTCGTTCTCGAGATTAGTAACCTGAAATAATAAATCTATTATATATTCACACTTGTAGATTTTGAGAGGTAATTTTGAAAATATCAACGCCAATATCAGAATCAATTAATGTTTAATTGCTCCATCAAAATCATAGTGTAAATAGGTTTTATATTATTAAAGTATTTAACCAAATGTAAATTTTCATGAGTAATATAAGCAAATTAATGAAATAATTTTACAAAATGAAATGTAAGTTAGTTTAATCAGCCATATTATTATTAATGATAGCTCTTGCTAAGCCTGTCGAGTCGTGCTTAGTTATGTTTCTCTGATAAAATTTAAAAAACGTATCAGAGTTGCTACTCCAGCCAGCAGTTTTTCTGATGAGGTCGATATTAACACCCAGCTGGTGGGCCTTGGATGTCGCCGCATGTCTCGTGCTGTGGGCCGAGAATATCGACACGTCAATGCCACTGGCGTGGAGTGTGCTCTTTAGCCAGCGGCACAGCGTCTGTGTGGTCGCTGCTTTATGGGGCTTTTTGCATCCTATGAACAGGATTTCAGTTTTACGTAATGATGCAGTTTTATTAATGTAATCAACTATTGTCTGCGCTGGACATATTTCTTTTTTCTGTAAGAAGTAAGGTAACAACAAAAGAGGTTGGTTGATTCCTATTTTAGACGTTTTAACTAAATCTGGTATTTTTATTACGATTTCATTAGATTTTGTTTCAATATAGATCAACTCAACATAGATTTTCGAAAAGGTCTGGACTCGATGGGCTGTTACAAGAGCTAACAGTGTTATACATTTTTTTGTTAATTGATCTAATGTTAATGTTTCATTAGGGTACCAAGTAGCCAAATAGGATAAAACGCATGAGGTGTCCCATGTTACATTATATTTTGGCGCTGGTGGACGTAACCGAAAAACGCCTTTAAAAAATCTTATTATTCTCTCATCTTTGGAGACACCTGGCCCTAAAATCAAGGACAGCGCTGCTCTAAAACTATTTAGACTACCATATTTACTACCAGCATCAAAAATAATTGTTAAAAATCGCAGTATATCAGGTATTGATGTTGTGTAAACATCGAGAGAATTTTTAATACAAAAATCGAACCATTTCTTAAAACATACATCATATTGTTTTAGAGAACTGTCAGCTAAGGAAGCTAGCATGATATATTTCGATGACTCCGGGACGCTTTTTCGTGATAAGGCTGCCCTGATAAAATCCCTGCAGCCAGGGTAAGATGGCTTTGAATGTTGCCGTGGCTGGAATTATCAAAAACTATATTGTAACGGTCTGATTTAAAAGTGATTAATTCCGAAACTAGTATATTTTTAAACAAGGGAAACCAAGGCTGCGTAGGCCATAATGGTACTATAACAATGCCCTTTGCGTTATCATTCATAATTTTTTTTAACGTTTTTAAGATAAGAGGAAAAGGCGGAAATGCATAAAAGAACATTTTTGACCAGCTAATTGTAAAGGCATTTATTGCGAATGCGTCTGGATCTCGATGCCAAGCAATGTATTTTATGCATTTTTTGTTAGTACGACTTGCGAATAAGTCTACTTCTGGCACACTAAACTTTTGAGTGATATAAGAAAACATACTATCTGTTAAGGACCATTCTATATCTGGATGATTTCGCCTTGATTCTTTATCCGCTATGTAATTATCGGATGATTTAATATAGTATGCATATATAAAAATTTTGCGAGACTCGCACCATTGCCAGATATCTTTAGTGACCTTGGTTAAATGTGGAAATTGGATTCCACCCATACGATTGATGTAGCTGATAGCGGTTGAATTATCAACACGCAATAGTATTTGGCAATCGTGAAAATCTCTTGCAAAGACTTTTAAAGCAAAGAAGGCAGCCAACAGTTCGAGATAATTAATGTGTTGCGTTTGCTCTGTATATGACCACCGGCCACTCGCCGTTTGACCCCGTAGTTGAGGCGTCAGAGAATATCTCCACCGAGTAGGTATCATCTCTGATACGATGCTCAGGCTTTACTAAGGCCTGTAGCCACCATCTTAAGTCGTCATGCAAATAATCAGGGACATTCATGTAACGATTGTAATCATCATGACCTTTTAAATTAAGGTATTTGCAACGCTCTAAATCCTTTGTATAAAGCCAGCCGTATTCTACGGCTGGGCATGCTGAGACTAATAAACCAACTAATTTCGCGAAATCTTTAATTTTGCAGCGTTTTATTTTCATAAATGCAATAATCTCTTTTATTAGACGTTCTTTCTTAGTATCGGGCAAAATAATTAAAAATTGTTTTGAATCCAGGACAAATCCTAAAAATTTGCATGTCATGGAAGGTTGTAAACAACTTTTATCGTAATTTATTATGAACCCCAATGCCGTTAGCAGTTTAACTGTTGTATTAATATTGTCCATGCAATCATTATATGAATGTCCAATCAAATATAAGTCGTCTAAATATACCGTAGACATAAGGCCGGCTAATCTGAGCAATTTAACCACAGATTTCATTAACTTAGTATATACAAATGGTGCTGTATTCAACCCGAATGGTAAAACATTAAATTCATATATTTTTTCGTCGAACTGAAAACGAAGGTATTTTTTGGAATTTGAATGGATTTTCAACAAAAAATACGCGTCCTTAAGGTCGCAGGTTGCCATATAACAATTTCTAGTCATTAATTTTACTGCTGTGCGTAGATCTTCTAATTTAAAGTGGTCAGTATTTATATGCTTATTTAAATGTTTTAAATTTAAAATAAATCTTTTCTTGCCATTTGGTTTGGGCAAAAGAAATATACTTGAAATAAATTGATCAGCGCACGGAACACATTCGGAAACAGCACCAATTTGCATAAGGCCATCTATAATTTCGTGAAAATCATTCATCTCTGTTTGTGTCAAAACAGGGGTTGCAGGTACTATTTTTTGTGAGACTTGTTTACAAAATTGTATCTTATATCCGTCAATCCAGGAAAGAATAGTTTTATCTGAAGTAAGAAGACACCATTGTCTTGCAAATGACGCTAGACGTCCAGCATATTGTACCTCATTTAGTGGCGGCGGGTTGGTCGCGGCTGATAGCGCGATGTCCTCAACGAGCTGGCGTGCGGCGGCGGTGGCGCCCGGATCGCCGGCGGCGCCAGCCTCGCTGCAGCAGGCGGGAAGGTCTGGCGGCTCAGAGGGGGAGCCTTCCAGTTTAAACCGCGTGAAGTCGATGGTTGTGGCTGATGTGTCTTCTTATTTTTATCGTAAGAAACCTTTATGTCAGCGCCAGACTTAGTCACTGCTTTTGCAGTCTTCAAGGTTTCAGCCAAAGTTTCTCCAAAAAGATACTTGTCTATTTTAGTCTGCATTAAATGATCATTTATGTCTTTTTTTAAGGTAG
Organism: Yponomeuta cagnagella; assembly: GCA_947310995.1. NCBI lineage: Eukaryota > Metazoa > Arthropoda > Insecta > Lepidoptera > Yponomeutidae > Yponomeuta > Yponomeuta cagnagella. Next base: position 14,873,537 of record OX371277.1, read on the forward strand.
ACAGAGCAAAATAGCGTCGTTTGACCGAATCAGAATGCAGAGCATCGCACAATAACTTTGCTGCGTCCATAAGTTGTTTTAAAAGCACAGAGTCTTTATCTTTCTCATTCATTTTTGTTGTGATGACGTCACTTACACAAGCTAACGCATTAGCAAGTTGTTTTTGCCTGTTCTCTATTCCTTTGTCTCGCTTTGTGCTTGCTTCAGGTAAAGCGGCCTTTATTTCCGCGTTGAGCATCGGTGGAACCATTCTAGGGCAGTTGGCTGGAATCAAGTGCTTTTTACATAATTCTTTCCGTGTATCATTGTCCAATCCATTGATAATGATGTGACCGAGGCGATTGGCTAGGCCGTCGTGGATAGCCTTACCAAACTCTGTGGCTTGTGTGGGATCATCACCCAATATATCTATGACGTCATCATCGGCAGTATTACTCACATCATTCGTGGTAACAAGGGATGTGGTAAGGTCAATGACCGTGGAAGGTTTGCCCACCGGGCAAGATTCAGTGTCTTGAAAGGGCGGCAGAGGCACTGCGGGCGACTGTGATGGTAGCAGCGCCTGTGACGGCGGCTCGAGGGAATGTGCGCGCGACGATGTTGCTTCAATGGAAAGCGCGCGCTGCTCACCTGACTCATTTGGTGCCTTATCAACTGATACCAATCTAGATTTGTCCGCGTTGCAGCCGTTCGACGCTAGATTTTCCGTTGCTGTAAGTGGAAACAAAAGGTTGCAATTCCTACGAATTGAACGTCTTTCCTTGTCGAATGGTAAATGTTACAATTCCAATGAATTGAACGCACCATGATAGCAATGTGAACAGTCCTTTGTACTATTCGTGTCCGATAAGAAAGTAGGTATTTGTAAAATTCCATTGAATTTTACGAACCTTGGCTTAAATATTTTGTGGCCAATAGTTTATTTTTCGACTGTAATGGGAACGCTTTTACATACCTTCATTGTTATGCACAGATAACACGGAATCCTCTCGCGATGACGATCTTTGCCTCCTGGCACGTTTTAGTTTTCTTTCCAATCGACGAAATTTCTTGCTTAACTTCTCAATATCACTATCACGCTTTCTCTTCGGCATAGTTATTGTGGAAAAAACACCGTAAAATACTCACTACTCACGAAGGAAAAAATAAAGCTGTGCAGTGGTGAAGCACTGTAACGTGAATGACGGGTGGTATCATAGGGCAGAACTACCTACGGCAACAAAAAAAAAAAAAAAAAACCCTCTTCTCTCAAATACAGTGCTATGTGGTGAATCCTGGGTGAAACTACAAGTGTGAATATATAATAGATTTATTATTTCAGGTTACTAATCTCGAGAACGAAGCACGAGTATAATGACACTCGGTCCTGGTGTATCGATCTTGGCAAACCTTCTACCCTTCGTTAACATTGATTCAAGAACTACTCTCCTAGCAGTCTTAACTTATCTCTTTTTTAACCCCCGACGCAACGAAAAGAGGGGTGTTATAAGTTTGAAGCCTATGTCTATGTGTCTTTCCGTATTTACGTTCCGTCGTTGCGCCTAAACGGATTGAGTGATTTCGATGCGGTTTTTTTTTTAATTGAAGCTAGGTTGATCGAGATTGTTCTCAGCCATGTTTGATGGAAATCCACTCAGCCGTTTATGGACATGGTCAACTGCCTGACAAAACTGTTAAGGATATAGGGATGGTGCTTTGACTAAAACAACGTACACCTCGGCCAAATTTAAGTGCGATAAAATTAAACAAAATTGCGGAAAATAAAATGGAGAAGAAGAAGAGAAGAAAACACACACACACACACACATAATGGGCAAATCTTGAATCTCGATTAGTTTTAAATTGTAATAAGATCATCATCATCAACCCATAGCAGTCCACTGCAGGATATGGGTCTTTCCCTGTATGGGAGGTTTGGCCGTAATCTCCACGCTTGGCAGGCGGATTGGAGATCGCAGTGCTTGGTGGTCTCGTGTCATAGGTCAACGCTGCTGCCCGTTCCCTGGTAATAAGATATATTTATTTTAATAATTAAAAAAATGCATGTATTGTTATATTTCTGAGCGCTATCGTGGTATATTTCTAGTAATTATGAACTGCCTATTTGTGGATGTCTGTTATTGGCCTTGTGAACTGTTTCTTTATTATTGTGATCAAATTATTTGTTTTCGCTGTTGATATTCTTAATAAAATTAAATAAAATAAATAAATAAAATAAAGTATCCCAGTTTGGAATCAGGACTAGTGATTGTGTCGTGTGGAAATTTTTATTTATTTAATTCCGATTTCCGATTTGTGATCAAACATCTCGAAAATAATTTGTAGAACTGATGACTGTGCTTTCGATTTGGTTCACGTGAGAGTCGCACGAAACGCGTCATATTTGTTAAACATGGTCTATGGTCCGCCAAATTTGAACAAACAAATCCCGCAGTCCAAATTCAACCCACTTTAATACGCCGAGAGCAGACTGCCAATAAACATCCCGAAGTTTCCCGAAGACAAGATTTTAAATTGCAAATTAATCTTTCACGATCTTCTTTTGGGGAGGCGACCTCTCGTGTAATTGACTGAGATTATCTTTGATATTTCTTTCTTTGCTTCTTTTTTAGGACTTTTTATAGTAGTATTATTTTTTAATAACTCGCGATGCTTATACATAGTAATATATTAAAACGGGTCTAACCGCGATTATTTATTAGGTAAAATTTAATTACCTGCGATTCCCGATGTTGCGGCAACGTTGCAGCTGCCGTGGTCACGCGTAAACTGAAGTGGCGAGTACGGTTAATTATTGTGGTGAGGGTAGGTGGTCTACCTTCAAGTCACTCTTAGTTTTTCGCAGCGGGTCGACACACAACACTCACTACGTCCGCGGACAGCTCCGGTCATAAAGCGCGAGATTTGTATTTGCTTAGCATTGGACTGCTTTGACTTGAGGGTAGACCGCCTACCCTCACTACAATAATTGACTGTACTCGCCACTTTAGTCTACTCGTGACCACGGCAGCTGCAACGTTGCCGAAACGTCAGGAAGGGAAGGTAATCAAAACTTACCTAATAAGTAATCGCGTTTTAATATATCACTTTTCATAGTCATATGATGTAATAGCAACAATTACCACATAAGTTCATGCATGTATCCGAGGGGTAAACAGAGACCAGTGTTTGCCACAATCCTGACAGACCTTGCACGTCGGTTTATTTGACACACGGTTCGGTAAACTCAAATGTAATGATTACATACTCAAACAGTTGATAAATAATCAACTAATCAATAAACGAAAAGTAATAGTTTAAAAACAATAGTTTTAATTTCCGCGCATTATTTGAGAAAAATCATACAATCCTTGGCCACAACTAGGCATTGATGACCTCACGTATGTGGGCCGAGGCGAAGCCGTCCGTCAATGCCTCTTTGGCTGGCCGCTGCAGTAACGTACTATATCTAGTAATTTGATGGTCCTAGGTGGCGAACCTTTATGTATCAACGTGCCAAAAAAAGTTTTTGATGAAGCCATAGACGTGTCATTAAATAATTTCGACATACGGATTAATGGGAAACTAAATACTTAATATCAACTCAAATATTATCATTTACTAACAAAAAAAAAGCACGAGAATTTTGTTATTTTCTTGATCTTTGCGCGTGCCCATAATATTTTGTCACGTGCCATCAATGGCACACGTGCTATTTCTGTCCTAGGTCAATCATTCGTCTCACTCGTGAACTAATAATATTATTAATTAAGTGTTTGTAAAGTGTTTGAATGCAACGGATCTCCCTGGTGGTTCAACGTGCTAATGCGGCCAGTTTTATGGGGATATTTGCATCAGATATGGCCCGGAGTGACTAAAAATTTTGCTTTGCTTCATTAGCTTTGCTTTTTATACTATGAGTTATTTATTTTGGACTCTTGAATCAATACGCACACGGTCCGAGCGTACTAAAACCGTCAAAACCCGGCCTTAGTGTGATTTGTGATGCCGTGTGACGTTTATTTTAAGCTGGCGTTTATTTTTCCTTAACTTTATTCAAGTGGAGACACTTTTTAAGCTGCTTGCGGTAAACGCAAATCTGTTTCCTAGCTCTTAGTGGGTCTCAGTGGCTCTCAAACCGTGCACCATTTTATTACAGCCGGTTTAAATAAGTCCTTGTGAAACAGTTGTACCGAAATTGCGACGCTGACTGCGTTATCACTTGCAATCGTTAGGTCCTCCTGAGTACAGGTGTTAGGGTATGCAGGGCACGACGAAAGATGGAAGATTTGGTTAAAAGATTTAATATAATGTTGATATTCTTGTATCACATTTATAAAACTTTAAATCAGTATTTCGTAAAACAGTCATTGTGAAAATTTTCATCTGACTGACGCACTATTTTGAACGTAACGCAGTAAAACTGTTAACTTATTATTCCTACACAAATTTATTGGTAGTCTTTAATAGGAACACTAAAACAAAGTTGTATTTACAACAAACAAAAGAAGTGTTTTGCCGAGGTCCGTACACGTAAACTTTTTGAAACTTCTCAAGTTCCATCGTTTACCAGCAGCGGCCACGAGTTTTAGAGTCGCTGACTCCAAGGCTTCGCTCAAAAGTATTCGACTTAGCGACTTTGCCGATTAAAAGTTCTGTCGACGCCTAATGGCTAGCGGGGATAAATCTCCGCTCCATTTTCTTGAGACCTTATTACCCGACTGAGGCGGAGCCCAAAAGGAGGATAATGTGTTTGTGTCATCTGTTTGTCAAAATCTGACAATTGGTTAAGGAGTTACGTCGGAACATAGAATCGGACACACTTACATACATACATACATACGTACGTAATTTTTTATTATCTCAGTTTTTTACTTATGTGTTTTTTATCAATATATATTACTACAACGTCTCCGTCTATTAAACTCAAAGACGCCAACACCACAGTACAAATAAAGACTAACACGGTCAATTAAGAGGGCGTCACACCAGGCGATTCCCATAAAAAACGCAGTTTGGATTTTATTCTCGATCGACATCTGAATCGCAATGAAACTTTTCTTATATATTGAGGAGACAGAAATAGAGGTGTGATCGTAATTGGAATTGCGAATAAATTATTTAAAAATAAATTAGAGATTGGGGTAGTAGCAGTGCGCTAGAACGCCGGCTTCCCATTCAGGAGATCGTGGGTTGGAATTTTGGCATGTACCACTCACTTTGTTTTCTAAGTTACCTACATTTGTGAAGTTATAGTAACAATGCCACTGGCTAACCGTAAAGGAAAACATTGTGAGGAGACCTGAGTGTCTGAGGTGTGCACATACCTCAGCGCTTGAAAATGCCAATCCGAGGTGAGATAAGGTCTGTGCCCTGCGGTGGGACTGTTCAGTCTGTTCATCCTTACTTGTTCAATTTAGTAAACAATATTCTAACCTCAAAATTGACATTTGATGCCGAAACTAGATATTTTCTTGCAAGTTCGTGCACTTTGTTTATAAACATAGCAGCGTGATATCCAAAATGGTGTCCCAGGTTACTTCATTTATAGGAATATGGCAGTTTTCGACTAAAAAGTCATACTTTGCGGGTAGAATCTTGTTTACTAAATTGGACAAGTAAGGATGAATAGACTATATCAACATTCATACGAGTATGTTGCATGTACTTTTCATTCAGATTCTTTTAATTCCGTTTTATGTAAAGTTTATTCTATTAGTTTTTTAGGGTTCCGTACCCAAAGGGTAAAAACGGGACCCTATTACTAAGACTTCACTGTCTGTCTGTCCGTCCGTCCGTCCGTCCGTCTGTCTGTCACCAGGCTGTATCTCAAGAACCGTGATAGCTAGACAGTTGAAATTTTCACAGATTATGTATTTCTGTTGCCGCTATAACAACAAATACTAAAGACAAAATAAAATAATTATTTAAGGGGGGCTCCCATACAACAAACGTGATTTTTTGGCTGTTTTTTAACTTTGTGTCTAATGTTGTATAGATAATGGTACGCAACCCTTCGTGCGCGAGTCCGACTCGCACTTGACCGGTTTTTTTTTAGAGAAACAACACCTTTTTACTCTTTGCAAGTGGAGCACTTGAATTCTAGCGTAAGTTACTAACGCTTTGCACTTTCGCAAGATCCTATGCAGTCTCCAAATGACATTAGGCCTTTAACATCTGCGATGTTATTGTGGTTTATCTGCACGCAGATCGGTTTGTTACGCGTTATTTCGGCAGACCCATGTGCATGGAAAACTTATGTTGCCCACTTCCCTCGAGTCTCAAATTAAAGTTAACAAACCCTCCAGCAATAGAGAAAAATAGGCATTTTTTTCCTCTCCCAACGAGTGCCGCCATACGTGTAGGTTAGAAAAGTTACGTATTTTCTGCTTTCTTTGTTGGGGCAGTCCGGGGGTCTAGTAGGCGATTCAGGGAAGTTCGGTATCATTTACTCTCTGTTTACCTTTCTGAGATAAAGCGTTAGTTTATATGGGAAATATGTAATCTCTGCCTACCGCTCCCGAATACAGGCGTGAGTTTTGTCTTTAAAAGTAAAGAACCAAGTGTCAAAGCTTGGTATTTGCCTATCACTCCGGCAGCACAGGCGTGAGCTTTTGTGTGTACTCGTATGTAATATAAAAAATAAATAGTAAACAATATATAATTCTTTATCATCATCATCATCGTCATTCAGCCACAAGAAGTCCACTGTTGGACATAGGCCTCCTCCACGGATTTACAAAAAGACCGGTTGGAACCGGCTTGCATCCAGCTTCTTCCTGCCACTTGGATGAGGTCATTGGTCCATCTTGTGGCTAGTCGTCCTACGCTGCGCTTGCCGATTTATAGTGCGTACATTTTTTATTTTATACTAAACTCTTAACACAAATTGTAGATACTGCGGCAGGCGTTTTAGTAATAATATCTTCCATACAACATTCGTTGTGGTTTTAAACTAGGATAGTCTGTGCTATAGTAACCAGGCAGAGCACAGCCTCTGCTATAGTAATAGCACAAACATGGAAATATGGTTTCCGTTTTTGCATCATCATCATCATCAGCCATCTGGCGCCCACTGCAGAACACAGGCCTCCCTCATGGCTTTCCTAACCATGAGAGGTTTTGCCATAATCGCCACGCTTGGCAGGCGGGTTGGCGATCGCAGTATGCGGTTGGAATCTCAGGAAAATGCCGCTGCCCGTCTCCTGGTAATGGATTTCCTTAGTCGCCTTCTACGTCATCCACGGAAGGAAATGGAGTGACGCTATTCTTAATCCGGCGCCACACGGAAATTTTCATTAGAAAATACAGAAAATGCAGTTGCTTTCCGTGAGGAGCTGAATAGAGGCGCCTGCCCTATTACCGTATGTATATTATGGAAATGAATATCATTCCCTTCAAATTCTGCGTATGAATTCGGCACGGTTGGCTATTCAAATGTTGGCGAATACAAAATGGCTCCCGGGCTCATTATGGGCTGTATTATATAGGTAGTTAGGCGCAAGTTTGCTTACGTTTTGTTGACTTAGGAAATGTTTCCGGCGGCGGGTACTCGCGACTGGGCATGGTTGTTTTTCTTATCTGAAAGTTTTGCGTTAGCCCTAAATAATTGATGCCTGACTTAAGAGGCCGATACGCTTCAGCCAACCCTGTCGGTGTATTTTTTGTATTGTATTTATTAACATAGATTTACACTCTTGTTACAATCAGGCCCCACAAAACCAATTACTTATTTTGACTGTGGGAGATCTGGGAGTCTCGGTTACAATAAACATAGCTTTTCGTAGCACTGGTGTTATAGATGATTGCACATAAGCACTTTCTTTTATATAAGATATACTTAAATAAAAAAAAATACGACAATTTAAGTATAGTACCTGGATGACCTGGATGATTTGCTCGTTTTTTTTTTGTCAATCGTGTTTCTTGGAAGTTATACGTAGATACGATGAAAAAAAGGGGAAAAACGAAAATAACAATCGGACTGGAGACGGGCTCCAACCGGCGTCTTCTGATTTCGGGACCGCCGGATTCCCACCTGAGCTATTACAACCTAGTAGATAGTGGCGAAATTTACCTTCGTATTCTAATGTTATTTTTGCAGTTTTCCATTGACGTTTTCTAAAAATTTAACCTAGCTAGAGCGATTTATCGCCCACGAAACGCCCTGTATACTAAACTCATACTAAACTCAATGAATCGCGGAAACGGCTCCAACGATTTTCATTATATATTTATGTATTTATATTCATATTATATATATATATATAGCTAGTATATATATCTAGTATATACATATATATATATATATACATATATATATATACTAGCTACATATATATATTTATATATAATACTATTTATAAAAAGCCGATTTCACTAACATAAAAGAGAGGAATAGTGGGGCCACTGAAATAAACTGAACAAATAGTAAAAAATGGGTTGACTAAAAGCTACCTGATAAAATAAAAAAAATAAAATAAAAAATAAAAACCGAATTTGAAACACTACAGCACTAAAAAGTTACAAATAATTTAAATGATTAGAAGTATGTATACATGTAGGTATTGTAGAAGTATAATTTGGAGTCGGTGCCCAAAATATAGGTATGTGCTGGTCATGAAACTGGGCACCGACTACAAATTATACTCTCACTCCGTCGAAAGCAAATTTAAGCACAAGTCCAATGCCAGTTCAATCCCCATTCCCATCTATTCCCAGCTCCCACTTGCCTTGGCAAAAATCTCCTCTCTTTGAGCGCAGCTAATTTTCATATTGCAAGGCAAATAGATCTACAATCCCATCATGCCTCGAATCCCCAGTGACTCTCCTCCAATTCACCTCGACATTAAAGCCTGCTCATGGTTAAGGCTTTCTTATCCGTTTTGCTCCTAGCCGAGAACAGGGGCCTACTCTCCTCATGCATCGTCAGTCACTTGCGGCGTATTTTCGCTCCCCGAGAAGTAGAAGTCTACTGCTGTATGAAGAAGAAGAAAGAAGAAGAAAAAACATTTATTATAAAAACAGTGCACACGCCACAATAACAAAACCAAAAAAACAGCAAAGAAAATATTTCAACCGAAATGTTATAAAAAAGAAAGGAAAGCGAACGGTCACGGCGTGTCACTGCTGCTATAAATGGCAACTGACTCAGCAGTATGCTGAGGGTCAAGCCTTCAGCGCTGATTTTCAGTCAGTGCCAGGAGTTTCCCCGCGAGCGTCACATACCGCGGTGTGGTACAACCGTGAGCAATACTATATATAGTAGAATGCTATGTAATACAGAATAGTAATTATATGCAATAGGATACGTATTGTGTATACAGTATGAAACATATACTTAAATTGTTTTTATGAAGTCACTGAATAAACTACGATATACTCAAATAAAATCATATACAAATGAATAAAGGTATATAGCTTACCCCAAGTACGACACTTGTCTGTCCTCGGCCGTACTCATCCAGCTGCCGCCAGCAGTCTTCTGAGATCGTCAGGTCCAGCGAGCTGGTGGGCGTCCCACTCTCGTGAGAACCTTTGTACTCCATCATCTTTCGGTTCTTCGGCAGATGTGTCCAGCCCACTGCCAGTTCAACTTTTATTTTATGCGTGAGCATTGAATCGGCAAAGAAAAGAAATTGGCGCGTTCATACAGTAATCATTGTATCACAATGCATTGACAGAATCTAGGCCCAGTTGGCTACGGCGTGATTTCAAAGCTTGGCGCTCCCTAGTCTTGCTGAGTAGAGTCGTAAAAATTCGCCCGCGATTGACTATAAAACTGCGTCAATTAGCGACGCGCCGAGCCAAATCGCTCACGGTACGAATTCGATGCGATTTGGCGTGCTACTTCACTCTATCCAAAAGCTAACAGGGAAGAATGATACTTAGTTTGACATCTCGAGTAGAGGCTCTACCTTAGAATCTTGTATCTTCTCTAAAACACATTTCCTCAAATGCATTTTTCTCTTCATATTCTAAATCTCCGGCCGTGCGGGCTGCGTCTTAACAGCTTAAGTTGCTTACACACTCGGCTTTGTCGTCCACAGATATTCAAGTTGAAAGCTGCTGAAGTCCGTTGCATCGAATCGATCTTTAAATTGTGCTACTCACGGCTATGAAACTATACTCGGCTATGGCAGTGGCTGGATTAGGATGGCCGACGACAGAAAGAAGTGGAGTGCCTTTGAACTCCCCAGTTCTATGTCCAGCAGTGAACAATTACGGGCGATTGATTGACTCACGGCTATATCCTTGGAGAATAGGTTTGTTAGATTCTTAATTATTTTCATCTAATCTATTATCATTGTATATGTGTCTTCTACCTGAAGAAGTATATTTGTCTTCTTCCCGTTTACTCCAACCTGTCGCCTGCTAGCCTCACAAAATATTATTATAATCAGCCTCCTATCATTACCAGTATTTATTGGCAATTTTCCCCAAATGCCGTCTCTCACGGTCTTTTGCATCCGCAAAGTCATAAATTTATTTCAACATAAAGATTTCATTTTACATTCTGTGTGTTTAATATGTAATGTAAGCTGCTTTTGGGACGATTTGGTATTGGAAAAAAAGGCAGCGAATAACCTCCACTATGACCATATTTTCTCTATTCATAATAACATTATAATATTAACATCATTTGCTGCTAACATAATAAGATTCCACGAGTGCCATGAACAACGATTAGCACCCGTTTACGAGCATAACGCAGGTCGCAACCATTTTAGAACAGACATGCAACATATTTTTTTACAGATTTTGCACTTAAGCGGAATCAGTGTGCTAGCACCTTTAACAGCTTTTCCTATGCGCCTAATCTACAAGTGCCTCAGTACCGGTGAAATCTCATAGACTCGTATGCTCGTATTCTTGTACAATCTCGCTGAGAGCTCGCACGGCGAAATGGGTGTTATAATGTTACGATTATTAACATCACGGCTCTTGTTATGCCCCTAAACTTTTATGCCACGCTCTGAAAATGTGCTTCTATTAGGTATGCGTTTTAAAGTTGGAAATATCGCAGGCAGAAGATAAACGACAAAGAAGATGGGTCGTATTAATAAGGCATGGGGATTTATGCATTTTTTACTGGTTCTGAACTCTATTTCAAGGTGATGAAGCAGGTAGATAGGCCGGTTGGTGAATAAAGAGAGTGAGAGTGGACTGTATACAATGTTTTAATTAGAAATAAACGATAAATTGAAAATAATATCGAGTTGCACCTCTGCTCGCTTGCTGATCAAAGGAAAAAGTAAAATGGCGGGGCGCCGCAGCTGCTACCATACGTTGGCCGTGAATGCCCAAAGTGTGAATGCCCTGTTGTGTCGTACACAGCAGGAACTATAGCATGAACTACTATCCCAACCGTTAGATGCGTAGCTTCGTTTGCGTACCGAATCAAAAGAATCTAAAAAAAACATTCTGGAGGAAAGTTTATTTATTTATTTATTTAATTTCTTACACCTATCTTAGTTGATGCCAAACACAAACTTTGATTATGGTTGGCAGGAATTGCGTTCTTGTTTATAAACCTATCTTGTTCCACAAACACCTATTAACTACTTGCGCTCATGAAGAGTGTTAAACAACAACAAAGCTATCTACAAAACCAATAAATAGCCTAGAGTATTACAAAGGCCGTGCGCCTTCCATTTAGGGCCACGCTCCGCCATGATCCCGTTATTGGGCATTAAGGCTTATGCTCTATAAAGGCCGGTTAAGGGCACTTTAGTGCAGTTAAGGCTTTTTATTTTATGCAGCGCGCCCGGTACGGTGGGCGATTTCTGTAATTTTCCGCGCTAGGTAATGGCACGAAATGTATGGGATACATACAGTGGAACAGGGCCATTAACACAAAAGGTACCGTCAACAGAAGTATCTTAATGTCAACACGTGTTTAAAATCCAATATCGTCAAATTTAATGTAGCAGGTGAGATATTTAAGCCTTTTGTCAAGCTCGTATTTAATGGCATGAATTTAATATTAATAGCCCGTCAGATAGTAACAGTCTAAAAAAAAAGTAAAATGCCTGAAGATGTTCCTAAAAACCGTTTCAAATATGTCCAAATAATTATGGTCATGGCGTTACTCAAATTTGTTGCATACATACATACATAAACTCACGCCTGTATCCCATAGAGGTAGGCAGAGACCAGAAACTGCCACTTGCCACGATCCTGACAGATCACTTTCGCTTCTTCAACATTTATTAGTCGTTGCATGCACGCACGCCGGTTTCGGGTACTTTTTATCTAAATTTGTTGCATGTTCTCTTTTCACGTTCATGTCTATAAAATAACAACAAAAGTTAATTTGTTCTCGGCTTAGACTTTTTATCTGTGTGTTATTTTACGCGGATTACAAAAGTATGTACGAGTACTTAATTGAATTCTCATATATGCACAAAATTTCGCAATCTCAGTAGAGCAAAACGTGGCATACTTGGAGGCGGCAAAGGGGAGTTACGTGTTTATGTTACTTTACGACTAAAATGAAATAAAAATCGAATAAGACGTCCCGCTAGCTCAGCTCATTGACCCTCTGTGTATCTTGTGGCATTTTTTCAGTCGGTTATTTCTAAATAATTTCTGGATTAGTGCAGTTTTTAAATATTACTTAAGTAACGATTTCTGTTGTTGTTCACATTATGTAACTTATCTATTTATTTTGTTCTGATGTGCGTTTTTTTAATAAATTTAATTTCTTTCTTTCTTTGATTTAGTTTCACATAAAAAAAAAAATTATGCTAAATGTCTGCATACAATTACTTAATTACCAAATTCAATCGCGATTACTCTCATCAAACGTCGAATTATCTACTCAAGCTGACTTTCTGATCTTTACAAAATCGTGGCATCGGCACGCGAACATTTGGTTATCGGCAGACCCGGAATCTAGGCAGCCAAGGCATGTTTAGGGACTTATTTGATTAGCTGCAATTGCCTTCAGTAGACTGACGCTTGAGCTTGAACCTTGTTACACGTGCAAAACGGTTTATTTCACCTGGAAAGCGGCTTCGGAGATAACAGCATTTGCGGCCACTTGATATCATTTACACACATGTTCAGCTAATATCGCTGGCGATGTTGTCATTCACGTATAAACAATTTTATTGGTGTTCCAACTATTCATGTTAATATTACTACGAGAGTACGAATTACATTATTAATAATAAAAGTATTAATAATAGGATTTGTTATTTCTTCAATAATAAAAATAACCAACAACCCGACTTTTGAGCGTTGATTACTAAGCAGGCGAAACCGACCTAGGTACCTCGCAATGAGTTCATTGTTGAATTTGGGTCCCGGGTGCTTAGTAGTTAATGCTTAGTTGTTTATTTTTTATTTAAATTTTTTTGTACCGTTTATTTACTGAAGTAAAATGCACATAGGTACCTATTCCGGAGCGGTCGGAAAAGACAAGAGTTTGCTACGCATATTCGTTTAGGACAGGGCGTTTCAGAAGGGTCCAAAGAAACGTAACTTTGGTATTATTTCGGTATTTGATAGATAGATAGATACTTCGAAGTTGGTCCGATATTGAAACTTGTTTGTGTTGACGAATAGAGTTTCACCGATTCTTCCTGACGCACGCAGTAGTTAAATATAGAATAGGAAAATAGATAACTTCAGTGACAGTACCAGTCTTTTTTAATGTAGCTTATATACGTCCCACTGCAGGACAGATACATTCTCTCATATGGAGAAGCCAGCCTGTCATAAAAATAACTTAAAGGAGAGGGAGTGATACTTTCGACACGAATATAGAGAACCCACGTTTTAGACAACAATGCGAAAAAAACAAACCGGAAAGCCCTCGGGCGCTAATCGAATGCTCCGATCCATCAGAGGACGGCAAACACGCCCGGCGCAGTTGCCCGGTTTGTTCAAGCATCGCACCTAGGGTTGCCAATGGCCGGGACCTACCGGAATTGTCCCGAAATGTCCGGGGTTCAGGAATTTTCAAAAATTTTGCTGATTGTTTTTAGCCTCTTTAAAAGTTAAGCTTTCTTCGCCTTCGAACGATTTAATATATTAAATCAAAAAGCGTTTGATGAACTCGTTGGCAGCGGCCAAAAATATTGATAAAATAATGGAGTTAAAATAAAAGTGATGGAGTGGCTCTTTGAGGAGATGTAAATGAATGTGATTTTCTCGCGTAAATTCCGGGATAAAAAATTAAACCGATTAATTTTTTTAAGAAAATTATTTGCTCAAAATTTCATTGGGTTTTGTTTTCGGTCCCGGGGTTGCGCGAATCTGACAACCCTATTTGAAACGGGTTCTGGGGCGCTGTGGCTCGGCGGTACGAAGACCCAAGTGAAACGTCAGTGTAAAAATAGTGAAGCAGCTTGTTCGTGCGCTTAGAAAATGGGCATTGCCCTAAATATTAACAATAGTTACAAGTGGTACGGCATTTAAGATTAAGTTTCAAGAGCTAGATTAATAATATTTTTATTTTTTTTATTTTATTTTAATATAAAACCCACAGCACAAGTTAACTTTTTATATTTCTTTTATGTTTTAAATAAACAGTATTTTTTTTTAATTAAGGTATAATAATGTCAGTAAATCAGATGCTACAATAAATTAATAATATTCATAGATGTCTTGCATTTTTGTGAAATTTCATACACTTAGTATGACTTCCATACGACTTCGCACGTGAATGAAGGGAGGTTTAATATTTTTAAATAAAAAACGCCAAGATGTTGACATCTTACGTAGAATACCGATTCTATGAAAAAAACAAACATGTTTGTTTCCTTAAGTTAAATTCCTTTTTTTTTAATTCTAAGCAGAGTCGCGGACACAGTTTCTTACACCTGTATCCCGGAGGGGCAGGCAGAGGTCAGTATTTGCCACTTGCCACGATCCCGATAACGACGCTCTTTTTTATCAAGCTCAAACACGTCTCTTACATTTTACGTTGTTCAACTCACCGAATGTATTTTTTTACGTTGAAATAAATATTTTGATTCCTGATTTTCTGCAAGTTAACCTACTAGTCCCTTTTCCCATAGTGGTTCGCAAAATCGCAAGCGAACGGGGTTACGGGCGAGTTTCCCGAAGTTGATTTTTTTGTGGGCACAGCAGAGTTTGCCCTTTACGAGGGCCTATAAAACCGAATGGTCTAACGTATAGACAGAGTCGATACAGTTGATGTTAGTCGCCCGAACCCCATTCCGGTCCTCGCGGGAATGCGGAGATTTTTAATGCGACATCGTTCCTGGAATGTTGTTAACCCTCTGTGCTTTTGCGTTATTTTATTTTTATTTAAATTCCGCTTCTCTTTCGGTAGGATTGGGACCATTTTTTCATTCACAGTGTTGCCTCAATAATGCGTCATTCTGGAACACGTCAATTAAAGTGAGTTATTTACGACTTAGTTTACGACTTTAGTTTTTTTCTTTGTTTCAATATTTTATGTAATTTAAGGGACTAAGGAAGGTTGGAAGGAATTGGTGTGACTTGGGGGAAGGCGCGTAGGTCTTCTGGACATATTCACCAGCTACTAAGACGACCTACCTACGGGCTGATTGTTTGATTGATAGACCGATGCAATTTTACTTCTTTTTAGTGGCACTGTCTGATAGACAATGATTGAAACCATACGTGCTAAATGGAATGGGCATTCTTCTATGTTGGATGGTGATTTACCGGGAGCATGACATTGGTGGAGTGGGTAAAGCGCTAATTTAACCAACTCATATCTATCGATACAGCCCATAAAAGATGCCCACTGTTAGGCATAGGCCTTTTACCGTCACGCCAACCTCACCGGTGCCCTGCTAATCTTGTCCATTGCCCTCCTGCCTCCTTAATGTCATCAACCCATCGGGTAGGCGGCCTGCCCACTAAACGACGGCCAGTTGTCGGCCACCACTCTGTGACTGCCTTCGTCCACCATCCGTCTTCTCGTCTAGCTAGACGTCCCGACCATCTTCAACTCATGTAAACTCTGGTATTTCGAAAACTATAAATCTGAGAAAAAACTCATTGTGCAATAATTGTTGTTAAACACAAATTCCTCCACAAGCTGATACTTTACTTTACACAAAAACCTAAAAAAAAATATAAAATAACACTAAACAATAACGGTCCCATTTATTAAAATATGATTCCTCCAATACACTCCTCAGAGGCTGTTTAAGTCTTTTCCTTGTAAAATCTCTACCACAGACTATTTTATTTGGCGTTTATAGAGTGTTTTAAGGAACGGCGCAACGATATTATAATGACTATCTTTTGTGCAAACCTAGTATTCAAAAATCTAAATAAAATATACCGATCCATACACTGCAACCGAAAATTATTAGCATAAATGATTAATAACTTGACACGGTCGCAATGCATAAACAATTTGCTCCAGTTTTCTTTTTCTGGCCCGGTAAGGGACGACCCAGACGGACATACTTCGACCAAATAGGGGATGTATTAACAAAGGGCAAGATAAAAGTACCCGAAACCGGCGTGCGTGCATGCAACGACTAATGAATGTTGAGGAAGCGAAAGTGATCTGTCAGGATCGTAGCAAGTGGCAGTCCCTGGTCTCTGCCTACCCCTCTGGGATATAGGCGTGAGTTTATGTTATGTTTCCTTTACTACCGCGTCGCAAAACCCCGTCTCCGTAAACAAAATGGCTACCGAAATTGAGGACGTGTGCTACCTTACGGACTTTTGATGATCTCCCAGCTCGTGTAAGCGTTCGATCGGGAACGGAGCAAAAACTTTGTAAAAGCCTCTCAAACACTACTCTTGCCGGAAAAGTTTTAAACTCGTTGCAGGGAAAACGTTTTTCCTGTACAAATATGCGCGGTGGTTCTATTGACCAAAGTTGGTAGACATGCTAGACCAACCAGTTTAGGCTGTGCGTTGTCCGACGGTTTGTCACGGTGCAGTTTTATAAGACTGATGATAATCTTAGTATAGATGTGTTTAGCCTAGATTGGCAATATAATTTACTTCGTGCAATGCCCATATAGTATTAGTCCTGAGTAATCCTGAGCTATCCTTTAGCCCATTTAATCCTAGACCATAAAAATAGACCTAATATCTGTCATCTTGACTGCCTGGTTGGTCTAGCGGTATCACGTCTGATTACCAGGCCGTGGGTTCAATTCGCACTGAGGGCCGTATATTTCCAGTCTGGGCATATTTCCAAGTTTGTTATATCCTTGCCTGATTACCATTGCACAGGATATCCTAGTTTGGGACTAGGACATGTGATTGTGATGTATGAAGTTTTTGTTATTATTAACTCAAATCTTTCAACTATTATCGTGACAATACTAGCACTCTTTTCCTCTTCTCTTTAGGGTTCCGTACCTCTTTTCAGGATTCCGTACCTCAAAAGGAAAAAACGGAACCCTTCTAGGTTCACTTCGTTGTCCGTCCGTCCGTCTGTCTGTCAAGACCCTTATCTCGGGAACTCAGGTATAATACAGTCCCTTGAAGCTGTGAAGAAATCAAATTTCTAAGTTTACGTAAAAATAGATACGGCTGTTTATGCAAAAAACGTATATTTCGACTCTCAAGGAAATCAACATTTATAGGGTATTTATAGAACTATGAAATTTGGCAAGTAATATCTTCTTATACTACAAGTACAGGGAAAAATCTGAAAACTATGTTTAATTAAATCATAAAAAAATATTGTTTGAAGTTCGAGAAAAGCTGGAAAAAAACTGCGAGACTCAATTTCTGAACTACCTATTTATAATATGAAAGTACCTACAAATTTTGTACGGAACCCTCGGTGGGCTTGCCCGACTCGCACTTGTCCGGATTTTTATTAGAATAAATTCTGGCACTGTCGAAGTATTGTCGTGGCAAGTGGCAAACCCTGATCTCTGCCTACCGCTCTGGGATACAGGCGTGAGTTAATGTAATGTCAAAGTATTGCGCTCAGCAGTGAAACGACTAATGACATTGCATTACATAAATTCAGCGTGGGCAGGCCACCCACCAGATGATTTGACGACCTGGTTACGGTGGCGGGGAGTCGCTGGATGTGGGCGGCACTAGACCGGAAAGCTTGGAAAACCATGAGGGAGGCCTACGTCCTGCAGTGGACGTTAAATGGCTGATGATGATGATGACATAGATTCACGCCTGTATCCCGGAGGGGTAGGCAGAAACCAGGGTTGGCCACTTGCCACGATCGCGATCCTGACAGACCTCTTTCGCTCCATCAACATTCATTAGTCGTTGCGTACACGCACGCCATTTTCGGGTACTGTCGGTTTTTTCTTGCTCTTTGCTAATACATCCCCTATTTGGTTGGCTAATTACTGTGTATGTTCTACGTTGAAAAAACAAACAACGCCCCATGCGTACTCTAAATATGATATAGCGTGCTCCATTTCATTTCGGGTACAATTTTGGGGTTATTCGTCACAGTAATTTCGCCAGTTGTCGATTACGAAATCTCCCGCCGTGTAATTTACACTTTCAATTTACGCAGGCCCTTTTTATTTACATAAAAAATGTTGCCTACGCGCATACGCCATTATCAAGCCGAATTTTTAATTGGGTCTAAACACATGCTCGGCACTCACTCGTTTTTCTTACCACGTATTTAAGGGTGGAAATTGCCCTTAAATTGACGTCGCTGAGTGCCTTTTAGGCTCTGTTGTTTTGAAATAAAATTCAGTTTATTGCGCTTGTAGAGTCAACTATACGTTACAACATCAAAACAGCAATAACCACTTTGTTCTGTGGCAATAACCAAGTGCGGTATAAGTATTATAGTATCGGCGAAAATAATAATAAAATAATAAATTCCAGTGCTTGAAATCGCCACTCCGCAGTGGGCACGCGTGGTGATAAAGTCCGTACTCTCTCTCTACGAGAAGGCCTGTGCGCTGCAGCGGGACGTATATAGGCTGCTTATGATGAATAACTTCCACACAACATAATCACTTGGCCTGATCCCCAATACCCTGTGCTATGGTAACGAGGCAAGGACATTACAAACAGCTGGAAATACACCCAGACTGAGACCATTTGTGCAAATCAAGTTCGGCCTCCAGTGGAATCTTACCGACGACCTTTGTTTTGGCAGGCAAGCGTGTCAGCTGCTGGACTATTGTTTACTGTAATTGTATTGCTGTGGATTTCTGTTAAATAAATAAAAATAAAATAAAATAAAGAGGCAGTCAAGGGTAGGAAAGGGGCAGTTATGTGGGTGGTTAGATAATTAGGAATGCATTAGCTAAGAATAAGATAAACAGTAACCGATGATGCGACCAATTAATTCATGAAGCCAAAGAGGTTTATCAAGGTCTTGGCAAGTGGGCACTGGTCTCTATCTACCCCTCTGTGACACAAGCATGAGTTTAAGTATACTTAAGAAAAACGTAATATGCAAATCTTGGGTTTTAGTGGCAATTTTTTGACATAAACTATTTATTTTAAATTGTCCGTCAAGAAAAAAGAAGAAGTACCCGAAACCGGCGTGCGTGCTTGCAACGCCTAATGAATGTTGAGGAAGCGAAAGTGATCTGCCAGGATCGTGGCAAGTGGCAGTCCCTGGTCTCCGCCTACCCCTGTGGGACACAGGCGTGAGTTTATGTATGTATGTACGTTCGCCAAGGGCACTCGAAGCCCTTTTGGTGACATCAAATAAGCCACCAGTGCTGTGATAAAGAGCGCTCAAACAGAAATATTCAGTTACAGCCAAAACCTCCCGGTGTAGGTTTATTTTATGCATTATTCATGGAGACACATAAAGAGTCCCACTGTATGTTTCCCTTGCATAGTCAAAGCACTTTTATTTCGCAAACTTACACGAAAAAAAGTTTTGTTAAACTTCGGAAAAGGGTAGACATGGGTGGGAACTGCAATGATGGAATGTGACAGATAAACAGATGCATAATATTATGTCATATTGAACGAGCAAGACGAACAGGCCGAAAAGAAGTTCAAAGTCAGAACAGATATTAAAAAGTTATTTTTCTTTTGTCGCTGTTCCGTTTGACAACCGCCACAATGCAGTTAGCGGCTAAACAAACACTTGTATGGCCAGTGATTAAGTGGCGCCGAAGCAGCGATAAAAAATAGCAGTTCTGTGGCTCAGAAAAAAAGCAAAACCGGGAAAAAAGGAAGCAGTTTTCCCGACGCCCGTCCGAGTGAGTTATGGTGACATCCGTACTACAAGGGGCTTACAACATGGTAATTTTGCTAGTTACACACACGTACAAGTGCTTAGGGCCGGCCTTTTATCCCGAAGATTTTAAATTCACTCGCTTTTTGCGCGGAAACTTCTTTGTCTTCCGGACGCGAACGCAAAAATGACATAAAAACCAAGCACTTTTCACATTCTCTTATGCCCTTTAATTTTGTTATTGTCATTTTACGACCACTCGTTTTTATATTTAAATAAACAAGCGTCCTAAGACGGGTACCTAAAAGCAAGAGGGGAGTTGCGTTACCGGGAACAATTTTTATTTCCACCTTCGCGCGACACAAGTTGTCCTCGCCGGAAAAAAAACTTCCTTGGCAGATAAAATTTAAACACACAGGAGAATAAACGGATTTTATGGCTGTGCAACAAATGAAAAAGTACGGTGAGTATTCCTCGCCGTGCCTCCAGGGATGAACTGCTGAGCAAAGTATTGTACTAATCTTTCCTTCGTGTACAGTGGCATTTATGTACCGAGTTGCCAATAAGAAAAATAATACGTTTTAACCGACTTTCATAAAAGGTGGAGGTTTTCAGTTCGTCTATGTAATATAATTTGCTTTATTTCATTGTTTCTTTTTATTTTTAAAG
This sequence comes from Yponomeuta cagnagella, assembly GCA_947310995.1. Lineage (NCBI taxonomy): Eukaryota > Metazoa > Arthropoda > Insecta > Lepidoptera > Yponomeutidae > Yponomeuta > Yponomeuta cagnagella. Next base: position 14,894,298 of record OX371277.1, read on the forward strand.
GGTTGTCCTGTATAAATTTGGTCAAGATCGGTTGACGAGATCCATGAAAAACTCTTTAATTTGCAAAGACACCTTCATGGCATTATGGACACAACCATACCGCGATAAAGAATAGCGTCAGCGCCACCTAGTGTTAAAGTTAGCTAACTATAGTTTATTAGAACGCGCTTTTTTGTCTTTATCGGCTTGCAACTCACAAAGTGTCGTCCATACTATGCGAGTAATCATTTGCCAATTTGGCTATCTTGTGTTACAATTGAGTGCGTTTATTTCATAATTAAGCCAAAATGTGCCTTTAGTTATCGATGCACTCTAGGGTTTTGATAACTATAATGCTATTTCTTATGACCAAAATGTTTCCGAAGTCGTTGTTACTAACATTGTTCCTAATTGTGTTACAGTTTGAATCACAATAACGTCGAGTGTAGAGGGGCAGTAATGTAAAGAAAGAAAGAAAAGAATTATAACAACAAAAAGTACCCGAAACCGGCGTGCGTGCACGCAAGGACAAATGAATTTTGTGGAAGCGAAAGCGATCTGTCAGGATCGTGACAAGTGGCAGTTTGCCTACCCCTCTGGGATACAGGCATGAGTTTATGTATGTATGTATAAAAACAGCCCGTGTGGCGCCGGATTAGGAATAGCGTCACTCCATTTCCTTCCGTGGATGTCGTAGAAGGCGACTAAGGAAATCAATTACCAGGAGACGGGCGGCAGCGTCTTCCTGAGATTCCAACCGCGTACTGCATTCGCCAACCCGTCTGCCAAGCGTGGCGATTATGGCAAAACCCCTCACGGTTAGGAAAATCAAATGGCTGATGATGATGATGATAACAACAAGACACAGACACATAATAAACAGATAAGTGACATATTATGAACAATAACAGAACGAAAACGAAAAATGTGGTGAAGATTATTGTAACATTCAAAATCCCGATCTACAAATATTCACATGGTAAGTTTGCATATTTGTAGATTGTGAGAGCTCTAAATTCAAAAAGATGAGGTTTAAAATGCTTTGCAATCCAACGTTGTTGTGTAATAAAAGTTGTATCAGCCCATCCATATCACAGTATAATATTTTCTGTTCAGTTTGTCTAATAAAAAATAGAGCAGCAGCTATCTCTTCTTTGCATCTGACAATCAGCTAAACAGTTGGTTGACTTACTACTTTTTTGCGTCACAAATTACAATGAATTATTCAAGCTAAATAGGGTTCCCGTCGTGTGATGTATATCATCGTGCGTTCTCTCCCTCGACTTCTACATCACTATGTACCAAGTTTTCATTGCATTTACAACCTAAAGTTAAAGTCAATACAATATAAAGGGTTCTACACCGAAATATAATAATTATATTAACTTGCACATAGCACAATCACTTGTACTAGCCTCAAACTGGTAGATCATCATCATCAGCCATTTGACGCCCACTGCAGGACATAGCCTTATGAAAACCATGAGGGGTTTTGCCATAATCGCCGAGCTTGGCAGGCGTGTTGGCGATCGCAGTATGTAGTTGGAATCACAGGAAGACGCTGCTACCCATCTCCTGGTAATTTATTTCCTTAGTCGCCTTCTACGACATCCACGGGAGGAAATGGAGTGACGCTATTCTTAATCCGGCTCCACACGTATTCTCCACTCAAATTCAACAATTTATTATTCAAAGCAGCACATACACTGAGACTTAATGAACGTTACAAGATAAACTAGGTGTCCATTTCAAAGTCTACATAATTTTGGAGAAAAAAAGATAAAAAAACTCCAAACTTAGTCTTTCCGAATATGTTCCTTAATTAACAGAGTTTACATATTATTTTAAAACCTAGAATTAACTTTAATTCCAGAAATCTTTGTCATCTAAGTAATCTTTAATGCTATATTAGCCCTTTCGGTACAAAGTGTACTTTACAGATTTTTTGAACCGCGTTCCTGACAAGCTTAATATATTATCTTCAGAGATCTTATTGTAGAAATGTATACAATGCCCCACAAATGCGGTATTAACCTTTGCCAACCTAATCTTGGGAACGAAAGTTTATGTTTATTTCTAGTATTTACATTGTGTTGCCTACCCACATTTTTAAAGTTACTGAATGTCTTTCTGACGTACATAATATTCTCATAGATATACTGACTAGCAACTGTCAGGATGTTACTTTCTTTAAAGAAATCTCTTAACCAATCCCTAGTGCCTAGCTTATAAATGAAGTGCTATGGTAACCAGTAAAGGACATCACAAACATGGAAGAACATACACCTACACTGAGGCCATTTGTACAAATCAAGTTCGACGGCCTCCAGAGGCAATAATTCTAGCCATCATGAATGTAAAAACTGCCTTTAATCCCGAGCACCGATTACCATCTAGACTCTTGACGTTTAAATATCATTCACCGGGAATGAAGGAAACATTGGAAATATCGCCAAAATTCCCGGGAACGGCACATCATTACGCTGTAAATGGGCCCTTATTATGAAAACTGCGACATTATCGGTAGTAGCGAGATGGTCGCTAGTGCGTATCTCAAGATATGATGTGACGACATTGGGCTAACAAAGAGCCATGCATTTCTAGCGTTCATTACTCAGTGGCAGGAGATTTAGAGACTATTAAAAAAAAAACCGTATTTGTCGCTACATTCGAGTGAATTGTCGGGCTCAAGCGCGACGTTGACGACCCTTCCGAACTTATCGCTGCTTCATAATAAGGTTCCTGTTGTAAACCAAACATCTCAGTCGCAACTGCATAAGACCGTCTTATAAATACGGACCTTAGTATGTTTAACGTATTTTCAGTTCCCTTACTGTTCTTTGCCACCGTTCCTTGGGGCCGCAGCGTCCAGAGTGATTCATTACATATCATTCATTGTTTACAAGAGAATCTACTCGTGGAGGTTTGTTCTTGTAACTTTCGCGCACGTGTGGGGCTTAATCCATTAACGTGGGGAAGTTTGTGAATGTGGGAGACAGTTTTATCACTTCGACGTGTTGATACGTACTTACCTAATAAATACAATCTCGTTTAGGATTAAGAAGAACTTTGCTGTCGTCTACCTTGTTCTTTCTAACATTATTTGCACATTTACATATTTATTAGCCAACTGCGGCGGGGCCGAAAATAGTTTAATAGTTTGGCTCCTACGTATGTTTGTGTGTGTGTGTGTGTGTGTGTGTTTGTGTGTGTTGGTGTGTTGGTGTGTTTGTGTGTTTGTGTGTTTGTGTGTTTGTGCGTGCGTGCGTGTGTGTGTGAATGCACGCATCTAAGCAGACCAAGTTACCTGTGCATACTGGTATCGAACCAAGGACATATCGATCGTGAGACGAGTGTTCTACCGATGCGCGTCGCTACCACCTCGCTTACTGCCGTGTACTAGTTGGTGAATGTCCAAACAACTGAACTGATACTTTGACATTAATAATATTAGTCGGAAGTAGGATAGGCATAAGAAAACCGCTCGAGCGACAGAATGACTCAGTTTCGGTCGAATTTTTACGTTTTACGAGGGTGAGGCCAATATTTTTATGTCTTGTCGTAAAAACTACTATTTCGAATATATGGCGAAGGTGCGCCTTTGTTGGTTGCCCCAAAGGAACATATGTGAAACGTTTTATTCGTGCACTGGGAGTTATTGTTTAATCCCAGCTTTGTGATAACAGCAACGATAGTAAGTCACGTGTCTGACAAAAGAAGTCGCGGATTCGATTGTCATCGAGAACACACTCACACTCCTAAAGGAACTCGCAAACCAAATCGGTCGCGGTCACGGTGGCGGTGGCAGTGGCGGTTATTTACTGCAGTAGTATTTGGCATAATTTACTGCAGTAGTAATTGTATGGACGTATTCAAACCAACGGGTTCTGAACGCGAACGCTGCGATCATTTCTGTAGCGTTCAATAAATTAATCGCTTCCACACAAATACAAATACTAATGCAGTAAATGACCGTCACCGCTAACGCGACTGCGACCGCTTTGGTTTGTGAGTTCCTTTAGAGTTTGCACCAGATGACGTAGATGGACGGTCTCAGTCGCTCGCCGATCATAAAATATGTTTCGTTTACATTGCTACGAACATCTATCGAACCAACATCGCGTAGCTCACCTGCTACGCTTACTCGTAGCACGTACGCCGTAGCAGGCGTAGCCACGTCGGTGCTACGTATCCGTAGCACATATCCGCTACGGATTTTATTTCTCACTTCCTCGGGTTTTTAACGAAACATTTATTTAGAGAACTCTCTTCTAAAGTGCCCCTTAAAAGGCTCTACAAATTCAAAATAACAATTGTTACAAACGCTCACGTTTATCCGTAAGAGCAAACCGCGGAATCGTTCACGAGCTATGAACTACCCCTCGTTTCTTCAAGCAAAAGTCCACCTTAGGCACGATGTAGTAGGGTTCATACGCAAGGTTTATTTCTTATAGGTCGTTGAATGGAACGAGGTACTTTTTACAACAGTTTACTGTGTAATAAAATTGATTCTCTAAATACGCTATTGCGTGCCAGCAGGCTTGAGGTACGGTTAACTGAAAAAGTTTTCTAGAGTAACAGTATACATCTATAATACAACCGTACAGTGACTTATGGCCTGTTTTATAACATCCTGATTGTCCCATTCGTGCCGCTAACAATATTTTAAATGCGTATGTTTGTAAAGGTGTTTGAATTTTTGGCGGGCTGCGAGCACCTAGAAAATATCCATAGCCTAAGAGCCTAAGCCAATCGGCACTAGCTGGTCTATTTATTTATCTATTTAAAATATGTTCAGAAATCAGAAATTTATTTCGAAGTTTCAGAATTTAAATTATGTTTGTCAAATGCAAAGGAGCAAATGTCAAATGCATTGTAGTGGAGAAAAAGACAGCAAAAAAAAAAACCTCTAACTGTCTTAACTCAAATCATCTTAAATCTAATACAGAAGTTGTTACGGGTACCTACCTAACAATGTCCCATGAGTGCAATCAACAACATGCAATCCTATAACATTAGTTACTATTTTATTTTTATTTATTAGAGAAAACAAACAGTTGTACAAAACATTAATGTAACTTAGGAATGACATAAACACTATATAATTGTACAACCAGCAGCGTTTTCTACAGTTTCATCATCATCAACCCATTATGTCCCCACCGAGGGGCACGGGTCTCATCCCTGAGGAAGGTATAGGCCATACTCCACCACGGGGGCTAAGTCCGGATTGGCGGAGGCTTGTAGACTAGTGGCTCGTCTACTGTCAGAAGTTGTCAAGCCGCCCTAAGGCCTCTGACTTGGCTTAACGACTGCCATCTATCGACGGCAGCCGGCACCAACAGCAATTGATGAAACCAACAATTTTACAGGTTAAAGAAGATTACCTAGTCATCACTACTGTGCACGACTACTGTGCATCAGGAATTGAGGATATAGAGCCTTTTTGTTTCCAGTAGTTACTTTATAAGTTCATAGACCTTTTTCTAGTTGCTTGGCAACATTTTATTGTAAAAACATGCATGTCACATAATTCCGATTTGAACGAAATAAAAAACGATGAAGTTTTATTAAAAAAACATTTGGTCAAGCTTTTATTAATATTATAGCTTCGAGACGACCAAAACTACAGATACAAAAATACAAAGCCAAGGAACAAGGACAACCAATCGAACAATACTTACCAAGAAAGCTTAAATCATAGAATGTCAGAAACAGCACTGATCACTGACTTTTTGAACTTCTGAACTATTACAAAAGTAGTAAAACACTTAGGAAAACCATAATGCAAGCCCAGTGATAGACTTAGCAAGTACAGATTACTTCTCCGCATTATTCAACGGCTGTGTTTACTAATAGCTTTGGTTAATCGGCAATTAGCCTCATGATATGCGGTGGCGTGGCGGTCGAGCACTTTGCAGTTTGCGACAGGCCAATACTGGCGCGGTTTGGCTAAACGGCCTCGTGACAGGTACAAGAGAACTTAGGTACACTCCGTTGTTGGCGACAAGTAATCTTCTTTAACCGAAGAATACGACAGCCTTGTTACTTAAATATTAAGTAAATATATTTAGATTAGATACCAAGGAATTGGTCTGGTCAATAAGTTGTTGACTTCAGTTTTATCATGATATCACATCTAACAATAAATTGTAGTAAAAAACACGCTTTTCCTCATCTGCCTCGTTCGATGAATGCCCTCAAGCTTTGGTTTAGCCACTGAATTTTATTTTTTACTTTATTGCCTACAAAAGCATGTCTATTGGTTGTTTGATGTGTTATAATACTATAATTATTTATTTTAAATGTTAAGGCCATTGGCATCTGCTCTTGCCTAAACCTCATTCAAAAAACCACTACATGTTGTTATTGCTGTTGCAGTTTGCTTAATAATACAATAAAATATAAATAAACTTTATTTCTCCATCCACAAATTAGGTGCAATAGAAGTGACACAATATGGCACCACTAGATCAGAGATCTGTATCTTAGGATACCAGGCCTCCCAAAAACTAGGGCAACAAAGTATGAAACCTACTGTAGACACTAATTCAGCTCAAGTCAAGACCGACAGAAAAGTTACACAAATGAAGAAAATATACAAAAATACATACAGAAACAAAAAAAATGAATAGACAGACTAAGAAAAGATGAAGCAATTGAGAGCATTGAATAATGCAGCTATCCACTCTTGGGTATGCCAATATATTGAGTGACCCGTTGGTATTTTGTTTTTTGGTACTTATAATAAAGAGTTCTAATCTAATCTAATCTAGCGGTATCACGCTAAACTGCCAAAACGGAAGTCGTGGGTTCAATTCCCGCTGGAGATCGCTGTTCTTGATTGGTACGAATAGCCTCAGTCTAGGTGTATTTCCATATTTGTGATGTTCTTGTCTGATTACCATAGGACAGGATTTCTATTTTGGGACCAGAACTACTGATTGTGTTGTGTGGAAATCATAAGTTTTACATAAAAATGTGTAAACAATGTAAACGGACAAGCGAGATCGATAAAAACAAGCGACACAAAATACAGATTCAAACCTTCGGCCTTTTTCGTTGTACGTTATTTCATTTGTTTACAGTATAATTACTGCCCTATAATTCAGAAGTGGAAAATTCTGCTGTCCGAGCATAAAAAATTAAACAAAAAATGAATCCTGCACACTTTTATAAGCACTCCTATGAACGCGCAGAGTGTATTATTTAATTAATCGTGTTTGCGTATCGGGTATTGCACACTTGAATCGGAACACTGTTTACTGGCTCGATTGAAAATTGGAACGAGCCCGTTCGGCTCCGTTCGAAATACAACGTGCGAAAATAATCCGGCCATTTTGCTACATACGCGCGACAAGTTTTATTAGTTTTTTCTCTTCTGCTGAATCCTGACCTGAAATAAATTCATAGCAATGTTAGGTCCACATAACGATGACTGGCATATTTGAAAAGTACCAGATTGTTCTATTTTTGAAATTTATTTCCGGACAGGCTCGTTAGCTGAGTGCAGCCGGTCTGGATTACTGAATCAAAATGGCCGCCCCGTCGTATCGAATACAATTTGAATAGAAGACAAAAGGGAAGGAAGCTTATCAAATTCCCCATTATCAGCTTCCCCGTATCCAATTTCGGAGGGAAATGCAGAGAGAGTCAAACAGGATTGTCCTCAAAAGACAATACATAACCTTTCAGCCAGAAGGTAAAGAAAAAGCGCCGAATCTAATAAATGTGCTTCCACATCTATCCTATTCCGTGATACGTATCCACTCTAAAATGACACCTAGATGTCCTCCGAATCCCCCCTCGCTCCTCGCTAAGTGTATTAGGCGCGAGGGAATCAGGGATCAGGATAAATTGGTGTTGACACACTCGGCCAATTTTAGGAAATGGAAGGGTACTCTCTTGAGAGTTGCTTTCACAAAGGAAGTTTTCTAAAGAGCACTATTAAATTGCATTATTGTTTTAGTTGCGTTAAGAGAGACATTGATGGTATAATAAAATTATATTAAGGTCCTTTCGGATACTTTCTGCTAGCTCTTTCAAAGACACGGACATTAAAAGAGATACAGATATTGGCTGCCCGGTTGGTCTAGCGGTTTTGATTCCCACTGGAGGTCGCCGACCTTGATTTGTACAAATGGCCTCAGTCTATTTCCATGTTTGTGACGTCATTGCCTGTTTAGCGCAGCACAGGGTATCCTAGTTTAGGACCAGGACAAGTGATCGTGTTGTGTGGAAGTTATTATTATGATTTATTGTTGTACAGCTTTCGGGAATCTAACAAAAATATTATGTTCCAATAGAAATTTCTTTAGTAGACAAGAATTGGCTTTCGCTTTTCGTCGTTTATAAATTGAGGGCAGTCGATAGTAAAGCACCTTCCGCAAAGTAATTTAGATTGTAGTACTGTAAAGTTTCTGGAAATAATTTTTCTTATTTTTAAAAAAAGGTGCGTAGGAGTGTGGATGTGGAGTGTGGTGAATGAAAAAAAAAATAATGAAAAATATTTATTTCTAAAGCAAAATTTCTACAAACATGTTTTACAAGGCTGAGACCTCCTTTTCAGTGTATAACACCTGTGCCAGGAGATCCCACTCTTCCACAACTATACATATTAAGTTTTAGAAACTATGATTTTACAATAAATTTATTGAATTTAGTGTATTCTAAAGGTCGTAGGTTCGAACCCCAACATGTACCGAAGACTTGATTCCAATAGGATTTGGTACGCGTAATACAGGGGCAGGTCTAACTACTGCAAAGGTTTTCAAAGCACAGCGTGTTGCGCAACCCATATTTGTTGGTCGAATGCCTTCATACATTTGAATTACTTCCAATCCCGATGTATCAGTCAGTCCGAGCGCCCCGCTCAAAATTTACGCATTTTACGAGCTGACAGTCATATTTTTACTGGTGGTTCATAAAATAACTTTCCGGAATACATTACGGGAGGGCGTTTAGGCACCGAAACGTAAAATTTTTTAACGTTTATAGGTTCGTCTTGCATAAAAGTCGGACTCATTGCGATAACTTCTTGAACGTGGATTTTCTGTTGCTTATCAATTTTGTGGTGGCCGAGGTTGGGCAAGCGATTGGTTGGCAGACGGCATACCTTATAAGTATAGGTGCATGAACAGAGCCCACTGCTGGGCATAGGAAGGCATGAAAGCGGAAAGCTCTACTGCGCTGAATGCGACCGATCCTTTAAAACTAAGTTCGGATGTTCCAGCCACCTTAGAGCGAACACCAGGAAGCAGGACAAACAACGAGGAGGCATCATCATGATCATCGTCGTCATCATCATCTATTCATGGGCATAAATAGATCAGTTTTGTATTTTTTTTTTTACTTATGTTACACCTTCGACAAGACAGTGAAGAGCATGTTAACAGGAGAATATTAATAGCTTAAATAGATTTATTTTTAGTTTATTTAATTTGATTTGATTTAGAATATGTTTGATTTTGCAATATATTCAAACAAATTTTTTGCAGTAAATGCAGTAAAGTTTGAAAAGATCATTTATGTAATGACTGACGATCCGTGATAATAAATTGAAAAGTGATATTTTGTTTTTCAAAATTTTAATATTAACCATAAGAGAGTTAAAACACCTGTTTCAGGTATATGGGGAACCTAGCTTTAAAATAGCAGCCCTTTTCATATAACTTTTGTTGAATCGAACTATATAGCAAGTGTAGGCGTGACCCGAGCCTGCCATTTTAAACCTCTAACAGAAATCTAACTATATCTATACTAATAAATAGTAACCGTGGTAGCCTAATGGGTAGAATATTGAACTCGGAAGCGAGAGACCCAGTTTTGATTCCCATTGCGAGTATGAATCTATGACTTTGTTTTCTAAGTAAAGTTATGTCCGAAGGCAGCGGCTAACATAGTAACACAGTACATTGACTTTCAGCAAACAGAATGTAAATTCTTAGCTTTGAAATATATTATTGATTTCTGACTTGACTACTACCACGCGAACGCAGTCGCGGGCACACTTAGTACTTTTAAATTGGACTTCTTACTTGATGTTTTTTATCTAAACCGTTTGTTCTGTGTTTATTTTACGTTTAACTGCTTTATTTGTGAGGTTGGTGGTAATATAAATACTTCTTTGTTACTTAAGCTACTGTTACCACTTATTGTACAATTGTTTGTTTACCGTAGTAATAAAATAAATAAATATATGTATTTTAATTTAAAATTAAATGAAATTGAGGTTCGCGCTTCTAGTTCAAATTCAAATAGAATCTATAAAAATTCTCTAGAGACCTGATTTTGGTTATACAGCCAGCACAGTAAACCTTATCCAAGACTCTAAAATACACACTGAACTAAAATATACGGCGAAGAACTTTCTCGAAACTCGAAAATATCGTCCCGTGAAAATATTTTAGATTTCAATATTTGCTCGGCGCGCTATCAGTGTCCTGATTCTGAAGCGAGTAATAATAATATTGGCATAGGCCTTCTCTCGGAGAGAGAGAGAGAGAGAGAGAGTATCCACGTGTCCACCGCAGATTGGCGATTTCCAATGTTGGGGTATGCAACACCAGGTATTCAGTTTTCCTCGCGATGTTTACCTTAACTGTTATTGAGTGGTATTGCTACATCAAATTGAACGAATAAATGATTTAGAAAACAAAGCAAACATTCGTATGCAAAAACATTTCGTTCACTCTGGTATCCCGCAGGGATTTTCCACTTGTCACTTTTTGTGACTCACTGTCGAAAAGTAATTTTAGTCGCGTGGTAAAAAAACGCGCCATACAAAACGTGCTATGACGTCACAAGTTACTCGTAACGCTTTATAATGATAGATAGGATGTAATGTATACTCTTATTAAATCGTTTATAATTCAATGAATAAACAAAATCCTTTAAGTATTATTTGACTAACTTGATTTTTCGCATTTTTTGAGACCAGTAGACCCTCGAAAATAATTTTGATGGATTTATTTTTTAATGTTTTTAAAAAGTTTTTTTTTCTATGTCAAATTTGACGCAACTTCCCCACTTGTGCAGGACCGCGCCTAACGTAGCGATCTAAGGTCCAAGATTGCGCTCTTATTTTGAACCTGTCGAAACATAAAATGGTTAATTCAATGCCCCATTTCCCCGCCGCCGCACTCCATTCGGCCCAGCCACAGCCGCAGAATAGGAGAGTACGGCTATTTTTCACACTCCGCTCTGAATTCATAACTCGTCCTTACATCCGGGTGGTTCATTCCTCCGAGCGGTACTTACGACTGAGTCATGACTTCTTTTATACAGTGTGCCAGTGTGCGCGATCGTCTTTGCATTTCTCACATAGCGACTTTACTCGACTAATGGTGACTTGCGCCAAGTCACTGGAGAACTAAGTAAATGGATTACTTATCCATGGGTAAACGTGTAAATAGGGTTTTCAGTCATACAATTTATTTATAGCCAACTCTATCCGACAGCATTATCTATCTGTTTATCCGTGGGTAAGTTCTATGATTATTATTATTATTATTATTAAATTCTTTATTGCATAGAAAATAATTTTCTTACAAAGGCGTAATTAATGCTAAATAGCATTTTCTTCCAGTCAACCTTGGGTTTGTGGATAGTGTGGCCTGGGCGATGCACGATACATATTATAAGTACATAAATTACTTAAATACAAGAAAAATAAAGTTAAAAAAACAGAAAATATATATACAACAATAAACACATACAATAAACTTACTAAAAATAATAATGACTAGTCCATCGTCATATTATTATGCGGGTATATCTATAGTATACCCATAGTTCTATATCTATAGTTCTATCTATAGTATAGTATACTAAGTTGCGTAGCTCTGCAAATGTCGTGGCGCAAGAAGTTTTTGGACTTATTCACTGGATAGAACTTACCCATGGACAAAGAGACGGATAATGCTGTTGGATAGCGTTGGTGCAAGCCAGCTTTATTTGAATAAAAATAAGATTAAAACTTATAGATTGAGATACATTTTACAGTTTCTTCAATTAATAAGTGCTCTGAATCATGGACTTCTGAATCTCTTGTCATTCTTTTGATTACAATGTAAGGTTTCTTAGGGTAGAGTTAACAATAGTTTTTAGTTTCTTTCTGTCTGCCTTTCTCGCCCTTTTTTTTCACTTTTTCCTAAAGACCTAAGCTGAAGTGGAATTGGGCGGGTCAAGTAAGCCGCATGGGCCCAGACAGGTACGCAGACATCGTCACTGACTGGGTTCCACGCGACGGATATCGCAAACGTGGCCGACCCAAGCGGAGATTGTGGGACGACCTCACGACTTTCCCACCGGGTTGGCATTGAGTTGCCAGGAACAGGGAGGAGTGGAGAGCTAAAGGGGAAGTCTTTACCCAGCAGTAGGACACAATCGGGACTACATAACATAAGCAGCATATACGCGTCCCACTGTAGGGCACAAGCCTTCTCTCAGGGAGAGAGTATGGGCTTAATCACCACGCGTGTCCACCGTGGATCGGTGATTTCAAGCGCTGAGGTATGTGAATAGCTCAGACGCTCAGGTTTTCTCACGATGTTTTGCTTCACCGTTAGCGAGTGGTATTGCTCCTATAACTTCACAAATGTACATAACTTAGAAAACAATGCCATAGTTACATGGCCGCACTGGGAATCGAACCTGGATCTTTCGCATCCGAGTTCAATGTTCTATCCACCAGGCTACCACCGCTTCTGTCCGTTCCTTAGGACATTATTTATTTAATGTATTTCCTAAGAAGAGATAACCTTTCTATCTGTCAAGGCTCTCTTAACCTTCACACTTATAGCAATTTTAGCTAAGTATAAGCACAGTAATCGCGCTGAGTTTTATTTTTAACATTGTGCATTTGCATTCAGCTCTGTTACACTGTTGTATATTTACAGCTATTCCTTTATCACCGAGTGAAGGTAATGAAAAGCAAAGCAGCAGTACCACGAAGTAATAGTAACAGAGCTGCATCTCTGAGTTCGTCCGTGTGGCGCCGGATTAAGAATAGCGTCACTCCATTGACGGCTAAGGCGACTACGGAAATCAATTACCAGGAGACGGGCAACAGCGTCTTCCTCAGATTCCAACCGTATACTGCGATCGCCAACCCGCCTGCCAAGCGTGGCGATTATGGCAAAACCCCTCATGGTCATGAAACCACGAAGGAGGCCTATGTCCTGCAGTGGGCATCAAAAGGCTGATGTTGATGATGATGACCTCTGAGTTGCCTCTACCAATATATGTCCCTATGGAAACGTTTTCCCCAACTAAAATGACTATTCTATAGTAAGCACCAGAACACATGAAATTTTTTTTATTGATTGAAAATTGATTGGAGTCCGATCAAGTTGTGAAGCGCTAAAGTAGATCGCTGGCCCACTCGAGAGGACGTGGGTTCGAATCCTGGCATGTACTAATGACTTTATTTTCTTAGCTACCTAAGTACGTTTGAGAATTATGGGAACCCTGTTTAGGCAACTTGTTTTCATATTTCCGGTTGGTTTATTACGAGTTGGTTTTATATCTCGCAGGTATAAACAATCGCTTCGAAAGAGCATTCATTGCGTCTGTGTGTAATTTCGACGCTCCAGCACAACTAATTTATTTGCCTTCCTGTGATATAATAACTTCCACAGAACACAAGCACTTGTCCTGGTCCCAAACTAGGATACCCTGTGCTATGGTAACCAGCTAAGGACATACACCCAGACTGAGGCCATTAAACACCTAAAACCAAAAAAACCAGAAACCCCCATACATGGATCATAAACCATAAAAATCATAAGCCAATAAAACCATCATCATCAGCCATTTGACGCCCACTGCAGGACATAGGCCTCCTTCGTGGTTTTCATGACCATAAGGGGTTTTGCCATAATCGCCACGCTTGGCAGGCGGGTTAAAAAACCATACGCCATGTACTCGTAAAACCCTACAATATTTTTGTTCTTCTGGATTGACTTCTGTTCTGTTTGTTCTCGGGCGCCACACTTGCAGCTGTGGTTGAAATAAAACAGGGAAAAAGTTGATTTATGAATTGCAATTAAATAATTCAGAGCGAGAGAAGGAGCCGGTATGTATTGTGAACAGGATTAAAGATGCAAGATATTGTCTGCGACCGTAAGGAGTAGTGAGCGTTGACACGTTGTTTTTACTTATGAATTGAATCAGTGAATTTGTACTCTTTTACACATTTTGTTACCGTTACTGTTCTCTTATCTTCTTTGAGTAACACTACATAAACTCACGCCTGCATCCTGGCAGGGTAGGCGGAGATCAGGGCTTGAAACTTGTCACCATCCGGACAGACCTCTTTCGCTCCATTAACATTCATTAGTCGTTGCACCCATGCACGCCGGGTTCGGGTAACAAATGACAATTATAGATAAAGATATTGACGACCTTGTGGCGTAGTAGTAGTGCATCTGCATACCATGCGAGAGGTGTCGGGTTCGAATCCCGGCTGGGGACAAAAATAAACCCCAGGTCTTGGATGTTTACATGTTTGTGATGTCGTTGTGTCTAGCTCCCACGACACTATGCTAGGGTATGCTAGTGTGGGGCCAGAATTTTCAGCCTGTATGAAAATTTTTATGTTTATGTTTAATAATATTTATTTGTTAAAACGTGAGCTTGAAAAGGTGGTATAATTTGAAATAGTGTAGATCCTGCATGTTTTCCCCAAAATAAAATTGTTAAGCAAATTAATAAAATGGCAAATGTACCTCGTTAAACTGATTAGAATTTATGAGCTCCCTCTAGCTCAGCATTTATCGCAGGTTATAAATAATCCACAACACTGATTTTCAGCATCACTCATGAATCACCTGTGATGAGGGATATAGTGATGATGATCACCTGATATTATTTTCTAGCAATGCCTCTGTCGTAAGGTTTTCCAGAAGACGTTGCCACAAGCAAATATTCCTCTGCTTGCACTTGTGACTTCGTCTTAACATCAAAGAATATTCGCTCTAATAACTCGGATTATAAGGGTATTTTTGTCAATGAGTCCCGGCTAATTCGATCAGCACACACGATGCGACACCAAAACAGCGGTAACCCAATTTCTGACGGCTCTATTAGGTTACTAAGCCAATTTGTTTCCAAAACAAAATCAAGAGACCGTAGTTGAACATAATAATAAACAGTGGTGTATTTGGGGACATCGGACCAACTTTGTTGCTTCGAGACTGTTTATAAGTTATTTGTTGTCGAGTTAGTATCTTACCCCAGAAGGTTTGGGCTCGATCCTGTGATTTGTACCCATGACTAGGATTTTGACACTCTTTTAGTTGTGCTAATATCATGTGACTAAAGTCAAAGTCGTAAACTATGTGACTTGTTTTTCCTTTGTACTTGTTTATGTTACTTGTTATGCCTTTTTTCCCTTTCGGCTCACAATGTTGAATTCTTAAAATGTTGAATTCCTAAAATGTTGAATTCGCAAAATCTTGCGATGTGTTAATTTGTCCCAATAAAAGTCTTTCTTCTTCTTCTTCTTAAATATGTAGGGAACCTAGGAATTCAGTGTAATCCTACTTCACTTTGCAAGCGTTTATGATGTAGATGATAATACAGTAATTTGGTATGACTGAGCTGATCCAATGATGGAGCCCGGAGTGAACGGTGCAATTTTTCAACTCTCTCGATGGCACCATTGCTAAGCCAACTTCAACGTTAACGTTCAGGTAATCAACGATGATTTACAGTCTCAGCTAGCATCACATAAGATAATCACGCACATTCACATATATACACGTAACATAATCATGCACAAGACACAGATTCTTACAGTAAGATCAAAACGATAGGGACAACATACTGCCTTCAAAATACGCACTTAAAAGATAATCTAGTTCGCGGATTTAAACGCTAGATAGCGCTGACCGTATTCTTTATCGCGATATATTTGTGTCCATACTGCCGTGAGGATGGCTTTGTAAGAGATTGCTGATTTTGTCATGGAGCCCTCAAACAGATCTTGACCCCATTTTTATTGGACATTCTCTGAGTCCTTTCAAAATTAAAATTTATTATAGAAATCGCACAACAAACCTCCTTTTCTTTTTGAAGTCCATTAAAAATACTCGCAACTAAACCAGTGGCTAACCTGAATAGGCGATGTAATGTTCAAGAGCCCATTTTTTCAGGCGTCGATTTCTTTTCCCGCTCATGGGCTATAAAACACCTCGAAAGGCGTGTAGTATCGCTCAATATACGGCAAATAATGCTCGATCATTTCCGCCAATATTCATGCGGTACCGAGCTAACGTCTATTCGAACTCTATTCTCTTCCATGCGTAAGATATTTGTAGAACTGTTTACACCGAGTTTCTGTATGTAAACGAGGAGAATGTTTTAGACACGGGATCGATCTGTTAATCGACTGTAAACAGTTGTCAGTGGTTTTTTTTTGTATGCACTTCGGCCAACTGTTAGCTGTTAACAGTAGGCACGGTAACCAGTGGAAATCGAATCCACGACCTAAATTGACCCAACCCAATTGACGACCCAATTTTATGATTGTAGTATAGGTAAATATTGGAGCCTATTTCAACTGTCGGCATACCTCGATAGTAGCTTATACAGGGTGTAATAAAATCCCTAAACAGGTACATCCAAATAGAGCAGTTCTACTCGTCACTGCAAACACCTTTTACTATGAACAAAAGTCCGAAATCGTAACTTAACAAAAGCCTAGTGGTAACTTTAGTATAGGACTGATAATATTGTTTCCGCATTTGGGCCTTTTTCCATTATAAAAACTGTCGTATCTTCATTCGTATATTTACGTATGTTTGTGGGGATTTCGTTGCAGCCTGAAGAGATCCGGATCTCTTGCTAAACTGGTTCCGTGCCTCCGTAACACACCCGCCCGCGAATCCGCGATTCAAATATGTTATTTGACGCGGCGCCACGAATATATCAAATTTTCCGCGCCGCGACACAAAGTTTGGGAATACAACAAAAGCACTGACTTGGCTTAGTTTCAAAAGGTAAAGGCGGGTATTGAAAACCTTAAATAAAAAAAATTCCTAACATGACAATTTCGTATAAGCGTTGTTTATTATTATTAACAGTTTTTTTTTAATATTTGATATGTGATTTATTCAGAATATACGTAAGAATTCACAAGAGTTTCGTCCACAATGTCGAAGTAAATATAAAAAAATAAAATAAGTGTAAAGGAAAAAAAAACACACACCATACAGTATAGTCAATTAAATAAACCGCCCCGAGACATATCCGACCCAAAGGCACCCATGACACTGGCAGCATTAATTTTTATTTTGCCTGGACGGGCCTAAAAACCAGGGCCATGAATTGTTCCGTGTTCTGAGGCCTGGGCTCGGCAAACAATGGAGAGGGTAAGCGCCAAATATTTCCCATTCGCTTCCTCCCTCCGCCGAGCCAGAAGTGCGTCTTAAATGTTTTATAAGTTCCCTTTTTGCTTGGACTTAGCCTCTTCTCCTCTCTGGAATTGGCAAGATTAAGTGAGATAGTTTCGACGGACTGGTGTACTTCTGGAGTGTAATATAGAGGCTTCTTCCGTAATGAGCATTTTCCTAGAAATAAAAAAAAAGACAAGGATATTCTTAAGAGGTTTTTTTACATTTTTTTCGAGAAAATTGGTTTAAATATTTCTATTTGGGCTGCTTTCACAAATTTATAAGGCGAATAGAAACATATTTAAGTTTACGCAACCGGCTGTACGTCATGCCCGGAATTACGTCATCAAAACAAACAAAACTGAGAGTCCTAATCTATGCAATCGTAGACATAGTTATGTTTCTTTTTCATTTTTTTACCGAGATTTCAACATCTTGGTGTTTTTTTTTATACAAAACACGTGTGAAGCGAACGTTGGAAGTTCGAATGAAAGTCACACACTTATTCACAAAAATACAAGAAACCTTTAAACGGACAAAAAATCAAGTAAGTGAATCCGGAATTAAGCTAATAAATTACAAGAAATCCGTAAATAGTATTAATTTATGATTGTAGCATTATATTTACTGAGCTTAGACACTTAAAATGCTGTGTCATTTGTAACTATTGTCAATACATTGACAGTTACATAGCATACGCAGTCTTTAAGAGAGTATCTACGTATTTTGTGGGACAAGGCCTGCAGGTGACTGCACCCCTGCAGGCCTTGTCCCACCTGCAGGCGGCACAGGCCTTGTCCCACCTGCAGGCGGCACAGGCCTTCTCTCTGAGAGATACTACGGGCTTATATTCACGCGAGCCCACCTTAATAAGTAAGTAACTCATTCTCCAAAACTAAGTAACTCATTCTCCTAAACAACCAAAAACTCAAAAACTAGATCAGATTTTCAGACTTGAAAAACTTGAAAACTATTAGCTGCTCTTGTACAAGAAACTCTTGTTTCATATGTGTGCAATTGCCTCTATCTATACAACTAATAAGAGAATAAAGAATATGTTTGTCTAACGAGATATACGTCATACCTGCAGCAGCTCTCAAAGCAGATTGCTAGCTACTACACTAAAATAAATCCGGAGCCTGGACCCGCCGATGTCCGCTCCGTTCGCTGCGGCGAGATTAATCCGCCATAATTCCACACCGAAGGTTTTAAATTTTGAACCAAAGTTTAATTCGCGGTACAATATTCATCCATTAGTTTTCATCAGAAGGTATAGCTGCAAAGTTGCAGGGCCTACTCCGTCGCCGCGAGAATAACTGTCGAGTCTAGAATGTTCACGGCTATTTCAACGCTGATGCTCCTAAACACTTCAGTCACTCAGGTTTCCTCACGAAGTATTCCTTTCTCTTTTCTGTGCTAGACGTTTGGGGAAACTTGATTATTGATAAATAAATGATAATGAGCACTTCATTATTTCAAAAGGCCAGTATGCGTACATGCAGCGTCTAATTATTATTGATAAAACGAAAGAGGTTTTTCAGGATTCTGCAAGTGGCAGTTTATTTATGTTATTATTTTGAATCTCGAGTCGGGGCCGAGTTTATTTCAGCGGGTATATTTTAACGGTTCCCCTGTTTTAATTAAGGTTTCTTGGATCCGGCCTCAGCCTGCCTATTGGCTGCCATTTATTATTGTGTTGTGCTTAGATGTAGGCGCTTATAAAGCGTTCACGTTGTGGGGTCATAGGTGTTTTGGGATATCGAATTTCAAGGCTGCACTGACCCCAATAATGACAGCCGAACATCTTCTCGTTGACCGAAATTGATTTTTGATATACACTAGGCGTCACAAGCGTCGCACGCTTTTATCCGACTGCGGCGGAGCCTAAAAGGAGGGTATGTGTTCGTCTCGTATGTATCACCACGCGCCTTCCAACCTTCCTGCACAGGCAGCGTCAAGCCGGCAAAGGGCCGGCGCGCCATGCTTTATTGAGAATCCTTCCGGATATATAAAGTGTATTTTTTTTTGTGAAAATTCAATAATTTTTTTATTTAAACCAATGGATTATTTATGACATGAATTGTTAACTGACTTCACAAAAAAGAGGAGGTTCGATTGTTGGAGGTTGTCTATAAATAAAAATTCCATGTCATGTCCAAAACCATGGAATACCAAATATTGAATTCAATTGCATTTGAAAAAAAGCATATTCACGGCATTATGGACACAACCGTACTACGATAAAGAATATTGTCAGCGCCACCTAGTGTTAAAATTAGTGAACTATTGTTTCTCTTTAGTTTTTTTTTTTCCGTTATCGACTTGTCAACCTTAGGTTTTATTCAGCTATTAGAAGTAATGAAAATAAATAAACAAAGGTTCCCAAGATTTTGTACCTACTTTTACAATTGAAAAGCGTTCTTTCCAGTCATCCTATCAAATCATATGTAAGCCGCTCGGAATTATACGTCGATCCTCTCTCGGGAGGTAAATCGTTGTCTTTATCGATGGCTATCTCGGAAGGATCCTTCAATTCGACGTGATTGAATGAAAGAGGAATTTTGTAGCGCTAATAAAATTCCAACTATCTTCAGATCCACATTTTTCAAACTATTCCTATGGCATTGGCAAAATTTTTGCGGTGATTGAAAATGATTTGAGCGAGTTTGAGTCTTGCGTGATTCTGTTTGCGATATTCTGGCTTAGCATCGACTAATCGACCAGCCATCGTCTGCTACTGGATAAGTAGACATATGTAGTATGGTAGCATAAGTAAGTGAGTAGTTATAAGCTTTTTACAACGTAAGCGCATAACGCTGAGTAAGCACCTAACCGAATTGGGTATTTGACAAAATATCAAATGAGTTACTTTTAAAACGGAATTTTGTATGAAAATACTGGCTTATGACTTCACATTTCAGAGCACTCTTTATATGTTTAATCTATTTAAAAATTGTAATACCTAGTAATTGACTAAATGAGATACATTTTCCGAGATATTTTGTAATTTTTGTTTTAATCGAGCATATGAAATAATTTATTTGTGATCGTGTCAAATACAGTATTGTATAAAGACACATGTATCTCTAATAAAAGATCAGACTCTACTGGTACTACGCAGAGGCCTTATGACTTGACATCTGGTCTCCCTGCCCGTGCACCACTCGCATTCCTTCAACCTTCATCATGTGACACATAGGCCTGCCCCAGGCTCTCCAAATTTAAGGGTTCCGTCCCCGAAGGGTGCCAAACGGGACCCTATTACTAACACTTCACTGTCCGTCTGTCTGTCTGTCCGCCTGTCTGTCACCAGGCTATATCTCATGAACCGTGATAGCTCGGCAGTGGAAATTTTCCCAGATGATGTTATAAGGCATATTTATAACAGGCACAAATATCTAATAACTTCTCACTGGTTTCCTCCACACAGGGTAACCTAGCGAGGAGACCAGGGTTACACTTACGAGTATACTTAACCAGGGTTACACGCACGTTACGGGTCGAACTCAGTAGGCCACTATTTTTTTAAATCAAAGAACATCCTTTTATATCACCTGTTATTTTTACGCTCACTGTATCTTACTTAGTAAGGAGCAAATAAATGAATAAAGTATTGATTGAATAAAGTATTGTTTTCGGCAACGGAAAAAAAAATACTTTGGCCTTTGCATTTACGTAATGAGATGATTCATACAGCGTTCAGTGGCACCTTCACTTACACTAAATGAATGAAGAGAGCACTCGGACGCTGCAGTGCCTGGGACATTTTGTTTAGTTGGAGTAAGGCTTGCCCAGCACCTATACCATCCTGAAAGCTTAGTCAGCCTAGCCCACAGGAAAGACAAGTCAATACGTGCGTAGCCAACCAAACCGCAAGTTTCCTCACGATGTTTTCCTTCGCCGTTTGCGTGTGGTATTGCTACTGGAAATTCGCAGACGTACGTAACTTTGAAAATAAACAAAGTCATAGGTACATGCACGCACTGGGAATCAAACCTGGGACAAAAGAGAAGGAAGGACATAAACCAATTGTATTACTTCCTCTTCGTGAAAAAACTAACTTTTCTTCTCAAATGCTTATTTAGAAGTAGAAGAAGGAATTTCAGTCGTTAGTCTTCATATTTCGTTGCCCAAAAGCAATAAATACTGTCTTTAAATACCTGAAAATAATGTATCGGCTAAATGCCAACTTTTTACCTGATCCATTCGAAAAAGTCGGACTGAATCTCCCCCAATAACTAAAGCTAAGCCCGGAACAAATTAACGGTGGACGGTCAAAGTATTAAACCAATAACAGTCCACGACTCCTCCGTAGCAGCAAAAAACTTCGACTAAGTAATGATAACAAACGCTTAGACCCCGCGCAACCAACGAACACGACCTAGGAATCAATACTGCTAAGTACACATCCAGAGGTCAGCTCTAATAGTGCTCTCGAGGCACAGTTTGTTGATCTAACCTTTGAGCCTAGTTATATGGACCCGGGGCTCACCAAATAACATGGCTGGTGGCTCTACATAAGTCCTGTGTTAAAGTTTGCGGCATGAAAAATACGCTGCTGCGTGTGCTGGCCGGGAAAGTAACTTGGCATTAAGACTCGATGCCGCTGGAAAGTTTTTTAGCTGGAGTTTAAAAAAACGACTGTTATTAGCTCGAGATTAGCTATTTATTGGTGTCGAACAGTAAAAAATGTTGAGTTTTGATCTTTGCCTCGGATTTTGTCGTTGATAAGCGAGTGTCAGTACGAGGCATTTATTTTTAAATAAGGTAATTTGTGATGCCTATTTTAATGCGCTTTTAGTAGCTTTATTTGTTAGCTTTTTTTACTAAAAAGTAGTTTTAGTAAAGTAGGAGCTGGTTTGAAAAAGAGAAAAAGTTCGGTTGTTTTTTTCTTTTAGTTTATGAAACTTTCTTAAAGTAGTTTTAGTAGGATTTCCAAAGGAAGCCCTTTTGACTTTTTAAAACAATTCCAACAAAAAATTCTGAACGCAGCTCAATGCTATCTGCTGCAACCGTAGACATACTGCAACACTGCTGGGCACAGGCTTTTTTCAGAAACAGAGAGTGTAGTCTTTATCACCATGCGTGCCCACTGCGGATTGGCGATTTCAAGCGCTGACCTATGTGAACACGACGAATATTTAGATTTCCTCACGATGTCTCCTTCACCGTTAGCGAATGATACTGCAAATTCATAAATATACGCAACTTGGAAAATAATACATTCTTAAATGCAGAGATTTGAACACGGTACCTCACCCGTATGAAACAACGGCGCTATCCATTGACCCTCCGACGCTTTAGCTATGTGGTTATAACACGAATGTCTACTGAATTTAATAAAATGAATAAAAGAATCACATGTCCTCGAGAACGTTGACACTTGTTTGTATTCCGCTGTCGTCTATCTTTATGTATGTAACTTTGCACCCTAAAACACTTTTGTAATACAAAAATAACTCGAGAGCGACTTGGCCGTCTTAAACGGAGACCCGAGTGCTTTTTGATCCTTGGTGGAAAGGGGCCACTTGAGCTGGTTTGAAAAAGAGAAAAAGTTCGGTTGTTTTTTCTTTTAGTTTAGTTTTCTCTTTATGAAACGCACCCGGTGGCGTATCCCTTCACATACACTCGTGGCGTAAGATAAATGCAACAGAAGTCGTTGTTTTGTTTCCGTTTTTCCTTCTTAAAATTATCCCACGTAGATTATTGAGAAAAAGTCGTCAGACTTACGAGGCTGCCGTGCTTGATCTGTACAAATGGCATCCTTCTGGGTGTATTTGTGATGTCTTTCCCTGGTGACCATAGCATAGGGAACCTGGACAAGTGATTATGTTGTGTGGAAGTTGTTTCTGCTCCTGTCATAGAGGTAGTAATTATTTTTTGTACTACCTACTAGTCTATAAATTTGTCTTGAAACTAATTAGCAGTCCAGTAAAACCCAATTTAATACGGGAGTCGCGGGAGTTAGTATACAGGGTGTAGCTAAATTCACATACATCAGAAAATGGGTGGTTCTAGTCGTCAATACGAACAAATTTTACTATGAGAAAAAAAAAATTATAACACCCTCGGGTGCGTGCCGCGAACTCATGTCGAACTGATTTATGATGAACACTGAATAAATAAACTACTGTTGCTTCCACGAAATATGTCCTCCAGATTTATTGTGTATTTCGCGCCACATTGGTATTATTTCGTTCTAAGCAATCTTGGTCACTTTGGTAAAAGCGATAGGTTTGCACAAGTTTGTTCTGCGACTTAATCAATATAAGCATAGTTTTGGGTTCCTTAGACAACAAGGAACCGTTATAGTTTCGCCATGTCCGTCCGTCTGTCTGTCTATCCCTGGATTATCACAGTGAAAACAAATATTAAAAAGTTGAAATTTGACATAGATATACATATTAATCACACCGACAAAAAGTAGGATAAATTCTTAAAAATTATCTTACCGTCCGACAAAAGTCTGGTCGGTTTTGGGTTTTATTCTATTTTCTTGTGGATTAAGTCAACAAACCTGACAGGGCGGTATTTAATTTTTATTTATTTTATGTTTATTTGAGGAACCAACAAGCTTAAAAAAGAATGGAAGCTTAAAATTAAATTATTAATAATATTCAATAGCCTAGGTTTGCACGGATTAACAAAATGGGATCGATTAAGATTAGGTAGTTTTTCATTTAAATCCAAACTTATTGTTTTTTTATTACTATTAGGTATGTAGTTTAGTTGATTTAGTTGGTGGTCATGTTTCTGGAATGGCAGGGACGCGGCATTAATATCAATGGCGAGTACATCACGCACCTTCGATTTGCCGACGATATAGTAGTCATGGCAGAAACGATGGAAGACCTCGGCATAATTCTCGAAGACCTCAGTCGAGTTTCCCAACGTGTGGGCCTTAAAATGAACATGGATAAAACCAAGGTCAGGTCGAACGCCCGTGTTGTGCCCACCCCAATAACATTGGGGAACTCGACTCTCGAAGTTGTAGACAAATACGTCTACTTAGGACAAACAGTCCAACTTGGCCGGTCCAATTGGTGAAAGAGGTCAATCTTCGAATCCAACTCGGCTGGGCAGCATTCGAGAAACTTAGAAAAGCCTTTTCGTCTAATATACCTCAATCGCTCAAGACAAAATTATACAACCAGTGTGTGTTACCAGTTATGGCTTATGGCACTGAAACATGGGTCTCATAAGAAGCCTCAAGGTCACGCAACGAACTATGGAAAGAACTTTGGTCGGAATTTATCTACGAGATCGAATCAGAAATGATGAGATCCGTAGACGAACGAAAGTCGTCGACATAGCCCAGCGGATTAGTAAGTTGAAGTGGCAGTGGGCGGGGCACATAGCACGCAGAACTGATGGCCGATGGGGCCGAAAAGTTCTCGAATGGAGACCACATATCGGCAAGTGCAGCGTAGGTCGACCAGCCACAAGATGGACAGATGACCTCATCCAAGTGGCAGGAAGACGCTGAATGCAAGTCGCTTCCAACCGGTCTTTTTGGAAATCCATGGAGGAGGCCTATGTCCAGCAGTGGACTTCTTGTGGCTGAATGATGATGATGATGATGAGTTCGTCAGTACGTAATATGTAAGGTGTCTTCTACTGTCTTGTTGTTACATATCTTTTTTTTCCTTTCTTCGATGCCTTAAGTGAGCACCGTAATAATAGACTGAGGAGGCGCAGTCCTGACCTTGAAAAAACAATGGATTTTGATTGTTATTTTCAAGGCCAAGTCTGAGGAGGTTATTGCTAACATACATTTTTTTTTCATAAATTATTTGTGATAACAATCTTTAACGGTAATAACGATAATAATATTCAACGGTACTATCATTTCTGGTGTACTATAAACAATTATTTTTATCGGTGTCTACTTTTTGAGCTGCTAATTCCAGCTAACATGACACTGTTATTATTAACCTGCTCATCAAACCTATGGTTTAACAGTGGCCTAACCCTGTAATATCCGCTCGTCCATTACCTGAATCTGAATAATTAATCACAAATTTAATGCGACTGTGCAGTGCATTAGCTTTTGTCACTCGTTCCATTTAAATCTCGTCCCACGCCCTCGCATTTTTGATCCTAACGAGGCAAGGCGGTCGCCTGCCACAGTTAAAAAGTTTATTTACGCCCATATATTCCTGGTGCTACAACAAAGAATATTCTATGTATATGTGGCTATTTCATTGCAAAATTATCATTAATAAAAAAACCTTACATGATTTTATACCTTGTGTTTTTTTGTATCTTTGGTTTTCGTTCTTGCAGTATTATTAGATATTGAATAAAACAAAAAAATGTATTAGTTTGTTTTACATTTAATTAGGAAATTAATTACCGGGAGACGGGCAGCAGCGTCTTCCTGAGATTCCAACCGCATACTGCGATCGCCAACCTGCCTGCCAAGCGTGGCGATTATAGCAAAACCCTTCATGGTTATGAAAACTAAGAAGGAGGCCTATGTCCTGCAGTGGGCGTCAAATGACTGATGATGATGATGATGATGATGAGGCATTAGATAAGCTTAATTCCCGACGTTAGTTTACGTAACATAATATAAGCAGCCTATATACGTCCCACTGTGGGGCACAGACCTTTCCTCAGGGAGAAAGTAGTTTACCTACAATATAATCGTGCATATAACTATGTATGAGCATCGCGAGTCATAAAAAATACTATAATTATTTATTGCGAATCATAAATTTTAGTTTCATACTGCTGATTCTTTCTGCATTCTGCAAAATCATTTAAAAAAATCCTGATCATCATTGTCGATAGACTCGTTTCATGACTCGCCCTATCTATTGAACGAGCTAAACCTGGGACGGGTTATCGCCCCCACCCGCGTGTTTGTGCCGAAACAGTTTTAATTTTAACCGATAAGGTTTGTGTTGCAATTGAAAAGCGATCCATTAAGATAATTCTGTTTGCACAACACATGCACACAGCAGCGCTGATAATGCATTGAAAAGTGTTTACTGTCAATATTTATACTGTCGGAACGCACTTTCATTATTGAACGGATGTTACCTGTATAAAACAAAGTTACACTGACAGTCGTTATAGTACGATTAATTTAAGAAAGGTGCCGAATGACTATTCCCGTCTCGCTTACACAATATAGACGGGAATATTCTTTAAAGCCTCATAATAAAAGTTGTTAGTATTGATAAAACCGGCAAAGTGCGAGTCAGACTCGCGCACAAAGGCTTCCGTACCATTATTTATGCAACATTAGACACAAAGATCGGGAAAAACGGAAAAAATCACGTTTGTTGTAAAATGTTTATTTTATTTTAATTTACATAAGCAGCCTATATACATCCCGCTGAAGGGCACAGGCCTTCTCTCAGGGAGAGAGTACGGGCTTAATCACCACGCATGCCCGCCGCGGATTGGCGATTTTAAGCGCTGAGGTATGTGAATAGCTCAGACACTCAGGTTTCCTCACGATGTTTTCCTTCACAGTCAGCGAGTAGTATTGCTACTATAACTTCACAAATGTACATAACTTAGAAAACCAAGTCATACGTACATGCCCGCACCGAGGATCGAACCTGGGTCTCCCACTTCCGAGTGCGAGGTTCTACCCACTAGGCTACCACCGCCGTATTTTAATTTAATTGTTTATTTTTGAAGCGAATATAGAACTAAATATTCTGTGAATTTTTCAAGAGTCTACCTGTTGCCGTTATTAATATCGAGCAAAATACGGCAAAAAAATTACGTTTGTTGTATGGGGGCCCCCCTTAAATATGTATTCTATTCTATTTTTAATATTTGTTGTTATAGCGGCAACAGAAATACATCTGCGAAAATTTCAATCGCCTAGCTATTACGGTTCATGAGATATAGCTTGGTGACAGACAGACAGACAGTCGGGCAGACAGACAGACGGACAGTGAAGTCTTAGTAATAGGGTCCCGTTTGGCACCCTTTGGGTACGGAACCCTAAAAAGTAATAATAATAACTTCCACACAACACAATCAATCACTTGTTCTAATCCCAATCTAGGATGGGCATCCTAGATTGGGATTAGAACAAGTGATTGATTGTGTTATAGTAACCAGACAAGGACACCACAAGAAAAGATGGACAGATGACCACATCCAAGTGGCAGGAAGACGCTGGATGCTAGCCGCTTCCAACCGGTCTTTTTGGAAATCCATGGAGGAGGCCTATGTCCAGCAGTGGACTTCTTGTGGCTGAATGATGATGCAGACACCACAAACACGTTAACACACCCAGTCTGAGGCCACCTGTACGAATCGGGAACGACGGCCACCATGGGGAATTGCACTCGCCGCGAATATTGGTCGCAGCGACAATTCGCTACCTGCCACACACAACGAGTTCTACACAAGAATTACGACTGTCAGTGCGCAGTCGCAGCGAGTCAAATTGACCATGCTCAATTCTAGTCGCGGCGACTTCAACTCGCGGCGAGTGAATCTAGTCGCAGCGAATAGCTTGTCACACCCAGCGAATGCTTGCGGCGAGTAGACACTTGCAGCGATTAGTCGCTGGGTGTGACCGAAGCATAACATACTGTATTATTTATCGTTTCCCGCGACCGAACAGTGCTGTATTATTTGACAAACAGCTAACGGCTCTTAAAGTTAAAGCGACCCGAAAGTTTCCAAGACGTGTCCAGAATATATTGGCTTGTTTGTTTCTTAACTGTTCTTGTCCGAAAATATAAAACTTCCTTAATCGACTTGTCCAGCTTAAGACGAGACTCAAGTCTAAGCCGGTTTAAAGAAACACGAAAAGAGTATGCGTATATTTAAAGTAGACAGCATTTATTGTACAGCAAAAGTTATTTTGGTAGAGCTCTCCTTTTCTGTATCGCTCTTGTCACAGCTATGCTTTTATTCAAGGCTGCTACTCTCTCACTTTTTCTCATAAGTACTATTTATAGCAAAGAGTTAAAGCGGATGGGATCGGAGTTCTTGAGTAGACGCTTTCAACGCGCGGAGATTCGAATATCGAACGCGGGCTCCTTCGAGAATGTTC
The DNA here is from genome assembly GCA_947310995.1 of Yponomeuta cagnagella. NCBI lineage: Eukaryota > Metazoa > Arthropoda > Insecta > Lepidoptera > Yponomeutidae > Yponomeuta > Yponomeuta cagnagella. Next base: position 14,922,708 of record OX371277.1, read on the forward strand.
TTTAACAATTCAAACTCTAACGTCTGTCAGCAAGTTTCCCGGGAAACAAAAAAGAAACCTCCTCCTTTGTGCATAAGGTGTGTAATAACTTTAGCCAGGGACTTTGTTGCTCGTTTCTTGAATATTGAACGTCGCTCTTGGGAGTTCGATACAGACTGATGCGACGACAAAGAGTCACTGACATTTACTACACGCCCTGAACGTTATACCTGTCTCATTCCGTGAATCTCTCTATGTAAATCCGCTGATTGGAAGTGTGATGGATGCGTATACTGGCGAGAGTAGTGAGGGACGTACTACAATGTGCTTGTATGCAAAGAGCATACTAAAGTGGAGAGTAGTGTAGCAGGTCTCTGCCACGATTGACTTCAAGATAACGTACGCTTCGCTTAGCTGTCACACAAAAGGAATGCTTACTATGCAAGTTCATTCATAGACTTAACTTAGCGCTCGATAACTGGCCTTTGTAGAGTAGAGTTTCTATTAACCACTCGTCTGCCGCGACACAGATCTGTGTCCAACTTAGTATGGGCCACCTATACGTTGCGTTCCGCGAGGGCAGTTCAGGAGTTAAGAAATACAGTTTAGATTTCAAATTTTGATAGACCGGTCTCTCTGTAGTCTTTGTTTGAAGGTTTTCTTATTGAACTATAAACAAAATAATTTATTTTTTTTATTTTTGCCCAACTGCGCGGCAGGTTTTTGGTAGATGATGACAGTTTGTTATAATTTGGCTGCGAAGAAGCGACTCCAAACATTAAATTAATCGGTAATTCTTCATCAAGGTATTATTGATCCAAATTAATGACTTAGTTACACATTCAGGCAGTTAAAAAAGTAGGAAGTATTTTTGTCCGTTTTTTTTTGTATGTTCATTGATAATTATGTACCCCGTTGTCCGATTTAATTAAATCTGATGTTTTTTTTATTCTTTGATCCCCCAAGGGTGATCCCATATAAATTTGGTCAAAATATCGTGAGAAAATCATCGAACTCTAATATGGAAAGACATCTGCACCACGTGCAGACAAAAATTCTTTACCACATCAACCGATTTCGATGACTATCATTTTATTTAAAAGTAGTTACTTTAGTTACTTGGTTTCTTATAAACTCTTGAAGGTTGGTTTCATACGAAAAACTTTTTAGTGAGTGTTTTTCTTGAATTCGGTTTTTTTAAAATCAAATAACTGTCTCTTTGATTAATCATCGATAGGTTACACTTCACGTTATTTTATACTTTATGACATAAGCAGCCTGTATACTTCCCACTGCAGGGTACAAGTCTTCTCTCAGGGAGAGAGTATGGGCTTAATCACCACGCGTGCTCATCGCAGATTGGCGATTCCAAGCGCTGAGGTATATAAATAGATCAGACACTCAGGTTTCTTCACGATGTTTTCCTTCACGGTTAACGAATAGAATTGCTCCCTATAACTTCACGAATGTACATAACTTAGAAAACAAAGTCATAGGTACATGCCCGCACTGGGAATCGAACCTGGGTCTCCCGCTTCCGAGTCCAATGTTCTACCCACTAGGCTACCACCGCTCTCTACCCACAAAGCTACCACCGCTCTCTGATCTTTATACTTTGTAATTCCTTATAATTCCCACGTTATTTCGTACTTTATTCTTCAGAGCGTAAATGCTCTGAAGCACTCACAAATGCGAACAAGCATTTGAAGCGTTTCATGGCAGAAAAAATAGAAACTGAAAGTATGAACCTATGACATCTAGACTAGTGTAATATGCGCCTTAAACTCTATAATAGTTTGGCAGACAGACACCCGGTCGGTTCCCAACCGATTCAAATTAAAATTAATCTGATCATAATATCGCAAAATCCTTTTCTGTCCCACCCGGAAAACGGCGTGCGGAATCCGTTACCCGGCGCCCGATGATTCCGTATTGGATTACACGATTAATTCCATGGACCAACTAATTAATAGACCCTGGCTCGAGAACGAATTTTAATGAAGTAGGAACTAACTGTGCCTGCGACTTCGTTCACTTGGGCTTCGAATATAAAAATACTACGCTTGTCATCCTATTTTTATTGTAGGTTTCGTTTTTCGTTTAATTTTCCCGCGCCCTTTCGCTAACTTAACCGCCTCCACGCAAAACATTCCTTAATTTTCACTTCTGAGAAAATTACAATCAGCTTATGTAGATGTTTATGTTACTTGTTATGCCTTTTTTTTCTTGTGATGTGTTAGCTTCTTTCTATTTTAAGACGATCTCCTTTCAGAGCATTTTACGTACTGTGACGTTTTCGTTGATTGTGTCAGAACTGTTAAAATTGACGCCTCCTGTCACTTCCAAGAAAATAAACTGAATAATAAAATAAAGCCCATGTAATTGTTTTAACACAATTGAGTTTCTTTAGTAGTTTCAACCGGAGAGACATTCATATTATTTCTCTCAGAGTGATCTAACGTCCCACTGTAGGGTACAGGCCTGCTCTCATCGAAATAAAATAGGCTTAATCTCCACGCGGGCCCACCGCGAATGTGTTCTAGTTCTATTTAGACCTGAGATTCCGCATTTAACTTCATATTTGGGCCGTAGCAAGCACTAAGGTATGCAATACCTCAGACACTAGGGTTTCCTCACGATGTCTTTGCTTCGCCGTTAGCGATTGGTATTGCTACTACAACTTCACAAATGTACGTAACTTGGTAAACAAAGTCATTAGTACATGCCCGGATTCGGACCCACGACCTCCCGAATGAGAAGCCAGCGTTCTACCGCCTCCGCGACCACCGCTCTACCCACCGCGGATTTGCTCACAGGAGGCTTACCACAAGCACTATTAGAAGTTATTTTTAAGCCTTATAAAAACTGCCCTGCTTAATGGTACCATGAGCCAAACAATCGCAGCGCTGTTAACTATAAGACGTTCACCGTCTAATCAACGCTGCTACCGTACTATAAGCTCAATTTTGCGCGCTCGCAGCGCTGCTGAACTGTCATTCTTAGCAGTTATTTATATGTTACTCTTGAGCAGCTTTTAAAACCCTGCTAAGCGAATTATTGTTTAATTTACGTATTAAAATGAGTGATAAAGAAATCTTATCGTTTTGGAGGATGATACGTTTTTCGCAATAGGGAGAAAAAAGCGTGGCGTAAAATTATACGACTGCAGAGTAATGCATTCGAAGTAATGCATACGACGAATTGTATTATGTTCGGAGGTATCGACTTTCTAAGGTTTTAGTGGAAAATCTGTGCGAAGACATGAGAGCTTTGTTACCGGTGCCAACGAAATCCACAGATTTATCCGTGGAGACGAAGATGAGCTCTATTCCTCTATGTATTTTGTGAACAGAAAATAAACAAATATGTTATCTTATCTTATTTTATTCATAATAAAAAATAAGTTATCATTCATCAAAATTCAGTCAGCCCAACTCTGCCCATTGCTGGGTATATGATCCTATATCAAGTCATAGAAACTTCTTATTGACTCGAACTTTAGTCGCATTGCAAATATTTGTTTTAGGTATTAAAACTATTTCATCATCATCATCATCATCGTCAGCCTTTTGACGCCCACTGCAAGACATAGGCCTCCCTCATGGTTTCCATAACCATGAGGGGTTTTGCCATAATCGCCACGCTTAGCAGGCGGGTCGGCGATCGCAGTATGAGGTTGGAATCTCAGGAAGACGCTGCTGCCCGCCTCTTGATAATTTATAACCTCGTAACTCCTGAACCGACACCGCGACACAACTTCATTTCCTTCAAAATCGTAGTTTAGCAAAAACCTTTTTTATCAATTCAAAAACTTCTTCAAACTTCTTCAAACATATTTTGACGTAAACAAAACAAAAATAACTTTCGAGACACGTTAAAAAGCGTAATTTTTAAGTAATGTAGAACTTAAGACAACATTTTTTTCCGCAGCAGTTTTCCATAACTTGTTTTCAACTTTTATCTGCACAGTGAGCTGTGCTGCTACAAATGTTTTTTATTACATTTTTCACAATTAAAATGTTTTATTTTTATTTCGTAATAAAAACGGTATTTACCGGCAAATTATCATATTTGGTTTTCGAACGCACGCAAAATTTAAGGCAAACAGGCCAGAGACAACCTTTTTTTTAGCAGATTTATTGCAGGCCTACTTACGTCGGCTCATGGTACACTATAGTAGCAGTTTATTTTGAACATTGAAAATAAACTGCCCTGCTTGTGTCCTGCTTACTTTGAGATTGTGGTAAGCCTCCAGGTCAGTACTTGAAATCGCTTACCCACCGCGGATAAACGATTTCAAGTGCTAAGCTGTGAGCAAACCTTAAGCACTCAGTTTTCCTTTCAAGGTTTTTTCTTTACCGTTAGCAACGTACGTAACTTAAAAACTCCAATTCAATTTTCACATTTATAGTTTTCTAAACAGGTTTTAACTTAAATACTCGTAACAGAGTTTTCAACTTAAAGTTACACTTCTCTAGACACAATCGTCCCCTTTGACATTATTTGAATACCGGACATCTATGTCTTCCAAATAATCCTTGATGCAAGAATAGGCTTTTTTACACAGAACATGCTTAACACATTTTTTAAACCGCGACGGTGGTAACTCTAACATATCTCCTGAGAAAATAGTCATTGGGGTTGGAATCCACAGTTATTAACCTCTTTAATGTCAAGCAAGTGTTTGACCTGTTACCACGGCTATCTAGACGTATAGGGACTAATTATTTCTATCTCTCATTAAGAGCACGCAAATCGAATAGTAAACAGCGTCCCGCAGGTTACATGTCTGTAAGTAACATATCACCAAAAGGTTCTCAGCCCTACCTAACGAGTGAAGGGCCGTCCCTCAGGGCTTGAGGGCGGGTGATTAACTTAATAGTCCTAATAGGGATGTACAAACAGACCGGTGTAATGGCCACATGTTTGTTAGGTTATTTTGATGTTCTTTTTTTTGCGTTGTTGAAATTTCGCAACAACAACATAACCTAAACTCACGCCTGTATCCCAGGGTCTGCCACTTGCCACGATCCTGACAAATCTCTTTCGCTTCATCAACATTCATAGGTCGTTGCATGCACGCACGCCGGTTTCTGATACTTAAAACTGAATTTCCACTGTAGGGAATTAACCGTTTTCATATACTATTGTAATCTCCTTCATTTGCCAACATTGCAATGGTCACCTGTTACGTTTTTACTAGTAAAGCGTCAATGAAGCGAGTCTTCCGCAAATTATTAAAAGCTGATGGTTGCTTTGGAATCGCTGTAGGTTTTTAACCTTTATTAGTCCTCCTGTATGATCGTACGCTTGTACATTCAGTAATAATCTTTCTAAGAATCAAACTAGCATTTTTAAGTATTCTTAGGACAAAACAATCATTACTCTGGTCTAGACCCGGCTGAAACAATACTGCTGATGATGCAGAACTTTATCAGTGGGTTTTATGCTGCCTCGTTAGTCTAGCGGCGAAACTTCTCTGCCAAAGGTCGTTGGTTCGATTCTTGCTGGGGCCGACGTAGGTACTTTTATTTGTTCAAGTGGTCTCAGTCTGGGTGTTTTTCCATGATTGTGATGATCTTGTCCGGTTATCATGTCCCAGGCTATCCTAGTTTAGGACTTTTGAAAGTGATTGTGACGTGTGGATGTTAAGTCAGTGATCTAAGTTCAGAATAATTCAAAATTGCTATTAGGAAGTTCTCTTATCCATACCATCCAAGCCTTTTAAAAGGCATTTTAAAAGAAAAAATATAGATTAGGTAAGTTTGAAAGGTAACAATTTAACATAATAATTTAATTTTATAAGTTTTTAAAACAATTTAATATTCTAACAGAAAAGTAAACAATGGAATCTCAACCCTAATTTACTATTCTTGTCAGTCTGACCTCTGTGCGGTAAGGTAAAGTCTACGATTTTACAACACGAATAATTCATTCAATTTTCGCTCTTATGACATGCGTAATAAATTCTACCTTTGACCCTATACTTTGCTCTGTAGTTGTTAGTACAGTCTTCGATAAAAGTTTGCTATCAAAACCATAATTTCAACACTAACAAATAAAACAATATCATACCAACATTGTGAGAAATTATCTGTAACTAAAAATGTATATTGAACTGAAAACTAACAACGCAACGAATCGCGGGAACCTTTGTATCTGATCCGTTTTTCGGCACATGTGACTAGCCCACTTCCACATGGACTTTCTAATCTTAATAAGATTAGTATAATATGCTGTGTCAATCGCCGTAGTTCAGCGAGTTATCTTATTTCTGATTATTGTTCGCTTATTTGTGAAATTACGTATAACATTTGTAGTCGACTGTACACTCAGGTAAACGCCAACCCTGTCCAGATTAGCTGCCGACTAATGAAGATAAAGGGCACCAGGATTGTGTGTGTGTTTGTTTATTAAAGAAAACATTGTAAAGTGGGGTAATTATCTAGCCAATGTTTAATTTGCAAGGTTGCCCAGGTACTTTTTACTTTTTGCATACATGCAAAACACAACATGATATTGGCATGAGAACATGAGATTAGGAGAGATCTATAGACTAAGGTCGGCTTGCACCACTTCTTAAATGCCACTTAATGCGCCATTTAAATCGGCATTTAAAAATTTGTGAATAATAATTAATTCGAATTATTATTTATTTATTTATATAATAGATTTGATAATATATTTTTTGTTGTGTAAAATAGAGCACCTTGATAAATGAAATGTCTACGTTTTCAATTTTATGAATAGAATGTCCAAAATAAAGATTATTATACTTTTTTATTAAATATATTTTGTTATAACGAAGGAAAAGAGATTAACGCGCATTTTTGCATTTACGGACTTACCTATTTACGTGCTAATTATTCAAATAAAAATATTTATTGCACCATAATGTAAATAAGGTCTTTAATGAAACAGTGTTAACAGTTGTGGACCCTGTTGGACGCGGCTATATGACTATCATAAGCAGCCTATATACGTCCCACTGTAGGGTACAGGCCTTCTCTCAGAGAGAGAGTATGGGCTTGATTACCACGCGTGCCCACCGCGGATTGGCGATTTCAAGCGCTGAGCTATGTGAATAGATCAGACACCCAGGTTTCCTTACGATGTTTTCCTTCACCGTTAGCGAGTGGTATTGCTACTATAACTTCACAAATGTATACATAACTTAGAAAACAAAGTCATAGGTATATGCCCGCACTGGGAATCGAACCTGGGTCTCCCGCGTCCGAGTCCAATGTTCTACCCACTAGGCTACCATCGGTTGTCGACTTGTATATGACTGTATGAATAAGATTTGGGATATAACAAAACTCCCTTGTACATGCGAACATGGCGGGCCATCGCAATTGGTTGGCAGAGCGTCAAAACCATATCAGGATGACTTAAAAATCTTAAACTATTTTACATTTATTGAAAACCATTGAAATAACTGCCAGCCCTACCGCGAAGTAAACCTATTATTAAAGACAATACTTATGCAAAAACGATAGCAATTTTATCCTAGCATAATAAAGATAATGTAATGACGAACATTAAAATTTCAATACGCCATGATTGTAACTGAAGCCCAAATTGATTGCACCAATAAAACATTCCTCTCGCGAATAAAGTAAAATTTACCTAGACCACTTTCAGGCCGAAATGAACCTGATACCTATAGAGGTAGAGGCTAGTTTTCCGTAATTTGCCGGGCTGGTTGAGGTAGACCTAATAGGCAGAATTATCATAGAAATATGGGGACAGAAAGTGTGGGTCATAAGTTCATCGGAAAGCCTAGACCACGTTTCAGGTGCGTCCCCGCCAAAGGAAAACTGATCTTTCTCTCTTGACATAAGAACTGTGATCAGCGCTCGGGTTGTTATGCAAAAACCCACCACTCAATAGTTAGTGGAATAGTTTTATGCCCCTTGTCTGTTTTCATATCTAGAACGAATTGGATGTTTCTACATGGGTTTGCGTAATTTCAACGCTAGCTTTATTCTGGCAAGTTTTGATAAAAAAATTGTAAATACTTTGACAACGTACCTATGTGATCAATGGCGGCAACAGAAAATAAAATTACAGACATATTAGATATTATTATTATTATTAATACGTTTATTGCACATAAGTAAAAAATACAATGGCAATGTGGCGGACTTAATGCTATAAGCATTTTCTACCAGTCAACCACAGGAGGTGCAAGAAATTAACTCAATTATATCAAAATCATCTCTACTCAACGGTGGGTAGTGTTGGGCTGACGATGAGATGAGGGCTGATGATGCCATATTTTACTCCATCTATTCGACTTCATCCAGAAGTTGTCTGGAAGAGATCGCTCTATGTGATAAGACCGCCAATTGTATACCATTACTCAGATATACTATATCACTTGTAATAAGGTGCTCACTATCTATTTTCATAATTTCTTCACGATCCTTGTTAGCAAATAACAAGTATCTAGCAGCCGCTACTAAAATACACAAAAGGGTTCAGTAACATGATTGGGATCGAACCCGGACCTGTCGATTGTAAGCCACTCCCCGGCACAACCACTAGTCCCTGAAACATGGGAAGCACATTAACCGACGCTTAAGACAAGTTGGAATCTCATTTCAATTACCAATGCCAATTCGTGAGGCAAGTGAATTTAAATAGAGAAAATGCCACCCATTTACCTAATCCTTCTCGTTTTCTTCAGATAACGAAATCGGGTCAAAGCAATCTACGCGATGACTTCAACGGCTTTCACTGGCTTGACGTTGGCTTGAGCCTTTGAATAGTAAATTATAAATGGAATGTAATACTCTGCGAGTACAAAATGACATCGGTTCGGGAAAGCAAACTGTTTGCAAAACTTCTGGCGCTCCGGACCGCGTTAAATGGAGCGCTCCGTAGTTAAAATTTTGAATTTGGAACTATTTCAAATGCGACGCTCTATCTTTTCTTTCACCATCACGTTTCATTTACATTTTTATTATTACACTCCGAAGTGGTATTTTGTGGCTGCAAATAAAGTTAAAGACACGTAAAAAAGGAAAATTAATAATAATAATAGTATTTTCTGCGGTTATCACGAGCACTAGACATAATAAAACTGAATTTTAATGGATATTTACTCGTTTACTTTTCCATTTTTCAATTTTCCGACGTTTCGGTACTTTTGCAAGTGCCGTGGTCTCGGTAGACTGAGGTGACAGGCGTCTTTTTGAAAGCATTAACTGTTAATTTACTACCCTCAAAGGTTATTAAGTTACGTTTCAAAAATATTTTGGCAAATTTTTAAATTGAAATTGACACTACAATAATTTTATATAAACTCAAAAATACTGATTATTAGTCATAAAAATTAAAATTAAATTTACAGTCACACATCTAGCAAGGGGATTTCATGCACTTAAGCACTGGTTCCCATGCTGTAGCTATGTTCCAACCACGATCTCTATCGAAATTTGGATGCCGGCGGATCTCTATTGCCTCGCGTATCATTCTAGGAATAATAATAATATCTTCCACACGACACAATCACTTGTCCTGGTCCCAAACTAGGATACCCTGTGCCATGGTAACACGGCAAGGACATGACAAACATGGGAATACACCCAGACTGAGGCCATTTGTACAAATGTACGGCGTCCCCCAGTGGGAATCGAACCCACGACCTCTATCTTGGTAGTAACCGACTTAACGGCCAGTCCAACGAGGCAGTTAATATAAACACAAATAAAAATGGCGGATATAATCTGTTCCAACTAGACAACAAAATTTAAAGAAGAATTCTAAAACCCCCTTCAACAAACAAAATGCTCGTTGCCAAATCAACAAGTATACCAATCACTTTGTAAACAACCAACACGTATTATGCCTAGTACAATGTCTGTAATAATTTTACAAATATAACTGGATAGGTATTTAAATAAGTCCCCGCAGAGGAAGTCTTGCTAGAAAGCTAACTAATTTTCCGTTTCGCAGAGTAATCTTGTAGTCGAGATAAGGGGGTGGGCGCTCCAACTTCCAACAAATTCACCCGCCCCCGCGGCGATCGGAATTAGGCCTTACCACCTGGCAATTAGGATGATAATTACAACACGTGAAAGTTGCTCCGTAATATTAATTGGGACTGGGAAATAAGTGTAGCGGGTAACGCGAACATTTATACAGACTTTTAGGATGTTAACAACTCAATACTGATTACAATCGAGGGGGCAGATGAGCGGTTAACCCCCGGTTTCTCGTACTAATAGTCTGTTAATCTACTTTTAACAGTTGTGACTGCGGCGGAGCCCAAAAGGAGGGTAATGTGTTTGGCTCGTAGGTATGTATGTATGTAAGTATGTCCGATTCTCTGTTCCCTCAAACTCCTTAACTATGGATCAGATTTTGACTCATGAGATCTCAATCGATTCGTCGTGACGTCGTTTTCGGGAGTGTCATAGGCTATAAAAATCAACATCAAAATTTAAAAAGTCACTAAAAAGAAAAAAATTGAAAACTGAAATATAAAATAACCTACAACCCGACTGCTGGGCATTAGCTACTAAGAGGCGGGACCCAAATTCATCAATGCGAGCAGCCTAGATGGTTCCGCCTGCTTAGTAGATTAATAGTATACGAGAAACAGGGGGTAAGCTACGTACATTTGTAGCAATACCAAACCTTTGTGTATAAAACTCTGTTCTCTTACACTACAATTTGTTTCATCATCATCATCAGCCACTCGACGCCCACTGCAGGACACAGGCCTCCCTCATGGTTTTCCAAACCATGAAGGGCTTTGCCATAATCGCCACGCTTGGCAGGCGGGTTGGCGATATCGCAGTATGCGGTTGGAATCTCAGGAAGACGCTGCTGCCCGTCTCCTGGTAACGTATTTCCTTAGTCGCCTTCTACGACATCTACGGGAGGAAATGGAGTGACACCATTCTTAATCCGGCGCCACACGGCGACAAAATAAACAATTTGTTTATCTTTTAACAACTGTCAGGTAGCCAAAGTGAATACAAAAAAAACTTATAGCTGGTTAACATAAGATTAACCTACAGCTGTTAACAAAAGATTAACCTACAGCTGTTAACAGTAGATTAACTTACATTGTTATTGTACGAGAAACTGGTGGTAAATATCTTGTGTAGTCTAGTGTCAAATTTAATCGGTTCTAGCATAAAATTTGCGTGTGACTTCTTTTTGAACAAATTTTACCGACAATCGTTTAGTTGCTTACTAGATGCGTGATTGATTGAAAAAATGTCTGAATATAGAGAGTTTCTTATCTAGGTATTTAATTATAAGTAAGTGATACATGCAAACCTTAGAGCAAAAAGTCTCGGAAACAATCATTCCACGAATAGTAAGGGCACAAATCTGCCGTACATAAATAACTTTATAACTAATTACTTTCACACAACACAATCAGTTGTCCGTACCAAACTAGGATACCCTGTGCTATGGTACCCAGGCAAGGACATCATAAACGTGGAAATACACCCAGACTGAGGCTATTTATACAAATGTACGGCGCCCCCCAGTGGGAGTCGAACCCACGACCGGCATGGTAATCAGACGTGATACCGCTGTACCAGCGAGGCAGTATAAATACAGATGTTGCCAGGTACATATAAATATTATGTATTTACCTGGCAACGTAGACGGCTCTACATTGCTTTCTTCGGCAAATACTCGGTTATTGTACTCGTCTGCATTTACTCTGTTTGCCTGTAAATAAACAGAATTAATGAAGCTACAGTATACAGGGTGTAACTACTACTGTATTAGTTAGACAGACGGGTGGGACAGACCGCCCGGAAGCTCTTCAATTAAATGTTTTGTCCGACAATGCCCATTATTGCAAATTTTCTTCCGTAAATAGAAGCATGTAAAAGGTTCATTCTTATTATATTGTTTCATTACAAGGAGAGGTATTACTGAATGGAAATGTTATAGTGCAAAATAGTATATTTCATTACGAGTGCGGAAAGCCTGTCATTGCAAAGAGTTCCGACAAAAGGTGAGGGTTGACAGTCGGAACAAGTAGCAATGACGGTTCCGCATGTGTACTGAACCAAACAACTATTTTTAATACAGTTGCGAAAAAATGAAGCAATTTAATAAAGAAAATTTTTGGAAAATGGCGCCAACCGTAAAAGAATACAAGCAGAGATTTTTTTTTCTTCACCCATTCTGGGTAGGCAAAGGGAATTATGCCCATACAGCCAAGTCATCAGTAGAATTTTTTTATTGATATGAAATGAAAATGAAATTTAATGAAATGAAATGAATTGAAACCTAACCTAACTCATTGAATCAAATCATTAAATCTGATATTTAAATAAATTACTAGCTTGTTTTTAGAAATATTTGCATGAATCATAAAAACTTCTATGTATTTTTTTAATAAATAGTTTTTTCTTTTTAATAGACATTATTTTGACAGTTGGGAACGAGAATGCACGAGTTCGGAAAAGGTAAAGAAAAAGCTCGAGTATGTAATAGCCCACATCCCGAACGCTATACGTCCCTGCAATTCGCCACTTTTTGAGCAACTGTATTAAAAAAGTAAATTCTAAACCACAATGTTTGTGGTTTTGAATTTGGAATGTCTGCTTTGTTTTTGTTTTTTATTTGTCAATTTTTACATGTATTCCTTTCTGGCTATTGTAAGTATCGACTGCCAGCATTGGAAAGTTTTAATGCTTCTTATAATGTATATTTCACTTTTATTACCAATCGTACGTTGTTTCCTTCTGTGGAAAAAAACACGGATAATGCTAACTTTTTTTATTCTTCGAAGATGATATTTTTGTCATAGTTAAATTGAGACAATACAATTAAAAGGAAATTGAAATTTAATCTGATCTTTTGTATTTACTACTCTTATGTCGTCGCCGCCATTTTGGATGCGGTCCAAAGCTCGCCGGCTCCCCCTTATGCATTATTACCGCTAAAACTAATTTCGGAACGAATATTTGCAAGTTACGTTACGTGCGATTCGCTTTATGGCGCTAATTTCCTACTATGTACTTTTTTGAGGAAATTTATTGTTTTCAAGGCATTTGTTTAACTCCTCGTTGGGATTGTAGATACTTTAGAATGATGTTATTAGGGTTTGCGGGCATGAGTTAAGCTATTCAAAGTAATATTATTATGAACTGTTGTATCACGAATTAGTATTCAGAATCTAAAAGATACAATATAATAATTTTCAGTTTCTTATCTAGGGCCATCGGTCATTATTTTTAAACTTTAAATTGCGAACATGAGTCTAAATTATAACTTAATATGGTTTTACCTGACCTATGAGTTTTGTATACTAAAAAATATATCGAAATTATTGTGACTTCGATCTTCGAAATTATAGTAATTAACGTTACCTCCAAAAAATATTAAATATTTGTATGCCCACAAGGGCAAAACATGCAGTTTCTACACTATTTCACACAGTACCACCTTTTTAAACTCATGTTTAACACATAATTATCTTTATCTTTATCTCCAACTATTCGCTCGCGCAACGCATTAATTCCAGAAATCGTGCTCTCGGAGATTAAGACAGAATTCAGTGTACAGAGTGACAGTTATTATCGGCCACACAAGCTTCTATGACAAAAAAAACGTTAATAGGCGATTCTCCCCTAAAAACAAAAGCCATCTATATAAGAAGGCACGGCTCGCGTGCGCTGCCAACATTTGGGCGCGTTTCGCTCAACACCTTATGAGTTTAAGCGCTTTACAGTGCGCTTGCTCATAGAGTGTTGACGCTCTATTTTAGACGCTCTACAGTGTAGTCTACACACTACATTCATTACTGTGTTATTAGAGCTCTCTCTGAGTGAGAGAGCTCTAAAATTTATTCATCACCATCATCAGCCATTTGACGCCCACTGCAGGACATAGGCCTCCTTCGTGGTTTTCATAACCATGAGGGGTTTTGCCATAATCTCTCTTGGTTGGAATCTCGGGAAGACTCGCAATTAGAACTCAGTAAACAATACACCATTGCCCTAAATTGAGACCACGAATTGTTGAATAAGTCAACCGAGCCACGCTTCTCTTATTTATGTACATCCATCTACCGGCCATATTCTTCCTGCAATCCACTCCGTCCAAAGGTTGTCTGGAAAAGATCGCTCTAAGCGATAAGACCGCCATTTGTATACCACTAGTTAGATATAAGAAACTATTTGAAAGATATTACATCTTTTACCTGGTTGTGCAATAAAGTGTTCTGTATCTATCTATCTATGGTTACTTTTGCTTCTAAGCGCTTACAACGAAGCAATGTTGTGCAAATAATCATCAAGAAATGATAGCCGTAATGGCCATAAACGAGCCCGCGTTGTCGCCTCCTATCGGAGTTCCCTTTGTCAAACATGTGCGTCTAGTCAGGGATCTTTTGTTTGTAGGTTTAGATTAGATTAGATTAGAACACATTATTGTACACACCAGAAAACAAAATGCATTAAAATGCTTACATGTCTTAGAGGTAAAGAGGTCGTGGGTTCGATTCCCGATGGGCGCCGGCCACCGCACTTGATTTGTACAATAATGGCCTCCGTCTGGGTGAATTTTCATGTTTGTGGTGTCCTTGCCTGGTTGCCATAGCACGGTATCCTAGTTTGGGACCAGGACAAGAGATTGGGTTGTGGTTACTTATTATCATTTAATGCGAAAACTACAGGTTTATATTTAAAGGTTATAAAGCAGCAATTCTTAAAGTGGGCACCACAACCCAAGAACTCCACAGAAAAGTCCGCTAGGGTTCCACTGATCACACTTGTTTGATTTAAAAATAATTTATTTCTTTACTGTTATTAATTTGAAAAACCTATTTAGAGGCTAAAAATTCCACCCATGCCGGGACTTGAACCCGCGACCTCTGGCTAACCGCGCCAGCGCTCTCCCAACTGAGCTAAAGGGCAAGTGCAGGCATCGGCGAAATTTCTAACCTCTTTACAAACTTCTCCGTGTTACGTACAAGCGGTGACATCTGGTAGAAGTAAGTCGGGCCTGCAAGTGACCTAAATTACTTCTGCCAGATGTCGCTGGTTCAAGTCCCGGAATAGGTGGAATTTTTAGCCTCAAAATAGGTTTTTAAAATTTTCCTCAGCACGGATTAGTGCAAAAAAAATTTTTTATTAATTTTGTTTAATGTAATGGGGCAGTTGCGGTAGCTTTTGAAGCTTGGAGCTTAGATGGAGATCTGTGTTAGTGTACCATAGCGTTAAAATCTTAGGTAACGCTGCTCTAAAGGTTTAATAAACGCTCAGTGCACCAAACCAGTTTTAATGATCATTGAGTTATGGTTACAACTGTGATTATGAAAACCGAAACGTAATAGAGAAATTATATTTCTATCGTGGATATTCGATCTCTAATCGCTTCACAGGATCACTTTTCGTTCTAAAATCGCCCTTATATTGCATGCCCTAAATGCTATTGTGCCTCGATAATTCTTAACTGTGCTACCTTTGGCTAGCATAACAATGCTAGTTCCAGCACTCACGTTTCCTGTAGTTATTAAAGGTAATTAATACGTTTAAACGTGTCTTTCGGTATTAATATTACCAGGAAATCTTGTAATTTAGACGTCAGCCTATAATTTGTGACGAATTTTCTGTTTCTGATACCGTTATTAGTGTTCAATTACAATTTTGTAAAAGTCTATGTTTCAAATACATTTTTTTTTTTCAAAAGACTGCATTAAAATGTTTTGGGGTTAATAGATAAAAAGATGTGGTAGGTAGAGGCCAAGGTTTGCCACTTGCCACGTTCCTGATGAACCTCTTTCCGCTTGCACGTTTGCAATAGTAACAACTGAAAAACAAATCCTAAAGCATTATCATAAACATTTGTCAATCAGTACTGTAAACACAAAAAATGAAACAACAACACAAGTTTATATTCGTTTTGTTGCACTAACCCGTGCTGAGGACAATTTTTAAAAATCTGTTTAGAGGCTAAAAATTCCATCCATGCCCGGACTTGAATCGCGGGTTCAAGTCCCGGCACGGGTGAAATTTAGCGTGGTGACCACAGTACAAACGATTCTGCTTGTAACCTTTTTATTATAAAAACTTACATTTTCATTTTCTCTACCGCGATCGCTTTAGTGTGGGGCAGGCCTAAAGCTGATGCGTGCATATTTTATCGTTGCACTTTATTGTTTTTATTTGAGTCTATTTTGCAAACAATTCACTCAATCAGCACTAATGGTAGAGTCAGGCAGTTTGTTCCACTCGCGAACGTCACAGTCCTGGAAGGAAAGCTTTTGTTAATAATTGCTTCGAAATTGACAATGAACTCATTATAAAACCACTGGCCACAATGTTTCAACAAGCTGATCAAAAACCAAAACGTAAATCTCGAAAACACAAACCAAACGACCCTCCGATACTCGCAATCTACAAATGGCAGTCACCAAATCTCCAACAAAAGAAGGTGGCCGATTCTCGAAACCACAAACAATTTGCTGGTCAATTTATGTGCCACGCTTGCTTTATTTCTTCCCTTATCATCGCCCGGAATCGGGGCACCGAGCACCGTGTGAATTAATGGCCCAGGATAACTTGTACACCCACCAATAACAGCACATAAACCGTCTTAATACCTCGCAAAGAACAGAGAATGAGTAGAGTTTAAAGAAGTAGTTTTGAACGGAGTTATAGGGGGACCCACCCTCTCGTAGCTGGTCTTTTGTTTCCGTTTACCTGTAACACTATTTTTCATAAAGATTTATGAGTTTGATGTTTAACTACTTCGTTATGTTGTTTTTATGTGAGTAATGTTGATGACATATTATTGTAAATAGGATTAAAACGATTGCTGAAGAACTGTATAACCTTACGTATCTTCTTCTTCTTCTTTATTTACCGGCTCCTATCTTGCTTTTCGGGGCTGCCAATAAAAAAAGGAATTGGTAATCTGTTGAAGCCACTGTCGTAAGTTGTGTGCCATGATATCTATGGTCTCCCAGGTCTCCTTCTTCCTGGAATCTTGCCTTGTACGATAAGTTGAAGGAGACTGTACTTGGTGTTACGCATTATATGTCCGAAATACTCTAGCTTCCGTTTCTTGGTGGTGTTAAGTACCCCTGTCTTCTTCTTCATTCTATGCAGAACGGTAGAGTTGCGGACCTTTTTAACCCAAGAATTTTTAAGCATCCGGCGGTACACCCACTTCTCAAACGCTTCTATACGTTTAGACACACTCTGAGTAAGTGCCCAGGCCTCTGCTCCGTATAGAAGCACGGAAAATCTCTAGCGCGTGTTTCAATGGTCAGGTTTCGATTGCAGAGGACTTTTTCCATTTTTCAGAATGCGTTCTGAGATTTCGAGCTTGTTATATCCTGCATTTAATCTCCACACTGTCATCGTCTTTATCGTTGGCCATAACTCCTAGAAATTTGTAGCGATTGACCCGTTCCAAGACATCACCAGAACTTTACGTTTAGTCTTTAAACATTTATTTTCGCGTGCATACTTCATTGTTTTTACTTCTTATATTGTAAATTTTTGGTCAGCCACAAAACTTGGCAAATAAGCCATTCAATCAGCCAAAACGTATTTTGGCCATCAGAATAAACAAAAAGATTAAATTTCAATTTCAAATTGGAATAAATTTCATTCAAAATCGAAATCAAATTTTTATTTATTTATTTTATTTATTTCATTTAACTTTAATGTAAAAAAATATTACTACTACTTTTGTAAGAAGTGTTATTTTGGCTTTTAAAGTTATTGGTGGCTATCATCTTTGATGTATAAGTTTAAGATGATTTGAGAAAAGATGGTCAGAGTGGAGTTTTTTTTTTCTGCTGCCTTTTTCTCCACTACAAATACGGCCCGAAGGCAGCGGCTAACACAGTACATTGACATTAAGCAAACAGAATGTAAATTCTTTACGTTGAAATAAATGATTGATTTCTGATTTCTATTAGACTGAAAAATTTGGAATGTTCGGCTGCTCAATTTTATTAATTTGCGGCTTTACAAAATTTAGAAACAGTTAATACGTCACCTGCTAGTATGATGTATATATATTTTCCTTTATATATTAAATATTTCCTCCCGCAGATTCTTTGAACCGTAACAGTCATTGTTGAAGGGTGCTTTGACGAATTAAAGGCAAACTAATTCACCAAATGGACGGATGAAAGAAGTCTCTGGGCTAGTGGTGTGGTTGTTGACGGCAAATGCGGTAATGTACGGCAAATGGCATTATTACTATGAGTACTTGTGTTCCGTACGTGGATATCTATTATTATAGGAGTAGTCTAGGTGTGCCAGAAATTTTGTTTGTTACTAATGTTACGTTGTAAAAAAATCTCCACATATTCTGAACTTGCGTGTGTGTATGCTTGGGTGACAGACTAGATCTAAACTATTATGCTACCTGTAAGTTATTGGTTTTAAGGGTTCCGTACCCAAAGGGAAGGCTGTGTCTCATGAACCGTGATAACTAGACAGTTGAATTTTTCACAGATAATGTATTTCTGTTGCCGCTATAACAACAAATACTAAAGACAAAATAAAATAATTATTTAAGGGGGGCTCCCATACAACAATTTTGCCCGATATTAATAACGGCAACAGGGAGACGCTTGAAATATTCAATTGTTTTATAATACGGAAACCTTCGTGCGTGAGTCCAACTCGCACTTGGCCGGTTTTTGTTACTTTTTGTTACGAAAATAAAACTAAGTTCAAACATAAGCCCAGCGCTGTGGTCACCACGCTACGACTTTACAAACATGATAAATACCCAAATCAAGGCCCTTCATACCAATCAATCTACCATTACGAATATAATTTATCGATGGGCACAGAGCAGATAACTCTTTGTAAATAGCAGCAAATACGTAATCCATATATACATGATGTAGCCTATATGCAGGGCACAGGCGTTCTCTCATAGAGAGAGAATGGGCTTAATTACCTACCACGCGTACCCCACTGCAGATTGTCAATTTCAAGCGGTGAGGTATGTGAACACCTCAGACACTCAAGGTTTCCTCACAAAGTTTTCCTTTAGCCAATGGTATTGCCACTACAAATTCACAAAAATTCAATCCCATATTCATCATCATCATCATCAACCCATTATGTCCCCACCGAGGGGCACGGGTCTCTTCCCTGAGGAAGGTATAGGCCATACTCCACCACGGGGGCCAAGTCCGGATTGGTGGAGGCTTGTAGACTAGTGGCTCGTCTACTGTCAGAAGTTTTCAAGCCGCCCTAAGGCCTCTGACTTGGCTTAACGACTGCCATCTATCGACGGCAGCCGGCACCAACAGCTTAACGTGCCTTGCGAAGCAGTAAAACGTATTATAAAAAAGTACGGCAATCGAGATTACACATATTTAAGTACATCACTAGCAAACTGTTCGGGAGCCGCGATTTCGCTCGGCTGTCGAGATTTCGCGTAAATAAAATAGAAAGTTGAGTTGCTTCTCTTTACACAAGTCTAGTTTTAATATTGTCTCATTTTTATGAAACCTCGGCGAGAAATCAGGAAGTACTGAAATATTGACACGTTAAACAACTTATAGGGGTTGTTTGCCTCGATGGTCTAGCGGTATCACGTCTGATTACCATGCCGGAAGTCGTGGGTTCGATTCCCACTGGGGGCCGCCGTACATTTGTACAAATCGCCTCAGTCTGGGTGTATTTCCATGTTTGTGATGTCCTTGCGTGGTTACCATAGCACAGGGTATCCTGGCTTGGGACCAGGCAAGTGATTGTCTTGTTTGGAAATTATTAGTATTTCAGCTTAACCAGGAAGCCCGTCTCAAATTGCAAAACGCATACCTGCTGCTACATTACAATGTATGGCAAGGGTGTAAGGTACTCGTAGGAGGGGCAAAAAAGTTGCTGCAATCTCGGGTCCACTAAAGTAGAAACTGACAACGATTTTGTTCAAGGGTGGCGAGATTTCGCGTAAATAAAATAAAATAGTTTCGCTTCCCTTTCTGGGGCCTGTTTAAAAACAAAATCCACAGATGAAATGGTAAATGAAATGGGCGACACTCGTGAAGGAGGACTTCACAAACATACACCCAGATTGAAGCCATTTGATAGGAGGATATAAACGTCTGTCGCGGCAACATACACCGGGGACTGAAAACATCGACCATGTATATTTGATTACCCATATTGCTAAACATTTGTATGTTTACTCGTATTGCATAATTAAGCATAGAGACGCGGTTAAACAGCTTGCGGCTTTGCGTGCCTGTCAAACTGTCAATTTGTCACACACAATGGTTAAACATCAAAGGATCTACATATCGCACCTTCGGTAAAAGCTAATTTTTAACTGAATCTGGTGGGAGTCTTTATTCTACCAGATAGAGGAGTGTTTTCAAGGCATTTCTGCATACTCATTTTACCATTTTTTGTTAGTTGTGCCCTTGTACTACCGAAGGTGCGATATGTAAAGGAAAACAACGTGAGAAAACCTGACCGTCGGAGGTGTTCACATATCTCAGCGCTTGAAATTGCCTGAGAGAAGGCCTGTGCCCTACAATGGGACGTGTAGTTAAATCTTGTTGACTGTTGACTTCTTCTTACCTGCTATCTTGTTGACTGCCTCGTTGGTCTAGGGGTATCGTTGGTCCAATGGTCTAGCGGTGGATAAGATTCCCGCTGGGAGCCGCTGTGCATTTGTACTGTAACGCTCTATATTTATTAAAACCCGGATTTAGGGCAAATATTACTTTTTATTATCTCTTTTTCATCAATTACCTAGCCTAGCTAGCCTGACAGCTCAAACAAAATGTAACAATACCCTTCAAAATATACAAAATCTGACTAGACGGCTATGCCAGCCAGCTAATATAAAGAGGCACTGACTGAAAATCAGCGCTGAGGGATCACTTCCTCAGCACAACGCTGAGTCAGCTGCCTTTTGTGGCAATGTAGAATGTAGAATCATTACAGTATTCATGGCCTCAGTCTGGGTGTATTTCCATGTTTGTGATGTCCTTGTCTGGTTACCATAGCACAGGGTATCCTAGTGTGGGACCAGAAGCAATGTATGTGCCTGTATCTAAATGTATATGTATGTATGTATAATACAAAAACTTCATTAAAAAGGGAAATCGCCGCTAATTTGCGCGCTAGTGCTCACATTTCACTGTATTTGTTTCTTGTTTTAGTTGTAGAGGTAGAGTCGTGGCCAATCAATGAAATTTAATCAGCTTGATTCTCCGCTCTTAGACGTTTTCTTGTGTTCTATATTTAGTAGTTTTTTTTATCTCCTCCCGCAAATGCTTTGTTCTCAAGTCGCTGTCTAAGAAGAAAAATTAAAAGTACTACTAGAAGAAGCGTGTAGACCTGTCTTTCTCAAAGTGGGCGAGAAAAAAGCAAAAGATTTTTGGTATGTTTTTTACTATCTGTCCTGGAGAACTTCGTCCCGCCACGGAATCAGATATCAGAAAACATTTTTCAGCGATACTATACTTCCTGCCACTTCGAGTGTGAATTCACAGTTTGGAGCCAAAGGTCGGAAATCACGAATTCTCACAAACATGTTATACCATTACTGATAAGCAGTGGTCGGAGTAGGTATATTGATTTTAGATACTTGCGTCATGATATCATAACATGGACATGCATTTCTTCCGGAATGTACCGGAGTTTCCAAAAATTTGGTAAATAGAGTAATAAAATAAAAAACCATATGTAAGCAAACAAAATTGTTTATTGTTAATACAAATAATCATTATTACAGTTTTATTAAAAATAATTATTTTTAATCCTCATCGGTTACAAGTTCTACATTTTGATTTTTTTTTTGACCAGTCATTTTTTACTATTAAATTCTGGTCATCTACGCCACTAGCAGCATAGCGTTGAGAGTATTGATACATTTTTAACTAGTTTCATGTAATAATTTCGATGTTTCGGTATTTTTATCATAATAATCCGGAAACTCGGAGGCGTATCCATATTAACATATACGTTTGATGTCAGTGACCTTAATTCAATATACCTACTCCGACCACTGCTGATAAGTCATTAATAATACTGTTTTTCACAATGAAAAGAACATTCCCTCAAAATGCGGTGAACATTCGTTCACCCTGTACACATTTTTTTTTCATTGGTTGTGCTAGCAAACGTCATGGAGCCCCTTAGTGGATTGAAACGACCGAATGATTATCCTTAACTCACGTACAGTCGACAGCAGATCAACCTTTACATACATTCACTCTAATCATTTACTTAAGGGCGACTTTGCAATTAAAATGTAAAACTTTACCTGCTGTCGAGTATACTCACTACCTAACCGTTCTATCAGGACGGCAGTCGTGACAACAAAACAGGCATTCTTTGCAACAAAAGAGGACCTAATAGCTACACGGTTTCTCTCGTCGAGCGCAAAGATATCGGCCCTAAAACGCTAAACAGGCCAGTAAAGGTGGCTTAAGAGTTGCGCCGGCGATTATTCGAGGGCCTTTAATTAGCCGTTACACTGTCCGCTGGGAAAAAGTTTCCGCATCGGCGAATTTAGGCTGATGGGTTGACATTTAAACCGTTGCGGGTTTACGCGAGCTCCAGGGGTGTAACTGTAGCCGGACTCAGCAGTCAATTCGAATTTAAACTTTCTTTGGTAGGGGTGTCTAATTACATCACTCATTGAAGAGTCACAAACGAGACAGACCTAGAGCTATCACAACTGTCCAATCTCACAGCCTCACTCAAGAAGCGTCGCTTGCGTTGGCTGGGGCATGTGCAGGGCATTGACTGTACTCGTTTGCCGAGAGCTGTCGTGCTTGGTGAGGTAGCGCACGCCAAGAGGCGCGTCGGTAGACCACTACTACGCTTTAAAGACTGCGTCAAGCGTGACGTGGCGGCTTTTGGGATCGATCACGACAGTTGGTATACACTTGCTGTGGACAGAGACGCCTGGAGAGAGGAAGTTCGGGAGGGCCGCAAGACCTGCGACGAAGTATGGTGCTCGGCACTGGCGGACAAGAGAGCCAGGAGGCACCAAATCCGTACCGACCCGACTCCGCAGGTTTCTTTTATATGCCCTACATGAAGTAGGGCTAGCCGCTCTCGAATCGGACTTTTTAGTAATTCGAAAAAGAGTCAAACTCTTAGGCACTGCTTAAATCGTCCATAACGGACGCAAAGGTCAGTGATGATGAAGTCATTGAACCTCAATACAATATCTAAAAGTCCCCTATTGTAAACATACACTTAACTCTGTCCTGTTGCCATCCAAAAAAGCTAATAATAATAATAATAATAATGTCTTCCACACAGTACAATCACTTGTCCTGGTCGAAACTAGGATACCCTGCGCTATGGTAACCAGGCAAGGACATTGTACAAATCAAGTACGATCGCCTCTAGATAATAGATTTATTTACAAAAACAACCACTTTCGATTAACGTAAATGACAAGTTCATTCCAAGTCCAAAGTTTATCTTTTCCTACGTTACCGTAACGTCGTGATGTAAGTTAATTAAGTTTTTCTAAGAAACATCGCGATTAGACCCGTTAAACGTATAACTATTACTGCATCGTTTTCTGGGGGGAAGGTGCTGTTTTCTGAAACCTAGTTCTGCAACGGAGTCCAACTAATTATTTTAGTCTAGTATGATTCTATGTTGACAAACTGTTACTTCTTTGGTAATAATGCCTATTCTTATGCATCAATCAATCTGTATTTGGTGGCCCCCAATGGAAATCGAATCCACGACCTCCTGCATAGTAATTAGACATGATAGCGCTAGACCAACGAGGCAGTCATATTTTATCCGTACTATTCCTCCTGAGGAATTCGTCATCGCAAATTTTTGTTTCGAAATTGAAAACTCCCCAATGATGGCACTTTAGCCCGGTTCGTCGCTCTCCCCACCCTTCGTTGACAATCCCTTGACGTGTTTTATGACCTAATTTAAATTGCTTTCACCGCTATTACACGCCCTCTTGGGCTGCCAGAGAACGAGCGGTTCGATGAGCGGAGCGATTAGCGTTATTGCAAAACAGAAAGGGGAAATCAAAAAATTCTTCAACTTAAAGAATTCACATGCTCTTTGTTGAATGCCATTGAGAAAAAAGCAGCGAAAAAAACTCAACACTGCTCTAATGCTCTACTAACATTTTTCAAACTATATTAAACAACCTTTTTCAGGGTTTGCAATAAAATGTTCTCTATTTATCTATCTAGATTAGTTGCTATCAACATAATAGAATTCTTTGATTGCCATCAACAACTTGCTTGTTTTGTAGCAATTTTTTAAATCTTTAGTTGTAGCTGGGCTTCCAATGTAGCCGGATGTAGCTTGCAGTAGACTCCCAAAAATATAATTGCACAACTGTTCTACTACTGTGCATATAGTACCAGAGGTTTCCCTTCCCCAAACCAAAGTTTTCGGCATACATATCTATTTAGTAGACATGTTCAAATTGAATATTGCTTGGAACATACGACTTGCACAAAAACATGTTTTCTTACAAACGCTTGTCGCACCTTGAAAATCGTGGCATTCGAAAATAGCAGTCTTGAGATCCCGTTTTTCACTCGCAAAGCCAAAATTACTGCTTCTTGCCTTCCCTAATTGTTTTGAAACTTAATAAAGACGTTTCGCTTTTTATGTCTGAGGGGGGCAGTAATTTTGTGGTTAAAGCTGGCACTCACTACGATCGTGAATCGGTAGAGAATCGCGAGCATAAGTTTGCTTTGACCATTTTAGTACACCAAAAAATGCAATAAACGTGAGGACGAAAAAAAACTTAATTGATGGGAATTGACAAGTCATAAGAACAAAAACCGGAAACCGGCGTGCGTGCATGCAACGACTAATGAATGTTGAGGAAGCAAAAGTGATCTGTCAGGATCGTGGGATATAGGCGTGAGTGTATGTATGTAAGAACAAAAATTGGAGCAACAACTAAAAGAAAGAAACCATTTATTTTACAACTGCAACTGCTTGTTGATCTACTTTTTAACCTCTGAACTGTCCTCGCGGAACGCAACGTATAGGTGGCCCATACTAAGTTGGACACAGATCTGTGTCGCGGCAGACGAGTGGTTAATTTATAGCAAAGTCTCCTACAATTGCGCAGAGAACAGTACTCCCGTGTCGATGCACTGTCGACTGCATTTATTATAAAGAACAAAATCATAAATACAATGTGTGCAACTAAAATGACCACGGAAAGTAAGTATTATTGAGAAAAACGTTTGACAGAAGTCTGCGCATCGTTTAGCAATTTCTAGAGCTATTGTTCGTTAACGCAATTTTGAACCTTCGTTCGGTTAAGGACAGATTCTGGTTATGGCAGATATTGTCTGATGCTCTGTCTACAGATATGTACCAAACATCAGCAAAGGCTTAAGACGGCCACACGGACGGACCTGGTGGTCCGTGGTAGTAAAGGACTTGGAGCGAGCCCAATTGAGCGAAATTACAACTCCAGAAAAATAAGAAATAAACGAAATTGGAAGAAAATTTAGGCGCAAGAAAACTAGAAGAGCCGAATCCAAATAATGGGAATGAAAAAAAGACAAAGAAGAAGATTGCTCGCCGAACGCAGTGGGCACACACCCTAACAATAACGTTTCTATTTATTATTCACTGTTTTACTAAGGTCACAAGTCGTTCTAGTCATTAAGGGAATTAGTTCCATCGCCGTGGGAATTAGAATAAATACGATTGATTGATCTCTGTTGAAATATGAACAGAAAGCCTTGAGGGAGGATAATCAAAATTTGATTAACCTTTCCTGTTTAATCATGCAAATGTGCCTCCTACTTCCTACTACTTCTTCCTAATCTTGTCGTGTTATTTGTCGACTGTTCGAGCTAATATTATGTGGAGGATATTGAGTAAATTATATATTTTTTACTCTCCCTCGTTCTGTCCTTCTCTTTCAGCTTATGTGCTGTTCTCAATAATTGTTTTATGTTTAAATCCTTAGAATAAGAATTAACATGGTTATATAATTAAACCTGTTAAATTTTCGTCAGTGGGTAAAGTAAGAAAAGTTAAAACCTCATCTGTCTTATTTGTGTTGCACACACACACATCCATAAACTCACGTCTGTATCCCAGAGGGGTAGGCAGAGACCAGGGACTGCCACTTGCCACGATCTTAACAGATCACTTTCGCTTCCTCAACATTTATTAGTCTTCGGGTAGGTACTTTTTATCTAGCCCTTTGCTAACACATCCCCTATTTGGTCCAAGTATGTCTGTTTGGACGTCTGTTACCGGCCATTCCATTTGTGTTCATTTGTGGTATATACGCGAAAACCTATAGTTTACCTATCCGCTTGCAGTCATTATTCCGAAATCTCCTATATTACGCGCACCACATCCTGCATGAGCGATTCCAATCGTCTAACTGTCAAATTAGTATGCAATTTGACAGTTAGATGGATGGAATCGCTCATGCAGGATTCGGTGCGCATAATTAGGCCCATTAAGTAAATCTTAAAGCTGTCGGTATTCCATTACACAAGTAACACGTCGGTATTAGTATAATAATCCTTACTATATTATATATATATATATATTATAAACGCGAAAGTTTGTATGTATGGATGGATGTTTGTTACTCTTTCACGCAAAAACGGCTGTTCGGATCCGGATGAAATTTTGCACAGAGATAGATTATAGTCTGGATTAGCACCTAGGCTATTTTTTATCCCGGAAAAATACACATCAAAATTACCACGCGAACGAAGTCGCGGGCAACAACTAGTATACAATTAATAAATTACAAGACCGCGATTCTGACAGGCCTCCTTCGCTTCATCAACATTCATTAGTCGTTGCACTAGTCGGGTACTGTACTGGCAAACCAGGCGTGAGTTTATGCTTTGTTACAAGACCACGTTACGCTACTCAGTGCGGTAACAAAAGAGCTAACCCTATTAGCTTTCGAATTCGAACCCGAATCCGGAAACGCGAGACTCGACCCCCGAAACTGGAGTGCGCGCCACTATGACATATTTGTCACGTACAATCCACTGTTTATTCTTTTTGTGAACCCATTTTCGTATCCGATAGTGTGTGCACTCGGGAGCAAATAAATTGAATAAACAATTTCTCGACAGCGAGTTTTCATGAATATACTCTATCTAGCTGTCTATCTAATGTGTGTTCTGTACCTACTTGCATAACATAACAAACCGTAAACTGTGAAAGTTGTAGAAAAATAGCTTGAAGATAGTTTTGAGTAACGCAGTTTGAATACATACCGTGAATATATACCTGAATATTCACCGTGTGGCGCGGGATTAATAATAGCGTCACTCCATTTCCTTCTGTGGATGTCGTAGAAGGCGACTAAGGAAATCAATTACCAGGAGACGGGCAGCAGCGTTTTCCTGAGATTCCAACCGTATACTGCGATCGCCAACCCGCCTGCCAAGCGTGATGACTGTGGCAAAACTCCTCATGTTTATGGAATCCGCGAGGGAGGCCTGTGTCCTGCAGTGGGCGTCGAATGGCTGATGATGATGATGATGATGAGTCTGAATATAGAGTTCAACTCCTTAGGAAATGAAGCGGAAACTAAATCGGGGCCTGGTCTTCCATTCTACAAATTACGTATTTACGAGTATATGTATAACTGACTTGCACTACGTTCTCTGTGCCGGTTGGTACCCTATCTTAGCTCTTATCACCTACGCCTAAGTTTGAGAATCAGAGAAAAAATGACGCTGGCTTCATTATCCAGGTTACCTTTGTAATGCACTTTCAGTGTATTTTGTCAATTCCACTTTGACGGAAATAGAAACAACGGCCCGACCACGGTCGAAGTACCCTTTCTGTCGGGCTGTAGTTTATTTATGAGTCGGTGGCTGTTTTATATCGGATTCCTGAATAGACAGGGGTACATATCATACGTACATGATTTGTTGAATCATGCGTATGTACATATTAGTCTAGTCTATGTGCTCTGAGTTGCAGCACCCACCTACGTGTCAAGGCCTTGACACTGGAAATCTTGAATCCCGGCTTGTATCAATAACTTTCTTTTCTAACCCCCGGTTTCTCGTACACTAACAAGCCGTTAATCTACTGTTAACAGCTGTCAGTGGTTTTTTTTTGTATGGTTAATTGACAGCTGTTGACAGTAGATTAACAGCGTGATAGTTTACGAGAAACTGGGGGTAAGTTAAGTACATTTGTGAAGTTATAGTTGCAGCACCATTCGTTAACTGTTAAGGGAAATATCGTGAGAAAACCTTAGTGGCTGAGGTGTTCACATACCTCAGGTAATTAAGCCCTACATACAGTCTACATAAAAAAAGTTGGTTTTAGAAACGGTTATCATATCTAATTCAAATGAGGGTATTTGCGTGGTCCTTCAATGATAATGTAATGATTTGGGAGAAGTGATATTTTTTGTGGTTTTGCAGCTGGAGGGGTAAAAGTCAATTCTTTCAGGAAATACGCCCTATGTCCTAAAAACAGCCCAGAACAAACGAATACAGCATTAAAAGTCTCCGGGTTTTTTCTCGGGCCTCTAAAAGAACTTTATTGCATCCATTTCAAACGGGTATAGATGATATCTTTCCTTCAATTTCGGACTCAATAGTACCGTTTGCAACGGTAATTTGGCCTCTATTTAAAGAACAATAAGAGCCAATATGGTTGTAGTGAGGGAAACGTATAGGTCAAGAGTCCTATCCTCCCGGAATGGACCCATAAAGTACCATTTAATTAGGATACAGAAAGTGAGATTACTCTCCTTGCAAGTAGTGTAAGGAAGAAAATGTTCATGGGTATGTGATTGTATGTGATTGAGGTAAAGACGATTTGTTTTCTGGCTTCGGCATTGTAATTGCTATAGAGCAGTCTACGAATCTCTTTGATATGAGACTCTTTGGTGGATTACATACAAAATATAAGACATAAAAAATAAGCTGTTTCAAAGTAAAAAGTTTAGAGCAAACAAGTTTCGATTTCACGTAGGGAACCTTATTTACATAAGCTTAACAAATTAGGTACTATACGAACGAAATACTCTTCCTCATTAAAAAGCTGCAAAGTGCGGAAATTTTCAACTAAACGAAAGGAAATTGTAATGGCATTCTGCTTTTAGATAGAGGATTTAAATAAAGAAAATACGCTTTTAATAAATTGATAGGTAGCATCTAAAGGTCGATTTAGATTCATTGGTAAATTAATTGAATTACACTCCCAACATTTGAGTGATCAGTAGTTTGGTAGTACCCCAGTAGTTGCTTCACTATTTTGGGGGTCTGGGTTCAAATGAAAATGAAATGAAAAATGAAAATTTTTATTTGTACCCAACATGGGCAAAACCCGGAATGTATCGAGGACTTCTAATTTCTTAGTCGTACATTTGTTAAGAAGATTCAGTGATCTTATTAATTTGGTTTAAACACAATTACAGTATCATTTTTTAATTATATAGTTCTAGCTGCTATTTTTATAACCCGGTGTCAGGGTCAGTTTTACAATTTCAGTAGTTACCCTTTCAGTACGGAAACCTAAAAAGTCTCGACTAGAAATCATTTGGCCGGAGATTGAATCGACTCAATTTATATTTATATTCAAAGTGTCAGTTGTCGATAGCTACCTTTTAATTTACTTTTATCCAAGTTAAAAGTCTGCGTACTCTTATGTTGGAGCTTTAAGTTTGATCTGCGAAATTCAACCTATCTAGGTTAACATACAATAACATGCATATGTGTTATATGCTACTATCAGTCTACGTATATCTTCAGAAGTTGTGATTTTCAACTGATATACCCCTTCGCGTGAAGGAAAACATCGTGAGGAAACCTGGGTGTCTGAGCTATTCGCATACCTCAGCGCTTGAAATCGCCAATCCGCGGTGGGCACTCGTGGTGATTAAGCCCGTACTCTCTCTCACTGTGAGAAGGCCTGTGCCCTAAAGTGGAACGTATATAGGCTGCTTTTGATAGGTAGGTATTAGTAGTTTTGTTTTAAAGACTGGTTTTTGTTCGTCTCATCATCATATCAACATAACATAAATGACATGTTCAAATTGGAGAAATATTATTTTACTTACTTACGAATGAAAACAAACACTTTTAGGAACCTATTTGAATAATCTTAATAAATTAGTCTTTGATCAACGTAGTGTTTATTTTCCTTCGATTCTAAGGCGGGCAAATACCAGTCCAATTTAGAGACCTTTGGAAAGCTTAGAGTAAAACGTAGCTCTTGGGGTGATTGGCATATAATTTCCCATTCAATTGGACGAGCCCGTACATTTGCCAAATTGGACGGCCTTTCGGATGTATCCCGCCAATTGACTTAAACTCTCTTAGGCATTGATCCCTATCGTTTTCGATTTATTCGTCGTCGGCCGTTTTGAAACTTATTGTGCCATAAAAAGAAGATAAATAGAGTAAAATATCTCCTGGAATAGTACATTACTGCAGCGGCCAGCAAAAGAGGCATTGATGGAGGAAAGTGTAAATGTGGGCCGAGGCGAAGCCGAGGCATACATAACATACGTAAGTCCATCAATGCCTAGTTGTGGCCAAGGCTTGTATAGATATTTTTCAAATAATACGTGGAAATAAAAATTAAGTAATACCTACCTAGGCAGAAATTTTTATTTAAAAATACAATTACTTTTCAAAATCAACGACGAACGACGCCGAACAACACTATTTTTTCCGCATTTAAGCGTTCATTTGTTTTTTTTTTTTCATAAGCAACTTTCTATTTGCAAGCCAGGTGGAAATTTAAATAAAACCTTTGATAAGTTACCTCCTTGTTTGCCATGTTTCGGAGTAAAAGATCTTTCCATTTTGAAATTACATGACAGATAATATAAGTTTATTAGGTACCTATGTAATTTATTATTTATTTATACACGCCAGATATGGATTTTCATACAACTTTTGCCGGCCGCTACTCGCATGTATTTGGCCAGTAAAGCAATTTTGTTTTATCTCAAAGAAGATTGTCAAAATAATGCTTAAATTTCCAAGCTTGTTTGAGAAAAGTACATTTTATTTAAAGGCATAAAATAAAAGTCGATGCGCTGTTTCTCGACGGCCAGCTATTAGCGAATCTCATAAAAATGTAATTATTTTTTTCTTATTGGAGCTCTTTGAGATTCTTTTTATTTACAGCCAGCATTAATTTAAATTTTATTGACTCCATTGAAGTTCTTTGTTTCGAAGTTCACGGCATCACTGGGCATCTCAATTCTCTATTGAGACGATATTCAATGTTTATATTTGCACAGAGATCCGCTGCAGCGCTGCGGCTAGCGCTTTGTTGTGGTAATTTCATTAGCAACGGCTGCTGCTTGCTGAATATTAATTGGTAGGGACTTCGCTCCTCACTTTTTGATGTTTTGTGTATTCGAGTTTTCGACCCCCGGTTCCGGCTTCTATTGTTAGCGCTCGTTGTTTGTGGAATGGAAAAATAGCGCTGTGTCGCTTTTCGGACGACCTCGTAACTAACAACTGTTCCTCGAATCTAATTTTTGGTTGAATCCAAGCTTAAATACGTAGTTAGTTACAATGCAATCACTCCTAAAGTTGTAGAATAAAAGAGGTAAAGGTACCAACGACAATCAGGGCTCTATTCCATAGAGCTATAATTGGTGGTTATGAAAGAAGAGTCGGCTATGCTATGTACATCGAATTTTCATAATAAACTACAATTGTGTATTGTAGTTTTGTGAAACGCGGCCTATTCCGTATTTCTGATTGATATGCCTTACAGTTACTGTAATAATTATATTCATCGTATAAAATTCCAAAACTAAAGAAGATTTCGTTCTGTTATGATCATTCGATTCATTCGTTGACCGCCATGTTTTTCTTCGTTTATTTTCCCGCCTCTGTCAGAATACTAATGGGCCATTACAATCTGTTACGTTCTCACACTTCCTCCGGAGCGGGTATCATCAAGCAAACCGCTGCACCTCTCAATTTAGCCGGTTGTCTGTGATGCATACTAAAATGTTTCGCGGTCACTCTGTGATTCTGACGGCTCGGGGAAGCTCGGGCGGGTTCGGGAAACTCTGGCACTTGGTTGAGATTGCTCTGAACGAGGGTCAAGTCTTTCAAACTTAAATATTTTTTTACTCTACTGCAAAAGCAAAAATAGTAGTTTATGTGACTGTCACATAATGAGGGTTATTAAAACACGAGCGAGATTTTAAAAAACGAGCCTTGGCGAGTTTTTTAATAGCATTCGCGAGTGTTTTAATACCAAGTTATGTGCAGTCTCATACACTACTTTATCTACACTCATAATGAAATTTTTGAAACAAAATGGCGCAATGTCGACAAAAGTATCTTGACATTCAATCGTCTGCACTCAGTTTTGCGCGCGCAATTTTAGGTATTTTTAGTTGCACTTTTGGTACCACGAAAATGAAATTAGGTTTTTATAGAGTCAACTTTTGACATTAAAAAAAAAACTTAAGTTTTGTTCCGTGATCACAGCAACACTTTAAAAAAAATAACCGTAACATAAAGTGAAAAATCTGACTTTTAATGTAACTTTATATTACACTTTTTTTTTCTTTAAAGTTATGTATTGTTTAAAGCCTGTCAATATGTGTTTACCTTTGAATTCTTAATTTGAAGATTATGATATGAGTGTACATAAAAGTTTATTCGAGTACCTATATTGTGGTTTATTCTCTTGGCAAATATTTCAGCGATGCCCAAGTATGATACTTATAGGTATTACTGTAATTACAGTAGTGTAATAACATCTATTGTGCCTGGATAAAGTTTGTATTTCTAATTTTCATGACAACTAACCGAAGCTCGCAAACAAAATTTAAAAGTCAAGTCTATACAGTCAAATTCATATCAACCTTTGCACTCCCAAACTTCACTTAACTAAGTAACCGGATACTTTTTGATTTATTGATTTATTATACCATAAGAACTTACTGTTGCCCAACTTACTTTACAACAACTATTAAAGAGTTAAGCTGACGACTGTACCTAGAACATAATTTACCAAAAGCCTGAGCCGGTCTTACGTCAGGCATCATATGGTTTAGGCGCGTTACGTTACATCCTTGGCACCTGATGCCTCGCTTAATAAGGTTGTTTGCTTATCCCTTAAAGTGACGCGATCTCGGAAGATCGTTCAAGCCACGTTTGCACTAATATTAAGCCCCATTTACAATTTCGGCGCGTGGAAATGTATTAGCAAGAATGTATTTACGTGTTTGGAGGCGACCAGAAATGGCTTAAAGCTTTTTGATCATCTGGTCAAGCGTCATCTAGGGTGACTAGGGTGAGGCACCTACGGTGCGCCAGCGATTAAAATAAAGAGTAAAGAAAGTTAATATTCACATTTGAATAAATTATCAGGAGATGGGCAGCAGCGTCTTCCTGAGACTTCAACCGCATACTGCGATCGCCAACCCGCCTGCCAAGCGTAGCGATTATGGCAAACACCATGAGGGAGGCCTATGTCCTGCAGTGGGCATCAAATGGCTGATGATGATGATTCACATTTAAAGCGTTTGTTAAATATCGCGAGCTAACTTTGAGTCGTTTATATGCGATCGAAACAACATTGGTGTAATCATGGTATCAGCTACACCAAGTCACCTACCTATCGGTGAAATCGAAGCGAATTCCTGCGAAAACGTGCTACTAGCACTACTAGTTCAACTACTACAGGCTACCGGCGACTAGTGTGCGCGCAGGCAACAACTAGTTCTAGTTCAACTGGAGATTTCTGCACTTAGCCTCATAGTTGGGCCATTGTACGTAGCAAGTGCTGAATGTAAATACCTCTGACGCTAGGGTTTTCCTCACGATGTTGTCTTTCACGGTTAGCGAGTGGTATTGCTACTATAACTTCACAAATGTATGTAACTTAGAAAACAAAGTCATTGGTACATGCCGGGATTCGAACCCACGACCTCCTGAATGAGAAGCCGGCGTTCTACAGCTCCGCTACCACAGCTCTAGGCAACAACTAATGAATGTTGATGAAGCGAAACTGGTTTGTCAGGATCGCAACATGTGGCAGACTCTGCTCTCTGCCTACCCCTCCGGGATACGGGCAAGAGTTTATTTAACCCTTAACCAGGCGTGGGTAGTAAAAAAGTTTCATTGTTCTTGGACTTTATTTCAAGATGAGAAGGTTGAATTTGAAAAGGGATCTATTTCACTATGATCTGGTTAAGGGTTAATGTAATGTAGTTCAAAAGCACTACTAAATGCGTGTCTATGTTATGCCTTTACTAATAATCAAAATAACACCAACTTTCATATTGTAAAATTTGTGGGACTCGTGTTTCAACGTTAATAAGCTGGTATTGCTATTTGTGTTGTTTCCTGTAGTCGTTACTTACGGTAACTTACGTTATGGTATAAGCACATTCAGCTATTTGTTACTATTGTAAAACATTATTATGTATTTTGGAAGTAGCCTGGCTACCCGTAGCCCAGGGAATCCTGGTTTGGGAGCCAGTAACCATTTTTTTTTGTAACCGTTTCACAATAAAGTTTTTTCATTTCATTTCGTTTGCTCAAGAGGTACAGGTAGAGTCATTGCGAATTTTCGCGAACCATTGCGAGTTATTGCCGTTTTCACAGCTAAGTTACCGTCATTTCATTTTTACTGTCTCACGGATTGCTCTTCAAATTCGCTGTGAAACCTATGTGTAATTGAGCCACGTCGCTGGATTTTTGCTTATAGTGTTACATTATCAAGTTTATATCATTTCGCTCTGCATCGCATATCGCTGCCAAGTGTAACGTTACCCTCAGTGTTATTAGAGTCACAAAGGTGTCATGAAGGGGGTGGGAAGTCAAAATTCAGCTGAAGTCACGTGATTTCCTTACGTCCCCTTTGTGAGCTCGTTACAGATACGTGGCAATCTGTCTCACTCGCTCTGAAAAAGAATGAACGAATAGGTAAATTTACTAGAGGGTGTATTTAAATAAACTTTCCATCGAAGTTTCTTTCATCCAAGAAGTTTCCATCTATAACAAAGAATTTTAGACTTTAAAATAAATGGTTTGCATTTCAACATTACTGTTGGTAACTTATCTTAAAGAAGTCGTCTTTAAAAATGCTTCATTCGACCATAAAATTTTCTTCTACTAACTTTAAAATTAATAGTTGAGGCCCGAACCCGGATCGGTCCCCGTCGGGGACCGAAACGACTTTTGCAGGTGACGATCCCTACTCGCTAGGCATAGTCACCTGCAGAAGTCGTTTTTATTCGTCCTTATTATGTAGGTAATATTCGCTGGTAGGTACGCGTCGATGTTAAAGTGCGCTAGAGTAAAATTTCTGGGACTTTGACGAATAATCGAATACAGAGAATTGACAGTAAAAAGAGCCTTGCTCCCGAACCACCTTAATTTTGAACTCCGAACCTTCTTCCGACATCTCGAACTAAGAAAGTCTAGTAAACCGTTAACTCTCTGGTGATCTTCCTTCTATTACCAACTCCAAGGCCGGAAGTGCGACCAGAAATGTCAATGTGAAGATGCGATCTAATTATATCCTCCCGCTGAGGAAACTTCCTAGGACGAGCCGTTTATCATCATTCATCATCTCGACGCTTCTTTAGTGGATTAGGATTTTCACACTTTTGCCGTCTCTTGTGTCGCAAGATGTGGTAGGAAATAGCGTGATGTAGTTGTTTTTGCTTCTGTAGAATCTAAAGATAACTGAGAAAGATATTGAAAAGAAATATTGAACTTAATCCCGTTTCAAAGAAAAAACTCATAAGCCAAGTTTTGTAAAACCTACTTAGAGAGAAACATATTTAGGTATTTCATTAGAGAAATGCTCAAATTCGAAATAAACTGGCATCAGTTCAAGACAAAAATACGATTACAAATGGTGATTTGTAATCGTATTTTGAACTGATGCCAGTTTAGGGGTGCCTAAACTAGAGGAAAATGAGCTACCTATAAGGTCTATTTTGTGACGGCCAAATACTTGTAAAATAAATCAATAAATACCATTCCTAAATTCTTTTATCAAAGAGACGTGATTTACATATTGTTTTTCTCGCCTAGCAACACCGGGCCCAATTACTCAGCCCGTCAGCCGACAGCCTGGCAACACTCGCGCACGTCGTCTCAAATCGGTCGTCAATATTTCAGCGGGTCATATTCGTACCTTACGTCCGATCTTGACTGATGCCGCAAGTTTGCGAACTAAGGCTAGGTCTACAAGCATCCGAAATAAAAGTAAAATATATCACAAGGAATTCAAAACAAGGTTGACCCTGTTAGATTATGACCTTGAAAACAACAATTGAAGCATAAACATAAACATTTACATACAGGCACACTGCGTCTGGCCCCACACTAGGATACCCTGTGTTGTGGGAACCAGAAACAACGACATCACAAACATGTAAACATCCAAGACGTAGGGTTTTTTTTTGTCCCCAGCCGGGATTCGAACCCAGGACCTCTCGCATGGTATGCAGATGCACTACCACTCCGCCACGAGGCCGTTGTTTAGGTGGTCCGATCGGGCCATTTAGAATTGTACAGATTAAAGACCCTGATTCCATTAAGTTAACGCAAGAGAATATCTAATTTGTTTAGATAGATCGGGAACACTTTTGCTATAAAAAGTAAGGCTAACCTGAATTTTTTCCAGAGTATGAATTGTAAACGTTTATCGACACTTTTGAAACGTGGCTTAGAAGTGAAATAAAAAAATCACATTTTGTGATAATTCAAATTGCGAATTTAGCTATTCCGGAGAGATACCGTATGGTTATAATTCGAACCGAGACTGCTTAGATGAAAATCGATTCACTATGCCTGCCACATATATTTATGTAAGTATCAACTGTCTAATATAACATAACCTCACGCCTGAATCCCAGGGGGGTAGGCAGAGACCAGGGACTGCCACTTACCACAATCCTGACTGATCTCTTTTGCTTCATCAACATTCATTAGTCGTTCCATGCACGCACGCCGGTTTCGGGTACTTTTTATCTTTACCCTTTGCTAATACATCCCCTGTTTGTTCGAAGTATGTCCGACGACGACCTTGTGGCGCAGGGGTGGTGCATCTGCATACCACATTTGTGATGTCGTTGTTTCTGCTTCCCACGACACAGGGTATCCTAGTGTGGGGCCAGAAGCAATGTATGTGTCTGTATGTAAATGTTTATGATATGTCCGCCTGGGACGTCCGTTACCGGCCCTTCCAACCTTTTTCGCTAGATATATTTCTTTCGTCGTTCGTTCTTCCTTCATCCTCTCCATAGGACCAAACCAACGTTATATTCCTTTCAACTGATCAATGTCTAATTTTAAACCTCTAAGTTTCTTACTGAAATGTCCGAATGCATTCACGCATACTTCGATATTCTAGATCGCAACTGAATTGGTTCCTAGTGCATATAACGCTAACAAACTGCCACATAGATTAGTTTTTTTTTTTTAAATTTAAACACTGTATATGTTACTCATCTGTAAATACATTGTAATAGAAAAATTGCGCGTAGTCTCTAGATCGCGCGAAAGAATACTCTCCAGTGTAAGCTCGGCATAAGTTTGGCACCTTATTGCCTCTCATGCAATATGTATGATAATATCCAATAGAGACAGAGGCCCATCGCGGGCTCGTTATTGGCGGGAATAAAGCGCCCCTCTTTGCGTCTCGACTTTGAAAGTACACACGACACCATATCGATCTATACGACGATCTGAAATGAAACCAATCCTCATTCATCCATTGCTGGGCACGGACTGCCATCAAGGAACTTTCTTCGGCCATCTTCAGCCAGCCGCCTCCTCGTCTTCTTCGCCTTGATCTCCTTCAGATCGTCGGTCTAGCAATCTCGTGGTCCCACGCTGCGTTTGCCGATTCGTGGTCTCCATTCGAGAACATTTTTCCCATGGGTAATCAGTTTTTTAGCTATGTGACCAGCCCACTTCCTTTTCAGTTTGCTAATCTTACAGGCATTGTCATTCATTATCTTAGTTATTTCACGAATTGTAGATGTACGACGCGAAAATGTTTGTACTACACCCACACTCGCGCTCACATATTCTGTATCGCGGAGGGGTAGGCAAAAACCAGGGTATGCCACTTGCTACGATCCTGATAAATTGATCATGACTATTTCTGAGGTATTATGCTGTTTCATCTCAATACAAGAGCAGCTTTATTAATGTCTTGTAATGTCATTACGTCGTCATCCTTAAGTTCTGTGTTCTGTATTACTACCTACCTTAAGTTACTTATAAGTTCTACTTTTTAAGCTAGTTTTGAAATGTTTGTATTAACTTATTTTGTGTAAAATTTTAAGGCATACTTATTTCTTTTATAAAAAAGGCTCTACTTGAAGAAGCTTTTTACGTACGTAAAATGTAGGGTTTTGAGGGTGAGCATTGTCCTAAATATTGACAATATGTAGTTACAAATGATACTTCGTTTTAAAGGTCAATGAATATAATGCTAGAATTATAAATTAATTATACCAACAGATTCCTTGTATTTTTGTGAATAAATGTGTGATGAAAAACGCCAAGATATTAACATCTCGGTATTCCGTAAAAAAACAAATCCTACTATATATATATATATATATATATATATATATATATATATCTCTCTCTCTATATATTATAAATGTGAAAGTTTGTGAAGACGTTCCCATGTTTGGATGTTTGTTACTCAATCACTCAATAGCGGCTAAACGGATTTACATTAAACTTGGCATACAGATAGACTAGACAAAGACCTGAATTAAGACATAGCATTAGGTATGCTATGTATTCTCTCTCTGAGAGAAGGCCTGTGCCCTACAATGGGACGTATATAGGCTGCTTATGATGATACCTACTTGATATCCCGGTAGATAATATTTATTGTAAGTTTAAAATAGATGGCGTTGTGCAAGAATCGTATAAACGGATTCTGTGGCGGTACCTACGAAGTTTGCCGGGTCAGCTAGTATAACATATCTTTTACGTTTGCACAAATTAGGAGTCTTTTTAGTTTTGTTTATTTAAAGAGTTCTTGTATCGAGCCACGGTATCACTAGAAATTTACTGTTGATCATGTACTTCCGTGAATGACGTAACTTCTAGTTTGGTAGACTCTGGTTCGTTTTTTTCCTTTAAAAATTAATTAAAGCAGCCCAAATGTAAATATTTAGCCAAGGCTCTCAAAATTACCTACTTGGTCAAAAAAAAATGTAAACACAGAACTATTTTTTACTACGACAATGGCCATTGATCACAAACTTTTAAACGTATTAATTTGTAGCCGTTATTTTTTTCTATCATTGCCATATATATTAACAACGATCGAAATATTTCTTTCCATGCATTTTTTGTGACAGTAAAATTACTCTTTATTTTCTCTCTATCTTTATTACTTTATTTAAGAGTCAACAAAGACTTGTACTCCTCCTTGTACTTCCTCATCCAAGTGGCAGGAAGACGCTGGATGCAAGCCGCTTCCAGCCGGTCTTTTTGGGTATCCATGGAGGAGTCCTATGTCCAGCAGTGGACTTCTTGTGGCTGAATGATGATGATGAAAAATTTGTAACAATTATTTTTAACATGTT
This sequence comes from Yponomeuta cagnagella, assembly GCA_947310995.1. NCBI lineage: Eukaryota > Metazoa > Arthropoda > Insecta > Lepidoptera > Yponomeutidae > Yponomeuta > Yponomeuta cagnagella. The sequence goes on from OX371277.1 coordinate 14,962,209, forward strand.
AAGGAATCTGAATAGCGTCACTCAATTTCCTTCCGTGGATGTCTTAGAAGACGACTAAGGAAATACATTACCAGGAGGCGGGCAGCAGCGTTTTCCTGAGATTCCAATCGCATGCTGCAATCGCCAACCCGCCTGCCAAGCGTGGCGATTATGGCAAAACCCCTCATGGTTATGAATACCATGAGGAAGGCCTATGTCCTGCTGTGGGCGTCAAATGGCTGATGATGATGATGATGATGATGATGATGATGATGAAGTATTATGTCGTGGGATCAGCTATTTTTATTTAGTTTCGAAACACTAGTGCTATTATTCGACTAGACGGGGCATACCTCTGCACCGGGCACCATCTGGCGTTTTTATGGATTCATAAAAGAACACTTCAGCGCTTATGTGCATACATAAAACATGTTGAAAGCTACCCGCCGGTGTCAAGAGCACAATGTCTTACGATGCACTCCGCCGAGTACCCGTGCTATGCAGCTGGTGTCTTCTCAACCGATCTAAGATAGCTGTAAAGAGTACCCACATTACAGCTTTATTTTTGTACCCTCTATACCTACGTCCCACTGCAGGGCACAGGCTTTCTCTCTAAAACAGAGTATGAGCTGAATTACTACTGCGATTGGCAGTTTCAAGCGCACATTACAACAAAAATGATGGAATGAAATATACCTTAATTACTTATAAGGTTAGGACTTACGATACTAGCGCACAAAAACCCGACCACGTGCGGCCGATGAGCACCAAAACAGGCTTTTTTCACTGGTATTTTAGTGTCTAATTTGGTACGTGTTTAAGGATTATTTTAGATTTAAATTGTGTCATTAGCGTCGCCAGCCCGTGGTAACATGGATGGATCTTTAAGGGGCTACCTGGAGCTAATCAGCGCCATAAGTCGGAAAAAACATGTCTTAATTGTCATTGCGTTTTCTTTTTATAGTTGTTCATATTACGTTACCTATCTGTTTATTTTTTTAGTTGATTTTTTTGTTACAATAAATGTATTTTATTTCTGGATCGTAGAGAAACTCCCCATGTAAGATGCAGGGCATGACGGTTTATAAGCTGTAAAACGGTTCGAAGAGGCCCCCCGTGATGGATCGGCCCACAGCGGCGAGTAGCTTTTAGTATTATAACTCCGGGTGGATTTTACAACTTTCGTCTTCCTCTAAGTCGACGTTTATACCAGAATAGAGATGGAAAGACGAATTTCTCCTTAAGACGGTATAACTCTGTAGGAGCCTTTTTGTTTTTAGCTTCAAGTTCAGAAACACACTGTGTTGAACTTTAGACACAGTCGTTCTAACAATTCCACCAATGCCGGGACTTGAACCCGCGACCTCTGGCTAACCGTGCCAGCACGGTTAGTGCAACAAAAAGAATATAACCTATTAAAATTGTTATAGTTTTAATACTACCCATTCAGTTCTCTAAACACAAGAAAGTGTTCAGGCAAACCATCACGTTAAGCATTTTTTTTTTTATATTTTAATACTCTCTCTCTCTCTTTCTGAGAGAAAGCCTGTGCCCTGCAGTGGGACGTATATAGGCTACATAAAAAATGCAATTGGTTTTTATGCAATATCATTCTTAAGGTAGGGTCCCACGGCCCGCTTTCTCACAGGCCAGATTGCGCCTGGACAGGCCGACAGGCCATGGGAACAGTTGCATTCGGCGAAGCCTGCCGTCGCTCGTCGGTTTCGTCGAGCAGTATTGCTCGGCATGAGTCGCGACAAACCTTCACAGGCGTGGCAACGTCTGCCGGGGCCTGTCAGTTAACGGGCCGTGGGACCCTACCTTTAGATCTTCTGATAGGATTACATCGCGTTCAACCCATCCCTTAAATTAGTCACTTTTTTATTCACTTCATTTCCCGATAATGGCCCTTTACCCCATAAAAATACAGTGTGATTTCCCGAATTCTGTCCAGAAAAGAACGTCAATTCAGATGCGCAATCGCCGCTCGTTGCTTAATGGTTCTGAAGAATGACAGCTTAGTTTTATGCTTGCTAAAGATTTATTGAGCAATTTCTCTACTTTTTTGTCGGACGCAAGCGGATTTCTTCGGGGCGGGTGTCAATGTACTGTGAAGAGAAATCGCGTTGATCTATACATCGCATTAGCTTAGGGAGGTGGAGTAGAATATTCTTATTTATCACTAGCTTAATTTAAAAAAATATATACACAAAAAATTGTGAAAACTATACATTTGTAATTAAATCATAAAAAAATTGTCTTTGAAGTTGGAGAAAAGCTCGGAAAAAAACGCGAAACACGATTCCTTAACTATCTATACCTATAATAAATCTGTAAATTTTGTCTCTGTCTGGCATATGTCTGTCTCATTCTATTTCTTTGTGCGCGCATCACGCAAAAACCACTGAAGGGAATGGAATAAAACTAACCATGATTACTGCTTAGATTCCCGTGTAACATAATATGTTATAGGCTACATTACATCACGCTTAAGTCCACATGGGGCGAGAAAATCACTATAAATATCTTCGTAACCTGGTTAATTGTATTCGACTCAATTACACTATTTATTTATTTAGCGTATGGTATACAGTAGGTTTAAAATACGAAAGGGGGGCCATCAATCCAAAGCGTTAAAACATCAGCTCTTCCATACTAAAGTTACCACCTACGGCATTCACATAAAACAGCTGATATTTTATGGCATTAGCAGAGTATACCGGAGGACCTAGTTTTACTTGTAACGTTCAATAAGTCACAGTTTCTGTGTTACCTTGAACAAAATATTTTTTAATGTTTTAATTAATAAACAGGGTAATATAATATCATAGTGTGGGACCAGGTCAAGTGATTGTATTGTCTGGAAGTTATTATTATTATAACTAATGGGAGAAAAAGAAAATCATGGCTCCCTAACATCAGAGAATGGACTGGAGATGCCAGTGTCGAAGATGTATTTCGCATGGCAAAGAGAAGAGAGGAACATATAGAGCTGACGGCGAACCTCAAGTAGTGGAGAGGCACTAAAAGAAGGCGAAGAAAAATAACTAATGAACGATTTAGTAAGTAATGACTTAGAACACGATTAACATTTGTATATAAAAGCACTCTTATACATATTTAACCGTGACTGTAACCTCAGTTCTCAGAAAAGATTGACCTATTATTTTTAATGATCGCTTAGAAAATTATCTTTCAATTATCTTGGGAAATATTCGTCCGAAGTCGAAAAAAGCTAATGTTAGGTTTTCTATACAATAAAGTTCACAAATCTTTGCTTAGTGTAAGTTAGACGACGCGTTGTATAGAGTCCGCGTTCTTGCCCCGTTTTATCTTTTTGGGCTGTCCCATGGCTGTACTACATTTTGTATGAAAGTGAATTGCAAGGACGCCGCGTCTTTTCCCCGCCCACGTCCTTTCTATTTGCCCCACGCCTAAGTGCAAAGGTTCCCGAGACCACGTCGTGCCGTGTACGTACATGCCACTAACGGGTGTTGATGAAGCGAAACAGGTCTATCAGGATCGTGGCAAATGGCAAAGCCTAGTCTCTGCCTGCCCCTCCGGGACACAAGCGTGAGTTTACGTAATATAATGTAACGTATGTATACGTACGTCGTGTGATAACATAATGAGTTTTACATAAAAACGTGAAACCAACGTTATTCAGCACGTAATTTCGTCAAGTTTCGCTGAAACCTCCCAGGAAATTCTAATTAAACCGGAATCGAGAGTCTTCCCTTCTTTTCTTACTCATGTCAAAATTTCACCGCCAATACATATTTCTATGAAACATAGGAGTCTTATATTTCACATACATTGTAATTATAAAAACTTGTTAAACTCGCGATGTTTCAAAGGGCATCAATACGAAGCCTGAGTCTCCAATTTGTAGCCGACCGAATATTTTATTAAAGTTATCGATGGCGTAAAAAAGCCTATCAATCATTTTCTTTAACAGTTTATTAGGAATGAGATATCTCCTTTCGATTTCATAGTTATAAATTTAACGGGTCTAATGGCGGCCGGCTCGTCGCTCGCTCTTTCAGTTTCACTGAAGCGTTTGATTTGAAATTAATACACTTTGGATTTTGGATTAATGATCGTTTTTAATACAAGTGACTTTGAATCATGACCACTTTTCACCGCTCTCACCCAGTTGAATCACTTTTTAAGGTTCCGTCAACAAGGAACCCTTATAGTTTCGCCATGTCCATCCGTATGTCTGTCTGTCCGCGGCTTAGCACAGAGACGATAAGTACTAGAAAGCTGAAATTTGGCATATATATATATACATTGGAAGAGCGATGGCACGGTTAGCCAGAGGTCGCGTGTTCAAGTCCCGGCATGGGTAGAATTTTTAGCCTCTAAATAGGTTCTTGTAGATTACTCAAGCATAGCATAACATGTTTTATAGGACCTAAGAGCCTTATAAACAATTAACTTTTGAGGTTAATCAAAGTTCAGTAACCGAGTTTACAATACAAATCACAGTACACATCTTAGTTTTGTATTATACTTAAAGTTGGTTTCTCGGACACAAGAAAAAAATTGTTGTAAGCACTTTGGCCAACAGGCAGCTGTTAACAGTAGATTAAGGGATTTTTTGTGTACAAGTAACAGGGGGAGGCCACTCCTTTCTTCACTGAGCCATAAATACGGCTTGCTAGTTTCACGATAAAATTTTCATTCATTTATTATACGCCGATTGGATCAAGTCGGATTAACAAATGTTTGTTTTATGTCTCGCAAAAGGTCCTGGTTTCAATGTCTTCAAGGGCTGCTGATCGAACATTTTTAATACGAAAATATGGAAAAAATCATCATCATCAGCCATCTGACGCCCACTGCAGGATATAGGCCCCCATCATGGTTTTTAACCGTGAATAATCGCCACGCTTGACTGGCGGGTTGGCGATCGCAGTATGCGGTTGGAATCTCAGGAAGACGCTGCTGCCCGTCCCCTGGTAATGTATTTCCTTAGTCGCCTTCTACGATAACCACGGAAGGAAATGGAGTGACGCTATTCTTAATCCGGCGCCACACGGAATGGAAAAAAATACTGATTGTTAAGTCGGATTAATAGATGTTTGTTTATATCTCGAAAAACGTCCGGGTTTCAATGTCTGTAAGGGAAGAAGAAGAAGAAGAAGAAGAAGAAGAAAGACATTTATTATACCAACAAGATACATCACAGAAACAACATAAGCACATAAGTAACATAATATGCACAACACAGAAGGAAAACCAAAAGGGCATACCGATCGAAAATTTTTAATACGAAAATATGGATAAAATATCTTCTTGTTAAAAGTAGTCGTAGGAATAATTTAATGTTTTGTTAAATTCAAATTGTAAATAATAATTGGAATTTTAGAAACCTTCAGTGATATTGTAGGGCTCGAAATTTGATTCGATTTGAATTTTCGTGCCCACATTATTGACCAGCGTTATGTTCTGAAAGAGTTCAGAAGTCGAGCATCCCACTCCGATCCCAGTATCCGTATTAAACATTTACTTACCTATTCATCTTTTCCTTCTACAGAAAAGATAGCCCCTTTTATATTATGAATAATGGCGGAAACATACACAGAGCCACGGACTAAGATATAAATCTTATTCTAGCCGATGTGCTCCGATATTTATTTATTATCGCACGGGAATCGATAACTTGAGCTCGACTGCGTTTGTTCTCGGTACATGTTACAATAATGCGTCCGGATTTATTTGGTTTTTCCCGTTAGAAGTAATAGTATGAATTGAGAACTGTTTATTCGTAATATTGATCTAACCATACTGTTTGCTATATCGAATAAATGCTTTGATGAAAATATATGTTTCTTTAACTATTGATTTGTGAGTTCAGTTCAGATATTTTTATTCGTAATAAAAACAATATTTTTACTTAATAAATGAATAAATGTGGAGTTTCTTTGTTAGCTTCTTCTCCGCATAATCTATTAATTGTGAAACTAACAGCTTTGACGTACATTAAATGAACATTTTGTTTTTATAGTGAATAAAAATTTGTCCCTTTTTTTTACTTTTCTTAAAAATCAACGTTGTAACTTTCACAATTAATAGGATTATGCATAGAATAAGGTACCAAAGACACTCCCCATTCTAAATTCTTTTCAAAAAACTTTTTAACGTAATTAACATAGTTTTGAATTCCGATACCTAATAAACTGAATTTTAGCGGATATTTACTCCTTTACTTTTCCATTTTACAATTTTCCGACGTTTCGGTACTTTTGCAAGTGCCGTGGTCTCGGTAGACTGAGGTGACAGGCGTCTTTTTGAAAGCATTCTGTTAGTTTACTGCCCTCGGCAAAAATTATTAAGTTACGTTCCAAAAATATTTTGGCAAATTTTTTAATTGAAATTGACACTACAATAATTTTATATGAACTCAAAAATACTGATACCTGTAATTTTTTCGGAAGAGTTCGACAAGGTCTCATTCTGATTCACAGAGCTTAATCATGATCATGAGCGGTGCTCTCGTCAGCAGCTCGCCTATGAATGCGTTGTTATTTTGTTAACATGTGCCATTTAAGAGATGAAGAGACGATTTGAAACCAGACGCCAAAAGTTGTTCTTTCTCGCTCTGATCATATTGCGAAGAGCAAGAGGACTCGTTATTTAAAGGCCTGTATTTAATAGTTTTAATGTCTTCGAAAGTTTCAGTTTGAAATTTGAATTAGTTTTTTTAATTGTTCCACAGTGGCTTTCTTTTTATTTTTTTAAGTCTCTAGGTAACCTGCCAGTAGCATTTTACAGCTATACCAGCCCATTTGCGGGCAAAGGAGAAAAAAATAAAGCGTTTCTAGGACACCCGTTGCTTGTTATGACAGTTGCGTGTCTCGCCCAATTTCCCTGAAGGCCAGAGGCATGTTAGTTATTCAAGTCAAAATAAGTATATGGGTCTCGCACGAATAAAAGTTAGAGGGAAAGAGCCTAGCCCTACTTAGAAGTTCGCAGGCTCGGAAAATTTCATAGACTTTTCTCTAGAGTACGGGTAATGTGAAAGAAACAAATAAGTATGCCTTATAATTTATTTGTAAGCGTGTACTTCGTATCTTTATTCTGAAAATGGTTTTCTTGTGTATTATTAATCTTAAATGTTATACGACATATAAATAACGCAAAACCTGAAGACAGTTTCTTCAATAATAATAATTGTTTTTAGTAGTTCAGTAGTAATTCACTATTACCGATAAGGAGATCACATCTATAAGCAATAACTTTAAATGATTAATGTATGTTTATAATTTTTTATACAATCATGAAATTTAACGTGGTTAACTGAAGGAACGGTTTTCATATTTTGCATTATTTCAATAAGGCACGAATAGTTAACTAAGCATAATATAAGTGACCAATGACCTAAAAACAAACGCTATACATATCACAACGAAAAAAAAACAAATCTCCAAATTCAAATTCGGGAAAAAAAACAAAAGTACGACAACCGCTCGCGCGCGCTAACCAAAGATTGACCGTCCATACAGAAGAGACAGAAGAATCAGCGACAGAAGATACGTCCCTGCCTCCACTGCCGTCGCCATCCCCGCCCCTGATACTCGTCGACGACAAAATGCTCCTGAACGAGACCTCTGATCTTTTTATACGTTATTTAACACGTGAGTAATGTGTCGCTAATGATCGAGACTTGTCTGTTACAGGTTGTGGAGTAGCGGCGGTATCTTCTTTTTTCTAATAATAATGTTATTAATTTTATGGCATTGAAACTCTTTAGTTAGACAATAAACCTGTTACATGTTCGAAAGGGGATTAAAATAAATCCTTACGCGAGCGCTTTCCCGGACATTTCCTGAATAATAAATTACCGATTTAAAAATAATAATTGCAGAACAAATAAATCAGCACCGATAGGCAAAGCCTGGGCATAAGCTGGCCGCTTATTTTGCGTTATAATAAATAATTCTGGCGGCCGCTTAAACCGCAATACACTTCTATTGGGCGGTTTAAACCAGTTTTGGGCTGACAAGTCCAGATTATTGTCATAAATTGGTCCTGATACAGGTCTCCCGGCGTATGCACGCGGAATTCTGATTAACCGTTTTCAGGAAACATTAATTAACGAAGCGTACGTAACTAATGAAGATTATCGTTCGGCTACAATGATAAAGGGTATGTTTCTCGAATTTTAAAAAAATATGTTAATATCGTCAGTTAAGTATAACACTTGTAACATTTTTGTTAAAAAAGAATTTGTATTTGTCTTTATTGCCGGTCTTTCGTCGAAACAAAGACTCATTCACAAACAAAAGAACTGTTTCAGAGACAATCTCAAACGTTAACATCCGAAGATTACAGTGTATTTTGGGAAGATACACTGTTGGTACTAATATAAGTTCCAAACAGTCGACAAGATCAGTGTTTTAAAAATAGAATCAACCCTAATTCGATTCGCCTCATATTTCCGGCCTCATCCCACCGAACCGCGGAAAACAATAAACAACAACGGAAAAAGCATACACAGAGGTATATCAGCGAGCAATAAAATTAATCTGGAACGTCGCATAAATCGATTTGCGCGACGTAATGATTGCGGTATGAAAAAATATTACTTCGCCCACCTCAACAACAACTTGTACCGTTGTCAATAACTACTTCGAATAGAATTTAGTATAATGCAGTTTTTATCTTATAAATAAGAAAGATAAAAGTGATAGTTATGAAACTTTATTGGGAAACATAAAACATTAAATTATTAAGGAGTATAATTTTCTAACAACAGCTTCGGGATGACGAACTACCGTTATCCAGAGCTCGTAGCATAACAACGTGTAACTTCTTTTATCACGTTTTATGGCGCGCCTCTGTCAAAATGAGCGACATGTAATCGCTACCGCTGTGTCGCACTACAATTGTAGTTAAACCTGAGATTTCCGCACTTAACCTCAGTTGGGCCATTGTACGTAGCAAGCGCTAAGGTATGTAAATACCTCAGACACTAGGGTTTCCTCGCGATATTTTCCTAGTATTGCTACTACAACTTCACAAATGTAAGTAACTTAGAAAACAAAGTCATTGGTTTATATCACGATTCGAACCCACCACCTCTTCAATAAGACGCTGACGTTCTACCGCTCCGCTACCACCGCTCATTCGCTCTGTGTCACGCTAAAACGCGTGGCAAAACGAAGTCGTGCCGCCACGCTACGAGTACAGCATGAGTAGTACGACGATGCTAGTCGCGCGTTTTAAATGTCAAAAGTCGCGACTTTCCAGTACAATAACTGTCAAATTCTAACAGTTTAGTGCTTCAAAACACGTGACTCGTGCCATCGTACAACCCATGCTGGACATAGAATAGTTTGTCATCAAAAATAGTTGTTTGTCATCCCAACCCAATTGGGGCTTAAAAACGACCGGTCTTGTTAAAAACGGGAGGCTTATAATAAAAAAAGTCAAAGTTCATGAAGTTAAACTCCCAGCTTTGAGAGAAAATGAAGGCGTTGTCACATCAAGTTTCAACATCTGTCACCTTTCTCCGAGAATTATAGTACGTTAAGTCCTGCATTGCATTGCTATCTGTACGAGGTAAGGCGCGTTTTATTGTCCTAGCCGCTTCTAAGTCGTGTTGTTGTGGAAATCTCGCGGATTCCAATTTCTCCCGGTCTCGTCGGATTACCAGCGTCAATTTTCTCCTGCTACACAGGCCTCTATTTTTCCTCTTTCCTCGCGTTTTCTTTTTCATGGAGTGCGACGGCGATGTTGAGTTATTCTTTTCTGTGCCAGCCATTGTTTTTAATTAATTATTCTGTGGTCGCTTTTTTGAGTTTTTAATTAAAACGCACTGCGTGTTCTGTTCTGTATTTGGAATCAAACGAAGTGTTTTTGTATCGCAACTTTGTTAAATAAAGGTGGAAAATTAATTAGGTTATTATAATATTGAGCTATATATATAAAGTATACCTAATTAAGAAAAATCCGTGCCAAAACGCAATCCGCGCCTCTCGCATACCGTGTTAGCGTCCTAAGAAATACGACTTTTAAGTATCACTCCAAAAAGTATCTAAATACCTTTTTGTTTAAAACTTCCCAATTCTGAATATTTAGTCGCTAAGCCAAGAATCGAATTTATCCAAATTATTTAAACGAAATTGAACGAGAAATAAACGCTTGTCGAAAAAAGGTAATGTGTAGCTTGCAAATAATTCCTGATTTCGGCAATACAAAAAGTGGCCAGTATTTCATTTAGTCGAAAGGCTCTGCTATTTGCAACTATTCGCACTTCGTTCGCCTCATGCCAGTTCTGAATACGAATTTTGCAACGCACCGTTACAATTTCGATTGATGAACGCAAAGTGGCCGACTGCAGGCAACAACATCCATGCAAATAGATCTCATCACACGCCCTTAGCAATTTTGTGAACTGGGAAAAGGACGTTATCATGCAGTATTGTGAATATGTGATATCTACAACAGAACAATATTAAAAGACAAACTCTATTTGATTCGGTTCAAAGGAGTGACATTGAAATGACCTTTTTTGTCATTGAAATGACGCAACTGTTTGTGCAATATAATTAGTTGAACCTCTACGAATTATCAAAAGTTTGAAATTCACGATTTGGAAAGGTGTGATGAAATGTTTTTCACGTTGTCCGCATTATACCATTACTCTTCTATAACCACTCATTTGTTTTGTGGAAACTGAGAAAAAAAAGTTTGAGAGAGATTGAGCAATGTCTTCAAAGCTTGCAGCTTGCAATATTTCCGCATAAAATCACGTTCTTATCCGAGGTAAAATATACTAGACCTGATAACCGAATGTTTTTGGTCCGCTGAATAATGAATACTCAACCGTTCCACGGGCAATATTTGCCTTTATTTTCCTTCAATTTATTCGCTTCGTCCGCGGGCGATTCCTTCTGGTTGGTATTTTATTTTTATTGAAGTATTTCGCTTTGCTGCAACTAAATACGAAAATCTTGTTCAGAATGACGGTTGAAGCCTAGAATAGTGGCTACTGGCTCTAATAACAACAAGAGTTAGAAAATCTATCGCGCTCAGTTTAGGTTTATAGTAGGGGAGGCCGGGGTTCGAAGTTCCGATTTTAGAGTAGGAAGCAATATGAACTTAATAAATAGATTTATAATCTATGATTCCTATATAAATAGATGCAGAATGTATCCTAGTTTCAAATTATATAGTCAAATTCATTGAAATAATAATATATTTTAGCTCAGGATCATTTTTCTGTATCAAGTCGACAAAGAACAACTTGCCCCACGAAGGGGCTGGTTGTTCCTCAGCTGAGGTAAGTTGTTCCGCTTGTCGACTCCAATCATTAATAGTATAAGATTAGTTGGAAAGGTATGTATAAAATAAATAAGGCACATGTAACTGAATATTTATGAACGTTTCATTTATAAAAGTACAAAATTTTAATGTTTTTTCATTTATAACAGCACAAAATTTAAAAGTTTTTGACAAATTAACAAACTTAAAGGATTTAATGAAAACAAAACTATAAAAAATAGTAACAAATATTAATAATAATGTAATACAACCTAATTAATAGGACCTTAAGACTAATAATCATCTTTAACATTAATCAACTTTGACAAACATAGGTAATTGAAGAAATACAAAATTGTTTATTTTAATTAAAACAAAAAGATCACCAAATCAACTAATTTTAACATTTCGAGCTATAGCTTATTTATTCAGTCTCATAGCATTTACTTTACTGAGATTAATAATGGCATACTGTGATAACAGTTTTAATTCAGTCTTAAATAAATTAAATTGACGCACATTTTAACAAATAATCCGCCAATGTCTTCTCCTGGTCTTGGTTTAATACCTGTCTAGAAAAGTAACCCACAGTTGGTGTTATACCGGCTTTCAACTTTTTGACATAGCGAAACAATGTCATATGACATATCTCTAACTCCCGAGCTACTGTCTTAAGCTTACGGCCGTCTTTAATAACAGCATCAGCTGCCCGCTGCAAAAGCTCAATCGAAACCTTGCCCCGTTCGGTTTTCCGTTTATAGTTTCTCATCCTAAAACAAAGTTTTAATTTTATTATTTACGTATTTCATTACGGGGCACGTTGTTCCGCGGAACAACTAGCCCCTCGCCAGAGGAACTTTGAACCCCAAGGTAACCTCCGATTATAATGAAATAGGTTTTAAAAAGCTAACAATTATGTTAAAAAGATAATCACCATAGTTTGCCCAAGTGATATTAGCAAGTCACAAACAAATAGCTAGAAAATTGATTTAAATAGACCAAAAAGTTTAAGGACGAAAAAATTTACTTACGTAATGTTTATGGTCACTAATCGGCTACCACTCTCACACGCCGACACACCGTCACTAAAATGGCGGACGCAATAGCGCGATCATATGACGTTTCGCGACGCACTTCACACTTATTGCTATCTCTTTTCGTCGCAGAGCTATTTGGATCGGAACAACCTACCCCCGGCACTTTGAACCCCGGGCTCTAAAAAATTACAAACTAAAAAAATCAAAGAGGTCGACCTGTATCAGCCGCATCCTTCTGCTCAATTCAATCCTTGTCTATGGTCCGTGGTAAAAAAAGATGGCCACCGGTTATTTGAATGCGGCCGTCGCGTCGTCACGTCCCGCGCGCGGGCCTACGTTCCGATATGTGAAATAGAACGTGACCATTTCCCAGGTCGTCCGTCACGGGATAAACACATCCGTCAACCGGATTTTTTTACTGCGCCGCTATTCGTTGATAATGTTATGAAAAGTTACCTTCGGCGAAATATTCTGTTCATTTTTCATGATCTCAAAAATTGCACTACTTTATACTACTTTATACTTTATTGCACACATAAAATTACACGAATAAAACAAAACATTTACAGAATTAAAAAGTGCACTTCTTTAGAAACAAAATTCTTAGAAAATTTTGCTACCAGAAGTTGGTGTCATATGGTACCTTCTTTTACATGAAAATAAAAAGCCTACATTATGTTCGAATCTCGTTTCGTTAAGTACATTTAAATACACAGAAAATAAAATTCAGTTTCTTATTAAACGAGAATCTCGATAAAGGGCGCCATGCAGAGGCACTAGCGCCTGGAAAAAATCATAAAAATATTATGATTTACGAGACAGATTAAGATTTTTACTTTTTTCAAAAAGTGACAGACCAATCTCTCAATAATGTCATGACTGATTTTCGGGTACTGCATGGAACCCCTTAACAGAAAAATAACCAAAGGATACATTTTATAAAAGTTTAATTACGTCATTAAAATGCAAAACGTCGGTATTTTATGTCGAACGTTTTTCGTAAGTTTAGTGTGATTCCGTTATAATTTTAAGTACAGAAATAATGTCGTCAGTTCTGTACAATCCACACCGATTTTTACAGGCGTTGAACTCAACGGAATAGGTCCCCCGCGCGCAGACGCGATTTAGAAGTAAATTCAGCCTGTAATTGCGCACGAGAGTGCATAGACATTTACGTTTCTTTACACAGGAGGGAATTTAGATGGAATTTTTATTTGTGGCCCGCACCTCGGTGATGGCCTCCATAATTTGTCCAAATCCACGTGTATTGTCCTGGGAATTCCCGCTTTGGAAGTCACAGCTGCTGCACCACGTGTGAAAACCATTATATTTAACAAACTTCTCACAAAGAAAAATCCGGACCGATGCGGGATTCGAAGCCGCGCTTACTGTGCCTGCGCTCACTTACCAACTTAAGACGTTCAGACGTCGCGAGGTCGCCTCGACATTGCAAACTTTCTCTTTCTATGCTTAAAATTATGAATAAATTAACAATAATTAGTCTTTCTGTTACCTGCTAATACTTATAATTATGAAATAAATATATTAAAAATATATTAAAAATTTTCACGAGCCTCATTTTATTGTTAGTTTATTTAGCATTTTAAGTACGATGAAACCATGTGTGTCCTTTACATATTGGTAAAGTTGCATTGCGCTTTGGCATGTCTTTTGTATAGCAAAACCTAACTTCGTTTTTCCCCTACAAACGTAATTTCGTTTTACTTTACAAACAAGTACCTAATTGCCGCTTGAGGCACCCTTTTTATGGGTTTTATATTGCAATATCAGCTCATATTATTTCTTCGCTGATAAAAAAACGAAGAAACACACACAGGCGCGCGTTCTCTCTGAGAGAAGACATGTGCCCTGCAGTGGGACGTATGTAGGCTAAACCTAAAAAAATAACGAAGAGCCTCCGCTGTTGTTCCCAAAACCGCTCTTTGCGCGGTTTGGATTGTTTCACGCTCCAGGTGCCCCACTGCGGTCAAAGCCGATATATTTTTCCCGCCAATCTCTAATCTGGCTGCGGCGTCTGTTTCCATGAATATTTGAACGTCCTGTGTGACAGTCTCAGCCGGAAATACGTTACTCGTTCGTTTATTAATGCCGCGTCCGGGTATTGGGCTGGTCGGCCCCGAGGGAGCGACCCGCGACGATGCCTATGAGGAACTAAATGGGATTTCATTTTCTAGTTCAGAAATCAAACGCTCCCGCACGGCCAATCGACTGGCCTTTTCGGGGCTCGCCCTTTAAAGATGGATTCCCAGAGTACGCAATTCCACGCACCGTGGGAATCTAGAGGAGGACCACCAGGGCCAGTCACGCACCGCACCAATCCTCTTTTCATAGTGTCTGCCAATGCGCGCTAGAGAGCCCGCAGCATATCTTTGATGTTACCAGCTCGCGTTGGATCCGACGCAACGGGCCGCACGGGTCCGCGTCACCACCTACTTATGCGAGCGAACCACTTCTCACTGTGCGGGCTCGTGCGGGTTGAAGCGCCATATCGCACACAATTTTATGCTGGCGCTTCACTTGCCTGTTCGTATTCGCGTATTTGCCGACGATCTAATAAATTGCGGGTTTTACAAAATCAGTGCAGAAGATTCGTCAAAAACTCGGCAATGGTTAGTTAATATTTTCTAAATACGAGTAGCCAAGTGAGACGCCGCACGGGTCCGGGCTTTAGTATTTTCGTGGGGGCTCGCTTAGCGGCCCGCCCCGTATGATCCGGGCTTCCGGTCCGCTCGGCAAACCCGCGTAATCGCGGCGAACTCCGCATTTTTCCGCAAGATAATGTCATTAATCTCGCACCCGAATAATGAAAATGCAGTCTCGCTTTCTGCTTTTAAAGCGCGCCGGGAAACAATTCCGGGCGGCCTCGCTCACATATCGCTACCAGAACTTTCCGAAAACTTCCGCCCGCGTGACGTTTGGAGTTAAGAAATTGAATTTACGTCTGTTCCCCGCTATACATAATGTAGAAGTTGTTGTGTGAAGGATTCCTCCGAAGGGATCGTCTCTTGGCGCTATCAGTATTAATTTATTAATAGTTTAAAATTGGGTCGGAACATCAAAGTGCGGTTACTATGGCTCGTAAAACTCGGACGCAATAGCGTTTTCCATAAATAATTCATATTGTGGTAACTTTGTTCGGCCTGCTAGGGACACCGCACATTTACATATGAGAAATTGAGGGGAACATTTTATGTTACGTAGGTGTATAGACAGCGTTACCCCATGCTTAGAGAAAAAAATTGATTCTGCGACCGGAATGTATTTGAATTTCAAACCTCGGGTTTGTCTAAAAGAGTTTTTCGGGAAACGACCGTGAACATTGTACATTAAGCTGTTCCAAAATGATGTGTTGGAAACAGTTTCATTGCCATTATTCTAGATAATTTTATTTTTCTAGGTATATTCAACAGCAGACTTGTAAATCGCTGTGGAAGCCAGTGCTAATACTAGATTCAAATGAAGACGCGCCCCATACACAGTAATCTCAATTGCAATCCGTGGTCAAAATCATGGATCCTGATTAATTGTGTAAGAAACGGATTGATGATCAAACAAGATTACCGACGTTGGCTTTGATCACGGATTTCTATCGAGACCAACATTTGAGCCGTTTCATAATTGATACTCAATGCAGTCACTAATTTCGATTTCGGTTATTGACAATGTCGACTTGGGTTAGTGGCGAAATAATTTTGTTTAGAATATTAAAATATTATTAATTCGAAATCAACTTAAGTTTTCACTAATCTACGTGTCGTAAGCCAAATGAGGAGGGAGCATTCTGATTCATGAAGAAGCGCGAGAAATTGTAGTTTCGAGTCACAATCAAAACTTTCTGTTTTTTAGTCTTTTCTACTATAACTAGGGCCCCAGTACCTACCACCCTAAGTTTAGTGAAAATTCCGTTTGATTTTGAAATTCAAATTAAATATTGAAAACAAATTTATAATGTGATGGGGCCCAGTTCGTGGCTGCCGCGCGCTTACTACTAAGCGCTTTCGAACTCCAAAAATGTATAAGAGACTGGTCTATCTATTTGTGTGCTTATCTATGGTGTGTAGACCCCACTAATGTGGTCCCTTTGTGTGTGTGCGCAGATCCCCCCGAGATCACGATCCGGCCGCGCAACCTGCAAGTGCGGATGAACGGTATTGCCGCGTTCTACTGCGCAGCTCGCGGCGACCCCATGCCGAATATACAGTGGCGCAAGAACGGAAAACGAGTGTCAAGTAAGTACATACACAAAAGTTTTATTTTTTTTTAATTTATTGACTTACGTTTGTATCACAGAGTTTTAAATTTCATAAAATATTCGCCAAACTGCGTGGCAGTTTGTTGGCTTATTAATCGCACTCTTTTAATATTTTTTAAAATAGTACTAGGTAACAATAAACTAAATTTTAAAGTTTTAAAGTAGAGTAAGTACATACACAATTATTTTGAGTGGTTTGAAAGCTATACCAAAATGAACACCATCATCATCATCATGATCAGCCATTTGACGCCCACTGCAGGACATAGGCTTCCCTCGTAGATTTCCTAACCATGAAGGGTTTTGCCATAATCGCCACGCTTAGCAGGCGGGTTGGCGATCGCAGTATGCGGTTGGAATTTCAGGAAAACGCTGCTACCCGTCTCCTGGTAATGTATTTCCTTAGTCGCCTTCTACGACACCCACGGAAGCAAATGGAGTGACGTTATTCTTAATCCGGCGCCACACGGAACGTGCCTTTTAATGAACCAAAATGAACTTGCCTTAACAATAGCTATCGAATACGCTAGTTTGTTTTTGTGAAAAAGGCACGTTCCGTAAATATCTCGACACAAACTCGAATCTATGACAAGTGCGTACCGCGGGTTATTATTCTGATAGAGCGAAATTTCCCAATATATACTCGTATATTTTTAATTTTTCTTCTGTATTTTAAAAATGATAGTGAAAATAGATGGCATATTTGATTACCAATTACATAACCGCGGCTTTCAAAGCAACCATATTTCAGCATGTATAATAACGTAGTTAGTACTTTCTTAAGGAGCCACAATTATGTAATGGACTAAGGCCTCCCCTTTAGCCCTTAACTCCTCCCTGGTCGTGGCCACCTCCTGGTAACCCGGTAGAAAGGTCGTGAGGTCGTTCCACCATCTCCGCTTGGTTCGGCCAAGTTTGCGATATCAGTCGCATGGAACCCATGGAGTGTGAAATAATAATATGAAATTAATAATATTATATATTCTTTTTGTTGCACTAACCCGTGCTGAGGACAATTTTAAAAACCTATTTAGAGGCTAAAAATTCCACCCATGCCGGGACTTGAACCCGCGACCTCTGGCTGTCGCTGGAAGTCGCGGGTTCAAGTCCCAGCATGGGTGGAATTTTTAGCCTCTAAATAGATTAATAATATTGTAAATTTATTTTAGTTTTAATATTGCATGCTACTCAAAAGTTGCTGTACCTTAAATGAGTATCGTGTATGAGACAACCCTTAAATATGTAACATCTCAACAACTACATGGTCGCAACAAAGTTATGAATTATAATTATGAATTATGTGTCCCGGCCGGGCGGCCGGTCCTATAGGTGCTCGGGAGGTAGACAGAGACATTCATTCGTTATTTGAAGTGTAAGTGCATCAACATAATACTATGTACTATTATTACTCGCTCAAATGCATACACATCCGACATGTGCGTTTATTACCTGCATTTTTTATATGTTGTCAATTAATAGGTGGGTAAAGTAAAGTAAAGTAAAAAGTATTTATTGCCATTTTAAAGGTAACATTTAAACATTTGCTGACCCCCACACTAGGCAGAGCCTGTCCCGTGGGGGAAGGATTAGATGTGGCTGATTATAATTGTTATTATATTATTTTTGTTGCACTAACCCGTGCTGAGGAGCAAGTGCAGGCATCAGTGAAATTTCGAGCCTCTTTACAAACGTACGTAATACAGAGAAGTTTGTAAAGAGGCTCGAAATCTCACTGATGCCTGCACTTGCCCATTAGCTCAGTTGGGAGAGCGCTGGCACGGTTAGCCAGAGGTCGCGGGTTCAAGTCCCGGCATGGGTGGAATTTTTAGCCTCTAAACAGGTTTTTATAATTGTTATTTATTTATTTACGAATACATGGAAAACCAACAGCTTTAAACTTTCTTAGTAACTTCTAAGTAATAACTGTAAGCTAATTACAGGTTTTCATTTATATACCACTCATTAATACCAGTTTTGAAAAATCTTACGTTACCCACCACCGAAAATTTAACAGGTTTAACTAAATAACATTTCAATTCTTATTCTATGGATCTGAATATAAACATGTGTCCTCTTCAAACTGAGACGTGAGAAGTGCTTTGAGGGAAGATACACTAGAATGAAAAATGTCAATGCGGTCATCGCGGCATATTTGATTGAATAGATTGGGAGCTCTAACTAAGTAAGAGTTTTTTCTATAGTTAGTTCCACTGCTAGGCACAAATAGCGGAATATTGTGCCTAGAATTAAAAGATTTGGTTCTTAGTCCAAGGCTACTGAGGAGCTGGGGGCAATCAATTTTACCTTGTAATATTTTTACCAAATAAGATACATCTGCTATGTCTCTGCGTAGTTTTAGAGGTAGGAGGTGCAACTTGACACACATTTTATTGTAGGAAAGATCAGGGAGTCGAAATTTGTATTTTAAATGACGGAAAAATCTCTTTTGGGTACGTTCGATCATTGCATTGTAGACCTCATAGCAGGGATTCTATATTTGGGAAGCATACTCTAAGTGGCTTCGAACGTATGCGCAGTAAAGCACTTTTAGTGTTTTCATATTGGAAAACGGTTAGCATGCTCTCATTATAAATCCTAGGGACTTATAGGCCTTATTGGTTATATTTGTAATATGTTGTTCGAACAAAAGCTTTTGATCGTGAATTACACCTAGGTCTCTCATTTGATCAATAAGAGCTAAAGATTGGCCCTTAAGATGATATCTACCCTCAAATATATATTTTTTTCTCGTGAAGGATATAGTGAAGCACTTTGACACATTGAAGTCTAATCTATTTCTGCAGCAATATATGTCAAGGCGGTTAAGGTCATCCTGCAAAAGAGATTCATCAGAATCATTCACAATGGTTCTGTAAATTTTCATATCATTAGCGAATAATAAATAATTGGAGTTATGGAAACAATTTTTTATGTCGCAAAGAAATATCGTAAAAAGCAGGGGACCCAAAATTGATCGCTGTGGCACTCCAGACGGTATGCTCCTCCAGGCTGATGTGAAACTATTCAGCACTACAGCCTGGGATCTATGTGAGTGTTTGTGAGTGTTTCTGTGTTATTAGACGCTCGGTCGATTTACAGAAACGTATCTATGCGAATTATTTCCGGCCCTGTAACTGTCATTTTAGTCAGTGGCACAGTTATTAGACGCTCGGTTGATTTACAGAAACGTGTCTATGCGAATTATTTCCGGCCCTGTAACTGTCATTTTAGTCAGTGGCACAGTTATTAGACGCTCGGTCGATTTACAGAAACGTGTCTATGCGAATTATTTCCGGCCCTGTAACTGTCATTTTAGTCAGTGGCACAGTTATAAGACGCTCGGTCGATTTACAGAAACGTGTCTATGCGAATTATTTCCGGCCCTGTAACTGTCATTTTAGTCAGTGGCACAGTTATAAGACGCTCGGTCGATTTACAGAAACGTGTCTATGCGAATTATTTCCGGCCCTGTAACTGTCATTTTAGTCAGTGGCGATTTTTGCCCACCTGTCTGGAGCCATGCTCAAGTGGCCCGCCCACTTCCACTTCAGCTTAGCTGTTGCGGCTGCAACGTCATCAATTTTAGTTCTATACATACATATAGTCACGTAACGCTTACGCACATAAAGCCTGCTTACAAGCTACCTACCATCTCCCTACTTGTTTCATCATCATCATCATCAGCCATTTGACGCCCACTGCAGGACATAGGCCTCCTTCGTGGTTTTCATAACCACGAGGGGTTTTGCCATAATCGCCACGCTTGGCAGGCGGGTTGGCGATTGCAGCATGCGATTGGAATCTCAGGAAGACGCTGCTGCCCGTCTCCTAGTAATTTATTTCCTTAGTCGCTTTCTACGACATCCACGGAAGGAAATGGAGTGACGCTATTCTTAATCCGGCGCCACGCGGAACTACTTGTTTATCTGTGTATTAATTAATCGACTTTACAATGCACGTCGAACTGTCATCTTGTTAATCTGTGGGTTAATTAATCAACTTTACAATGGACATCGACTTGTCATAGTACAACACGAATTGTATTTTATTTTCTAAATAAGTCAAAGTGAAGAACGTAATTTGAGATGTACGTAAGTAGATGGATAACGAGATAAAGAATTCTGTATTTGTATTTTGTATTTGAAGACCTTGAAGTCACTGCTTAAAAACTTTAAATCAGTACGTTGAGGGTTCCGTACCCAAAGGGTAAGGGTATTACTAAGACTCCACTGTCCGTTTGTCTGTCTGTCTGTCACCAGGCTGTATCTCATGAACCGTGATAGCTAGACAGTTGAAATTTTCACAAATGCTGTATTTCTGTTGCCGCTATAATAGGTAATACTAAAAACAGAATAATATAAATATTTAAGGGAGCCTCCCATACAACAAATAATTTTTTTTGCCGTTTCTTGCTGGACGCTCGACGCTTGAAATATTACAATTTTGTATAGATAATGCTACGGAACCCTTCGTGCCTGAGTCCGACTCGCACTTGGCTAAAAACCCTCTTTCGCTCGATCAACATTCGTCAGTACTCAAGTTTTCGTTCAATTCAAATCTGTACTTCGTTTTCGCCCAAGAAGAAACTCACCCCGCTAATGTTCTATCGAATCCCACAGCGAAGGAAAAGCCCCTGCAAACGACATCACCTAAACAGATCGCCGCACATATCTCGGCCGCGATAAAAGACACAGTCGATCCTCAATCCGCATCGCCGATGACAAAATACATGTCCGATTGAAATGTAAAGGGTCCGTTCTGGGGCGTGCCCCCAAATATCTTGCCCCGGTAATGTCGGCTATAAGCCCGGGGCTATGGGCCGAAAAAACCGATCGCCTTTGTAGACCACGCAGCGGAATCGCGGCTTTAGGCCTCCACAGACTGGCGAATTCCACTCGAATAAAACCTGGTATCGAAGATTGGTATACTGAGATCGAGGTAGCGGAAAACCGATCTATAAATGACAAATATTATGAGCTGCGATAATGTACTGAGTTTTTTTTTAAATGGTAGTTTCTTTTTTTTTGTGTTGAAGAAAGCGGATAACATTCATTCATTGAATGAATCATTGACATTCAACAAACAGAATGTAAATTCATTACGTTAAAATATATTTTTTTATTCTAATTTCTGATTTCCTTTGGCAGAATCGTAGGTGCAAAATACTCGTATTTTTGTTGTTACACCAAAAACGATTTCACACACAAACAAGAATGAATCTGACGCCAGCCAAACCGGTATCACGCATACCGTATTTCGCATCGTCCATTGCACACCTATAATGCCACTAAAAAACGGGAGATAACTGAAATCGGTCAGTGTTCAGTAACTTTACGACCGCCCAGTTCGGAATAACATTTCTCTCGGCACAAAACGCAACGTTTGAAATGATCCGTCCATAACTCCTCGCCAGCGATCCATCGACCTCCAGGAAAAATGTAAAGGCGTCGATCAGCCGTATGAAAGTTGACTCCGACGACTGTTCAAAGGCCGTAAGATAGAACGTTCACTTATTGAAAACATTTTGGTCTTCCACTTATAATGCAGCCTATATACGGCCCACTGTAGGGCACATTCCTTCTCTCTGAGAGAGTATGGGCGTTCCCACCGCGGATTGGCGATTTCTGGCATTTGAACACCTCAAATAGTTTCGGAGGTAAATCGAAAAACCATTGTTATTTTCAAGATCAGGACTTTGGAGGCTAAAGCCCCCCAAGAGTAACAATAAGAATAATAATAAGAATTGTAAGGAGTGTACAAGAATCCAACAAGAAGGTATGTCTCGTAAGCATATTCAATCAATCAAAGTTTTTTATTCAAAGTAGCACAGAAACTGCGACTTATTGAACGTTACCAGTTAAACTACACTGGCCTGCAAAACTAAGTAGCACACTTTTAAAATTGCAATAACTTTTTATGCACACAAGATATAATTTAGAAATAAAAAGGACTGGAATAAAAGTTTTATTTTGCAGTATACTTTAAAAGAAAGCTGATAAAATTAGTTGATAAACGTTTTTTTTATTTTAAATCTTTAACTTGTTTAGAAAAAGTTTAGAAAAAATATAAAATGAAAAGTGTGATACTTACTTTTGCAGGTCAGTATAGGTGTCCATTTCAAAATCTAGATCATTTTGGAGAAAAAATGGACAATAAAACTCCAAACTTAGTCTTTTCAAGTCCTTAATTAACTGAGTATAATATAACGTATATAACGTATTGATCTCAACACCTAAGTGATTAGTAGACAAACATGAGCTGAAGACCGTTCACCGTTCAGTCTAACCTTCTGTGCTCCTCCCGTTGTGTGACATCAACCATAAAAGAATAATGCTCTGAATCCGCGAGCCACACCTCGCCATCTCATTCCCTATTCCATCTACTCGATCAGCGTTGGCGCAACGCTGGCAACTATTTGTCACGGCCCGTCCGACTGTCAATATAATATGTCGCTGTGTCTTGATTAGTAAGTAGAGCCGGTTTGACGCAGTTTCTCTCGGATGTAAAGACAGAGGGGGGGATATAATGCGGCTTATACGTAGTCGAGGGCCTAATTCCCACTCGAGGTCGCCTAATTTGATTTATACAAATGGCCTCAGTCTGGGTGTACATATTTCTGTTTGTGAAGTTAGTATAATAAGGCCGCGAATTGTACTTAGATTTACAAAATTTCTGTTAATGTAATTTCTGTGTACAATAAAGAATATTCTATGAATTTATCTACCCTTGCCGGGTTGCCAACGCACAGAGTATCCTATTTTGGGACCAGGAAAAATGATTGTGTTGTATCGATGGTATTGTTAATATGTACTTCCCACTGTAGGGCACAGATCTTTTCTGAGAGAAAGAGAGTATGGGCTTAACCACTACGCGTGCCCACCGCGAAGTGGTGATTTGAAGCGCTGAGTTATATGAACACCTCAGGCACTCAGTTTTCCTCACAATGTTTTTCTTTACCCTTAGCAAGAGAGAGAGAGAGAGAGAGAGAGAGAGAGAGAGAGAGAGAGAGAGAGAGAGAGATAGTGTAGACGAGAGTAATCCCCGCGTGTCCAATTGCCTCAGTTTTTTTGTCTATTTATGTCCATAATGATCTAGATCTCAATGGATATCTGTGCAGCAATAAATAAAAAGTTTTTGATTGATTGATACATTGGACTAAAAAATAGACTAAGTACCTAATTAATAATGACCGGTAATTTTAACGCTCGGCTCGACCTAGCATTACGTCGTTACGAGTTATGTTGCAACTGTCACTCGAACAAACAAAATAAATGCAACACACTAAAATATGCTAAACACGCTGACCTCAAGTTTCCTAAATGCATTGTTTTTTAACCAACATGCCAACCAACGCGCAATGGCGCGCTTCAATCGAACTACCATTTTACTTAAGGTAATTTAGTAAAGGTCGGGAATTAAGGTAATGTAAGTTTACCTACTGAAGAATCGCCTCATATAGAATAAATATTCTTTCGTCTTCAATTAGGAACTGGGAATTTCTTCCACGCTTCTGTCTCTATTCAAGGTCAGGTCGTTGATATCAACCCATTTTGTCTCTCATGACAAAGTAGCCACAATGACAGCTGACCTCCGATAGGAGATGGTACCAATAGAAGAAGGAGAAGACATTAAAAAGCTGCGCAAGTCAGTCTTAGTAGAATTGAGGCGGCTCAGACCCTGTGTCGTTCAATTACACAAAGGGACGAGTACACCTGTCAGTGTCATTTTGCGTTACAGCGATCTAAAATAACAGGCACCACGGCAACGCGTGAATAATTCAAAACGGCGCATACATTTCAAATTGTTGATGCAAAAAAACCGGACTGCAAAAATAAACAATGACCATTGCTGCAACAAAAGGGTCAACCAATCATAGCTTTTTTCATCGTTCTACATTTTCTATGCAAATGGACCATTTTACAGGTATTTAATTTCTTTACCCGGGGTCTCACTATTTACAAAGCCTGCATAAGCAGTATATAGGTATACGTCCCACTGCAGGGTACAGGCCTCTGGGCCTCTGACTTTGTAGTAATAATACCACTCGCTAACTGTGAAGGAAAAGATTCTGAGCAAACCTAAGTGTCTGCGGTGTCGCGCGTGGTGATTAAAATAGAGTTTACGTTTTATCCACAAGAACGACAGTTTACGCGCGGACTACAAGTTTTCTCACAATGTATTTCTTCGCGGTAATCAAGTAACATTGTTACAACACTATCAAACTAGCTGAGAGGATGCAAGCATTCCTGACTAAAAAAACTAAGTCCTAGGCACTACAGGGTCTGAGTGGTCACTTTACCTATTCAGTCTACGTAGGAGTCGCTACTAGACGCAGCATAAATCATCTAACATAGATGTAAATAGGCCTGTTTATTATATGTTTTGTCTTGAAAATTATGTTTGAAATATGAAATAATTCTCCCAGACAAAGAGCATGGGTTTTATCACCACGCCTACCGCGGATTGGCAATTACAAACGCCTCTGACACTCAGACTTCCTCACGATGTTTCCTTCACAGTTAGCGAGTGGTATTGCTACTAAAAATTCACGAATGTACGTAACTTAGGGCCGGTTTCTGAATTGAGAATTTCACTAAGTAAGAACCTACTTAAGTAACGTACTGTCACGCTCTTTTATGAGAAATTCTATGAGACAGCACTACAGTTAACTATTTACTTAGCGAAATTCTCAATTCAGAAACCGGCCCTTTGGAACCAAAGTCAATAGTATATGGTAAATCATGCAAACGTTAAATCTAATACCCTCTTCTGCTTGTGCAATCGGGTAAAAACATTAACCCGCCGGGGGAAGGTAAAAAATAAAAT
The DNA here is from genome assembly GCA_947310995.1 of Yponomeuta cagnagella. NCBI lineage: Eukaryota > Metazoa > Arthropoda > Insecta > Lepidoptera > Yponomeutidae > Yponomeuta > Yponomeuta cagnagella. Next base: position 14,987,598 of record OX371277.1, read on the forward strand.
ATAGGGTGTGTTTTTGAACAAATCTGCAGCGTGGCAGGTTCAAACAGCACGCAACGGAAAATATCGACGGCCATGTGTAAAAGTCGCGTAAAATGACACATGTAATTTTGTCTCGTAAAGGGCCGTTCACACGCGAAAGGTGCGAGGTTTATTTATTTATATCTTTCTATCTATACAGCCGATGAAAGACGGCTGCATAAATAAAACGTTGGGTGACCTTTATATAATAGATTCCAACATTTAAGGCGTGGGCAACATAAGATCACGTGGGACGTGGGCGCAGAAAATCCTTTCAAGTCTCCCTCAAACAAAATGTACAGAAGCGATGGGACATAGCACACAGATAAGTCGGGGCGAGGACGCGAGCTCTATACAACGCGTCGCGTCTTTTCTGCGCCCACGTCACACGTCCTTACATTAATTACACATATACCTACTTTCGTAAAAACACCTACGAATACCTCTATAATACCTATACACTCTGTACTAAGTACAGTGTACTTACTAAGTAAACAAATAATATATCTTCCATTTATACTATTACTTTAATATAAGTACATTAAATACAATAAAGTATAAAATTACATACAATAAAGTTGTGATGGATTACTCTAAAGTCCGAACGCCGGAGTAAAGCTCATGAATTAAACACGTGGACTGACGTGGCCTGGCTTATGTTCTGTACAGACGTAGATCAATTCACAAGCGCACCGCTGTCACAGTGAAGGAATTCAAAAAGCATCGCACAATGATTATATCATTGCAAAAAATAGTATTGTAGAGGTAATTAGACAAACAAGGCGTCACGGGTTCATGATTTTTCTCACAATGTTCTTTTTAAAAAAAAAAATTATAGTTTTTTCTTTATGTATATACCTACGTAAAATGTGTAAAATTTCCATAATTTTATTTAATAGTCCCGCTAAGAATGGCAAACGTAAAAAAATATTCACTTTTGTTACTTATAAACTTGGCCCAGAAACGCGGCCCAGGAGGTGGATTCTCTCAAATGCATAGGTAGTTGTCCATTAGAGTGCTATCAGACTAGCAATATTGTCCATAAAACGAACTTTACCGTATGGTCATTTCATTGACTCTATTTGTAGTCTACTAAACCAATCGCTTTCTAATTGTATAACTCGTCCAATATAACTTCGCGCCTCGCGCGATTCGATCTTCTTCGCGAAAGAAGCCTATTTCACTTGCGCGGTTAACACTATTGGAGTGTTATTATACTGCTATTGCTTAGTACACTACAAAATAAAAGCGTGTATTAGACTCTAGGTTAAGAATGTTTAGGAGTTACAGTGAATAAAATGTAATAAGTTAAGTCATTACATTATTTCTATGTATAAGATAAGATAAGATCTATTTATCTATCTGTCTATACATCCCATGAAAGACGCCCACGGTTGGGCATAGGCCTCTTCACCGTCACGCCAACCTCGCCGGTCCCCTGCTAATCCCGTCCTTTGTCTATTGTTCATTTTTAAGTTTTTAAAACGAAATAAAAATAGGTCCTAGTTGTCTATCCCAGAAAGGGTAGGAAACCTTCTCCAGCAAGTGTGAAATCATCTCTAACGGCCCGTGATAAAGGCGAGGGCGGCAATCGTGCGTGGCACGCAAGTCATCTATCACGCCGGGACACACGTCACTCGTGTCAACTCAGCACTGACAATCTTTTCGCAGCGAGTGTAGTTTTACGCGGTCACTGACTTCGGCTGGAGGGATTGGTAGAGTTGACAGCATATGACAATTCTCTGTAAATAGGATAGCCGATTAACACACGGATTAAAAAGTAGGAAACAGCTACGTAATGTACTACGAATTGTCATAATAAACTAGGAATTATAGTTTTATGATGATGAAACCCGGCCCAGGGGGCGAGTTTAACTAGGCGCCTCGCGCGATTCTTTCATCTTCGCGAAAGAAGCCTATTTAACTTGCGCGGGTTATACTATTCGAATTACATTGTATTGTTATTGCCTAGAAAATGAAAGCAAATAACAGCCATAATCATCGTAATATAATTATATTTAACAACTGTGTGACTCTAGTAGACAGCAGGGCCGCGCTCATAAAATGAAAATTAATAAAAATCAAAGTGTTTTTGTTCAAAATAACACAGAAACTGTGACTTAAAGAACGTTACAAGTTACTCATTTTAGAGAAAAAATTAACAGAAAATCTCCATACTTTGTCCTCAATTCACAGAGTTTAAATTATTGTATAGGTTGATAACACTTTAATTTACAATTCATAGTTAATTATGACTATTCGATTAACTATGAATTCTTTGTTAATCTGTGGGTTAATCGACTCTGCAATGTACATCGAATTGTCACAGTGAACCGTGAATTGTAGTTACATAAAACAGGCCCCTAGTCGATCTTTTAGATTATTTTGTATGACTCACGATGCTCATATGTTGTTATACGTTTACCGAGTGTAATTGCGATTGTTCATGAGGTAAACGTAATTTCATTTATTTACAATTGCGATTAGACCCGTTAAATGCACAAACCACGATAAAGATAAAATAAAAAAGCCTTTATTATCTCTTAAAACCTACATCAAAAATAATAATAATTAAAGTAATTCCGTGAGCCCTACACATTATTAGCTTAATTCCGGATTAACTTGGTTGATTTTCCGGATCGGATTAATTCCTGGTCGGACTCTTCCGATAAAAAATCAAGTAATTAATCCGGAATTAAGCCAACAACTTAATTCCGGATTCACTTACTTGCTTTTTTGTCGGAAGTGTCCGACCAGGAACTAATCCGATCTAATCACTTAATTCCGCATTCACTTACTTGCGACCAGGAATAAATCCGATCCGGAATTAAGTTAATAATGTCTAGTGCTTACGAAAGTTTTAGTTGAAATGAAATAATAATATTGAAAATCTTAAATCTAAGGAATTTAGGTCCCCCGTAAAGGTATAGGCCGCCCCCAGTCTCTTCTATCCGTATCTGTCATGCGCAAGGCGAGTCTTTTGTTGTTGCACGCCATAATAACCGACCAATAATGATTCATCATCAACCCATTATGTCCCCACCGAGGGGCACGGGTCTCTTCCCTGAGGAAGGTATAGGCCATACTCCACCACGGGGGCCAAGTCCGGATTGGTGGAGGCTTGTAGACTAGTAGCTCGTCTACTGTCAGAAGTTGTCAAGCCGCCCTAAGGCCTCTGACTTGGCTTAACGACTGCCATCTATCGACGGCAGCCGGCACCAACAGCTTAACGTGCCTTGCGAAGCACGGAACCGCTCGGAAAAATGCCACTAGCGTTAGGCATAGACGGCGACCCATCCATGCACTGAACGCGCCCATTGTTGCTTAACCTTCGTGATCGTTTAAGATCACTCAGGCAGCCGGGGCTACGAGCGATTATGCGATAATGATTGACCGACTTTAATTGTTAAGTTTTTCTTGTTGTTTTATATTGGAAATAAACTATTTCTATCTATCTATCCGTCTACTACAGGCTGCTCATTAAAAACGTACGAAGCTATCCTAAATATGTCTTAAGTTTTCGTACAATATGGGAAAGTAATAAGGCTTGTTCGGTGTTACATAGGAGGGTGGGTTCAGACGTACATACCTAAACTCACGCCTACCCGGAAGGGTAGGCAGAGATCAGGGTTTGCCACTTGCCACGATCCGGTTACATTATTATTATTGTTAAAATTCTTTATTGCATTTAAACACATACTTTTGCTAAGTAGCATTAAGCTCGCCTATGTAGAGCTTAATGCTTCTTAGCATTATCTACCAGCTAACCTAATATAAGCTAACATACTCTTTAATATACGTTATTTAATATAATGGCTTCAATAAATCGCTTCATCAACATTCATTAGTCGTTACAAACACGCACACCGGGGTTCAGAATTTTTTTTTAAATAATAATCTTACATATGCTCTTCCTTAACCTGGTTATGTTCTCTTGGCCTGCTAAAAATATCTATATGCCGACCAGTCTCAAGAGCTAGGCAAATTAATAAATCCCAACAGCGATGAAGTTCCCTTTTTCCCATAATTCGATTTGGGTCGCGATTTAAATTTACGCCGTCCGTCGTGAGCGTTGTTAATTTGCACCGTACAGAAGGCTGAGCGTACCAAACTAGCTTTTTCTTAGTATTTTTCAGCCACTCGCATTATATATTAAAATTATATTACACTATACACTAAAAATATCGGGAATTAAGGCAATAAAGTTTTACCTAGTAAATAATCGCGATTAGACCCGTTTAATGTAGCTTCTTCTTCGTATTAATGTATGGCGTTACATTGGTTGGTAGAATATGCTTTAGTGTGCAGACCGAAATGGAGAACATTACATAAATTCACGCCTTTTTCCCGGAGGGGTAGGCAGAGATCAGGGTCTGCCACTTGCCACGACCATGATAGACCTCTTTTACTTAATCAACATTCATTGGCGCGCACGCCGGTTTTCGGTACTTTAACCTGTCCCTTAAAAAGTCAAGATGGATTCAATTATTCTTCGTTCCAATATTAAGCTTTGCGAATCGGCTCCTAAATCACGCACACCAAATCCTGAACGATTCCAACCGTCTTAACTGTCAAAATCCATACCAATGGGCATTGTCCTAAATATTGACAATAGTTACAAATGCTGCTTAATTTTAAAGCTCAGTGAATATAAAACGCAGCGTAGGACGACCAGCCACAAGATGGACAGATGACCTCATTCAAGTGGCAGGAAGACACTGGATGCAAGCCACTTCCAACCAGTCTTTTTGAAAATCGATGGAGGAGGCCTGTGTCCAGCAGTGGACTTCTTGTGGCTGAACGATGAATATAAAGCTACAATTATAAATTCATAATATTCACAGATTTCTTGTATTTTTGTGAATAAGTGTGTGACTAATTCTACCTTCTAACGTTCGTTTCACACGTAAATGAAAGTACTTTAAATATTTCTGAATGAAAAATGCCAAGATATTGACATCTCGGTATTACGTAAAAAAAATTATTTTTTTTTACTTTTTTAGTCAAGAAATTTCACACAGTACATATTTAATACAAATGACCTTCACTCAAACCTGTATAGGTTTATCTTATATATTATTATCTTTTACATTTGCATAAATAAGGAGTATTTTTGCGGTTCTTTATTTAAATAATTCTTGTATCGAGCCATGGTATCACTAGAAACTGACAGCTCGTAGGATCTCAGTTGATGACGTACTGCCGCGCATGACGTACTTCCGGTTTCGTAGTCTGAATTTTTTTTTCTCTTTAAAAATTAATTAGAACAGCCCAAATCAACATAATTCAGCTCAGGTGCTCAAAATTACCTATTTCTCGAAAAAAATATAAAATCAGAACTAATTTTTATAGTACAATGCCAATAATAATTGCTATCGTAAACGTCAGGTAGCAACAAGATTGGTGCGCGTAATTAGACCTCAGAGCGTGGTTTCGGCTCCAGAGTCTAATAGACACTAATTTTTTCAATAGAATTATATAAGCAGGACAATAGTTTTTATTTGTCTCTATTTGGTAGTTTAAAAATCAATAGCAGTACAATGTCTTTCCAATAATAAAATCCGCGTCAATTCTAAAGATACCTATAGTATTTTCTAATGTTAACACGAGCACTAAACATAATAAAGACTGAATTTTAACGGATATTTAAGGTAGATCGAAGAAGATCGAATGGCGCGAGGCGCCGAGTTAAGTTGCACGGATTATGCCATTGGAATGCGATTTATTACTAGACTACCAACTATGTTAATGAAATAACCATGACTGCACTAATGTGATTCTAACCGAATTATGATTGAAACCGGCGTGCGTTCATGCAACGACTAATGAATATTGAGTAAGCGAAAGTGATCTGTCAGGATCGTGGCAAGTGGCAGTGCCTGGTCTCTGCCTACACCTCTGGGATACAGGCGTGAGTTCATGTACGTATGTATGTATGATTCTATTGAACAGCTATGCCTTTTAGAGTCGCCCCCTGGTCCGACACATCTGACCAAATTACAAGTAAATGTCTCCGGAATAAAATAATAGTATTATTTTTTCTTCTGGTACGTGTAACTCCGCAGAAGAATGTTCGGCCTCAAACACATATGCTTATACGAAATTCAATCAGTCTATCGAAAGGCGGTGGCAGACAGACTAGAATTGGGTCAATTAAATACTCGAGCCTACTCTAGTCGCTTGAAACGGGCGTGACTGACGTTTAATGTTGGTATTCGTTCGTGCACAATTTACGACGTGTGATTTAATTTATATGTTTAGGGTTCCGGAGCAAAAACCTTAAAGCTGCTGTTATATCTTTAATTGTTGTATTTTTAAATAAAAAAATATATTTTAGATAAATGTGGTTTAAAGCTTTTTTAGGTAACTAATTGTAATTACGGACATTTAAGACGTATTTTTGTTAAAATTAATAATTGCTATTGGCAATAAGCTGCCAGCGGTACTATGTACCTTTGAAAATATTTTGTGTTTGTTTTTTTCCGCTGTACAATAACGAATGCCCGTTAACTTGCCCTTTAGCTCACTTGGGAGAGCGCCGGCACGGTTAGCCAGAGGTCGCGGGTTCAAGTCCCGGCTTGGGTGGAATTTTTAGTCTCTAAATAGGTTTTCAATAACGAATGTTCTTATCATATCTTTCTTTTCCTTTAGGAAAACAAAAATGTGCTTAAAATTTCCGTAATTTGTCGGAAAGAAGAATAGATTAACCGTCTTACTGCTTTGTGACATAACTCTGTCATCTCCTTCGAATCCAAATATCCCATGGTACGGAACCCCAGTTTTACTTGCATAATAGTTACTTAGGGGTTTTTTTACAACGTATCACACCCTACGGAGGGCTGTGAGTTTAAAGTGTTTTAATTAACTTTCTCTTTATTAGTCGAGTGCTCCGTTGTGCGCATTGAATCGTGCGTACGACAGTCCGACAGTTTATATTCCTTAATTGGTGTTTAAGTGCGCTCAATAGCCCAACATGTGAACATTTTTGAGTTGACCTAAATCGCGTTGACGACGTAAAGTGATCGGCCTATCACAAAACCTATTGAAGACGTAAAGAAATTTTCAATACTAAAAATAATAACTTTTACACAACATAATCATTTGTCCGGTCCCAAACTATGATATACTGTGCTATAGTAACCAGGCAAGAAAATAACCCAGACTGAGACCATTTGTACAAATCAAGTGCGGCGGCCTCTAGTGGGTATCGAACCCACGTCCTCTGTTTTGGTAGTCAAGCGTGCTAGGCACTAGACCAACGAGGCAGTCAAGTAGCCATGTCATTATCGCCATTCCTGTCTAAAATTAACAGTAATGCAAATGTAAACGCAAGCTATCTAATAAAGAAACAAATACCTATTAGAGACATGCCAATTAAGCGATCCACGTATCATAATTACTAACGAACGAACGCGCCCTCTGGTGCTTCGACTACACTCTCGTTTAGCTTTGAGCGACATGTCAAAAGCGTAGCGTAACGAGCCATTGCGCTCGGAAAGGCTTACGTATTCATAGTTTTGATAGAATGTTCGAATTCAAGCTAGACCGTTCGGCGTACGTATCTAATTTATGTTCAGTGCACATCAAACGCACCTGATAATTTAATTCACAGGGGTATTTGTACACTGTCGATGTCACATCAACCTACATAGTCCTAATTTTAGCTATGTTACGCGTATTTGCCAGAATGAAAACAGTCGAACTGTCAAAGTTTGGCGTGAACAACTTGTTAATAGGTACCTTAGATTCATTCGTTATGGCCTCTAGTACACTAACCAGGGAGTTATTTATTCGCTTAAAATCTATGATTCAAAGTCTGTCGTTTTTATTAACTCATTTCCGGAATGACTTATTTGGGTTTTTTTTTCATAAGTCATTTCGGAATTAAAAATGTTAATGTTGTAAGTTAATACAATAATAATGTGTTGTGCTGACGAAAGATTTAGTTTAAAAAATCTGTAAATTTTTTACAAGTAGGAAATAATAGACGACCACTGGACAGATGAGGACGGCCAAAGAAGTGACGTGCATTGAAGCGTATATACGCTTCAGTGCATATCCACATGCCCATACATTTCTCCGCTGCTGGATATCCATAATTGTCAGGCTATCTTCGAAAGTAGAGCGGTTCCCAGTGGGGCGTTTGCACTCCTCCTCGCGAGTGTGTGCCGCCAGCATCATAATCTCGTTTGACGGATTGCTAGGGCTCACCCGACGTGACAGTAGGTCTGGCGTGGCGCCAACGGCGCACGCGATTTCTGTTTACTGCTGGCCAAAGGGGGTGCTGTACGTACAGATGTTATACTGAATTGGAGGTGCCATTGTTTTTTAAATTATTTCTCAAATATTGACTCTATGACAAAAGTGTCTAAGAGAACTATGACCAAGATCAACTCATAGTTTTTGTAGACCTGTGTTTTTAACCTTCCAGGTAAAAAGTTACATATTAGGAACTTATACAAGATAGCCTGGACTACTACTGTATTGTATTTTAGTAACACTACAGCGCTGCATGCTCAGTGGACTTTCCACGCATTGTTGTTTTATACGCCGCCCCACGACATGCCAATTAAAATTCTAACCTGACTCTATGGTTCTATGGTGAGGATTTTCAAACTTAAGCCTGTTAGCATAGTGTCTGGATTAGAATTTAATTGCGAAGGAAACTAATAGATATTTCACAGTAATTGAGTCAATGGACGAGATTGGCAGGGGACTAAGAGGGTTGTCTTGACAGGGCAGAGACCTATGGCCAGCAGTGGGCTCTATCTTAATTGCATCAATTATATCACAGGCTACCACTGCATAATGTTGGTAATGTATTTACTTTGGTGTGTATCTTTTTATCTCTCTGCTCCTTATTATTTCACTTCACTTATATTCACTCATTGAATTGAGTTTATTATGGTCTTCCTCTATATTTCACACATAGTAGTTTAAAACTAATAATATATGTAAGTATTTAAGACGATATTTCTTACTGTATTGTATGTATATTATTGCATTTGTTTTAATTGCTTATAAATGCACCACGACACGCACTCCGTAGTACAATTATGAGTTACCGTAGGCACTGACTGAAAATCAGCACTGAGGGATCACTCCCTTAGCACAACGCTGACTCAGCTGCCTTTTGTGGCAACTTAGACACACCACAGGTACATATATGGTCTTGTTTTGTTTTTTTTTTTTCTATTGTGTATTTAGTTTTCTTTCTGTTGTTGTGCATGTTATGTTACTTATCTGTTTATTTTGTTCGTATGATGTGTCTTGTTGGTATAAAAAATGTCTTTCTTTCTTTCTATTCATAGACTGGACAGATAAATAGATTCGTGCGCGATAAAATGACTGGTCACTAGGCATATTTTAGCGTTGGAATAGTGACCAAAAATTGCTACCTAATTGTTTCCATTTGCTTCCTATCACTAGACACTTGCTTCCATCATATTCAAGAAGATTTGTCACATTTGAGAGCGACTGTACATTCTGACGTCAGAACGGCTGTCCACCTAGCCTGTTGTCCATGCTGCCTGACACCTCTGAAATGTTCATAGGCTAACAATTGCTGCCTAGTTGCTTCCTTCTAACTTTTAACGTATACCCTGTAGCTATCGCGGTAGTATCTGTGTCAACCAATGTTAGTTCAGTGAAAACAGTTGTTGATTGAACCTAAGGGTTCTTTTGAAATGCTAATATCCATGGGGGTAGCCAAGTACGGGTCCTCTCATAATCTCAATGTGTGCGTTCCTCCCACGATATACAATATATTTTTTACAGCTATCTATAACTTCACTATACAAAGATAATAAACATCCAACCAAATAGATATCAAATTCGCATCTCGACGCGATCTACAGCTATAAGTTTGCATAGATAAAAGCCGGTGATTGTTATTCAAAAACCGCACGTAACAGCGTGAAAACAAAGCCCATTCATACAAGAAGGAAGCTCGGTAACTAATGGTTGGTTATTTGATTAATAACTCCGGGAGGTATGCCCGCGAACGTGATAAATTAATCTTTGGACAGTCCAAGCCTTGAGCGCTGATGGATCCCTTACGTCAATGTGTTTATTCGGTGATTGTGTTATTAATTAAGAGAATACGCTTGTGGACGTGCATTGTTTTGACAGAGTAACCTCTATGTTATTACACTTTGCCTAAATCATTGCAAGGAAGTCGGTTGTCTGATATTGTTTCAATTAAGTATTATTATTGTCCAGGAAGTCATCCCTTATTTGGTCAAAGTGTGTCCGCCTGGGACGTCCTTCAACCCAAATTCGCTCGGTACATTTCATTCGTTATTTCCACAATTCTGAGAATAGCATAATTTTTCAATGTATACACGAAAATTCCACTTGCGACCAGGTTGTTCCTTTTTTTTTTTGTAGCCTATATTCGTCCCACAGCAGGGCACAGGCCTTCTCAGTGAGAGTATGGGCTTAATTACCACGCGTGCCCACCGCGGATTGGCAATTTCTTGCGCTGAGGTATGTGAACACGTGGGCGGCAGCGTCTTCCTGAGATTCCAACTGCATACTGCGATCGCCAACCCGCCTGCCAAGCGTGGCGATGAAAACGATGAAAACCACGAGGGAGGCCTGTGCCCTGCAGTGGGCGTTAAGTGGCTGATGATGATGATGATGACGGTGTTAACACCTCAGGCACTCAGGTTTCCTCACGATGTTTTCCTTCACAGTTAGCGAGTGGTTTTACTACTATAACTTCACAAATCCCTAATCACCGAAATATTGAAATAACCGAGCTGTTCTCCCCACAGGCATGCAGTCGCGCTACCAAGTGTCCGACATGGGCACGGCGGCCGGCCTCGGCGCAAACGGTGCGGTCCTGCGCATAGAGCCGGTCAAGGCCAACCGCGACGACGCGACCTACGAGTGCGTCGCCGAGAACGGAGTCGGCGACGCGGTCACCGCGGTCGCGACGCTCACCGTGTTCGAAGGTGAGTCCTTTTTGAAGCGAGAACCGAGTGCGAGTGCGTCGCCGAGAACGGAGTCATCGTAGGCTGCAGAAATAATCGGTTTCAGACAACTGGCTGCCACTTTTAAGGTCACAAAAGTGGTTTATGTTGTCCCGTCTAGTGAAAAACGAAAAATTTTTATTTCTGAAACAAAGTTTTACAAAATGCTATTTGTGAGGTTGAGACTTTTAATATAAAATACCTGTACCAGGAGATACCTCTCTTCCACAGCTATACATATTTGGTCTTAGAATCTCTTGTCGTAATAAGTTACAAATACCTCATATGTTTGATAGTACTGTGGCGCCCTGCTAAATCAAATGTAGTCATTATTAAATATATTTAACTTCCTATGTGTTTCCTAGCTAGTCATCAACTGACAACTGGAACAAAACGTAACGATTCCCTTTCCATTCAAAATCTAATCAGACGGCTGTGCCGGCTAGCCACCACTAAGAGGTATCGTTTATACGTTCTGTTTTTATTTGAAATAGATTATACTTCTAGAGGTGTACCTCTGTATCGCCTGATAATTAGCGGTCCGTGGTAATGGTCCTTGACTAAACTATACTAAAACGTGCTTGGCTGTTAGATGAGTACTTTTTACTCTTTTCTTAGAGAAATTCATGTTACGTGCTCTGGAAACATAGACGAGGTGTCGGCAAGGAGGTCCACACCTTTGCTGCATCACAAATGAATTCTCAGAACGCTGTGTATTGGGGGAGTTCCAAGACGAAAGTTTGCTCATGACAATTCCGTTTCGATGTCTGAAAGACATGATGACAACGCCCATTGTGTACTTGAACATTCCTGTTAGAAATTGTTGGTGCGCAATAGTGTTTTCTTTCTTTATCTGTTTATGAATCCGATAGGTTGACTGGTACAAAATGCTACTTAGCATTAAGTATACCTTCGTATCAAACATGGTTTTTATCCAATAAAGAATTTTGATAATTATTATAGCAGAAAAAGGAAGTTCTTAGCAGTTTTCTGAAGAACTCTGTTTATATGTTTGATTTCTATGCGTGTTTTGAAAACATTTTGACTCATACATTTACCGCGTTATCTCTCAAATATCCAATTCCCGAAACACGTCGATAATTAGAGTTCGTTCTGTGAGATTTTTCTAAGACAATAAGCTTTTTTGATCGTTTTTTCCAGAAAAAGAATCAGTATAGCGAGTTATCAATCAAAATCGCCAAACTGCGTAGCAGCTCTTAATACAAATCTACTTATGTACTTATCTAGTTCTAGTTCTGTGATTTTTTTTTTAATGTTTTTTCGAAATATCAGGGCTTACATTTTTTTTTGTTGCAAAGAACTTTCTTTTTAACAAACTTTCTAGTTTCGCCACGCGTGCCCGCCGCAGATTGGCGATTTCTATCGCTGATGTATGTGAACACCTCCGACACTCAGGTTTCCTCACGATGTTCACCTTCCACGTTAGAATAAGAATAAGAATAAGAATAAACTTTATTTGGCAACATTACAAAGAATTACATACAGTAGGCACATAAGCCAATATCCTTATAAAGAATTACAAACAATAGGTGCATAATTAAGTTAGTAAACCATAGGACACATTTGGCGAAATACCTGTACCTAAGTACCTACATGAAACTTAGACACACAAAGTTGCCAAAAATGGGCCAGTCTCAGCATGATGCTAAAGCAGGGCTTTGGCGCTGGTTTTCAGACCGAACCATGAATGAAAAAAAAAAGATGGCTTGTTTTACAAATATGTTATATTTAGCGTGCGTTATTAATGCTACAAATTCACAAATGTACGTAACTCAGAAAACAAAGTCCCCGCAGGCCTCTCGAAAGTGAGGCCAGCATTCTACCGATGCGGTAATACCGTTCCACTGATTGAATAATTGATCTATCTTCTTCTTCTTTCTGGTCGATTCCTCATTTCTGAGGGACGTGATTATGGGGCAGCTTCTGTCACTAACTCTCTCCATTCGGTCCGATCATGCGCCAGATGTATAGCTACCTGTAGGGTCCCTCCCGTAGCTTTATTTATAGTGTCCGTCCATCGTATTGGTGCTCGTGCTCTGCTTCGTTTCCCGTTCAATACTTAATGTATTTATTTTGGAATATTATCTTCTTATCACTCTTTAACCACTTTCTTATAATCATCATCAACCCATTATGTCCCCACCGAGGGGCACGGGTCTCTTCCCTGAGGAAGGTATAGGCCATACTCCACCACGGGGGCCAAGTCCGGATTGGTGGAGGCTTGTAGACTAGTGGCTCGTCTACTGTCAGAAGTTGTCAAGCCGCCCTAAGTCCTCTGACTTGGCTTAACGACTGCCATCTATCGACGGCAGCCGGCACCAACAGCTTAACGTGCCTTGCGAAGCACGGAACCGCTCGGAAAAATGCCACTAGCGTTAGGCATAGACGGCGACCCATCCATGCACTGAACGCGCCCTGTGTTGCTTAACCTTCGTGATCGTTTAAGATCACTCAGGCAGCCGGGGCTACGAGCGATTCTCGTAGTAGATAATATATTGTTTTAATATATGTGTACATATTGTCTTATTTTCATTTGTTTCGCACCACCTTGTAATATACAAGTCAATTGCCGCGGGCACTGACTGAAAGCCAGCGCTGAGGGCTCGCACAATGCAGAGTCAGACGCCCTTTGTGGCAACTTTGACACACCACAGGATGTACTCTTATGTTCTGACTGCTTTGTCCTATCTTGTATTTATGTGACTTATTTTTCCTTTGTATTTATGTTACTTGTTATGCCTTCTCTTTCTTCTGATGTGCTAATTTGTCCCAAGGTCTTTCTTTCTTCTTTCTTTCTAAAATTCAATAATTATGTAGTTGATAAGCATGTTATCAACTTAATTCCGGATTCACTTACTTGGTTTTTTGTTGGAAGAGTCCGACCAGGATGCATGTTTTTAATCAGGCTTTGCTGTTGCGGCCGCAAATATTTGAGCATTTAATAAGTTCTTAGTTTGACCCGTCTCTTAGTTACATTTCCGCACTTAGCCTCATAGCTGGGCCATTGTATGTAGCGAAACTTAACGGCACGATACAAGACTATTTAAACAAGAACTCCATAATCTATTTACATACCAAAATTGGATGATTTCTTGTACATAATTATTTCCGCGTCCTGCTATTTACGACAGACGGTTTTGGAACTCAGCGTACCTCTATCTCTACGACTACTAAATACTCAACAGATTCAAAGATGTCTAGTGAATAAAAGGGACTACAGTCTCTAAGGGTGGCTTGTACTAAATAACTGAATAAGTAAATAAATAGATAAATACTTATCCAGGGATAAACGGTTAAATATCTGACAGACAGGGTTGTCACTCATACAGTCTATGGATAGCTCTGCAAATGTCATGGTGCAAGACGTTTCTGGACTTATTCACTAGATAGAGCTTACACATAGATAAACAGATGGATATTGCTGCCAGATAGCGTTGGCGGAAGCCGACCTAAGAGAAGCCAGTTCAAGTGGCAGTAAGCCGGTCACAGGGTGACTATGTAAACGCGCCCCGTAGGCGAAAAACATTGTAAGCCTGTCTTCAACATGAGGTTAGACAAGTCACTGTCACTCAGTCTCTCTTTCACCTGACTCGTCTGTTCACAACCCCTCTTACCGCTCGAAATAAACACAATGCAGTGGAATACTGGCGAACGAAATATTCACACACGTCTCAGAAATCTGTAAAAGGAACGCTTGCGAAAAACTTTTCACTTGCGAACGAAGAAATTTCAAAGTGTTGAAAACTAGCAAACTTAGCGGAATCCGTTTGAAGCAAAAGCTATCTTCCGTCTTAGGCCGTAAATGTGATATTGCCATGGAGCTGAGAGGATATTTAAATTGGTGGAATGGCAATAAAATGGCAGAGACGCTCCGGGCCAATATGGCCGCTCCATTTCTCCCAGAACATTCCGAAAGTTGATCGTCGAATTAAAATTATGCCGTGGTTATTCGCGCTATGAATTATTTGGTGTTAACGACCAGTTACGAATTATGTTAATGTCGGGATTAATTGGTGGCATTAATATATGTATATTAATGTGTATCCTCCCCTCTCTTCTCCTTCACTTATATTTCTTTCACTTATATTTACTTATTGAATTTAATTTATTATGGTGTTCCTTTATATTTCATACATATTAATTTAAAACTAATAATATATATAAGTATTTTATGACGATATTTTATTTATTTTTTTTACTTTATTAATTGAATTTGTCTTAATTCTTTGACTGCACCACGGCACGCACTCCGTAGTACAATTATGGGTTACCGTAGGCACTGACTGAAAATCAGCGCTGAGGGATCACTTCTTCAGCACAACGCTGAGTCAGCTGCCTTTTGTGGCAATGTAGATACACCACAGGCTACATCTATAGTCCTGTTTTACTTATTCGTTTTGTCTGTTGTGTATTTAGTTTTTCTTCTGTGTTGTGCATATTATGTTACTTATGTGCTTATTTTGTTTCTGTGATGTATCTTGTTGGTATAATAAATGTCTTTCTTCTTCTTCTTCTTCTTAATATATAAAACTAGATGTTGGCCGTGATTTTGTTCGCGCGGCAATTTGGGTGTGTATTTTTCCGGGACAAACAGTAGCCTGTGTGCTATTCTGGACTATAATCTATCTCTGTGCCAAATTTCATTTAGATCCGTTCAGTCGTTTTAGCGTAATTGAGTAGCGGTCAACCATCTATCTAACTTTCACGTTTATAATATTAGTAGGTTTTTTCAATACTCCGTAGAAACGCAGGTGCGGAGGTTTGTAGTCTGCACTCGAAATCCATCACTAAACATATAAGCCAAAACATTATTTAAAATGACGCTATTGATTAACAATGAATCTTTTCGAGACATGTTTTACATAGACTTAACCTGTAAAGTAGAGGCCAAGTCGATCGGCACTAGCTGGCCTGAATTATAACCTGTAAGGACACTGTATTCCATAAATCAAGCAACAATTCAGCAAAGTCACAATTCCCATCACACAAACAACAGGACACAAACCATATTGTTCTCGCAACTTCCGTAACATAACTCTCAGTTATGTCGACTCGACCGTTCCTAATGAAACATTGAACTCAAGTTGGGAATAATTCCAGGCGCCAGGAAACTCGTACCCTTTTTGCACTAACTGGCAGAGTTACCGTTGATTAACTAAGGTTTACAGAGTAACTTCATTGTTAACAAGTTAAAACCAGCTCTGGGCTACCAAATGTTTTTATTAATTAAAATGTTGATGGTACCTACTTACGATACAGTGTAATTTAACGATAGAATAGTTGCCAACGGACTATCCTTATATTTTTATTTCACAGGGTCAACTATGTGACCATAATAAAATTATTCAATAAGGAAAGTTGTATCTTTTAATAAATATTTTTTTCTTTTATCTATTCCATTGTTCCATTTCTAAAACATTGGACTCGGAAGCGGGAGACCCAGGTTCGATTCCCAGTGCAGGCATGTACTTATGACTTTGTTTTCTAAGTTATGTATATTTGTGAAGTTATAGTAGCAATACCATTCCCTAACGGTGAAGGAAAACATCGTGAGGAAACCTGAATGTCAGAGCGCTTGAAATCGCCAATTCGCGGCGGGCACGCGTGGTGATTAAGCCCATACTATCTTCCTGAGAGAAGGCATGTGCCCTATAGTGGGACGTATATAGGCTGCTTATGCTTATGATTTTATCTATTCCATGTTCTGGCCATGCGCACACCTTATGCATGTTTATTTTAAACGATAAGCCGTCAGTGGTATATGTCAATTATTGTTTATTTATTTATTTATTTATTTAGGACAACCAACAGGCAATACAACAACACATTCACAAAAAGAAAAAAAAACACGTAACATGGTAATTGCTCACCCACTTATAGGATGTCTCAGCATGCATCTAAATCTTAACAAAACTGTTATATACGTAAGGATATTACACGTATAGAATAATAACGAAACTATTTAAATTAACATGAGCTATAGATATTCAAACAGCTTTCTTTTAAATTTAAGTAATGTATCATTAAAAATATCTAAAGTATGTATTTTCGCTGAAGAGATGTTATAGAGGTTGGACATACGATGCAGAGGCGCGTCTTGTTATTATCTGTATCTCGGTAGCGGAGTAGCGGCGGTAGATCACCGGCCTCACATTCGAGCGATCGTGGGCTCGAATCTTACCGGTGGCATGTACCATTAGTATTCAAAGTTACGTAAACTTTGAAGTTGCAGTAGCAATACCACTTGGTAACTGTGAAGGGAAACATCGTGAGGAAACCTGAGTGTTTGAGGTGTTCGCATACCTCAGCGCTTGAAATTGCCAATCCGCGGTGGGCACGCGTGGCAATTAAGCCCATACTCTCTCTCTCTCTCTCTCTCTCTGAGAGAAGGGCTGTTCCCTGGGGTGGGACACTACACTTGAAATAGATATTCACTTGGTTTATTGATATGAACTTACTTTCACCTTCTGTTATAACTTATCTTATCGCATGAAGTGAATATGTACATTAATCTCAATGCAACATAACATTAATTTGTCTTAACAATTCAAAAAGCGATATATTCGTTTCGTATAGTGAAATACCATGATTTGAATGGACTGAAGCCTGTTATAGATAAATAATCTCCGATATATAAATTCATGGTCGAAATAATGTAACTATGTAATTTTAGAAAGTTACGATGCAATTACTATTTATGCCATTTAAAGTAAAATGTTAATGAAAATCCCTAAATAAAAAGTGGAATAAATAATACGGACAGTATAATAACAAAAAAATCAGAGCCTGATAGCAGCCTTTGAAATACTCTAAAAATCGCGACCACGTAACTCAAATAAACACCACTGTGATCCAAACCCCAAGTTACGGCAAAACGGAGATTTATCAGATGAATTCCGCGAACTCCTTATTTATTTGCAGCGAATTTCAAGGTCACATATTTTAGCTGGCAAAAGGCCTGTGCCCTACAGTGGGACGTATATAGGCTGCTTATGAACGTTATGTATATTTTAGCGAAGGCTTTGTTTATGTTTTCATAATGGTATATTCTATGAAAATTTTGTTAATCGTATTTTACAGCGCTGGTCTTTTTTAGGGTTCCGTACCCAAAGGTTAAGGGACCCTATTACTAAGACTCCGCTGTCTATCCGTCCATCCGTCCATCCGTCTGTCACCAGGCTTTATCTCTGGGCTTAAAAGAAACTCGAGAACAGAAATAAAACTTTCTCCTGAGTGATTCATACTACACCTACGAGGAAAAAAAAATTTTGAATAATTAAAAGCGTACTGTTAAATTTATCGAAAAATTAAACTTAACGAAACAAAACAAATTGCCGCACTTGTTTTTTTTTCGTAGTGCAGAAAAAAAAGTTCCCACCTTTTTTTTCTAATTAGCAGATAAAGGTTGCCAGCCTCCTTTCATTGAAAATCGAGTAAAAAAAAAAATTTCACCTCTTTTTTCTAATTATTTGATATAAAACCTTTTGGAGATTTATATTTTTTATGTTCGCCGCTAAAAAACAAGAGAACGCTAGCAGGGCAGGAACGGATTTTCATACAGCATTCCTGCCCTGCTACGAAGGGCAGGCAGGAATGAAATTCCATATAACTTTACCCGGCGCATATTTTGTAAGGGAGTAATGACGAACTTTGTAAAACCCATTTATGAACGAGCAATGAGACACTTTCTTACCATCCTTTGTTTTTTAGAGTTCCGTACCCAAAGGGGAAGGGACTTTATAAGAGACGTCCGTCCGTCTGTCACCAAGCTGTATCTTATGAACCGTGATAGTTAGACAGTTGAAATTTTCACAGCTGATGTATTTTTGTTTGTGAAGTTAAATAGCAACACCACTCGCTAACAGTGAAGGAAAACATCGTGAGGAAACCTTGAGTGTCTGAGCTATTCACATACCTCAGCGCTTGAAATCGCCAATTCGCGGTGGGCACGCGTGCCCTACAGTGGGACGTATATAGGCTGTATATGTATATGTATGTATTTCTGTTGCCGCTATATATAACAACAAATACTAAAAACAGAATAAAATAAATATTTAAGCCGAGCTCCCATAGAACAAACGTGATTTTTTTGCCGTTTTTTGCTCGATATTAATAACGGCAACAGGTACACGCATGAAATATTCAAATCTTGTATAGATAATGATACGGAACACTTCGTGCGCGAGTCCGACTCGCACTTGGTCGGTTTCTTTTTATGAGTTTTTGCCGTTTTTCTACTTTGCAGTGGCGTTGTTTGACAAATAATGCATAAAACAATATGTGTTATAATGTATGGATTGGACGTTCCTCTAGATAGTACAATGATTTAGCGGAGACTGCTCGTTGAAAGCAGTGACAGTGGTAAAGTTCGTAAAATACGAATTTATATACACCCTTATATTCAAAATAAATAGTTGAGTTACATATTTCAAATATATAGAGAGTATGGGCTTAATGACCACGCGTGCCCACCGCGGAATGGCAATTTCAAGCGCTGAGGTGTTCGAAGACCTCAGACACTCAGGTTTCCTCATGATGTTTTCCTTCACAGGTAGCGAATGTTATTGCTACTATAATTACTATAAAAATAATATAAATCTGAAAAAATACTCATAGAACAAAAGTCGTTATAAAACACCTACTCTTATTGCGGTCATTCAGTAATTGCGCATTCTAGAAATAAGCTGGTATATCCCGTGAGGGGCATTTTAGCAACTCTTTCCCGGGCTCAAGTTAACGATCTGGGGCCACATAAACTGGCGCAGTCTCGGACACAATGATCCCGCCAGGATATAATTCTCACAGACACCATGCGGAGATAACGGGGGTTCACATAAAGCGACACGACTCCGATAGCCGAGAGCGTGAGAACCGCGTATTGCTGTAAATCGTATTGCTTGTATCATTAAGTCCACCACATTGCCATTGTATTTTTTTACTTATAAATAAACGTATTAATATTAATAAAAAATCATGCTATCATTAGCTCTGGATTAGTTGCGACTAGATTCGGTTGGTTTACATTGGTTACGCTGTCTGTGTTATAGTGAGTTTAAAACTACAATTTTGAACTCGTCATCCGCAGCTCTTATTTGCATCGAGTCGAAGTTTAGTATGAAATCTTAAAATCAAACATTTATTAACTTAAGTCCGGATTCACTTTATTGAAATGTTGTCGAAAGACATAAAAAAATGGTAATGAAAAGTTGTTTAATAGAAAATGGAAATCGGTTTGATCCAAATTCTTAGAAGAAGATATTGACGGTATTATGAAATGAGAATGAAATATCTTAGCTTCAATCGTTGTCCATAATTTAACAAACCCGGTTTCAAATCAAACTGGTTTAAGAATATGGGGTTAAATTACATCACATTACATAAACATTATTAAACTATATCAATATTAAACCGGAATTTTGAGAAACCTACACAGAGAGCACTTTACTTAATTGACTATTCTATTAGTTAAATTTTATAATATGCTTTTGTTGTGATAAATTATTGAAGGAAATTAATTTATAATAATACCGATATCCCAACAATAAAATTTACGTTATAATAATAAAAATGTAGGAACTGTTTTTTTCTCATCATGATCATCAGCCCACCGCTGCCCACTGCTGGGTATAGGCATTTCCACCAAATGCCATCTCTCACGATCTCTTGCTATCCGCATCCACGTTTTTTTACTACGATATACTTATTTGTTGAGCCCGTTATTTCGGCAACATTACAGATACCACGGTCGCGGAAAGACTAAAGTACTCTTATTTAATAATAATATACTTTATTTCACACGAGACATTTATTTGGCGAGGTGACAACTGCTGTGGTAACATACATCTAACAAACCCCTTTCTTATCCTCCGGCTACATTCGTAGTGATTTTAAAAGCGTATCACCCACGTCATACGGCCACCGTGTCGTCTGACTTAAAACGCCTTCCCGCGGCACCACCCCGAAGACAGAGGCTTTTCAATAAATAAGCATTAAATGGCCGCAGTCCCGGCCCGATAACGAGAGCGTAAATTGCGACAAATGGAATTGTCCCCACCGAATAATAAGGCGGTGGCCGTGCCAAATTAGGAGAGTTACTCTGTGGCCTCGCTCTTTTCGTCTTTAGAGACCAATGTTCACTTAACGGGTCCAATCGCGATTATTTATTAGGTAAAATTTTATTACCTTAATTCCCGACGTTTCGGCAATTTTTCAGCTGCCGTGGTCACGGGCAGACTGGAGTGGCGAGCACAGTCAATTATTGTAGTGAGGGTAGGTGGTCTACCCTCAAGTCACTCTTAGTTTTTCGCAGCGGGCCGGCGGGCCGACACATAACACTCAACGTGCGCGCTCAGGTCCGGTGCCTAGGGTTTCAGATTTCAGAAAAGTCAATGTTCTTGCCCAAGCTGACTGAAGGCACACTACTAAATAGTCTTTTACACACCTACCACAGCATTTTAATACCTCACTTGAATGGCATTAAGAAGCGGTCACTTCGAAAACGTGAATATTTTATCCAAAACGTTTACAGACCAAAACTATCTATTATACAACTTATTGGAATTCGAACAGTCTAGTCCAATGTGTTGTATAGACTGATCTATTAAATTGTCTTTTGTGTGCGACTACCCTGTGAAATGCATCAATCTGGGGTTGGTCTTAGCAAAGATACCAAATGTCTTTTTGTAGCAAAATACCTTTTCAACTTCGATAAAACTTTCAAACATTTTAAACTCAGTTGTTTTATTTCACAATAACACAAACTAAACTATCCCTAACCACCAAGCTTAAAACATGGGATGTTTCCATTGAAAAAGTTGTCCTCCCACATATGAGCATCGCGAGTCATTAAAAATACTATTTTTTTACTTCAAGGTCTGTCCACGTTACAATGGGCTAGCGACATGCGGGCGCAACGAGTCAAACTAAAATAAACCTTTAATACTTTTAACATTAGAGACTAAAATACTAGCGCAAGAATAGCCCAGCCACGTGCGGCCGACGGGCAGTAAGAAGCGGCTTAGAAAAACCTAGGAGGTAGGGAGCAGGGAGCGTTTTGAGTGGTCGATTAAACCTCTACTGCGAGCACCAACCCGCCTGCCCGCCTGGTGATTATGAGCAAAACCCCTCTGTTGAGGAGAGGACTGTATAAATAAGGAAAACTAATGCAACAAAACGGGTAAAATGATGTATAAACGTGAAAATTAATAAATAACTTCCACACAACACAATCACTTATCCTGGTCCCGAATTGGGATACCTTGAGCTATGGTCCCCAAGCGAGGACATCGCAAACATGGGAATACACCCAGACTGGAAATGGTAGAACAAATGGGTAATGTAGTGGTGCCACCATGAATACTATAGAAAAAACAATAAAAGCAATTAAAAAATAAACAAAACATAACCAACAACCCGACTGCTGAGCATGTAACTACTGAGCTAGTTTAACTTGTAACATTCATTAAGTCGCAGTTTCTATGCTATTTTGAATAATGAAATTTGATTGATTGATTTATTGATTGATTGATTGATTGATTGATTGATTGATTGATCAATTGATTGCAGGCGGTACCTCACATTAAATTTGGGTCCCGCGTGCTAAGTAGTTAATGCTCATCAGTCGGGTTGTTGGTTATTTTTATTTTTGTCTTATTAGTGTTTTTTATTTTTTATTTTTGCTTCATTAGTGCTGATTTTATTATAGCCTATGACACTCGCGCAAACACGACGAATCAGTTGAGATATTATTTGTCAAAATCGGACCATTGGTTAATGAGTTATGAGGGAACATAGAATCGGACATACTTACATACTTCTGTAAAGATATGTTTCCTCCATCAAGAATACAGTAAAAGTGATCCAGCTCACGCTTCTCACCTTCCCAACTTATCTAATTCATGCACCCCGCCATACTTTGTCGCAGTGATGCCACCTTAATGACTGGTTACTTTAGTAATGACAACGACACTTTCGATTTTAAAGATATCATGACACTATTTTATTGAATACTTTTAATATCGTTATGTCTATTATTGACCGGTAAAGCACTTGGTAAACAATATCAATGCAAACTAATGACAGAATGATCAAATGTAACTCTGTTTTTATTAAAATGAAATTCATATCGCTGCTTCATAGTAAGGGCCATTAAACTATTAAGGGCCATTGAACATTAAACAGACTCCCAGATATTAATTGGAACTCGATGGAACTGATACTTAAAAACTTCACAAATAGAATTTTAGCCTGGCAGCACCTGTTTTGTTGAAACAGTAGTCTGCTAATCAATTGCGTTCCAATGTCATAACCCGTGCTACATAAATTGTTACTGTCATTCTCGCGAGGGTGCCTATTCATTTGGCATTCCTTTGCAAAGCGGTTGTTGAGTAGACTACAAAAAATATTAAATAACCATTTCCGTGCTAATATCACCATATTAAATAACTATGGGCTTAATAGACAAGCCGTGTTTTTAGAGCACTGCACCCAGCATAGCACCAATTATCTAACACAACCAATGCACAATGCTCCTACTATTTTTATCTCTGCTATACCTACGAGTTTCGCCTGCACACCCGGCGGCAAATTTGGCTCGGGCCCCGTGTCTCGCGGCTACCGCTGCATCCGATTTTAACTGCGTCTGTACATCGGACATTCAATTTGGGCTTTGCTCTTCCATTTCCTCTTTATTGCGGTATTCTGGAATATACGGGCGGTATTGAACGGATTTGGTTAGGGAGTCTGTTCAGGCGGTAGCCTAGACGATAGACCCGTCGCTTCCTAAGCGTGAGGTCCCGGGCTCGAGTATCGTTGGACAGGTAATCTTGTCCTAAAATGCGGAGTGAATCACATGATCATAATCTCACAAACGAGCGGTGGTAGCGCAGCGGTAGATCGCCGGCCTCATATTCGGGAGGTCGTGGGTTCGAACCCTCGCATGTAGGAATAAGTTTGTTTTCTAGGTTAGGTACATTTGTGAAGTTGTAGCAGCAATACACTCGCTAACCGTGAAGGAAAACATCGTAAGGAAACCTGATTGACTTGAAATTGCCAATCCGCGGTGGGCACGCGTGGCAATTAAGCCTATACTCTCTCTAGGTGAGAAGGCCTGTGCCCTGAAGTGGGACGTGTATATGCATATGAGCATACGATAGCTGTAGACTAAAAAGGAAAGGAAAAAAATATTCAAAACCGCCTTCGGCGTGGCCGTTTTTATTTAGTGCAAACGTAAAAAGTCCGTAGAAATTCTATAGGGAGACCAGTAACTAATTAAATATGTACATACCTACCCACATAACTGTGCGATTGACACCAGGGGAACTATAGTACATTACTGCAGCGGCCAGCAAAAGAGGCATTGAGCCTCGGCCCACATACGTGAGTCCATTAATGCCTAGTTGTGGCCAAGGCTTGTATATGATTTTTCTCAAATAATGGGCGGAAATTAAAACTAAGTAGTAACTTTTTATTTTAAAAATTCAATAAACTTTCAAAATCAGACGAACCACGAACGAACAACAATAATTTTTGCCGCGTTAAAGTGTTCTTTTTTTTTCAATAGGTATATCCAGCTTTCTATCGCAAGCCAGTTCGAAATTTAAATAAAACCTCTGATAAGTTATCTCCTTGGTTGTCATTGTTCGAAGTAAAAGATCGTTCCATTTTTAAATAACACGACAGAGATGAGTTTAGTGTGTAATTTATTTGGCCGAAAAACACGACAGTCAGTTATGAATTTTCATAGAACTTTTTCCGGCCGCTGCTCGCGTGTAATTGGCCAGTACAGCAATTTCGATTTATTTCGAAGAAGGTTGTCGAAATAATGCTCAAATTTCCAAGCATGTTTGAGAAAAAATACTATCAAAATAAACAGAGATATATTGAGTGTGTGACGATGTTATTAATAATAATATAAGCTTTTATTAGATTCTTATAAATATTAATTACAAATGAATATGAATATAATTGAAAATTAGATTAATTAATGAATAAATTTATGTAAATTGTAAACATTTCTTTTTGGTTTTTTTTTTAGCACAATTCATGCACGTGTAATTAGGAAGTCCCTACAAGACATGCTTGGCCTTCCACAAGCCAGGCTTCACTGGGGGATTTGTGGCGATGTTACTAGTGGCATACCAGTACCATGTTTTTCTTTCACAAAACTATTTGATATTTTTTTTTTCTCGACTCGGGATGTGTAGTTAAGAAAAAAAACAACCATTGGCTTCTTTCTCGCTTGGCTTCGGCAAATAGTTATTAAAAAATATAAATAAAAATAATAGTTTATCTAATAAATAATCGTGATTGGGCCTTTTAAACGTGTAACTTAATGATTATTCAGCCCCTTTCTTACGTATACTAATAATGCTACACACTATAGGCATTTTTGAAATTGCATAGACGTATGCATTTGTACTACGTCGTAGTTGCTACGCCGCGTTGCTACGAAAATCGTAGCAATTCTACGGAACTTGTTCTCGGGCGTAGCACATTGCTTTGCTCTTATATATAGTACTTTATGTGAAGCACGTTCATCACCATCAGCCATTTGACGCCTACTGCAGGACATAAGCCTCCACCGTGGTTTTCGTAACCATGAGGGGTTTTGCGATAATCGCCACGCTTGGCGATACTTACTTACTAGCCTCCCATCCTCACGCATGAGGTAGCTACTGCGTGTGCATAATGCCTTATCCATATTAGTTGCGCGTACGTGAGGATTCAATACCACCAATGTTACATGATATAGGACGCGATCTATTAGGATTACGTTGAATTTAGTCGCGCTCAGCGCTTGCCTACGTGGCTTTAACATAGTCTAACATCGATTGATTCCTCCCAGTGAATTGCACTGAGACCTGGGGCTTGTTCTCAGTGCAATTCACTGAGACTTCAGACTTAATTCATAGTTTAATGTGACAATTCGATGTACACTGCAAATTCGATCAACCAACAACTTAACAAGTAGGAAGACTGCTACGCAATGTAAATCGTATTGTTATAATATGCTATGAATTTTATAGTAGTTTTTGCGTAGCCTCCCCACAAACTATAATAACGTCCACACAACACAGTCACTTGTCCGGGTCCCAAACTAGGATACCCTGTGCTATGGTAACCAGGCAAGGACAAGGAAATATAGAGGCTATTTGTACAAATGTAAGGCGGCTCCCAGTGGGATCGAACCCAAGACCCCCGGCATGGTAATCAGACGTGATGCCGCTAGACCAACGAGGCAGTCTACTGTGAGGCATCTCGCTGCATGTCTGTCGAGAGGACTTGCGAAAGGCCACGGAAGCTGGTGTACGCGTGGCCAACAAAGTTTGTTTGTCAAACAATTTGTCATCGACACCGTAAGAAGAAGATTTATTCCAGCGTGAAACCGTATAAGTTCGTTAAAATTCTAAATTAACATCACTTATCATCAAAGCAAAGTTTAAATTAATTTTGACTTTGAAAGTTCACATTACTCATTAGTAAATGTGACTACCTATCTGTCTACTAAAACAGCCACTGACTGTTATCATAAGACTAAGCCCGAGGCATTGGCAAAATTGTTTAAGTAAGATTTGAGATCAGCTAAGTGGTGGTTCGTGGTTAAGCAAGCAATAGATAATGTTAACATCGCATTTAATTAACGTGCGTATAAGCTACGATGTTAGTTGAAAGTTGAAGTACTAATTACAGGCCGTGTTGCTATATCTAAGTTGCTTAGAATACACCAGTTACAGAAAAACGATGAACGAAAGCGGTCTTGAGTCTGTCTACTAGTCTTAGGCCTTTTATCCGACTGTAAAAGATAAATAAATATAATTATTTATGCTTAGAGACACACACACACATAAAGCATTACATATATATAAAAGTTTATTTACATACAAAAGCTAAAGCACAGGTGCAGACTTATCTTACAAACTAGCGTGTACAAACGTACGTACAAACATACGTGTGTGTGCCACAGAAGCTCCAAAAGGCCGTATCTCAGCATTATTAACAGCCACCGTAGATAAACAGATATTTTCCTGATTTTCAACTACAGCCGAAGAGTGCGAGAATGGCAATGATCGATATTTATATCAGTCATTCATTCATTCATCCATTCTGGCTCAGGGACCCAAAATGGATATTGTCCTCCACAACCAAAAGGCGCCATCTTTCCATATCCTGCGCTGCCTCCCTCCAATCATCTGGAGCTCACGCAGGTCTCTATCCACCGCGTATTTCCAGCGATGCTTGGGGCGTGCGACCGGCCGACACCCAACGAAACACTTTCCATATGCTCTCTTTGCAGCCCGATCCTACCATTCTTTCCACGTGGCCGAGCCTTCGGAGTCTTGCGGATATTTATATCAAATCACTAAAATGTTTAATTTAAAAATTATGTTCAAATTCTTTTAGGGCCACAACTTGTGTTCTATGTATTTTTCCTTACAGTTCCTTGCAGTCTTGTTTCAAAATATCAGGTTTTACAGAATTTCATTAAATTCTCTACCAATGTCAATGTCACTAACTAACTAACTGCGCGAAAAGATTCTCAGGTTTTTGGAACATTTATTACCGTAAGACGACTAAACCTTGCCTCATTTCAGTCCATTAGTTGTAGTATATGTCGATGTCTTATGCATACGCCAGGTCATTGACTTCCCACTGAAATCCCATTATCATAGCGACATCATCGATTGCCATTTGCCATTATAACTTGGAGCATAATCCAAAGCCGATTAGGTGACGCGAGACGTTTGCAGGCGAACTTGTGCCAAGTGCAGTTAGCTGAATGTACATATCCCTGTCTATAATAAACGCACTTATGCCTACGTGTTAAGAGCCACCGTGGAGAGAACCTCATGATCTGACTGTACGCGAGAAGTTAAGACATCTCAGGCGGAAATTAACGGGGCGGTTCGTTAATTCGGTTTTATTTCTTGACTAGCCTGGTCTGCGTCTTCGTTTCTGTGGTATTTTGATAAACTTAAAAATATCGTATTACTTAGCATTTACCGGACCTTGTTTAAATGCGCTGTATAGTCCTATGCCAAAACCGAATCAGATCCGGTGTGTGACAAACATGCATACTTTAGCTTTTATAAACACTAGTGGGAGTTATATTGATTTTCTACAGGCTGTAGTTTTGTAAAGGGACGCCCGACATAGGGATGACTATATATATACAACCCTGATGTAAATAAAAATCTGCCAAGTGCGAGTCGGATTCGCGCACGAAGGGTTCCGTACCATTATCTGGACAACATTTGAATATTCATTCGATAAAGATAGAATTTGAGAAAAGCTCCATCTATAGAAACCAACAAG
Source organism: Yponomeuta cagnagella (assembly GCA_947310995.1). NCBI lineage: Eukaryota > Metazoa > Arthropoda > Insecta > Lepidoptera > Yponomeutidae > Yponomeuta > Yponomeuta cagnagella. The sequence goes on from OX371277.1 coordinate 15,015,926, forward strand.
AAGCGTTAACATTGACATTTAACGACATGACATAGGCGCTGTGAAGGTTACATAGATGGCCGCTAATGGCGATTATTTATTTTATTCTGTTTTTAGTATATTTGTTGTTATAAGAGGCATCAGAAATACATCATCCGTGAAAATGTCAACTGCCTAGCTATCACGGTTTATGAGAGACAGACAGACAGACAGACGGACACAGAGATGGACGCACAGTGAAGTCATAGTAATAGGGTCCAGTTTGGCACCCTTCGGGTAAGCAACCCTAAAAAGCGAGCGGGGCTGTTACACGGCCGCCAGTTTAACATGAAACGTCTATAAGTAAGCATTATTTTTTAGCTCAAACTGCGCAATGTTTATACGGCACTGGCGCCATCTAGCAGCACCAGTCAAGAGGATCTGAGTAATAGCTACTTTGCTCTACTCGACGATATATGAATGAATGGGCATTGTTCACCCCAATTTTTTATTCTAGAAATAAAAAATATAGATTATTATAAGAAACTAATTTTAATATTTTCATAATATTCGATGTGATAATTTTTTTATTAATTATTTAAAATTTCTGATAGCTTAGTAAGTATGACGTCACCACTGGCATAATTATGTACGTTCCTTTGCCTTTTTTCATGCTTTTTAAAAAAAAAAAATATGTTGACGTTTGAAAATGACAAACAAATGTCAGTCAGTGTCAAACTAGCGTCACGTTCGTAATAATTATTCAAATTAATCGGATATTTGTTGAGAATTGAGGTTATCTTCACTGCATTGACGCTTCTGACAGTTGTTGAACGAACGAATGTATTTATTTTTTATGTTCGAAGGCAATGGAAATACCGCATTAGAGCCAACGATGACGTAATTGAAGGACAAATGAAGGTTATAATTTTTTTGCGGTAAATATTAATAATCCGTTTTAATTTTACTTATTTAAACCCCTAATAGTAATCAGTATCCCTATTCCTCGAAATGGTTTTCACTTTACGACAGTCGATGTCTCCCTGAACAATGCCCATTGCACCCGACATGTATTTACAGAGTTACAGCCCTCGCCGAGGCGACATGTTTTCGTTACATGCGGTTTTAGCAAATGGCCCCCTTTTTATGATATTTTTATGAAAACGTTTGAAGTCGCGATCAATCCAATAATCCCACACGAAACTTACGTTTTACGGTTATGAAGCAACGATATTACTTAGTTGTTTTCCCTGTTCTTTCAATTCATGTTCGAGGTTAAATCGATTCAGACTAAACGTGGGATATTTGCCAACGGATCGCCTAACAATTTTGTTGCCACTACAAAGAAATACACGAATTGTCCTCAAAGATTTTGCGTCGAAACGATCTTTATCTTCTCGCCTCTCGCCTGGGAAGCGTTTGCCATTGCGTTAGTCACTTGAGCAAGTTACTTGCTTAGCATCATTTAGCCTTTACTTGACTTTGCTATTTAGCACCTAACCTTTTCAAACTCGTAACCCCGTTGCCATTTCATAAGGCTGGGTTCTCCGACCGCACCCCAGGGGTTTTATAATATATTTAACAGGTGTTTTAAAATACATTTTACACTCTAACGGTTGCCACTGACCGCTAATAGTATACCACTACTTAGATGTAAGAAACTATCTTTAATTCTTTTAATCTGTCTATCTAATGGTTGGTATTTCAAATCTGTAAAAAAATATATTCTGCATCAATTTCGGGTGGTTTGAAAGACATAGCAAAATTAACACGGCTGACAGTGGCTGAAAGCGGTGGTAGCCTCGTGGGTAGAACATAAGACTCGGAAGCGCGAGACCCAGGTTCGATACCCAATGCGCGCATGTACCTATGAGTTTGTTTTCTAAGTTATGTACATTTGTGAAATTAAAACATCGTAAGTAAACCTGGGTGTCTGAGCTATTGACATAACTCAGCGCTTGAAATCGCCAATCCGCTGTAGGCACGCGTGGTGATTAAGCCCATACTATCTCCCTGAGAGAAGGCCTGTACCCTACAGTGGGACGTATATAGGCTGCTTATGACAATAGCTGTGGAATACGCTAGTTTGTTTTTTTTAAACGCACTCTTCAAAAATATTTTGACACAAACTCGAATATACTGGAACCATTAGTAGCCATTCAGAGCGGTGCGTGCGTACCGCGGGTCCACGGGTCATTGTTGACGGAGAGGTGGTAATAATTGTTCGCGCGTTTTTTTAAACAAGATTTCGCAACATTTTTTTTATATTTACGTCTACACTTAAGAGTTATAATCTAAATAGATGCCATTTTTAAATATTAATTACACGACCGCAGCTTTCGAACCACCCAGAAATCAGCGTGTATTATAGATCTTTCCACGATTAGTCTACGTAAGCTGTTTGCGCTGTTTACCGTTTTACCACTTTATCATGCAGTAAAAGTTTCCTCAAGTAAACGAGGCTGTGTAAACGGGGCTTAATGCTGTAGAATCCAGTCCAAATGGCGGCTGTAAACTCGTGCCGCGCCATCGTTTCAGCTCTCACCATATTTTGCGACACGTTACGTCTTTCTCCGTTGGGGAGCTCGGTTCACCAGCTTTATATGGATTTGTGGAGCTATTATTATGAAAACTCTGAATAGCTTCTGCTTAAAATAATACAGAGACGCGGTTCTACAAGTATGTAAAGCATACTTTGTGCTATATATTCAATGCACTATTCTGACCACAAGCATTCTTTATTTTGTGCAGTACCGGTATAATATTGAATACCACTACCGAAATATAAGAAACCATTGAAATTCTTTCTTCTGATTGTGCAATAAAGTGCTCTCTATCTATCTAAGTATACCTATTATTATCATTTGGAAACTGAAATTCACAAAAGCATTCTTGACAAAATTTTAAGCAAGGTTTAACATTTATAACAAGTACACTCTTTCAAGGAGCTCAAAATATTGTAGTAAAATCTTCCCTAAATTACGGAAACAGACTGGCCTCGAAAATTTTGCTGTGTAATCGCTTTTATGTGCTACGAACGCTCCAAAACCTGTTCCTACCTTCTCTACGTTCAAGCGAGTGTTGTTTCCTCGGGAAAACATCTTAATGCGGCGTAAATACCCTTACTTGCTTCATAAGTGCTCCCTGCACTCTGGGTAATGTCGCCCTTTCCGACTGTACCTGCTAGTAAGAGTACGATTACTTACAGTTGGTACTTACGGCCAAACCCTCTTATATACAGGGTGTAACTATTGGACTCAAAGTAGACCCTCCTTCCGTTCTCCTTTTACATCTCCTATCCCAACTTCTGATTTTCTCCCACACGAACATACTCACTCACACCCGCTACTCAGTGGTTGAAACCCGATCCCAAGACTCCAGTCGTAGAGCTGAGCAGAGCCCTTACATTCAGTTTCCCTCACCAGTACAAAATCACGTAAGCACACACATAATCACACACACACACACACACACGCACGCACGCACGCACGCACGCATGCACGCACGCGACCATGCACGCATGCACGCAAGCACGCACTTCCACACGCACACATTTTTCGCATTGGCATTTATATAAATCAAAGAAACAACTCAAGTCAAATATAATGTAACCAAGTAACTAAGAAAGTAATATTTTTTATTATATCTTACTTGTTCTTTCTACGGTATATAAGTAGAAATCTATAAATGGCCTTGTATCTGATTATGATCAAACCTAGTAATTGAAGAAGAAGAAAGACATTTATTATACCAACAAGATACATCACAGAAACAAAACAAGCAGATAAGTAACATAATATGCACAACAACAGAAAGAAAACTAAACACGCAACAGACAAAACGAATAAATAAAACAGGACCATAGATGTAGCCTGTGGTGTATCTAAGTTGGCACAAAAGGAATGTAGCACCGTTGATTATTCGAAATAAACAAAATAAAATAGGAAAGTAATCAAATATCCATAAATGTTACGAAAATGGGGGGTTCGGCTCGTCGAAACAAGATAAAACTTCCAAATCACGAAAACAATATCGAAATGTATAGACCAGCTGACCATTTTTCGCGATTTAGAAGTTTTGCCGATAGTAAAATTAGTAAGTAGTTCATGTTTTAGTTCTCATCCCAACCCCCTACTTCCCCTATTTTGTAAGAAAGTTAACTGGTGTTTTGGCATTTAAAGTTATTGATGGCAATCATGGAATCTTATGATATAGGCCACAAGTGCGGGTGTCCCAAAAGTAAACACAGTAAGGGACATTTTTTGTCAAAACCGAGATATTTCCACTTTGGTTCCAGTAACCAACAGTGGCGATAGCTCGGTTTTCAAAAAAAATGTCCCTTACTGTGTTTATTTTTGGTAACTGATGTTTAAGACGACTTGGGAAAAGATGGTCGGAGTGGAGTTTTTTTCCCTTATCTTTATCTTTATCTTTATCCCGCTGCATTTTTCTCCACTACAATGACGGCCCGAAGGCAGCGGCTAACATAGTTAACGGTAAATTGACATTCAGCAAATAGAATGTAAATTCTTTGTCTGGAAGAGATCGCTTTTAGCAATTGCTTACGGCTAAACTATAGATATTTAAGGCGTTTAATGTTTTTCTTTTCTTGTGTCCACAATAAAGTGTTCTAATCTAACCTAATCTAAGTATTGGCTGGCAGAACACCCCATTTTTGGGCATAGATGGGGATTTTGTGACACCTGTATAGAGTAGTTACTGTTGATATAGAGTAAAAGAATTAAGAGCACAAACGAAGGAAAGAAAACCGGCCGAGTACGAGTCGGACTCGCGCACGAAGGGTTCCGTACAATTATCTATACAACATTAGACACAAAGATAAAAAAAACAGCAAAAGAATCACGTTTGTTGTATCGGAGCCCCCCTTAAATAATTATTTTATTTTGTTTTTAGTATTTATTATTACAGCGGCAACAGAAATACATAATCTGTGAAACGTTCAACTCTCTAGCTATCACGCTTCTTGAGATACAGCCTATTAACAGACGGACGGACGGACGGACAGACAGACAGACAGCGAAGTCTTAGTAATAGGGTCCCGTTTTTACCCTTTGGGTACGGAACCCTAAAAAAACCGAAAATTGTTAATTTGTAGTTATGCAAAAATATACAAAGTTCTCTATGCAGCTGGGTTTCATGTTGTGTTTTAATCGCGACTCACACTCATACTTTGTCCGGCCTTTTTTTAACGACTCTTCTTCGCATTCAACTAAATCAACATACAACTTTATAAAACATTTTCACTTTACAATTTAGCGCCGAATATTTTCCATCTGACTACTGAGAGGGTCTCCCTACTCAACATTTCCACCCAGCCTTTTAATAAAAGGCTTATAAGCCCGTGATTACGCACATCAAATTTAATAAAACAACCCGGAGTCTCCCTAAAAGGACGATATGAAACCAGGGATTACGCTACATAATAAATACAAACAAAAGGATGTCACACACATCATTTATTATGTCAAGTGACATTGAAACCGAAAAAACTGGAAAAAATAATATAGTTTCGAAAAGGTATCATCGAAAGTTCTTTGTTCTTTGAGTGTAAACTTTGTAAACAGTAAACGAAACTGAGCCGTCACGCTCGAGTAGGTGACCCTGAATCGGGTATACTCGGCTCCAGTCGGTCGGTGACGCTGAATCGGGTATACTCGGCTCCAGTCGGTCGGTGAAGCTGAATCGGGTATACTCGGCTCAAGATGGTCGGTGACGCTGAATCGCGTATACTCGGCTCCATTTGGTCGGTGACGCTGAATCGGGTATACTCAGCCCCAGTCTGTCGGTGTCGCTGAATCGGATGTACTCGGCTCCAATCGGTGATACATTGTATGTTCATAAGCACACACCCTCTTGTTCGTCTCTATATTTTCAGTATTCCTGCCAATCATCAGTAAATCTTTGTCCAGTGCTGGACATACGTCACATACGCCAGTAAGATAGGATCAAATAAGAATATTCTTTATTGTATACTGGTAAAAATGTTACAGAAACAGCAGCAGCAGTAATCCAGTTTCAGTATTCTTGAGCAGAGGCGGCTCGTGATTTTATTTTATGGGTGTTCACAAAAAGATTGAAAAGTCTTGCTAGTTGGGCAACTTGTTCGGGTTTGAGCGCATGAGCGGCGCTCCAGATTAGGCTCATTTCTCATATGAAATCTTTTGTTTCACGTACCGGGCCGTTCCAATGTTTCTATTTCGCACTCATTGAATTTAGTACTAGGCATTGTACTGAATTTCGTTTCATAGGAGCGCAATCGCTGGCGCTCCACTCGGTAACAACTTGACACCAAATCTTATGCTTGAAAACATTTTAACTTCGTACGTAGTTAATTATTTCTAGTAAACTACTATAATGTGTGTAGGTCTTTGTGTGCATAGGTTTAAAAATTTATAGGTGGTAGGTAGCAGATAAAATTTTGATTTTTTTTATTAAGTAATGTACTTAGTTACTTATTTTTGTGGGAATGCACTGCACCAGCGCTCTATAAGACGAGCCGCCTCTGTTCTTGAGTAACTTCACTCTTGAGTAACATCACTAAAAGCAAAATCTGTAGTGTCCAACTAAAGAGCCTTCGCCTGGTTTCCGATACAATCTTAAATCGACGAATCAGCTAACAGACTGTCACAATTAACAATCTGTTAACAAGCGTTGAGTTTCTAGATGCAAATCAGTGGAATATCAGCTAATTTACTGTTAACTGCTAATTTGTTTATTCTTCTGGTCACCCAGACAAGCTTTATGTAAACAACACCCAGTTGTTTACATGAATCTTCCAGCAACCCAAATTACGTTTAATCGGAGATTAACAGTTTTTTACCTAATTTTTAGGAAAAAAATTGTACAGGAAACTCGGTGTTATCAAAACTTTTACTAATTCACAAAATTCGACCAAATAGGGGATGTATTAGCAAAGGGCCAGAAAAGTACCCGAAACCGGCGTGCGTGCATGCAACAACTAATGAATGTTGAGGAAGCGAAAGTGATCTGTCAGGATCGTAGCAAGTGGCAGTCCCTGGTCTCTGCCTACCCCTCTGGGATACCGGCGTGAGTTTATGTTATGTTATGTCAATAATTTTAATAAAAATTATAGGCAAATCTGTCTTTCTGTAGTGTCATTTATACAGTAACCATTTAAATTGTACTTTAGCTCCAGCAGAAATCCTGTTGTGAAGACAATATTAACGGATGCTCGAGGATCATTGTAATCAGTATAACCACTTTTAGTCGCGGAAAGCGTCAGTCTTTAAGCTTTGTTTGGTGCAAGGTAACTTACCGTTTCGCACACACAATTATGTTTGTTTAAACCCATTTAACGGATGCTCGAGGATCATGTTATGAGTATAACCACTTTTAGTCGCGGAAAGCGTAGTGCTGTAGTGTTTTTAAGTCGGTTTTATTTTTTATTTAAAATTTTATTAAAACACAACTTTCGCTCGCATAACGCCGTCTATTTTAAACTTAAAATAAATATTATCCCACGGGAACGCATTACCGGGAAATCAAGTATGCTATGTCTCAATTCGGGTCGTTGTCTATCTGTACAACAAACTTTCACATTTATAATATTAAGTAGGATACAGTCGAGAAAAATTAATAAGGGTCGTCGCTGACGAACTGGTCTCAGCAAGGAAGTACGCTAACGTTTGAAAATAAAAATAATTAATTGCATACATTTTTAATATTTACTATGCTTTTTGGGGTTCTGTACCCAAAGGGTAAGGGACCCTATTACTAAGACTCCGCTGTCCGTCCGTCCGTCAGTCCGCCCTTCTGTCACGGCTGTATCTCATGAACCGTGATAGTTAGACAGTTGAAATTTTCACAGATGATGTATTTCTGTTGCCGCTATAACAACAAATACTAAAAACAGAATAAAATAAATATTTAAGGGGAGCTCTCATACAGCAAACGTGTGTTTTTTGCCGTTTCTGCTCGATATGAACAACGGCAACAGGTAGACGCTTGAAATATTCAAATGTAGTATAGATAATGGCGTTCTCTCAGAGAGAGAGTATGGGCACGCGTGCCCACCGTGGATTGGCGTTTCAGACACTCATGTTTCCTCACGATGTTTTTCTTCACCGTTTGCGAGTGTTATTGCTACTATGACTTCTTAAATGTACATAACTCAAAAAACAAAGTCATACGTACACGCCCGCACTGAGAATCGAACCTGGGTCTCTCGCTTCCAAGTCCAATGTTCTACCCACTAGGCTACCACCGCTCTCAGCTATTGTCAGGCACGTTCATTTTGCTATGTCTTTCAAACTCTCTCTCTCTCAGAGAAGGCCTGTGCCCTACAGTGGGACGTATATAGGCTGCTTATGATAGATAATGGTACGGAACCCTTCGTGCGCTAGTCCGACTCGCACTTCGCCGGTTTTTATTTCATTAATTTGGCATGCTTTCTAGCGATTTCGTGGGTGACTTCTATTCATTCTCTCGAATAAAAATGTATTAAAAGAGTTATAGATCAAATTCAAAAGTAACGGAGTCGGTAGAACACTTGCCTCACATTCAGGAGATCGTGAGTTCGAACCCCGGGCATGTACCAATGATTTTGTTTTCTAAGTTTTGTACATTTAAGAATCTGTAGTAGCAATACCACTCGCTGAATGTGAAGGAAACCCTAGTTTCTGAGGTGTTCAAACTTTGCAAGATTTACGTTAGTTTTGCTTTTTTTTATTTTGTTTATGCCTGGCCGTATAATTTCTAACTGTGCTTTGTAAATAAAATAAGTTTAAAAAATACTAGTCCGTAATTGGCCTATGTTTGGTCTACATTAATTGCCTATCTTTTGTAACTTTGTGCTGTGGACTTCGTAAAATGAATAAAATAAATAAAATCACAGCGGCAAAACCCTGACTCATAGATAGCATGCAACGAAAACGTGTCGCCTCGGCGAGGGCTGTATTTCTATAACTACGTGTCTTGTGGAATTCGTTTATATTTCTTTAGGTAGAGCAAAGCAGCCATTACTCAGATTCTCTTGACTCGTGACGCTAGATGGCGCCAGTGCCGCGTAACACGTTGCGCAGTTAGAGCAAAAAATTAACACATGTACTTTATTTATTTATTTTTTTATTGACACTTTTAGTGCACTTAAAAAAACAAAATGGTACTATGCTTACAATGTACTTTTCACGTTAAACCAACGGCCGTGTAACGTGACACAGCCTCATCCGGTTTTTTTACCCTCGCGCCTCTGTAACTTGAACCAAGCGCAAACAATACTGCGGATCTTAGCAATTTTCTTCGCTTTGAAAATGTAACTTTTGATTGCGCTCGGTAGGCGGCGCGATGAGGTGTAATTTTGCGCGCTATCACAACCGCTCCTGCTTGGCTACCCGTTTGTACAGTCTGCTCGAATTCAATGTTCAAGTTGTGTAAACATACATTTTGTAAATAAAGAATAAGTCGACTCACAAAGATAGTATCTAGCCGACTCAGTAGGCGTCTGTTCAAAATTCTAGGCAATTTGCAATCTTTGTGAGTGGGCAAGTGTAAGTGTTCATTAATTTCTCTAGCTCTCTCTCTCTCTCTCTCTCTGTCTCTCTGTCTCTCTGTCTTTCTCTCTCTCCCTCTCTCTCTCTCTCTCTCTTTCTCTCTCACACACACTCACTAGTAACGTTTTCTCTTTCTGTCTCTTTTTTGCGACGTGATCTCTCACTGTTTTTAATTTACGCTTCGTTGCACAAATATGGTAAGACCTGTTAGTAAGAATTTCTTCCATTGCAGGGATACGCTGTATTATTTAGTGTTTGAATAAGTTTTTTGTGACGTCATCATGGCGCATGCTGACGTCGCAAAATCGTATTAAAATGTGCTCACGTATAATTAACAGATGTCAGAATGTTTGTTTACCTCAGGGGAACAGTGAATTGGAACCAACTGTACTGGTTACTGACTTTGTTTTTGGGTAGAGCCTGAGTTATGTTGTGCGGTTATGATGATAAAACGTTGTTTGTAACGATAGCCGATTTGGGCTACGGTTTTGGCCGCCCAGAGGTAATTTCTTGCGATTGGCTTCATGCCTCTCCCTTTGCTTGAATGGTAAAGTATCTTAATGTATACCTTTGTGGGTACCATTTGGTTGCGTAAACTTTATATAATTAGACTAAGATGAAGAAAAAGAAGAAGAAAGACATTTATTATACGAACAAGATACATCACAGAAAGAAAATAAGCAGATGAGTAACATAATGACAACAGAAGGATAACTAGATACACAACAGACAAAACAAATAAATAAAACAGGACCACGCTGACTCAGCGTTGTGCTGAGGAAATGATCACTCAGCGTAGACTTTCGGTCAGTGCCTTCGGTAACTCATAATTGTACTACGGAGTGCATCCATAACATACATACATACATACAATAAAGTAAAATAAATCGTCATAAAATAATTACATAATTATATCATCATAAGGCGTTATCTATCACACAGCGCCTCTATAAAGAAAAAACAGCAAAAATTCATATATTTTTTTATATCCAAAATTGACCAAAAAATTTCACAATTGGTAAAACAAATGTAATCGTAAATTTTATGTCAAACTCTTACCGACATATTTCAGGAATTGCGCACCTTAGAAAAAACCTGGTATACCTGTTTATATGGTTTATAACGGCTTGCACTTACATCCTGCTGGATTGCATAGGCATTACTAGCTGTCCCGGCGAACTTCGTACCGCCACAGAACCCGTTTATACGATTCTTGCACAACGCCATCTATTTTTAAAACACAACGTTCGCTCGCACAACGTTATCTATTTTAAACTTAAAATAAATACTATCCCACGGGAACGCATTACCGGGATATCAAGTATGCTATGTCTTAATTTAGGTGTTTGTCTATCTGTGCGCCAAGTTTCATGTAAATGTGTTCAGCAGTTATTGCGTGATAGAGTAACAAACATCCAAACCTCCAAACATTTTCACAAACTTTCACATTTATAATATTAGTAGGATTTCAGACATACGAGGAGAGACGGAGATGAGGAAAAGAGAGTGACAGTTTTGATAAGCACGGGTACCCAGGACCCCATTTCATAGAACTACAGTTCATGATTCACTACGACAATTCGATGTACGTTGCATACCTGATTAACCAACAGATTAACAAGACTAATCGGTTACTAATCGGCTACGCAATGGACATCGTATTATCGTAATAAACTATGAATTAACTGTGTTTTATGAAAGGCCCTGAATAGCGATCTGTTCGATTTTCAATGGCTTAAATTAGGAGTTGGTTTGTCGCCCGGTTCGAACAAGGCTTTCATTGAAGGGTTTGACATTTAGAGAGACTTGTATGCAAAATCATCATCATCATCATCATACAGCTTAAGGAGTCCACTGCTGGGCATAGACCTCCTCCATGGATTTCCAAAGACCGGTTGAAAGCGGCCAGCCGCAATGCAAGCATCCAGCGTCTTCCTGCCACTTGAATGAGGCATTCTGTCCATCTTGTGGCTGGTCGTCCTACGCTGCGCTTGCCGGTCGGTATGTGATCTCCATTCGAGAACTTTTCGGCCCCATCGGCCACCAGTTCTGCGTGCTATGTGCCCCGCCCACTTCCACTTTAACTTACTAATCCGCTAGTCTATGACGACGAATTGCGTTCGTCTACGGATCTAATCATTTCTGATGATTTCAGGCAAGCATCCAGCGTCTTCCTGCCACTTGGATGAGGCATTCTGTCCATCTTGTAGCTGGTCGTCCTACGCTGCGCTTGCCAATATGTGGTCTCCATTCGAAAACTTTTCGGCCCCATCGGCCACCAGTTCTGCGTGCTATGTGCCCCGCCCACTGCCACTTAATAAAAACCCTTACCAAAAACTTACTTCTGTACCCAAAATAATTCATTTCAACTTCTTAGTTACACCTAAACTCCGAAGAACAGGAAACACGATAAATAAAATTAAACCTGCCTGAGCAAGGAAAAAGAAACAAAAAAATTCTCCAAAGCAAATACGTTATCTTGTTAAGAATCAAAACTTGTTCGACGCTTTTCAGTTACTTTTAAGCGGGCACCGAGGTTCTTAGGGCTCCTTGGGCGTGGATGAAGCCGGTAAGCCTGAAAAATATTCGTGGGGCACCTCACGAGGTTTTTCGTCGTGGTCAGCGAGTGGTATTGCCACTAGATACAAATTCAAAAGGTACCTAATTATGTCAACAAAGCCATTGATACATTCAGTATCGAATCTAAGACCTATTTGAGGCAAGCGTTCTACCTGTGTCAAGAATTTTCATATATATGTAAATGTTTGTACATTATACTTTATACTTTATTGCACACATAAAATTACATGAATAAAACAAAACATTTACAGAATTAAAAAGTATACATGGCGAGCTTATTTCAGCAGAAATCTCTTCTAGCCAACCCTTGATGTGGTGATACGAACATTATAAACAAGGGAGGAAAGTGTACAATAATTATTAAATATATATGAAAATTCTTGATATGATATATGATGAAGGCCACGCAACGGGCTATGGAAAATTCTATGCTCGGAATTTCTCTACGAGATCGAATCAGAAATGAAGAGATCCGTGGACGAATGAAAGTCGTCGACAAAGCCCAGCGGATTAGTAAGTTGAAGTAGCAGTGGGCGGAGCACATAGCAAGCAGAACTGATGGTCGATGGGGCCGAAAAGTTCTCGAATGGAGACCACATATCGGCAAGCGCAGCGTAGGACGACCAGCCACAAGATGGACAGATGACCTCATCCAAGTGGCAGGAAGGCGCTGGATGCAAGCCGCTTCCAACCGATCTTTTTGGAAATCCATGGCGGAGGCCTATGTTCAGCAGTGGACTTCTTGTGGCTGAATGATGATGTGTACATATATACAATTTTAAACTATAGCAATACAAAGCTGCTCGAATATCACCATCAATGGCCTTTGGCCTATGGCGGCAGGTCCCTGCTGGTCGTAGTTTGAAGCCTGTGCATAAAAGCTGCTCGAATGGAAGTTAGATAAAATGATTTCTTTTTTATTATGTAGCCTATGTCCCACTGCAGGGCACAGGCCTTCTCTCAGAGAGAGAGTACGGGCTTAATCAAGGAAATTATTTAATGACAAACTTTAAACATTATCTGTGTCTCTACCCATATGAAAAGTATGAATTTGCATATATAAACTGTTAATAAAAACTTATAATCCTGGCAAATGAAAATCGATCGTGTTATATGGAATTTATGAGCTATTTTTTTCTTATTGTCTAAAAGCTTACTTACTACCTAGATATCTAGTATATATTCGATAGATGTGAAAAAAGCAAGTGTCGGAATCCAAAAGCTTCGTCCAATAACAGCATTCTGCGGACCCATAATCGCATAGTCAAACGCACGCTTGACAAGTTATTTCTCTTTGAGGCCGTATTCCGTTTGTGACTCTCTCGGTAGGACTCAACGACGTCCTCTTTTCTTTCGACGCGATTATACTCGGCGCCGAGGAAAATGGTGCGCTGAAAAATATTGCTAAATACAGCCGAATCCAGAAGATATTTGAATTTATATCAGGCATGTTTTGCATTGCAACTTGGATTTCGTTAGTCACATTTGTGAATTTGTAATGGCAAATATCGCTGAAGAAAGAAACGTAAAGAAACTTGAGTTTGAGAGGTATTTAGGAAGAGAGTATTTATTAAATTTTGAAAGTATTTATTCAATTTACTCAGATTAGGAATTACAAATATAGATAAGAATTGGTCCTCACACTAGGCTCGGCTTGTGTATAGCCTCCTCAGTCCTTACCTTGAAAATAACAATTGAAAACCATTGTTATTTTCAAGGTCAGGACTGAAGAGGATAGGGTACCGTTTAGAGTACATCATAATAACTTAGTTAGCGAATTATAAAACATCTATTGAACCAAAGCAAATAAATAATTTTATCCACCAACAAAAAGTAATTAACAATTGCGATTAGATCCATTAAAATGTGTGACTAGTAATAAAGGATATTTAAATAGTATATTTTTAAGTCAATGTCCATGCCCAGTCTTACAAAATAAGTATTGTACAGAAAATAATGAAATAATATTTGTTTATCAAGCCTAACATGCGACTCATCTTGAATAATCAGTTGTATGCAGGTTGGCACCCTTTTTTCTGCCTTTTTAGTTAAGTATTTTTTAAATTCGTTTTCAGTAAGTATAATGCTCATTAATGGCATAGACAAATTTAGTTAGCTGCTATGCCTTCTTTACCCAAATCCCTTTATAGGGTTTTGGAACTAAAAGTAACCTTAGTGCTTACGCCTGTCGTAAGCATGTTTTTCGACGGTATTCGTGAACCGTTTTTCCAGCTCGCCACTGCTTGCGTAGGCTCCTTTTACGCACTTCGCACACGCTCTTGAAAAATAATTTATGTATAAGGATTCCTTTCATTTTCTTCGTGTATATTTAGGTCAAGGATGGAGCCCTGAAAATACAGCCTCCAAATAGGCTTCATAGCCCACTCATTTGAACCAAGAAGGCAATATTTTGGATATTACGTGGGGGGCGCCTAGAAAAGCTTAACTTCAAATTGCCGACCATGATTTCCTACGTGCATTTTCCGCTATCTTGAAAAAAGGGTTAAATTCGTTTGTTTTTTACAATAACTCGGTTCTCCGTTGAGATACAAAAAAAATGATAAAGTACTTTTTTGTTGCTTTTTCTACGATCTACCATAAAAGGACTTTACATATTTCACCTATTGTTCATTGTTATTGAGATATTGATTGATTTATTGAAAAGCTATAAGCTATAACTTTAGGTAGTGAAAATTGTTTTTTGCTGTTTTCTTTTTTCTCGTTAAATATATCGAAAAAATATCTAGTATCAAACTTGTAGAGCGTGTTCAGACAAAGTTTCGTTTTTGTATTTTTTATTTTCCACAAAATTGGCGACCTCTAGCACGCCGAAAAGTCGGTAAGTCTGTACCTACCCAGTGTCGTCATCGTCGTCGTTGAATAGTGTTGGAAATTTTAAATAAAAATATATGACTTGCTTGTTGAGATTATATTTTGCGAGTGACAATATCTAAAAATAAACAGAACTAGCGAACCTTCAAATTCAAACATAAAAAGATATTTAAGTGAACACAAAAAGTATCTACAACAAATAGAATGTCGACTCTGGCGACGTTGTTGCATGTTTGCCCACCACAATGCAGGCAAATAACGGAGCAAGAAATTTTTGCCTTTTCATCGTAGCGAAAGTGTCATAACTAAAAATTATACTCGTAGATGGACAACACGGCCAACAAAATAGTAGAGACGGGAAAGGTAGCGTCAGAAGATGGATAAATTTTATAAAGTAATTAACGAAGCAGGGCCAAAATGGTCGAGAAAAACTATGGAGATAGAGAAATAGGTATAATAGAAGAAGAAGAAGAAGAAAGACATTTATTATACCAACAAGATACATCACAGAAACAAAATAAGCACATAAGTAACATAATATGCACAACACAGAAGGAAAACTAAATACACAACAGACAAAACGAATAAATAAAACAGGACTATAGATGTATAATAAGAACCGACTTACGCTCAGAAATGAAAAGCCGTTTGAACAATAAACAAATTTATTGTAGAATAATAATTAAAATAATATGCTTTGCAGGGCTGGTAACACAGTGGTAGAACATTCGGGAGTTCGTGATTTCGAATCCCGGCACGTACCAATGACTTTCTAAGTTGCATACATTTGTGAAGTTGTAGTAGCAATACCACTCGCTAGCCGTGAAGGAAAACATCGTGAGGAAACCTGAGTGTCTGAGGTGTTCACATACCTCAGCGCTTAAAATAACCTTTCCGCGGTGGGCACGCGTGCTAATTAAGCCCATACTCTCTCCCTGAGAGAAGGCCTGTTCCCTACATTGGGACGTATATAAGCTACATAAATGAACCACTTGCCACAATCCTAACCGACCTTTTTCGCTTCGTCGACGTTCATTAGTCGTTGCATATTGCACGCACACCGGCTTCGAGTATTTTTTATCTTGCTCTTCGCTAGTATATCCCCTATTTGGTCGACATACGTCCGGCTGGGACGACCCTAACTGGCCCTCCCTCACAGAATCGCACAGTATATTTTCTTTTGTAAATTTTTCTTCGTTCATCCTCCGCACATATATAAACCAACGCAATATTCCATTCTCAATTCTAATCAGTACATCCTCTTTTAGTTATATTCTCAGTAACAATACAGAAGAAGAAGAAGAAAGACATTTATTATACCAACAAGATATATACAACATACCATATACCAAAATACCATACAATTTTCAATTGCAAATTAAATCTGGTCAGAAGAATTAAAAGCAGCACGCAAACTACAAAGCGCCACTTCTAAAATATTAACAACAGTTGCGAGTTAATTCACAACAGCAGCTTAAATAGCTCCTCGGGGGCAGAGCTACACTAGGCTACTTTCCTAATTAACTCCAATGTGTTTCTTAAGTTAAGTGCTAAGGAGCGACGGCTATGTTGGAAAAAAGAGGTTTTTCGAAAGAGTCCAGTTAACGCTATCTTCAGACTGCAGACAGAACGGTCGTACTGTCACCGGTGGCGCACTAGCGGTTAAGAGCTTGTCTACTACCGCAGAGGTTGTGGATTCGATCCCGCAACGGACTTTAATTCGGATTTTTTTTTCCTTTGCTGTATATGAAAAGGACGCTAAATTGGATAGCCCTACGTTCTTAGTTTTTACCTCAGTTGAGATTTTCATTCATGATTTTTGCTTTGAAAACCTTCTTATTCTAAAAGGGCGTATAAGCAAAACGGAACGGAATCATAGTCGTATATAAACTAAACATTGAAGCGTGTAAAAAAACTGTTACTGGCCTGTCACTGAATTCTGCTTTGACGTTTGACGTTTGGTTTTATACTTGTCTTTCTTGTGTTTTCATCGGATTAATTCGAGTATTTGTTTTTCAAAGGCAACATATTAATGACTTTTTTGACAGATACGAATGAATGATACTTTCTGACTCGGTATTAATCTGTGATGGTGTAATGATCTGTATCACTGAGCGAAATTAAATAAAGAAATTATTTTCTCGTAAACTACAGCACCTAAAAATAAACAAAAAATATAATCTTATTTAGTGATCGCTCATATCCATATCCTAGAAGAAACTTTCTTGATTCGTGACCCAACAAATAATGTCCATTGTCAGCGTATTTTGACTTTGACACACAAAATTATTTGATAACAGTTTCAATTTGATAGATTTAATATGTAGGTAGTTCCTGAGAAAATCGATTTTTTTTTAAGTTGACATTCAGGGGGCTATGTTTTTTTTTTTTTTTGCTTTTCTAACTATTTATGCGGAGAATACATTAGTTTCAGAAAGATCGTAAGTTTATCGTCCCCATGTATAATACTTATGCGAGTAAAAAATACGTGAAAAACTATCTTACAATCTTTCGTTACACCTGAGATTATCGCACTTAGGGCCGGTTTCTAAATTGAGCATTTCACCAAGTAAATACTTTAGTAATGTTCTGTCACGCTCTTTTCTGAGAAATTCGAAGAGACAGCACAAGAGTTAACCATTTACTTAGCGAAATTCTCGATTCAGAAACTGGCCTTTAGCCTTGCAATCGCTGAGGTACATATGTAAATACCTCGGACACAAGGGTTTCCTCACGATGTTTCCCTTCACCGTTAGCAAGTGGTACCTACTGCTATTACAGCTTCACAAAATGTGTACGTAACTTACAAAACAAAGTCAATGCTACATGGCGTTTTTTCTTTTTTTAAATATTTTATAGTACCAAACTGTGAATACAGTGTGTTGGTAGTTTGCATCTTAATCTACCGTTTTATCTGCGTGATTAAGATGTATGTCTATGCCAAATTTCAGCTTTCTCATACTAATCGTCTCTGAGCTAGGCCGCGGACAGACAGACGGACAGACGGACAAACAGACAGACAGACAGACACATGGTGAAACTATAAGGGTTCCTTTTCGTCTACGGAACCCTAAAAACATGTGCCATGCGAGCGCACCAACACAGAAGTTGAAGGAGTCCGTGACCGAAATTGGTCGGGACTATTATTATTATTATTAACTAGCTGTTGCCGTCGCGTGGTAATTTTGATGTGTATTTTTCCGGGATAAAAATAGCCTATGTGCTAATCCAGACTGTAATCTGTCTCTGTGCAAAATTTCATCCGGATCCGTTCAGCCATTTTTGCGTGAAAGAGTAACAAACATCCATCCATACATACAAACCTTCGCGTTCATAATAGTAGTAAGGATCTTTATTGCTTAAAAATCATCATCACTTATGCGAATATTATAAAATCTTACTCACTCACTCTCACGGTCCACACTTTCTCACCATCAACACCTCATGATGGCCACTCATAAAAATGCACACACAAATGTTAAGGCTTCACACTCTTTGGTACAGTCAGCCACAGTATCTGCTACTTGATTGTAGCTCTACACAATCGCGGCATAAGCATGGGTTTCGGAGAAACTTTACGTTACTATAATATTACATTACTATTTAACGTTACTTCGCGTTAGCTTATTAACTTAATTCCGGAATCTTACGGTCTTATTTATAATAACACGATTCCTCTAAAGCACCTAACCTTTAATGGTTACGTCTTTTCCTTGTAAAATGTCTACTACAGACTATTTTAATGGGCATTTATCGAGTGTTTTAAGGAATCGTATTTTTATAAATAAGACCGGTCATGTGTAGTGCTTACGAAAGTTTTATTTAAAAAAAATAATGCAGCTTACGTAATAAACCTACATCCCACTTTAGGGCACAAACGAGAGCGAGAGAGAGTATGGGCAATTCAAATCTAACCACGGCGGATTGGTGGCGGAACACTTCAGGTTTCCTCAAGATGATTTTCTTCGCGGATCGCGAGTGATATTGCCACTATAGATTCTCTAATGAACGTTACTTAGATAACAAAGTAACTGGTACATGTTGGGATTCGAAATCCCGACCTCTATAATGTGAACCAAGTGTTCTACCGACCGCCTTACCACCACTAATTTTTTTTAAACGGTTTTCAGGATATTGTTATGATTATTGCTTATATTAGCTAAGCGGCAGTAGTGGGGTTTTTTTTTTAATAATAAAATATCTTTATTGTACAAAAATACCAAGTTATTTTAAGTGCACACACTTAAAATAAGCAGAGGCTGTACAACATAAATTCAGAAGCAGTGTCGGATATCTATCCCCTAAACTAGGCAAAGCCTGTATCTTAGGGCATAGTGTTCCTTATAAGTTAGCAGTCATTGTAGCGTACACATACATTAAAGCACTAACAAGATTTAAAACAACGCAGAAAATACACGCAAATTACTAAGAGGGAAAAATAAACTATGAAGAAGCTGCTTTGCACATTATAGCAGAATATTTTCCATTATGAGTGATCAAGGCCTAGGCAATCTTGTTGGTGGTGGTGCTGTGAACGCTTGACTATAACTGCTGCGGATTTGCGTGCACTGTATTCCATTCCAATCCAATCCATCAGCTCATGTCCGTCCACCGCTGGAAGCCACAGGCCTCCCTTGGGCACGCCACATTTTTGTGCCCTCGGTCATACTCCAGTTCGCGTAGGGTGCTCGCCTCGAGAAAGACTTTTCTCTAGAAATGAGGGCGTTTCTCTAGAGTCTACATAATATATAGAGATTTGTTACGAGTTGGCGACATAGTGAATTCGTTTATCAGAGCTTATAAAAGCGAGTTAAATCTGCAAGAACTTCACTTCTAGGTTTGTAAAAGCTGGGCGAATTCGTATATCGGTGTTTTCTTAAATGTGATTTTTTTTCATGTGTTATTGTTTGTTTTTGTGTTATAGTGTAACCGTTACCCACTGTTGTATTTTATTCGCTTCACACTCTTCAGGTATCTCGCCGCATACAATACACCGACATTTCAGCTCGTATTGTGTTACCTGTGATATTTTGCTGTGTAAAAAATAATTTTTTGAGTATTGTGTCGTCAAATAAATGTATTTTACTTTCTTTTCAGGGTTCCGTACCCAAAGGGTAAGGGACCCCATCACTAAGACTCCGCTGTCCGTCCGTCCGTCACTAGGCTATATCTCATGAACCGTGGTAGTAGACAGTTGAAAGTCATAGATGATGTAGTTCTGTTACCGCTATAGCAAAAAATATTTAAAACAGAATAAAATAAATAGTTAAGGCCCATACAACAAACGTGATTTTATTTGCTGCTTTTTGCTCGATACTAATAACGATCAAGTAGACGCTTGAAATATTCAAATGTTGTATATGTTACAGCCAAAGTAATAAATCTGGATATTATATATATCGTCTAGTCATTATATATAATGTCTACTCAGTTTAGATAAAGTGATAATTAACACAAAATTAATCACATTTACTAGCAATTTTATATTCAAAATTCATTTTACCAAGCATTATTCAGTCAAAAGTATCGTTTGGCAAAAACGGCGGTATCCCACGTTTTGCCATATCATAATGTAGGGTACCTATGACTTTTCCATGCACCAACCTTGTTTAAGTTTGACACAAAACTAAATTTTTTAGTGAAATATTTTTTTTCGCTTTTATATAAAAAAAAGAACTAACACCCGAAGTTTCTTAGGAACTTCGAACCTATTTTTGCTTATGTGTACTGACCTAACAAACAAAATGCGAATAATTTATTACTTTGTCTAGTGAATTTGGCTTTTATATATAATGATCAGTCATTATGTATAATAGCTATTTAATCACTATGACTGTAACATATATATATAATGTTACGGAACCCTTCGTGCGCGAGTCCGACTCGCACTTGGCCGGTTTTTATTTTTTATTTTATTTACGGTAACTCTGGCCGAAACACGATATTCTTATCCTGCCTATCACATATGTATTGTTGCTTACTGTACATCGTCGCTACCAAGGACTGCCGAGGGGGTAATGAAAAGAAGTGCACACTTGAAAAAGAAAAGGTTGCTTTACTTTACCCCGTTTTCTTTTCTCGGAATTTTCTTCTGTTTCGCAAGTGGCGTGCTTGTTTTTTTTTTTTCACGTGTTGTTGTAGTTTGGCGGAGTAAAATTTGAGAGGTGCAAATGCATGTTTCGTTTGTATTGTTTAATTTTTTCGCCTCTAGCTTGTGCTGTTCCTTCGGGTGCACGTACGTACTACCGGGGACACGTTAGTTTATCGAGCGTGGTGAGATTTTAGTTTGAACTGGACGGTAACTAGTTTAGTTGATTTGAGTCAAAATCAGCTTTTATCATTAAGGAAAACATCGTGAGTAAACCATTCCGTTGGCTCGCATGAATTGGCTTTACTTGTGTATTAGACCGACTAAGCTAAGAGGATCGTAGGATTTGAACCACCTTTCTCTATCTAAAAATATGCCCCATGTACTGGAACGCCTGCGACTATATTCATTGAAACTTAAGGCTACAGCAACTGAGTAGAAGATTGTTAGATGCTAATAGTTTTGCTAATTCAAATATTAACTGTAAACTAGCTGAGTAATTTACCAGCCATAACAAACCAGCTTGCCTCCTTAAATCTCGGATGACTGCGAAATTATTTCGCCACTTTGTATTTTATTCGCGCAATTGACATAAAGTAACCTATTTGCAGTTGGCAATTGTGCCGCCCGTGTATAAGCGCCCTAAATTCAAATTCAGATGAAACCTACCTTATATCTATCTTACACCTATTATGTCACGAATTTAGTTAGCCCGCCGAGTATATTTTGTAGAGTCAAAGATTAGAACAATTTGGTCCTTTATGAGCGACATAAATCGTAATATTCCACTCGCGGGCGAATATTTTTCTTGGCACAGGTTGCACAGAATTTTCTGATAAGCAGACTCTAAGTACCTATGCATGATCTATGCATGCATTTCATAATTTTGAACCAATTTTTGAATTCTTGGAAGATATATCAGCAGCTTTAGCATAGACCCTAGAATATGCGCCATCCCACTCTAATCCGCTACGTAAGCGCCTGATGAAGCAATTCTGTGTCTCTTTCTCGCACGCGGTATTGTGCTTTGTGTAATCGGGGCAGATGCCCAACTCCAACTCCAATAAAATGTTAAACCGCATTATACGCATTAAAAGAATTTTAGAAATGTTTCTCAATGCAGACAATACTTTAAATGAAGCGACAGATTTTTTATCTTTGATAATAGTTTGAAAACACATGAAAGTTTGCACGGGCAAGCTCGCGATAGGAGTGCTCTTGACAAATACGTACTTAAACTTCCGTGTTACACCATTCCGTGTTACATTTCAAAGTAAATTTCAGCTTCTCGTGTAACCTTCTCTTGGCACCCGAAAAGTGGCCGGAGCAGAGAAAACGTAGGTATCTTACTCGATTTAAAGCTCACACCATCATCTCTCCCAGCTTGATAGGTGTGACGTGACTGTTATGTCGTCACGCTCGCCTCGCGTACAAATTGGACCGCACTTCGTATTGTTGGGATTTGTACAGCCATTGTTGGAGAATGACCGCGGTTGTGAACAGTGCGCCGTTTGGGCGGCCAAATCGACTTGCCTGTGTGGACTAGAATTGTTATGGTTAAATATAATATGTTCACTTTTAAAATTGAGGTTAAAATTTTTATCACGTAGATACTTCAGATACTGCCATGGATCTCCAAAAGAGAGTGTAACTTTGTTCATCTGGCAATAAATTTTTTGGTAAATTTATTCCAAATATATTCAGCAGTATATTGTGCGTTATTTACATTATTAAAATCTAAACATTCAAACGTTGAGATTTATAATATAAGAGCTACCCTATCCTTACAAAGAGATATAAATACATACGTAAACTCACGCTCTATCTCGAAGAAGTACGCAAATTTGGCACTTGCCAACAAACTTATTTCGGTTTATTAACATTCATTGCCTAGTCCTGTATTCACAAACACCGGTTATACTCACTCTTGAAAAAAGCGCAATTGCTTACTTCAGAAACTGCCACTCAATGAACGTTACAAGTTTAACATAGATTTCTGGTTACCGTTCTATGTTTACTTACTCCCCCGCTCCTTGGGGCAACTGGACTGTCCTAGTTGGTCCGTGCAAACGCGGCATAAGGTGTAAGGATGCCAAATGGCCAGGATTCCGTGTATGTCGCGACTTACCGACAACATGCCGCGCAGAATCTCGCCCGAGTGGATTTGAGCCTGTGAAATATTAGCGGCCACCAGCCTTATGCCGGCTTTTTATTCGAATGGTTTATTCCGCTTAGAGGGACTTATGTAGTTGAGTTTACGGAGGGTTTTCGCCGTGGTTTTAGCGTGGTGTTGAATATGAGCAGCCTGTATACGTTCCATTGCAGGGCACAGGCTTTCTCTTTCCCTCTGTTTTTTGTACACTATCGGTGTTTTTTTTTGTTTGCACTTTTAACAGCTGACAGTTAGCCAAAGCCACCTGTCATACAAATTAAAAAGAAAACAACCACATTATGTATAGTCCGCACAAATATTTTTGGCGGTTACGTGAACATAGTCACAGATCGTTTGCACATCGCTTACTGTCTTTACGGTGTATGTGTGAGTAAGTGACTACTTTAGTAATTGACGAATAGTAATTTACTGCGCATCACACTACGTCAATTACTCACACATACACTGTAAAGACAGTAAGCGATGTGCAAACGATCTGTGACTATGTTCACGTTATCGCCAAAAAGATCTGTGCGGACTATACAGTTCGATAGATAAATAGATAGAGAACACTTTATTGTACATAAAAAAGGAAATTACACAGATATTTCTTAACCTTTAGTTAGTGTCTTCCTTCACCTTCGGTTCACCGGTTCTAAATTCAAAAAACCTTGTTGACGCTCCTCTTTTGATCTCGATCATCATTTGTTTTCAGTTTGAATTTCGAATGAATTATTGGAATTCTCCCCGGCTGTCGTCCCGCGAAATGCACTCTTGACTTCTTGTCCGAGAATACAAATAGTCTCGCCGGCCGACATTGTATTGGAACCGACGTTTCTAACGTTCTGAACTAGCGTAGAAAAATCTACTTTAGAGCGCCGCGTTTAAGTCGTGAATACGTTGGCGCGAGACGGACGTCTCAATAGCCTGTGAGATCCTTTCGCTCGCGATCTATTACGTGGGCAATGCAGTAAAATGCCGCAAACTAAAGGGACGTCTAGATGTACGCGTTAGAACGTTTTCGACCGTCTTTTTTAGAAAAACAAGTCTGTGGCAAAGGAAAATACTTTCATCATCAGCCATTTGACGCCCACTGCGAGACATAGGCTTCCTTCGTGGTTTTCATAACCAATAGGGGTTTTACCGTAATCGCCACGCTTGGCAGGCGGGTTGGTGATCGCAGTACGCGATTGGAATCTCAGGGAGACGCTGCTGCCCGTCTCCTGGTAATTAATTTCCTTAGTCGCCTTCTACGACATCCACGGAAGGAAATGGAGTGATGCTATTCTTAATCCGGCACCACACGGAAGAAAAAATCTATACCTGGGACTATTTAAACTGCGTTAGGGGAGTGTTTTAGAGGAATCATGTTTTAATAAATAGCACCATGACTTTTTGTGCCCCCACTGTATAAATGATTAGATTAGACCAACAGAGAGCGCTATAATGGATGTAAAAAAATCCATCCTACACATACCTGACACTGACAATTAAAGAAAGGTACATACAATATTTCCGTCTGTGTTATGCTAGCAAGAGGTAAATAGTTATCA
The DNA here is from genome assembly GCA_947310995.1 of Yponomeuta cagnagella. Lineage (NCBI taxonomy): Eukaryota > Metazoa > Arthropoda > Insecta > Lepidoptera > Yponomeutidae > Yponomeuta > Yponomeuta cagnagella. Next base: position 15,040,619 of record OX371277.1, read on the forward strand.
AGTCCCTTTCATAAACCAATCGTGACATACAACAAAACAACTTTTGCTATGGGGAAAATGTGGAAATTGCTTAAAAATTACCAGCTGTCCGATTCACCCATTAAACCGGGTACCTCTCACAGCCCGCGTACGGTGGCTGATACGCTCTCATTACGCAGTCACGAATCTCTCGACATTTTCCGCCAATAATTGCGCGAGTAATTCAATTTAGAGCGACAAAATGTCGGCGTCGAGTTACGTTCATCATAAAGTGGATAAGCAATAACAAGCAATCCCCGGCTGGAGGGTTTACGGGGCAAAGAGTAAGTACTGACAGAACCTTTGAGGCTGCTGTTACGTCTAACAAGGCGTCTCACTCGCACATTCAAACCCTTTTAATATTGAGAAAATTTGATACTAAAATTAAAGTGGGAAACCACTTTTCTTTGTCAAAAGGTGAGCAAAGAAAGACCAAACTGTCCGTAATTTTATTATTAATTTTACTAACCACTTTTATCAAAAGTACATGTATTTTTTTTATAATTACTAAAAATGACAGATTGTGCGAGCGCGACAGCGTGCCCCACGTAAAAGCAGCTTTAAGTTCGTTTTTGTCATTTTTCTTTTTACTGTATCGAGGACAAATATTACTTCTATATTATAATATTATAAATGTGAAAGTTTGTAAATATGTTTGGATGTTTGTTACACAAAAGTTTGTTAAAGAAACAAAAGCTAATCGGAATGAGCGGGAAAATTAAAAATGTTAGAGATTTTGAGTAAAATTATAACAATCGTTATTATGGTAATCACAGAGTTTTATTTTAAAATACATCACAGGCTGCGACATTGGTAGAGTGCGTAACGCGCGAATTGAATACGATTAATTATAAACCCAAATATGTTGAAAAATTAAAATCTGAGAACAACTCGTAGAACAGAAGTTGTTGCCAAACACAAACTGTAATTAGGGCGTCTCAGGAATTGGGCATTTTAGATATAACCCGGTGTACCAACGCTGGCAAAAAATTAGAGAATAGAGCTCCAGGAACAGGGCCGTGCCTTTGTGGTATCGAAGCTGTGCAGCCGCGTCCCGTTACAACGAGACATCCGACGCCTGCGCTGGACTTGGGGCCACGAAACCACCAATCACATAGGCCCATTTGCTAAAACCTATAGTACACAGCAAAACCACTTGTCCTGATCCCAAACTAGGATACCCTATGCAAGAACATCACTAACATGAAAATACAGGCAAGAACACAAAAATACACCCAGACTGGTTCCATTTTTACAAATAATTACGGCGGCCTCCAGTGGGAATCGGAGCCACGACCTCTGTTTTAGTAATCGAGCGTGTTAACTGCTTATTAAAAGTCATATAGTGTCTAAGTTCTCCATATTAATTAAAAGTATACTCTCAAAGTATATTCTCGTTTCTTATTGCACAGTAAACATTTAACAGGATAGACTTATTGCTATTAGCAATAAGGCCGCCAATTGAACTGTATCTTTATAAATTTTTTATGTTGTGTTTTTCCTGGTACAATGAAGAATATTCTTATCTTATCTCACATAAGAAAAAACGTTTAGGTTTTTGTCCATTTTTTCTCCAATATGATCCAGATTTGGAAATGGACACCTAGTTTAACGTTGAACTTCCGTTAAGGGGATCCAGTGAGCTAACTAGCGCCACCAATGAAAAAAGAAACATATCTTCTTTTACAGATCGTATTTGTAAAAAGTGTCTGTACAGTCTCTCAATCATGTTAACAGTGATGTTTAGGACCCACGACAAAGAACTTAGGATGACAAACCTGGGACTAGATAGCATTTATGCCAAAAACGGCCGTTTCTGGCGTTAATGCTATCTATTCCTAGGTTTTTGGCCTTAGATTCACGGCCACGGGTCCTAAAAATAACTATTAACATGATTGAGAGATTGTACTGTTTTTTTTTTGCAAATTTGATATGTAAAAAAAGATACGATTTTTTTCCTCAGTGGCGCTAGTGTTACTCCCTGGAGCTCCTTAAGTCGCAGTTTCTGTGTTACTTTCAATAAAAACACTTAGATTTTTGACATGTATGGTTACTCATGTTTCTAAAATCGTTAAAAATTATAGAATGTACAAACGAAAGGAAATGCCGATGTCATACAAGCCCTTACGAACGTTTTCTTGTGCCTTCACTGGCTCAGGTAACTTTCCTTGCCACCCAATCTCAAATTATGTACCAATCATCATTATATTTAAGAGTTAGACCAGTTATTTAATAGCCTGGTATAGCACGACATCCGCCTTAAAAATAACAATGGTTTTCGATTGTTCAGAATAGCTTCTCCATGGCCTTTCTCTTCCCCTTTTTTTATCTTTCCTTTTTACTCAAAAGTTATCGTTTCTTTAAAGTACTACACTGCATATTTCAGTACCACATGCTCACCGCCAATTCCGTGGCCCGCGCCTTTATCCGCGCAAAATCCCTTTTTGTTGGTAAATTGAAAGGATTTCAGGATGCCTGCTCTTCTTTTATGCTAAGATTGTTTATTGAATTCGAAAAGGAGGCTGTCTTTGGATCGTGGTACAATGGTGTGTACCTGGAGGTTCAGATGCTAACAAGGTACATTTTATTATTATTTGTTCGCGGTTAGTAACTGCTCACTAAACAGGAGTGATATCTGGTTGCACTAAATCTACAGAGTTTTTTTTCGTTCTATTTTACTTTACTATATACTGGCGCCAAATGGGAACAGGTTGTGCCCACCCCAATAACAGTGGTTAACTCGACTCCCGTAGTTGTCGAAGAATACGTCTACTTAGGATAAACAGTCCAACTAGGCCGGTCCAACTTCGTCAAAGAGGTCAATCGTCGAATCCAACGCGGCTAGGCAGCATTCGGGAAACTTAGAAAAGTCTTTTCGTCTAATATACCTCAATCGCTCAAGACAAAATTATATAACCAGTGTGTGTTACCAGTGATGACTTATGGCACTGAAACGTGGTCTCTCACTATGGGCCTCATAAGAAAGCTCAAGGTCACGCAACGAGCTATGCAAAGGGCTATGCTCCGAATTTCTCTACGAGATTGAATCAGAAATTATGATGATCCGCAGACGAACAAAAGCCGATGACCAATGGGGCCGAAATATCAGAGACCACATATCAGCAAGCGCAGCGTAGGACGACCACCCACAAGATGGACAGATGACCTCATCCAAGTGGCAGGAAGACGCTGGATGCACGCCGCTTCTTTTGGTCGCTCCGGTCTTTTTGGAAATCTATGGAGGAGCCCTATGTCCAGCAGTGGACTTCTTATGGCTGAATGATGATGATGAAATAGGAATACCTTTTATATGACAACGAGAGTTCACTTCGAAAGCTCTTTATTGTGATGCTTAAATAAAAGCTCACGCTTCGCAAAATTCACAAATTCAATCGGAAACTCTACAACTGCAATATCAATTAACCTCGAAGTAAATTAATCACCAATAAAAGTTCTTCAATTTTGTTTACAAATTACACGCCAATTGTGAGAATTGATTCTCGACGGAAAATTGAAAAGACGTCCTGAAAGATAGGCATTGTTGGCAATACAAATCTGTTGGATTTTACGTACAATCGTCTGGATTAAACTTTGCGCAGTAGTTAGGGCATTGACCTCTAATCTAGCCTAACCCTTCTTTTTGTGTTCTCAGAGCCTAACCTAACCTGCGGAGGACATGTCAATGGCCGTTCTGCGAACAAAGCCCTATAAATAAATAAGATTGACAAAAAACCTAGCCTAAACCTTGGTGCTACCCTAGGCACGCCACTTCTTTCTGTACTCTGCCATCCTTATCAAGCAGCTGCCGCAGATTTACGGTCCAGCCAGCTGGTGGGCGTTTACCAGTTCATGGTTTCCACTAGCGAACCGAGTATGGGACGTATACACGCTTATTGATTGATTGATTAAAACTTTGGTGCATCCTCCACCACCTTCTAAGGTCCATATTTCTCTAGATGACGATCAATTAATGGTGATCCTATAAGTGTTCAATTTTTTGACGTGCCACGTCTTTCAGTTCAGTAGTAGGGGGTCACTTGCTAAAACCGCGTGCAACGAAAACCTACCGCCACGGCGAGGGCTGTAACTCTGTTACTACGTGTCATGTGTGCAATTCATTTATATATCGTTGAGTAGAGCAAAGTGGCCATTATTAAGATGGCCATTTGATTCGGGCCGCTGGCTGATGGCGCCAGTTCCGCGTAACACATTGCCCAGATTGAGTTAAAAATTAACGTTTACTTATAGACGTTTTACTTTAGACCAATGGCCGTGTAAGCCGACAGAGCCCCGCCCGCTTTATTCTTTAGAGGTACGTAACCCTAACTTGTAAAGATTATTTAGCGGTCTTACGTACTTGTACATACCAAAATTGCTTCAAGCAGTCACAGGCAAATCATTCCTTACTTCATCCCCTTGATCGCTTGAAATTCAAATAGTTTCATAAGTCAAAGCAGTGCTGCAAGCAAATGTTCACAAGAATCCTGTCAAATTCATGAGCTGTACCGATTTGTTGCATTTACTTCTTCCAATGTATAATATTAATGATTGTTTATGTATGTTGTATCTCTTTCTAAAACAGTTGCTTTATTGTTTGTTTATTTTAATCTTAGAACTAAATCTAGAATCCTGTATTGCACCTCTTACTTATGTTTTATATTAAGTATTACCTATCTGTGGCAAATGCTGAGGAATTGGCAAAATTACTATATTGACTCAAATTTTTTTTTCCTATAAGTTTGTCAATTCTGTTTTTTTCTCTTTAAATAAACATAAATAAATAAATAGTTGACTATTCCACTTTGTTCGCCGACTATACCAAGGCGCCTAGTAAAAAGGCTTTGCAGGATTTTAATTAAGGAAGCTCAGGGGTGCCTCGCGAACAAGTAATTGAACTTGCCAGCACTGATTCGGCGGAAATTCATGGCAAAGGCTGATTGGTCGCGGTGAAAGGCCGGATTTTCATTTTACAACCGAGTAAATACAACGTGTTATTAAAATAACGCAAAGGCTGAAAACCATAACGGCATAAGGCCGATTAAAATAGTCTGTGGTGGAGATTTTACAAGGAAATGTCGTAACTACAGATTGAATAAACTAACTCTTATGAGTGCTTTAGAGGAATCGTGTTTTTATAAATGAGGCCGTTAGTCTATATGTCTGATATTACCATAATTCTGACAACCCTCTCGTCGTACAATTACTTCAGTCTAAAACAATAAGAGCTATCGCCCACGGTGATTAAAACGCGATTCAAACGCGTATCACGCGCGTGCGAGCATCGGATCCGTAAAAATACTTTAAATAATGATAATAAATTATTTATTTAGGTATTTAATTATATTATTATGATAGATAGAATATTCTTTATTGTGTGTACACCAGGCATCATAATTATTTGCTTCCGTAAAAATGGAAGTAAAACATACGGGATGCTGTTAGAAGCGCGTGTAAAAGTCGTCGTGGGCGGTGGCTCTAAATGAAGAAGAAGAAGAAAGGCATTTATTATACTAACAAGATACATCAATCGAACAACCTTATACTTTATAAGCTTAATTCGGTATTTGACACGATCAACAATAAATTATTTCATATACTCGATTAAAACAAAAATTACAAAATATCTCGGAAAATGTATCTCTTTTAGTCAATTACTAGTTATTACAATTATTTTTGAATAGATTAAACATAAAAAGAGTACACTGAAATTTGATGTCATAGGCCAGTATTTTCATACAACATTCCGTTTTAAAAGTAACTCATTTGATTTTTTGTCAAATACCCAATTCCGGATTCACTTACTTGAACCCAGTAAATCAAATAATATGAAGTGAAATAACTAAAGTTTTAGTTCGAAAACCTTATACTTTTTTCTCAATCCTAAAATCCGACGCCGTATTCAGTATTTTCAAGGTAATTTTAGTTATGAAAATGTTCGACTAGTCGCCTCCTGAACTCCAAATTTTTACGCTCAGTCCGCACTGCGCCCGTAACATTACTAACGTAAGGCTAACGAGGTAATACAACTTCGGGGTTAGTAACTTAGTTTCAAATCAAAGGGCCATCCGTATCAAAGACTGGGACAGGGTAAGTTAATTTTGTACCCATTAAGCTGAGAAAGCCTTGCAGGTGGTCTTGACTGTCCCTTACTATTGGTCCCTCTGGTACCGAATAATTTTTCATGTTTAAATTATACAGGGTGTAACTAAATCTCTATTTCTATCTGATAATTGGAGGGTTTTTCACTAGGGTACATTATTGAAATGTATGGAACGCCTGTTTTTTCGCGATTTCAATGTTTTGGCGCGTTAAAATCGGTCCCACCATTTGAGAGCAATGGAAATACGAATTCGCTATCAAAAATCATAAAGGCAAGAGATATTTCTACGCCTGAATTAAGATTTGAAGACCAAGGAATTGATAAAAAATAATGTATTTATCGGAAAAAGTTATCGCTAGGATTTATACTATTAAAATATTGCTTATTCTAAGGTACTAAGGCTATTTACAATAAATGTATTCAGCTACTTTGAAGAAGTGCCAATGAATGACATTTAGAGGGGTTGGTCTACCTTAACTCCTGCCATGTTGGCCTTACTGGAGAAGTGTTGTATGGTTTTGTAGGTCTAGGGCAAATTTACTGTATCCCGGAGCGGTAGGCAGAAGTTTACCACTAGGGTTTGTCACTTGCCACGATTCTGACACGCCTTTTTCACCTTATCTACATTCATCGTCTGTAATAAATGACACCTATTTTTATCTGGCACTACCCCTTCCACTCTCCACATCAATGTGGGTTAGCTGGGAGAAAATACTATCTAGTCAATACTAACATAGCGTACAAAAAGTGAGCTCAATAGCTCGCCTTTGTACAGAATTGTTTAAATGCAATAAAAAAAATTCAATTCAATGAAGTGATCATTTCCCCGACCTAAGTTAAAAAATTCTACAAAACAGTAAGTATCTTCGGATAAATGGGTCCAAGACTGCTTGACCTATGCGACTGAATGTTAGGATTATCGAGTTTGGTTCCGCGTAGTCCTTATATTATGTAGGGTACATTGAGTAGGGAAGCTAATGATATTTTTGACGACATTTTACGCGATAAGTTTTATTGATGATGTTGTTTGCCTTTAGGTAAAGTAATCCTCTCGACGGCTGCCTACGTCAGACCATAGACTTTTTCTTACAAAGAGAGAACATGGGCTTAATTTTCGTGCAGTTCAATACAGTACTCATTCCTTTAAAACTAAGACGTCCATATTTATGATATTAGAAAATACGAGTATATCTGGCAATAAGACTTCCTCACAATATTTTCCTTCATGCTTTGCGTCAAAAAATTTCAAAGCGTAAGTTTAAACAACTGCAGAATAGAATAAAAATAGCAGTTTAAACGCGGTAACTCGATTGGGAGCAGCAGGGAAACCTCAACAAATAAAGTTCCGTGGGCACTTTTGCAAGTCAAACACTCGGTTCACCTTTCAACTAATATTTTCATACAAATATGAAGCGTCGAGGCGTCCGCGAGCATTCTAGAACTTTCACGGTTTCAACGTGAATGTAGTGCTGCGTTTACAAGGCGCAAGGTACTCGTCAAAGCTTGAACTTGATTGTGCCCCTACGTATCAACGCACAGTAAGATCGAAAACAATTATAGAGAAAACAGTTACAAAATAAAACGTACAATTGGTTAAGCGTTTTAAAGAATGCTTTATTATAACTAAAAGCTAATTGAATGCATTTTAGACAATGCTTTATTATAACTAGATAGTAATTGAGTATCGCCTTCTTATAAATCCAGGCATTTTGTTAAGTCTACGTTGCAAGTCGACTCGCCCCAGTCACTTGCAGCGTGCAAACGCTCCAAAACTACAGCTGCCAACTTAACAAGTAACTCGGCCGGCGGCAGCCGTGTGTTTTTCCTCCGGGCACGGCTGTATATTAATTAGACAGTTATTATTACGTGAAATGTGTTCAAGTAGCTGATTACGCCGGGAGATTCAGTGTGGGGAAGATTTATTACGTTGGTAGTGCTAACTGAGTGAAAACTAATGAAGATGTAATTTGTCGAAGACCTTCGCATTTAAGGTACAGTATGACTGTAGTTTATACAATTTATATCGTAACTTTATTCATATTATGAAGCAAAAGAAGTTTGTTACGATAATGGAAAGTGGGAACCCTGGCACTTGCCTACCCCTCAGGGGCACAAGAGTGTATAAATCATGTCTAACTACCGCCACTTCGTTCAGGTGGAATTCTGATATAAAATTAGGTGTACTATCCCGACTCGCTGACTTGACTCGATGTTTAAATTAATTAAAAATCATAGTGAATTCCGATTCTTTTACAATATTGTCGTTTGTATATATTTAAACATGATAAAATTTCTCCAACATTAAGGTTCTTATAAAGCGCTGTTATCTCTGAGATCGTTCTTCACTCATGTGACTTCACTTCGATCAATCAACTGTTAAATTAGTATTTTGTTTCTAATAGCAGAATTAAGAGCACCATATTGTTACCAGCCTAATAATACGATTGGGTAAAAAATCGTGAACTACATAGACGTACACACTTTCAATTGAATTGCCTGTCTTTGTATCCAAATAAATCCAAGTATCTCATCCTTGGTTCCGAAGCTCAAATCGGCAAAATTGCAGATCGGATAGCTCAAACTGTACCTGTTCGCATCCGAGGAGTGCCGATTGAGCAGGTTGCTGAGGCTAGAATCTTAGGTTTGCTGATAGAGGGCCCCCCCCCACCCTTCCCCCTTTATTATTCACGCAGTAAATAATAAATATAGTATAAAAAATTGGCGCACTACAATTAGTGCTGCCACCTGTGCGCCATAATTAGAATATAGCTCGAAAAACCGCGGATATTGGAGGATATTGACTACGTGACGAAGACTTAAGCCTGTAACTAAGCGTGGTATTTTGAACATCAAGACACCCCCCTGGGGGGAGGGGGTCTTGATCATGTCACATAGTATGGGTACGCACGCACGAAGGTTACGGCTACTTTTGCGGGTCCCGTACCCGAAGGATGACAAACGAGAGCTATTAATATGGCGACGACGTCTGTCTGCCTGTCCGTCCATCCGACCTGCAAGGCATTAACTCTTAAACCCTTATAGGTAGCCAGTTAAAATTTTCACAGAATATGCGTGATTGTAGCGAATTTCCTAACAAGCAATAGATAATACAAATTAAGTTTGCTCCCCATATGTGAAAGGTGTTTCTTTTATGGTTTGCGGTTTGGCTCTATTGTAAAAACGATAGGTTTTTACAATAGAGCCAAATACAAGTTTGACCCTTACACAAGGGTCAATTTAGTGAATGCTATGCCGTCATATAGCATTCCCTTGTTGGTAACAATTAAGTTCACCGGCAACGATCATCACGCCCACCGTGGCTTTGCAAGATCTTATAGTTATTTGCGTTTATATTTTTTTCGGATATTGAATGTTTATGATCAAGATAAGTATATTTTCTTGTGGTCTCTCCATTTTTTAAAGCGTGTTCGATATTTTTAAATCATAGTCTTATCTTAAAATATTTTTAACGATTTCTTTGTCACCCTGTAGAATAGGTAGCTACACCAACGAGGCAGTCATTAGGCTGAAACTCTTCTCTCCCTAACAATACGGAGAAACTGATAATGTATCTAAAGTTGTCTTACTTCTCTAAAGCTTGGGACCCTCCCAACGACTTAACCACCCACAAAAAATACTTCAAAGGAACAAGCCAGCCTTAATATTACGCGTAGACATAATATATTACAATTTGTGGGTATTCTCTGAACTGGGAGTAATTAATATCAAGTTTGCGGGAAATTTATGGAAGTACAAAACCCGCCAAAGGATTATGGACCTTATGCAGGGAATTCTTCAGACTCTTTCGGTCTGTGAAGCATGGAATGCATTCGTATACCTGTGCGTAAGGCAACCAAAGCATTTTAACCCTACGCTGCGAACTTTCAAGGGTCATTTTTGTCTGAGGCGTGCATTACTCGACAAGCACTAGGTGAGATTTTTCAATTTTACGCCACCAGTAGTGAGATAGCGTGATTTCTTTCACATTTCCTGAGCGCTCTTGTACGGCTAAAAGTGTGACGCGAGCTGAAATGCATATAAGTACCTAACTTTGAGCTGAATAGAATATTCTATTTGGAGATTGCTATTACCTAACGTGTTTTTGAGATACATTTCGGGAGTTGTGATGGCGCTTATTGATGTGTCTATTTAGGGTTGTTTTTTAGAGGGGGACTTGAAAAGCGATGGCCTGCTGCACTGAATCTTAATCATCATCAACCCATTATGTCCCCACCGAGGGGCACGGGTCTCTTCCCTGAGGAAGGTATAGGCCATACTCCACCACGGGGGCCAAGTCCGGATTGGTGGAGGTTTGTAGACTAGTGGCTCGTCTACTGTCAGAAATTGTCGAGCCGCCCTAAGGCCTCTGACTTGGCTTAACGACTGCCATCTATCGACGGCAGCCGGCACCAACAGCTTAACGTGCCTTGCGAAGCACGGAACCGCTCGGAAAATTGCCACTAGCGTTAGGCACAGACGGCAACCCATCCATGCACAGAACGCGCCCTGTGTTGCTTAACCTTCGTGATCGTTTAAGATCACTCAGGCAGCCGGAGCTACGAGCGATTCGGCTGAATCTTAATGCCCATCCAAAATTGTCTGGTGCCCATCCCAAGACAATTTTGGGGTACACACCAGGGCCGCGTCTCATAAGACTACAATTCGCAGTTCATTATGACATGGTTATGGCTGACCGTTCTAAGGTGGGCATCAGACTATTGACCATGTTTGTGATGTTCTTGAATTGTGTTGTGTTGTGAATTGTGCTGTTAACTCTCTTGAATTGAATTATGATGTCCTCTATTTCCTTCCGTAGATATCGTAGAAGGCGACTAAGGAAATCAAATACCAGGAGACGGGCAGCAGCGTCTTCCTGAGATTCCAACAGCATACTGCGATCGCCAACCCGCCTGCCAAGCGTGGCGATTATGGCAAAACCCCTCATGGTTATGAAAACCACGAAGGAGACCTATGTCCTGCAGTGGGCGTCAAATGGCTGATGATGTGGTGTTCTTGCCTGGTTACCATAGCACAGGTTATCCTAGTTAGAGACAAGTGATTGTGCTGTGTGGAAGTTATTTTTTAAGTATTTATTCTAAGACAGGCACTGGGCCACTGTAGGGCACAGGCCTTCTCTCGGAGAGAGTATGGGCTAATTCATCACGCCCACCGCGGCTTTGCAAGTTCAAGCACTAAGGTACGCGAACACCTTACTTAGTCAGGTTTCCTTACGACTATTTCCTTCACAGTTGGCGTGTGGTATTGCTACTACAAATTCACAAAAGCATGTAATTTAGAAAACAAAAGGTTTGATCCCGCGACCTCTCTGTAAGCGTTCTACCACCACCGCCAGATATTGAGGAGTAAGAAGTAAGCACAGTTTTCAGGACGCAGGGAATTTCGATTCACCCGGCATACATCAGTTTCAAAGTTCATTCACTGCTTCCACAACGTGTCTGTCCATGACAGGATCAAATCTATAGCTCGCAAAATAATATTAAACAAAATAGTATGGTAGATACAGACGGCCACCGGGCAATATGTTCAGTTTTAGATGTGAAATAGTTTGTATCGTAACGGCATCGAATTAGACAATTTCAATTTGCGGTGATTGGAAAATTGAGATGAAAACAGCTTCTAAAATGTTTAAGGAATTATTTTAAAAAATTGACACCTTCAATTCAAGATGGCGGCGTACGCCTCTCAAACAGAAAAATTCGAAAAGTGGGATTTTTTATTGGGACCTAACCAACATACATGAAAACCGTTTATTTTCCACCTTTTTCAGAGCAAAAATATCCATAGACAGTACTATGATTTAAATGCTACGGCACTCACATTTGGTGAGAGGTGTTTCCTCGACCAAAAAATAGTCTTCCTCCCGTTTATCTGTCCTCCCTCCCCGACTCATCGATGCACCCCGTCATATTTTTTCAGTGGTGCCAACCTAGCGACCGGTTATGTTTTTAATAATGACAACGACCATTCCGATTAAAAGTTCATGACACTATTTTATTCAATACTTTTGATATCATGACATTGAATATTGACCGGGAAAATAACGGAGAACTTGCACTAAAAATGTTTTAATAGAATAGAAGTTTTATTTTTATTTCTCTGCGGCTAATACTTTTTATAATATAACCAGTCGAAAAGCCAATATAGTCACGTGGTACTAGAACGCGCCATACAAATTGACCTTAGACTATGACGTCACTCCCTAACGTAACGCCTATAATGTATGAAGCGTTTGTTATCAGAGTAAATTAATTTTTCGCATATTTTGTGACCCCGAAAACCCCTAAAAATTTTTGTATTGTTTTATTTTTAAATTTTTTCTAGGGTTTTATGTGATTTCTATGGTATAAAAGCGAAAGTCACTGCGATCTAAGGTCCCCATTGAAAAAATGTCAGAATCAGAAGCCAAACGCAACTCTTATTTTGTAAAATTGTTCAGAATCGTGACACATTTAAGAAAATGGAGCAAGTCGGCATAAACCTTATACACGCTTATACACGGGCGCTTATACACGGGCGGCACGTGTGCCGACGGCTGCAGTAAGCACACGTATAAGCAACCTTAGTATGTCAAAAGTACAAAATAAGAAATAATCCTTAGCGTTAAATCTCCGAAATAAGGGTGTTGACCTGCCATCGTGTGTACAATCATACACAGTAGGTTGGCCCCAGCCTCCCAGGTTTATCGCTGCGAGCTTATTATCCCCGATGGTGGCGATATCCACCGTCGCCGTTGTAAAATTTTACAACTTCCGTAACAATGTTGTTATTAGAAAACTCTGCTTATTTCGGTTTATTAACGTGGTTAAACCGCTTACATCGTTGGCCGAACCCGTCGTTCCTTAAACTATTTGGGTTCCTTAAACTAAAGAAAGTTACTAGAACCCTGAAGGAAGTAACTGAAACAACTCCTTAGGTAATACGTGGAATATTACGAGGGCATTCAATAAGTAGTGAGAATGAGGTATAAACTCCTTGGATAGAGAAAAAGAAAATACTGGCAGGCATAGCCCACTTATTTGTCGACATATTAAAATAAAAAAAGTTTGATGCTCTTTAGTTTTTTCAATCATTGAAGGTTCTTACTTGTGTTCTGTACCAACGAGTAATTATAAATGGATAAGAAGAAGTTCGCGCGGTATTTAAATATCTATGTTTGAAAGATTTTACTACGGAACAAGTAAATCAAGTGTTGCAAGATACGTTGGGGGTTTATGCTCCTCCTTATTCTACGGATGCGTGTTGGTGTGCTGAGTTTAAGAGGGGAAGAACATCCACTAATGACGACTCGCGCTCAGGACGCCCTACGACTGCAGTAACTGAAGAAATTATAAAAAATGTTGAAAAATTGTTTTGGCGGATCGTCGTACTACTGTTCGTTTTATAGCTGAAGAACTAAAGATTTCAATTGGGAGTGTTCATAATATGACCATTTAGGAATGAAAAAAAGTCTCAGCGCGTTGGGTGCCTAGAATGCTAACGTCCGAACAAAAACGAACCAGGCTGAGAATTTCACAAAGCTGTTTGAAATTGTTACAACAAGATTTTTTCTCGATTTCTAACTATGGATGAAACATAGCTTAACCATTACGACCCTGAAACAAAAAAACAATCCATGACTTGGAAGAGACCATCATCACCGCCCACTAAGAAATTCAAGGCCGTTCCATCCGCCGGCAAGATCATGGGTTGTCTTCTTTGGGACAGCCAAGGAGTAGTGATGATTGAATACCTCAGTCATGGAGCCACTATTACGGGGAATATGTACGCAAAACAAATCAAAAACTTGCGTGACGGAATACGCGAAAAGTGGTGTGGCAAACTCGCTAAAGTTGTATTGTTTCATCAAGGTAACGCCCCAGCGCACAAGTCCAAAATTGCCTTGAAGACCTTGCTCCTAGTAACCTATTCATTCGAACTATGTACTTATTGAACCCTCTAGTATTTTAGATAACACCGGGTCATAATTTCTTTTATGCAGCCTATTTTTTATTTGCGACTCACAATTTCACAAATGTACGGCACTTAAAAGACAAAGTCATTGGTGCGTGCCGGGATTCAAAACTACGTCCTCGCGAATGTGAGGCCGGCTATTACTGGGTTTGGTTATTTCTAAAATGAGCATGTCCTTGAACACACTTGGATAGATAGATGTTCTTTATTGTACATCAGGAATTATAATTAAAGCTTAATTAGAGTTTTTGTTCCGCAACAACTTTTGTCCTATGATAATTTGCTCAGACTTTTGTTATTCCAAATATCAGGGTTTTAGTAATTCGATTAAATTTGCGGTTTACGCGCTCTATCAATGTCGCAGCCTTCATAGTCCTGCATAGAAGGAGGGTCATTTAACACGTGTGGTATTAAGCACATTGGAACTACGCGTGCCCCTTTGGACTGACGACGCGTGCCCACCGCGGCTATTCACATAATACAAATGAAACTCCTCATATCTTGGCAACTCGTTACGCCTTTTCCGAAAGACGCGTTCCATTTTCTATTAATGTCAACGATTTACCGCTGACAAGTTGTCTGTGACAATGACATTGCCTAACGAATTGCGTGGAACGTTTCGCCGCCTGCATTGTCAGCCCCGGGTTGCTACGCCCTTCATAGCGTGTATCATTGCTTGTTCAATCCGTGTTTAGTCCTTCTTCTTCCTGTGCCTCTCCACTAATGGAGGTTGGCCGTGAACTTTACTCCCTCTCCGCTCATATGAGCCTGGGTACAAAAATTACCCAATTTGATTCAAATTCATATAAATACTACTTTGTGTCATCCTTAAGCGATACCCACGGTGCGCGATATTGCGAATCACGGCAAGCGTGCCCTCACTGCACCGAGGCTCGTTCTCGTGGAAGTTCGCGGCAGCGTGGTTTCGTGCATCCCGTTGCGTCGGATGCTCCACGAGTCGGTGCATTGACATTATTGATACGCTGCACGGCTGGTTTCGCAATCCGCCATGGGTAAAGGCTCGGTGCATGCGTAGATATTCGTGTTGGTCCGCCATTAGATTCTCACGGTGCCCGATTCCGCACACATGAGCGCGCGCGCACCGTGACAATCCAGCTTATCGCACGTAAAATTAATAAAACACGGCAATTTTGAATACAATTAAATTGTGTATAAGTTTTCAAAATCCCAAAGGGTAATGTTTGCGCGCGTAATCCGGCCCGCGTTTTCGCTTTTAAACAAGGCGGGAAAGTTCCAAATCTCGGCGAAATAATGTCAGTCTTGTAACTTAATCAAATTTCGCTCAGTTCGGGCGGGTGGGCGAAATTTCATTTAGGTAGCGAATTAACATTTCGGGATATACATTTTACGGTCTTTAAGGTTTTCTTCGGTGATATTTTTCGCTTAATTTTAGAGGGCTGAGGGCGGATTATGGACCGGGAAAATGGAAACTTAGAGCTTAGGCACCTAAATGCTTCTGGAGTATCCCGAAAGATTACTGAGTGGCCTGAGATCAAATATGCGTGACGGCAAAACTCCATTCTAAGCATCTTGTCTCATATCATGTCACCGTTAGCTAGTGGTACTGCTACTATAACTTCACAAATGGACATAACTTAGAAAACAAAGTCATAGGTACATGCCCGCACTGGGAATCGAACCTGGGTCTCTCGCTTCCGAGTCCGATGTTCTACCCACTAGGCTACCACCGCTACATCATACCAAACATAATTTACTTACATCAGTTGGTACCTACATAATAAGAATTCCATTAGCACCATCAACTAATTTAAATGCCAAAACATTAGTTACTTTTCTTTGAAAAGTAGGCCAACATTAATACTGTGGCCAGACACACGGACAGCACCCATTCACGAGCATAACGCAGGGGTCAGCCAATCACCAGTCACAACCATTTTACAGGGCGACCTTTGGCATACGAGTATATTTTTCTGATTTGCTATTTCACTTTTATTTAAGGCCCAAATATAAAATTAACCTCACATAAGCAGCCTATGTACGTCCCACTGTAGGGCACAGGCCTTCCCTCAGGGAGAGAGTAACTAAAAACAAATAAACCCAGCCTAGTCTACCGCACTGGGTGAAAACAAATTGTTTTCTTCCGTTCATCATCATCATCAGCCATTTGGCCTCCTCCATGGTTTTCATAACCATGAAAGGTTTTGCCATAATTGCCACGCTTGGCAGGCGGGTTGACGATCGCAGTAAGCGGTTGGAATCTTAGTAAGACGCTGCTGCCCGTCTCCTGGTAATTGATTTCCTTAGTCGCCTTCTACGACATCCACGGAAGGAAATGGAGTGACGCTATTCTTAATCCGTTCAGTGATGCAGAATTAGGCTATCAAATTTTTAAGACTGGACTGTCGCTGGACTTGCTAAGATCCCGTATTTCTTTGTTCCAGCCGACAAGGTCCCACCAGGCTTCCCGTCCATCACGCCACCCCCGACCACCATGGTGGTCGAAGTTGGCCACACGGCCACGCTGCCCTGCGCGGCCACCGGAACGCCCTCGCCCAAGATCAAGTGGCTGTGGAACTCGCTGCCCCTGGAGATAGCCTCCAACCCGAGATATGCCCTGCTCAATGATAAAATGCATGGTAAGTGAATTTCCTTATCCTAGTTTTTAACCAACTTCAAAAAATGAGGAGGTTATCAATTCGACGCGTATATTTTTTTTTGGATGTGTTCCTCCATAACTCCGTCAAATCTTAACCGATTTCGACAATTCTTTTTTTGTTCGAACCCATTGGTCTCATTTTAATTTGGTGATGATCTGATGGAGACTTTCAGAGATGGAGAATGGAACTCTGCAATGGACAGCAGTAAATAAGCCCTAATGGGGCCTATTATGGGGATATTACTAATAATGTAATCTTTGTGTACAATAAAGAATATTCTATCCATCTATCTATCTATGTCAGACTCATAGTTGGCCCATTGGTTGTAGCAAGCGCCGAAACCTTAGCCACTCTGGTTTCCTTTTTTTTTCCAAACTCGCTGGGCCGCCAAACTTCGTACCGCCTTAGAGTCAATATTTTTTATTCGTGACTTTTTCCGATGTTTTAATAGTCATTCTGCTATTCGGAGTTATAAATGGTATAACTAATCAGACTTCGTGTTTAAAATATAGAGATGGGATAGATAGATAGAATATTCCATTGAAAATAAATATAAAAACTTGACAAGTGCGAGTCGGACTCGCCCACCGAGGGTTGCGTACAAATTTGTAGGTACTTACATATTATAAATAGTTCAGGAATCGAGTCTCGCAGTTTTTGCCGAGCTTTTCCCGAATTTCAAAGTCTGATTTTATTTATGATTTCATTACAAAATATTATTATTATATAATATTATTAACGGCCTTATCTCTTTTTTGCGTAAACCTAGACTTTCTATGCTTTCACAGCTGCAAGAGACTGTAAACCTGAGCATATGGTTTTAATTTCATTTCCATACCTCCCCGCGTATCCGAGTTAAAAGGTCTTAGCAGACAGACAAACGGACGGCCGGACGGACATCGACAGACGGACGGACGGAAGAACGGACATAATGGTTCCATTTTTTCCTTTTGAGGTACGGAACGCCAAAAACACCTCTTCAACATTTTTCTTTCATTTCGTTCGGTCTATTGCATCTTTCTCCCATGCTGATACCTTCCCCATCTTCTTAAGATCTTCCGCTATGCAGTCAATCTACTTCTTTTTCGGCCTGCCCCTCGGTCTTTTTGTGGAACCCTTTTCGACATTAATTTCGCCGCTCTGTTTCTATATTAGAAGAAGAAGAAAGACATTTATTATACCAACAAGATATAAGATATATAATTACGCGCACCAAATGAACGATTCCAATCGCCTAACTGTCAAGCCCTATACTAAATGCTATCGCAAACGTTAGGATTCCGATAGGATTTGGTGCCCGTAATTAGGGCTCTGTTATCCGGCATGCGAACTATGTGACCTGACCATCTGAAGAAGAAGAAGAAATACATTTATCACACCAACAATAACCATAATACAATAAAATTACATTGAACACTACAAACATCGATAAAAAAACCTTTATCGATGACTACAAGACAGAATATACAATAAAAAAGGTTTTACAAACATTAGTCGCGGTGTGTCTCTGTTGTTGCAAAAGGCAACATTTGCCGTGCTGATGTTCAGACAGTGCCTGTTTGTTCACAGCCGTTGAAACTATCAGGTATCAGGTCACTACTATCCCCTTATGGTCCTATTAACTGTATTGACCCCGGAAAGTCCCCAAACAAATCATTCCCCGCCTAATAAATATCATATCATTCTTCAATAACAAAGCGCGGCGTGTAGTGCAATAAATTATTATTAAAACTGCCCGTTACGTGCGAGACAGGGACCATCTTACGCACGTCAGCCGAGTGCGAGCGAAATGATCCTATTATTTAATAACGGACCCGCGATAATACCTCTAAATCCTCGCCGGAAGGCTTTATTAGATTTTTTCGGGTGTTTCTAGGCCGTCAGGTTGGTTATATGGATAGCATTAGTTGTATGATTGTTACATCTTAAAATATTAGTACCAAGGATCAGTAATGATTATTGAAATGTTCGTAATTCAATTCAAAGTCTACCATCCCTTTTTACCCCTTTAGGGATGGAATTTTCAAATATCCCTTTAGTGCTAGGGCATTCGTGAAAAAACTATGAGCTATTCCGTACACTATTTTGATCCCATTATGGAACAGCTGATGTGATATTTTGTCATTTCGAGAAAAGTAGTCTTCAACTTGCCTGCTTGGCCTAGCGGTATCACGTCTGATTACCATGCCGGTCGTGGGGTCGATTCCTACTGGGGGCCGCGGTACATTGGTACCAATAGGCTCAGTCTGGGTGTATTTCCATGGTTGCGATATCCTTGCCTGGCTACTATAGCATAGGGCAGGGATGGCGAACCAATGGCACGCGGTAAAATATTTTGGGCACGCGCGCTGATCGAGAAAGTAACGAAGTCGCAACAAACGATCGCGAGTTAGAAATATATGTCCCTCCGGCAACTTAGATAACATGTGTACGATCCCATGGGATCGAAATGTGGAGGAGATATACCTAAGTGAAAAATTTGTTACTATACTTGAAGTGGATTTTTATTGTTTATAAATTATAACTTTCGAATTAGTAGTACATACCTATTTATTTTTATTACTTTTGTAGTGAGGTGTTTTTTCCACCAGGAATAACGTAAAAGTGATCCTCCTCGCACTTCTGTCCTCCCCAACTCACCGAGGCCCCCGCCATATTTTTTTCGCAGTAGTACCAACGTAACGATCGGTTACTTTTGAATAGTGACAACGACACTTCCGACATAGCTTCCGATATTGGACGTATCATGATACTTTTTATTGAGTACTTTTAATGTCATGACATTGAATATACAACATACATACATATAATCATCGGGAGTTTTAGGGTTGTTACATTTTAATAACTTAACTAAATATTACACACATACATTCTGTAGCTAAGGAGTAAACTAAATATTAAATTAAACTAATTAAATATACCGCCCCGGGACACGCCTGATCCAAAAGTTCCCATGACGCTAGCAGCGTTCCCCCGCTGCACCGCCAGGGAAATCCTCTGCATCAGGTATGCCCCGGAACGATGGTCATACCCACGACTTCTCAGGCGTCGACCGATTTCCCTTACGAAAACTCTTCCCTCATCCCCCCATACTCCCATCGTTTCCACAGCCAGTGGGACGAACAAATAATGAAGCATAAGCTGGCTATATTTCCTTATCTTAAGTTTAGCCGCCGCTTCAGCAGCGGCACCTGCAGATGCAGCTGTCAAACCCAAATGGGAAGGCGCAAAAGTGCAAACGCACGTTGCGTCCCACAAAAGGCTCCGACCCTTCTCCCACGGCACCAAGGTGAGACCGTCCGGGCGCTTACCATCACTGCGGCACAACCCTGGTGGCTCAAGAACCGCAGGGACGTCAGCCGAAACCAACGCTCTCATTTATCGCATGGTGCCGTGAGAGCCTACCCGCACTTCGCACGCAGTGAAGCCCGTGGCGACCCAGGCGATCCACTTCCACTCCACAGACACAGTAGTGTGGCTCGCACACGGAACACCCAAGGCGAAGTGCCACCGCCACGCGCAATGAATCGTCATCTAACAACGTCCCCAACTGCGGCGATGGCAACGCGTGCAACCACAAGCCGGACTCCGGCCGGGAAACCGCCCGCAATCGCGCCTGTTCAGCACCGGCACTAGTTACCAGAAGAGTCTCCAGAGTTGTCCGGCACAACTCTTCATCCCAAGCGCGCTGGCGTTCCGGCTGCTCCGGCACCGCGCTACCAGGACAGGCAGCCTGCCAAAGCCGTAAAGCCTCCGCCGCATGGGGAACACTAAACCCGTCACCATCAATTTGCAAAATGCGAGTGACGAGCTGTAACACCCCATGCGACGAAGCCAAAAAAGCCGGCAACTGCGCGTCCCCCAAACGCCGAACGCCGAGCCCACCATACCTTACCGGAAGCGCCGCCTGGGCCCATTGATCACCAGACAAGCTGACATTGAGGACCCCTTCTAAAAGATCCTTCAGCACAGCGTCATAACGCTGGGACTCCTGTCTAAATAACCAAACCGGGGCCGTCCGCAGCGTGTATGTCAGTCTCGGCATTGACAAACAACTGCGCAAAATAGACAGAGCTACATGAGATGAAAGGTGACTGAGATGCTGTTTGGTTTCCGCCAACGCTCTCATCTTAGACAAAACCATCAATGGCACCCCCTCAGGGAATACCGGTGCACCCAGAAGCATAAACGAGGCTTTGTCCAAGAGTTTTACTCCCGGCACCAATGCATCAAACCGCCCTTGTACGTCCGGAGCCAACTGACCCGAACAAGCGAAAAGTTCGCACTTCTGTGGATTCACACGAAGGCCAATGGACCGTAAGCCCCGATACATAAACTTACGCCTGTATCCCAGAGGGGTAGGCAGAAACCAGGGACTGCCACTTGCTACGAGGATAAAGGAAGAAAGATTGACTCCGTGTGGCGCCGGATTAAGAATAGCGTCACTCCATTTCCTACCGTGGATGTCGTAGAAGGCGACTAAGGAAATACATTACCAGGAGACGGGCAGCAGCGTCTTCCTGAGATTCCAACCCCATACTGCGATCGCCAAACCGCCTGCCAAGCGTGGCAATTATGGCAAGACCCCCTCATGGTTATGAAAACCATAAGAGAGGCCTGTGTCCTGCAGTGGACGTCAAGGGGCTGATGATGATGATGAAAACAATGCTCTTACGCGTCCATCGTAAACTCACACCGACTGCGCGGTTTTTTGTTCAAGTTATTTGCCGGTCAGTATACAGTCGATAGCTCATCAACCTTTACGTTTTCGCCCAAATAACTGATTAGAGTTCGCGAGTAAGGCTTAATGTACTGTCGAATCTACACAGTCTTAATCAGTGCGTATGATCGTCTCAAGTTATGCAAATATTATTTCAATTTTAATGGCATTATGCACTTGGTAAGAGGTGGAAAAGTAATTTAAATTCAGTTAAGGAGGGACCGGGGGTCTTAGGCGGCGTGTTTTAATCTTATTAAGTTTAATGTATTCCATCTAGATGATTATTTCTCGTTGGTTGGCGGCATAGCATTCGGATCGTGGAGTTTTCGTGAAGTTGTCGCCAATTTACAAAAGGTGGGCTGGGCTGGTGTCGAACTGAACTTTATTTGCTTTTAATTTCTATACTAGATAATTTATACATCGTTTAGTAATCAATGGTATTTTTTGTCCGTGTGGCGCCGGATTAAGAATAGCGTCACTCCATTTCCTTCCGTGGATGTCGTAGAAGGCGACTAAGGAAATACATTACCAGGACACGGACAGCAGCGTCTTCCTGAGATTCCAACCGCATACTGCGATCGCCAACCCGCTTGCGAAGCGTGGCGATTATGGCAAAACCCTTCATGGTTTGTAAAACCATGAGGGAGGCCTATGTCCTGCAGTGGGCGTCAAATGGCTGATGATGGTATTTTTATGGAGCCTATATACTTCCCACTGCAGGGCACAGGCCCTCTCTCAGAGAGATGGGCTTAATTACCACGCGTGCCAACCGCGGATTGGCAATTTGAAGCGTTCAGGTATGTGAGTACCTCAGACACTCAGGTTTCCTCAGTATGTTTTCCTTCATTAGTGAGTAGTATTGCTGTTATAACTTCACAAATGTACGTAACTTAGAAAACAAAGTCATTGGCACATGCCGGGATACGAACCCACAACCTCCCGATTACGAGGCCGGCGTTCTACCGCTGCGCTAACACCGCGAAGGAAATAGCGGTATTGTAAGTATTTCATTCAAATTTATTTCTTTCCTATAGATAGTACCCATCAAACTTTTGCTTTTATGTAACTGTGGCTATCTTTGATGTTTTTCCGTATCTTAATACGGGAAACATACGATTTTAAATCAATCTAAGAAAATCTCTTTTGCTCTCTCTCTGCGAACAGAGAACGGAAAAATAACGAATCTAGAAACAGAGGAATAATTATTCTTTAGAATGCGCTTGGAGTTTCTTCACACTTAGCATATCCTTACTCTTCGCTCCTCTCAATACCTACTCCTGAATATCCCATCCCGTCACGCCACTTTCTACAGCTGCCCCTTCACCGTGCAGGCAGTCCGACTATGGAATGCTTTACCAGTGGAGGTGCGGAAGTCAAGTCGCTGCCCATTTTTAAAACTATGATAATGGAGCACCACTTCGTTTTTAGGGTTCCGTACCCGAAGGGTGCCAAACGGGAGCCTATTACTTCACTGTCCGTCTGTCTATCTGTCTGGCTGTATGTCTGTCTATATGTCTGTGTGTCACCAGGCTGTATCTCATAAACCGTGATAGCTAGGCAGTTGAAATTTTCACAGATGATATATTTCTGTTGCCGCTATAACAACAAATACTAAAAACAGAATAAAATAAATATTTAAGGGAGGCTCCCCTACAACAAACGTATATTTTTGCTGTTTTTTGCTAGATATTAATAACGGCAACAGGTAGACGCTTGAAATATTCACAGAATATTTAGTTATATATTAGCTTCAAAAATCAATAATTAAATTAAAATAAAATAAATACTTACTTAAAGGGGGCTCCCATAGAACAAACGTGATTTTTGCTGTTTCGATCGATCTTTGTGTCTAATGTTGTATAGATAATGGTACGGAACCCTTCGTGAGCGAGTCTGACTCGCACTTGGCCTGTTTTTGCACTGTACAAAGGCCTAATTATACGCACCAAATCTGTTGGAATCCCTGACGTTTGTGATAGCAGTTAGTATGGAATTTGACTTAATGGAATCGTTCAGGAGCTGTCCTGTCCAATCATAAATTAATTTAATTTAATTTCTTTAAAAGAAATGCGTTTGCAAATAAGATCATGACGTTTTTTCAGCCTTCTAACGTTTCGTTCAACACAGGGAAAAGGGTTTCAGACCTTTGAGTAAAATGTAATATTTGCGGTTTCGTATAAAAATAGCAAAGTTGCCATGTTTTTACTACAAAAAATCTACATCACTTTCTTACCCAATTGAAACATAATTTAATATTGTTTACTAGAACTCCATAATCTAAGACTAAGGCTCAAAATGCTGCAAGAATATTTACAATAAAAACGAATTTTAATAAAACGCGCTTGTATTTTTAAAAATTACCATATGAATAATTATTTAAAAGATTCTAGTAATGGCCACTAGAAATTAACTGTCTGTCATAGAGCTTTTATATGTATGTTTTTTAGAATCTGATTTAATGACATACTTTCTTTGCAGTGATGTACTTCCGGTTTCTTAGACGCAAATCCTACTTTTTCGCTCAAAAAATTACGGAATGTCTAAATATTTGCCCTAAGCTCCCGAAAAAAGTTATTGAAACAGAACTTTTTATTTATAAGACAATTCCCACTCTCATGAAGTCATGAAGCTGAGATATGCCGTAATACAGTATGATTAGAAAATCCGTAAATTCTCAATGTGGGCTAAGAACTGACCGAATACACATAAAAAGCAAGGGTGTTCCCTAAAACTATAAAACCCCGACCACAGATAAAGCAAACGGAATTGAGTTCTAACAAATTAATGTCCACGGCGCCAGGGGAAAACAAAATACGGAAAAAGGGTTTGAACTAGATAAATATTTCATTTCGCGACTTTTCTTAGAAGTACCTCTGGGAATATTTTGCAGGGTTCGTCCCAGTTAATCAATAATGGAAGCATCACTTCCGTTTTTTTAAACTTTATTTAAGGGTTTCGTACACAATGGCACACTCCACCAAGATATGATACGCGTCCTCAATGCTACCGCATTGAGCACAGTTTGGTGAATCCTCTTTTCGCATCATGAAAGCGAATTAGTTTAGTGGAATGTGTCCGGGTCGAAGCCTGAACATAAGGACTAGTTCACTACTAGGCAGGTGTGTCTCTGCGAACCAGGGGACGCGAAGAGGACAACATTGTATGGTTTTATACCATATTCCTTTAGACAACGATCGTTCATCAAAGTATTCTCTGTAATGACGGTAGCATTGCTCTTTAACCATGGGATGCCATGGGTAAGTAGTCAGTGTGTAGCGGAGTACATAATAATGGGATACCGTCAGTATAACATAACATAAACTCACGCCTGTATCCCAGAAGGGTAGGCAGAGACCAGGGACTGCCACTTGCTACGATCCTGACAGATCACTTTCGCTTCCTCAACATTCATTAGTCGTTGCATGCACGCACGCCGGTTTCGGGTACTTTTTACCGTCAGTATTACTTCAATTAATAGTCACATTTGGATCCATGTGACTATTAGTAGAGGATAATGGTCTGTGGCTACTAAAAAAGGATGGCTGAGGGCAGGACAAAGCGAGAAAACCTAGGTCCAGCCCCGGTAGTATGACAACACGAGTCACACGTTTCGTGGCGCTAAAATGTTAGAATTTGTGAAGTAATGTACTTGACAATTAATGTCGCCACTTTTGACATTTGACACGCGTCACTCACTACCTATGCAGCAGTGAAAAATGTGCGCTGAAGAATTGGATCAGATCGGACGCACCCAAAGCAACCTTAGCCTAGCCTTGTATTTTTCATCGAACGTCAGAATGGGCACGGGCCAAGGCGAAATTAAATCAAAATTATTCAGGATCCGCCAGCTTGTGGCTTAGATGAGGAACTAGTAAATTATGTGAAGTTTCTAATTAACTATAATATACCCCGTGGGCGTTCTCTAGATTGGTAAGCCGCTCTGAACAATTTCGTGGGTCGTTATATTTTTCGAAGTTTTGGCATATCGACGATGAGTTGCACCGCTTCTTAAATGTAGATAGACAGATCGAGATAGAGAACACTTTATTGTAGCTTTAACGTCCCTTAGGTAGTGGTATTTAACCAAAAAAACCAATCCAGAAGTCGATGTAAATCCTACTTAAATCATCATAATTGAGTTGGTCTTTCTGTACTTACACACCCTCTCACACACTCACCACAGATAGGTTCACATAATAAGCAGCCTATATACGTCCCACTGTAGGGCACAGGCCTTCTCTCAGCGAGAGAGTATGGGTTTAATCACCACGCATGCCCACCGCGGATTGGCTGCCCACTGATTGATTATGTTATATTCTTTTTGTTACACTAACCCGTGCTGAGGACATTAGGTTTTTAAGATTGATTATGTTGTTTCATTTGCTTATATTGAAGTTTGTTAGATAAATAATTTCCTTAAAAACAGTACATTACAATACAGTTAAATAATAGGATTTTAGAGGATTCTTACTATTAAATTTGATAGCCTAATTCTGCATCACTGAACGGATTAAGAATAGCGTCACTCCATTTCCTTCCGTGGATGTCGTAGAAGGTGACTAAGGAAATCAATTACCAGGAGACGGGCAGCAGCGTCTTCCTGAGATTCCAACCACTTACTGCGATCGTCAACCCGCCTGCCAAGCGTGGCAATTATGGCAAAACCTTTCATGGTTATGAAAACCACGGAGGAGGCCAAATGGCTGATGATGATGATGAACGGAAGAAAACAATTTCTTTTCACCCAGTGCGGTAGACTAGGCTGGGTTTATTTGTTTTTAGTTACTCTATCCCTGAGAGAAGGCCTGTGCCCTACAGTGGGACGTAAATAGGCTGTTAATGTTATGTTTAATCAATCGTAACAAGAAGGAGATAGGCCGTGTTAAGTGACTAGTACACAGTCACATAGTACATACTCCCCATAATTAATTATTGGCTTCGTATTATGTGTCTAGGTAGGTAGGTTGATCTATGATCCCAGCACAACGCTGAGTCAGCTGCCTTTTGTGGCAATGTAGATACACCACAGGCTACATCTATGGTCCTGTTTTATTTATTCATTTTGTCTGTTGTGTATTAAGTTTTCTTTCTGTTGTTGTACATATTATGTTGCTTGTGTGCTTGTTTTGTTTCTGTGATATATCTTGTTGGTATAATAAATGTCTTTCTTCTTCTTCTTCTTAATACCAAGTGGGAATTTATTCAATCCCTACTTAAGGGTTCTTCTGTCTACCGCGATTTTCTTAAACGAGGGTTAAGTAGGTTTACCGTGTGGCACTGGATTAAGAATAGCGTCACTCCATTTCCTTCCGTGGATGTCGTAGAAGGCGACTAAGGAAATCAATTACCTGGAGACGGGCAGCAGCGTCTTTCTGAGATTCCAACCGCATACTGCGATCGCCAACCCGCCTGCCAAGCGTGGCGAAACTGTTTTCAGATTTTGCATTATTTCAATAAAACGTATCACCCATACATGACAAAGAACGTGCTTACTATGGCGCCCTATACCCATTACTATGGGCGAGTAGAAACCTTTTACAGGAAGGTAAAGATATTTAAATACACCCTGTAGATAAATAGCAATTTGGTAGCACCTGTACGGTTACGAATCCAAGGCCCAATAGCCACATGTACGTCGAAGGGCCAAAGGGCAAAGATACACGGCCCTATTGGGCCCTACAGGCGGAGATTACCGCTCATTTACATACAAACGTTCACCGCCAAGTTGGAATGGCGCGGCAGATGTTGTTTCGGCAAAAAGCCCGGGTTTAATTCCCGCTACAATAACTGGGCGTGTCGGCTGTAGAGGTACTTGTGCAATGCTTCCCTCGACTCAAAACAGTACACACACACAGACACACACACACGCACACGCACGCACGCACGCACGCCCACGCACGCACGCACACTCGCACGCATGCACGCACGGCCGCACGCATGCACGCACGCACACACACACATACTCATACTCACACAATAAAGAACTTGCACTAAAAAATGTTTTAATGTTAAATGAGAAACTGTGTTAATATTTTTTGTCTACAACTAATGCTTTTTAGGTTTGCGACTTGCCACGATCCTGACAATTATCTACCGTAAATTTAAAAAGTCTGAAGCAGTGTACAGCGACCAAAGCGCCCTCTAGCGTTGCAAGTGACAACTCGCGGATCCGTGAACTGTGGTCAGTCACTTGTTGTGCGCTTTTTACTCTGTGGCCACTGATAACTTGCCCGTTGGCTTTGCTTTTTTGACTAGTTCATTTTAGAGGATGCCAGAGCAGCAGGTGGGAAGACTAGATAGCTTATCAGGAACAAAATTCATTGCAAATATACGTGTTAAGAATGTATAAAAACGTAGCCCCGGCTGCCTGAGTGATCTTAAACGATCACGAAGGTTAAGCAACACTGGGCGCGTTCAGTGCATGGATGGGTCGCCGTCTATGCCTAACGCTAGTGGCATTTTTCCGAGCGGTTCCGTGCTTCGCAAGGCACGTTAAGCTGTTGGTGCCGGCTGCCGTCGATAGATGGCAGTCGTTAAGCCAAGTCAGAGGCCTTAGGGCGGCTTGACAACTTCTGACAGTAGACGAGCCACTAGTCTACAAGCCTCCACCAATCCGGACTTGGCCCCCGTGGTGGAGTATGGCCTATACCTTCCTCAGGGAAGAGACCCGTGCCCCTCGGTGGGGACATAATGGGTTGATGATGATGATGATGATGATGATACGTGTTAATGAGCCAGATCGGAGGGAAACCTTTACAATCGAGGTTAACAAATTATTGTGAATGAACCACTTGTCAACTTCAGGACATGGGCCTCCTCTGAGGTACGCCACTTCTTTTTGTCCTCGGCTATCATTTTTCAGCCGCTATCTGTGTTTATCCCTAAAATAATTCCGTGTGACGCCGGAGTAAGAATAGCGTCACTCCATTTCCTTCCCTGGATGTCGTAGAAGGCGACTAAGGAAATACATTACCAGGAGACGGGCAGCAGCGTCTTCCTGAGATTTCAACAGCATACTGCGATCGCCAACCCGCCTGCCAAGCATGGCGATTATGGCAATACCCTTCACGGTTAGGAAAACCATGAAGGAGGCCTATGTCCTGCAGGGGGCGTCAAATGGATGATGATGATGACGAATTCTGAATAGTTTCATCCTCAGGTTAATATTTACCTACAAATATCTGAGTCCAAATATCGAGTGGTCTGAGATGGCCTAGGAACGAACACTTTGGCTTGAAGTGGGGGACGCCTTTGCCCAGCAGTTGCCAGCAATCTGCTCCAGGTCGTCGGTCCAGCGAGCTGGCGGTCGTCCTACGCCGCCTTTGCCAGTTCATGGTCGCCACTCGAGAACCTGTGTACCCCATCGAATATCAGTTCTTCAGTAGATGTGACCAGCACATTGCCACTTCTACCTTAATAAAATTAATTAATTTTAAGGCACTCATATCTCGGTACCAATATTAGGTACACCTAATATTGGTAGTCACCTGACTTGCTATTTAAGCAGGTCGCTTGCACTCTATAGTATGCACTAGTTAACCGGGAGGCCGGCTTTAGTGCTTCCAGAATATTCTGGAGCGTAAATAGACGCCGAATCACTCGGACCATTTGTTTGGTGACCGCATAGATAGGTGTGCCACTGAACAAACAGCTCAATTCGATGTTGCGGCCCTACTCTCTACGCACATGAGCTTTTTAAGCTCTATGAAATTCACAGTAACAACTGATAGTTGTCCTAACGATATCACACCTGACTACCATGCCGGAGGTCGTGGGCTCGATTCCCACTGGGCGACGCCGTACATTTGCACAAATCATAGCCTGGTTACCATAGCACAGGGTTTGGGACCAGGACAAGGGAGTGTATTGTGTGGAAGTTATTTATTTGTTTTTAGTTCTTTCTATCCTCGGCCATCTTCATTCAGCTGCTTTTGAGCGTGAAAGAAATAGCTAGCCTTATTTATTTATTTATTTTACTTTATTAGGAACAACAACAGCGTAATCTGATTATAATTACTTATTAACTGATTACTAAAAATAAGGCCAATAACAGTTGTCCACAGCTTACCAATTAATTTATAGACGGATTTATATTGAAAGCTCGCTGGAAAATGCTTCAAAGAACGGTCGATAGCCAAATATTGAATGCATGGCAGAATACATCAAGAGTAGTTAAGTACTTAATTTTAGGTTAGGTAATAAACATGAAAGATGTATCCAACATCTAAAACAAAAAATAAACATGAGGGCAAATGAGCATGCAAGTTTTTGTTTGGAGTCATGAGTGAGTAGTGAAGTGTGTGTGAGTGAGGGTGTGTGTTTGTGTGTGAATGAATGTATGTGTAATGGAGATTGTATGTATGGATACTTCATAAAGTTACATTATGTGGTAAAGTTACGATTGATTGAACTGATGGTAGTAAATAAATGACCGTCTATCTGAAAATACATAGTGTTAAATACTGACGACCGACCTTAAGCCATGCATACTGGACACTGAAATAAACTTACTTTATCTGTAAAATTTTGCTGGGAAATCAATTTCTTTTTCTTATTAAAATATATTAAAAAATTTGCACGCAATGAACATGTAACTTTCAGTATTCTCATGGCACGGAGCCGTCGCGCAGAG
Organism: Yponomeuta cagnagella; assembly: GCA_947310995.1. Classification (NCBI taxonomy): domain Eukaryota; kingdom Metazoa; phylum Arthropoda; class Insecta; order Lepidoptera; family Yponomeutidae; genus Yponomeuta; species Yponomeuta cagnagella. The sequence continues at coordinate 15,070,699 of OX371277.1, forward strand.
TTTATTATTTATTTATTTATTTTAAGCGCTTAATTTCTTCGAGCTCGTGATGCTTTGAATACAAAATTTCAAAAGAAAGCTTACTGTTCATTTATTACGTAAGAAAATGTCCACTTGTGGACCCGCCTTCTCCACTACGTAAGACAAAATAAAAAATAAGCCACTCTTATTCCGAGTTAGTGCATTACTTGTCACTTTCGTTAATTCGTCACTATCGTTAATTCGTCACTTTCCCGATTCGTCAATTTCTTAAAAATCTTTAACTCGTCAATATCCCTAACTCGTAACTCCAATGAAAAAGCAAGAACTGTTCGGACCCCCCTCCACCCCATAACGTCCAACACAATGAATAGTCCCTTGCGTAAAAATCCAACTGCAATTAGACCTGCACGAGCTTGTATGAGCTACTTATATAGATTAGATTAATATTCTTTATTGCATACCAAAGTTTATAAAGATACATGAAAAATCGTAAATATCTAAGTTACATAGTATACAACTGGCGGTTTTATCGCTAAAATCGATCTCTTCCAGACAACCTTACATGCTGATGTTCAAAATGCATTTCTGCACGCCTTTATCGCAAATTTACAATACATTTGCGATAAAGTGGTGCAGAAATGCATTGAACGTTAAAATGCCTATTTGTTTTATCGGATGGAAAGCTACCTAGAAACTGAAACCTAATGGAGCGGAGGAAAAATGGTTAAGGATAAAAATTTCTTCTTACAAATCTATATGTACGTATAACTTTGTATTTTTAAAGCTTTATCATTTTATGATCTGTGTATCTAAATTTGGATCTACTGCTTGTCTTTTTTTTTATAGAACATTCCAAAATCAATCTGTTTTCAATCTGCAAAACTTTGTTTTTATATTGCTTCCAATGCACGATATGGGCGACGAAAATGTTTTGTGCATTGCAAACCGATTTTATGCAATGTAGTTATTTCAGCAGGAAGCGCGCATTAATTCCTATAGGAGCGCAGTAGCCCCCCAAAAGCTGCACGCCCAACTTCCCAATCTGCCTTCGCAACGAGCCGCAGTGGAGTCTCGACTTTATTGTTAAAAGTTGCGCACAACCCCCCCGTTTTAATAATAATGTTGAATTCGCTTATAATATTATTTGCATACTTCATAAACTGTCGTGGCAGCGCGCCGCGATGATTTAGTGAGTGTTGGCTGTAGTTGGCTGCGATACCGGGGAATATCCTGGAAATAACGTTGCCCCGTTGTTAGGAGAAAATTTTCATTGGCCGATATATCTCGAAAGAAAAATTAAAAACCAGTCAAGTGCAAGTCGAACTCGCGCACGAAGGGTTCCGTGCCATAAGCTATACAACATTAGACACAAAGATCGAGAAAAAACCGCAAAAAAGTACGTTTGTTGTATGAAATAATTATCTTCTACTTGTAGTTGGGCGAAAAATGTGTAGTAAAAAAAAGTAAAAAAAAGTAAAAAGTTCTTTATTAATAAAAATGGTTACATACACAAACAGTTTACTGTGGTCTCCACGCTAGGTCTAGACCGTGTTGTGGAAACCTTCGTATATGTTAACATAAAGAATGGCGCATGTTTATTGTAGTGATATTAAAGTTTTTTTATACTTAATAAATAAACGTTAAGAAAACTGCAGCAACAAACAAACCAATGAGTCAATAAGCCCGTACCCGGCAACTGCTGGAGGCGTCTCCCAAGACACGCCACTTATTTCTGTCCTCGGCCATCCTTATTCAGCCGCTGCCTTTTCATATGTGTGCTATATGAATGTGTAGCTTTGAATAATATAATTATAAAAAAATACTATATATTTATAGTAATTTATAATACTAATTTAAATTCAATTTAAATATACATAATACTTAATTGCAAATTTTATAATATACCAATACAATTACAAAATACAACTAATCTATGGCATATAATTATATAATATAATAGCTAAAATTTATCAAATTTACCTTTTGGTACTTCGTAATTATTATTATTAGGTATACTTTATTGCATAATTTAGTGAAAAAAATAAATTGCTCTATTGTGATATTTTGTCAAATTATGCTAACATGGAAGAACACGATGCTCTACACAACAGGGCCTGCCCAGTTTAGACATCAGGCATTCGTTATTTAAGTGTAAACCTTGTATTTAACTCTATGTCAAAAATGTACTCTATAATGTTATTGTACCATAACTGTGTATGTTCGTTGTATGAGAGCCCCCCTTAAATATTTATTTTATTCTGTTCTTAGTATTTGTTGTTATAGCGGCAACAGAAATACGTCATCTGTGAACATTTCAACTGCGTAGCTATCACGGTTCATGATATACAGCCTGGTTCAAGACAGACGGACAGACGGACAGACAGACAGACAGACGGATAGTGAAGTCTTAATAATATTGTCCCGTTCGGCACTCTTCGGGTAAAAACCCTAAAAATCGTCAACAATCAAATTCATTTTGGTCGGCTTAATAATATTTTCGTCAGCAGATAAAATAAATAAGCAGCAACACAAAGTCAAAAATTTATTAATTTTTAACACAACAATTTGCAAGCTGTTAAATTTAAAATTGTATGATGATCAATTTGGAATTTTCTGCTGCTCTGTTTTGTATCTTTGACAATCACTCTGCGGCGCTCAAAAGACTTCTATTGATGACCTGAACATTATTTAGTGATTGTTTAATTGGTAAAATAGATAAGATACAAGTATTTATTCAACTAACTATAAACTGATTCCCATAACATAAGGATTCCAACGACACCTCTCACTTCTAAAGCGCTTAGAAGTTATGGTGGAATAATGAAACAGACAAACGTACATGCATGAAAACATTATACTCCTTGTTTTTTTTTGTGCCTCCTTGTAAGACTTGTAAGATACGGCTGATTTGTTGTGCATAGAAGTAACATATCGGTTAGGCAATAATTAAATAACCTAGGACTATAGGCGAATTCGGCATTTTCACGTTTAGAATTTTAGTTCTAGTCTGTGGATTCTAAAAATAGCTGTCACAGGTAATAACATTGTTGAAAGGTGTTATAAAACAGGATGTGATTTTTATTCATTGTGGCGCTAGTTAGTACCGGGTAGCCTCTTAAATGTCGCTTAAACAGCCATTTAAATCGACTTATGCTTAAAAAAATGTACTTAAATGCTAATTGAATCGTGTGATTTTAAAACGACACATGTCCTTTCATTACAACTTTGCAGGAAATAGAAAAAACTGTTTTATTCAAATACTAATATCTACAACAGCAATATTTTAGTATATTATATTGATTTCTGTATGAATAAACTACAATTTTTTTTCTAATGTAAATCAATAGGTAGGTGTAAATAATTTAATAAAAAAAAAATGGACAAGTGTTATTTTAAAAACACATCTGACTTGTGTTGTTTTAAAATCACACGATTCAATTATGCCCCATTTAAGACTGTGGTACGAGTCGGCCTGAGTTTGCGAATTGTTAAACTTTCACCTAAGAAGGTGCTTGTTGGTACTAGCTCCGTCGCCTAATCTGGCTGCACCCTTGTTTAGTCGGTAAGACGACTGACCGCAGCGGTCGGGAGTGTGGTCGGACCCTAATCCGAAAATGGGTAGAGTAACCCTTGATTATACCAATTTGGATGTAACTTGTCCTCGGTTAGCCGTTAATTGCTGTGAGAAGATAGACTAGTAGGTACATAAGACAGGTCAATATGTGCATGCACTTCGGCCATTTCTTATTCTAAAGGCAGGCGGCTTGTATTGACAAGTTAGATTACGATGCACTGTCCCGGAAAAGACTTAGCCTAAATTTCTCTTTCGAAAGTAAATTTATCTTAAATTGATTTTGGGAGACCAGAGTGGTACATCTAAATTAGAAATTATAAATCGTAGAAGTGTAGGCCGACCCCCAGCCAGGGAAGACCTGGAGAAGAACAGCGCAAGGCAGCAGCGTCTGGCGCTTGCATGAAGAGGCGCTTGTCCAACAGTGGACATTGACGGGCATAAGTAGCGAGTTGAATTCAGAAATACATGTTCAATGACGTGCACAGAATTATGCCATTTTGTATTTTGTTTTTTTTATTTGGCTCATAGATCGGGAGCGTGCGTCAGGATGACATAGTCAAGGAAAAAGTTTTATGCTTACGAAAGTGTGCATCTGATACTAAAAAACCGGCCAAGTACGTGTCGGGTCACGCGCAAAGTAGGGTTCCGTAGAAAGACGAGGTTTTATCTGCTTTACAGAACTAACAACTTCATCAAGATAATTAATTTTCAATGGATTTTGTACGAAGTTTTTCTTTTATAAGTCGGTCGCCTATTGCTCGTTAACTTGTGAAGCCTACTTATCTGTGTTAGTTTTCCTTTTAGGCTCATTATATGAGCTACTAGCGCAGCGTAGGACGACCAGCCACAAGATGGACAGATATGAGCTACTACCCTGAATTTTTTCACATTTCACAGAGAGGGGGGATGCCCTACTCGGACAAAAAATTGCGTTTTAAAGCTTAATATTTCACTAACGGAACCCTAAATCAAAAAATATCTTTCTACACCCTCAATATTTTTAAACGACACACTATGGTGCAGGCGAAAAAAAGAAATTGCATCCCTAATTTTTGTGTAATTTAGGGAACCCTAAAAAACATTTTTTTTTTATGTTTTTTCTACCGTTTTGTCGGCGTGATTAATATGCTTTCTCTTACTAATCGTCTCCGAGCTAGGCCGTGGACCGACAGACAGACAGACAGACAGACGGACGGACGTACGGACGAAAATGGCGAAACTATAAGGGTTCCTTGTCAACTAGGGAACCCTAAAAGGTTTCATTTTCACATTTTAGAAACCTACCTGAAACTGAATTGAGTGGAATCTTTCTGTTTTGCGAAATAAAGACAAGAAAGGGCGAGAAAAAAAGCAACGATCAAATAAACTTAATTTTTTTTCTGCGTCAAGTGCACTGGGGGCTCTATTCTGGATTCGATTTCGGAGCAATAGTCCGAGCCTCAGATACTGACTGACATTCTGTTAGGTAATACGTATTGAAAAACCTTCCTGTTAAAATACGGAGAAAAAAGCTTTAGTTACTGGCTTACTTTGTGATGTTAGGTATTAAAAAAGGCTGTAATGTAAAACTCTCTTAGTGACAGAAAATTACAATCTCACGTAGCATAATCCCTTTACCTTCCTTTTCACCCGATGGCTTTCGTCTGTCACCGAGAGAGGGTGCCACAAACAAAATGGACGACCCATTCCTTTGTCAATTATTTAAGAGACGTCCCACCGAGACCGGGGTTTGAAATTAACTTTTTTCTTCCGCCTCCTTGCCACGACAAAAGGTTCCGTAATTAAAAGAAATATAAGCGCGATTCATAAATGTCAGTAGGGATCTTAGGCATTATACCTTTGCCAGTTTACTTGAGCTCCCTTGCGTCTTTCCTCCCCATTAAGATAATACTTAGGAGGGGTAGTGTAGTGCGTTTTCAAAGGTCACATTAAACTGGTTTACGGCGGGTTTATCATAGTGGGTCGTTTAATCTAGCTCTTAGAACGGTCATTGTTTGTTTTACTAACGGGCGAGGCCTCAGGCTGTTTGATTTACTGATAAAGGGCGTTTATTGCCCGGAGGCTGCGGCTCGCGTGTTGAGCTATTCTATTACTTTGGTTTATAGCTATTAAAGGGAGAACTGACCTGTTATGAAAAGGCCAATAAATTATGGTTTGTATAGGAAGTTTTATTTTATCGGCAACAAAAAGTTTACTACGAATTTGAGATTCGCTTAGCGGACTGAATATTGACGCTTGAATAAACCACAGTAAACTTGAGTAAACGGTTCGTTTTTTTTTTTTGAGGCTGCTGTGTTTGAAGAAAACCTTATGAGGATATCCAAGTAAGAGGACAGCAACTACATCCTTTTTCGCTTGAATTAAAAAAAACAATTTTTTTATTTTGCGACACAAAAGTTGTTTGGCATGTCTCCTATAATAATACCACATTATTGGAAGACCCTAACATCGGCCTTAGATTCCGCAAAGGAGTAAAGGATTTGTTTATTTATTTTTACGGAACCTTCATTTGGTACACAGTGCAGCTATGTTATCTCGGGTCTCTGGCGGCCAAATTAAAATCCACTCAAACAGGGTTAGGGGTCGTGGCGATAGTTTCTTTTAATACGTAGTTGACAAAGAGTGAGAAGGGTTAAACTCTCTGTTATGACGTTATCTTTGGGCGTGTTTTGAGGACGTATAGGTTTGTTGTCTAGGGGTGGACCCTATGTGCGTGAGAAATTTACAAGTGTACATATTTACGGCGGTCCTCAGTGGGAATCGAACCTACGACCTCCGGCATGGTAATCAGACGTGACGCTAGACCAACGAGGAAATAAAAAAAACATAAAAAAGTTAATCACATAGATATTTTTTTGTGAATGTTTAATACCAATATCACTCGCTAACGTTTATTCGAATTCAAATTCAAAAATGTTTTATTCAAAGTAGCACAGAAACTGCGACTTAATGAGCGTTACAAGTTAAATTATGTGTCCGTTTCAAAATCTAGATTATTTTCGAGTAAAATGGACAAAAAACTCCAAACTTAGTCTTTTGAAAGTCCTTAATTAACAGAGTATACATAATTATTCTAAAACCTAAAACTCATGCACGAACTGGCTTTAATTCCAAACATCATTCATTGTCGTCTAAGTAATCTTTAATGTTATAGTAGCCCTTTTGGCACAAAGTGTGCATTACACATTTGTTTTAATCGCGTTTCTGGCAAGCTTATTAGGTATGTCTTCAGGGATCTTATTGTAGAAACTTATACAATGCCCCATAAAGGATGTATTAACCTTTGCCAGCCTAAATCTTGGGAACGAAAGTTTATATTTATTTCTAGTATTTACAATGTGTAGCCATACCTACAGTTGTAAAGTTACTGATATTTTTCCTGACGTACACAATATTTACTGGCTAGCAACTTGGATGTTATTTTCTTTAAAGAAATCTCTTAACGAGTCTCTGCTACGTAGCTTATAAATGACTACAATGTGCTTAGCCAGTTCAACACCTGATAGTTCTACAAATTTTTCAACAGAAAGTCTGCAAATATCTTTCCGTTCTTTATATTTAACCTACTATTTGCTATTATTAAGGATCCCCCTTGCAATACGAACTTTCTATTGAAGAAACTTAATTATCTACAGAAAAGTAATTTGGGACTCTAGGAGCCAGTGCTCAGTGACACAACGTACATCCACTCTATGTTATTCTAAGAACAACTCTAATTCTAGTAATTTTCAAAAAAAAAACACCCTGAAATTTTGGTTAGCTAAGATGAGTTTTTTTAAGGAGTTCAAATCAGCAGTCAAGCTTAACCTACTTAATGCTATTTATTTACAGCCTCAGAATACAGAGGTTTGCAATTAGAACTTTTTCTACAGTTTGTATCGACGACTGGTCCCTGTTTTATTGTTTTAACAATAATGGGGTCATAAATATTTAATGCCAACAATTTGTCAATCTGTCGCTTTGAAGAAAAGGGCTCATGCATTGTGTCCCTAGTCAATATGAAGTTTCGAATAAATTGATTCACATCAAAATACAATACTTTATCTCGATGGCCAAAGGTCAATATAATAGCCGGTTTAACTTATCTATCCGGGCATTTTGTGTCTCTAATAGAGTTTTAGAAGAAGAGAAAGCGCAGATTACAATTTTCATTGCTTGCTTGCTTTAAGGAAAAGATTGTTAGGAAACCTGAGTGTCTGAAGTGTTCACATTCCTAAGTGTTTATATATTCGCTAACCCGAGGTGACTACGCATAGTAGTTAAGGGGATCCAGTGGGCTAGCTCGCGCCACCAATGAAAAAAAATCATATCTTGATTTAAAGATCGTATTTGCAAAAATTGTCTGTACAATCTCTCAATCATGTTAACAGTAATTTTTAGGACCCACGACAAAGAACTACGAACTTGGGACTAGCTAGCATTTTTGCCAATAACGGCTCATTTTGGCACTAATTCTATCTAGTTCTAGGTTTATTGCCTTAGGTTTACGTTCATGGATCCTAAAAATCACTATTAACATGATTAAGAGATTATAAAGACACTTTTTGCAAATTCGATCTGTAAAAAAAGATAATACGATTTTTTTCTCCGTGGGTGCTAGTGTTACTCCTTGGGGCCCCTTAAGCCCATACTCTCTCTTTCTGAGAGAATGCCTATGCCCTGCAGCAGGGCGAACATTTGCTGCTCATGGAGATCTTGTTACGACCTGTAGAACCCACAGGAAATCGAAGTACCTACCTACTGGCAATAGAAATGGTATCCGAGGGGACGTCCTCTTTTGTCCCTGTGCATCGGTGGCTCGGGAAATCCCCGGCCACAACCTGCCGGCCCCGAGAGGTGGTGTCACACTGAGAGGGAAGTTCTTTAGTTTTGACTGCCTAGCTGGTCTAGCGGTGACAAGTTTCATTTCCAGCAAAGAGGTTGTGATTGAGGGTTTGATTCCTTCTGGGGTAATTTGTTTTTATGCATCCCCTCCGACTGGGTGTATTCCTCAGTGATCAGTGATGTCCTTGTCTGGTTAACATAACACTTAGTACCCAAGACAAGTTGTGTTGTTTTCATGACTGTTATTATTGCACCGTAGGTTGCATTTTTTTACCTACACCTACGCACCATCCTGACTATGTAGAGGGGGAACGTAGCAAGCCTCCTTAGAGATCCTTATTTCACCTTGATTATTTAAAAATTACAAATGTACATTTAAGCCCTTTATAAATATATTACCTATGACAGCACTATGACAGTAGCTTTTTTCTTAGTAGCAATTCTTTCATGTTTGCCTAATATACAATAGATAGGTACTGTTATAATAACGTCACCTTTAGTCAGCAAACGTATCACTACTGAAGAGATTTCTTTCTCCTGTAAATCCCCGTAAAATGGTGTGCAGAAATACAAAGACTTTTCGATAGATAATCTCAATTCAATAATACGTTGCTTGCGCTAACATTTTTTGACAGGGAAAAATAAAAGACGGGTGGCAGATTAAAACTAATAGTTACCTGGCAAGGAGTTGCATTCGGTATTGCATACTTTTTGGCTGGCGCAAATTTTGACAAATTTGGAAAAAGATCGTTTGCAAATCTTTGGTTCAAATGAAATTTATTAGCTAAAAATTGCACTATGGCACTAATGCGTCATCACCTTAACCAGCAACGCCGCAAAGGTGTGCGTCACGGCGACATCGGCCCACAGACTAATGGCTCAAAACCACAGACCACCAGGTGCGCCCTGCCTGCAGAATAGCAACCCAATGAGCGAGGGAAATCGCCGAGTTCCGGTCGATATTGATCTGGAATCTTTGTCATCGGTGAATATGATTCCGGGATTGTGTCGGGATTCTAAAGCTCTGTACAGTCGGCAGTTCTGTGTAGTACGGTTGACTTCACAGCACAAAGTTAAAGGACCACCTTTATTTGTTTGCTGTGAAATCACCTGTTACGTAATTGCGTAATACTGGCTTAAATTTGGTTGTCATTAAAATTGCATCTATTTAGGCTATTACTTTTAAGTACAGACGTAAATTAGAAAAAAAAATAGTTTAGAAATCTTGCTTCGAGTTGAGAAATCTTGTTTAAAAAATGCACAAACAATTGTTACCGCCTCTCCTAATAGAACAATGACCCGTGGACCCGCGGCACGCACGCACCGCTCTGGATGGCTATTAATGGTTTTAATAGATTCGAGTTTGTGTCGAGATATTTTTGATAAGTGCGTTTTTAAAAAAAAACAAACTAGCTTATTCTATAGCTATTATAAGGTAAGTTCATTAATTAATGGTGTATAAAGGAATAGCTTGATTTGCTGTTAAGAAATTGGCAATTTTCAAAATCCTTCCTTAAGTTTCGTTAAGTAATAGTCACGTGAGAATGTCGACATTCTAACCCCCAGTTTCTCGTACACTAACAATATGTTGACTGCTGCCATTGGTTTTTTTTTTGTATGCACTTCGACCAACTGACCGCTGACAACAGTAGATTAGCTGACTGTTATTTTCAAAGTCAAAGTCAACAATTTTATTCACTATTTACAACATTTACTTAATGAACGTCAAAGCTGTTAGTTTCACAATTAATAGATTATGCGGAGAAGAAGCTCCACATTTCTACAGTCGACAGCAGATCAACCTTCACAATAGTTTTCACACAGAACTGCCGACCTTTCCCAACACATCGGACTGCCCCCCAGCGCCCCCCAAATGGGAGTGGGAGGTTACCCCGGGAGGTATCTCAGGTACTAGCTCTTTGAGGGGCGCTTTGTACCGACTCCTGACATGCTGACCTGACGATCAATTGACCGTGGCGAAACGGGTCGACGCGGAAAGGGGAGGCTGTGGCCTGTCTGGTTATTCTCAGAGCTTTAAAGGTTTATTTAAAAAAAAAAAAAAAAATCTTGCCAATAATCTCTCGTTTTTCGTTTGAGATCGAATTATTTGCAGTAATCGAACAGTCGGCGATAGCAACTCTGCAGCTGAACTAAAGATATTTTTTTCGTACCCTCCGTTTATGTCGCTGTTCTTTTGAAAATGGGCCTTGTGACAATAGTAATGTTACAAATTATATGGCATAAATTGGTCATGGCATGGTCATAAAATATAATATACTCCAATAGTTAATTAAAAATATTTCATAATTTCTTATATTTTTTTAGCAATAAGTCTATGGCTTTCATTCGACCTTCTCAAGTTTCGTTTCGGACGTGAAAAAGAGTTTAGTAGTTTTATTAAGTAAAAAGGAACTGTTTTGCTCTATGTCTTTTGGCAATGTTACTACGTTTACACTGCAATAATCCTACAATATTTCTTTACTCGATTGAAATATGATTTATCGAATAAATAAAATACGATTGACTTAGACTTTTAAAATGGGGCAAAAATTGGATTGTATTGAAACACTTTTGTAGTTTCAAAAACTACCATGTGAATAATAAACAGTTCAAATATCACTACAAAATTGCCATCAGTAGGAGGCCTTAGCTTGTAAGTTTTTTTTTTTGTAACATCTCAATCGTTGACATACTTCTTTCGCAGTGTGACGTACTTCCGGTTTCGTAGTCGCAGATTCTTCTTTTTCGCTGTAAAAATAACGAAAGCACCATAAGTCGAAATATTGGGCTTTTAAATATTAAGCTTTTAAAATTGCCTATTTTGTTGGAATCAATAGAACTTTTTATTTTTTAAGTGAATGTTTATTGGTCGAAGTAAAAACTGATGCCGTCCCGACCAGTATTGAGGTTTAGAAGACACCTTTTTGGTAACACGAAAGCACTGGTGAAATGCAGGCAACAAAAAAAGCTTCGCGTTTTTCGCTCGCAACTTTCGCTGCACACAAAGTGCAAAACATTCGCGCCGTTTTTCTTCTCGCAACATTCGCACCGGGAAATTAGTAAACAGGTCACATTAACTAGACACCAAGCCCCTGTTCTAAATTCAGCCTGCAAGCCGGTCACCTTCGTCACAATCACGCTTTGTTGGTTGAAAAGCGTCAGGGAATCCCCGAGGTCCGACCACGTAGGTGACATATAGTTTTATTTGATTGTCGACACTTGGTCTCGCGCCGGGTGCGTGCCAAGATTTGGCGGCCAACAAGGGACCAACGTGCCGCAAGATTGCTTTTAAACCTCATTGTAACGTTATTTATTCAACAAATCTAGTTTCGTTTGTTGACATTGTAAAGTCTGCTTTCGTGAATAAATTTGCGTGCTAAAACTTCTTTTTTTTAACACCGTAGCAACTGAGTGGCTGAGTGGAGAAATTGAAAAAAAAAATATAACTCATCGGAGAGGCCATCTTAAAACATAAATAACAGTGATAAAGATTTTTCTCTACGTCTAATACTTTTCATAGTATAATCTGTTGAAAAGTAGCCCTAGTCACGTGGTACAAAAACGCTCCGTACAAATCGGGGATAACCGGTGACGTCTCAAGGTGCTAGCGACGCCTTATAATGAATGGAGCATTTATCAATATTTGAGCAAAATAATATTGATATGTATTTACATCCTTAAAAAAAACGTTTAAAATTCAGTGGAAAAAGGAATTCTAACAAATTCTTCATAATTAAAGTAATTAGATTTTGCGTGTTTGTTGAGACTTAAATAAATATTTTTATTTCTTAATTTTTTGTTTCTATGTCCATTGAGGTCTAAATAAAACGTCACTCAAATCTAATTTTAAAGCATGTGCCCCGCTGTTATAGCGTGCTCAGTGGGTTATATTTCAATTTGTCACAGTCTGAGGCATAAATTGATAGTCGTAAATTGTCTCGCGGGCGCGTCGTCTGCGGAATCCTCGCTCCATATTTTGTACTTTTGCGTGGCGGTTCTAGCCGGTTCTAGCCGGTTGTTGCGTTGTTTTTATTAAAACTATGCCCGTCGCCTCCGCCCGCCATGTTTCGCAGTAATTACATTTTCTTTGTGCCGCGGCTGCTCGGTAGAGGGCGTCACCCGTTATTTGGGCGGCCATCTTTTTTTCTGTCACATTTTCGAGTGTCGGCGAGAAAGGGAACTAGATGAATATTAATCTGGGATTTTACGGGACCTCATTTGGGGGTGCAGTCCGTTACTGTATCATGCCGAGCTTGACGTCCACTTTTTCTTATTTTGCCTCATCTCACTCCACGTTTCCGTTTAATTAATTACAGTCGATAGCGCGTCAACCTGAATATCCACTCGCTCTATTTAACGTTACGGGCAGCCTTGCAACTATAGTGTAAAATTTTGTTCAGGGCCCTTATTATGAAAAATGCGACTTTATCGGAAGTAGCGAGATGGTCGCAAATCTCAAGATATGATATGACTTCACTGGGCTAACAAAGAGCCATGCATTTCTAGCGTTCATTACTCAGTGGCAGGAAAATTCGAAAGTATTCAAAAAAAGAACCGTATTTGTCGCTAGATTCGAGTGAACTGTCGGGCTCTAGCGCGCCGTTGACGAGCCTTCCCAACATATCGCTGCTTCATAATAAGGGCCATGATAACACCTATCGACGTGTTAAGTGGCGCCATGAAGTAACACTAGCGCCTCGTTTTTGCAAAAAGTATCGGACCAATCTCGTAATCATGTTAATAGTAGTGATTTTTAGGACCCACGCCCGAGTACCTAGGGTCACGGACCTGGGACGCCACCTAAGCCGCGGTCTCCCTCGCGGTGTTTTCCTTCACAGCTGAAGTTTAGTACTAGGCCAATCTTTTGCGATGGAAAATTTAGTGGGCAGCGCCACAGCGGGAACCGGCCTAATGGCTTTCCTCTATCGTGAGTCGGTGTGTTATTAGATCATAAATCTTTGTATATTTACTCTCGCCTTGAATAATGCGCTGCCTGCTATCTTACTCCGGGTAGTTTTCAAAGTACACCCGGTATAAAAGTCGCAGAAGCCATGGAACGCGAGACTATTTCGAAACAGTATTTCTTTCTCCGTCTATTGCAAATAGTTTACGTGTAACAGAGAGAAGTAAAGATATGTAAAATTTCGAAATAAATAAATAATAATAACGGTGAAACGTTGAAATGATGCATCATCATCAGCCATTTAACGCCCACTGCAGAACATACGCCTGCCTCGTGGTTTTCCAACCTTCTCGGTCTTGTGCCGCCCGCATCCAGTAACTCCCTGCCACCATAACCAGTCTGCCCCATCTGGTGGGGGGCCTGCCCAAGCCGCGTCATTCGGTCCGCCGTCGCCAGGTTAGAACTTTTCCGCCCCGACGCCCATCAGTTTTCCGAGCTATGTGCCCCGCCCACTGCCACTTTAACGAGCCATTCTTCAAGTATAGTAGTAACTCGGGTGGAACTCTATAATACTAGGAAATTGTAATTTCCACGAAAACATGCAACATCGAGTTTTACGGAAAAGACGCAATGTTAATTTTATGGTTCCGTACCCGAAGGGTGCCAAACGGTCCGTCTCTCTGTCTGTCTGGCACTCACCAGTCACTCATCCCATATTTAAGGGGGATCCCATACAGCAAACGCAATTTTTTGGCCGTTTTTGCTCGATGTCAATAACGGCAACAGGTAGACGCTCGAAATATTCACAGAATATTTAGTTCTATTGGGGGGCTATTTTTTGCCGTTTTTCCTCGATCTTTGTGTCTAATGTTGTATAGATAATGGCACGGAACCCTTTGTGCGCATGTCCGACTCGCACTTGGCCGATTTTTCAAATGTGTCATTGTGTGATAGAGTACCGTCAATAACAACTTCTTATAAATCATTAATCAGTCCGTTCTCGTCCACTGCTGGACAAAGGCCTGCACCAAGGCACGCCGCTTCCTTCTTCGGCTTCGGCCATCATCATCAGCCATTTGACGCCCACAGCAGGACATAGGCCTCCTTCGTGGTTTTCATAACCATGAGGGCTTTTGCCATAATCGCCACGCTTGGCAGGCGATCGCAGTATACGGTTGGAATCTCTGGAAGACGCTGCTGCCCGTCTCCTGGTAATTGATTTCCTTAGCCTTCTACGACATCCACGGAAGGAAATGGAGTGACGCTATTCTTAATCCGACGCCACACGGGGCCAGGTCGTCGGTCCAGCGACCTTGTGGGCGTCCGAGGTCTCCTCTCGAGAACTTTTGTACTCCAATGTAACAATCATTTAAAATTAACTAAAGTTTTTTTTTTAACTTTGATTAGGATCGATCGTCGATAGGATCGTAGTCGTTTTAGGTTGGCCATTGTCAACACAAGACTAAAGTATTTTACGTCCTCGTATGAAAGCCAAGTCCACTTGACCTTTGGTTTTTATTCAAGGAAATAGAACCATGTTTACTATTCTATCAGCTTCGTGCTAACTTGCGAAATGTGAATGTAACCGACTAAAGATCGCTATACATAACTATTTTCGCTATTTAATCTACGTATAACCTTGATTAAAATAAAAACCCATATAAAATAAAATGTGCTGTAACAACAAAGATAATCATAGGACTTTCTACTCTCTTGAAGAGCCAAGATACGGTAGATGTACAAGGTATACTAATGACAATATGTTTGTCTCTTTCCAGGTACACTGCAAATCGTGAAGAGTGAGGAGGAGGACCAGGGCAAATTCGAGTGCGTCGCTGAAAACTCCATCGGGACTGAGTTTTCTAAACCCACCTCTCTTTACGTCAAAGGTATGTTGTATGTATAGGTACAATTCATCTACAATCAGTTGGCGAGCATCACAGATATCAATGGCGGTACAGTCGCTTTATTACATTTTGAGCTCTGTTTTCATCTGTGGTCGCTAGTTTCCTCTATCTCCTGCTATCTGTCAAAAAATAGGAAATACTGCTGACCGGTTACTTTTACATCCTTACATAAACTCATGCTTGTATCCTGGAGAGGTAGACAGAGACCAGGGTACGGGCCGTCCCAGGCGTCCTAAATAAGGAATGTGTTAGGGATACGAAGGGCTGAATCAAAAGAACCCTAAGGGCGTTTATACACGGGCGGCACGTTGCGTCGACGCGTCTACGGCATTCGCCGACATGTCAGCGTCGAATATCCACACGTCGACGGCAGCAGTTAGTACTGTTATTCGCAACATGCCGACCGTGTATAAGCCCCCTAAACTGGCGTGCGTGCATGCAGCGACTAATTATTGTTAATCTGTAGAATTCTAAATCACCATAACGATGGTTTTTAATTGTTCTTTTCAGGGTCACAATCTAACAAGTTAATAAAACGGTTCTCTTTAAAAAAAAATGCAAAATCGTTTTCATGGCGGCCATTTCGAAGAAAATTTTATTCACGTACATTTCAAACAAAGGATGCAAATATCCTGCTTTTATAGTGGCACTAAAAAAGGTTAGTTTTATTGTCACTCGTAAAGCCACCATTGAACTTTTTTTTTTTCTCGAGATTCTCTGTAGAGGACCTGATTCAATAACAGAACAGCCTAGAATGCCGCCCGGAAAATGTAATTTATCCGACCCTTCGAAAAGAATAACAATCGATCTTGCTCGTCGTCCCGTTTCCTTGTAATAATATGGCTGAAAAGCTTTATGTGATTTGTGACCAATTGACGTGATTGTCAGTATCACAAAGTAATACATCTCTGTATAGTTTGATAAACTTTCTAAATGAATTCTTCGCTTCGTCTCCACTACACAGCTTTAATAAAATAAAAATCTCTTCTTATTTTTCTAACGCCGCACCATTTTCAAACACACTCCGACCGCTTACTGGTGACTTTGGCGGAGACCGCAAGTAAAATAAATAAACCGCGAGCCGGGTTCGAAATTCGAAAAGCCTCAAAACACAAAAGTCGCCCGGAACTGGCGACTTATAAAAACATCCGAGGGAAAATGCGAGGCATCCTTCTGGGGCAAGGCGAAAATAATCGTCGCAAAGTCCTTGGAACTAATTCAATAAGGCCCGACGAAAGCGGACAACTTTAGGGATGTCATGAATGATTACATTCAGACAAGTTTCGGTCTCAGTCCTATTGTTTAAAACTCACAATGAATATTTTGTAACTCTCTAGTCGAGTTATTAAATAGAGTAGCGGTCCCCCTGTAGACCCAGGAGGTACTTCAGTAAAATAGAGTTTCGAGGGATTAGGGAGCGTTTGATAAACTGTTTAATTCATACGCCAAATTACAACATAGTTACATAGATACTTGCTAACTCGATAGGTTAAAGGTCTTTGTGTTTTCGCACATTACTGCACTTCTTGTACTTTGTATTGGATTTCAAAGTAAACACAATGGCGTTTGCTAATCGACTAGTTGTCAATCACTTTTATTTTAGAAAAGATACGTGAGATCTCACACCATCAGGGGGCGCTAGGCACATTATTTTGATACATAAATAATACTTTGGAAACTTTCGGAAATTTTGTCGGCTCTTGGCCTAAAGGCCTAAAGGCCAAGATATTATTTGCTACTGAGTTTTGACCGGTCTGCGTATCATGGCAAGCGGTAACTCGCCTTTTGTGTACCCCTGACCTTGTAAAGATATAAATTTTTCGTAAGAAGACTACAGTCTCCATACAAAAAAAATTAAGGTAGGCCTGTTGGGTCGCGTTTCATAAAACGGCAATTTGTAGTTTATTATGACAATTCGATATTTATTGTGAAGCCGAGTCTTCCAATTTGTTAGTCTGTGGGTTAATCGACTTTGCAATGTACATCGAATACAGGTCTAAAATATAAGACCCTCTTTATAGGTTCACTTTTTTGCACAAATAAACTTGTGAGTAAAGGGATCGACGACTGTAAAAATCAGATCCAATCTAAAACGGGAGTCTGTGGTGTGGATGCACCGCGCTGTGGCGCCCAGGGTTGCCAAATCCGACTTTAGCCGGAGATGGCCTCCTTTTCCCAGTCATGTCTAGCCAATAAATACAAGTCCAGCCCCTCCGGCTCTTACTAGTCGAAGGAGGAACGCGCGGTCACACACGCACGACTCGCAAAATCGTGACAAAAGCAATGTGTTTTGTGTTATGTTTTCAAGGCTAAATGACTTAAAACGGAGTCCTACTTTTCTATTTTTGGGCCTGGCAACCCTAGTGGCGCCTCATCTCTTAACAGTACAGCATTGGGCTAATAGAAACCCGTCACACTTTAAAAACTACACTGTCACCCAAGCAAAACATTAAAGGGCAAGGACATTCAGAACTCACTTGAAAACAGCAGGAAAAACGCAGCGCACAGCCTGAGAAATGAACACCACTTTTCAAACCTAATGTACCTACACCTTTCAACAAATAAAACGTAACACTCACTCCTCCGGCAACCTTATTTGGGAGCTCGAGAATTGCTTTTCCAACTGCAACTGCCACGTTTTCCGCGCCATCGAGTGTACGTTATCTTAATGTACCGTACACTGTCGTGCAAGTTGAGGTAAACAGTGCAAACGACGTGTTCGCAGGCCATAAGGCGGGACAGGTTCCCAGAAGAAGTAGCACAAAGGATTTCCTCCGACCTCATCTAGTCATAATCGGTCTCTAAATGCATTCTCTAAGAAAAAAGTGACAGAAAACCGTACTCTTCTAAAACAAAATATCATAATAAAATATCCGCCCACGCTTAAGATGTTATCTCAGTTCTTCTTCCTAACGAATTTTACGTTAAGGTAATACAACATATTTGTTTCAAATTTTCAGCAATTTATTTTGAGAATCTTATTTCTTATGAGACTTTTTGTGCAATAATCATTGAATTAAGTAAATAACCTAAGGAACTTCACTTAGCTTTCTCTAAACGGTAGTAAAGCTAGAATGACGACCGCAAAACAAGTGTATGAAGAAAGTCACCAGCGACAAACCATATCTTCTATTATATATTCTCAGGGACAAGTGTGATTTACTTTTTGTCCATCTGTATTTTTTTGTTCAGTGCCTTGGCAGTAGCTGGCAACAAACGTTATCGCTGCTCCGAATTCTTTATGAATATTACCGCTTTCCTTGCTCGCCACACTATTATTTGTCTAACATTTTTATGTTCGTTCCTAGGAGCGAAGAGTAGTGTTTACGTACTAATTAAGGGGGCTCGTTGTGTTTGTGTGTTCATTATGACGTCATAAGAACGCTAACCTCGCTTCTGCATTGTTAATATGACTTTGCGGGGCTTTATATCATTTCTTTTTATCTTCTAAAGGAACTGCTGTTATTTTTCTTTGTCCTGCAAAGTATTGCGCTTCTACAAACCTATTATGATTGACAATATTACTTAGCTCTGCGTTAACGACACGTTCAACAGCCGTCGATTTCTTCGTGATTCCATCTCCATTTTTTCCTAAACTCTGAAAAGACATTTCTTCGACACTATCTAGGTTAGCTTGGTCTCCATGGCACCTTCAGTTATTTTGAATCCAAGTAAGAATACCAGAGACGGTGAAAAATTCCAATAAGCAGGCAAATGTAGGCAGGCATGCATCTAACGAGATAAACTGACAATATCGACCTTATTGTGTAATTACGCCACAAATAAATGCAATACGTCAAGACATAAGTATTTACTAAATTTCAAAACTAAAATAAAGGCATATTAAGGAAAAAAATATTAAATCATCATCATCAGCCATTTGACGCCCAGTGTGCCTTTGTCATTTTTGTAACCGCGTTTCAGGCAATCTTATTATATCTTCAGGGATCTTAAGGAAAGGGAAAAGATGAAGAGCGCTACTGGTGCCAGTGAAGGTGTGCAGTCGGCTAGTAGGTTATTTCGGCTATATATGTTAGACATATAGCCGAATTGTCGTATGTTTAACTACGCAAATAGCAGAAGGTTCCATTCCTTCATGTTAAATCTTGATAGCCAGGTCCGTTTTATTACTTTATTACTCATCAAGGCTGCCACTATCGATAAGATATAATTGATGTTGACTGCTATTCTCGTTTAGAACCCTCGTTCTACTATTCTATCCATAGAAACCACATTAGAAGTCTGCTTAAACCATTCTCAGTTCTAAACATCAAGGACTCATTCTTACATTTACCTGCTGATACTTGTGGTGACAATGTTGACTACCTTCAAGGCAAAAATTGTACATGAAATTTACATATTGTAAACGACATGACACTGCGGGTTGGGGTATAAAATTATTTGAAGAATACTATACGATTGAGTATTTGAGGAAGAAAACTTCATATTGTAAAACAAAACAAAGGGTTTATACATAAAAAAAGTGCTGACCAACTTAAATTTAGTATGTTATTTGTGTAAAATAACTTATTTTTGATAGGTAGTTCACATTTTCTAAATAGTACTTTTTGAGGAATTTTCCACAAAATTCTGGTATTTCCAAGTCGAAGAGCACCCCCTTTTAAATGAGTTAGGGGGCAAAAATTTCAAACACGTAATATAAATGGTATGTGTAACAAAACCAGGGTATGGCCAGACTTTTACACGATTTTTTTTGTCCATATAAGCATGGACCATCCTAGTACGGAGGCTAGTCAAAGTAACTCGATGCGAAAAACCCAAGACGTAAGCGAGTGGCAGGCATTGGAAGAGACCTAGATTCATCATAAGATAGCTGTAGGTTGAAGAATACGCAGATATTATGCCTCTTCAACAACTGTTCTACACCTAAAAAACTGTCAGAAAACACTACAGCTGTCACATCGTCTATCTTATGTATAAATCTGTATAATCTTGTAAGATTCGGACTTCGCTGATAATCAGCGTTGTAGGATGTCTTGCACCCCGCAGCACAGGCTGAGAGTCTGTCCGATTGTCAAGTTCTTCTATTTTAGAACTTGTTTGAAATAACATCCGAGCAAATTAGTTTCAATATATGGTTATTCATATAAACCATCTTAGAGGTAGTTGTAGAGGCCTACGAACATAGTAGATTGAATAACCTATATCCTAAGCTCCTCAACTATGATTAATTATGCTTTAGCCATATAGCCATATAGCAGCCACCGACACCCCGGAACGATGTAAGCACCAGAGCTGCGGTCGCGCTGTGTCTACGGGTTGCCAGGCGGTTGCCAGGTAGTTTGCAGCCGCCTTGATGTAACGCAATAATATTTAGACAGGCGCACGAAGAGACCGCTGAAGAACGGTATTATCTTCGGAGAATGTCACTTGTCTTCTTGTCTGAAAGTGAGGAGCTTTGCATACTACTTGTGGATTAAGCCGACTAGACTGAAAAGATGGTCTAACATAATTATGCAGCCTATATACGTCCTACTGTAGGGCACAAGCCTTCTCTCAGGAAGAGAGTATGGCCTTAATCACCACGCGTGCCCACCGCGGATTGGCGAATTCAAGCGCTGAGGTATGTAAATAGCTCAGACACTCAGGTTTCCTCACGATGTTTTCTTTCACTCTTAGGGAGTGCTATTGCTACTATAACTTCGATAATAACGATAATAACATAAGCTTCTCCATCTGAAAAATCATAGCGTCAGTACCTAGTCACTTCACTACTCAACGCCCGGCATGATTATAGGCGGCCAATTGGGTATTTGACAAAATATCAAATGAGTTACTTTTAAAACAGAATTTTGTATGAAAATACTTGCTTATGACGTCACATTTCAGAGCACTCTTTTTATGTTTAATCTATTAAGAAATTGTAATAACTAGTAATTGACTAAAAGATATGCATTTTCCGAGATATTTTGTAATTTTTGTTTTAATCGAGCATATGAAATAATTTATTGTTGATCGTGTCAAATACCGTATTTTCTATTGTTTGCATTTTCCAGGCGCTGACCGAAAACTATCTAGTATGATTAAAAACATAGATATTCTCGATATCTCTAGAATGGACATTCTTAAATGTAGGAAATTGCTTTGCATGCGCACTTACACAGGCTACGTCAGGGACAAATTTTAGGAATTATGTATTTAAAAGAAAACTGTATTATACGAATGTGGGTTGATGAATTGCATTTTTGTTATTACAAATTATTATCGTAGATGATATCCGTCCGGTCACGGCAACCCAAGAACGTTGGCTAAAACATCCTTGCGGCAACCCCAAGATTTTTTAACCATTTCCCCGTTCACAGTCCTGAAGTCCTAAAGTAGCAAGTGTCTGAAATACTTTTTCCAATGTTTGACTAAAGAAATGGCAGAAGTCACTATTTGAAATAAAATACATATTGACCTACTCACATTTACCTATATTGAAACCTGTCAATAATTTCATATTTATGTAGAACAAATGGCCGATACCAGATACCAAAGTTATTACTCGTGGAATTTACTCTACAAAATTGGGTATTTGACAAAATATCAAATGAGTTACTTTTAAAACGGAATTTTGTATGAAAAAACTGGCTTATTTCAGAGCCCTCTTTATATGTTTAATCTATTTAAAAATTGTAATATCTAGTAATTGACTAAAAGAGATACATTTTCCAAGATATTTTGTAAATTTTGTTTTAAACGAGCATATGAAATAATTTATTGTTGATCGTGTCAAATACCGTATTACAACCACGTCCATCCCGCCATAACGACAAGCCAAGGTGGCGCCTCCCTTTCTTTTTCATAGTGACGTCATCACATGAAGGTTTCATACCTTCATGTTTAATCTTGATGGCCAAGTAACTTTCAGCGCTATTAAATTAGTCAAATCGCTGTTGTACCTGACATGCTGTCTCGCTTGCACATTCAAATTTTTTTATGATAGTAATAAAATGCGTATACTTTTGATAAATGTGGTCAGCATGCTCGACATAACAGCAGCTTTAATGAGCAGATATTAAAGTTATGAAGGGTCGCTAACGTAAGTGACAGGGGTGTATTATTTTGTAGGAAGATAACCATTTCTCTGTACCAGGAAAGCAAGTTAGTCGGAACTAAGTTGGGGTTATCAGCTGAGATACCACGCACCGCTTCTGTGTATTCCATCAATACCTGTCTGCATTCTAACTTAAATGGGGAACTTGCGTCTAACTTAGATTGGAGTAACATTGCTTTTATACCATAGAAATGAGATAAAAACCTAGGAAAATTTAAAAAATGAAACAGTAAAAATATTTTTTCGGTGTTTTCGGAAACACAAAATATGCAAAGAATAGTTACTCTTAATAACATAAAACTTATATATTTTGTTTTGCCATTGAATTCTGAACATTTTATGGGGTCTTATCGGTGTACTTGAATAAAAACATTATTTTACGAGATAACTCAAATATTGACAAATGCTTCATACATATAAGGCGTTACGTTAGGGAGTGACGTCCTAGTCTAAGGTAGATTTGTACGGCGCGTTTTAGTACCACGTGACTATATTGACTTTTCGACTGGTTATATTACGAAAAGTAGTATGTAGTCGCAGAGTTTATTTATCTTTTGACGTGCCATAAAACATTTTTTTAGTGCAACTTCTCCATCTAACTTTAGATGTGCAAATTGTAGTAATACTAGTGCTTCAGTTCAGAACATTTTTTTAATAGACTCCATTATATATGAACAGATGCTTTAATATAAAAGCTCAATCTGGTTGGTTTGAAAACCGCGGTTGTACAATTAGTAAATAATAATGCCATATATTCAAACTATTGCTTCTAAGCATAGAAATAAAATAAAAATAAAGTTGAGTTGAGAAATCTCATTTCGAGTTGAGAAATCTGGTTTCAAAAAATTCGCGAAAAATTAGTACCGCCTCTGTACTAATTTTTCGCGAATTTTCTCTGAAAAATTAGTAACAATGACCCGCGGACCCACGCCCGCAGCACGGCTCTGGCTGGCTACTAATGGTTCTCACAGAATCGAGTTTGTGACGAGATATTTTTGGAAAGTGACTTTATTTAAAAAACAAACTGGCGTATTCGATAGATATTGTTAAGGTGCGTTTATTTTGCTATGGCTTTCAACAATCCAAAATTCAATCTGTGATCTATTACTAGATATAGAACTAAATTTGTTTTAAATAACCTTTGGAAAGGCCTTAATTTTGACGACCTTATATTTCTACTTAATCGTTTCTCTACTGTTTTCCATCTCATTTGTAAGTGCACAGCACATAAACCTTTACGTGCATGCAATCTCCACAGTTTATGGATTATGTTACTGGGAAAAGGACGACTTCATATATGAACAATATTTACAATGGGAACATTTCGAAATCGCGACAAAATTTACTTTTGATGAAGCGCAAGAGTGGCAAACCCTAGTGTCTGCCTATCCCTCCGGGATACAGGCGTGAGTCTATGTGAGTATGTTATAGGAGGACTTCATGTTTTAGTACAAAGATGAAGCCTTTGGAAAGGTAATTTTATAAATTTTTTCTGTTGTACCTATTATTAGTAATAGTTAAATATATGAGAACAGAGCCGTGGCCTTGTTTAACAAGGTGTATAGGAATTCCCGTAAATACACGTGGCACAAAGCAACACCGACTTTTAGATCGGAATGAAACTTTTTTGTGTAGTTATTTTTTAGTATTCTGAGAAAATTCTCGATATAACTTTTCCATTCTGTAATCTGTACTAGGGTAAACCAATTCAACTTCTCGGTACTCACTCGTACTCCAATATTAAATACTCCTCTTTTGTGGCCACGTCCATGTATTTGACCCACGTAAACCTCTCTCAAAGTCTTTGTTCATTGCGGCTATGTGACAGTTCTTTTCAAGTCAGTGTTTGTAGAAAGTGGGTGGGCACTGCCTATTTGTTTATGCTTTTTGTGTATCTTACCTATTCATGGTGATATTGTAGCTTCGTAACTAATGGAAAATGATCTGTGGAGACCACGTCAGACTTTTGGAGAAATCACAAACTGCATCTCTGAGAAATGGTACGGTCAGCAAGAAAAGGCCATTTCTAACATATTTTTTCATGATGCCATTCGATTCAGTCATAATTAGGGTAAAAATTATCTATTAGACCGACTGGGGTTCAATTACTACAGAATTAAGAAATTGAAAAACAGCTTGGAAGAACTAAAAAATACTAGAATTGCACTTGTTTTGCAGAATTTTCCTACCATTTTAACCGAAATTCGTGAATGCACTTTGTAATCGCTCTAACTCTTAATGTGGTCTCCTCAGACCTTTTTCTAACACCTGCAAAGGTTCAGGTTGGCAAAAATACCATTTATTTATTATTGTATTTCACTGTATTTATCTGAATAAAAATCTTCAATCAATCAAATCCTTGGGAATATTATCCCAAATAAAACAATATTATCTCTCTCTCTCTCTCTCTCTCTCTCTCTCTCTCTCTCTCTCTCTCTCTCTCTCTCTCTCTCTCGTGCCCGCCGCAGATTGGCGATTTTAAGCGCTGAGGTATGTGAATAGCTCAGACACTCAGGTTTCCTCACGTTGTTTTACTTCACGATTAGCGAGTGGTATTGCTACTATAACTTCACAAATGTACATAGCTTAGAAAACAAAGTCATAGGTACATGCCCATTGCCCATACTGGGAATTGAACCTGGTTCTCTCGCTTCCGAGTCCAATGTTCTACCCACTAGGCTACCACAGCTCCAAAGACGAGGCGCCAAAGGCCCTCTCTCAAAGTATTTTATTAAAATAAAGAATAGTTTGTCATATGCCTCTTCCCTGTCACGCAAACCCTCTCGGTCCGCTGCCAAACTCGTCCATTGCTGCGACGGCTTTAGGAATGTCATCGATCCATCGGGTCGCTGGTCTGCCTACCGATCGCTTACGCCAACCTCGGCCACCACCCTGTGACCGCGTTAAGGTTGTAACACACCAACGCGGTGGCGGTGGCGGTCCATACATACGTAATTTACTGCATTAGTATTTATATGGACGTATGTATGGACCGCCACCGCGTTGGTGTGTTTCGTCCTTTAGTCCACCGATCGCTCCGCCTGACCACATGCCCTACCCATAGAGAGGGCCATGCTTATGCTACACATTACACTTATCGATCGTGTGCGCAACGCCGAAATTCCGCTAAAGACTAAAGTAAGAATATCCTGGCACGTGAATAGCAAAGTTGAAAGGAAGAAGTCCCAAAGGAAAAATATTGAAAACACTACATTCAAAAACCATTTAAAAGTTAAATAAAAAGGGCGAAATAAAAAATAACGTCAACCCGTTTTAAGTAGATATCGCATTCGCATTACCATTCTAACGACCGGGCGAGCGTCTCCCAAGGCATTTTTATTCCTATTCCGATCCGTTTGCTTAGTGTACCGTCATGGCTTCGTCAGTGGTTCTTAAACGTTGGTCTGTGGACCACTGGTGATCTCTGAGAGTACCGTAAGTAGGCCACGAAGTCATCCTAAAACGTACACACATAAACTGACGCCTGTGTCCCGGAGGGGTAGCCAGAGGCCAGGGTTGGCCAATCTTTCGTTTCATCAACATTCATTAATCGCTGCATGCAAGCACACCGGTTTCGGGTACTTTCATCTTGCCCTTCGCTAATACGTCCACTATTTGATCGACTTATGTCATTAAAATTCATCATATTCATCCATTCAGAATTCATCATTAAGTTATTAAATAAATGACACAAGTACTCAACAGATAAACAACAAAGTTCCCAATTATGTGGTTATCGAGGATAGTCAACGTTTTGCGATAATATAGAGGCAAAGTGACATAAACCTGCCTCTACACCATTTTATTTGCTGTAGACAGGCAAAACAGACGGGTACAGTACAGCCAAAAGCATATCAACCTGTACACTGGTACACTTTACTCGGTTACGTTACGGGCGACTTTGTAATTACAGGGTGGCATTTCATTCGTGAGCAAAACTTTGAGGGGACGTTCTAACCATGATCTCTAGAACCAAGGCAAAAGTTAAAAAAAAAGTGTGTATTATAAACAAACAACATCCATTGTAATTCGAAAAAACTCCGTTTCGAGCTTCTTATGGTGGGCGACGGCCAATACGGCCATCTCAATTAGTCTCTTCTTTACGCGTAATGGAAAAAAACTACCACTTTGAATTAAGATTTACTGTTTCGAATTCGAATCCAACCACCCACCGCAGCAAACATTGGAAATGACGAATATTTACAATAATGTAAATACCGTTACTTTTGAATCATTGTTTCTCATAATAAAAATATTTCTTATTCAGTTTTTAAGCATTAGATGCCAGCTACGAAGTTATTCATAGTTCTTTCATTGAATACTCGTACTAGCAAATTGTATTTTAGCCCCCCGGTTTAAATGGTACAAAAAGGTTTCGGATCAATATCTTAAAATGTTAGTAACGGTTCAAATTTTCACTAGAATTACGGTAAACGAGGTAAAATATAAATGGTTGATGTGTTCCCGACTGTACCAAGATATGAATGGAGCATAACAATTCGAGTTAATATTCTTTTTCCAACCGTATAAGTGCGTGAATACAAACAAACGTGTCACCGCTTTGATAGCTCTTTATACATTGTACATATTGTTATATATTTTGTCATCTCTTTTATTAAAGGTCCACGACGGAAACCTTTTCTTTCAGATCTTTTATCCGTCTTTATCTGTGCGTTTTTAAGAAAGGATTCTTCACAAAAGCTATCGTCGTCTTCTTTGCGGACAGAAGTTATCAAAATAGTTTTTTTTTCTGGTAAATAAAGGTCAGGTCGGCTTGGTTTACCGAGAATCACTGTTATGGCCCTGTGGATCGTTTTTTTTTCTTTCAGCAAAACAGTTTCGACCAGCTTTGTTTTTCGATGAATGACACACGTCTCACCATTATTTAAAACAATAACCTTTTTTAAGGTTTCTAACGTGTAGCATGCTATCTCGCTCGCATAATTGAATCATTTTACTGATTGTATTATAATTAGTATACTTTATATAAGGTGGTCTGACTGAGGGTTTCATAGATAATAAAATTGCGAACATTCAAGGCATATGTTTCTTATCCTGTATTAAGTTTTTCATTGAGAAAATTTGATTCCAAAGTTAATAATATTATAAAGGAAATAACTTTTCTCTGTAATTTAATTATGCATCAAACCCTCAGACCACATTTTAGCTAAAGTTTACTTATATTATTACAGTGTTAAAAAATATTAAATTGTGCGAGCGAGACAGCATGCTCCATGTAAGAACAGCCTTAAGTAGAAAGTTTTTTATTTTTATTATTTATGGCCTAGTATCAAGAGACTTTTGATTGAGCCACTACCGATTCAAAAAGATGCACAATTGAACACGATCTGGAAGCAATGGTACATTTTTGTCACTTAAAATTGGTTTTATTTTATAAACTGCCACTTCGAAACGTCCCATGAAAAAAGTAGAGGATAAGTAGAATAGAGGAATGAAGGTCATACAAAGAAAAAGTAATAAATTTATTATGGTATTTTAGCAATTAGTAACGGGACATATAAACAGCTCATTATTTGCTGGGGCTACAAGTTAAGTTAATTATTTTAATGAATTTACTTAGGTTGAGTTAAATTAACAGTGTACAGGCTAAAAGATGTAAAAAAATTAATAAAATGCAGTTGTGTAAAACATAAGGCAGAACTGAGAAACTGAGCAACAAGTCCCGAAAAAATAGGCGTAAGTTTAAGTTCAGTCTTTAATCCAGGCCAAAACACTGACGGAGGGCGGACACTTAAGTTTAATTACCATAATGGGAGCCAAGTGAAATGTTTCATTTTTTCACTTCTCTTTACTTGGTGGTGCTCGTTTGGAGAGTGCCCACTAACTCCGCCATCTTGGATTTTGAGACACGTCACTTTTCCTTTAAATTTATGTGCTTTCATTTTAATGTCGCGTTTAGATCTTGAGTTTTGTTCTTAAACAAACAACTGTCAGTGTTAATTATTGTTGTTTTTTTCGTTGCAACGGCATATTTGGTTCGACGAAATTAGATTATAGTAAATTAGAGGCAGTAAATTAAATTAAAATAACTTCCATACTACATGAATAAAATAATATTTGTACTAT
Organism: Yponomeuta cagnagella; assembly: GCA_947310995.1. NCBI lineage: Eukaryota > Metazoa > Arthropoda > Insecta > Lepidoptera > Yponomeutidae > Yponomeuta > Yponomeuta cagnagella. Next base: position 15,099,036 of record OX371277.1, read on the forward strand.
CATTCAATGTATCAGCTTACTTGGTACAGTCAACAGCAGGTCAGCGTTTACATTTTTGTGGCATAGTCGTCCTCAACATAAAATAGATTTCGGTGTGTCTACATTCTCGTTTTATGTCGTAACTATGCCATTTTCACTGTCAGTGATAAATTGTTTTTTAGAAATAACTGCAGACCTATTAATAAGGTGCATTTTCCCTTGCAGTGAGACGAGTAGCGCCGCAGTTCTCGATACCTCCGCCACCGCACACTGAGGTGATGCTGGGCGGGAATCTGACCCTTCGCTGCGTCGCCTTCGGATCTCCTATGCCTACAGTCAAATGGCGTAAAGGTACGTTTCAGTGGCATTTTATCATTGGAATTATTGAAACTGTTGCTGCTTTCTGAGTGAGGATGGCCGAGGACAGAAAGAAGTGGCGTGAGTGGCGTTTCTTATGTAATGTCCTGTTCAATTTTCCGTGTGCGATAAAGTAGAATTATTAATTATGGCGTGCCTTGAGCGAATTCTATGTCCAGTAGTGGACGAATATTGGCTAATGGATTGGATTAGATTATTGAAGCTTATCTTGTCCAGTCGAAGGCACGTTAGGTTAAAATTGTGTTGCTGTAACGCAACGTCAACTGATTGATTACTCCTGACCTTCTCGTGAAAACCAGTTTGTGAATAAAAAACGTGGTTACTTGTTCTCAATCAATAAATATCTATTCGAAAATACCAAGTTCGTTCCCCGGGAACAGGGACTAAAACGCGTTTTTATTCCCTGGGGGAATAAAAGTGTATTGAATTTGGAACGTGCATGTTGCTATTGTTGCTAAGTTCACAGCGCAACATTGTTCACGAACAATGTTGCACAAATTGCTGGCTGTTTTAAAAGAAAACCGCGCGCGAGCAAAAAAAAAACTGGAAAAAGGCGCCTAATGCATTCCGTCCGTCTTTTCGTTTCTCTAATTGTTATTTTTACAAGAGTAAAAATGAGTGCGTCTTCAAGCAGTGATAAAGAAATATTAACTCCGGAGTGTATCGTATCAGACGCTAACAATGTGATACAAAATAAATAACACTATTCATAATATGGTTGCGTTCACTTATTTTCTCATAGAGGGTGATAAAAAGTAGAGTGTCCACCTCTGGAGTAAAACTATTTTTATACTCGAGCTTAAAACTGTGGTGTAACAAAGAAACACTCTCGCCCTAAAAATAGTATTTTACTCCCTCGGTAAACAATCTAATATTTTCTTGCACAATTTTAATTCAGAAACCAATTAGTTCGTCATATTTATTAAAAGTCGACGGAGCGATGATCTTCGCAAGGCGGCTGGCAAGAGCTGGATAAGAGTAGCCAAGGACCGTGCTCAGTGGCGTGCAATAGGAGAAGCCTATGTCCAGCAGCGGGCAAGCGTAGGCCGATGATGATGATGATGACTCAAAGTCAAGTACCCTTAGTTAGGAACTCCTACTGATTCCCCTTCCACTTCCGATGCAAAAAACAAACTTACTGTATTTCGTTTCATTCGCCTTTGGTCTAAATGAAAACAAAATAAATTTGATATTCAAGTACTACTAAAGTCAAGAATATGATCACACAACTTGATAAATTAACAGTTTCCATCGACGGTTTATGTACATGTAGGCCAAAGCTAAATTAAATAAAATATTCAAGCATTGTTGTCTGTCCTGTAGGTCTCAACCAATGGTTGACGCCGGAAGACAACCCACCGTTCGGCCTCAACGTACTCAAGCTGCAAGACATCCGGGAGTCGGCTAACTACACATGCGAAGCCGCCAGCGTGCTCGGCGTCATCGAGAAGACCGCCATCGTCAAAGTGCAGTGTGAGTATTTGAGTAGCAATGCGCTGTGAGAAGCGAAATGTGTCAAAAATAAATCTACGACCGAGGCGTAAGACCGCCATCGTTGAAGTGTGGTGTGAGTACTTGAGTAGAAATGCGCTGTGAGGAGCGAAATGTGTCAAAAGTAAACCCAAGACCAAGAGTAAGACCGCCATTATCTAACTTTTGTGTATATACTTGAGTAACAGTGCCTTGTGAGGAGCAAAATTTGGTGGCGTAAATAAGAGGGACATCTTTGACAGGGGAATATCGGGGTCGTCAAAGTGCTGTGAGAATAGCACATTGTAGATTACTACTCAAGTCGCATTGTGAGGATCTAAATTTAAACACCATTTTCAGTTCAAGTGGCTTAAAATCCGTTTCCGCTGGAATGCTCATATCTTGTCCATTCTCTACAATGTGTTGAATAACACTTGCTCCCCTTCCTATCTCAGGGAACGCTTTGTTCATCTCCACAGTGATGCCCGCGCTATGCGGTCGTCCTGGATTCTTCATCTCCGCACCCCAGAGCATAATGCGACGGGATATTCTAGTTCTTTTACAGTGACTGCGATTCGCTTGTGAAACAGTCTGCCTCTGGACATTCGTCAGTCTTCAACCCTGGAGATTTTCAAAAAGAAAGTTTTTAACCACTTCCTAGACCTGCAGAATAGGCAGTAAACGATCACCAGTTACTTTATTTTATTGGTATGTAAGTAATCATGTTTAGTAATTATCTTCAATATGTATGTACGTATTTTTGTTGTTATTAATTATATGTCCTACTTCAATTACATTTTGTTTCTGAAATTGCCACCAAAGTGGTCTAGGTGCCTCGGCAATTCACATACAGTCCAAGTAATAGTACACTCAAAAAGAATTGCCCAAGTTGTTATCTGCAATTAAAAAGAAGTTAACGCTGATGGATATTGCAATATTTAGCTCTATCGAGCGTATAAACGACGACATCATTATTGCAGAAAGGAAAGTAAAGTCAGTTCTAATATAAAAAGTTGGTGAACCGCGTAAAAAGTATGTAATTATAAACTGTAATGCCCAGTTGACACGAATCGTGTAAAAACGCATGAAAAGTCGTTTCGTGCTTCGGAACACTCCGTTTTTGTCCAATAGAACTCTGCAGCCAGAGCTTTTTTCCATACCCGCACTTATGTCCTATGCAATAGAAACTAACACGAAACAGACCTAGCTGGTAGTATTTAAGCGTAGCATTAATATGAAACACGATGCATGTTCCAATAAAGTTTCTGTGCGCATTATCAGGGTATACGATCCCGAAACTTCATCTACACCACACTTCGCATTTCCTTTGGCTGAAACTGTCTCTTTGCTATCTACTTAGCATAAAATACAAAACGTTCAGATACACTGTGCTCAGGTAACACATTAACACGGCGGCCTTACTGCTTAGATCATCAGAGCCTGAAGACATGCCGATCATGAACGACTTTGCCGAAATGTGGCCACTGACACAATGAGGAGATCCGCAGAAAAACCCGAGTTACTGATATAGCTCGAGGAATTGCTCAGTTGAAGTAGCAGTGGCACATAGCTCGGAGAATTGATGGCTGTTGGGGCGAAAAAGTTCTGACCGGACGACGCAGCGTGGGCAGGTCCCCCACCAGATGGTCTGACGACCTGGTTACGATGGCGGGGAGTCGCTGGATGCGGGCGGCACAAGACCGGGAAGCTTGGAAATCCATGAGGGAGGCCTATGTCCTGCAGTGGGCATCAAATGGCTGATGATGATGATGATGTGTTTTGTTTCTACTTTATGTGTTGTCTTTGTTTGTTTATTGCAACCAGAAATAAATGCATTTTATTTTCTTATTTTTAAAGTCGCTAAGTGTTCTCAAGTGTAAACCATGAACCGGAAAACGCAGCGCAGGACGTCTAAAGCATACCTACTGTAGACTCTGCCCTACCCTTCGTGATACCTTGAAAAAAACTACCCATTCAACACTAACCCCCAGTTTCTCGGACACTAACAATCTGTTAATCGGTGTTTAACAGTGTATGAGAAACTGAAAGTAAAATGCGCAACTACTTTGCTACTTTGTGCTACTTTGAACCTTGAAATTTCCTCAACCGATGATTTCGCAGGCTTGGTTCCTTTAGATGAAATGTTGGTTTTCATGCAAAAAATACATGGTTAAATAAACTAGTGTACTAACACCCTGTATGATTACTGGCTGACGAGCAGCTATGTTTCACTCAAATTCCTCAAACGGCCCCACCGTAGTAATAACAACATTATACCGCAGTTGTTTTACAAATAAACGATCTGATGGAATAATTAATCTGAGAGCCATTACACTTGATACTTTGGCGTACGAATCAAATTAAAAGGCAACAGAAGACTCTTAGGGTGAGCAAAACTTACTTAATATAAGCTGTCTTAAACTAACTACACCTTCCTATAAGCATAAACACAAGCCTCTCTCAGACAGAAAGTATCGCTTGGTCCAAGAATTTTTCTTGTCTATCGTTTTGTTACTATCGATAATCATCACGCGAGCCAAATCGCCGCGGATTGCGCATGCAGGCACTAATTAATGTGAACACCTCAGAAACTCAGAGGTTTCCTCACGGTGTATTCCTTCACCGTCAGCGAGAGGAAAACTAAACTTGACCGTCTGGTGCACTCAAGCTATGTTTTCACGTTATCAAATTTCTCGTCATGCTGTTGCTCGCAGGAAACACTTTAATCAGGCGGTTTGAATAGTTAATGGAGTTGGAAAATAACGCGCTATGTTGAGGAAAAATCTTGAAGTGAGGCCTAACGTCCGTTTCTTAGTTAAAGTTTTCCTGCATCTAGCCTTTGCCCAGCGTTGGGAAACGTCAGGTTGGCGTTAGTGATGATAATAACTACGTTTCGATACCTTTGTATGTCTTGCGAAATTACCTACTACTACAGGGTGACTTTGAATTCGTTCGCCGTATTTTAAGGGGACATTGTAACCACGATTTAGAAACAAATGGTGCTAGTTTCGAAAAAAAATACGCATCGAAAAAAAATGTTCATTGTTAACCAAAATTACTTCACTTAAGCATAGACAAACAATATCAGGACGAAAAGTAATAAAAATCCAAAAAATCCAAGTTTTGAGCGTGATCGGTGCCAACCAACTCAATTGTTTTTTTAATTGTTTACGCATATCGGACGATTTAACATATTAGAAAACAATTTTCAACATTACGGTAATTCCTACCACTTCGAATTTGGATTCACGGTTTGGAGCCGAAGGTCGGGAATCACGAATATTTACAAATGTGTTATTTACTGGTCAATCATTAATAATACTGTTTTTCACAATGAAAAAAACATTCCCTCAAAATACGGTGAAAGAATTCAGAGTCACCCTGTAGATAATCCACTTAACAGAAACATTTACACATCCCTTCCAAACAATAAAACAAATTAATCGCATTAACGTTTCTTTGTTCGCACCACTCTCATGCTTAAAGTAAAAACTGAATGGATTTGGATTAACTTTAGTACACATTTGCAGGGTTACCTCTAAAATGCACAGTTCCTAAAACATCGCAATTAGAGTTTGTGTTTTACAGCAATTTTTGTTCTAAGTATGAGTTTTTTTTCTCAGATCTCAATTTTTGTTATTTCAAAATATCACTGTGTAAAATTAACATTTATTTAGTTCACTATTCGCTTCACTAATGTCACATCCACCCATAAATCATTGTCATACATAGAAGAATACCCGTCCTATTTAAAACGTATGGTTTTAAGAATTATCCATCAAACAGCGTCACTATATGAAAATATTATGTACATTAGAAAAAATATCAGACTTCGAAAATGTTGGTGGCCATCGTAATATTAACACTAAAAATAAACACAAATTGTCATTTCCACGATTTAGACTTGAAAAAGTTAATACCTACATCATTTATGGGGCACTGTATAAGTTTCTACAACAAGATTCCTCAAGATATATTAGAGTTACCTCCAACGCGGTTTAAAAAATGTGTTAAGCACATTCTGTACAAAACAGCTTACAACAGCAACATTAAGGATTATGTTTTGTCAGTAGATTAATATTAATTACAGGACGATTGTGACTAGTGTTCAACATATTCATGACTAATATTTTGGGTTGAAAACCATGTTAATTAAGTCAAAACGTGTTTTGAAAAGAATAAATGTGAAGTTTCTTTGTTAGCTTCTTCTCCACATAATCTATTATAATTGTGAAACTAACAACTTTGACGTTCATTAAGTAAACAGTCTGTTTTTATAATTAAGTAAAAATAATTGAATTGAATTGAATTATAAAGCAGAAAAACCGCAACATCGTACAAAAAAATGTTGAAAAAGTGGAAAATAGAATAAAAACATTCATGTTCAGACATTAAAAGGAAAAAACGAAAGAAAAATAATTAAAGCAAGCAAGCACAAACAAGTAAAGCGCTTGAATATTTTGGAATATTTTGCTGTCGAATCGCGCGTTTTGCAATCGGCAATGGCAGAGCTCAGGGTTAGGAAAAACAATAATTTATCATTAATTAACCTTGTAAGATCCACCCCGTAATTTAAAGAATTAAACCCCGTCGAGACAAATAAAAGTTACTATGATGCAAAACACTCTAATGGCCAACTGTGATCGTCTAGTTTTAATCGGTAGAACCCTGCGTTGTGATCGTATACGTAACCCTAGCCCTTTTAAGGTATCTGAGATTGAAAGCAAATGTTCGAGCGCTAAAGTATATAATTAACAAATAAAGATCTAGTTAATTTTCTTTAAATTGAAATTAAAGGTCGAGTTAACTCGGTTTGATATCAAAGTTAAGTAGAGAGATTGAGTTAATTCCGTCCTATATTGAAAAGGTTAAGTAAAGCCCTAACAAGAATGAAAATTAGAAATTTTAACGTTTAAGTGTTGAATAAGTTTGCTATTTAAAGTAGAATATGAAACAGTTTAAACCGGTATGGAACATTGTGTAAGAACAGATAAAAGAAGTAGATCATTACAACAATATTATTGTTAATAATATTATTATAATGTTCAACAGATTTTTGTCACTAAAGTCCGCTAGTAATTTGATTGAAGCTATGGCAAATAGAAATTATAAGCATGAAGCGCAGTTAATGCAGAATAAAGTTTAAATTTATAATATAATAGATAAAGTTAAAGTTAACTAACACAAATCTAGTTAAAAGTACTTGACTCAGAGACGGGATCCGGACTAAAAGAAACTCAGTTCTCCAACCAAAGGCTGGGTCTTTCACACCGTATGCTCATCATTGTCCCACTGTACATAGTTTTATCTATAACTAGATTCATGGATATACATAACATTTCAATTGCGTTTGCCAAATGCAGGCAATTCAGTGAAAACTGACCGTAGGAAGATTTATAAAAGGTGCTTTCAACGTATGAACAGTCATCAGGTCGTAGAATAGTATGGGGTTGTGATATCAAAGGCATGGTACATCGGAGAAAATTCAATCCGGAAAGCCTGGATATAATGGATGACTGGTCAAACGAAGTTTTAGCAACTAGCGAATAACGCTCATTGTGAAGAAGTGGTCAGCCTCACTAAAGATTGCAAGCATTAATAGCAGCAATAGCACAAATGTTTAAAAATAAACAATTCTAGATTGTTTGATCCAATGAAAGGAAATTATTCCTTGAAACTCTGAATAGGTAGATAACTGTCGTATGGTCCAGCCATTATACACAAAACTCAACGGTATCAAATACCTAGGAGATAACTCTACTAAAGGTATGTAACCCGGACGTGTATGTTGGAAAAAGTCTATTCAAGACGTCACAACAATGGACTGAACCGACGAAGTCTACTAGAGCTCCAAGCAGCAAGTATCCCAAATACCATTAGATCAAACAAGGCAGAGCACAAAATATTATTGAAGTAAAGAGATAAGCAAGTTTAAATATTATTCAAATTGAAAAGGTTTACGCCTTAAAATCTAACAACCACAACATTCCATAACGGTTTTTGTCATAATGTCAATAAAGACTATTTTATTCATCGGATCCTTCGCCCTATAGCATACTCATTTCCATTGCTCGATAGATTGTTAAACTCTCAATATAAAACGGCACTCAACCTCAACGCTATAAGGATAGATTCACGTAAGCGAGATGCGGCGCAAAATATTGAAGGTAGGTGCGTAAAAAGATAATCAGTAATACGTAGGTTGTTAATCAAGGTTTCAAAAGTTAATGTCGATGTAGGTTAGGTTTTATTACATCTAGGTTTTATATTAATAATAATTTGATGCCATTTTCAGACCTCCCAAATCAAAGTTTCGATAGGCGAGAAATCAAAGTTCAGTAGTTAATTTTAATGTAAGTAAACAAGGCACGAACTTACAGTCTTACTTATTAGACCTTCGTTTACGAGTCAACGCTAACATCGTACTCGTATCATAGTTTCTAACGTCCATCAGGACTCGAACCACTACGTTTTCATTAATAAGATGCCGTAGCAACCTAAGCAGCGGAGGAAATTAGAGCAAGTAGCTAAACGTTTCATTGATTTATGTTTGAAGGGTTCCGTAAGCGAAAATAGTAAAGTATTAGTTAAATTACGAGTCACTTTTAATAGTTGGAGTAAAAGGCTAGAATAGTAAGGTGTTAGATAGTTAAGAGTCACTTTTAGTATTTTGAGAATAAAAGCTAACTTACTGAAAATATTTTATTTATACACAACAAATTTCTCTGTTCATAATGAGAATGGAACAATAAACATCTAACACATTTGGCACTTCTGATTAATTAAAATTTGGTTGTCTACTTTAGCTTTTACGTAATTAGTTTATAGAATTTTGTCAGAGCATTTATTTTAACGGAATTTAATGTTAGACCTTTGCACAGGACGTTACAAAATATTATTGCTGTCAATATTTTAAAATAAACCTATTGGATTACTTATTTTTTGGTACGGAAATAAATCGCTATTTATTGTCCTACTTAATGACCGCATTGCTAAGGTGGGGAATCGGGGAAATACTTACGCTCATCATACAACTGGATACCCTGAAAGAAAAAGGGGAGCCTGCCTAATTTTTCCCAACCCCGTAAGCTAATTTAACCACCCACCAATTGTTTCAGCAAAACAAACCCCATTTACATTTAATCGTGTATATGTGTGAGTGCCTATAGTGTCTCCCTAGTCACAGCTATTTCCTACTTCTATCCTCCCAAACTCCGGAAACCCAGACTGTTTCAAATCACTCGGTAACTTGACACAGTTAGCTTTCAGACTTTCTGGCCGGCCAGAGTGTGTAGCCTAGGATGTGTATGCGCGGGTGGTTTTATGGGTTCGGTAACCACCCGCAAGGTAAGAATATACGAAATATAATACATGAATATGTTATGGGTGCAAAGTGCCAGAGGGCTAGAATCGTCTGTCACTCAGGGTAAGCAGGGGGAAAATTGCTACACCACGAATGCTAACGGAAGAAGATCTAACACCGCATTCACAAGAAGCGTTTTAACCCAATCTCCAAACAAGATAATTAATCTCTGATTATCTCAATTCAAAATTAATATTATAATAATTATTTTTTTACTAAATTAAATTGGGAACGCCTCCGGTGAAGGGATTCTTTAAACCTTTCGACCCAAGCAGACTCAGATTCAGCCGTAGCATAGTAAGCAGAGCTAGGTTTTGGGTTCCTTAGTCCATTAATTTAAACTTCTTAAGGCCCCCAAGTGAATTCGCTCTAAATTCACACGTTTGTATACTGAAACTCAATTACCACTAGCTAGTGGAATTAAGTTAAAGTAATAAGTAGAATTAAATTCGAACAAAACTCTGAAAGCTATGACGCAAGCATGATACGAATAACCTCGTGTGGCCTCACCGAGCCTTGGTTATTTGACAAAGGCTGGACACACGGACTATCCTTAGCATACCTTTGTCACCGAGAGTTTCCTTTTGTACAAATTTATTTCCCATAAACGTAGTACTGTGGAGAAAAAGGATTAGTTCACATTTTATTACGCGAAAGCTACCCTAATTACTAAAGCTGAAAACCCTATTTTACGCGGAAAACTTCTAGCTAAATGTACGAAAGATTCAGGAACCGAAAACCGTTTCTAACCTTAACACTTTTACTTTCAAATCAACTCCCTAGCTTCGAGAGCAACTCTAAACCTGAAACTTCACACCAGAGCTGATAGTCTGGGACGCAATGCCCACAGGTGATGTTAGGTAACAAATCCAAAGCCACTCTCCTATTTTCGAAATTAAATGCAAACGAAACTCCCTAATGCTAATAAATTCGCTGAAAATGGCGAATTTCCCTACGAGCGTAACGGATGTATTTACTGTTCAATTCTCTAGTCTGGAATCGTCCCGCGCGTTTGGCCCTCGGCCTTTTTATACGATTTCACTCAGATTTAACCAGTCGACCTGACACGTGAAACAATAGTACGGGTTCATAAATAAGTATCATCCTTATTGGTTTTAGTCGGGTGGCGTGATGTTTTATTGGCGCCGCTCTGTCGGGGAAAAAGTAACTTCTGCGCGAATACCCTCATCTACGAGCGGGTAGAAAAGATTTTCGGTGCCGGCTCCAACCGCTTGTTATTCTTTGGATATAAGTTCAATTTATTTAACTAACTCGTTATTTCTCAAATATTCCCCTCATTTCAGTCTTATATGTTGTGAGTATGCTACATAGACAGGTCCGTTACAACCTGACAGCCGCTGGTCTCCCGGGGGTACTGAAACCCTTTCAATTGTGAATTATAACCCTAAATCGTAATCAATGTCTCTCTAGGCAATTTGTCAAATTGATTTCCTAAGCCCCGATCTGCGTCCGAAAAGTTATCTCCGCTTATTGTGAAAAGCCGTCTGTCTGTTTCGGTTCCACGGCAAGAATCGACTATAATTTTACTGTAACCAATACTAAGTTTGAAAGACGAAGAATCAAAACTGGTTGAGATTGCATGCTTATAATATTATAATTTTCTTTTCTTAAGGGACCAGGTCTTTTTTTATATACATATACTTTTTTATTTTTTCCTGTATGACTGTTTGTGTCCTAAATAAAATAAAATAAAGAACTACTAATCCACCAGCTAATCCACCCCAAGGCACGCCACTTCCTCCTGTCCTCATTCAGCCGCTACCAGCAATGCGATGTGCCTCACCTCGTGGATCCAGAGAGCTGGACCCCATTTTATAGAACTTCAGTGCAGGAGATTAAGATAATATAAAAATAGTCTTTATAAAAATAGCCGGAAAAAACAACAAACACAAAATATAGTGTGTAGGGAGTTTCAAATACCTTCCACGGCAGTTATTTTTAATATTTGTACCTAATTATCTAATTTAAGAGTTATAGAAACCAAGAGCATCTGCCAACGAACCAACAAACTGATATGCAGTTTGGCAGAAATACAACTTCGTATTTTTCTGTAATTATCTGAATAAAAATCTTCATACATTCATTCATAACATGGTTTACTGTGACAATTCGGTGTTTTTAATCCACAGATTAGCAGGTAGGAAGACTTGACGACCTGTACTAATCAGCTGCGTAATGTACATCGAATTGTCATAATAAGTTATGAAACGCGGCCCTAGTGGATGTGTAATGCAATAAAAGATAAGATAATTTAATGCGTTTTTTGTGCAAAGCTTTAGCTAAGTTCTTGGGTATATACAGGCGTTTCACGAGCGAGGCAGTGAGAAAACACTAGTCTTTTATGAATCCAAAATTATGAGAATAATTGACTTTACTTAGCTGTTCTGAGGCTGAATTTTAAATGGGAGAAATGTGTAATAGACCAATTAAGAATTCAATGTTGAATCCCTGATGGATCGTTCGAAATATATTTACGTTTCGGATAGTTAACACAGACAAATCAATAGTAGGTACCAATTTCTCTATCCGTAACAAAAGGTCACGTTTTAGTGGTTTTGCGGGAAAAGGTTTTCTTCATTTGTTTTCTATGACATTATCGGTTTCAAAACATTAATTTGTTTTTTTAGTAGTATCTTTCAAATTCGCGATTCCTGAGAATTACAATTAGTTTTTTACAACAAGTTTTGGTTAATGAGTTTTCTTCTCAGATTGATAGGATTTACATAATTTTAATAAACTCGCGCTTTGTCCTTAAAACCATTCTATTCAACACATATTTAAGCATCGAAGCAAAGCAAAATAAAATGTGTATTTTTTTTAAAACATGCTTTTTATTGAAAAAACCGGAGAAGTGCGAGTCGGACTTGCCCACCGGGGGTTTAGTAGAAATTTCTAGGTACTTACATATTATAAATAGTTTAGGAATCGAGTCTCGCAATTTTTCCTAGCTTTTCCCGGACTTCAAAGACAATTTTGTTACAAATGTGTATTTTTCAGATTTTTCCCTGTACTTGTAGTAGACGACGACGAAAAGTACCCTATAAATTTTTATTCCCTTAACAGCTTCAAGGGACTGTAGACTTGAGTATAATTATGGTTTTAATTTCAACTCGATACCTCCACGAGTTCCCGAGATAAACGGTTTTGACAGACAGACGGACTGACGGGCGGACAACAAAGTGATCCCATAAGGGTTCCGTTTTTCTTTTTTGAGGTACGGAACCCTCAAAATGAACTAAAAAGTAAAAAAATATATTTAATTATAACTTATTTATAATATTTATAAAATATGAAAGCATTTACATACAGTGCCTCAAGGCACTAAAGTAATCAACGTAATGGATCAAATAAAAAAAATGGGTTTCCTACACCCACAATATTTTTGAACAACCAATTCAGCGATGTCCAACACTATAGGGTAGACGAGAAAAAAATTCCTAACTTAGATGTAGGGGAGGTACTCAGAAAAATATTTCAATTATTTTATTTTACCTTTTTATCCGCGCAATTAATACGTACTCGTACATCTATGCGAATTTGCAGCTTAACTGACTCCAATACTAAGCGTATCTGAGTTAAACCGTGGACTGAGAAACAGACGGATGGACATGACGATACTATAAGTGTTTATTTTATTTATTTCTTGATACTTGTATTGCACTTAAAAAAAAATTCGTACAATGCCGCGGACTTAATGACTTAGTGTTCCTTACTGACTACTGATCATTTTTAGAGTTCCGTACCCAAAGACTTCACTGTCCGTCTATCTGTCTGTCTGTCAGACGGACGTCTGTCTATCTGTCTGTGTGTCACCAGGCTGTGTCTCATGAAGCGTGATAGCTAGGCAGTTGAAATTTTCACAGATGATCTATTTCTGTTGCCGCTATAACAACAAATACTAAAAACAGAATAAAATAAATATTTAAGGGGGCTCCCACACAACAAACGTTGTCTAAAGACAGCGCTCGCCATCTAACGGCCATCTATGTAACCTTCACAGCGCCGATGTCATGTCGTTAAATGTCACGCTTCTTGTTGGTTTCTATAGATGACGCTGTTCTTAAATTCGATCTTTGTCTAATGTTGTATATAAAATGGTACGGAACCCTTCTTGCGCGAGTCCGACTTGCACTTGGCCGGTTTTTTACTAATGATCAGAGTACAGTTTTTCGTTGCCTTTTCCTCCATCACAATCTCAACCGCAGTTTCACAGCTTACATAGAACAATTTTACTAAACTAAATCTTTGTATTGAAATAAATTTCTAATTTCTTACCATCGCACAGGTGACCTTGTTTTGTGGCTAAGACAAGTGATTATGTCGGGTAATTGTAATTATATTTTTTATTGAAGCGGTGGTAGCGGAGCGGTAGAACGCCGGCTTCTCATTCGATAGTACGTGGGTTCGAATTATGGCATGTAACAATGGCTTTGTTTTCTAAGTTACGTACATTTGTGAAGTGAAGGAAAACCTCGTGAGGAAACCTGAGAAACCACATACCTCAGCGCTTGAAATTGCCGATCTGCGGTGGGCACGCGTGATAAGCCCATACTCTCTCTCTGAGAGAAGGCCTGTGCGCTGCAATGGGACGAATATATATAAAAAAAGTAGAAACCTACGTACATTTAGCGAGTAGAGCTAGTTATCATTAAGTCAAGAGTAACGAATAAAGCTTTTACATTTACTTTGAGGGCATTGAGGTTACCGCGAGGAATATTTTATAATTAAGGGGGTTATTTATTTCGCTCACGGAGTTTATTTATCGACGAGGCGCCCCTTGAATTCTTAATTTTCCTGTTAAGATCAGTTAAGATTAACCGTTTTGGGGTTGACGCGCGAAAAAGCTAGCCAACGTTAGTTCTCTTCTTGAGAAATTATTTCCTTATCAATTTCTCGCCTAAATAAGAGGGTGCTTATCATCATCATTGTCATCAGTTTCTGTTATTCCTTACTAGCCCTGGATGTCCGGCTCTCAAAACGGATATCCATCGCGGCCGATTTTGAGTCTTCATGAGAGGATGATACGAGAGATTATTTTTTTATAATTAAGGCTATGAAATTTGGTTTTCAGTAGCACCCCAGAGACTTGATACATATGTACGTACGGACAATTAAATGAAAATGTTGCACTTACTTAAGCGGTGGTAAGTCCAATGTTCAACCCTAGTGGGTAGAACATTGGACTCCGAAGCGGGAGACCCAGGTTCGATTCCCAGTGCGGGCATGTACCTATGACTTTTCTTTCTAAGTTATGTACATTTGTGAAGTTATAGTAGCAATACCATTCGCTAACGGTGAAGGAAAACATCGCGAGGAAACATGGGTGTCTGAGCTATTCACATACCTCAGCGCTTGAAATCGCCAATCCGCGGTGGGCACGCGTGGTGATTAAGCCCATACTCTCTCTCTCTCTGAGAGAAGGCCTGTGCCCTACAGTGGGACGTATATAGGCTGCTTATATGCACTTACGGAATCTAGGGACTGATTTGATAAGGTTAGCTTCTTGTGTCCATAATGTTGCTCCTGAAGCTGTACTCGAACGAAACCCTAACCACACTGTAGCAAGTTGTATCGTTATCACCATAATTATAAGCCATTTTAACCCTATTTGTGTAGTTCTCCTCCGAACTCACACGGTAAGATCGCAACGTCTAAGGCCTGAGGCGACGTAAAAAGAAACGAGTGACAGTCTCGCACTTGGCCTTTGATAACGGAAGACGAGGCCTTAGACTTTGCGATCTTACCGTCGTGAGTACTTTTCAGACACTTTTATGCTACTTATTACGTATATCGAAATATACTCATCCTAAACGTCTACCTACAGCCCTACCCGGCCCGCCGAGCGAGGTGCGCGCCTCGGAGATAACTGCCACGACCGTGCGCTTGGGATGGACTTACGTTGGTCCAGAGGAACCGCAGTACTACGTCATTCAATACAAGCCCAAGTATGCCAACCAGGTAAGCCTTTCAATTATCTTGAACGTTGTTTAGTTTAGGGAGGACAGTCCAAGTTTAGATACGAAAGTCAAAGTTTGGGGTGGAAAATACAACTACTGAGTACTTTGAAAAATCTGGGAAATGCAGCTTCAGATCGGAGTCTTATTTTAGCGAGCACGGGTATCCTATCTCAGGTCCAAATTTGCAGCACATGAATTTTTAGAGTAGAAAGTCTACGGTTAGAGTGGAAAGCTCAATTCGGAATGCGACTTATACGAATGCGACCTTTTTACACTCCAACAGGCCTTCAGCGAGATTTCCGGAGTGATCACCCAGTACTACTCCGTGACGAATCTGTCTCCGTATACCGAGTACGAAATGTACGTCATTGCGGTGAACAACATCGGTAGAGGGCCCCCTTCCGCGCCTGCCATCATCACCACCGGTGAAACTGGTATGTAAAAATGTATTCTTTTATTTTACTTTTTTTTTCATCTTATCATGTAAGAAGTTTGGAATCGAATAGTTTCTTTCAAGGCTCTCTATTAAAGTTCAGCCCTAGTAACTAGGACAGGCTTAAAAGTCGGCTTTTGTATTTACTTACTTTAGAAAACTCTATACATAAAATATATTTCTTGGGCAAACGTAGACAAATCGACAGCTCATGGATTTAATTAGATTATCTCGTTCTTTTATTTGCAAACAGGGTGTACTAAGACTAGTGATGTCAACCGGTTCTAAGCAAACCGGTAGAAACCCGGTTTCTTGAAAAACTGATAATACCGGTTTTCTCAAAAACTAATCGATTACTTTTTGTAGCGTAATTTATACATTTCAGCCTGTGATCAAAAGAAAATTCACATTGATTTTTGAGATGAAACTTATTTTAATAAGCAAGATTGCGTTAAAAAACACCAATTCAATTCAATTGCTATGGGAGCGCTTTACCTACAATAATCGGTATTTTTAAGTTGAATAGGCTGTTGGATGTTACCTGTTTTCATCGGAATGATGAGTTTAAGATTTAATTACACAAGTGACCACACAAGTAATCTACTTTATTTTATTAATGCATTTTCATTTCTTTTCATTAATATCATAAGACTTTTTGATAAAAACAAAAAACCTAAAGTACCAAGAAACCAGTTTTTTGTAAATGTAATTGGGAAATACCGGAGTTAAAAATTGTAATCGGTTCACATCACTAACTAAGACCCAAGTTAGGTTAAGTTGAAAACCGGCTAAGTGCGAGTCGGTCTCGCTCCCGAAGGTTCCGTACAACAATTCTATACAACAATTGAATATTTCATCGTGTACCGTCAATCGTTTTATGGGAGCCCCCCTTAAGTATTTATTTTATTTTGTTTTTGTTGTTATAGCGGCAACAGAAATACATTATCTGTGAAAATTTCAACTGTCTAGCTATCACGGTTCCTGAGACAGACAGACAGACAGACGGACAGTGGAGTCTTAGTAATAGCGTCCCTTACTCTTTGGGTACGGAACCCTAAAATTGAGAGATTTCAAGAAACTCTTCGAAATGTAGCACCAGTCTTCTTTTATAATGTCTAAAAGCTTTTATAATGTCTAAAAGCTTTAATAATGTCTAAAAGCTACATAGCAAGTTTCGTACAAAATTATATTACCAGGAAGGCCTTATTAATTCATCTCCGTGTAATCTGTTACCTGTACAGCCATTAAAATAATTAATATTATTTACAATTATTATCACTGCCGAGTGTCCCCAAGTTTCATCTGTCGTTATCCGAATTCAGCATAGACCCGTTCAAAGGGTATTCAATCAACAAAATTTCAACAATTTCAATTCGTGGCCAATGTATAACTTTGGCATCCGTGAATTTTCTCCCAAACCGAACTTTCGGAATTTCGTCCACAGCCATTGCTACCTTAACATTAACTTCAACTGTTTTCGAATTATAATTCTATGTAGATTTGTCTACGCATTCATTCATTGCTTCTTCTGTTACTCTACGTTTGGTTCGACGCTACGCTTTCTTGGATTCACTTCTTTACTACCATCGCTTTTGAAACTTATTTTCTAGAATTCTTTGATTTTTACGCTCTATTTCTGAGTTTTAAGGTATTTTCTTTGGTAATATTTTCATGCGTGCCTTTACACGACGTACGAACATCGCCGTGGCCCGCTTCAATGTAAGTTACGCTTAGAATGAGTTTGTCATTTTGATTTTCCATTTGGATATTTCATTTGCACTGTTTATTTAATTGAGTGTTAGTTGTAGTGCGTGTATTTATTATTTTCATTCATGCACCATTTTTTTGTTTCCTTTTGTATCTTCAGTGATAGGCGTGATACAAATCCTTGATCTTTTTATAATAGGTATAGTACTAGCTGTTTTTTCCATCACCTTCTATTCCCTGTTTGCAGAGCACCGTGTGTCTTGATTGTTTGATAATTTTCAGATTTTCTATATTTAAACTAATACGTGTGTTTTTTCTTTGCTCAATTGCAGTGGATTCCATGTATGGAGGTGCCAGTAAGTTCAACACCCTTGTAATGTGTTGTTTTGTAATTTGGTGTGGTGTCTAACGTCGGGCTCACTGTTCTTAAGAAAGTTCACCTGTTGCATGCTGTACATAATTGTGTGTATTTCATGTTCACTTTCATCATACTTCCCTGTCTTTATCCTGCATGATTTACCCGCCTGCCACTTTAAAAACACATCTGTCCGTTCCACGTCTGCCTTCCATCCATCAAACTATATTTACGTCTCGGTAGTCATAGGCGTAATCCTCTTAAAAGCCCCATATTTTACTGTCTCAACTTGTTCATTTAATGCCTGGCTGTAAAACAGCCGAATATTAAATTCGCCTTGTCAAAGAGGCGCTACTTAGAGCTCTCCAATTACGCACCAGGCAATGACACGGATCGGAACACAATATCTCACGACGGAACAGTACGGAATGGAACTTTGATGAGACGATAATAAAAAGTGAACCTAGAGAAAATTGCTGGCGGCTCCTCTCTCACTTTATATTTTCTTTACATTCGTAATAAAGGAAAAGTTACCGGGGGCCAACCCAGTGAGATTATAGCGTTTTAATATTGCACCCGGCCCCGAACTTTTATTGTTTCGCCGTTTTCCCGTATTATAAACAGAGAAGAGATTTTTCATTTAGAGACGCCTCGTACAGAGCCGATTACAAATCCTATTAAGGGTCCCATTGTGTCCCTCGACCATTGTCACAGTTTTATTTTCATTTCGTACATAATTGAGATGAGTTCTTAGTCGCGTTCCTTAATTTGATATTGTGTTTCCACTCGGGTGTATTTTACGGGATGAATTTTTTAAACGCTTCCACAATTTATACCCCGCTGGGTGGCTTTAATGGGATTGTGAAATTGTTTATTAATTCAAATTAATTGTCTCATAATAAAAACATTTGGCGTTAAAAATCGTTTTGGCTGCTAAGGGATGCTTAATTTAAGCTTTTCATTGGGTACATGTTTAATCTGTACAGTAAACACGTCGGGGTAAACTTACTAATCAAACATTCACCGTTGTTAGTGGGTTTCAGGGAACACATGTTTTGGATGGATCCAATAACAATTAATATTTATCAACTGATATAGAAAGCCGAATTTAACTTGGCCATGTAGTCATCCCTAGAGATCTAAATTGTAAAACTTTTTATTAACAACGCGAAATGTTGTAGCTTCCGATAATACAGGACATACGAGTATCAATATTTGGTTCTCATAAACAAAAGCCTGTTAGTGGAAATTAAAAGGAAACACGTTGTGTTGTTATAGTTTTCAAGGCTCCCCAATATGATGCTACCACTATACTATATTTACATATCTCTTGCTCTGTAAGTAGTCACTTACTTCCCTGAATGCCAGGGTGTATGGATATCATTACAGCATAGGTTTCAAAACATACGTTTTGGAATTTGAAAAAAGAACTGTCATACTCATACTGCATGAAGAATATTTTTTAAAAGTTAATATTTTTTTTCTCGGTATCGATTATTTACTCGAATCGGAATCGAGAAAATTATTATTAGAATTTATGAAGATTTTATTTTAAATATCGAGCTATTTGTTTCGCAGTCACATCGTAGGTTAATTGAAATCGATTTAAAAATCAAATTGGCCAGCACGATTTGAAGCGCGTGCCATAAAATCGTGAAGAGTAAAAAAGTCAGTCGACTAGCTAGGCGCAAAAGTAAATTTTTTTGTGTTTTGGAGTTCTTTCTCAAAAGTCCTGCTTTCTTGTTTTTTTACTTACCTCACAATCGATATGTAAAGCAGAGTGTTTACCTCGGGTGTAAGCATCAATTGCATACTCGGGCTAATTAGCGCCCTCGCGGCGCTCGGGCGCCAAAAACCTCGTATGCAATTGATGTCATACAGCCCTTGGTTAACAATCTACTATTATAGAACGGCGGAAGTTTTATATAGTTTTCTTTTCTAGTTTTCTTTCCATGTTTGTGATGTGCTTGCCTGGTTACCATTGTACAGGGTATCCTAGTTCGGGACCAGTACAAGTGGTTGTGTTGTGTGGAAGTACATATTATTATTTATTATTGTTTTACTAAATTGAATTCAAGGCGCGCCACGTTCTATTTTTACGTAAACAGTTTACTTACTACGTTATACTGTACGTACGGGGTATTGCAAAACGGTCCGGTAGAACTTAAGACGATTATTATAATCACTAATACAAATAACTTTAACTATGTGCCAACTCTGATATTCTGAAAACAATATCATAGTTTCTTTACTACATTTTTATTCTTGAACGAATTTCTTTCTGCAGCTCTCTGCTCAGCTGCTCTGTATGTACAGTAAATAATATTCTTCCCTAGAGTGGGGTTTCCTCTCCTGTACACTAGATGTCTTGATGCCACTGTACACTGTGCGGTGAATTGGCACAGCGGTATCAAACCCAGCTACATCTAGTGAGACTCATCGTTAAACTGCAATATTTTTTTTGTCTCTCAGAACCTGGATCAGCTCCGAAGAACGTCAATGTTAGGCCACTTAGCTCCAGCACGATGGTCATACAGTGGGAGGATCCTGACACACCCAATGGCCAAGTCACGGTGAGTAAACTCACTTTTTATTGTTACATAATATGAAAAGTTAGCAAAACTGGATAGACACCTATAATTATTAGAGAAAACTGTAATTTCTGATATTTATTTTCTTTGTATATAGGCTTATTTCTTAAAAGTGCAATTCCTAAAAAAAAAAACATTAAATTTAAAATTGGATTGGAGTGACATTGTATTCGCAGAATTCGTGCACAAATCAATATTTTTAAATGCATTTCTCTGTTACAGGGATACAAAATCTACTACACCACCGATCCTTCCCAATCTCTACAATCCTGGCACTCACAAATGGTAATTTTTTAATTCACGCGCCGCCTTGTACGTCGACAGCAGGTCACCTTTGTATTTTTGTTGCAAAGTCGCCCTTGACGCAACTGATTTGAGTTCACGTATCTGAAGATAGTACGAGCCCTCGTCTTTTCCATATTCGTGTATGGTGCGGTGGCATGGTGCCTGCAAAGACAAGGCCTCTGCAAAATTGATGCGTTTGGGACGTGATGCTGGAGAAAGCTTTTGAAAATCTGGACAGCAAAGAGAACCAACGAGTCTGTCATCTTAGAACTCTCCATCAAAAAACGTTTATCTACGTTTTACCAAGAAAAGGCCATCGGCCTCTTGGGACACATAATGCGTTCTCCCAGGCAGAGGTTGATGATCACCGGCCAGGTGGATGGGAAACGTGCCAGAGGAGGGCACCGACAAGGTGGTCGGATGTCATAAAAGCGGCAGCCGGTACCAGCACGTACCAGGCGGTCCACATGGCGGAAAACCGTTCGCTGTGGAAACCGGCGACCCAGGATCGCGAGCTTCAGTCACGAGGGACCGACGAAGATGAAGAATATAATGGTTGATGTGCTGTCGACTGTATTAAGCTATATGCTCTGTAGATATGTCCCGACTTATGCGATGGGCTTACTTCATCCATTTAGTGTGGGTAGCTCTTTACTTTACCTCTCTGTCTCGTCTAATTGTGAAAGGAAGAGAGAGAGAAAAGACGCGGTCTGAAATGTTACCAGTTTTCCTGTAATATACCAACTACCTTTTTGTTAAAGTATATGGAAATACAGATGACTGAGCGGCCTCGAGTGTATGCCTTTCCTTTTGTTATTTCTTTATTTTACTTTTCGTCGTGGGTTCGAATCCCGGCATGTACTTTTCTAAGTTATGTACCTGCATTTGTGAAGTTGTAGTGGCAATACCACTCGTTAATGGGAAGGAAAACCATCGTGAAGAAACCTGGTAAGGTGTTCACATACTTCAGCGCTTAAAATTGCCAATCGTCGTTGCCCATACTCTCTGTCTGAGAGGCATGTGCCCTGCAGTAGGACTAATATATAAGCTACTTAAAAAAAACTTGCACATCAAACTATACTCCGTTCCACCAGTCGAACTCTTAGGGAAACAAATACTCGCATCTCATTGAACAATGCGCGTGGCTCGAGATAACCGAAAGAAACAATAAGTGAAGACGGTCCGCTTCATAGGGTAGGTTTACTTAATGCAGTGGGTATTGAAGGTCACACGTATTAACCAATGGGCGCACATGGATGATTTTCTTTGGGAGCTCGTTTCGTGGAATGGACTATAAACACATCTTTCCACAGATGGACAACAGCCACCTGACCACGATCAGCGAGTTGACCCCACATACGGTGTACACGATCAGAGTGCAGGCCTTCACCTCCGTCGGGCCCGGTCCATTGTCCGCGCCTGTGCAGGTCAAGACTCAGCAAGGTGGGTGGAATGCGGTCAGCTGTATGCTGTAACTGTGATGTGTTCTTGGATAAAGCAACCATCAAAGGAGGTTGATACAATACAACTGCTTTCAGTCGTTTTCTTTCTTTTTAACCGACTTCATTATGTACTTACTTACATAGTTTTGGTTATTCACTTCTGGATGTTAACAAGTCTCAAGTGTTAACAAATAAAAAATCACACTTTTCAAGACGCATTGCTTGTTGACGCGCTTCTTTATATGTTCATATGTAATGTTAAACTTTGCAATCGCCATCATTCCACCATTGGTAGTTTCTTCAAGTTCAGCTGCAACCAGCCGGCATACAACGACTTTTGCAAGGATTCGTTTTTTTTTTATATGTGCTTGCATTGCAGCTGAGTGCTGACCTGCAATAAAGGAAGTTCTGTTACTTTACTGCTTGTGAAGCAATATTTTACAACATGCAGTTACTTTGATACTAACACACAATCACTCACTCATCTATTTAGCAAAATGTTGCATCACAAAAAAAAATACAGCGGTATGGATGCACCGCATTATCATCGGCTTAATATTGTTAGTCTTAAATAGGTTCTCGTGGTTTTCATTGATCAATTTGAATAATTACAATTATGGGTTACCGTAGGCACTGACTGAAAATCAGCGCTGAGGGATCATTTCCTGGGCACAACGCTGAATCAGCTGCCCTTTGTGCCAACTTAGATACACCACAGGGTACATCTATGGTCCTGTTTTATTTATTTGTTTTGTCTGTTGTGTATATTATGTTACTTATCTGCTTATTTTGTTTCTCTGATGTACCTTGTTGGTATAATAAATGTCTCTCTTCTTCTTCTTCTAAATACCGTGTGTAATTTCTTAATTTTTTTCTGCATCTGAGAGGCAAGGGGGTATGTGTGCGATGACCTTTCTAACCCCATTTTATTCTCCAGGTGTACCATCGCAACCGTCCAACCTGATCGCAGTGGAAGCTGGTGAAACATCAGTGACGTTGTCATGGAAACGGCCAGCGCATGCCGGGGACAATATCGTGTCCTACGAACTCTACTGGAATGATACTTATGCGAAGGATCACCATCGAAGGTGAGTGGTTTGCGACAAGGATCTGATAGCTTCAGTTAATCTTGTCGTCGGCAATACCTATAAAACATCACTGTGACTAACTAACAGACATCGTACGGCCTGAACCGTTGGACTTGAGATTATAAGATTTGAGTACCTCGAGGTAGGTTGAAATTCCTTCTCTGAAGAGCCCAAAATGAGTGCAAGCGAAGCTGCGGACATCAACTAGTAGGCTTTAAACGAGAAAGACCAACCAAGTGTGCAGTTGACTAGAGGATGAGGAAGAACTTTCGCCGGCTTGCACTATTTTACGATAAAAAGAATAATGAAGACTCCAAAAATTACTTGTTTGTTACCTTACAGACGCATCCCCATAACGGAGTCCTACACCCTAAACGGTCTATACCCAAACACGCTTTACTACATCTGGCTCGCGGCCCGTTCCCAACGCGGCGAAGGCGCGACAACACCACCCATCGCAGTCCGCACCAAACAGTATGGTACGTAGCAGAGGGAGACAGGTATACGTTTGGCAGCTCTTCCCAGATGAGCGGGAGTGTGTAGGAGTGACGTCATGTGACAGTTCAGCGTGTTTTTTTTTGGCGGGAAGGGGCCTTGACATTTAATTGAAGGTGCGTTCGAAGTTAGACTTACTTTTGGTAATAGAAAGGCAGAGATAATTTTTAGAGTTCCGTAGTCAACAAGGAACCCTTACAGTTTCGCCATGTCCGTCCGTCTGTCTGTCTGTGTGACTGACGACAAGTACTAGAAAGCAAAAATTTGGCAAATGAAAATGGTAGGATAAAATCTTCAAAACATTTTTTTTTGTGTGGCTTCCTTACATGTAAATTTGGGTTGCAATTTTTTTTCGCTAACACCATAGTGTAAATTTTTGCATAGCGCAATTTTTTATCCGGGTAGGGCGTCCCCCCCCTCCGGCTAAACGGTTGATTGTAGACATGTGAAAAAATTGACGGTAGTAGCACATATAATGAACTTACAAGGAAAACTATCACAGCTAAGTAGGCTTTACAAGTTAACAAGTAATAGGCGACCAACTTATAAAAGAAAAACTTCTTACAAATTCTAATGAAAATTACTTTAATTAAGTTGTTAGTTCTGTAAAGCAGGTAAAAAACCCTTCTTTCTACCGAACCCTACATTGTGCGTGGCCAGACACGCTCCTGGCCGGTTTTTTTATTTATTACGTCGGCTAAACCAAACCACTATTGTACCAAGTTGGAATCAAGTTTATCGATGCCTTCTTGCGAAACGATCTAAAGCAAGGGGTAAAACATAAAATCTGCTATAACTCATAGAACTTTGCCTCTGAATTTCAGCATCATGTTAAGGCTCCTTCCCCCGTAAATTGAGTGAATAAAAGCGATAAAAAAGAAAGTGAGCCTCAATGTATTGTGGGTTCCGCAGGTAAATTCTACTGTAATATTTCACATAAAGAGCACCTGCCAGCACGCGGCTAGTAACCAGCACAAGCACCAAGTTTTTATCTATTGTATATCACGATATAATGTGTGTTTTCGTGTCCGTAATACTGTCGAAACGGTTATATGCACGCACGAAAATAATTACCCAGAAATATATAACATTTTACAAGTTATGGATATAAAAGTGCGTGTATATAAACCTTAGTAGTAGCTTTAATGTCGTTTGTAGGTCCAGTCAGTATTTTTTTTTGCACATTGAGATACAATCTACACGATATCTTTTTTTTTCTTTTTACATGACACGAAAGACTTTATTGCACCTGTTTTTATACGCATATTTAAATAAATAATAATGTCATTCGTGTCGTGGTACCGAATAATGAACTCTACCCAACAGGACAATGAAAAGGATACACCAATATAGACGTATGGGCGAGCGGATAAAATCACAATATGGTTATGAACATATGACAAAATGTGCATGCTTGATTAATTTTTGACGATACCATTTAAGTTTAAGAGCACCTTTTTATTTTATTGTTTTACCACAATCGCATTCAGTGATTGCATCACATAGGGCCTATAACGCGCCGCGCGCAAATCTTGAGTTCCAGAAAAATCGGGATCGCTTTTCCAGAACCATTGCGGAAAGCGGATGCTTAATATTGAGACTGTTTAGTGCCAGGGGCCCCGCCGATGAACGTGACCGCTATGGCGATGTCCCCGACGACGATCCGAGTGACGTGGCAACCGCCACCCGCTGAGACAGCCAACGGAAGAATTGCCTACTACAAGCTCCTTTGCGTCGAGTCCGGAAGAAGCGACTCGGAGGCCACCGTCGTGAAACTTAACCAAACCTCTTTCGTCCTCGATGAGCTGCGTAGATGGACGGAATACCGCATCTGGGTACTCGCCGGCACCAGCGTCGGTGACGGACCTCCGTCCTACCCTGTCACCGTCCGCACTTACGAAGACGGTACGTGTCAAATTGTGATCTGTCAATGTGTTTTTATTTTTTGTTTTTCTTGTGGACTCAATTTTGTGAACAGCCTGTGTTTTCCGGTACTAAAGGTAATGGGAATCTTATCACGTACTCCTGTATCTCATAAATAAATTTAACATAACAATGAAATAAAATTATTTCCTTTCTCGTGAAATTGAGTCCGCTGCCACAGAATATTGAACTCATAATAAATACCTATTAAAACAATTTGAATATTAATTCTAATATAACAAGAAAGTAACAAATATAATAATGTTGATCTTTGGCAAAGCTTATTTATGCAATGAAATGAAGATTCATAGAGAAATAATATAACAATTTACGAGTATTGGAATCGTTGAATTTATATTGCAGAAATAAGTTATCGTACCACAGTTTACCTACTGATACACTATGTACTGTACCTACTGAATTATAATGATAATTGGAAATTCATTAACAATGCTGAGCATTTGGTTGGGTCTGGGTATAATTATTCGTACCAAAACTGTATTTAATAAAATTTTCTGATAAGGTTCTGGTATAAATAACATCGTGAATGAAATTATTCTCACAGCGCAAATGGAAAATTATGTGAAGAAATTGGTTAATTGTTGTTTACTCTGCCGTTTTTTGCCGTCTATTTGCACTGCGATACAAATGTGTTCTAATGAAACTTTTGATGCTTTGTTTTAATGGTGGTGGGCTCAGGAGGAAATTAGTTTATTAGCAAAATAATGAAGTCGTCTCGCAAATTAACTTTTCTCAACATTACCAAAATACTAATGGCATTTTTTCTTTTGTCCTTTTTTGTGAGCACATAGCAGGAATCTAATCAAGGAGGTTCAGAACTTGTAAAGTTTTTTTAATGCTTGCAATAAGATATTGTAACTACATTATTCTTTTGTTTTCTTTCATTTTCGAAATGGCCGCCATCAGCGGTTATATTTGACATTCCACTCACTGTCACATGTAATGATTTCTATTTCAAAGTGGCGCGTCCTCAGGACTCGTCAATGATGGCACTCACTGAAATGCAGTTTATATTTGCACCTTATTATGGTCAACGGCACCGTTTTTCGAATATTGATTTTGGCGCACAGTTTATTGTTGAGTATTTAGAGATGGACACAATTATGCATGCTTTCTTTACCCACACAGCACCGTTTTTACGTTTTATGAATATTGAAATCACCACTGGGCACCAAATGTTATGCTAGGAGCGTTGTTTTGTGCAATTTATTCTGCCGCCAAACAAAAATTGCGTAAAGCAAACACTGCACTTTTAGGAAGCACTCAGCACCACTATTGCAACAACACGAGGTGAGAGAGCGAGTGTGTGACACATCCAGGCTTTACCACACTCCTTCACGTTGCTCCACATCCATCGATCCTCCTCTACCATCTGTCAGAGGATCCATGAACTAAAGCAGGAGTGAACGAGTTAAACATTCACGCCAAGCATTTGAATACCAATACGGGCCCGAACACAACACGCGCGCATGTTACTACATACAAATTACTCTTTATCTACTCACTACTCTCTCACTATACTATTAGCGGGACTGGAGCTGCGGCCAAGCTCTCTGATGCTGTTACAAGACTTATCTCGGAATCACGCTCTTAGAATTGTCTCAGTATAGACACTTCGCAGAGCTACAAGTTTCCAGTCAGTCTTAGAGTAGTGTTGGAGGACTTCAATCGCACTCACCGTATACCCGAATGCTCGGCTCGGTCACTTGACACTTTGCGCTGTAACTCTCTCTCTCTGTCTATTTACCTGTCTATCCTCTGTCTGTCTCTATCTCACTCGCTCGAGCTACAACCTCTTGCCTGTAGCGTTCTCTACTACGCCTTTCTACTTTCCTTCTGTTGAACTATCAAAACTTCGTCGTGCATGCACACTAGATATTGTGACATATAACTACATATGGCTAAAACGTTCGCTACTTATCAACGAACGAGCGAGAACAAACGAACGCTAAGACATTCCGGCATTGTTCAATGTATTTTATACTTTATTTTAAACAATCCAAGTACTCATTCCCGAGAGACGCAAGAGACACACACTAACATCACAGAGGAATCCTTACAAGGTAACCCAGCTGCACACATGGACACTGGACCAAGAAGACACACACACATCGACCGGCGCCGTAATCAATACATGTGCATTGTGCGTGTGAGTGACTTCTCAGCTGAGCTACGAAAAGCCAGCTTCGCAGCTCAAAAGTTATGCTGCCTTTTCTTTAACGCCCTGGGAACTTTAGTGCATTTATCGAGGAGGATTTATTACGGACTCTCTACTAGTTTACAAGCCAGATCTTTGAAATCGGTTTAATGGCAAATGTAGTTTCATCGAAGTACAACGAAATTTTCAGGGTAGTATGAGAAAAGGCATTGCAACATTTGAGTTTTCGACCCGTCCGTTCTTGCCGCCTATGTTTAAAATAGTACACGAGGAAATAAAACTAAAGGAGTAACTTTATAAAAACCCCCAACAATATTGCCGAGAAGCGTTCAGAAACTCGTAATCTCTCACTCGGTAGTTCCGTTCGCCCAGCAATGTCGCACCGATTTGTCTTAAATGTATTTGAATGCGTTTTTCTCTTTTTTTCTCTCGTCACTGACTTTGTATGGGCCGCTGGGTAACCCCCTGACAGCCGTGAGGAGTGAGTACACCTAACTATAGAGCTTCTATCTGTGTGCGTTCTGTGCTTGTGCCTCAAGCTTCGTAGTTATCTTCCTAGCCCTTAAGTAATTTTAAACAGACTGCAAGCGGTAACAGCATGTCTTTAGACAGGTTGTGAGATGAGACCCCTATTTCTTTCACTAACGAAGTCTCCAAGTTCACAGCCAGCATGATCCCTTGCAGTATGTCACGATTAACCTAGCTGTAGAGAATTTACCGCTGCTTTGGACTACTCTAGAAAAGAACCTACTTTTTAATGTTAACTCTTTGTGATCGCTTGACAAATTTTAGTTGTTCTAAACGATGTGTTGGATGGATTGGAAGGTTTGAATTGGATTTTCTTTGGTTATGGTGATGTGGGGGGCAATCCTTTTGTTAACAAAGTGTGTGTTGGTATTCAAATGCCCGATTGAAGGGATGCTGAATGAGTGGACGTACGGAGACCGGAAATCCTCTATCAGCAGCATCTGGGCAAACCGACACTTGAAACCAATGCTTAACGAGTCAAACGGCTTTTTGATTTGTAGTTAAAACTTTAGCACGTAACCCGTAGTTGCTGATAGGGCATTTAGGTCGAGTTTCATTTAATGTTGGTTCAGTTACTAACATGACTCTTGCATGCCCACAGTGCCTGGTGAGCCTCAAGACGTTAAGGTCACCGCCATCAACTCGACTTCCATCCACGTGACGTGGAAACCTCCCCAGGAGAAGGAAAAGAATGGTATCATCAGAGGCTACCACATACACGTGCAAGAAGTCAAGGACGAGGTTTGCATCAAGCTACATATAAGTATTTACACACCAACGGAATCCTTATCGATGAAGAAACAGTCTACGTATTTATAGACATGTAAATTATGATAAAAAGGAATTTGAAGAAAAGCTCGCTACGTTGAAGAACTGAAATAGCGAAAAAATATTCATTATCTTCCAAAACTAATATTTTCAAGAGATGGTAATATATCCCAATTTTAAGTAAACGAATCATTCCGCTAATCAGTTCTTCCCCTTTCAGGGTAAAGGACTGCTCAATGAGCCGATGCGTTTTGATGTGATGGATGATACTGTGCTGGAGCTCAACATATCGGGTCTGCAGCCCGATACTCGGTACAACGTGCAGGTGGCTGCTCTGACGCGGAAGGGAGACGGAGACAGGAGCCCACCCGCATCCGTGAAGACCCCAGGCGGAGTTCCTAATCGGCCTACTGTTAATTTAAAGTAAGTAAATCACACAAATTGAATAACTGAAATGCAGCCTAAGATATTAATAATCACTTCAAGCAAAACACAAAAATAAATCTCCTCTTTTGTTTCAGAGTGTTGGAGCGAGACCCTATAGTATCTATTGAGCTAGAATGGGCAAAGCCCACACAAACCTACGGTGATCTCTTGGGCTACCGACTGATATTTGGTATTAAAGGCCAACCGTTACAGGAAGAAAACTTTGTTGGTACAAAAGTTCACTCCCACCGCATAAACGACTTAGAACGAGGTGTGCAATATGAATTTAGAGTAGCTGGAAAAAATCATATTGGCATAGGGCAGGAGACCATAAAGTACTGGTTGACTCCCGAAGGTCCACCTAAAGGCCCACCAGCCAATGTGACGCATAAATTCCAAACTCCTGATGTTCTAAGTATTACGTGGGATCCACCAACAAGGGCAGACAGGAGTGGTCAAATAAGGAAGTATGACGTACAGTTCTACAAAAGAGGTGATCCAGCATCGATGATCGAAAAAACTACCAATCAGACTAAAGCTGTATTTACTGGCTTGGAGGAAGATGCTCACTACATCTTCAGAGTTAAAGCGTATACCGATCAAGGCGCTGGACCTTATAGCAAAGATGTAACAACCCATACAGAAAGGGATATAGGCAGAGCACCAATGGGAGTTAAAGCTGTTGCTACCTCAGAATCAGGAGTAGAAGTGTGGTGGGAGCCAGTACCTTCGCGTAAGAAGGTTATTGGCTACGTAATTTTCTACACTATGACCCCCGTTGAAGACTTGGATGAATGGCAGCAAAAGACTGTTCATATGACGCATTCAGCTGATCTTGAAAATCTCGAAAAATTTGCGGAGTATGCTATAGCTGTTGCAGCTAAAATGGCTGACAGTTTGGGAAGGCTGTCAGAAAAGGTTACAGTAAAAGTGAGACCGGAAGAAGTGCCTTTACACCTTCGTGCTCAAGATGTGTCCACGCATTCCATGACCCTATCGTGGTCGCCACCATTACGCCTAAACCCCGTTAGTTATAAAATCTCCTACAACGCCATAAAGGAATTCGTTGACTCGGTTGGTATGACGCAAACTCAGGAGATCCCTAGAAGAGAGTTTATCGTTAAACATGACAGAACCTCGTTCTCGATAAACGACTTATCCCCGTTCACAACATACAATGTCAATGTAAGTGCGATACCGAATGACGAATCTTATAGGCCACCAACGAAAATTACGGTCACCACACAGATGGCAGCTCCAAAACCGATGGTGAAACCGGATTTCTATGGCGTTGTTGAAAATGAAGTGGTAGTAGTTCTACCTCAGGCCTCAGAAGAATATGGCCCCATATCGCATTATTACTTAGTCGTAGTGCCCGATGATAAGGCACATAATCATAAGTTACCCGATCAATTTTTAACCGAAGACCTGCTGAAAAACAATGCACGGACCGACGATGAAAATGCCCCATACATAGCAGCTAAGTTCATGCAAAGGAACATTTTGTATTCTTTCCATCTTGGCAATGATGAAATGTATGAAGGTTTCCTGAACAGAAAACTTAACCCCATCAAAAAATACCGAGTCTTTGTGAGAGCAATTGTTGATACTCCTCAAAAACACCTTTACACTTCAAGTCCATTTTCAGAGTATTTATCCCTTGACATGCGAGAGGCACCTCCTGGCGAGGAACCCAGCAGACCGAATCCTAAAGACAAGAACGGTGATCCGGAAATTTTAATAGAACAGAACAGGAAAGAGGCTGGCATGGTCTGGGTTATAGGTCCCATCATCGCTGCTTTACTACTATCTCTACTTCTAGTTCTGCTTTTTATTGTTAAAAAGCGAAGACATCCATGCAAGACTCCTGATCAAGCGGCAGTTACTAGGCCTTTAATGCAGGCTGATGTTGGATACGGCGCTCCTTCAGATCCTGTCGAAATGAGGAGGTTGAACTTTCAAACACCAGCTATGATCTCTCACCCGCCTATCCCCATATCAGAGCTAGCTGAGCATATCGAAAGACTGAAAGCGAATGATAACATGAAGTTCTCTCAAGAATACGAGAGCATAGAACCCGGACAGCAGTTCACTTGGGACCATTCTAATATGGAAGTCAACAAGCCCAAAAACCGTTACGCCAATGTCATCGCCTATGATCACAGCAGGGTGATTCTCCAACCCATGGATGGTATCCTTGGAAGCGACTACATCAACGCCAACTACTGTGATGGCTATAGAAAACACAATGCCTACGTTGCTACCCAAGGTCCTCTTGCTGAAACGTTTACAGACTTCTGGAGAATGTGCTGGGAACTCCGCACTAGTACCATTGTCATGATGACAAAACTCGAAGAGCGCACGCGTATCAAATGCGACCAGTACTGGCCTAGCCGTGGCAGCGAAACATATGGACTCATGACGGTTACCATTGCCGAAGTTCAGGAATTGGCTACGTATTGCATCAGGACGTTCCAGATTACAAGGAATGGCGGAGCCGAAAGGCGTGAAATAAAGCAGCTCCAATTCACCGCATGGCCCGACCACGGCGTGCCGGACCACCCTGCTCCCTTCCTCCAATTCCTGCGTCGCGTTCGAGCTTTGAACCCTCCCGACGCTGGGCCGTTAGTGGTACATTGCTCTGCTGGTGTTGGAAGGACTGGCTGCTTCATTGTCATCGACTCCATGCTGGAAAGAGCGAGGCATGAGCGCACTGTTGACATCTACGGTCATGTGACATGTCTACGTGCCCAACGCAACTACATGGTCCAGACCGAAGACCAGTACATCTTCATCCACGACGCTTTGGTTGAGGCCGTCGTCTGCGGTGACACGGAGGTCCCAGCCCGCAACCTTCATGCCCACATACAGAAGCTGATGCGCATTGACACGATTGAGAACATCACCGGAATGGAATTGGAGTTCAAAAAGCTGGCTAATATGAAGGCCGACTCCAATCGTTTCGTTTCAGCTAGCCTGCCTTGCAACAAACACAAAAATCGTCTTGTGCACATCTTGCCATTTGAATCTTCTCGGGTCTGCTTGTCGCCGAGAGATGGATCTGACTACATCAACGCCTCGTTTGTCGACGGGTACCGATATCGGTCCGCCTACATTGCTACGCAAGGGCCCTTGCCAGACACAACGGATGACTTCTGGCGGATGCTATGGGAGCACAACTCGACCATCGTTGTGATGCTGACGAAACTGAAGGAGATGGGAAGGGTAAGTTATTTCGTAAACTTTAATATCTTACTTTATTTTATTTTAGTTTCTAGAAAGACTAACAGCTATTACAAGAAATTAGAACACACTAAGCCAATTAGAATTACTCTCTGAGTTTCTCGCACGTTAACAAACTGTTACCAGTTTTCAATTGGTACTTTGGTATACAAAAATACAACTGACAACCATCAACCGTCTGGTAGTTGAAACCGGTGATTACCTTTTCATCATAAAAATATTACTTAAATACAACAATAATTTCAAGTGATTTTCAAGACGTTTTGATAAGGTTTTTTTTTTTCGTTTTGTCGTAAACTAAAGTTATATCTTACCTTTTTTAGGAGAAATGTCACCAGTACTGGCCTTCGGACCGCTCTGTGCGCTATCAATGCTTCGTGGTTGACCCCATTGCCGAATACAATATGCCTCAGTATATCTTGAGGGAATTCAAGGTAAGTTTACTTCATATTTTGTTCAACTTTTGACTCTCAAACGTGTTAAAGATTTCGCATCTTGACTTCATCGTGACTCCCAAACATGATCTAGGTATTTTATTAGTAGGCTAATTGAACTAATACTTCAAATATTCAAGTATGGCATTCTCGTTCATTTGTATATTAAAGTGAAATAATTGTCAACTATCAAAATTCGAAACACAAATGGAATTTTCACATTTCTTGATTGTCGTCTTACTGCCATCAACTAAACAGGATTCAAATCACATACGCGAAGCAAAACTCGCCGCGTGAGTCACGCGTTTTATGGCGCTATCAAGTCAGAATTTAACAATTAATGTATTGGAAAGTCTTTGAACATTTGAAACTACTTTTGACCTATGCAGGCCAGTCGAATAAGCGCAAGATATTTCGACTACCGTATTCTATTGAGCCGTGCGGTGAGAAGGCCTTTCTGACCCTGACGTTTCTCCAAGGTGACGGATGCACGCGACGGAGCCTCGCGCACGGTACGCCAGTTCCAGTTCACGGACTGGCCGGAGCAAGGCGTGCCCAAGAGTGGCGAAGGCTTCATAGACTTCTTGGGGCAGGTGCACAAGACTAAGGAGCAGTTCGGCCAAGATGGACCTATTACTGTGCACTGCAGGTGCGATATTCTTCCGTTCTTCTGTTACTTGCTTCTATCTTACGCGCTCCATATATATTGTATGGGCCTAGTTGCCTGAAGTAAATTAATATACTAATTAGTATTAAGGCCGCCTATTGTACAATATTTACTTGGTGCAATAAAGACTTTTAATAATAATCGTTTAACTTTCAAATTCCATACTAATTGTTACCGCAAACGCCAGAATTCCGGCAGGATTTGGTGCGTTAATTAGGTATCTAATCTCTGTGTATCCTTCGCAGTGCTGCCAATGTAAAATTCTAGAATCCCCGATAGTCCAATAATGGACTGCATTGGTATTGGCAACATTGGACACTCATCTAGCAGTCGTCTTCTCTTCTATTCTCTATTTTACTTTTCATTCATTTGTATTCTTCTTTTGTGTTCTTTTCATTCTTCTTTGCCTTTCTGCTTCCTTCCATTCAATCTTTTCTTTCTTAATTTTGAACTAACTGTCGTAATTAATTATTTAATTACTTATTAATAACTTACAACTGTTAAAATTACGTGGGTCTAGCTAGAATAAAAGTTTTAATTATCTGCCATACTTTTGTATTCTACTTCCATTACGCTCAGTGTGTAACTTCATCATCATCCCTTCGACACCCACTGCCGGGTATAGGTATCTTCATGTTCACGCTACTTTTGGAGGTCCTGTTTCTATCACAAGCACTGCTTATCAGTTATTCGGGCTATATCGTCAGACCATCTGGCTGATCTGTCGACTATCTTTGTTGCCTCCGTCCACCTATCGTCCTTCCGCTCAATTAACTGCCCTGCCTACTTCCACTCTTAAGCCGCAGTTTCTTTTGTCTGGCTTCTTATTACATCGTTTGGTACGGACAACTACAACACGATGTGACACTTATCAATCTTTACTTTAACCTTATTGATGCTTCTTCCCTTCTCTTCCCTTGCGTTCAGTGTAGATATCTCTTAGGTTATCTCTTCTGTTCCAGTGCAATGTCCATAGATTTGAATGTGTTTTTTTTTCAACAGCGCCGGCGTGGGCCGCACGGGAGTGTTCATCACTCTATCGACGGTTTTGGAACGCATGCAGTACGAGGGCGTGGTGGACGTATTCCAGACAGTGCGCACGCTACGCACGCAGCGCCCGGCCATGGTTCAGACCGAGGTAAGCCGCTGGCGTTACCTACAATAGGGAACATAATCAAAGACTTAAATTTATTCCGTGCTGGAAGGCCCAATATAGTGTTTAAGCCCTTCAGTCGGTTTCATAGAATGAAACAGACGACAGAATGGCCCATGCTGCCCCAATATGCCCTGCCTTAATATGGGGACTGTAACGAAGCAGTGTTTTTACTTTATACTTTCTAAGTTCTTGAGCCCAGCTCTGAAATACTATGAATGACGTAATGTTGTTATCCGTGCACTTATTCACTTTCACGACAAACTCACACTAAAGTATGATCACAATGTAACACATTCTTTTAGGACCAGTACGAGTTCTGCTATCGCGCGGCGCTGGAATACCTCGGCTCCTTCGATCACTACGCCAACTGACGCTGAGACCTACTCGTCTAAACCCCAGACTCTGTCAGCTTGCTTAACTCCGTACTTAACCTCCTTGGTCAGTAAACGACAGAGTCTGGCCGCTATGCATTGTAGAGCCGTTTTGAACTGCATGGCAAAAAAAGAAAAAGAAGACAAATGTAACATCAAAAATGTCGCTGCTGCTTTTTAAAATGGCGCTACTGGCAGGTGTTTCAAAGTCGACTGATACCCTTTGTTCACTTCGTTGTAGCATATCTTTATAATGAGGCTAACATGTATGAGTGCCTAGGAACACTACTTATGATATATTTACGATAAATAGAGACCACTGAACAATCATGATTGTGAGTCGGAAGGGTAATAACTATTGTTCTTATAATAATAATATTATCCAATATCTACGTATGTACGATAAAGTATCTTTAGCTGTTCACGCTATTTTTGTCTTTAAAAAAATAGAACAGTTCAAAAATGTTAAAGTCCATTAAAACAGTTGAGAAATAGATGCATGTAAAACTTTATCCATGATCCTTAAATGAAGTATTTAAAAATATGTGATTGTGTAATTATTATTATTAACTAATATTTAAAATGCCAGGGAAATTTATGATTTGCTATGGACTAATGTATAATGTAAAATTAGTGAATGACATCACAGTGCTTAGAGAAAATGCGATATATTACAATATTCAATTCTGATCGTCACAATTATATTACTGCATACTTGATATTGTAAATGTATAAATAGTTATTGCAGCTGTAATATTAGAAGTTTATTTTTCATATCGGGTGTTAAATATGTTAAGTAGTGTAAATGGCGGTAACTCGTTTCATTATTGCAATATACTTAAGCGATATTTCCTTAGACGAATCGGCTGTGTCGTGTGAAACATTAATAATTTGTCAGTTTCGTGAGTAGATCATATTTTGTACATAATCGTTTTGTGTAACAGTGTCGTTTCGCTTAACATCAATATACCCAAAACCACAACTTGAAAAACAAACTTTTGTTTTTAAACCTTGCAGTTCTTTAAGTATACAGTTCTAACTACAGACAATATACAAGAACGATGCGTCACAGACAGACTTTTAGGGATTAGTTTTTTAGCTAGACCATAAGTTTTTATAATCACCGCTTGCTTTTAGATGATCGTGATTCGATGACATATCTTGTTGTAGGTAGAAAATGTGTTTTGTCGGTGTGGTATGTATGTAACTAATGTTTCAAAGTATAAACGGCTCGTTGAAAACGATGCATTCTCTTGAAAATAACTACTATGCTGATTGGTGAATAAATCTGGAAAGGATCAATTTAATATTGTCATGTTAAAAATGGTAACGAGTAAAATAAAGCATTTTGTAACTAAAGAAATCTAGAGATGTTGTAACAAACATTTCTAGATGATATTTAACTATTAGTATCGGATGAATGGAGGAAAAAGTCGATGAATTTAAAAAGGTTCTTTGTATGAAAATGGTTGATTAGATCCCGAATAACTGCAGGGAAACATCCCTAGCGTACGCTGCATTATGAACTCTATCGCCTACGTTTTAAGCTATCATTAAGTGTAGTACTTGTTTAACCTTTTACAGTAACCCTTGCCTAGTATCGTATAAGGTTTTAGGTTTTTCACTCGTTTTATACAATATACCTACTACTTGTAACAATCTACGTATAAGTTAAAGTTGAGCTTCTAATAACTTAGGATGTATTTGATGACTCAGCGTGTTTTTCCAACTTGTTAAATGTAGGTGCGCCAACGCGGTGGGATACTCTCTTTGAAGAAATAAACTAAATAAATGACGTAAAGTTTTTCAACGAGAAACTCATGTCGCAATTTCGTAAACTGCCAATCGATTCACATAGGATATAATTGAATTAAAACTAACAAACAATAATACGAAAACATACGTAGAGTTATAATGAGAAATATTGTTAAAGTAAATGGTTATAGTAAAATTTTAATACTCGTTGACGAATCAAGTGTTCAGCAAATGGCATTTACACGCTGGTGGTATGGGCAGCTATTTTTATTTGGTTTTTATTATTTTTATTGTGTAGGTACAAATAATTGTTTCGCGACATTTTATCAAATGAGAATCATTCCGACCATTTTGTTCATTTTTTTACTTTATAACGATCTCTAGCCATAGTAGCCTTTTGTGTTGTCAATTTTGTAGATAATCATTTAATTATGATAATATTTTATAAGTGAAATAATCCATACGCACATAATATTCAGTACCTACCTAGTTGTACATTCTGAATTATTTTAAAGCACATTGTTATTAGCCAACATTTGCTTTGACTTAGCCAATAAGTTTGTTGCAATCAAGACACTTTTTGTGTTTCTTAGCCATCCACTTTGTTATTTCTTTCATTTATAATTAAAACATTCAGCTACTCTACTTTTAAGACTGATTTTACTCTTTGCATTGTTAAAATAGACTACCAATTACGTAACTAGTTACGTAATTTTTGTTTTTGCAATGTTTGACTACTTAACACACCAATTTCAATTTGATGTACTCCACTACTGTGTTATATATTAAATCGTGCTGATTGGTCATAATTAGATAATTAAGTAATGTGTGATTGCCTTTTGGTTCATTTAATTATCAGTTAGTCAGTATTTCTTACAAAATTAATTTAAAGTGTCAATCAATTGCATTTAGGTAGAAAGTACAAAGAATGTTTTGTATTAAAATTGGTTTTGCAACCCACTTGCCATTCCGCTGTTGATTACATTTGCATGCGCTGCTAATCTTCAAGACAATCCAATGGACAACCCAGATAATAAGCTTTAAATAAACGATGAATTCCATTATTTTTGTGCAATTAAAGTAGGCGGATGCAACATGGCGGTGTAAATGAAAACTAGACGTGTGTAGGCATTTTTTGTAAATTCCCGTGCTGCGTCTAAGGACACAGTGGATTCGCAAATTATACATAATGTATATGAACAAATAAAATTATGTGAGACCATAAAAGCAGTCTTTAATTTACCTATCTATTTTATTTTTCTATTTCTAGAGTTTTGTATTACTTATCTCAGTCGCCCCAGAATTCACCAAATGCTGAGAGTTAACTTCGATGTTAATGGAGAACTTGCACTAAAAAATGTTTTAATAGAATAGGAGCGTACACATTAAAAGATAAATAAACGTGTTTACTTTTTCTCTGTGACTAATACTTTTGAAAATATAACCAGTCGAAAAGTCAATATAGTCACGTGGTACTGAAACGCGCCAAACAAATCGACCTTAGACTATGACGTCACTCCCTAACGTAACGCCTATAATGTATGAATCGTGTATCAATATTTGAGTTATCTCGTTAAATAATGTTTTTATGCATATGCACCCTTATATGAAAACGTTCAGAATTCAATGACAAAACGAAATCTAATAAGTTTTATGTTATTAGAGTAACTTTATTTTCCGTATAGTGTGACCCCGAAAACCCCGGAAAAAAATATTTTTATTGTTTTATCAAGAAGTAGGTATCCTTGGTTTTATTTTTAAATTTTTCCAAGGTTTTTATACGATTTCTACGGTATAAACGCAGTGTCACTCCAATCTAAGTTAGACGCAAGTTCCCCATTGGAAGTGTGCCTCTGCTAAACCACCATTTCTAAACATAACACAAGTGGATTAGGTACGTATTTACGCTGATTATATGTATGCAAAGGCTTACCTACTAGGTATTACTGGCATGGCTTAGTGAAATCCATTGAAGTGTGAATATGGAGCAATCCCCTTGATCTTCTGACAACGTCGGGAATGCATAATAACCGATGATTGGCTTTACACATGGAAATGACAATATCTAATATCTTGAAGCAGAAATTGTGTTTAAAGTTACATGTAGCACGGTTATTTTAAGAAAGGGACTGAATAATAATAAATAATTCATACAATAGAGACGCCAATATATGAGCGGGAGGCAAATAGTTGTCCAGTCCCGTTATTTAATTAATAGTGTATTATCTAATAGGCAACATAGTCCGTTTTCAATTTGATGCAAAAAAAATGTGTAGTTAAATATGTACACGCTAGATTTTTTTACCCTAAAAACGTACTCAAGTGACCAAAAACCTTATGGCATCAAAGACATTAATATTTAATTACTTATAAAAGAAAAGTATAAAAACACCAACTGACAATTTTGACAGCCTTGGGTTTGAGGTTTGACACATTCATCAACACGTCATTAATTTTCAAACATTCCGTTTTTAGGGTTCCGTAGTCCGACAAGGAACCCTTATAGTTTCACCACGTCCGTCTGTCTGTCTATCTGTCTATCCGTCCGCGGCCTAGCGCAAAACGTGGTGGTACTAGAAAGCTGTAATTTGGTGTGTGTATACATATTTATCACGCCGACAAAATTAAACAATAAAATGTTGGAGATTTTTTTTTGTACTATAGCTCCCCTAACATGAAAACGGGTACCGCTGTATTGGTCGTTGAAAAATATTGTGGGTGTAGGAAGACCATTTTTCGATTTAGGGTTCCGTTTGCGAAGCGCAAATTTTTGTCCGAGTAGCGTGTCCTCCCCCTGGCTAAACGGTTGATTGTAGAAACGTGAAAAAATTCAGGGTAGTAGCACGTATAATGAAATTGAAAGGAAAAGTATCACGGCTAAGTAGGCTTTACTAGTTAACGAGTAATAGGCAACCAACTTAAAAAAGTAAAATTTCGTACAAAATCCATTAAAAATGACTTCGATGAAGTTGTTGGTTCTGTAAACCAGAAACCTACTAGGGTAGGGTTTCTACGGAACCCTACATTGCGCATGGCCCGACACGCACTTGGCCGGTTTTTTATTTCTTGCTCAGAATGTTTTATTTTTAAACTGACGACGACGATGGTGAGGACGATATACCCGAGGGTTCCAGATGAGTAGATGCAATATGTGAAGGAGATTTTTATTATATAAATAAAAGATCTTCATACGCGCCTTTGACACTTTTGTCAGTTTTTGTTTTTGCATCGAATTAAAAACAGACTAGATGATGAGCGCGAATCGCAAGTAATTTTCTCATGTTTCTGACTTTAGATAATTTTAGATACAGACTACTCATAATTTGTTATCTAATTTTTATGTTTACTTTTATCTGTTTCTGAGTTATTTGTAATAATGCTTTGTGTATGGATCCCTATGCCTGCAATCAATAACTAAAATTATTTTAAAAACCTATTTAGAGGCTAAAACTTCCACCCATGCCAGCACTTGAACCCCATGCGAGGACAATTCCGATGTAAAAACCTAACTGCAAAGTGGGTTAATCGGGGCTGCAAGTGATGTAAATTGCTTGGGCCAGATGTCGCTGCCTGTACGTAATACAGAGAAGTTTGTAAGAGGCTCGAAATTTCGCTGATGCCTGCACTTGCCCATTAGCTCAGTCGGGAGAGCGCTGGCACGGTCAGCCAGAGGTCGCGGGTTCAAGTCCCGGCATGGGTGGAATTTTTAGCCTCTAAATAGATTTTTGTTAAAATTGTCCTCAGCACGGGTCAGTGCAACAAAACGAATATAACTATTATGAAAAAAATGAAAATGAAAAAAACTTTATTTAGAAAAAGGTTAAAAAAGTGGTTACTGGCTCCCAATTATTATTGTTAAAAATAATTAGGTACCTGTAGCGTACGCATGAATAGGCTTTTCGCTCAACGCAAAGTAATGGCACGAGATTCTTTTAGCCTAAAAAAGAAATGAGGCCATAAAATTACGAAACAAAGTCTTAAGGGTCTTAAATTCACTACTATAAAAACTCATTTTTGCTTTCAATGAAAGGGCTAAAAATATGATTAATTACCGTTTGCATTTTACGAATTGGTCGCACGATGGCTGTTTTAAGTTACTAAGTTATTAGCTATAGTTAATAGCATAGCACCACCATCGAGTTAAAGTACTTTAACTCAATGCAAAATCCATTGAAAATGACGTTAAAGTTATTAGTTCTGTAGAGCAGATAAAACCTCCTCTTTCTACGGAACTTTACACTGCGTGCGGCCCGACACACACATACCCCCGGTTTCTCGTATACTAACAAGCTGTTAATCTACTGTTAACAGCTGACAGTGGTTTTTTTTTGTATGCACTTTGGTCAATTGACAGCTGTTAACAGTAGATTAACAGCGTGTTAGTGTACGAGAAACTGGGGGTTAGCCGATTTTCTTTGGAGTTTTTTGACAATTTTTTTCTCCAAAATGATCTAGATTTTGAAACGGATACCTAGTTTACTTGTAACGTTCATTACGTCACATTTTCTGTGTTATTTTTAATAAAAACACTTTTACATTGATTTGAAGACTCTGCTTCTCAATGTACATCGAATTGTCATAACAAACTACGATTGCAGTTTCACGAAACTCGGCGGCAGGGAGCATAATACGGTCGGTTTACTTTCAGTAAATTAATTCGCGTTCACCGTGACATCATTTGTCTTCTTGTTTGAAGAATTAACTCGGGAATGCGAAGACGTCCACAAATGCCACTTTGAAGTTGAGAGAGGGTGCTAAGTAGCTAATTATAAAGCAAGACTTTTTTGCTCAAACTCATGGCTTGTAATTTTTCAGGAAGACGGTAAAATAATGCCACAATTATTTTACATTTGTGTCTGCGTTTATTTGGGCACAGGGCACTCTGAGAGAGAGAGAGAATAAGCCCATACTCTGAGAGAAGGCCTGTGCTCTACTACTACTTACTTACTTACATCTAGAATTTTCTCCGCTGCCCCATCTCAAATTACCACCAGGTTTATGCTGCCGTTATTCAATTATTGAACTGATGATGATGTCATAATATACTTGGTTATCGAATACAGTAGGCAGCTATAAATAATTCGTTCCGAACAAAACCCCTTCGCAAAGCCAATAAAATTCCGGCAAACATTTTCATATTCCCTAAAGCAGAATGCAAATGAGATAAATTAATTCCGGATTGCCGCAGCCCTCCCCGATAGATGTCATATAATATGCATAGGAAAATGAGACGGCATTTACTTAAGGGGTTATTGATAAATACAAAGATTATTACCCCCAAAATACAGGCTTGGCAGCCTAAGTCCCTGGCCACACAGAAGGAACGTGGGGCGAGGGCGCGGAAAAGACGCGACGCGTTGTAGAGAAATCGCGTCCTCGCTCCGTCTCTTCTTTGTGAGCTTCGTCCCGTTCCTTCAGTAAGTACATGTTGTATGAAATTGAATTGGATTAACGACGCGTATTTTCTGCGCCCCCGCCCCACGTCCCTTCTGTGTATCCAGCCGTACGCTCTTTTAACAAATAGCGCCAAAAACTCTCACCCTCTGAAAAAAGCCCGGGTCCGCTATGTAGTTTTGATAGCCGTTGTTGCGACAAACGTTGCTGCTATTTTTTTCTCCACTGCCTCATAGGTTCGAAAGCTTATGGACTCGAATGATGTAGTCGTGAAAGACGCTGTTTCGAAAGACGTTGTTTGTTTGTTGTAGTGAAAATGTTTTTATCGATTTGTATCAGTGAGTATCGAAATTACGTAGCGGACCCAGGAAGCCCTGTGGCCTGAAACAGGCGGGCCGTATGAATA
The DNA here is from genome assembly GCA_947310995.1 of Yponomeuta cagnagella. Classification (NCBI taxonomy): domain Eukaryota; kingdom Metazoa; phylum Arthropoda; class Insecta; order Lepidoptera; family Yponomeutidae; genus Yponomeuta; species Yponomeuta cagnagella. The sequence continues at coordinate 15,141,850 of OX371277.1, forward strand.
CAAGCCGATTCCAGTATTAGAGACGTCACATAAACAGATTTTTATCATCACTCCTCAAAGGCAATAATACTTAAAATAGTGGCGTATCCAATTTTGTTTACGCTTGGTTACTCTGCACACCGCTACATAATTACTGAACCCGTTCTGACGTCAGGACGGCGGGTTCAAAATCGTTGTTTGAAACTTGCTAGGTAGGTAACTTTTTTGTAGTTTTCTAGTAAAATTCGTCATTTCCTACAAACAATACGAAAGATAACGTTGGGCAAATTGATTTTTCTTAACATCATTACGTTCATTATAAAAATCGGTCTAATCCTATTTCACCCTGCGAAAAACTAACTCTCTATAAACTTGTCAATAAAGAATATTCTTATCTTATCCTGTCTTATGTTTTATTTAGTTAGAGCATTGGTAGCGGAGCGGTAAAACGCAGTCTTCTAATTCGGGAGGTCGTGGGTTCAAATCCCGGCACGTACCAATGACTTTGTTTTCTAAGTTACGTACATTTTGTGAAGTTATGGTAGCAATACCACTCGCTAGCGGTGAAAGAAAACATCGTAAGGAAACCCTAGTGCCTGAGGTATTTACATACCTTAGCGCTTGCTTCGTACAATGGCCCAACTATGAGGCTAAATGCGGAAATCTCAGGTCTAACTCACTAACTTCTCCCGGTGAAAAACTACACTTAATTTAGTAACTCTCTATAAACTTGTCTTATGTTTTATTTATGTACTTAAGTTTAAAATAAATCTTTTCAATTTCAAAAAGAGCGTCGGCCGACCCGTGTACTGAGCATACACACCTCAATTTTACCAAAATGGATGCTGTTTATCTCTAGCAAGAAGAATTAAAATTCTCCTCGTCTCTAACCCTAGTTTATCTGAATATAGCACCACAAAAGAAAGGAACTTGACAAATTTTTGCGTCTCACTCATACATTATTGCCGTCAATATTTTGCGAGTGGGAGAGAAATAGATTGTCAATCCCTTTCTTTAATTAACCGTGCTATACGATGAAACGCAAAAGGGCTCCGCGAAATTAATCAATCGATCTTACTAATAAACCGCAGAATTATCCTGTGATCGGTTCTACCTACCGTTGGGCAGCCAGCAGCAATTCTCAAAACGGCTGGATTATAGAGCCACCTGAAACCGCGCCCAGTAATTGATGGCGGGATTACTGAATGGGCTGCAAGTTTTCCGCCGATACTTTGGCCGAGTTACCGTTAAGTTTTGCGGGACAAATAGCTTAGTAGTTGGTAAGTATAGATGGAGTTTTAAATCCCTCGGCCGCTGACTCGGTGGGACGGGGGTGGGCAGTGAATGTGCGCTTGTGGGGACTTCGCAACCTGTCTAGTTGAATTGCTAGTTAATTTTTTTTTCATGTAGCCAATAGGCATAAAATACATAGAACCCTACACTGCGCGTGGCCGGCCACGCACTTGGCCGGTTTTATTTACCTCTATTAAAGTTGAACATTTACAAAAAAATAAACAAAACAAAAAGTAACTACAAAAACTTTAAAATGCAAAATGAGATACGGAAATTTTTCAAAAGTGCAAAAAGCCCTTAATTTTAAATCTCATTGTTTTACAAACATAAAAATATAGCGATGGAATGACGACGCCATACACCCCACTACATTCTAACCGTTAGCAACAAAGGCGTAAACTTTTTTTTCTTGGAGACGTTTTTCTGCGCAATTTGTTTTGGACCAGGGCGCGGGAAATAATTCATAAACAGGGAACAAGTTCTCAACTTGATTATGATTTATTGTTGCTGAATGAAAACTTCGATCGACTGTTGCCAAAGCGTGGAAATGAAAATTCATTGCGCGAAAGTGGCTCAAGGAAAATGTTGGTACATTAATGAAGGTATAAGTAGTGCATACATTAAAATGCATAACTTACGGGTTGGTAATATATTATAGTACTATTATCTACAAGGATTGGAGACCTACATAATGTGAGTTAGATGCAAAATGAACTAGAAATGTACCTATATATAGTTGGGATGTCGTAGAAGGTGACTAAGTAAATCAGCTACACTGAGAAAAATATCCTGACTTTCCTTCTGAGTTTGTCCTTCCAAAAGCATTTCCTTTTAAAAAGGTGGGACTTTCCTTCCTCAATTACCTTCCGAATCGGAAAACTGCAAAATTCCTTCTAAATTTGGAAGGTTATTTATACTTTCCTTCTAATTCGGAAGAAAATATCGGAAGGAAAATATTCAGAAGGATAATCCTTCTGAACATTTAGAAGGAAACACCTTCCAGCGCAATTTTCCTACTAAAAAAACGAAGGAAATACTTTTCCTTCCTAATTTTTACCTTACAAAATAGCAGGAATTTTTTTGTAGTAAAAATTCCTACCAAATTTGGAAGGTTATTTATACTATCCGTCTGAATCGGAAGAAACTAACGAAAGGAAAATATTCAGAAGGATTATACTGAGAAGGAAACACCTTCCAGTGCAATTTTCCTACTAAAAAAGGAAGGAAATACTTTTCCTTCCTAATTTTTACCTTTCAAAACAGCAGGAAATTTTTTGTAGTAAAAATTCCTTTTAAAAAGGTGGTATTTTCCTTCCTCAATTACCATCCGATTCGGAAAACTGCAAAATTCCTACCAAATTTGGAAGGTTATTTATACTATCCGTCTGAATCGGAAGAAACTAACGAAAGGAAAATATTCAGAAGGATTATACTGAGAAGGAAACACCTTCCAGCGCAATTTTCCTACTAAAAAAGGAAGGAAATACTTTTCCTTCCTAATTTTTACCTTTCAAAACAGCAGGAAATTTTTTGTAGTAAAAATTCCTTTTGAAAAGGTGGTATTTTCCTTCCTCAATTACCATCCGATTCGGAAAACTGCAAAATTCCTACCAAATTTGGAAGGTTATTTATACCATCCATCTTATTCGGAAGAAAATATCGAAAGGAAAATATTCAGAAGGAATATAATAAGAAGGAAACACCTTCCAGCGCAATTTTCCTACTAAAAAAGGAAGGAAATACTTTTCCTTCCTAATTTTTACCTTTCAAAACAGCAGGAAATTTTTTGTAGTAAAAATTCCTTTTGAAAAGGTGGTATTTTCCTTCCTTAATTACCATCCGATTCGGAAAACTGCAAAATTCCTACCAAATTTGGAAGGTTAATTATACCATCCATCTTATTCGGAAGAAAATATCGAAAGGAAAATATTCAGAAGGAATATAATAAGAAGGAAACACCTTCCAGCGCAATTTTCCTACTAAAAAAGGAAGGAAATACTTTTCCTTCCTAATTTTTACCTTTCAAAACAGCAGGAAATTTTTTGTAGTAAAAATTCCTTTTAAAAAGGTGGTATTTTCCTTCCTCAATTACCATCCGATTCGGAAAACTGCAAAATTCCTACCAAATTTGGAAGGTTATTTATACCATCCATCTTATTCGGAAGAAAATATCGAAAGGAAAATATTCAGAAGGAATATAATAAGAAGGAAACACCTTCCAGCGCAGTTTTCCTGCTAAAAAAGGAAGGAAATACTTTTCCTTCTTAATTTTTACCTTTCAAAACAGCAGGAATTTTTTTGTAGTAAAAATTCCTTTTAAAAAGGTGGTATTTACCTTTCTCAATTACCATCCGATTCGGAAAAATGCAAAATTCCTACCAAATTTGGAAGGTTATTTATACTATCCGACTTAATCGGAAGAAAGTAATGAAAGGAAAATATTCAGAAGGATTATACTCAGAAGGAAACAATTCCAGTGCAATTTTCCCACTGAAAAAGGAAGTAAATACTTTCCTTCTTAATTTTTCGCGTGCTTGAGACGGGCAGCAGTCTCGGCGGCAGACCTGACTGCCTTGATGCTGTGGGTCAAGTGGCAGGCCGCAAATGTGCTCACGCACGTGGCATCCCACATCAGGCATTTCCCCTTGCCCCACGGCATCATAGTCACGCACGCCATCAGGTCTCTGAGCCGATATCAATAGTGTCGGCCCAGCCGAGGCCGAGGCGGAGGCCACCTTCTTGGATGCGCCGGCGGCAGCCCCCTGCCCCGGCACCGGACGAGCCGGCACCGTGAAATACATTTTGAAAAGGTTGGCTCACCACGCTCACCGGCGCAACACCCCATACCTATCTATTTAGACGGAAAATTTGTCTTTTCCTACTGATTTGTAAGGTAAATTTCCGTCTAAAAGTTGTCTTATAGGTGGTCAATTTATTCGAAGTTGCCAGCATTTGGATAATTCACCGATTTGCGGGTAATTTAAGGCACGTCGGGTAATTTGTTGTGAGTATGTTTGTTTGTTTGTTTGTCAACCCCGAACGCCTCGATTTCAGTACCGAAATTAAAATAAGGGTTTTATTTCGGTTATAGGTACCTATATAAAAATACCTACCTATATAAAATCACTGTGTACTTAAGGGGTCACAAGGAAGATGAAAACTTTTTGAATTTTTTTTGGTTGTGATCAATAGAAGGCTCCAAAATAAACAACTTTGATCCGCGACAATTTCTTGTAAGAGGCCTATTTCAATAGCTCCCCCATACAAATGGGACCGTAGGTACCAGATGTAGTGTAGGTAAAGAGGCACCAAGAATTCGGGATGTTTTTGATGGGAATCAGTAGAGGACATCATTAGTAACTACTTTTGTCGTAGGAGGCGTATTTCACACATCCGGGTCTCCGGACCTTCATCACGTTCCGGATCCAGGTCCAGGTTATGGCATGGGGCCTCTACGGGTCTTATGAGTTGGAGTACTGCTTCTCAGTAACGGCAATAGCCAGGACAGGAACTTTGAGCTTTAACTTATTTGTATGGTAAGAGGGTGGAGCTTCTGAAGATGGTAACTCCTGGGTCTGATGATGACGAGGTACAAATACAAAATAAGTTGAAGTTCGAAGTTACTGGCTACTGCCATCACTTAGAAGTAGTCGGCTCGAACCTGGTCATCATCATGCCCAGGAGTTACCGTCTGCGGAAGCTCCACCCTCTTAATATACCAATAAGTTGAAGTTCAAAGTTCTTGGCTACTGCCATCGCTGAGAAGCAGTCACCTGGAATCTGGTCATCATCAGACCCAGGAGTTACCATCTGCTGAAGGTCCACCCTCTTACCATACAAATAAGTTAACGTTAGAAGTTCCTGGCTATTGCCAACACTAAGAACCAGTACCCATAGACCTCGTCATAATCAGACCCAATAGTTACCATCTGCTGAAGGTCCACCCTCTTACCATACAAATAAGTTAAAGTTAGAAGTTCCTGGCTATTGCCAACACTGAGAAGCAGTCGCCTTGAACCTGGTCATCATCAGGCCCAGGAGTTACCATCTGCTGAAGGTCCACACTCTTACCATACAAATAAGTCAAAGTTCGAAGTTCCTGGCTATTGCCATCACTGAGAACCAGTACCCATAGACCTGGTCATCATCAGGCCCAGGAGTCTTCCGAAATAAACTCTTAAAACAAACACCCAATGGCTGTGACGGACACGTAAATTTATTTCAGAAAATGATGCTAATTCGATATTCAGTAATTCGGTATAGTTCGGCCTTCCGTAATTCGGTATTCAAAACTTCGGTCATTAGTACTTTCGACATTAAAATTTTTCGCAATGGCTTTTGAAGGTAGTTCCTAGATCGGCACCGACCCTAACTTGTATGTGCATAATTGACTTGAAATCATCGAAAAATTTATAAAAATGTAGCCTAAGTCCGACATGGGCCTGAACGTGTATCATTTTCTGATAATTTTAATACTGTGTAATCTAAAAAAATATATAAATACAGCCTAAGTCGGACCTGGACCTGAACCCGTATCATTTTCCGATCCGGCCTTACATCCTTGATTTTTTCCCAGGACTTACATCCAGGATGTAAGGCCAACCTGCACCTATACATCTCTACCCTTTACCTACACCTGGTACTTACGGTCCCATTTGTATGGGAGCTGTGTGAAATACGCCTCCTATAAAAAAAATTAAATCATTGTTCCCCCTTAACTACACTCCAAAGGAGAAGGTCCCATCAAAATTTCTTAAGTGCCGGGTTGTACCGCCTTATCTCAGTTTTCAATCCCTGACCGATTTGGGGATTATAAATCACCTTATGGCAACACTCAAAATGTCGGCCGCGACAGACCGCAGTCGCAGAATGCGCCGGCGTTCATCCGATCGATCGGTCGGTTTATCTGCTATTGCGCAGAGATTTTTGTTTTGAATAGTAGTTAGTAATACACGACAATACAAGTGCATTAAGTGATTATAAAGGATTATAGTGTTCCGTGATGTGTATGTGCAAATCCGTGCAAGTGAGTGAATTGGGCTTGGTTTCCGCTGCTGGCGAATAAGTGTTCCGTGGATTTCTGTAGAACAGAAGAAGTGAAATTTAATATAGGTAAGTCTAATGTCTGGTACCTACATAATTGTGTATATGTAATAGAATGTACTGCGGGCTCCACATTCACGCCGTGAAAGCCCGCGAAAGCCGCGAACCGCGAGTGGATGATAAGGTAGAAAATTGCCCTCATTGTACGATTACTGTGTGCCATCTAGAGGGCGAAAGCATAGACAGCAACTGGTCGTGACGTCTATTTCTATGCCTAGTTTCACCGCTTAGCGATAGGTGTCGCGGTTTGATCTTCATAGATTTATTGGTATGTCTCCTCCCATCATCGATAGATGGCGGTATAGGATATGGAATCTTCCACTGTGGAATATTCTAGAACCTACGTTAGCGCTTTCGCCTAGTAGTGGCGACACATTCTATAAAAACTTCTCTTCCGCCCCCCGTTTTCTCTCTTCTCGCTGCAGACGTCGTCGCGACCAGTGGTCCAGTCGTATTCGTAAGTGTTAGTAGAAAACCTACTTATTGTATGAATCTTGAAGAAGCAAAGTGCTTGTGTGTGTAATTAAAGTGTGCTATAAGTTGTCTTGGCCAATTAAAATCTGTAACTTTCCCATCCTCGTTTTCCTTCCACCCGCATGAGTCCACTGTCCTCAACATATTAAGTAGCATTTTTAATACATACTTTTAATTGTTATTTCAGTTTGGATCACGTTCAACATGGATGACACGTGTCTGAAGAATACTTTGCAAAACCTGGGAGCCTCTGCAGATGTTGTGGACTCTTTCATTGGTAAGTCTTACAAATTCCACACTCCGCACCAGCCATTACCATTTTATTATTATCTACAAACTACTTACAAAAACCTTTTTAGGGTTCCGTACCAAAAGGCCAAACGGAGCCCTATTGCTCTCAGTCCGTCTGTCTGTCCGGCCGTCTGTCTGTCCGTCCGTCTGTCTGTCCGTCCGTCCGTCTGTCCGTCTGTCCGTCTGTCCGTCTGTCCGTCTGTCCGTCTGTCCGTCTGTCCGTAGAAGCTGTATCTTCTAAGCCGCTGGACCTCTAGTCTTCATATTCACACAGATTAAATGATAATGCCCAGTAGTAAAAATAGGCAGAAAACATTTTCAATTATTTATTTTAAAGAATAAATAAAAAAAAAATAAAAGAAATATATGGAACCCATCACAGGTCCCATACTAAAAGGAGGAGGTTCTCAATTCGTCTGTTTATTTATTTGTTTGTATGCTCGCTCACCTAAAACGAGTTGATAGACTGCTCCGATTTTGATGATTTTTAGGGTTCCTTACCCGAAGGGTCCAAACGGAACCCTATTGCTGTCGCTTCGCTGTCCGTCGTCTGTCACAAGGCTTTTGCGGAGCCGTTGTAAGAGATAGACATTCGGAATGTACGGACGGATTGTGAGTTATGGTGTCCTGTATCATCAACATCAACACAACAACACCACCAATAGTCATTTTATGACGACTTCAGTGCTAAATAAATAGTACTTTCTTATGTGAGTATTTTGTTAACAGTGCTTGTTGTTTAATGGAAACTAACATACGGATACTTAATTATTGTTACACAGTCATGACTACAAAGAAAGTATTTATTACTAATTCATTGAATTCAAATCCTAGCCGGGACAAGCTTTAATTTTGTATGCGCCCATGCCACCAGCGCCACAGGGAATGCCAGTGCGGGGCTGTAATGTTTATTTAAGTAATTTTATTAGCTTTTTTGCATGGTAGGTATTTTTAAAAACACTTAAATACATGTTTAATTATTTCTGTTCAAAAGCACAAAAATTAAGTTTCACGCTTCTAGCCTCGAAAATGATGATGAAGAAACGAAGATGAAGAATTTTTTTCTAAGAACTTAGATTTTGTGGGGTTCCGTACCAAAGGTAAAAAACGGGACCCTATTACTGAGACTCCAATGTCTGTCTGTCTATCCGTCTGTCACAACGGATTTTCTCCGAAGTTTGAAAAGATACAGAGTACAAACCTATCATGTATTGACGAAAGTTGCGATATAATTTCCATAGTCCTTATTACGCTGCATTTTTGTTTTATTTTTAAATGGTTTTATTTAGCTTGACCTCTAGCTGGCTAGCTGGGTGGATTTGCTTCAAATCTTGCAACAGCTTTTCACCTAAAGTGGGCAGGGTTAGCGTTCCAACCTTGCAAATTGGTATTATTTCATGAAATTAGTCACGAAGGTGTAACATTGTTCTAAGATCACGGCAAGAGGGGATTCCAGCGGCTACACTTCCCACATCCCCTCCCCCTCCATTTTTATTAAAAAAATGTTGTTTTAATATATATCTTGGCAATATGTGCATATTATCAAAAATTTTAATAGTTGCAGAATCAGACTTTCGCTGTCAAATTGCCAGGATGTCAAATGAAGACTTCTGAAATGAAATGTCAAATGAAATAAAGACTTTCACCAAACCCCCCCTTTGACGCCCTTCCCATACAAAGGTCTGTAGTATGTATACCATAGGGGCACGCAATCCCGTGATCTTAGGACAATATTACACCTTCGTGTCCAATTTCATGAAATAATACCAATTTGCAAGGTTGGAACGAACTTTGTATGGAACGCCCTCCTTACTACTACTTATAAGTACTGAATGTACAGTTTGTCTGTAAAGTAGTGAAACGGAAATAATTGTTGTGTCTTGTAATGGTGTGACTAACTTATAATTATTATGTGTGTTGTAATGGTGTGACTTTATTTTATATTTAATTAAGGTCGACCGGGATTATTGCGACTATTTCTGCCTTTTTAAAAACTTCATGAATTTTTCGCTTGTTTCTTTACAACTATCATTCATTTATTACGCTTACAAATCTGCGATAAATTTTCTTTAGATAGTATATTTGAGAAGATAAATTGTACTTATAGATCAAGAGTTATGAAGCGATGAAGTTGTGAGTTAGCATTTTATAGTCGCAATAACCCCGGTCGATCTTATTAATATAACATGCTTTCCTAAATTATTTCAGCAAATGGTTATTCTGAGGTTAATGACCTGAAAAGCATCACTGGCTATGAATTAAAAGCTGTAATTCCACAAGTATTGATTAGAAAAAAAATCTCTCAAAAATGGATTCCATGGCTTATTGTACATAACCAAAAAATCGATGAGGAAATTGCACTGGTAATTATGTTTTACTTTTAGCTTTGGCCTCACTTCAAAGTATTACTTGTATTTATTTATTATTAAACCATTATCAGGCCCCATACGTAGGTATACACAAACATACCTGGTGTAAAAAGACCATTCCTACATACTTAACTAGCTGGTGCCCGCGTGCATCGCAATTCGCAACGCCCCTGGACCAATATTGTTCCCATACAAGTAATGTATTTGTAACAGAGACTATGTTTATTAACAAAAAGTTTTTTTGGCGTTCTCATAAAATTTTTTTTTTTTTTTTTTTAGTTTGCGGGTATTCATCCTTCGCAAACCACAACCAGGGGTATTCATCCTTCGCAAACCACAACCAGCGTCATTCCAGGAAATGAAACCTACTCGATTAGCTCTGTGAAAAATTCTGACGGTGGAAGTACTTCAGACTACTCAGATTCCATTCAAAGTGTCGGTCGCGACAAGCCTACAAGTTCATCAATAAGTAAATCAGGAACTATCAGCGAAACAACCGATGAGGATCAAATAGACGTTTCAAACTTTGACGGTGGTGTGGATGACTTTGACCTGCAACTTCGAAAGGAACAAGATCTTGCCAAGGCAGGAGACCTAGAAAAGTCCGATGCTAGTTCGATTGATCGCCAAAAAAATCCGATTTGGGTTCTATTGAAGAAAGGAACTTTAGAGTCAAAAAGGATTGCACACTTGCCTGAAGAAACTATTCTGAATACTTCAGAAATCAAAGAAGTCACGCCCCACAGGTGCTTTATACACACAATTATGTCTGTTGAGAAAAAAATTACTGATCAAGAATGATGCAGCTAAAATACGAATTAGCAGTAGCAACAAAGACAAAGATTCGGTACCTGAACCAGTGACCCCACAAAAAATTACACGACAATCCCATAGATATTTAACCGATTCTGATGTAAAAGAAGATGACAAAGAGTATTCTCCACCAGGTATATTATATTTACTATAGCTTTTTGTGATACATGTTTTCTAGCCGTAGGCTTATGATACAGGCTATATGTATGCAAAGTTTCATGATTGGTTTAACAGTGAAGGCATACAAACACCCAACAGCACTGTACTTGTGATTTATATTAAACAAACAAAATCACTGTTGCATAATGTATTTTTAAATCTGAACTTGATAATATGAGTATGATGAATGAATTCAGGTACATGAAATTAATCCTACTAATATTATAAAATGTGAAAGTTTGTCTGTCTGTTTGTTTCTTCATAACTCAAAAACTAATGGACCGATTTGCGTGAAATTTGGTGTACGGGTAGGAACCGGACATAGGCTACTTTTTATCCCACGGGAAACCGCGGGCGAACGCTAGTAGGTAATAATTTAAGTTAATGTTGTAATAATCTTGGTTTTCTTTTCAGGACCTGATGACGAAACAATAGATTTAAAGTTAAGTATGTTAAGGGTGGAAGTACCATCACATGCATCTGCAGACTTACTCGAGTCTTGGAATGATACCCACGCATATCGCATGACTGAGCTTAAGGAGACACAGGGTTCAGTCTGGGATTACATCAAGCTATACAAAGGACTATCAAATCCTGCTATTGGGCCAATTCTAGTAAGTATTTATTACATTTTGCGTGATCTGAATTGTATTACTATCGCTTGACATCGCTTATTTCCATACATATCCTGTATATATTTAGCTGCATTTGACTCCACCTACGAAACTGGAAGACGTCACACCGTAATGGGATCTATTCCAGCCAACCTGTGTTTAATCGGAGTAGTGGAGTCAGCTCAATATGCATAAGATGATTGAATACTATTACATGAACTAACTTTATGCTCTTTGCGGAATCCGTCGTACAAATAATTTGGGATGATTCAATATGATTGATGTTTCTACTTTTGTATTACAGATAAAAAAGGATTTCGAGACATTGATTGGTGCTTCAAATACTAACAGTAAACTACAAGATTTTTTGCTTCTGAAAAAAGCCAATATTATTGATGTAGCGAAAGGCGTATTGTCAAAATTGGCGGCAGAATTACAAAAAGATTTGATATCATCTTTTCTTCAGCTTACAGAAGGTATACTTAATGTTATTCTAAATCGCTAGTCGTTTGCCCGTGGCTTCACCCACGTTGACCCGTTTTATGTGTTCCCGTATATATAAAGGATAAAAAGTAATATATATATATATATATATATATATATATATATATATATATATATATATATATATATATATATATATATATATAGGATAAAGTAGATATAAAGAATTGGAATAACAGATTTCTTTTTGTCAACAGAAGACGACGTGACACTGCAATGTTCAGGACTACTTCTCCTGCTACCGTTTTTATTCCCGGGTGTATATCAAGTTAACAAGCACTGGAAGCCAACCAAAAGCAACGTATTGAATGCATTCATAAGTAAAGTAGATACGGAAGCTGATGTTCAAGAAAGTATTGATAAACTGCGTAGTCATCTAGCGGAGTTACAAAGCAAATTGAAGTGGAAGGCAAAGCTGCATTTGCAGCCATATACAATGTATTGGCAGTAGGTCCTCCGTCTTGGCTTGAAATTATACAAGCGCACATTGTTTTGGATAAAGTGATATATACTTTGCCGAATGTACCAGAAGCAGTTGAATTGTGTTTCCAGATATTTCATTCATTCCCCGCCGAATACCCTCTCGAATGTCACAACGTATGGGAGTTCATACAACAGGCAGTTTATGGCATATATACAGAATTTGACTGGAACCACCGTTCAACCTCTGAGTTAGCGGAACAGTTAGGCATTTCCTATACTTAATGTTATTCTAAATCGCTAGTCGTTTGCCCGCGGCTTCACCCACGTTGACCCGTTTTATGTGTTCCCGTATATATAAAGGATAAAAAGTAATATATATATATATATATATATATATATATATATATATATATATATATATATATATATATATATATATATAGGATAAAGTAGATATAAAGAATTGGAATAACAGATTTCTTTTTGTCAACAGAAGACGACGTGACACTGCAATGTTCAGGACTACTTTTCCTGCTACCGTTTTTATTCCCGGGTGTATATCAAGTTAACAAGCACTGGAAGCCAACCAAAAGCAACGTATTGAATGCATTCATAAGTAAAGTAGATACGGAAGCTGATGTTCAAGAAAGTATTGATAAACTGCGTAGTCATCTAGCGGAGGTACAAAGCAAATTGAAGTGGAAGGCAAAGCTGCATTTGCAGCCATATGTATTGGCAGTAGGTCCGTCTTGGCTTGAAATTGTACAAGCGCACATTGTTTTGGATAAAGTGATATATACTTTGCCGAATGTACCAGAAGCAGTTGAATTGTGTTTCCAGATATTTCATTCATTCCACGCCGAATACCCTCTCGAATGTCACAACGTATGGGAGTTCATACAACAGGCAGTTTATGGCAAATATACAGAATTTGACTGGAACCACCGTTAACCTCTGAGTTAGCGGAACAGTTAGGCATTTCCTTAAAACGTCAAACTTTAACGAAAATCATAGCACAGAAAAAGTAGATTAGCTCTGTGAAAAATTCACAAAAAGCTATGGTAAATATAATATACCTGGTGGAGAATACTCTTTGTCATCTTCTTTTACATCAGAATCTGTTAAATATCTATAGGATTGTCGTGTAATTTTTTGTGGGGTCACTGGTTCAGGTACCGAATCTTTGTCTTTGTTGCTACTGCTAATTCGTATTTTAGCTGCATCATCCTTGATCAGTAATTTTTTTCTCAACAGACATAATTGTGTGTATAAAGCACCTGTGGGGCTCGTCGATTTTTTTCCACTTTTATTGGTATAAACTTCACGTTTTATAAAATAAAACCTATGCACGCCGGTATTAGGGAATAGCGGTTGAAAATATTGTGTCGCCCAGTGATTGCAAGTGTAAGGTGTTACTTGACGTTTAGGCGTCGATGCTTCTGAAAATAGATATTCACCTACGATCTGCGCGATTTCTTTGATTTCTGAAGTATTCAGAATAGTTTCTTCAGGCAAGTGTGCAATCCTTTTTGACTCTAAAGTTCCTTTCTTCAATAGAACCCAAATCGGATTTTTTTGGCGATCAATCGAACTAGCATCGGACTTTTCTTGAATATCTTTCTTATCTTTGGGTAGTACAAAGTTTCCTGCCTTGTATCTTGTTCCTTTCGAAGTTGCAGGTCAAAGTCATCCACACCACCGTCAAAGTATGAAACGTCTATTTGATCCTCATCGGTTGTTTCGCTGATAGTTCCTGATTTACTTATTGATGAACTTGTAGGCTTGTCGCGACCGACACTTTGAATGGAATCTGAGTAGTCTGAAGTACTTCCACCGTCAGAATTTTTCACAAAGCTAATCGAGTAGGTTTCATTTCCTGGAATGACGCTGGTTGTGGTTTGCGAAGGATGAATACCCCTGGTTGTGGTTTGCGAAGGATGAATACCCGCAAACTAAAAAGTACTTCCACCGTCAGAATTTTTCACAGAGCTAATCTACTTTTTCTGTGCTATGATTTTCGTTAAAGTTTGACGTTTTAAGGAAATGCCTAACTGTTCCGCTAACTCAGAGGTTGAACGGTGGTTCCAGTCAAATTCTGTATATATGCCATAAACTGCCCGTTGTATGAACTCCCATACGTTGTGACATTCGAGAGGGTATTCGGCGTGGAATGAATGAAATATCTGGAAACACAATTCAACTGCTTCTGGTACATTCGGCAAAGTATATATCACTTTATCCAAAACAATGTGCGCTTGTACAATTTCAAGCCAAGACGGAGGACCTACTGCCAATACATATGGCTGCAAATGCAGCTTTGCCTTCCACTTCAATTTGCTTTGTACCTCCGCTAGATGACTACGCAGTTTATCAATACTTTCTTGAACATCAGCTTCCGTATCTACTTTACTTATGAATGCATTCAATACGTTGCTTTTGGTTGGCTTCCAGTGCTTGTTAACTTGATATACACCCGGGAATAAAAACGGTAGCAGGAGAAGTAGTCCTGAACATTGCAGTGTCACGTCGTCTTCTGTTGACAAAAAGAAATCTGTTATTCCAATTCTTTATATCTACTTTATCCTATATATATATATACGGGAATACTTTTTATCCTATATATATACGGGAACACATAAAACGGGTCAACGTGGGTGAAGCCGCGGGCAAACGACTAGCGATTTAGAATAACATTAAGTATACCTTCTGTAAGCTGAAGAAAAGATGATATCAAATCTTTTTGTAATTCTGCCGCCAATTTTGACAATACGCCTTTCGCTACATCAATAATATTGGCTTTTTTCAGAAGCAAAAAATCTTGTAGTTTACTGTTAGTATTTGAAGCACCAATCAATGTCTCGAAATCCTTTTTTATCTGTAATACAAAGGTAGAAACATCAATCATATTGAAATATCCCAAATTATTTGTACGATGGATTCCGCAAAGAGCATAAAGATAGTTCATGTAATAGTATTCAATCATCTTATGCATATTGAGCTGTCTCCACTACTCCGATTAAACACAGGTTGGCTGGAATAGATCCCGTTACGGTGTGACGTCTTCCAGTTTCGTAGGTGGAGTCAAATGCAGCTAAATATATACAGGATATGTATGGAAATAAGCGATGTCAAGCGATAGTAATACAATTCAGATCACGCAAAATGTAATAAATACTTACTAGAATTGGCCCAATAGCAGGATTTGATAGTCCTTTGTATAGCTTGATCAATATGTTGTCTATGTACTTACCCAAGGCCTCTTAGGCATTTAACTATAGCAGTGATAAGTCGGGATGAAGTAATTAGACACATATGTGATAGTTTGAGTTGCAAGGGTAGTTTTGAATCTTACATAGTGTTGTTGTAAGTAGCTTTTGTTTTTCTTATTGTTCAGAAAAGTGACCACTTGGTCGGTGGCCCCTTTTCCGGGATAGCGTCACTCATTGATTTGTATTATTCCCTGTGTAATTAAAACTATCAATATGTTGTCTATGTACTTACCCAAGGCCTCTTAGGCATTTAACTATAGCAGTGATAAGTCGGGATGAAGTAATTAGACACATATGTGATAGTTTGAGTTGCAAGGGTAGTTTTGAATCTTACAGTGTCGTTGTAAGTAGCTATTGTTTTTCTTATTGTTCAGAAAAGTGACCACTTGGTCGGTGGCCCCTTTTCCGGGATAGCGTCACTGATTGATTTGTATTATTCCCTGTGTAATTAAAACTATCAATATGTTGTCTATGTACTTACCCAAGGCCTCTTAGGCATTTAACTATAGCAGTGATAAGTCGGGATTAAGTAATTAGACACATATGTGATAGTTTGAGTTGCAAGGGTAGTTTTGAATCTTACATAGTGTTGTTGTAAGTAGCTATTGTTTTTCTTATTGTTCAGAAAAGTGACCACTTGGTCGGTGGCCCCTTTTCCGGGATAGCGTCACTCATTGATTTGTATTATTCCCTGTGTAATTAAAACTATCAATATGTTGTCTATGTACTTACCCAAGGCCTCTTAGGCATTTAACTATAGCAGTGATAAGTCGGGATTAAGTAATTAGACACATATGTGATAGTTTGAGTTGCAAGGGTAGTTTTGAATCTTACATAGTGTTGTTGTAAGTAGCTATTGTTTTTCTTATTGTTCAGAAAAGTGACCACTTGGTCGGTGGCCCCTTTTCCGGGATAGCGTCTTTCATTGATTTGTATTATTCCCTGTGTAATTAAAACTATCAATATGTTGTCTATGTACTTACCCAAGGCCTCTTAGGCATAATTAGACACATATGTGATAGTTTGAGTTGCAAGGGTAGTTTTGAATCTTACATAGTGTTGTTGTAAGTAGCTATTATTTTTCTTATTGTTCAGAAAAGTGACCACTTGGTCGGTGGCCCCTTTTCCGGGATAGCGTCACTCCTTGATTTGTATTATTTCCTGTGTAATTAAAACTATCAATATGTTGTCTATGTACTTACCCAAGGCCTCTTAGGCATTTAACTATAGCAGTGATAAGTCGGGATTAAGTAATTAGACACATATGTGATAGTTTGAGTTGCAAGGGTAGTTTTGAATCTTACATAGTGTTGTTGTAAGTAGCTATCGTTTTTCTTATTGTTCAGAAAAGTGACCACTTGGTCGGTGGCCCCTTTTCCGGGATAGCGTCTTTCATTGATTTGTATTATTCCCTGTGTAATTAAAACTATCAATATGTTGTCTATGTACTTACCCAAGGCCTCTTAGGCATAATTAGACACATATGTGATAGTTTGAGTTGCAAGGGTAGTTTTGAATCTTACATAGTGTTGTTGTAAGTAGCTATTATTTTTCTTATTGTTCAGAAAAGTGACCACTTGGTCGGTGGCCCCTTTTCCGGGATAGCGTCACTCCTTGATTTGTATTATTTCCTGTGTAATTAAAACTATCAATATGTTGTCTATGTACTTACCCAAGGCCTCTTAGGCATTTAACTATAGCAGTGATAAGTCGGGATTAAGTAATTAGACACATATGTGATAGTTTGAGTTGCAAGGGTAGTTTTGAATCTTACATAGTGTTGTTGTAAGTAGCTATCGTTTTTCTTATTGTTCAGAAAAGTGACCACTTGGTCGGTGGCCCCTTTTCCGGGATAGCGTCTTTCATTGATTTGTATTATTCCCTGTGTAATTAAAACTATCAATATGTTGTCTATGTACTTACCCAAGGCCTCTTAGGCATAATTAGACACATATGTGATAGTTTGAGTTGCAAGGGTAGTTTTGAATCTTACATAGTGTTGTTGTAAGTAGCTATTATTTTTCTTATTGTTCAGAAAAGTGACCACTTGGTCGGTGGCCCCTTTTCCGGGATAGCGTCACTCCTTGATTTGTATTATTCCCTGTGTAATTAAAACTATCAATATGTTGTCTATGTACTTACCCAAGGCCTCTTATGCATTTAACTATAGCAGTGATAAGTCGGGATTAAGTAATTAGACACATATGTGATAGTTTGAGTTGCAAGGGTAGTTTTGAATCTTACATAGTGTTGTTGTAAGTAGCTATTGTTTTTCTTATTGTTCAGAAAAGTGACCACTTGGTCGGTGGCCCCTTTTCCGGGATAGCGTCACTCATTGATTTGTATTATTCCCTGTGTAATTAAAACTATCAATATGTTGTCTATGTACTTAGCCAAGGCCTATTAGGCATTTAACTATAGCAGTGATAAGTCGGGATTAAGTAATTAGACACATATGTGATAGTTTGAGTTGCAAGGGTAGTTTTGAATCTTACATAGTGTTGTTGTAAGTAGCTATTGTTTTCCTTATTGTTCAGAAAAGTGACCACTTGGTCGGTGGCCAAACAACTTTTTATAACTTGGTGGCGATCCGAAATGGTGGTGATCCGGCCGAACCCAATTATTATTACGTATTATTGCCTTTGTAATTTGTAATTGAAACTATCATTATCTTGTCTATATGCTTGCTTACCTGAAATAAATTTAATGATGATAAATATTTTTAACTAGTATCATTTACTTGACATTCTTAACTCCGAAGCTATATAGGTAGGCTCATATTAGGTGAAGGTAATAGAAAATATTTTTTTTTACATTTTGTTTTTTATTCACAGGAAGGCGATTCAAGCAGGGCATTTCCCAGGGTATACCTAAATTATCCTCTTGTGACAGAAGAATGAGATGCTTGGTAATACATTTTCTGCTGTAATTACTTCATTTTTAGGGGGTAATATCAACTTTGGAACATTCATTTGCATCAAAGAGCCAAACCGGTAGGTTATCCTACTGTAATTACACTTTCTGTCGAGATGGTGATTCTGCATTATACTATTTGAAAGGTTTGTCAATTCGAACGTCGTCCTTTATTCAGTTGCGACCTTACGGTACACACGGAAGGAATACCATCTCTTGCTGTAGTTTACTTTCTGGTTTTTCTGGGTATTAATTCTGATGTTCACGTGGACCAACCTTTAAAATATTTAGGATTATCACCTACAAAAGAAGGAATAATTAAGGTAGGAGCACCTACTGGGTTTTCTCTCTGTTTCAGATGGAAAATTAGAAGTTGGAATTACCACCCTTAATAACAGGTAATTACGGTAGGAAAAATTATTACCATCCGCTTTTTCCTTTCTATTGCGAGGGAATAATTGGTAATTCGAAGGGAAATACCACCTGCAACAGAAGGTAAATTCGGAAGGAAATCTTTTCCAGGCCGAATTACCTACCTGTTTGGAAGGAATTGCCTTCTAAATTTAGGTGGAATTATCTTCTGAAAAATTATTACCATCCGATTTTTCCTTTCTATTGCGAGGGAATAATTGGTAATTCAAAGGGAAATACCACCTGCAATAGAAGGTAAATTCGGAAGGAAATCTTTTCCAGGCCGAATTACCTACCTGTTTGGAAGGAATTTCCTTCTAAATTTGGGTGGAATTATCTTCTGAAAAATATTACCATCCGCTTTTTCCTTTCTATTGCGAGGGAATAATTGGTAATTCGAAGGGAAATACCACCTGCAACAGAAGGTAAATTCGGAAGGAAATCCTTTCCAGGCCGAATTACCTACCTGTTTGGAAGGAATTGCCTTCTAAATTTAGGTGGAATTATCTTCTGAAAAATATTACCATCCGCTTTTTCCTTTCTATTGCGAGGGAATAATTGGTAATTCGAAGGGAAATACCACCTGCAACAGAAGGTAAATTCGGAAGGAAATCCTTTCCAGGCCGAATTACCTACCTGTTTGGAAGGAATTGCCTTCTAAATTTAGGTGGAATTATCTTCTGAAAAATTATTACCATCCGATTTTTCCTTTCTATTGCGAGGGAATAATTGGTAATTCAAAGGGAAATACCACCTGCAATAGAAGGTAAATTCGGAAGGAAATCTTTTCCAGGCCGAATTACCTACCTGTTTGGAAGGAATTTCCTTCTAAATTTGGGTGGAATTATCTTCTGAAAAATATTACCATCCGATTTTTCCTTTCTATTGCGAGGGAATAATTGGTAATTCGAAGGGAAATACCACCTGCAACAGAAGGTAAATTCGGAAGGAAATCCTTTCCAGGCCGAATTACCTACCTGTTCGGATGGAATTGCCTTCTAAATTTGGGTGGAATTAACTTCTGATATTTGGTAGGTAACTTCTAATTGAGAAGGAAAATACCGAAATGGAAGGTTATTCCTACTATTTGGATCTTCTGTTACGGTAGGAAACGTCAGAAGGAAAATGAATAACCTTCTGATATTCGGTAGGTACCAACTTCTAAATTGGAAGGAAAATATAGGAAATGTCAGAAGGAAAATGAATAACCTTCTAATATTTGGTAGGTACCTAACTTCTAAATAGGAAGGAAAAAACTGAAATGGAAGATTATTCCTACTTTTACGGTAGGAAATGTCAGAAGGAAAATGATGTACTAGAAGGAATTATCTTCCAAATCAGAATATTAAATTGGAGGGTAACAATTTTTCCTTCCTTTTTGACGCAGAAGGAAATTTTGGAAGGTAAAAATCATCCTACCAAATCAGAAGGAAAAATAAAAGGTTAAGTTACCTTCCGAATTTTCCTTCCTTTTTGACTCAGAAGGAAAATGTGGAAGGAAATATTTTGGTAGGAAATTGGAAGACTGGAAGGTAAATTCGAATACATAATACCTACCGAAATGGAGGGTAAAATTGGAAGGAAAATATTTGGAAGGTAATTTTGGAAGGAAATAAATTCTTAAAATATCCACTTAAATTGGAAGGAATTTTTCCTTCTGAGTCAAAAGGGTAGGATTTTCCTTCTAATTTTGGAAGATTATTTCTAACAGTGTACCAGGAGACGGGTAGCAGCGTCTTCCTAAGATTCCAACCGCATACTGCGATCGCCGATTATGGCAAAACTCGTCATGGTTATGAAAACCACGAAGGAGGCTTATGTCCTGCAGTGGATGTCAAATGGCTGATGATGATGATGATGATGTATTGTAATGTATGTAATGTAATCTATTGTAGTAATTGATTAAAAGTGGTGGAAAATTCGTTCTATGACTTTTTTTAAAGCTCCTATTAGATATTATGTACTTCTCCACTGGGTTGAGTGACACCGAATTTTACCTTTTTTATGCCATTCCAGCTTTAAAACACTTACATATCTTCACACTTTAGAAACGTGAAGACGGAGAACCGATACAGTGGATACTTACTTACATAATAGAGGCACTTTGCAAGAAAACTAAAGCTCTTATTTACAAAAAGTCGATACCACTAAACACTCTTAAGACGAAGTTTATGACAGGATTTGCTGTTATAAACCGGCTTCTTATGACTTTTTATAGGAATCGACTTTTTATAAATATTTTTTCGTAGTAACTATAATAAACAATCAAGATTTGGCAGTTTTCCGTTTAATAAACAATCAAGATTTGGCAGTTTTCCGTTTAATAAACAATCAAGATTTGGCAGGTTTCCGTTTAATAAACAATCAAGATTTGGCAGTTATCTAGCCTCAGACCACATAGTACCAGGCCACTCAGAATGTAATGCGAAAACAGTTTTTATGTATGAGAGACAGCAAGTGAGAATCTACTTTGAAAATATGATTATTTATAAGTAAAATAGGTAGGTACGTTCAAATTTCAAAAATCTTCAGATTAAAATCACTGGCGCGTGTTACGTTGATCAATATGATCATGATCCTAGTATCACAAGCCTATTGATGAGGCTATTACACGCGTGTATCAATATTATCATCATCAGAATGACGTTAGTTCCTCATTGTGTTTCGTTAAAAAAATAAGGTCATTTATTGGGACAAATTAACACATCACAAGAAAGAAAGTAACATAAATACAAAGGAAAAACAAGTCACAATTGGTTTTATATTTTTATAAATCGGCACCAACTTGGCGAGGTCTTCATTTCTTTTAATAGTATTTAAATAATTTATGTCCTTCGGATCCCAAAAGGAAGGGTACGTCTCAAATGCAATAAAAAATTCTTTTGAAACATTTTTTTATTCGTTATTGTCAGCGGCGGAACGTTTTTCATCGTCACTACTAGCACGTCGTTTCTCTATGGCTGTCAGTTGAATACTGATTTGATTCTTCGCGTAACCTAAAGATATCGTAATGTTAAATGTAATAATGTCCCATTGAAAACTGGATCTGCGCCGGGAACATTTTCGCGCTATGGTTTATTTCAAGTGTCACCCGGAACAAGGCCCTTCCAAGGCAACCGTGTATTGTTGGTATAACGAATTCAAGCGTGGTCGACTAACTTTGGGGGATTTATCAATACGATCCAGAAATGCAGCGCCAGTCGACGGTTTGGGTTTTTCAAAACGAATCTACGCCTATCAAAGTGAAACGGGGGAAGATTTTGATCGCGAGCTTTTTCAATTTCACTGGCTATTTGGTATCAATTCCTTTACGGTACCAAAGATGTATCAACGCCGAATGGTGTACAAATGCTTGGTAGAAGTTTTCTCTGTAGTGAGCCACAAGCGACCAAACACGCCCTGTGTTTGGTCGCTCCGCGGGCTACTGCTCCACCACGACAACGCGCACACCGCGCTGAAAACGAGGGAGTTCCTGGACAGCACGCCGGTCAAACTCCTGGGTCGCCCTCCTTACAGAACCGTGTGACTTTTTATTATGCCCGAAAATAAAAAATCACCTCAAACGGATACAATTTTTGTCGCCGGAAGATGCGCTGCCAGCGTTCGAGCAGGCATGAGGTTTACACGCGGTTTCTGCGGGCGGACTGGAAAATGTGTTTCGAAAACTGGTTCAGAAAGGCTGGTGGAGAGTACCTACTTTGAAAAGATTTAATAAAAAATATTTACATATAGAACACTTTATTTTCGCAAAGCTTTCTGTGTCTACAATTTTTTTACAATCATTAAAATTGTTAGAATTTGAAAGCGAGACGGCATGACGGACGTACCTAACAGAAGCCCTAACAAGATACTTCTTGCGAATGAAAATGCATTTTGATATTTTAATAGTTTGGCGATATGTAGGTACGTTACAGAATATTTTTTGCTATGATGCTTACCCCCGGTTTCTCGTACGTCAACATTCTTAAAACGTTGCACCAGTTTTTTAAATGCGTCTGTTTAAATAGTCTGTGATGGTAAAGAGAAAGACGTAACCACAGATTATTTAAACTGTCTCTGAAGGGTGTTTTAGAGTAATCGGCTTTTGTAAATAAGACCATAACACTACTGTTAACAGCTGTCAGTAATCCCATTTGACCTATTGATAGGACTTTTTGATCGGGTGAATGGGAATTTTTTTTTTTCTTTTTTTGTATATGTATGTAGATGTAAATTATTTTTCAATATAGATATATTGAATATGTCCATAGGAATATGTTATGAAAAACAAATTATTTTGCTTTCATGTCTACAGTAGGAACCTAAGCAGCGATAAGATATCCATCTCTAAGAATAACATTAAGGCCGACTTGCACCACTTTCTTAAATGCGGCTTAAACAGCATTTAACTAAAATTCTTCATCCAAATTTAAGTTTTACATTTAAGAAGTGGCCTTAAATTCGTTCCGACTTGTAACTAGCCTCTTATAAATCACCCTACTAATTAGGATAACAAATCCAAAGGGCTTGAAACAGAACCTCATTATAAATTTACTTATTATCGAGGCATCTCTCTTTTATTTTAACGCAAATAAACAACGCCAGTCTTCTGTAGAGAGACCCTGAAGAAATTAATGCCGACCTTTTTGGAAAACAGAGGAACTACGGCAGAAGCATACCTCGCATGTTTTTTTTTTTAATTATGACAGGTTGAGACTTGACCCCAGTCACGCCCGATGCTAAACGAAAACGGTGACTCAGCCGGAGTCTGAAATGTATCACGAATTGACGAACGAATCCTCTAAATCACTCCTCAGAGGCATTTTCAATAATCTGTGATAAAAAGAAAGATAACCACAGATTATTTAAACTGCCTCTGAGGAGTGTTTAAAGGAATCGTGTCTTTATAAACAAGACCGTGACTCTTTAGATGTAGCGCTTTCAGGGCCGAGTGTTATAAAACTACAATTCGTATTGTGTAGCAGTCTACTTGATAATCTGTGGGTTAATCGATTGAATGAAGACGTCAAACGACGTCTGTGCTTCCCATACATAAATTTGATTTAAAAATGCCCTGTTCAATTCTTTCTAAAATCACAGCTACGTGTTGGCGGTCGGCCTCTCGGCCTGTCCGACTGTGCAAACACCTAATGATGTTTTTATACAAAAATATATAAAAATCTCGTGTGATCGTCATCGTGTTTGTCATCGAACTCCTCCGAAACGACTTCACCGATTTCCATGAAATCATTTTTTTGTGTATACTTAGTAGATCTGAGGATAGGTCGTAGGCTAATAAAATTAATATGGCAGAACAACGTTTGCCGGGTCAGCTAGTATCTATATATCTCGTTGCATCGGTGTTGTGTATAGGTATAAATAGCCGCTAAACTACCTCCGATCGTCGGTCCAGCGAGCCGCGAACCCAGTTTACGAATAAATTAAGAATACTGTGAAATGTGTTGCACGCTTCTGGGGCCTGTTTCATAGAGCTAAAAGTCATGGATTACTATGACAACTCGACGTACATTGCAAAGTTGATTAAACCACAGATTAAAAAGTAGGAAGACTGCTACGCAATGTAGCTCGAACTGTCATAATAAACTGCGAATTGTAGTTTTATAGATTCTGTTATTTCTTGTGTGCTTTTGTGGCAATGTAAATTTCTTTCTTATGAAACTCAGCCCAGACGTCATCTACGAAAACCAAAGCCTGTATAAGTTGGATAATCTAAGGCAATAATAAAAGTTCTGGGGCATTACTTCCGTGTAAGTACTTTTGTTTGTGTCCAAGCCTTTGTTTTAATAATCTGATAGGTATTCATAATTACGGAATGAAACCTTCGCTTCACGTCGGCTAGGGGGACGGTTTTATATTGCGGTGGTGTATCTTATCTTAATCAGGTTACCTGAGTCGGTAGCAATACAGCAGTACCTACAATCCTACGTTTAATTCTAAAGCGCATTTTACGATTGACATTGAACAGTTAAACAACAGCAACAGCAACTTAACCGCAACGAAGAAAATTATAGATTAATAATAGTAACAACACCCATAAAATACAATAACTTGTCCTGGCCCTAGAGTAATAAAATAATGTAAGCAGGACAATAGCTGTTATTTGCCTCTATTTGGTAGTCTACTTACTAATAGAAGTACAATGTCATTCCAATGGTAAGTAAGTATAACCCGCACAAATTGAATAGGCATATCTCGCGAAAAAGATCGAATCGCGCAAGGCACCGAGTTAAATTGCGCGGGCACCGTAGGAACGCGATAATGTTTTTTAATTCGATGCAAAAAAAATACTGTCACTTTGACATGTGCCGGCGTCGTACACCATCACAACTAATTACATTTGTTGACGTAGGTACTTACCTACGTGGACATCAATACAAGTTTATTTTTTAAAGGTCGTGATAGGCTATGAATAATAATACATCGCGCGATGTCTTCTTCTATTCTAAATCCGACCGCAGTTGTATGTGGACGCGGGTTGCATGTTGTTGTTGCATTGTGTGGTAAAAATAACGCATAATTATATTAACGCCGTCGTCCGTGACGGTCATAAAACTAAGGTTCCAATGAAATCTATGCCAATAAAAGAACTCTAGTTATCAAAACAAAAGTAAAAAGATCTTTTATGTACAATAGAAATCTCTTTCACATGTTGCATCTACTCATGTGGACTCGAAAAACTTACCAAAATTGTCGAAATCACAAGAGAACACGGGAAACAACATTCGCGGAACTAAGAAAAAAACGGAATGTTTGAAAATAAATTAGGTGTCTTCATGAATGTGTCTAACCTCAAACCCAAGGTCAAGTGTTGCCAATGCGTAAAAAACCAATAATCTCATTTTACTTCCAAGTAAAAATTGTGGCAGTTACGTTAGTATTCTTTTAAATACTTTAAATACTTTTCTTATATGAGTAACTAAATATTAATAGCTCTGATACAATAAGGTGTTTGGTCACACAAGTCTACTTTTTTACAGTAAAACAAAAATCTACCGAGTATAACGATATACTTTATTGCACACATAAATAAAACTCATTTACAGAAAAATTTAAAAGTGTACATGGCGAGCTTATTTCAGCAGAAATATATTTTATAATGATATATTTTATAGAGATATATGTTATAATGGTAACACTGCCTCTTTTTTGCATCGAATTAAAAAACAGACTAGACTATTACCGCACTAATATCACTCTATTGTACAACTATGCATTTTAGAGACTCGCCCCCTGGTTCCCAAACTAGGATACCCAGTGCTATGGTAACCAGACAAGGACATCACAACAGTGATAGTTAAAAACTTTGATTAGACATCGCTCACGCTAAAAAATTACCCCACGTTCAACCGTGGGAAGGCGGACGGGGCTTGTCAATTGTGTTACCAATCGTTGCGAGTTCAATATTACCCGGCAAAATATCTATGCACCTGCCACCGTAAGACTGTCATCTTGCGAGGTACCTAGATATTTCGACGGGTTATACATCAAGAAATCAATGGTTTGACGTTTTTGTATAAAACCAATAAGGTACGCTGTCACTTACTATCGCCCAATCAACGTTCACTTCGTCACGCATGGCGCACAGAATAAACCAATCACAGAGTACTTTACTCTACAGCACATCTTGCGCTCATTTCATTGGCATAGACTAATCGAGAGGGCAGGGGCCGTTTATGAGATCATTTTTTTGTAGGAAGAAACAATTCTATGGTTTTTTTTATATGTAGCATCACAAACATTTCAAAATTCAAAATGTTCCGAAAGTTATAAGAGTAGGTAGGTAGATACTATTTAAATTCTTTCATTTATTCACAATGTGTTAGCCAGATCCCAAAAGGGGCGAGATAACATCATTTACATATTACATTAAATCGCGGGTGAAATTAAATTAGCGAACGCTTTCGACCGTTTGAACGAAATTTCCTGTTGATACGTTTGTTTGAAGTTGAAATAAATTGCTTGAACCTACCGAAATGATTAATTTATTTATTATTTCTATTCTATTATACTCTAAGTTAGGATGAAGACAAACTAAGAAGTGGTCAAGTTAGGAAGTGGTCAAGTTAGGAAGTGACGATTTAGGAAATTGACTACTTTGGAAGTGGTCAAGTTAGGAAGTGGAGAACATTGGAAGTGGTCAAGTTAGGAAGTAGACAAAGTCGTCCGGAGGGTAATAAATAAATAAGATATAGTTTTTAGGTAAAGATTAAGTAAGAACGTTGTAACTGGAAGGACCCAGTAACAGAAAAATTGTCCATATAAAGTAAAATAATTATAAAAAATAACTTCCACACAACACAATCACTTGTCCTGGGTCCTGGTCCCAAACTAGCATACCCTGTGCTATGGTAACAAGGCAAGTAGATCACAAACATGCAAATACACCCAGACTGAGGCCATTTGTATCTAAATTCTAAAATACCAACGATATTATTTATAAGAACACGATTCCTTCAAAACATGCAGTGTTTTAAGGGAATCGTGTTCTACAAAGCAGGATTCCTATGGTAGTTTTTCCTTTGTAAAATCTCTAACACTTTTGTAAAATCTTTACGAGAAGGTAAGTACCTAGTAGCGCCCCAGGTCACGTGATTGTGTTGTGTGGAAGTTACTATTATAAGTCAGATGACGCCCATGCGAAAACAAAAAATAAAACCCTGGATATTTACACAAACAAAAATGCAATATATTCAATCTTTCAATAGTATCACAATAATTCAATACATATTTTCCCTTAAGGGTACGATTTGCTGCATTTACACGGGCGAACTTGTCCGCATGATTGACGTCATTGTCGAACCGAGAGCGTACTGCTTTATACAGAATGTTACAGAATGGTCCGTCAGGATTTAGATTATTCTACTCACCAATACAGGGTATTTATTTTATTGAAGCTTAACAACAATTTCAGTGCGAAGTAGCACTATTGTGCTACTTCGCACTGAAATTGTTGTTATTATGTTGTCAAAATATTGTTAGAGCCATTATTTTTATAGTGACATATTTGTCCCTACATATTCGTGATTTTTTTTTTCAATTCAATTCAATATTTGTTGCGATAAATTATAGTATAAATTTTAGATCGATCATCGGAACTTTACTGTGAAAAGAAAATTTTTTTTGACGCGCCATCTTTTGTTTCGTTTCTCCATCGTGGCTAACCGTAATTAACCATAATTCTAAAATTATCGTTTAAAAAACATCGAACGAATTCGGAGTCACCCTGTAGACTCCAATTCACAACGCCAAATGACGTCAGTAGTGCGAGAAAGCTCGCTAGTATAAACCTAGTTGACTTAAGTACAGCAATACATAATATCGTAATTAAGTCAGAGGTACGTTGGTTGCTTACATTTATGAGAAAAACTATCATATCCTCTTTTACAGATTGTTTTTGCAAGAAATGTATTTCAATTTTTTAGGGCACACGAACAAGAACCCAGGTTCAAGGCCACTCCTGTATAATAAAGAATATTCTTATCTTATCAACTAGCGGTGGTAGCCTAGTGGGTAGAACATTGGACTCGAAAGCGAGAGACCCAGGTTCGATTCTCAGTGCGTATATGTACCTGACTTTGTTTTCTAAGTTATGTACATTTGTGAAGTTATGTAATAAACATAAGTAGTGTCTGAGCCAATCCGCGGTGGGCACGCGTGGTGATTAAGGTGGGACGATTCTCATACAATTAACTGTTTTTTTTTTCAAGAACATATAAATTAGCGCAAATAAAAGTCTAACAAATTTGGAAAAAAATCATTTGTATGGGAATCGCCCATACTCTGAGAGAAGGCCTGTGCCTTACAGTGGGACGTATATAGGCTGCTTATATATATATATATATATATATATATATATATATATATATATATGCAAACGGCAATTTCCAGCGGAAAGCTTTCTAGTCCTATGTTTTCGGCCCTGAGGCCTGAACCTGAGTTCTGTCGTGGGTCCTAAAAATCACTATTTACAACGGAAAATCAAGCACGTTTCGAACATTTCCGAATATTTCGTGTCTCGCTGGGCCCCACGAAACTGGCCAGACTTTTTTATGGACATTAATTTACCAATGCACGCCCAGAACTTTACTTGCACTATTTTACAATGAAACAGTCGTATTTAAAAAAAAAAAGTCGATCCCACTAAAACACTCTTTGGACCGGTGTTAAAGCTGGTTTATGAGAGAAATTCCTGTTACGAATAAGACTGTTTTAGTGTACAATGGTGCAGTAAAGTATTAAAAACAGAAATAATATCGAATTGAACTGAGCGAATTGAGCATAACGATCATAGAGGTCTATGGTTAAGGGTGCTTACACACGGGCGGCACGTGTGCCAATTGCAGCCGTCGGCATGTCGGCGTCGAATAACCGCGTCAGCGCGTCGACGGCCGCCGTCGGCGAGTGTCGACGGCCGCCGCCGGCGAGTGTCGACGGCTGCAGTGCAGTTGGCTCACGTGCCGCCCGCGCATAAGCGCCCTAAGTTGGTAAGTACAAGCTAATTCACTCTGCGGACTTGGAGTGAAAACTTATCACATAAATATACCACTATGGTCTTTTCGGCGGCGAATTTTCCCTCAGGGCTTAGATGTGGTAGTCTTATATTACTGTGTGGATCTTAAACATATAACACTTTTACTTATAAAAGAAAGGTCAACATAATCGATCAACAAAAATGCAACTTTAAAATGTCATGACAACAAGGAAATTGTTGCTAGAAATGCACTATTTCAGTCTTTGTTATATCTAAGGGAAGACCGCAGCTCTCATTTCTTCATAACCGGCCTGGAACAAAAAAATTAAATGTATTTTTTCACTTTGGTCCGAAAATATGTCACTTAACCCCAGTTTCTCGTACACTAACACGCTGTTAATCTACTGTTAACAGCTGTCAATTGACCAAAGTGCATAAAATAAAAACCACTGACAGCTGTTAACAGCAGATTAACAGCCTGTTAGTGTACGAGAAACTGGGGGTTAAATTAGTACACAATGTGAACGTTTGTTTAGATAGTTGCATATCTGTCACGTTATCTGCCGCATATACGGCTGAACTGATTAAGACGAAATCTGGCAGATCAATGCGGAGTTTTCACTTGCTGATATTAATTTATCAACAGTTGATATTTTTTTTAGTTATATATTTTTGAGTATTCTGAAGTTACAGATCGCCATTTCGCGATTCCGAAGTTTTCTCCAAAGTTATTCTTATTGACAAGTGTCGTGTGATATTGTACATTGTGCGAGCAAGACTGCATGGGAGACGAACCTTAAGCGGTGGTTGTAAAAAGCGAGCCCCTTCTTTGAGGCTACAAACCTTTTCTGGAAGCCGAATTTGCTAAGCAGCGTGGGCTGGTTGCTGGGCAACGAGGCGGTCCTCTTCAAGCCGGGCACTTTGCAGGTGGATTTCTTCAGTCCGTTCTTTAGCGGTTGAGGTTGGCTGCTCGAGATTGGCTTAGGCTTGTAAGTCTGGTTGTTGAGCCAGGCAGGTTCCTCCGGTTGGGTCACTGATCCGAATGAGGTCTGGAAAGAGGAGTGGAGATACTATGTTTGTTCAATTCAATTCAATTCAAATATTTTTATTCATTGTAAAAACAGAATGTTTACTTAATGAACGTCAAAGTTGTTAGTTTCACAATTAATGGATTATGTGGAGAAGAAACTAACAAAGAAACTCCACATTTATTCTTTTCAAAACACGTTTTAACTTAATTAACAGAGTTTTCAACTTAAAATATTAGTTCTGGCCAGGCAGGTCACGTCTAGTCCTTTTCTTGTGTGGCCTTTATCAGTTCTATGGGTTTCTCGGTGTAAATAATGCGTACACGACGAAAATGAATGTTGTGATTGCTTTAGAGAGCAAAAATATTTTTTTTAATCGTAAAATATCAGATGTGCAACGTCTACATCGGTTAGGATTTTCGAATGAATTCTTTTAACGTCAAAAATTAGTTTCGCTGGGGTCCGTTGAGGGCGCAGAGAGATCTTCCGGAACGTCGATAGATGGCGCTACATTCTTCAACAATGTTTTTAGAATGCGCAATTACTAAATAAACAGTTACGGTGTTATTTAACAAAACATTATTCCTCTAAAACACTCCTCGGAGGCAGTGTAGTTTGGGACACACGTTATTTTTTAACCTAGTTCAAGCACTTAATTCATTTTTACCAATGATCGATTTAGGAGGATTGTACACTGTTATGCTTCTGTGACGCTGTTGTCTGTCTCGATGGTTTGTTCCGTGAGTCACTAGGCCAGGCCCTGGCAGAAAGTCAGTGCTGTGGGTAATAAACGTGCAGCAAATACTGAGCCGGAGACCGTTTTACCGCCGCATGGACGTAGACCCTTTGTACATAGCCCCTGTGTCCAGTGGCGGATTTACCAGTAGGCTGAGTAGGCTGGAGCCTAGGGTGGCAGATTTTAGGGGGCGGCAAATTTGGCCCAATTTTTTTTATCTTACACAAATTATTTTTTTTTAATATTTTAGTAATGCACAGTATACTGAAAACTCCTACGTCCGTAATCCGTATAATAAAATAAAAGATTACTAAACGCACTGTTAAATATAGGTATTTATTTTCAACTTAGTTTCAATATTAATTACAATTTAAATTTCGTAACTTTTACCCACTTTTTCAATTAAATGGGACTACCCATTTAAACTATAAAAAATATATTTAACGTGTAACATGTTTCTCTCTCTGAGAGAAGGCCTGTGTCCTACAGTGGGACGTATATAGGCTGCTTATATGTTTCAACATTTAAATATTTATTTTCTACTAGATACGTATGTATTTGCGTAGTCGTTTTTGGGTTGCGGCGCGGGAACGAATGACATGACCGTTCGCCAAGTGTCTGGACGAATTGACAGCACGAGCCACGCACGAGTGCGTTGAGTTCGAGAGCGAGAGAGATACATATAGAGCGGCGATACAAGCGAGGAAGTCCCGTCCCGTATTACTTTAAAAAAAAAAACAAATGAAAAGTCACCTCGGTTACAGTGTTGCCAGATGGGGGGGTTTTTTCTCCAACTTTGGAGTCCTGTAGTGGAGTCCCCACCTTACATGCTGCTATTTTTAGGTCAACAGTATACTCTTCACTAAATCGTGGGTTGCAAAAATAATCTAGAAACTGACACAACTTATCCCCTAGTTCACAATCATACTAATAACGGGAAAAAGCTGACGTAATGAGGACGTTAGAACACAAATCATAAAGTTGCAATTTCAGAATAAATATGATTGTGAACTAAACTAGCGTAGTGTAGGTATTGAATTTCAAAGGTCACTAGGGGCGACAAAAATTGAATAGCCTACTAGCGGCAAATTTGTAAATCCGCCACTGCCTGTGTCCCTTTGTTGTTATTTTTTATTTTTTGTCTAGTGTTTTGCCTTGTCCGTTTTTTCCGTTTTCCTATACCTTGCATAATGTCTGTGTGGCGATAAATAAATGTATTTCTTCTTCTATAAATATGAAGTGTTTTTATTTTTATTTTAAATATAGCTGAGGTTACGTCTTTCCCTTTACTATAGACTATTTAAACTGCCTCTGGGGAGTGTTTTAAGATATCTTCTTTTTTTTTAAAGAAGACCGTTAGAGTTTGTGTTTTACAACAATTTATGTTCTATGAGTTTTGTCTCACATTTGTATATTTTTTTAAATCAGGGTTCAAATCATTTCATTACTTACGCACCTTATCAATGTCGCAGCCTTTAGTTTTAATCATTATTATTATCCTAGATCCTACATGAGCAGAAATGAAAAACAAATTGAAAAAATTCAATCGGTGTTTTGAATTTTTGTCGACAAAATTGTAGTGTTACAATTCAATTCCAATATGCAATGGTGTTTTATTTTTTTAGAAAAATGGCGGTCTTTGCGAAAACACGAGTCATTTTTGAAAAAAAAATACACGCACGCATCAAAATTGAAAAGGTCAGGACTAACGAGGTTATTTTTTTAAATACGCACACAGAAGTCCTAAGTCCTGACCTTGAAAATCACAATAGATTTCTATTGCTATTTTCAAAGTCAGGACCGGTGAGTATTATTATTATGTTAGGTAAGTATATAAACTAAGGCTATATAGTATATTTGTAACAACGGCATAACTATGCAATATGACGCATTTTTTTAATAACACACTTTACCTTTTCTTAAACGTTTAAAATGTCTCATAAACGATTAAAAAAATATAAAAAAAGGTACTAACCTGACTATCGACCGGTGTAACCAGCCTCTCCAAGGGATAAGTGTTCTCCACGACAGAAACGTCGCTCAGAGTTAAATCCACCGACGACGTCAGTTCTACCAACGGTCTGGCCTTAAAAGGGTTCTTACTTCTTGGACTGGGCTTGAGTATAGGACTTTCTGATGACCTTGGACATTTCACCGGACTGTTCCGTGGTGAATTCTCTTTCTGAGAACTAGACAGTGCCTCTTGGGAGTCCGGTATTTCTATACATTGACTGTCTATGTCGGTTTCTGTCGATTGTTCTTTGGGAGTTACTTTGAGTGGATTTTTATACTGTTCGTTGTGTTTCTTTGAGGTGAAAGCGGACTTTTGAAGGTCGGTTATTTCTGTACATTCCGTATTGATTTCTGTTTTCGCAGTGTGATTACTTCTGTCGGGTGTGATTTTGAAAGGATTTCTAAGTCTGTGTTCGCTTTTAAGGGAATATTTGGTCTCTATTTGTTGTGAGTCAGGTATTTCTGTGCATTGACTGTCTATTTCTACCTTGTTTTTCTTTGGAGATTCTTCTACGGTTATAGTCTCCTCTTTCGAAGGTTGACTGAAGAATTTACTTTCGACAACATTATCATCTAGAACCGTTCTCGGAAACCTACTGAGCCTCTTCAGCGCAGCTATATTACCGTTTTTCACGCACTTCAAAAACGACCTCTCTTTGTTCTCCAATATGGGTGATTTTTCTTTAATCTTTTGCGTCGGTGATTTTTCTTTAATGTTTTGCGTCAGTTCTGTTTCTAAGTTGTCTCCGAGCATACCTCTGTCGTGACTGTCGATTTCTTGCTGGGAATCTTGCGTGTAAGATTCCATTTTCTGTTTCTTCATCGCCGGCTCCACGCAATACATGTTGCTGAGACTTTCTATTGTTAAACTGAAAAGAGCAAAGGATACAAGGTAAATAAATCTTGGCAATGTGGCTTGAGGGCTGTGGATTGGCAAGGACTAACTGGAGATTGGCAAGGTACTGTGGGTTACCAAGGTATTGGGGATTGCCAAAGGACTTAATATTGGCAAGGGACTGGGAGTTGGCAAGGGGCTGGGTGTTAGCAAGGGACTGGGAGTTGGCAAGGGACTAGACGTTCCGAGAGATCGCAGACATTGGCAAAGGACTGCGATCTGGGGTTCGGAGTGACGGGAAGAGACCTATGCTAAACAGTGGGCTGGATATATAGACATGTAGGTTGTAAGCACTTAATGGCATATTTAATTTAACCTTTTAATGACTCTCAGTTACTATAATGTACAATGTACCTTTCATCATGTTACCTTTAGTCGATGTTTTCCTAAAACCCAATAAATAAAATAAAAATATTAATAATACCTATTATTTTGCCACTGGCTCTAAGTTCAGAAACCCTCTCACCTTTCGTCCTGCTCTTCCAGGACTAGGTTGACCACTATTTTCACCGCCCTCGTCTTTGGCGACGCTACTATCGCCTCGGCTTTCGGCCTCGGCACAGTCTCAAAGTGCAAAAACAAAGATATGAAGCTAAGATAATATGTAAAGCTTTAAATGTATTTTTTGTTCCGGTGTGCACATTAATCGGTTCTAATCTAATCTAAAAACATTCGTCCTGTGTCTCTGGGACGTATCTACTGACTAGGTTGACCACTTTCTCCACTGCTCTCGTCTTCGGCGGCGCTAAGATCGGCTTGGCTTTCGGCCTCTGCGTACGCCACGGCACAGTCTCAGAGTTAAAAAGCAAAGACATGAAACTTAGATATGTAAGGCTTTTATGTATTTTATTTCTATGTACAAAAAAGTGTTCTAATCTAACCTTTCATCCTGCGTTTCCGGGACGTATCTACCCTCCGGGACGTATCTGATCTACTGACTAGCTCGACTACTTTCTTCAATATCCTCGTTTTCAGCCGCTCTATTCTCGACTCGGCTTTCGGCCTCGGCACAGTCATAAGTTAACAAACAGCCTCACCTTTCGTCCTGCGTCTCCGCGACGTATCTACTGACTAGATTGACCACTTTCTTCACCGCTCTCGTTTTCGGCGGCGCTATGATCAGCTCGGCCTTCGGCCTTGGCTTTTTCTGCCACGGCCGGTCGTCGGTCAAGTATTGCTTGTAGTCAGGGTTCCATATGCTGGGATGGGGCGCCACGCCTTTGTCCTTCCAGCCGTCGGTTTTTATGGTGCTCCGCTGGAATTTGTGGTGTTTTAAGGTCGTAGCACATTATAGCGGCACCGTTACGGTACGGCTCCAACCCAGCAATTACATTATTGAATGGTTTCATTGTATTATTTTTCGCAGGCATTGCAATTACAATTTTTTTTGCTTAACCTGCCTATATACGAATTACTGCAGGGCACACCCAGCGTGTATAAGCGATTTCAAGATATGTAAACAGCTCAGACACTCAGATTTCCTCACGATGTTTTCCTTCACGACGAATGGTATTGCTTCTACAAATGCACGTGACTTAGAAAATAAAGTAGTTGGCACATTCCGGAATCGAAGTTAGGACCTCTCGCAAGGTGGGGTAGGAATTAGTTCCTGTGCGCCAACGACTTTGGCCTTTTGGCTGAGACGTAGGCATTCATATTCACTTGACAATCTGAACTAAGACAATACAATGTTTATTTGGACCATCATCCAGTCAGGCAGGATGAAAGTTAAAGAACTTACCTGGTCACTCCTGCGATCCGGATCCCAGTCATCCACCGGCTTCATCGTGAAAGGGTCCAAGTTGCCAAGCGCGAGCTGGAAAGCCACATCTGGAGGCAAAAGCTCACCGGCGTTCGTGCAGAGAGCCTTCTCCGTGTCTGCAATCAATTGACGTTAGATTTATTTTCGTGTCTGTGACATCCTTGCCTGGTTACCATAGCACAGGGTATCCTAGTTTGTGGATGTGGCCTAGGAAGAACTAAAAAATAAAATGAGTCATTGAAATTAATTAATAAGGCAGTAACAAATTGAGCTAATGTGGGTGGAAGGGCCGCTAAGAGACGTCCCAGGCGGACATACTTCGACCAAATAGGGGATGTATTAGCAAAGGGCAAGATAAAAAGTACCCGAAACCGGCGTGCGTACATGCAACGACTAATGAATGTTGAGGAAGCGAAAGTGATCTGTCAGGATCGTGGAAAGTGCCTGTATGTAAATGTAAATGTATGTAATGTATGTAAGGCAGTAATTTTTTGGGAATATTTTTTTATCAAAATCTAGGTAAAGTATACACATTCTTATAGAATCATTAAATTTTAGAATCTGCCAGCGAGACTCGATAGCAACCTTACGCCTCTATTTCGTTAGAGTCCCTGCATACACCAATGACTTTGTTTTGTAAGTTACGTGCATTTGTGAAGTTGTACATCGTGAGGAAACCCTAGTTTCTGAGGTATTTACATATCTCAGCGCGTGCAACTTACAATGGCCCAACTATGAGGCTAAGTGCGAAAATCTCAGACATAACTACAGCATGATATGGAAATTGTTGGCAATATTTTTAAGGAACGTTCTTTTCATTATGATAAACAGTATTATTAATTATTTAACAATTATGGCAATTATTCGTGGTTTTCGACCGTTGGTTCGAGACTGCAAACCCAAATTCAAAGTTGTAGGAAGTTCCGCAAGGTCAAAAAATGTTTTCTTTTATGCTAAATGTTCAAGAGTCTATCGTCCTACATGCGTAAACAAGTGAAAGAAAAATTTAAATTGCCGACGCCGACCGACGCTGAAACCATAGATTTAGGGTTCCGTACCCAAAGGGTAAAGGACTCTATTACTACTGTCCGTCCGTCCGTCTGTCACCAGGCTGTATCACATGAACCGTGATAGTTAGACACTTAAATTAATTACAGAATTTCTGTTGATGCTATAACAACAGGTACTAAAAACAGAATAAAATAAATATTTAAGGGAGGCTCCTGTACAACAAACGTGATTTTTTTGCCGTTTTTTGCTCGACATTAATAACGGCAACAGTTCGATTGAAATATTCAAATATTGTATAGATAATGGTACGAAACCCTTCGTGCGCGAGTCCGACTCGCACTTGCCCGGTTTTTTTTTTATTTCGATTTTACTACTTTTCGTCCTAATATTGTTGTCTATGCTTAATAGAAGTAAATTTGGATGAGAGAAAAAAAATTCTAGAAGCGCCTTTTTTTTTCAAAACAGCGCCATATGTTTCTGAATCACGGTTACATCTAACCTTTAACCTTTAACCCTTTAAAAAACGTCGCACGAAGTCGAAGTCACCCTGTGGAACCTCTCTTACCGTCATCGTCGGGCTCAGTCAGTCGGAGCATCTGTCGCTGTATGGTGTCATACACGTACTGATGCTTGAAAGTCGCTTCGGCTTTCAGGAAGTTCTCCCTGTACTCATCCGTCACGGTCAGGTTCGCTTTGTTGAAGAACGAGGGCAGCTTTTTTAAGGCCTGGAATGGAAAAATACTTTTTTAATACAGTTGCTCAAAAAGTGGCGTATTGCAGCGACGTATAGCGTTCGGGATGTGGGCTATTACATACTCGAGCTTTTTCTTTACCTTTTCCGAACTAGTGCGTTCTCTTTCCCAACTGTCAAAATAATTTCTATTAAAAAGAAAAAACCAACCACGAAGTTTTTACTAAAAAAAATTCATAGAAGTTTTTATGATTCATGCAAATATTTCTAAAAAGAAGCTACTAATTTGTTTCAATATCAGATTTAATGATTTGATTCAAAGGTTAGGTTTAATTCCATTTCATCTCATGAAATTTAATTTTCATTTCATATCAATAAAAAAATTCTACTGAAGACTTGGCTGTATGGGCATAGTTCCTTTTGTCTACCCAGAATGGGTGAAGAAAAAAAAATCTCTGCTTATATTCTTTTACGGTTGGCGCCATTTTCCAAAAATTTTCTTTATTAAATTGCTTCATTTTTTCGCAACTGTATTAAAAATAGTTGTTCAGTACACGTGCGGACCGTCATTGCAACTTGTTCCGACTGTCAACCCTCACCTTCGGCTACGCCTCGGCTCGGGTAGACATTTGTCGGAACTCTTTGCAATGACAGGCTTTCCGCACTCGTAATGAAATATACTATTTTTAAGAAAATCATTTAGCTGTTAACACACTTGACTACCCAAAACAGAGGTCGTGTGGGTCTAATTCTCACCGGAGGCCGCCTTTATTGATTTGTACAAATGGCCTCAGTCTGTTAGTAGTGCGAGGTCCTTGCCTGCCCAGCGCTGGGCATCCTAGTTTGGGGCCGGGACAAGAGATTGTGTTGTGTGAAAGTTGCAGGTTTATTACTCGCTGTTCGCCGCGACTACGTTAAATTTAATTGAATTTAAATATGTAATTTATTCACTTAAAACACAGTACAATTTAGGATTCAACTTTAGGATCATTCAAAAATCATTATAGGTTATTGTTGTTGGAGGACCAGCAGAATGATTGAAATTGTATAGCTCTCCCCTATTAGATCAGATGTGTCATCTGTAGTTTGTTTTGCTGCTGTGGTGCGCTTATTAGTAGGTGATGCCAACGAAAAAAGAAAACAAAACAAAATAAATTAATTACAATGGCTCGCTTAAGATCGGTAAAACTAACCTATTTCATCTTTTCATTTACTTTAGGATCGGTCGAACTAACCTATTTAATCTTATCATTTACTTTATTTAATTTATTATATTATATTTAAAAATATCTGCTTATATATTTGAAAATTTACATATTTATTATTATTATTATTATATTATTTAATTATTTTATTTTTCCTAATATCTATTGTGTGTGTCTTTTGTTTTTATTTATTTCACTTATTAGGTGCCGACAGAATACCAGCGTTGCAGAAGGTACCCCTTTTGTGACAAATGCTGAGTCGGGTCCTTTCACAAACGCAGTGCACTGGCTTTCCTTGCATGTTTCTTTTTAATTTATAATTTAAAATTGTACTCTGTCACTGTACTGTGTTTTAAGTGAATAAATTATTTCAATTCAATTCAATACAATGACAGAAAACTCATATAAAGTATACAATTTTAAATTTCAAATTAGTTGGCGCATTATTTGATGTGTATTTTTCTGGGATGAAAAGTGGCCTATTTCTCTGCCCTATTTCATCCAGACCTA
Organism: Yponomeuta cagnagella; assembly: GCA_947310995.1. NCBI lineage: Eukaryota > Metazoa > Arthropoda > Insecta > Lepidoptera > Yponomeutidae > Yponomeuta > Yponomeuta cagnagella. Next base: position 15,180,787 of record OX371277.1, read on the forward strand.
GCTTGGACGTTCTGACGTGATGGAGTAACAAACATCCAGCCATTCAATCTTTCACATCTATAAATTCAAATTCAATTCAAATTCAAATATTTTTATTCATTGTAAAAACAGAATGTTTACTTAATGAACGTCAAAGTTGTTAGTTTCACAATTAATGGATTATGTGGAGAAGAAACTAACAAAGAAACTCCACATTTATTCTTTTCAAAACACGTTTTAACTTAATTAACAGAGTTTTCAACTTAAAATATTAGTCATGAATGTGTTGAACACTAGTCACAATCGTCCTTTAAATAATATTAATCTACTGTTTAATGCCAAACATCTTTGTCTTCTAAGTAATCCTTGATGTTATAGTAAGCCTTTTTGCACAGAATGTGCTTAACACATTTTTTAAATCGCGTTGGAGGTAACTCTAATATATCTTGAGGAATTTTGTTGTAGAACCTTATACAGTGCCCCATAAAGGATGTGTTAACTTTTGCAAGTCTAAATAGTGGAAATGACAATTTATGTTTATTTCTAGTATTAAAATTATGGTGGCCACCAACATTTTCGAAGTCTTTGATATTTTTTCTAACGTACATAATATTTTCATAAATGTATTGACATGCAACTGTTAAGATGTTGGTTTCTTTGAAGAAATCTCTTAGCGAATCCCTACTACCTAACTTGTAAATAAATCGGATGGCTCTCTTCTGTAAGATGAAGATCGTCTCAATGTCTGCTGCCCGACCCCACAGTAGTATGCCGTAGGACATAATACTATGGAAGTAACTAAAATAAACAAGCCTAGCAGTTGCAGCGTGTATATCTGTACACGCTCATTTCTGGGTGGTTTCAAAGCCGCGGTTATGTAATTAGTCATGTCATCATCAACCCATTATGTCCCCACCGAGGGGCACGGGTCTCTTCCCTGAGGAAGGTACAGGCCATACTCCACCACGGGGGCCAAGTCCGGATTGGTGAAGGCTTGTAGACTAGTGGCTCGTCTACTGTCAGAAGTTGTCAAGCCGCCCTAAGGCCTCTGACTTGGCTTAACGACTGCCATCTATCGACGGCAGCCGGCACCAACAGCTTAACGTGCCTTGCGAAGCACGGAATGTAATTAGTAATTAGTAATTAGTAATGGAATCTAATTAGACGGGCAGCAGCGTCTTCCTGAAATTCCAACCGCATACTACGAACGCCAGCCCGCCTGCCAAGCGTGGCGATTATGGCAAAACTCCTCATGGTTTTCATAACCATGCCTATGTCAGGGCGTCAAATGGCTGATGATGATAATGATTTAGACTATTACTTTTAAGTATAGACGTATCATCATCATAAACCCATTATGTCCCCACCGAGGGGCACGGGTCTCTTCCCTTAGGGCGGCTTGAAAACTTCTGACAGTAGACGAGCCACTAGTCTACAAGCCTCCACCAATCCGGACTTGGCCCCCGTGGTGGAGTATGGCCGTTACCTTCCTCAGGGAAGAATATAGACGTAAATAAAGAAAAAAATTTGTTGAGAAATCTTATTTAAAAAAAATGCGCCAACAGTTAGTACCGCCTCTCCGTCTAACAGGACAATGACCCGCGGACCCGCGGCGCGCACGCACCGCTCTGGATGGCTACTAATGGTTCTAATACATTCGAGTTTGTCGAGATATTTTTGAAAAGTGCGTTTTTTTTAAACAAACTAGCGTATTCGATAGCTATTGTCAGGCACGTTCATTTTGCTAAGTCTTTCAAACTACCCAAAATTATTGCTGTATACAAGGTGTTGATTTGTAATGTAACGCTCGACTCGGTGTACTTTCTACTCACCAATAAGAACAACTTTTACTATGGGACCAACTATAAAATCTTAAACTATAAAATCAATACATTTTTTTCAATAGGTATCGAATTTTAGTATGGCACAGCTGTTTTTTTTTGCTATTTCGTCTTCGACCTGATAGTAAAAGTTGTTCGTGTTGATGAGTAGAAAGTACCCTGAGTCGGGCGTTACTTTACAAATCAACACGTTGTATGTGTAAAACCAAGTCTGGTTAATTACATCAAGTCTGGTTAGTCACACCTCAATCAAAATTGAAAAACAAATTCACATTTTAAGGCGGTACGAAGTTCACCGGGCCAGCCAGATAGTTTATAATAATTAAAATAATAATAATGTAATGTTTATGTTTATTTGCACAAAAATTCCAAAAAACACAAATACAAAAAATGACACAGTGACAAAAGTATAATAGTACACACACTTAAAATAAACAGAGGCTGTACTGTTATGTATACCTATTGCAGGTAGACGAATAAACCAGTAAGCATTCAACATTTGTTTCATTGACACGTACCTATCACTGGCGACGAGCTGGTAAAGTCAACTAAATAACCACGCGTGTGTGCTAAAATAAAAATTTGTCGATAAAAATGCCTATCGGACATATAGAAACGTATAGTTTCGCTAGTAACAATTGGGAAGCCTATATTCGACGTGTTGTGCAGTTTATAGCATTGAATAGTATCGCCGATGAGTTGAAAGTTGCTACGTTAGTGACGGTAGTAGGCGCGGAGTGCTATGAATTAATGTGCGACCTGTGTTCCCCAAATACTCCGGAATCTAAATCATTTGATGAGTTGGTGGCGCTTGTGAAAGATCATTTAGAGCCTGACCGATCGGAAATCGCTGAGAGGCATACTTTTCGGCAGCGAACGCAACACCAAGGAGAAAGTATTCGCGAATACCTTCAATCTCTGAAGCATCTAGCGAAGACGTGTAATTTCGGAGAAAAATTGGAAGAAAATTTGCGAGACCAATTTGTATCGGGTTTGTGCAGTGAAGACATGAGATCAAGGATCTTTGCTGAGAGGAATGTAGACTACAAGCGCGCCGTGGAGCTGGCGCAGGCGCTGGAAGCGGCGGAGCGGCACGCGGCCACGGCGTGCGCTGCGGGCGCGGGCGCCGGCGCCGGCGCTGCCGGGGTGCGGTTGGCGCGGGAGGCGCAGGACGACGGCTTGCATCGGATCGGCGCGGGCGCGGCAGGGGGCTCCCGTAGGAACGCGGGTGCGACCCGGGCACAGCGCGCATGCTCTCGATGTGGTAAATCAGGGCACCCAGAAGGCAAGTGTCGTTTCAAGTATTATAATTGCGATGGATGTGGTGAAAGAGGTCACATTAAGTCAGTGTGTTCTAAAAATAAAAGTGAAAACAACATTGGCAAAAAAGCAACGAAAAATCAGTTCTTTTTGGATGAATCGGACACAGATGATGGAAGTTGTAATTTTTATAATTTAGTAATCAGTAGTGATGGTGATGGGCCCTATTATGCGACATTAAACGTTGAAAACATATTGTGTAAATTTGAGATTGACACCGGAAGCAAATTATCAGTTATTTCAAAAACATTCTATGATAAACATTTTTCGAACATTCCTATCGTAAAAAAGCAATTGACTCTGAAGTCCTACACAGGAGACATCATTGAGACTCTTGGTTCTATTGTGGTCAGTGTCAATTGCGGCAAAATACAAACAAAATTGAATTTATTTGTTATTGAAAACGGAGGACCGCCTTTAATGGGTCGCTCGTGGATCAAGAAATTAGAATTATCCATTGTAGAATGCCACAAACTGACCGAAGAGGACTCAATGGCGAGCTCCTTGCGAAAGGAATTTCCTGAAGTCTTTGTAGAAGGGTTAGGTACATTTAAGACCGAATTTAAACTGTATTTGAAGGATGAGTCACCTGTATTTGTAAAAGCGCGGCCGATGCCATTAGCATTACGGGAGCCCGTAGAAAAGGAACTCGACCGGTTGCAGCGGGATGACGTCATATACAAAGTGGAGCGATCCGATTACGGCACACCTATTGTGCCCGTAATAAAATCTAACGGTGATATAAGATTGTGCGGGGACTACAAGGTCACAATAAACCCACTTCTGAAGGACTACCATTACCCGCTGCCCCGCATCGAAGACCTTTTCGCCGCTTTAGGAGGGGGTGAAGAGTACACAAAATTAGACTTGTCCAATGCTTTTCAACAATGTTTGTTACATAAAGACTCGCAAGCGATGACGGCAATAACAACTCACATTGGTACTTTTTTTTACAAGCGCGTACCATTCGGTATAAAATGCATCCCTGAAAATTTTCAGAAAATAATGGAAGAGACGTTACATGGGCTCCCATCAACGGCTGTTTTCGCGGATGACATTTGTGTTACCGGAAAGGACAGAGTAGCCCATTTAGCAAATTTAAGAGCGGTGCTACAAAGACTCAAAGAAAATGGTCTGAGAATTAATTACAGAAAATGCCAATTTTTCCAAGAAAGTGTAACTTACTTGGGGTACAAAATAGATAAATTTGGTTTGCATACAGACGCAAAAAAAATTGAGGCCATTGTAGCAGCGCCACCACCAAGCAATGTAACCCAATTAAAAAGTTTCATGGGTTTAGTAAACTTCTACTCCAAGTTCTGTGTGAATATGAGTGACATTTTAAAGCCACTATACGATTTATTAAAAAAAAATGTAAAATGGGAGTGGACTGCAGATTGTAACACGGCTTTTAATAAAATAAAAAAGATTTTAAGCAGTTCTCCTGTGCTCGCGCATTACGATCCGAGTCTTGAGTTGATTTTGTCGGTCGACAGCAGCGGGTACGGCTTAGGGGCGGTGCTGACACAGCGCTACGCGGACGGCACGGAGCGACCGGTGTGCTGTGCGTCACGCACGCTTAACTCGGCCGAAGCTAATTATTCGCAAATAGATAAAGAGGCGCTCGCCATTATATTCGGGGTCACAAAACATCACCAATACCTGTATGGTAGGTATTTTACACTGCGCAGTGATCACCGTCCTTTAAGTTACATATTTGGTAAGAATAAAGGTTTGCCGGTGACGGCTGCGAGTCGGCTACAGCGCTATGCTGTAAAGTTAGCCGCTTATGATTTCGGCATTGAATTCGTAACTTCATCAAAAAATTGTTTTGCGGACGCTCTTTCACGCCTTCCTCTAGAATCGCAAAAAAAGCATCTAAGGAGGGAGGGCGAAGAAGGTAGTTACCTTAATTATGTACAAGGAAGTTTTCCGATTTGTTGTAGGGACATTAAAACTGAAACGGCAAAGGACCCGTTGCTCACAAAGATATTTGGGTACATAATGTACGGCTGGCCAACTAACTATAAGTACAACGATGTGGAGAAAATCTTCTACGATAAAAGAGATGGCTTACATATTGATCAGGGCTGCATAATATGGGGCTATCGCATCGTAGTGCCGAATTCCCTCAGGTTTTCCATTATAAAAGAAATCCATGAAGGGCATCCGGGCATCGTCAAAATGAAACAAATAGCGCGTAATTATGTTTGGTGGGAAAACATAGACCGAGATCTAGAACAGGTTTCGCGCGACTGTGTTCCGTGCCGGGAGCTGCGGCCCGCGCCCCCCGCCGCCCCGCTCCACTCGTGGTCATGGCCTACAGAGCCTTGGGCACGATTGCATGTTGACTTCCTCGGTCCACTCAATAACAATTATTATCTAATCGTTATTGATGCGCATTCAAAATGGATCGAGGCAGAAAAAGTAAGTGCGACATCAGCCAATATAGTTTGTGATTGCCTAAGGCGTTTATTTTCACGTTTCGGTTTGCCTAAACGCATTGTAAGCGACAATGGGCCCCCATTTTCCTCGACCGCCTTTGCTCAGTATTTAGAGTATAATGGCATAAAACATACTCTAGTGCCACCGTATCACCCTTCAAGCAATGGCGCGGCGGAAAACGCGGTGCGCTCTATTAAAAGAGTTCTCAAAAAGGCAGAATTAGAAAAAGACGACGTAAACAAGGCATTGAGTCGGTTTTTATTTATGTATAGGAATACCGAGCAGAGTACTACAGGGCGTGAGCCGGCAGTGGCCATGCTAGGGCGGCGGCTGCGCGGCCGCCTAGACCTGCTGCGGCCCGACGCGGCCGAGCGCGTGCGCGCGCGCCAGCTCGCCGAGGAGCAGCGTCGCCCGACGCCGCTGCGAGTTGCTAGCCAAAACGAGCCTATATTGCTGCGGAATTATTCCAAGTCGGGCAATAAGTGGACAGAGGGTGTAATAGAAAAACGGATAGGACCAGTTTCATACACTGTGAAAACAAATGACGGTCACGTTCATAAGCGACATATTGACCAAATGCTCACTAAGAAACGCCATTCACTTAGCCAGATCGCGCAAAACAATGTGGCCGTAGCAAGCCCTGTCGAACAAACCCAGGAGAAGGACGAGTCCTTTGATAGTGCGGAAGAGGAAGTGAGCGAGAGCCCGGCGCCGGCGCCGGCGTCCCCGGCGCAGCCTCCGCCGTCGCTGCTGTCACCGACTACTATAGTGGAAATCCGCCCGCGCAGGGAAGCTGCATTACGTTGCCGTGACAAACTAAAAAATACATGTATGTAACAAAAAACATAATGTAAAAACAAGTATAACTATCTTAACATGTTAATGCTATAGATTTAGAAATTTCTTCACTTACCTATTGATACCGCTTAGGATATCTACTAGCTTCTGATGAGAATAGTTTTTAAGGTTTATATATTACGTAGTTCACATTTGGAAGGGAAAAGTGTTATGTATACCTATTGCAGGTAGACGAATAAACCAGTAAGCATTCAACATTTGTTTCATTGACACGTACCTAACATAAATTCAGAAGCAGTGTCGGATTTCTATCCCCTAAACTAGGCAAATTAAGCCGGATTAAGAATAGCGTCACTCCATTTCCTTCCGTGGACGTAGTAGAAGACGACTAAGGAAATCAATTACCAGGAGACGAGCAGCAGCGTCTTCCTGAGATTCCAACCGCATACTGCGAACGCCAACCCGCCTGCCAAGCGTGGCGATTATGGCAAAACCCCTCATGGTTACAAAAACCATGAGGAAGGCCTATGTCCTGCACTGGGCGTCAAATGGCTGATGATGATAGATTAAAAAAAAACTGCGTTGCAATTATAATAGCTAAGGCGGTGAAAAAACGCCAAAACAGGATGTGGTGTAAACATAATGGTTGTTAAAAAGAGAATCCTCCTCCATGTTGCCTCAAGATTACACTATGCTGCCTAAAGTGCCTGTTTTCTTCTTCTTTTTGGCATAGTGTTCCTTATAAGTTAGAGTTCATTGTGATACATAGTGGTACTGTATTTTTGTAAATATTTTCTTGGTACAATAAAGAGTATTCGTATACATACGTTGGCGATGTCGTTGTCGAGCGAGGCGGTGAGGAACTGTCGCGCCTTCGCCAGCCCGATACCGGGCAGCGACGGCAAGTAGTCGCAGCCCGACATCACGCACATCCAACGGAACCTGGGGTGCGACCACGTAAGTCCTCCACTGTATGGAGTGGTCAGATTTAGCCAACACCGAACTGTCAAATACATAATACATATTTTGACACTTCGGAGTCGTCTAAATGCTTAGCTCGATAGAGTGGAAATTAATCGGTAATTAAGTTTCAATATTATATGATTTATAAGTAACAAAATAATATGAGAACCCGTTCGGTAGTTTTTAGTTCATCACGCTCAGACAAACTATAAAAATATCAAAATAAAATATCAATCCAATTAATCAGTGAAAACTTCAACATAATTAAAATCGATATCATAAACAATCGAATCGGTAACTTCATAGAACGTCACTAAATAGAGCTGTCAAAAGTTAAATAAACGGTTGGAGCAACTGTAATGATGTCGTATCGAAGTTCATAAATGAATGATGAATGAAATTCGAAAATTCGCTCTTCATCCTTCGTACGGGCCAGTTGATTGTCGATTGGGCGGCCAAGTTACAGGGCAGGCGAGTTTCCCTCTAAGCTACGACTATGAGGTTTAAGGCAGCTGTTACGTATGGCATGCCGTCTCGGTCGCACATTATAATTTTGTTTTAAATTGTGTACATTTGATAATGTGTCTAAAAAAAAATATGTCTTGAATGACCGTAATTTTATTATCTAGCCTCAGAGCATACTTATTACTAATAAGCTCGGATAAATATGTAAGGACATATTTTTTATTTGAATCAATTTGCATTAGTTATTTAGTGTTTTACATCAAACATATGATTTGAACTGGAAAATTAGGTTTTTAAAATCCATATTTTTCCATATTTTTAGAATTTAATTACATTATTCCATATTTCCTGTCTTTAGTACTTCAACTGAAAAAACTGCAGAATGTTTGCTTTCATAGTGCCGCGAGAATCTGTATTCTCGCAACAACTGTTTGTTGCGCAGCAAAAATGTATGTAGGTAGACTCGTCAGTTGTGCGATATTTTTTATGGATACCCTCTCTGGCGCAGCGGCCGCCACTCACAACTTGTTAGCCGTCTTACTTGCATATATTGTGTTTGTGTAGCATGAGCGTACGCTAAAAAAATCATTGTGTTTCATTGTTGTAATTTACACATTTTCCTACACATCTGATTATTTTGTTTGTCGCACAAAGAAACACTACAAAAAATCAACGATATTCTTAGTGTGTTGGAGCATATTGGAATGAGCCATTGTCGATCTACGCGCCACCTATCAGCAATTCGATAAGCTAATAATATTATCACGACATCGTCGACCAACAGCAATTAAGAGAAGTGACGTGATCTTGTGTGTGATTGGCTCAATTATGTTCCCTGACCCTCTCTCCTCGAATTTTGTTATACGTATTACATTCGCAATATTTTTCACCTTACATGTGGTCGTATTATTTTCAAAACCCAGAAAACTCAAAGTCTAGGTAGGAAAACTAAACCCTAAGCAGCAAGGACACACAAACCGCTTCATGTGGACCTCCGTACCCGGATTCTACAAATAGTTCCCGAAATTCAGCAACCTTTGGATCACGGACCACGCAATCTTTCCGTACCTGCCTACTTGGAGCTTCTGGAGACGCAATACCTTGGAACAATACTATACCTGGTGATCAAGACCGAGAAATGGATACTGCGCTTTATTGTTGAGGACCAGGACGACTTTTGGTACGATCAACCATCCAGTCCTTTTCCAACCCTCTCCTTTTCTCTTGTCTAATACCGTGCTTATGAACGTGGTTTCAGTAAATACGCGCAACTGGATTTCTGTGTAACTGGCCTACAAGTCGCATGGTGCCGTCGCTAGTGCCTGCCACCCTCGTAGCCTGCTGCTTGCACGTGAGTACTCCACTTCTTACTTGCCACCAAAATGAGTACGGATAATATACCCGTTGCTTCATACTCAAACCGCGACAAGTCACCCGCTAGATATTCGGACGATGCAAGAGTAGAAAAGTTAATTCGTGATCTTATTCGAAAACGTGGCATTATTAAGGGCCGATTAACTAAATTTGCGAGTCACTTACAGTCGTATAAAGGCGATTTAACTGCTCAAAATTGTATCGACATAAAGTTACGCACACAAGGGATCGCGGATTTGTTCAAAGAATTTAACGAGATTCAATCTAACATCGAAGCGAGTATTCGCGACTGTGATTTAGACGAACAAGCTACTTACCGAGAATCGTTTGAGGATGCCTATTACCAAGCTGTCACTAAAGCCCAGTTCATGCTTGCCGACACAGCTGAGGCCACTAAAGACTCTAACACACGCACGAAGTTACAGTCCGTCAAGTTGCCTACAATCTCCATGCCTTCCTTTGACGGGTCGTACGAGCACTGGCTGGAGTTTAGGGACACTTTTCTCTCACTTGTTCACAATTCCACCGAAATCAGCAATATAGAGAAGTTCCACTATCTAAAATCGTCACTAAAGGGTAGTGCTGAGTTAGTGATTGAGTCATTAGAATTTTCGGCAAATAATTACTCGATTGCGTGGGAATTGTTGTTAAATCGATATAACAATAGCCGCTTGTTGGTGCACAATCATGTGAGGGCGCTATTTAATCTGCCTGTTCTGGCTAAAGAGTCGCCTAGCTTGATCCGAAAGCTTATTGACACACTTTTGAAAAACATTCGCGCATTGAAAATCCTTGGCGAGCCCACGGACTCCTGGGATACTTTAATTATTTTCATTATTGTGTCAAAATTGGATAAGACCACCGAGCGTGAATGGGAGCAATTTAAGGGCACCCTATTGTCTAGCACTGACTCAAAAACATCCCTAAAGGTGTCTGACATAATTTCCTTCCTCAAAGGTAGGGCCGACATGTTAGAAACGTTATTAGTGTCTCACGCCAAAGAGAATAAACAGACAACATCACACAAAAATAATCATACGTCGTCGCACTGTAATGTTTCCGCCAATAAACCACACGACAATAGTCAGGCCCGATCAAGGAAAGGTTGTATGCTGTGCAACGCGAATCACCCACTGTATGCCTGCCAAAGCTTTTTAGATTTGAACTTGCAGTCTAGGCTCAAATTTGTGAACGAAAATAAACTATGCACCAATTGTTTACGCGCCGGTCACTCGTTGCCTGATTGTCGATTTGGGCCGTGCAGAAAATGTGATAAAAAGCACAATTCACTTCTTCATAGTGACGAAATAGCGAATCATTTTCTATCTATGCACTCGTCGATCGCTAATAAGGAACTGGTTTTGGCTGCAGCAGTAAACAACTCGCCGGCGGCGGCGGTAGCTCCCACCTCGGTCCCTGCAAGTAGCGAGAACAATAATACATCCATTCATGTCAATCAAGCACACACGCATACACAAAGCGCACACTATGAAAGTGCACCAATCTTACTGTCCACTGCAGTGGTCGAGATAATAGATAGGCATGGCAATTTTCATACCGCGCGGGCTCTTTTAGACAATGGAAGCCAACGGTGTTTCATTACAAAGACACTATGCGATAAATTAGATGCGCAAACTATACAGTCCACTCATGAAATTTGTGGTGTAGGTAACTCGATAACACAATGTACGCAAATCTGTGATGTCGAGATAAAATCGCGCTTCAATGCCTACACTTCTTCCCTTCGGTGTTTCGTATTGCCGCACATTACGTCACCGTTGCCAGCTGTTTGTGAATCACGCGCATTGTTCTGTATTCCAGACAACATTCAGCTGGCTGATCCGCATTTTCTTGATTCAAAATATATCGACCTATTGATAGGAGCCGATATGTTTTGGGATCTTCTCAGTGAAGGTAAAATGAGGCTACCTAATGGGCCCTTTTTACAAAACACAAAATTGGGCTGGATTATTTCGGGACCCATCGATTATAAAACGCGCAACGAGGGCCCAATCCAGTGCAATTTCACGCAATCTTTAGATACGCAACTCAGATTGTTCTGGGAACTTGAGGAGCTACCTAGGGATAAGGGTGTGCGCACTGATGACGAGCTTGCTTGCGAAGATCATTTCGTTCGTACGACTACGCGCAATGACGACGGAAGGTTTGTGGTGAGCATGCCTCTCAAGCAGTCCCCCGACACCTTGGGTGAGACGTTCTCCCAAGCCGAACGTAGGTTTTTAGCACTAGAAAAGCGTCTACAACGCTCACAGACCTTTAAAAAATTATACGCGGACTTCATACACGAATATGAAGACTTAGGTCATATGTGTCGTGTCACCACCTACGAAAGTCCCCACTATTTCATGCCGCACCACGGTGTATTCCGAGAGCACAGCACTACTACCAAGTTGCGTGTAGTTTTCGATGCAAGTGCTGCATCTAGCTCAGGAAAATCATTGAATGACCTACAGTCCGTCGGTGCACCTATACAGGGTGATTTGCTTGCCATTTTGCTGCGCTTTAGGCAACACAGGTTTGTAGCATGCGCAGACATCGAAAAGATGTATCGGCAGGTCTTGATAGACCGGCAGCAACGCGACCTTCAACTAATTCTCTGGCGGGATGAGCCATCGCAGCCGATAGGTATTTACAAATTAAATACGGTTACCTACGGCACAGCATCCGCGCCCTTCTAAGTGTAAGATGCCTAAAACAATTAGCGGCCGACTGTACTAACCTTCAAGTCCAACGGATAATTAGTGAGGATTTTTATGTGGATGACATGATCACGGGGCACGACGACAGAGACCAACTTTTACAGCTTTGTGATGAAACTGCAGCAGCATTGCAAGCTGGCTGCTTTCGATTGCGGAAGTGGATTTATAATTTTTCAAGCGATGACACATCACACAATTTAAACGACCTGAAACCATTATCACTCGGCGAAAACACACACTCAAAAACGTTAGGTATTGGCTGGTTTCACTCAACTGACGAGTTTCATTTCAACACGCAGTTTGAAAATGACAATGAACCGGTTACAAAACGCAAAATATTATCTAATGTGTCACAGATATTCGATCCGTTAGGTATTCTTAGCCCGACTATTATGATTGCAAAGGTTTTGCTACAACAGCTGTGGCTGCTGAAAATTGACTGGGACGATGCAGTGCCTAGTGACGTCACGCGCGCCTGGAACCGGTTTGTTATGTCGTTATCAGTGCTCAATACAATCCGGGTTCCACGTCATGCTATAGGTACCTACGCTAGCTATGTAGAACTACATATTTTCAGCGACGCATCACAAACAGCGTACGGCGCTTGTATTTACGTTCGCACTGTGGATGACAGTGGGTCAATAGTGGTTAGGCTACTTTGTTCTAAAGGCAAAGTCGCACCATTAAAGCCAGTGAGCATTCCGCGGCTTGAATTGTGTGGTGCTCAGCTTGGAGCTAGGCTTTATGATAAAGTACGTAGCTCAATGCGGTGTCAGTTTGCTAACGTCGTGTTCTGGACGGATTCGACTATTGTGTTAGGATGGTTGAGGATGGCTCCTAACTTGCTAAAAACTTTTGTTCAGAATAGGACTGCTGAGATTCATGAACTCACTAAACAACTCCCGTGGCGTCACGTGAGAGGAAAGGACAACCCGGCTGATCTAATTTCGCGCGGTAGCGGCTTGGAAGACCTTTCTAATTCCGCTTTATGGTGGACAGGCCCGGCCTTTCTTCATGATCCTGAATTCAGCAGTACTAACATTCCAAGTGACACCTCTTGCAATGAAAATTTACCTGAAACGAAGCAAACTACTGTGGTCAACGTAGCCACCCGTGCAAACTCACAAAATTCGTGGTTCCCTTTCAGCAGGTTCTCTCAGCTCACACGCATGATACGCGCCGTCGCATATATAAAACGGTTTATTAATAATACGCGCAATAAAAATTACTGGCTTACAGGCATTCTTAGTGTCGATGAGCTGAAGGAATCCGAAAAAACGTTGATACGATTAGCGCAGCTGGAGTCATTTTCAGATGAGTACAAGTTTTTGAGAGACAACGGTAAATTAAAATGCAAGCACAATTTATCCAAATTAAATTTATTTATTGATGATGATAAAATCATCCGCGTCGGCGGTCGTCTAGACAACTCCCTTGAATTTAGTTACGCCAAAAAACATCCTGTCTTGCTGTCGAGCAAACACTATTTTTCCACTTTATTATTTCGACACGAGCATAGACAAATGCTTCATGCTGCTCCACAGGCACTTTTATTTTATTTAAGGGAGTCGTGGTGGCCTTTAGGAGGGCGAAATTTGGCCAGAAGGGTGGTACATGATTGTGTCACTTGCAAGCGCGTTAGGGGTAAAACTTTAAGTCCCCTGATGGGAAATTTACCCAGGGAGCGGATAACTCCCAGTTTTCCATTCTTTCGCAGTGGAGTAGATTACGCTGGGCCAGTGCTCGTCCTCAACCGCAAGGGTCGGGGTGCTAGAACCGTCAAAGGCTATATTTGTATATTTATATGTTTTGTTACACGCGCTATACATTTAGAGCTCGTTAGTGACCTCTCCTCGGACGCCTATTGCTTGGTGTTAAAGCGCTTCATTTCTCGGCGTGGCAAACCCATAGAACTGTTCTCGGATAATGGCAAGAATTTTGTTGGTTTAATGAACGAATTCGCAGATTTCTTATCCAAGTGTAGTCCGGAAATAGCGGAGTTTGCTAGTAGTCAAAATATTAAATTCCGCTTTATTCCGCCGTACTCCCCTCATTTTGGTGGCTTGTGGGAAGCAGGGGTTAAATCGTGTAAGTACCACCTGCGCAGGGTGGTAGGTAACGCGCATCTTACCTTCGAAGAGTTTAGTACGGTGTTAGCGCAAGTAGAAGCCGTCCTAAACTCCCGACCTTTGACCCCTCTTTCCTCAGACTCCTGTGATTTTGTACCGCTAAGTCCAGCTCACTTCCTCATCGGCCGACCATTAACTGCTCCTGCGTGTGATAACTTGGAACGTACGCCTATGCATCGTTTGTCCCGTTACCAACATATAGAGCAGATACGCCAGCATTTCTGGTCACGCTGGGCTAATGAATATATTTCGGAGCTGCAGACGCGAGCTAAGTGGAGAGAGAATACGTCGGAGCTCAAACCAAACACGCTGGTTCTAATCAAGGATAACAATCTCCCTCCTCTCAAGTGGCAGTTGGGACGAATCATCCACACTATTCCTGGTAAGGACGGTGTTTCAAGAGTTGCTGACATCCGAACCCCCACAGGCATCACGAGGCGAGTCTATGCAAAGATATGCCCACTTGTAGAACCAGAGGAGACTCCGCAGACACATAGCCGTTGAAAGCTCTACTTCCAAGGCCGGGGGCATGTTGGAGCATATTGGAATGAGCCATTGTCGATCTACGCGCCACCTATCAGCAATTCGATAAGCTAATAATATTATCACGACATCGTCGACCAACAGCAATTAAGAGAAGTGACGTGATCTTGTGTGTGATTGGCTCAATTATGTTCCCTGACCCTCTCTCCTCGAATTTTGTTATACGTATTACATTCGCAATATTTTTCACCTTACATGTGGTCGTATTATTTTCAAAACCCAGAAAACTCAAAGTCTAGGTAGGAAAACTAAACCCTAAGCAGCAAGGACACACAAACCGCTTCATAGTGGAACATCGAGCGCCAATCCAGAGGAAGCATATTCAATTACAGAGTTGTGCAAATTTAAGTTTGTGCCAGTTACTTCCTGTGACGTAGAAAGGTCGTTCAGCCAATATAAAGCATTTTTTCCGACCAAACAGAAGGAGCTTCAATTTTGAAAATTTGAAGATACATACTGTGCGAACTGAGGACTCCATACTCAGTTCGTCACGCCCAAGGTTATATAATGTGGTGACCCATAAATTAAATTCGATTTCACATTGAATATTGTTTTATTACGTGTTCACAATAATGATACACAGATAGGAGTGTCTCGAGGAGGGGGCAGGAACATACATCGACGCCCGCGCCCCGCGCGTCTCAACCCGCGCACGGAATGTGCCGCGTCAATGAGATTTGCAATCGACATGTGTTCCCACAGTAGTCCTCCCCTTTTTAAAAAAATTAATTTTAGAAACACAAAAAATATCATTGGTCTCTCATTTGGGACCTTTACCATAAACTTAATGTAGGTACCTACTTAGTCTAATTACATACACGATTGCTTACACTAGTACACAGTTTGTGCGGGCTGCATTTGCTGCGGCTGCACATTGTTGACTCGGATAGCCATGGGAGGCGGCAGCGCCTCGACGGCCTTACGTAACCAGCTTCTGGCGCGACTTTTGCATTTCGCGCGTAGTGCATATATGAACCAAATAAATAGGACCAAGCCAACTGCTATGAGTCCTATGCCGACGTAGTTGAGTTTAGTTTCGACCTGCCCGGAGATCGACTGGACCTGAGCGATCGCAATGTTGCTGTTCTGGGACCGCTCGTCCTTGCTCTGTCCCATACCCATGGTGCACACAATACAAATTTTAAAACTGGAGTTTTGACTATATTACAATTTAATATCCCAGCGTTTCTGCTGAACGCTGAGTGAAACTGGTTACGTTCCGTCATCAATCGCTGTCTAAAATAATACACAATTAGCTCACATGACAAAAAGTAAAATGAAATCTCGCTAAATAAATCTTAATTTCAAAGTAGGTTTAGTCTAAAGTACTACTTAACTAGGTTGCAACCTAAGGTATAGCGCTATAAGTACATATTAATTTCGTCCGAGCTGACCTCGTTATCATTACTGATATTGCATCACGGTCGGCCGACCCGTATATACTATAACAGTAATGCAACTCGGCGCTAAGATGTATATTACTGGTTACAGTTAGATCGTTTGTATATAATTGACATAACATAATAATTAGCATTACTAAATAAACATACTATAATAAGGAGGACTTTGCTTCTTGTCTACAAGAATGCTTAAGTTCCCCTTTAGAAATCGACAAAAACATTACCATTAGTCAAAAGGAAAATATATTGACAATCCCAAATACACACTTATATTTATGATAGACCTGAATGACCAACCGTTCACGCAAGTAGTTGCGCTACTGTTTCTACAAGAGACTATGTGACATAGCGCGTCTTGTCAATCGTCAATTAAAAACCTAACAGGTGTCTTAACAGCCCTTCCGCTGCGTGTTGTCCGAGTTACCGGTGCAGGTGCGGGTGACGGTGCCGCAGATGGCGGTACCTGGTCTCCCACGTCCTTCGACGTACGTTTATTTTCGGTACCAGAACTAGGTGTAGAGTCGTCGATGTCATTGTCTGTATCCGTATGAAGTAAAAACGCTGGTTTTAAACGATCAATGGATACGCGAGACTGCCTACCAGGGAGTTGTATTAAAAATACCTTTTCACCCCTTTCGATGACCTTGTAAGGTCCGTCGTAAGGTGGTTTTAATGACTTGCGAACCGTGTCATCCCTGAGAAAAACATGCGTACAGGTAAATAAACTTTCGTGCACAAAAATTGACCTATCCCGCCTATCTCTTTTAACCGCGGGCTTAAGGCTAGAAATATGATTTCTAATTTTCTCTACTACACTGTACGGATCAACGGGATCTTTATCTCGCGAAGTTTCATAAAACGCTCCCGGCAGTCTGAGCGTGCGCCCGAACGTCATTTCCGCTGCGCTTATGCCACTATCGCTCCTACCTGCGGCGCGTAAACCAAACATTACGCTGGGAAGTAAATCTATCCATGAGCGTCCATCCCCTAATTTTGCCATGAGCGCAGCCTTGATGGACCTATGAATCCGTTCTATGATGCCGTTCGACTGCGGTCTGTAAGGGGTAGTCCTAATCTTATCAACCCCTAACAACTTCATTAGTTCTGCAAATAACCTACTTTCAAATTGGCGTCCTTGATCGCTAGTTAGCCTTATCGGACAACCATAGCGAACAATCCAGCCCTCGTAAATAGTCTTAGCTACTATGTCGGCAGTTATTTCGGTTATTGGGAAGGCCTCTGGCCAACGCGTAAACCTATCTATTATTGTTAGGATATACTTATACCCATCTGCGGAGGGAGCATGAGATTTTATCGAGGCGGTTTATCCACAAAAAATGGCCGTTTTAACGAGTTTTGACGTCTATAGTAGGTTAACTTATCGTCGCGAGCACAATGCATCGTTTTTATACCAGTGCCGTGAGATAAAAAAACATCTGTCACTATAAGATAAACCCTATCGCAAATGCGAGCATGATGACAACATAAAAAGATATATTATCGACTTTTGACAGATGTTTCATTTAAATTTATCCCATTTTTGAGAGGGGCATATAAACTTATATCTAGCGTTTCTGTCAGTCATTCTACGATTAAAATCATCACATTTGTCATGATTTGTCCACTGGTGCCTCTTCGCGCCACCTACGCATCCCATTCGTGCCCTTCCTCTGTTTCTGCTCACTGACCGACGTCCAGTGGCCGTCTCCAGGGATTTAAGGACCCGCTCACTGACCTCCGTTCAGCCCTACTCCACGCAACCAAGCACCCTCTGCCGTCCTGCTCAGACCGTCGTCCAGTGCCTATCTCAATTAAAATAATACTAGGTAAAATGTACCAGTCAACAAAAAATTTTAAAATAAGAAACTTCTAAAACAAACATTTAAACCGACACACTAAAAAGGGCAAAAAATATTTCTTTCTAATGAACTTGCATCCCAAGCCATTTACTCACCCCACAAATCATACCTAACTTCTACTAAGTACCTAAGTATGTATGGTGTATTTACTACAAATGTATGGTTTCTAGGAAGTTTTCTGGAAAAAGCTTGCCACAGACTCCTCCATTTTTTAAGTCCGTTAATAATAAAATGCTTTTGGTTATAAGTAAATCTAATATTTATTTTGTAACTTTAAACAATGAAATAGGTGGTTTACTACATAACTGGGTACCCAATGGAGAAAAGAAGCATGATATGTTTTCTTCTGAAAACGGGAAATTGTTACCAAACAAATTAATATGTTCTTCACCTTTGATGTAATCTGTAACAAAAAAATAAGAAGTAAAAAAAATGTAATGCATTTCCTAGGAGACTCTGGATATGCCTTTGAGCCTGCCTTGGCTGATGACGCCCATCAGAGGAGAGGCCGAGTAGACTCCCGAGGCTCGGTACACACATTGCCATTGTGGAGCCTGAAACCCAGTAGAGGAGGAATGGCCAGCTCAATGGAACATTCCCTAATTATATTTAACCCTTGAATGAATGCTTCTGTGCATGTAATATAAAAAAACTATAGTGGAACTTGGGTAATTAAGCATCCAATTTTGAGTTACTATTTTGAAAAAATACAATTCGTACATACATATTCCTACGTTTTAATATTTGATTTATTTGTAAGATTTGATTGATGTAGCATAGACCAAATATTATTGTAGTCAGCGCGTTCAAAATATCCTGTAACAAATAAAGAGCATAATTAAAAAGGAGTCCAAAACATTCCAATATGATGTAATAGCTTAAGACGAAAAGAAAAAAGGTAAGACATGTTACGAAAATGATTTTAGATGCCCCTAAGAGCAAAAATTGACGCTATACTGGATAGACCTCTATGGTCTATCTATCCAAATACTGTAGGTATTCACTGAGCATTGCCTAAGTACACATTTGCATTAGTTTGACAAGCATATTATTTACCTATTGTACTCGGTTGGTGATGGTGAGTCAAGTATTGAACTTAATTTAATATATCACTAGATAATAAGTAGGTACTATCAACACTTACATTCCGCCACTGCTCCAGTCGTGTCGGGACCATGCTCCTTCGACAAGGCTCAATGCGCCCCACTCTTTCAACAACCTTTCGCTTCCCATGGGGCCAGAAAACTCATTGTTGGCTAAATTACTGTGGAGCGTCATATACTCGAACGAACCCCAGTTGATTTTGTTTACTGCGCCCTCTAAAACAGAAAAATATTATAGTTCTTGCCGATGAGTGACTTGTATATGATGTGATGTCCGTATGAGCTTGTAGGAAGGATCTCCAACTATTGTAGTATTGTATAAATTAACTGCAATGGCTATAAAGTTTGTACTTACTTCATTTTCGGCATCTAAGCATCTATTGTCCGTTATTTGTTTGTTTATTTACATTTTATTTGATACCTAGCACAGACTAAGTAAAGGAAAGATCACACACAGATCAGATTTCAATCTGTCAAAAAACGCAAATTGAACGAATGAAATAGTGATTTTCGTCACATCCCTATTTGCCGATTCAGTGTTGTCATACCAATAAGTAGATAAAATCTTATCTCCTATCTAAGGAAGATATGTATATCGAAGAGAAGTCATGCTCGCGGGTGGGATATAATATCGTAATGTTTTAAAATTTTAACCTATCTATCTAGATACGATAAAAATCTCATGCTCCCCCCGCTGAAGTTGTTGTTAACGGCCCTACGATGTCAACATGTATATGTTCGAAGGCGGCTGCGTCCGGGAATGTACCTAGGTCAGACACGGTATGTCGGTTGACCTTCGCCCTTTGACAATGAATACACGACTTAGCCCAGTTGCCCACGTCCTTGTTTATGTCGGGCCAAAAATATTTCTTACTAACCATCTTTCTAGTCGTTCGCACTCCGGGGTGGCTCAACGAGTGAATACTATCAAATATTTTCCTACGGAACTCTACAGGCAAATAAGGTCGAGCCTCCCGCGTGGACGTTTCGCAGAGTATAGGTTTCTTGCAAGTAGGTATTGTTATCAATTTAAATTGTACGTTGCTCGCGTTGTTGATATGTCCCGCTTGCGACATACGTAATACATACTCGTCCTTAGCTTGTGCGTCGGCTAATTCTGAGAAATCAATTACTGTCGGACAGTCTATTGTTTCTACTCTAGACAGTGTGTCGGCGACCACATTGTCCTTGCCGCTAATATGACGTATGTCGGTGGTAAATTCGCTAATAAAGAGGAGTTGCCTTGCGCGTCTGGGGCTTTCTTTACTATCATCTCCTACTTTATTGAATACCGTACACAGGGGCTTATGGTCGGTATACAAAGTCAATTGGCGACCTTCAAACGACTTCCGGAAATGCCTAATTGATAAGTAAAGCGCAAGCAATTCACGGTCGTACGTACTGTATTTGGTTTGAGCCGCTGACAACTTTTTTGAGAAAAACCCTAAAGGCTCCCATGAGTTGTTTACCTTTTGTTGAAGGACACTTCCGACGGCAATGTCTGATGCGTCACACATCAAGGCCAGGACTGCGTCGGGCTTCGGGTGTGCGAGTGTAGCGGCCTGTTGAAGGCCTGCTTTACACTGCACAAATGCTTCTTCTGCCTTTGCCGTCCACTCGATCTTAGTTTTGTCCTTCTTTTTAGTATTTACTAAATACTTATCTAATTCGGCTTGTCTGACGGCTGCATCCGGAATGTGACTTCTGTAGAAGTTGAGCATTCCTAGGAACCTGCGGAGCTCCTCCACAGTTCCCGGCTTCGGGTAGTCGATTATGGCATGTAGTTTATCCTCGAGCGGCTTAATACCTGCCGTTGAGACATGATACCCTAGAAACTCGACCTCGGGGCGTCCGAAACAGCACTTATCCAGGTTAATGGTTATACCGTACTTCGTGAATCTCTCGAACACTGTAGCTAGATGCCGTTCATGCTGCTCGCAGTTGTCGCTAGCAATGATGACATCGTCGAGATAATTGAATAAAAAATCCAAACCTTGAAGTACGGAGTTGCACATGAAGCGCTGGAAGGTCTGGGCTGCGTTCCGGAGACCAAAACTCATCCGGGGAAATTCATATAAGCCAAAAGGGGTGATAATGCTAGTTTTCTCAATATCCTCCGGTGCTACGCTAATACAGTGGTAGGCGCGGTTTATATCTAATTTAGTAAATACCTTTTTCCCTGCCAGAATGTAGGTAAAGTCATGCAGTCTCGGAATGGGGTACCTATCGGGCTTAGTTATAGCATTAAGCATCCGGTAGTCTCCACAAGGTCGAATGTCGCCGTTCTTTTTGGCTACCACATGTAGCGGGCTAGCCCACGCACTTTTTGAAGGACGACAAATACCTAACTCTTGCATCACTTCAAATTCCTTCTTTACCTTTAAATACCTATCTGGGGGAAGGGGTCTAGCACGCGCAAATACCGGTGGCCCTGTAGTTTCAATATAATGTAGCACATTATGCGGTGCCGTCTCTTTAAACGAAGGGGGCTTAGTTATTTCCGGGTACTCGGACAACAGTTTACGAAAGGGATGCTCCTCGGCAACCACAAAAATAGAAGGTTGGTTAGTACTTACGATTTCCGCCTTGACCTTGAGGTAAGTAGTCAGGTCTATCAACCTACGTTCACTTAGATCAACGAGCAGCTTATGTTGGGCTAAGAAATCAGCTCCTAAAATAGGCTGCTTAACATCCGCTACTACGAATTCCCAACGGTACGGTCTGCGTAACTTAAGGTCCAACACTAACATTTTAGTCCCGTACGTCTTGATTTCACTTCCATTCGCGGCGTAAAGTTTATATTTCGCGCACTCGTGACTGTAAAGTTTATTTTTCGGCGGCAAAATCGACACATCCGAGCCCGTATCAACCAGAAATCTAAGTCCACTTTCCTTGTCCGTAACACATAAACGACGGCTAACCGATGTAGTGCAAACCTCCGTCGTAGATTGCACCATCGCCCTTAGTTTTCCGAACTCGACGCTTTCCACGCGCACGGTTGGTAGCAATTCCGTGCCCTCTCGCCGAATTTGAAGTGATAAGAGCAAAGCCAGTCGGGATTGTCCTTGGTGCGTCGCGGCGTCTCGCGTGAAGCACTCCTGGCGCGTGACCTTGATCTCCCAAAACTACGTTCTCGACGCTTTTCATTCGCGCGACGTGGCCTTGTTCGTTCCATGTTTGCCATTCTGGCAGTGAGCTTAGCTATCTGCTTTGAAAGGGCTGCGACTTCCTTTGAAGTGACCGGCGCAGCATCGCACAGTGATTTACTAGCAGAGCTTGACGGCTGTCTGACCTCGGAAACGTAGTTGTGACGTGTTGCCTCAGCAACGTTGTCGGCGATGATTGCCAATTTGTCAAGGTCGCTTGTTTCAGCTACCGCCAGCACTCCTCGTACACTCGTAGGGAGGCGACTTTGCCACAGGATCCGCAGCGTTTCATCGGGGAAATTTTCACGGGCCAGGTCCCTCATTTTGTTCAGTAGCTGGCTAGGCTTCATTTCCCCGAGCTCCATTTCACCAATTAATTTTTCGACTTGCCGAATCCGGGTGTCTTCGAACAAGGACAGGAGCTTGGCCTTGAGCGCGGCGAATTTATTCGTAGCCGGTGGGCGGGATAAAAAATCCGTAAGCTGCATTATTACCTCTTTAGGCAGCTTCGCTACGACGAGGTCGAATCGCGCGTCGTCTCCCAATTTCTGCGGCGCGAGAATGGCCTCGATACGTATGAACCAAACTCGCGGCTGGTCCACCCAAAACTCCGGCAACCTTGACGATAGCGATATCGCCATTATATCGGGCTTGACGTCCATTGCTTGCGGTGACGGTGGTGGGGCTGATGCCGGCTGCGGCGGGGCCGCGTAACCCCCAAGAGCGGGCGGAGCCGCTGCAGGAAGTTGGCCTGGTGGTCCGCCTGGTTGGCCTTGTCCGGTGGCCATCCTCAAAACCTTGAGTCTTGCACCCTCTTGTAAAAATCTTGGATCACGTCGGGGTCACCACTGTGCGAACTGAGGACTCCATACTCAGTTCGTCACGCCCAAGGTTATATAATGTGGTGACCCATAAATTAAATTCGATTTCACATTGAATATTGTTTTATTACGTGTTCACAATAATGATACACAGATAGGAGTGTCTCGAGGAGGGGGCAGGAACATACATCGACGCCCGCGCCCCGCGCGTCTCAACCCGCGCACGGAATGTGCCGCGTCAATGAGATTTGCAATCGACATGTGTTCCCACACATACTGTTGTATACTGCAACAACTCGAATAAAGAGGTAGACTAAATTGTAACTAAATAATTTACTTTCGTTCATTTTAATTTTTCAAACAATTATATTAGAAAAAGTGTTTTAGGTTTGGTATTAGTTGTCTTTTTTTTAGCCCATATTCTTCCATATTTCCGTTTTTTAGGTCCATATTATATGTACATTTTTTTGATTTTTTAGCACATATTTATCCGAGCCTTACTTATTAGATTGCACAATTTTTTTACAATCACAACAAATTTTAGATTGTGCGAGCGATTCAGCATGCCAGACGCATGCATGCATGCCTTAAATCTTCTTCTTCTTCTTATGGTGCCTCTGCGACCAGCGAAGGTTGGCAGTCAGCTCCGCGGATTTGTCTCTATCTCTTGCAAGGCGGAAAGCTCGGCAGCAATCGCGATTCCAGTCCACTCACGTAGGTTTCTCAACCAGGATTTCTTTCTCCGGCCCGCGCGTCTTTTGCGAGCGATTTTTCCCATCGTTATAAGTTGTAGGAACTTAAATAAATAACTATATTACCTCTCCAGGCTGTATCGCTCCACTGGACATCGCATGGCTAAGGGCAGTTTGGCCGATTCTATCAGTGTGCCGTGCCCTTCGAGGTCCATCTTGAACAGCACCTGGTAAGGAAATAATAAATACTTAGGTCTCTATGATGATGATAATGATGATGATGAAGACTCCAAGACTGAATCGCGCAATCGCACTCTGCTCTACTGTAGACGTGCACAATAATTTGAAAAATATAATACGGGAGTTTCTGTTAAGAAAGGAATGTTGCGTTGGTTTGGATATATGGAGAGGATGAAAGAAGAAAGATTGACGAAAGAAATATATCGAGCTAATGTGGGTGGAAGGCTGGCGGACATACTTCGACCAAACAGAGGATGTATTAGCAAAGGGCAAGAATGAATGAATGAATGTTTATGAAGCGAAGGAGGTCGGACACGATCGTGGCAAGTGGCAACCCTGGTCTCTGCCTACCTCACCGGGATCCAGGCGTGAGGTTATGTAATGAAATGTATTGATAAGCATGACAATTGTAGTTGTTACCCAAATTGCAAGAACTTTGTCACGGGCGGACTAGTAAGTTTGATTCAAACTTATATACTGCGAGTCCGAAACGAACTTCCTGAGTTACGTAGGTAAAAA
Source organism: Yponomeuta cagnagella (assembly GCA_947310995.1). NCBI lineage: Eukaryota > Metazoa > Arthropoda > Insecta > Lepidoptera > Yponomeutidae > Yponomeuta > Yponomeuta cagnagella. The sequence continues at coordinate 15,205,144 of OX371277.1, forward strand.
GTAAGTGTCATGTCTATTACTCGTGGACTTGCTGCAGGTTTGAATTTCATCAAACCTCCTATTTTCCGCTCGTCAAACTCGATGCTAGACAGCACCTTTACACTCATGCGATCTAAATAGTTACGTTACGGGTCATTTTGCAACAAAAATGTAAAATTAAAAGTCGACCGTACCTTAGTGCAGCCAAACAGCAGGAGGTCCGAGTCCTCAGTGATGACCAGGTGCGCGAGATTGCGCGTGTTGAGGAACGCCAGCTGGGAGTCCGCTTCGTACGGTGCAACCACACAGTCGACGTTGCGCGCACGCAGCTCGCGCATAAGCGCAAGCGCCATCGCGTGCGTTATGTCCACGCTCCGGCGCATGTACGAGCGGGCTTCTTCTGTCTGGGAAATGGGAGAAAGTAAGAAATATCTGTGTAATTTCAATTTTTATAAGTGTTCTCTATCTATCTCTCTAAAGTAATTATTATAATATTATAATATAATTATTATAATATTGCCATGCCGCTCTCGGTAAAATTACACATGTACTTTTACGCATAATCATTACTTGAGGCCTTTAATTTACAGAGTAATTTAACGCAATAAATGAATTGCACTGAATTGAATTTGTTTACATTAAAAAAAACACAATACAATATTATTGTAGAATAAAAAATTGTAGCTTTTTAAAAATTCTGCCACCATTACTGTTGTCAATACTACGATAGTATAAGTTGATTGTAAATAATACCGTATTTTAGTGCCTTTAGCATTAATATTTTAAGTTTCTTTGCATACTTTAGTTAGACTGATTGTTGTGGCGTAAGGCCGGCAGCCTCCTTGGCTTGCTGGCTGGCGAAGACGACGGGGACTATGGTCTTACCGACGACAAAAGCGAGGATGGTCAAAATGGACGAAAAACACGAAATACATGAAAAGACAGAAAAATATGAATAAGTATTTTATTTAAAGACAAAACAAAGTGGTCCTTCGAACGAAACTGATCAGCACTGTGAGACGACTTAAGGTATGCCACTGACCCGCTCCCAGGCAAAAAATATGGAAGCCAGCAAGACTGACGAGCCGACGACGACGACGTCCGCTGGTGAGGTGCCCGCGGGTGAGGGCGGCCGTAATGACGACGCGGTTTCCTTACGATCGATGACTTCTGCCGTATCGGTAGCCTCGACCGCCAGACGTAGACAGCTTCTCGACCTTGAGCTGGAGACTGCGGAAGCAATGGCTATGATTGAACTGGAGGAGGCTGCAGCTGCAGCCGAGCAACAACGAAGAGCCTCGGAGACGAAGAAGCGGCTTTTAACTACAAGGCTAGCCCTGCAAACGGCAGCTCTGGAGGACGAGGGAAGGTGCAGCCGTGCCTCTTCTCGAGCGTCGTCAGTCGCTGACATGCGACCGACGATAAAGACTAGACTCCAAGCGCCCGCAGCAACAGCAGCGGCTAGCGACGCAGCCCGACCTACAGACCACCGAGACCGCCCGGTAACAGCGAAAAGCAACGACATGACGAAGTTCCTGGCAAGACAGACGTCAATCAAGGAGCTACCACAATTCTGTGGAGACCCCGAGGAGTGGCCTTTATTCTATTCCCAATTCATGACGACGACCCGACTGTGCAGATACAGCGACGACGAAAACATCGCTCGGCTAGCAAAATGCCTTAAGGGACGCGCCCGCGAAGCTGTATCGGCGCTGCTCGTCACTGCAACAAATCTAGAAACCATAATAAAAACATTGAGGCTGCGATTCGGACGACCAGAATTATTGATTGAGGTAATGTTATTGAAAATTCATGCCATTCGTGACATACGTCAAGATGACGTCAATCTACTCATAGAGTTTGCGACCATAGTACAAAACGTTGTCGCGACTATGAAAATAACAAATGAGGTCGGTCATCTGACGAACCCAACGTTGATTAGAGAAGTAATCGGCAAGTTACCAATGACGTTGAAGTACCAGTGGAGCTTTTTCATAGCGAGTAGAGGCGAAGAAAAAATTAACCTCAATGTCGTGTCAGAGTGGTTGATGATGGTAGCCAATGCCGCAACGACTATCGCACCGCTGCCTACTGCTGACCGACAACACCATCAACACCCAAAGCTGGAGAGGAAGTTCGTACATGCTACTACATCCGCAGTCACCGCCACCTCGATGACGACAGCTTCATCGCGGACCACCACCTGCGCCTTGTGTGGGCACGGCCACGCCCTGAAGGACTGCACGGATTTCAAACGCTTGTCCATAGACGACCGCTGGAAGTTCGTGACCGAGAGAAAACTTTGCTTTTGCTGTCTCTCGTTGAGCCACCAGCTAAAGGGCTGCAGGCAAAAGGCCAAATGTACTGAAGAGCAATGTAACAGACTACATCATCCGCTGCTACACGCCGCACCGCGCAACGAGACTAACGAGCGGGCGCAGACTGCAGCGATAGTGAACCACTGCGGCGACGCGACAGCTACTGTTCTCCTGAAAGTGGCTCCAGTGGTCATCTCTGGACCGAGCGGGGACGTGGAGGCTCTAGCGCTACTAGATGAGGGTGCATCGGTGTCATTAATTGATGATTCTCTTTTGAAGCGGGCCGGTATTACGGGACCAACCACGGCGCTGCAATTACGAGGGGCGACCGGTATGACGACAAACGAGCCGGACTCCAAGAAGGTCAACATCACCGTCCGTGGCCGCGCTAAAGAAGAAAGCTTCGTTTTATATAATATGCGATCTGTTAATAATTTATACTTACCTGTACATAATGTAAATATTAATGGACTTCTCAACGACTTCCCACACCTGACTGACCTCCTACAAGACATCGACAGACTGACCTACAACGAGCGACCGCAACTACTTATAGGATCTGACAATATTGACCTAATCGTGACTAGACGTGCCCATGTAGGACCGACCGGACCGATTGTGTCGGAGACAAGCCTGGGGAACATTGTACACGGTAAGCTGTCGCCATTGACACCGACGGACGCGACTATTTACCACCTATGCCCGTGCGACGACTTGAATGACATGGTGAGGCGATCATTTTCTACTGACGGTTTCGGAACGAGACCATTTCCTGACACTCCTCGGTCTCGGGAGGATCTGAAGGCTCTCGCTATCATGGAGAAGACGACGAAATTAGTAGGTGACAGGTGGGAGACTGGCCTTCTGTGGAGGGACGACGCAGCAGTACTGCCAGACAGCCACGCTGTTGCCCAAAAGCGGTTGGCGAGTGTCAACAAGAAGATGGACAGCATGCCTGAGTTTGCAGCGCGCTACAGAGAGAAGGTGGAAGAAAACCTGCAAAAAGGCTACTTGAAGAGGCTGACGGAGAAAGAGCAGGTGACGAAGACTGACAAAACGTGGTATCTGCCACACTTTGCCGTGTTCAACCCCAATAAGCCAAACAAGCTGCGCCTAGTACTTGACTGTGCAGCGAAGTCAAGCGGCAAGTCACTCAACGATTTTTTACTTAGCGGGCCCGACTTCCTTACATCACTAGTAGGCGTCCTTTTAGGTTTCCGTTGCGGCAAGATAGCTGTCATGGGTGACATTCAAGAAATGTTCCACCGTGTGCTCATCAGAGAAGAGGACCAGCAGGCACAGCGGCTTCTGTGGGACGGCGGTGAGTACGCCATGAACGTGATGACCTTTGGTGCTGTGTGTTCGCCATCATCTGCACAGTACGTGAAGAATTTGAACGCGACTAGATTCAAGACCACGCATCCCAAGGCTGTTGACGCTATCATAGAACACCATTACGTCGACGACTTCATCTATTCCATTGACGAATACGACGAGGCTCTGCAGGTTGTGGACGACGTGATAAGCATTCATGCTAAAGGAGGTTTTAACATGCGGAACTTTATGTCAAACTCCAAAGAACTTCTAGGACATCTGCCCGAAGATAAGCTTGGACCGGGTGGCGAAAAGATGCTCTCAGATGTCAAGAACGAGCTGACGGAGCGCGTTCTAGGCTTAAACTGGGACCCCGAAGACGACAGCTTCACCTACCTTTTGAAGTTCCATAAAGTTGACGGCGACATCAGCGCTGGAGTCAAAAGACCGACCAAGAGAGATGTTTTGAAGCTAGTCATGTCCGTGTTTGACCCACTGGGGTTTTTGCTCTATGTTACAGTTCAGGCCCGCATCTTACTTCAAGACATTTGGAAGTCCAAAATAGGATGGGATGATGAGATTGAGACGTGCCACTTTGACAGATGGCAAGCCTGGCTGCGAGAGCTGAACAAGACAAGACAGGTACGGATACCGCGCTGGTTTTCCACCGACAACTGTGACAAGGACGCACCTGCTGATTTGCACGTGTTCTGCGATGCCAGCTCAAGGGCCTTTGTGAGCGTTGCTTATCTCAGAAGGAAGGCGGCCGACGGAGTATGGCACGTAGCAATGGTGATGGCGCGAGCGAGGGTCGCGCCTCTAAAGGTCCTAAGCATACCTCGGCTGGAGTTGCAGGCAGCTGTGATGGGAGCACGACTCTCCCAGCTTTTGAAGAGATACATAGGACTACCAATTAATAAAACAACTTTTTGGTCGGACTCGAAGACTGTCCTAAGCTGGCTAAGGTCCGAGACCGGACGTTTCAAGCCTTTCGTAGCGCACCGTGTCAGCGAAGTCTCAGAGCTGACAGACGTCTGTGACTGGAGGTGGGTGCCGACTGACATGAACCCTGCTGACGATGCCACGCGGGACATTGTCATTACCAGCAATGATAGGTGGCTACGAGGGCCCGATTTTCTTCGACAATGCGAAGAGACATGGCCTAAGGAAGACGATAGACTCATAGCTCTTGACCTGAATGACGTCGAGGTGAAGGCCGTAAATTTATTGACTTCTGAGGCAAGTGGAGTCCTGCCAGATGACAGCCGGTTCTCACTGTACTGGAGACTTATCAGAAGCACCGCCTGGATCTTTCGCTTCGTCCACAACTCCAAAGGCTCGGGAATAAGACGAACCGGCGAACTCACAGCAAGTGAACTGAGGTCTGCCGAAATTGCGTGGGTTAAAGAAAGTCAGAGGCGAACTTACTCACGAGAAATCACTTCGATACTAACGACGCAGTCTGTGGACAAGACGAGCTCGCTGCGACAGTTGACACCTTTCTTGGATGCAGAGGGAGTTCTTCGGGTTTCAGGAAGGCTATCAGCATCTAATGTTGCGGAAGATACAAAACACCCTGCGATCCTGCATCCAAAAGACGCCTTTACGAAGCTACTACTCCAACAGTACCACAGGGATGCGGGACATGCTGGTCGAGAGATGATCTTGAATAACGTTAGACAGCGATTTTGGATTTGCAACGGTCGGAATGCAGTGAAGGCGACTTGGAATGAGTGTCAAAAATGCAAGATTGACAAGGCGAAACCGGCTCCACCTCTAATGGGCCAACTGCCCGACGTGAGGCTTAAGACTGGAGGACGAGCGTTTCGGTTTACCGGACTTGATTATTTTGGACCCATGACGGTCAAGGTTGGCCGTAGACACGAAATAAGGTACGGTGCTTTGTTCACTTGCCTTACGGTCAGAGCTGTACACATAGAGCTCGTTCACGACCTGACAACTAGCAGTGCGATAATGGCACTAAGACGCTTTATTGCAAGACGTGGCTGCCCGGAACAGATATGGTGTGACAATGCGACTACCTTTAAGGGGGCTGACAATGAGCTGAAGCAATCGGTTCGCGCGATAGATCAAGAGGAATTACTACGCTACGGCAGTATCAGACGGATAGAGTGGCGCTTTATTGCGCCGAAGGCTCCTCACATGGGTGGCTGCTGGGAGCGCCTGGTTCGGTCTATAAAAACAGCTATGAAGGCGACACTGAAAGAGGTTATTCCAAGCGACCAGACCCTACAGACTGTGGTTGCAGAGGCAGAAGCCATAGTTAACTCCCGACCCTTGACTTACGTACCACTTGACCATACAGACGACCTGCCCTTGACGCCAAATGACTTCCTACTGACAAAGACTAACGACTTTGACCAACCCTTCGGAAGCTTCAGTGACGGTGACCTACTAAGACGAAACTGGAGGGAAGGACAACGTCTTGCTAACTTAATCTGGAAGCGGTGGCTCAAAGAGTACTTACCGACTCTGACAAGACGAGACAAATGGTACGGACCAACGACGAGACCAATAACAGACGGTGACTTAGTTATTATAGCAGACGACCAGGCTCCCCGTAACCTCTGGCTACGGGGTGTCGTCACTAAAACATACAGAGGACCCGACGGACTAGTACGTGTAGCTGACGTGGACACAAGACTGGGGTCGTACCGACGAGCAGCAGCTAAGCTCTGCCGGCTGGACGTCCAACCACCGGGAGTATTGGCTCCCAATACTGGAGGTGGGGATGTTGTGGCGTAAGGCCGGCAGCCTCCTTGGCTTGCTGGCTGGCGAAGACGACGGGGACTATGGTCTTACCGACGACAAAAGCGAGGATGGTCAAAATGGACGAAAAACACGAAATACATGAAAAGACAGAAAAATATGAATAAGTATTTTATTTAAAGACAAAACACTGATCTTTTATTAACATGTTATGTACTAAAAGTACATAGACCATAGACCCTTGTGAGCCATAATGTTCATTAGCATTTATTTTATGTTTTTATTCGTATGTATTAGAAGTTTAAACATGGAAAATAAATAAATAATAATTATACAATAAAAATAGCTCATAAATAGACATTGAGGGTATTACAAAAATGTTTTTACGTTTGCTGGGAGTCCTCAAGTTAGGCTAGGCCTTTACTTTGGGGTACAGTTACACCCGCTTTCTCGAACAGTCTGTTAATCCACAGTTTCTATACAATTTTGCCAACGGACACTGTTAGCAGTAGATTAGTAGATAAACCGGGGTTTAGTTAGTTATAATTCAGTCGCCCTAAGACGTTTGATGTCAAAGACAAAACAAAAATCCAATAAAAATTGCGAATAAAATGCAAAAGTGACACTAGAGTGTTATTTGTACCAGTATAAATGTATTAAGTATAGATACAAAATGTTATTAAAAGTTCTGGGAAGTCCATTTCAATTCTGCTTTATGGACCAAATACAATGATTATCCAGTCAAATTTCACCAATATAATGTTTTAGTCAAGACTATAGCCAACTACAAGTGAACGAGGCTCACATTCTAGAAATTTTTTGAATGCTCTCATTGACATGCGCGACATTCTTTCAGTAACCCAAGTATAGATCTGAGATAACAGAACTTAGCCTCAGGCCAAGGCTGCACTAGGCAGCGAATTACAATGAGACAGGTAGAGCTTAATGAATGAGATAAACTTGGTATGGCTACCATCGGTGCATCAAGGATTATCTTCGAGGGGGAGCCTGGCCCCTAAAAAGCGACGATGTCACATTGATTGGTGATACTGGTGGAGTGGGTGAACATGGGACCTAACTAGTAAAATATGTAAGCTATTATTGATTACTGTTGCACAGCACAGAACTCACAGCGAGATGAGAAATTAACAAATGGAGTAACAGTTTGAGTTTACCTGTCCAAGACTTAGTAGCTCTGCTGCTCTTTTCTTTGATGTGTTTCTTGACCTGTAAGAAATTTATAGTGTTACAGTCTTATTTATATACCATAAACAAGTTACAGTCAAAAACATACATTTCTAACTAGCGCTAAAAAATGACCCCACATTCAATTGCGGGAAGGCAGGCGGGCCTTGTCAATTGTGTCACCAATCGGAGCAAGTTCAGTGTTACCCGGCAAAATATCTACGCACCTGCCATCGTCAGACCGCAATCTTGCGACGCACATAGATATTTCGACGGGTTACATCAATGGTTTGAAATCTTTGTATACAACCAATCATCAGTTACACTGTCACTTACTATCGCCCAATCAACGTTCACGTCGTCACGCATGGCGCATAGAACGAACCAATCACGGAGTCATTTACTTTACAGCAAATCTTGCGCTCATTTCATAGGTAAAGAATGACGAATCGAGAGACTGGTGCCGTTTTTTAATTGTGAATTTTGAAGGGAGAAAATACTTCTATGGTTTTTTTTTTTTAAACACAATTCCTTAAATCTGCTGTCTTTCCTTTTAGACTATTTAGCCTGCATTTTAGGAGTGTTTAGAGGAATTGTGTTGTTATGAATAACACCATTGGTATTAAAATGTGGTATTAGTATGGAATTTATCAAGTTCAAGGCTCACCTATGAAATCAGGTAATTCCAGAGGTATGCAACAATTGAAAAAAAATTTTTTAATTATTTTATTTATTAATTTATTTTATTAATCTATCAATTTTGTATACAGTACAAACTTATTCATAGGGCTAACAGGCGCTATATAGCACCGCAGATGTAAAGCAAAAATGTGTCTTTCATAATTATATTTCATAATATGTTGATTGCCACTTTGGTCTAGCCGTTAAGGTGCTTGGCTACCAAAATTAAGGTCGTCGGTACGATTCCCACTGGGGGCTGCCGTACATTTGTATGAATGGCGTAAGCCAGGGTGAATTTTCATGTTTGTGACGTCCTTGCCTGGTTACAATATAAATGAGTATATAAAAACCTAATTGAACTAATGAAACGTTACAAATTCTGTGAAAAATGATAAATAAATATGTAATCAGAAATAGTTTTAATAACACTCAATCACGCAATAACGGCTGAACGGATTTAGATGAAATTTGGTATGGAGATAGTTTGAGTTCCAGGCAAGGATATAGGATACATTTCATCCCGGAAATTACTCATTCCCTATGTGTACCCTATCTATAATTTGCAATGCCTGTAAAAGGCAAATAAGTTCTAAGCACTAAATTGTAATAAACACCAAACTGTTAAACTTGTTTGCAAATAAATATTGATTGATTGATAATGTAGACCTAAAACCTAGGGCCAAAAAACTAGTACAAGACTGTATTTCTGCACATAAAAGCCATTTTTCCAAAATAAGTACAGATTTTTTTTTATTAACTAGAGCTTTGATACTTACTCTCGCCTTTTAGCTTCTGTCAGGGCTTTGGCAGGGAGGTGCCGCCCGTCAAACACCATGATAGGCTTTATGTTCTTAGAAAGCAGCATTGTCACATATTTGAGGCAGTATTTTATATGGCTGCAAATATATAAGAGGTATTAAGAGGGTTTTAAATGGATCTTACGTATAACTAGACTATATTAAATAAAATAAAATTTAACATAAGTCCCTGGTCTCTACATACCCTTCTGGGGTACAGGAGTGAGTTTATATATCGTCGGCTTATTGCAAGAACTCATTAACCGACATATTCACTATTGGGAGAAAAGGGACTTTTTAGTTCGTGTTAGTTAATGGTTGTATTTCCTCCTCCTTATTCCCTATAACATCGTTAAAATAATGCCTGATACTAAAACACCACTATTGTACTATTGAACAAAAAAGGAAGTGTTAATAGAAGACATCCGACCAGCCCCTATATTACGCACACCAAATCCTGAAAGCTTCCTATCGTCTGTCAAATTAGTATGGAATATTGACAGTTAGATGAATGGAATCGCTCATGAAGGATGATTAGGCCACTGAAAACTACACATTCAGTAAAATAAACTATGTAAGAATAAAACTTTGCATGGATATCAATCATTTCTTTCATATGAGTTTCAGCATTCTTATCTCATGGAGTGTAAGTATAAACCAGCACCATGTTTGAGATCCTGATGTTTGAAACATATTGCACATTGGAATTTATAATTTGTACACTAAAAGAAAACAACATTACTGATAAATATTGGTTGACAATACAAGATCCATTCTTGCAAAAAATGTCCAGCAATGAGTTTGACTTCAAACTTGAATATCTCCTAATCCCTCGATTTACCAGGTGTGAATAGTGTGTGTTTAAATAGTGTGATTAAGTAATTCCCTTTCCCACAGAATATTTAAACTGCATTTGGAGTGTTTTCAGAAATCGTGTTGTTATAAATAATACTGTATAAGTACAGACAGAGAGACCAAACATGAAAAAACAAAGTTGTTGGAAAAGTGAATAAATTATGAATAACTTACACGTCAGTCTCTTCACCTCGCACAAGCCTTTCGGCACATGCGAAGGCACCTTTGTGGAGCCAGCAATAAGAGTCTATAGCCACGGTACAACCGCTGAATTCGTCTACATTCACACGCCTCGAAGCCTTCTCGAGAAACGGGATCAAACCTGTGATACCCATAGTGAACTGCTACCACTAATCCTTCCAATACTCTTAAATATAAGCTGGGTTTTCCAACTGCACATTCAGTCACAAAATAATGATAAATCGTGAGAAAATAATCGTGAAACGAGAAGAAATTCACGAAACCTACCAAAGAAAAACAAATGAACTGACAGCTCAGCTCTCTCTGCTGTCAATTAATTCGCGCGCCTTCGTTATGCGTTTACAAATATCGGTAGCCAACAGGACTTAGCAAAAACAACCAAACTTTTCTACATCTATTTGTAATTTTCATACATGTTATAAAATTAAAAAGTTCAAGGCTTTTATAAAATTAAATTAGGATTGGGTTTACAAACGTAGGTACTACCAGAACTTGGGTTATTGGATGCTATAATTACGTTTAGGGGGGGTATATTAGTTGTATAGAAGCACTTTTACTTTCCGGAAACAAAATTCAGGTAAAGAAAAACCACGTAAAACGATCACAACAACAACAAAACGGCCATGTTTCGTTTTTTTTTTGTTTTTTGCCATTTCACTAACGATTTTTATTTTAATGATGTTTTTTTATTGCACTTCTTCTATCTACCTACCTAGTCAAAAGCAAACTTCTTTTGAAACAAATCTGGGTTATGGTAGGTCAAATGGTGAGAATGGTAGACAAAAAAAATCTGGATATCAGTAGGTTGAATTGAGGGCAGATCGATCACCCTACCCCCCCCCCCCCCCCCCTTCGACAGAGTTTTATTCAAATATAAGATAAAAACATGTAACTTGAACTTATAAACTTAGGTATTTGACATCTATCATTAGTAGTCCTACATTTTCGTAGCAAAGTCACCCGTAACATAACTCAGTAAAGTGCACGTGTGCAAAGGTTAATGTGATTGAACGTTGAACATACGACAGTTTTTTTCAGTACTTAGGTCCGGCTCCTGTATTGGTCGACGGTCACAGCTGCCGAGACGACATGCACGACAAACTCCATATGGCGTGGGGCACAACATAGGAAGGAAATGGAACGAGGGCGCGGAAAAGACGGAACGTTCTTTAATTTACTTTCATACAAAACTGTACCGAAGTGACGATGAGATATAGCCCTTGCGTCTTTTCCAGACACGAATATTTTTTTGATGATAATTGCAATATTTTTAGTATTTACAACACTTCGTACATGTATAAGAGAATGCTTCATTCCACGCATACTAATTAGAAAGTTTCAGTACTTACCTACTATTTACTTTCTCGCATAATGGAGCGTACTACCAGCAAAGTGCACAACAAAGCGGGTAGTTCGAAAAAAAGCGCACCAACCATAATCCATCTCGAAAAGCAAGATGGCCTCTGAGTTTTATTTCCAAGAATAAAATTTCATGATAGGTCTTGGTGCGGTGCAAATGAAGTTCCCTTTATGTTTGAAATCTGTTACAATGCGATTAAATCCGCGAATCCTGTCATCAGCAGCAGCGATAGCTCTCGCATGCATTGTGTCTGCGGCTGCGTATTACTTCAAGAGCCGTAAAAGCGAGGTTAATGAAGTCATGACGTTTTGTAAGCTGCAATTCAATGTGTTCAATTACTTCGACAAACTGCTAAGTTTTATCGAAGCTGCGAACGAGAGCGTCAATGTCTGCATGCCGAGCATTCACAACCCCGCCATACAAGGGCGACTGGTGGAATTGATCAAGAGGAAAAAGATCAAGGCGCGGATAGTGATAGACGGAACCGGATTCAATAGTTCCACAGAGTTCTTCTTGAAGGAACTCTCCGATGTTGGTAAGTGACTTCTTTGCTGTGGTAGGTAAACGTACCCATAGGTGGTTTAGGGGGGGGCTTCAAAATACCACGCTTGGTCACAGAGACGGGAGGAGGAAGCTCGTCAATCCCACGGTTTTTCGAGTTATATTCAAATTACAACGCGCAGCGTTCAGCGATTTTTACTCACAGGTACAGCCTAGCCTATAACGCCGCGACTCCAGCTGATTTAATACTGACAGTTTTTATAGATTTTTAGGGTTCCGTACACCGTATAAAAAAACGGAACCCTTATAGGATCATTCGTCCGTCTGTCACAACCAATTTGCTCTGAATCTACAGGACCAAATCAGGTGAAATTTGGTAGTATGGTGTAATCCTATGACCCAAACACAGATGTGCAAAGTAGGTAAATAAATATTTTTTTAAATAAGTGTCATTTTCGGGGGATAAAGTTACTGTGTCATATATGAAAGGGCTCGTTATGAGGATCTCAAATATATTTTTGTTATTATTGTAAAATAAATAGCCTTGATTTTATTCATGAAAGAAGACGAAAATTGAGCATTCCCTCTCTGATCTCCGACACTACTGAGCCCAAAATTTTGAAATAAATGCGAAATATAATTCATTGTATGTACCTAGATTACAGGAAAACCTATAAGAATTCTATCAATTGAAAATAAAGTGATATCGTACTTACCTACGTATAAACTAGTTTCACGGCGAATGCTAGAAACTGCAACTTAATCCGGACCAGTCTATCTTTCAGGTGCGGAAATCAAGTGGAAGGTCAGCGAGCACAGAATGCAGCACAAGTTCTGCCTAATCGACGACGCGGTCCTGATGATTGGCACCCTAGACTGGGGCAACGACCTCACTTCGGACAACTGGAACTATGTTTACATCACCACCAAGCCGCAGCTTGTCGAGCCGGTCAAAAAGGAGTTCTATAGCCTCTGGAATGAGTGCCACATCGGCTTGCGTGAGGCTTTGGATATGAGACAGGCTGCGGTGGACGAAGAACCTCCGGTCGAGGCGAACGTGAAATCCGATGATGTAGAAGAGAATCAAGGTAACCTGGAAGATAACTATGAAGTACTGGAGAATGTCCCGCCTAATGAAGGAAACGTAGACGGTATTTCTCAGGTTGGGATTCCGTCGATCAACACAGAAGGAACAGCTATGACCAATGGTTGAAAAGTAATATATATTCAGTAAACTCTTTCACAAATGTTTCGTTGAACCAAACATGCTCTGTGTACATTTTATTGATCAGAATGAAATTAATTTATTGAACTGGATTTTTTTATGCCAATTTTATGCAAAGACTATGTTTTATCTAAATTATGATGTAGGTAACTATAATTTAATTAATTTGTATTATAATTTTTTTTAAGAAATTCACCGCCGGTTTCTGAATTGAGAATTTCTGAAAACTTAACACTTAAACAGTCTTAAATTTTTAAAAAAAGAACAATGTAAAGATACCTATTTATTTACCCAATTAAATTATCAATTCGGAAACCAGTGGATAAGATTCTTGGAATTTAGGTGTTTAAGACCGAAATGAAATGGTTACATTCTAAATTATATTATTGAATGCAATTTTAAATATTTGGCTGAAGTCAAAGCTGTTCAAAATTCATATTTTATGTCCTAATTAATTATTGTACTTTATAAATTAGCAAAACCACTTTAGAAAATAAAGTGTGTCTGTTTTCTGTACTGCTAAAATATTATTCTCACATTTTTTTCTATGCACTCTCAATTATTTACCTACTCTGTCTTGTCCTATCCCACTTTACTATTATGTTAGCAATTAATTCGCAAATAATTAAATAAAAGTATGAAGTGTAACAAATTTTCTAATAAATTATACAAATAAATTAATCAATCAAAACACAGTATTCTTAAATTGCCCTTATATTTAATAAAAGTAGTAGTGTAAAATACTCTTAATAATATACAAGGAAAGTAACAGACCACTTCATTAATTTACAAAGTGACTCCCTTTTATAAAATTAAGTCAGTCCTATCCTAAACACATGCCAATAAAATAACGCATAGCTCCAAAAAGTTCCGTCAGGGCGACGCACGCCCAAGAATATACTCTCAAGCGGAAATCTAAGCAGTGTTCTCACGATTCAGAATATTCTCTGCAAGTTTCGCTTAAATTCTTGCCAGAGAAACTATTGTAGGGGACCGCCCATCTATATTTCAAATAAGCAAAAGTTTAATATTCTTAATTTTTTTATACACGCTGACTGCTGACCGTTTTAAGATTTTATCTTGATCATCAGCCATTTGACGCCCACTGCAGGACATAGGCCTCCTTCGTGGTTTTCATAACCATGAGGGGTTTTGCCATAATCGCCACGCTTGGCAGGCGGGTTGGCGATCGCAGTATGCGGTTGGAATCTCAGGAAGACGCTGCTGCCCGTCTCCTGGTTATCTATTTCCTTAGTCGCCTTCTACGACATCCACGGAAGGAAATGGAGTGACGCTATCCTTAATCCGGCGCCACAAGGGAAGAAGATTAAGACATTAAGATTTTATACTTAAATTCAAAAGTTTAACATTTAATAGTTATGATTATATAAGAATATTGAGTTTTTGCGTTATTTCATAACACATAGAAAGGAAACAGTACTATGTGAAATATGTACCAAACTCGAATTATTTCGTGCCTCTGTTCTTATCTAGGCCTAGATTCTGCTTATGCATTGATTTAAAAGAATCGAAGAAGAAAAAGAAGATCATTTCAGCTTTATGCAAATGAAATTTTCTTGGATTCAATATAATAAAAACAAATGTTAAATGACCAGATTGGGAATCTGTTATTGTTTTATAATCTACTTATAGAATCGAGGCCCAGTTTAGAACTTTGAAGTTACATCATATTGTATTGTTAAGATAAGAGTTCAATATTTCCTAACTAAGTAAGTTTTGCATCACATTAGATTGTTCCAGTAGGTTCCGAGCTATGTGTGGACTGGAACCTTTGACTGTTCCAGTCCACACCTACCTCGAAAATAATTTACTCTAAGCCTATTCACCGCCCCTAATAGCCTTGTACTTAGCGATCTCATTAGGAAAGGTCTTAGACAGCTCCCCGAGTAGGTGACTCTTGAATCTCTTGTAGGAATCAATCTTGCCTTTGACCTCTTCATTCTTGGCCAGGGCTTTGTCGATGCAGTCTTTCGTGTACAGCTGTGGGTTCCGGCCTTGGTCTATGTAGCTGGAAAGGATAAATACAAATCAATATTGTGTCTTCAATGTACAACATTTCATTTCAATAAGAGCAAAAGTATAACTTGTGGCCCTATTTCTAGTAGGGGTTTTTTTTACAGGCAACCTGAAGAGGGAAATTTTGCCAATGTAGAAACGGAGGCAGGTAGTAGATGCAAATATTAAAAAAAACTTGGAAGGAACAATGAAATAAAAATCCAGTCTACAACAAGTGGTTTGACATAACATAAGTTTGGTCACATTGTTCTCCTAAAAGAAAACTGACTTTCATAACACACAATTGCGCACAGTTGTTACCATTATTGTTCTGTAGAATAGATTTAATCTAGTTGGGAGAGAAAATGTTGGACACATTACAATAAAAATTATAATGTCAAAGCCCTGTGCCAAGCTGAGGTTTATGTTACAGGTAGCCATGTTCATGTTGTAAATAATTCAGAAAGTACTTAATTATATTCTTTTTGTTGCACTAACCCTAAAAATTCCACCCCAAATTCAAGTCCCGGCATGGGTGGATTTTTAGCCTCTAAATTGGTTTTTAAAATTGTCCTCAGCACGGGTTAGTGCAACAAAAAGAATATAATCATGCAGGTACAGCAATATCATTCCAATAAGGAATAAGGAATGGAATAAGGGTACTCGGGGCTGCAAGCGATGTAAATTGCTTCAACCAGATGTCGCTGTCTGTACGTAATACAGAGAAGTTTGTAAAGAGGCTCGAAACTTCACTGATGCCTGCACTTGCCCATTAGCTCAGTTGGGAGAGCGCTGGCACGGTTAGCCAGAGGTCGCAGGTTCATGTCCCGGCATGGGTGGAATTTTTAGCCTATGCATAGGTTTTCAGAAAGTACTTACTCAAAGACCTCGGTAGGCACATGAATGTCTGCAACTTGAGACTTCAGTTTGTCAACTTCTTGGAGACCAGTCACTAAAGATTGACTGCAACAAAAATTTATAATCAATTGGTTTAAAATAATAACAAACTTAGCCTGACTTGCACCACTTCTTAAATGTCACTTAAGTCGCCATTTAAATTGACTTTTGTATGAAGAATTTTAGTTAACCGCTATATTTAAGAAAGTGGTGCAAGTCGGTCTTACAAAGGTCACTTGCCTAGGTTGGTGAATAAAGTTGATCAAATACACTTGTTAATTACTATATACTGCAACAGCTTTATTTATAAAAACGCAATTAATGAAAATGCTGATTAAAATAGTCTGTGGTGGCGATTTTACACAGATTAAATAAAATGGCTCTGAGAAGTGCTTTAGAGAAATCGTGTTTTTATAAGTAAAGGCAACATTATTATTCCTGAGGTCCACTTGTGAACACGAATCATAAGGTTGATTTTTACATGCAATCAAGTAGTTTGTTAGATAGGTACACAATTTACTGCTTGGGTAAAATAGGTTCCTTTTAAATATCTACCACACTCTTACCTACAACATTTTGCTTTTAATTTCGAATTTCTAGCAAAAATATCCATCGCTGGACCAAAACAAAACGCCAGTCAGCACTTTTGGATGGCCCAATTGATAAATAATCAAAGGTAAACGAGAAATGTTCTCTAAATCAAGGAATTGTTACAGGTACTGATGTAGCTCTTGCATTGTGCTACTATTCCTATTAAAGCCATTAGAACCAAGCCATTGAGAAATTACAATCAACGCAATATAAGGTGGATATTATGCTTACATTTTTTGATTCAATACACTCTGCCCCTGAGGTTGGAAGTCGCTCACAATGATGCGAATTTGTCTCACATTTTCAATGAACATCTCCAACTGGGTCTCGAGGTTCTCCAAAGCAGAGGACATTGTTATGTGAATTTAAGAGATATCACAAATAACAAACAAGACAGTCCTCTAGTCAATTCAATTCAATTTTGGGCGAAATGGCAATTTCTGCCAGCCAGAGTCACAGTCACAGTCACAGACTATATAGAGATACTACGTCACAGTCCTCCCTCTAGACCTCTAATCTGTCAGTCTGTCTGTGCATAAATTTGCGATTATTTGACGTTTGAGTTGTCAATCACGGAGCTTACACGTTCAGTCTGGTGTCAGTTCAGTCCGATATCTTGATCAAGCTCGGATGGACGCCAGACTGATGTAGCATACTGACTGATTGACTGACGACTGTAGGCGAGGTATGTCCGAACGAAAACACCAATACGACAGCACCAAGCGCAGATCTTTATCTGTGATTATAGATTAAAAATAAGCAGCCTATATACGTCCCACTGTAGGGCACAGGCCTTCTCTCAGAGAGAGAGTATGGGCTTAATCACTGCACGCGTGCCCACCGTGGATTGGCGATTTCAAGCGCTGAGATATGTAAATAGCTCAGACACTCAGGTTTCCTCACTATGTTTTCCTTCACCGTTAGCGAGTGGTATTGCTACTATAACTTCACAAATGTACATAACTTAGAAAACAAAGTCATAGGTACATGCCCGCACTGGGAATAGAACCTGGGTCTCATGCTTCCGAGTCCAATGTTCTACCCACTAGGCTACCACCGCGTTCCGTGTGTCGCCGGATTAAAAATAGCGTCACTCTATTTCCTTCTGTGGATGTCGTAGAAGGCGACTAAGGAAATCGATTACCAGGAGACGGGCAGCAGCGTCTTCCTGAGATTCCAACCGCATACTGCGATCGCCAACCCGTGTGTCAATCAAGCGTGGCGATTACCTACGGCAAAACTCCTCATGGTTATGAAAACCACGAAGGAGGCCTATATCTTGCAGTGGGCGTCAAATGGCTGATGATGATAGATTAAAAAATATTGCGTTGCAATTATAATAGCTAAGGCGATGAAAAAACATAATGGTTGTTAAAAAGAGAATCCTCCTCCATGCGGCCTCAAGATTATAGTATGCTGCCTAAAGTGCCTGAGTGTTGACCTAGCGTTGACTGGCGTTGACTGATGCGAGACTGATAACAAATTCAGACGATCAGTCTGCCGTCAGTCTCTGACGAAAATTATCAAAATATTCGAATATCCGTCAGTCTGGTCCATCAGTCCATCAATCCATTGAATAGACAATCAGTATGTCGTCAGTCTAACAAGACTGATGGAATTGACTGACGCCAGATTGAACGTGTAAACTCCGTCATAGAGGTAGTCAGTCAATCAAGGTTTTCTAATCTGTGAATTTGAGTGAACGAAACATAGTGAAATAAAAAATATTCAGACTGGCAACACAACGTACGTGTGTCCATTTCCGGGGAATAACCACTGGAAAAGAAACAAGCTAAAAGCAATCTCATTTCTGTAGTACAACGTGTGATATTCCTACGCATTTTATGCTTTGCCACTGCTCCACTTTGTTCTTGCATTTTATTTCAATCATTTCTCTCGTGAACTCTCCTCTACGTGCCGTGCTGTGCATGCAATGCAATCGTGCATTATTCATCCTTGAATCTTGAGTTGAACTGACTTATCGTGATAAAGTGTGTTCGACGAGATTGCCTTTAGTTTCAATTTCACCGGTAAGTTAGTATTTTGTCTACTACTTATTCATAATAGTATTATCTCTATACAAGTACCTACCTTTTTGTATTTAATAAATAACTTCTGCAGTTTTAGCTTTTAAGGCGATTTAACATATTATACATGTTCAAGGGCAGGGATGTAAACCTACTTTTAAACACGATCTTTCCTAGTGTTGGCAATTATCGACTAATATAATTTATTTGTATACTTGCTGCATAGTTGACACAATAAAGTATAATAATAATAATATATCGTTGGAAAGCTGTTTTTTTGAGGAAAAGAAAAACTATGGCGCTAGTCCCGATTCGCTGTTCGATCGGAGTAATCTTTTATCTTACCTTAAAAGTTTTTTTTTTCTATGAGTTGTCGCTTCCTATTTCAATTCATGACATATTTTGTTCATGCTGGCATAGAAATAGTATTTTTATTTATCATCATCATCATTCAGCCATAAGAAGTCCACTGCTGAACATAGGCCTTCTCCATGGATTTCCAAAAAGACCGGTTGGAAGCGGCTTGCATCCAGCGTCTTCCTGCCACTTGGATGAGGTCATCTGTCCATCTTGTGGCTGGTCGTCCTAGGCTGCGCTTGCCGATGTGGTCTCCATTCGAGAACTTTTCGGCCCCATCGGCCATCAGGTCTGCGTGCTATGTGCCCCGCACACTGCCACTTCAACTTACTAACCCGCTGGGCTACGTCGACGACTTTCGTTCGTCTACGGATCTCATCATTTCTGATTCGATCTCGTAGAGAAATTCCGAGCATAGCCCTTTCCATAGCTCGTTGCGTGACCTTGAGCTTTCTTATGAGGCCCATAGTGAGAGACCACGTTTCAGTGCCATCAGTCATCACTAGTAACACACACTGGTTGTATAATTTTGTCTTGAGCGATTCAGGTATATTAGACGAAAAGACTTTTCTAAGTTTCCTGAATGCTGCCCAGCCGAGTTGGATTCGACGATTGACCTCTTTCACGAAGTTGGACCGGCCTAGTTGGACTGTGTGTCCTAAGTAGACGTATTCGTCTACAACTTCAAGAGTCGAGTTCCCCAATGTTATTGGGGTGGGCACAACACGGGCGTTCAACATCACCTTCGTTTTGTCCATGTTCATCTTAAGGCCCACCCTTTGGGAAACTCGACTGAGGTCTTCGAGCATTATGCTAAGGTCTTCCATCGTTTCTGCCATGACTACTATATCGTCGGAAAATCGAAGGTGAGTGATGTACTCGCCATTGATATTGATTTCGCGTCCCTGCCATTCCAGAAGCTTGAAAGCATCTTCCAGTGCGTTCGTGAACAGTTTCGAAGAGATAACATCTCCCTGTCTCACGCCTCTTCTCAATGGAATTGCCTCCGAATTCTGCTCCTATACTCGGACCGACATAGTGGCGTTGTTGTACAAGCACTTCAGCACCTCGATATACCGATAGTCAATACGGCAACGCTGGAGAGACTCGAGCACTGCCCATGTCTCGATCGAATCGAAGGCTTTCTCATAGTCTACAAACGCTAAGCAGAATGACAAACTATACTCTTCAGTCTTCTGTATAATTTGCCGCAGCGTGTGGATGTGGTCTATGGTACTATAGCCCTTTCGGAACCCGGCTTGTTCGGGAGGCTGGAAGTCATCAAACCTGTGTTTGAAACGATTCGTGAGGACCCTCGAAAACAGCTTATAAACATGGCTCAGAAGCGAGATAGGTCACTAGTTCCTCAACATAGTGTTATCGCCTTTCTTGAAGAACAGCGTCTCCACGCCTCTGTTCCATGCTTCTGGCGTTTTTCCTTGGAGCAGGACGGAATTGAAGAGCTTCTGAAGGACTTTAAGTACCGGTGTTCCACCCGCTTTCAAGAGCTCTGATGTAATTCCGTCCTCTCCTGGTGCTTTGTTATTCTTGAGCTGTTTCAGGGCCATTCTAATATCGTACAGGCTGATGTCCGGGATATCTTCGGTATAATGTCGGGTTAGTTTAGCTCTCGGATCTTTGTTCAAACTGCTAACAGGTTTTGCGACTGAGGTGTATCAATCTCCCTCAGCACCTCTGATTTGGTCGGCGCTATACTGCCGTCCTCTCTCTTCAGCTTCGTCAGCTGGCTTTGCCCAATGGATATGTCTTTTGCGAACACTTTGGAGCCCTTGTTCCGCTCCATAGTCTCTTTCATACGTTCGGTATTAAAGGACCGAATATCGTGCCGCATAGACTTTGAGATGTGTCTATTGAGCTGCCTATATGACTCAGCATCCTCGGAGGACTGCAGTTGCAACGCGCGACGTTTAGCCATGAGGTCGAGAGTATAGTGTGAGAGTTTTTGTGGTCTACTCGTACGGTTCGGTCTATAGAACCTCGAGCCCACTGAACGAATAGTTTCTACAAACTTGTTATTGATCTCGTCCACCGATGCGGCCCTCTCCAGGCACTCAAAGCGATTTGACAATTTGAGTTGAAAGTTCTCGGGGTTTTGGATATGGGCACGAGTAGGTCGGAGCGAGGACTTCATGAGACGAGACCTCTCAAGTTTGACATTGATATTCAATGTGCCTCTTACTATTCGGTGATAGCTTCCAGTTTTCACCATGTTGATCACAAAGACATCATTTCTCGTGGAACCATCGGGACTCAACCAGGTCCATTTCCTGTGCGGCGGCTTCTGAAAGAAAGAGTTCATCATAAAGAGTGCCTCTTTCTCCAGGAAGTCTGCCAACCTCTGTCCTCTAGGGTTCCGTTGCCCGTAACCAAATTGCCCCACCCTCATCTCACCTTCGCTTCTTGTGCCCAGCTTCGCATTGAAGTCCCCCATAACCACATTAAAATAGGTCTCCGAGGTATGTATGGCCCTACTAATGTCCTCATACATCGCCTCTACCTCCTCATCGGAGTGTGACGAGGTCGGTGCATATACCTGAATGACCTTCAGCGAATATCTCTTAGATATTCTGAGTATTTGGTACACCACCCTGCTCGACACACTGCCGATGGCCAAATTGTTGTTTACGAGGGACTTGTGGACGAGAAACCCGACACTGCCCTGGGACTGTTGCGCGCCCTCCCGGTAGTAGAGTAGGTTACCGGATTTCAGGGCTATCGTGGCTTCGCCCTCGCGACGGACTTCAGATAACCCTAGGATATCCCAGTGTAATCTATCCATTTCTTCTTCCAGCTCATTAGCTTTTCGTCTGTTCTCAATGTGCGAATGTTGTGTGTTTACCATACATTTCTAATCGTGGTTAGAATCTTTATAAGTGGTTAGAGTCCACTTATAAACCGGTGAACGAATTCGAAGTCATTGCACTGGATTGTATCCGACTGGATCTTAATCATTAAAATCTGTCAAGCTGAAACGGATATGATTTTTTATAATTTTATTTCAAACTAAAATCCAGTATCTTCTGAAGAGTATATTTCAAAACGGATGACGAATTCGGGCTTGTACTCCTAATATTTTTTTTTCTCCTTAAAAAGGTTATAGGCGTTTTGACTTAATTAAGTAAAAACGCCCATAACCTTTGTCTCGCAGTTTTTTCCGAATTTTTCCCTAACTTCAAATACATTTTTTGGTGATTGAATTACAAATGTATAGTTTGCAGATTTTTCCTATATTTGTAGTATAAGACGACATTACTTGACAAATTTCATAGTTCTAGGTCAACGGAAAAGTACCTACTTACTCTATAAATTTTGATTCCCTTGAGTGTCGAAATAAATAAATGATATGATATGATATGATGTTAATATACGTTTTGTGCGGCATAATCAGCCATAACTTTTTTTACGTTAACTTAGAAATTTGATTTTTTTACAGCTCTAAGGAACTGTAGACCTGAGTATATGTATGGTTTTAATTTCAAGTCGATATTTCTACGCGTTCCCGAGATAAAAGGTCTTGACAGACAGACAGACGGACGGACGGATGGACGGACAGATGGACAACAAAGTGATCCTATAAGGGTTCCGTTTTTTTCTTTTGCGGTACGGAACCATAAAAATGACCCCGCCCACGTTCAGTTGTGGAATGGCGGGCGCGACATTGTCCTAAAAACATTAAATTCTGTTTTTATATTTTTCTTCAAGAAATTTGGTACATACGTTTGATTCAATTCATTTTTTTTATTCAAAGTAGCACAGAAACTGCGATTTAATGAACGTTACAAGTTAAACTATGTGTCCGTTTCAAAATCTAGATTATTTTCGAGAAAAAATGGTCAAAAAAACTCCAAACTTAGTCTTTTCAAAGTCCTGAGCTTATATAAATATTATAAAACCTGGAACTCATGCATTGAACTGGCTTTAATTCCAGACATAATTGTTATCTAAATAATATTAAATGTTATTTAATATTATTTTGCCCTTTTGGCACAAAGTGTGCTTTACTGTTGAACCGCGTTTCTGACAAGCTTATTATGTCCTCATGCAGGGATCTTATTGTAGAAAAGTATACAATGCCCCTGATGTTATATATAACCTTTGCTAGCCTAAATTTTGGTACCGAAAGTTTATGTCTATTAGATGTCTAGTATTTACATTTTGTTGGCTACCTACAGTTTTAAAGTTACTGATATTTTTCCTAACGTACATAATATTTTCATAGATATACTGACTAGCAACTTTAGGATGTTAGTTTCTTAACGAATACCTACTGCTTAGCCTGATCGCTCTCTTCTGCAGGACGAAGGTAGTCTTAATGTCTGCTGCCCGACCCCACAGTAGTTTACCGTAGGACATAATACTGTGAAAGTCACTAAAATAAACAAGCCTAGCAGTTGCGATAACAGTTACTTCCCGGATTCTTTTAACTGCATAAAATATGCTGCAGAACTAAGCATTTGCCAATTGTTCTATATGAGGAAGCCATTGAAGCTTTGCATCAGTTGTGATGCCCAGAAAGTGAAACCAAGAAATTGTGGTAGTGGTATCTAGTTGGGCTGAATATTTCGATTTGGACTGCTTTAATTAATTTTTAAAGCGAAAAAAAGAACCAGTGTACGAAACCGGAAGTACATCATTAACTGAGATCTTACGACAGTTTCTAATGATACCATGACTCGATACAAGAACTATTTTAGTAAATAAACAAAAGTAACGACTCCTAATCTGTGCAAACGTAAAAGATATACCTATTAATATGTAAGTATTTAAGTTTTTTACGGAATACCGAGATTCCAATATCTTGGCGTTTTTTATTCAAAAATATTGAACCTACCTACCAAGGTACCGCAAAGTTGCAAGACAGCACATAAATTTTGGGGACCCACTCCAAAATATATTTATACAAATACCTACATCGAATTTAAACGTCATATTCGTTTAAATTATTTCTCTGTTTTTAGTGCGGTACTAGTTTTTTAAAGTCGGTTTTTATTTAAAAAAAATATACATTTCACGACTTTAGTGAATATCACTACGACTCCGCCAAATTGTGTTTTCCGAAAGCAAATGCACGAGTAACTATAAAAACCGGCCAAGTGCGAGTCGGACTTGCGCACGAAGGGTTCCGTACCTGTTGTCATTTTAATATTGAGCAAAAAACTGCAAAAAAAATCATGTATGAGAGCCCCATTAAATATTTATTTTAATTTAATTATTTTTTAAATAAATATATAAATAAACATTCTGTGAATATTACAAGCGTCTACCTGTTTATAAAATTTGAAGAGTTCCCGCGATTTCTCCAGGATCCCATCATCAGTTGGTGACTATACGACAAATCCTTACCTTTTCAAAAAAAGAATTTTTAATCGGTCCACGCGTCTTCGATTCACGCTCAGTAACGTTCCTAAACTTCAATGTGAGACTAACCCCCAGTTTCTCGTACACTAACACGTTGTTAATCTACTGTTAACAGCTGTCAATTGACCAAAGTGCATACAAACCACTGACAGCTGTTAACAGTCGATTAACAGCTTGTTAGTGTACGAGAAACCGGGGGTAAGGGCCGGTTTCTGAATTGAGAATTTCACTAAGTAAATACTTAAGTAACGTTCGGTCACGCTCTTTTCTGAGAAATTAGAAGAGACAGCACTACAGTTAACCATTTACTCAGCAAAATTCTCAATTCAGAAACTGGCCATAAATTTTATTGCTCCTGAGTATGGTGCCCCCCGTGACGTGTCAAGACTGCTAATATTAGAGCACTTGCTTTTTAGTCTAAATTTAGTTGTGTGCAGTCGACATCATAACAACTTGTTGAAAAGTCGCCCGTAACGTACCTAAGTGATTAGAGTGCACGGGTGTAAAGGTAAATGTGCTGTCGACTGTACATCGGGCCTCAGCTGATAATATTACCTATCTACCACTTGAAATTTAACACCACCATCTGCACTGCAATAATAATAAATCAAATATAGCTTGTTAGAGTTGTTACGAAGTTTGTGTGTAACTATAATATAGCACGTGGTTCAGAAAAGACCTGTAGAACCCTAAAAATTCGGTTGACGGGCTTATACTTAACCTATACCTTAAGAATATTTGTCTATCACTGGTTGGGTATAATTTATGATGGTACTACGAGTACAAAATTATACTACTCGTCAATATAACCACTTTTCCACTCTTGTTATGAAATAGCAAAAAAACCGTCATAACATAATATAAATGTATATTCGGGTTTAACATGGAACTGCATAGCATTGACAGATATTGGAGAAATGGTATGTACAGTCGGCAAGAAAAGTGTCATATCTCAATTTAATGAGCTGCTTATAAAAATCCCAATCTTAGTCTCAATTCCAGTCAAACCCTATTTTTTTTTCTCCCCAAAAATTTAACTAAAGGTTTTATCCCCCCAAGATACTGTCGGAGACAAAAATGCCCTCAAATTCAAGGGAAATCTCCCTATCTGATATCACTGGAAAAGTCAAATTATATAAAACTTTACAAAAACAAAAACCCTAATTGCTAAAAAAACAAAATGGCAGACTCCGCTGTCCTTTTGGTGGTAAAATGCACTAAAATGTAGTAAATACCTATTTAATATTGTTTTTTTCTTATCCAAATAATAAGTAAGTAAATGCCAAATAATATAAATTATACCGAGATAGATACGGCTTCTCAAAATTAATGTGTCCTTCAAAATGGATAATTATATTATTATGGTTCCCTATTGATGAATGCTCACAAAATATGTTGTATAAAGTTTCTATTTATTGGTTTTGGTACGTTGGCTTTATTTTATTGGTAAATGCAATTTGGTGAGAATAATGATAATAACATATGACCAATGAAAAAAAAAATTAGTTTTATTGACTAAATATTTTAGTTTTATTCCCTAAAATATAGGTCTCATCTTGGTAATTTTGTTCAATATTTTCGAAAAATAAAGAAAAGATTTCTTTGTTTCTGTCTTTTCTAGGAGGTACTCTAAACTTCAGTTGTCCAATAGAATCTACAGCAGTAGCAACATTAAATAAAATAATTGAAATGTATAAAAAAGGCACTTTTCTTGCGGACTGTACCATTTTTCTGATTGCTCCAAAATTATTTTTCCAGTATAGCTACTGGTCAGGTCAAAGTTGTAATTGTTCCCCTTGCTGCATCTTTAAAAAACTACTGTATGTACTACTGTACTACTGTGCTTTGTTTCTCGGAACTGCATATTTTGTACCTACTTATCGCTGCAGCTGCCTGCAACGCGATACTTAGAAGTTCTTATCGTAGTGGTGAGGAGTGAAATGAAAGCTGTGGTTGACGGAGTTATGGAGGAACATAGCCAAATAAAAAAAATTATACGAGTCGAATTGATAACCTCCTCCTTTTTTGAAGTCTGTTAAAAAGAGTGTTTATGTCAATTTGATAAATAAATCTATATAATTATATAAAAAAACCGGCCAAGTGCGAGTCGGACTCGCGCACCGAGGGTTCCGTACAAACCTGCAATGTCAACAACATTTTTTCACGGGTTAAAGGCAATTAGATCTAAGTATTTGATATGAATTTCAACTTGATAGCTCTACGCGTTCATGAGGAAAAAAGTAATAAGTTTATATTTATTAAAAAATATATATTTTGTAATGTAACTAAAAATTTAAGGTTTTCGGAATTTTTCCTTTATGTGTGCTATAAAACGTTGCTTCATGCCAAATTTCAAGATTCTAGGTCGACTGGAAGTACCCTTTAGGTTTTGATTCCCTTGCGAGTACTTGCGAGTTTCAAAATATGCAGCTTAAATTGCTGTTTCTTTTGATTGCGTTGACATAGAAGTTAGATTTTGTTACAGCTTAAAGGTATTATAGACCTGAGTATTTGGTATGAATTTCAATTTAATACCTCTACGCGTTTATGAGGAAATGGGTAGTAAGTTTAAAATTATTAAAAAAATATATATTATGTGATGTAACTAAAAAATTATGGTTTTCGTAATTTTTCCTTTATCTATGCTATAAGACGTTGCTTCGTACCAAATTTCAAGATTCTGAGTTCACGGGAAGCACCCTGTAGGTTTTGATTCCCTTGCAAGTGTCGAAAATTTGCGGCATAAACGGCTGTATCTTTTGATTGCGTTGGCTTAGAAGTTTGATTTTTTCACAGCTTCAAGGGACAGTAGACCTGAGTAATTGATATAAATTTCAGCTTCATACCTCCACGCGTTCCTGAGAAAAAGGGTCTTGACAGACGGACGGACGGACAGACGGACAACAAAGTGATCCTATAAGGGTTCCGTTTTTTCCTTTTGAGGTACGGAACCCTAAAAATGAATTGCTGTTCGTTAGTCTCACTAAAACTCGAGAACAGCTGAACGGATTTATCTTATCTTAGTCTTAAAATGTTCGTGGAGGTCTAGGGAAGGTTTAAAAAGCGAGAAAAAATCGAATAATTTCCGGGAAAACCCTAAAAACAGCCCTTTTCTATTTCCCATACAAACGTTTTCTGTGGCGTTACGAAGTTCGCCGGGGCAGCTAGTAAATAATAAAACTTTGAAGCTGTAGGGCTGTAGGTATTTGAAGTTTGTTATCTACGGCGACGAACGGCAACGTCTGTGCCTACAGCATATTTTGTTGTAAATTATAGGTACCTACTGCTCACAGACCAATATCTGTGGTACTGCTATTATAAATATCTCAAACTGTGCTATTATTTTTACAGATTTATTAGAAACAAGTGGAAATAATGTCTTTATCAACTGCCAAGGCGAATAAGAAGTAAGTTGTACTAGTATTTTTATAGACTCGCTGTATTCGTACATAGTTTTATAAGTGGGTTTAACTTGTTTATTAGCTTTTGTTTTGCGTCTTCCTCATGGTTCTCATTTAATGCAAAGGAAAAGAAAACCATTTGCTTCTTGACCTCATTAATTAATGAAGTAGGTACCTACTTACTTACCTACTCTTTGTTACTTTAACCATACTAAAAAGCCATTAAGTTGCCTAAGTTAAAGTCTAGTTAGTGCTGTCCATCCCATGAATTACATTGGTGCTGGTAGGTTATTGTTATTGAAAAAATAAAACAACCGTGTGAGAATGACTTGAACAAACATGGCGAAAGAAAAAACCGGCTTATTCCGGAACAACAGGATCCCAGTAAAGTACCTACAACAAACCTAAGAGTTGTCAATTATTTTGTAACTGTCTGCAGGTCAAATCGCGGTTTTATTTAGACACTGTAAACTATTACCTATGTATAATATACCCACAGACCAAGACTGAATATACCGAACTATATTGTGTATTACCAACGCATAATTATAAAAGTAACATCTTCCATTATAAAAATCTTCAGAACACATTTTTTTTTCACAACCACCGCCTAAATAAACCAAAGCCACTAAACTACTAAACTTCGCGTTAAAAGTTACATAAATTCATCCATCCATCCACCCATCCTGCCTCCGTCTGTTTTTTGATGCTAATAATTTGGAAATTTACCATCAGGCTAGAAATACATATATCGCTTCCTAGTATTTACCACGAAAACGAAAATGTTTGTGTCTGGTAAATACCAAACCTGCGACAATGAGCCGTTTTCAGCACAAATTCACAAAGCAATTCATAGATGGCGCTTACAGGCGCGGCCATAAAAGAACCGGAATGCGGCTGTCAAAATTAATCTGCGCTGAGCAAAATTTGACAGACGTGTCCCTGTTCTTGTATGTGCACGCCTATAAGCGCCATCTATGAAGTGCTTTGTGAATTTGTGCTGAAAACGGCTCATTGAAACACAATAATGAAACCTACATGTCACATTAATGCATTCTACCCAGGGTATCAGCCATCGGCGTGCAGGTGCCGGAATGTCCCGTTTGCATGGAGACCATGACGGCGCCAATATTCCAATGCAAGAGCGGGCATAGTCTGTGCAACACCTGCACGAGAAGCCTACACCCGCCTCTGTGTCCCATTTGCCGCCAGGAGATGACGCAGATGCGGAACTGGCAGCTGGAGGAACTGGTGAACAATGTGAGGATCCCACTTCTGCTTTTATAACAATTCACATTTTTCGAAGAGGACTTTGTTAAATAACAGTGAATAGAACGAGATAGTAAGTAAGGCAAACGACGTCAACCACTAAGTGTATATGAACCCCTCAACTGCCAGGCGCATAAAAAAAAATTGCTGTTAGCCAAATGTTCCAAAAATTACTCCTCTTTCCCAATCATTCATAAGATAAGAATATTCTTTTCACTTCATCTGCTCGAAATTATGCATTTTGATGCCCGAATTTAGGACCCAAAACACGCTATTGTTGTTCAAGCTAAGATGCATCAAAGTAAATAGACTCAAAATCAGGTTTTGAATCTATTTACCTTTAGGTACCTTTAAGTAAAATGACTCAAAATCCAATTTTGAATTTATATACTAATGCACTCACTTACTAAGAAGTCGGACTTCTCTCACTCTCGAGGATTCGTCCTATATCTATTTCGCTCCAACCCAAGCAATAACTTTTAAAACCGAGTTTGGAACTACTTACTGAACTACCAAACTCTTTGCTGCAAAACTTTTAAGTACCTAATTGTCAAATATTTGAAATTGGAACGAAAGTTTTTTTTTCTATGCAAAAAATCAATAAGTAACATTGGCGCGTTTTTTTTGTCTATTTTCACTTATTTTCTCGGAAAAATGTTGTCAAGCGATGATGATAGTGTCTTCTTAACACCAGAATATATAAAAAAACAGGCAACACAAGATTCAAAACCTCCTGTCAGAAGTTAGGTACATTTGAGTGGTACCTATGTAAGTGTCATCATTTATTTCATTCCTCTCAGATGGTAGTGAAAAGCAGAGTACACGGGCGCAAATCATTTTTGGTCTCGGTAGTGTTGAATCCCTCGCTCCTTCAGCGATTCTTAGTTCGCCTCAGTTCGCTCTGGATTCAATTTCACAACCTCGACGCAAAAATTTTGTTTGCGCCCTTGGTGAACAATCTACTATTATGGTACACTAGAGCACATGACATAAAAATGATTAAACAATACGCAGCCGAATCAGCCAACGAGGTATGCAAAACGTTTGCCCTCTTAGGTAATCTAAAAAACTATTGAAATACGATGCGATACGAATACGGCGATTAGGACCGAATTCTTATTTTTCGATGTGTGTAATTGTCCCAATGATTGTCTGGACGAACTCTTCTTTATGAAAATTCTTAATTTTACTAATTCTTAATTTTCCGAATTTTTCATATTCCTAATTATGGTTAGGACGAATGTTGTTTTTTTTTCAATAACAAGTACAGTTAGCGATTTTGTGAATTGCTAAGTTTGCCTTTCTCGACCTCTTTCTTCACGTAACCGCTCCTATGCGGAACTCTTTGCGATAGTGTTGATAATCAGGAAATACAAACTTTTTTTTTATCTACACTTTTTGAAAAAAAAAAAGCGAAATATTACGAAAAATTAATTAAAAACAATCAAGTGTTCACTGAGCCGAGGAAGAGGCGGTCTAAATTCATTATCAAAGACGCAAAAATTTGCAGCTACATAGATGATCTTTTAAAAGGAAATATTACCCCTGAGGAGAGTTTAGAAAATTTTGCCGTTTCAAGTAAGAAGATATTTTACATAATATGTATTTAGTTACTGTGATATACCTATAATACATACACCTACCAGTGGACCCAATAGTCGTTGTCCTGACTACAGCGCCATCTGCCGGGCTGATTTAGGAATCTAAACCACCCAGGGCGCCACCCAAACGCATACAAAAAAATCATTCAATTAGGTCCAGTTGTTTAGGAAGAGTTCAGTGACATCTCAGAACACAAGACATACACACGTACAGCAGCGTATATATATATATAAAGATATCGCTATGTCGTTTCACTAAGTAATTGCATTAAAATAATAAACTTCGTGTTTCCATGTTACATTTTAAATTTTGTTTCCTTTAATTTAATTAGTTGGGATTTCGATGATATCCAAAAAGTGCATTTTGTTTGACTGTACTTATTTCGAAGAATGCGAATTCATCCTAACCATAATTAGGAATACGAAAAATTCGGAAAATTAAGAATTAGTAAAATTAAGGATTTTCATAAAGAAGAGTTCGTCCAGATAATCATTTGGACAATCACACACATCGAAAAATAAGAATTCGGTCCTAATCGCCGGCATCCACCTACCCAAATAGTTCGCGATAACAAAATGATGCGCGACGTCACAATATGGACGTGAAATGTAGGGATGATATATATAGCTCACTTTCAATAGTCGACGCATGCAGATGCAAGAGCGAATTGGCCTTGACTTGTATCATTGTCAAGAGGTTTTTTTTTTAGAGAATGTTGCTCAATACGAGGTTGACATTGCTAAATACTCAGAGTAACTATAATTTTATGGCTTACCGTCTGGCAATTTAAGTTCATGATCGTCGCCTCTGTTTAACTATGATTATGCTCGGTCTGGTCTGACCTTTGAAAATTCTGCTCCATAGGCAAAGGTCCCCTGCCCCAACAAGTCGGTTGGCTGCGTATACGTCATGGTCACGGCTGAAGTCAACGATCATCTGAAGGAGTGCATCTTCAGAACTATGGACTGTCCGTTGACCGTCTTTGGAAAGTGCTCATGGAATGGTATGTACCTACTTAAGCAATATTGTTTTCGACAGAGTGATTAGGCGATCCAGATGTCCTAGAGGCAGATTTAGTTCCAGAGGTACAGATATGCGCAAAATGTCTTATAAAAACGCGATCAAATAAAAAAAAATTGTCCACTGCAGACACAGTTTAGTAAATCAATTCCCAACTTAGATATTTTTCCCACAGGCCAACTGAAAGAGATGATGCAGCACTTCCAAGACCGCCACCCGCCGCACTGCAACCTGAACTCCGACGCCGATGTGATCATCAACAATGTGGACGTGACAGAAGACGACCGCTTTGTTTACCTCTACAATCAGGGGAAGCTACTGTTCGTAATAAGCGTGAAGTTGGACACGTTGCAGAAGATGGCCTACTGGACCATACAGCATATCGGCTCAAAGAAGGCGGCACAGCAACACGTCTACGAGATACACATAACGAGCCAACAGGATTCCAGGAGGAAGGTTGTCTTCATAGACCATTGCTTCAATGACGCCATGAGAACGGATGAGGTCTTCCGCCTGGGCAAATGCGCCATGCTTCCGTTGGACTCCTTGTCTCATTACTTAAAAGATAAAAGGCTGGCTTTCAGGTTTTTCATCAAGAAAGTTCCGTTCGTGCCCAAAAATGCGAATAAAGATACGGAGAATAAGCCGCAGAACGCGGAGGGGAAGAATAAGCCCCACTTTAATAAGGGTCCGGGCCCCAAAGGCCCCGGGCCCAAGGGCCCCGGCCCTCAAGGTGGGAAGGGTCCTAAGGGTCCTGGACCTCACAAACATAACAAAGCTTAATTTTGTATCTCATAAACCCATCTAACAATTTGTAATAATGGCAGCAGTAACGTGTTTGTGTTTACTCATTGATATTCCAACACAAACACGAGTTGCTTAGGTTAGATGGTGCCTATGTAAGTAATGCCCAATTTCATCGAATTTTAAGGCGTGCTTAGTTCGTTTTAAGGTTAAGCGACAGTTATTACGGTTTCACCAACATTATACCATCAATTACGGTACTAGTAATATTGCTGCGAAACACGGCCGTAAGTTCTAGGTTGTAAACTGTAAGTTTCTTCTATAAAATGCAATTGCCGCTATTGAAACTGTTGGCTACTTTTTTAAAGCGGATGCTTTTATAAATCAAAGATACAAATATAACCTTTTATACGGTGTCCGTAGGAGGACCGGGTTGGTGAAAATGGGCATAAATATGGATATATTATATTCACATATTACATTACAATTAAATTTATTAGATGCAGACAACAGTGAATACCTGTTGCTTGGTTTTAATGGTGTTGCAAAAAGCTCCAGTAATCTAATCTTCAATACAAACAAGTGGTTTCATACATTGGATAGAGGAGTCATCGAAATGGAACAGCCGAAATTTTATTGGCTATATCAGAGTCGATTTCGTAACAAAAGTTGTTTGTATTTCTGAGTAGAATAACACGATTAAGTTTCACCGGATCTTTCTGCAGGTTATAGTAAAGCAAAAGCGCATAAAACCATTGTCAAGCCACTGTTTTTATCAATTTTGTTTTTGCATTGCCGCTTCAAGTTCATTCGAACAAACGCTTCCAGCCTTTGTGGCGTAAATGAATTAAAAACATCAGCGGTATTCCTCTAATTTGCCAAATTTATATCGCCTGTTTCATAGAACTACAATTGATGGTTTACTATGACAATTGTACATTGCAATGTCGATTAACAATCACAACTTAGAAGGAAACTACAAATTGTAGTTGTATGAAACTCGGCCCAGGTGTCAGGTAAATAATACACAAATTGACACAAACATTGTCATACTCCTCCCATCATTGCTGCGATGGTAAATACTCTCATCAGCAGTGCTAGGGCTGTTTCAATCTCTACAGAATTTTATCCAACATCCTCTAAGTAGGTATAAATAGAAGTTTGCAGCTTAATAAGAGTAAACACCAATTTAGTTTTGTTCATCCTTTCATCCTTTATTAAGTAAAATAAGTAGGTATGTTTTATTACAATTCTAAACGGAGTGATTATATGCATTATAGGTTTATTTTGTTCATGGCTTTCAGCCTTTATTGAGCGAAATAAGTATTAAGTACCTATGTTTAATTACTTTATAGGTACATTTTGTGTACTGGTATTATATAAGGTTAAGTTGGCGGTTATGACTCTTATGATTAAACAGACATAGCCATTGTAATGATGATACAATAAGGCTTCCATAAGGCAGATTTACTGTGGTGTTATTGCTAAAGGATGATGAATAGCGTCATGCATTTTGACATACCATTATCGGAGTGTCAGTTTCGTTCGAGTACCAGTAATCGTTATCGGTTCTACGAAATGTGGTCGCTGTACCTACTATGTTCTCTGCAGACTAGAGTTTACACTAGAAAGGCAAATAATCACCACAGGAAACATTAAAGTGATTAAAGTATCATCGAACAATTAATTTGTAAAGTAAAAGTTGTAATCCCAATGATGGCTTTTGTAACCAGTCACTTAAATCTATAAATAACTTCTTGCTTGTATCACAGCTTGTATTTAGCTGTAAGAGCAGTTCGACGGTCCCTAAGTACAATCGCGTAAGTGTCAGCGATTATACGCCTCGGCCATTTTCGTAATCTCCGTACCCGAATGAATCTATAAAAAAAAATGTTGAAAAAGTCTTCATATGACAATTTTAGGTGTTTTTTTCTTGTAACTACACTTTCGTTCCCAAGCATAGCCAAGCATCTGCCAGTTCCGTGCTTATGCGCCAAACGTGGGGAGCAGGCGGATAATAAGTCAAAAATACATATTTTATACAGATAAGATGGATATACTGTTTTACTATGAAGATACGTTTGATATTAATTACTATGTTTCCCAAGTCAATTTCAGATTTCCCAAATTCCCACATGACCGCCCGTAACTGCCACATAGAATTTTCGTAGTTAAAATATCTAATAAACAAGGCAATATTTACAAAATATGTTTATGGTGTCTAAAAGAACCCCAAATGTTACAATAACACCCAAAATTCACAATTGTGCACCTAAAATTGACGGAGTTGTGACCATTTTAGTGCGAAAAAACTTTAAAGGCTCACCTGTAGTGTTGTTTATTTGTGTTTATACTTAGGGACCGTCGAGTTTATCTGTATTTAATTTCGTTCAGCTTTGGTCTAAATGTTAACAAAGCGTGGATAAAAATCCTTAAAATAATGGTAGCTCTACTCTTTCAGTGAGAGAAGGCCTGTGCCCTGCAGTGGGACGTATAAGGCTATACATAAAAAATAAATGGAAGCTTTAAAATTCCATCAAGTTGCCGAACTAAAACTTTCGTAAGCAGTACACATTTATCCGGAATTAAGCAGGTCATTCAATCAAGAAATATGAACCGCTGCAAAAATAAAAATTGTAAAAAAATAATTCAAGACCAAACCTGAATGAAACGAAATACTTATGTATCGAATGTTTATTTCATGTGCTTTTTTATTTTATTAAGTGTCCAAATATAACAAATTATTCACGGAAAATATTTTTTATTTTGATGCTTTTTTAAATTTCCATAAGACAAAGATTTATTAATTTGATTATTTATCGTAACATTGCAAGAGCTTAGAAAAAGTTTTTTTAACTAGCACCGGGTCGAACCACATAAATGTTAAAAGTTGTATGTAAGTAACTAGTTTTTTTTTATTCGTAGATAACATTATTTTACA
Source organism: Yponomeuta cagnagella (assembly GCA_947310995.1). NCBI lineage: Eukaryota > Metazoa > Arthropoda > Insecta > Lepidoptera > Yponomeutidae > Yponomeuta > Yponomeuta cagnagella. The sequence continues at coordinate 15,240,534 of OX371277.1, forward strand.
AATATAAAAAATTCGACCGAGAGTGATGCCAGAAGTAATATGAGCCTAATCTATTAGGTGCAAGGTAGGCAACAAACTGCCACGCAGTTTTCGGAATTTCGAGAAACATGTATTATATTGTAAATATATTATTAAAAACAACGGCGGTCAGGGCCACAGAACACAATGTTCTGAGGTCGGGGCCCTATTTTACTTACTATGACACTTCGATGCGCATTTTAAAGTCTATTCGACAGATTTACTAGTAGAAAGACTGCTACGCAATGTACGTCGAATTGTCCTAATAAACTATGAGCAAAGCAATGACTGACCTCCATTGATTTGTACCTCATAGAGGTCAGTTAAAACAATGCAAAAGTTCGCAATCACAAACTAGATATACCAGGCTACATTTCTTTTTTTTTATATATAACTTTCACATAGGTAACACAATTACAAAGTCTCGCGTTACCAGGGCTGTCCCAAACTAGGATAACCTGTGCTATGGTAAAATGGAAATACGAGGATAAGGCAAGGAGATCACAAACATGAAAAAACACCCAGACTGATGCCTTTTGCACAAATCAAATACAGCGGCCTCAGGTGGGAATCAAACCCACTACATACCTCGGTTTAGGTATTCAAACCTGATAACCGCTAGACCAACGTTTCCTTCTTAGTCACTAGAATTGCTAAAATAAATAAATAAAAACGAATTAAACGGTAACTTTATAACTTTAATCATAGGTACAAATATGTACCTAATATTATGATATATGTATATTAATAAATCACGCCGACAAAACGGGAATAAAATACCCCCCTTCTACACTTCTCCTGGCTAAACGGTTGATTATATAAACGTGAAATTCAGGGTAGAAGCCCATAATAATATAATAAACTTAAAAGGAAAACTATCACGGCTAAGTAGGCTTTACAAGTTAGGTAGGTAATTACATTTCACGTTAGACCCGTTTAATATATTACTATATTATTATAATGAGTACAAGTTAGCGACCAACTAATAAAAGGAAAACTTCATACAAAATAGGTCTGTAAAGCAGATAAAACCCCCTCTTTCTGGAACCCTACACTGCGCGTGGCCCGACAGTTACTTGGCTGGTTTTTTTATTTATCGTTACTAAACGACGACCCCACAAACGTGTGGATACGTTGCAAACCGCAAGCTTCCTTTGACTTGTGCCCAAAATACTGACACAGTTTGGATCGGCGGCAAGTGCTCACAAGCGACGACAAGCCAAGACAAACGTCCTATTCACACGCTTGAATTTTTTCATGGCTTGCGGACACTCGGCAAGCGTGTGAACGCGGCATCATGCCGACAATCGTAGCGCTGCGTTCACAAGTTCCGTCCATGGAGCGTCTGTCAGTCAGACAGCTATAGTCTGTGAATGTCAATGATTCGTTCTTGTTGTTGTGGTGGTTAGTGTCCGGAAATCGATGGTTTTGCAATCGATCGTCGAACGCTAAAATCATCTGCACGATCGATAGGACAATCTATAGTTTCGATACTATTGATACTCTTCTACTGCAATACTGTCGGTAAACAGCAATACTATCGATAGTTTCGATACTTTTGTCGCTGCCAACCAGTGAACTATCGATACTATCGATAGTATTACTCTTTAATATCGAATAGACTATCGATAAGGTAAGGATTTGATGAATTTGGTGCCCATACTTTATACATCGTAAACGTGCCACATTAGTTTTTCTACCTCTCATTAAGCCTGCATACTAAATGCAATACTATTGAAATAAATATCACTATCGCTAACACATAACTATAGTCTATTCGATATTAAAAAGCAATACTATCGATACTTTCAATAGTTCATTGGTTGGCACTTTGGCAGCGAAGAAAAATATCGATGTTATCGATAGTATTGTTGTTTACCGCTAATATTGCAGTAGAAGAGACATCGATGGTATCGACAGAATCGATATTAACGTGTTTTCTTTAACTATCGATAGGCTATCGAAATCGATAGACAATCTATATTGGCCTATCGAGCGGCAACACTGTGGATATGATGCTCGAGTGAGACCCAGAATATTTACGCGCGTGTTTTTATTTTTAAGCTAAATCTTCGATTTTTACGTTAATATTGAAATCAACAACCCTGTTGGTAGCTTTAATTTACTGCAATAAAATAAACGCTAGCGTACCTGCTATCATGCATGATTTGCTAATAGATTTCGACGCCGTGACCCCAGACTCGTGGATTTCTAACGAGAACGAATATAGGGAGAAGCTCTCGGAACTAACGGACTTAACTCAGGTATTTGCTGTTACTATTTTATTGTAGTACTATCTCGAAGCAAACATTTTAATTCAATAAAGTTTTGACCTTTGATTAACCTTTCTCTACTGATTGTTTTGACGGTTTCTTTGTACCGGGGGCCCGGGGCCTTCTAAGTCGCATCCCACAGCGCACAAATGAGGTCCTAAAGGCTCAATGCGTCATTTGCTCAAGTTATTTGCCGGACAATCTTACCTTTCTTACATTTATGTTATGTATAGTTGCTCATAACATAATGATGTAGAGAAGTGGGTTGGTTGAATGCACACTACACTACACACTGATAGGATAGATACTGTCATATCACTACATTTCTACTGCTAAGCTGTTGTAAATTGACAATTAAAAAAAAAAGCTAATGCTGTTTAATTTCTTCCAGATTCCCCTAATAAACTCTAATGCATCCCATCATTTGTCGGACGGCTCGCTTGTGCGGTTCCGTGGAATGGTGCAGGATATGCATAACCCGGAATTCTTCTTTGAAAACTTTGAGGTCTACAATTCTGTTACAAATGAGATCAAGACTAAGTCTGGGAAGTATCGAGACACAGCTGATGTTCTGGTAAGTTAACCAAAAGAGTACCCCTAAAATATCCCTCAGAGAAAGTTTAAGAAATCTGTGGTTATGTCTTACCCTTTACCACAAACTATTATTGTATAATGAATGTTTTAAGGAATTGTGTTTTTTATAAATAAGAGTAGTATTTTTCAAATTCATAGAGAATGGGAGCTTGTGATAATGCAAAAGTTGTAAGTTATAAATCATTTGTGATATGTTTTGGGATGGACCCAGCTCATGATTGGCTGTTGAAAAGTCAAGTTTTATTTTAGTTATTTTTCAAATATCTAAGAATCCCCAACGTAAGCCATACAGCTACATGTGGGCCTTGATCTGGTCAACCAGTTTTCTTTTCACACAGTTTTATGAAATTCCCTCTAGAAATAGTACCTTACAAAATGACAGGTCATATATGCTGATTTGTGGGTGGTTTGAAAGCTGCGATTATGTAGTTAGTAATTAAAACCGGCCACGCGCAATGTAGGGTTCAGCAGAAAGAGGGTCTTTTATCTGTTTTACAGAAGTAACAATTTCAACAAAGTAATTTTCAATGGATTTTGTATGAAATTTTACTTTTATAAGTTGGTTGCCTAATACTTGTTAACTCGTAAAGCCTAGTTTTCCTTTTAAGTTCAACCAGGTGGACGCCCTACTTGGACTAAAAATTGCGCTTTAAAGCTTAAGATTTCGCAAACGGAACCCTAAATCAAAAAATGCATCCCTAATTTAGGTTTAGAGGAAAAGGAGTATGGTAGAAAAAACCTCGAAAAAATTTGCTATCTCTCAGTATGTGTGCAAGCAATCTTGGTTAATATTTCTGCTATATCACTGATCCTTTCTTTGTCATTTAGTCTTATATTCAACATACTTCTTTGCATGGAGTTTTGACAAACTTGAAGTTTGTGTTCTAATGGTTTGCTGAAGGGCGGTTGTACAACCTACCTTTTTATTCTTAATGATTTCTTTGAAAGACCAGTATCTTTTCCAAGCAAGATTTTCTCTGCGTTCTATTTCCTTTTTCATTGAGTCTTTAGGTGAAATAAGTTGTCCCAGGTAGACATGTTCTTCCAAATGACATTTTTTATATTCGAACTGCCCTTGATTTTACTAGTTTTAATCAAGTGACCGGTTTTTAGTAACTATTTAATTTGTTTTATACGGTTTATACCTAATTAAGTCATTCAAGTTTATGTGATAAATTTCTGTATTTTAATAGTAGTTTATGCAACTGTCATATAATGAAGGGTATTAAAACACGCGTTTCATAATAGTAACGAGTGTTTTAATACCCGTGTTATATGCAGTTGCATACACTACTTTATCTTCACTAATGCAATTAATCAAACAACAAGAGTAAAAGCTGACAATAGTTTATTTATAATAATCAGTGATTTTGCTGCCATTAAAATTTAACCAATGAGGCGCAGCTGCGCGCTTCAATAAAACGCGACCAACCTGATTGGCCCTGCAATCAAGTTGGTCGCGTTTTATTGATGTTATAATGAGATTTTACGATATCGATGTGAATATTATACCATCATGTGAATTTGCTTAAATTGAGTGTTTTGTTGTCTGCGCTATAACAGTAGTAATTATAAGTCAATTATTGAAAACATAAGTAGAATGTTACAACATTAGTGTAGATAAAAAAATTTACTAAATTACAATCGGAACACGGGCGTGGGCATACATAAGCAGTTGTTACAATATCCTTGGAAGCCCGAGAGTCCATAGTAGCACTGTTTTTGCTCACGCTTACTTGTAACTCACTTGTCTCGATTTGTCCACCGGTGCTAACTATGAAGTGCATATTCTACCTGTTACAGGCTGCGCTTAGTGTGGGAGTCGCCATCGACCATAATTATTGTAATCTTTTCTTATAAATAAACATATTTTTATTTTATTTTTATAATCTGTGTCTTTTCCATCTAGTGTGATTTGGCCTTTGTTTCCATTTGTCATAAGTTTTGTCTTCTCATTATTAATTGTCAGACCTACCTTTTTGCTTTCTTTTGCCAACTGTTGGATCATATTTTGGAGGGAGTGTGAATCTTCTGCAAATAAGACAATATCCCCTAAGAGAAGGCCTGTGCCCTACAGTGGGACGTATATAGGCTGCTTATATAAGACAATATTGTCTGCAAATCTGAATTTATGTAACTGGCTGCCATTTATGTTGAGTCCATACTTGACCCATTCTATGTTTCTGAATATTTCTTCTAGTATTGCCGTAGATAGCTTTGGGGACAACGGGTCTCCCTGTCCGATTCCTTTTTCGATTTTGAATGGTTGAAAATTGTAATTTACAATCTAAAAATTCCAGGCCAACGAGAAAATAAACTACACAGAAAATCTGAAAAGTGCACAACGCCAACCGCTTGTGGTTGTCTCAATCCCCGGCCTCAGTGCTTGGGCGCAGGCCATCGAAGACAAGCAAAACCATTTGAAGCACCTTGAACAACAGCCAAACTCCTCCAAACGATTGCAGGATACTAGCACTAAGTTAAAACGGACCTTCAATGAGTTTGAAGAGGAATCTGCAGGTATGACGCATCCTATTAAAGAAAATAATTGAAACCATGGCAAGTTTCGTTGTGGTAAAATAGAAAGAAAGTTTTGTGCCCTTTGAGTCTGTGTCGTATTAGTTATTCAGCCAGTTAGTCCCAGGACGCGGTGGTAGCGGAGCGGTAGAACGCCGGCTTCTCATTCGGGAGGTCGTGGGTACGAATCCCGGCATGTACCAATGACTTTGTTTTCTAGGTTACGTACATTTGTGAAGTTATAGTAGCAATAACACTTGCTAACGTTGAAGGAAAACATCGTGAGGAAACCTTAGTGTCTGAGGTATTTACATATCTCAGCACTTGCTACGTAGGTACAATGGCCCAACTATGAGGCTATCCCCCAGTTTCTCGTACACTAACAGGCTGTTAATCTACTGTTAACAACTGTCACTTGACCAAAGTGCATACAAAAACAAAACCACTGACAGCTGTTAACAGTAGATTAACAGCTTGTTAGTGCACGAGAAACCGGCAGCAAGTGCGGAAATCTCCAGCCGAACTAGAACTAGTCCCAGGAGCCACCAGACACACCGCTGTGATCTGGCAGTTTCTACCGATGTTCGGTGTGCCGTCACCGAACATCGGCTTATCACCTTATAGGCAAGGAAATAACTAAAAAAAATTGTATACTTTTGATGAATGTGGTCTGAGGGTTTTATCAAGAACGTTGGTTTTATGGATAATTAAATCGCGGTTTTTGACTTAGTTTTTGATTGACAAAATTTGATTCCAAAATTAATAATAATAATTAATTTCTTTATTAAAAATAATAAGGAAAACAAAAATATATTTTAAATGTCCGTAATTTAATTATGCATCAAAACCTCAGACCACATTTATCAAAAATTTACTCATTTTATTGCAATAATATAAAAAAAAAAATGTGCTAGCGAGACAGCATGCCCGACGTGACTTTCAAGCAAGGCAGAGACCAAGTGCGAGCTATATGTAAAAATTATGGAAAAAAACAACCTAAATTGGCCTTTTCATACCTTAATTTAACTCCTATCTTCACTGACATAGCATAGCTATAAATTATAGGCCAAGCAGTCGTTGAAAAATACATCTAAAATTTCAATTTCAGAAGAAATGGAGGTTTCCGAAAGCACCGAGACCAGTAAGGAGCCAAAGAGAAGTGAGACTGTGAATAATACAGAGACAGTGGTGTCACGCGAGCATCTCTTGAACTTCCCCTTGCCAGATGTCGCGAGCAAATCATGTCTTGTCAAGGTATAATTAGATTCTTAGCTTAAATCAAATAAAAAAAAACCGACCGAATGCGTGTCGAGCCAGGCGTAGTGTAGGGTTCCGTAGAAAGAGGGGTGTTATCTGCTTAACAGAACTAATAACTTCATCAACGTAATTTTACAATGGATTTTGTACGAAACCGGCTTGCGTCCATGCAACGACTAATGAATGTTGAGGAAGCGAAAGTGATCTGTCAGGATCGTAGCAAGTGGCAGTCCCTGGTCTCTGCCTACCCCGCTGGGATACAGGCGTGAGTTTATGTTATGTTATTTTGTAGGAAGTTTTCCGTTTATAAGTTGGTCATTACTCATCATCATCGTCATCATCATCAGCCATTCAACGCCCACTGCAGGACACAGGCCTCCCTCATGGTTTTCCTAACCATGAAGGGTCATTACTCATTAACTTGTAAAGCCTACTTAGCCGTCATAATTTCCTTTTAAGTTCATTATATGTGCTACTACGCTCAACTTTTTTCACGTTTCTGCAATCAACCGTTTAGCCAGGAGAAGGAGGGGGGACGCCCTTCATCATCATCATTCAGTCACAAGAAGTCCACTGCTTCTCCATGGATTTCCAAAAAGACCGGTTGGAAGCGGCTTGCATCCAGCGCCTTCCTGCTACTTGGATGAGGTCATCTGTCCATCTTGTGGCTGGTCGTCCTACGCTGCGCTTGCTGATATGTGGTCTCCATTCGAGAACTTTTCGGCCCCATCAGCCATCAGTTCTGCGTGCTATGTGCCCCGCCCACTGCCACTTCAACTTACTAATCCGCTGGGCTATGTCGAAGACTTTCGTTCGTCTACGGATCTCATCATTTCTGATTCAATCTCGTAGCGAAATTCCGAGCAAAGCCCTTTCCATAGCTCGTTCCGTGACCGCATGATAGAATACATTGAAGAAAAAACTTATAGATATGATTTTCAAAATTTAGGATAGACAGCCGGGTATACAACCGGGTATTCAGCATCACCGACTAACTGGAGTCGAGTACAACTAATTCAGCGTTACCAATCCAACCTTGAAGGTTCAGTTTCGTTCTATAATCAGAAAAAAGGGGCCTAAAGAAGTCTGCACTTAAAAAATCATCAATTGCTGCTAATAAACGCATCGCGTACAATGCTGCTTATAATTCTGTTATGCAGCAAAACCCAATGATTTATATTTTATGATTGACACAATGATTGTATTTTGAATCTAGAACAAACACACTCTCGGTTGCAGTTATACACAGAAGAGCACAACCTCAAGCTGAACGACCTAATCGAGGTCGTCGGTTTCCTCTCTGTCGACCCGGCCTTGAGTGGGGAATTCCAATCGGGAGGACCCGATGGGCTGGAGATGGAGACACAAGCAGAGCTGATTACGCACAACCCGCCGCCGAGCCTTGTACCCAGGCTGCATGCGGTGCAAGTGAAGAAGCTACAGCATTGTAATCCGCTGCTGAAAGTGCACGAGTTTGACCAGGGTAAGTTTGAAAACTTCCGCCCCGTCGCAAAATGTCCCAATTGGGTATTTGACAAAATATCAAATGAGTTACTTATAAAACGGAATTTTGTATGAAAATACTGGCTTATGACGTCACATTTCAGAGCACTCTTTTTATGTTTAATCTATGTAAAAATTGTAATAACTAGTAATTGACTAAAAGAGGTACATTTTCCGAGATATTTTGTAATTTTTGTTTTAATCGAGCATATGAAATAATTTATTGTTGATCGTGTCAAATACCGTATTGGCAAAATGCCCACCGTTCGCAAAATGACCACTTCTCAGAATGTCTATTTCACAAAAAAATCCGTAACGCAGAATGTTCATTTTGCAAAATGTCTAGGTACTCCTCGTAATGTCTCTTTCGCAGAGACACGCAGACACTTTCCTCTCTGAGAAAAGGCCTGTGCCCTGCAGTGGGACGTATATAATAGGTTGCGTAAATAAGAGACAAGTTTGAGAGAGGGAGTTGGCCTGCAGCGGTAGAACGTCACTAAAGGGTGCGAGGGTCAGCCTGCGTCTGATAAAATTACTGTCGGCCCGTGGCGATAGAATGTCACTGATAGGATAGAGTCGGCCTGCAGAGCTGAAACCTAACTAGAGATAGAGACAGAGTCGGCCTGCGGTTAGGGTTACCAGATAACAGGAATTTGGGGAAAAAATTGTTCGGTAATGTTTTACGCTTCCACGGAGGAGTCCACTTATTGCATTAAACTACATTAGGTACTGTAAGGGATTCAGATGAGGACTGGGTCTCAGCGATTGGATGATTAAATAAAAGATAAAAACACAGAGGTAAACGTGGCGGTAATGTCACACAGCGCGCGCGGGTCACTCGTTGGCGGCCATGGTGGAACTGATTTTGCAAGGCGGAGCGACCAACGTATGTGCTTTACCACATTACCCTCAATCGTACATTTAATAAAAACGGTCAAGAACGAAAACCTTAAGACTAACATGAACATACAGACATTTCACATATTTACACCGCGTTACCGTGTACGCGTCGTCTACAATTACATTAACTCACGCCCGAATCCCGGAGGGGTAGGCAGAGACCAGGGTTTGCCACTTTCCACGATCCTGGCAGACCGCTTTCGCTTCATCAACATTCATTAGGAGGTTTAGGCAGAGACCAGGGTGTGCCACTTGTCACAATCCTGACACACCTCTGTCGCTTCATCATCGTCTTTTTATTTGAAAAAGTTTTTTTAATTTCAGAAGTAACGTTGAAAGAAGCACCTGCTGCGCGTGAACACCTTATGAAGGCGTTAACAGAACTACTGCTGGGCGATGAGCTTGCGGCCGAGTATCTGATATGCCATCTCATCGCTTGCGTGTAAGAGGAACTGGGAAGCTCTTGTTATGTCTGGCATGCTGTCTCGCTGGCCTAAGTCCCTGGCTGCACAGAAGGGACGTGGGGCGAGGGCGCGGAAAAGACGCGTCTTCTTCCCAATTCACTTTTATACAATATGTACTGAAGGGACAGGACGAAGCCCACACAGAGTGAGACGGGGCGAGGGCGCGAACTCTATCGCGTTCGCTTCGCGTCTTTTCCACGCCCTCAACCCACGTGAAAATAACTTCAATTGGCTTTTGTCTAGGTGTAAACATTTATTTTTTTAAATACTATGAAAACCAATAAATTTATAATAGGGGATATTTTTTGGATTAATGAGTTGAGTTCATTAGGTACCCAGGACGAGCAAACAACTTGATAGACTCTATTGCTTCCGGTATTTAGCCAATCTATTAACGGTTTGTCTATTATACATAATCCATTTCTTTCCCTTTTTCATGTCGGAATATTCTGATAAAAAATCAAGTGAAAACAATAATTTACACATTAAACATGAAACATTCTTTATTGCACAACCAAAATATTTCTTTAGAGCTTAATGCATATTTTCTTCCAGCTTGTTTATATTTTCAGCTACCTCCGGCAAGACACGCTAACCCTCGGCCAGTTCTGCCTCAACCTGTCCCGGGTTCCCACTGACCGGTGCCCACAATACGCTCAGAAGCTGTACGATATTCTCAAGCAATTCGTCACTCAGAGCTACTGCCTGCCGCTCACCGTTGACTGTCTGAACACTATCGCGCTGCTGCCCAAGTATGTCTTGCATGTGTGAATATCTTTTAACATATACAAATCTCGTGTCACAGTGTTTGTTAACGAACTCCTCCAAAACGGCTTCACCGATTTTTTATATTTTTTTTTTTTTTTATATTTGGTAGGTCTGAGAATAGGCCGTAGGCTAATTGAATCGATTATTTTGAAAACGACCAAAGTCATCGTGTTTAGGAAATTGACTTTTTTATCACACATCGCTTAGTACACCTAAACGCATCGATTCATGTAAAAATCACCAAAGTGTGAAATTATGAGCTGCGCAAAAATCAGTTTACTTTGAAAACGACCAAAGTCTTAGCGTTTGATCATTTTCAAACGAAACTGAACGTTTCGCGCCCAAGGGAACATTACAAAGAGGTCAGGACTACCACGCACAAATATCCCCGCTAAAGCTCGGGGACCCGATTGCAAGTAAGTGTAAAAATATTATTTATTTTATGAAGATAGGTACAGTCAACGTCACATCAGTGGATACACGCGTGCACTGTGCTCAGTTGTATTTCGGGCGACTTTGCACCAAAAATGTATCCACCGATGTGACGTTCACTGTACGTACCTACCTATACTTCTATGTATACAACACATGAATAAAGCCCACTTGCTTTCAGTTGCGAATATTCAATACCAACTTTTTATTCTTCTTCTTCAGTATTGTTTAGTATTTTCAGATGCAAACGAGGATGTTTTGATCTATTTACAGAGGAAGATAAATGTCGCAGTATGAATATATTGTATGCCATTCCCACTAAAAATGAACAAGACACTTAATTGCAAATATTGATGGACCTTAGATCCTAGATATTATGTCCCATCAGAATATGAAAGTGTTATATTCAAAGCAAGCTTCAAGGGCGAATATAAAATTATGACTATACAGTCATGAGACAAAATTTTGCAGGCTGATGGCACAAATTTTCTAAAAAAATATGCCTATGGTTTGGTCATACGTGATTTTTTTTCAAGTAAGGGCGCCCGTGCTCCTGCATTACCAACACAAAATGCATACGATGAGGGTAAAATGTTCCTATTGGTGAGAAAAAAATTATTGACATAAGAAAAGTACAGGAGCTCTATTTTTGAATCACTCGTATGAAATTGTATCGTCGAATGCGACTTATCGCATGATGTCGTTTTTCCGTATTTTTGAATCGTTCGCCTGAAGTGTTGCCAGTACAATTCGAAGTATTGTATTTTATCCATTCCACGCAGAAATTAAAAAAACCGGAAACTACCGTAACAGAAACGGACCGTAAAACACTGTTTTATTGGCTGTTTAAATAAAAAATCTTTGTCTTTTGATACCTACAAAACACTACTACTGTCATTTTGGTTTGTGTTCTAACGAAATGTCGAAATCGTTTTTTGACAATTAATCTACCGATCGCCATGCGAGACGAGTGGTAAGGACCATTCGTTGCAGTTCGAGTGATTAAAAAATACGGAATTTCAGATGTCGAACGAAAATCAGTAGAAATCGAGACTCGACGCGATACGAGTGATTCAAAAATAGAGCTCCTGAACTTTAAACCAGAAGAACATAAACAGTTCTTTTGGGATGAGATCATTAAACCACCTTGAATAAATTACTGATTGATTACCTAGAAGGATGTAAACTAAGATTAAGTAAATATGTATGACATAATAAAGCAATTTTTCTATACTTTATAATAATGTTTAATTTGAAAAAAGCCAAAGCTTGCATTTTCTTAACATTGAAAAAAGCCAAAGTAGAATACATTGGCTTTTTTGTAACTAAACCATACATTTAGTTTAAAAACAACCAAACGCAATATTTTCGATTGAGTTTTGTAAGTTTATTATAAGTCATATGAAAATTGTATTTTTTATAAAGCTCCCTCAATTTTATAGACAATCATAAAATAAAATAAAAATATAGTGTGTTTCCTATGTTTTTTTCAAAGGAAGTTTTTTTTGTTTCCTGTAAACTTCATAAAATGGCACTTTGGTCATTTTCAAAAGTAACGATTCAATTAATATACCAAAAGAAGGTTTGCCAGGTCGGCTACTAATATAATACATATTGTGGCCTATGTAGGTCCTACTGTAGGGCACAGGCCTTCTCTCAGAGAGAGGGAGAGTATGGGCTTAATCACCACGCGTGCGCTAAGGTATTCAGACACTCCGCTTTCCTCACGATGTTTTCCTTCACATTTCGCGAGTGGTATTGCTATTATGTCACAAATGTACCCGTTAGCTTTGGAAACAAATTCATTGGCACGTGCACTGGGTTCGACACCACCATCTGCCGAATGCGACGCGTCGCCAGCGTTCTACCGCTGCGCTATCACCGCCATGTATGAATGGATAATGAAAGCTTCTTGTATCATTCAAGGTGCCACTCGCAACTTGTGACGTCCTAGTTTGGGTCCGATTTTTTTGCAGCGTTTTTGCACCACATGACTAGAATTACTTTTCGGTAGGTTATATTGTTATGAAAAGTATTTGTTGCAGAGAAAAATAATTTCACTATTATTTTTATACAAACTTTGGCATTTTTTTAGGGTATTCTTAACACTATTATTATTAGTACAAATTTTGTCAGCTAACAACATTCTTCATTACTAAGTTTGTCAATTGTTAACCTCATTACACTTGTCTGCTGACAAGCTTTTGTTTTCTATTATCTACACTTCTGTCTTTTCAGGAAAGACTACGACTGCAACCGTCTCACCAGCGGCGTGTTACAGATGGGAAAACACACACACCTAGTGTTGGACGAGACACAAATGCAGCAGGGCCGGCTCGACGCCACGGGGGTCAACAATGTTGCGGCCCTGGGCAGGCTGATTCAGGTAGAATAAGGTTCTGAAGGCCAAGAGTTTCTAGCTAGAGCTTGTCTGTTTAGCTAAACGAACCGTTGATAGAAATTGTTAAAATACTGGAAGCTATAATGTTCATCGAGTTGTTTGCTTGTCCTAGCCTTCCTTAGTAATTCATTCGTCTTATTAATCAAGAAATATCAACAAGTATTGTCAATGTCTGAACTTAAATGCTCAATTTAAAAAAAACCGGCCAAGTGCGAGTCGGACTCGCGCACGAATTGTCCGTACCGTTATCTATACAACATTTTAATATTTGAAGCGTCTACCTGTTGCCGTTATTAATATCGAGCAAAAACGGAAAAATAATCACGTTTGTTGTATGGGAGCCCTCCTTAAATATTAATTTATTCTGTTTTTAGTATTTGTCGTGACAGCGGCAACAGAAATAATACATCATCTGTGAAAACTTTAACTGTCTAACTATCATCGCTCATGAGATACAGCCTGGTGACAGACGGACGGAGGGACAGCGGAGTCTTAGTAATAGGGTCCCTCTGGGTCCGAAAGCCTAAAAACTTGTTTGCACCCAGACCAAAGCTGATAGAAACGAAATTTACATGTGTGGCTGGAACCTCTTCTGAGTGTGTGACCTATACATATCCCTATACCTAGCGATTGGAGCCTGTAAAGCTGTATTTGTTCTACCAAAGTACATGCAGTTTGAAATTTGTTCACTTCTCTGTTCCAAAATAATCTGCTTTCAAACATAACCTTCAGCCAGCGACGTACCTTTTAATTACAAAGTTTAGAAAAAAAACTGGCATGCTGGGTTTTAGATCTATGCTAGTTCTAGATTATACTTGTAGTAAATTATGACGGAACCAACTTTTTTAAAAACCTATTTAGAGGCTAAAAATTCCACCCACGACGTGACTTGAACCCGCGACCTCTGGCTAACCGTGCTAGCGCTCTCCCAACTGAGCTAGGGGGCTAAATGGGCAAGTGCAGGCGAAATTTCGAGCCTCTTTACGAACTTCTCTGTATTACGTACAGGCAGCCTCTAAATAGGTTTTTAAAATTGTCATCAGCACGGGTTAGTTAGAGCAACAAAAAGAATATAAATTTCAAACTGCATGTACTTTGGTAGAACAAATACAGCTCTGAAGTCTCCATAGTCCAGCTAGTTGTCTTATAGGACATGATCGATCGCTAGGTAAAGGGATGTGACCTATACCTTGGAGATTTGAATCGCAACAGAGCTCATTGGAGTTAGATATATTCTCGGGCCAGAAATACTAGTATCTGTCTATAAGGTATTGGTTGCACCAACAGTCAAACGATAGTCTTAACTTACACATTGGACATTATGCATTGGGTTTAAGTCTGAACTTAGAAAGTGATGTCTAAAGTCTTTGGTCCTCAGTATGAGACCCAGTTTGCACAGTCTTAAACTCATTTTATCTAAAACAATCTCAATGATGTCCTTCAAAGGTATACTTTATTTTCAGACGCAGAAAGTGGAATACGACTTCAAGTATTACAAGATGGAGTTCGACTCGGATATTAATGTACTGATATTGTCTGAGGGAAAGTCACTGTTGCCGGTATGTCCTAAAACATATTTATTTTCTAGCTCCTTACAGCAATCATCATCATCATCAGCCATTTGACGCCCACTACAGGACATAGGCCTCCCTCATGGTTTTCCTAACCATGAAGGGTGTTGCCATAATCGCCACGCTCGGCAGGCGGGTTGGTGATCACAGCAATACCGCTCGGAAAATTTAAAGAAAACATCGTGAGGAAACCCGAGTGTCTAAAGTGTTCTCATACTTTGGCACTTGAAATCGCGAATCCGTGGGCCCGTGCCCTACAGTGGGACGTAAATAGGCTGCTTAAATTCTTATGCTAGTCTTTTTTAGTCCATCCAGGAGGCCCCCATACTGCAGTGACGTCAGAGCTCTGCTGAGTTTCTGGAAATGTATAGGCTGGCTGGTGTAATCTCACAGTTTTGCTACGTACAATGGCCCAACTATAAGGCTAAGTACAGTAATCTAGGTCTAACCTAGGAATAAAAAACCATAGAAGTATTTCTTCCTGCAAAATTCACTCTCAAAAAAGGCCCCTGTCCTCTCTATTAGTCTGTACCAATGAAATGAGTGCAAGATGTGCTGTAGAGTAAATCACACTGTGATTGGTTCATTCTGTGTGCCATGCGTGACGACCGGTGAACGGTGATTGGACGATAGTAAATGACAGCATAACTTATGATTGGTTTTATAGAAAAACGTCAAACCATTGACTTCATGATGTATAACTCGTCGAAATATCTAGGTAGGTACCTCGCAATATGGCGGTCTGACGGTGGCAGGTGCATAGATATTTTGCCGGGTGGTACTGAACCTGCTCCGATTGGCAACACAATTGACAAGCCCCGCCAGCCTTCCCACAATTGAATGTGGGGTCATTTCTTAGCGCTAGTTGGACATCTATGTTTTTAACTATCACTGGGTCTAACTAAATAACTACGGTCTTATTTATAAAAACGCAATTCCTTTAAAGCACTCCTCAGAGCACTCCTCATTCTCTCTCTAAGAGAAGGCCTGTGCCCTACAGTGGGACGTATAATAAAGATATTTTAGAGAAACAAACATCGGTATACATGTAGAGTTATCTCCTCAGAGGCAGTTTATTTCATCTGTAGTTACGTTTTTCCTTCTAAAATCTGCACCACAGACAATTTTAATCGACGTTTATCGAGTGCTTTGAGGAATCGTGTTTTTACAAATAAGACCGCCATTATTTTTCAGTGCGACTACCATCTACCTTTAGAACCAGAGGAAGATTCAATGAAGATATTCGACGCCATAGTAGAGGCGGCCACTTACTACCTCAAAGAGGACATCATGAACCTCATTCGCACCTACCTCACCAGTCTCAAGCTGGTCAAGTTCACGATGGGCGAAGATTTGCAGGTAAGAAAGTCTTATTATTATACTTTATTGCACACGTCCGTGTGGCGGCGGATTAAGAATAGCGTCACTCCATTTCCTCCCGTGGATGTCGTAGGAGGCGACTAAGGAAATAAATTACCAGGAGACGGCCAGCAGCGTCTTCCCGAGATTCCAACCGCATACTGCGGACGCCAACCCGCCTGCCAAGCGTGGCGATTATGGCAAATCCCCTCATGGTTATGAAAACCATGAGGGAGACCTGCGGTGGACGTCAAATGGCTGATGATGATAATTGCACACGAAATAGGGCCTACAGTGTAATACACACATCATTAGAATGATGTAAGCATGTCAATAGCTGTTATTTGCCTCTATTTGTTACCTAGTCTGCAAAGTAATGGCAGTCCAATATCATTCTAATGGTATACCATTGGGTTATAATATAACCCGCGTAAATTAAATAGGCATCTCTCGCGAAGAAGATCGAATTGCGCTAGGCGGCCGTATCTTTTTTTAACGTTAACTTAGAGACTGTTATGTAGACTTGTTATGTATCGCTCGTAGCCCCGGCTGCCTGAGTGATCTTAAACGATCACGAAGGTTAAGCAACACAGGGCGCGTTCAGTGCACGGATGGGTCGCCGTCTATGCCTAACGCTAGTGGCGTTAGCTGTTAAGCTGTTGGTGCCGGCTGCCGTCGATAGATGGCAGTCGTTAAGCCAAGTCAGAGGCCTTAGGGCGGCTTGAAAACTTCTGACAGTAGACGAGCCACTAGTCTACAAGCCTCCACCAATCCGGACTTGGCCCCCGTGGTGGAGTATGGCCTATACCTTCCTCAGGGAAGAGACCCGTGCCCCTCGGTGGGGACATAATGGGTTGATGATGATGATGATGATGTAGGGTTCCGTTTTTCCTTTTGAGGTACGGAACCCTAAAAAATCTGTAGGAATTCAATATTGCCTGGGATGCCATCTTCGTTGGTCCGGCGGTTAACACACGACTGCCAAAACAGAGGTCGTGGGTTCGATTCCCACTGGAGGCCACTATATTTGTAATCACTATAACATTAAAAACGTCTGAACAAAAAAACAATGTTATAGTTACATAAAAAAGCGTTTTTCTCAAAAGTTACTTTGTATGTTGGAATATTTTTGCACATCCCAGCCCATTTCACCTAATGATACAAATTCCTACAAAAACGTCTCTGCGTCTGCACCAAAAATCCTTTCTCGTTCCCAGTTCGTGCAAGACGACTTCATAGCCCTACGGAGCGCGGCCAGCGAAGCGGAGCCCGTGACGGCGGACGATCTGCACCGACTGCTGGTCCTAGCGAGGCTGGTCAGCCTTTCTCGCGGTCACGATGCTCTCCACAAGCCGTGCTGGGAAGCTGCCGTCGAGATGGAGAGACGGCGCGTCACTAGGGTGAAGAACCGAGGGAGGCCCAACGTTTAGGATTCGGTTAGGATTGTTTTTGATTGAATAAACTGTTTTTATAACTTTGCGTTTTTTTTTTGGTTCCGTAGTCAAAAAGGAACCCTAATAGTTTCGCCATGTCCGTCCGTCTGTACTGCAGCGTGTTAGGTATGTTCGCTGAAGCCAGGGTGGATGATTTCGTCTCTTTTATTAGAAAGCGAACTGCTTCAATACTGATTGAAGACAAAGTTAAAAATGTGGCAGACATTTTCATGCACTATCCACTACATCCACTAAATATTAAAATTGATTCGTCAATCAGATATTCATTTCAATGTTAAGAATTTACATTCTGTTGGATGTCAGATTTGCACGCATAATGCCAGATACGCAAAATGACAAATACGCAGAATGACAGAATTCGCAGAATGCCAGATTCGTAAAATGACAGATACGCAAAATGACAGATACGCTTATTGACAGATCAGTATAATGTCAGATACGCCTAATGCCAGATACGCAAAATGACAAACACGCAGAATGACAGAATTCGAAGAATGCCAGATTCGTAAAATGACAGATACGCAAAATGACAGATACGCGTAATGTCAGACACATACGGATTCCAGATTCATAGGAGCTGTGAATAATTTACCACTAATAACTATAACTGTGTCGGCATCATACGCAGTTATCCATGCCACAGCCTTAAGACAAGCTAGCGCACATGCGCTCGCCGTTGCCATCACAGATTAGAGAAAAAAAGACAAGTCTTTTAAACAGATGGGAATCAAATCGATTTGTTTCGTATTCGTCGGATTCCTTACTCGTCGTATTCCAGATTCGTTGTATTCCAGATCTGTCGTATTTTTGCCACATATTTTCACTAATTGACGACTTTTTTGGAGAATTCGACCTATTTTCTTGGGAAAAGTTGTTAGGTTTGGATGTTGGTGACTAAATTGTCCACCCTATAGTAATGCATGACGTTATGTGGATTTGACATATCCGATATTCTGACTATCTGACAATATGCGTGTCTGGCATTATGCGTTTCCGACGTTTTGCGTTTTTGGCATTTTGCGATGAATTTTATTTTTCTGTCATTCTGCGTGCAAATCCTCAGGAAGACGCTGCTGCCCGTCTCCTGGTAATTGAATCGTGTGATTTTAAAACAACACAAGTCACATGTGTTTTTAAAATAACACTTGCCCATTTTTTTTATTAAATTATTTACACCTACCTATTGATTTACATTAGAAAAAAATATTGTAGTTTATTCATACAGAAATCAATATAATATGCTAAAATATTGCTGTTGTAGATATTAGTATTTGAATAAAACTGTTTTTTCTATTTCCTGCAAAGTTGTAATGAAAGGACATGTGTCGTTTTAAAATCACACGATTCAATTGATTTCCTTAGTCGTCTTCTACGACATCCACCACGGAAGGAAATGGAGTGACGCTATTCTTAATCCGGCGTCACACGGAATATTGAATAACATATTAGCAATTAATCAATAAATATACTGAATTACTGATGATTTATTCACATATTGTGTTGATTTATCTACGTCATGGTACTAGCCTCTTTCCTGTTCTCTTCTATTAAGATCGCCGTTCTAGTCTTAAGGGTTCAGTCTGCTAGGTTCCTCGCCAGGGGATGCCCCTCGCGTGCCAAGGGATAAATACTCCGAAAACGGACTTGAAGTGTAAAGGTGTTTTTGAGGAGTATCGACAATTGCTCTCACAAAGACTCTGTATCTTTTGATGGCGTTAAGTTTTCTGTTCAGGAAACCTTCGTATATTTCGTCATTGCCAAGATAGAATGAATACAAAATGTTCCTTTGCATGAACTTAGCTGCTATGTATGGGGCATTTTCATCGTCGGTCCGTGCATTGTTTTTCAGCAGGTCTTCGGTTAAAAATTGATCGGGTAACTTATGATTATGTGCCTTATCATCGGGCACTACGACTAAGTAATAATGCGATATGGGGCCATATTCTTCTGAGGCCTGAGGGAGAACTACTACCACTTCATTTTCGACAACGCCATAGAAATCCGGTTTCACCATCGATTTTGGAGCTGCCATCTGTGTGGTGACCGTAATTTTCGTTGGTGGCCTATAAGATTCGTCATTCGGTATCGCACTTACATTGACATTGTATGTTGTGAACGGGGATAAGTCGTTTATCGAGAACGAGGTTCTGTCATGTTTGACGATAAACTCTCTTCTGGGGATCTCCTGAGTTTGCGTTATACCAAGCGAGTCAACGAATTCCTTTATGGCGTTGTAGGAGATTTTATAGCTAACGGGGTTCAAGCGTAATGGTGGCGACCACGATAGGGTCATGGCATGCGTGGACACATCTTGAGCACGAAGGTTTAAAGGCACTTCTTCCGGTCTCACTTTCACTGTAACCTTTTCTGACAACCTTCCCAAACCGTCAGCCATTTTAGCTGCCACAGCTACAGCATACTCCGCGATTTTTTCTAGGTTTTCAAGATAAGCTGAATGCGTCTTATGAACAGTCTTCTGCTGCCATTCATCCAAGTCTTCAACTGGGGTCATAGTGTAGAAAATAACGTAACCAATAACCTTCTTACGCGAAGGTACTGGCCCCCACCACACTTCTACTCCTGATTCTGAGGTAGCAACAGCTTTGACTCCCATTGGTGCTCTGCCAATATCCCTTTCTGTATGGGTTGTTACATCTTTGCTATAAGGTCCAGCGCCTTGATCGGTATACGCTTTAACTCTGAAGATGTAGTGAGCATCCTCCTCCAAGCCAGTGAATACAGCTTTAGTCTGATTGGTAGTCTTTTCGATCATCGATGCTGGATCACCTCTTTTGTAGAACTGTACGTTATATTTCCTTATTTGACCACTCCCGTCTGCCCTTGTTGGTGGATCCCACGTAATACTTAAAACATCAGGAGTTTGGAATTTATACGTGACATTGGCTGGTGGGCCTTTAGGCGGACCTTCGGGAGTCACCCAGTACTTTATCGTCTCCTGCCCTACGCCAACATGGTTCTTGCCGGCTACCCTAAATTCATATTGCACACCTTGTTCTAAGTCGTTTATGCGGTGGGAGTTAACTTTTGTTCCAGCTATGTTTTCTTCTTCTAACGGTTCGTCTTTAATGCCAAATCTCAGTCGGTAGCCCAAGAGATCACCGTAGGTTTGTGTGGGCTTTGCCCATTCTAGCTCAATAGATACTATAGGGTCTCGCTCCAACACTCTGAAACAGAAGAGGAGATTTATATTTGTGTTTTGCTTGAAGTGATTATTATTATCTTAGGCTGCATTTCAGTTATTCAATTTGTGTGATTTACTTACTTTAAATTAACAGTAGGCCGGTTGGGAACTCCCCCAGCGGGGGGAGCATGAGATTTTTATCGTATCTAGATAGATAGGTTAAAATTTTAAAACATTACGATATTATATCCCACCCGCGAGCATGACTTCTCTTCGACATACATATCTTCCTTAGATAGGAGATAAGATTTTATCTACTTATTGGTATGACAACACTGAATCGGCAAATAGGGATGTGACGAAAATCACTATTTCATTCGTTCAATTTGCGTTTTTTGACAGATTGAAATCTGATCTGTGTGTGATCTTTCCTTTACTTAGTCTGTGCTAGGTATCAAATAAAATGTAAATAAACAAACAAATAACGGACAATAGATGCTTAGATGCCGAAAATGAAGTAAGTACAAACTTTATAGCCATTGCAGTTAATTTATACAATACTACAATAGTTGGAGATCCTTCCTACAAGCTCATACGGACATCACATCATATACAAGTCACTCATCGGCAAGAACTATAATATTTTTCTGTTTTAGAGGGCGCAGTAAACAAAATCAACTGGGGTTCGTTCGAGTATATGACGCTCCACAGTAATTTAGCCAACAATGAGTTTGTTTTCTGGCCCCATGGGAAGCGAAAGGTTGTTGAAAGAGTGGGGCGCATTGAGCCTTGTCGAAGGAGCATGGTCCCGACACGACTGGAGCAGTGGCGGAATGTAAGTGTTGATAGTACCTACTTATTATCTAGTGATATATTAAATTAAGTTCAATACTTGACTCACCATCACCAACCGAGTACAATAGGTAAATAATATGCTTGTCAAACTAATGCAAATGTGTACTTAGGCAATGCTCAGTGAATACCTACAGTATTTGGATAGATAGACCATAGAGGTCTATCCAGTGTAGCGTCAATTTTTGCTCTTAGGGGCATCTAAAATCATTTTCGTAACATGTCTTACCTTTTTTCTTTTCGTCTTAAGCTATTACATCATATTGGAATGTTTTGGACTCCTTTTTAATTATGCTCTTTATTTGTTACAGGATATTTTGAACGCGCTGACTACAATAATATTTGGTCTATGCTACAATCAATCAAATCTTACAAATAAATCAAATATTAAAACGTAGGAATATGTATGTACGAATTGTATTTTTTCAAAATAGTAACTCAAAATTGGATGCTTAATTACCCAAGTTCCACTATAGTTTTTTTATATTACATGCACAGAAGCATTCATTCAAGGGTTAAATATAATTAGGGAATGTTTCATTGAGCTGGCCATTCCTCCTCTACTGGGTTTCAGGCTCCACAATGGCAATGTGTGTACCGAGCCTCGGGAGTCTACTCGGCCTCTCCTCTGATGGGCGTCATCAGCCAAGGCAGGCTCAAAGGCATATCCAGAGTCTCCTAGGAAATGCATTACATTTTTTTACTTCTTATTTTTTTGTTACAGATTACATCAAAGGTGAAGAACATATTAATTTGTTTGGTAACAATTTCCCGTTTTCAGAAGAAAACATATCATGCTTCTTTTCTCCATTGGGTACCCAGTTATGTAGTAAACCGCCTATTTCATTGTTTAAAGTTACAAAAGAAATATTAGATTTACTTATAACCAAAAGCATTTTATTATTAACGGACTTCAAAAATGGAGGAGTCTGTGTCAAGCTTTTTCCAGAAAACTTCCTAGAAACCATACATTTGTAGTAAATACACCATACATACTTAGGTACTTAGTAGAAGTTAGGTATGATTTGTGGGGTGAGTAAATGGCTTGGGATGCAAGTTCATTAGAGAGAAATAATTTTTGCCTTTTTAGTGCGTGTCGGTTTAAATCTTTGTTTTAAAGTTTCTTATTTTTAAATTTTTTGTTGACTGGTACATTTTACCTACTATTATTTTAATTGAGATAGGCACTGGACGACGGTCTGAGCAGGACGGCAGAGGGTGCTTGGTTGCGTGGAGTAGGGCTGAACGGAGGTCAGTGAGCGGGTCCTTAAATCCCTGGAGACTGCCACTGGACGTCGGTCAGTGAGCAGAAACAGAGGAAGGGCACGAATGGGATGCGTAGGTAGCGCGAAGAGGCACCAGTGGACAAATCATGACAAATGTGATGATTTTATTCGTAGAATGACTGACAGAAACGCTAGATATAAGTTTATATGCCCCTCTCAAAAGTGGGATAAATTTAAATGAAACATCTGTCAAAAGTCGATAATATATCTTTTTATGTTGTCATCATGCTCGCATTTGCGATAGGGTTTATCTTATAGTGACAGATGTTTTTTTATCTCACGGCACTGGTATAAAAACGATGCATTGTGCTCGCGACGATAAGTTAACCTACTATAGACGTCAAAACTCGTTAAAACGGCCATTTTTTGTAGTTAAACCGCCTCGATAAAATCTCATGCTCCCTCCGCTGGGGTCTTCACGGATACGGGTGGGCTCCTCTCTCCCTCTCCCTTCCTCGTCAGAGCAGCCACCTGCACGTTGTACTGACCCGATCGGCCTGCAGACCCGATATATTGAGCTCCAGCAGAGTATCGTCCATCACATCAAAACGCGTCGGGGCATTGAGCAGTCCTTTGGCCTGAAATGGGAAGAGCTGATTGGGGACTCGTTTCGTGTGCATTAAAGTGGAGTATAGATAGTTAGTTAAACAGTTTATTTGCTATACCAAAAACACACAATAATCTTATTAAATCCTGTACGTTATTTGAAGCTTTAAGTTTGAGATAGGTAATCTCCTTTTCCGTGCCAGTCGACGCCGCTTGAACCCTAATCGTCGCACTTTGCTAGTCTGTGACACTCTACCAACCAGGATGCCTTGCGCGTAGTAATGATTTCAGAACGCGCGACGGCGATCTTGTTTGTCATTGGCATCGAATTTTCCGCTAATGACAGTCGACAAAAAATACAAATATTCTAAAAAGTGTGATATTTTCGTGCTATTGTGTATAAACAACACGACAATTAGTATATAACGGTGTTACCGTTTGTGTTATAAATATTCTGCTTCTACGAACGCAGTTTACAAAAATGCTTGAACCCCTAAAAAAATTTTCAGGTAAAATAATAGTTATTGAGTGGTTAATATCTAACACGTAAGTATTGCATTACTGATAATGTCAATTGGTGTTTTAAGACCACGTCAACAGTGAGTATCTTACATAATATATCCTACTCTTGTAGATTTTGAGGTTATAATTCCGACAATGAATATCTTTCATTTTGTTGAAACGAAAGTTATGGTGTGGTGTCGGTGCCCTCGCCGATTTTCAGTACCCATTCGATTATCGGTCAAAGGCGTGTAAATGAAGATATTTTAATCTACTGAATGTTAGCAAGCAGCGTTGAATAAAATATTTGCAATTTTCAGTTCGATTTTGATTCTTTAGCTTCCCACGCAGTCATGTTGCGTTACAAGAGAAGTTCGTGAGACTTGAGGTTAATGACACCTACTAATCATAATTCCAAAGATGATTGAGGCAGTACTAAAAGAACTAGTCCATGACCGATGGCTGGAAGACGAGAAGTTATCTGAAAGACATCAGTTTTGATAATCTGAACTGGCAAGGTTGTACGCCAGACCTCGCAGGTCTCTGGCAAACAATTACACACCCACGCAGGGTACATGGAGCTACATACTGTATACAACAATATTGTTTACAGTCAATAATTATGTGCAGTCAATATCAACCCCCGCAGGGTTATTAAATACAACTGAGTTGCCATAGAGCTGCCTTCCCTCGCAAGGTACATGGAGTTACATACTGTATACAAAAATATGTGCAATCGACATCAACCCTCACAGCGTTATTAAATACTGACTTGCCACAGAGCTGCCTACCCTCGCAGGGTGCCTACTATAATGGATGCATCTATGCTTGCTTTTTATCATCCCTTGCAGGTTATTGATTACAACTGAGTTACCATGGAGCTACACATACCCTCGCAGGGTACCTATTATGAAGAACATTAAGCTAAGTTGGCAAACAATCACATAGCCTTGCGGAATATCAACCCAAGCAAATCACATACCCTTGCAGGGTACTACCTATGAAGGATTTTAACTTAAGCCAAGATGGCAAACAATCACATAGCCTCGCATGATATCAACACAAGAAAATCACATACCCTCGCATGGTACCTACTATGTGTAATGTGCCAGGCTCTACATCAACCCTCACAGAACCCTGATCAGAGTTGGCAAACAATCAAGTATCCTCGCAGGATATCATGTACTAACATGCATATATGTGTTAAGCAGCAGACCTCTTAGGGTTATAAGGTGAACAGAGTTGGCAATCAATTGTATATCAATCAATATCCCCGCTACCTTTGTACAATACACCTATAGGTACGTTGTAAGTAGCAAACAATCACGCGCCCTCGCAGGGTACAGTGTAGAATAATACTCAGATATGGTAAATACCTATCCACTGTTACAGAGTTTTACAGTTGACAAATATTCACATACCCTCGTAGGGTACTATCAACAACTATGCATGGTACCTAATATCAACCCTCGCAAGATTATAAAAAGTCAGACTTGCTAAACAACTAAGTACACCCTCGCGGGGTCTGCGTGTGTCGCCTAAGCCTGAGTGCGAAACAATTTTGGGGAATATGTAAAATGTTTATTAATTGAATTTTAATGATAAAATTACAGTATCCTTGCCAACACATGAATAAACCCTCACGGGGTTATTAGCATAGCTTAGTTGGCAATCACATACTCTCGCAGAGCACTATTATTATACACAACACACTGATGTGTAGTTATTACTTCTATTATCATGCCTCGCAGGTTATATAAGAAGCGGTTCATAGCTGTTCGAAGACGTAGACACAGATAGATGGATAAGCAATAACATGTAACCCTCAAAAGGGGGGGGGGGCGGCGGCAACAATTATCAACATATCATAACGATGGAAACTTTAGAGTACAAGCTAATTATGTAGTTCCATTTTATTTGTGAGAAAACTTCTACCTGCCAAGGCTAAAGGAAGATGGCGTGCTGTAAAAGTACTGTTAAACAATGTTTCCTATCTTATGTTCCTTGTGACCAAAAGTAGCAGCAAATACAAGTTGAAGATCAACCTTTTGTTGCAAAGTAATCCGCAGCATTACTGGGTTAAGCTTACCTATTTAAGGGTCAATGTCCTCTCAACGGTACCATTACTGTATGGTTATCTTCTAAATAATTAATGGTTCAGAATAATAAACCAGCGAACATCCATACCATGTTGAATACACGGTTTTCGTCCGATCACCAAAGTTAAGCAACATCGGGCGTGTTCAGTACTTGGATGGGAGACCGCCTGGGAAAAGTATTTATCATTTGTTTTACAATTCATTTCTTGATTTGTCCAGTACCTCAGGTACTATATTCGACTGGTGCTTAAAAGGAAGAAGTTTCAAGTTACCCTAACTGGCTCAACTCTTTTTGAATTTGGATCCTATTTATATCCCCTGGGGGTGAATGTAACCCATAGGTATGGCTGTGGTCTATAACTATGTAAATAACTTCTATCAGAAAAGTGAACCTGCCTGGAGTATAAGCTGTACTGCATAACAGAGGAACTGTCAGTATTTATGTTAGGTATCTGCTTTCTTAGGCTATGAGACGCAAGGATGGTTTTATCTTACTTAGCGAACAAAATGGGACAAAGATGAAGCCTTTGATGGATTTGCTGGACAAGCTCAGTCAGTACTACGTATACCTTGAGAAGGATGATCCTACATCACCAGCACCAGCCTTGGGCCATAAGGTCCCAAGTGGGAGCAGTATTGCAGCCCCAATCCAGTGAGGTGTACCGCGAATATGTCCTACCCGAGTAAGATATAAGCAAAGATATATCTCAAGTGGTCATCGACATGACTAACCTCGAGTAGATAATAATATGATGAATGGCAACAGTTTTGAAAATGGTTGTCTTGAACTGTCTAGCATATGATTTGATATTTTTGCCTTATCAAGTTTTCACTTGGGCGAAGATTTTCAAAGAAGTGGCTTGTTCCTTGTCATAAAGGGCTATTTAATGCAGTTTGTCAGCAAGTCGGTTTATATACTCTTTCCAAGGCACCCTTACTAAAAGTTCCAGTTCCCAGGCAAAAGTTCCCCTTTGCTTCACGTTAAATTGAACAATATTCTTTCTGATCGACTTCTGACTTCTAACGTTAGTAGTAATTAGATTAAATAAAGGTATTATGTTATATCCGCACTATACAGGTAATGATACTTAAGTTAAATCTAAGTCTACTCAAACAGTTTGGTCAATAGTCCTGCGCTGCCCTCCTGGACTCGGCGCCATGGTGCGGCGCATCCGACCCGCCATGAAGCTGGCTCTGTATGTCTTAGCAAATACACATCCTCGGCCATAAAAATGGAATCTAGCGTCGTCACTGTGAGGCAAGCTGTATATATACGAAGAGTGGGTACCTAGTCCCAATAACTACCGCAATGCGACCGTAGTGGCAAACTATGAACCACCGCCCTTGAGGACGCAGACCATATTGAGTTTTTTGTATTTTGTTGAGCAGAGCTAAAAACAAGAACGAGTGGCTCTTTTTCCACTTTAGTTATACAATTCCTAAGCAGGTTTACATGAACCTTTAATAAACGCCTGAGAGACTTATCGGGAGCTGGTAAATGTTAGGCTCGCATACCTTTGCCAGCAATATGTATTTAACACATTCGTGGACGTCAATCTACACTTCTTTTGCTATCGGTTGCTGAAGCAAACTCTACCCGGGAACAAAAATCCCGTCTGCAATAAGTGATTAAGTTTCTTCCACAAACAATATAGTTGTTGAAGTACATAATTAGTTAATTAGCTATCTAAATAATTCGCCAGACACAGCTGCCTTTCTCTAAATCTGTTATGGCAGATATAGACGACACTACGGTTTCCTGTGCTACTGTGTTATGTTTGACTCAAAAGCCATAGCCCATAAGTAATCGAGTTGAATGTTATTGCCAAAGCCAAAATCTGAATCATGTCAATTTATTCAGGTCCTTTGCAGGTTCAAAGACAAACCTGTTATATAGGCTCTACCTAAACATGTTTGTAAGTATAGGAAGCCCATCAAAAGCTACCTATCATATTATTATTACAACGCAGGTTGAAGGCCTACTATTTTATCAGCAGCTGGCATAGTATTGCAGGGTCTGGATCAACTGTAACTTCCAAAATAGTCTGTCAAAGAATAAATGTTTACTTGTTATTAAGTTCATTAAGTTATGTCACTCTGGTCACAAGTGATATAATTATTATTCAATTTTATTAGAAAACTCTAAGGATGATAAGGATGCTTACTTATATCAGTGGAGAAACCCTGTTGACTTTTTAACAGTTCTATCATAGTAGATCGATCGCATAAGCTCCGAATCCTACTATCCCATATATTTTATGGATTGATGTGTGTACACCTACCTATCTATCCTTTGTTTATTTGTACGTACCTGCAAATTGTGTTATTGTCCTGATTTCAGAGAATTGGGGTAAAATTTTATTACTCGCACTATTGGGTCTGTGGATATCTATTGGAATATTTTACATTAGTACAGTACCTACCCAGCTTTGTACTATTTTGTATTACACACACACAGCTAACTGTGAATCATCTCACATTGGCATACTCTACCACCAGGCGATAACAAACACGTCTCAAACTTAAAGCTTCAAATAACGTACAGGATTTAATAGCGGCGTTTTACCTGAAATAAAACGCTTATTAAATACTTACCTTATTTGAAGCTTATATTTAATTCCTGCCTGTGGTTTTCGACACAATGACAAACAAGATCGCCGTCGCGCGTTCTGAAATCATTACTACGCGCAAGGCATCCTGGTTGGTAGAGTGTCACAGACTAGCAAAGTGCGACGATTAGGGTTCAAGCGGCGTCGACTGGCACGGAAAAGGAGATTACCTATCTCAAACTTAAAGCTTCAAATAAGGTAAGTATTTAATAAGCGTTTTATTTCAGGTAAAACGCCGCTATTATCTCTTACCTAAATATGTAATTATCTCTTTCAAGGTTTACTGATCACATTAAGGCAGCCAGATCCTCCTGAGCGCTTGAAATTGCCAATCCCCGGTGGTGATTAAGTTAAGCCCATACCTACATTCTCTCTCTGAGAGATAATAATATAGGCTACATAAAAAAAACATCTCTGTGGATCCGTAGACTGTTCTATTCATTTACATTAAAATAGGTGCCTATTGATACAAACCTCGTCCCTGACTTCTTGCACGTGTATGTGATAGCCTCTGATGATGCCCTTCTTCTTCTCCTGGGGAGGTTTCCACGTTACGTGGATGGAAGTAGAGTTGATGGCGGTGACCTTTACGTCTTGAGGTTCACCAGGCACTGCGGGCATGAAAGAGACATGTAATAATATGAGTAAAGTTTTGATAATTGTAGACTGAGGGTTAATGCATAATCAAATTACAGACATTTTAAACATATATTTTTGTTTTCCTATCCTACGTAGTTTTTAAAAATGGAAGGTTAAAAAGTTATTTCCAAAATTGGAATCAAATTAGGTATCTCAATAAAAAAATTGTGGATTGTGCAAGCGAGACAGCGTGCTATTGGTACACGTAAGAACAGCCTTAAAGGAAGGAAGTTGTCCTATCCGCAACTGCAAGTTACGTGCTAATCTCTGCCCAGATGCTTTTGGTGGACGAACTGTTCAGCCGAGTGAGATCAAAGAGTATATAACAGTGAGATTACGAGTTTCTGAACGCTTCTTGGCCGCCCGCCCTCTGTGGTCGTCCCACTTTTGTAGGTACCTACTTTTGTGAAGTAGGTACCTAACCTTCTGGCAACGGCAACGCTGTATTGAACACCTCACATAAATGTCAAGCCCCCCTTCCCGCCAAAAATCACACACTGAACTGTCACATGACGTCACTCCCACACACTCTTGCTCATCCGGGAAGAGTGTCTGCTACGTACCATACTGTTTAGTGTGGACCGCGATGGGTGGTGTTGTCGCGCCTTGGCCGCGTTGGGAACGGGCCGCGAGCCAGATGTAGTAAAGCGTGTTTGGGTATAGAACGTTTAGGGTGTAGGACTCCGCTATGGGGATGCGTCTGTAAGGTAAAGATGTCAAAAGGATCATCTGTTCTTCACTATTCGCTGTGAAATTAAGATCCCAGACGTGCTAATTATTCGTAATACAGACATTTATTAGCAGAATCCGTAAGGAAGCACTTGTACCTACATACTACATTTTCCGTCCACAACTAAGAATAAAAAACCATAGAAGTATTTCTCCCTACAAACACACTCAAAAACGGCGCCAGTCCTTTCACGTAGTCTTCACCAATGAAATGAACGCAAGATGTGCTGTAGAGTAAATCACCCTGTGATTGGTTCATTCTGTGCGCCATGCGTGACGTAAACGTTGATTGGGCGATAATAAGTAACAGCGTAACTGATGA
The DNA here is from genome assembly GCA_947310995.1 of Yponomeuta cagnagella. Taxonomy (NCBI): domain Eukaryota; kingdom Metazoa; phylum Arthropoda; class Insecta; order Lepidoptera; family Yponomeutidae; genus Yponomeuta; species Yponomeuta cagnagella. Next base: position 15,270,770 of record OX371277.1, read on the forward strand.
TTGGTTTTATACAAAAACGTCAAAGCAATGATTTCATTCGAAATTCCGTCGAAATATCCAGGTACATCGCAAGAAGATGGCGGTCTGACGGAGGCAGGTGCATAGATACTTTGCCGGGTAGGTACTACTGAACGCTCCGATTGGTAACACAATTGACGAACGTGGGGTAATTTTTTAGCGCTACAGTTAGACATCTATGCAATTACTTTGTAATCTGTGCATCTATGTCCACACACAATTATTTTTTTACCGGACTGTACTAACTATAGGGTGGGTACCCTAGGTACAACCTAAGTATATGTTATGGTTAGTGATAGAGATAGTGGTAAGGCCAACGTCTGTACTCTTAGTTTAAGAAATATCAATGTAATTTCTTTTTTATGTGCAATAACGTGTTCTGTAACCTTCTCTAACTATCTATCCAAGGTACATACCTACAATACAACTGCGTCGGCGTCGATCGGTCGCTCGGTCAGACATTCGCTCAGTCGGTCGGTCGGTCGGTCGGTCGGTCGGTCGGACGGTCGGTCGGTCGGTCGGTCGGTCAGTCGGTCAGTCTGTCAGTCTAGGGATGTAAGGGCGCTTATACACGTCACGTTGCGAACGACAGTGCTGCCTACTGCATAGGGGTGTCCACTTAGAAAAAACATCGATATTTTTATTCGTGCAATGCATCGAGGCTATGCATCGATATTTTCCGATGCATCGGTTAGAAACATCGATGTTTTCTCAGAATGGAGTACTTTTCCTAACATTGTAATAATAAAATATACACACCACAATTTATTAATTCTACTACACCTTCATCAATACTTTTCTTGTCCGCAGGCCTATTGTGAGTTAAACAAGGTTCAAGGAATCTATTTTACTATGAGAAAAAACGACATTTCATGCAAACATTCAGATGAGGTTTATTGAGAGAAATTAGGTAATCTGACAATATTCTTTGTTATAATTAATCACAAAAAGAACAAACAACTTACAAAATTTAGATTTTCGCGCGTGCTGTTCATTGAAATTACATAACTTTTACCATGGCTGCAAAGGTGTCGAACCGTCGGAAAACCCCAAAAACACCGAAAAATTAATTACAAATAAATCCTGTAGCTACCCGTAAAAGTTGTATATTTTCATAGTACAAAAAAAAAAAAATCATCCACAGTTTTAGAAATTCCGGTATTAAAGTCCTATATCCAGTGTTCTTTTGGAAGACTTTGCAAAAACAGAAGCTTATTTAAACGTTTTCACGCCATTTCAGATATTCTTATTTTCTTTTTTTTAGTTTGGATTTTCCTACTAAAATCTACTAAACGATTTTGAACTACCAAATAATAGTTTTCGAAGCCTCAAATCTACTAAAAAAGTAGAAATCTATTAAAAGTGGCCACGCTGCAAGACTATAGCCAATCACAAGCGAAGGAAGCTCGTTCAGAATTTTGAGGCAATCAGAACTGTTTGTCAGGGGGCTATAGAAGGATTATGGTTTTAAGTCCGATTGCTTTACTATAGTTTGATATTGTTGTCTGAAAGAAATTTACCTATAATGTATACAAGAGGGGAATTTGCCTGGGAGAGGATAAGTTTAAAGATTAGTAGGTCGGACAATGTTATCAGGTAGGACATCCAAAAGAGAAAACCGGAGATTGACTCAGATTGAGGCATTTTTTACCAAGTTAAGTTCACAACAGACCGGAGACAAAACAAACGATTTTTTTGAGTTCTCTCTCGCGTAGTCAGTGTGGCCAATATCAATTTCTAGATTCTTCCAAACAGCCAAACAAAAAAAAGATGAAGGTTTTATTTTTGTAATAAATTGCTGATTATAAAGTAATAAATTACTGATTACCGTTGTTTCGATATTTTATGAACATACATCGATACATCGAGTACATCAACAGTTTTTCAAAACATCGGATCGATCCGATGCATCGCATTATAAACATCGAGTGAATCCAATGCATCGATGTATATCGAATATCCCTACTACTGCAGCCGTCGACGTGTGTCGATGGCAGGTGACGTGGATATTCGACGCCTTCTCCCAACAAAATTCACACTCAAAAACGGTAACAATCTCTCGACCATCTTCACCAATGAAATGAGCGCAAGATCGAATCGAAGAGCGAAATCGGAATCGGTGGCAAAGGTAGAATAAAGACCGTCAAGGACAAGTCTAATAAAATAAAATTACTGATGTATATCAGTCAGACTCCGTTCAGTAAAAAAAATACATTTGATTTCGGCTTAATTTTTCAAATTAAAATAAAATTGTCACGAGTCAAGTGAAACACTGTAAACCCGGATAACTTATATTATAACCAAGAACGTTTTACCCAATGGACACGACACAGTTGGCTAAAACATCCTTGCTTATAACTGAAGCGCGAATGCACAAAACAAAAGAGAGGACATGATCCCAACCCAAATTCCAAAGAAAATAACAAGTGAAAGAATAATCTAAAAGGCACAGAAAGCTAGGGGAATGATAGACCTAGTCCCAAACCAGACCACTCACCTGTGATGATGTTCCTTCGCATAAGTATCATTCCAGTACAGGTCGTAGGATACGATGTTGTTCTCGGCGTCCGCTGGCCGTTTCCATGACAACGTCACTGATGTTTCACCGGCTTCCACTGCGATCAGGTTAGAAGGTTGCGATGGTACCCCTGAGGAATACAATGGGGTTAGAAAGGTCATTGCACATACCCCCAAGTCTCTCAGAAAGCAGAAAGATATTAAGAAATTAAATGCGCTATGTATTCATTACCTTGCTCATTGAAGACTACGAGAACCTAACCTAAAAACTAAGAATATTGAGACAGATATAATGTGGTGCGTGGTGATAAAGTTGGGCTGCTGTTGACTGTACTCATAAGTATAAGACAAGCATGTGTGGGAACCATCAATAGCAGTCCGTTACGGAATGGGTGACTCAAATACACCCAGAATTGGGTTATCAAAAATATGTGAAGAAAGAAAAACAAGAGAATGATTGAAGAATGCAAGGGAATGCTGAGGATGGGAAAGGAATGGGAAGGATGTTTTTAGTAGTTTAGTATAATGATTAATTCAATGTTATTTATATTGTTTATTGCGATGTTCAATTTTATTAACTAGGTACTAAGTTTGTAGCGATTTGGCATTAACTATAAGTTACAAATCTAAATAAATAAATAAACGCGTTCGACCCACGTTGCTGAGTCTTGACCTGCACAGGGGCGGACAATGGACCCGGCCCGACGGAGGTGAAGGCCTGCACTCTGATCGTGTACACCGTGTGTGGGGTGAATTCGCTGATCGTTGTCAGGTGGCTGTTGCCCATCTGTGGAAAGATGTGTGTGGTTAGTGTGATCTACAAGCCGAATAAAGAAAGAACAAAAGGACAATCAACAATCGTCTGTATTTCCAGATATACTACGAAAATGATACACGCTGTAGGTATCCCGGAGGGGTAACTGGAAACAGGGAAACTGGCATATTACAGGAAAGCGCGTCACAGACCCCGTGTTCTTAATCTCTCTTTATCCATCTGGTCTCCAAAAAATCTAGATTTTGAATTAAACACCCGATTAAACGAGACAGAGTTAAGCTGCAAATTTTGCAAATGACCCACAATAGGTGGATGAATGGACACCATCGCAGATAACAGAGCTACTATCATGTGACCGTCATTGTCACTGAGATCCGTCGTAGCCTCGAGGCGATAGGTTATGTTCGTCATAATATATGATGCTAAAATGAATTTTTGACAGCTCGGAGTAGGTTAAATCAAACGAGCAGCGGGGGGAGCATGAGATTTTTATCGTATCTAGATAGATAGGTTAAAATTTTAAAACATTACGATATTATATCCCACCCGCGAGCATGACTTCTCTTCGACATACATATCTTCCTTAGATAGGAGTTAAGATTTTATCTACTTATTGGTATGACAACACTGAATCGGCAAATAGGGATGTGACGAAAATCACTATTTCATTCGTTCAATTTGCGTTTTTTGACAGATTGAAATCTGATCTGTGTGTGATCTTTCCTTTACTTAGTCTGTGCTAGGTATCAAATAAAATGTAAATAAACAAACAAATAACGGACAATAGATGCTTAGATGCCGAAAATGAAGTAAGTACAAACTTTATAGCCATTGCAGTTAATTTATACAATACTACAATAGTTGGAGATCCTTCCTACAAGCTCATACGGACATCACATCATATACAAGTCACTCATCGGCAAGAACTATAATATTTTTCTGTTTTAGAGGGCGCAGTAAACAAAATCAACTGGGGTTCGTTCGAGTATATGACGCTCCACAGTAATTTAGCCAACAATGAGTTTTCTGGCCCCATGGGAAGCGAAAGGTTGTTGAAAGAGTGGGGCGCATTGAGCCTTGTCGAAGGAGCATGGTCCCGACACGACTGGAGCAGTGGCGGAATGTAAGTGTTGATAGTACCTACTTATTATCTAGTGATATATTAAATTAAGTTCAATACTTGACTCACCATCACCAACCGAGTACAATAGGTAAATAATATGCTTGTCAAACTAATGCAAATGTGTACTTAGGCAATGCTCAGTGAATACCTACAGTATTTGGATAGATAGACCATAGAGGTCTATCCAGTCTAGCGTCAATTTTTGCTCTTAGGGGCATCTAAAATCATTTTCGTAACATGTCTTACCTTTTTTCTTTTCGTCTTAAGCTATTACATCATATTGGAATGTTTTGGACTCCTTTTTAATTATGCTCTTTATTTGTTACAGGATATTTTGAACGCGCTGACTACAATAATATTTGGTCTATGCTACAATCAATTAAATCTTACAAATAAATCAAATATTAAAACGTAGGAATATGTATGTACGAATTGTATTTTTTCAAAATAGTAACTCAAAATTGGATGCTTAATTACCCAAGTTCCACTATAGTTTTTTTATATTACATGCACAGAAGCATTCATTCAAGGGTTAAATATAATTAGGGAATGTTCCATTGAGCTGGCCATTCCTCCTCTACTGGGTTTCAGGCTCCACAATGGCAATGTGTGTACCGAGCCTCGGGAGTCTACTCGGCCTCTCCTCTGATGGGCGTCATCAGCCAAGGCAGGCTCAAAGGCATATCCAGAGTCTCCTAGGAAATGCATTACATTTTTTTTACTTCTTATTTTTTTGTTACAGATTACATCAAAGGTGAAGAACATATTAATTTGTTTGGTAACAATTTCCCGTTTTCAGAAGAAAACATATCATGCTTCTTTTCTCCATTGGGTACCCAGTTATGTAGTAAACCACCTATTTCATTGTTTAAAGTTACAAAATAAATATTAGATTTACTTATAACCAAAAGCATTTTATTATTAACGGACTTCAAAAATGGAGGAGTCTGTGTCAAGCTTTTTCCAGAAAACTTCCTAGAAACCATACATTTGTAGTAAATACACCATACATACTTAGGTACTTAGTAGAAGTTAGGTATGATTTGTGGGGTGAGTAAATGGCTTGGGATGCAAGTTCATTAGAAAGAAATAATTTTTGCCCTTTTTAGTGTGTCGGTTTAAATCTTTGTTTTAGAAGTTTCTTATTTTAAAATTTTTTGTTGACTGGTACTTTTTACCTAGTATTATTTTAATTGAGATAGGCACTGGACGACGGTCTGAGCAGGACGGCAGAGGGTGCTTGGTTGCGTGGAGTAGGGCTGAACGGAGGTCAGTGAGCGGGTCCTTAAATCCCTGGAGACGGCCACTGGACGTCGGTCAGTGAGCAGAAACAGAGGAAGGGCACGAATGGGATGCGTAGGTGGCGCGAAGAGGCACCAGTGGACAAATCATGACAAATGTGATGATTTTATTCGTAGAATGACTGACAGAAACGCTAGATATAAGTTTATATGCCCCTCTCAAAAGTGGGATAAATTTAAATGAAACATCTGTCAAAAGTCGATAATATATCTTTTTATGTTGTCATCATGCTCGCATTTGCGATAGGGTTTATCTTATAGTGACAGATGTTTTTTTATCTCACGGCACTGGTATAAAAACGATGCATTGTGCTCGCGACGATAAGTTAACCTACTATAGACGTCAAAACTCGTTAAAACGGCCATTTTTTGTAGTTAAACCGCCTCGATAAAATCTCATGCTCCCTCCGCTGGTCGATACAGTGAAGGAATACGTGATAGCACCGCAGGACATGTCTTTCTATCTATATTGTATAGACCTTAGCACGGACGTGTGCCGTGTGGCGCCAGATTAAGAATAGCGTCAATCCATTTCCTTCCGTGGATGTCGTAGAAGGCGACTAAGGAAATCAATTACCAGGAGACGGGCAGCAGCGTCTTCCTGAGATTCCAACCGCATAGTGCGATCGCTAACACGCCTGCCAAGCGTGGCGATTATGGCAAAACCTCTTATGGTTATGACAACCACGAAGGAGGCCTATGTCCTGCAGTGGGCGTCAAATGGCTGATGATGATGGAATGTAAACAAAAACATTACCATTTGTGAGTGCCAATATTGTAGAGACTGAGAGGGATTGGTGGTGTAGTAGATTTTGTATCCCTGTAACAGAAATCAGAAATAAATAATTTATTTCAACGTAAAGAATCTCATTCTCTTTGCTGAATGTTTGTCTTCGGGCCGTATTTGTAGTGGAGAAAAAGGCAGAGGGAAAATAAAATTCCACTCGGACCATCTTTTCTCAAATCATCTTAAACTTAATACATCAAAGCCTCTGATATGATTCCGTGATTGCCATCAATAACTTGAAAAGCCAAAATAATACTGTAGGAAAAACAATAATGCTGCAGCCAGACACACGAACAGCACCCGTTCACGAGCACAACGCAGGTGTCAGCCATCACCAGTCTCAACCATTTTAGAGGGAGATAGGTGACCCGGCCACCACGCCACCATTCGAATGACCTTCAACAAATCTGTAGTTTGAGTTCTTGTCAGCTATAAAATGTGTGATATAGGTAGTTATTTATATGCGATCACGTCGTCAGTACACTTTTTTTTAAACTTAATAAATTATAATTAATTAAATAACAATGAAATCGCAGTGGAATTGGTTTATTACAGAAAAATGCATTTATAAAATGAATGTAAAGATCGTTGAGGAGCGGTGCATTATGCATGCATAATATATATGTTCCACAATAGTGTATTGTGGCCTGAATAAATGCCAGTAGAGACGGCAGTAGGTACATCGATCTTTAATTTCCTGAACTGTAATCACAAGATGCGGTGATTTTGCCGATGTAGAGGGTCATGTGCTGTCAACTGTAGTCTATACTATCTACAAAGAGATAGTGAGTAGGAAAAATAGGGTCACACGGGCACCGTTTTAATTCCTTCTTACCCACGGTCCACCTCCTGAGACCACCCGGGTGAACCGTGGGATTTTTTTTACAACGGTTCACCTCTCTGATAAAACATTAAAAGGCTCTAATTGTTTATTGCTGACAGTCCACCTTAGACTTTGAAGAGTTTCGATATCAAGGTGAACGGTGGAAAAAAATTATTTCCCAAGGATCAGCCAGGAGAATAACAGGAGAAAATATACCCATGATGGTTCACCCAAGTGGTCTCAGGAGGTGGACCGTGGGTAAGCAGGGGTTTTGATACTCAAGGCGGAAATTTTATTCCAAATGTACAACCCGGTCACATTATCTCGAGACCTGGCGTCGATGACTTCACGTCGCGTCGGCGCTCTGATATGATGCGCAAAACAAGCATCCTCTAGTAGGATATTATTATAAACAATAAGATAAGCTAAGCTAACCGTACTGACGCGCCGTGGCGAGTGCGGGGAGGTGAAAGGAGAACGGGGCGGGAGGTACGCATTCCAGCGAGGTCTCGAGATAATGTGACCGGGTTGTACTCCTCCTTATCACGCTTTAAGCACAGACTATTTCACGTCCCAGCCCTTCTATCACGTGACTGTCCGTCCACTCTATCGGGTTAACCATTTTGACGACTCCAAAGCGTCAAAATACGTATAGGTATATTTGTCAGTCCGGAGTAGGCTAAATCAGACAACTCCATACAGTGGGGGACTTACGTAGTACCGCCCCCAGGTCTGTCTACCGCAATACAGACGAAACCGGCTCTCAATTTGGTTACCGGATCGCAGGATCCTGCTACGGGGCTCTGCCTTTTTTTATACTAAGCGAAACCACGACATACTTTTATACATGCGTTCCATTTTGCTTTACCTACACTTTTGGAATGAGGTTTTTCCAAACATAAAACTTGGAAGTTAAAACAGAAGTGAGTAGCCGGCCAAGTGCGAGTCTTTCTCGCGCACCCAGGGTTCCGTACTCGCGCTTGGCCGTTTTTTAAATATTTGTTAGAATATATTATAATAAGACCCATAATCACGCAAACTTTGAGGCCTGTATGTATTACCAGCATAAACAAAATAAAGACTATTTTTTTTAATAATTTAATTACAAAGGTGTAATTTTCGGATTTTTATCTATACCTACTTGTAGTATAAGACTTGCCAAATTTCATAGTTATAGGTTAACGGAAAATACCCTATAAAGATTCTCTTAAGCGTGACGAAATATACGTTTTTTGCTGTATAAACGGCAGTAACTTTTTTTTACGTCAACTTAGAAGTTTGATTTTCTCACAGCTTCAAGGCAGTGTAGACCTAATTATATGGTTTTAATTTCAGCTCGATACCTCTACGCGTTCCTAATATAAAGGGTTTTGACAGACAGACAGACGGACGGACGGACAACAGTGATCCTATAATCCGATATATCCAGTTCAGCTTGTTTTTCACATACAACCATAAAAAGACGAATTCTTGTGAATACCGTTACTTGTCCATTGGGTGTCTCAGGATCCTCCCACTGTATGGCCATCGTGGTGGAGCTAAGCAGCCTAACATAGACGTCTCTGGGAGCTGATCCAAGTTCTGAGAGAGAAGATGATGCAGTTTAATGAAGAGTCTCACTAATAGGTGTCGCTGGGTTTGATGTTGATGTGCCATTTGACTGTACAATGTACAGTGGTACAAAGATATCTCAGTGTACAATAAAGAAAACGCCACTCTACATAAGTATATTCTTTACTATACATAGGTAGGTAGTTTTATAAACCCATGACCATGGAAAGATAAACTAGGGGCCGGGCCGAGCCGAAGCTGGGAAACAATACCTACCCACAGACATAGCGACGCCGTGCACGGCCTGGACACGGCATTGAAATACTTCAATTCACTTCATACAAAAAGTGTACTATAGATGTTTGACCGTATCACGGGGGCTCGTACGAGGCCCCGCCCGGTCACGTCATGGTGTACCGTGATGATTCACTAATGGTAATAGTAATGGTCTAATGTAATTAAGGCCGACTCTGTCATCGGATCATTAGTAACAATTTTCTTGCACTGCACTTGCCTACTAATAAAATACTTTAACCATCATTGTTTGCATAGAAAATGTACATAGATACATATAATAAACTCACGCCAGAATACAGAAGGTGTAGGGAGAGACCAAGGTTTGCCACCTACCACGATCCTGAAAAACCTCTCGTCGATATGTCACAAGAAATTAGAGTACCTAAGTATCGCTAAAAATTTATTGGTTAGTTTGAAAATTATGAAATACCTAAGTGAGAGTTATTCGGACGAAAGAGAGTAAATACTCACCGGCGGCAACGACATGGCAGTTGGCGAACAGAATCGCGGCAAATATCGTGACGGCTACTGTGATGGATACTCGGCTCCGCTCTTCCATCTTATCGGCGGTGCGGCCGTCTCCCAGTTGCGTACTTCTACGTCTTTGGGAAATGTAGGAAATATCCAAGATTACATACATCTTATAAGAATTAAATATTACTACAGTCAACATAATTATGTTGTGTATACAACATAGGTGTGAAGGTATGTGTTGGTGCGTCGATACATTGAATTTTAAAATTCAATGGTCGTTCCTATTTTGAAATGTAGCTTAATGTTGGATGATTTGAGCTACGAGTATGTTGCTTCGATCAATTGTTTCAAGACGAGCGTGCTTTGGAGCTTACTGCTTAGGTGAAACGTAGCACCGAACAAACGAGATCCGTGAAATCAAACATTGCATAAATTTATTAATATCGAACAAACAAACTGTCGATGAGTCATCAACATCATAGATGAAATGTAATTTGGTGAGACGTTTGGAGTGGCGTAGTGAACCCGTCACTTGGTTCTTTTCTGAGTGACAATACTATAGGCTGCTCCACAGATGCTCTATTGTATTATCACTCAGAAAACTTAGTTGGTCACTGCCTCCCTATTTTAAAAAGTTTACCAGGGATCCGGTAAACTTTTAAGTAAGGCAATATAAACAATAAAATTACCTAAGGAACTTACAACATTGCTTAATTTAGATTTTCGACTTCGTTCGGTTTTTTTTTTCATACTTTTACGTGCGACGGCCAAGGTGCAACGAAACCACCAAACGTTTTGGTGGTTTCGTTGCACGGTGTACAATGTACGGTGTGGGGGTCTGTAAATCTACATTATGTAATAATTTTATATGGCAATAAACGTTTTATCTTTAATTCAGCCGTTATACAATGAAATAATACCTGTAAATACCATGAGTTAGTTGGTTAAATAGGAATTTTCATCACTGGAACATCTGTTAAACCTCAACAATATATTCGTCACGCAACAAAAATCACTGGGAGGTCACACTGTTTGATCCTGTTACATAGGTAATCATACAGTGATTGAATTTAAACAATGACCGAGTCGTACATATCACACAATTTACGAGGAACGAATGCCCGGCGCATCAAGTAATCATCTGTATGTAAATGCACCTCAAAGGAAGCCGAATGGCGATTTCTCAAACTACTTTAATAATAAGTTCTCTATAGTCTGTGATGTGAAGGTAGGTAAAACGTTAGGCTTAAGGACTCTGTATCCAATAGCCAATAAACGATTTAAAAAAAAAAGGTAAAACGTCAGCTGTCACTATGACGTTTTACCTGATTAAGTGCCATACAAAACAAGAATATATATATGTTTGTAAATACAGTAGAAAAGCTTTCAAAGGTTAATTTAATTTAGCAGGAAAACAATGGTGGTAGCCTTAGGTTTCGAGGGCAGCGCCAATAAACTTGGGGTTGGCATAGTCCGAGATGGTGCAATAATCGCCAACTGCCGCAGAACCTACATAACCCCACCGGGAGAAGGTAAGATAATTTTGAGTCTCTGTATTGTTAACTGTGATCTAAATCTTAAATAGACATGTACTCTCTATCTATCTCAATAGTTCTACCTGGACTTTTCTCCAATTCTAAGTTTCTTGTAGTTTTCATCACTATATCATGCAATATAACCTCAAACTTTGTCAATTACGTACCATATTCTAGGTTTTCTTCCTCGAGAAACAGCTGAGCATCATCAGGCAAACATCCACGAGGTACTACAAGAGGCGCTAGACCAATCGGGCCTATCGCCCAAAGAGATTGACGTAGTATGTTACACGAAGGGGCCAGGTATGGGGGCGCCACTAATGGTCTGTGCTATAGTCGCCAGAACTGTTGCCAAGCTGTGGAATAAACCCATACTTGGCGTTAACCATTGCATTGGGCGTATCCTTTTCATTGTTGGTTTTTAATAGGTTTGCTTATATTATTATTTGCAGATGACACATCACTTACTTTTAAAATTAAGAGACAAGAATCCTTCATAATACAAATAATGCTCTTGCTAAGGTTCTATATTGGGTTACTTCTAATAACTTATTGTTGAATTCGAAGAAGACAAAATGTATAAAGTTCACTTCTAAATGTCAAAATGGTTGACAAAAATGTTATATTCGGGTATGATAAACTAGACCTTGTACAAGAAACTGTATTTCTAGTTATCACAATTGATGCAAAGCTTCAATGGGGTCCTCATATAGAAAAATTGGCGAATAGGCTTAATTCTGCAGCATATGCAGTTAATAGAATCCAGGAACTAGCTGATATAGCAAATGCTAGGCTTGTTTATTTTAGTTACTTCCATAGTATTATTTCCTATGGTATACTATTGTGGGGTCGGGCAGCAGACATTGAGACCATCTCTCTCCTGCATACTAGAGAGCTATCAGATTCATATATAAGCTAGGCAGTAGAGATTCGTTAAGAGATTTCCTTAAAGAAACTAACATCCTAACAGTTGCTAGTCAGTATATCTATGAAAATATTATGTATGTAAGGAAAAATATCATTAACTTTAAAACTAGGTAGCCAACACAATGTAAATACTACAAATAGACATAAACTTTCATTCCCAAAATTTAGGCTGGCAAAGCAGGTTAATACATCTTTTATGGGGCATTGTATACAATTCTACAATAAGATCCTGAGGATATAATAAGAAACACTGTTCAAAAAATGTGTAAAGCACACTGTGCTTAAAGGGCTACTATAACATTGAAAATTATTTAGATGACAATGATGTTTGGAATAAAAGCCAGCTCAATGCGTGAGTTCCAGCTTTTAGAATACTTTTATAAACTCTGTTAAACTTGAAAAGACTAAGTTTGGAGTATTTTTGTCCACTTTTTCTCCAAAATGATCTAGATTTTGAAATGGACACCTAGTTTAACTTGCAACGTTCGTTATGTCGCAGCTTCTGTGCTACTGTGAGTAAAAAAATTGATTTGATTTGATTTGCTATCACAGAAACTGATTTGTTAAATAGCAGTACATTTGGGCAGTGAAGAGTAGTCATCTCGAGGTTAAACGTTGCGACTAAATTGCTTGTTATGACTTTTATTTGGTCTTGAGACTTCCTTGACACTTCCTTGACACCTCATATGAGAGTAATAGAGGAACTAATCTACTGAACCAGTCATTGGGAACTTTCAACATTTTTAAATTTAGAATTACAAATTCACTTGATGCGATGTGGGTTGGTGAGTTAAATTCGATAGGATTTATTATTGAGAGTATTATTGTTATTTATTAATATGCTACTTTTCAGCTATATAATTATGTTTATCTACACTAATGTTGTAACATTCTACTTATGTTTTCAATACTTGACTTATAATTACTACTGTTATAGCGCAGACAACAAAAAACTCAATTTAAGCAATTTCACATGATGTTATAATATTCACATCGATATCGTAAAATCTCATTATAACATCGATAAAACGCGACCAACTAGATTGCAAGGCCAATCAGGTTGGTCGCGCTTTATTGAAGCTGCGCTCTCATTGGTTAAATTTTAATGGCGGCAAAACCACTGTGATTATACACGTACGCGTGAATTTAATTTAATAAATTTGTTGTTTGATTAATTGCATTAGTGAAGATAAAGTAGTGTATGCAACTGCATATAACACGGGTATTAAAACACTCGTTACTATTATGAAACTCGCTGCGCTCGTTTCATAAACTCACACTCGTGTTTTAATACCCTTCATTATATGACAGTTGCATAAACTACTAATATAATTTTCACTTCTCATGCTCTAAAAGTTCGTCTTTATGTCGTGCGTAGGCGACATAAAGTCGCTTTTTATGCTCTAGAGCATAAAGTAAAATCTTCGTCGAAGACCAAGGCAATCGCTGCAACAGCCACACGAACATCTTTAACTTCATACAACAACCTCTTTATTTTATTTCGTTTCGTTCGTATTCTAAGACCAAGGCAGTAACTTTCAATTTTAATTAAATTAGCATTTACTATATTTACATGTTGCTGTTTCATTTCCTCGCAATCGAAGTGAAAAGTAGAGTGTACAACTCGTCCATAAAACCCATTTTACACTCGACTTTATATCTATCCTCGCTCGCAAGCTCGCTCGGATGGATAAACGTCTCGAGTAAAATGGTGCGTTTTATGCACTTGTTGTACAATCTACTATTTCACTTCTCATGCTCTAAAAGTTCGTCTTTATGTCGTGCGTAGGCGACATAAAGTCGCTTTTTATGCTCTAGAGCATAAAGTAAAATCTTCGTCGAAGACCAAGGCAATCGCTGCAACAGCCACACGAACATCTTTAACTTCATACAACAACCTCTTTATTTTATTTCGTTTCGTTCGTATTCTAAGACCAAGGCAAAGATACCAACAGCCAAAGTACACAATAAAACTTCATGAAATAAACTTATAATTTGTATTTCGTCTCATTTATTATTTTTTATATTTGTTTATTTTTCAATTTAGTAGATCAGTATAGTATTTAAGCCATAACAACAACTTATCATAGTTATAAAAAGAAAATGTTTTTATAACTGAGCAGTATGTAACGACCTTAAGTCAGGTGTCACGTCCCTACAGAAAAAAAAAAGAAAAAAAAGTTAATTGGCGGGAACCATAATTATTTTTACATGTTGCTCTTTCATTTCCTCGCAATCGAAGTGAAAAGTAGAGTGTACAACTCGTCCATAAAACCCATTTTACACTCGACTTTATATCTATCCTCGCTCGCAAGCTCGCTCGGATGGATAAACGTCTCGAGTAAAATGGTGCGTTTTATGCACTTGTTGTACAATCTACTATTTCGTGCACTTAAATGTTTATCAAGTCTGGTTAATGCATTTTGTTAGTTTAGTGCATTCACCTCTAAGTGCAAAACCTTAAAAGTCAAAGTGAAATATTATCCTTTTTTTTATGCTGTGAAAGTCCTGACCGGTCCCATCCAGACATCGAAATGGGCCGGCTAATAACCAAAGCCTTGAACCCAACAGTGTTGTATGTTAGTGGGGGAAACACGCAAGTTATATCTTACTCCAGGAAGAAATACAGGATATTTGGAGAGACCATTGACATTGCTGTGGGAAACTGCCTCGACAGGTGAGATTTTGTGAGTAAAGGGAATAGCAAAAAATTTTTAGTTATTAAAATAAATATTCCAATAAGAAAAAAACGTTGCCCTTTGCATCTACGTAATGAGATGATTTATACAGCATCCAGTGGCACCTTCACTCACACTAGATGGATGAAGGGACCACTCGGACGCTACAGTGCCTGGGACATTGTTTTTTAGATGTTAGTTTTTTTTTTTTCAATAAGTGGTTAGAACCAGATATTTGTAATATAACTTTACATAAAGTGATGCCTGTATCCTGAAGGGGTTGGCAGAGACCACGGTTGATGCCTGTATCCTGAAGGGGTTGCCACGGTTTGCCATTTGCTAAGGTATATATTTGTATTTTGGCAAATGCTACGTTTATATTAGAAAAAAAAATGGCCTTTATTTAAAAATACTAGTTCACACTTTTTTATCCATACTAAATATTATATTACATCAAATTGCAAGGAAATAAAAAGTAGGTACTTAGTTTAGAATCTGAACTTCAGCACGGGTGGAACGAAGACACGAGTCCCGCATTTTGTGGCGCTAAATGTCCGAATTTAACAATTAATGTACAGCAAAGTCGCGACTTTCGACATTTATAACGCGTGATTAGCGTCGTTGTACTATCCATGCATTTGTAGGACATGATGTGAACATGCTGTTCTTACCTAAATTTATTACAGGTTTGCGAGAGTGTTGAAACTATCAAACGCGCCCAGCCCAGGCTATAACATAGAACAGGCAGCTAAGAAAGGAACTAAATATCTACAATTACCATATTGTGTAAAAGGTTAGTCATTTTGTGCCTCTACTTACCGCCCACCGTGTCCAGTCAAAGTAGAATTTATGTATTCCACTAACCCTACTAATAAAAAGTTTCGAAGTTTCGATTCATGTGTTGGGTAACACTAATATTTGCAAAACCTATTCTATACATTGTATATGAAATAATTAATATCATTATTTATCGTAATGACAAAAACACTCCTTTATAATATTCCTAACGAGTAACGATAAAAAAATCACGCAGTAATACATGCTCGAGTGTTTAATTCCAACTAAGTATAAGAAGCTACTAATAAATTAATAAATGCCAAAATCTTACCGGAATAATTTAATGCCGGAATTAAAACCAAACTGAAGAAATTTCTTCTTGATCATTGGGTATATAGTACCTACCTACAGATGCAGAAGGGGCGGTCTTCGTGACATGCTACACTTTATATCTTTCGTTTCAGTTAACCTTGATCTGGGTGTCAAAAAGAAATAACATAGGTACTATCAAAGTCAAGAATATTGTTATTATCTATGAACCTCTATGATGTTGATATTTCTTGGGTTAATGAGATAAATGAATGACCTAAGTTGAGAAAACAACTTCATAGTTTTATGTTTTTTTACGTGTAGACCAAAGCTTAATGAAATATACTTTTTTTTTGACAATAAATCATACAAAAATTTATGTTTTACCGTCCTAACCTAACACATGGCGTATTTATCTTCTTATCTGCCATGGGCTCTTCTGGCCATAATCAAATGCTGTCGAAGAGTATGAATATTCCACTAAGCATCAACAATTCTTTTGTGGAACGAGTCAATTAGTTTCGGCTCCTATGTCAAGATTCAACACAATTTCGTCTTCTTACGCGTGTTTTTATGTTGCTTAATTTCACCGGAATGTGTGCAGTCGAGATGGCTTAAGTGGTACTACGATCTGAATTAGTTACGTTGTGAAGGGACCGGGTACGGTTCCCGGTGAAATCGTTATCGCTTTTTTATTTTATTTATCGGCTACGCAATTTATATCGAACTGTCATAATAAACTAGGAATTGTAGTTTGGCACACAAAAAAATATATTTGACGGGTCTCCCTCCTCTCCTCAGGCATGGACGTGAGTTTCTCCGGGATCCTCTCTTACATGGAGGACAAGATAGATGAACTCTTGAAAGAGTACACGCCAGAGGACCTGTGTTTCTCCCTGCAGGAGACAGTCTTCGCTATGCTCATTGAGATCACCGAGAGGGCCATGGCGCACTGTGGATCCGAGGAGGTGAATATTCTATCATCTATCCAGCCTACAAAAGTAGCCAACTGTTGGGCCTTTTCGTCTCACTACCTTCACACCAAATTAATATTTTATTACTTACATTATTTTGACTAAATAATTGTTATTTGAATTTATAGGAGGCCGAGAGACCATATGCGATTATCTTATTTAGCAATAACAGCGCCACCTGGTTACCGCGAAGAGAACATAAATAGGAATTTTACATTTTTGGCCGAATTTATGCTTATGCCTGTCATCCGCGCTATTACGGCGAATCAACTGAGATCCTATTTGTCAAAATCTGACGATTGGTTAGTGAGTGCATGAGGTAACTTAGGATAGACGTACAAACATACGAGCCAAACACATAACCCTCCTTTTGGGCTCCGCCGCAGCCGGGTAATATCCGAGAGAAGGCCTGTGGTACCCTGTAGTAAGACTTATCTAAGCTGATTACTCGTATTTGATGTAATAATAAATCTCCTCAGGTCCTGATAGTAGGCGGCGTGGGCTGCAACGAGCGTCTGCAAGAGATGATGGGCGTAATGTGCGCGGAGCGGGGCGCCAAACTGTTCGCGACGGACGAGCGGTTCTGCATTGACAACGGCGTCATGATCGGTAGTTTAATTTTTTTTTTTATTGTGTACGCTTCTGTATCAAAATCCCTAAATATTTAGCTTACTAGATATGATCTACAATAGCTTAACTAAAAAACTGGCCAAGTGCGTGTCGGGCTGGTACTCAACTAACAACTTCATCAAAGCAATGTTCACTGGAATTTGTACGAGGTTTTCCTTTTATAAGTTGGTCGTTTTCTGTGATAGTTTTCCTTTTAACTTAATGACGTTAGATAATATAACGATATTATGTGGTACTGTATTACTACTACCTACTGAATTTTTTCATGTTTCTACAGCCATTAGGCATTAGGTAGGTATACGAGCTATGGAGCTACATAGAGTGAGTTAGTTTTTTCAACCCAGACTATACCGAATAGGCTTTCATGCCATGGTCAACGGATAACAAAAAAACTCTGGCCATGGTACATTGATTAATTGTCGATAAAATGTTAAAGTCAGACTGCAAGGCCGTACGCCTTCGGGCCTGTGCTTACAGGAGTTAGGTAGGTACTAGTTCTCCGGCGAATAGATGGTCTACCTTCTTGTACAATAAACAGTTTAATTATATCCACCCTACTAATAAAAAAACCTACAAAATCCACACTCAAAAACGGCCCTCGTCCTCTCGATTAGTCTTTACCAATAAAACTAGCGCAAGATGTGCTGTAGAGTAAATCGCTCTGTGATTGGTTGAACGTTGATTGGGCGATGGTAAGTGACAGCGTAACTGATGATTGGTTTTATACAAAAAGGATAAACTACTGACTTTATTTATTTAATTTTTTAAGTGAGTACAATAGGTGCCAATCAGAAAAAATATAAAATTATTTTAATTACAAGTTTTATGGTTCTGAGATTGACGTTATATCCCGTCGAAGTACCTCGCAAGATTACATATTTTGCCGGGTAATACTGAACTCGCTCCGATTGGTAACACCACGGTAACACAATTGACAATCCCCGCCCGCCATTCCACAATTGAACGTGGGGTCATTTTTAGCGCTAGTTAGACATCTATATGTTTAACTATTACTGTTTCCAGCGCACGCAGGCGCGCTGGCGTTTGCCGCCGGGACTCGGATGCCGTTTGAAGAAGCGACCGTCACGCAACGCTACAGGACAGACGATGTACTGGTGACTTGGAGAGACGATTAAAGTTTTAGTTTACACATTTGCTTTTTTATTTTTGAAATAAGTCATATAAGCAAAGGCAGACTAGTAGTATTGGCCGTGTAGTACACGCTGCCCCCGAGCTTTATTTACTAAACTACATGTTATAATATAATTAGTATTCTGCGAATTGTCTGTAAGTTATCATGTGGTTGTTTTTCGTTCTTATATGATTTGAGTAATCTCCCGCGAATTAATGTTTTTTTCGCGATCGACCGCCCTAATATCGGGCTCCCCGAGTCCTGGGCCTAGTCCGCCTCTACATCTAGAAAACTCGTCTTGGACTTTTTTATCTAAAGTATCTTCCTAAAGTAGAGTATACTTTTGACTAGCAGTGACATACCAAGTAGCATGAATTACCTTGACTACCCTATGCATATCAACATAATTATATCAACTACTGCAGCACCAAGCGAAAGTGGTATGAGTACCTATTGTGTCTCGAAACATTTAAGGTAAAAGAACGGCTAAACCATTTTGGGCAGCTACTTTATTCCATACGTATTTGGTAGGTACTAATAGAGAAAGAAAGTGGAATAGTTTTTCAAACTTGTATTTCAAACCTCAATCAGTCATTTGTTCAACTTATTACATTGTAGTTACAAACTATTTACACACATCTGACTTGAGGGCAACAAAGAGTTTGGACAAAATTATATTATTAAGGTATAACACTTATGCTATAGTATATTATGATATTTTACTTAGAAACAATAATTCCAAGAAATGCAAAAAAATAACTTCTCACACTGAACAAACCCTTAAATTACTCAACATAAATTAAATGATTTGAATATTGGGTCATTAAAAAATTTTAAAACACTTATAAAATAAAGAGCCTACCTACAACACATTTTGTACAATCTTCGCTTGTTATGAGTAGACACATAATAATGTTCGAGTGAGCATCATAAAAGACCCAGAGTTGAGGCATTTAACTTTGCATTTACTATCAGAAAACATTCAATCGTAATAGTGTAATAGATAGTATATCTTAAGGGAAGCAATTTTGGGGAACAGTAAAATATTTCTATACGATGCACCATTTTTTTCGAAACTAGTGCCATGTTTTTAAAACATGGTTAGAAAGTCCCTTTTAAAACTGAACGAATTCAAAATATATTAAAATTATAAGGGTCATTTCATACTGGCTTGCAATTAAAGCGTATCAAAGCATCAAATTCACACCACTGTTTTAACTCAATAGTCTGTGCATTATGTAGTGGAGAAGCAAGTCAATTTGCTATTAAAATTTTTGATTGACGCTATGATACACTGTCTCATGCCAGTACGACATAGTCCTTAGGGATATTGGATTTCCAAGGATTACTGAATTATTAGCAAGGCTAAAGGCTAATTGTATCTAGCTTAGCAGTTAAAATTAGCTTAGATTTTTATCTTCTTTATGTTGTACAAACTAATTAACCAGCTCAAAGTCTCATAAACTTGCATATCCATGTAGACCAGTGTAGATAATGATCCAGGTTACCTGAAAAATAATTAACTACTTTTAAGCTTCAAAGAAACCTAAAAAACATGGCCAAAAATGTTCTCATAGGCAAGAACAAACTCTCTAGAGTTATAAGGCATGAATGAATCTTATCTATAAGGATTAGGTTGAAATAGTTATTCACTGCGATGTAAGAAAATTAAGTTAAACTTTTACTGGTGAACAGTAAAGTCTGCAGATTTCTCAGTAAAGAATGAGACAAAAATTGCTGAAATGATTGTATCATTACTGAAATGATCAACTCAGAAACTTGCAGTTAGTGACAGCATACAGTACAATGAAAATCTTACTAGAAATCCAGCAAAAGACGTCATAAAACCCTCCTTCGTGATCTCCCACATGCCACCATACTCTTCTTCATCTATATTCTGGAAGTTGCTGACGTAGAAGTAAATTACACCTGCATTAACCATTACAAATCTGAAACAATTTAGAATATTAGCTTGGTGAGCAAGATCACAAAGTGGCAAGGGGTCGCATTTGGGGGAAAAGACCTGTACCAAGCAGTGGGCTAGGGTGGGCTGACGATGATGAGAAAAAATTGTGAAGGAAAACATTGTGAGAAACCTGTTTTTATAAGTTCTAAGCTTGTTGTAGTAAATGATGTAGTTGTTCAAATTGCTAATCTGCAGTGGGCTCACATAGTGATATAGCCCATATTTTTTCTCTCTAAGAGAAAGCATATTATTATGCCCTACAGCAGGTCAGACAGGATGACAAGAGGAGACATTAGGTGGAGGAACTTTTCTCTACGAAATATGATTTTTTTTCTGGGAAATTTTATTTTTATTGCTCAGCTTTTCATGTGTTTAAGGTATTAATTTCAAATATCAACTCAGTGGGTCCCGCATTGCACAGAATACTTTTTAGGTTATTCCAGGAAATCTCTGTCTCTGACTGAAACTAAGCTCACGAATACACTTATTCTAAAAGTCATTACCTGGAAAGGTAAGTAATAACGTTTCAAAGGGAATACTTACAAGAGTAAACCGAAAAATCCTTTGAGAGGCAACAGTCCCCAACACAAGCCTAGAACTATGCCCATTATCTGCCGCATCCAATAGATGACATCCAAGAACTCCTCCTAGAACATTAAACAGCACAATTAGCATATTTTTTCTAAAATGTACTAGTATACTGACGAAACCTTCTAACCTTATCAGGCCATTCCTGGTTGCTTACGAAAGCCTTTTTCCACAAAGACTCGCTTGTTTTACCCTTGTTGGCACCCTCGAATGATTTGTTTTTAGCCGACATGTTTAGATCGAGTTATTTTACATTTATTTAATACAAATCTAATTCATTAATTGGAAAACTAATCGATAGAAATCCCGTGAACGCGGTGAAAATACATATCACCATATTATACACGATACACGTCACAATGACATTTTGCTTTTTTTTTTGTTGTGACGTTTGTCGGTGCTGGTCACACTGAAGCAACGTTCCGATTTCTTTTTTCTTCCATTCACTCTGTTTACCATACTTTGTGTCCACCAAAGCTATTTACATTCAGACCAAAAAATCTATGTAGGTACTAAATATCTAGCGATCCTCAGAGGCAGTTTATTTAATCTGTTGTTACGTCTTTTCCCTGTAAAATGTCCACCACAGACTATTTTAATAGACGTTCTAAGGAATGTGACAGCTCATTGTCATGGAATCGTGACTTTATTCACTTATGCTTGTCCAAAACTCGACATTGGCAGAATCCTTAGGGTATATATATTCTTGTTTTGTATGGCACTTGTACTGTGCGTGACTAGCACAGTAAATTCCGCCAAAAACCTCCTTAGGGTAGCCATAATTGAATCGTGTGACACAAACACAAGTCACATATGTTTTTAAAATAACACTTGCCCATTTTTTTTAATTAAATTATTTACACCTACCTATTGATTTACATTAGAAAAAAAATTGTAGTTTATTCATACAGAAATCAATATAATATGCTAAAATATTGCTGTTGTAGATATTAGTATTTGAATAAAACAGTATAAAACACGCTTGCTGGGGCAGTATCAATGTTTTATTCCTTCCAAACACACGTAAATACAACAATTAGTTGGCGAAAACCGAACAGGAAAAACAAAATCAAAGAACACAGAATCTTCCAAGTGACAGATTTTTTATCGACTTCTTTGGCGTCACAGAGTAGTAAGTCGCAGGACATGGTTGCGCGTTAAACGTGCGCGGCAGGACGTGGACCGTCGGCGGCGGGCCAGGCGCGCGCGCCGGTGTGCGCGTTACAACCTCCCCCCCTAATCCGAGCGATGCGACCCCGCGATCGGGTTAGGCAGTTTACGCGGTCTCCCCCTTCTGCGCTTCTCCCGTACAGGTACCTCCATGTTGCCGACGAAGGGAGTGAGTTGTGACACATGGTATTTGCCTAGGACCTCTCCGTCAGTCGTTCTCTCCAAAAGATAAGTCGTGGGACTGATGGCTTCTTTTATACGGTAAGGGCCGTCGCGCCTAGGGATGAATTTGGGTGTCTGCCCTCGGCCGGTGTCGTTGGCCCCCTGCGTCTTGAGTAACACGAGGCTGCCCGCCTCATAGTCTGGCGCGGGGCGTCTGCCTTCATCAGCATTCTTCTTCTGAGCGGCTTGCGCCTTCTCGTGCACGTCTCGAGCGTCAACGAGGGTCGCAGAGAGCTTCCGAAGGTAAGGCGTAATAGCTGGAACAAAATTGTCAACGTCAAGGATCCGGCGCATGTCTGCGGCTGCGTCAGCAGGTGCACGCAGCTCCCTGCCGAAGGTAAGATACGCGGGAGAATATCCGGTGCTCGCCGTCAAGGCCGAATTCATCGCGAAGCGAATGGCAGGCAGGTGTTGGTCCCAAGTATCGTGGTCAGGACCTACGAGTATCGCCAGCTGAGGTTTGAGGTCCCGATTTTTCCTCTCAACTGGGTTGGCTTCCGGGTGATACACCGGGGTCAGGGTTTGGTCGATGCCCATGCTGTGACAGGCCTGTTGCATGACCGAGCTGATGAACTGCACTCCGTTATCGCTCAGGACGCGGCGGGGAACTCCAAATCTGAGGAAGACTTCGTTGATGAGGGTCTTAGCGCATTCTGAGCTGGTCGCATCTTTAAGAGCGAATAACTCAACCCAGCGTGAGCTGACGTCTTCCACTATCAGCACCCATCTGTTGCCCCCGACGGTCTCTGGAAGCGGACCGAACAGGTCCACGGCTACCACCTCGAACCTCCTGGCGGTCGCGGGGGTCTGCAATAGCCCCGACGGCTTGCGAGTGTCAGCCTTGTACCTCTGACATGCCGTGCATTGTTTGATGTAGTTGGCCACGTAGGATTTCATCCCAGGCCAGTAAAATCGCAAGCGCAAGCGTGCGAGCGTGCGTTCAACGCCGAAGTGTCCCGCTGTCGGAGCGTCGTGAAGATCCTTCATCACATCGGGACGCTCGTGTTGGGGCACAACCAGGCAAGCGCTCTCCTCATCGTCGTCTCCTTCGGGTCCGTACCTGTACAGGATGCCGTCAGACAACACATAGCCGCGGTCGGCCCACGGCCTCCCCCTGAAGGGTTCGTCAGACTCCAAGTCTTCGACGATCTTGCGGACTTCGGGATCTTTCAGCTGATTCTCCCGGATGTGACCCGGTGATCTCGTCGGCAAGTCGACGGTGGTAAGGCACAATTCGCAGTTTTCGGCGCAATTTGGTCGCGACAACGTGTCGGCGACGACGTTAGCCTTACCGGGGGTGTATTCGATACGCAGATTGTACTCCTGTATTGCGAGGGCCCACCTAGCGAGCCTGCCACTCGGCGACCTTAGGCTCATGAGCCAACGAAGCGGTTGGTGGTCGGACCGCACCACAACTTCGCTCCCATCGATGTAGCCTCTAAACTTCGATACGGCCCACACGACAGCTAAGGCCTCGCGTTCAGTTGTGTTGTAATTTCTTTCTGCGCCATTCAGGAGACGGCTGGCGTATTCGATGGGACGTTCATCTGCGCCCTCCCCCTGCAGTAAGACTGCTCCTAGGGCGTACCCACTACTGTCCGTCCGGAGTACGAATGGTTTCGCGTCGTCAGCCTGTCTGAGAACTGGGGCGGAGGTCAAAAGCTCCTTGATCCTCTCGAACGCCTGCTGCTGAGGAGACTCCCAGCACCAGGTACTATTCTTCTTCAATAAGTCCGTTAAAGGCCGCGCGACGTCTGCGTAAGTCGGTATGAAACGGCGAAACCAGCTGGACGTTTGCAGAAAGCTCTTCAGCTGTTTCACATTTTGCGGCGGCGTCATGTCTCTAATGGCGGCAACCTTCTCCGGATCCATGTGGATCCCGCCTGGCACGATCACGTGGCCCAGAAACTTTACCGAGTCCCTAGCGAAGTGGCTTTTCCCGCGGTTCATACGCAAGCCGAACATTTGCAGTCTGTCAAAAACTAACTTCAGGTGCTCTAAATGCCTCTCGAACGACTCGGAAAGGACGATCAAGTCGTCGAGGTATGAAAACACTGAAGAGTTCTCTGGTAAATTGGACTTAAAGCGGTCCATGAGGCGTTGGAATGTAGCGCCTGAGTTCCGCAATCCCATTGGCATACGTTTGAAGCGGAACATGCCGAGAGGCGTGACAAACGCAGTCTTGTCTCGGTCATCAGGGTGGACGCCTACTTGAAAGTATCCCGCTCGGAGGTCGAGGGTTGTCATAAAGTTGCTGGTTTTGGCTGCGTGAAGGATATCTTCTATACGCGGAAGAGGGTATCTGTCGGCTTCTGTGATGGCGTTGAGTTTTCGGTAGTCAATGCACAACCTCGTACCACCATCCTTTTTCGTCACGAGCACGACATTTGCCGCCCACGGCGACTCGCACTCCTCTATGACGTCAGCGTCCAGCAGCTCTTCAAGCTCCTTCTTAAGAGCTTCCTTCTTCTTCGGTGACATTCTGTAAAGAGGAGAGGCGACCGGAACTTGGTCATCGCTCACCGTGATTCGGTGAGTTGCAAATTCTGTCGCGGGCCCGTTACGCGCGAACTGACCCGCTCTGCTCCGCAGAAAGTTGTCGAGCGTTTCTCGCTGATTGGGAGAGAGCTTAGGGCCTTCAGAATCCCTGAGAGTGACGTCAGTATCGGACATTATCACTTGTCTTTCACACACGTCGCTATCCGGTAGAAGGTATTCACACACGAAGTCGTGTTGCTCTTCAGGGGTGTCAGCGAAGCACCATGTCCCTTGCGGCACGCTGAGATTCACCCCGGCGTTGATGATAAAGTCGCGACCTAGTAGGGTCTTCGTATCAGCGCCGGGAAGCACTATGAACTGAGTGGTCACCGTCCTACTCTGCAGTGTGACGTCCACGCAAAACGTTTCAACTTTGCGCACCTGGTTAGACCCGTCCGCCAGGGTGACGGTGCGCTCCGTTTCCGTGGGCTTGACTCCACAGTCGAGAATAATTCTATGCAGCGCGGGACTCGCGATAGAATGCGTTGCACCGGTGTCAATAATTGCTACTCCGACCCTATCGGCTATAGTGACTTTTACCCTAGGCAAATCGGAGGTGTTTGATGATACCGTCGCGCTGTTAAAGTCAGCATGAAATGATGACGCAGCGGTGTCGGTCTTCGGTCGGCACGTATCGCATTTTGACCTAACTACACCTAACTGACCACAGCCATAGCATCGGACTGTGTTAGGCGAACGCTTAGTATCCGCATTTTTATGTTTTTCTTCTGCCGCACTCTGAATTGGCTTATTTGTTTGCTCAGCGCTGCCGGATCGACCGGGACCGGAAGTGCGATTTTCGTAGTTCCTACAATATTCAAAGGAATGCCCAAATATCTTACAAAAAGAACAGTGCGGCCTAGTACGTTTGGATTTCGATAATATGTCCGATTGGGTTGCATCGCTCGAATCGAGTGGGGGAGTAGCAAAAGGTTGTGAAGGTCGACTCACCAATTTAGTTGGTTTACGCTCACCAAGTTCTGCTCTGGACTCCTCTGCGCACCTGGCCGCTCCGATGAGGTCATCAAGGTTACAAACAGAATCGCGTTTCACATGTTTACGGATCTTACGGTCTAACAGTCCATACACTATGTCGATCTTCATCTCTTCTGGCACGGTATATGGGAGTTTGGATAGCAGTGCGCGCTGGCGGCTCACGAAGACATCAGCACGCTCGCTCCCTTGCTCGCTTCCAAAGATGTCTCGTAGAACTCGATACGCGGGGCGGGGTGTGCCAAACCTGCCCCGGAGTCTTTTGATCGCTTCCTGCCACGTAGTAACCTCTGCACGCACGCCCTGCCACCACACTGCGGCCTCGCCGGTCAGGAGCATTGGTAGTCCTCGCAGCGCGTGCTCGTCGCTTACGTTTGAACACTCTTTATACACTTCGACGCAGTCAATGAAGGCCTCGAGTACTTCGTCGCTGCTAGTCGCCTTGCCGTCGAAGCGTGCTGTACACTTCACGAAGTTGCCGGCGGGTTGAAGTCGGCCGGCATCATCGGGCGTAGGCGTTGACGACTGGCGGGTACTCGAGATGAAGCTCTCGAACAGTTGCCGATTAGTTTCTGCTTGGCTCCGGGAAACCGCAGCGACGATGGCCGTCAGCTGTGCGTCAGTCATGGACACAATATTGGTTCCGGTGGTGTTCGGGTTTCGTCGCTCCGTTTGGACTTCTTCTTCGCTCTGAGCGTCGTCGGAGTCATCGTCTCCTTTACCGCTGCGCGTCGTAATCGGCATAATGCTAGCCGGCGACGGAATAAAATCGGGTCACAACTCGAGGAAATTCTTGTCAGAGTTCGTGATTTCGGGCCACTAGTTGGAGCGCCACTATAAAACACGCTTGCTGGGGCAGTATCAATGTTTTATTCCTTCCAAACACACGTAAATACAACAATTAGTTGGCGAAAACCGAACAGGAAAAACAAAATCAAAGAACACAGAATCTTCCAAGTGACAGATTTTTTATCGACTTCTTTGGCGTCACAGAGTAGTAAGTCGCAGGACATGGTTGCGCGTTAAACGTGCGCGGCAGGACGTGGACCGTCGGCGGCGGGCCAGGCGCGCGCGCCGGTGTGCGCGTTACAACAGTTTTTTCTATTTCCTGCAAAGTTGTAATGAAAGGACATGTGTCGTTTTAAAATCACACGATTCAATTAAGAATTTTATTGAATTGAATTGATCTACAAATAAAAAACCATAGAAGTATTTCCTACCACAAAATTCACACTCAAAAACGGCCCCGGTCCTCTAGATTAGTCTTTAGTCTTTACCAATGAAATTAGCGCAAGATGTGCTGTAGAGTAAATCACTCTGTGCTTGGTTCATTCTCTGCGCCATGCGCGACGAACGTGAACGTTGATTTGATTGGGCAATAGTACTTAAGTGACAGCGTAACTGATGATTGGTTTTATACAAAAACGTCAAACCATTCGATTCATCATTGAATTTTAAATTCAATGATAGAGGTCATGGATGTAATAGAGGTAGACTTCATAGTTCGATGTAGCTACGCGTCGAAATATCTAGGTACCTCGTAAGATGGTTTTGCCGGATAATAGGTATAAGTACTGAACGAGCTCCGATTGGTAACACAATTTACATGCCCCGCCTTCAAAAAAGGAGGAAGTTATAAATTCGACGCGATTTTTGTGCTGTGTTCTCGGTTCTCGCATAACTCCTTCAAATCTTAAACGTTTTCGATAAGGCTATTATAACAATATAACGTCCCATTTTAATTTGGTGAAAATCTGATGAAGACTCAGAGATGGAGAACGGAACTGTTCAATACATTTACTGCTGTAAATACCTACAGCCTAATGGGGCCCATCCTTTAGTAATATCCGTATGTTTCATAAAATAGCGTAAAACTAGTTCCAAGGTAATTTGATGAAGTTCGTGTGAAGACTTTCGGAGATGGAAATTGGGAACTTCAAATTTTATAGCAACGAATTAAGAGGCGTTTCACAAAATCGCGCACCGCAAGTTTAGGTAAATTCACCCATTGCACTGCCGATGAGTCATGACCTCGAGCGCCGGGGCACAATGCCGCTTCTTGATACAATACTTCATAATTGAATATTTAGTATTAAAATACGAAAATTAGTCGCCCAAAACCTCCTAATTTGAACAAATGATGTGAAAGCCCTCTTAAGTAGGTAAGGTAAATTATGGTTATAAAGGACTTGTTTATTTTTCTCCCGCTACCCCATCAAAAATTGAAAAAGAAAAAAAGTTAAATAAAAAATAAATACCGACTTCAAAACACTACAGCACTAAAAAGTTAGAAATAATTTTAAAAAACCTTTAAATTAGAAGCAGGTATGTATACAGGTAGCTATTGTAGAAGTATAATTTATAGTCGGTGCAGAGTTTCATGACCAGGGACATATCTTTTGGGCACTACAAATTATACTTCTACAATACCTACACGTAAACGTACTTCTAATTTAAAGGTATTCTTTTAATGTATTTCTAACTTTTTAATGCTGAAGTGGTTTGAAGTCGGTATTTATTTTTAATTTAAAATTTTTTGAGAGTTCCTTACTCAAAGCGGTAAGGGACTATTACTACGACTGAGACTCCACTGTCCGCCTGTCTGTCGGTAGTCTGTCACCAGGCTGTACCTCATGAATCGTGATAGCTAAAGACAGTTGAAATTTTCATCTATAACAACAAATAATAAAAACAGAATATTTTATTTAAGCGGGCTCCCATACAACAAACGTTGTCTAAAGACAGTGCTCGCCATCTGTGTAACCTTCACAGCGCCGATGTCATGTCGTTAAATGTCAATTTTAAACGCTTTTTGTTGGTTTCTATAGATGGCGCTGTTCTCAATGTAGCTAATCTATTTTGTCTCGATCTTTGTGAAATGTTGTATAGATAATGGCACGGAACCCTTCGTGCGCGAGTCCGACTCGCACTTGGCCGGGTTTTTAGCACTAGTTAGACATCTAGGTTTTAACTATCACTGCTTGTGATATAATATTGACTGGATACAAGGGGAAATTAAAATCAATATGATGCCTCATAAAATGGTTTATTATATTCTTGGCACTGATACAGTTAAAAATGGAAGAAATGAACATCATCAAATAAAAATTTAAGCTTAAGAATCTACACAAGTAACATCATCATTCACTTCATCAACAAAGTCTGCTAACATCTCTTCAACATTCACCCCTTCAGATATTTTCACTGTAACACTGCTTTCTATAATTTCATTACAATCCCCGTTGGTTAAATTTTCGTTTGAGCTGTAAACTTTAGCCTCAGCCTCCTTAACTACTTTCTTCTGCGACGTATCCTGTGAACTTTTGACTTGTTGTCCGCAAGTTATTTGTATATCATCTGTCTCTGTGCTACTTGGTAGATTATCTTCTTCCATCTTCTCCAGTACTGCCACAGTACTTTTCCCAGTGCTGGGATAGTCGTAAGCCACTTCTACGGAGAGTGGGCTCTCGGGTCCATCAATGGTATCGCCCGAAATGTTCACATTTACTGGCAGTTGCGTTGTGGCTTCGTAAATGCTTCTTTGCTTTTGGCTTTCCTGCAGCTTTGCATCTTCGTTTTTGCTGCAATCTGTAGTATCCCTCTCGTAGGGTTTTGCGAACTCTTCTTCGGTAGCTTGATCGTCTCCAATAATTATTTGTGCAGGAATAATTTCTTCATCTTCGTCCTCATCATCGGAATCCTCCGTGATAACTTCGGTGCTTTGGCTGCTGATACTGATTTTGTCGTCTTCCTGACTGAGACGCGGTTTTTTGCTGGACGGTTCGTCTAGTATGGTGATTACTTCGGATTTCTCTGCGATGGACTTCATTCTGGAACAAACGAAGTTTTTTTTGTTGTTGAACTTTTTGTGGCACACTCACGGTAAACATACTCACAGAGATATCCACTGATTAGAAACTATCAAACGCATCAGGGGCAATACAAGGTCTAAATGGCCTTTTGCCTTATGCCCCGGCTTGCGGTGAAAGCTGAAAGCAGGACTCGAACCTGCGATCTCTGGTACATGGTGCCGTCGCTCTGTCATTATACTGACTCATTTAGAATTCGTCTTTTCTGGGTCGGCGCAGTCGATTTCTAAGTTACAAATTACTTAGGTGCTATCTAATCATCAAAACCTACCTGACGTCTATTATTATTTCATTGATTGGAATCATTCAGGATTTGGTGGGCGTAATAATGGAGCAGTTAGGGAACACACCCATACTACGTGACCCAGTGTTGCCAGCCGGGTCTTGCCAAAAATTACCAAAAAGTAGTGTTGCCAGCCGGCTCTTGTCAAAAGTTCCCAAAAAGAGACAAAACGTAACCTTTTGGTGTAAAAAGTCACCGCACCGATAGACTTACTAAAACTTTTACGGTACGTGCAAATTTTATGCATATTACCTTCTTTTCAAGCTCTTCTTTTCAGAAAAAAATCACTCACCGATCTAAAAGTACCTACTTGAAAATTTCCAAGTACAAAATTAATCAGAGACAAACAATCAACTAGTGAACGAAAGATCGACTGAGCCATAGGAGTGAGTAAGCGAGGTGCTTTGTTCTTTGGTAGGTATAAAGTAGTTCAAGAAAAACGTATTTTTGGGAGTTGCCCGCACAAATTAAGACTTACCTAAAGTCTGATGCCCTTGTTTTCATGTGTATAGAAAAGTCAGTGAGCAATTTATAGAAAGAGTTTAAAATAAAACTTATATCGGAAAACACAACAGATATTTTTAGGGTGGCTGGAAGAAATTTGTACCGAAAGAAGTCCGCCTTTGCACGTAATTTTTATCACATGTTATTCAATTTTGTGCATTATAGTTTAATAAAAAAACGAACTACATTTTTCTGTAAGTTATTACTTATTAAGTTATGGTACCTTTTAATTGATAAGGTTGTCTCTTTTTTGGAACTTTTGTCAAGTCCCGGCTGGCAACACTGCTTTTGTTAACTTTTGGCAAGACCCGGCTGGCAACACAGGGTCACGTTGTATGGGTACGTTCCCTTATGGCTGAACCACATGAGAACCAACTTGTCTATCTTAACTCCTAACCTCTAAGAGGCGGTGGAAATATCAGTACATTGCATGCTTCAAACGCGTGAGGTCGTGGGTTGGACTTTGGTTACTAAATTACATACATTTAAGAATAAAAACCACACCATTTGAAATTATCTCGAGTCAACCCAAGCCTCGGATTTATTCACATATGTCAGCGCTTGCTACGTACAATTGCCCAACTATGAGGCGGAATTCAAGGGGATACCTCCAGGAGAAATTATCATACAAACTCAGTTTGGTTTATTAATTATCACAAACGACATTCCGGATCACAATGACAATTTACCAATATGTTTAGAGGACACATGTCAAGGTTTGCTCGTGAACAAATAAGAACAACGGAATAAAAAACCGGCCAAGTGCGAGTCGGACTCGCTCACCAAGGGTTCCGTACCATTATCTATACAACATTAGACACAAAGATCGAGAAAAATCGGCAGAAAAATAACGTTTGTTGTATAAGAGCCCCCCTTAAATATTTATTTTATTCTGTTCTGTGTTCCTTGTTATAGCGGCAACAGAAATACATCATGTGTGAAAATTTTAACTGCCTAGCTATCACGGTTCATGAGATACAGGCTGGTGACAGACAGACAGACGGACAGACAGATGGACAGACAGACAGAGAGACGGACAGACAAACAAACAGACAGACGGACAGTGAAGTCTTAGTAATAGGGTCCCGTTTGGCACCCTTCGGGTACGGAACCCTAAAAAAAAATTTAGAGTATCTATTTAGGCTTCACAGAAACTATGCACAAGGGTATAATTTCTTTTTGATAACTTTATTTCCAATAATAAGTATGATCAAACCTCTAAACATATAGGTTAACACAATGCGTGTCAGTCACCGGTGCATGACATCTGTGGGACCTGAGTATAGCGAATTCGGTACGGCAGTTAAGGGGGTTGGGTTTGATTGCGATCCGTCATGTCGTTGGTAAATAAAAACCAAACTACGTTTGTATGGGAATCGCCTCGTGAGGCGGCCTCTTAAGTGCGGCATCTTACATCTAACTAAGTAGGTATTCCTAACCATTCAATTTTACAACTAACCACTATCCATTTTATTTCCATTTTTATGTTCAGTTACCGCACTAAACATAAAACTTTCAACTCAGGAAAACTATACCTAAGCGAAAAAAAATCTATCTACCTATCATCCGCCTACAAACAGAGCCCACTGTTGGGCATAGGCCTCTTCTCTTACACGCCAACCCATCCGGTCCCTTGCCAGTCTCGTCTGATGTTTCCCAGCCGCTTTTACAACGTCGTCGGCCCACCGGGCTGGTGGTCTGCCCACCGACCGTCGACCCGCTAACGCTAACATGTAATCTAAACAGTGATAAACTCGCCCGAAAAAAAGTACCCGAAACCGGCGTGCGTGCATGCAACGACTAATGAACGTTGAGCAAGCGAAAGTCACTGACAGGATCGTGGCAAGTGGCAGTCCCTGGTCCCTGCCTACCCCTCTGGGATAAAGGCGTGAGTTTATTTATGTGTGTGTGTGTGTGTGTGTGTGTGTGTGTGTGTGTGTGTGTGTATGATGTCACGCGGTTGTGCTACAGGTAAGAAACGGATAAACTCACTTGTCAGCGCCTAGTAACTCCTCCAAAGCGGCCCGGTTCGTCTCCGAGATCTCGTTGCGTCTGTCCTGAGCAACTTGCTGCGAATCCTTCTGCGGTTCGACCGCGAAGTTGAGGGGGGGCGGCGAGCAGTGCAGGTGTAGGCGGATGTCTAGCAAAGCTTGTGACGCTAGCTGCGATATCTGGGGAGGAACCAACCTATTATTTAAGTTTTTTTTTATGTAGCCGCAGGGCACAGGCCTTCTCTCAGAGAGAGCAGTGACAGAAAACATGGATGTTTAAATCGCGCTAAAAAATTACCCCACGTTCAATTGCGGGAAGGCGGGTGGGGCTTGTCAATTGTGTTACTAATCGGAGCGAGTTCAGTATTACCCGGCAAAATATCTATGCACCTGCCACCGTCAGACCGCCATCTTGCGATGTACCTAGATATTTCGACAAGTTACGCTGCCAGTTACTATCGCCCAATCAACGTACGTCTCCGAATTCGAATCGCGTCGAATTGATAACTTCCACCTTTTTTTGAAGGCGGGGCTTGTAAATTGTGTGTTCCGTATTATCCGGTTCGACACCTATTTTTAAGGCTCGCCCATTTTGTTATGGCTTTCTAACCGCCCAAAATTCGTGGTGTATAATTAAGGCTTGTTTTTTTTCCCTAAAATAATTTTTTTCATCGGTGGCGCCAATGCAGCCGTTACCTCCCGATGCGGCGCCCCTCGCAGTGCGGCGTAGAGCCGCAGGCAGTGCTGCGTGGGCGGCGGCCGGCCGGCGGGGGCGCCGCGCCGCGCCGCCTCCAGCGCTCGCAGTAACGCCAGCGCCCGCGCCGGCTGATAGTCCGCGAGACGGTAGCACTCGCGGACGAGAAGCTCTTGCAACAACTGCGGGAGATAGGACGTTGTAAAGTCCGCGAGACGGTAGCACTCGCGGACGAGAAGCTCTTGCAACAACTGCGGGAGATAGGACGTTGTAAAGTTCGCGAGACAGTAGCACTCGCGGACGAGAAGCTCTTGCAGCAACTGCGGGAGATAGGACGTTATGTTTGAAGCTGCTGTTGCGTCTGGTATTCTGTCTCGTCGTCAAGTTTCTCGGCCATTTGGGCTTTATTAGGGTTCCATACCCGAAGGTTGCCAAACGGGACACTATTACACTGCCTCCGCTGTCTGTCTGTACGACCGTCCGACCTTTAAGAGCCGAGCCAGTTGAAATTTTCATCGAATATAAAAATAAGGATTTGATTTAGTTAATCACTCAAAAAAAGCTATTCCTCGAAATTGTTTCTGAATCGGAAACATTAACCTAAAAAAAAACTACCAAATTGGGTTTGTGCAATAAGTTACGTCAATTAATCGGTCACATTCATAAGGGCTAGATAATCAGAAGCGTTTTCGTCAAACGAAGGAGAAAAGAGTGGGAGGAAGATAATGAAAAAGTCCTCTACAATAATGGTATGTCTGGGATTAACTGGACTACCTTATGGATGGCTGGTTTCAAGAAAATGCCGCACACCGTAAGGAATACCTCGGCGCATTCCAAAGCTGCTATGGCCACATCTTCTGTTGCCTGCTCGGATCTGGAAAATGGTGTAATGGTATAAGCGGTGGCGCATCGGTAGAACGCGAGCCTGACATTCGGGAGGTCGTGGGCTCGGACCCCGGCGCATGTACCAATGACTTTGTTTTCTGAGTTACGTACATTTTGTCAATTTTTAGTGCAATATCACTCGCTAACAGTGAAGGACAATATCGTGAGGAGGGGTTTACATACTTCAGTGCTTGAAATTGCCAATTCGCGGTGGGGAATTCTCTCTCTCTCTCTCTCTCTCTCTGAGAGAAGGTCTGTGCCCTACAGTGGGGCGTATATAGGCTAAAGCGCTTCCCAAAACACACGTTTTCTTTGCAACATTAAGATTTTTTTTTCCAAAAGTACCATACTGGGGAAAACAACGGCTTAGCAGATATTATATTAAGGTTCAAAGTAGAACTTTTAAATACTATTGCAGAAATGCATTTAGTATCTTCCCAGGGAACCTTATCGTTTTTAACAAGCTGTCTTTTTGAAAACAAAAATTTCAACGCAGAATAAATTAAGAAAAATATGATACAAGCGTACGGCTGCTTCATATAAGTATACGCAGCTTATGCTCCTTACCATAAGAACACTGAGAGATACAAATGCTTACTCATGCTCCATTTCCTTCCGTGGATGTCGTAGAAGGCGACTAAGAATAAGAAAATAAACTAAGGCTAAGGCTAAATAGACTAAGGAAATAAATTACCAGGAGACGGGCAGCAGCGCCTTCCTGAGATTCTAACCGTATACTGCGATCGCCAACCCGCCTGCCAAGCGTGGCGATTATGGCAAAATGGCCTATGTCCTGCAGTGGGCGTCAAATGGCTGATGATGATGGTGATGAATCATGCTCAAAAAATTTAATTTAATTCCAGCAAAATTTTAGAGCTACGAAGTTTGTCTTGATATCCAGTATCCGAAGCCTCCGGGTCGTTTTTAGCACCATGTGTGAACACCAAGAACGTTCAAACTATATACTTGACCAAAGTGCCTTGTACTGACCACAAAACCCTGGAATACCGTCGTAGAAATAATTATATGAATGGGTCTATGATTCGAACACACTACCCTTGATCAGTGCACAGTCCGCTGCATGAAAGAATGAAACCCACCACCTCAGTGTTGATCACTATTAACGAGGCCACTTGTATTAAGTTATACTTGTCTGCCATGCTATAGTAGACTCTATATTGACTTACATAGAGGTCTTATTCTTCTCGCCGGGCATGCGGGCGGCCATATTGCTTTCCTGAAGCATTGTGTTGGCGAGCTTTCTCTTCGCTTTCTTACTCAGGTGCTTGGTCGGTCGAGTGCTCATCTGAAACGAGAAATACGTTAATGTGCGCTTTCAGGGATATTTGGAAGCATATTTCAGGTGTCTTAGTAATCATGGCATCTGAGAAACCTTGAAAAAACCTTTTTGTCAGACTTAATTTTGGTTTTTTCTATGTAATAATAATGCCACTCCAATCAAATTTTGCGACATGTTCCCCATTTCATTACATTTTTTTTAATTATGTATGTATGACGGTACGAATAACTCGTTTTGTCGCGCTTAAATGTCGAAATTTGACAGTTAATATACCTACTGAAAGGTTACTTTTGACATTTGAATCGCGCGACCCGCATCGTCATGCTAGCCTTTTCCATGAATTTTGGGCGGTTTGAAAGCCATAGCATATTGAACATGCCTATAGCGATCTACTATGCTAGATTGATTTTTTTAATAAGGCTCTTTCCAAAGATATCTCGATCTATAAAAAGTAGAATCTGTGAGATCCATTAGCAAGAAACGTGCGCGCGCGCCGCGGGTCCGCGGGTCATTGTTCTGATAGACGGAAAGGCGGTAGATAACATAACATAAGCAAAGCAGCCTATATACGTCCCACTGTAGGGCACAGGCCTTCTCTCAGAGAGAGAATCGCCAATCCTGGTGTTCAATCACCAGGCGTGCCCACCGCGGATTGGCGATTTCAAGCGCTGAGGTATGTGAATAGCTCAGACATTGACATCAGACAGAAATTGTTCGCAAATTTTACGAAACCAGGTTTTTCAACTCAATGTTTTTAGGGTTCCGTACCCAAAGGGTAAGGGACTGCACCAGGCTGTATCTCATGAACCGTGATAGTTAGACAGTTGAAATTTTCACGGATGATGTATTTCCGTTGCCGCTATAAATACTAAAAACAGAATAAAATAAATATTTAAGGGGAGCTCCCATACAAACAACGTGATTGTTTTGCCGTTTTTTGCTCGATAGTAGGTGGACGCTCGAAATATTTAAATGTTGTTTAGATAATGGTACGGAACCCTTCGTGCGCGAGTCCGACTCGCACTTGGCCGTTTTTTTTTTAATTTTACGTCTGTACCTAAAAGTATTGCATTTTTTATTGCTAACTACATAACCCCTGCTTTCATACCACCCAGATTTCAGCGTGTAGTTACTCACAGTAAGCTGCACGAGGTGCCTAGCAGGAGTGACGTCATGCGCGATGGCGGCCGCCAACTCGTCCTGTAGGCTGCGCCCGCGCACGTCACGCCGCCCCCCCTCCGGCGAATGACTGCCCAGTATGGACAGCCAGTTGGACAGGCTGCCGTAGGCGTGACAGCGGACTGTCCTGTCACACGAGGCACGAGAGAACACTACAGTTTCTTAGTACGCTTCCCTGTGGACTCTACCGATGACGATTTATGGAGATCGCAAGGTTTTTTTTAAACAGCGGACCGTCTAGTCACGTGAGGGACGAGAGAATACTACCGTTTCTTAAGTACGCTTCCTTGCGGACTCCACCGATGACGAGTTATGGAGACCGCAAGGTTTTTTTGAGACTGCGGACTGTTCAGTCACGCGAGGGACGAGAGGACACTACAGTTTATTAGTACGCTTCCTTGCGGACTCCACCGATGACGAGTTATGAAGATTGCAAAGACTTTTTGAGACTGCAGACTGTTCAGTCACGCGAGGGATGAAAGAAGACCACCGTTTCTTGGTATATGGCTTCCCCTGGGGCCCTGCTAATGGCGAGTTTTGGAGATCGCAAGGTTTTTGGGCAGGCTGTCGTAGGCGTGACAGCGGACTGTCCACACAAGAGACGAGAGAAGACTACAGTTTTAAATAAATATAAATAACCACTTGTCCTAGTCCAAACTAGAACACCCTGTGCTATGGTAACCAGGCAAGGGCATCACAAACATCGAAATTTGGTACGATTCCCTGCGGCCTTCATCAGTGACGAGTTTTGGAGATAGTAAGGTTTTTTTGGACAGCCAGTTGGACAGGCTGCCGTAGGCATGACAGCGGATTGTCCTGTCACACGTGGGAGTAGATAAGTGTACAGTTTATTGGTACTGCTGTTTCTGTAATTGTGTTTTGGTGTACAATAAAGAATATTTTTGTTTTATTTTATGTGGTTTCTCTGAGAAGTCTGCCAATGACGAACTTTGGAGATCGCCAGGTTTTTTTGAACAGGCAGTTGGACAGGCAGCCGTAGGCGTGACAGTGGACTGTCTTATGACACGAGAAGACTTGTTTCTCTGTACTTGGCTTCCCTACGGTCTTTGCCAATGATGAGTTCTAGAGCCATAAATCTGACCGCAGTGAGGCTTTTTTTTACTTAAAATCCTTAGGTGTAACTATTAAGAAGATAATTGCCTTACCTGGATTCCTCGCTCGGATTCTCAGAGCTCCATCGCAGTGTCTGCATGGCCATTCGGAAGACCAGCGGCGAGAAGGGTATCAGGTTCGGACCCAGACTGGAAACAATAGATAGATTCCTCTAAAACACTCTTCAAATGCAGTTTAAATAGTCTGTGTCTGGGAAAGCGTTTGAGTGCATTTCAGTGTTCTAAGCCTTTGATATTTTTGATATTGTATGAAATCAGGCGTTACTTTGCGGAAAAGTAGGAGGGAGGGCGGTGCATTAACTAACCGCATGGTGGGTACTTGTGGGATTTTGGCGGAACTTAGCAAAGTAATTTTCACA
This sequence comes from Yponomeuta cagnagella, assembly GCA_947310995.1. Classification (NCBI taxonomy): domain Eukaryota; kingdom Metazoa; phylum Arthropoda; class Insecta; order Lepidoptera; family Yponomeutidae; genus Yponomeuta; species Yponomeuta cagnagella. Next base: position 15,309,072 of record OX371277.1, read on the forward strand.
TTTTAATGCTTTGATATTTTTCTTTCTCCCTCTCCCCATGCCTCCTTCCCTCCCCTCCTTGCTCCCTTCATTCCTTCCTTCATTCCTCCCTTCCTTCCATAGTCGAACATACATGCTACTTAAATCATCACGTTTAAACCACCTGACATCTCTCTGTCTCCTAAGAGAAAACTGAATCACAGTATACTCACCACACAGCCAGCGCGTCCAAGCTCCTCAGCCCCTGTATCTTGACTCTGCACACGTCATCCGCCGCCCCCTGATTGCTACCGCTAGATACAGTCAGGGCTCGCAGTATCACGTCCAGTATGGCTTGCGGTCGCACTGGTTTCGCCACTGGGTACGGTTCACTGTAGATACACAACACTGCTCGAGACTGGAACGGGCTACGCTCGGAGTCTCTTTGATGGATCACATCAGAAATGAGACAATCTGCCAAAGAACTAAGGTGCACGACATAGCCTATTAGATTAGCAAGCTGAAGTGGCAGTGGTCTGGTCACGTATGCCGAAGATCCGATGGTCGATGGGGTGTAAATGTTCTCGAGTGGATACCACGAACTGGCAAACGCAGCATAGCACGCCCACCCGCTCGCTGGACCGACGATTGCTGGCAGTGGATGGATGAGGATGGCCGAGGACAGAAGGAACTGGCGTACCTTGGGGGAGGCCTATGTCCACCAGTGGACGACTACGGGCTGAATTGATTGACATAAGACTGAAGGAATAAATAACTTCTACACAACACAATCACTTGTACTGGGTTGCCAGATGTCCTCCCTTTTACAATTTAGTTTATATACAAGTCTGGCTTTTATAGTGATTTCGCGGGCGCAGGCAGTGGACATCGTGGAAAAAGAAGTGTGTCAGGCTTTCAGGGCTAAATATGGAAACGAGTCCGGCTTTTCTATTTTTGGGCCTGGCAACACTACTTATGTTTCTGCACTAAAGTACAAAAACAGTAACTTCCACAAAACACAAACACATGTCCTGGGGCGCCCCAACGCTGTTGTTTGATACGTAACGTATCCGTTGGCCGCATAGTCTAAACTAGTATTGTAGTTTATTTTAGTTTGTATCGGTTGCAACGTGGATAGTCCTTAATAGGGTGACAATATACACGCTGAAATCTGTTTGAAAGTCGCGGTTTACTAATTGCATAGTAATAAAACATGCCATCTATTTAGACTATTATTTTTAAGTATACACATAAAATTTATTTGTTGTTCCGAGATGAGAAATCTTGTTTCAAAAAGATCGCGAACAATTAGTACGGCCTCTCCGTTTATCCGAACAATGACCCGCGGACCCGACGCGGTGCACTTATCGCCCTGGCTGGCTACTAATGGTTCTCATAGATTCGAGTTTGAGTAGAGATAGTTTTGAATAGTGCCTTAAAGAAACAAACGAAGCATGATCATTTTGCTATGGCTCTCAAATCACCCAACATTCACGGTGTATATGGACAAATGGTCCGAAATAAATAAATAATCAATCAGTCAATCAACACTTACACAAGCATAGCCTGTATGAAGACAAACACGTTATGCAGCCTCACTGAGAGCAGAGCCTTTTTCTCATCCACGTCACTGCTTTGAGTTGTATCAGACAAGTCAGATATCTCAGCGAGGGCTTTGGACAGAGGGGTGTTGGCCACCATGGATTCCATGTCTGGGTTCTGAAAAGACAGGTTTCAAATAATAAAGGTTTTACAGATTATAAAATGAAGAAACTGTCTTAAAATAAGTTTTAAACTGCAATCCGCAATCTTAATCAGTCTTACCAGTTCGATATAGATAGATAACAAGTTTATTTGCTATACCAAAAACACCACAATAAATATGAGACAAAAACTTACACAACCACAGAACGGACAGAAGCCAGTATTGTTCTTGAGACAAAATTGTCAAAATGTGAAAAAGTAAAACTACTTAGTTAAGGGGCTCCGAGGCGTGGCACTAGCGCCACCGAGAATTTTTTATTTTTATTTATTTGTATCCTCACTTAACATCTATCATTACAGGTGTAGTACCTAATGCGATAGAGTTAGATAAAATAAGTAAATTTGAACAAAAAGAAATAACACTTAATATTACACATAAAAATATCGTCTTTGCCCTGCAGTGGGACACCCATATTATGGAGGCTACATAAAAATTACACATTTATGTACATTATAAGATAAGTCCTTAACTTAAAATGCGAATTATGGCCCTCTTGAACTCGCTCAGACTACAGTAAAATATATCTACATGGTCTTTATCATGGTAATATCTTTTTTTCAGATCGAATTTGCAAAAAGTGTTTGTACAATCTCTAAATAATATGAACAATCTCAATCATATGGCCGTGAACCTACGGCAAAAAACCTAGATAAAAGTTCCAGGCGTGATCCTAGGTTCTTTATTTTGGGTCCTAAAAATCACTGTAAACATGATTGAGAGATTGTACGTACAGACACTTTTTGCAAATACGATCTGTAAAAAAAGATATGATTTTTTTCATCACCTGTAAAAGAAGCCAGTTAGCCCACTGGATCGCCTTAAAGATTGATTTTGATCAAATAGAACTAATGAGACTTGGGCAGGCTTACCAAAAACTTACGGTGTTGTTTATAAAAACAAAACCTCCCCTAAAATACCTTTCAAATGCAGTTTATATAGTCTGTGGTAAAGTATACCACAGACCATTTAAACTACATTTGAGGAGTCACATTACTATAATATAGTATTATGGCATTTTTCATGGGCAATGTAACCTGTTCGGTTTGCCTGAGACTTGGGTTCATTTACCCAAGAAAAACAACATGTTTTTAGAAACAATCATATACCTGGAAGAAATGCCCTCCATTCCTGTACACATCATTGGTGAAGACCGCCCCTATAAGGGCATGTGCAGCGTTGCATAGGAGCTCCACATGCTCCCGCCAGCATACCTTGGGGGTTGCAGTCTTCTCTTGGGACGGTCTGACCTGGTGTAATATAAATATAATGTGTAATTTGATCTTCACCATTCATTAAAAAAAAAAAAACTAGACGTTGTTTGTATAGCAGTAGCCGATCCATAAAAAACAATCTTCTCTTGAGATTGTCTGTCTTGGAGATGGGTGTAATACTATGTAATATAATTATATGATAACACCATGAATTTTGAGTAGCTTGAAAGTCATAGCAAAATGAAAGCGCCTCAACAATAAATATCGAATACGCTAGTTTATTTTTTTAAAGGCACTTTCCAAAAATATCTCAAAACAAATTGGAATGTAATAAAACCATTAGAAGCTAGACATAGCGGTGCGTGCGTGACGCGGTCCGCGGGATGTTCTGATAGACGTCGAGGCGGTACTAATTGTTAACGCATTTTTTTATAGAAGATTTCATAAGCCATTTTTTTTATTTACGTCTATATTTAAAAGTAATAGTCTATATAGATGGTATTTTTTATTACTAATTACATAAGCGCAGCTTTCAAACCACCCAGATTTCAGCGTGTGTAATACATATAAGTATAATACTTAATCTTTACTGTTCATTAACCGGCCAAGCGCGTGTCGGGCCACGCGCAGTGTAGGGTTCCGTAGAAAGAGGGGGTTTTACCTGCTTTACAGAACTAACAACTTCATCAAAGTAGTTTTCAATGGTATCCTAGTGTGGGGCCAGAAGCAACGTATGTGCCTGTATGTAATTGTTTATGTTTTATGTTTATTGTACGAAGTTTTCCTTTTATAAGTTGGTCGCCTATTGCTCGTTAACTTGCAAAGCCTACTTAGCAATGATAATTTTCCTTTTAAGTTCATTATATTATGCTACTGCCTACTCTGAGTTTCTTCATGTTTCTACAATCAACCGTTTATCCAGGAGGGTGGGGGACGCCCTACTCGGACAAAAATTTGCGCTTTAAAGTTAATATTTCACCAACGGAACCCTTAATCAAAAAAGGATCTTCCTAGACCCACAGCATTTTCAAATGACCAATCCAACGATACCCGCCACTGGTGTAGGTGAGAAAAAATGCATCCTCAATTTAGGCGTAGGGGGATTAAGAAAATTTTATTTTAAATATTTTACTCTACCGTTTTGTCGGCGTGATTGATATGTATGTCTATGTTAAATTTCAGCTTTCTCGTACTAATCCTCGCTGAGCTAGGTCTCGGACAGACAGACGGAAAAAACACGACAGGCAGACAGACCTTGTCGACAACGGAACCCTAAAAACTAGACGTTATTTGTATGGCAGTAGATCCATAAAATAAAACGTGTTTTGTTGTTTGACTTTACACTGAAAAATTTTGACTGAAAAGGACCACAGTCAATAAGAAGTAACAAACTTAAAGATCTTTTTATTCAGAATTCCTCAAAGCTCTCCTAACTGTACTAATGGGCAAGTGCAGGCATCGGCGAACTTTCGAGCCCCTTTACAAAATTCTCTGTATTATGTACAGGCAGCGACATCTGGCCGAAGCAATTTACATCACTTGCATTGGGGCTGCATTTTGCAGTTAGGTTTTTACATCTCAATGATATCACTGTACCTTCAGTTACTTATTGTGGGTTGGAATATTTCTGTGTAACAAGGTCCAGTTGTAAATGTAACTGTTTAAATTTTGATACATACTAATAGTGGCCCATATACCTAATACACATTAACATACCTGTTGCAATGCATGTCCACATTTAGCAGCCTCTATCACAATATGGTGGCTTTTAGAGTCCAGAAAGTGTGCCAAGTATGTCTCTATAGTATTTCGATGAGACATACAGTATTTAGGAAACCTGAAATCATTTAATTGTGTTGAACAACAACAAAACCTTTTAACAAATTTTATTTAAGAAAAACACTTGAAAAGAATAGTTTGGGCATTGTCTCATAGACGCAATTAACAGATGTTGTCAAAATGTATGTAGGATCACTATGGATATAGTGGTATCTTTTAAAAAAACAAAGAATGAATGAAATCATACAATGGGGTAGTTAATTATAATCTCTGAACATATATAAAAAATATATATGGATGAAGAACCCTCCCATTTTTTGAAGTCGGTAAAGATTTTTTTATGTAGCCTTGATTGTGCTCCACTGTTGGGCAAAAGCGGCCTCTTTAGTTGGGAAGTTGACAGAAATATAACAATTTATTATTTTCAATCAGTTATAGTTACCTAATAGATATATTGACCTTGGCAAATGTAGATTACCAAAATTTTATAAAGGAAAAGAAGTAGTACTTAAAAATTGCATATTTGATGAACCTTTTTGCAAAGCTTTATGCAAATTTATTAATGTACTTTTAAAATTTTGGTATTTTGTATCAGATTTTTGTAAATAAATCTTTTAAAAAAAGTTTCAAATGTATGTAATAATAACATAATATTCTAGAAGAAAATGTTTATATGGAATTTTCAAATAAAGTAAAAGAATATTGATAGAACATTTCAGAGTTCATTTATTCATTATTATTATTAAATAATTTTTTTTTATTTGTAGAAGAAAGGCACCGGCATATGAAATAGTTATAGATTACCACGTAAAGCTGGTATAGTTGGTGTAAGAATAGTGTTAGTGTTAAGTTAGGTGTGGTATTCAATTATGTATGTACTCAAACAACCAATTTCCAGTGTTATTTATATAAACACAATTACTCTACTCTACATAGAATAAGTCATTAAGTTCTAACACTAACAAAATCTAGACAAGCCAGAGAGGCTCTATTAACAATGTCGAAGCGCCTCACATGCAGGCTGCTGTGTCTAAAGAGATGCAATCTGTGCAAAGCTGTGGCACTTATAATGGGCCACTGCCCACTGAATAAACACTTCCACACTTTGGGACTGACCAACAGCCCACTGTACCAAGGATGCCTCAAGGAAGATGAAACACCACCCACGTGACTATTCACTGTGAGAGTGTGGAAGTGCAACAGACATCCACTGTAGGAAAGCTGGGATCCCTTTGGGAGGCCAGCAGTAACATTGGTGCACTGCTGGCTTTCTGGAAAGATGGCTGGAGTGATCTCACAGCCCTGCTATGTACAATGGCCCAATTATGAGTCTAAGCCAGAAACCACAGGACAAACTAACTACCTACTAGGTAGTAGGTACCTAGGTCCTAACACAGGACCCAATATTGATTTGTCATATAATTACCTAGAAATCTTATTTATAAAAACATGATTCCTTATGTTTTGAGGAATTGTTTTCGGACCTAATTATTTATTCTGTGTTAGATGAAAAACTTGCAGTACCCCTGCAGGGGCATAATTTATAATAAAAACTTACCTATTGATAACATTTTCCAACGCTCTTAGCCATATGCTGGAAGAGGTTTGGGTATGCTTTGGAAGGTTCTGGAAGAAGCCAGAAAGTGCATCTTTCACTGCATCACTATTGTTAGCGTCTACATCGCGTACTTTATTCAATATTTGACCTGAAAGAGGAGCGCAGACGTCATAGCCAAGCCAATGTGTGTTTAATTGTATTTTTTTTCAGGTAGTTAATGGTCTGGTTCTCATTAAATTACATTTACTTACTCATTTTGATAGTATCAAAGCAATATAACTTTGTATAATACTTTTAATTCAGTGTTTTGTCGAAAAAACCAAGTTCTGCGAATCCATGCGGACTTTTGGATTTTTTCTGTTTGACTTTTTATTTACGTTTACGAATATCCATAGGATTTATGTTTTGGGTTGCATTTAGTGATTCGGGTTTTAGAAAAAAGGCTTTGCCTTCGCAGCCAATCGGCGGAAGATAGGTACAAAAGCCGGATCCTACAAAGAAAAAACGTTATACGCCAGATATCATACCTGTGATTTTTTGAGGAAGTGAAGTATTTTTATTATAATATTATTATATTACATTAACGGAGAGCTGTCTCCAGATCTATACGAAGCTTCATAAATACTTTTGATTCGTTGCAAAATCACGTAGACGAGCGTGAACTGACGAAGTACCCAAAATAACAATGATTTAAAAACGCACCAAATTAAACTGACAGTTTTTTACTGTTTTCTTGCTTTAGAAAAGTTGAGGAAGATTGATAGCCCCTTTTTTCACGGAATTCATTGTATAATTTAAGTGAAACTGCAATCATACTATCTGCTATTTGGTGCATAAGTGGGAAAGTGAATTCAGCACGAATTCAGTTGACGAATAACATTACGATGGCGACGTTGGACGACAAAATACTCGGCGAGAAACTGCAGAACTACTGCAGTAGCAGTGAAGACGAGGGTGTGTCTGACGATGAAGACAGGAGCGGCGACGAAGCGGCCGCAGCCTCGGTCGCGGCGAAGGCTGCAGCGGAGCCTACCACACCTGCTCCAATCAACAACTGGTCAGGAACTGCGAGCAACACAGGCCCAAAGGGCGTATTAGAAGACTGGCGGAGATTTAAGCAGTTAGAAGCCGAAAACCGCAAGGAATTGGAGCTAGAGCGTATCGAACTAGCCAAGAAGCTGACACTGGCCACTAAGACTGAGCGAGAGGTGGCCGAAGCAAAAGCCACTGAAGAACTTGAGGATGAACTGAAAGAATTGGTTGATGAAGATTTTCTACTGCAATATCAAAAGCAGAGGATGGCGCAGTTGATGACTCAGCTGCAGAAGGTGCCTAAATTTGGCAAGGTTATATCTCTGGACAGTCGGGAAGAGTTCCTTCATGCTATTGATAAGGAGGATGCTAAGGTCACTGTTGTCATTCATATTTATAATAACAGGACAGTTGCTTGTGAGACCATGGATGGATGCCTGAATGTTCTGGCCGCTGATTACCCGACATTGAAGTTCTGCCGTATAGCAGCTGATGTGACTGGTTTAAGTAGACACTTCAGAGTGGATGGAGTACCTGCATTATTGGTCTACAAGGGTGGACAGATCATTGGCAACTTTGTCCAGCTTGCAACAGAGCTGGGAAATGACTTCTTTGCAAACGATGTGGAGAGATTCCTTATTGAGTATGGAATCCTACCCGAAAAATAGTTCAATTTAATTTAATTCCAAATCTTTGTTTTATTTTTTGAGCATTTTTAACAAGGCTGACAGTCACTATTCCTCGTTTTTACAATGTCTAGATGCAACATTTTTTTTTATAAAATATTAGTAGATTATAAGATAGTGAGTAAACCTTGGATTTCGTCTGACTTGTGGACAATGTGCCATCACAAAAAGAGGCATAGAAATCCTTTGTAATCTTAGGTGAAGTTTTAAGCCCAAGCATTACACAAAAAAATTAAGATGTTGCCTTAGTAATCTATTGAATCCATGTACTTTCAGAAAATTTAAAATATTCTATGCTTTGCATGTAGTAGTAGGTAAATAATGTTGTGTAAGTAATTAATTTACTGGTAGGCGTCTGATTTATTTTTGTTGCTATTTCCCCTTTAGTGTAGAATATGACTAATTTACCTTTTACCTGTTTATACCACCAATATCTTGTTTTTTCCTTTACAGTGTGGGTTGGGGTGTAGGAAAGGGTGGCCGTACCTGGGACTTAAAAAAATTTTGACCAAAATTTTTTTTATTTCTATTTGCGACAACAAAAATATAGGTGCGACGAAGCGCGTAGCGTAGCGGAGCGCGTAGGAGCGTGTTAGGTTGAACATGTAAGACCGAAAACAAAGTAGTAAAAACGAGCAAAAAAAAAAAATTTAAATTTTTCTAAGTCCTATATATGGGCCACCCTTTGCTACACTCTGACCACAGTGTGTTTGATACTACAGGCATTCTGATTTTGTAATTGTTTGCAATATTTTGAGTGATTTTTTTCCCATTGTGTATTTCTAAATCATGGTTAAAATAATTTTGCTAACAACTTCGATGTCACCCTGTAGAATAACCAAGCATTCGATGCAGATTGTCCTTATCATAGTTAATTGTGACTTAACAAGTAGTAATTAAGTCTAAGGCCATGCCCTGTGGTGATGTGACCAGTGTTCATCTTTTGTACTTGTAAATTAGAGGTAACCCTATTTGTTTCATTCTCGCATTTATGTCGAGAGCAATAAGAATTGTCAGGGTATACTTATAAATGTATTCTATCACAATAGAATTAAGTCTGCTAAAGTGCTGTTGATTGTGAATAACAATGATGCTCATTTCTCAAGATTCTCAATCGCTTAGTTGAACAGTGCACCAAAGGTGGTGCACTGATCTTGGGCTATTTGCTGTTATCTTACGAAGTTTTACTAACCAGTGGCATTTCAGTATTTTATACATTTAAGTTTGTCTAACCGTCTTAGTAAAGTACTTCAAAGTAACTTATTTTGCATTTATTAGTGCTTCCTTAAAGATTTTTATATGTTGTAAAGTTTCATTGAATCAATGTTCAAGTTCTCCTTATTGTAAAAAACAGGATAAAAACATCGGAATAATAAAATTTTATCTTCAGAAACAGTTTTTCAATAAGACAAGTCATGTATCTTAAAAATTAATATTTTTATTCATTTAAGTGAGATAATTCCAAAAGGTATACTGTTACAGTTGTATTGATATCTTAGCTTAAAAACAACATTGTTCTTAGAAAATACTAATTTCCGTCTAGTGAGAAAGGTAATTTACATTAGCTTGGTAGTTGATGATGTAATGGTAGTTGGTCGATAATAATAAACATGAAAACTACATTCACTAATTAACTGTGTTTTGTGACAAACTAAGTTTAGTTTCATTGACCGTATAAAACGAATTTCGGTTTTTGAAAACATCTTTTCCAAAACTTTCATACTACTAAACATTGATTGTAGGCTTGAATTTATGTATTACTAATGTGGCAGTGAGAATTATGGGGGCGAAAGGTCCCTTAGTACCCTATTTTATTACACCATAACATAAACCAAGCATTCTAATAGCAACAGTTTCACAACCAAACTCATGTAAAGCACACTATAGACATAGAACAGAAAATTAGCACAGTTCCACCACCTCGTCACTGATCTCAGTACGCCGACGTTTCGGGGGTTTCACTGAAGGCTCTCCATCGTCATCTTCCTCTATTATCTCCATGTCGCTGTCACTGTCCTCCTTAGGCTTCGACGGGCCAGGTTTGGGCTCTGACCCGTTGGAGCCGTTTGTCGGAGTATCATCTTTTGGAGCCGGCATTGGTGCGTCCGTGTCTGTCACTAGACGCCAGGACTTTTCTTCGTCCTCCTGCTGTAGACGTACTCTCACTTCGTAGTTTTGCAGGAAGTCGTCCACCATTAATGCACATCCATCGTTCAACCCTAATTCTTCTAAGGTTTTATCGTTGTTGTGGTCAGTTTCTCCGGGTTCCGAGGACAAAACCACGAGGCCTTTGCCTTCGACGGTGGCGTCAGGGGCCTGCATGTTGAGGCCCTCTTTGAAGACTGCGGTGAGGTCTTTGAGTGTGAGTTGCTTCAGGTTGCATGCAAGACCTACTTCTGGTTTCGGCGTGCAGACGTAGCATTTCGGATTCGGCGCTGTGAGAGCTGAGGGCAGAAAAATGGGCGGTGTGAGGAAGAGTATTGACATAATAAATAAAATAAAATAAAAATTCTTTATAAGTGTTAGTAACAATGGTGACTTAAAAACTATGTTAGTAACAATAATAAACAAAATTTTATTTATTTTTGTTTTACCTAAATCAAGGCCCTAGAGTAATACACACACAGTTTTTCAATAGAATAATATAAGCATCACAAGAACCTGCGATGGTTTCGCATCAGCGTTCATAATAGTAATAAATGGATGAACCCAAAATCTTCCTTGTTTCTTTTTGAGCGAACTTTTTGAAGTGATCACTTCTTTTTAGGGTTCCGTACCCGAAGGGTGCCAAACGGGACCCTATTACTAAGACTTCACTGTCCGTCTGTCTGTCACCAGGCTGTATCTCATGAACCGTGATAGCTAAAAGTGATAGCAAAAAGAACCGTGGCAGTTGAAATTTTCACAGATGATCTATTTCTGTTGCCGCTATTAACAACAAATACTAAAAACAGAATAAAAAAAATATTTAAGGGGGGCTCCCATATAAGAAACGTATTTTTTGCCGTTTTTTGTTCGATATCAATAACGGCAACAGGTAGACGCTTCAATATTCACAGAATATTTAGTTCTATATTCGCTTCAAAAATAAATAATTAAATTAAAATAAAATTAAATATTTAAAAGGGAGACAACAAACGTGACTCTTAGCCGTTTTTTCTCGATCATTGTATCTAATGTTGCGCGAGTCCGACTCGCACTTGGCTGGTTTTTTGTACGATTCATATCATGACTGAGTTTACAAATACATTCAGTAATATTGACGGTCGTGGAAGGAATGGTCACCCGAAAAGTGGAAGGGAGATGCTTGGCCGCACGAAATCGCATCGCAGCCATTAGTGTCGCAGTTTTTTGCGTTGCGAATTCGCATCGCGCCGATTCGCAGTTTTGTGTACGAAGCCATAACCCATCATCAACCTATTATGTCCCCACCGAGGGGCACGGGTCTCTTCCCTGAGGAAGGTATAGGCCATACTCCACCACGGGGGCCAAGTCCGGATTGGTGGAGGCTTGCAGACTAGTGGCTCGTCTACTGTCAGAAGTTGTCAAGCCGCCCTAAGGCCTCTGACTTGGCTTAACGACTGCCATCTATCGACGGCAGCCGGCACCAACAGCTTAACGTGCCTTGCAAAGCACGGAACCGCTCGGAAAAATGCCACTAGCGTTAGGCATAGACGGCGACCCATCCATGCACTGAACGCGCCCTGTGTTGCTTAACCTTCGTGATCGTTTAAGATCACTCAGGCAGCCGGGGCTAGGAGCGACCCTTAACTGCGCCCCATAGAGGCTGCGACATTGTTAGAGCGCGATTTTAATAAAGTTGTGTAAACCCTGATATCAATCTGAGAAAAATGCCGTCGATCAAAACGCTAATTGGAGTGTTTCAGGAATTGATCGTACTAGAGGTAACCATGTATGTTGGCTAAACATGTGAAATATGCGTGTAACGGCATGGGGGCGGCGATGTGGCTCAGGAGAATAACTATGTGCAGTTCGCGAACGAATACTTGAAGGATTTCACTTCGTAAAACAACTCATTCATTCATTCACTACATATGTTATTGTATCTCCTTCACCTTCCTACTTCACATATCATAATTAGAGCTCGCACCGCAAATGACGACCCTCGGTAAGGTCCTTAAGTCGATTGCGTCAAAACCGAGACGATAGTACATTTAACACCGTTTTATTTTATTTTATTGCTGTAATCTTTCGACTCTCGGGTTTTATTGTTAGGTACGTATGTATGTGAGAATTTAAAGTAAGATTAAAACGATAGTTGCTGCTCTAACACAATGGGACATTACAAAGATGATTTACGACGACAATAAAAATGAAAACTGCGTAGCACGCGGGCCATTTAAATCAGTATCGTTGCTTGTCGTAAATACTATGTGTGAGATTATCTTTAGAGTTATATACCGCTATAAAGCGTGGCAATCAGCTCAAGCGCCCATTGTTTTTTAAGGTTACTGTGTTGCTTTAGGTATACATAAATAAGCAAACATTAGAAGGTAGAGAACTGTTTATTGCTCGATTTAAACCTATGTACCACAACTAACTCAAGTTTCACTGCTATCGGGACATAAAGTAACCACCTATGTAATTTAAAATTGTCCTCAGCACGGGTTAGTGCAACAAAAAGAATATAATCATGTAGGTACAGGAAAATTATAATAGTAGATTGTTAACCAAGGGCTGTATGACATCAATTGCATACGAGGTTTTTGGCGCCCGAGCGCGTTACTCATGCAATTGATGCTTACACCCGAGGTAAACAAAACACTCTGCTTTACATATCGATTGTGAGGTAAGTAAAAAAACAAGAAAGCAGGACTTTTGAGAAAGAACTCCAAAACACGAAAAAAATTTACTTTCGCGCCTAGCTAGTCGGTCGACTGACTTTTTTACTCTTCACGATTTTATGGCACGCAAGCGCGTCAAATCGTGCTGGCCAGTTTGATTTTTAAATCGAGTTCAATTAACATACGATGTGACTGTGAAACAAATAGTTCGATATTTAAAATAAAATCTTCATAAATTCTAATATAAATTGTCTCGATTCCGATTCGAGTAAATAATCGATACCGAGAAAAAAAATATTAACTTTTATCTACACTAATGTTGTAACATTCTACTTATGTTTTCAATACTTGACTTATAATTACTACTGTTATAGCGCAGACAACAAAACACTCAATTTAAGCAATTTCACATGATGGTATAATATTCACATCGATATCGTAAAATCTCATTATAACATCAATAAAACGCGACCAACTTGATTGCAGGGCCAATCAGGTTGGTCGCGTTTTATTGAAGCGCGCAGCTGCGCTCTCATTGGTTAAATTTTAATGGCGGCAAAATCACTGCGATTATACACGTACGCGTGAATTTAATTTTTAATTGCATTAGTGAAGATAAAGTAGTTTATGCAACTGCATATAACACGGGTATTAAAACACTCGTTACTATTATGAAACTCGCTGCGCTCGTTTCATAAACTCACACTCGTGTTTTAATACCCTTCATTATATTGTTGCATAAACTACTATTAAAAAATATTCTTCGTGCAGTATGAGTATGACAGTTCTTTTTTCAAATTCCAAAACCTATGCTGTAATGTTAACATTACATGATAATATGTTTTGAAACCTATGCTGTAATGATATCCATACACCCCGGCATTCAGGGAAGTAAGTGACTACTTACAGAGCAAGAGATATGTAAAAGAATATAATATTTTTTAATCGTTCTTTTCCAGTTCATAATCTAACAGGTTAAATCAGGATTTGGCAGGATTAACTCCAGACATGAACAAACTCGATTGTAAGCGGGCTCACAGAGTTGAAGTCAGGGCGCAAATAGACGTCAGTGTATTCAATTCAATTCAAATATTTTTAATCATTATAAAAACAGAATGTTTACTTAATGAACGTCAAAGTTGTTAGTTTCACAATTAATGGATTATGTGGAGAAGAAGCTAACAAAGAAACTCCACATTTATTCTTTTCAAAACACGTTTTAACTTAATTAACAGAGTTTTCAACTTAAAATATTAGTCATGAATGTGTTGAACACTAGTCACAATCGTCCTGTAATTAATATTAATCTACTGTTTAATGCCAAACAACTTTGTCTTCTAAATAATCCTTGATGATATAGTAAGCCTTATTGCACAGAATGTGCTTAACAAATTTTTTAAACCGCGTTGGAGGTAACTCTAATATATCTTGAGGAATTTTGTTGTAGAACCTTATACAGTGCCCCATAAAGGATGTATTAACTTTTGCAAGTGTAAATCGTGGAAATGACAATTTATGTTTATTTCTAGTATTAACATTATGGTGGGTTCACGTCTCTTGAAAGGGCTTCTCACGAGGTGACTCCGAAGGCAACATAGTTGGATTTGATCGTACTCATGGGATCTTGGTAGGTAGGTACCAATTAGGTAGGTATAGTACCTCAATATGATTTGAGAAAAGATGGTCAGAGCGAAGTTTTTTTGCTGCCCTTTCTTCCACTAGAAACCGAAGTCAGGTGCTAACAGTACATTGACATTCAACAAAAATTTCTTTACGTTGAAACCTGATCACCCTTATAACACTTTTAATTAAAGAAAGGGATTGCACAACTATTTGTCGCTCGCTCAAACCAATCTAGAAGTTGAAATTAAAATGGTTACAAAGGTTACATTATAAAAATAAAGACCAACAACTTTAAGTACATTTTATGTTTATCGTGAAGCATAAAATATATATATTTTTTATTATGTATCATGTATCAATATCATGTTTATTATGTATCAATATGTCCCACTGCAGGGCACAGGCCTTCTCTCAGAGGGAGAGAGTACGGGCTTAATCCCCACGCGTGCCTACCGCGGATTGGCAATTTCAAGCGCTGAGGTGTGTGAACACCTAACATTCGTAGTCATTATTAAATGTTAATATCTTAACTAAGCTATAACACCATGTCTCTAATTAAGTATAAGAAATGCATTAATTGCTGTTACCTGTTTAAAAAATAATTCTTCGTTACGTCTTATTTAACCGATGAAAGTATAATCCTTAAGAAACAGGTTTTATCCCTACTTTAGGGGTTAAAAATTCAATTTTGATCGTGTCACTATACACTCGACTTTAAGGCAAACATTGTAATGAATGTACAAATAAATATTATCTTATCTCATTATCAGAACCTTCATAATTTTAAAAGTGCACAAAAGTGATATGCACGCATCAGCTTAAAGCTGCTTGTAAGGAATAATAATTAATTAATAATAATAATAGTATCTTAAGTATTACGTGACCGGCAAACAGTTATTCAGTCCCTATCAGTAATTAACCGTGCAATACAACTCTGGATGATTATAGCTCCATCGGTTAATAATTTTGAAGTTGAATACTTTTTTGAAAAGCATAAATGTGCATTTTCTTTGTTAGCCTTTTCACCACATAATCTATTAATTGTGAAAGCAACAACTTTGACTTTTATTGAGTTCACATTCTGTTTTAATCCAATATATAAAAATCTCGTGTTACAGTGTTTGTTATCGAACCCCTCCGAAACAGCTTCACTAGATTTTATGATTTTTTTTGTGTATAATTTGGTAGGTCCGAGAATAGGTCGTAAGCTAATTATTATAGAGCGAGAGAGAGAGAGAGAGAGAGAGAGAGAGAGAGAGAGAGAGAGAGAGAGAGAGAGAGAGAGAGAAACAATTTATTTAACGGCACAATACTCCAAACATAAAAAAGACAAATTTAACAAAAACATAAAATAAAAATTGGATAGATTACCACAAGAAAATTTTAAAGTCTTAATTCGAACATAAATAATATTACTAGTTTAAAGTATTGAGCCCCTAAAATGATTCCCGACTCAGCATATGTTGTAGCTGCCACCGAGGTATCTAACCACAACGCTGATATTCTGTCGAGACCATGTTGCGAGTTAGTCGCGTGTTTGTGAAAATTAAAGAGACAAACATAATTAAAGACAAAAGAAAAAAAGAAGAAAAAAATGCATGCCTAACAGTTGGTATGTAAAGTGTAGTGTGATGTAGTGTGTGTGCGACTGTGCAAATAAATAAATACTGTGTGAAAATATGTGAAACAAACAAATAAAGTGTGAGGTGATTTGTATTTTGCCAGTGCGGTAGGCGCAGACAGCTACATACCAGTTATAAATGGACCAGCTCCGCTCGGAGGTACATTGAAGCCATATTTTGATTTTTGTTTTTGTATCAGATATTCTTTATAGTTGTGCTTGAAATTTGTTTTATTTTTACTGTTGCGTAATGGCGGCGGTATATTGTTCCAGCATTTGGTTGCTGCGTACCTAAAGCTGCCACGAAAGGCCGCTGTCCTATGTTTCGGTACACTGAGCGTTATAGCAAAACAACGTTTGCCCGGTCAGCTATTTGATTTTATTTATACTCACTCTTCTCCGGCACGAAGAGCTGACCGCGGTGGTTGACCTTGGGGCGGAGGTAAATGCTCGTGCAAGACTCGATGTCACCGCGCAAGATGCCCTGCACGCGAAGCACCGCGAGCCCGGCTACGATCGCGTTAGCAGTCGCGATCGCCGGGATTATGTTGCCGGCCATGGCTGGAAGGGGAACAAAGAAATGAATTACTTCCACACAACACAATCACTTGTCCTTCGCTCCTATCAAGTAACTAACCACTGAATTAGGTTCACCCAGCCACAATTTATCCAGCGTTGGGGTAGCTATCGGTCTTTTGAAAGTATATGTAAGCCGTGATGTTGGACACGTGGGCTCGGATGTCGGCGCAAGCGGTCACAAAGTCGTGTTTGTCCCAGGCTATAGATGGTTACTCTCCGGCTAGCCTATCTGTTAGGATTCTAGGGTCTGTCTATCTAAGGTTAGGTAAGGTTATTCCGGCCAGTCTATATGCGGTTAGGTTAGATTTCCCCAGCCACCATTCGTCCGGCGCAGCGGTAGCAGGCGGTCTTTTGAAAATATCTGTAAACTGTCAGCCACATTGGATCTCGAATCTCGACTTGAGCGGCGTGCGTGGGCTCGGATGTTGGCGCAGGCGGCGCTGCGGTCGTGTTTGTCCCAGACTATAGGTGGCCGGCTGGCTGCACTTTGTTCATCCTATCTCAGGTTAGGTTACTACCGTCAGCCAATCTATTGTTAGGTTAGTCACTCACATTTGATCTCGAATCGCGACTTGAGCGGCGTAATGTTGAACACGTGGGCTCGGATGTTGGCGCAGGCGGTCACGAAGTCCATGGCGCTGCGGTCGTCCTTGTCCCAGACGAGGTGATCGCCGACCGGGCGCGACGCTAGCTCCGACTGGAGCGCCTTGCATGATGACGCTAGCACCTGTAGAGATTAGATTAGATTTGTGTTGTACACTCCAGAAAAAAAAAAATACTTTAAAAGCTTGTCATATCTAACACGTTGATTTGTTATCACATCGTGTTCCAAGGAAAAATAAACCAGACAAGTCCGCCACATTGTACGATTTTTTTTTATGTACCTAAGTGCAATAAAAGTATCCATAAACAAATAAATAAATAAGTGTAAGTAGGACATTCGAACCGAGGGTATGTATAAAGTATGTATTGCTAACAAAGATTTTGCTTGTGAAAAAGCTACAAATTGACAGGATTCGAATTTTTTCCTTTACTCGTACTGGTGTGGTAAGATATTGCTTCTTACCAAATTGTATCATTTCTGAAACATGTTAATTAGAGTTTGTCATTACCAACTACTTTTGTTTATTTTTATTTGATTTTGTGTTTTTTCTGCTTTAAAGTAATAGATAATACTTAAAGCTGTACATGTGTTAAATAGGGTGACGATCAGTGATGTTACAAACATAAATGTCTAACTAGCGCTAAATAGACCCCACGTTCAATTGTGGGAAGGCGGGGATTGTCAACTATGTAGTGACACATCGGAGCGAGTTCAGTTTTACCCGGCAAATATCTCTGCACCTGCCACCGACAGACACCCATCTTGCGAGGTACCTAGATATTTCGACGGTTTATACGTCATGAAGTCAATGGCTTGACGTTTTTGTATAAAATCAATCATAAGTTACGCTGTCACTTACTATCGCCTAATCAACGTTCACGTCGTCACGCAAGGCGCACACAATGAACCAATCAGTGATTTACTCTACAGCACACCTTGCGCTCATTTTATTGGTACAGAGAGGGCAGGAGCTGTTCTTGAGAGTGAATTTTGTAGAAAGAAATATTTCTACGGTTTTTTATTCGTAGGTAATGACTTATCGGCGGTTGCGACATTGGTAGAGCGCGTAACGCAAATTTATTAAAATGATGTAAAAATAATTGTAATGATGTAATTATGAAAAATATACATTAGAAAAAAAAACCCTTTAAGCAAAACGCTAATAGGAGGGTTTCCGGAATTTCGCATTGTAAAGGTAACCCTGTATATTGCGGAAAGACGTATCTTATTGTATCTCCTTCACCTTAATAGTTCATACTTCACACATCATTATTAGAGCTCGCACCGCAAATTAAGTCCCTCAGTAAGGTCCTTAAATCCATTGCATTACGAGCCAAAATTCTTTGACTCATGGGACTTCTTCACTGTCGCCGCAGACATTAATATCGTAACGATATTTTAATTTATGCAATTAAAATGACAGTGTTTCATCTCATTCATTCCTTGTCATTCGCGAACTATCGCGAATCGGAAGATAAGAGAGCTGGAACGAAACGTGAACTATGAACCACTAATAAGAACTAAAGCGTTGAGGAGAGGACCGTATTGTCAAAATGTGGTACAATCGTGAAAATGCAGAAAAGATGGGTGGTGTTGATGACAGCAGGAATAAAGAGTGACAGGTGACAATAAAACCATAAGAGTAATAAAACGACGAAGCGAAAGTGATCTATTAGGATCGAGGCAAGTGGCAGTCTCTAGTCTCTGCCTACCCCTCTAGGAACAGGCATGAGTTTATGTTTTGTTTTTAAGAAAAATAAATAAAGTGGTAAAACTGTTGGCAACATAACTAAATGAACTAAACCACTCCTTTTGAAGCGTTTGCGCACGTATACGAGAGAGCCTCACCTGAGCGCATTCATGCACCGACCACACCCTCTGATCGGGCAGCCCGGCGTGCGCGGCCGGGGCATCGTGCTTCCCGGGCAGATCGTTCCACACCAGCGGAGTTGGAGGCCTTCGGATAAGTCACTATTATTATTTTTGTACTTCATTGCACATGACAACAAAGATTTCTGGCATTAAACCATTTCAATTTATGAGTTCTAGGTTTTAGAAAAGGAACTTACAAAAAGTTTATAAAAAGGTTATAAGTCACTATTATTATTTTTGTACTTCATTGCACATGACAACAAAGATTTCTGGCATTAAACCATTTCAATTTATGAGTTCTAGGTTTTAGAAAAGGAACTTACAAAAAGTTTATAAAAAGGCTATAAGTCACTATTATTATTTTTGTACTTCATTGCACATGATAACAAAGATTTATGGCATTAAACCATTTTAATGCATGAGTTCTGGGGATTACTAGTACAAAAGGAATTCAGTGTCTGTTCATTGAGAAACAAATTTTGAAAAGACTAAATAATGTTTATAAAAAGGCGATTCCAATAACACTCTTAACACAGAGGCAAAGCTGGTTTGTAAGAGGAATTCCTCTCATAAGCCGACTTTAATTGCGCCTTTAAGTGCCAGTTTCTGAATTAAGAATTTCGCTAAGTAAATGGTTAACTGTAGTGCTGTCTCTTCGAATTTCTCAGTGACGAGCGTGACAGAACGTTACTTGAGTATTTACTTAGTGAAATTCTCAATTCAGAAACCGGCCCTAAGAGTGTTGTAGTGGGCAATCCCACTTTTTATAAATAAAACTGTTAGTATTTATTTCTTGTTCACGCAATATAGATGGCAATATAGAGTTGTGTGGAGAGTTTTGTCCATTTTCTAGCCGTAATAGCCCTGTAGCTTGTAGCATTCGGTCTCACAATGCTGCGGATCGTGGCCGCTATAACGATATGTGGCCAATCGTGGCGGGGATGGGTGTCCATCTGCCTGACCTGCCGTTCGCTGTGTGGACCGCCTGGTAAAACTTAAACTAAACGTGTTGGTCTGCCACTAGCTCTCTTGCCCTCCAGTTTGCACTATATTCAAGACTATCAGATTGTTATGCGATAATATAATAGATAGCTACGAGTATGTTTAATTTGTAACATTCATTACATGACTGTGCTGTGTGTGTATACACACAGCTGACAGGACAATAGTTGTTTTGCCACATGAATTAGCCTAAGACCTATTCTGAGACCTACCAAATATAAACAAAATAATTCATAAAAATCAATGAAGCCGTTTCGGAGCAGTTCGATAACAAACACTGACACCAGATTTTTGTTTATGGAAATTTTAGTACTAAAACTCGTTGTTTCAACATCCAGATGGGACAAACATGCGAGGCCGAAGGCCTCCGCGAAGCGGGCATGAGGAATCCCGCCGAGGCGAGGCCGAAGACCGACCTCCATTCAGGCCGAGGCCGAAGGCTGAGACGTTGCGTGGTCCTGTGTACAAGTAACAACGCAAAAGCCAGATGGCACAACCTTGCGAGGCCGAAGACCGACCTCCGCGAAGCGAACACGAGGAACCCCGCCGCAGCGAGGCCGAAGGCCGAGACAATACACGTTCCCACGCGAAAAGTCCCAACCATTAGTGTCTAGCGAGGCCCTACGCCGCGGAGAGCAAAGCTCGGATGCCCTTGGCAAGTTGGCTTGCCCTCTAGTTTCTCTATATAAGTAGTAAATATGGGAATGGAATTAGGAAATTAATAAGTAAGTATTCTACCTGCGTTTCTTCCACAGATTCTCCATGGACAACAAGTAGCGGATGTCATCGCCGAAGAGCTTCGTGAAGAGCTTCTCTGGGTCGTAGTTGCACTCGGCAGCCCAGGCTCTGGTGCTCTTACGCTCGACGTTGCCACTTGCGGTTCCTTAGGGGGTGATTTTCTTACTATTTTAACTTATTTCTGCCAGCTGACCCCACAGATGTTGATCTGCCTAATATCGTTTTGTAAAATCCCGTAAACATCAACTTATCTTTGCCTAAAAACCCTTTTAGTAGTGGATAGTAAGTCTGCACTTAGTTTCATAGAGGTGTGTGAACACCTCAGATACTCAGGTTTTCTGACAATGGTTTCCTTTACTGTAAGTGAGTGGTATTGCTACTGCAAATTCACAAATGTATGTCATTTAGTAAACAAAGTCCAGAATATGGCTTTTGATTAAAAAAAATGTGTCTCTTTATAGACCCGGAGCACACGAAATTTTAAATTCTACTACGCTGAAACTAGGGACCATTGAAAAAATTCACTAAATGGTTTTGGACTTTATTTCAAGGTGGTTCAATTTAATGTTGTACATAGTAGTGTCTGGCTAAGCGACGCTTAGTAAGTGATACATGTATTCTACCTTCAGACTCCAAAGCCGAGGAGCCAGCATCCCCTGCCGCCTCAGGGTCTGCTGTGTCTGGACTGACATCCTGGTCCGGGTCCTCCTCTCCAAACAGCTGGTTGAATAGGTGCTTGGCCCAGACGATGCAGTGGATGGGCTCCGAGGGAGTGTTCCGGATGGTGCAGCCGGGAAAGGTCTTCTGGGGAGCTTTGGGTTGGCACTCGTAGCATTGCGTCAGGCCCTTTTTGATGAGCTCCACCTGTTGATTTTGGAAAGTAAAGTCACATTAGACGAATAGATTCATGCAGAATTATTCGTAAATAATTCATCTACATATTTCCATGTTGTTCTTTTTTTATCATCTCCGCCTAATGCACACAAATTCTTTCTGTTCTCTGCATGCTCATCCAGCTACTCCTGCAACTGTCATCAGATCATATCGGTACAACAGCCTGGTGGGAGTCCCTTGTTACATTTCTTAGTTCAGAATCCAGAACCTTTTTAGCCCCTCAGTTATTGGTTCTTTGTCAGATGTGACCAGCTACTTAGGGTCAATCTAACCTGCCCAGCGTATCCAGCAGTGCCAGTCTCAATTAGCGGCACATTAGCAGCCAGGCACATGCGGTTCACATGATTACGTGCCACACGGTTGTCAAGGGCGTTCATCACAATGTTGTACTGCTTGAAGTAGTTGACTCCGTAATCATTGCTGAAAAAAAAGGAAATTTTTATGAGTTTCAAATTATTACAGCAGTTTTCACCGGAAGATGCTTAACGGGTGGTAGTGTTGTTTCAAGGAAGATTAAGGGTTTAGTTATATCCAACCCTTTATCAGGGATCACCTCTGGGAGTGCGGTCTCAAAGAGGGACATTTGGGTCACTTATTTTTTAATTGTCAGAAATCTCAAATCAAAACTTGAATTCTATATAGTGTTCTTTGTAAGACAGGTCTTGCATCAGGATGGAACAAAGAAAGAAACAAAAATATATTTGACAACAAAAACATAAAATCACACAACAAAACAACAACAGTTAACAGAAGACACAATATCAGCTGAAATGTCTACTTCTTCGTTAGCTTCATTAATTCGTTCCAACAATATTAGCTTAGAATATATCTGTTATTAGATATTATTATTATTTAAGTATATGTGATGGTTTATTCTTTGGTTTTTTGGTCCCCCAATGGAGTAATACAATTTGGAAGCCCACTCAACAGTAATTGCATCACTTCATTAAGCTAATACTCTATCTCAGATATAAGGCCTACACATTGCAGTGGGACATATAATAATCTCCTATGTAGGGGTATGACAACTTTAGGCAAAAAGCTTTGTAATTTAAAATTATTATAAAAACCACAAACCTAATAACACTGTCATGATGAGCGACAATATTGACATTGGGGTTGAAACTCAACGCACTGTCCTTTGCTACTTGCGCCTTTGACTTGCCCACATGCTCCTTGTGGAACAGGAACTGACGGTTCAGGTTGCTCACGTCAATTGTGTCCAAGTCAATCTGAAAGCACCAAAATAATTGCAATTTATTTATTATCTATTACCAGGAAGGCATCCAACATCTAAGGCCCATCTTGCCATCACCATATTCATCAGAAAGTTTTATCATCTTACCAGCATAGGTAGTGTGAGTCATGCATTCTGTGGCGCCAAAATACATTCATTGTCAAAATTTGTACTGGAAAGTTGTGACTTGACATTTAACCTTTCAGGCCTAGCAATTTTCTCTTGCACACTTTGGTGAACAGTTATACTATTTGAAACTGTCATGAACTTCCAGCGTTATTTGGGAAAAATACTCAATCAATTCAAATATTTTTTTACGGCTCTCCTAGGATTCTGCCAATGTCAGGTTTCTGGAGAAATAAAATCAACGACTAATGAATGTTGAGGAAGCGAAAGTGATCTGTCAGGATCGTAGCAAGTGGCAGTCCCTGGTCTCTGCCTACCCCTCTGGGATACAGGTGTGAGTTTATGTTATGTTAAAATCAACAAAACATGACTGATTTTCAACCTGTAAACAGCCACTGACACTGAACCAAATTAAGGCATAGATAAGGTGGTAAGTTCAGCCCATTTTATTTTTTTTATCTGCGGACATCGCTTGGAACAAAACTCAGGTTGAACAACTTTAGGATGAGAAAAAAAAAGTTAAAAGTGGCAATTAGAACAACCACAGAGTACATAATTTACAATAACAACACAATCATTGAGGATTTTATTATAAAAAACTCAACTTGTAATTTTTTTCAGAGCACACAGCGACGCGTTTGACGTTTTCAACTATCTTCTTTTTTTCCACAGCTATGTTAGTTACTCACAGAGTAATATTTGAAATTTATCACAGATTTCAAAGAATAAAACATGCTCATACAAATGTGGTCTTTATTACCTTCAAAATTCAAATCAAAGTACTGTTGCAAGACCGACCCGCCAGTGGGTTTGCAGGGCCTAACAAAATGCGCCGTAGTTTACACCAGACCCGTGGGCGGGTCTCCGGGGCGTGAAGGGTTGGAAGGAATGCGCGACTCGCATCATTATGCTATAACGAGTCCAACAGGCAAGACAGAGGTGAGCCAAAGTAGCCGAGCTGAAGTGGATGCATTTATTCATCATCATCAACCCATTATGTCCCCACCGAGGGGCACGGGTCTCTTCCCTGAGGAAGGTATTGGCCATACTCCACCACGGGGGCCAAGTCCGGATTGGTGGAGGCTTGTAGACTAGTGGCCATCTATCGACGGCAGCCGGCACCAACAGCTTAACGTGCTTTGCGAAGCACGGAACCGCTCGGAAAAATGCCACTAGCGTTAGGCATAGACGGCGACCCATCCATGCACTGAACGCGCCCTGTGTTGCTTAACCTTCGTGATCGTTTAAGATCACTCAGGCAGCCGGGGCTACGATGCATTTATTAATATTAATTATTTATTGCACAAAGACAGTGTACAAAAGGTGGACTTAATGCTAATTTCCACAGTGGAAGCATCACATCTGCCTCATTGATGTAGCAAATAGCACACTTGACTACTAAAACAGGTTGCATGTTTGGGCTGCAGTACTTGATTTGTAAGATGGCCTCAGTCTGGGTGTCTTTCCATGTTTGTGATGTCCTTGCCTGTTAAAGACCTATTAGTATTTGCTTTGCATCGTATCACTCACACAATTTGTTTTATAATCACAAATCGTCATCAAAATACGTCATCATCAGCATCGTCGCAAAACCATTTTTTGCCTTTTATTTACAGTAAATGCCAGTAAAAATAGTAAATAAACACAAATACATACAATTTCGATGTTGGGGAAGCCGGTTAACACGAGATTTTTGAGTATTTCGCAACCTATGCCGCCGGCACCGACCACCAATATCTTTGAATTGGCAATGGCCTCCGTCAGTTTCTCATCAAAAACACCAGCCACTCGCGCAACCATGTTGCTTTTTACTTTTACTCCAAGACGTTTTTATGAAGGAAATTAATATTTATCGGTTCAGTCGCAAAAACGAAAAACCCGACCCGCAATGTGGACGCGAAATTTCTGATTTGTTTGACAGCACCTGTCAGATTTAGCGTCGTTTAGTTTTTTTTTTAAATTAGTTTCCTGCGGTTGAAGGACACGCTGCCGGTATGTCAAGTGAACGCAGCAATAAGGTGCATCCAGACACAAATGTTTACTCGTCACACTGCGCGTCTGCTCCACCATAAGCGATTTTATAATAGTGAAAATAAAGATCCGAGTAGCCGGGATGAGCTTGCAATGATAAGAACAATATTTTTGTTAATTAGATATAAAATTTCTTAATTTGAATTAACTAAAATTCGAAGAATTCTCAGTTAATCCCGCAATTTATTTAGTCAAGTTATTTGTCGAGCATTATATCTATGATATAACATAGTGCCTCAGTGCCTCAAAACTTCTCCAGGTGTACTTTGCAATCTTTCTGAGCAGTAAGTTTCGGGTGCCTTTGCAACAAACATGTAGGTACCTAAAGATCGACTTGCTGTTGACAGTACAGTTGACAGGTACACCTTTAGGTACTACCAACTATCTATTTAGGTAGGTAAGTACCTACTTAATGTTTTTCACTTTCAATCAAGTTTCATGGGGCTTATGCACTCGCAATAATAATAGTACATTCTACCAGTCTTATTAATAAAAACTCGATTCCTTAAAAGACTTCAAAAACGCCAACTAAAACAGTAGGTATGTGGTGGACATTTTACAAGGAAAAGATGTAGCCACAGATTATGTAAACAGAGTTTTAGATTGGATTTAGAGGAAACGTGTTTTTATAATTAAGGCTGTGATATACCTATATCTGTGATTAATAGGTACTCATAATAACAAAAGTTTTGGAGGGCACTGCCAATTATTCTCTCCCAACAACTCCCACAGTCCTTAACTTCAACTAAATTTCCATGAATTCAGAAACTGCAATGCAAGGTGACGATAAAAGTGCGTGGGTACCTAATTAAACTTTCTTGCGCATAAAAACCAATTTCGTGTCAATTTATTGACCCTTGGTGCGATAATTCAGTTTCACCCCTGAAATGAAAGGTTATAGCGTGCGAATCTAATTTAAGGGTCCGCGTAGGTTATGACCAATGACCGCTTAACTCTGAACTCTCTCTATAATACGCTAGCTGCGTCGTTAGAGCTCAAGTAATACTGGCTTTAGTTGAACTGTTTTCGTGCATTTTTCGCCTCGGGATAACAGAGACAACCACTTTCCGAATCATTTGTTTCTGTGAATCAGCGGGCACAGGTTATACCGGGTGTTCTGTGACCGCAACAATGCGCCGGTAAACAATATTGTTTACACACATCTACTTATTCACTAATGATTTCCCTCGCCATTCGACGTTCATTCTGTGTTTAGACTTTTCATTCCGAGTAAAAATACGGCTTATTAGAGAAAAAAAAAAACTTTGGCTGACATTAAAAAAAAAGAATATATTAAACATGTATATTTTAATAGAAATTTAATACATAGTTTATTTCAGTTGGCTTTTTTCTTAATAATCTTATTGAAATGGTGGTAGACGGACTTTCCATTATTTATTTATTTTGCGTATGGTATGCAGCGGGTTAAAGTACGAAAGGGAGGCCATCAATCCACTCGGTCACTGACTGACTTACCATAGTTATAAAGTGATGAATTTGTCTACTACTATAACTATCATCGAGAGCAATACTTGTCGAAAAGAAGACATGAAATAAAAAAAAAACAGTTAACTCGGCCATAGCAGATTTTTATTTTTGCCCGATTTGATGCCTGAGTGAGTTAAAATAGAATCTGACCATAGAATGAAAGACACAAATTAACAAAACGTCTGATTTCGACGATAAAACTATTTAAATATAGTTACACTTAGGTAGACATACAAATATATAAAAATGAGCATTGTCTTATAAAAAAATATCTGTTCATAAGTTAATATTTATTCAAGAAATTAATTTAATTTGAGAGTGAGCGGTTTACTTCCATTTCGGCTGCTTTAATTTACATTAAAGTGAAAAAAAGAACCGGTGCCTACGAAACCGAAAGTACGTCTCGACCGAAATCCCAAAAAAACTAAAATTGCGAACATTCAAGGCATATGTATTTGATTCCATTTCATATTCATAAAGATTCGACAATTAATAATTTTGGAATTCAAAATTAATAAAATTTACTCATATTGAAAAACCAGCCAGTTCACACAGATCTTTTTGGCGGTAACGTAAACATAGTCACAGATTGTTTGCACATTGCTTACTGTCTTTGGTTGATGTAGTGTGATGCGTAGTGATGTGCAAAGTAGAAAAGATTTAATCAATCGATTAATAAGTTCCGACTAGATGCATGAAAGAGATAACCAAAATTTGCTACATACTTCGTTAGTCGTATGTAGCAAATAAGTCGGCATAATATTATAACGCTAATGTAATTAATCTAGAAATGTATTTTTATTGGTTGCTATAATAATGCTGCCTATATACGTCCTCCTTTATCTTAATCTTAATCTTAATCACCACGCGTGCCAACCGCGGATTGGCAATATTAAGCGCTAATGTATGTGAACAACTCAGACACTCAGATTTCCTCTCGATGTTTTTCCTTCACTGTTAACGAGTTGTATTTCAACTTCACAAATGTACGTAACTTAGAAAACAAAGTCATTAGTACATACCGGAATTAGAACCCAAGACCTCCCAAGTGAGAAGCCGGCGTTCTACCGCCCCGCTACCACCGCTAAAAGGTTGCTATGATTTTTGAACTAAAACTTAATTAGCACATTATTAGCTTAAAAATCTAGTAAGTGAATCCGCAATTAAGCCAATAAGGTTGACACTGACCATAAACAAAAAAAAAAAGTATACGTGGCAAGTCTTACAAAAAATATTACCTACTCAACCAGTTGTACGTCCGTCCCTACTGTTTAGTCCTTGCGCAGGAATTGACGAACTTCACTCAGCCGCCAAAAAGATTTACGCGGACTATACGTATTTTTTACAGAAGAATACCGAGATGTCAACATCTTGGCGTTTCTTATTCAAAGAATTAATTTAATTCACATGTGAAACGAACGTCAGAAGGTCGAATGAAGGTAATATTTTTAATCTGACTGTAGCATTATATTAATATTTACTGACCTTTTAACTTCAGTGTCATTATGTAACTATTGTCAATGTTTTGGCCAATGCCCACTATCACAGTCGTGCTGAGGGCAAGGATTTCTTGGTTGAGGGACACCCTGTAGAAGTCGTGTTGGCGGGAACGGACATTATTGGACATTTCGCGCTGGTCGTTTCCCGCTTTCGGTCGCCGCCATAATGGCGGTGATTTCGAATTGGAATTGGTTTTAATTGCTTGTTCCCCGAGGTGACCTATTTGGCGGAGCGTTTTCATTGTTTTGTTTATTTGAGGGACGGTGAAACTTTAAAAATGCCTTTCCAGAGTTCTTGGCAGAGTGGCAGCGATAAAGACTATAGGCATAGATAGTTCATAGCAGATCAACCTTTACATTTTCGGTGTAAAATCACCCGTAACGTAACCGAGTAGTTGTGGTTTCGATTCCCACTGGGGGCCGCCGTACTTTTGTACATATGGCCTCAGTGTGGGCGTATTTTCATGTTTGTGACGTCCTTGCTTGGTTACCATAGCACAGGGTATCCTAGTTTGGGACCAGATAAAGTGATTTGTTGTGTGAAAGCTATTATTATTATGTAAACTGGACGGTGGGGATGAAGTACGAAGGAAACGCTGTAATTTTTTTTTTTATTTAGAGTATACCAACAAGTTAACTATACATTAAAACATATTATTATGTAATTAACATGAACAAAAGCCATAACTTTAACACAGCGCGCGAAAGTTATATTGTAAAACAACCCCAAGGTTAGCCAAGATTAGCTGGAAGAAAATACTTATTAGTATTACGCTCGCCTTTGTACAAACACTTTTGTGTGCAATAAAGAATTCTTGAACTGAATTGAATAATAGCGAAAGATATGCTTTGATGCCAAAATTAATAAAACGTGGCTGCCTGTAAACATTTCAGGCATTACTGCATGTAAATACGTGCAGTAAGCCTGCATAAATGCGGGTTTTCTATCATGCTTCGTTCACGGTTAGCGAGTGGTATTAGAGGTAAAAAACAATCGGGTCGATATGAAGTTGTTAGCCAGAGTTAAAATAAAAGTAAAGTAAAGTAAAAAAATTATATATTACCAAATGAATTGTGTTACACGCATGTGGATTCATCATCATCATCATCAGCCATTCGACGCCCACTGCAGGACACAGGCCTCCTTCGTGGTTTTCATAACCATGAGGGGTTTTGCCATAATCTCCACCACATCGCCACGCTTGGCAGGCGGGTTGGCAATCGCAGTATGCGGTTGGAATCTCAGGAAGACGCTGCTGCCCGTCTCCTGGTAATGGATTTTCTTAGTCACCTTCTACGATATCCACGGAAGGTAATAGAGGATGTGGATTAATAATTATTAATCTTAGTTTAAATTTAAAACATAACTAACAATAATATTTAAATAACATTAGGTAGTGGTGGCCGTGTCCCCACACTAGGGCCTGTATCGTGGGCGACGACATTTTACACAAAATAGGATTGTCATTTAGACGTGCAGTGCTGATATTGCCCGATTTATTGTCCGTGTACACCAAGTTAAACAAAATAAAAAAATAAAAATAAACTACATAGACATGGCCGTCTTTAACCTATTAGAGGCCCTGGGCACATTACAATAATGGGTCCCTACAACCTTGACAGAACACTATTTTGTTAGATTAGACCTAAGCAATCTAACGTAGAACATATTTTATATAATTTTTTTATGTTCTTTCTCGATAAATATCAGTTATCGTTTGGTGATCTGGCAGGATCAAGGGGGCCGCTATCGATTGCGGGGCCCTCGGCACGTGCCCAGAGAGCCCAGAGGGAAAGAGGGGTCTGTACCTAGAAATAGAGGAACAAGTTTCGAGTTGTGACTCAGGAATTATCTATTGAATTGATGGAAATGCCGGGGGACCTACGTTACTTACTTGAAATATGTTCATAAGCACTTTCTTTGTTTTTCTGCTTACGTTTAAAGTAAACGGTATGGGAGTTATAGGTTTTAGCTTACTACAGGAACGTGTAGGTGTAGCTCTCAGAGCATAGCTGTATCTATGGCTGTACCATAGTTGTTCTCTTCGAGTAAAAAGGTTTTACCTGAGACTTTAAATGATGCAACCTCCTTTCAATAAGTAACAAAAATGCCATTAAAAAAACAAAGTGTTAATCAAACCACCACTAGCAAATTGTTAAAATCACAGAGAAAATAATGGATAAAATGTGAAAAATCCTAAAAAATATTATGGATATTTTGGAGATGAACTGATTTAATTAATTGTTCAATAGTTATATTAATAACTAAATAATGGCACCCAAAAAAGGTTTGTGAGTTTCTAACTTATCTTCTTTAGTGTAGCCCCCTACTCTCGACGTTTTATTGAAGTCGAAATTGCGCCACAAATAAATACAATATTTCGGAAATAACTACCTTGTAAACTCGGACTACTCGGACAAAAATTTGCACTTTAAAGTTTAATATTTCGCAAACGGAACACTAAATAAAAAAATAGTCTTCCTACATCCACAATATTTTTCAACGACCAATCCAACGATGCCCTATAAGATGGGGTAGACGAGAAAAAAAATCATCCCCACACTTTTCATGTTAGGGGAGGTACAGTAAGTTCTATAATGTGTCTGTAATATTTTTCTTACTTAACATCTGTTGGCTGTGTATATTAAATAAATAAAATAGAGTAAAAAAAATATTTGCAACATTTTATTCTTAACTTTGTCAGCGTGATAAATATGTTTACACAATAACAAATACCAAATTACAGCTTTATGGTACTACCGGTCTTTGCGCTAGGCCGCGGACGGACAGACAGACAGACAGACAGACATGGCGAAACTATAAGGGTTCCTTGTCGGACTACGGAACCCTTATACACAATATTCAAATCTGGTTCAATCCCTTCCTTTCGTTTACCGTACCATTACCATACCATTCCCAATGCTCAGGAAAAGGGAAGGCCAAGGGCCCGCCCAAGGTTGATCTAGTGAGCGCCGTGAAGAACGCTCCGCCACCCAAACCCAAGAAAATCCCGCCTCCGCCCAAGATCTTTAGCCCTGAAGACTTGGCCAAGTTCAAGGAGATTTTCAAGGCGTTTGATGAGGACAACATGGACAGTGTTAGTGATATTACCCAAGAAGGCAGAACGGCTTCGCCGATTTTTATGAAATATTTTGTGTATATTTGGTAGGTCTGAAGGTTAATTAATATGGCAAAACAACGTTTGTAGGGTCAGCTAGTAGGTATATAATATGGCCAATTGTAAGGCACAAAGTTGGTCTTTCAGAGGGAGTCGTACGATTTCGAGGAGGTGTAACAAAATCCTAATATATAGCCGAAAATGGGGCTCAACTCAAGTATACAAGAAACTTCACTATAAGTTAGATTAGAATACTTTTAGGGAATGCTTTGGAGTGACCTACGTCCAGTGGTGAATAAAATCTGGTCTGGGCATGGAATGCATTGGATTGTATATGTTCTACTTCTTAAGTAAGAGCGAATTAAAATTTTAGTTACTGATTTACTACATATGACGACGGTCGGTTTTTAACTTTGTTAAATACGTTACTATTTCGCAGGTGCCCCTTGCAGCAATACCTGTCATGCTTCGAAAACTCGGTTTCAACCCGAAAGGCTCAGAAATAGACCAACTATTCCTTCAGTTCCTAGAAGACGATCTCGTAGACACGGTAGAGTACCATGAATGGCTGCAAATGATCGAGGCCAAAATAGGCATGGGAGACGACATAGAGGTTCTGGTGACAGATGCCATGGCGGCCTTAGGCCATGACGATGAAAAGCAAAAGATTGTCGACCTGGATTTACTCAGAACCGAGCTGATGACGTGGGGAGAACCGCTGGATGAGATTGAGTTTAAAGACTGGATAAAGTTGGCGACTAAGGACAAGACTTATGATGTACAATCCGGCGGTTTTGCGTACGAGAAATTTATTGAAAATATGAATGCTAAAGACACGAGGTAAGTCGTGTTGGTGAAGAAGTGACGGAGATGTGAGAGTAAATGTGGGAATTTATATTCGTAGATTCATACGAGAAGTTCATGTACCTTAGTGCTTAAAATCGCGCACCCGGCACGCTGATTAAGCCCATATTTTCTCTCTGCACGCTTTTCACACTGAAGGTCGCTCCAGACGCCATACGCCTTTGAGACGCTCCATTTGGGATGGCGTGATGGATTGACAGCTGATTGTAAATATGTTCTTGGAGGCCGTTTTAAAAATGGACGGCGTTTTCTACATTCACGAGTGGCCTTTGGAATGCTAGCGGTCCATTTGGACGCATCGTGATTGGGGGCCTGTAGTAGATGTTGTAGTAGACCATCGTCTAAACTTTTGCAGAACCTAACCGAAGCACCATTGTCATTTCACTTTGGGTTCCTGCTTACTGCATGTCTTAACGTTATGGCGCAGACATAATCTGTGATATATAAGCGATTAGCTTATATGTAGTTATTTAGAAGTTATTAAGTAAGTCTTAAAGCTGATGGGTTTCCATGTATTAGTAAATAAATAGATAATGTTAGCACTCAGAGACGAAATTTACTCAACGACGTAAAATTTACATCATCTGTAGTCGATTCTATCGGCAACTTCTAACTACACTAGATATGATATGATATGATGTGAATAGTCAGTCGCAATAGAGACTAATTAAGGTAGTCTGATATTTCTCAGTATTTATACTATCATCTCAGCTCAGTCCATCAAACTCACACAAAGAATCATGACGGCATAATTAAGTAACGCGACGTTAATATCGTATCATGTTCACATAATTTCGTTACTGTAGGTTCTTCGCGGAGCCCGTGAACTTCTTCAAGCTGGACCAGAAGACGTTGGCCGCGATGGCAATTGAGAGGGCCAAGGAGGAGAAGGCTGAAGAGGCCAGGCGCGAGGCCGAACGCGTAGCTAAAGAGGAGCAGAAACGGCTCAGGATGATTGCACAGGGACTCATCTTGGAAGAAGAGCAAACGTAGCAGGTGTGTCTGTTTATAATTCTGTATTAAGTACTCATCTAGATGGGCTTGGTCGTTTATCTTTCGAGTTGTGGGATCTTTAGATAGGACTCGTGGTGGGGATGGACTCTTCGAAATTGCTGAAAGCTGTTTTTAAGCGACTTAAAAAAAATTCAATTCGAAGCGAATTTTTGTTTTTTTTTTTGCTATGTTCTGTCATAACTTCGTCAAATCCTAACCGATTTCGACACATTTTTTGGTTGAATGGTGTAACGTCCGTTTGATCCCATTTTAATTTGGTGAAGATCTGATCAAGACTTTCGGAGATGGATAACGGAATTCTTCAATGGACAGCAGCAACTCAAGCTCGACGGGAGCAATCTTTTAGTAATTGATGTATGTTTCATAAAATATATTACCAAGGGAGTCCCAGGGTCTTTACGAAAAGTCGTGAAATATTCTTTTTTAAATAAAAAAATTAAAACTGGCTTTAGAGTACAATAATAATTTGGAACCAGTGCTGAGCTGTATGACCAGCACGTGCATTTTAGACACCAACTCCAAATTATTATTGTATTCTGTTTTTCGGTTTTTTTAATCTATTATCTGCTCCATCATCATCATCAGCCATTTGACTGCAGGACATAGGCCTCCTTCGTGGTTTTCATAACCATGACGGGTTTTGCCATAATCGCCACGCTTGGCAGGCGGGTTAGCGATCGCAGTATGCGGGTGGAATCTCAGGAAGACGCTGCTGCCCGTCTCCTGGTAATTGATTTCCTTAGTCAGCTTCTACGACATCCACGGAAGGAAATGGAGTGACGCTATTCTTAATCCGGCGCCACACGGATATTATCTGCTTAGATATGTGGAAATCGTAAAGTAGGCGGTCAATACCTTTGGCTTAAAAACTCGATTAATACAGCAGTAGTAGGAACTTGCACAGCAGAGACCAGAATGGCGTTTCTACTATTTAATTAGAAAACTAACTAGGCCGTCATATAGGCATAGGAGAAAAGACCAAGAGGCCAAGGAGGCCAAGGCTGTGATCGTCGTTGATCTCACCATTAAGGTGGCCCCTCAGGGAGCAATTACCATACAAACGTAGTTTGGTTTTAATTCACATACGGCATGGCGGATCTCGATGACACTTTACCAATGTTTAAAAGACACAAATCAAGGTTTGCCCGACTGGTTGTTCTTATAACTGAGAATAACAGAATAAAAAAGAAATTATAGACTCATAAGACTCTCCATAGAAACTATTCTCAAGGCTATAATTTCTTTTTGATGAGTTTATTTCCGATTCTAAGCACGAGAAAACCTGGATTTGTGTTCTCTAAACGTACTTATTAGAAAGTTTCATTGCGCTCCTGATCCATTGCGGCATGTCATTTTTAAACAGAAACCCAATTACTGCACTGATGTATCAAGTTTAAGACGATTTGAGAAAGGATGGTCAGAGTAGAGTTTTTTTTCCCGCTGCCTTTTTCTCCACTACGTAGGTAAGGCCCGAAGGCAGCGGCTAACATAGTACCTACTTTGACATTCAACAAACAGAATGTAAAATCTTGACGTTCAAATAAATTATTGATTTCTGATATGGAAATTACTTCTTGAAGGGGGCCCCCCCTTAAGGCCGCGAGGAAGTGAATTCCCAACTATCTTCAGTTTGTCAGCATTGTCTATAATATTAAAGCTTCTAGATAAAGAAAACTAAAACTGCTTTGTTTTTCTCTCAAGTTATTACGAAGCCCCATCTGCGTGATATGGTTATTTGATATTGATAGCCGTTTCGTCGGACGCACAATCGGCGTACAGCAGTAAAACGTGAAAATAAGCATAATTTATCTCAAATCGATTTTATATACCGAAAAATGTTTACAGGTAGGTCGCTACCGTTACCAATGAAATCTGTGTAATAATCTGTGCAATGTTAATCTGATATAATGGAATTTGTATCCGCTTATTTATCTATCTAAAGCTGGCTTGTGCCATCGCTATCCGACAGCACTATCTATATGTTTATCCAGGGATAAGCTCTATCCAGTGAATAGCTACAAAAACCTCTCCCACAATGACATTTGCAGAGCTATCCGTAGATAAACTGTATGCCTGACAACTATGTCAATCAGCAATTTAATTGTTTATCCCTGTGTAGGTATTTATCAATTTACTTACTTATCCAGAGACTTGGCGCAAATCGCCCTAAGTACATTAATTATTTCTACGACTTAGGTTGCTTGTAGATGTTATACATATTATACATCTTGACATTCATACCGGGTGGCATTACAGTCAACTGCCAAACTTTAACGGGGCTTTTTCGTCATAAATATAAACACTTTTACTATGGGGCCAAATAAATCAGAGCAAAAAATAATGAGCTGATTCATACATAAGATAGAAGCAGTACTGCACCAAATGTATGAAACAACTGATTCATTTTTTGCTCTGATTTGTTTGGCCCCATAGTAAAAGTGGTTTGTATTGACGAGTAGAAAGATCCGTCAAAGTTTGTCAGGTGACTAAAATGCCGCCCGTTATAGTTATTGAACTGCAATGCATCAGGCTGGGCAATAATTTGTTTTCAACTGAGGACCAGACATTATTTAGAGATGCCCGCAGTTTAACAGGACATAAGCTTCGCGTTCGGAAAATTTCCATAGGAATTCGATAAAGTTTTTCAGGAAGGCACTCCATCGTTAGCTTTAGCGGCCTTCGAAAGGCATTAGAGGATTAATTGGTCGAAAAGAAAACGAAGAGCCGCTCTAAGGAGCGCTATGCATTTAAGTCGCTCATACATATTCATCTGGAGAGACTTAGCGAGCGGTCTGCATAATTTTTATGTTTGTACCCGTTTAAGTTCATCTCCTCGCGTGATATGCATGACTAGCATTCGTAACGAATCTCTGCTGCCTAGCGTATATATGTGTCTGATCGCTCCCTTCTGCAAGACGAAGATGGTCTCAATGTCTGCTGCCCTACCCCGAAGTAGTATGCCTTAAGACATAATACTATGGGAGTAACTAAAATAAACTAGCCAAGCAGTTGCGACATCAGTTAGTTCCCGTATTCTGTTTACTGCATATGTTGCGTAACTAAGCCTATTTGCTATTTTTTCTATATGAGGATCCCATTGGAGCCTTGCATCAAATGTGATACATAGAAACACAGTTTTTTCTATAAAGTCTAGTTTGTCTTTCCCGAATATAACATTGCTGTCGACCATTTTGATATATTTTGGTAGAGTAAACTTCATACATTTTGTCTTTTTTGAATTTAACAATAACTTATTAGAAGTTAACCAATTTAGTAAGTTAGAAAAGCATTATTTGTATTGTCAAGGTATTTTTTTTGTCTCTTAATTAAAAAAATAAGTGACATGACATCTTTCTATGCAACGCCTCGCGTCTTTTCCGCGCCCTTGCCCCACGTCCCTTTGTGTGGCCGCTGGCTTACGTGTGTATCCCCAACTCATCCTCATCAACTGCGCAGATTTTTGTTCAAGTTATCTGTCAAGCATTATACTACCTTCTCTTTAATTTGGTCTACCATATACCTCTCTTTCCTTCTACGAATAGGTACTTGGAACAAGTTATTGAGGCAATCGGAAGCCTATGTTTTCTATAATCGGCTTTAGTTTGGTCAAGCCTTTACAAGTTACCATTTGTGCCAATTTAGAGCCATGTCTGGTACGCTGAGAATTCGGTCTATTGATTCTCTACTATAAGGGTAAGGTCAGAGAAATAATGATTGTCTGTCTTTCTTACGCTCTCGCGAAAAACTATAATGTCTGGTTGAAACGAGTAAACTTCCCTTTTGACTCCAGTGGCAGTGGGCGTGATGTAAATACGGCATCAAAAGGAATCGAGGCGAGTTAAATAACGCAGAACGTGTTTTTCACGCGTGAACACTAATTTTGTAACAGAGATATGAAACTTTATGCAGGGGAAGCTGCGACGACGAAAAAACGCGTATCACGCATGATAATGATGAAATTGCGCAGCGAGAGAATTTCATGAAAACATTTGCGAGGTTACGGACTTTGTGGGTAAAGCAAAGTCGTCACTGGCAGAGTTTAGGGGTGGGTTAATACTATACTAAGAAAACAGTTCTCGTTATCAAGAAATAATCATACGGTTGTTATTTCCGTAATGCTGATCATTGTGCATAACGTCTTCATAATGTGCCACAACAAGGATAACGTCTTTCAGACTTTCGATATTCGTTTCAAACTGAATATGTTGCGGGTAAGAAGCTGACAAATAAAAACCTATTAACTTAATTAAGAGTGTTTTTAACGTAACGCAGTTTTAAATTTATTACTCATGTTTCACCTTTATAGTTCCTCCACGCCCCACTGTTAGTCATTAAAGTATCAGGGTCATCAGCTAAATTATGGACTCAGAAGTGCGCAATTAATTAGCGACGACGACGCGAGTTAGCAGCCATTGAGTGGGGTGCGGGGTCTTTCTTGTCTAAATTGAATAACAAAAACAATTGAAAGTCGATATTCAAATGTTTCACATTTTTTAAAAAAAGAACATCATAGAAACCATTTGAAAAAACTTTCATTCGAAAACCTCAAACCATGAAGATTCTATGTCAATTCAAAGAACCTATTGCAATAAAACGGCAATTTCATACTTTAACCCCTATTACTTATTGATATTTTCGCTTATTAACTTTATCATATTTCAGTAAATCACATTACTGCATAGATAGGGCAACACTACTTAGCCTGCAAGAATATTATTGTGGAAGAAATTACAAGCTGGTTTATTTTATGAAATTGTTTATATATGAACATATTTTATTTACGTTGCTCGTTAAAAGTTAGTGACAAAAGTTGACGCCCAAGGCCCTATTTCAAAGAACTATAATTCATGACTTAATATTGCAATCGATGTAAGAAGTCGATTAACCCAAGAATAACAGACAGGAAAATTCGGCTGCATCGATGTACATCGAACAGGCTATTTGACAATGTGAAAAAATGTATTAATTATACATATTCGTATAAATTACGAGTTTCAAAACTCTTGAAGGCATTTTAACTAAAAAAATCAGATCATTTATCCAAAAAAGCAGCATAGAATTTGATAATTTTGTATCTGTAACCATTTTATCGAAAACGGCCTGGATTGGAAATGGGCCGAACTTATGATGAAGTCAAAGGTCAGTAAATATAGCATCTGTTATCCACGTCGTTCTTACGTTCATGGTCTCTTGGCTGGCCAGTGACGTCACAGATTTCTGTGCGACGCCATATTGCACAAGATAGCGTTTCGGCGGCTTATTTTAAAAGTGAATTTTTATTTGCTTTTTTTAAAGAAATACACCAACGGATTTAAATTACCACTTTCTGAGCACTCAATGAATACCAACAAAAAATCTAAGATGGTTTTCAGAAGCCTGTCAAATAGCCTACTTTCATAACAAACTACGAGTAAGGATTGTAGTTTTATGAAACGCGGCCCAGCTGAAATGTTTATAAATAGGATTACACTAAGGGCTGCTTGCGCTAAGTCATTGGATAATTGAGTAAATGGATAAAAACTGAAATAAGTAGAAAATTTGCACTGTTGTCAGTTACACCATTTATTCTGTAAAAGTCATGGAGCAATATATTTTCGTACTTATTCACTGCACAGCCTTTACTCTTGAATAAAAAGACAGACAGTACTGTCAGATAGTTTTGAAGCAAGCCGACCTACGTTTGCTTCGAAGAGAAGCCATCGGAAAAGGTAAATTTCCTTATGGTTTTTCCCTTATGTAATTTTACAGACAGACGGACGGACATGGCGAAATTATAAGGTTTCCTTATCGCCTACGGAACTCTCAACAAAACAAGATGGTTCCCTGGCGTCGATCCAGAAATTCACAATTTTCAAGAGAGAAGGCATATAATGTGCAATCCTGCAGTGGCTGCTTATGTTTTAATGTTTAAGGAATCCCACTTACCAAGTGTATACTTGTTGTCATTTGTATCATCCAGTCAACACATCAATCTTTACATGTGTGTACTGTACTCAGTCACGAAAATGTAAACGTGTGACACTACACACCTCATTGGTGGTTAACGAGTTAGTGGTAATTTTACGGTACTTTTGCAGAACACTTATCCTCACTTTTTTATTAATTTAATGGTAAATATTTCCCATAAACTGATGTGCGTACAGTGCACGTAGCTACTGATGAACGTTGATGAATCAAAAGACAATTTTATTGTCAGAGTCGTGGCATACGGTAAACCCTGGACACTGCCTACCCCTCCGGAATGCAGGCGTGAGAGTTATGAATGTTTGTAAATATTTTCTCAGTAATACTAATAATAGCTTAATAATGCTGCCTATATCGTCAGAACGATTGATTACGTAAGAGTAAAAACAAAAGGATTTTAGAAAGCATTAAAGATCTAAACCTATTTTCAATAACTTATTTTTAGTTGTGTCGGGCCACTATCACATCATTTTGCTAGAGTTAATTTGATTCTCTTAAGTGACTAGTGATTGGAATAGGTGGAATATAAATGCCTACAGTTGGCGAGGAAACAACACTGAGCTGTAAAAACACCAATTAAGTATATTAAATGTTTTTCTTGAACCGGGTGTATGTTCTAGTAGTGGCATATTTCACTTATATGTAATAAGCAGTGGTCGGAGTAGGTATATTGATTTTAGATACTTGCGTCATGATATCATAACATGGACATGCATTTCTTCCGGAATGTACCGGAGTTTCCAAAAATTTGGTAAATAGAGTAATAAAATAAAAAACCAATGTAAGCAAACAAAATTGTTTATTGTTAATACAAATAATCATTATTACAGTTTTATTAAAAATAATTATTTTTAATCCTCATCGGTTACAAGTTCTACATTTAGATTTTTTTTTTGACCAGTCATTTTTTACTATTAAATTCTGGTCATCTACGCCACTAGCAGCATAGCGTTAAGAGTATTGATACATTTTTAACTAGTTTCATGTAATAATTTCGATGTTTCGGTATTTTTATCATAATAATCCGGAAACTCGGAGGCGTATCCATATTAACATATACGTTTGATGTCAGTGACCTTAATTCAATATACCTACTCCGACCACTGGTAATAAGGCAGGGGACTGAAATATTCATATTTCCCAAATACACCAATATTTATTATTTGTTGAATTACATGTACCAATTTTTATTTTGTTATTAACACATAAACATAACATAAACTCACGCCTTTATCCCAGAGGGGTAGGCAGAGACCAGGGACTGCCACTTGCTACGATCCTCACAGATCACTTTCGCTTCCTCAACATTCATTAGTCGTTGCATGCACGCACGCCGGTTTCGGGTACTTTTATCTTGCCTTTTATTATTAAATTCATAGATTTCTAGATAATTATAAAATGCTGGTATCTTGGAGAAAATACCACAGTCCGTGAAGGTCACCAAGGACCTATAGTTGCTCTACGTACTCCAGAAAATATTTTTATTTGTTACCGGGGCCCTTTTAACGGAAACGCGAATAGATTGCAACCTATTGTAGCATTGCAAAATTAATTTACTATATAATATACTAATCTGCTTTATGAGTTTAAAAAGGATTCGTTAACAATTCAAAATCTAACGAATGAAACTTCTTGATACTCCATATATCGTCTGGGTGATTTAGTACAAGTCAGCTTTAGTCCTGTATCGGATTACTCGCGAATTGTGGGAACATATTTATCCTCTACCTGTTCCGATTACTGCTGACAAGATACTAAATTAATGTTTCCACAGCTACCGCATCTTATCAGCGTCATGTGGCGTTCTATGATAGACATAGGTCTTGACTGACTATAGATTAGCAAATAAACAACTGTAGGCAATAAAAAAAGCAATTTAGAGCCTCCCCGCCAGCTGCCGCCGTCACCGTGTGTATCTGTTAAATAGCCAAGTTAAGCCAAGGTCAGGGTTGGGGGCTTGTCTGTATTTAATTAGACTCCGGGCCTCTTAGCAGTGTATTATTAAGTTTATAGAGTATCTGTAGCGAGCTATAGGTGTACAAGTTAGCGTTTGAATTTGCCCATCAGCTCCTATATTACAATCACCAAATTCTTAACGATTCCATTCGTCTAACTGTACTAATTGATATCTAGCCATTAAAGCAGCACTTAGCTACCAAAACAGAGGTCGTGGGTTCGATTCCCACTGAGGCCCGTACAATTGTACAAATGGCCTCAGTCTGAGTGTATTTTCATGTTTGTGACGTCCTTGCCCGGTTACCATAGCACAGGGCATCCTAGTTTGGGACCAGGTCAAGTGATTGTATTGTATAAACCTATTTAGAGGCTAAAAATTCCATCTATGCCGGGACTTGAAACCGCGACCTCTGGCACGGTTAGCCAGAGGTCGCGGGTTCAAGTCCCGGTAAGTAAGTGGGATTTCAAGTGGGATTCAAGTAAGTGGAATTTTTAGCCTCTAAATAGGTTTTTAAGATTGTTCTCAGCCCAGGTTAGTGCAACAAAAATGAAATAATGATTGTATTGTGCGGAGGTTATTATTATTTTATTTATTATTATTAGTTCGCCGCTCTTTCGCTACTCTCTCGCTGAGAGAAGACAGACGGACAGAGTGTACGTTTAGGCATTGAATTTTAAGTACTTAAAATTCAATGGTTTATTTAGGTTACCTAAATTAGCGCTTGAAATCGCCAATCTGTTTCTGGTCTGTCACTTAGAGAAGATGGACAGACAAGCCGAATATTTCGATATCTCAGCGCTTGGCATTGCTTATTGTGGTAAGCGTGGTAATGAAGCCTCTCTTTTTCTCTCTTTAAGGGAAGACTTGTGCCTTAATTGAGAAAGCGCGCACTTAAAAACCCGGACAAAAATATCTAAAACCTTAGTACTTTAAAGTACTTTTGCAAAAAACGGTCGTTTTTGGCGGAACTCGATTAAAGTCCTTGGTCATTGATTAAGTTCTAGGCTATAGGTTCTCCAAATAGCTATCACCATTTTTGAGATCTATGATAGTCTTTTTGCATGAATGAAGACATGACATTTTTTCAGTAGTGGCGCTAGTTAGCACCGCGTCTCTGCTTTATAAAATATCCCAGCCTGGAAACTTCGTAGCACCGCGTAGCGCTACGAAACGCTTATTCATAAGCTACGAACTTTCTCGTAGCATTCTACTATGGCGTAGTACTTGCAGCCCAACTATGCAGTCGTACGTAGATCGTACGTCTCAACAATTTGCTATTTGCAGATTAAACCGTTTGGTACTCGCTTTTAGTGTATCAAGCGTGTTAGGAATAACCTCATCATGCGTGTTAGGAGTAACCTTAGTAATTTCAAAACAGTAGGTAGCCGTCGCCTTCTTAAAACAACACACAAAAATTTACTTGCGTTTCCAATAGGTGCGTTTCCAATTTAGCCAAAGTAAGCACTTAACTCATGGGAATGAGTATGGGTATGGGTATTACCTGTATGACAAAAAATCCCCCAAGATATACTAGATTTAAATGAAATAATGTTTAAAAATTGCCCTAATAACACTTCAAGTAAAAAGGCTTATTATATTATAACGTCAATGAGAATTTAGAGGACAGTTATTAAAAAGAGGTAATATGTGGTTTTTTGTCAGTTTCCTCTTCGTTCGTTTCTTCTTCTTTTTTACTTTTCCAAAACTCTCAATATCAAAGTAATAAGATTTTAAGGCTGGGTTCTCGGAGCGCACGGATCTGTATGGAATTTATTGCGCTGCGCGAGCGGATACTTGGGGAAGAAGTAGACATTTTTGAAATTACAGAAATACAAATCCTTGAAATAGACTTTTGACGACCATTCAGTGATAGTCATTTTGGTATATTTTTTATTATCCAAAACTCAGTACAGCTCAAAAACCATATCTAGACATAATTTAGATATAATTAAGACTCGCGATTTTTTTCAATGCTATAAAGTTTAAATAACCATAAAAATAATGACCGACGGCCCTAGATTGAAACCTACATTGCACCCTACACTGAAAAGTAATATATATATTTTTAGATTTTAAATACTAAGCGTTAGAGAGTAAAATGTATTTTAAAACACCTGATTTATTATTATTATTATTAAAATTCTTTATTGTAGGTACCAGAAAAAAAATTAGGGGTTATGTCAGAGAACCCAGCCTTAATAATATTCACAATAAATTATGTTATAATGGATTAAAATCTTTGAGTTTGAATTAGTTTTAAAGATACAAAAACAGTTAAAATTAAATCAAGGTTATTAATTGATTTTTATTTTGAGACCTATATTAACAAACATTACATAGAATGAAAAGTAGAAAGAGCCGTTCTTAAGTATTTAATTAGTGATATTCTCTAGTCAAAAACTGGGCGTAACTGAAACATTCATTCTAGTCACTAGTAAGTTTCTCTATATTGCTATTCTAGCAATCTCTGGCAGAATTTTCGCCGCTTGTCCTCCAGCCACGGGTATCAATCTTGCTCCTTTGTGACCGAACAAGACTCCTTGATGATGTCACTGCGGCATAATAACCTCTGGTAATAAAGTGTTTTCATGCGGTTATTTGATGTGTTGATTTGAGACCAGCCGGGGAATAGAAAACGTTGATTGGGAGGGGATGGCCAAGTTTCATACATTACATTACATAAACTCCAGTCTATATCCCGAAGGGGTAGGCAGAGGCCAGGGTTCGCCACTTGTCACGATCCTGACAAACCTTTTTCACTTCATAAACAGGCATTTGTCGTTGCATGCACGCACGCCGGTTTCTGGTTCTTTTTATCTTGCCCTTCGCTGATGCATCCTATATTTTGGCTAAGTTTGAGAAAAAAAAATGTACAGCATGTACAATTTTCGGTTTTAGCCACAGAACAGAGAAAGTAAGTTCTGTGGTTTTAGCAACAGTTGCTGCTAATGGTGGTTTCCTGTATACAACGACGCTACATAAAGGGCCATTGATGAACGGTTTTTTTTTCGGATGGGTCTCATTATTTCCATTTTCCATTGGCGCGGA
The DNA here is from genome assembly GCA_947310995.1 of Yponomeuta cagnagella. NCBI lineage: Eukaryota > Metazoa > Arthropoda > Insecta > Lepidoptera > Yponomeutidae > Yponomeuta > Yponomeuta cagnagella. The sequence goes on from OX371277.1 coordinate 15,353,146, forward strand.
TTAAGAATATCCGTGTGACGCCGGATTAAGAATAGCGTCACTCCATTTCCTTCCGTGGATGTCGTAGAAGGTGACAAAGGAACTCAATTACCAGGAGACTCGCAGCAGCGTCTTCCTGAGATTCCAACCGCATACTGCGATCGCCAACCCGCCTGCCAAGCGTTCTTACCACTATAAAAATAGTATTACGTATTTGGAAAAAAAATGTTTTCTTTCATTTCAGTTCCAGGATCTTGACAGAAGTTCGACTCACACTTGGCCTGTTTTTATTATTTGTTGTTATACTACGAGGACACAACTATAAGCTTATGGTGGTGATTCTCCGAACTGAGTGAATCAATAAAGACCACCAAGTTCAGCACTTTTAATTCAGGGTAAGAAAACAATAGATAACTTTTTATATGGTTTCGTTTTTAAAAATTGTATTGTGTAAACGTTAAATATTTTCATTAAAGCAGTTTAGTTCGATTTATTTGTACATGAGGTGTAATATATAAAAATCTCGTGTCATAGTGTTTGTTATCGAACTCCTCCGAAACGGCTGCACCGATTTTTATGATTTTTTTGTGTATAGTTAATATGGCAAAACAACGTTTGTCCGGTCAGCTAGTATTCAAATATTACTTCTGGGTGTCTTATCCCGGAGTATAATTAAGAAACAGCGTATGACAGAGCAGGTGAACGAGACCACTTCAGAACTACTTTTTAGGGTTCCGTACCCGAAGGGTGCCAAATGGGACCCTATTACAAAGACTTCACTGTCCATCTGACTGTCTGTCTGTCTGTGTGTCCGTCTGTCTGTCACCACGCTGTATCTTATGAACCGTGATAGTTAGCAGTTGACATTTTCACAGAAGATATCTTTCTGTTGCCGCTATAATAAAAAATACTAAAAACAGAAAGAAATAAATATCTAAAAATAAATATCTATCCCATACAACAAACGTTGTCTAAAGACAGCGCTCGCCATCTAGCGGCCATCTATGTAACCTTCACAGCGCCGATATCATATCGTTAAATGTCAATGTTGAACGCTTCTTGTTGGTTTCTATAGATGGTGCTGTTCTCAAATTCGTTCTTTGTCTAATGTCTTATGGTACGGAAGCCGTCGCGCGCGAGTCCGACTCGCACTTGGCCGGTTTTTTGTACTTTTCGTCAATCTTGATTAGAAATATGAATTTCTACTACCCTCGTCCCTCCTACACAAGAACATTACTAACGACCTTTGCTTAACTTCTTATAAGTTATTAACCACGAAAAAGAAAAAGAAAGTTTTTTAAAGTCAAATAAATACTTGAACTAAATTTATCAAAGATAAATATTTTTCGCTGAGAGAGTCGCAGGTGCTGGAAATGTTTTATTAATGTCATCGATTACCATACAGTTGTCCAACTTCACGCTTAAAAATATGTCCCAGGCATTAAAGTGACCATAAAACCGGCCAAGGGCGGGTCAGACTGGCGACTCCAGGGTTCCGTTTTATACATTGTATATGTTACTGTTCTTACGATAGAGACTGACGGACAGACGGAGAGACAGATGGACGGATGTAAGCACAGATAGACAGACTGGTTTGCATTTTTTGTACCTAAAAACGCAGTATGCGTTACAGTGTATTAGATTAGATTAATACTCTTTATTACACACCATACATGAAAAATCTTAAATATCTAAGTTACATAGTATATTTTATTTTTATTTTCTTTTATTTTATTCATTTTAAAAAGTCCACAGCACAAAGTTACAAAAGACAGGTAATTAATATAGACCAAACATAGGCCAATTACGGACTAATATGTTTTCTGTATTTTCCTAACTGTATTTTCCGTCTAACAGTGAAGGAAAGGAAAATATCATGAGAGAACGTGTTTAATGTGAAATCGCAAATCCGCAGCCGGCTCACTTGGTGATTTGCAACCGGTTTCTGAATTGATAATTTCAATAGTAAGTACTATTTATTATTTTAGTGTCATTCTGTCTCTACAAAACTATTCTCACCAGAAAAAAAAAGAGTCACTCAGATATTTAAGTATTTACTCATACTTGGTGAATATGAGAGTAGACTGCCATTTTCTTTCTCTCTGAGAAAATAAAAGTTCTCTCTGTGCTAACCGCCGATTTCTAAATTGAGAATTTTACTACGGGAGAGTCAAGGCTCTTTTCTCTCTTAAAGAGAGAGAGAGAGTAAAGGCTCTCTTCTCTCTGAGACAGCGAGACAGAGAAAGTAAAGGCATTCTTCTCTCTGAGACAGCGGGACAGAGAGAGTACAGGCACTCTTCTCTCTGAGACAGCGGAACAGAGAGATTAAAGGCACTCTTCTCTCTGAAACAGCGGAACAGAGAAAGAGCGAGACAGAGAGAGAGAGTAAAAGAACTCTTCTTTCTCAGATAGATAGAGAGAGAAAAGGCTTTGCGCTGATCTTATGCTACACCCTAAGTAAGCTGACCATGGAGACAGTTTTCGCCACCACTGCACTCCATTCGGTCCGATTGTATGGCCGCTTGTAAGCTCCAAACTTTACGAGAGCCTATCTTAAAAGCCTATCTTAAAGATGAAATAAATACATAGCTAGATAGAAAGTTTATTTGGTACCTTTTAAAAAATAAAACTTATCGTCTGAATATTAAAAAACCAAGAGTTGGCACCAAAATGGCTCTCGCTCAGCTTTATGGCGTGGCCGATAGCGACCACGACGCTGGTTTTCACCGGATTATCATCATCATAAGCGGCCTATATACGTCCCAATGCAGGGCACAGGCCTTCTCTCAGAGAGAGAGAGAGAGAGAGAGAGAGAGAGAGTATGGGCTTTCAGCGGATACCACAAAACAAAACAAAACTCAGACAAAACAAAAATACAACACAATACAAAAAAATAATTTCAAGAACAAAATATCCTCCTAAATTACTCTTTGAAACCCCAACTGTAAATAATCTAATAATAATTATTATTAATTATTTCATTATGTGATGTAAATTGCTTCGGCCAGATGTCGCTGCCTGTACGTAATACAGAGAAGTTTGTAAAGAGGCTCGAAATTTCGCCGATACTTGCACTTGTCCATTAGCTCAGTTGGGATAGCGCTGGCACGGTTAGCCAGAGGTCGCGGGTTCAAGTCCCAGCATGGGTGAAATTTTTAGCCTCTAAATAGGTTTTTATAATCAAATTACGTTTCTTTAAGCTTTTTCCAAGTATTTTGTTATTTGACCAAAGCCCTTTGTACAATAATTAGGCTAAACGGTCAACTAGATTGGCAATTAAATAAATGAATAGATAACTGAAGACTAACAAGAACAAAACGACGACTAGACAAAGTTAGACGCTTTACGGCCTTAATTATAAAATCACGATTCCCTTAAAACACTCCTCAGAGGCAGTTTTAATAATCTTTAGTCACGTGTTTCCCTTTGCCACAGACTACGAAAACTAACTTTAAGTAAAATAACCCATGAGGTTTTCTAGCACCACCAATGAATGACAATTGCGAGTTGGAATGGCCAATGAGAGTTCTGTACAAATTTGCAGGTACTTATATATTATAAATAGTTGAGAAATTGGATCCCGCAGTTTTTTTCGAGCTTTTCCCGAACTCCAAAGACTAATTTTTTATGATTTAATTACAAATGTATAGTTTTCTGATTTTTCCCTGCATTTGCAGTATAAGATAATATTATTTGCCTAATTTCAAAGTTCTAGGTCAATGTAAAGCACTCCCTAAATTTTGATTCCCTTGAGTGTCGAAACATACTTATTTTGCGGCATACACGGCCGTATATTTTTTAAAGTTAACTTAGAAGTTTGATTTTTTCACATAGTAGCTGCCAGGGACTGTAAATTTGAGTATTATGGTTTAAATTTCAACTCGATACCGAGATAAAGGGTCTTGACAAACAGACAGACGGACGGACGGACGGACGGAGAACAAAGTGATCCATTAAGTATTCCCTTTTTCCTTTTCAGGTACGGAATCCCAAAAACATCATAATATCTTCTTTTACAGATCGTTTTTGAAGAAAAGTAGGTCGAAATCTCTTAATCATGCAAATTCTGATTCTGCGACCCACAACAAAGAACCTAAGGCCATAAACATAGAACTAGATAGGTAGCATTTCCACTTAAAACGGCCGTTTTTGGTGTAAATGCTATTTTGATCCTAGGTTCTCGGTCATGGGTCATAAATACGAGAATTCCTTGACGACGGTCTCATTAATTACCAACTTGGGTACCTTTGGTGAATCCAAAAGTTCGCGGCCTAACCTAGAAAGAGGTATCAAATCTTTGTAAATCTACCATAATTTGTTATAATGTTTCTTCGTGAGTGATTGCGTGAAGTTGAAGTTCGATAACGCAAATACAAATACAAATACAAAATACAAAATCTTTATTTTCGTGAACTGCTTAATTTAACGGTACATAGTATCTGGAGCCACATTTTAAGCTATTATTTCTTTGTGATTATTTGTTTAACGCAGCCTGACGGGATTTTCCGTAATGGAGAAAATTGAACATCGTGCTGTGATTAAGTACCTCAATAAAAAAGGTCTTTCCCCTAAAGAGATTCATGAAGATAAGGAAACAACATTGGGGGAATCTGCTCCATCGTATTCCACTGTCAAAAAGTGGGTAGCTGAATTTAAACGCGGTCGGGAGACCATTGAAGATGACCCAAGGAGCGGAAGGCCTTCAACGTCTACCACTAAAGAAAACACTAACAAGATTTGTGATCTCATCCTAGGAGACCGACGATTGACCATTACTAGGATAGCTGAGATCACAGGCATCAGTTATGGTCGAGTGCATAACATTATAACTGTAGAATTGGGGTTCCATAAGGTTTATGCTCGCTGGGTCCCAAGATTGCTTTCAGCTGACCAAAAACGAGTTCGATTCACAATTTTGCGTAACTTTTTGAGGCAGATGCTGAGGATTTTATGTCTCGTTTTGTTACCATGGATGAAAGCTGGGTTCATCACCATACTCCTGAAACGAAACAGCAATCCAAACAGTGGAAAAGATCTGGCTCACCCACGCCGAAAAGGCCAAGTGCGTTTTGTCAGCCAACAAAGTCATGGCTTCTGTTTTTTGGGATTCGAAGGGACTTATTTTCGTGGACTACTTACCTAAAGGTGAAACTATAAATTATAAAATTAAATTAAAGCGCTATTATTGTAAACTTTTACGAAAACTTCGCGAAGAAATAAAAGAAACACGGCCGGGGATGTTGCGTAAGAGAGTTTTGTTTCATCAAGACAATGCACGAGTTCACACTTCGGTTGAAACTATGGCTGTGATCCATGAATGTGGTTACGAGTTGCTGCCCCACCCACCTTATTCGCCGGACTTAGCCCCCTCTGACTATCATCTCTCCCCAAATTAATTAAACTTGGGGGATCTAAATATTCGACTAGAGAAGAAGTGATAGTCGCAGTTAATGACTATTTTGAAGAACTTCCGGAATCTTTTTTTTCGACGGTATAACAAGTTGCAGGTCAGATGGAAGAAGTGTATTGATCTAGATGGAAACTATGTCGCAAAATAAAAATTATTTTGGACCCATTTTTCTTTTATATTCACGGTGGGGCTTAGAACTTTTGGTAACAGAGTAAAATAATAAAAAAAAACAATGTTCCTAATAGATTAATACAACTGGGATACAACGAACTTAATATGCTAACTTTCAGTTATATAGGTACTGATAGTTTGTGTTTAATATTCATTCTATATAGGTACTGATAGTTTGTTTTTAATATTCATTCTAAGATTCTAAATTTGTTATTTACATTATTCTCAAAGTCTAATATTTACACACCTTAACTGGTAGAGCATGCATGTTCTTTTCATTTACTTTACCAGCTACTTTAATGTATTTACCATGCTTTAGCAAATAAAATGTTTTATCTTATCTAAAATAACCATTCACATATTTGAGATAGTTGAAAGACACATTTTTCGAAAAGAATCTCTAATAGAAGATAGATAGAATATTATGATTTTTTTCATTGGCAATAAATTATAAGTTCTCAGTTTGAGCAGTAATTCAATCGAAACAGTGATTTTGCAACAACAGTTTAAAAGTCGATAAGCTCTCGGAATTACCGGATACTTCTGTTCGATAATTTTCTGTGAGGGACTTTTGAGGGATTAAAGACTGTCACAGAGCTGCCCCTTAATTACTTTTTATTTTAAGAAAAGTACCCGAAATCCGTGCGTGAATGCTACGAGTAATGAATATTGATGAAGCGAAAGAGTTTTTTCAGGATCGTGGCAAGTGGTAAACCAGGAATACATTTTACGCGCATAATTTTTCCTTCCTAATTTTCTCTTCCTAATTTTCTTTGTCATAATGGATGTCGCATAATATGTTCTTTCATAATGTATCTTTTGCATAATCGTTCTTTGGCATAATGAGTCTTAAGTATAATGGTCTGTTATACCTTATTGGTTTTGACTATTGTTGAGACGCATATTGTCTTTTGTAATTTTTTTTATTATACCTAATATTAATTTTCCATAACCACACGTGGCATAAGTTGTATGAAAATAAAGCTCATTTTTCATATCTGCATGCTTTTATAAACTTGAAATAAAAATATAAGTCGCATAATAGATATTATCACTATAAATGATAAATGGGATAAATAAACGACTTTGCGACACACGACAATAAAGCCGGTCTTTTTGGAAATCCATGGAGGAGGCCTATGTCCAGCAGTGGACTTCTTGTGGCTGAATGATGATGATGATGATGAAACGACATTGTACCAAATACGTAAATTCAAAACTTGAATAGTTGAATCCCGCCTTGTGAGTTGTGACCGTAGGTTAGTTAGGTGAGGCAGAGTGGCCCTTGGGCCACCCTGAAGCCGCGAACATATTTATTGTATTAGGTTGGGGAAAAGGTTTCTTCGCATTTTTTATGAAAACTCAAAATATTTAAACTCAATATAATAATACATTTTTCAAAGTTTATTTACATTTCATTACAGTATATATATGCCACTTTGTTCAATGACTTTAGCCATCTTGTAGTGACGTGACCCCGTTGCTGTAGAAATTTTGGGACTTCTGATAAAAAAAACGCGACAATTAGTTTTGGCAGTCTTCTTTTGATGTTGACTTGACACTGCCTAAAGAATTCTGAAGAGAGCGAAACAGATGGAAATCTGAAGGTGCAAGGTCAGGGCTATATGGCGGATGCATTAACACCTCCCAGCCAAACTCTTAATTTTTGCTGAGTGGCTAAAAATGTGTGGGGTCTAACGTTATCGTGATAGAAGACCACATCTTTTCTATTCCACACCCTCTAATGCCGGCCGCTTTCTGTCAACTTCTTGCTTTAATCTCATCAGTTATTGATAGTAAAGAGCTACGAAGATTTTTGTATGGGGCCTGGCATAGTTCATAGTGGCGCCCTCTATATTTTTTTCAATATCGTGGAGCATGATGAAACCTAGCTAGATCGATAGAGGATAAAAAAGTAAACAAGAAATTATTAAGGTCACCATGTCCTAAAGTGGCACGTTTAGGAGTTATTGAGCTTTGAAGTTTGTATGAGATTTTTATAAAACTTAACTTTTGAATAATTTTTCACTAAATACTGGACTATATGCTTGGCACCTGTGACTCGTTGCCGATTCTTGACTAAATTGCTAAATAAGTCGTAGAAAAAACACCCAGTTTATTACAGACACCGTATATTAAGGCACCCGAGCGTAGCGAGGTCCACTTACGAGACTTCGATTACAAAAAAAACATTGTCGAGATAAATCTGCCATTTTTCAAACAATAAACCAATTACTAAGTCAACAAAATGCTTTGATTGAATTTTGGAAAATGAAAAGAAAACGAAACAAATGAGGTACTTACTTTCCAAATATAAATCAATGTTGACAACGTCACTTCAGTAGTTTACCCACTCACCAAAAAGATTAATCTCAAAGAAGTTTGTAATAGGTAGGTACCTCAGTGGGTAGGTCCGTAGGTTCTTTCTTTGCCCAACTGAAGATGAAGGTACCTACCTAATTATTGGATATTGCCTACCTACTACGCTACGTCAGGAAATGGTATTTATGTTAAAAACATGGTTGAACATGGTTTTACACACAGCAGCGGTTTAAGTTTCTAGCGATATGTACCTATCTACATTATTTATAGGTACCTACCTACCACCTAAACCTATCTATATTAATTAAACTGTAGGTTTTATATTGACATGTTTTGAATTTTAATCGAATTGAACGAATTGGATGCATGAATAATACTATAATTTCATGTATATATGTATATAAGTAGGTAGGTACCTACTAGACATAGCTACCCAGACTTTAAAAAACATCAAAGTAGGTTTGAATCCCCGAGAAAACTCATATCAAGTGACAAATTCAGTGATGAAACTCAGTTAGTGGAAATTCCATACAAACTTCAAAGCTCAATAACTCCTAAACGTGCCACTTTAGGACATGGTGACTTTAATAATTTCTTGTTTACTTTTTTGTCCTCTATCGATCTAGCTAGGTTTCATCGTGCTCCACGATATTGAAAAAAATATAGAGGGCGCCACTGAGACTATGCCACTAATCTTCGTGGCTCTTTTAAAATGTATCGAGTTTCTTTATTAGATTTACCCATTTTGACAGAAAGAAAAACAAATGAAAAATAGCTGAAAACAACAATTACAATGTTTTTCTTTTTTTGAAATGTAACCTTTTTAATATGATTAAAACCAGCCAGATACAAAACGTAGAATCAGAGATTTTATTAAAAAATTATACATACTATATGTGAAAAGACCTTTTCCCCGACCTATTACGAGTATATCGATCACCTACGTACTAAAATTATTCAGTTTTGCTTACCTTTTCTCGAAGTGCATTATTTTATTTTATTTTACTTTATTTATTCAGTAATCCCTGTTGGATTTATAAAATTCTCTTAAATTTATAAAATTCATTTAGCTTAAATTTATTTGTAAGGCCCAGTTACAGGTTACGTTCATGATTGTGTTTCTTCACCTGTTTGGATAACAATTCATGAGTTTGTTCATCACTTTGTTTTGTTTGTAGTCATCGTTCCGACGTAATTCACACAACCAGTAGTATTTCTCATCACATTTTTGCTTGTTTTCGTATATTCAACTATTGTAATTTAAGAGCTACGAAGATTTTTGTATGGGGCCTGGCATAGTTCATAGTGGCGCCCTCTATATATTTTTTCAATATCGTGGAGCATGATGAAACCTAGCTAAATCGATAGAGGACAAAAAAGTAAACAAGAAATTATTAAGGTCACCATGTCCTAAAGTGGCACGTTTAGGAGTTATTGAGCTTTGAAGTTTGTATGAGATTTTTATAAAACTTAACTTTTGAATAATTTTTCACTAAATACTGGACTATATGCTTGGCACCTGTGACTCGTTGCCGATTCTTGACTAAATTGCTAAATAAGTCGTAGAAAAAACACCCAGTTTATTATAGATACCGTATATTAAGGCACACGAGCGTAGCGAGGATGCTTACAATGCGAGGGTATTACGGGATGTTTTACCAGAGTTATAAATCTGCTTTTCATCAATCCTATCAGGTAAATAAATAAAATAGTGTATTTAAAGGAAAATTCACCACCTAAACCTATCTATATTAATTAAACTGTAGGTTTTATATTGACATGTTTTGAATTTTAATTGAATTGAACGAATTGGATGCATGAATAATACTATAATTTCATGTATATATGTATATAAGTAGGTAGGTACCTACTAGACATAGCTACCCAGACTTTAAAAAACATCAAAGTAGGTTTGAATCCCCGAGAAAACTCATATCAAGTGACAAATTCAGTGATGAAACTCAGTTAGTGGAAATTCCATACAAACTTCAAAGCTCAATAACTCCTAAACGTGCCACTTTAGGACATGGTGACTTTAATAATTTCTTGTTTACTTTTTTGTCCTCTATCGATCTAGCTAGGTTTCATCGTGCTCCACGACATTGAAAAAAATATAGAGGGCGCCACTATGAACTATGCCACTAATCTTCGTGGCTCTTTAAACAACCATCAGGTTGTGAATATGCGCAATTGATTTGACATGTTTACTTTGTGGTATTATTACTTTATTCTATTAAACAACTTCACAACAACGGAAATGCGACACCTCGTATGCGACAATTACGATTCTAATGGCAATTAAATTCCATCTAGTATGTTTTTCTAATCTACCCGCATCTCATGCGCCTACATATATAATTAAAGCAATTCTGCTATAGCCTGCAATTTGTTTTTGCTAGTTAGGAGTATTTTTTATGTCATTTGATGTGTATGCCGATGATTATTATGCTATGCTGTAGTTATGCTTTTCTCAATCTATGCCTTAGAACATTATGATTTGTTAAAATTATGCGTAAACAGTTATGCTTATAGTTGTTATGGGTAAATTAAGTCGTTATGCAACTAAATATGGACCAGGTAAACCATGGTCTCTGCCTTCCCCTCCTGCCCTCACCATCATCATCATCAGCCATTTGGCGCCCACTGCAGGACATAGGCCTCCCTCATGGTTTTCCAAGTGTCCCAGTCTTGTGCCGCCCGCATCCAGCGACTCCCCGCTTCCGTAACCAGGTCGCCAGACCATCTGGTGAGGGGCCTGCCCACGCTGCGTCGTCCGGTCCGCGGCCGCTCAGTCAGAGCTTTTTCGCCCTAACGGCCATCATCTCCGATCCCTAATGTGATCTTATTTCCCAGACTCACTCCACCTGATATTTTTGTCATATTTTTGTTTGATGGAGTCAAAAGTCGTCCTATTATTTTAAATATACGCAATATTGTTTGATTGTCACAAAGTATGTACTTAACTTGTTCTAGATTAGCGTTACAATATTGTAACACTTCTCTCAGAAAAACTATTGAAAACTTACTTACAGGCAGTTATCGTTAAGTAAATGTCCGCAAACGACCCTAGCGTTTTAAATGTTTGAGAATTGAAAATAGTTAATTGAAAATTCACAAGGATACGTAAAGCTGGATATTTTTTTGCCCCCAAGTTGCTCGGGCGTCATTTTAAATGGCCATAAGCCAGAGAAATTGTAAAACACAGCTATAAACAGCTACGGCCGTGCAATAAGTTATTTCTAGCAAGATTCAGAAAATATTCAAATTTTAGGCAAAAAAAGGAGATCTTAGAGTACAAAAATAAAGTGTAATTTAAAAAAAAATAAACTGCAATGGACTTCATATCCAATTGACATAATATATTATTATTTTCAAGTTTCTTAGTGGTACAGGTATCAACATATACCTTCCCAAAGAAGCCGTCGCAGTTTAAATGACCTCTAGACTAAACAATAGTGCCACGGGGGAGATCCATGTGCCTCTTCTTCTTTATGTGCCGTCTCCTATCAGAGTTTGGCAACCAATTCAGCAATCTTAATCGTCGAGGCTGCCAAAACAAACAAGGAACTGTTACTTTGTTCAAACCACTGTCGTGAGGTGCGTAGACATGATATCGCCGGTCTCCCAGGTATCTTTCTTCATGGATTCTTGCTTTTGATCTACGTCCAGCAGAAGACCAATTTGGGCTGATTTATCTGATTGGTATGGAACCCTAAAATCCAAGTGGGACACTAGAGAGTACCACATACCCACTGATTTTACGGAATAGTTTAGTTTTGTTTTTGGCAACTAGATGGCGTTGGTTGTTTTCTATATCACAGGATAGTTTTACTTCATTACTTGTTTGTTGTTTTTGAGCATAAGTAGTGCCAGAAGTATATATTAAATACTGCCACGGCTATGCAAGATGCATTTGAATAAACATCGCCCACCCACAGCTTCAATTAATTACCTACAGTTCAACGGTTTGTTCACGTTCTACCTTACAGGTACAGGCTTACGTTTCTTTGGTTTTGTCTATTTCGAGCATTAGCTGGAGCAAAGGCATTAACTTACTAATTCCCAAACCATATGGAAGCATACAACTTCATAGCGCGTTACATTTTACTCCTACGTTATATCTAAATTCTATTATTAGCTCACCCGTTAATTCAGTTCCACACCAAACTCTAAACCCAGGCAGTAAGAGTCAAATCTGTATGTTGACTCAACGTTGGTCAACGTGAGAGGAACACTTAGATACACACATGCCCTTGCCTTTTGGAGACGTATTCTCGAATTACCATAATAAGGTAGACAAAGCAAAGTTAACAGTGGTAATTGTAAGAGTTGCCTACCAAAACAAGGTCTGTCTGCCTATCTGTCTGACCTATCAAGAGCTTTCAGTCTAGTTTAATTCATTTAAAAACAGGAGCTTATTTATTGACTACATAACTTTTTCATACAGTGGGTTGAGGGTTATTTATTCTTAAGACTTTCAACAAGTGTTCTACCTATCCTCACATAAAGGGCCGACACATGGACTTTAACGAGTGAAATGTGCACAAAGAGCTATGGAGCGAGCCATGGTAGGCCTCAGACTAGTAGGTAGAGTACCAAATGTCGTTATCCGACGTCGGACGAAGGTCGACGATATTGGTGAGCCCTAGTCTGAAGTAGCGTTGGGTATCTCTAGCATACATATTATATATTCCAGTATGTAATGCGAATGCTTTTCTGTATAATTTAACATCTTCCTGTTTCATACGTGTTAATATTTATTCTTCTTTTAACTGTCGACATCACATCACTAGTAGTCAGTGGTATCGTCTAAGTTTAAAAGACCCACCATACCGCCAGGGGTACAGTGGATCTGAAGGGCGTTGGGCAGGATACTGGCGAGGCGAGAAGATGGCAGGGGGACCAGAGCAGCAAGGCCATGAACCGGACGGCAGTGGTTAGACCGACAGCCCGATGGCCAGACGATGTGATCAAGTCGTCAAATGGCACGTGGATGCGTATGGCGAGAGACCGCGAAAGATGGCATAGTGGGGAAAAGGCCTATCACCTGCCTTAGGGACGAGGTGTAGTGGAGAAAAAGGCAGCGAAAGAAAAGTCCTCCAAACATGACGCGTAGATGGAGGTTTTAACATCCGAGAATCACCCCCCGGGCTCTACTGAGTCAGGCATCACGTGACGGCCCTAATCTGTTGATCTCGTTAACCGCAGAGCTGGTCCGACCAAAAGCTACACCAGAAGCACCTTCCCAAATTCGTATTTTATATATTATATTAAAATATACCTTTGTACCCACATGTTATTTCTTATGTAAAGTCCTGTTAAATGTCTTGTGTGCAATAAACTATAATATAATATAACTCTGGGAAGGTACTTCTGGGGTAGCCTATGCTTCATAAAGTTGTAACATGGTCATGTTGTCCTCGCTAAAGAGCCACGAAGATTAGTGGCATAGTCTCAGTGGCGCCCTCTATATTTTTTTCAATGTCGTGGAGCACGATGAAACCTAGCTAGATCGATAGAGGACAAAAAAGTAAACAAGAAATTATTAAGGTCACCATGTCCTAAAGTGGCACGTTTAGGAGTTATTGAGCTTTGAAGTTTTTATGGAATTTTCACTGAGTTTCATCACTGAATTTGTCACTTGATATGAGTTTTCTCGGGGATTCAAACCTACTTTGATGTTTTTTAAAGTCTGGGTAGCTATGTCTAGTAGGTACCTACCTACTTATATACATATATACATGAAATTATAGTATTATTCATGCATCCAATTCGTTCAATTCGATTAAAATTCAAAACATGTCAATATAAAACCTACAGTTTAATTAATATAGATAGGTTTAGGTGGTGAATTTTCCTTTAAATACACTATTTTATTTATTTACCTGATAGGATTGATGAAAAGCAGATTTATAACTCTGGTAAAAGCTCCCGTAATACCCTCGCATTGTAAGCATCCTCGCTACGCTCGGGTGCCTTAATATACGGTATCTATAATAAACTGGGTGTTTTTTCTACGACTTATTTAGCAATTTAGTCAAGAATCGGCAACGAGTCACAGGTGCCAAGCATATAGTCCAGTATTTAGTGAAAAATGATTCAAAAGTTAAGTTTTATAAAAATCTCATACAAACTTAAAAGCTCAATAACTCCTAAACGTGCCACTTTAGGACATGGTGACTTTAATAATTTCATGTTTACTTTTTTGTCCTCTATCGATCTAGCTAGGTTTCATCATGCTCCACGATATTGAAAAAAATATAGAGGGCGCCACTATGAACTATGCCAGGCCCCATACAAAAATCTTCGTAGCTCAGATGTGATGATGCTGTTTCATGATAAGATTATGAATCATCATCAACCCATTATGTCCCCACCGAGGGGCACGGGTCTCTTCCCTGAGGAAGGTATAGGCCATACTCCACCACGGGGGCCAAGTCCGGATTGGTGGAGGCTTGTAGACTAGTGGCTCGTCTACTGTCAGAAGTTGTCAAGCCGCCCTAAGGCCTCTGACTTGGCTTAACGACTGCCATCTATCGACGGCAGCCGGCACCAACAGCTTAACGTGCCTTGCGAAGCACGGAACCGCTCGGAAAAATGCCACTAGCGTTAGGCATAGACGGCGACCCATCCATGCACTGAACGCGCCCAGTGTTGCTTAACCTTCGTGATCGTTTAAGATCACTCAGGCAGCCGGGGCTACGAGCGATAAGATTATGAATGCAACTGAAGAATGTCTAAAATACTGTGAACGAGATGGCTGAAAGGATGCCCTAAATTATTTTTAAACTAGCTGCCTCGGCAAACGTTGTTTTGCCCTATTAATTAGTCCTCGACCAATTCTCAGACCTATCAAATATAGATTTTTTTTTTCATAAAAATCGGTATAGCCGTTTCGAAGAGTTCGATAACAAACACTGTGACACGAGATGATTGATTATTGCATCTTAATTTTATTGTATCTTATGTCTCATTTATTAAGTGATTGATTTTTTTTTGTAATTTAATGTAATGAATTATTTAATTGATAGTCCTTACTAATATTATAAAGGCGAAAGTTTGTATGTATGTTTGGATGTTTGATACTCTTTCACGCAAAAACGGCTGAACGGATCCGGATGAAATTTTGCAGATTATAGTCTGAATTAGCACATAGGCTATTTTTTATCCCGGAAAAATACACATCAAAATTACCACGCGAACGAAGTCGCGGGCAACAGCTAGTTTAAAATAAATGTTTTGCGCAATGCAACTGAATTGTGACCTTTGATGAAAAATGTGAGCAGGAAACCAAGCTTTACAGGGACCGAGCACGCACGAGTGTTAAAATAAATTTTGTTGCTGACTCTAGGAGCGAGAGCATTTATTTTGAAAAATCCCGAAATTTCCGACGAGACAAATGTCCGTTAATTTTCTTTCATTTGGTTTTTCCACATTTTTCAAGAGTAAGTATGCGTGTTTTTTACTATCATTAAGGTCCACCTGCACTTCTTCTCAAATGTGACGTAAGTACGTAAGACGTAAGTGGAATTGACACAAAATAAGTTTTTGATAGAGATCTCTCTTTTCTAAATAATTGTGATGGTAAGGCTCTTCTTACACCACCAGAAACCTTGTATTATATATATATATATATATATATATATATATATATATATATATATATATATATATATATCATCATCATCATCATCAGCCTATGCTTGTCCACTGCTGGACATAGGCCTCTCCTATAGCACGCCACTGAGCACGGTCCTCGGCTACTCTCATCCAACTCTTGCCAGCCGCCCTGCGAAGATCATCGCTCCACCGAGTCTGAGGACGTCCCACACTACGTTTACCGATCCGCGGTCTCCACTCGAGAACTCGTCTACCCCATCGGTTATCAGTTCTTCGGATAATATGGCCGGCCCACTGCCACTTCAGCATGCTAATTCGGTGGGCTATGTCGGTGACTTTAGTTCTCTGTCGGATCACCTCGTTTCGAATTCGATCTTTCAGAGAAACCCCGAGCATAGCCCTTTCCATAGCACGCTGAGCGACTTTAAATTTGTGGACCAGCCCCACCGTGAGTGTCCACGTTTCGGCACCATATGTCATGACGGGTAGGACGCACTGATTGAAGACTTTCGTCTTGAGACTCTGTGGGATTGGCGATGTGAAGACTCGACGTAGTTTCCCATACGCTGCCCAGCCCAGCTGTATTCTTCTATTGGCCTCTTTCTCGAAGTTGTTTTTACCTAACTGCATGGTTTGCCCGAGGTAAACATACTCCTTAACAACTTCGAGAATACTGCCTTGAACTGCAATTGGCTCCGGACTTACATGTTCATTGAACATAACCTTGGTTTTATCTTTATATATATATATAAAGCTCGCATGACACCTTTCTTGTGTTTATATATATACACAGGGTGGATTTTTGAGACGGGTCAGAGGGCAGGTACCTTAATCGTTATAGTTACAGGAAAACGTTCCTAGGAGACCATCACCAACTTTTTAAGATATTATGAACTGCATTCACAGATTTTGGAGAAAATGTACAGTCAGCAAAAAAAATGCTAAAATACAAAAAAAAAATATATTTTTATGCCAATTGATCCTATTTCGTGTGGGGATCAAAAGACTATATGGAGCCATTTAAGGTTTGAGTACTAGAAATGACAGAAATCGCCAAAAACTTTTTTCATACTTTTTGTACTGACAAACGAAAATCAACTCGAAATGATTCTTTATTTTGGCAATCATATTTCTTGTTGTGATCAAAAGGTTCTTTAAGTTCAACTGAAATTTAAATACAAAAACTACGGTAAGTCACAACAACATCATGTATTTTTAAACACAAACTTAAAAATAGGTGATCTACGAAATAAACTTCTCAAAATGACCGCCGTTTAAGTTTACTCGTTTTTGTACTGAGCTAGTAGCAGCCGATAATTTTCTTGGATGGATATTATTTAAAATCCTCGTTGTTTCAGCTTCTGAACACTGTCATAATTCCTTTTGTAGACTTCGTTTTGTAGGTGTCCCCAGAAAAAAAATCGAAAGGCGTTAGATCGGGGCTGCGAGGTGGCCACTTAGTTGGGCCATGTGTACCTATCCACTATGTCCTGAATTGTCTGTTCTAAACGCTTATGACGGCTGTTACGTGGCTGTGCGCCATCTTTTTGAAAATAAAATTTTCAACAAGATGGCGCACCAATTTATGCAGTTCCGTCAGGGGCCATTCATCCAACTGGTTTTCGAGATTTTCTAAAATGACCTCGTTATATACAGCAGAATTAAGAGTGCATTCATAGCATTCCACCATCTCGACACGGATCGACATTAGAGCACACCAACAGTTAAAAAAAAAACGAAACTGATTGTGGCTTTCCCGAACTCTGAGTGGATTTTCTCTAGACCAATAATGATGGTTTCGTCGGTTGTACATACCGTTATTGGAAAAATTGGTTTCGTCAGACCATAATATGTACTTTAAAAATTCATGATCTCTACTTATTTTCCCTCTTAGCCATCGACAAAAGGTAAGTCTTCGAACATTATCACCCGGATGTAACGCTTGAACTATGAGCCCCTCTCGATTGCATTTATAGCCGTATTTTTTCCATGTCTTTAACACAACCTTCAAGATTCTTCAAGAGTTTTGTTATTACCTTTCTTGTTGGTACATGTCGCAATGGATACTTAGTCCCGTACCACACTAAAGCTGCTTCTTTGTTTCTATTATTTACAAAATACGCTTCAACTAAGTTCAAAAATTCCTGATTTGAAGACATTTTTACAAGAAGTTTATAATTGCAATTGAAAGTCCAGAATTTTCTCAGCGCAAACATAAGAATTACGTGAACATATTCGAATCGAATTCGAAATTTGAAATTTACTTTCGAACTTCTTTTCACTTTTTTTTCAGCCAGCCACCTAAAATAAAAAATTTGGCCAATGTAGAAGTTTGACTCGCTTACTGTATGAAAAACGTTTTTGGCGTTTTCTGTCATTTCTAGTAGGTACTCAAACCTTAAACTCTATGGGACTGTTTTGATCCCCACACGAAATAGGATCGATTGGACTGACTGTACATTTTCTCCAAAATCTGTGAATGCAGTTCATAATATCTTAAAAAGTTGGGAATGGTCTCCTAGGAATGTTTTCCTGTAACTATAACGATTAAGGTACCTGCCCTTACTGACCCGTCTCAAAAATCCACCCTGTATAGTATAATCTGAATCTCAGAAACAGCTCCAACGATTTTCATGAAATTTAGTATGCAGGGGCTTCCGGAGGCGATAAATCTAGGCTTAATTTAAGCTTAATTTAAGCCTAGATTTATCGCCTCCTTAAGCTAACTTTAATTTTTAGAAAACGTGATTTTATCCGTATTTTCAGGCAATGAAAAACTGCTATCTACAATATCATTAGAATACAAAGGTAAATTTCGCCACGATCTACAAAGTTGTAATAGTTCAGGTGGGAAGTCGGGCGGGCCCCAGAAGACCCCAGTTCAAGTTCAGTGTTCAATTATTTTTTTCCCTTTTTTTCATCGTATCTAAATATAATTTCAAAAAAACACGATTAACAAAAAAAAAACGAGCGAGGCTCGTTCATCCAGGTACTTTTAATCAATCGAAGAGCCTGTATTCGTCTAGCAGTAGACGCCTCATAGGCACATAGGCCTCCCCCAGGCACACCACTCCTTTCCGTCTTCGACAATTATTCACATCCAGCCGCTGCCGACAGTCCAGCGAGCTGGTGGGCGTCCTACGCTGCGTTGGCCAGTTCGTTGTCTACACTCGAGAACCCTTGTACCCCATCGACTATCGGTTCTTCGGCCAACAGTTTAGTTTATTGTAGCCACGGTCACGTAATGCACCTTTACTAGGGTCAAATTAATTTCATGTCCTACCGAATGTGGGGTAAGGTTTTAGGGTCTGTTCGCGGGATTTGGGTAATTTGATGGTAGGCCCTAGAATTACGGAATGTGTAGATTTAAAAATCTACTTACATGGTAGTGGTTTGAGATAGGCAGCAAGGGGAACTAATTGAACCGTGTAGATACTGGAAAACAGTTGTAATGGTTCATTTATTACAATTCCTCTACGTAAGCTCTCGTCATGCGAGAACATTTTTCCCGCCCATCACTGTATACGAAAAAATCGCACTAAACTAGCCAACCAAAATTCAACCCTAAAAAACTAAAACGTGCTTTACGTGTGTCCACTAAATCAAAATGGCGGCGGGAAAAAGCGCTCGGTAGGTACCAAACTAGCCGCTTGCATCCAGCAAATTGCTTTGTATGTAGTAGGAAAGAAGATTTACTCTTAAAAATTGGCATTTGTGCTAAATAATTTCCAGTATTTACCTACATGGTGACTTTCGATTCGTTCACCGTTTTTAAAGTGACATTCTAACCATGACTTCAAATTTTTGGTTTAGATTAGAACATATGGTGCTAGTTTAAAAAAAATATACGCGACAATCATACTGACACATTATATATTTTTTAAAGATCGTGTTTGTAAAAAGTGTCAGTGCAATCTCTCAATTGTAAATAATGTCTTTTAGGACTCACGATCGAGAATCTAGGATCACGGACCTCTATTTAGCATTTATGCCAAAACCGGCCGTTTCAGGCGCTAATGCTATCTAGTCCTAGGTTTTTTGCCTTAGATTCACGGCGGTTATCTCATAAAAAGGACATTCCCCAATATATTGCTAACGATTTCAAATCACGCATTACTATATATAATAAGCAGCTTCCAGTGGCAAATCCATAGGCGTACTGTAAAATATAAAACGTTTATTTAATATGTACCTAAATATAACCAGTGCAGAGTAGGATCAAATATCAATGGTAAGTGTTCAAGACTGCAGCAGCGTGCTGGCCGTACGACATGTAGTCGCGGCATGCTGGCCAGTTTAGTTTCTTTTTATAAAAAAAGAAAAACGATTTTCTTTTGTCTTTTTTTAAATCTTGCTGTCACGGCTTTCGTAAAATGTAAAACGCATCCGAAAATAATATTACTTTAATTTATTACGAACGCACAAATGATTTTCATTAAACGCCTTCCTATCTGCCCGTTCCCGCCAATGTCTACGATACAGTAAGTACTGTGAACGTCGGTGACAGACTTTTTGTGTTCTGAGGTGACAGATGATAAAATTAAATACATACCTACGTAACAACTGTAAACTGTAACTGTATTCCGGAGTTAGGAAGAAGCCAAGGTTTGTCACAAAAATAACATGAAATGCTCAAAAAAATTACATTATTGAAGACCACCGCTTAGACCTTTACCTTTGATCAGCTCGCGTGATGACTATGTTTATTGTAAACGAATCAAATCAAGCAATTGGATCTTATTGTAATATATTTTGTATAACATGTTCTTATATGTTAATAAAAAATACGGGAGCTGTGATGCAGTAGGTATCTCATATAGCCACACTAGGTACTCCTTAACTACTTAAAATTTTAACTCTTTAAATTTATTTGTGAATTGGTAAGAGTATAAGAATAACCCTCAACAGATTCAAGAGATTCTCGTACTAATGGCCAGTTTCTCAATTGAGAATTTCGCTAAGTAAATAGTTAACTGCAGTGCTGTCTCATTGAATTTTTCAGAAAACCGCGTGACAGAACGTTACTCAGGTATTTACTTAGTGAAATTCTCAATTCGGAAACCGGCCTTTACGCTTTTGGACAAGTAAAACTCGATACTGATGAAATAATAAACTGAAAACAACTTGGAAATAATTCAACGAAAACAACTTGCTAGAAGTTGTTTCCAGGCAGGACCTCCACAAATAAATAAAATGACTATGTGACACTTTACAAAGAAACCACCATGTTTCTTTGCAGAACAATCTGCACTACAAAAAGCGGATGTGAATTCCACGAATTGATTCCGTTTTTAGAGAGTATTTTTTATTTGAATTTGATTGTATATGACGCGTCGTGTCATCGTGCTTCGAAAGAGTTTGGGAAAAATAACATAAAAGTTTTCTTTTTCATTGGTAAGTATTGGAAATGAACCCTTCTTACTCATGGTCTACCTCCTCAGACCACTTAGCACCTGGGTGAACCGTGGGTTTTTTTTGCAACGGTTCACCTCTCTGATAAAACAATCATCATCATCATTCAGCCACAAGAAGTCCACTGGTGGACATAGGCCTCCATAGGATTTCCAAGGCGCTGGATGCAGGCCGCTTCCAACCGGTCTTTTTGGAAATCCATGGAGGAGGCCTATGATAAAACCATAAAAGGGTCAATTTTTTTTATTGTTGACAGTCCACCTCAGACTGAAGAGTTTCAATATCAAGGTTTACGGTGGAAAAAAAATCATAAGGAACATCCACGTGAAAAAAGGTGGTCCGTTGAAAAAAAAAATCCCATGGTTCACCCAGGTGGTCCCTTTGGTAAGAAGGAGAAATGAAAACAGCTTAAAATTGGTTTTTACGTAGTTGATTATGGTGACAAAAGAAAGACAGAAAATACCTTAGCAAATTCGCCAGTAACGAAACCGTGCCCTACACGCCCGTTGTTTGATTGGTTGTTCATTGTGAAATAAAAGAAAGAAAGGAGAAAAGAGAAATAAGTAGAAAGAGAGAGAACTTCTACCGCAATCCTTACTAATATTATAAACGTGAAAGTTTGTATGTATGGATGGTGTTTGTTACTCTTTCACGGCTGAACGGATCCGGATGAAATTTTGCACTGAGATAGATTATAGTCTGTATTAGCACATAGGCTATTTTTTATCCCGAAAAATCATACACCGGCGTTTCCACTTGCTCCTACTCGGTTCTCCTACTGGTAGGAGCACGAGGACCAATATGTCCTTCCTACCGGTAGGAGGAGCCATACCACTAGTATTTGCGTATTTGGAAAATATTAACTATCCATTGGCAAGTTTTCTGACGAAAACCTGTAACGTATTATAAATCGTCGGCAAATATGCGAGGCAAGTGAAGCGACAGCATTATTAACAAGACTTAACTTACATAGTAATAACTTAATTTCCACACAACACAATCACTTGTCCTGGTCCCAAACTAGGCTACCCTGTGCTATTTTATCGGGCAACTACATCACAAACATGGAAGTACACACAGTCTGAGGCCATTTGTACAAATCTACGGCGCCCCCCAGTGGGGAATCGAACCCACGACCTGGGGCACAGTAATCAGACGTAATGCCGCTAGGGCAACGAGGCAGTCATAAAGATCTAAAGGTCTTCAAAAACCTGCGACAGCAGACAGACGCGTTTCTATAATAGCGTAAATTCCTCTCCGCCTAGAAGGGCACAGGTCGATCTCCGGATAATTCGACAGGTGTGCCTAAAGCCCTACTCGCTCGGCCAAGGACCCTAAAAGCACTTTCCTTTAGCCCAGGGCTCTATAGACGGACGAACAGTTTTGCATTTAAATAAAATCGTTTTAACGACGCCATTCAATCCTTTCCGAACCTTTGCGAAAAAGGTCTCGGTTTTGCGGAGCCAGCGGATGGGCTCGCTATTCTTACCACAACAAGCATAAGTTGAAAGCGATAAGCGTTAGCGATGCAGGTTATAAAAAAACTAACCCTCGGCCCAAAAATTGTGTATAATGGACACCAGAACTTCTAGATTTGGCAGTTTGGCGAATGATTTGCTTTCAAGAAACATGTATTAACTCTTTATAAATAAATAAAAAATAATGGTTATTGAATAATTATAAGCAGATAATTATCATTAATATTTCGATTATTCATTTGGCGAACGAGGCTTGGCGCTGGCAATGCAATTTGGTTTCATAAAACTAAATTTTTCTAGTTTATAAGGATAATTTAATGTACATTCCGTAGCTGAATTTTCCTCTTAGTTATTCTGTGTTGTCGAGTTAATTAATCAAATTGTCTTAGTAAACCATGAGTTGCTTACGGAGTTTACAGCGAGTGTGTCTTTGAAGTATTGCAAATAAAATAACTTCTATTGTACTTGGAGGTTACATTTACCATGGATGATAGGATACAGTTATAAGACCCTCCCCAAATTATCCTGAATTACTCTTTGCTCTAATAAATGAAGCTCCTTTAAATCACACACCACGAAAAATGGTTACTTATCGGTCGGTAACTTTACCGAATGCTTGCGAATACCGGCTACAGGTCAGATGACAGATTCTATACAAAGGATCTTTATCTTCTTTGGCGTTGCGTTCTAAAGCGAGTGTCCGAGGATTTACATGTAGAGGCTTCAAATATTTCAAAGAATTGGATCCGGTTTTTGAGTGAAAGGGCACTTTAGGGTATTTTAATAAAAGATATCAAGTTGCCGTGTGGCGCCGGATTAACAAAAGGGTTACTCCATTTCCTTCCGTGGATGTCGTAGAAGGCGACAAAGGAAATACATTAGCAGGAGACGGGCAGCAGCGTCTTACTGAGATTCCAACCGCATACTGCGATCGCCAACCCGCCTGCCAAGCGTGGCGATTATGGCAAAACCCTTCATGGTTATGAAAACCATGAGGGAGGCCTGTGTCCTGCAGTGGGCGTCAAATGTCTGATGCTGTTGATGATGATGATGATGATATCAAGTTAACGTTTTTTAACGTTAGACCAACTGAACGAGTTATAAAGTTAAGATAGATAGAATATTATTTTTTGTACACCGAAAGAGTACATAAGTAGCCTATACAGGTCCTGCTGTAGGGCACAGGCCTCCTCTCAGGGGGAGAGAGTATGGGCTTAATCACCACGCGTGCCCATCGCGGATTGGCGATTTCAAGCGCTGAGGTATGTAAATGGCTCAGACACTCAGGTTTCCTCACGATGTTTTCCTTCACCGTTAGCGAGTGGTATTGCTAGTATAACTTCACAAATGTACATAACGTAGAAAATAAAGTCATAGGTACATGCCCGCGCTGTTAGTCTAACTTGGGTCTCTCGCTTCCGAGTCCAACGTTCTACCCACTAGGCTACCACCGAAAGACTATTCTTTATCGATATTTTTGTTATTGTTTGTTGTTGCGTTGATTTTTGTTGCACATTTTTTATTGGCCAGCGATCGGTCTATCGATCGTCAGTCGATGACTGACGGCGCTATATTTCTTTCGTCCTGTCACGGTCGCCACATGAGGACATTTATTCCTTCTGTAAATCCTCGCAGCAAAAATACAACGGCTTTTCGATAGAAACAATTGTTTTAATAGATTTTTGTTGTTGTGCATGTTGCTTGCGCAAATATTTTCACAAGAAGAAAAAACAAGAGACGAATGGCAGAAAAATAATACATACCTACATACGTACATAAACTCACGCCTGTATCCCAGAGGGGTAGGCAGAGACCAGGGACTGCCACTTGCAACGATCCTGACAGATCACTTTCGCTTCGTTACGTGCACGCACGCCGGTTTCGGGTACTTTTTACCTTGCCCTTAATAAAAAAGAATAAGCGCAAAAATATGCCCCGGCCTTGAAACGTTAATTTCAAGCAATTTTGATTGAAAAGCTTAATGTATATGATATAGTACAGACTTATACTTATAGCTAGACGCGCAAAGTGGCTAACTGGCGTTTCCTCACTTAGAAACATGATGAAATGACAAATAAAAGATTTGATTTGATTGATTTGAAATAAACGTTGAAGAACTAACAATGGACAGGTAAGCCCGTAAATACATTATTGCACGTTAAGTGTTCTTTATCGAGCTAAGAGCGGTGGTAGCCTAGTGGGTAGAAAACTGGACTCGGACGTGAGAGATCCAGGTTCGATTCCCAGGGCGTTGTACCTATGACGTTGTTTTCTAAATTACGTACATTTGTGCAATTATAGTAGCAATACCACTCGCTAACAGTGAAGGATAACATCGTGAGGAAACCTGGGTGTCTAAGCTATTCACATACCTCAGCGCTTGAAATCGCCAATCCGCGGTGGGCACGCGTGGTGATTAATTCCCATACACTCTCTCTGAGAGAAGGCCTGTGCCTTACAGTTGGACTTATGTAGGCTGCTTATGATGAAGTGTTCTCTATCTATCTATCTTAATTGCACACAAAACATTGACCAGGAAATTACGTAAGAAATAATGTATAAAGGCGAGCTTATCTCTGTAAGAGATTTCCTCCAGTAAACCTTGGAGAGTCTGAGAAGCAATAAAAAGCAGGTCTAAATAGACCCACGCATGTATGCTTCGGCCTATGCATCTACGTAATAAGATAATTTATACAGCATCCAGTAGCACTTTCACTAACACTAGATAGGTAAAAGGACCACTCGGACGCTGCAGTGCCTGGGACATTGTTTTTCAGGTAGAGTAGGCTTGCTCAACACCTATACCATCCTAACGGCCTAGCCCACAGGAAAGACAAGTCAATATGTGTGGAGCCAACCACGAACGAAGGAAACCCACACATATATATGCATACAAAATTAAACTGTATAAACTACAAAAATCCTAAATAACCAATTACCTACATCATGAATAAATAACCAGCATAAACTAAATACCTGCAAAAATAAATAAAATACACAGTGAAAAAATACACAAATACAGAATTAAATGATAGAATGTGCGATTGAGACGGAATAACGACGCGGTACATGCCCTACACAGTGATTTTTAGGGTTCCGTAACCAAAGGGTAAGGGACCCTATTACTAAGACTCGGCTGTCCGTCCGTCTGTCTGTCACCAGGCTGTATCTCATGAACCGTGATAGTTAGACAGAGTAACTTTTCACAGATGATGTATTTCTGTTACCGCTATAACAACAAATACTAAAAACAGAATAAAAAAATATTTAATAAATATATTTCCCATACAACAAACTTGATTTTTTTGCCATTATTTTTGCTCGATTTTAATAACGGCAACAGGTAGACACAAACATTTAAATGTTGTATAGATAAAGGTACGGAACCCTTGGCGCGTATGCGCAGTTCCGTATGCGTTTCTTCCATAGATACACCTAACAGCAGCTTTTTATTTATTTATTTTATTTAATTTTATTTGGTGTACAAAACAGATCACAACCATTACACGATATAAAAGTAATAATAAGGCATTAGTACTACGTAGGGCGTTCAAAGTATTCTCGGTATGTGAACTTTTTTGTTAGTAATGAGGGTAGTTTTTGTCTATGGTTCTCTTATGACATTATCCAAGGTGACAACTTAAAAATTTCGGCGGTTTATCATAATACGTTTTTTCACAATCTTGCTTCGAGTGCAACAAAATGGCGGACGCGAAAATGTTGACCTTGACAACGCGCCCGTTCATTCAGCGCGTTGTCAAGGTTGCTATTCAGGAGTGTGGTTTCCAAGAAATTAATCGTTCACCGTACAGCCCAGACCTGGCACCTAGTGACTATTTTTTGTTCCCTAACCTGGAAAAAGAGCTTCGTGGAAAGCGATTTTCGGACGATGAAGAGCTCAAAGCGGCCATAAATGATCATTTTTCAGAGAAGGACGAAATAGTAGATTATTTACCGAGGGAGTAAAATACTATTTTTAAGGCGAGAGTGTTACTTTGTTATAAGTACACCACTCAAGCTTAAAAATAGTTTTACTCCAGAGGTGGACACTCTACTTTTTATCACCCTCTATGAGAAAATAAGTGAACGCAACCATATTATGAATAGTGTTATTTATTTTATCTACACTAATGTTGTAACATTCTACTTATGTTTTCAATACTTGACTTATAATTACTACGGTTATAGCGCAGACAACAAAACACTCAATTTAAGCAATTTCACATGATGGTATAATATTCACATCGATATCGTAAAATCTCATTATAACATCAATAAAACGCGACCAACTAGATTGCAGGGCCAATCAGGTTGGTCGCGTTTTATTGAAGCTGTGCTCTCATTGGTTAAATTTTAATGGCGGCAAAATCACTGCGATTATACACGTACGCGTGAATTTAATTTAATAAATTTGTTGTTTGATTAATTGCATTAGTGAAGATAAAGTAGTGTATGCAACTGCATATAACACGGGTATTATAACACTCGTTACTATTATGAAACTCGCTGCGCTCGTTTCATAAACTCACACTCGTGTTTTAATACCCTTCATTATATGACAGTTGCATAAACTACTATTGTATCACATTGTTAGCGTCTACGATACACTCCGGAGTTAATATTTCATTATCACTGCTTGAAGACGCACTCATTTTTACTCTAGTAAAAATAACAAAGACAATTAGAGAAACGAAAAGACGGAATGCATTAGGCGCCTTTTTTCAGTTTTGCTCGCGCGCGGTTTTCTTTTAAACAGCTAGCAATTTGTGCAACATTGTTCGTGTTCGTGAACAATGTTGCGTTGTGAACTTAGCAACAATAGCAACATGCGCGTTCCAAATTCTAATCAATTTTATTCCCTCAGGGAATAAAAACGCATTTTAGTCCCTGTTCCCGGGGAACGAACTAGATCTTTTCGAATAGATGTGATAAAAAATATTTTTTGCGGGGTATGATAAAGATGATTTCGCGATCTAGTAAGTGTACTGAATTTGCAGGGGACTACATAGAAAAATAAAATTATTTCAGGTTTTTCTTTCATACGGAGAATACTTTGAACACCCCTCGTAAGTTGTGGTCTAAAGCGTGCACACACAACATTGCCACATGTAAATTTGAGTATCTGAATAAAGTATTAAATTGTAGGGCTGTTGTAAACAGCTGCCAAGGTTATGCTGCCGACACCCCAAAATTACATTTGCTAGTCCAAATTGGGTATCGTTAACCGAAAATCATAACAATCACATGTCTCGATTTTCCACGAAATTCCTAAATTGTTTATTTCGCATCATCGATGGAGGAATACAGACTTTAAGGATAGACAATACGAGTGAATTTTCTGTTACTATGGGAGACATAAATGAGAGGTATTTATGACGCACATGCCTTACTACTTTGATCTGTCACGTAATTAAGTGTTTCGTATAAAATAGTTTTCTTCGCGTGTCTGTTATTTGTTGTGTCTCAAAGGAGGCAAAGGATTTTAGTTGAAGGAAAAGTGAGACGGGTAGTAGGTGCAAATATGAATATTCATTTACATACTTATACTTAATAATAATATACTTACATAAACCTTTACATACCTACAGCTTGCGGGACATAATTTGTTGCAAATTAGCTGCACCATCAGTTTTGTTAAAACAAACAAAACCACCAGTTCTAAGGAATACAGGGTTATTTAAAAAATACGCATTTCCTGAGACACCCTAATCAGAGTTTGTGTTCGGCAACCATTTTTGTTCTATGAGTTTCTACTCATAACTTTGTTTTTCGAAATATTAGGGGCTTTAAAATTTAATGGAATTCGCTTTTCTAAAAATCGGATAGTTTATTTCAACGTAAAGAATTTACATTCTGATTGCTAAATTTTAATTTCAAAGTGTTACTATGGACTATGTTAGCCGCTGCCTTCGGGCCGTATTTGTAGTGCAGAAAAAGGCAGCGGGAAAAAAAACTCCACTCTGACCATCTTTCATCTTTACGCACTCTACCGCTCTCATCACTTTCATTCTCCTACATATAAGAGTGTCAATTCTACACATATGGTTTGTCTATCAATCAGCGTCACAAAGTAGAAGAAAACGGTTTTTTAATGTAAATCAAAGATAAAATTTTCAGTAGGTAGAACAAAAGTGGTTCTAAATTACAAACCCAAACGGACTTGTTAAAGGGATTGGCCATTTTAGAAAAAAAAACCCTGTATATTGTTCAGTGGTACGGTACCCTCGGTGCGTGAGTTCAACTAGCACTTGGTCAATTTATTTTTTGTTTATTTCTCAATCATTTGCTACTAGAATAGTGTGGCATTCAAGATCAAAATCAAAATCAATTTTTTTTATTCAAAGTAGCACAGAAACTGCGACTTAATAAACGTTACAAGTTAAACTAGGTGTCTATTTCAAAATCTAGATCATTTTGGAGAAAAAATGGACAAAAAAACTCCAAATTTAGTCTTTTCAAGTCCTTAATTTACAGGATTTATATAAATGTTCTAAAACCCATGCATTGAACTGGCTTTAATTCTAGACGTCATTGTCATTTAAATAATCTCTAATGTTATAGTAGCTTTTTTGGCACAAAGTGTGCTTCACACATTTTTTGAACCGCCAACAATTATAACAGGGAAACAGGAAAATCAACAATAACATCAGCGGAATCGAACATCGACGAAATAATGTCCAATACAAACTTTCCCATCCATGCGATTGGCTATCAATCAACTTTGTGTAACTATTGGATCTACTTCAGTAAACTCATTCGTATTTGCACCAAATATCTGAAAATAATTATTTGTTATTAAGAAATGCAAGTAGGTATTGACCTGAGGTCATCATCATCATCATCGACCCATTATGTCCCCACCGAGGGGCATGGGTCTCTTCCCTGAGGAAGGTATAGGCCATACTCCACCACGGGGACCAAGTCCGGATTGGTGGAGGCTTGTAGACTAGTGGCTCGTCTACTGTCAGAAGTTGTCAAGCCGCCCTAAGGCCTCTGACTTGGCTTAACGACTGCCATCTATCGACGGCAGCCGGCACCAACAGCTTAACGTGCCTTGCGAAGCACGGAACCGCTCGGAAAAATGCCACTAGCGTTAGGCATAGACGGCGACCCATCCATGCACTGAACGCGCCCAGTGTTGCTTAACCCTCGTGATCGTTTAAGATCACTCAGGCAGCCGGGGCTACGAGCGATTCCTGACCTGAGGATGACCTGAGGTACGAATTCTTTATTGTTGAATATTACTTAATAAAGTGGTGGTAGTGGAGCGGCAGAACGCCGGCTTCGTTCGGGAGGCCGTGGGTTCGAATCCTTTGTTTTCTAAGTTACGTACATTTGTGAAGTTGTAGCAGCAACACCACTCGCTAACTGCGAAGGAGAAAACCTGAGTGTCTGAGGTGTTCACATACCTCAGCGCCAATCCGCAGTGATTAATCCCATACTATCTCTCTGAGGGACGGCCTGTGCCCTCCAGTGGGACGTATATATAGGCTACATAAAAAAATGGACTTATCAACTTAATTTGATACGCTGATCGAAATCAAACAATGTATTGGAGCGAACACACCTATCATCATCATCATTCAGCCACAAGAAGTTCACTGCTGGACGTAGGCCTCCTCCATTTATTTCCAAAAAGACCCGTTGGAAGCGGCTTGCATTCAGCGTGTTACTGCCACTTGGATGAGGTCATCTGTCCATCTTATGGCTGGTCGTCCTACGCTGCGCTTGTCTATACACACATATACTCAAGTTACTTCTCAATGACTCGCGATGCTCGTATATAGTTCAGATAATTATAGTAGTGGTACCAGAAACGGTTGATTGTACTAATTTTTCACGTTTTTATAAACAGCCGTTTAACTGGGAGAAGCAGGCCGGAAGACACCCTACTTTAACAAAAAAATTGCGCTTAAAAGCTTAATATTTCGCAAACGCATTTACTTGGTCTGTAAAACGGACCAACATGGCAAGTTTATCAAAAATGATGAAATGTTTCATGATGTATTCATCATTGATTTCTAAATTGAAATGACACACAATATTCTCTCGTATTTAACAAAACATTGCTAATCAAGTAGACAAGGAAAACATCTGATACAGATCAACGGGGAGTTCCTACTTACTACATAATATCATCTACTTTTTGAGCATACATGGTATGAATGATAAGAAAAGTCCATCTGAATCTCAACAATCAAATGGCTCTAATAGATTATTAATATAAATACACCTAATATTATAGGCCTACTGGCCTTAGTCTAGGTGTCTATTTCTATTTTTGTGATGTCCTTGCCTGATTACCGTATCCTAGTTTGGGACTAGGACAAGTCATATGTTGTGTGGGAGTTATTAATACAATTCTTATTATTTTAGGTTCCAGAAGGGTTAAAAAATCGGAGTGTCCCCTGCAAATCTGAAACGGGTCCATCAATATTCATCAGTTGACTAATTAAAAGTTCCGGGGACAGATTTATTTTGCCAAAGCGAAACGTAATATGCCATTTGCATTTTGATGGAATCGTCTGTCTCTTAGCTGACTAGCAGGAATCATTGAATTTTAAGTGAGAACATAGCATAGGTATATAATACGGTACATCAACCACTGCATGTGTTGCCCTACTCAGTTATGATACTGTATTACGCGCACCAAATGCTGAACGATTCCATAGTAAAATTCCGCGATTCGCGATTATTTATGAAGTAAAATTTAATTACCTTAATTCCCGACGGTTGGGCAAAGTTGCAACTGCCGTGGTCACGGGTAGGCTGAAGTGGCGAGTACAGTCAATTATTGTAGTAAGGGTAGGTGGTCTACCCTCAGGTCACTCTTAAGTATTTCTCAACGGGCCGACACACAACACTCACTCCGTCCGCGGTCAGGTCCGGTAATAAGGCACGGGATTTGTATTTGCTTAACACTGGTTTCCACGTGCTTGGTAGCATGAATCTGTTTAGATTCTTGTTTTTTATGGTTCCGTGCCCAGAGGGTAAGGGTTCCGTACCCTTTTACTAAGAGTGTCCGTTCGTCCGTCCGTCTGTACCTGAAGAACCGTGATAGTTAGACAGTTGAAATTTTCACAGATGATATATTTGTGTTGCCGCTATAACAAAAAATAGTAAAAACAGAATAAATATTTAAGGGGGGGCTCCCATAAAACAAACGTTTTTTGCTCGATATTAATAACGGCAACAGGTAGACGCTTGAAATATTCAAATGTTGTATCGATAATGATACGGAACCCTTCGTGCGCGAGACCGACTCGCACTTGGCCGGTTTTTTATTTCAATTGCTTCCAGAACGATCCTTCGATAGTAAAGTCGATTGGTTGAGAGAACTTTCGGTTGATGTAGCTCGATCCAGTGGTTCCTTCCGGCCTCGAACAGGTGTTCAGCTATTGCGGACTTGTCTACCTGTCTATTTTTGACTTCAGTAATGTGCTCTTTGACCCTTTCCGCGATAGAACGCTTCGTTAGGCCAATGAAGTCTGCCCGTGACCACGGCAGCTACAATGTTGCCGAATAGTCGGGAATGAAGGTAATTAAATTTTAACTAATAAATAATCGCGAGATCCGTTATATAACGAAATTCCATACTAATTGCTTTTGCAAACGTTAAGGATCCGACAGGATTTGGTGCGCGTGATTAGGCCTCAGGGCTTCGATTCCGCTTGTAAAGTTCAAACGAAAGCAAACCGTTACATTTTAATAAAAAAATTATTTTCTTTTTTTTATTATTTTATTCTGTTTTTAGTATTTCCTGTTATAGCGGCAACAGAAGTAAATCATCTGTGAAAATTTCAATTGTCTAGCTATCGCGGTTCATGAGACACAGCCTGCTGACAGACGGACGTTTGAGCAGCGGAGCCTTAATAATAGGGTCCCTTACCCTTTGGGTACGGAACTCTAAAAATCGTCTCTTTCACGTATACCGTGGTCACAACTGATATAAACTTAGGACAGGTGTGGATGAATTTGTCATGATCTCTGGATCATGCAAAAGCCTACTTTAATTTCAAGAGAGGGGACTGCCCTTGTGTTATGTAACTGTTCACTCTATCGAGCTTAGCATTTAGACGACTCCAAAGAGTCCAAATATTGTATGTATTTGACAGTTCGGTGTAGGCTAAATCAGACAACTCCATACAGTTGAGGACTTACGTGGTCGCGCCCCTGGTCTAGTTATGACGTCACATCATCCATCCTTAGGACGTCACTTCTAGGCCCGTCCCCATGTTCCTGTTATAAAACAGGCCATTCCTTGTTTTAAGGTATATACATGTGAGTTAGGCTCTGATAGGTATGGTGTAAGAAAGTTGTCTTAATATTATGTATTGCTACGGGCTCTTTACCAGGCAATACCATTTGCATAGAAGTGAACTTTGCCAGTACAAGATGACTGGCCACATCGTTCCAACTAAGTGCCTTTCGCCCCAAAGTATGGAGCGTTAATTTTATTGTGTTAAAGAATAGCTAAGTAAGTTACTTAACTGCTTCCGACCGCTGAAAGGAACAAAGTGGAAAATGTTAGCGCTGACCGTAAGCTCTTTCTAGGGGCGCGTTTACATCAGGTCAACTGCAGTGGAACTGAAAATGGAAGTGGGAAGTGAATTTGTGTGAACGTAGCCTGGAGCCACTTTAGATTTTCCCTTAGGTAGATCGACAGAATATTCTTTATTGTAAATAAAAATTACATTAACAGAAATTAAATAAATCAAAGATTTTTTTCCAGGCAACAATAACCGTTCAAGTTCAACCAAGTTCTGACCTGGCGACCGCGGATCGGACGACACACCGTGGGCTGGCCACCCACCAGATAGTCTGACGACCTGGTTACGGTGGCAGGGAGTCACTGGATGCGGGCGGACAAGACCGGGAAGCATGGAAACCCATAAGGAATTGGACCCAGAACAGTGGGCGCCAAATGGCTGATGAAGATGATGATGAACTATAAGCGCCTCATCAGCGCCTTTAGCGCTGATTGTTAGGTCTTTCTAGGGGCGCGTTTAAGTCACGTCTGATGCAGTTGAACGGAAGTGGGAAGTGAATTTGTGAAAACGTATAGCTCGGGGCCTCTGAAATAAAGAGAAACTAAGAGATTTTTACCGAGTAATTAAATTGAACAACTTAACTTAACATCCACTTCTGGTCCCAAAAGGGATACCTTGTCATATGGTAACCAGACAAGGACATCTCAGATAAAAGAAAAGTACCCAGACTGAACCCTTATGTAAAAATGAAAGTATTGCCCCCCATTGCAGAAGTTAGGATATTTATCTATAGACAGAGATAGTCCATAGGTTCGATTCCTGCACCTAACTGTAAGGAGGTGAGCATTGATTCAACAAACCGGTAAAAAAATCTACTTTTTCTCTGTTAACTCCTGAACTGCCCTCGCGGAACGCAACGTATAGGTGGCCCATACTAAGTTGGACACAGATCTGTGTCGCGGCAGACGAGTGGTTAAAACCGGTTTTTACCGGACTCCGGCGGAGCTCAAAAGGAGGGTTATGTGTTTAACTCGTATGTACGTAAATATGTCCGATTCTAACCAATATTCAGATTTTGACGAATAAGATCTCCATCGATTCGTCGTGTTTGCGCGTGTGTCATAGGCTATGTGAAACCAGCATAAATCCAACAAATAATTAAATAATAATCACTAAAAAGGCAGAATTAAAAAAAAAACTGTAATAAAACATAACCAACCGACTCGACTCATTTTTACAGATCGAATTTGCAAAAAGTGTCCGTACAATCTCTCAATCATGTTAATAATGACTTTTAGGACCCGCGACAAAAAACCTAGGATCACGAACCTGGGACCAAAAACGGGTCCATGGGACCAGCCTCCCAGGTCCTGGGAACAATAACTTTATGCCAAAAGCGGCCGTTTTTGGTGTTAATGCTATCTAGTCCTAGGTTTCTGTCATGGGTCTTAAATCACTATTAACATGACTGAGAGATTGTACGGACACTTTTTGCAAATTCGATCTATAAATGATATGATTTTTTCCTCGGTGGTGCTGGTGTTACTCCCTGGAGTACCTTACGTAATTGTTATCAAAGTACCTATTACAAAAATAACTCAGCATTTTCCAGAGCGCTACAGTTCTCAGAATCATTAATTAAGAAATACCTCAGGGAGTGAAATTATTAGGACCCAAAATAGAAGAATAAAATGTTTTTGTTTCAAGCGAGACGGAAACATTCCCCTTTATATTACAGAGCGGTGGTAGCGTAGCGGTAGAACGCGCCGGCCTTACATTCGGGAAGTCATGGGTTTGAATCCCGGCATTTACCAATGACTTGTTTCCTAAGTTATGTACATTTGTGAAGTTGTGGTAGCAATATCACTTGCTGACTGTGAAGGAAAACATCGTGAGGAAACTTGAGTGTCTGAGGTGTTCACATAACTAAAAAATCACGTTTGTTGTATGGGAGTGAATGGATCAATTCGGGAAGATATTTATTTGTGATGTGACAATGACATGCAAGTTTCGTTTTATGATCTAAAAATTACATGCTAGTAAAATTCAAAAATTATGTGACTATCCGTTCCTTGCAGTAACTTATCAAGTTCAGCGCCATCTATGCAACGATTAGGTAATAATAAAAACAAAAATAAAAAAGATAATCCCTCATTACGATATACCATAGCACAGGGTATCCTAGGGTATACTAGACCAGGTCAAGTGATTGTATTGTGTGGAAGTTATTATTATTATAATGGTTTAATCAACATGTAGGTACAGTTTACAGTAAATTAACCCCCACACTTTAGAAAGTCGCCCGTAACGTAACTGAGTAGAGTGCACGTAACGTAACTGAGTAGAGTGCACGTAACGTAACTGAGTAGAGTGCACGGATGTAAAGGTTGATGTGCTGTCGGCTGTGCGTGTGAAATAATATACCACTTCCCATGAAATAGAAATAGAAAATGTTTAAAAATGTGTAAAATGCAGGTACTACTAAAGAGTATTTTAGTAATGTAAGCAAAGCTTTCCAGACATGCTGCCGCAATGCTCTGCTAAAATTTAACCCTGTGTAGGAAAACCACTCCTGTATTTTATTTATTTAACCTACAAGTTCAGTCAAGTGGCGTTTTGATTGGTTTATTACCCCGGCAGCTAGCACTGTGTATAGGAGCGGGGTTAAAATGCTCGTTTACCTAAAAGTCGCTTTAAAATTTATAACTGCGCCGGGTTGGGTACGTGTTTTCTTGTGGTTTCTAAATAGAATCGTCCAAAATATATGGCACAATCCAGAGCTATTTTATTACTAGCCGTTTCAATTCCATTCGCCCAATAGTGTTATCACAGAACAGAGAAAAATGTTCTGTGAGTGTTACAGTGCGCGTAACATGACTTGTGATATACTTCCATGAACTTATGCTAGTCTCGAAAGGTGAATTAAATACCTAGTACATTTCGGAATTCGGTATCAAGCTACACGACGAGTCTACATTGTTCACGGAACTCCAGAATGTGCAATGGCTGAAACGTGCATTTTTTTATGTAGATATCATTGTCCCATTGCAGGCACAGGCCTTCTCTGAGGGAGAGAGTATAGAGAGCTTAATTACCACGCGTGGCCCCCGCGGAGCGGCAATTTCAAGCGCTGTGGTATGTGAACACCTCAGGCACTCAGGTTTCCTCCCGATGTTTTCCTTCACAGGTTAGCTAGTGGTAGGTATTGCTACTACAACTTCACAAATTTCTATTATCTTATGTTATTTTAGAACTAAAATTTTCGTAAGCACGTCGTTTAGTTTGTATTCCTCAACTACCTTCGGTGTAATGTTTTTTTTTAGACTGAAATTTTCCGAAATCGCAGGAGTTTTTTATTTTATTAAATTCACGCTTTAGAGATAGATATGTAGAGAACACTTTATTGCACAAATGTAGATAATGTTATACAATTGGAGGCCTAATCGCTTAGAGCGATCTCTTCCGGACAACCTTTACGCTTAACACACTCAACCAATGATGCACTGGAGGCTGCGTCATTGGTTGAGTGTGTTAAGCGTAAAGGTTGTCCGGAAGAGATCGCTCTAAGCGATTAGGCCTCCAATTGTATATCATTGTACTATAAAAAAATATGTCCATTCTTTATGGAAAATATGATTTTAAGCATTTATATATCAAAGCGTACATTACATAACATAAACACAAGCCTGTATCCCGGACGGGTAGGCTGAGACCAGGGTCTGCCACTTGCCACGATCCTGACAGACCTCTTTCGCTTCATAAACATTCATTAGTCGTTGCATGCGCGCATGCCGGTTTCGGGTACTTTTTATCTTGCCCTTTGCTAATACATACCCTATTTGGTCGAAGCATGTCCGCCTGGGACGTCCCTTGCCGTCCCTGTAAAAGGGTATCACTAAAATCAGGACACGGAAATCAGTAAAATGAAATAAAACCAATATTGAAAATTTAAGTAAACAAAAAATTCGGCCTTGTGCGAGTCCGACTCGCGCACGAAGGGTTCCGTACCATTATCTATACAACATTAGACAAAGATCGAGACAAGATAGATTAGGTACAGTGAGAACAGCGCCATCTATAGAAACCAACAAGAAAACATACATGACATCGGTGAAGTGAAGGTTCTCTCTAAAGGTCCTCTACCCCTTTGGATACGGAACCGTAAAAAAATAACAATTCAAAGTCGTAGAACAAAAGTCGTTTCAGGAATTCCGTATATGAGGTACCCCGGTACATTTTGTTCGACTGACTGTAGAATGTGATGTGTTAATTAAGGTAACAATTAAAAGAGGAGGGTCTTTTGTTTTGATATCGTTTAAGGGCTGAAACGCACTGACGGTTATTAAAGGGCAATCAGATCCCATCTAGAACCAGCAATGGAAGAAGTGCATATTGTTGACTGCCTCGTTGGTCTAGCGGTATCACGTCTGATTACGATGCCGGAAGTCGTGGGTTCGATTCCCACTGGGGGCCGCCGTACATTTGTACAAATGGCCCCAGTCCGGGTGTATTTCGATGTTTGTGACTAGCACAAGTGATTGTGTTGTGTGGAAGTTTCGTATTTTTTTTGATACGTTAAAAAGTGAATAATATGAATCCAAATAATAATAAAAAAATAATATTAGTTAATACATATTAAAGTTTGTTAAGGCAATCTCATCCTTATAGCTGAGTGACATGTCAGCTGCGTACGTTCCTAAAATGGAATTATGATCAAATTATACCGAGTGAAGGATCCACCTTCCCGCGTTTAAATCATTTAGGGTCAGTGTGCTTGTAACTCAGCTCTCGAAATCACCAGTCCATGATGGGCATGCTGGGTGATGATGCCCATCCTCTCTGAGAGATAGCCTATACCCTTCAGTGGGAAGTAACAAAATCGTCACAGAAGCAGAACACCATATTTTCGGATGTATACCCTAAATAGGTTGTTCAAACAAATCAATACAAATAAACTTCAGTATTTACTTTACTAAATTAATGCAACAAATATAGCTATAAAGTTTATTCTATTGATAAAAGCCGATAGCATTTTAGTGACAGCATTACTAGCTAAACATCCGTTTTTTTGAAAAAAAAAAATGTGCCAATGTCATTTACATTGGTAGATTTATTTTTTAAACTTGTAACTTCTTCCTAAATTTGATAGGTGAAGTGATCACATGGGTGTTTTAGTTCTTAGAGCATATATTTAAGATGGAGTAAGCTTACAATCGATGCTATTGGTGACAATCTTAAAAGTTGGCTCAGTCAATCAATATGGAAAACAGCAACCCTTCTTTGGTTTTGCAGTCGGATAAATAATATTAATATTATTTCAAAATGATTTCAATTATCTTGTTAACCTACTTTTCTTACTAGAATGAACAAGAAACGGTTCAGACGTGATAGTGTTATCGGCTTTGCTGCGTTATGAAACTGAAATTGTCTTTATTGCAAACAAAAATTTAATATAGTAAAACTAGGCAAAAGGCCTTACGCTCAGCCTAAAGTCGTTAGGGAACATGCTTCACTGCTTACGCTGATTGTCAGCAAAAGCCTAAGAAGTTAGATTAAAGATATAAAATAAATTACAGAGAGTAGCTGAGGAGAAAAAAACTGTTTTCACGTTTGCTCAATACCACATGATAGTTTAAAAATAGTTTTTTTCTGTTATTATTACCACTACAAGTATATCTAGCAGATTATGTATTTTTTTTTATTTTGTTCTTACTCAAAATAAAAAAAATAAAGAAGAAGATCTTATCTTATGTTATCAATTCATAAGAAAGAAAAACGGCATAAGCATAACCAAATAATCAAACTTATCACATACTATTTCTCTCCCGAAAATACCTTCTAATATATAAAAATCTCGTGTCACAGTGTTTGTTACCAAACTCTTTTGAAACAGCTCCACCGATTTTAAAGAATTTTATTGTGCATATTTGGTAGGTCTGACAATAGGTCGTAGGCTAAAACAATGTTTGCCGAGTCAGCTAGTATTTTTATAAAATTACCACCTCGCTTAACAGTAGACAAGAGACAAGTCTAGTCCATACTAGACTTAGTATAGTAGTCTAAAATACGTAGTATAGTAGCAATATCACTCGCTAACCGTGAAGGAAAACATCATGAGGAAACCTGAGTGTCTGAGGTGTTCACATACCTTAGCGTTTGAAATCGCCAATCCGCGCTAGGCACGTGCGGTAATTAAGCCCATACTCTCTCTCTCTCTCTGAGAGAAGGCCTGTGTTCTTCATTGCGATGCACATAGGCTACATAAAAGAGGCAAGTTTACGCCCGGCGTGTTACGAGGATTGGGCTAGTAATTTAAATACCGACCCTGGTCCGCAACTCGCGCACCGACCCCAATGATATCTAATTTTGCTCTAGCAAGCAAGGGTTTCAACGCGTCAAATTGCCGAAATTCAATCTCACAGCTAACGCCCAGAAATTACGAGATACGCTACCGAATACGACTCCTGGCCACGGTTTTTCACAGTTTAACGGCAGTACTGCCGGTTTTTGAGATGGCTAACCCCCAGTTTCTCGTACACTAACACGCTGTTAATCTACTGTTAACAGCTGTCAATTGACCAAAGTGCATACAAAAAAAACCACTGACAGCCGTTAACAGTAGATTAACAGCTTTTTAGTGTACGAGAAACCGGGGGTTAATAATGTATCGTACTGTTACGTTCATTTCTGAGAAATGGGGATAGACTTTCTTTTTAGAGTAAGTAAAATAAAGTAAAAAGGTGTTTATAAAATATACGATTACCCAGTTGCAAGTAATTTTCCACAACTCTTACAACTCTTGCATTAGGGTTTACCTGTATCTCAGGATTTGGACCTCTTTTTACGAGTGACTTACAAAGTTACAAACAATCTAGACTTGTTGTTCTAAGCCTTAATAACACTGTTATGGAAGTAGATTTTTTAGTTTCAGATAATCAAGAATATATTTTTTTTGCGACATGTCTAACTCGCAGTAACTCGGACGAAAGAGGATCTTCAATTTAATTTATATTTGAGGCCGTCAGCGCAAAAGTGACTTAACCTACAATTTTTCATATATTTGCCCGTGTTCGTGTTGGTTGCTCTGTCTCCACTTGGACTAATTTGTCATCAATGACGAAAGAAAGAAGTTTGACACACCACAGGATGCACTCTGACGCTCTGACTTTGTCTTGTATTTATGTGACTTGTTTCTCCTTTGTATTTGTTTATGTTACTGGTTATGCCTTTTTTTCTTGTGATGTGTTAATTTGTCATAGAAGTCTTTCTTCTTCTTTCTTCTTTTCAACTTCTTCACAACTTACCACCACATTTTCGGTGAATTTTGCACATTTACTTTTTTATTTTGCTAGTTTGCCAGACAAACATTTGCTTATAAACTGAAACTAAACTTTTTCATCTTAAGTACAGTCGGCCTCCATTCCACCTGAAAATGTGAACATTGTAGTTAGTCAAGTTACAGGCAGAAGCGGTGGCACCGCGATGGGTGGAACGCTTGCCTCACATTCAAGGGGTCGTGGGTTCGAATCCCGGCGCAAGTACAAATGGCTTTGTTTTAGAAATATCCTGACATTTGTGATTTTGTAGTAACAATGCTAAGGTGAAGGAAAACATCGTGAGGTAACCTGAGTGTCTGAAATGTTCACATGCCCTAGCGCTTGAAATTGCGATTCCGTGGTGATTAAGTCCATACTCCTCTCTGCCCTACAGTGGGACGAAGTGGCTACTTTACAAGTTATAAGCAGCTTTCTAAATGTTTTTTAAGATTTTTCTGCTGTTGACTGTAGTACATTTCTTTATTTTATTTACATAAATATTGCAACATGACAGTAATTACACCAAAGCGTTACAATATTTTAATTGAGCACTACCTATCAAACATCTTCTAGTATTCTCTTAGATACCTACATAGCTATTTTGGTACGAAAGTTACGGAATAACAAGGACATACACGGCCTTGTTAACGTCAGTCACTGGTGTGGGCTTAGGTGTCAGACAAAAAATAACCAACTGTTTTTCGCATTCAAGCCTCTGGGAATATTCGAGTGGGAATGTTTTTCCAAGAATTTTCGCTACAGTCTGTCAGTTTTCTTTCCGCATTTTGCGCTTTTCACCAGTAGTTAAGAAATGTACCAGTCAGAATGTCATTTAAGTTGAATAAAAAATTACGACTCCATTACGTTACCGCGAAGTGCGGTACAGCGATGTTCGTTACAGCGAAAGTTCATAGCTGCGAAGTAAGTTACAGCGAATGTTCTCTGCAGCAAATTACGTTACAGCTAATGTACGTGACAGCGAAAGCAATGGTTAAATCGTTAGTTAATGAATTGAGTGTAATGGTTAGGGTGGTCTTAAAAAAAGTATCAACTTTCAGACGGTATTTTTTTTTTGCGCGTGCGCGTGTAAGGTATGTATGTGTGATACAGATGTAAGTATGTAAGTATGTATATATGTACGTATGTATGAGCGTATGTATGTTGGGTGTACTGTACGTATATATGTATACACAAATACTTTTTTTATTCGAGGGCGTATAATGTAATTGGTTATGATTAGGGCATGTAGAACCGGCTACGGTTCCATTTTTCTCATAACCGGTTGTGGGAGCAGTCGGAACCGGGTAAATCGGTTTCACCCGGTTCCGACTGAAACCAAGTGCGAGTCGGACTCGCGCACCGAGGGTTCCGTACAAACCTGCAATGTCAACAACATTTTTTCACGGGTTAAAGGCAATTAGATCTAAGTATTTGATATGAATTTCAACTTGATAGCTCTACGCGTTCATGAGGAAAAAAGTAATAAGTTTATATTTATTAAAAAATATATATTTTGTAATGTAACTAAAAATTTAAGGTTTTCGGAATTTTTCCTTTATGTGTGCTATAAAACGTTGCTTCATGCCAAATTTCAAGATTCT
This sequence comes from Yponomeuta cagnagella, assembly GCA_947310995.1. Lineage (NCBI taxonomy): Eukaryota > Metazoa > Arthropoda > Insecta > Lepidoptera > Yponomeutidae > Yponomeuta > Yponomeuta cagnagella. The sequence goes on from OX371277.1 coordinate 15,394,945, forward strand.
AGGTCGACTGGAAGTACCCTTTAGGTTTTGATTCCCTTGCGAGTACTTGCGAGTTTCAAAATATGCAGCTTAAATTGCTGTTTCTTTTGATTGCGTTGACATAGAAGTTAGATTTTGTTACAGCTTAAAGGTATTATAGACCTGAGTATTTGGTATGAATTTCAATTTAATACCTCTACGCGTTTATGAGGAAATGGGTAGTAAGTTTAAAATTATTAAAAAAAAATATATTATGTGATGTAACTAAAAATTTATGGTTTTCGTAATTTTTCCTTTATCTATGCTATAAGACGTTGCTTCGTACCAAATTTCAAGATTCTGAGTTCACGGGAAGCACCCTGTAGGTTTTGATTCCCTTGCAAGTGTCGAAAATTTGCGGCATAAACGGCTGTATCTTTTGATTGCGTTGGCTTAGAAGTTTGATTTTTTCACAGCTTCAAGGGACAGTAGACCTGAGTAATTGATATAAATTTCAGCTTCATACCTCCACGCGTTCCTGAGAAAAAGGGTCTTGACAGACGGACGGACGGACGGACAGACGGACAACAAAGTGATCCTATAAGGGTTCCGTTTTTTCCTTTTGAGGTACGGAACCCTAAAAACGGTAAGTTACAATAATGATCATTACATCACAGAGAAACTAAGGATAACGAGTAACAGGATACCAACTTATAAAGGAAACACTGTGTACAAGATCCATTGAAAATTAGTTTGATGAAATAGTTATTTATTTGAAGCAGATAAAACCCTCTCTTTCTATGGAATCCTACACTGCGCGTGGCTCAACACGCACTGGGCCGTTTTCTTATGAATGAACATGGTAGAACCACTAAAATAATAACAAGCACAAACGTGGCACTTATGACGGGCCACTGTATTTACATATCGTACCGATGGAGTTTCTGTAAAAAACAACGACGGAAAGTTCTCCTGTAAAAATAATAAGGCAGCCTACGCACGTTCCACTGTAGGGCACAGGCCTTCTCTCAGGGGGGAGAGTATGGGCTTAATAACCACGCGTGCCCACCGCGTAGATTCTCATGTAAAATGCATGTAAAATGTGCAAAGATTTAGTTCGGATGTTATTGTTCCGGATGAGCGATGTGTAAACAGCATACTTACGTTTGATTCCACAAAGCATTGAACGAATGGGTGCTACTGTAGCTTAACTGACTGCAAGTCTACATGGTCTTCTCTACTCCGTTGTGATACGGGTCACTTTGCAACGACAATTGTCAAAATCGTTCAGTTGTCAACCGTATATTCCATACGGAATATTTGGTTGGATTTTAATTAACTTTGCCTAAATTCCAACTTGCATTTCCCTATTCATTATAATATTTATTATAATACCAGCTTTCACTATTTACAGCCATTCATAAAATCATGCAAGTTATTCGGATTTTGGGCGAAATCATCCAATAAACGCGAAGTTTTGTCAATAGGTTATAGTGGGAAATAAAAAAATATTTTAATATTTTATGAACGTAGAGTAGAAAAGAGTTTCCTAGTTTCCAGTTCCAAGGCTGTAGTCGAGTCTTATTGGAAAGGTTTTACTCACGGATGACTTAACTCCGCTTTTTACGATAAAACCTCCTTTCGACAAGGTTTAACATTACTGGCTCCGGAATCACTGTAAAATGGAGTAACAATAAATGTTTTTTATATTTATTTGGTTGATGGCCAGTATGCAAATGAATTTTGCTCTCCTACATGAATACGGGCGATTGACTTCCATGGTCTACCAAGGAGGTCAATGATACAGGAAGATAAATACGGCCAGGATCTGTAGCATTTATCCCTCAAAGGAGAACATAATAATATCGTGAATAGTGATAAGCGGTAAAATTAGACTTCCCTAACATTAAATTAGTAGTCTGGGAGCTAGAAAACTATCTTACCGTCTGTTTAGAATACATTAACTTTTTTATTCTTTTTTACAAATTCAATGTTGAGGAAGCGAAAGTGATATGTCAGGATCGTTGCAAGTGGCAGTTCCTGGTCTCTGCCTACCCCTCTGGGGTACAGGCGTGAGTTTATGTGTATATGTACAAATTCAAATTCAGCAATGTAGGCGAGAGAACACTTTAATTTACGTAACTCAGAAAATAAAGTCATTTGAAGATTTAGTGACTGACTTGCGCGATAGAGCAAAACAAAAGCCGGAAAAAAATCACGTTTCTCGTATTTCCGCCTTCCCCATATTTATACCCCCTTAGGTGTTTACTTTTGTATTTTTTAGGATTCCGTACCTCAAAAGGAAAAAACAGAATCCTCATGGGATCATTTTGTTGTCCGTTCGTCCGTCCGTGAGTCTGTCAGTCTGTCCGTCAGTCTCGGGAACGCGTGGAGGTATCGAGTTGAAATTTAACTATGAAATTTAAAATTTAACTTCCCTTGAAGCTGTAAAAAAATAAAACTTCTAAGTTAACGTAAACAAAGTTACGGCCGTTTATGCCGCAAAAAAACGTATATTTCGACACTCAAGGGAATCAAGATTTATAGGGTACTTTTCATTGACCTAAAACTATGAAATTTGGCAAGTAACATCGTCTTATACTACAAGTGCAGGGAACAATCTGAAACTATATATTTGTAATTAAATAATAATGTCTCTAAAGTTCGGGAAAGCTCGGAAAAAACTGCGAGACTTGATTCCTGAACTATTTATAATACGTAAGTACCTAAAAAGTCCGACTCGCACTTGTCCGGTTTTTTATTATTGTTTGGGCAATCTCTCCATAATACCACTTCTGTGACAATTTTCCCTGCCTACCTAAGAGTACGTGCCCACCGCGGATTGGCAATTTCAAGCGCTGAGGTACGCGAACACCTCAGACACTCAGGTTTCCTCACGATATTTTCCTTTACCGTAAGCGAGTGGTAGTGCTACTATAACTTCACAAGTGCGCGTCACTTAGAAAACAGTCATTGCTACATGCCGGGATTCGAGCCCGCGATCTCCCGAATGGGAATTCGGCGCTCTACCGCTCCGCTACCACCTCTCGCGATTAGACCCGCTAAATGTATAGCTACGTACATATAAGCATCGCAAGTCGTTAAGCAATAGCTACTCAAGCGATTTCGTCTACTAGTGCATACGCAGTATCCACGCAACGGCCACTCAAGTATGCTCTGCGATCCTCCGATACTTCCAGAAATAAAAGCAATCGCTGCTCCTTCTAGCACTGTTTTGTTTAGGCCCTTCGGCCATTGTGTCCAGAAAATGGACCAGTGCCGGATTACGCCAGCGCGGCGCCTGTAGAGAATTCTATCGAGGGGCTCTTGGTTAGCTTTAGTTTATCCAATTTGTACCATTATCTACCATAAACTAGATAAACTTTTACATTTACATAAACTTTTCTGGATTTATTTGTGCTAGAAATAGTAAAGTAAAGTAAAGTAAAAATATATTTATTTAAAATTACACAGTTATGAAAGAGAACTTTTTAAGATGCGTGGATATAAAAGAAATTTGCTTAAAATCTAGAATTCAACAACAGCCCCCAAACTCGGCCGAGCCTGTATCTTAATACTGTTCATATCGATTTCTCTGAGCAAATTGTATTTACTATTCATCAAAGTGAAGTGATTAAGATCATTAACAAATACGTTTTAATTTTGAAAGAGAACGTTCACCATTGTAGGTGGTGATCATGAGAGACAAACTATTTTTACTATAACGGAAAAAATATCGAAAAAATATAAACGGGTCTATTTGCGACTATTTATTAGGTAAAATTTAATTACCTTAATACCCGACGTTTCGGCAACGTTGCAGCTGCCGTGATCACGAGTAGGCTGACCGTGGCGAGTACAGTCAATTATTGTAGTGAAGGTAGGTGGTCTACACTCAAGTCACTTTTAGTTTTTCGCAGCGGGCCGACACACAACATTCATTACGTCCGCGGACAGGACCGGTGATAAGGCGCGTAATTTGTATTTACTTAGCACTGAATTCCACGTGCTTGAAGGCTTAAAACCATCCTCTCTGTTGAAATTCTTGTGAATTTAATTCAAAATATATTCATTTCGGGAAACACCCGATAGCAATGTTGATCGTTCGAGAGAACTTTCAGTTGATGAAGCGCGATCTAGTGGTTGATTAAATTTTACATAATAAATAGTCACCATTCGACTCGTTTAATATATAACGATCGCGAGTAATTAAAAATACTAAAATATCGGTTGTTCCATACATTTCAATGCCGAGGTTGTAACTTTAGTATGGACAGGCTGATCCTTTTTTCAAATTTATATTTTTTTGTTACACCCTGCATATCTATATATTTTAAAATTTTCTTGGATGTTGGTATATAGGAATATAGACATTATTGTAAAAGAGTAAAAATATTGTGAATCCATTCATTCCAAACATGTGAAGGAAGTAAACTTGTTGTATTATTTATTGTCAGTTGAAAACTTTTTCACTTTATAGTATTGTTTTCAGATTTCATGATCACAAGTTATTGATGGCAATCATAGAATCTTATCAGTGATAAGTTATCACATAGGCTCTGATTTATTAAGTTTAAGATGAGTTGAGAAAATATGGTCAGAGCGGAGTTTTTTCCGCTGCCTTTTTCTCCACTACATAAGGCCGGAAGGCAGCGAATAACATAGTACATTGCCATTCAATTAACAGAATGTAAATTCTTTACGAGAAATAAATTATAGATTTCTGATTGATTTTGAGAAATTTACTAATAGAATACATTCGCAAAAACTTCAGCAGATTTTGATGATATCATCCCCCACGGGATGATGTAATAATTATCCTATATAGCAATAAACGTTTTTTATTTCGCATACCGACACATCGTATCTTAGATTAACCCCCTGTTTCTCGTACACTAACATTATGTTTATCTATTGTTAACAGCTGTTAGCTGTTAAACAGGAAAGTTAGACAGGCACTACTATTGATTTTGTACTGAGTTCATAGTAATGCAATGAACGAAGGGCTTTTGCTCTACCCTCCGTGGATATTTTCAGTAAATATTTTCTAAGTGTTTTTTAATATTTTTGTTCCAATATTGCCTGAAAAATTACGGTGTAAGCCTAGAAGATTTTCTTTTGAGTCCACGCCTTTACATTTTGTTTCGTGCAAAAATCGTGTTTTCTGAAGCATTTTAATTTAAAAGTCTATTTGAATTCAACACGCCCGATAAAATAAAATAAAACTAAAACTGGACAGTTTTTTTAAACATTGTGAACATCTCACCTATTTCTATGCTATTTTTAGTACACTAACAATTTGTTAATCTGTTTACAATATGTTTGGGCCAAAAAGTATTTAATACCTTCTTGTAAGTTAATATTAACACAAGCAACATGTGATTGTATGAAGACCCTATTAGAACCTAATAGTTTTGTAAGAAAAATGACTCTTACTTTATAAGAAAAACGATTCGACTAAAACACGACAGAGATAGAGAGAGAGAGAGAGACTTTCTAACTGTTTTGGCAAATGTAGTCAGAGGCTTTCCTAGATAATAAAATTACAGACATTTTAATAGTAGATTGTACAACAAGTGCATAAAACGCACCATTTTACTCGAGACGTTTATCCATCCGAGCGAGCTTGCGAGCGAGGATAGATATAAAGTCGAGTGTAAAATGGGTTTTATGGACGAGTTGTACACTCTACTTTTCACTTCGATTGCGAGGAAATGAAACAGCAACATGTAAATAATAAATGAGACGAAATACAAATTATAAGTTTATTTCATGAAGTTTTATTGTGTACTTTGGCTGTTGGTATCTTTGCCTTGGTCTTAGAATACGAACGAAACGAAATAAAATAAAGAGGTTGTTGTATGAAGTTAAAGATGTTCGTGTGGCTGTTGCAGCGATTGCCTTGGTCTTCGACGAAGATTTTACTTTATGCTCTAGAGCATAAAAAGCGACTTTATGTCGCCTACGCACGACATAAAGACGAACTTTTAGAGCATGAGAAGTGAAAATATATTTTTCACTTCTCGTGCTCTGAAAGTGCTTATTTGTGCAGGATATAGGCTGCACAAAATCGAATTTTGTTCACAAGTGCATTAACGTATCTACTCACAAATGTATCTGTATTAAGGCAAAGAAAATGAGCCATACAGCCAAAGACAATAATAAGAAGTTCATAGATAGAATTTGTTATTTTATAATATTTAATTTAATTTAATTTATTTGCCTTATGTGTTTTTTAAGACATAAAAGATATAAAAAATTATATTCAAGTACGGTAGGTTATTTAATTAATTTAAGAAAATTATTATTACAAACTTAATTTAATAGTAGGCTGTATAGGTCTGCAGCCCAAGCGTAATATCAATGTCGTAAGATTAAAAAACAATAAAGCGGCGGGAAACAGCTCTTGTTGTTCGTGCGTTTAATAATTTCTTCAATTTGCTACATTATACTACTGTTTTATTTCATTGCAATCGAAGTGAAAAGCAGAGTTTATAACTCGTCCACAAAACCATTTTATCCTCGACATTACTATGCTAAAAGTCTCGGATAAAAATGGTTCGTTTTGTGTACATTTTACAAATCTACTATTTATTCTCCTATATTTAGTTTTTGATAATGAATGTTTGATAGGAACGCTGCGTTAGTTTGGACATATGTAGCGGATGAAGAAAGAAAGATTGACAAAAGAAATATTCCGACCAAATGTGGATGGAAGGGCCGTTACCGTCCCAGGTGGATATACTTCGACCAAAAAGGGGATGTATTAGCAAAGGGCAAGATAAAAAGTACCCGAAACGGGCGTGCGTGCATGTAACGACTAATGAATGTTGATGAAGTGAAATCTATTGCCAGGATCGTGGCGAGTGGCAGACCCTGGTCTTGCCTGCTACCCTCCGGGACACAGGCGTGAATTTATGTAATGCAATGTAGTATGTATAAGGAACGTTTTCTTCGAAAATTATTGCTTTTGGTAGTAAATGCTCTCAATTCATGGTTAAAATCCATGATGGAGGCCTATGCCCTGCAGTGGGCGTCAAGTGGCTGATGATGATGTTCATGTCAACACTTTAGGACCATCATAGTTTTTCCATTCATAGTTTACTATGACTAATCAATGCATATTAGTGATTACATACTCTTTGAGCCGTACTAGCCGATTAGTTTCTTTTTAATTTTTATTAAAATTTATTTCATTAAACTTCCTATCCTTACAGGGAACCCTATTGCGATAGTGAAGTACACATTTTACTTAATAAATATTTGCTGGTAACCACATAAGTTAAACAGTGTCCAGTGGCACCATCACTCACACCAGATGGGTGAAGGGACTACTCGGACGCTGCAGTGCATGGGACATTGTTTTTTAAATGGAGTAGGCTTGCCCAGCACCTATACTATCCTGACAGCTTAGTCGGCCTAGCCCACAGGAAAGAAGAGTCAATACGTGCGGAGCCAACCAAGCCGCGGGTTTCCTCACGATGTTTTCCTTCACCGTTAGCGTGTGGTACATAATATAAACATAACATAAACTCACGCCTGTATCCCTGAGGGGTAGGCAGAGACCAGGGACTGCCACTTGCTACGATCCTGACAGATCACTTTCGCTTCCTCAACATTCATTAGTCGTTGCATGCAGGCACGCCGGTTTCGGGTACGTTTTATCTTGCGCTGGGGTATGTCTAAAAAATGAATTGTAGTTCCATAAAATGGAGCCCCTGCTAGACGCATTTAAGGTGGAACAACACTGGTCGTACATTCGCGATGGACGTGACGCCACGTTCGATCTGTGATACATCTGACGCGACCCTCGACCTGCCTCGCCAGATAGGCATCGCAAGGTGGAGGGGCAATTCCGACGCGACGCGACCACCGTAAAGTCAAGTGTGGTTCTAGATCTGACGTGTGTGGCGCATCAAATGCGATTAGAACGTCGACGCAGGAGTGTCTAATTGCTCCAATTTGAAACAAGAGAATACTACTCGTTGATTTGGTCTGGTGTTATGATGTAATCTGATATATAAAAATCTCGTGTCACAGTGTTAAAAAAATACAATTCTTTAAAACACTCCATTAACGCCGCATAGATAGTCTGTGAGACTTATCAAGGAAACGACTTTGCCACAGACTATTTATGCGGCGTTTAAAGAGTGTTTTAAGGAATCGTGTTTTTATAAATAACCTCTTATATTTTTAAAGAGATATGGGTATGTTACTGGGAAAAGTGACTGTGTGCTGTGGAAGTTTAAATATTTACTTTTGTATACAGACATATCTAATGTTCTGTGGCCATATCCATCTACAGCTTTTTTTAATATTTTATGAAAAACACGGGCTCACGGTATATTTAATTGAAACTACTGTTAAAAACTAAAAATGCCAATATCAGGCGTAGAGTGTCATTGCATTTGTAAAACTAAAAATGCCAGTACCTATCTATCGGGCTTACAGTGTCATTGCATTTTGTCCCAGGTAGATAATAAAATCCATTTTTAGGTACCTTCAGCACATGGTCATAATAAAAGGCTTTACACATAAAAGGCTGGACGGTTTGTGTCCTATTTTACGACCTTATCCGGTTCACTTACGCGACCCTCTAATAAAACCGCAGTTTCATTAAACATTTTATGTTTTCTCCCTTGAGCCTCTAGCTGGATGAACTTGAGTGTGGTTCTTCTTCAACATAATGTAGCCACCCAATGCTGAATGTAGGTCTCTTCTAATACACGCTACGAATAAAAAACCGGCTAAGTGCGAGTTGAACTCGCGTGGAGAGGGTTCCGTACAATGCTAAAGTCAAATGTTTTTATTCAATTGTGGTACCACATGAAGTTAACTACTACTAGCACTATCTAGTGGTGTCTTAGTGATCTATTTTCCGTAAGTGATAGTATTATATTGAGTTTACCACCTTATTTTCAATTGATAGAATTCTTATGGTTTTTCCTGTAATCTAAAAGCAATGAACTATATTTTGTATTTTTTTTTCAAAATTTTAGGCTCTGTCGTTTCGGAGATCGGGGGAGGGGGAAGGTCAATTTTCATCTTCTGTCATGAATAAAATCTAAACTATTTATTTTACAATAAGAACAAAAACGTATTTGAGATCCTCATAAAGAGCATTTTATATATGATATATGACACAGTAAGGTATGCAAAACTTTTCTTTTTATTTCCTAATTTGTCCCATGAAAATGACCCTTATTTTAAAAATATACTTATTTGCTTTGCACATCTGTGTTCGGGTCATAGGATTACACCACCCTACCAAATTTCACGTGATTTGGTTCAAATTGTGTTCAAAAGTAGATTCGGAGAAAATTGGCTGTGACAGATGGGCGGACAGACAGATGCATGAGTGATCCTATAAGGGTTTCATTTTTTCATACGGTGTACGGAACCCTAAAAAAACATGAAGTATTTCTTCCTACAAAATTAACCCTCAAAAACGACCGCTGTCCTCTCGATTAGTCCGTACCAATGAAATGAGCCGAAGATGTGGTGCAGAATAAGTCACTCTGTGATTAGTTCATTCTGTGCGCCATGCGCGACGACGTGAACGTTGATAGAACGAACGAACGATAGTAAATGACAGCGTAATTTATGATTGGTTTTACACAAAAACTCAAACCATTGATTTCTTGATGTATATAACCCGTCGTAATATCTAGGTACCTCGCAAGATGGCGATCTCACGCTGGCAGGTGCATAGATATTTTGCTTGGTAGTACTGGGGCGAGTCTCTAAAATGCATAATTGTTCAATAGAATCATATTAGTAGAGTAATGGTTGGCTCATTGACACTGTTGGTAGTCTAGAAACCAGTCGCCAATGGTATAGCCCGTGCAACTTAACTCGGCACCTCGCGCGATTCTACCTTTTTCGCGAGAGATGCCTATTTATTTTGCGCGGGTTATACCATTGAAATGACATCTTACTTCTATTGCTTAGTAGACTTCCAAAGAGAGGCAAATAACAACTATTGTACCTACCTTCTACTTTCTATGTACAGTCGACAACACATCAACCTTAACATGGGTGCACTCTAATCAGTTAAGATAAGAGTGACTTTGCAACAAAAATGTAAAGGTTGCCCTGATCAGCAAAAATTATAAAATACGAGTACTAATAGAAAAAAAAAGGACAAGATAAAATGTACCCGAAACCAGCGCGCGTGCATGCGACGAGTCGACGACTAATGAATGTTGATGAAGCGAAAGAGATCTGTCAGGATCTTGGCAAGTGGCCGACCCTGGTCTCTGCCTACCCCTCTGGGATACAGCCGTGAGTTTATGCTATATTACTAATAGATGGCACGAGTAGTAGGTACTCATAAAGGCTGAAATAATTTACAAAATAGTTTTTTCATCGCTTGGAATATTGTTGTAGCATATATTTTATAAACTCAGAATTTCCTTTAATTTTTCTGTTTCATATCTACCTATATATCTTTCCTATGTCAAATCCTACTTGAAACTGAAAAAAGTTGCGGTGTTTCAATTTCTTTTGGTATCGTTTCGAGTGGGACATCCTATGAAGCAGGAAAACAAAGCACAAATACGAGACAGTTTATAAGATATTTGTGTTTATCTTAAGATCGTTTTAGTTCGATTAACTAAGAGCTGATTTTCAATCGGCGGGTAGTTCCCATGAATAGTAAGTACACTATTCGACATTTTAAATGTTATTTAATTGGTTGTGCTTATTCAACTATAGAATGGAATCGCCCTTTACAGAAAGAAAGGGTAAAGAAAAACACATTTTTATCCATTTGGCACTTTTTACGAATCCGTACCTCAAAAGAAAAAACTCTTATAGGATCCCTTTGTTGTCCGTGCGTCCATCCGTCTGTCGAGACCCTTTATCTTGGGAACGCGTGAAGGTATCGAGTTGAAATTAAAACCATATACTCGTACTCAAGTCTTCAGTCCCTTGAAGCTGTGAAGATATCAAACTTCTAAATTAACGTAATAAAATTCACGGCCGTTTATGCAACAAAAAAACGTATATTTCGACATTCTGTTGACCTAGAACTATGAAATTTGGCAAGTAATATCGTTTTATAGTACAAGTAAAGAGAAAAATCTAAAAATTATGCATTTGTAACTAATTCATAAAAAATAGTCTTTGAAGTTCGGGAAAAGCACATTACCTACAAATTTGTACGGAACCCTCGGTGGGCGAGTCCACTTGTGTTTTTGTATTCAAACTATGGAACCATCTGCACATATACCTGTCAATTATTCAGTTATTCGGTAGCACAGAGCGAAGGCTTTACAGCCATTGAGTACACTTAATGCCTTCGTTATATTTTAAAAGAGATTTTCGATGAAAAAGCGGATTACGTTATGTTGATAAGCCGCGGTTTTGTAATTAGTTAGTAAAAAACCGATGGAAATGTCCATCTAATTAGATTATTACTTTTAAGTACAGACACAAAATAAAAAAAAATAAGTAGAAATCTTGTTTTGATATGAGAAGTCTTGTTTAAAAAAATTCGCGAACAGTTTATATAGCATCTCTGTCTATCAGAACAATGAGCCGCAGACCCGTGGCACGCACGCACCACTCTAGCTGGCTGCTAATGGTTCTCATACATTCAATTTTATGTCGAGATATTATTGGAAAATGTCTTTTAAAAGAAACAAACTAGCGTATTCGATAGCTATTGTTGAGGGACCTTCATTTTCTTTGGCTTTTAAATAACCGAAAATTCATGGTATATATATTTAGTTGATACTTCTGCATAGAGAAGTACCTATCTATGAATAAGCTTTGACACACAGAGTCAATTTAATAAACATGCCAAATAAACCATTACACCAACCCAAGCATAGCATATGCAAAGCATTATGACATTATAGAAAAAAACCTTACTGTATATTACAATTAACACACTTTGGTGCCGAGATTCTTCCAGTGTCAATTTAGGTACAGATTCATTATTGTTTTCTTGCATCTTGCACATATTCTTGCTAAACTGCATTTGAGTCCATGTCTTACTGTAATGTAGAATTTGATAAAAAATTATAGAGGTTTCATAAAAAATATGAAAACAAATCGAAAAATGGCGAAAATCGAAAAATCGAAAGCTGATAGGGGGCAATGCTTGTTTCATTGACACCTAACCGAACCTAACCAATCGCGTTCCAATGGTATAACCCGTTCAACCTAACTCGGCGCCCCGTGCGATTTCATCTTCTTCGCGAGAGATGCCTATTTAATTTTCGCGGGTTACTGGAATGACATTGCACTGCTGTTGCGTAGATTACGATATAGAGGCAAGTAACAACTATGATTGTCCTGCTACTTTATCATTTTATTAAACTCTTGTGTGCTTATTAGACCTTAGGCCCAGAACCCGAGCCTTCGGCGGCGCTTGTAATATAAAATGATCTAGATTTTGAAATGGACACCTAGTTTTACTTGTAACTTTCAATTAGTCAAAATTTTTGTGTAATATTGAATTTTGCATGCGAAGTGTCAAGTACAGGATTCCCTTACAAGAGGCAGGAGTATACAAGCTTGACTGTGAATATGGTTCCTCGTACATTGGTCAAACTAAGCGTACCATAGCTGAGCGGGTGAAGGAACATATCGCGGACGTGAAACATAAGCGCTCTGGTAGATCTGCAGTCAGTGAACACACACTCAGCGGTACCAACCACTTCATTCATTTTGATAAAGTTCAAGTTCTAGCCCGAGAAGACCGTTTCTGTCATAGAATGATACGCGAGGCAATAGAGATCCGCCGGCATCAAAATTTCAATACAGATCGTGGTTGGAACATAGCTACAGCATGGGAACCAGTGCTTAAGTGCATGAGACCCCCTTGCTAGAAGTGTGACTGTAGATTTAATTTTAATTTCAATAACTGATAATCAATATTTTTGAGTTTATACAAAATAATTATTTTTTAGATTGAATTTTAATTTCAATAACTACTAATCAGTATTTTTGAGTTTATTTGAAATTATCAATTTCAATTTAAAAATTTGCTAAAACATTTTAGGAACGTAACTTAATAATTTTTGCCGAGGGTAGTAAACTAACAGTTAATGCTTTCAAAAAGACGCCTGTCACCTCAGTCTACCGAGACCACGGCACTTGCAAAAGTACCGAAACGTCGGAAAATTGTAAGATGGAAAAGTAAACGAGTAAATATCCGTTAAAATTCACTTTTATTATGTCTAGTGCTCGTGTTAACCTCAGAAAATACTAATATTGAATAAAAAAAATTCTTAAATTTTGATTCTAATTAGACCCGCGAGGGTCACAGAGGCCTAAGTTGACGAGAGAAGAAATTGCCTAGGGCGGAATATTTTTACCATAACCGTTATTAAGTACCTACTGAGGTTACGAAATGCCCTCGGGGCAGAGAGATTGTTCAAAAGACACTTTACACAGAAATTGAGAGGGTAGTTATATAAAATTGCCTATATAAATTCAGGCTTCCGAGACGAGAATTCGTTTTCCGTCCCCAACTATTCCCAATCTTTAAAATTCCTACTATAAATATTTCAAAGTTAAAAGTAGCTATGTTAAAGATCGCAAAAAGAAAATTGTAGAGATAATAATTTATTTTAAAGATTACAAGTAATTTTGGGAAACCTGTACTTTAAATAAATCCCTATTTTATCTTCATTGACATTAGTTAGAACTGTAAATTTTAAAGCTTTCGGTCAAGAAAAAAAAAAGTATTAAAACACGATTCCTTAAAACACTCAAGAGACTTTACAAAGAAAGAGATGTAACCCCTGATTATTTAAACTGCCTCTGAGGAGTGTTGTAGAGGTATCTTGTTATTTAAAGGGTAAATAAAACCGTAGTAAATATCTGTCTCTGTGCAACCTTTTATTTGAGTAACAAACAACCATCCAAACTTTTGTTTTTTTTAATAGTAGTAAGATTTACACTTTCGCACCTTTTTAGGGTTCTGTATTAATCATGCCGACAAAACGGTAGAATAAAATCTTAAATGTTTTTTTGCGTACCTCCTAAATTAGCGATGCAATTTTTTCGGCCGGTTGTCTTTTATCTTGTAAGGTTTTGCTTTTTAGGGTTCCGTAGTCCGACAAGGAACCCTTATAGTTTCGCCATGTCCGTCCGTCTGTCTGTCTGTCTGTTTGTCTGTCTGTCGGTCTGTCTGTCTGTCCGTCCGCGGCCTAGCACAAAGACTGGTCTTTATTACGCTGACAAAATTAAACAATAAAATGTTGGAAATTATTTTATGCCACACCTGGCCAAAAAGCGGGTTTTTCCGCACGCTACGCGTACGGGAAAACCCACTTTGAGGCCAAGTGACGACATAAAATTGTGTACACAACACTTTGAGTAACTAACTATTTTTTACTGTACCTCCCCTAACATGAAAAGTGGGGATGATTTTTTTTCTCGTCTACAGCGTCATGTGGGGTATCGTTGGATTGATCGTTGTGGGTACGATCAATATTATGAGTGTAGGAAGACCATTTTTCGATTTAGGGTTCCGTTTTCGAGATATTATAAAAGTATTAGACAAACAACTTATAAAAGTAAAATTTCGTACAAAATTCATTGAAAATGTCTTCGATGAAGTTGTTAGTTCTGTAAAGCCGAAAAAAATACTCTTTCTACGGAACCCTACATTGCGCGTGGTCCGACACGCACTTGTTAAAAATTGTGTGATTGAATTGTCAATACCTTTTTTTAACGAAATTATTTAAAAGAGTTGGTTAAAGTATAACATTATTGATTTCTGAACGTAACTGTATTTTTGCAAGGTTGTTTTTTGAACGAAATTTCGGGGATCTTTGTGGGAAAATGATGGAGGGAGTTATTTAAGAAGTTTTAAGAGAAACATAAATGTATATGCAATTTAAGTACTGCGTGTTATTCTACGATACCTATGTTCATTTAAAGTTTAAATATTCTACCCGCTCTATCTATAAGTACATGCATACTTGTAGTGTAGTAGCCGGACTGTAATCACTGTAAGCACTGTATCGACGCCTAACTTCGGCCCGCTTCGCCCATAATTAATCTCATAATCTGATTTTCCACTCAACAACGTATTTTTAATTTACTGTGAAGCCCTCAGTTTTTTTGCGTGTTTTAAATTAACGGTCCTTTGACGCTGAGATATATTTAAAAGGCGCAGCGCTAACATAAACAATCTCGAATTTGAAACAAATCGCAACGAGGTTCTAATTTCAAGTTAGACAGTAAATTTTGTTATTCAATGTAGCGCGGAAACTCTTTGAAGTAGTGATTGTAAAAAACTAGTATAGACTGCGCTATATATGTCTAACTAGCTGTTGCCTGCGACTTCGTTCGCGTGGTAATTTTAATGTGTATTTTTCCGGGATAAAAAATAGCCTATGTGCTAATCCAGACTATAATCTATTTCTGTGCAAAGAGCCACGAAGATTAGTGGCATAGTCTCAGTGGCGCCCTCTATATTTTTTTCAATGTCGTGGACCACGATGAAACCTAGCTAGATCGATAGAGGACAAAAAAGTAAACAAGAAATTATTAAAGTCACCATGTCCTAAAGTGGCACGTTTAGGAGTTATTGAGCTTTGAAGTTTGTATGGAATTTCCACTAACTGAGTTTCATCACTGAATTTGTCACTTGATATGAGTTTTCTCGGGGATTCAAACCTACTTTGATGTTTTTTAAAGTCTGGGTAGCTATGTCTAGTAGGTACCTACCTACTTATATACATATATACATGAAGTTATAGTATTATTCATGCATCCAATTCGTTCAATTCCTGGCATTGATTTCAAGAGCCTGGGAGGAGATTTTTTAGGCTCATTTCATTCGTTCAAGCAGCTGCGTCGAACACAAATTACTTAGCTCATTAGCTCTCACCTTCATCCCCGTCGAACCGTGTGAGTTCTTGGTTTTCGAACTATTGCTGGTGCTACTGTCTGGTTGACGTGCTAATTCAGGTGAGATGTCCATCTTCTTTTCGAGGGTCTTTAGTCGACGAAGCACCACGGAATTTCAACGTGGAATCGACTGTTTTGTTTACTCTTTTCATGTTCGCTCAAAGTTCGTACACATTTTGTTGGTGCTTATTGTTATCAAACAAATTCTATCTTTTTTCAGCTCAGTCCAAAGTTTTTTTATTCCGATATGAGCTTACCCTTGACCACAATCTTGCCTAGGGCGTAGATGTTCGTTTTTGGTGGCTCTCATAGTTGTCTGCTGTCTTACTCGTAGCTGTGAAGACTGCGGCTTTATGTATCTTGTTTGTGGGATGTGATGGACTATGGATGAACCAAAAAGATCAAAACCTTTCCCTTACCTGGTGTAATAGACTGTACTTGGACTTGGGGAATGAGGATATATGTATAAAAATGACTTCTGTCAGCCAATAATTACCTACATGGAAGTGACATATGTTTACTCTGAAACCATATTAAACATAGAAACAGGGATTAATCATATTTTCAGGTCTAACTACCTAATTATTGTTTAACTTCTAATATTTAATCAGATAATGCTTATAACTAAACACAGCCACCATAAAACTTAATTTAAGTACAAATGTTTCTTCCGGTACCTACTTCTCCGATCAATAACTCGCTCACTGTTCGGTAGAATGATTTAATGATAAGTAATGCCTAATTGTATATTGTAATTAGTCTAGCAGCTAAGTGTAATTTGTAATTAAAATAAAGAAATATCTTGTGAATTTTCCTTTAAATACACTATTTTATTTATTTACCTGATAGGATTGATGAAAAGCAGATTTATAACTCTGGTAAAAGCTCCCGTAATACCCTCGCATTGTAAGCATCTTCGCTACGCTCGGGTGCCTTAATATACGGTATCTATAATAAACTGGGTGGTTTTTCTACGACTTATTTAGCAATTTAGTCAAAAATCGGCAACGAGTCACAGGTGCCAAGCATATAGTCCAGTATTTAGTGAAAAATGATTCAAAAGTTAAGTTTTATAAAAATCTCATACAAACTTCAAAGCTCAATAACTCCTAAACGTGCCACTTTAGGACATGGTGACCTTAATAATTTCTTGTTTACTTTTTTGTCCTCTATCGATCTAGCTAGGTTTCATCATGCTCCACGATATTGAAAAAAATATAGAGGGCGCCACTATGAACTATGCCAGGCCCCATACAAAAATCTTCGTAGCTCTTTCATCCGGATCCGTTCGGGCCGTTTTTGCGTGAAAGAGTAACAAACATCAATCCATACATACAAACTTTCGCGTTTATAATATTGGTAAGGATTAGCGCCTAAAACTGACCCCATTAAGGGCGAGTTCATTACTAGCCCTCGGAAATATTTAGACACTACCCGCCGGCAGACCCCCATCTTGCGAGATACATATGTCCAACCGGTTTCACTTACCACTAAAGTAGTAATTAGTAGTGGTGGTTTGACGTTGTCAATATAATATTATGGTAATTACAAGAAATGCTAAAATATGTCTAATTGTGCAGCGAAATGGTGCCGCACATCTTGCTCTCGTTTCATTGGTTAAGACTAATGACCAAGAGTACCTTCTTTCAAGGTGCCGTCTTTGGGAGCGAATTTGTAGAAAGCTCTACTTCTAGGGTTTTTATTCGTAGCGTTGGACGTTGCAAAAACAAACCAAGGTGTCGGTTTCAAAATCTATTTCCTTGTGGATAAAAAATGGAAAAAATATACTCCACACTGGCTATGGAAGCAGTATAGGTACAAGGACATTCGCTTATAGATGGATAAAGAGAATTGCTTCATTGTTTACTGATTGACCACCGTTAATATATGGTATGCCTGCCAGTTAATTCACTATGTTAACACCAAAACATGATTAGAACACTTTATATTCACGTTATAAGATAAGATAAGGTAAGAATATTCTTTATTGCACACAAGAAGCGAGACATAAAATATGAAAGTTACAATGAAAAAGTACAATGGACGGCCTTATTGCTACACACCGGGTAGACGGAAAAAAGGCATTAAAAGCCTTTTATATCTAACATTGGCAGTCTTATTGCTTGGGATGGATATAACTTAAAGATAAAGAGAGTAGATAGTTAGGTGTACAATTGTATTGAAAGGATATGTACCTACATAAACTGATTTAAAAAAAATACAATATTATTATAATCCAGTATCTAGTTATCTATTGCCATTGCAAAGCCAGTGTAGGTAGTATGTTGGAAGTAATTTTCCGGGCACGTTCACACGAACATTTCGATCTTAATTGAGAGGAACATTAGAGAGTATTTAAACAGAGCAACTAGTTTGTGCCTAGGCAAGCACGTTCGTGACTGTGAAACCTGTTTGTTTAAATGGGAAACTGTTTGCATTTCAGTAACAACTAATAAACATGTACTTTTTAAACTATTACGGCCATATTTATAATAACACGATCAGAGGCAGTTTTTTTAATATGTGTTTAGGTCTTTTCCTTGTGAAATTTCTACCACATACTATTTTATTTACCTTTATCGAGTATGTTAAGAAATCATGTTTTTATAAATAAGACCGTAAATGTGAAAAACCGGCTAAGTGCCTGTCGGGCTACGCGCAGGGTAGGGTTACGTAGTTTGTCGTCAAAATTTGTGGACGTTGAAGGGGGGATTTTCGTATTGATATTACGAGCATATGGAATAACATCACCGTTTAACTGACGTTTATTTCGTGAAAGTAATTTTTAATGGAATTTGACGAACTTTTCCCTTTATAAGATGGTCGACTATCTATTACTCGTTAACTTACCTTTAACCGAGAGAGGGGAGGGGGGAAGTTACACTCTCTATCAAGAAAATGCGCTTTATAGCTTAATACACTCACAATATTTAAATCGAGCAATGTAACGATACCCCTGCTGTCGTACCCTGAGGTAGACAAGAAAATACTGCTATATTTCAAAGATTGAATTGTCAATATAATTTATATCCCAAATTTCAGACTAAGCACCTCTGAAGTAAGCCATGGACAGCCAGACAAATGGACATGACGAAACTAACTTTATAAAGGTTCCATTTTGACAACGAAACCCTAAAAAGAGGGCGGTTGCTTATGACTATACAATACGAGTGGAAAGAATTCTTTTTTTTTTAATTTAGATGACGACTGCTGCCGAGTATAAGCGATTCAGTGTCACCGACCGACCGGGTCCGAGTATAAGCGATTCAGCGTTACCGACTGACCGGAGCCGAGTATAAGCGATTCGCCGTCACCGACCGACTGGAGCTGAGTAAATCCGATTCACGGTCACTGGTCGACTGGAGCCGAGTATATCCAATTCAGTGTCAGCGATCCGAGCATAATAGTTCAGTTTCGTTCAGATAAAAAGCGGCAAAGTTTTCACTTCAAAATCCGCAATATTATTATAAAGGTTATTTTCCTAGCTCCACGTGTCTAGCTTTAGCTTTCTTTTTAATCAATATAGTCTGTCTTTAACATTACATCTTTTTTGCTATTTTGCCATCCTTACCTCTGGTTTTCCGTATAGTATCAAGCTGTTAATTTACTGTTACGCTGTCAATTGTTTTTCTTTATGCACTGTGGCCAACTGATAGCTGGTAACCACAGATTAGCAGATTGTTAGAAAAATTTTAAACATTTAAGCAAATAAGGACATCGACACAGCACAATCACTTGTCATGTTCCCAAACTAGGATACCCTGTCGTGCTAAAATAACCAGGCAAGGACATCACAAACATGGAAATACATCCAGACTGAGGCCACTTGTACCAAGTACTGCGGCCCCCAGTGGGAATCGAACTCATGACCTCCGGCATGGTAATCAGACGCGATACCGCTATACCAACAAACGTTGTTAAAAAACCGGTCAACTGAGCGTCAGGCCACGCGCATTGTATGGTTCCGTAGTTGGTCGACACTTGGTGAAACTATAAGGGTTCTTTGTTGACTCCGGATCCCTAAAAATGTATGAAACATTCTTTGTCCAGTCCAGAGAGCCAGTGGGCGTCCTACGCTGCATTTGCTAGTTTGTGGTCTCCACTCGAGAACCATTGTACCCATCGACTATCGGTTCTTCGTTAGATGTGATCAGCATACTACCATATCAAGTTGGTAACATTTTAGGCTATGTCAATCTTCTTAATTCTTTGGCGAATTTTCTCAACTCTGATGAGATCCATCATAGAGAATTCGAGTATAGCCCGTTCTATGGTACGCTGAGAGACTTTGAATCGGTGGACTGGTCCTAACGTCAGTGAAAAAATTTGGGTTCCGTTGGTCATAACTGGCAGGACGCACTGGTTGAAGACTTATCGGCTTCAGTTGTCATCGAGATTCAGGCAATCATAAAAGTTTTTACTCCTATTGAGAGTTCAAAACACACAACCTCGTTTGTTAATTGGAAAAGAATCAGGTAAGTTTGCTCAGAGCAATTCATCAGGGACAATAGAACAGGGAGAGCGATAATTCTCTTCGAGCTGCTTTCCCTAGTCATCGAACGTAATCTGTAATGTAGATTGTTTGCTAATTCATTTGCGGCTTCCGCACTTAATGAGTCATTAAGCGCCTCTTGTGTTTACCCTGTATTTTAAACCCAAACAATTCACTGATTATAGATTAATTATTGCGGATAAAATACGGATTATGGGGACAAATTTTGGGAACCCACATCGTTCAAACTCCGTTCAAAGCTTAATTAAAAAATTGTTGAAATCCTCGTCGGGGAAAGAAGTTATCAACAAAAAGTAAAAAAATAGAGTTTCTTACTGTTGAGCCTTAAATGCATCGGGAGACCGCTAAGTAAACAAGTACCTAAAAGGGATTTCAACTTGATGAAATTTTCTGTATAATCACAACCTAAGCACACGCAATGTACCTAAGTGTTGTAATGCTAATTTGGTTACTTGGCGGTTCGCCGATGATACGAAACTGTTCTCCAATGCATTTGAAGATGTCTTCATAACGACACATTGGACTGGACATGGTACTGATGAAACGAACTTGCTTTATGCCGACGATATACCTAGAATCTCAACATGGGACTAGAAATTAGGCAACCTCAATAAGGCTAAATTCCTGTTTAATGACTGGAGATCACGCCAGAGTCGCTTTTTGTCAGCGAGGTGGCCCTCAAAGTTTTAGGGGAATATATTTATTTACTCATCGCAGATTGTTCACCTAGGCAGAGGCAACTCCAAGAAAGTAGCCGTCAGCAGGATCCAACTGTGTTGGGCGTCGTTCGGAAAACTGCGCCAGGAGTTCTCCTAGACGGGCTAACGACATGAGTCTTTAACCAGTGCGCCCGATATGACCTACGGATTCCGTGTATCATATATATGTTATAGGCAATGTGTATAATGCAGGCATTCTATACATTTCCTAGGTATTGTATAGAATGCCGGGGTCGTCCAGGCAATGTGTGAAATGATATTGAATGTTCAAACTATTTTACACTTTACCTAGGAAATGTATGGAATACCTAGGCATTGTATAGAATGCCGGTTGACGCATAGGTAATGTATGTAACGTGTTTTTTTGCGTAGACAGCGTTTCTCACATAGCAGTTCCCTTCGGATAAACATTTACATTTACAACGTACAGTCAAGTGCACGTAGAGCTTTACATTTTGACATTTCCACCTCTCTTATCTTCTGCGATATTAGGACAAAATCGAATGGCAAGTGTAAAGGTCTAAGTGCACTTGACCGTACCAAAAAATTGCTGCAAAAAGTCGTCATGTTCATTTCTTACCACTTGATTATGGTGATCATGATACAAAAAATTCAAATTCATCAATAAACACTCGATTCTTTGTAGAAGCCGATTCTCTGTTAGTACGCAATTCTAAGTAAAACCTTTCTTTCATTAGTACCTAAGTACCGCTGATCAGTAGCCATTTTCCATTCAATAATCACACAAACAATGAATGATCACACTCTCAGTTTAGAACCAATACATAAACTAAAAAAATACGTCTGCTTAAAACAAAGGAGTACTGCGTACTAACACAACGAACGAGTTGCAACTTGTTTACGGGGTAGTCCCGCACGCCGCGCACTCGCCTCCTTCCCGTGGTCGTTCATTATACACATTGCCTGATGCGCTTCGGGCATTTTATACAATACCTAGGCAATGTATGAAATGAATCGTAATATACACATTGCCTTAACGTTTTAGGCAATGTATACAATGCCTAGGCATTCTATACAATGCCGGATTATACACATTGCCTATAACATATATATGATATACGGAATGCCGGTGAAATGGTACACGGTAGGATGCAAATAGTTCGCCCATCACGAAAATCGACTCTCAAAAATGTTTTATTAAAAATAAAATTGTGTAGTAACTACAAATTTATGGTTGTCAGATTTCTCCCTTTACTTGCACTAGGAGACATTGCTTTTCCCCAAATATCATGATACTAAGGCAAGTACGCTATAGATTTTGCTATCCTTGCGAGAGTTAAAATGTGCGGCGTAATTATTACTCCATTCAAAAGATAGTGTTGATTTTTCGCAGCCCTGAGGAATTGATATTTATTTCAACTTGATATAAAGTATCTTGTCAAACACGTGAACAAACCGACAACGAAGTGACTCTATACATAAGGGTTCCAATTTTTGTATCTGAAGTACGTAACCTAAAATGAGGTCTCCTTAATTTTTCCCACCAAGCACCAAGAAGTATCTCTGACCTCTATGGTGGGCAATGTGATATGAGCAACCTATTTTGATCAACGTCCTATTTCGTTGATACATTGTGAAATGAGCCTTGCTATGGAGAATATTAAGAGCATTATACATTGTTTCCACATTTATTATAGATAATTGTTATTTGTGCCCGCCCGGACAGAAACAAATCTCTAATGAGGGTGGCAACTGTTAAAGAAATCAAAATGTCCCTTTTTCACTATTTGTATGAGAAAAGCACAATATTTGTAATTTTAAAAACCCCAGAGATTTGTGTAGTGGCTTTTTTCAGAAAAGTCAGTACCTTCGCGTTTACGCAACACGGTAGTTTAAAAACCATTTTGAGGAAGTAAATCAATTATCAAGACATTTATAGGTTATAATTTTTGTAAACAAATACCAAAAAAATATTTCTGTGCAGGTAAATACAAATAATACTAATTAAATACATTCAGAATCATAGTGAAAAGTTATGTTTTTTTTTTCAGGTCAGCAACTTTCACACTCGTTAAAATTGGAGGCAGTGTCTGGTACCTAGACTGTTAAACCTAAAACTAACTAAAAACAAGAAATTCAACCCATTTAGCACATGTAATACGAGCTATTATTACTACAATTGTGGTTGTGAAGTAAAACAATGTTCCTGGGTACTTGTAAACATCGGTTTTATTCAATAAAAAAATCTTTATAATACTTTCTTTGGGCCTAAGCCCTCAAAATAGGTAACTGGAAGGCTATTTCTTTGACGGGGCAAAAAACATGTGACTCGTAGATATTTCTCTGATAACACCCTTTTTTAGTGAGTTAAGAGCTAAAATGTCATGACAAGCCAATTTACTAGTATAACTCTCAATTTCATGGTATCAGTTTACCATATACTAGACAAATACGCCAATTTGTGGAAGAAAAATGGGAAAATATTATTGTAACAAATTGATTTTTTAAACTTTGACGCAGTGTATAAATAAAAATACTTTGCAAATCTAATTTATATTAATGTAAACACAAAAGTATACATTAAAGATACAGAAAAATACTTTCAACACAATATTTATACATCATAATAACGTTATTTTGGATGTAACATGGTACGCGATAAAAAATCTGTCAGTACCGAAATTATCATACAACAACGAATTGTGATGAACAGAACGCATTCTACGTACGAAATTAAATACTCTGTGGTTCGGCCATTCATCCATCCAGTGAGTGCCGCAAATGTGGGTTGTCGTTTAGTTTCTGGGAGTCAGACACATTCATCAGGCAAGGTAACAAATCTGTCATTACCACAATTAGCTACTATTACTTGCTATTACTCAGTAACTAACGTTTGTTTAACACAATTTATAACACATAAATAATACTTTTTTGTTGACCCCATGATTTAACATTTTAAGTTAGCAGTTTTCCTTCGGAATTTGTTGTGGGGGGAGGGGGGAGTCACTGGCAGTCTAAATTTTGTTTTGCGAGGTACTCGATCCGTCGCATCATCCGCAATCTTGATTTTAAAGGTTAATTTTTGTTTGTGGAATAACTCTTTTATTGTCAATTTTACGCGAACCATAGTTATAAAAAAAGTTGTTTAATTAAAATAAAATTTCTTATAATTTTGGTTGTTATAAATTTTTTGGTAGGATCGATATTTGTCGATTTATACCAAAAAGAGGTGGGTAAAATCTTATCACCGCATTCACGTTTTTTCAATCATACACGAATTAATGTTACAACGAAATTTGTTTGAAATTAAATTTCCTAAAATTTTGGTCACCGTAAGATAAGAACGAAAATTGCAAAAAATGTAATGTTTAAAACATGCGTTCTGTTAACTTTGTATATAACAATTTTAAGTAATATTAAAAATAAAAGAGTTGTTGATCAAACAAAAATTCACCCCCTCTTTTGGGGTATAAATCGGAAAATATCGATCCTAGGAAAAAAAATGATGACAACCATAATTGTAGGAAACTTAAATGTAAACAACGTTTGTAATTATCATTTTTCGTGTGAAATTGATAATAAACGAGTTATTCAATAACCCTTAAAATCAAGATGGCTGATGATGCATCGGATCGAGTACCACGCAAAAGATAATTTTGACTGCCAGTGACCCCTCCCCCTCTCGCTGCTTCTAACGAATTCCGAAGGAAAATTGCTACTTAAAATGTTGTCCGGGTTAAATCCTAATTCGACTGGGCTCGACTAATCGTAAAACCTAACACTTTGACAGTTAGTCAAAGTGTTAGGTTTTACGATAACGATTAGAAAATCTTACTCTCATCTTATTTTATTCTGCTTTAATTATTTATTACATTATTGTAAATTTAATATTTCGTTTATTTTCCAAAAATCTTTATCATAAATCTCTGTCTCAAAGCGAGAATTCCTTATTAAAACCTTATGTTACCTTTAGAAAATTTGTAGTCACTACCGCAATCATTTTGTCATTACCGCTTTACATTTCCATAAATATCTCCTAAACTATTAGTATCACATAAGATTCATCATCATCATCATCATCATGGGCAGATCTGAATAGAGATCAATACTTCTGATAAGACAAATTAGTTGTGGGTTTGTTGGTGATAGGAACCTTCAAGTATAGACCCGCAGCATCATGTTATGCTCATAAAGCTGCTTTATTTCCACACTAGAATAAAATTAAGATAGTTGATGTAGAAATGGTATGATTTTATGAGTAAGTTTATATTGTACAGAGTGTGAATAATTTCAAAACTATTTTCGATGTTTCCGAGCGACTTTTTTAAGTAAATTTAACTTTTTACACTTTAAAATTGATAAATCTGCCAGTAAAGAGATATTTAGCCATAGGTATGAGATAATTTTTGCAAGAAATGTTTGAAAAATATTTTTGAGCTTACCTTTGTATTTACAGTCTATCTTCCTTTTGCGGTATAAGAAACTTTGCTTTTTCAATTTGGACCTTAAACTATGACTTTCCCTTCTTCAGTTAAAAGCATTTCACGACGTTTTTATGTTGAATTTCCACGAAAGATCCAAAAATAAGCAGCACTTATAAAACACAACAAACATTGTCGGGGCAAATCTCAGTGCCGCCATCTGCAAATAGTTTTGTGTTGCCATCCCCATTGATTTAATCATTAAGCCCAGCTGGCCGGCACTTGTGACAACTAATTCGGATTTTCATACTTGATTTTACTATAGAGATCCAACTAATTACATTGCGGAGAAACCTTTCTTAAATGATTGATTTTGTTAACAAACGAAACCTACCCTTGGAGGATACGCACGTCAGTTTATGTATCTCAGAATTTACGTCGGTTCCTCTGTCGTAACTAAAACCTGTTGCGAAGTACTGCTTTTCTGTACTATTTATGCTACGTCCACTTCAGTGTGAACTGCGTTATAATTATGTTTTTCCCGTATGCAAACAGTTCGTGACAAAATATGCAAATGCGCGTTCACACAATTTCAAACCATAATACGCTTGACTAATGAGCACATTTCGCAATATTCAAAACTTGTTATTTACGAATGAAATGACATTTTCTCTACATTTCGGCACAGTTGCTCGTTTGTAAACAGTAAGTATGTTGTTTAGGCTAGTATTCGTTTTGCATGTTATTTCCTTGGTGTTTATTGCTCAATTCCCTTTTGGACGTACCTCATAAGGATTGTCTAAAAGCTGACGAACTGGCAAGCCACTTACTTTCTATTTTTCACGTGAATTCAAATTACCTATGTAGGACTTCATATTTACCTGTATATTAATTTAAACAGTTTTTGATGGAATTTTTTTAAATTGGATTTGATCGAAAATACAACATCTCCGTACTCCCGAGCATATACGGCTGGTTATTCGAGCTCTTTCACTGTGACAGCAATTCGCCTTTGGAATAGCTTGTCTCTAGACATCAGACAGGATCCATCGCTTGAAACAATATTCAAAACCAAAGTTTATCGTCATTACCTAAATTTCCAACAATTATCTTAATTTATTTTAAGTATAGTATTCAAGATATCACAATATCTTTCGTAAATTTGTAGGTTCTATGTATTTAATTATTGTATAATGTATTTGTTTACTATTAAGTTTAATTTGTATATATATATTTCCCTTGTATTATATTTTTCTACATATATAAGTAATAAGTTAGTATACTTAGTGTTTACTACACCATCAATCCGGACTTGGCCCCCGTGGTGGAGTATGGCCTATACCTTCCTTAGGGAAGAGACCCGTGCCCCTCGGTGGGGACATAATGGGTTGATGATGATACTTAGTATTCTACGAGTATGTTGCAATACCTGTTAATGTTTTCTTCATAAGTTAGGTTAGCCGGTGTCACACAGGAGAGCTTAATGATAAGTGGCATTAAGCTCGCTTATGTGCAAAACTGTGTAATTAAATGCAATAAAAGAATTTTCATCATCATCATCATCATTCAGCCACAAGAAGTCCACTGATCTCGTAGAATGCCCTTTCCATAGCTCGTTGCGTGACCTTGAGCCTTCTTATGAGGCCCATAGTGAGAGACCACGTTTCAGTGCCATAAGTCATCACTGGTAACACACACTGGTTGTATAATTTTATCTTGAGCGATTGAGGTATATTAGACGAAAAGACTTTTATAATAATAAAAAATGAAGGATTTTAATAAAAAAAAATATTATTAATCATACGTCACTACGTCATTAACATTTTAACACTAAAATCTGAAACCCCGTTTCCTCATTGTAAACAATTTAACCACTTTCAATAAGCTGAAGTTGAGGTCGCAATTATTGCCTTTTATTTCCGTAAAAAAAATACCACGTCAGGTTTATATGATTGTATAAAAACCGGCCAAGTGCGAGTCGAAGTGCGAGTCGGACTCGCGCACGAAGGGCTCCGTACCATTATCTATACAACATTAGACACAATGATCGAGAAAAAAAGGCAAAGAATCACGTTTGTAATGTTGTATGGGAGCTTTTAAATACTTATTTTAGTTTAATTATTTATTTTTGAAGCGAATATAGAACTAAATATTCTGTGAATATTTCAAGCGTCTACCCGTTGCTGTTATTTTTCTTTTAGCTATATAGCCACTCTTGGACACCTATTTGGTTGATGTGAAAGCGGCGATCAATGCATAGGTTCTAGGTTTTACAATAATTTGTAAACTCTTTTAATATCGAGCAAAAAACGGATAAAAATTACGTTTGTTGTATGAGAGCCCGCCCTAAATATTTATTATATTCTATTTTTAGTATTTGTTGTTGTAACGGTAATAGAAATACATCATCTGTGGAAATTTCAACTGCCTAGCTATCACGGACAGACAGACAGGCAGACAAACAGACAGACGGATAGTGATATCTTAGTAATAGGGCCCCGTTTGGCATCCTTCGGGTACGGAACCCTAAAAAGA
This sequence comes from Yponomeuta cagnagella, assembly GCA_947310995.1. Taxonomy (NCBI): domain Eukaryota; kingdom Metazoa; phylum Arthropoda; class Insecta; order Lepidoptera; family Yponomeutidae; genus Yponomeuta; species Yponomeuta cagnagella. Next base: position 15,422,928 of record OX371277.1, read on the forward strand.
ATGATTGAATGAAAAATTTTTAAGTTTTGCATATTGGAAGAGATTTAAATTATTGATTCTAAGGAGCCTGAGTTATTTAAGAGCCTGTTGAGTTGCTAAATAAATGAATAAGAGACGTTGTCTCGTACGTTACAAATAACACGCTGTTTAGGTAAATAAAACTCGATTTTTGCCATTTTTGGTCCAGCGGTTAACACACTTATCTACAAACAAAACAGAGGTCGTAGGTTCAATTCTCACTTTAGGCCGCTGTACTTGATTTATACAAACGGCCTCAGTCTGAGTGTGTGTCCATGCTTGTTAAGTCCTTGCCTTGGTTGGTTCCTGTAGCACAGTGTGTCCTAATTTGGGACCGGGACAAGTGGTTGTGTTGTGTGCAAGAAGTTATTATTATTATATCATCATCATCATCAGCCATTTAACGCCCACTGCAGGACATAGGCCTCCCTCATGGTTTTTAACCATGAAGAATTTTGCCATAATCGCCACGCTTGGATTATTATATGGTGGTAAGGAATCCTCGGTGTGCAAGTCCGAGTCGCACTTGGCCGATTTATTTAATATGTCCCTTCTTTTCCGAACTTGTTAATTTGGCAGTTTTTATTCATATTTGATATTTGCCTTTTCGCAGTGCAGAGACCATTCTGGATGCTGTCGCTCCTGCTGTTTAGTTGGGCAGTGTCTTAACGGTTAGTAGAAGAGCTTGCATAAATTGAGTGCGCCAGAATATTCATCTTGTTCTACTCGTCAATTTAAACAAAATTTTCCGTGGGGCAAACTTCAAAATTGCAAAAAAAATCAGTGTAGTCCCGTATATTTCAACAGCCGAATTTTTTTGCGTGAATTCGAAGTTTTCACATAAAATAAGTTGATCATGTTGCCGAAACGAACTTCGCATTTTCGGATGCAGGCTTGTGTTACACGCTGTATACAGCCTTCCTTAGCCAAAGTAGTGCAGTGTCAAACAATGTCCCAGGCACTGCAGCGTCCGAGTGGTCTCTTCACTCATCTAGTGTGAGTGAAGGTGCCACTGGACGCTGCACATATTATCATCTCATCACGTAGATGCAAAGGCCATACTTCTAGCCAAAGTAGACATTCTACTAATATTATAAATGTGAAAGTATGTGAAGATGTAAAATTCTTACACATAGAATACTTTTCATCCAGGAAATTACTAATTCCATGCGGACGAAGTCGCGGGAAAAAGCTAGTTATGTATAATTCAAAGACTCGATTTTTGAAAATATAAAATTTTAATTTACATACCGTCTCTCACTGACTTAGTTATAAAAAATAATTGTTATTTGGGCTCGGCTTAGAATTGAGAACTGCACAAAGTAATTCAGAAATAAAAAAAGAACGAAACATGTGTTCACTCAGTGGAAATCTCAATCCAGATACCGGCGGGTTGTGTGACGCTAAAACACTAGCTCGAACTTAGTTGAAGGTAACATAGGCACTTGGTTTAATCAAATAGGTACCCCTCTCGATATCAACCAAGTTGTGCTGGGTCCTCAAAGTTAGCTCGGGTCTTCGTTCCTTTGACGCGCAGTACTGACCGCCAATAGAATTAAATCTTTGCTCACTTAGCTGGCATCCGAGCGAAGTCTAGAAGTTAAAGTCTTGAAGCTTGAGGTTAGATGCTTTCATAAGTAAAATCTGGTTAATATTGGAATATTTATGTAGCTGTCAATTTCAGCGTGCTAAATAAAAGTGCAATCTTCGTTATCCCGGTTTACCTACATTTGTTTTTTTCTCACTGAATTTTATTATTTATCCGTGGGACCGAAAGGACCCTTGCACACAATGCTTTCTAAACGCGCCGACGATGCGCGTAGAACGTAATCAGGACGCTCAGCAAACGCAAGGCTGCCGGCACGTTGTAAACTTTGCACACGATTTTAGCGTTTGTAATCTGCTAATTAATTATGCGCAGTGGAGGCGCTCATAAAAACGCGTGCCGTCACCGCATAAAAAAAACGTGGTGTGCAAAGGGCCTAAGAATGCCAAACGCATTCTTGTTTGTCGTAGTCGACATGCAATGACCAGCGGACCAAATAACTTCATCACTATACAGGGACTTGTCCGATTGAAGGTCTATGCATGTCAAAACAGCCTGGCGACACACGGGCAGCTTGATTTCAATCCAAAATAATCCTTAAATACTTACGTAGTTAGAGACTATAATAGCACAAACAGCCTACATACGACCCAAGGTAGGGCACAGGCCTTCTCTCAGAGAGAGAGGACGAAGAGTAAGAGACTAAAATACAAGTGCAAAAACCCAGCCAAGTGCGTGTCGGGCCAAGTGCAATGTAGGGTGTTTTACCTTCTTTACATAAATGATAAAAATGTACCTCCAACGAGAAGCACATAAATACACTTGTTATTAATTCTTAGTCTCATAAAAACCTTAGTTTCTAAATAGCCCTAACTTTGAAGTAAGTATTATGTTTTTTATAGGTAAAACAGCCTGGTAAAATGCTATGTAAAACTATATGTTTAAGATACTACCGTGCACTTGTTCATTGCATCAAACGTGTACTATTTGTAAACTTATAAATAAAGAAATCAGAAAATCAAAATCAAATCAAATCACCTTCTTTACGGAACTAACAACCTCATCAAAGTAGTTTTCAATGGAATTTCTACGAAGTTTTCCTTTTGTACGAGTTGTTCGCCTATTTCTCGTTAACTTGTAGAGGATACATAGCCGTGATAGTTTTCCTTTAAAGTGCATTATGTGTGCTACTGCCTTGAATTTTTTCACGTCTCTACAATCAATAGCCAGGAAAAGGTGAAGGGGGGCTTTCTAGTACTTATCGTCTCTGTGCTAAGCCGCGGACAGACAGACGGAAAGACAGACGAACGGACATGGCGAAACTATAAGGGTTCCTCATTGACTACGGAACCCTTAAAAGCCCATTTCCGTGCCGTGACAAGCACTTTTCTTATCTTCTCTTTTCATCTTTTCTTTTCAGCAATTGGCGCCTGTGATAACCCCACGGGCGTGAGTGAGGACCACGTGTGCACATCTGATGAGAAGTGCATCGCGTACTGAAACCAGGACTGCCCGACTTGAGGTCCTTTGCCCAATATTCGCAACAAATAATTTGTAGTAGTTTTTAGAATGATTTAGAATGACTACCGTAATTAATAGGTATGTATAAATAGAACGATATATGCCTTGTTTTGTCAGACGGTGTAATAATAAAATCTATAAAATAGAATAATTAACCCTGTATTGTAATTTGATAGGCTTTGGGCTAAAAGTTTTGATTGGCTTTTTGTTATTTTTTATATTAATTTATTTGTTTCATTAACAAACAAAACTCAAATCAAAAGCATTCTTAAATTTAACGAAAAATCATTTTACTATTGTGATGATACTTAAAAGAATTCCATTAATTAAATTGACCAACGGTACCTTCATATTATGACCCGAAGAAGTACCAATATATATTTAGCTCGATAGCCTTCTATTGTTTTGCGTAACAATGCGATTGTGCAACAAAGCACCCTTTATCTCTGCCAACGACAATATTTCTGGTCATCAACGCCAAACTATTGTTACCAAATTGGAGGTAACCAGTAAATTTGTCTACTCTAGTTTGTGAATTGAGAATAATTTGATGTGACAGCCTTTAATGCTTCACTTGTTTCCTTGAATAGCGTTCAACTATTTCAAATGTATGAGCCCATTTGAATTTCGAACATTGCTTTTCTTTCCATCGCTTCAGCCAGTATTGTTTTGGTAGAAAAAATGCAATTGAAAAGTATTTTTATTATTTTAAGTCTGCATCAAATTGCACATGCAATTTTGGAGCATGTTGAAGAGTGCCAGTATACGGGACAATATGTGAGTAACAAATTGCCACTTGTAATTGTTTTACGTTACGTCTTTCCCTTTGTTAGACTATTTAAACTTCATCTGAGGAGTGTTTTAAGGAATGGTGTTTTTGTAGATAAGAATGTTAGTATACAAGTTGTATTGAAAATATTTAATTTGTTATTAATTAAGACTACACTAACCTTTTTGTGTTATTGTAGTGTGATAAATTTTCTTTTTGTTGTTTTGAGTATTGTGTCGTCAAATAAATGAATTTTCTTCTTCTTCTTCTTCTTAATTAAGTCCCTGTAATGAAAATAGAAAATATGTAATTAGTTTCCTTGACAGTTTCTTCAAATTTAATTTACTTTGCTGAACCTAACAATATTTAATTATAAGATTTCAGACGTTCATTGAGTCTATGTATTGTGCTATTATGAATATAATATTTGAGCTTGAGCGTTGAGTTTAGAAAACTAACTAGCCTTGGAGATGTCGTGGTTTCGAATACCTTTTGATTTTCATTTTATTCCCTAACTCTGAAAGAAAATATCGTGAAAAAAACCGAGTGTCTGAGGTGCTCACATACCTTAGCGCTTGAAATCGCCAATCAGCGAGAAAATGCCTGTGCCCTTCAGCAATGGGACGCTTATCTATGGTACTTTTACAGGTCCTTGAAAAAGATGGAGGTACACATTACGTATACGTATGACCTGTGGTATGACTTTCACTATGTGGACAATTTCAAATTGTATTATAACTTTTAAATATCCGTTTTGATACTGTGCTGTGGGTGTATTTAGTTTTGGCTTATAAATTTTTCGCCGTCTCAAAATTGCCCCAAAACAGTTAAACAATCCCGTTTTCATGAGTACAATTTCCATTTTTGTGAACAGATTACGATACACCTTTGTATATTTCTGTAGAAGTGTTACCTAGTCTCATGAATCATTTGTTTGTATTAGTCTTCTGACATCTGTTCAAACCACAGGTTCAAACGTAACACATAGCATTACAATGGTGATTACCATTTCACGAGTTACTCTAGCCAGCTGTTACTATCGCCTTACTCAATTTTACCTACGGCTTTCAACCAGCCAAAGACACCTTCATTTGTAAGTAAGTCAACGTATTAGTACTGGAGTTAGGGGTCAGATTAGTCTGGAGAGTCGATAGTATGAAACTACGGCTAAATCTGTCACAATGACCGAGGTCGCTTGCACAGGACGCCGACTGGGGCTGTTCTTAAATGATGAAGTTTTCCAATTAACGGAACGATTAAAACAGGCCGTTTTTTTCACGAAGAAAAGAATCGGACTGAAGCGAAATTCAAACTCTCGTCTCTGGTCACTCTCTTAATCACCACTGTAAGTGACTTAATGGTAATTCTCTAGCTTGGCGTTCTCCGCGTAACTTTCGTGCCGTTTTTTATTTGTAACAATTTTCAGTAAATAGACCTGAAAGGGAGTTCTAATATAAGAAAAATAAAGCATTGTGTGTAAAAAATGGACCATAAATTTTAGCGGAAATCCCAAAAAATCTAAAATTATCTATTATTTAGTTATTTTTGGATGACAACACGATAACGTGGATATCTACGACTTCTTCACTGGCAAACCTAGGTTCCGGAGCCAATACTACATGTAGTATTGAGGTACCAACTCAAACTCAGCGATCGAGATCGATAGCTTGGACACCTAACATGCTTGCTCTGCAATTATACAGATCAACTAGACATGCAGCAGTGGGTGCAGCATGAATTATGTTCTTGGCCGGACAGTATTTTTCCAAGAACTTAGTGGCAGCCTCATACTGTAGCCTCACATGATCTGAGTCATAATTCAATATGAATATCTCTTATGTGGTCTCTAACTTCGACGGAGAAGGAAATGTTGAAAAGTATTCTGAATCAAACAAGAACACTTTTATCTAATTAGAACACAATTTGATTTGTTTATGAATCCGGAATCTTTGAGAATGATCCTTCGTTAAGCCACTGAAAAATGTAAAATGCTAAAATTGAGATCTAAGAACTATTGCTCATTGAATGTGGTCAAATTTTATCGATAGTATAGATATCTTATCTTATCTTATATTTTCAGGTTTACGTTATTTCAATAACACGTTTTAATTGTAATGAAGAAGATATCATACCTAACATCTAAATTGATAACATACACAAAAATATTTTAATATTAGAGAGGCCAGTAAGAGACAAAAAATTGTTTTTATTTTTCTATAATAATACTTTTCATAATATAACATGTCGAAAAGTATGTCTAGTCAAGTGGTGGTCAAATACAAGTCGGGCTTAAACTATAATGTCACTACATGACCATAACGCCTTAAATAGGTGGAGCGTTTATCAATATTAAATATATTTGTATAAGACTACACCTTTATTAAAAACTTTTAAAATTCAATGAAAATACATACTTTTAAATATTTCAATATACTGAATATTGAAATATATTTCATAATTTAAATAAACGCCGAACAAATTAGATTTTTAAAGACTGAAAAAGAAAGACACCATTTATTTACATTGGCCACAAAAGCACGCACATAAAAAATTACAGAAATTTATTTCTGAGTTTTTCTGACTTCCATTGTACTTATAATACTATGGCAATCCGATCTAAGTTTGAGGTAAGTTCCTCATTAGTTTATGCACATCTAGGCCAATCCAACATGCATTGTGGGAAACCATAAATTATTTAATTTGATTTTCTGTCGAGGACAAAACGTAAGGAAAATATAATTAGCTATATATCTTATTGCGGTAGATTATTATATAAGCATAGTATAATGCCTTTAGCTTTAGTCCTATTCCAGATTCCATAGTAGAAGATGGCGCTAAAACAAAGTGACCAGTTGAGAATAAACCACAATAGGTGGTGATGCATGGAGAGCAGCCACATTCACATTCTGTCAACGGTTTACAAACAGAACACAGTCTGACTCTAAAATTACAAGCTAGAAGTGACGATTAGGAACAGAAATAAGTGATAATTAGGGATAATTTTTATAATCGTACTAGATTAAGCCGCTGGTAAAATTCTTAATTGAATTGATAGTGTTGTCTATGTTACATTTAGGTCAGCATATAATGTAAAAACTGTTATACATACTTATACACAAACTCACGCCTGTATCCCAGAAGCTAGCAGAGACCAAGTTTTGTCAAAAAAGTGATAATCAGTATAAAACTACAATTTTATTGCTGTTTGTTAAAAGTGTCATTTTGAAAGTGAAAGCGTTAGCAATGCATCTGAGCATAGTGTTGATCTGCGCATGCGTAGTGAACGGAGTGCGCGCGCAGGACTGCAAAGTTGGCGGGAAACGGGTAATAACGTTGCATTCATTCAGTTTTCCTGTCACTAACTCACTCATTGTTTATGGTATTGTATGTTACGTGTCATTACGTCCAATGTGCAGGTTTATTGTTATGAAGCATATTATGTTTATAGGTTCACTAAGTGGTTCACGTCAGATAAGACTAAAAATGTATGCTAAATCTCGAGACGTTTTTGTCATAGTTTTTAAGTAAGTATCGACAAAATTGATTAAAAACACGTTTATTGTAAGTTGGTTAACCGTTTTTATTAAGTAGGACACAATTTAGTATAGAAGAGGCGATATTTTTCTCACGATCTCATAGTTTGTCCTAAAATCAAAGTTTTATAATTGATGAGTAAAATAAGCTCAGAGAAAAATAAGCCGCATCCTGCCTTACGAGGCGCCTCATGAGTTGTAAGCACAAGCAAACCTTGATTCATCAGCCATTTGACGCCCACTGCAGGACATAGGCCTCCCTCATGGTTTTCAATCATGAAGGGTTTTTGCCATAATCGCCACGCTTTGCAGGCGGGTTGGCGATCGCAGTATGCGGTTGGAATCTCAGGAAGGCACTTTAGTATATTGCTAAAGTGTTATTGAGTTTCCTTAAGTTCCTTTCTGAAATACTCACCATTTTTTCTCAACTATGTATTATGTTACAAATCATGGTTAGAATGTCCTCTTAAAATTTGTCGAACGAACTCGAAGACATCGTGCAGAACCTGTTCTTTTTTTCCAAACACCTATAATTATGTTAAATTATTTTTAAACTTTCAGTGTGCAGACCATGCCCAATGTTGTGGTGGATGCTGTTTCTACGGAGAATGCATCGACAGTAAGTTTAATACTAAACATACATATTTTGTAGAATTATCGTCGTCTATTAGGCCAATGTTCGTCTGCTAGGTAGGTACTGGAAATCAGCATTGGCAGGCCAATAAATTTTTGATTTCTTTTGGTTATGGTATCATAATAGAACAATTTACAAACTTCGTGCTTCACACGACTATCGAGCACATTGGAAATGAATCGAGTCTTAAATGTCATGTGAAAAACGTCGTTCTGACTTTTTGACTTTTTTCAAAAAGGTTAGGCTACAGGGCAAATCCTTAACCCGATCGTCTCCGTTTTAGGCTCAAATTGTAGCTGACTAAATTATCGAGAGGATTTTTTCTCAAATTTTTGATTACATTCTTCGTTTCCAAAATGTCGGGCACCAAAATAAAAAATTCGGAAAAATTTTTTTTTTTCACTATTTCGGCCATAAGTTTTTTTGATTTTGGCTTTCTCGGGTAATTCTTTGTGCACCCTACAGCTCTTGTAGGGTACGTGTCCTTTGATTTTTTTCTTATTATCATATCATCACAACTCTCCGAAATATAAGGGGATCGCACTTTTTCGTGAAATCCCAGCCTACGAAAAAACGAAAATACATTTCCAATGTCACAATAATCTTTGAAGAAGAAGAAGAAGAAGAAAGACATTTATTGTACCAACAAGACACATCACAGAAGCCAAATAAGCAGATAAGTAACATAATATGCACAACAACAGAAAATTTTTAAATTAATTAAACAAAAATTCAAAATCGAAAAACTCTGTAAAAAGTTATGCGTGGCCGTGAATACTGGTCACACATAAAAAATACGTGGCCTGTAGGGAACACGTTCCCTATATATCAGTTCTTGAACAATTCCAATCGTCTAACTGTTAAATTCCATACTAATTGCTATGGCGAACGTCAGGATTCCGACGGGATTTTGTGCTCATAATTAGGTTTGGCGCGCACAGGCCTCTGTAATGATAATGGCGACGTGCTGTCTGTTTTGAATGAAAATTATGTAATCCAAGGGGTCGGTGTTGGTTCGATGAGATAAATAAAGAACTTATTTAAAACTTTTAAGTCAGGCCATTATTAAATTAGGCTTCTGATTTCTTCAGTTTTGAATAATGAAAACTTTTTAGCTTAAGATGTTACAACAGAAACTAAAATGCGAAAAACCAAATAGACCTTTTAAACTTTAGGACACACAGAAGTGACGTGAGACGAGGGTGCGGAAAAGACGAGCCGCGTTGTGTAGAGTTCGCGTCCTCGCACGTCTTATCGGTGTGGGCTATGTTCCATCGCTTCAGTACATTTTTTATGAAGTGCATTGAAAGGACGTCGCGTTTTTACGCGCCCTCGTCACATGTGCCCCACGCCTTAGTAAGTAAACTAATTTCGTTAGAAATTCTGAGAAATTCCGTGCATCGGTCTCGTTCTCTTTTGAGAACAGACAGACAGAACACAGATTTATTTGCTTTAGTGAAATACTCTTATTGTCATAAATGCTTTTTAATAAATAAAATAGCCAACATAAGGTTCAAAGGCTCCGAATGAGTTTCGATATTAAAATTACATGGAAATTTAACATCAATAAAAGCGTAAAGTCAAAGTTATATTCGAAAGTCATCTCTGCGTGAATAGGGGCACGTAACGTAATCGCTTGAAAGGACATCAAAGGTAGCTACTGAATGCTATTCATGTTTGGATAATTTCGTACAGATAGGAATATGTAAGTAATTCTCTGTATTCACCGCGGTATTTACATTGTCACAAGTGTGCGACTTCGTTTGCATGGTATTCGCATAAAAGGGTTAACCGCGTCAATGACAAGGTACGTCAACTAAAATTACAGCTCTGTTGTTTGGACAATATTTTGCTTTTTTGCGTGAGAAAAACAAAGTACCTAATGCACTCTTTAACTAAATATAGTATTTATTTTTTATTTTCCAAAAAGTTAATTCCGTTATCTCGTCTGTTACGCGGCTAACCCTGTTCTCTGCCTACCCCTTTGGGATACAGGCGTGAGTTTATGTTATGTTATGTCAACGAATAGTTCTGAAAGTCGTACGAAACAAAAAAGTATTTAGGAAAAAACATGCCTTTTTTTTTCGTGGTACGATAAGTCAAGTTTATTGTGATACAATATCTTCTACTTACAAACTTCGCGTAGAAAGGAAAAAAAAATTGAAAATATGCATGCTCCTTGTACAGTTAGTAATTTCAGCATAAAAGTGATAAATATAAAAAAAAATCTGAAAAAAATCTATTTTAATCCAACAATCAATAATTTTATTTAATTTTATTCTGCAGACCACTGAAAGCTCGCTGACATTCGAAAGTCTTTTGTTGCTAACAAAAATGCGAGAGGCGGACATACTTTGACCAAATGATACATCCCCTAACTTAACTTGACCATTCACTAACACAACACCGTATTAGCGAATTGCTCAGTAGAAGTGGGAGTAGGCGGGGCACATAGCTCGGGGAACTGATGGCCGTTGGGGCGGAAAAAATATCTGACCTGGCGACCGCGGACTGGACGACGCAGCGTGGGCAAGCCCCCCACCAGATGTTCTGACGACCTGGTTACGGTAGCAGGGAGTCGCTGGATGCGGGCGGCACAAGACCGGGAAGCTTGGAAAACCATGAGGAGGGATGATTAGCGAAGGGCAAGTTAAGAAAAACACGAAACCGGCGGGCGTGCGTGCAGCGACTAAATTAATGTTGATGAAGCGAATGAGATTTGTCAGGATCACAGGCCACTAGCGAGTGACAAACCTTGCGGGGCAAGTCTCAAGTCTCAAAAATGCATAGTTGTTCAATAGAGTCATGTTGGTATGAAAATGATTTATTTATTGACACTATTGGTAACCAATCGCATTCCAACGGTATAACCCGTGCAACTTAAGTCGGCGCCTCGCGCGATTCGATCTTCTTCGCGAGAGATCCCTGGTTAAGTTGCGCGGGTTATACCATTGGAATAACTGCTATTTTTTAGTAGATTACCAAATAGAGGCAAATGACAGCTATTGACGTGCTCCTATCATTCTATTATAAAACTATGTGTGTATTAGACTCTAGGGCCTGTCTGTGCCTCCACCTTCGGGATGCAGGCGTGAGTTTATGTAGTAAAGTGAGTTTTTGATTAGATTACTAGATAGATAGATAGAATATTCTAATTATTGTAAACAAAAATTATAGTTATTACAATTACAATTACGAGTACTTTGTATGCACTTATGTATTTTTTTCTGATCGTTTCAGTGATACGCGTACCTATCATGTCTTTACCGTTGTTTCCCTTTCATTGCCATCTGTCTAGGGCAAGCCCTGCTAATTTTCCGGTTTACTGGTGCGTTTATCCATACCGACGATCCAAACATGTTCTTTTGCTCGGGTTTTTTCCCGATTGCGTCAGTTCGTCGACCAGCTTCTATATTAGGCGCACCAAACTGTGAAGGATTCCAATCGTCTAACAGTAAAATTCTGTACTAAAACCTCGTTAAACGTCAGGATTCCGAGGATTCCGAAAGGATTTAGTGCTCATAATAACATGGGCCACTTTAATGATAAAATAAAATGCAGTAGACATGAGGTCCTTGAGAAGTATGTCTGGTGTTTTTTTGACTGACAGGATACGCAATAGTTTGATTAGAGAACGTTGTGGACTGAAGGAGGATGTAGTGACTAGAATTGATAAAGGAATGTCGCGTTGGTTTGGATATATGGAAAGGATGAAAGCAGAAATATTGATAAAACCAATATATTGAGCGAATGTGGGTGAAAGGACCGGTAAGGAACGCCCCAGGCGGACATACTTCGATCAAATAGGGGATGTACTAGCAACGGGCACGATAAAAAGTACCCGAAACCGGCGTGCGTGCATGCAACGACTAATTAATGTCGAGGAAGTGAAAGTGATCTGTCAGGATCGTGGCAAGTGGCAGTCCCTGGTCTCTGCCTACCCCTCTGGGATACAGGCATGAGTTTATGTATGTATGTATGTGTATGTAAAATAAAATTAGTTACGTAAAACTTTTAGGTCAGTCATAATCGTTTGGCAGATTGTCTTGTTCTGTCCGGTTTGGGCCAACGCCATCTGACAGTTTTATCTGTGTGTTTATCCAGGAGTAAACCGTATCCAGCGAATAAGTCCGAAAATGTCTCGTAACCTCACATATGCAGAGCTATCTATGGATAATATGAACATTATGAAACTAGGAAATTATTTTAAGTCTTTAGTTTCTCCTTCCCTTTCCCTTCTTTACGAGCCACCTCCTATCGGCAACTAATTCAGCTATCTTGCTTTGCGTTTTTTAGTCTTTAAAACTGTTATTTTTTCTTCCCAGCTTACAGATCATGCCATTCATCTCTGGACGTGTGCAGAGACCACGCATGCCTAGAAGAGGAGTCCTGTGTGGTGTACATCCCACCACAGTGTCCTGGCTGCGAACCCGTACCTATTTGTAGAGATTTGAGCGAAGAAACTTACTTTACTAGAAAATAAAAGTTTTTTTTTAAGTAGTGGTTTGCATTTTGTTTCTTGTCTTCATAAGGAGGATTACAGATTAATAGATGATTGATATATATATTCAAAAGTCTTTGGCAAAATTTAATATTTTGCAAGTGAACATGAATCCCATCCTGTAAGTTTAATGAAAAAGAAAAATTCCGGACCGAAGCGGGATTCGAATTCGTGCCTCTAGCATATGTGGATGTCGATGTCTAATGGATGTCGTAGAAGGCGACTAAGGAAATACATACGATAGACGGGCAGCAGCGTGTTCCTGAGAGTCCAACCGCATACTGCGATCGCCAACCCGCCTGCCAAGCGTGGCGATTATGGCAAAAGCCCTCATGGCATTGAATTTCTGGTTAAAATTCAATGCTCATGGTTAGGAAAACCATAAGGGAGGCCTATGTCCTGCAGTGATGACTGATGATGCAAATGACTGATGATGATGATATTTACAATAATTACCTACTACTTACAAATAAAAAACTTGCCCCAATTTGGTATCTCGCGGAAGGGCGCCCAGCGTATCTCTAAAATGCATAGTTGTTCAATAGAATTATATTAGTACGGTAACGTTTGTTTCATTGACACTATTAGTTATCTGGTTACCAACCGCGTTGCAGTGGTGTAAACCGTGCAATTAATCCAATCAATTAATCATTATAATCCCGGCACCTCGCGCGATTTGATCTTCTTCCTGAGAGATGCCTGTACGACTGGAATGACATTGTGCTTCGTTTGCTTAGTAGACTACCAAATAGATGCAAATAACAACTATTGTCATGCCTATATATCATGCTATTGAAATACTGTGTGTGTATTAGACTCTAGGGCCTATTTTCCTGTTGCGTCGATGTTGAGACGCACTGACAAAGCAAACATTTGTTAATATTGAGTCGGAAATGTCCGTAGTTTTAATTCCTGGTGTAGTTTTTAAAATTAGTTAAAAAACCTTTAAAACAAAGAAGAAGAGACGGTAACCTTTTATAAACCTTTTATATTTGCACCAAAAAGAAATGTAGACTGTTCTTGAGTTGCCTTATTAACGAAATTTATTCTTCAAGCACCAAAGACCTTTTGTAGAGATGCTAGCCTCATTCGTCTACACGCTGTTTAGTAACTTTCTTTTTACTTTTTTATTATTTCTTTCTTTTCAGTCTCATTTGTCTGCACATTGAATAGCATTTGGCCTCTGTCACATCTGGGCCCTATTTCATTCATAGAAGTATATTGCAATAGTCGATTAACCCACATATTAAAAAGTAGCTAATCGGCTTCGCAATGTACATCGAATTATCACAATAACCTATTAATTGTAGTTTTTTGAATCGCGGCCCTGATGGTGTGTGAAGATGAGGCCGAAGTTGCTTGTGTTTGCTCGTTTGGAATCACCAGATATCTCGTCGGAACACAACGACTCGCACTATTTCATTCCTTCCACACAATACAATCACTTTTCCTGTTCTCAAACTAGGATACCCTGTACTATTGTGAACAGGGAAGGACTTCACAAACATGGGAACACACCCAGACCATTCCTGACCTTCCGTTTGTACTAATCAAGCACAGTTGCTTCCAGTGGGATTCGAACCTGCGACCTTTGTTGTGTTAGTCAAGCGAGTTGCCGCCAGATCACCGTGACAGTTATTGTCTGGGCCGCGTTTCATAAAACTACAATAAATAGTTTTATGTGAGTTTTCACTAATCGGCTCTTCCTACTGGTCAATCTGTACCAATGTGCATTGCATGACCGATTACTTGAATTAGTTTTCCCACTGGTCAATTTGTGGGTTAACTGGCTATAGCATGTAAATCAAATTTTCGCCGCAAATAACTTCGCATACTATAGGACTCTCTTACCCTATGACTTTTGATCGCATCAAACAAATCTTTCTCTCTGTTAATCTCTTAAGATTTTATTACCTCATTTCCATTTTGTTGTATATATAATGTATGTGCGTATGTACTTTACCTATGTATTGTGCCAAAATTACTTCAAAGAAAGTCCACATTTATTATTTTCAAAAAAGGTTTAACTTAATTAACAGAGTTCTCGGCTTAAAACTATTACTTACTCATGAATGTGTCGAACACTAGACACAATCGTTCACAAAATACCCATTAACATTTTTCGACATCTTTGTGTTCTAAATAATCCTTGATGGTTTTTTTTAGGCTTTTTTGCGTGTGCGTAACAAATTTTTTATAAGTCCATGGGAACTAACGACAGTTCGAAACTTTGAATAGACGTGTCTAATTCCATACGAAGTTCCGTTTCAGAAGCCCACACACCACTCTCTTCGGTAACCGTCTTTCACAGTTCCATTTAAAGTTAGATCTGTCTGAACACGTAGGTAACTGGTTTGTTTCGTCGCCGGCTCGCTGCGTCGTCGGTGACAGAATATTGATTGCAGAAGTTTGTCTCGATATTGAGGGTGTGAAAACGCAATACTGACTCTAAATTCTGTTGGGTTTAAATTGTATTTATACCATAAAGCAACCACGAATTATTTGTGTGAGTATAAAAGTAAAAAAGTCAATTTTGTTCATGAGAACTTTTTAGGTTTAGATTTTCCATTGTATTCTGAACGTTTTCTAATAAGGTTGTAGACACTTAAAAACACATTAAAAGATACTCGTAGCTCTAGCTTTTTCGATGATTTTGTAGTTTTTCAGTTTTCTTTTAATGCTGGTTTTACGTCAGGCATTGTTTTGTGTGGCTCGCATATGTAATTTTTTTGATGACTGAAAAACTATATTTTTTGATAAGACCGCAGTTATCTATCAAAGCTTCGGACCACATTTATCAAAACAATAAATTACCTCATTTAGCGACATATTAGCGATTGCATTCGTGAAAATTGATACTGAGAACATTTTAAAAGTTATCATCGTGGTGTCAATGAAATGAATGGAAAATCAGTCCGTCACATCAGTCATTCCATGGCCAGTAATTATGCATTTTGGGGGTGTTAGGTACAGTCGAAATCACATCAATCTTTACATCCGTGCACTCTACTCAATTAGGATACGGGGGACTTTTCGACTAAAATGAAAAGGTTGATGTGCTGTCGACTGTACTGTACATGCGTTGGCGATTTTGTAGCAAACGTGAAAAGGTGAATCAAAGCTAAGCTAAAAGGTAAAGCTATCGACACTTCTACAATACTTATTTATTTTTTCTGATTGTGCTGTCAGTGTTGTCTATCTATCTTTATAAGCAGAACTATCAGTCGGTATCATGAATTTCTAGCTTTATTACTTTCCCGTACAGTAACAGCCCTCTCACACTAACGATTCGAAAGCTATGCGATTGCGAAGCGAGCTCGCCGCGATTCCGCAATGATTGCGCGGCGAGCACGCTGCGCCGTCGCATTGTGCTCGCTGCGTTTAAGACACTCAGTAGCAAAATGGCTTTGTCGAAGACACAGAAAATATGCTCTGAGCAGAAAACGAAAGCTACGGTGCTACGTCCGCTTACACACGTATCTTTGATATGAATCAAATGGGGCGGGTCGGACGGTCGAACGCGATTGTACAAAATGGCGTCGACGGTGACAATCGCGGCGAATTTCACCGCGATGATGCAGCACCGTCGTCGGTGAGTTCGCTGCACAATCGCATCGCTTTCAAGTCGCTCGCAAATCGCAATATGTGGTAGGGCTTTAACATACGATTAAATAGAACCATTTCATATCTTTTCTTGATTGTGTTAAAAAGTTTTCTCTATCCTTCTTTATATGTGGAACTAGTATCGTGAATCTCTAGGTATATTATTTTCCAGAACAGTAACATGTTTAAATAGCCATATCGCTAGGTCTTACGCCGTACCAGCTCTCGCAACAAACAAACTACCACTGACGATCTGTTCAATGCAATTAACCTTCTCCTGTGAATATCTTGTGACGCTGCAACGTGGAAGTCTCTATACTAAATCTCATTTCCTCACTACAGCGCGCATTGAAGCTTCTACGTCACGTTAAGACGATGACACAGTTGTCAATATTTTATAAAAGGACAGTCTATAGGAAGATGACAGAAATGTCATCTGTTCTTTGTTCGATGAGGGACACCTACATTTTAATAAACGGGATTAATAAAGCTCTTATAAGATAAGCGCTTATCTACGGGGTGACTCTGAATTTGTTCACCGCTTTTTAAGAGAACATTCTAACCATGATTCAGAAAAATTATTGTTGAAAAAAAAAAAAACGCGTTAAACCAATTTTTTTTGTTACCCAAAATTATTTCACTTAAGCATAAACAATATCAGGACTAAACAAAATAAAACTCGAAAAAAAAAATGGTTCAACCGTTTTATAGAGGTGCCGACCAACTCAATTGTTTTAGGGTTCCGTACCCGAAAAGTGTCTTAGCTATTCACATACCTCAGCGCTTGAAATCGCCAATCCGCGGTGGGCATGCGTGGTGATTAAGCCCATACTCTCTCTCTGAGAGCAGGCCTGTGCCCCACAGTGGGACGTATATAGGCTGCTTATGATGACCCGAAGGGTGCTAAACGGAACCCTATTACTAAGAATTCACTGTCCGTCTGTCTGTTTGTCACCAGCCTGGTATCTCATGAAATAGATTGAAAATTAATGTATTTCTTTAGCCGCTATAACAACAAATACTAAAAACAGAATAAAATAAATATTTAAGGGGGGCTCCCATACAACAAACGAAATTTTTTTCAGTTTTTTGATCGATATTCATAACGGCAACAGGTAGACTCTTGAAATCTTCCCATAATATTTAGTTCTATATTCGCTTTAAAACTAAATAATTAAATTAAAATAAAATAAATGTGGCGGGCTCCCTCACAATAAACTTATTTTTTTTGCCGTTTCTTCTCGATCTTTGTGTCTAATGTTGTATAGATCATCATCAACCCATAATGTCCCCATCGAGGGGCACGGGTCTCTTCCCTGAGGAAGGTATAGGCCATACTCCACCACGGGGGCCAAGTCCGGATTGGTGGAGGCTTGTAGACTAGTAGCTCGTCTACTGTCAGAAGTTGTCAAGCCGCCCTAAGGCCTCTGACTTGGCTTAACGACTGCCATCTATCGACGGCAGCCAGCACCAACAGCTTAACGTGCCTTGCGAAGCACGGAACCGCTCAGAAAAATGCCACTAGCGTTAGGCACAGACGGCGACCCATCCATGCACTGAACGCGCCCAGTGTTGCTTAACCTTCGTGATCGTTTAAGATCACTCAGGCAGCCGGGGCTACGAGCGATTCCTATGTATAGATAATAGTACGGAATCTTTCGTGCGCAAGTCCGACTCGCACTTGGCCGGTTTTTTTAATTTTTTACGCATATCGGACGACAGATAAGCATGTTAGAAATCATTTTTTAACGTTATAGTACTTCCTAACACTTCCAATTTGAATTCACAGTGTGGAGCCATTACTGATAAATCATTAACGACGCTGTTTTTCACAATGAAAGGAACATTCCCTCAAACTATTGCCTACGATTTCAAAACCACCCTGTAGATAATTTTCAACTAAGTATTACAGAGTTTGCCTATTATCGTCTTGGGGAATGAAACTCCAGCCTGTAATTCGCAAGTTAGTTTTTTTACACGTTGAAAGATTGATACCATTCCGATCGCTTCAGAGAACAGGGGATCTTTCGGCCCGCCAACTTTTCTCATTTGACATTCAGCAAACAAAGTTCGCTCTAAGTGAGGAGATTTCTAGGTCCCATAGTGATTTTTCTCTGATCTCGGCCGGGAGTGAAGACACTTTTTTCCAATCTCGAAATTGCTTGTGGAACTTTGAAATTACAAAGCTGTTTTTAATTTGCGAGCCAGACTTCGAAATTATTTTTATCTGAGTGTGGTGGAGCCGAAATAGAGGGTAATGTGTTTAGGATTGGGATGCATGTAAAACTAAAATGAAGAAGTTACTCTATAAATCGTAATTTAGTTAGGACATGTCTTGTATCTCACTCCGAGATCGGATCAGAAACACCGAAATCCATAGGAGAACGAAGTTTCGTTCTGACCGACATAGCTGAGGCGATTGCCCGTAAAAAGTGGAAATGGGCACGTCATATACGCCGTAGATAAGACAAAAGATGGGGCGTAAAAGTGCTAGTCTGGAGACATAGAGATGGGCGCAGAAGTGGGCAGGCAACCAATGAGATGGACTGACGACCTGGTCAAAGTGGCAGGAAAAGACTGGATGCGAAAAGCCCAATACCGAAGCAAATGGCGTGCATTAGAAGAGATCTACACTCAGCATTGGGTGGCTATGGTTGAAGAAGAAGAAGAAGATGTCTTAAGATTGCCAAAGCTTAACTAAGGTGTGTTAGTGCAATCGTTTTATTTTTATAAATTGGACTGTAAGACTTTACAACATTTATGCTATAAACGACCGTTTTAGCGGAAATCCATTATGGTTCAAGGCTTATTTATCTATTGTAGTTCGTTATTTTCATTTTATACTTATTTTAACACGGTCTTTTTTAAAAATCTGTTTAGAGTCTTTTTGATAGGAAGTACCTTTTATAAATACGACAATTAGGATTTAATATAACCAATGTTATTATTTAATTGCATAACATATTAATAAGTATACATATAAGTAGTTCATCATAAGCAGCCTATATACGTCCCACTATGGGGCACAGGCCCTCAGAGAGAGAGTATGGGCTTAATCACCACGCGTGCCCACCGCGGATTGGCGATTTCAAGCGCTGAGGTATGTGAATAGCTCAGACACCCAGGATTCCTCACGACGTTTTCCTTTACGGTTAGCGAATGGTATTGCTACTATAACTTCACAAATGTACATAACTTAGAAAACAATGTCATAGGTACATGCCCGCACTGGGATCGAACCTGGATCTCCCGTTTTCGAGTCCAATGGTCTACCCACTAGGCTACCACCGCTTTTTATAAGTAGTTACTATTCGTATATATATATACATACAACATGTATGTATGCATTACGTTCCAAGTGCAAATAAGAATTCATGTCATATGGTCCTAACTGAAAATAATTTTTACTGGTGTTATGCGTAGCAAACACCAGTAGTGCTTCCGTGAGCAAAAAATGGGCCTCGTTGGAGGACCTTTATTTGCTCACTGAAGCACATGACGCATTTGGAGTTTGAGGCCGCTGGGCGCCATACATAATTGTATCCTCGATCCCATGTACCTCCCATGTTCTGTTCACGATTTTTTTGTTATTTTTGTCGTGTAATTTCTTTGTTTACTTGTTCACTCTGTGTTTTTGTGGCATTTGAAATAAATGTCTTCTTACTTTCTTCTTCTTTATATGATGGTGAAAAACGGAGGAACGGAAAACCCTCCACTTTTCGTCAAAAAATTAATTAAGTGGGCACTCCGCGAAAAAACTCATTTTCTTTTGTGCAGCACATTAGATACTCGAAATTAAAGTGTTCCGTAATAGTGAAATATAATAGCCTTACTACTGTAGAGCCTACAGCGGCTCCTATCTACTCCTTAACGACCCATAGACGCAGATGGTGTGAAACAAAATTCCTCTGAAAAGCGAGGCGATGGGCACACACTCGTGCATGAGTAACGGTTTGTAAGTAACGTGTAATGGCATTCGCCGACACGCACACACACGCATCAACAATGTAGCTAGCGTAAGACAGCTGTCACTATATCATCGGTCGGCATCATCACCGGAACATCTCCAAAATGACGTGTTTTGAGTAGCAGAATTATTAAGAATTTAAGTTTTATTTCTAATGTCTAATGGTACAAGTCAAACTATAATTGTAACTATTATAAGAGACACCGACCAGTAAAGAAACAATGATGTTACTATGAATTTAAAAATTGTACACGTTTTTGAACGTCAAATACTCATCGTAAGCAGCCTATATACGTCTCACTGTAGGGCACAGGCCTTCTCTCAGAGAGAGAGTATGGATTGCCGATTTCAAGCGCTGAGGTATGTGAATAGCTCAGACACCCAGGTTTTCTCACGATGTTTTCCTTCACCGTTAGCGACTGGTATTGCTACTATAACTTCACAAATGTACACAACTTATGAAATACTCGAAACAGTATATTTTGAAATGTGAATTCGATCGACGATTGAAAGCTACTTTTACAAGTGTACTTCAATTGCGTCGTACTTATTTACGAAAGACAGAAAGAAAGAAATAAAGAAACCATTTATTTATTCAAGGAAATTAAGGTCTTGAAACAGAAAGAGACGCGTTTCTATTTGGTTTAGGGAAACCAGGCCTCTTCAGACAATTCTTGTTGATAGCTATTGCTTGGATGACTTACTTTCATATTGCTTAAATATTATTCAGGCTGAAATAAGAATTATGAAAACTGTTGCTAACGTGAAATAGGGAGACTAAGTAGTTGGTTTTTATTAAGACTTGCTGTACATACTAGTGCCACGGAGGAAGAAAAATTATGTCTTTTTTACAGGTCGTGTTTGCAAAACAGGTCTGGACAATCTCTGAATCACTTATAAAAACCTATTTAGAGGCTAAAAATTCCACCCACGCCTGGACTTGAACCCGCGACCTCTGGCTAGCCGTGCCAGCGCTCTCCCAACTTGGCTAATGGGCAAGTACAGGCATCGGCAACGAAGATTAGTGGCATAGTCTCAGTGGCGCCCTCTATATTTTTTTCAATATCGTGGAGCACGATGAAACCTAGCTAGATCGATAGAGGACAAAAAAGTAAACAAGAAATTATTAAAGTCACCATGTCCTAAAGTGGCACGTTTAGGAGTTATTGAGCTTTGAAGTTTGTATGGAATTTCCACTAACTGAGTTTCATCACTGAATTTGTCACTTGATATGAGTTTTCTCGGGGATTCAAACCTACTTTGATGTTTTTTAAAGTCTGGGTAGCTATGTCTAGTAGGTACCTACCTACTTATATACATATATACATGAAATTATAGTATTATTCATGCATCCAATTCGTTCAATTCGATTAAAATTCAAAACATGTCAATATAAAACCTACAGTTTAATTAATATAGATAGGTTTAGGTGGTAGGTAGGTGCCTATAAATAATGTAGATAGGTACAAATCGCTAGAAACTTAAACCGCTGCTGTGTGTAAAACCATGTTTTTAACATAAATACCATTTCCTGACGTAGCGTAGTAGGTAGGCAATATCCAATAATTAGGTTTCATCTTCAGTTGGGCAAAGAAAGAACCTACGGACCTACCCACTGAGGTACCTACCTATTACAAACTTCTTTGAGATTAATGTTTTTGGTGAGTGGGTAAACTACTGAAGTGACGTTGTCAACATTGATTTAATATAAATATACGGCCTTAATATACGGTATCTATAATAAACTGGGTGTTTTTTCTACGACTTATTTAGCAATTTAGTCAAGAATCGGCAACGAGTCACAGGTGCCAAGCATATAGTCCAGTATTTAGTGAAAAATGATTCAAAAGTTAAGTTTTATAAAAATCTCATACAAACTTCAAAGCTCAATAACTCCTAAACGTGCCACTTTAGGACATGGTGACCTTAATAATTTCTTGTTTACTTTTTTGTCCTCTATCGATCTAGCTAGGTTTCATCATGCTCCACGATATTGAAAAAAATATAGAGGGCGCCACTATGAACTATGCCAGGCCCCATACAAAAATCTTCGTAGCTCTTTCGAACCTCTTTACAAACTTCTCTGTATTACGTACAGGCAGCGACAATTGTCCTCAGCACGTGTTAGTACAAAAACAGGAATATAATCTCTGTATCTTTATAATATACGGTGTGCAATAAAGAGTATTAATATAATCTAATCTAATCTCTGAGTCATGTTAATAGTAATTTTTAGGACCCTCGACCGAGAACTTAGGATCACAGATCTGGTACTAGAAAAGTCCTAGTCCTAGCCTTCGGTCCACGGCCATAGGTCTTAACAATTACTATTAATATGATTGAGAGATTAAACAGACATTTTTTGCAAATACGATAAGAATAGAATAATAATAATTTATTTTCAGATAACTTACAGTATTGGTATAATCTAATACAAAAACTAGTTTATGAATCAACATTATTACATTAGATTCTGTTGCTGTGCTAGGCATGACACCTGTATTACAGCAAGCAGTGCCAATTCCCCAGTGGAATGAGTCAGTTTCTAGTTACAGGTGAGATCATAGCTTTACTTTATTGCTTTGAAAATAAAATTTTCAGAAGAAAAACAAAAAAAAATTAAGAATGTAAAAAAAGTTATTTTGTTCCTCCCTTTTGTGTGTGTGCGTGTGTGTGTGTGTGTGTGTATGTGTGTGTGTGTGTGTGTGTGTGTGTGCGTGCGTGCGTGCGTGCGTGCGTGCGTGCGTGCGTGCGTGCGTGCGTGTGTGTGTGTGTGTGTGTGTGTGTGTGTGTGTGTATGCGTGCGGGCGTGCGATCTATAAAAAAAGATATGATTTTTTTTCCCTGGTGGCGCTAGTGTTACTTTATGGAGCCCTTAAGACCCCTTAAGATACTGCGAAGAAAATACAGGGTTATTTTTAAAATGCGCAATTCCTGAAACATGTCGTTTAGAGTAAAGTTTGTGCATACTTCTACCAGTTTTGAAAAAATTTTGTTCTCTTTTCTTCAGAATTTTTCCATTATACGGTTGTCTGGAAGAAATTGCTATTAGAAATAAAGCCGCCAATTGTACTGTATCTTTATAAATATTTTATGTTGTGTTTTTCCTGGTACAATAATGAACATTCTTATCTTATCTTATCTTCTTCAATTCATAATTTTACGAATATTTTTTCTGAATTTTCGCTATTTTATTCTTTTGTTACATAAAATGGTTTCTATGTAGGACATTAATTGACTGTAGGCGTAGCGCATAAAGAGCGAATTTGAATTTGAGGCTGAACGAAAGTAGTTTCAAAACACAAACACTAATTAGGGTGTTTTAAAGATGGGCATTTTATTATGTAACAATAATAGTTGCGATAAGACCACCCGTTGTATACTATGAAACTTAGATATGTAACATTTTAACACAATAAAGAGTTTTAATCTAATCTAATATTATTGAAATTATTATTATTTTAGTAGTAATATTTTATATTTATATTTTTACTGTAATATGTAAAGATTGCTCACTTATTGACAACTAACGAGTTTGATGACTCTCCGAAACCCTGAGGGCGTGAGAGCTACTCGCACTTGGCCGGTTCTTTTACTATTCCGACGCCTTCTTCTGTCGCAAACAATGTTCCTCGTTCTTGATGTAGAGCACGTTATTAGGTTACAAATCTTGGCGGTGAGAAATGTACCTAATAATAAATGTCTACGTTCAGATTGTACAATCCGTAACACATGAAAGTTCTCGAAGTATGAACAAACAATTAGATTCATTTACTGATTGATGGTAAAAATTAAAAATTTACATCATTATCAGCCATTTGACGCCCACTGCAGGACATAGGCCTCTCTCATGGTTTTCATAACCATGAGGGGTTTTGCCATAATCGCCACGCTTGGCAGGCATTCCGTGGATGTCGTAGAAGGCGACTAATGAAATAAATTACCAGGAGACGGGCAGCAGCGTCTTCCTGAGATTCCAACCGCATACTGCGATCGCCAACCCGCCTGCCAAGCGTGGCGATTATGGCAAAACCCCTCATGGTTATGAATAAAGTGAATACATGAAAAAAACTTACAAAATAATCACTTGTCCGTGTCCCGACATAGGATGCCCTGTGCTTAGGTAACGGGGGAAGGACATCACAAACATGGAAATACACCCAAACTGATACCATTTGCACAAATCATGTACAGCGGCCTCCAGTGAGAGTCCAACCCACGACCAATGTTTTGAGAGTCAACCGTGTTTACCGCCAGACCAACGAGGGAGTCGAAAGAGATAGGGCTATATAGGGACCTAAGATCAATGAATGGACACGGACCGTTTGTTTTTGTACTTATCTAACTTCTATCCGGTATACGGCATACCGAAAATAGTTTTGTTTAATTAATTCGTCAATTCATCATTATTACCATCATCAGGTAATTGACGCCACTGCAGGACATAGACCTCCCTCATGATTTTCCAAGTTCCCCGGTCATGCCGTCGTCGCCGCGTGCATTGACTAATGAGATGCGAGTATTTTATTCCCTAGGAGTTCGACTCGTGGAACGGAGTATAGATTTGTGATTTGCGACTAAACTAACCCGACCACAAAAGGATCAACGGTGGCTAATGGAAAAGTGCGTTCATCCAAATCCAGCGCACCTGGTGACCTATTTGACTCTACAAACGGCACAAAACGGCAGTTCGCCAGATATTTCGCTAATTAGGAATGCAGACCCATGTCATGCTACGGCCCCGTCATGAGGAGATTAACAATTAACATTCGTGACAGACTGGATCGTGGCGCAGATGGATTTTGGATAATTATTTACTGCTAAGCTGGCTGGCAGGAGGGCAATGGACGAGATCGGTCGTGGGTTGGACTCCCTCTAGGGGCCGTTGTACATTTGCGCAAATGGCCTCAGTCTGGGTGTATTTACATGAGTGTGATGTCGTTGACTGGTTACTATACCACACGGGGTCCTAGTTTGGGACCTGGGGCTTAACTATGCGCACTAAATCCTGAGCGATTCCAATCGTCTAAGATAAGATAAGATAAGAATATTCTTTATTGTCTAAGTGTCAAATTCCACACCAATTTGACAGACGATTAGAATCGCTCAGGATTTGGCCCGCGTAATATAGGGGCAGTTCTAATGATTACCCACGAATTCAAGAGTTTGAATAGCCTGTCTAGAATAGTCTTTCGTATAGGTGCTGGGTAAGCCTATTCCATCTAAAAAAAAACAGTTTCCCAGGCACTACAGCGTCCGTGTGGTCCCTTCATCCATCTAGTGTGAGCGAAGGTGCCACTGGACGCTCCATAAATCATGTTATTACGTAGATGTACAGGCTATTTTTATTTACGATTGTATTTTATAGGTATGTACATTTGTGAGTTTGTAGTATCATCATAAGCAGTCTATATACGTCCAACTGTAGGGCACAGGCCTTCTCTCAGAGAGAGTATGGGCTTAATCACCACGCGTGCCCACCGCGGATTGGCGATTTCAAGCGCTGAGGTATGTAAATAGCTCAGACACTCAGGTTTCCTCGCGATGTTTTCCTTCACAGTTAGCGAGTGGTATTGCTACTATAACTTCACAAATGTACATAACTTAGAAAACAAAGTCATAGGTACATGCCCGCACTGGGAATCGAACCTGGGTCTCCCGCTTCCGAGTCTAATGTTCTACCTACTATGCTACCACCGCTTTTTTTTAGTATCGCATCCGGTAAAACATCGTGACGAAATCTGAATGCTGGAGGTGTTCACAATCCGCTGTGGGCAGCCGTGATGATTTAGCCCATAATCTTTTTGAGAGTAGCCGTGTGCGCTACAGTCGGGCGTATAGGCAATATCTAACTCCACAACAGTAAGAGTCGGTTAAAATGAGCTCGAGTGACTGAAAAGTAAATAATGATTATAATTAATTTATTAATGCAATGATATACTAAAAATGTAACGAGTTAGTAACAACTTTAAATTAAATATCTTTGGTAGTTTAGAAGTAATAATAATAATAATAACAACTTCCATACAATACAATCACTTGACCTGGTCCCAAACTAGGATACCCTGTGCTATGGTAACTATGCAAGGACGTCACAAACATGAAAGTTTTCAGTAGTTTAGAAGTAAGGATTATACTGCAAAAAAAAAACGTGCATTCAATGGCTTTTACAGCAAAAAATTAACATTCAAAATAATTTAGTAGCATCAGTGATGCAGACTCTGATGCATATTTTAATGAAAAAACGTTAATGTATAATGTAACGTATAACGTTTAATGTAAAAGCAATTTATACAGTTTGAAAGAACTCGTAAAACTCCCTGAGTAAGACTGCGGTCATGTTGCCGACCGACCAACCAACCTTTTTTATGTTTTTACTTCTTTTATACTTTTTCTATATGTCTAATATTTTAAAAATTGAAATTGTACTATGTCAAGGACAAGGACGAATAAAAAAGGTTCCTAAAAGTTACTCTCGCGTTTTCCTAAATATTTACGTGCATGCGTTTCATATGGTCAAAGTCCATTTTCACCAAAAATGGCTTTTACGACATTTTGTCCTCAAAGGGTCGATATGTTTGTTGCTGATCAAATTAATTCCAAAAAAAGCAAAAGGCAAAAAGAGAAAGAAAGTAGGATTAATGCAGTAGAAATGAGGTCCTTGAGAAGTATGTCTGGTGTTACTTTGGATGACAGGATACCTAATAGTTTGATTAGAGAACGCTGTGGACTGAAAGAGGATGTAGTGACTAGAATTGAGAAAGGAATGTTGCGTTGGTGTAGACATGTGGAGATGATGAAGGAAGAAAGATTGGCGAAACAAATATATCGAGCGAATGTGGGTGGAAGGGCCGGTAAGGGACGTTCCAGGCAGACATACTTCGACCAAATAGGGGATGTACTAGGAAAGGTAAAATAAAAAGTACTCGAAACGACTAATGAATATTGCGGAAGCGAAAGTGATCTGCCAGGATCGTGGCAAGTGGCAGTTCCTGGTCTCTGTCTACCCCTCCGAAATACAGGCGTGAGTTTATATATGTATGCATCTATCAAATTAATTCCCTCGTACAAATCTGTAATGCTAATATCACTTAAGCTACCAAAACTCTAATGTCGTACCTTATCGGGTTTTGGGCCTTACGTATACAGTCAGTGGGCGTCTCGGCACACCACTGTGACTCTTACCGAGTACAGGTTAAAAGTTAGAATCGAACAAAAGGCATATATAAAGGTCTTGGTGAGTGTACGTTTTTACGTGTGCCTGTCATTTATCTTCGTCAGCAAGGGTGTAATATTCAGTCTCTGAAGTGGAGTCTCAGGCTTGTCAGTTTGCTTTATGCATCCAGTTTTACTGGTGGGAAATTTTGCGTGAACATTAGGGATTCTGTCTGACAAAAGAAAGTTTTGTCAGCCAAGGTACGCATCTTTGCATTCTAAGTGAAAGAAGCTTTGATGTAATTAGGAAAGGGAGCATTGATATAAAGCCGGGCCGATAACTTAAACGGAAATCCGCGTAGTCGTTGCTGTCTATAGGATACTTTCAAGTTGCTAATCTTGTAGGCTATGCCTATTGTTTGAATTCCGTTTGGTGCAATAAATAAAACTTAATATGTGCCACATAGATCGCAACGTAAATGTAAAAGATGTTCGTCAGTGATAAGATGGTCGTCCGTAGGTATTCGTTGGATAAGTCTCTCGTAAATTAATTTTTTGTGTACCTGTTACAATGTATTCCCTATCTATTACTTCGAACTTGCATGTAGTAAGTGGACTGGTAGAAAATACTCATGGCATCAAGGCTTCATAGAGCACTATTGTTAACTAGTAAAGCCTACTTAGCCGTGATACTTTTCTTTTTAAGTTCCTCCTCCCCTGAGGAGTTCACGGACCTTAGCGTTTGGTATTACCAATCCGCGGTTGGCACGCGCGGTACTCTATTTCTGAGAGAAGTAGTGTAGAAATACTTCCTTGTTCGTCCATCTGCCCCACGGTCTCTTATCGGTGTATAAAATTATGTTTTAGCCATGATTTTGTCGATTTGATTATTTTAGAAAAAGATACTGTAAAGTGTGTCATATTAAAAAAAAACCGGACAAGGGTTTGAACCCACTGAGGGTTCCGTACAAATTTGTAGTCTCGCAGTTTTCCGAGCTTTTCCAGAAATTCAAAGACATTTTTTTTATGATTTCATTACAAATATTTAGTTTTCAGATTTTTCCCTGAACTTTTAGTATACGACAATATTACTTGCCAATTTTCTTGCCCTACAAATTTTGTTTCCTCGGAAAGTGTCATGTCGTCATATATACGTTTTTGGTGGAACAAACGGCCGCAACTTTTTTACGTTAACTGGGAAGTTTGATTTTTTTACAGCTTTAAGGGACTGTAGACCTGAGTAGATGGTTTTAATTTCAACACCTCCACGCGTTCCCGAGATAAAGGGTCTGATGAACAGACGGACGTACGGACGGACGGACAACAAGTGATCCTATAAGGGTTCCGTTTTCCTTTTGAGGTACGGAAAACTAAAAACGCCAAGTTGCGTAGCAGTTTGTTGGTGAATAGTTGCACAAATTAGCAAGTAGGATAACTCTGCCACCCAGTGTACATCGAATTATGATAATAATCTACGAATTGTACTTTTATCAAACTTGGCCCTGGTCGTGACGCACCCCTTCTTAGATAATCGAGTGCGTAATTCGATTACAAGAAACAGACAGCTGAGCGTCAGCCTTTGAGTACCCGGAGACGTAATCACTACGCTGCGAACGAGGGCTATTGGATAATCTAACGACCTACATTGTTCCCGTGAACTTGTCTATAGAGCGACGGGTACCGATTGTGCCCGCTGGGTAGATTTAGTTATTTAAGTTTACTTTGTGCCTATATGAAAAAAAAAAACGGCCTAGTGCGTGTCGGGCCACGCCCAATGTAGGGTTCTGTAGAAAGAGGTTTTCTTTATCTAGTTTACAGAACTGACAAATCCATCGAAGTCATTTGCAATGGATCTTGTACGAAATTTTACTTTTATAAGTTGGTTGCCTATTACTCGATGACTAGTAAAGCCTACTTAGCCGTGATAGTTTTGCTTTTAAGTTCATTATATTATTATGTGTTACTACCCAGAATTTTGTCACGATTCTACAATCAACCGTTTAACCAGGAGAGAGAGGGGGAGGGGGCTCGGACCATAATTTGCACTTTAAAGTTTATTTTGAAAACGGAACCCTAAATCAAAAAATTATCTTCCTTTACTGTATCTCATAAACCTTGATAGCTAGGGAGTTCAAATTTTCACAGATGATGTATTTCTGTTGCTGCTATAACAACAAATACTAAAAACTGAATTTTGATATTTAAGGCTCCCATACAACAAACCTAATCTTTTTGTCGTTTTTTGCTCGATATTAGATGGCGACAGGTAGATGCTTAAAATATTCACAGAATTTTTAGTTCTATATTAGCTTCAAAAATAAATAATTCAAATAAAATAAATGTTTAAGGGGGGCTCCCATATAACGAACGTGACTTTTTGACGTTTTTTCTCGATCTTTGTGTCTAATGTTGTATATATAATGCTACGGAACCCTTCATGCGTGAGTCCGACTCGCTCTTGGCCGTTTTTTTATACGACAGTGATTGTCCATTGCTTCATGTGACTAATATGTGGAATTTCAACGATAGCCGTTGTACTGAAACACCTACTAGAAGTAAAGATAACTTCATAAATATGAAATTTAATATTCTTGCATTCTTTAATATCGTTTTTTTTTCTGCTGTGTACAATAAAGAGCTCTAATGTAATTTAATCTATTCTTGGGAAATTTTCTTGATGTTTGGTTGTGGCAGGATCCAGAAATTTTATCATCGAGAAATCAGGCGAGAAATGAAAGATCAACTCGATATTCTGCAGAAATAAATATCGTGTGTTTTTTTCGCTTATAGTTTCTTGCCTAACGTATACAAGAAAAAGCGATATTATTGTTAAAGAATGTTATTTTTTTTATCAAGATCAAGTGGCAAGATCCCGAAGTTAATCAAAGAAACTCATTCAATAGGATGAGATCAATAGCCATTCCGCAAAAGTAAACCAAAATAAAAGAAATTTTCCTAAAAGTTCCTTTCCTTACATCGGGAAAACACGGAATTAATTTAAAAGAAACAGGATTATTTTATGTATTGTCCCTGTAATGAATGACCAAGCACGAAAGTCGGAAAGTTAGAAAGACTAACAGAAAGAATTAAAATGTAAACAGTGTCCAGAACTTCAGCTTCATATAGCCAAAGCTTTTCAATGGAAAAAACCTATCACTGTTTGTCAAGATCTCGCCGACAAACAAGGACAAACAAGGATCTTAATAACATCATCGCTCGAACGTTGCAATGTTCTTCTTTCGAAGAAGCATTTACACCAACTCAGAGTAATGCTCGGCGTAACACGCGGCTGGCTATTTATGGCAGCACCTTTTCTACGTAGGTATTTAAATGAAATAAACAAACTATAGTTGTCGAAATGTTAGAGCCCGTTTTGCATTTTACTTTGGATTTACTCGAACAAATACATAAAAAGACACCTACTCTAGCATATTATTTAACGCTCGAAAGAATAAACAGATTTTGTAACCCGAAAAGTTACTCATAGTTTAGATTTTTAATGTTTTTGATCTCAAAATGGGTTACATTCTATGGTTTTTGTAGCTTTACAAGGATTTCTCAAATGTTTTGTTGCTAAAAACATAAAGAATAAATGTAAAGATTTTGAAAATCGCCTATAGATGAAAAAAAAAAAATGAAATGGCGATGGAAACTTTCGGCAAATCGGGCTTTTTAAAACGGAGGAGCCTTAACTTTCTGACGCGTAGCACTAAACGAAAACAAGTATTATTATACATATTATTAATTATTATGATATTATTAATTTTTTACTTTAATTACTATGGATCTAGGCTAGGTAATTACTAGGTTCCTGCCATTTATAAAAGCCTCCCAGAGGAATTATGTAATAATAGTCTAAAAAAAACCGGCCAAGTATGAGTCCGCCTTGCGCACGAAGGGTTCCGTACCATCATCTATATAACATTTGAATATTTCAAGCGTCTACCTGTTGCCGTTATTAATATCGAGCAAAAACAGCAAAAAAATTAGGTAGGTTTGTTGTATGGGAGCCCCCTTAAATATTTATTTTATTCTGTTTTTAGTATTTGTTGTTATAGCGGCAATAGAAATACCTACATAATTTGTGAAAATTTCAACTGTTTAGCTATCATGGTTCATGAGATACAGCCTGGTGACAGACAGACAGACAGACCGATAAACAGACAGACAGACGGACAGTGGAGTCTTAGGTCCCTTATCCTTTGAGTCCGGACCCCTGAAAAGCATCATCGATATCATCTCACTGAAAGATCCGCTTTCTGATCGTATTGCAATTATGCTCTCATCAATATTCAAATGTTGGTAACTAATTCCGTATCATGAATAGTTAGCAGTACATATTGCCATTTCATGAATAAGTAGATAGCATTCGCTCGGCATTAGTATGAATGCACCATCATGTTCTAAGAAAGTTTGTCACAAACTTGGGAAATTCATACGAGCACTCTTCAAATAATTTGGCACGCGATTTGAATACCTACGTGATGGGACTAGAAACTAACGGGCTTATTTATAGAAACACGATTTCTCTAAAGCACTCCTAAGAGGCAGTTTTTTTTAATTTGTCGTTACGAGTTTTCCTTGTAAAATCTCCACCACATATTTTTATCTACTATTTTAATCGGCGTTTTAAGGGATCGTGTTTTTAATAAATAAGACCGTAACACTTTTTGGAGTTCAGTTTTAATAGACCTGTCGTCATTGTCATGCACAACACGCGATACTTTCGGTAAAAAACTTTACTTCAGTAAAAAACTTTACTTAAGTCTTGAATGCTAAAAGATTAAACGGCGTCTGGGCCGTGTTTCATGAAACTACAATTCTTTGTTTATTATGACAATTCAATGTACTTACCTTACTTCAGGCCCCCCACCAAATGGTCTGGAGACTTGGTTATGGTCGCTGGATGCGGGCGGCACAAGACCGGGAAGCTTGTAAAACCATGTCCTGCAGTGGGCGTCAAATGGCTGATGATGATGATGATGAATGTACTTACATTGTGTAGCCGAGTCATCTTACTTCTTGATCCGTGTGGGCTATTTGACTTTGCAATGTACCTACATCTAATGAATTGTACCTCTATGAAAATGATCCCAGGGGGCTGCTTCATAAAACTAGAATTCATAGTTTTAAACGACAGCTCCTACTTGTTAATCTGCGGATTTGGCAACTTTGCAATGTGCATAGAGGTGGCCATCTGTTGGTGGCAAAGGTCATGATCCACATTGGGTCATTTAGCCAGCGGCGGCGCATGAATAAAATTATTATTGCTATGAAATGTTGGACAACATGGTTCCTTGAAATGAAATGAGATGAAATGAGATGAAATGAGATGAAATGAGATGAAATGAGATGAAATGAGATGAAATGAGATGAAATGAGATGAAATGAGATGAAATTAAATGAAATGATAGTTATTTGTTTCCTTCATTCCCCTGGTCTCTGCCTACCCCTCTGGGATACGGGCGTGAGTTTATGTTATGTTATGTTTTTATGTTCATATTTCACTTTACATAACATGAGCCACCACCTAACAATCAAATTAAGTTAAATTAACTTAGTATTTTTAATTAACTATTAATACGCCAGGCAAAGGAAAACAAAAAGGAACGGATCTCAGCCCGTACAAACTCACAGAGCTTGTAGCTGCTAGTATTCTGAACCACTCTGAGCGACGCTCGGCATGCAACTTGACATATAACAATTATTATTACTTTAATCATAATAATTGTAGTTGTGTTCACCGCATCGCCGCCGTCCGCTTGCCTGCCCTACGCCAGGGGCTTGGGATCGGTACTGAATATTATAGGGCTTGAGATACAGACTCGTTCAGGCACAGAGAAGAATCCTACTAATATTATAATGTGAAAGTTTGTGAAGTTGTTTGGATGTTTGTTATTCAATCACGCAATAACGGCTGAACGGATTTAGATAAAACTTGGTACGGAGATAGTTTGGGTCCCGGGAAAGGACATGGAATGAGTAATTTCTGGATGAATAGTATCCTATTACTTTTCATCCGGAAATTACTCATTCCATGCGGACCAAGTCGTGGGCAAAAACTCTTTGTTTATATGCAGCTTTGCCTAAAATATTGTAGTACGTCCTAAAAAAGTAAACAAACCGCTATTTGTAAAAATTTTTAAAGCAATAAAGATAACTTTATTGTCATTAGTTAAAGACATACATAAAACAGGTACCTAGTTTCTACTGCAGGGCCTTCTTTCAGATAGTGAGTATGGGCCAATGACCACGCTCTGGACTCCGTTACAAAACTTCTGAACCCGCCATCTAGACGTCAGGTTGGCGGGTTCAAAATCGTAGTTTTAAACTCGCTATAACTCAATATAGGCAACGTTACCAATGTAAACCTGCCGCAACTGGTTGCAACGCAACCAACACTAAGCTACGGTATCTTCTGTGGTAGGTAGCATCAGCAAAATCAAGCATGATTTTATAGCAACCCGCGGTAATGATTATCGCACGTCCACCGAGGATTAACAATTTCAAGCGCTGAGGCATGTATGTATGAATTTGTTGTCATCCTTTTTTTCACGGTTCCGTACCCAAAGTTGTAAGGTACCCTATTACTAAAACTCCACTGTCCGTCTGTCTATCTGTCTGTCTGGCTGTCTGTCACACCAGGCTGTATCTCATGAACCGTGATAGCTAGACAGCTGAAATTTTCACAGATGATGTATTTCTGTTGCTACCATAACAACAAATACTATAAAAAAGAATAAAATAAACATTTAAGGGGGGCTCCTATACAACAAACTTCGTCTAAAGACACCACCCGCCATCTAGCGGCCATCTATGTAACCTACACAGCGCCGATCTCACGTCGTTCAATGCGTCTTGTTGGTTTAGATTAATTATTTATTCTGAAGCGAATATAGAACTAAATAAGTTGTGAATATTTCAAGCGTCTACCTGGTGCCGTTATTAACATCGAACAAAAAACGGCAATAAAATTACGGGCCGTTGTATGGGAGCCCCCCTTAAATATTTATTTTATTCTGTTTTTATTACACAATAATATATTTATTGTTATTATAGCGGCAACAGAAATACACCATCTGTGAAAATTTCAACTACCTAACTATCACGGTTCATGAGATACAGCCTGGTGACGAACAGACAGACAGACACACGGACAGACAGACAGATAGACGGACAGTGAAGTCTTAGTAATAGGGTCCCGTTTGGCACGCTTCGTGTACGGAACCCTAAAAATCACAACCAAACTTAGAAAACAGGGACCTCCCGAATCAAATTCGAATAGGTGGATTGATTGACAATGCTTCTAAGCGAGTCGATGCGGCTTATGCTTCGGTCACACATAGCGACTAGTCGCTGCGAGTGCACTCGCCGCGAATACTAGTCGCAGCGACAATTCGCTGCCTGTCACACACAGCGAGTTCTACACGAGAATTTCGACTGTCATTGTCAGTCCGAATTCGCAGCGAGTAAAATTGAACATGCTCAATTCTAGTCGCGGCGACTTCAACTCCCGGCTAATGAATCTGCTCGCAGCGATAAGCCTGTCACACACAGCGAATACTCGCGGTGATTAGGCACTCGCAGCGATTAATCGCTGTGTGTGACCGAAGCATAAGCCACAGAATTATCGGTACCAGAATAGCTCACAAAATCGATACCTATAAAACACAATGAGGTACAACCACTATGTTCAAAGAAGTTCGATATTCAGTGAAAATTATAAGTTTTCTGGCATGCAATATAAGACAAGATAAAATAAGAATCTTCTTTATTGTACACCAGAAAAACACTATATTGAGAGATAACTCTCAATATATCAATACATTTGTCTTGCATAAGCAAGAAAGCTTGCTTATAGAAGAATATCTCTTTCCGCAAGTTCAGTTTTAACATGAAATGTCTTTCAGTTCGGTAGTTATTTGTTACAAACGCATGCAACGAAAACATGTCGCCTCGGCGAGGTCTGTAACTCTGTAACTACGTGTGTCGTGTGCAATTTATTTAAATACATTTGAGTCAAGCAAAGTAGCTATTACTCAGATCCGCTTCCTATGTGCCGCTAGACGGTGCCAGTGCGGCATAATGAAATGGCGCAGGTTGAGCTAAAAATTAACGCTTACTTATATACGTTTTACGTTAAACCAACGGCCGTGTAACCCGATTGTAGATCATAAGTTGAACAATATGCAAAATTTATAATATACAAATTATACAATTTTTGTCTCAAATTAAAAACTCGAAAAATAATCTTTGGTAAAGCATTTCCTTTTACTACAGATTTTAAATAAAACTGCGTTTGGGGAGTGTTTTAAGGTGTGTTTTTATAAATGTACGTCAAACCTGAGTCGAACTTGACACCTATTTTGAATGCTCGTGGTAACCTCTCTGAAAGTTATATTTTTGTTCTTCAGCGGAATAAAAATAGAGTCACTTTTCCGTTGCATTATAGTCCAAAAATATGCCTGTCGAGCAGATTCTACGGGCAGCGGCACTTTTTCTCATCGATAATGCACAAACAGACAGGCAAGCCGATCTTGTGGCTTGGCATCCCTTTTGCTCGGAATTTACAATAGCATCATGTCTGTGTGGCGCGGGATTAAGAATAGTATCACTCCATTTCCTTCCATGGATGTCGTAGAAGGCGACTAAGGAAATACATTACCAGGAGAAGGGCAGCAGCGTTTTCCTGAGATTCCCACCACATACTGCGATCGCCAACCCGCCTGCCAAGCGTGGCGATTATGGCAAAACCCCTCATGGTTAGGAAAACCATAAGGGAGGCCTATGTCCTGCAGTGGGCGTCAAATGGCTGATGATGATGATGATGGTCATGAAAATACTATATCTATATGTGAATGTCACAAATATTAAAAAAAACTTAATTGTTAGATTAATTCAAAGTGGTAGGAAGTGTCGTAGTGTGAAAAAGGGTTTTCTATTATTAAGCGCAAATTTTGAAGAGATGCGTAAACTTGTTGACTTGGCAAGCGCTGACAATAAGACGGTCGAAATATTCGCTCGATTTGTTTTAAAAAAGTTTTTGGGCCCCATTTTAGGTTGCTGATAACCATGGAAAAATCATTGAACTCGTTGCAGTGAGTGTTATATCCAAGTCGTTTTTTTTAATTATTAAGTTAGTTATCATTGCCAAGTTCTGAAAACCTACATCTTACAACATTTACGTTGTTTGTAATGTCGAATCTTATCTAGTACGAAGTAATATTACCTCATTGATAAAGACGACGCAAAAGTGCTACGCGGAAACATTGTAACCCACAATCTATATCTTCTTATATATAAAAACCGGCCAAGTGTGAGTCGGACTTGCGCATGAAGTGTTCCGTACCATTATCTATACAACATTAGACACAAAGATAAAAAAACAGCAAAAACATCACGTTTGTTGTATGGGAGCCCCCCTTAAATAATTATTTTATTTTGTTTTTAGTATTTGTTGTTATAGCGGCAACAGAAATACATAATCTGTGAAAATTTCAACTCTCTAGCTATCACGGTTCTTGAGATACAGCCTGGTGACAGACAGACGGACGGACGGACGGACGGACGGACGGACGGACGAATGGACAGACAGACAGCGAAGTCTTAGTAATAGGGTCCCGTTTTTACCCTTTGGGTGCGGAACCCTAAAAAATAATTGCTGTTCGTTAGTGTTGCTAAAACTCGAGAACGGTTGGACCGATTTGGCATTTTTTTTTATATTTGTGGAAAAGCAAAAGTTTAAGAGGTGCGAACGAAAACAAAAGATAGGTAGATGTAGGCAATACGAAGTTCAAGGGGTCAACTAGTAAGTAATATTTGTACCTACTATAACACTAAACATGTCTGAACAATAACATGGAAATAAACAATGTTATACATAAAACATGTGTTTTGTCTCGAAAGTTTCTTACTGTGGGTTGGAATGTTTATGCGTAGCACGTTTCATTTGTCTTCGGAAAAAAGGTCCTTCTTCTCTAAGTATTATGTAACAGATTAGTGGCGGAAAATGATGATATCATAAAGCGATTAGGCAGCAAATTACCAATCTTGGAACTACGTGAGTAAGTTGTTGAATCCGTATAAAGCTTTTTGGACGGGGAAACTATGTGACATAATAATATCCTTGTAAAACTTTGTCGCATAAATGTAAGAAAGCCAGGAGTTCAGTTTTAATCTACTTTCTTTTAACTGTCAAAACATCTTTTAAACACATCCAATACAATCCACCCGTCATTAAGCTTCTCATTTTTTTTTCTCCGTCAATGGTTGTCTGGAAGAAATTACTTTTAGTAATAAGGCCGCCAATTGTACTGTACTATGTTATTGTTAAATTCTCATATGTAATTCCTGGTGTACATACAATAAAGAATATTCTATCTATCTATCTATCCAATTACGAGGTACCGCAGAGTACATCGACTCGGTAATCTGAGAGTTAATCGGCTACGCAATGTAGATCAAATTGTCCTAGTATTCATGAATTGTAATTCTGTGAAATGGGGTCCTAAGCTTTGATATCCCCCTCCCCACCCGCGCTTTTCCAAACACATGAATTTGGTGCTCCTTAAATTGGTTTAAGGTAAAATTCCCCTGCGAACAGTAATCCTTAATGCCAACGGCGGTAGCACAGCGGTAGAACGCCGGCCTCACATTCGACAGACGACCTCCGTCTCCCGAATGTGAGACCAAATCCGGGCATGTTCAAATCCGGGCAATGACTTTGTTTTGTAAGTTACGTATATTTGTGAAGTGTCTAAGCTATTCACATACCTCAGCGCTTGAAATCGCCAATCCGCGGTGGGCACGCGTGGTGATTAAGCCCATAATCTCTCCCTGAGAGAAAATCGGTACTCTATAGTGGGACGTAGTTAGGCTGCTTATGATTTGTTATACATACATACGTAAACTCACGCCTGTATCCCAGAGGGGTAGGCAGAGACCAGAGAATGCCACTTGCCACGATCCTGACATCACTTTCGCTTTCTCAACATTCATTAGTCGTTGCACGCAATATTAGTATATAATATTACGCGTATTATAATCCTTAAATAATAATTGTTATTTACAGGTGCTGCTTACATTTTGAGGATCACGGACAGCTTTCAAGTTTCCAAATTGTTTGCGAGACAGTTTACGCTTGTTACAAACTCGTTAAATATTGCTTGTGGTGTCTGTCTAGCGAGACATGAGTGGAATTAAGGTAATTTTTCTGTGTCCCATACAGAACGAAGTATATTTCCAAGTATACTTTGTTATTTTTTAAATTAATGAATGAATTGCTCTGTAATTCTACGGCTGGTGACTAAAAGCAAGTCGTGTTTAAAATTGGTACTTTATTTTCAAAGTTCTTCTATTAACTTTAAAATGAGTAATTATTTATTTACAAAAATCACGTAAAAATTACATTTTAATTGAGGAGTGGGTACCAAAAGACCGAGCGGTGGAAACGGGAATTGGCTGCTCCGAAGCGATGCACCCAGCAAAAGGACAACAAGACCACGACTTCAAGTTGTTAGAGAATGAGGACGAGGTAAATGTGAAATTTAACACCGATACAAGATAAGATAAGAATATTCTTTATTGTACCAGGAAAAACACAAACATGAAATGTTTACAAAAATGCAGTACCATTGGCGGCCTTATTGCTTATAGCAATTTCTTCCAGGCGACCGACGATGGAGAGTTGTTGAAGGAAAAGTGAGACGGGTAGTAGGCGCAAATATGAATATTCATTTACATACTTATACATAATAATAATATACTTACTTATACCTTTACATACTTTAGGTATAACAATTATAAACATACATAAAGTTACATAAGTTACAATAAAGTTGTACCAGAGGACAAAAGAAAAGACATACCTACATGCAGGAAAAGAATAATAATTGAACTATTTAATAAATTAGAGTGATAGATATAGACCGTGAACCCGGCTTTTAAAGATAGCTGGGGAAGAAGAGCGGCTTATTGAATTGCCTCACAAAGCTCCTGTGGGATTGTCCCACACGATAACTATGTAATAATATGTAATAATAATAAATTTATCTTAAACGATCACGAAGGTTAAGCAACACAGGGCGCGTTCTGTGCATGGATGGGTCGCCGTCTGTGCCTAACGCTAGTGGCAATTTTCCGAGCGGTTCCGTGGTTCGCAAGGCACGTTAAGCTGTTGGTGCCGGCTGCCGTCGATAGATGGCAGTCGTTAAGCCAAGTCAGAGGCCTTAGGGCGGCTTGACAACTTCTGACAGTAGACGAGCCACTAGTCTACAAGCCTCCACCAATCCGGACTTGGCCCCCGTGGTGGAGTATGGCCTATACCTTCCTCAGGGAAGAGACCCGTGCCCCTCGGTGGGGACATAATGGGTTGATGATGAATAATAAATTTAATATGTAATATGTATATATTATAGAATTAAGAATTGGTTGCAAAAGCGCTCCGACCACAATATCAGAGGTACTCAGGAAAGAGGGAGGGGCTTAGTCCGTAGGCTACTGGGCAAAATTTCCAGTAGAGTAGAGTCATGCACGGCGGTATACATGAGTATTCCCCTCCTCCCACGAAAAAAAAATACAACTACAGTCGACAGCACGAGTTGCTTTTACATTTTTGTTGCAAAGTCGCTCTCACCCCCGGTTTTTCGTACACTAACAAACTGTTAATCTTCTGTTAACAGCTGTCGGTGGCCTTTTTTGTATGCACTTTGGTCAATTGACAGCTGTTAACAGTAGATTAACAGCGTGTTAGTGCACGAGAAACTGGGGATCAACGTAACTGATTAGAGTGCACGTATTTAAAGGTTGACATGCTGCCGACTGTCCATAAAGATATGGACATTGACTAATACCTATGGGTATTGTGCTAAACATGCCACAAACGAATTAAGGACAACAACACAACACTACATACACCTTTTAGCGTTAATAACTTATTTTTGTGTCACAGTTTAGTGGCACCCAGAGGACTAATACCATACTGTTACTTTAAGGCTTTTATGCGTCTGCCATTTCGTCTCGCTTGCACATTCTAGTATGTTTAATCCTACTTGTACAATTTTGTTACCGTCAGCATCACCTAAATTAGGCATGCATTTTTTTTCTCGTCTACACAGTAGTGTGGGGTACTGAAAAATGGTGTGCCTACACACACAATATTATGTGCCATAATCTACAGAATTATTTTTCGATTTAAGGTTTCTTTGCGAAATATTAAGCTTCAAAGTGCAAATTTTTGTTATAGCATGGCCCTCCGCCTACTCTTCCTTCGAAACGATTGATTTCAGAAACGTAAAAAATTCAGAGCGGTATGCGGTAGTACATATAGGTATGACGGCAAAGTACGCTTTACAAGTTAACGAGTAATAGGCGACCAAATTATGAAAGGTAGGTAAACTTCGTTCAAAATACATTGAAAGTGGCTTTGATGAAGTTGCTAGTCATGTAAAACTGGTAAAAACCCGACACTGCGTGTCGACACACACTAGAATAAGTAGTTTGGGAAGCAACTTTTTATGATAAATTAATCATAGGATACACACAAACTCATAAAATCATGTCAACTACTTGTAGATGTCGTTTGTTCCCTCCATCCTTTTTGTTGTCAATTTCAAATAATTGTGGGAATAAGTTATGTAGTCACTCAAAACGAATGATATGTTCAAAAGCTCAGTCTGGGTGTATTTCCTTCCATGTTACCGTAGCACAGTGTCTCCTATTTTGGGACCATGACAAGTAATTGTGTTGTGTGGAAGTTATTATTATAAAAATATTTTGTTTTATATTGTTCTATTATGGTATCCGGCGAAAACCAGCGTCGTGGTTACTACCGGCCTTAGATTTGTTGCAAATTCGCCTTCAGAGGAGAGGGCACGTGTGTACACTCCACTCGGGTACTTTGTAATGAAGGTACGGTAAGTAAATGTGTGTAAAAACTTGTAGTGGGCTTTTGTGTGTACAATATCTGACGCCGTCTCTACACTCTTATCGTGGTGGCATGATTGAGAGAGTGTGTACAGCTGGCTTGTCATTGGGTCTCTTTTCAAGACATTTATTACAATGTGAAAACATACGACTGTTAAAGGTCCAAATTAATTACAAGCACTTAAGCGGTTTTCCGTACACAAACAGTTTGTTACACTTCTGTTCTCCGCTGTCAGTTGTTCTTTTATGCACTTTGTCCTAAAAGTCACTATTAACTATGGTCAATGTTTAGGACGATGCCCATTGCAACCCGTGGCAAGTACCCCAGTTTGCGTTCGGAGAGTGTTCACTATGCATCGAGGGAAACTCCGGAGTAACTTAATAGTAGTTATGCAGTTCATGCGTCTGGCTTGTAGCATTATGTTTACTGACCTCAACCTTTAAAATGCGTATAACTTGTAACTATTGTCAATATCTAAGACAATGCCCATTACCACCCAGGGTAGGTCGAGTTTGCCTTCGGAGAGTGTGCACTAAGCATCGAGGGAAACTATGGAGGAACTTACGAGTAGTTACGTGGTAGTACCCGCGTCTGGCTTTAAGTAATGAAGCGTGTCGGAGGGGCCGCTGATTGTAAAACTTTCCACTAGACGCAGTGGCTCGTTCGGCCATTTGACTAAATAACTCTGAGGGACAGTTGGACGTTTTAATTCACCGTGAACTATAACAGAAAGGTTGAAAATAATTTTCGTTCTTAAGGTGGGACGATTCACATACAAATGTTTTTTTCCAAATTTATTGAAAAACTTACATAATTACACACTGAAATATCTGTCTGCATAAATTAAGATATTTATCTGCGCCAATTTACATTTCCTTAAAAAAAATTGTAGTTTAATACTAAAATGAAATTAATATTGTTTGTATACACTAAATTGTCGATCTCATTTAAGTTTATAAAGTCTGTTTTTTTCAAGAACATATAAATGCTATATATATATATATATATATATATATAGCTATATATATATATGGACTTTATTATTGTTTGGGTTCCGTACCTCAAAGGAAAAATATACGGAACTCTCATAAGATATTGTTATTAGAATAGAATAACTTATTTATTTATAACAAATAGCCGTACATGATAAGGTCCTAATGCCTACTTGCACCACTTCTTAAATGCCACTTAAGTCGCCATTTAAATTGTGTTTTGTATGAAAAATTTCCTTCAGAAATGAAGGCGATTAAGGAAATAAATGACAAGGAGATGGGCAGCAGTGTCTTCCTGAGATTGAAACCGCATACTGCGATCGCCAACCCGCCTGCCAAGCGTGGCGATTACGGCAAAACCCATCATGGTTATGAAAACCATGAGGGAGGCCTGGCATACATGTGCTGTTGTGTTGCGGAGAGGAAATTAACCTAGGACCAAGCATTCTGTCAAAATGGTCTTAAACTAATTAGGTTTTTGGGAGTCATTCCTAAAGAGTTTTCTTGTAGGTAGACGAGACCTTACTAATGTAGGTCGCCCGATTTATTTAACACGTACGATTCTAAGCATTATCTATCAAACAGCGCCACTTGAAGCAGCAAAAAGCTTTAATTTTAATTTATTAACTTTTTTTTCAAAAGTGGTGGAACACAAGTTGTAAATGATTATTGAAATAACCCGGTGGGGGTAAAAGGCCTGGGTCCTAGATACTTTATTTCATCGGCATCCATAAGCCTATATAAAAGCCCTAAGTCTAGTTCTACAGGGTGATTTGGAAATCGTTAGCAATATTCTGAGGGAATGCTCTTTTCATTGTGAAAAACCGTATTATTAATGATGTATCAGTAATGGTCTAACATATCTAAAAAAAATCGCAGATTTCGTCCCTAACACGATTATCGAGCACCTTAGAAATAAATTGAGTCATAAATGTTAGGTGTGTGAAAAATGTCTGCCTTTTGACTTTTTGACTTTTTTTAAAAAGGTTAGGCTACAGGGCAAACCCTTAACCCGATCGTCTTTGTCTTAGGCTCAAATTGTAGACTAAATTGTCTAGAACATTTGTTCTCAAATTTTTGATATCATTCTTCGTTTCCAAAATATTTAGCGCCAAAATCAAAAAATCAATAAAATTATTTTTTTTGTTTACTATTTCGGCCATAACTTTTTTCGTTTTTAAGTTTCTCGAATAATTATTTTTGCACCTTACAGCTCTTGTGAATACGCGTTTTTTAAATATCATATCTTTACAACTCTCCGAGATATAAGGGGCTCGCACTTTTCCGTGAAATCGGAGCCTACACTGGAGCGAACGAAAAGACCTTTGGATCCTGTAACTGTGAATCCAAATACGAGGTGGTAGGAAGTACCAAACATAACATTGAAAAATGTTTTCTAATATGTTAAGTTTATTTCGCCCGATATGCGTATTACAATAAAAGTGGGAGCACCCTTGAATATTCATTTTATTCTGTTTTAGTATTTGTTGTTCTAGCGGCAACAGAAATACATCATCTGTGAAAATTTTACTTACCTACATGTCGGATTGGTCGTGTTTAAATTGAAGGCAATTTTCTGTGTTATTTAGGTAATGCTGTTTGAACCGTTGCCTCCTTTATGAGTAAACATTGTTACAGTGTGCAAATAAAGTGTCCGAATGATCCAACGGGAAAGGATTTCTCATTACTTCGTCAAAGGATTGCGTACGAGCGCACAGCATGTTTTCATTTATTTTCTCAGGGAAATAACATAAATAAATT
This sequence comes from Yponomeuta cagnagella, assembly GCA_947310995.1. NCBI lineage: Eukaryota > Metazoa > Arthropoda > Insecta > Lepidoptera > Yponomeutidae > Yponomeuta > Yponomeuta cagnagella. The sequence goes on from OX371277.1 coordinate 15,466,852, forward strand.
ATGTACCATGGAAATGTGCTTTGAATTTAATAATATAACAATTTCTATAGGGCTTTTTAAGCGGTGGTAGCGCTGCAGTAGAACGCCGGCCTCACATTCCGGAGGTCGTGTGTTCGAAACTCGGCTTTGTTTTCTAGGTCACGTACGTTTGTGCAGTTGTACGAGCAATAACACTCGCTAACGGCGAAGGAAAACATCGTGAGGAAAGCCTAGTGTCGGATGAGTTTCCATACCTCAGCGCTTGCTACTTACAGTGGCCGACTATGAGGCTAAGTGCGGAAATCTTCGTGAGGAAATTTATCGCCATTTGGGCTATCTCCGAGGGTGAATTGCCGACCAAAAATTGCAATTAGCGACCGGGCGACAATTGGGCTATCTCGATTTTATTTTCGGCGACTTTTAGGCAAATCAAGGGAAATCAAGACAAATTATATGTATTTATTGGGTAATTGTATCTTTGTTTATTGATCTTCGCGTTTTTTTGGATTTGTCGTAGCGGTATAAGGGTGCAATGAATATTGATTGCTAAGATGGACCAGTAATTATACTTAAAAAGTATTTTTACAGTCTTAAGATGAATTGAGATAATTTTAGAAAACACCTGCGTTGAAAATTAACTATGAGCGCCACGATTTAAAAAAATCATTTTACTGAGGCGATTTTGGGCTACAAAGCTGAAAATTTAGGCGATTTGAGCTACGAGAACTTAGGCGATTTTAGGGCGACTGTTTTTCAAAATTTTGGCGACATTGGCCGGCCAGCATCTGGCAACACTGCAACAGAACATTCAGTAGGAAATGGCACACACACACACATGGCACAGCAAATATTAACGATCGTAAACAAAAAAGACATGAAAGATCGATGCAGCGCTTTTTTAATAGTTAAATTTCTTATACTTTAGTATTGAACAGACATTTGGCTCTCCTTAGAGAGCCAAATAACATCAATAACATCACCTTTGTGATCAAAAATAGTCTATTATAAGATTTTAAAGTTGTTGTGGTAGGTTGGCTGGTCACGTCTGCCGATGACCCGAAAGCCAGTTGGGTACTAATTACTTTATATCGGTAATCGTGTTAAATCTTGCATTTTTTGATTGTTCGCTTGGGATTACGATAAAAGGTATAACATGACATTACATAATCTCACGCCGGTATCCCGGAGGGGTAAGCTGAGACCAGTGTTTGCCACTTGCTATGATCCTAACAGACTTTAGGAATATGTTGGAACTATGATCTAGGATATAGTGGCGTAGAGAAACATAGTGAGGAAACCTGAGTGTGCGAGGTGTTAACATATATGAACTTTTTAAGCCGCCAATCCATTGTGGGCACGCGTGGTGAGTCAGCCCATTCTGTCTCTCTTTCTCTCTGGGAGAAGGCCTTCCAGTAGGCAGTAGGTATATTGAAATGATACTCGTAACCGTTAAAATTATTCGTCCGAATCCGCTCAGATAAATCACATCAATTTCTTGGTGATATTAAAGGTCCGTGCGCATTTAAACGGTCCGACCACGTGCAGGGGCAACGCAGCGTCGTGGATGTAACTTTAGTGAAATGCGCCAAAATAAATTATATAAATGGATAACTTCCACACAACATAATTACTTGTCCTGGTCCCGAACTATGTAACCAGGCCAACACAAACATAGAAATACACCCAGATTGAGGCCATTCGTACAAATGTACGGCCCCCAGTAGGATTCGAACCCACGACCTCCGGCCTGGTAATCAGACGTGATACCGCTACACCAACGAGGCAGTCGAGATGGACCTTCGATGACTTGCAATGCTGCGTTTACGATCGGCGTGGCAGTGACGGCGTCACGTCACTTCCGGTGCGCTGCAATATGGCGTAATCGGACTTCCGGCGCGGCGTAAACATGGCGGCGAGTCTCGCGGTTGGCTGATCTTATTTGTTGAAATGGACTGTCAATGTGAACTGTCTACGCTTTGTGTGGATTTGCGCTTGTAGAGTTACATTTCTGCCATTTGTAAAAACAAAAAAACGATTTGCTAAGTCTTGACCTTAGAAGACGAGACCACTATAGTCGAGCCCACCAACTTAGTCAGTAAAATGACATTTAGAACTGTCATGTTAGTGAAAAAGAGTTGCCAGCTAAAATAGTGATGTTCTTTAGTCTATCGATTTAACGACATAATCAATTATTTTTCTTAGTACTGTTGTTGGTGACAAATCACGGAAGTATTATTTATGAGATAATTTTGACACGATGTAACTTGATAATTTAAAATATTCTCATGTCATATTCTCATTTTTTTTCTTTATTTCTGCTAAATTAAAGCCTGATGATTGGCAAGTCTGAATACCCAATAACACATCTTAAGTGTTTAATAATATAAATACAATGATTAAGTTACACTAAAATCTACATGAAAACAAACTAAAAATGAGAATTTAGTTTCAGTTGAATGATTGTATTTATGTTATATGAAAATAAAATTCTGAATCGGACGATATTGACGTAGTATCTGAATCGCTTACATGAATTATAAATGTATCTAAGACATCGTCAATCAAGTGATCTAATTTCATCATTTTATCTTCAACTTTTTTCGTGTGCTCTACACAATTCGCCCAGCGTTGAGGTGTCACCAAATTTAAGCCATCTTCAAATAGTTTTTTTACTTCATTCATTTTAAAGCTTTTATTGTTTCTTGCGACATGACCCTTGACTTGAGCCCAAACCAATTCTATTGGGTTCAATTCGCAATGGTAGGGAGGCAGTCGCAGAATGGTGACACCATACTGAGCGGCTAATTCTTCCACCGCATATTTTTCATTACCAGTTTTATTTTGTTTTACTATTTCTAGCAGTTGTGCCTTGACCATTTCTGGGTGGAACTCAATATTTTTTTCTTTTAGCCACTCAGTTATCGCTGCTTTTCGCCAAGCTGAGTTCGGGATACTCTCAATTTTTCTTGGATGATAATGAATTGAAAGTTATATACTTATATCACTAAAAAGTTTGTATTCATCATGTCTTACATAGCTTTTATGAGTTGTGGGATAATTCTATAAAAGAAAAAAAAAATAAGTTAAGTCAATATTTTATGTCGATTGTGTACATACCTATTATTTTTCTGTTATAAACTGGTCACATCGCAAATATCAATTTACTGACTAAGTTGGTGGATTCGAGTTTAGTTAACTAAGTAGTGGGAGCCCCACTAAAATATTTATTTTATTTTGTTTTGTTTTTAGTTTTTTTTTTATAGTGGCAACAGAAATACATTTTTTGTGAATTTCAACTGTCTAGCTATCACGGTTCATGAGATACAGCCTGGTGACATACAGACAGACGGACAGTGGAGTCTTAGTAATAGGGTCCCTTATTCTTAGGAACGGAACCCTAAAAAGTATTTATTATACTTAGATCGGTTGGCTTTTATTTTTTATGCATATCACTAAATAATTTTCATATTTTATATTTATCATGACATAAGCATCTAATTGGTGGGCTCGACTTTACCAGCCACCACCAATCCGGACTTGGCCCCCGTGGTGGAGTATGGCCTATACCTTCCTCAGGGAAGAGACCCGTGCCCCTCGGTGGGGACATAATGGGTTGATGATGATGAAAATCACTGAATCACTGAAAAATAAAACTAAGTCGATATTTTATGTCGATTGTGTACATCCCTATTATTTTTCTGTTAAAAACTGGTCACATCGCAAATGTCATTTTACTGACTAAGTTTATGGAACAGAGTTTAATTTAATCTATTGTAGGTATTATAAATCCTGCATTTATTTTAGTCAAAATAAAAATAATAAGAAAATTGCTCTTAGGTGCCCATCGCAAATTCATCCCGACTGTTCGGACTTTTGTTTATTTATTTAAGTTATGTATTCGTTTATAACAACAATTAAGATTTAATAAAGTTTATTATTAAGTATAAGTATGTATTATTCGTATTTGCATCAACTACCCGTTTCTCTTTCTCCTTCGGCAACCTTTCTGTCACAAGGTTGTCTCTAATAAATTTCTGTTAGCAATAAGTTGTACCAAACCTTTTTTCGACCCTGTTTATAAAGATTCGTTCTGGTATTGAAGTTTTTAAATAATTTACATGACATGTACAAATGGCCTTGGTCTGGGCGTATTTCCATGTTCGTGATGTCCTTGCCTGGCTACCGTGCCAGGGCGTTTAGTTTGGGACCATAACAAGTGATTGTGTTGTGTGGAAGTAGTAGGTCATAATCACACAAAATAGGCGGTCACATATTTCAATTTATTTGTCTCTGAATCAGATAGCAAGCTTTAAAGGTAATAAATAGACCCAACATAATACCGGACAGATTTTGCAGCAATCGTCGAGTGTATCGGCATTGTTCCTTTCATTCCCGTGAACTCAGTTCCCATTCACCGCTGACTTCACTGGGATCACGGTCTTGCTTTCACATAAATTTGGAGCCCCAATTTACCTTTATAGGGTCCCCTCACTGAATAAATAGACAATACCCAACAGTGGGCTGGACCGTCCAGTAAAACTTTTATTGGATCTCGGCACTTATGTCGACTTATGTCCCTTTGTATACTTATGTACCTTTGAAGCACTTATGTTATGCACTTATGCACCCAGCACTTATGTACCTTTGAATGGCTGTATCTCACAAGCCGCAGTAAAACCAGCACTAAGTCGCGGTGGGCACGCATAGAAAAGAAGCCTAATTACGCGCACCAAATTCTGTCAGAATCCTGACGCTTGCTATACCAATTAGTATGGAATTTGACAGTTAGAATAATGGAATAAGAGCTAATAATATGCCTCCTTGCTCTCTTACGTTTTTTCTCTGTATAGAGGTCCCGCTGCAGGGCACAGGCCTTCTTTCAGAAAGAGAGAGTACGGGCTTAATTACCACGCGTGCCCACCGCGGATTGGCAATTTCAAGCGCTGAGGTTTGTGAACACCTCAGACACTCGGGTTTCCTCACGGTGTTTTTATTCACAGTTAGCGAGTAGTATTGCTACACAAACGTGTTTAACTTAGAAAACAAAGTCATCGGCTTGTACAAGCCGGGATTCCAACCCACGACCTCCCGAATGAGAAGCCGGCGTTCTACGGCTCTGCTATCACCGTTTTCTCTGTCTATCGCTCTCACTTTCTCTCTGAGAGTATTCTGTGCCCTGCAGAGGAACGAATAATATGAACCTTGTAAGGGACTCTATGAAGTTAACTCACGTCACCAATGGAAAAAAATCCTTGATCCTATGTATACGGTTGTGGGTGTCTCAAAATCACTATTTGTATAATCGCGAGAGAAGGACACTTTTTGCAGAAGCGATCTTTAAAAATAGATATGTTTTTCTTTTCAATGGCACTAGGGAACCTCATGGAACCGCGGGAGTGACACTAGCGCGACCGAGGAAAAATGAGGAGTCCTAAAACTCACTGTTAAGTGCTGACATGATTGAGACATTGTACATACAGTTTTTGCAAATACGATCCGTCAAAGAAGATATAGGTACCTGTAATGCTGTTGCTATGATTCTCTATATAGTAACCATAGTAAGTCTTGTCTGTTGTCTGTTTATATGTGAAATTTTGTATTAGTATATTATAATTATATACAGTATTTGTATCTATTCTATTTTTAGTTTAAGTATTTTATTAAATATGTAGTCACTTAATAAATAAATAAATAAATAAATAAATAAATAAATTAGTTTATGTATATTTTCTTCCCATATATTTCATGTACACCTACATCTTCATCTTTTAGTTCTATCCATCCTAAGTTTGTCTGGAAGAGATCGCTTTTAGCGATAAGACCGCCAATTGTATACGGAAAAACTTAGACATGTAAGCCTTTTAACGTGTTTTGTTTTCTGGTGTGTACAAAGAAGTGTTCTAATCTAATGTAATCTTTCTTCTTTGGTGGCGCTAATTGGCCCACTGGATCCTTTTAAAAAGTTGTATTCAAATACACGGTGATGCTGGGCCCAAATAGAGCGTTTTGTATAGTTTGTAAAGTGGTCAAAACTTCCGATCTCATTTTCGTAGGGACATCATCGACATTTCTATTTGAAACACCGACCAATTTGACACCATTGGAAAATGGCTGAACTGTTATTGGAGACCATTTCCGTGCTTCTGAATGGTTTTCTGATTGAGAACCGGTAAATGTGGCAATCTTGATCTAGGTATAGCGGGCAGAGGATTTAAGTTAGCCATTTCGCGAAGTTAATGCCTTGTAAATGTTCAGTCGCTATGAAGTTGTTAATCTGTCGACACGTGGAGAGAAAGTTATGTGAAGTTTCGAAATTCTAACATATTTTGTGCAATTTCTCACAGATCTGTGAGAAATTGCACAAAATATGTTAGAATTACACTTGCAAATACACAAATACAAATGCCGAATTCAGAAAAACCCGAATTCACATGGTAGGTCCTTACCCTAATAATTGAATCTTGAAAAATGAAAATGAAAAATATTTATTTCTAAAACAGAATTTTTACAAACATATTTTACAAGGCTGAGACCTCCTTTTAAGTGTATAACACCTGTGCCAGGAGATCCCACTCTTCCACAACTATACATATTAAGTTTTAGAAACCACGATTTTATAATTTATTGATTGTGTGTGTATGTTTGTTTGATTATGTTTGTGATGTCGTTGTTTCTGGTTCCCACAACACAGGGTATCCTAGTGTGGGGCCAGAACCAATGTATGTGACTGTATGTAAATGTTTATGTTTATGTTTATATGTGTGTGTGTGTGTGTGTGTGTGTGTGTGTGTGTGTGTGTGTGTGTGTGTGTGTGTGTGTGTGTGTATGCGTATGTGCGTGTGAATTTACATCTACATTATCATACTTTCTATTGTCGCGAACTCCTTGCGGTTTTCAAATGAAACCGACGGAACCTAGAGGTGGACTGTATGAATCTCAGAACACAAAAAGAAGGAGAAGTGCCATATGGGCGTGGCACTGTCGCTCAACGTTAGCCCGGTTGGGCTAACCTCGGCGAAACTTTTAAATATGGCCGTCAATCGCCTCGCGCCCGCTATCGCCGTAACGTATGTGAAAAATGCCTGATCACCTACAGAAATCGCAGTGATACATGCTATTCAAATAACAGTGCAGTGTGTTTTCACCGGTAAGCCTATTTTACTTACTATGTCCATCTTTAAACTACGAAAAATCATAATTATAATAATTTTCCTGTGCAATATGCATTCCAGTACTAAGAACATAAATGAGACGTATTTATATCGTCGGGTTTACTCCACTGCTGTTGAATTTTCGTGGAGGTTTTCTAACATGGAAAAGCAAGCCCGCAATGGACCGTCTCGCGAAACTACCTATTGTTCCATGCGATGAATTGCGATGTTTCGTGGTACGGCCGCATGTATTTGCCGTGAACTGTCAAAGTCACAGTAGGTGTCAGCGGGAGTCATAGTGATGGGGTAGTTGCTTTCTTTCCAGACTGATTAAGTATCGATACTTCGTCGCATTTACACTCGTTCGTCCAGACTTCCAAAATTACGACTAGGTAGCTATTGTCCGCGACTCCGTCCGCGTGGACTTCAGTTGCTAAGGAAGCTTCTACTTTAGTGGCAGATTTGTCGTAATATAAACAGGCTTAGTTTTCACCACGTATTTCAAAAAGTTTTTAATAAAGATTTAATTTCAGGTTTCCCAAAGACCCTAATAGGAAGGATAAATGGATTGAAACTACAGGGAGATTGCTTAACTGGCTTCCTCTCAAATCAAATACCTGTTGCTCCATCCATTTTACGGAGAAATGTTTCCAGATGCTAAAGAGTGGAAAAAATATTAACGTGGGTAGGTCCTGCTTTGAAAATACCAGTAATAAGGAGTTCCATAAATGTTGAGGTACCAATATACCTAAAATCACGGCATAATTATATTTTACATGGTGTGGAATATTCGATTGTTACTTTATTATGATTCTCTATTTGAGGTGATAATGGACGCAACGACGCATAACTCTGCAAAAGAAAGTGTTTCTAAAGAAACAAGTCAGGTGATGTGGTTATGGTACTAAATAATATTCTTATACTCTTTAATGAGCCTAAAATTCGATTAATTTAAAATAAAGTAAATGAAGTGTTTTCAATAATTTAATAATTTATTTACTATTTTAGATCCGTATTAGAAAGTTTCGGATATTGTTACTGTTGAAACATGCGTTCCTGAAGAAATAACAGGTGACCAGGTAATGTTTTTAATAATTTCATAATTTATTTACTATTTTAGATCCCCTTGGAAGTAACGGATATTTTTTTGCCGAAAAATGCTGCGAATGTCAAAGACCCCTGTAAATAATTGTCAGACATAGAGGAATGTCCATTCGATTGAACACATAATTTATCGGTCATATAGCGCCGCCACAGACTAGAAAATCGAAAAATCATATGAACAAAGTTGAAAATATAACATCGAGTTTTCAAAAGTCGTAAACCAAAGTTGTTGTAAATGACTTACTTTAATTGACGTGTTTCAGGAATTGTGGTAACTTAAAAATGGCCCTGTATAAATAAAAAAATATTAGATTTTTTACAAATGCATACTTTTTGTATTTTAGATACAGCAACGAGTTGCCGAAGGCCCAGAAACTGGTAGATTTATGTCGATTGAAGAAAAACCTCGAAAAAAGAAATCACGCAAAACATTGAACAATGTCAACAAGTGACAAGTTCTAAATAAATATTTACCTTTTAAGGGAACAGTAAAATATTCTTTGCAGGATCTCAGTCGGATGATGATGTTATCTTTTTAATGTAAATGTGTTTCGAAAGTTTCTTTAAGTTTATGTTTCACAAGTTTCTTTTGGCCAGTTTCTGAATTGAGAATTTCGCTAAGTAAATGGTTAATTGTAGTGCTGTCTCTTCGAATTTTTCACAAAAGAGCGTGACAGAACGTTACTTATGTTTTTACTTAGTGAAATTCTCAATTCAGAAACCGGCCCTTTGAGTTCTTACTACCTAATGTAATAAAAATATTATTTATGTGATATTATTGAGAATGTTTTTTATGTACCCATCACAGTTGTCACCCACCAAGGCAATGAAAATTTTAATCCAAACTCAGAAACATCTACCAGTCACTGCTCATTAATTCACGAGTTAAAATAAGTAGTTCTAGATTTTTTAAGGTGTGCGCTATACAAAAACGCGCATAAGGTGAAGGCAAGGCGCAGGCATCTTGCCGCTTCAAACAAAAATTACGCAGGCGATATGTTTTGAATTATATTCAAGCGGCGCGGCACAGCCAACGTCATTTCGTCGCCTATGTAGATTTTGCATACCTATATTTTGTAGGTAACTCAGCAAATGTTCTCTAAACTTTGTCATTTACAATAATTGTATGATTAGAATTTACGATGAAACGGAATTCACGAATTATACGATAGGTAGGTATGAACAAAACTGACATATTTAGGAATTAACACATTGGTAGGCAAAGCCTGTAAAAATAAAAGCTTAGGCAGCCTTTTGCAAAGGATTACTACAACGAAATAAAGTAGTTACAGACTACGCGACGTAGAGAAATAATTAGTTACTATTTAGGTATAGATGGCAAGAAAAAAATCGACATAATGTACAAAAAAGTTTTTGTACGATGTACGATTTTTTTTAAGTATAATCGATAATGTACTTTTTCGTCCCCATCACTAATGTTGTGCTGCTCTTCTCATTGGCTGTTTCATTTGTGTAAACAGCGAATAGTGAGCCGGTTGTTTATGTTGTAATCAAATAGAGATTATGAGGACAATGTAGCTGTGTGAGTAAGTGGCGACATCGGTTTTCTAGCAAACGGGCCATTATAACACTTCTCCTGTATGAATCCTGTGTGATTGATAGTAAAAACGTAGAATTCGCAGGATAATATTATGATTTAAATTAACTGAAAGCATGGGCAGCAAGAAAAAACTACTTGACAGGATCGAATCAGTCGTATATAGATACTCGTAAAAAGTATTTTTAAAACGATATAAAAAAACCTAGAAAACCGCAAGGAGTTCGCGACAATTATAAAGAGGTAAAGTTAGCAAGCCGCCCATTGTACGTTTTCATTGTAACTTTCATATTTTATGTCTCGCTTCTTGTATGCAATAAAGAATATTCTTATCTTATCTTTGTTAGTTTGTATGTTCACACTCTCTTTGTTTATTTATTTAAACTATCTTTAACCTCCTCAGCCCTGACCTTGAAAATAATAATATATTTATATTGTTATTGTCGAAGTCACTACTGAGGAGGATAATACGGCATAGCATAAGTATATAACTGTTTGAATCAACAGGCCCTAACTGAAAATCAGCGACGGTTAACCTGTTGACTCACAGCTGAGTTAGGTTCCTATTCAGTTACATTCAGTCTTTGTGATGTTATTCAATAACTGTAACAAATGTATTATCCTCATTTTGATAATTGAATAAATCTTTACTTTACTTTACTTTACTTTGTAAGTTTGTGTGCAGGGGGTAATCTCCGAAAGTTCTTATCCGATTTCAAAAATACTTTCATGGGTATTTCGAATGGACATTCAGGGTGGAAACAGGCTGTAGGTTATTCCGTTTACCACGCGAACGTACTCACTGGCACTGCAAGTTAAAAATAAAGACGAAAAAAAAAGTCATGAAGATGTAGTAATGTTAGCTCATTGACAACATGTAACTCACAATTTGATGGTCAATCAATCAAAGACCTGCCATATTTTGGCTCGTCTGGTGTCGATGGTGAAGTTTATAATTTTGTTGTAACAATAACTATATTCGTTACTCGTTACTGGATAGCAAATAGGTGACTGACCTAATAGTAATGAACTTTTAAAACAATACAATACACAATACGTAATTTAGGAAACAACGTCATTGGTACATGCCGGGATTCGAACCCACGACCTGCCGAATGTGAGGCTGGAGTTCTACCGCTGCGCTACCACCGCTTCACCATAATACTTTTTGGATCGTGCAAGCACACGTATTTAGAAAAAAAAATGTAACAAAGTTGTATCCAAATGTAGACTTTAAAATCCACCCTTCAGCAAAAATACTGATTCATATAGAAGGGCTTAAAGGCACCGTGGCTAAATCTCGCTCAGGTGGAAACGAGTAATCCGAACGTGATTAAATACCAAAAATGTTCACGGTACAAATCATCCGCAAGAAAGCCTCTCCGTTATAAATTTACGTTCCTAATATGTTTTACGAGAGAGGGCCTTTTTTTTAATAAAAACTTCGTTATTATTTCAAGAATGTTTAATTTAGATGGACTCCTCAGCGGATACTGAGGTTTATGTTGTAAATAGGCCGTAGGGAATTTCCGGCTTCACGATGATGGTATCAAGGGGGACGAGTCAACAAAATTTTTCATCATAAGCAGCCTATATACGTCCCACTGTAGGGCACAGGAGAGAGTATGGGCTTAATCACCACGCGTGCCCACCGCGGATTGGCGATTTCAAGCGCTGAGGTATGCCGAACGTCGCCACGCCGTTTTTGGCGTATTTCGTCACGCAACTTTTTAATTTGTTCTGCGTACATATTCCCCGTAATAGTAGCTCCATGAATGAGGTATTCAATCATCACTACCCCTTGGCTGACCCAAAAAAAAGATCCCAAAAAAGAGCCGTGAATTTCTTAGGGGTCGGTGATGATGGTCTCTGCCTACCCCTTTGGGATACAGGCGTGAGTTTATATATGTATGTATGTGTACGGTCTAGATTATGTTAATGCATTGTAGCATAGTTCCAGCTGGATGAACGCGGCGATTTCATTTTATTGCCTAAAGTGGCCCTGGTCACACAGAAGGGACGTAGGACGAGGGCGCGGAAAAGACGCGACGCGTTGTGTAGAGTTCGCGCCCTCGCCCCGTCCCTTCAGTAAATTTTGGTGTGAAAGTGAATTTGAAAGACGACTCGTCTTTTCCGCGCCCTCGCGTGGCCCGTGTGGCCCGGCCTAAATGCGCATTGAAATGAAATCGCCGCGATCATCCAGTTAGAATTGTACTACAATGCATTGACATAATCTAGGCCGTACACATACTCGACCTCGTAGCGCAGCGGTAGTTCATCTGCATACCATGCCAGAGGTCCCGGGTTCGAATCCCGGCTGGGGACAAAAAAAAAACCCCAGGTCTTGGATGTTTACATGTTTGTGATGTCGTTGTTTCTGGTTCCCACGACACAGGGTATCCTAGTGTGGGGCCAGAAGCAATGTATGTGCCTGTATGTAAATGTTTAAAAAAAATACATATATAAACTCACGCTTGTATCCCAGACGGGGTATGCGGAGACCAGGGACTGCCACTTGCCACGATCCCGACAGATCACTTTCGCTTCCTCAACATTCAACAACATCTAGGCCGTAATAATGTAATAATCAACCCTTGGTCCCTTGACCAACTTAGTCCACCATCCAGCACAATAAATTCATTCATTCATTCATTCATTCATTCATTCATTCATCCAGAACCGTTAAACAACTTAGTGTCCCTGCCTGTGTTGATAGTATCAATATTGAATTCAAAAACTTTAAATTAGTTCCGAAGAGCAAGGATAAAATCTTTTCGCATGGAAATTTTTTCGCTACGTTTGAGAAAGAAAATTTGAAGTGAAATTTTAGTTTTCAGAGGCAATCTTACTTAAAAAAACCCAACAATATTGTTTCCAAAACTTAGATTAATACTGTTAATCCGACCTTAAATTATATACTGTGTGAACTATCAAACCTCTCTTTAGTAAGCTCTGCAAAAATATGGGATCCTATCTCGTGAGAGGTATTAACGACATGCACGCATAAACTCCCTGCTGTATCCAAGAGGACCACAATCTTGAATGACCTCGTTCGCTTCATCTACATTCGTTAATCGCTGCATACGCACACGGCGGTTTCGGTAACTTTACTAACAGGAAGAAACCTGACGATATTCGGGCCGATTCTTTCACGAAAACTCAACTTCGGTACAAACTGTCTCATAAAGAAAAACAAACCACCCGGCATAGATTAGCTTTTCCAAACGACAAAGTAAGTTTTATCCCTTTAATTACCCGACGAAGCGCAAAATAACACTAGGAGCCGAAAAAACCAGCAAAAAAACTGCTCTTTGTTTTTCTTCCTCTAAAATACAGGGTGTTTGTGCGAGGGTGGTGATTTCCCGAAGCGCCTACGTCACCGGCACTATGGGGTGATTAAAACGTAACAGTATACCTCGCGGCACTTAGACTACCCAAACACGGACAACCCATATCATAACTTGTGTGGTGCAAGTTGGAATTATACCTCTATTTTTTGGTTTAAGTAACTTCTTCTTCGTGTGTTTCCGTACTAATGGAGGTTGGCCGTCAAGTGGCCTCAGTCTGGGTGTATTTCCATGTATGTGATGTCCGTGCCTGGTTACCATAGCACTTTATGATCCCTACACCTTTGGGAAAATAACGCGCCCTAATCTTGATAGATTTTATTCCTAAGGCTTTCCAATTTCAGTTTCCAATGCCAGATTTGTGAAAACTGCGATTTTGTAATGTTAAATTACGTTTTTGATTACAGCTAAAAGCTTCACTAAAAGCTTGCAGCTTTTGTAAAGTTTTTGAACTGAAACTATTGTAAGCACTACACATTATTAATTAAATAGCGGATTTTAAATTTTGTAAAGTCATAACTTGAGCATGCAGAGGCAACCAATAATTGAAAAGTGTCTTTGCATAATATAAATTTGTTATTATTTTGATTTGTCGCATTGATGATGTGATTGTTCCACATTCCAGATTCCGTTTTTAAAGATTTTTTAATATACTTGACGATATAAATACGGTCTACTGGTAATATCTACCTGCATCTAGATAGAAGAATTAATCACTCAAAGGGACATCATTTTTGCCAAAATCAAAACAGGTCAATACGTACAAAACTAATCAAGCCGCGGGTTTCCTCACGATTCTCCGTGTCCGCTAGAAGTTTATGACACAACGCCTCGTTATTGAGCCGGGGCGTGGCGTCTAGCACGTGGCCGACTAATTATCGCCCCGCAGCGACTGTGCATACGCGACATACAGCGATTGGAATAGGCAGAGTCATTCTAACGTTAATATCATTAACGTACTCAATTTGAACATTAATGCATATATTACGAGTGATTTCACAACATGGAGGTAGAGTTGATAGAGTACTGTTTACAGTTGATCCATTGTCAACCGTACGTATGCTGCAATGTTGGCTGGTTGTGATGAAAACGACGCTCATATTAAATTCCTGTAGATACCACCCGGGCGAATTAACATGATACCTGACTCTAGTAAAGTTTATATGAAAACTCAAAGGGGCAAACACACAGGGTTGTAATATCTTCATAAAATGGTTATTTGTGTAAACCATTATTCGATGCGCCCTTTAGGTGAGAGCTCAGAGTTAACCGAATAATTGTTTCATCACAGTGACGGATACTGTGATAACTTAGATTAGCTTAGATTCCCCGACGCTAAATGTTATCGAGGAATGTAAGCTTTAGTCATGGTAAGTTTAATTAGTTTCCATTCATTGGTTTAATATTAGTATATAGTGAGTTTTATTCAATCACGTTTTTGAGTGATACGTGTACAAATAAACAGAGAGATAGACATATAACAGACAGAGACAAAATTGGGCCAGTACATTTTTGTGCCTCTGGCGATCGAAACCACTGGGGGTTGTGGAGTACAGGGGAATGCCTTAAAGTAAAGTAAAGTAAAAGTATAAAAATCTTTATTAATAAAAATGGTTACATACACAGACAGTTTACTGTGGTCACCATGCTAGGTCAAGCCTGTATTGTGGAATCGTTCGTATATGTTAACATAAAGAATGGTGCGTGTTTATAAAACATAAAATAATGTTTTATAAACATGCACCATTCTTTATGTTAACATATACGAACGCTTCGTTAAGTTAAGGCTTCCGTGTGGCGCCGGATTAAGAATAGCGTCACTTCATTTCCTTCCGTGGAAGTCGTAGAAGGTGACTAAGGAAATCAATTACCAGGAGACGGGCAGCAGCGTCTTCCTACGATTCCAACCACATACTGCGATCCCCAACCCGCCTGCCAAGCGTGGCGATTATGGCAAAACCCCTCATGGTTATGAAAACCACAAAGGTCCTGCAGTGGGCGTCAAATGGCTGATGATGAATAGGCAAAATTTTAAAGAACTTGTTCAGAACTTAAGAATGTACCTAGGTACAGGTAATAACTTAAATATGACCTATCTTCCTATTAGGGGGATAGGTCACCGCTTGAGGGACGGTGGGTATGACTGCCGCTCTAGGGCCTATCTTATGCAGAGGATCTCCCTTGCAATGCAGCGTAGTGGGAACCTTTGCGACGGATGTGTCAAGGGGCTGCTTATTTTCTTAGTGTTATGTTTTCTTTGGCATTAATTTTATGTTTGAAGCTTTTTGTGAATAATTTTTTAATTTTAATATCTCGATATTTTATGCGAGACAAAATTTACATATTTATTATATATGGTAGATAGACATAGAAGAGGTCCTTATTAGATACATTTTTGTAAGATTTTGAGTTATGATAAATTTAAATTTATATTCTTTCTCTTATTCCGGATATTTTTTTTTACAACTAAACTTTTTCCTGTCAATAGTACAGCGTTTCTTAGTTGTACTAACAGATGTTTTGTAGGTCACGTAGCAAGGTACAAAATGTGTGTAAGGAATTTGAAATATAATTTTGTATATTTGATATTAAATTTACGTAAAAGCTATTAGATACACAAGCTTTCCGCGTGATTAGTTTCATTTAAGAAGCTAGGTATTAAAATTTGCTTTCATTTATGGGCAACTTGAACACGGAAATTTCAAATTCATACTTTGTTTATTCCTGATATTATTAAATCTAGCAAATTAAAAGCGAACATGTTAAATTAGTAGCAGAAATTGAGAAAAACAATAAAAGTTTTTTTTTATGTTGCCTATGTACGTCCCACTGCAGGGCTCAGGCCTTCTCTCAGAGAGCTCCCTCTCATGGGCTTAATTAGCACGCGTGCCCACAGCGGATTAGCAATTTTAAGCGCTGAGGTATGGGAACACCTCAAACAGGCTTCCTCAGGTTTCTTTACAATGTTTTTCTTCACAGTTAGCGAGTGGTATTGCTGCTACAACTTCACAGGTATACGTAACTTAGAAAACAAAGTCACTAGACTTATTTTAATTTATAAAAAGCATTATTTTAGTAAAGCCTGTAGCCTTTATTTAAATTTCGGTTGCCAATACAGACATGGTAGGCATGAAATTGTAAATATTAAGTACATATTATACATAAACTCACGCCGGAATCACGGAAGGGTACGCAAATGTTAGGGTTTGCCATTTGTATTACGTTCTTAAGCCCTAATTTTCAATTATAATAATTTCAGATTTCGTTTTCGAGCACAAAATGGGAGACAATTTTACTTAATTTTCGAAAAATTATTGTAAAATATACTAAATTATTATCAACTACACGTTAATCTATATGTACGGTTATTATTTACACCAAATTAACAAATAAATCCCCCAATCATGTTATGTAAATCACCCCTCAGGCGTATACCAATCTAACTTGACCTTTCTAGCTGATGCAATTTGAAAGGCTATTAGTGGTAACGCGAGGTCTTCATAAATGGTTGATTACAGACTGATCTTGTTCCCAACGATGTTGGAAATTCAATAATAGCATCAAAGCTTGGGGAGCGTTATAATATTTCCAATTTTGTGGTTAATTGATACTATTTTCGTGCCCTCTTTATTCAGCGGACGGAAATAGTTTTCAGTGAAAGATGGTCAAGGAAAATGTTATTTTATTCTTAAAAACGAGACCAAATACGGAAAAAGCCTGAACATGGAATTTATGATGATAGATGCATTTAACACGAGAGCATACGCATACGACGACTAGTTAGTTAGTTAGTTAGACCTGAGATTTCCGCACTTAGCCTCATGGTTGGGCCATTGTACGTAGCATAGCTGTGAGCTCACTCCAGCCAGCCTATCTCTTTCCAGAAGGCCAGCAGTGCTCTGATGTCACTGCAGGCCTCCCGAAGGGATCCCAGCTTCCCAATGATGGCGGTCCGTTGCTCCTCCACGCCTTCACAGTGAATGGTCACGTGGGCGGGTGTTTCCTCTTCTTGGAGGCATCCCCGGCAAAGCGGGCTGTCGGTTAGTCCCATGTTGTGAAAATGTCTATTTAGTGAACAGTGTCCTGTTATGATTGCCACAGCTTTGCGGAGATTATCCCTTCTCAGACGCAGCAGGCTACGTGAAAGACGTTTCGAAATCGTCGGTAGAGCCTCCTTGGCTTGTCTGCATTTGGTTTCCGTTCTCCAAAGTTCAGCATGCTGGCTTTCTGTTCGTGACCTCAGCCATTTCCTAAGCTGGTTGTATGGGAGTGGGATCAGGGGTTCGGGTCCTTCCACTGTAGTTTCCGAGCCTCTTCTAGCGAGTTCATCCGCAGCATCATTGCCCAAGGAGCCGCTATGGCCCTTTATCCACTGTAAGGTGACTCGGTTGTTTATTGACAGTTTTTCCAACTCATGGTGACACTCTAGTATCAGGCTGTTGTTAGTGAGATTGCTGTTGAGTGCTTGTAGGACTGAGGCACTGTCCGAGACTATACGTATTGCATAGTCTTGCACATTTCTTGTATTCAACAGTGCGACTGCTCTTGTTATACCTATGCATTCTGCCTGAAAAATTGTGTTCAGGGTGCCAAGGGTTGTAGACATTTTTAGGTTTAGTTCATTGGAGAAAGCTCCTGCGCCCGTTCCTGTTTCGGTTTTAGAGCCGTCCGTATACACTCTGACTTCGTGTATACCCGAGTAGTCGGCTGGCTCCTGTTGTAGTTGTACCCTGTATTTCTTGTCGAAGATATAGGTGTGAGGTATTCTGTCGCACGCCGCCTCCATCATGGGCTGGTCCGAAACAGCAGCTGACAAGATTTGTGTGTGTGCAAAACAGCTGTTCTGTTTCCATAGTCCAGCTGTCCGAAGCCGTAGGGCAGCGCTGGCTGCTTCTTGTTGAACGTGTAGGTGTAGAGGTCTGAGGTTCAACAGGGCTTCCAGGGCGGCAGTCGGTGTTGTCTTCATGCACCCAGTTATTGCGAGGCATGCCAGTCGTTGTAACCTCTGCAGTTGGAGTGCTGCTGTTTTCTGTTTTGTTCTGGTCCACCATGCAACGGCGCCATATGTTATAGCAGGTCTTATTACAGATGTGTATAGCCACATCATAAGTGACGGGTGTAGTCCCCACTGTTTTCCAATGAGGCCCCGGCACTGCCAGAAGGTGATTTGGGCCTTTTTAATGATGTTCTGTAGGTGTGCGCTCCAGTTTAGTTTGCTGTCCAGCGTCACCCCAAGATATTTAACTGTCGGCGACAGAGTTAACATTTTCCCGAAGAACTTTGGAAGATTCCTTGTTTTTGGGGTACGCTTGTTTGTAAAGAGTACTAGTTCCGTCTTATCCGGGTTGGCGGATAGTTGATGAGTATCGCACCAACATTCTACTATGCCAAAAGCCGTTCTCATGAGACTGTATAGAGTGTCCTCGCAATTACCTATTGTTAGGATTGTTATGTCATCGGCGTAGCCTATTATCCAGAAACCACATTCGTCTAGGCGTCTGATTAGTCCGTCCACTACTAGGTTCCACAGAAGTGGCGATAGCACTCCCCCTTGAGGGCAGCCTTTGGCCACTATTGCCCTGGTAGTTTTGTTTACCTCCAGCGTTATGGCTCTTTGACGCAGGAGGTTATCTATCCATCCCGTGATGGTTTGCTCTACTCCTCGTTCCATCAGCGCTTGGTTGATGCTACTGAAAGTTGTTTTGTCGAAAGCACCTTCTATATCAATGAAGGCTCCCAAGACCATATGCTTATCTGAGAGGCCCTTTTCAATGGTTCTAACGACAGTATGGAGAGCCGAGTCCGTTGATCTGCCGTTTCTATAGGCATGTTGTTGAGGGTGTAAGGGTTTTGTTCTTAGGGCTCCTTCTCTTATGTGCCTGTCCGTTAGTCTCTCCAACGTTTTTAAAAGGAACGATGTGAGGCTAATAGGCCTGTAGGATTTTGCCTGTGTATAGTCACCTTTTCCAGCCTTTGGTAAAAAGATTACTTTGACTTCCCGCCAAGAGTGGGGAATGTACTGGTGTGCCAAGCAGGATTGAAAAATACACACTAGCTGTGGTAGTATTATGTTTATCCCCCATTGTAGTAGTGCCGGAAAAATTCCGTCTATTCCAGAGGATTTGTACGGTAGGAAGCTTTTTACAGCCCATTGTACTTTATCATCGGTAATAACCGTGTTTGATATGTTCCAGTCACTATCAGCTGGCGCTCGTTCGCTGGGCTCTTCCCATTCCTGTTTATCCATGATCTTGCAGTCTGGGAAGTGGGTGTATAGAAGCAGTTCGCTTATTTCTTCGTCGGAGGTTGTGAAGGTGCCGTCCGATTTCTTTAGTGAGCCTAGTCCTCTGTTATTGTTTGTTGACAGAAGCTTTTTAATTCTTGCTGTCTCCTTTGTTGACTCGATTTTTTCACAGAAACGCCGCCAAGAGCTGGTCTGATAGTAGCGGATTTTCTTCTTATACTCGTGTTGTAATTCTTTGTATGTATCCCAGTCAGAATCATTTCTGGTGTTTCTTGCATGATTAAAGGCTCGCCTTAGCTTGCATCTTGTTCTTTCTAGGTCCTTGCCCCACCAGTGGCTACCAGCAGGTTCCTTGGGGTGCGTTAGTGGGCAGGTCTGTTGGTATGTCTCTTGTAGGCAGGTTGTTAGTGATTCTACGTTGTGTTCTATATTGGAGGTGCTAGAAGTCGCGTCTTTTAGTTGCAGTGCTGACCACTTTGACTTTAAGACGTTTTGAAATCTAGAGACCTCCGTTTTGCGAGGGTTTCGCCACGGTTGTGGCGGTTGTGTCTGTGCCTGTATTGTATACCTAACCCGTCTGTGGTCAGAGAGGGAGGGTTCGTCGGAGACGTGCCAGTTGGCTACCATGTCCGCCGCTCCTACTGATACAAGAGTGATATCTATAACTGTTTGGTACCTACTGTTAATAAAAGTGGGATGGTTACCTTTGTTTGCTATGAGAAGGTTCGTGGTCATCAGAAACTCTATCAGGTCCTCTCCCCTTGTGTTGGCTTTGGGGCTGCCCCACAGAGGATGGTGTGCGTTGCAGTCGGCCGATATAATCAGCTCCCAGCTGTGGTCTGCGCAGTACACTGCCAGGTCAGCCACCTCCTTGGCTGGTATGGTCTCGTCTCCTGGCATGTACACGGAAGCCAGAACAAGCGCAGTGTGGTCATCCTTTCCATTGAGGAGTCTCACAGCTGCGAGATCTCTGGAACAGAATTGTGTGAGTAGCGTAGCTTGTAAACAGTTGGGCATGTAGATACACGCCCTTGGGTTGGGTATCGTCGTATCGACCATTAACTTACCTCCCGGGTTGTTAAGTCCACAGATTCTACCGCCCCTTACCCAGGGCTCCTGTATGAGAGCTATGGTATTGGTTTTAACCTCCAGCAGGCTACGCAAGGTGGCTGAGGCGATTTGCTTATGCTGGAGGTTTGTTTGGACGACCTCGACTTCGACTGTAGCTACTACGCGTGCTGGAGCCATCGCTAATCGGACAAAGTCTCCCCCACGCGCAGCAGCCAGTCTTCGTCTTCGGACTGGTCGTCATCGTCGCTGATCGACATACCAGCGACTGTTGGCGAAAAGGATGAGGGGACCGCACTCGACGGCTCATTGGCTGGAGTCGGGACTCCGTCAACGTCATCGCCATCGGGCCCGGCCTCATCGTCCCTTGTCTCTGTGTCCTCAGTGGATGCCCGCGCGCACGGAGGCTCAGGTAAGAACGGAGTGTCGCTCAGACCCGAGGGAGTGAAAAACTTAACGTACGCACTCCCCATGATATAAGCGACCCTCCGCTCCCGTTCCAGAAGGCAAGGCACCTCCCCCTCTGGGATGCCCAGAACGAGGAAAATGCCCCTTCCTTCCTGAACCTCCGTTCGGTAGAGCCTCCACCTCTGGATGTTGTATTCGGGATTTTGATGGATAAGAATCTTGCGAATCTTATCCATCTCCATCACGACTGTAGTGGGTAGCAGCATACCGGCCTTCACCATCCTTGTAATATCTGACTGTGCGATGACAGTCAGGTCACAATTTTGGATCGGGCACGGTATGCTTGCTACTGTGTCTTTAAGCCAAGCAAGCGTGGCGTCGTCTCCACACCAGATTTTCAGCACCCCCTCGCTCAGATGAGGTTTCCCGTGAAACCTGAGCGGTTGGGCACCGTCACCGGCCAGGCACGACGCCAGGATTGCGTCGGAGGTGACTCTTTCTAGAGTCTCCTTGAGCTCATGCGCTTGCTCGCTTGTTAAATCTGTGGGGGGGACGGTGGTTACGGCCACGCGTAGGTGAGAGTTAATCACCCCCGCGTAGCTGAGCGCCTTTCCGTGCCCCTGTTCCAGCCTGCGTCGCTTATTAGTGACGGCCGGTGACAGCGTTACATCAGCCCTGCCACGCTTTACCGGAGTTTCCGGGCCAGCATGTTGGGGCCTCTGGACCGCCGTCATCGGTCGTTTGTGGGATGGCGATTTGGTCTGCTGCCGATCGCGTGGTAGGGACCTCGCAGTGATGGCGCACTCGGCTTCCGCTCGCAGCGGCCCAGCCTGCGGGGTTACCCCTGCACTATGGGCGCATTGTGCGGAAGTCTCTGGCTGCCCATGCGCGGTCGAAACCACAGCGGTCGTGGCGCGTTTCGCATGGGCGGCAGTGGCCCCCTGGAGCTTATCCAGCTTCCAAGGAGGCGACCGCCCTCCACGGTGACCTCTTCGTCTCTTTTTGTTGCGTTCAGTCACAAGCTGCCGACTGTGCTGGGATCCCCCTGCGACAGACAAGGCGCTTTGCAACTGAGCGCTTTCCCTACAATCAGTCGCCAGCAGCCGACTGTGCAGAGTTTCCCCTGCAGCAGACCTGGCGCTCGGCAACTGAGTGGTGTCCCTATCTTCGACACGGGCAGGCGGTGGCTTAGCTTTCCTGGCCCGCTTGGACCTGGCAACGAACTTGCTAGTCACCGTCTGCCACGTGTTATCGCGCTTTGACTCACTTGGGCTGGCGCTCCCGGCCTGTGCCGGTGTGCTGCCGTCCAAGGAGGTTACTCCGGTGTTGCCCCCCCCAGAATACGAGGGGCTGCCCGGTGCCAAAGTGACACCGGGGAGGGATTCTCCTGCCCTTGTGGGGCCGGTACCCTCCTGGGGTAATTTCTTTTTACTACCGGACTCACTCATTTTTAATTTTTCTCTTGAAAAATTTAAAGATCTGGGGATATTACTCGCGTCGCTTTCCCAACACGCCGCGGGTGCACTTTTTGGGGTTATTTAGGTCCCAAGGCCAACACAGACCTGGTTTGTTGTGGTTATCCCGCCACTGATTCGGGAGTGGTTCTTCGCCGTCACCAAGTCCATGACCTCGGCAGGAGATGTGCAGCTAGATAGCGCCCGATCGCCCGCCTCAGCCCGGAGTTGGGGCCGTTGCCCAGGATGTGCCAGGAGGGCGCCTGCTCTCGCAGCAGGCTCATCATAGATGGACCCGATACGCAAGCAGGCGCCCTCACACGAGGAGGCGACCACACTCACATCCCATACGACGACTAAGGAAATAAATTACCAGGAGACGGGCAGCAGCGTCTTCCTGAGATTCCAACCACATACTGCGATCACCAACCCGCCTGCCAAGCGTGGCGATTATGGCAAAACCCCTCATGGTTATGAAAACCACAAAGGAGGCCTAGGTCCTGCAGTGGGCGTAAAATGGCTGATGATGATGATGAATACCTCGTGCTTCCAAATTATGATCAGAATGTCGCCTTAAAATTTAAATAAAGCTCTTCCCGCCTAAGCCTAACTGTTGAAAGTTAACTTTAAATCGGGGCTCTATCAACAAAAGAATGGTGGCTCAAAACACTCGGGGAAAGAAATAAAACAAACTCAGCCGCGCAATTCCGGCGCTCGTCAAAAGCGGCGTGAATTAAACGACGAAATATCTCTCGTAAAACATGTTATTGACACAAATACAGTTGTCAATGGAAGCTGTCTCGGATTTTGACTCTTTGCTTAAGAATATTTTCGTCATATTTTCTGTATCTGCAATTTCTCAGAAGGCTGAAGACTCGACACTCTATAGCATTGAAAGAGTCAGTTAATGTCCTGTGCAATTGGTTATTTCTTTGTACACAAAGAACGTATAAAAAAAAACCGGCCAAGTGCGAGTCGGACTCGCGCACCGAGGGTTCCGTACAAACCTGCAATGTCAACAACATTTTTTCACGGGTTAAAGGCAATTAGATCTAAGTATTTGATATGAATTTCAACTTGATAGCTCTACGCGTTCATGAGGAAAAAAGTAATAAGTTTATATTTATTAAAAAATATATATTTTGCAATGTAACTAAAAATTTAAGGTTTTCGGAATTTTTCCTTTATGTGTGCTATAAAACGTTGCTTCATGCCAAATTTCAAGATTCTAGGTCGACTGGAAGTACCCTTTAGGTTTTGATTCCCTTGCGAGTACTTGCGAGTTTCAAAATATGCAGCTTAAATTGCTGTTTCTTTTGATTGCGTTGACATAGAAGTTAGATTTTGTTACAGCTTAAAGGTATTATAGACCTGAGTATTTGGTATGAATTTCAATTTAATACCTCTACGCGTTTATGAGGAAATGGGTAGTAAGTTTAAAATTATAAAAAAAATATATATTATGTGATGTAACTAAAAATTTATGGTTTTCGTAATTTTTCCTTTATCTATGCTATAAGACGTTGCTTCGTACCAAATTTCAAGATTCTGAGTTCACGGGAAGCACCCTGTAGGTTTTGATTCCCTTGCAAGTGTCGAAAATTTGCGGCATAAACGGCTGTATCTTTTGATTGCGTTGGCTTAGAAGTTTGATTTTTTCACAGCTTCAAGGGACAGTAGACCTGAGTAATTGATATAAATTTCAGCTTCATACCTCCACGCGTTCCTGAGAAAAAGGGTCTTGACAGACGGACGGACGGACGGACAGACGGACAACAAAGTGATCCTATAAGGGTTCCGTTTTTTCCTTTTGAGGTACGGAACCCTAAAAAGTAAAGTAAGAGTCACTTACTGTGTAACTCACTACACACAGGATAATCGCCATATGCCTTCTCTCATATGGCGAGATTCAGGAAGGAAATCCATGTAAATCGCGAGATTTACAAAGGGCTCAATCACCTCGAATGCTCACTTCGGCGGATACGCGATCTCAAGTGTAATCTATCAATCAGCTCGTACTCGTGGTGCCCACGGCTGGATATAGGCCAACATCGAGCAAATAAATTGAAGGGAAACGTATATAACAGTAATTAAAGATATAGGTATTGGGCATACGTGCGTGCGTGCATGCAACGACTAATGAATGTTGCGGAAGCGAAAGTGATCTGTCAAGATCGTGGCAAGTGGCAGTCCCTGGTCTCTGCCTAGCTCTCTGGGGTACAGGCGTGAGTTTATGTATGTATGTAAGTATTAGACAGTTGCGGAGACCTCATATTATTTGGTAATTGAACTTAAAAAAATATTACGAAGGATATTTTCCTCGTCATTTTCATCCGCCTGCGCCAATTCCGTCCAGAGTTTTCAGCCCTGCGCCTCCTCAGACCACTCCGGCAGATGGTGGTTAAGACTATCTCTTCACATTCTTCGAGACCGGCCTCTACTTCGACGTCCGTCGTGTTGGACAGAGATAATATATGCAAGTAATCTATTTATTACTAGGAGACTATAGAATCTATGGCCCCTGATCTGATCAGGGGCGCTACTACGTAACTTCACTACTGTGTGGACTTGCCCAAGTTGTACTTCTCCAAACTATCACATAAATACATATTATAACACTTCTGAAACGTACAAATTGATAACACAATACAGTGCAGAGTTATGTAATAGAAGGGCTGGAGACATAACATACATATCTTATGTTTGTATGTAGGTATGTATCTTATGTTTCCTGGTCCAATTTAAGGTGATCCAGGGGATACCTAGCGCCGCGCCACCAATGACAATAACGACGGCCGTTTTTGGCATAAATGCCATCTAGTTGGTTAGTTAGTTAGACCTGAGATTTCCGCACTTAGCCTCAAGGTTGGGCCATTGTACGTAGCAAAGCTGTGAGCTCACTCCAGCCAGCCTATCTCTTTCCAGAAGGCTAGCAGTGCTCTGATGTCACTACAGGCCTCCTGAAGGGATCCCAGTTTCCCAATGATGGCGGTCCGTTGCTTTTCCACGCCTTCACAGTGAATGGTCACGTGGGCGGGTGTTTCCTCTTCTTTGAGGCATCCCCGGCAAAGTGGGCTGTCGGTTAGTCCCATGTTGTGAAAATGTCTATTTAGTGACCAATGCCCTGTTAGGATTGCCACAGCTTTGCGCAGATTATCCCTTCTCAGACGCAGCAGGCTACGTGAAAGACGTTTCGAGATCGTCGGTAGAGCCTCTTTGGCTTGTCTGCAATGCCATCTAGTCCCAGGTTCGTGATCCTAGGTTCTTTGTCGTGAGTCCTAAAAACCACTTAACATGGTTGAGTCATTGTATAGACACTCTTTGCAAATACGATCTGTAAAAGAAGATTTTTTTTTTCCTCGGTGGCGATAGTGTTACTCGCTGGAGCCCCTTAAGGGGCGTTCATACAAAGCATCGTGACAAACATCCAATTCAGTTTTCACCAATGCCTAAAAGTTCGACACTTTTTATCAAGCGGCCAAAAATCAAAGCAAGGTTTGGTGGGTAGCCGCTCGAAAAAAAGGCGCTAGATCCCGAGCGAAATTAGGCATTGCCATTTATAAGAAGGAAAACAAGTACTTGAGTAGTAAAGATGTAAATATTCTCAAGATGGTGCGCGGCGCGGCGGTCATAAAAACTTTTCACTCCAACTGTACCAAACAAAGGAAGGGCGTAAAATGTGTGAACCCCACTCTTTACGATCTCAATATTTCGGACTCGGACTGGGAGGCACCCAAAACGGATAATTCGCTTTTTCAGGGCCTGCTCTTGTCAACAGCACAACTATTTTTACACTTTTTGAACTAAAACTTTTTGATTGATTACTACCTGGTCGGACTCATCCGACAAAAAATCCAGGAAGTGAATCCGGAGTTAGTGTAATAATGACTTTTACACAGTTAATCACTAATCAATCAATGTATCTCGACTATGTGTGTACGCATATTTTAACGTTTTATTTCAATTTCACCTTCTTCTAAGTACAGGTTTTCGCGTAGTTCAGGAGATAGAATGGAACGACAAGATAATTGTAGAATAGATTTAGCGCCAAACGCGGGCACATAATAACCTAATGTAGCGTTGCAAACCTACCTCTTGCTTGGCTTGTACTATAATTTTCTGTACCGATCCCAAGACCCTGGCGTAGGGCAGGCAAGAGGACGGCGAAGACGCGGTGAACACAACTACAATTATTATTAAAGTAATAATAATTGTTATATGTCAAATTGCATGCCGAACGTCGCTCAGGGTGGTTCAGAATACCAGCAGCTACAAGCTCTACGAGCTTGTACAGCCTGAGATCCGTCCCTTTTTGTTTTCTTTTGCCTTAACAGTTAATTAAAAATACTAAGTTAATTTAATTTAATTTGATTATTTAGGTGGTGGCTCATGTTATGTAAAGTGAAATGTAAAGGAAACAAATAAATATCATTTTATTTCATTTAATTTCATTTCAAACCTTTTTTTTTATAATGACTTTTTTGGTTTTAATTTATCCAATATATAAAAATCTCGTATCACAGTGTTTGTTATCGAAGTCCTCCGAAACGGCTTCACCGATTTTTAGGAAATTGTGTATGTTTGGTAGGTCTGATAAAAGGTCGTAGGCATTAATGAAGGTATTAATCATCGTGTGGCAAAACAATTCAAAACAGTCTGCCGAGTTAGCTAGTCTTCATATATTATTAAGAAAGGGTCCTTCTAGGTTGGGCGAATACGCAAGATAATAGTATTTAATAGTAGTATTTAACTGCATACCAAAATATACTATACCTGACAAATAAAATAAATCACTTCCATTCGCCAACTAGGGTACCATGTGCTATGCTGTACACCCAGACTGAGACCACGAAGTCACGACCTCTGTATTGTTCATCGATCGTGTTAACTGCTAGACCAACGAGCCAGTGAAAATAAAATTAGTCAGTAAAAACAAGAAGAATCCCAAACTTTTCCACGCGGTAACTTTTTAATATCAATGAGAAAGGCATTTTGTAGGATAACTTCTAAGTATCACTTAGCTGTTTTTCATGAAAAACATTCCATTGCTGACCCAATTAGGCTTGGAGATTTCCCGTTTGTTTCCCATCTTTCCGGTTATATTCCACTATAGAGTGTGTAACAAAATGTCCATAACTATCCGAAAAGAGGGGACAAGACAAGACAATAATCTTCAACCTTAAATTTCATTGGACTACAATTCATGGTTTACTATTACAATTTGATGCATATTGCACTGTCAATTAAGCGACAGACTAACAAGTAGGAAGACCAATTGTGCACGTAAATGAGCGTAAGACGCCCACATGCCGACCGACGACCTGAGGCAAATTGCTGGCAGTGGCTGCATGACAAATTGACAATAGCCGGGGACAGAAAGAGGTGCCGCGAGTCTGCGTTTTTTAACAAGATTTCTCAATTATTATTTTTTTCAAATTCACGTGTACCCTTAAAGTTAATAGTTTAAATAGGTAGTGTTTTTAATTAATAATCACATAACAGTGGCTTTCAAACCACCCAGATTTCAGTGTGTATAATTGCTATACTTGTCAGTATTTCTGAAAGACTTCGTTCAGCAATGTAATTTAAATCGCTACACGACTTTCAATTAGCCGTTCGAAAGAAAACAAGGCGATTCTGGGAACGATCTCAAAAGAATTCACGTGTAAAAGAGAAATAAAACTTTGTCATCTGTTCATACATAAAATGAGCGGTTTTAAGAAGGTTCCGTACACATTTGTAGGTAGGTACTTAAAGATTATAAAGAGATCGAGAATCGCAGTTTTTTCCGAGCTTTTGCCGAACTTCAAAGACAATTCTTTTTTATAATTTCGTTAAAAATGCATAGTTTTCAAATTTATTCCTCTATTTATAATATAAGGCGATATTTCTAATATGAAATTTGTTTCATAGTTTTAGGTCAACTAAAAGTTCCCTACAATTTTGATTTCCTTGAGTAACGAAATATACGTTATTTTGCGGCATTAACGGAAGTAACTTTTTTTAACTTAGAAGTTTGATTTTTTCACAACTTCAAGGGACTGGAAATTTGAGTATGCGGTTTTAATTTCAAATCGTTACCTCCACGGCTTCCCGAGATAAAGGGTCTTGACAGACTGACGGATGGACGGACGGACGGACGGACGGACAACAAAGTGATCCTATAAGGGTTCCAGTTTTCCTTTTGAGGTACGGAACCCTTAAAACAATTTAACATGTAAACTGTGCAGTCCGATCAACCATTATAATGGTCGATGTTTCTTTTGTTGGAGACACCAATAATAAAAACTTAAGTTAGTCGAGTGCATGCCTGAAAGGTTGATATCCTGTCGACTTTACGTTATTTAGAAATATTGAATAGGTACACAAGGTTAAACAAGATACTTCAAAGCCATATCATGAATACACGGGTAAAAACATCGTTGAAAGATGAAAGACTTCAAAATAATTGGTTGAGTTGAATTTGTATTTATTGATATTAAAATTATATTGAACTTTGTTTAGATTTCTTCAAGATTTATTTATAATTCTATTAATAAACTGTTTTTCTTAAACTACATCTCTGTCTGATATATACGCGTATGTGTGACTCTCTTTATTTGTGCGCGCATAACGCAAAAACCAATGAAGGGAATTGTATAAAACTTAGTGATCCAGTGATCCATAAATCGAAAAAGGAACTGCGTGTATTACGCCGACAAGACCAAATTGTATATTTATATCAAATTTTAGCTCTCTAGGACTCATCGTCTCAGTGCTAAGTCGCGGACAGACAGACGGACAGACGGACGTGGCGAAACTGTAAGGGTTCCTTTTTGACTACGGAACCCTAACAAGAAAAACAAGAAGTTTTTTTTTAAAACCTCGACATAACCCCATGCCTGTATCCTGGTGGGGTAAGCATTCCTGCCAAATACCACGATCTTCATAAAACTCTTGTCTTTATCAACATTCATTAGTCGCTGGGGTAAAAATAAAAAGGTACTTTTTTGGTCGACACACACCTGGGACATCTCTTACCGGCCTTTCTACCCAACGGTATGTTTTTTAGTTATCCGGGTTTGTGTCCACTACCCCCACTGCTGGGCTAAGGCCTCCCCCAGGATCCTCTACTTCTCTCCGTCCTGAGCCATCCTCGAGAGACCCAACGGTATTAATTCGTGAAAATGTACTAAGAAAAGAGATACCCAGAAAAAGATACTTTCCTGCAAATAAAATGGTAATCCACTATATTATTCAGACGTCTTCATACTAAGACAATTTTCGCCCGCCTCTGGACATCGGACACGCGATAAAGGGTACTAAACTACGAAGTGAGAAGAAAACTTGATATTTTGCCTAAGGCGAACCCATGTCATAGGTAAATATTTATCTTATTAGAGGCCCATTTACGCCGGGGCAACACTGTGCGCCGTGTGGCGCCGGATTAAGAATAGCGTCACTCCATTTCCTCCCGTGGATGTCGTAGAAGGCGACTAAGGAAATAAATTACCAGGAGACGGGCAGCAGCGTCTACCTGACATTCCAATCGCATACTGCGATCGCCAACCCGCCTGCCAAGCGTGGCGATTATGGCAAAACCCCTCATGGTTATGAAAACCATGAGGGAGGCCTATGTCCTGCAGTGGGCGTCAAGGGGCTGATGATGATGCTGATGAACACTGTGCGGCATTGCGGTATGCCATGCCGCTATGCCGCATGCTACAATACCTAAAAATATCTCACATTGTGGCAAGAATCGTGCGGCATAGCAACACCTTGCGTCATGTGGCAGACTGTCGCAGCTTGTATCCGAACACGACGTTGCCTCGGCGTAAAATAGACTACCGCATGCTACATCGGCCGCATGATGTTGGCGATTGCAGCATACAACAAGGAACCGGATGTCACAATTTGTACCTTGCCGCACTGTCGCACGATGTTGCTTTGGCGTAAAAGAGCCTTTAGGGTGATGCGAATCGATTTCTTTCACCTTTTGACATTGGAAATGTCTTTTCGTTTGCTCCAGTGTAGGCTCCGATTTCACGAAAAAGTACGATCCCCTTGTGTCTCCGAAGAGTTGTAAAGATATGATATCTAAAAAAGCCTCAAAAGACGCTGCTGAGCTGAGAGCTTACAAGAGCTGTAAGGTGCAAAAAGAAATAATTCGAGAAAGTCGAAAACGAAAAACGTTATGGCCAGAATAGTGAAAAAAAATTTAATTTTTTCGAATTTCTTATATCATTTTTTTGTATCAAAAATTTGAGAAAAAATCCTTTTAACAATTTAGTCAGCTACAAATTGAGCCTAAAAAAAGGCGATCGAGGTAAGGGTTTACCCTGTAGCCTAAACTTTTTGAAAAAAGTCAGAAAGTCAGAACGACATTTTTCACATGACATAATATATGACTCGATTAATTTCCAATGTGCTCGATACGAAAATACGAAATCTGTGAATTTCTTATGAAATTCAAAAAGATAAAAAGACATACGGTCTTATTTATAAAAAAAAAAAGTAAAATCCAATAAAACACTCTTAACACGGAGTTGAAGCGGGTTTTAAAAAGAGATCCTATCATAAACCTGCTTTAACTCCGTCTTAAGAGTGTTTTAGTGGAATCGACTTTTAATAAATAAGGCTGTTACCCTTTTTCCTGATTTGTTAAGATTTCGTAACCGGAGGATTCCATCAGAACCACATTAGTATTACTAAGCCTACGCTGTCTGTCCGTCCGTCTGTCCATCCATCTGTCACGTTGTATTAAGAAACGAAGCGTTACGTCAGGATGATCAAATTCGGTAAAAAAGACATAAGCCTAAAAAATAGGCTAAGTACGTGTCTGGAGCCTCCTAATATTTAAGAGGTTCGCATTATCATTGCATTATCCCACAATTGTTGTGGGACTCATAACTCTCTGAGTTAAGCTCGGCTCGGCTTGTTACGGCAAAATGCTGAGATAAGGCACTCTTGTTAATGAGACTGGGGCAATAAAGAGACGAGCAATGAGCGAATAGTATTAAGCGTTTGGACACTGTCGGTGTTAATTATAAAACAAGATTCCTCCAAAACACTCTACAAATCTAGTTTTAATGGTAAAGTCTTTCCGTTTACCACGGACTTTTAGAACTGAGCTGGAGTAGTGTTTTAAGGAATTCTGTTTTAGAACATAAGACTGTGGTTTTTCCTTCTTCGACAACATAAACATAATAATAACTTTAACACAACATAACTACTTAACTTGGTCCCGAACTACAGGGTGACTTTGAATTCGTTCAAATGTTATTTTCATTGCGAAAAACACTATTATTAATTATTTATCAGCAATATTCATGATTTCTAACCTATGTCTCCAAACTGTGAATCCAAGTGGTAACGTTGAAAAATGTTTTCTATAAAGGCTCTCACACATAAACACGATAGGACGTCGCGTCGTGCTACGACTCGTCAATTTGGCTAAAATTAGTATAACTAATCGCGAATATCTAGTCAACTTATAGCTAATCGTGACTTATCCAACTCAGAGCTCAATATTGGTTCAAAATTTCGCTTAAATTAGGGCGTCGTAACACGTGATCACAGCAACACTTTAAAAAAAATAACTGTAACATAAAGTGAAAAATCTGACCTTTAATGTAACTTTATATTACACTTTTTTTTTTAATTTTCTTTAAAGTTATGTATTGTTTAAAGCCTGTCAATATGTGTTTAACTTTGAATTATTAATTTGAAGATTATGATATGAGTGTAGATAAAGACATTTATTATACCAACAAGATACATCACAGAAACAAAATAAGCAGATAAGTAACATATCTAATATGCACAAAAACAGAAAGAAAACTAAATACACAACAGAAAAAACGAATAACTACAACAAGCCTGTGGTATATCTAAGTTGCCACAAAAGGCAGCTGACTCAGCGTTGTGCTGAGGAAGTGATCCTTCAGCGCTGATCAACGGTCAATTAACTATAATTACGGTATTAGTTTTATAAAAAATATATATATATCAATTTACTGTACATACTAACACAATACGGATGCCATGTATCTGAAAGGAAAATATAATAATAACATAATTTATTTCAAAATTCAGCCAAGTGCAAGTTGGACTCGCCGATTGTTCCGTAAAGCAGGTCCAACTGTACATTTTTGTTCCGAAGTTCTCCTTGACGTAATTGCAAGTGCACGTATTTAAAGGTCGATATGCTATAGACTGTACAAAAACTGTTGCAAAATTTTTATTACGTAGTACATATTTAGCATATTTTTTTTGGCTCGTTCCGTTCGGGGCCCTTATCGATTAAACTCACACATCATCATCATCATCATTCAGCCACAAGAAGTCCACTGCTGGACATAGGCCTCCTCCATTGATTTCCAAAAAGACCGGTTGGAAGCGGCCTGCATCCAGCGCCTTCCTGCCACTTGGATGAGGTCATCTGTCCACCTTGTGGCTGGCCGTCCTACGCTGCGCTTGCCGATATGTGGTCTCCATTCGAGAACTTTTCGGCCCCAGCGGCCATCAGTTCTGCGTGCTACGTGCCCCGCCAACTCACACATGGCCGGTTTTAATTATTTTTGTGGTTATATGTAAGTGTGACACTTGTATGTGTTACCGTTTTTACAATAGAGCGAAAAAAAAAAACCTATACAATCATGTTTCTAATGAGGGGAAACACCTACGTTATTACTTTTCTCACCAATAAGTACTTAGCGTACCGTGTATGGCTAATTTCCTGTGTTTTTGCTCATATTCTGTGAAATTTACAACTAGCTAGCTATTATTGTGCTATTACAGTTCAAAAGATCAAACTCTATAAATGTCAGACAGACAGGCAATAAATTAGTTTTCATAAGCAATAAAAGTAATCAGTCAGTTTTATGGTGTTACCTAAATGTTATATTGGTAATATATGAAGAAAAACAATTATATTGATTCTAAAAACTCAATTCTGCCATCTTAATTTCAAAGCATTTTGCATGTGAATCCTCTTATTCTAAAACCGGCTAAGTGCGAGTCGGAGTCGCGTACAAAGGGTTCCGTACAACACTAGACACAAAGATCGAGAAAAAAACTGTAAAAAATCACGTCTGTTGTGTGGGAGCCCTGCTTAGATATTTATTTTATTATAATTTATTTATTTCTTTCTAAATTGAACCAACAACTAAATATTCTGTGAATATTTGAAACATCTACCCGTTGCCGTTATTAAAATCGAGCAATAAACGGCAAAAAATCACGTTTCTTTTGTATGGGAGCCCGCCTTAAATATTTATTTTATTATGTTTTTAGTATTTTTTGTTATAGCGGTAACAGAAATAAATCATCTGTGAAAATTTCAACTGCCTAGCTATCACGGTTCATGAGATACAGCCTGGTGACAGACAGACAGACAGCCAGACAGACAGACGCACAGACAGACAGACAGACGGACAGTGAAGTCTTAGCAATAGTGTCCCGTTTGGCACCCTTTGGGTAAGGAACCCTAAAGAGGGGGGTTTACTCGTAAAAAAGAGCAACTTTGACTATGGGAAAAAGTTCGATATCGCGAAAAAAATATCAGCTTTTCCTATGACACTAAAATACTGACTTAAATCTGGGTGGTTTGAAGGCCGCGGTTATGGAATTAATAATTAAAAAAAGCATATAAATATATGCTATTGCTTTAAAGTATAGACGGAAATAAAAAAACCGGCCAAGTGCGAGTCGGACTCGCGCACCGAGGGTTCCGTACAAACCTGCAATGTCAACAACATTTTTTCACGGGTTAAAGGCAATTAGATCTAAGTATTTGATATGAATTTCAACTTGATAGCTCTACGCGTTCATGAGGAAAAAAGTAATAAGTTTATATTTATTAAAAAATATATATTTTGCAAATGTAACTAAAAATTTAAGGTTTTCGGAATTTTTCCTTTATGTGTGCTATAAAACGTTGCTTCATGCCAAATTTCAAGATTCTAGGTCGACTGGAAGTACCCTTTAGGTTTTGATTCCCTTGCGAGTACTCGCGAGTTTCAAAATATGCAGCTTAAATTGCTGTTTCTTTTGATTGCGTTGACATAGAAGTTAGATTTTGTTACAGCTTAAAGGTATTATAGACCTGAGTATTTGGTATGAATTTCAATTTAATACCTCTACGCGTTTATGAGGAAATGGGTAGTAAGTTTAAAATTATAAAAAAAATATATATTATGTGATGTAACTAAAAATTTATGGTTTTCGTAATTTTTCCTTTATCTATGCTATAAGACGTTGCTTCGTACCAAATTTCAAGATTCTGAGTTCACGGGAAGCACCCTGTAGGTTTTGATTCCCTTGCAAGTGTCGAAAATTTGCGGCATAAACGGCTGTATCTTTTGATTGCGTTGGCTTAGAAGTTTGATTTTTTCACAGCTTCAAGGGACAGTAGACCTGAGTAATTGATATAAATTTCAGCTTCATACCTCCACGCGTTCCTGAGAAAAAGGGTCTTGACAGACGGACGGACGGACGGACAGACGGACAACAAAGTGATCCTATAAGGGTTCCGTTTTTTCCTTTTGAGGTACGGAACCCTAAAAATTGAGAAATCTTGTTTCGAGTTGAGAAACCTTGTTTAAAAAATACGCGAACTATATATTAGTACCGCCTCTCCGTCTAACACAACAGTAGGGTCCGTTCGCAGCTGCAGCATCTGCGTGGGCTGGCACCTCTGCACGCGCGACCGCCCGACGGCCGCGTCAAGCCCCTCCCCCGAAGCCTGGTCGAGTCCACGGCCAACTCCAACTGATGAAACCACCTGCGACCCCCAGCGAAGACCACCGCCTGGAAGGCCACCCAGAGACCTGTCCGTAGCTGCGGACAGCGGTAGATCCCTCGGGAAGAGGGCCCCGCCCTGACCCCGACCCTCCACTTCCCCAAGGGGAAGTGTGAGAAGACCGCTTGATGATGATGATAACACAACAGTGACCCGCGGACCCACGGCACGCATGCACCGCTCTGGATGGCTCCTAATGGTTCTTGTAACATGTGGTTGCAGGATGGTATAGGTGCTGGGCAAGCCTACTCCATCTAAAAAAACAAAGTTCCAGGCACTGCAGCGTCCGAGTGGTCCCTTGTATCTTGTCTGCGCTCAATTATTCATAGCTTTTTTGGAATATTTCGTTTTATGTTTTTGGATACCGTTTTTACAATAACCAACAGGGACCAGCCTCTGTGTTCTTAAAATAGCTGCGAGACAGAGAGAAAAATAATAAACAGCCCCGTTGGTCTAGCGGTTAACAAGCTTGATTACCAAAACACAGTTCATGGATTTGGTTCCCACTGGGGTCACCATATCTGATTTGTACAAATGGCTACGAAACGTACCAAAGCTCAGTGTATCCTAGTTTGGGGTCAGGACAAGTGATTGTGTTATGTGCAAGCGATTATAAATCTTCCTTTCGTAGATTAGACGATTCTCGAGTAAGAACTTGAGCTGTTCCTAATTATCCGCGAACGATTCCATTCGTCTGGCGAATACTGTACTAATTGCTATCGCGAACGTCAGCATTCCGACAGGATTTGGTGCGCATAGGTCTCTGATTTAGTGGCAGCATACTTACCCCTGGTTTCTCGTACACTAACAAGCTGTTAATCTGTTGTCAACAGCTGTCAGTGGTTTTTTTTTGTATGCACTTTGGTCAATTGACAGCTGTTAACAGTAGATTAACAGAGTGTTAGTGTACGAGAAACTGGGGGTTACACAACATTGTTTGCAAATAGCTACTTCTGTGCAAGAATAAATACACCGCATCGGCAGTAAACCTAAACCCCTTTGCCTCTAAAAACGTCTAACATAAACTCTGAATCGCTCCGGCGGGCGCTAGTGCAAACAGCGCAACAATTCACAAAACGGTAAAACATCGCTCTAGTATTTCATTCGGTTAAAAACTTCAGTTGGGCGGTCCGCATGGACCCGAATCTCTTTTTGGCCGCTTTCCGAAATGCAGCTTTGCGTTAACATGCAAATATTCGCTTTGTGCATTTTGGCCTTCCGATACTGGCTTTTAGTTTTTGCCGCGTGGGACAATACTGATTGATATTCCAACGTTTTGTTTTGTTATGTTTTTAATGTTTGCGTAAGCAGCCTATATACGTACCACTGTAGGGCACAGGCCTTCTCTCAGGGAGACAGTATGGGCGTAATCACTACGCGTGCCCACCGTGGATGGGCGATTTCAAGCGCTGAGGTATGTTAATAGCTTTGTCACTCAGGTTTCCTCATGATGTTTTCATTTTTATTCGGTCAGATTAATTCTTCTTCAGTCAGTTTAAATTATTATTGTTTAAATTGTTGTTTGCGGGCCATTGTTCCGATAGATCCAGAGGCTGTATATTGTTCGCGAATTTTTTGAACAAAATTCCTTCACTCGAAAGAACATTTCTCAACTATTTTTATTCTTCATTATTCGTCTACACTTAAAAGTAATGGTATTAATAGATTCAATTACAATTCAATTACTAATTGTATAACTGCGGCTTTCAAGCTACCCAAATTTCAGCATGTATAACACGGTTCAGTTTACTTTCACAGTAGAGCACTTCAATCTACTAGAATTTTGCCAAGTAACAGTTCTGCAAACAATTCACACACGAATCGGATCCAAACAATGAGATAGGATAAGACTCGGATAGCACCCACAGGTGTTTCTTGGGATCGCAGACATTCGGAATTTAGTGGTCTTACGTGATATCTGCAAGCGAAATCTACCTCACACAGACCGACGAAAGTCTGAGAGCACAAAAGGAGGATTCACACCTTTTTTCAAAAATATACTATTGTATAGTCCGCACAGATCTTTTTGGCGGTAACGTGAACATAGTCACAGATCGTTTGTACATCGCTTACTGTCTTTACAATGTATGTGTGTGTAATTGACGTAGTGTGATGCGTAGTAAATTACTATTAGTTAATTACTAAAGTAGTCAATTACTCACACATACACTGTAAAGACAGTAAGCGATGGGCAAACGATCTGTAACTATGTTCACGTTACCGCCAAAAAGATTTGTGCGGACTATATACAGGGTGTGGCGCACAGAATGTTCAACTTGAAAACTGTACCCATATATTAAACCACCTCCATAAAATATTTGAATTGAATTGAATTGAATTAACCCCATAGATTTCAATAAATATTATTCTAATTTTTCATACTCTCTTGAACTTAGAGGAGGCCTTCACCCTATGAGGAGTTCTTCTAGCATGAATTAAACGTTTTGCTTTTATTATTGATGATCATTATTATAATTATTAAATTTTCCGTTTTATTAAGGAGTAAAAAATATTGCACCTGTTTCAAATTAATCGTAAATACGCATGCATTAAATAAATTTTCTAATTTAATATGACATGCATGCAACAACAAAATATGGACCTTTTTACTAAATTATGTTTTTTTCTTTAGGTATTTGCCTAAATTCCCAGTTTTATTTACTATACTTTAATTATATATATTGCAACTTTCTGTAGTTATTTAATCAGATTTTCGAATCTCTTTGAAACTCATAGTGTCTTTTCCTCTATAACAAGTAAGTACCTACGAGTATACAGTTAGTTTTAATTATTTAAAATAGTTTAATACAAAACACGCTTCGCGATTTATTTGTTGAATTTCCATGTTTGTGATGTCGTTGCCTAGTTACTATAGCACAAGGTGCACAGCATAGGAAACTTCCAAGTTTGGGACCAGGGCAATTTATTTTGTTGTGTGCAAATTATTATTACGCATTTGTGTTGTACAAAAAGCCAAAATAGTTGCGCCTTTGAAAAAAAATAGTTATTTGTTATGCAAGGCTGCAAAGTTAATTTTTGGCGCGAGTACCTTGTATTGAAACCTGAGCGTAGCGAGGGTTTCAAAGGTACGAGACGCTAAATAACTTTGCTGCCGAGCGCAACACACAACTTTTCACCTCACTAAAGCGAGGAAAATGTTAGGTGCAAGAAAAACAGTTTTAATAAATATTAAATTACTGTTTATTTATTTCAAAAATTAAAAGTAAAATTTACTACAATTGGTAATATTGAAAGTGAAATATATTTTTTTAAATCAAATTTTCTTGCCGGCCAGTGCGATTCTTTAAATGAGGCTGGCGCATGACATGAAATAAGTATTTGCATTTCAATCATCAATGGACTGGCTGCAGAGGATATAAACTATTGCGAAACCAATGAGGTTCTATATATATGTAATTTATTGTACGAAACCTTTATTGAATAAAAATATTCGAATTTTAAAAACACTTTCCACGCTAGCGGATAAAGTGCGATTTTCCACGCAGATTTCGAATGATAAACAGAGCTTTTACGAGCTAGTGAGGTGAAAAAGATTTCTGTTTGCCTTTCCGTAAATATAGTTGTCACCGAAAATTAGCTCTAGGTTATTTAAAACCACATGATCTATCAAACAGTGCTACAATGACTTCTTTATAAGCATTCTAACATGGCAGGAACGAAAGAGGTTCTCTTACAAACCGAATTAAAATTTTAAAAGCCTATTTAGAGGCTAAAATTCCACCCATGCCGGGAATACAGAGAAAGTTTGTAAAGAGACTCGAAATTTCACTGATGCCTGCACTTGCCCATTAGTTCAGTCGGAGAGCGCTGGCACGGTTAGCCAGAGTTCGCGGGTTCAAGTCCCAGCATGGGTGGAATTTTTAGCCTCTTAATAGGTTTTTAAACTTGTCCTCAGCACGGGTTAGTGCAACAAAAAAAAAGAATATAGAATTAAAATTTGAACACAATTATTAAGCCATACCTACCACTGACGTCGGTAGTATCGTTATTACAATTCTACATAAATCTCGGGACCTCATTTCTTGTCAACTCTACAATTAAGTTACAACCAACAATGGTTACTAACGACGGCGCTGCTGGAATGGCACGTATGAAACTCGCGGTCGCCTCTCAGAAAGGAGATGTAGATTTTCGTTTAAAAAGTGGAAACGCGAAATCTGGCCGAATAGCTGCAGAACTGCGACAGTTGAAAGCACGACAGAATGTCAGGTGCTTTGCCGGAATCGTAATGGGAAGTATCTTGTTAATCAGGATTCATTTGTATTTTTGTCGGTAATACAAAATTTGAAAACAGAGAATGGCATGTGGCAAACCCTGGTCTCTGCCTACCCTCTCTGTAATGTTCACGAGTTGTAGCTCGGAGATATCTTCTGCTTCATCCACGCATGGGTCAATTTACCATCACTCTCGATCAAGCAACATTACTGCTTATAGTGGCTTATGTCGGGTCACTAAACAATATGGCCATCACGTATGACAGCCCGATTTATGGGGTGTTGGGAAAACGTGTGGATTATCGTGTGGGAATATTGTATTTAAACCAAAAGAAGACCGCTAGGGTCTTATTTAAAAAGCAAGATTCCTTAAAACACGCCTCAGGGACAGTTTAAACAGTCTGTATTGAAGCGAAAAACGTAACCACAGATTGTATAAACTGCCTCTGAGGAGTGTTTTAGTGGAATCGTTTTTTTTTATAAATAAGACCGTGCGCATCTAACTACATTAATTAATGAATTTCCTAGAACTTACTCATCTGCAATAATTACATAATAATTTATGTAAATTTATGAAAAAAACTAGCTACTGCCCGTGACTTTGCTTGAGTGGACATTAAAATTGGACCCTTTGTGAAGGGTAAAATTGAGAATGGAATTGCTTGCCATAAAAAAATCATAAATGTCCCTACGTAACTTACAATCCGACATTGCCGGGATTCTAATAATTTATTCTAATTCTAATACGGATTCAATTTAAATTATCTGTATGACAAATCTTATTCAAATTAATTACCCGCTTTTCCAATATCCATAATTTGACATACTTATATAATATTAGTTGGAAGTCGTATATAATATTCTCAGCTTTTCAGTCCATAATGTATTATGTGATCTACTCTACGAACTAAAATTGTATGTGACTTCTTCTGTACCACACTATGAATTAAAATTCTATGTGGCTGCGAAATGCGACTGCATTCTGCATTCGTACGACACGTTACCTCCGAAAGGAAGATTGATGATTGCGAATTGTGTATCCCAAGCTGCATAAATGAAACCGGCGTCCGTGGAACGTTGCTTCGCTGGGGATTTACCCCTATACGTCGCATTGTACTAAACTAACGGTCAAGGAAAACATAGTGAGGAAACCTGAAACTAGCCTATAAAATTAATTAATTTACCTGAGTAGTTTCGAATGGCTTGCTTTTACGTTGAGTCATTTACTCAGTCGGACGCTCTTAGGTTACTCACGCGAATTCTACTCAGCTATGTTAAGGGTGACTTAAAAACTAATATGAAGCTTAACGTGCCGTCGACTGTACCAACCTTCAAAACTAGCAATGAATCTAACTTTATTACCAGAACGGTTTTATCTAATAGTAGCGTGTTAACAAGACATAAATCTGACTTAGAAATGAATCAAAACAAGACATTAATTTGTAAGCACTTCTGAGATTAACTGGACAAAACAAAACTGAATAATAACTTTTGTACTTGATTTATGATCTGTTTCGTAGGTAAGATCTGAAAATTATATATAATTTACAAGATGAAATTATGTCGCTGACGAACTTGTTTATAGCTCAGGTGCTTAAACAATTGTGAATTACATTATTAGTTAATCTTATTTATTAATTTGTTCCGTAAGTATTACTAGTTCTAGTTCAAGTTAGACGTGAGATTTCCGCACTTTGCCTCAAAGTTCGGCCATTGTACGTAGCAAGTGCTGAGATATGTAAATACCTCAGACACTAGGGTTTCCTCACGATGTTTTCCTTCACAGGTAGCGAGTGATATTGCTACTATAACTTCACAAATGTACGTAACTTAGAAAACAAAGTCATTGGTACATGCCGGGATTCGAACCCACGACCTCCCGAATGAGAAGCCGGCGTTCTACCGCTCCGCTACCACAGCTCTGTATGTGTTACTATTGTTTAATTATTATTATGTTGCATAAGTATATTAAGATTCACTCGTCCAGAGGGACCCGGTCTTTTGAGGCATACCATTGAGGCGTGCCACAGAGGCATTTATACTATTAACTCTATATGTGATTGGTGCATCTGCCGGATCATACCTCTGGATTAATATTAAAAATCTACGCAGAGATCATCTCCGTCAGATACAAGAACAATTAATAGGCAATATCCAGACTGTGGGAGTGTCATGTTAAATGGATTGGTCTACCGGGTTATGGTTTGAGACAACGGATGCCTGCCACGGAAAATGTCAAACACTGTATCTAAACCACGGCGGTGTGTTTGGCTGTATGGCTCATTTTCTTTGCCTTAATACAGATACATTTATGAGTAGATACGTTAATGCACTTGTGAACAAAATTCGATTTTGTGCAGCCTATGTTCTGCACAAATAAGCACTTTCAGAGCATGAGAAGTGAAAATGTAATCATAACACGTTCGTTCTTGATCATTACTGCCATCAGTCTTAACCCAACATCGGCTTCAAACGTTAAATTTATTGTCCTCTGTAGAGCTGAAATGAACTGCGAACTGATATTTGAATCTATGAAAAACATAGCCGATCGATCATCAAAGCAATACAACTAAATTGGAGGTCACCGAACGATGGTATTTAGTCGGGTCTCTGAAAATGTTTTCCCATCAATATTGCTTAAACGCTCGTGGACAAAGTTCAATTACGTTTATTTTTTACAGTCATAAACTTTCTATCGGGAACTCTATACAGACCAGTGAGTACGCGAGTGAACATTGATTGGTTTATTGCATGCCAGTATCTTTGCCACAAAAAACAGATAACAAAGAAGGACTACTCAGGCACTTCAATGCTCTACTACTTTGTTTAGTACATTACATACATTGACGCCTGCATCACAGAGAGGTAGGCAGAGACCAGGGTTTGTCTGGATTCTGACACACCTCTTTCGCTTCGTCAGTGTTCGTTAGTTGTTGCATGCACACACGCTCATTTCGGGTTTTGGGTTTTTACCCCATCGAATCTTGAAACCCACGTGCAGTGGTGGTACGCCTCCAAAGTTTCGCAAAACGTAAAAAGTTCATGAACGCAGCGAGGACAAGGAAAAACATCTGCTCAGAAGTAATAAGTACTTTCCCAGAATAAAAAATCCTACTGCCGTTGGTATTTTCTAAGTAAAAGGGAAATTTGTCTCGTAATCGTAATGAATCAATGACATTATATAAAGTAAATCGATGATTAATTCCTTGACAGGGAATAGGCCTATGGATAGATAAATACAGATTTTGTTCTTCAACATATTAGGTATTGAGACATATCAGGTATCTAATGAGCAATAGCTCTGCACTCCAGTGTAACATACACAAATTGTATTAAAAAAAAACTGACACTGACATCTTTTTTCCTACCAACTGACTTCATCAAGTTACGTTACATCTGGCAAGAGTCAAAGTTTAAAATATTAATCTTATATAAATTGGTTTTGCAAAAATGCGCCACCGATGAAGAAACACTAACAGAATTTAGAGCTTGAGCCAAAATTGGCTAATTCAATGTAATATTTATTGCCGGTTTTACTCAATCTGTATATTTAACAACTAAACTGTACAAAACTTGCCTTTATTCCGCTGGCCAATATGTAGGATTCTTTGTGATATGCATTGCAGGTTTCCATTCAATGTACATCCTGTATAACCGGCAATGGATTTCACATCAGATCCTACATAGGCCAGTGAAATAAAGGCAAGCTTGTACAATTTAGTTCTTACCTACACAATATGTGCACTATTTACAAGTAGAGCTTCTGTACTACGAGTACTGCTCGGTGCTCGTTTGCCGGACAATAAAGTGATATGAAAAATGAACGTTTTTTTTGCTTCCAATAGCTTTTTTCGTTTACTTCTCTAAAGACTGCCAGTGCGTTTTTTTAAATTGAAAAATGATATTAAACTAAAAAAGTTTTTCTTATCAAGTTACTATATCATGGATAAATAATGAAAAGAAAAATTATTTAGATTAACACTTGTCATACTTTTAAGTGATGACCCCTGGCAGAGAACTGAAGAGTTTATCTCTTCAGATGAAAAACTTAAGGTCATACGGATAGAGAAGCGGCGAAGGAAAAAATCGTGGAGAAATCTGAGTGTCTGAGGTATTTACATACCACAGCGCTTGAAATGGCTAATCCGCGGTATGTACGCCGTGGTAATTAAGCCCATACTACTCTCTCTCTTTGCGAAAACCTGTGCCCTGCAGTGTGACGTAGGTATATAGGTTAAATAAAAAAACTCGTTATATGTATTGCTAGTACGCATATAAAAGAAAATAAATTCTTAACATACACACATCCACACGCTTATGAATATGTTTGCAGGGTTTCCGAACATAAACATTGATTCAAAGTTTAGTTCGGTTTATTCGTTTGTCTATGCAAGCTTATTCAAGCCTCAACTCATTTGAAATCTGATAGAAAGTTTAATAGCACTTTGTGGTTGGGGGTTGATATGTGATCTTTCGGTGTTGGGCAAGTTAGCTCTACGTCTGCAGAAGATGCAGTCGACACCACATCGAATTTTACAAGGATGTATTCAGTTACGTGATGGATAAAG
The DNA here is from genome assembly GCA_947310995.1 of Yponomeuta cagnagella. Taxonomy (NCBI): domain Eukaryota; kingdom Metazoa; phylum Arthropoda; class Insecta; order Lepidoptera; family Yponomeutidae; genus Yponomeuta; species Yponomeuta cagnagella. Next base: position 15,510,749 of record OX371277.1, read on the forward strand.
TTACAAAAAATGTAAGAGTTGGTGCTTATTTGTACGAGTTTTACGTTCATAAACTCACTCGGACGTTGGACGAAAGTGGTGGCCGAGAAGTGGCCGTGAAGGCAGTAGGAGGAGAATGGACGAGATTGGCAGGAGACCGGCGGGGTTGGCGTGACGGTGAAGAGGCCTATGCCCAATAGTGGGTGTATTTGGTGGGCTGTACAGATAGATAGAAATTCAGGACAGCATCCTAGAGGAGTAGGCAGACGCCGGGGTGTGTCACTTGCCACGGCCCTAGCAGAGCTCTTTTGTTTCACGTTCATTAGTTGCTGCAGGCACGCACGCCTGTTTCGGCTACTTTTACTTTGCCCTTTGCTAAGAAATCCATATTTGGTACGTGAATGGCCTTTGGCTGTCTCTTAGCGGCCCATCACTCATTCGTCGTCATTCACTCGATATATAAATTTCGCCGATCTTGAGAATGTATCAGTAAAATTTTTTTTAGTTTAAAAAGTTCTACTTATGAGTGGGACAAGATTGATTGATATGTCAACAATCTTGAAGCGGAATTCAAACTCGTGCCTTTAGCATACTGTGTCCTTTCCGACGAACCCATTCGGACCTCGCATCGGCCCAATTTTTTTTAAAAATCAAACCAAGAATCAATTGAAAACATTGTATTCACATCAAACTCATCTTTATATTTTTATAAACAACAACCCCTTACAACTGCCAATCAATTATTCCACTTATGCCAAGGGCGCTAAGCGTCAGAAGCACCCAAGATACACCAAAGGCTACACTTTCCGACTAGGCATAATAGCACTTGTATCAAACATAATAAAGGTCAAAGTCGATACTTACGTGGCCGAGGGCTTTGAACCGCAAAGTTTCGTGCACACCTCTAATTGGTGAACTTCGTGTTTGCCTCAGGTCAGGATGGCTCAGGCTTGCGGGTAGTTTGTCTGATACTTTCATTCAACAAGGGACCCCCTAAGTAATTAGAAGCCTTTCACAAAATGCAAATTTGTAGTAGCAATACTACACGCTAACTGTGAAGGAAAACATTGTAAGGAAACCCGCGGCCTGGTTAGCTCCGCGAGTATTGACTTGTCTTTTCTGTGGGCTAGGCCGACAGAGCTGTCAGGATGGTATAGGTGCTGGGCCAGCCTACACCACCTAAAAAACAATGTCCCAGGCACTGCAGCGTCCCAGTGATCCCTTCGCCTATTTAGTGTGAGTGTAGGTGCCCCTGGGCGCTGCATAAATCATCTCATTAGGTAGATGCAAAGTGCAAGTCCGACTTGCCCACCGCGGTTTCTGTACTGCAGGTACTTAAATATTATTAGTACAGGAATTGAGTCTCGCAGTTTTTCAGAGTAACCCACTTTGCAGTTAAGTTTTTACATCGGAATGATATCGCTGTACCTACATGATTATATTCTTTTTGTTGCACTAACCCGTGCTGTGGACCATTTTAAAAACCTATTTAGAAGCTAAAAATTCCACCCATGCCGGGTCTTGAACCCGCGACCTCTGGCTAACTGGGCCAGCGCTCTCCCAACTGAGCTAATGGGCAAGTGCAGGCAACAGTGAAATCTCGAGCCTCTTTACAAACTTCTCTGTAATACTCTGTATATCATTAGACTAGTATTCATAGAACATTCACACAATATGCGCAAAATGGTCTTAGTAAATGTATGAATGAATGATGTCGTGTCGTCGCGGTTATCGTCCAATGTGAAACCGGTTTTTATTCCAATCTCTTTGATTCATTGTCCACGTTACCTATATTCTCATAAGCGATGAAAAATCGTATATTTTTCAGGACAGAAGATGTTATTGCACCCGATAATTAAAAATTACAAGCTCCTGACGGCTCACTGGACAATCTTGCCAATGTAATGGTAAGGTTTAGTGCAAACGAGCGTGGTAAGCACTGCCTTTACACTCTCTGAGACAAGGCCAGGCACCATGCAGTGGGATGTATACAGACTGCTGATGGTAAATAAAAAGGGAAATATGGTTGCCTCATGGCATTTTAATTTCAGTTCTATGTATAACAATTGCACAGATTTCATTCATTGACATTCCATTAAACGTTTCAACTATTCGTGTGTATCTATTAAAGCTTCACATTTAGAAAAATAACTTTACACATAAGAGATTTACAATAAATGGAGTCACAGCTATCTACCCAAAGATATATTAATTTACATTTTACACTCATTTATTTACTATTTACAAACATAATTACACGATTAATTGAAAGTCGATGCATTTCCACCAATGGGCTCAAAGTTCCTAGGAACTTAATGGTGTAAATACTCAAATTATATTTTTACATCAAATAAATTAACTATTGTACAAAAACATCGTATATCTATATCACGGTAAAAATTAACATGAAAATTAGGACTTATGTTGCGTTGTTCACTTCGAGATACCTGTGAACAAGATAAAACATAATATCAGATTTAAAGGTGAATAATAGTAAAGGAAAAACATCGAGATGAACCTGAGTGTCTGACGTAATCACATACCTCAGCACTTGAAATGGCCAATCCGCGGTGGGCACTCGTGGTAATTAAGCCTGTACTCTCTCTCTCTCTCTCTCTCTCTCTCTCTCTCTCTCTGAGAGAATGCCTGTGCCTTGCAGTGGAACGTAGATAGGCTATATAAAATAAAAAATAAATAAATAAAAAAAAACCGACTTCGAAATACTAGTGTAGTAGTGTTTCGAAGTCGGTTTTTATTTTCTATTTAAAAATTTTTAGTTTTCAATTTTTAGTCAGGGAGCGGGAGAAAAATAAATAAGTTCCTTATAATCATAATTTACCCTACTTAATTCGATGCATTAAAATTAGATGTTCTAAATTTCCAAAGTCTTCACCAGAACAACACCAAATTAACTTGGGGCTACTTTTACGCAATTTTATGAAACATACGGATATAACTAAAGGATGGGCCCCAACAGGGCTTAATTACTGCTGTCCATTGAAGAGTTCCGTTCTCCATCTCTGAAAGTCTCCATTAGATCTTCACTAAATAAAAATTGGACCAATGGGACGTTATACCTGTTCGAACAAAAAAGAATTGTCGAAATCGGTTAAGATTTGACGGAGTTATGGAGGAACATAGCCAAATAAAAAAAAATATATACGCATTGATAACCTCCTCCTTTTTTAAAGTTGGTTGAAAATGCCACAAGACAGACATTGAAGTAGAGGCCGACCTAAGAGACGGTGGAGAAATGATCTTGACCAATATCAGCCATAATGGTCTGAGGAGCCCAGAACCGAAAACTCTGGACTGAAGTGTGGGAGAACTTTGCCCAGCAGTGGGACTTAATAACACATTAACATTGTAATGTACAATGTAGGATCTCTCGTAAATCAGTTGAAGCAGGAAAATATGGCTTTAATATAATATGATAATTATAATTTGAATCAATTAAGTATGCATGTGCAAAAAGTGTAAAAGGGCACACCCCCTACAAATTGCTGTTGAAATTTGGCGATAATTAGATAAAAGAATCGTGCATGTAAACTAAACAAATAAGTAAATTAAAAAAAAAAACAAACTTAGAACATTTTTTTTTCCGTAAAATCACACATCTTCGGACAATAATACATTTACTAAGACCGTTGTGCGAACGTTGTATGAACATTTTGTGTACCTAATTATGTTTACAACGTTTTTAAAGATTTGTGGGTATTTTTTTACAAACATACATATCTCATAAATGTAAAGACTAGGAAGTGGTAATATATTCAGCGTTTTGAAGAGTGGTTTACAACTATCTAGGCAACTTGCCCCAGTAAGAGACCTGATACATTTTTTTGCACTTTGAAAAATTAAAAAAAAAAACAAACGTAGAACGATTTTTTTCCGTAAAATTACACATCTTCGGACAATATTACATTTACTAAGACCGTTGTGCGAACGTTGTATGAACATTTTGTATACCTAATTATGTTTACAACATTTCTAGTCCAACGACGTTTTGGAGTTACGGTTATCGTCAAATGACAAATTATTTTCCGAAAAATGAAAAAGACTTCCCTTCCCCAAATTTTTAAATTCAATTACTCAGGCGCTTTTATTTCCCGACGACATAAGTTATAACCTTTAATCCAGTATGTGATACACTGTCACGTCGCTCAGTGTGCTCTGAGACCCGACTCTTGGAAGTGCTCATTTTTATTGCATAAACCGAAAGACTTTATTATTTAAGATACGAGAGGAGAACATATACATTGGACATTTTCTTCTGGTGAAACAGAAAAAATATTCGCTGGTCAAAATTTGGCATTGCAGTAGAAAAATATTTTTGTGTTCCTAAAATATAAGGTCTTATTTTTAAGTGCAAACAGATACTTCGTACCATCACCAGAATTCCAGTGATTTATATTTTTAGTTCTTATTGTTTTTAGCGTTTCGTGCCTCAAAACGCAAAAAACCGAACCCTTATGGGATCACTTTGTTGTCTGTCCGTCTGTCTGTCAAGATCTTTTATCTCGAGAACGCATTGAAATTAAATTAAACCAAGGAATATTTTTCTGTTTCACGGGAAAATATTCCTTGGTTTAATCTTCTTACCTAAAGATATTTGGCATTCGGGTCTTCTCATCTACTATTTTACTATCTTTCACTATTTTAAGGTCTTTCAGTTTCTGCAATAACAATTGGCCCGTTCGAAAATCGGGTCTCGTAACACACTGCGTCGTGTGATACGTCACGCAGTCCAAGGACGCTATTGTGTGGAGATGAGACTTGTAATTTGCCTCGAGCCTGACGAAAACTAGGGTGAAGGTAGTCGATCAATCTAAAACATAATATGATATATTGCAAACATTTACTGACTGATACACGCCTGCGTGGAAGGAAAATATCGAGGTGATATTTTCGAGATATCGTTTGAGGTTTGAATACTTTTGCTATGGGGAAAAGTTCGAAATCTAAGTTTACCCCAAAGTGAAAGGTGAGTAGGACCTCCTATTTTTAGACGTATATGGGGAATTTGTCACACTCCATATATGTTGACCAACGTGTTAATTAAGTAACGCAAACCCTAAAGAATGTTTCTTCAGTGTTCATAATAATTTAAACCACTTCCAATAGACTAATAGAATAGCTAATAGAATAGGCTGTAGAATTTTCAATTTAGTTTATTTTATTTTCCAATACAAATTGTTAGGAGTCAAAAAGTTATACATTTACTACGCATTAAGTTTCGAGATTTTATGAAAAATAAAGTTGAGAATTTTTAAGTTTTGCTCATAGAGTTGAATGTATGCACAGTATTAATGGATGTATCTCAACCATTTCGGTTGCAAAGTCGCCCGTAATGCAACTGAATGAAACGCACGCACGCAAAGGTCGATATTCTTTCGACTGTACAGTCGGCATCTGATTAACATAGGGGTACATTAAAATCGCCCGTCACCTAACTGAGTATAGCACATCATCATCATCATCATCAGCCATTTGACGCCCACTGCAGGACATAGGCCTCTTTCGTGGTTTTCATAACCATGAGGGGTTTTGCCATAATCGCCACGCTTGGCAGGCGGGTTGGGGATCGCAGTATACGGTTGGAATCTCAGGAAGACGCTGCTGCCCGTCTCCTGGTATTTGATTTCTTTAGTCGCCTTCTACGACATCAAGGAAAGGGAGATGCTATTCTTAATCCGGCGCCACACGGAGCACATACATGGAGGTAAATATTGACAATCTTGCCTGCCTCGTTAGTCTAGCGGTTAACATGCTTGACTACCAAAACAGAGGTCGTGGGCTCGATTCCTATTGGAGGCCGCCGTACTTGAGATGAACAAATCGACTCAGTCTGGGTGTTTTTCCATGTTCATGATGTCCTTGCCTGGTTACCATAGCACAGGGTATCCTAGTTTGGGACCAGGACAAGTTATGTTGCTTGATCTTGAGATAAAATAAATAAGTAAGATAAGAATAAAAGCTGTTCCGGCAAACGTTATTTTGCCATTTTAATTAGCCTACGACCTATTCCCAGACCTACCAAATATACACAAAAAAATCATGTGAAGCCGTTTCGGAGGAGTTCGAAAACAAACACTGTGGACACGAGATTTTATAATGATTCGTCTGAAAGATTTTCTAAAGACAGAATGTCTTCTCAGTATATACAGTCCAATAAAAGATCTTGTTATGACAGTGCAAACAATTTGACCATGAATCTCAATAGACCTACGTCATACCGGGGAATAAAAGGAGTTATTTATATCGAAGCTTATTGACTGCTCAGGGTTTTTACTCATTTCAAATTGGACGTCATGACTATGTGTGAATCGAAAGTGTGGTATAGTAATATTAGATATCGGTCGGTAGCCCGACGAAGTTTACAGTATTAAATAATTATATATAGTCTCGTCAGGTTCAGAAATTTTAAGGGAGGTCGAAAGATTCTATGGGCAGTTATATACGTCCTCACAAAAACCTGATGCAGGTCTAGCCTAAGACCCTCGAGCTATACTAACCCGGCACTACACCGAGGACATTCCGGACATCAGCATATACAAGATTAGAACGGTTCTCAAACAGCTTAAGAACAACGCACCGGGTGATGACGGAATTATAGCTGAGCTACTAAAAACGTCGGAAATCCGGTTTTAAGGGTTCTCCAAAAGTTATTTAATTCCGTCATTTTCGAAGGCAAAACGCAAAAAGCATGGAACAGAACTGAGGTGATACTTTTCTTTGAGAAAAGTGATAAAACCCTCATCATCATCATCATCAGCCATTTGACGCCCACTGCAGGACATAGGCCTCTCTCATGATTTTCCTAACCATGAGGGGTTTTTCCATAATCGCCACGCTTGGCAGGCGGGTTGGCGATCGCAGTATGCGGTTGGAATCTCAATAAAATGCTGCTGCCCGTCTCCTGGTAATGTATTTCCTTAGCCGCCTTCTACGATACCCACGGAAGGAAATGGAGTGACGCTATTCTTAATCCGGTGAAATAAAACACCATTAAAGAATTATCGACCCATCTCATTTCTAAGCTATCATCATCAGCCATTTGACGGCCATTTGATCGCCAACCCGCCTGCCAAGCGTGGCGTTTATGGCAAAACCCCTCATGGTTATGAAAACCACGAAGGAGGCCTATGTCCTTCTAAGCTATGTCTGTTAGCTATTCTCAAGAGTCATTACGAATCGTCTCTCACGCAAGGTCAATGATTTTCAGCCGCCCGAACAAGCCGGTTTCCGAAAAGGCTTTAGTACGTTGGACCACATACATACGCTGCGGCACATTATGCAGAAGACCAAATAGCATAATCTACCACTGTGCTTAGCGTTTGTGTACTACGAAAAAGCCTTCTATTTGATCGAGATATGGGCGGTACTTGAATAATATTTGAATAAGACTTAAAACATATTGCCGGTAACAGATGAATTGTGGCAAATTTATCTGTTACCTAGTACTTTCACCAAAATGAAAATAATATACTTATTTAGTTGATATAACATAATAAGTTTCTTTGCCAATTGAATGCATTTATACTCTTCCTATTCCGATCATGCCAAAATAGCACTTAAATATATCGCATGAATCACGTCAGATTCGAAAGCATTAAATAAGAACGCGAAGCATCCAAAGCCCGTAAATCTGTATCTCGACATCAAACGCGCAATTTTATGATTCCACTCGACACAAATTCTACGCGTTTTGTTCCATGTTCCGCGAATAATGTGTTGGAGGTAGTACAGATAACAGCACGACGCACTTGGACTCACACAGTTACGGGCGACTTTACAGCAAAACAGTATTGCAAGAATAAATAAAAATCTGATCAAACAAACGATTTGATGCTGTACTTAACCTTAAGAAAACACTATATTTACATTTTAAGCTATAGGTCCTATAGCTCCTATCTGAGCTAGGAGCTCCAGTCCCGGAGCAAGTTCCCAGGGGGTGTGTTCGTGGATTTCCAAATAAGCAGGGCTATTACGTGGGAAACCTATACAGATAACCTACGTTACCACGTGCGGGAGTGCATGTTTTGCTCTGTATTTTATCGATGTCTGTATAGGCTTAGTTGGACGTTACCAACTAAATCGCTGAGATCGGTTACTTTGCAACGGCACAGTTACTGCTGCAGTATGGTGTTGAGTTCTGGGGATGTGCGACGACTGGATGTGTGCCTTTAGAATCTGCCAGACCGTACTTCGAGAAGTAAAATATTCTGACGGTATCTGCTTGCTGACTTTCGAGCACCTACGTATGTGTATTGTTACAGTGGATTACTGAACTCTGAATCTCCTTACAAGTTTCAGTAACGTGAGCGAGCTTAGGACTTAGCTTAGGAATTTACGTTCAGGAGTGAATATCTCTTTAGTAATTGAAGTTATACGTAGCTGGAAAGGTACTGCTATTATGTTTATATCTAACTGAGATACATATTTACAGGGAAGGAAACTTCTTTTAGTGGGACTGATGGCATCAAAGCTACTGCAGAGTTAACCTGGACTACACTAGCTGCAAACCATTTGCGGTGAAGCATAGGTCCAACATAACAATGAACAAATAGATGCTGAAGAAGATAAGGGTAAACATGATTGTTATTGTTCCTGTTTTAGTTGATGTTTGTTTTGTTTTTAATAGATGTCAATAATTCCTTTAGTTAACAACTTAGTCACTATTTTTAACCGACTTTAGAACAAGGACGATGTTCTCAGTTCCCTTTAGCATATTTTTTATGTATGTTTAGCGATAATTTCTTACCACGATGTCCGATTTCATTCATTATTTTTTGTTAAAAAGGGAGTGCCTCAGCTCAAAATATATTATTTTGACGTAATCCGTGAGAAAATCATCAAACTTTTCAATTTGCCATGGCATTATAGATGTCGCCGCCAACTGGTAAAATTAGTCGTCAAATTAACTGCCTAGGACGTTCATTAGGCGGCGGCATCCAATTAAAGGGCTAAAGTTCATTCAGCCTTGTGATTGAACGAAACGTTCTATAACCTGGCTAGGCTAGTGGGTGGGACAGGAATAGACGGCTACGATAAAATACTCTCTACTACAATTTATCCGTGACCACGACTACTGCAACATCGCCGAAACGTCGGAAATTAAAGTAATTCAGTTTAGGTTATAAATAATCAGATTAGTCCTGTTAAATGTATCACTATGCAAGTGATTTAAAAATAAACTGTTTACAATTAACAGGTTAGAAGGTAATCTGAATAATCTAACCTGCAGCTAAATATGCAAATTTTTTCTTTAATAAATTATTCATTTTATCAAGGATAATTTCTGTAGCCAAGCATTTTTTTCGTTTACTTTCAGTTCAGTTTCAACCAACTATCTTGATCACCCTACCGAAGCTGACTTAGGTGAAGCAAATCAGCTGTTGCGTTGACACCCTCTTGAAAAATGGCTCTTCATTCAGTCTTTTAAAAAAGAGGCTAAATTTTGATCAGAATTTGGATTAAGAATAGCGTCACTCCACTTTACTAAGTGGATGTTGTAGAAGGCGACTAAGGAAATAAATTACCAGGAGACGGGCAGCAGCGTCTACCTGAGATACCAATCGCATACTGCGATCGCCAACCCGATTGCCAAGCGTGGCGATTAGAGCAAAACCCTTCATGGTTAGGGAAAACCATGAGAGAGGCCTCTATCCTGCAGTGGGCGTAAAATGGCTGTCGATGATGATGAAGTAGTCAAACGTTTTAGACAGTGCTTGATTTCAATTTAAAGGCTAGCCATGTAATTTAATGCCGCCATCTAATAAACTTCGTAGGTGTTGTATTCAGCAGCAGCAGCAGCAGAGGTCTTCTTCTCGACTCGCCCGAAGGGCGAGGCGGGGAGGCGGCTTCTGGGCGTTGGCCCATCTGCGCGGGAGCATCGCCGTCCGTTAAGACGGACGGGTCCTGGGCTGTGGAGCTCTGCTCCGGTGGTCGGGTCCGGGGTCTTCGAAGATCTTCCGTCGCCGGCGAGATCAAGCACTGCCGGGTGGGACTCCGTTGGGAGAAGCCCAGCAGGCGATAGCGTTGTATTCGACGGCTGATTTGATCAGTTGGCGGCGACATAGACACAACCATACCGTAATATAGAAAACCGTCAGCGCCACCTAGTATTAACATTAGCGAAATGTAGTTTCCCTATGTTTATCGACTTAATGTGGCTTATCATAATAATGTGCATTATAATCTCGTTTAAGGTCGCATGACTTTTGTTCGGTTATGAAAAGGCAATATTATTTTTCAAGTAATTTTTCTTTTTCTCCACTTAATATGTGTACAGAGTAGCTATTAAATTATTCTCGTCATCTCTCATCTTGGCTAGGCATGCAATGAGTTCAATTCGGATTTTGTCTTCATATCGCCGTTAGTATAGAAGGCACGTTCTTTAACGCGTCAAAAATGTAAACAATAAGATATTGGCAAATGTATTCAACCGATTAAAAAAAAGGAGGTTCTCTATTTTATGAATTATGGAAAATTAGGCTTACATGACTTCAAAAAGTTCAGTAAGTTCAGTCAAATGTATAGTATAGTATGTCAAGATAATCGCAGGGTATCTTAGTGATGATCTGATGAAGACCTTCGTTATAGCTTAGTAAACAGTATTGCTTTTTACAAACGCGCATTTTTTTTAAAAATTTAAATCCGACTTTTAAACAAAAACACAAAAATTTCAATTTAAATGTACGTGACAGAATTCAAAGCAAACACCATGTAGGAATAATTTGATTTGATTTAATAATTTGGAGTTACATAATGTTCACCGACTTCAAAAATATATACTACTGCAATATGTAAAATACTACTGCAATAGGACGCCAATTATACTGTACTAATAGCGTTATAGACTAGCAAGGTCTGAGACCTAGGCCGGCTATACAGCTGTCATGCTTGATACTAGGCAGTGGTTTCGTCAACACATCCGCCAGCATTGATTCCGTGGGTACATGTCTCAACAATATGCCTATATTATTGTTTAATTCTCATATGTAATTCCTGGTGTACCTACAATAAAGAATATTCTATCTATCTAGGTATCTATCTATGTCTTGTTTAATTACCGGGTACGTTCTTTGAAATTATTTCGGTGATTTTAGTTTTGATATCGGTGTTTATTTTTTATTAAACATTTGTTATTATCATCAATTTTCTATTGAGGTGCCTTCTTTGTTGACAAGATGAATATTTTAGAACCATGGCTTCTGTCACAGTATAGATAACGCATGATACTAGGCGATGTGTACGTATAATCACCACTCCAGTTGTGACAGAGGAAATTTGGATGTTGGCGGATCTCTATTGCCTCGCGTATCATTCTAAGAAAGAAACGGTCTTCTCGGGCTAGAACTTGAATTTTAATAACTAATAATCCGTATTTTTGAGTTTATATAAAATTACTGTACCTAGTGTCAATTTCAATTTAAAAATTTGCCAAAATATTTTTGGAACGTGGAAATATTTAATAATTTTTGCCAAGGGTAGTAAACTAACAGTTAATGCTTACAAAATGACGCCTGTCACCTCAGTCTACCGAGACCACGGCATTTGCGAAAGTACCGAAACGTCAGAAAATTGTAAAATGGAAAATAAACGAGTAAATATCCGTTAAAACTCAGTTTTATTATAAAAAAAAATTAAAAGAATAGGAGAGGACACGTTAACAGATTAAATAAACGTGGTATATTATGAAAAAAAAACCTCAGTTGTTCCACAATAAAGTAAATGGATAAACGAATGTGTGAATTAATTAATGAATGAATCACCTTTTTTTCGTACAGTCGACAGTAGGTGAATATTACACGCGTGTAATACTCCATACTCATTAACGTTACGGGAGACTTTGCAACTAAAGTGTAAACGTTGACCTATTGTAGAGTGTACTGACGAGTGGGTCTTTCGCCCTTTCGTGAAGATACGAAAATTTTCAACAGATTTTTAACAGATTTAGTCCTTACATTACGAATATGAAAGTCAGATGTGGTTATAACATCGCACTTACCGTTAAAAGCTACAGCGATGATACAATAGGCTCCTTATCCGAAGTTATAGCAGACTTATCCGCAAACATGTACATATTCACACAGTCTTCGGGGCTGGGCTTGTCCTCTGGCTTCTCGTCTGGACTAATGTTGTTCGCCCCTTCATCCTCGTACACCCTCATTTTGTTACAGACTTCGTTCAACTCCAGCTTGTAGCGTACTGAGGGCATTTTATTTACAACTGAGGCAAGGAGAGACTCCTGCACAGTTTCATTCCCGTTGCAGGTCTTTTCAGAGCGAAACATATCAGTTCTCTCGCTCTGATTGTATTTCTTCTTACCTTTCTTAGTGACGAAGGCGCCTAGGCACGGCAGTATCAGCTTGAACTCCTTGCGGAAGTTCTCATTGAGCCAAGCGTAGAGGAATGGGTTGTAGCAAGTGGAAGACATTGCTATGAAGTGTGCTACGAAGAACAGGACCATGTAATACCGCCAGTCTTCGGCGAACGAATAGAAGTCGCTGGAAATGTTTATCAGGTTTAGTGGCAGCCACGACAGGCCGAATATTGCAACCATGGCTATAAGCATTCTATTAGTCCGACGCTTTCTTTCCCTCTCCGCGTCCTCTTTTCTAGTGTTCTTGCTGCCTGGCCGTGACTTCAGTCTATCATTCAGTTTTATGCTGACACACGTATAGCAAAAGGCCATCACAATAAAGGGTAAGACAAACTGCATTATGGTAGTAATGGCCCCAAAAGCCTTTCGTATCTGGTCGGATGGCCATTTTTCTGCACAATAAACGTCCTGTAATGCCATGTAATATCCGTAAGGAAAGGTCACGGAGAGCGAAAACACCCATATTAAAACGATGAGCAAAATGCAAGTCTTGAGTTTCATTCTTGGTTTGAAGGGGTAGATGATGACGAAGAATCTGTCAATCGCTATGGAGGTGAGCGTGAGCGTTGAAATGTAGACGCTGCAGCCTTGGGCGTAAGGCATGATGTGGCACAGCGGCCCGCCGAAGACCCAGCGCCCCAAGAAAGTGTATAGCGGCGTAAATGGCACCGCAAACACGCAGAGCAGTATGTCGGACAATGCCAAGTTCGTGATGAAGAGATTAGTGACTGTTTGCATGGCGCGGTTCCTTATGACGGCATAACAGACTAAGGCGTTCCCGAAAATTCCGACGACGAAGATAATCGTGTACGCGGTGCAGAAAGCCGCTTGAATCGCTTTGTCCTCGATCGGGTCAGGCAGACGTGTTGTATTCGCGTCATGGTAAGCGCTGACGTTGCTAAGTAGAGTTGTGTTTTCGTCGAGGTACACATCTGTTGTCGGCATAGTTCACTGTAGGCTTAAAGCCTCGTCATTAACCTCCTGGGTTTGTTGTTAGCATGTCGGTGGTGGTGACTTATTCCGATGATTTGCAGCTGATTTGTAGGGTTCGATTTCTGTCATAGTGCATGTAATTTTCTGTATTATTTAGAGCTCGGTGTTAAGTTTTAGGTAAATCTTTGTTCCATATTGGATAATTTGAGATTCTCAGTAGGAAGATCTGAAACAAAGAAAAGAAATTGTTAGAATTAAGCGAAAAAAGACGTCTGTTTTCGCAAAGTCAGTGCTTGCGGTTTCCGTTTTATTCTTGGGCCTACTACAATGTTAATAATATTCAGAAAAAATACAATAAGTATGTACCTAACTGAACAACAAAAAAATCCACAATATTAACGAAAATAAAACGTACAAGAACTCAGATCGTATATAATACACTAACAATCTTCGTCTTCTTGTGTAACTGGTCTTTATAGATCATAAATACAAATTTAGTTTTTAAAGTAGCCAAAGAAAAACTGTATTTATTAATCCATAATTACGGTTTTTCTTTGACTGCGTTAAAAAATTAAATTGTGGAAACTACTCAAAATTATTATAAAACGACGAAATATGAAGTCGATACGCACGATAGACGTTTAATTATACTGTTACGCTGCCTTTGTACGGTAATCGTGAGATTTCTTTTTATTAATTTTTAATTCCTCGAAGCGATATCAGCACACAACAGTTTGGGTTCAACATTAATAATTAATTCACTATATTATTATTAGATTCATCATCATCATCATCATCAGCCATTTGACGCCCACTGCAGGACATAGGCCTCCTTCGCGGTTTTCATAACCACGAGGGGTTTTGCCATAATCGCCACGCTTGGCAGGCGGGTTGGCGATCGCAGTATGCGGTTGGAATCTCAGGAGGACGCTGCTGCCCGTCTCCTGGTAGTTGATTTCCTTAGTCGCCTTCTACGACATCCACGGAAGGAAATGGAGTGACGCTATTCTTAATCCGGCGCCACACGGAACATTATAAGATTAAATAATAACTATTCATAGCACACCATACGCAATAAGTGTGCATCATCATCATCATCATCAGCTATTTTTATGCCCACTGCAGGACGAAGGCCTCCCTCATAGTTTTCCCTAAATAAAGGGTTTTGCCACGCTTCGCAGGTGGGTTGGCGATCGCAGTATGCGGTTGGAATCTCAGGAAGACGCTGCTGCCGTCTCCTGGTATTTTTTTTCCTCAGTCGCGTTCTACGACATCCACGGAATGAAATGGAGTGATGCTATTCTTAATCCGGCATCACACGGACTGTGGACACAAGTGTGCATAAAAAATGATAAATATCTTAGTTACATAGTATAAAACTGGCAGTCTTGTCACTAAAAGCGTTTTTTTTTTCTAGAAAAAACAATTTAAGGAGGGCATGCTTGGTGAGCATACCAATAGCATGTTATGATGTTCTGCAAACAAATATAACAATGAACTTGTTTCTTGCTTCGTTAAGCCATTTCTGGTTTGTCTTGTCTCGTCTTCAGATTTTAGAATTTTAAGATAGTAGGAGCCCCAGTTCTTTCGGTCTGCCTTACACATCGCTCCACCATCGTTCGTTGGCTTTAGTGCGCGGATTACCGCTATCGGAAGCGGGGAAAATTCCGTCAGTGAAATTCATGCATCGTCAACATGCGAGCGTTTAATATAGGCAATATGCCCGCGTTTTATTGGCATCACTAATGAGCAATCCACGCAGAATGCTTGCTATGAACCTCATACGCAGTCTACAGAGTGATTTTGAAATCGTTAGTCGACATAAGTCTCACTGAGGGCTGTTTCAATGGTTTTTTTTAATAAATAATACCTTTACTGTGTTATTTATAAAACCTGTTTCCCTAAAACACTCCTCAAATGCAGTTTAAATTGTCTGTGGGAAATACTACCACAGACCATTTAAACAGCATCAGTGGAGTGTTCTAAGGAATCGTGTTTTTATAAATATAAGTTTTGTAGGTATTTTTTTAATGTGTAATGTTATTATTAACTTTTGGAAGAAAATACTTTAAAGTATTGAGCTCGCCTTTGTGCAGATGTATCTCTTGTGCTATAAAGCATTTTCAAATGAAATCAAATTAACTCAATTCCGGATTCACTTACTTGGTTTTTCATCGGAAGAGTCCAACCAAATCTCGCTCTGATTTGCAGAGCTTAATCATGGTGAATCAGAGACGAGCAACCGACGACGCGAGCTCCATCTCTACTCACCATAATTAAGCTCTGCAAATCAGAGCGAAACCGGGTCGGTCTCTTCCGGCAGAAAAGCAAGTAAGTAAATCCGGAATTAAGCTAATAATGTGTAGTGCTTACAAAAGTTTTAGTTCAAAATAGTCCCGAAACTGAGACTTAATTTACGTTACAAGTTAAAAATAGGTGGAGGTATAAGATAGCTCTATCGTTTTTGGTGCCTTTTTAGTGTATCAAGGTCATCATCATCATTATCATCAGCCATTTGCCACCCACTACAGGACATAGGCCTCCATCTTGGTTTTCCAAGCTTTCTTGTCTTGTGCCGCCCGCATCCAGCGACTCCCCACCACCGTAATCATCAATCTGATGAGGGGCCTGCCCACGCTGCGTCGTCCGGTCCGCGGTCGCCAGTTCAGAACTTCGTCGTTCTCCGAGCTATGTGTCCCAACCACTGCCACTACAACTGAGCAATTCTTCGACCTATATCAGCAACTCGGGTACTTTTGCGGATGTCCTCATTCCTGATTCGATCACGTTGGAGTATCAAGTTTGAGGTTACCAAGGACGTCATGATTATCTGAGAGAATACTATACGTAACAAGTTTAATCAGCTTGAATTATATCAGCAAAGGCCATAAAGCACCGTACATACGAGTATTAGGCGATATTACGATAAGATACGGCGGTGGACAGGGATTTTGGAGAAAATTATGACCCGATTTAAGCTATTACGAAGCACTGGGCGATGGCTCGCGTGCAAAAAATACCCGAAATTATTTAATAAGAACTCAAAGTGCTACTTTGAAATAAGATAAGGTAAGAATATTATTTATTGTACACCGGCAAAAACAAACAAAATATTTACAAATATACAGTACAATTGGCGGCCTAAATAAATTATAAAAGTGAATTATAAAATTATGGTTAAATAAATTAAAACATTATAGTTAAAAAGAGGAGAGAGCGAAAGAGGCTTGCCAGGATCTTGGTAAGTGGCGGACTCTGGTCTCTGTCTACCCCTCCAGGATACAGCTATATATGAATTATGTATGTAAAGTTAAATAAACAAAAACACAGGCTTTTACACTTAAGGGTCTCCAGGGAGTAACACTAGCGACATCGCCACCGAGGAAATAAAATCATATCCTTTCTTCAAAGATCGAAATCATGTTAATAGATTTTTTTAACGCGTGAACTTAAGGCAATTAAACCTAGGGATAGATAGCGTCAACGCCAAAACGGTTCGTCATCCTAAAAATCCCTGTTAACATGATTGAGAGATTATACAGGCACTTTTTGCAAATTCGATCTGTAAAAAAAGATATCGTAAATACTTACTTTCGTGGGGAAAAGCTGATATTATTTTTGTCGTTTGTTTAAATCGCTTGTAGATTTGGTTAGACAATGTGTAGTCACAGATGCGGTATAGGCTAAAGGGTTATCGCATACCCTGAAATACATTAATTTGTTTTATTATATTTTAAGATTTTTTCTACGTTGTAATGGTGCCATTCGCTTTGCTTAAAACCTTATGTGGTTAATAGAATGGGCATAAGTGTTTGTACAACAACGATTTACTCACACTTGCGACTGTGGTAGACCACATAAGGCTTCAATAAAACTATGTACCCCCTGATATTTAAGTTTTATTAGGGTGTTGCAGGAATTTCGCATTTCTAAGGTCACCCTGTATAAAACAGTTAGGCGCTTTATGGGTTCGTTTTACTCATTGAATGAAAACATTTTTTATTACAGAGTTAACCTTGAAATGTAAATAATTTCTCTCTGTACAAAAGTTTAATAGGTGAAATGCCCGGCGCGTAACTTTAGAAAAATCTGCGCAGTCAAGCTGTAAAATTTTTAGGATTCCGTATTCTACAAGGAACTCTTATAGTTTCGCCATGTCCGTCCGCCTGTCCGTCTGTCTGTCCGCGGCTTAGTACAGAGACGACAAGTACTAAAAAGCATCCAAATTTCAGTAGAGATCGTGGTTGGAACATAGCTACAGCATGGGAACCAGTGCTCAAGTGCATGAGATCCCCTTGCTAGAAGCGTAAATGTAGATTTAATTGTAATTTCAATAACCAATAATCAATATTTTTGAGTTTATATAAAATTATTTAGATCGAATTTTAATTTCAATAACTAATAATCAATATTTTTGAGTTCATATAAAATTATTTATGAATCGCTCGTAGCCCCGGATGCCTGAGTGATCTTAAACAATCACGAAGGTTAAGCAACACAGGGCGCGCTCAGTGCATGGATGGGTCGCCGTCTATGCCTAACGTTAGTGGCATTTTTCCGAGCGGTTCCGTGCTTCGCAAGGCACGTTAAGCTGTTGGTGCCGGCTGCCGTCTATAGATGGCAGTCGTTAAGCCAAGTCAGAGGCCTTAGGGCGGCTTGACAACTTCTGACAGTAGACGAGCCACTAGTCTACAAGCCTCCGCCAATCCGGACTTGGCCCCCGTGGTGGAGTATGGCCTATACCTTCCTCAGGGAAGAGACCCGTGCCCCTCGGTGGGGACATAATGGGTTGATTATGATAAAATTATTGTTTAGCCAATTAATTTTTTTTTGTTATTCTGAAAAATCAACAGCAATTAATAATGTACAATTATAACGAAATGAACCTAAGGTACCTAAAAAAAAAATTGAAATAAAAAAAATTGCCAAAATATTTTTGGAAAGTAACTTAATATTTTTTTTGCCCAGGGTAGTAAACTAACGGCTAATGCTTTCAAAAAGACCACGGCACTTGCAAAAGTACCGAAACTTCGAAAAAGTGTAAAATTAAAAAAATAAACGTTTTTGTTATGTCTAGTGCTCGTGTTAACCTTAGAAAATTCAAAGTAATTTAGTCAAGTTGTTTGTGCGTTATGTCTACTGTTGTAAATATTTTATTCTGGAACAGCTCATCATTTTGTGTCATCAATCATCAAACTCTGTATAATAAAAACAGTTACGTATTTAGAGGTATATCTTGTTCTGAAGTCGATCGTATCGTAATGGGATAGTATCTACGCATTTGAAGTTTGATGTGCTCTTTGGTAACCGTAATAAAAATAAGCTTAAAAAAAATCACTCAAAAAATATCATTATAACAAAAAACCCGACTACTAAAATTCACAAACGAACCCTTGATAAGTCCGTTGAATTTCCAAACTGATAAAGGGGTCATTCGCTTTCTGGTAGGGGTTAATTTGGTCTCGTTATTTATTTATTTTATTTTAGATTCTAGGAAGACTAACAGATATTACGGCACGGTTAGCCAGAGGTCGCGGGCTCAAGTTCCGACATGGGTGGAATTTTTAGCCTCTAAATAGGTTTTTAAAGAATTTACAAGGTTATACATTGAAAAATTAGGACACACTAGGCCAATTAAGTCTTCAGAATTAGAGTCATCTAGGGATTGTTTAAGACTTTTTACCAGTTGGGTTTTTGTTTTTATTTTTACTTCATACGTTTTTACTAAGAATTGACTTAGCAATTACCGTCTGTCTGCTCTTTTATTTTTCCGTGACGTCGTGGATTTTATGACACTCGCGTTGTCAAAACCATTCATTACATATTACAAACAAATGCTTGCGCCAGCGTAAAGAAATAACCCGCCTTTGTTTTTGCAGTCAGATAAAATGAAACGAATTGTTACAATGTTATGATGCACTGAAATAAATGATGAGCAAACTAATAAGCGAAAAAGTTGGATGTGTGCCAACCGCCAACAACTTTTCTTCGTACTGTTTCAAAGCAAATATTGTGACAAAATATAATGTTTATACGCCGATATGTGATTAACTGATTGTGAATAAGACATAATTATTATTTAAAACACTGACGGCCTTATTTATAAAACAACGATTCCTCTAAATCACTCCTCAGCAGTTTATTTTATTTGTGTCGTCATTTCCTTGTGAAATCTCCACTACAGACTATTTTAATCGGCGTTAATCGAGTGTTTTAAGGAATCGTGTTTTTATAAATAAGACCGTAACACAAAACAATAATATTAATTTATAATTTGAAATGTAAGTATGGACTAAATGCCCGAAATCATCATCATCATCAACCCACTATGTCCCCACCGAGGGGCACGGGTCTCTTCCCTGAGGAAGGTATAGGTATATTGAATTGAATTCAATTATTGTCGGCCAGTTAAACATACGAGGGGTGTTCAATAAGTAGTGGGACAGAGGTACAAACTCCTTGGATAGAGAAGAAGAAAATACTGGCAGGCATAGCCCTCTCATTTGTCGACATAATAAAATAAAAAAAGTTTTATGCTTACTTACTTGTGTTCTGTCGCAACAAGTAATCGAAAATGGAGTAAATTTAAGTTCGCACTGTAATGAAATATCTATGTTTGAAAAATTTTACTACGGGTCAAGTAAATCAAGACTTGTAATATACGTTAGGTGTTCATGCTCCTCCTTATTCTATGGTTGCGCATTGGTGTGCTGAGTTTAAGAGGGAAAGAACATCCACTAATGACGACTCGCGCTCAGGGCGCCCTACGACTGCAGCAACTGAAAGAAATGATAAAAAATGTTGAATGACTTGGAAGAGACCATCATCACCGACCCCTAAGAAATTCAAGGCCGTTTTATCCGCCGGCAAGATCATGGGTTCTCGTTTTTGGGAAAGCCAAGGGGTGGTGATGATTGAATACCTCAATCATGAAGCCACTATTACGGGGAATATGTAAGCACAACAAATCAAAAGTTGCGTGACGAAATACACGAAAATTATGGCAAAACCCTTCGTGGTTAAAAACCATGAGGGAGGCCTGTGTCCTGCAGTGGGCGTCGAGTAGCTGATGATGATGATGATGAACGCCCCAGCGCACAAGTCCAAAGTTGCGATGGCTGCCATCAATGATGCTGGCTTCGAATTGGTAGAACATTCTCCATATTCTCAGGACCTTGTTCCTAGTGACGTTTATCTATTTCCGAGATTGAAAGAATATCTAAGAGGCCAGAAATTCTACGATGATGACGCAGTGATCGTAACAGTACAAAGTTTTTTGGAGAACAAGATGAAGATTTTTAAGAAAGGTTAAGAAAAATGATATGCTAATTGTATACAACTAAAAGTTGAAAAATAAAATAACTTTTGATAAATGTTAATTCCATGTCGCTGCTTATTGAACCCCCGTAGCATTACTGGCTGAAAACATATTCCATATAATGTGCTCAATTAATTTGAAAAATAAATAAAAGTGTAACCAAAAAAAAAAACTACTAGTGCCAAAGCTATTTATTATGATAATATTATCTCAACGAAATTTCAGAATCACTGTATTATCTCGAAAATATGAATGTAGGTAAGTTACAGTACTGATAATTACCAGTTATGTACCAGCATGTAACTGACTGCCTTAATTATGTTAAATCTAAGCTTAGCATTTTCCATCAGATCAGCCTACTTAAAACTCTAATTTGCAGACTTAATTATAGAAATAAGCCGTTCCAGAGGAGATAGTTTACTGTCCTCGCCGTGCGTCATTTTATTCAGGCTGAAGGCTGCTGCGTTTAGTATCTCTTTATCGTCTGTGGTTACACTCAGGTTTCTGGTACGCTAACAGTAAATTTTTTGTTTTGTGTCCACCTTTGATTTACTGTTAAGACTGTTCTTACGTGGAGCATGGTGTCTCGCTCGCACAATTTTTTTTTATTGTCGCCTCCCCATGGTTGTTCAACTTATTCATGGACAGTTGCCTGACTGATTTGAAAGAGAATGACTTTGGGATAAGGATGGGTGAGCTACTGGTCAAATGCTTGTTATACGCCGACGATCAGGTTTTGTTCGCATCGTCGGTGGAAGACCTGCAGACACAAGTAGCAGTAATGGATGAGGCGTTTAAAAGGAAAGGAATGAACATTAATGTGAGTAAGACAAAAGTAATGGTGTTCGAAAAAGATGATGAAATGACTGAGTGCAAGATAAGGATTAGAGGTGAAAGAGTGGAACAAGTGAAAGAATTTGTCTATTTGGGGAGCCTCTTTACCAGGGATGGCAAGTGTGAAGGTGATATAGAAAGAAGAGTAAAAGCAGGAAATTGTGTAAACGGTGCACTGCACTCCTTTGTGAGCGGCCAAAACATCTCCAAAAGAGCTAGATTGGCTATCCATAATGGAGTGCTAGTCCCAACACTTATGTATGCTAGCGAGACTTGGGTATGGCAAAAGAAGCAAGAAAGTAGGATTAATGCAGTAGAAATGAGGTCCTTGAGAAGTATGTCTGGCGTTACTTTGAATGACAGGATACGCAATAGTGTGATTAGAGAACGTTGTGGACTGAAAGAGGATGTAGTGACAAGAATTGAGAAAGGAATGTTGCGTTGGTTTGGACATGTGGAGAGGATGAAGGAAGAAAGATTGACAAAACAAATATATCGAGCGAATGTGGATGGAAGGGCCGGTAAGGGACGACCCAGACGGACATGCTTTGACCAAATAGAGGATGTATTAACAAAGGGCAAGATAAAAAGTACCCGAAACCGGCGTGCGTGCATGCAACGACTAATGAGTGTTGAGGAAGCGAAAGTGATCTGTCAGGATCGTAGCAAGTGGCAGTCCCTGGTCTCTGCCTACCCCTCTGGGATACAGGCGTGAGTTTATGTTATGTTATGTTATGTTTATGTTATGTAATAAAATGAGTAAACTTTTGATAAATGAGGTCTGAGGGTTTGATGCATAATTACATTTGAAATTATGTTAATAAAGAAAAGTTATCTAATCCTATTTTCTTAATGAAAAACTTAGTAAAGACAGAAAGAAAGAAACCAATTATTAACATTGTCACAGAACAGGATAAGAAAAATATCCATTGGATATCCGCAGTTTGAAGAAGAAGAAGAAAGACATTTATACATTTAATTATACAACATTAAACCCTCCGACCAGATTTATTAAAAGTTTACTCATATTATTAAAATATTGAAAAATATTAAACTGTGCGAACGAGACAGCATGCTAGACGTAAAAACAGCCTTAATAGTGTCCGACTCGCTCGCACATTCTAACATTATTATCAAAATTGCGTGCTATAACTGCTGGTACAGAACCCCATTTTTTGAGATAAAAAGTACCCGAAACCGGCGTGCGTACACGGAACGACTAATGAATGTTGAGGAAGGGAAAGTGATCTGTCCGGATCGTGTCAAGTGGCAGTCTCTGGTCTCTGCCTACCCCTCTGGGATACAAGCGTGAGTTTATGTTTGTGAATGTATGTTTATTTACTACTTCCTATCAGTTTATTTTGAGATCACAGTTACGGAGCAAATGTTAAAATTCACCTTTGGGAGCCCTCAATTATACTAGTTAACTTCGGTTTAACTTATTATTTTATTTCATATACCTACATTGAAAAGCACACAGAAGAGTTTCAGAGTTTCAAGTATTATGCACAACAAGCCTACACACCGATTTATGAAACTGGGCTCCGGTTTCTTGAACGCTAACAGTCAGTTAATCAACTGTTAACAAATGTCAGTTGTCTTTTTTGTATGCACTTTTGACAACAGCTATTAACAGTAGATTAACCGATTGTTAGTGTACAAGAAACAAGAGGTCGATGTCTTGTCGTTACAGTTAACTTCCAATGTGAAACCAATAATTACCTATGTACCTAACTTTACTTACATAACTTACATAATCTGCCTATATACGTCCCACTGTAGGGCACAGGCCTTCTCTCAGGGAGAGAGTATGGGCTTAATCACCACGCGTGCCCACCGCGGATTGGCGTTTTCAAGCGCTGAGGTATATGGATAGCTCAGACACTCAGGTTTCCGCACGATGTTTTCCTTCACCGTTAGCTAGTAGTATTATTACTATAACATCACAAATGTACATAACTTAGAAAACAAAGTCATAGGTAGATGCCCGCACTGGGAATCGAACCTGGGTCTCTAGCTTCCGAGTCCAATGTTCTACCCACTAGGCTACCACCGTTGTAACTTGATATAAAATAAACAATCATCATCATCATCATTTAGCCACAAGAAGTCCACTGCTGGACATAGGCCTCCTCCATGGATTTCCAAAAAGACCGGTTGAAAGCGGCTTGCATCCAGCGTCTTCCTGCCACTTGGATGAGGTCATCTGTCTATCTTGTGGCTGGTCGTCTTACGCTGCGCTTGCCGATATGTGATCTCCATTCGAGAACTTTTCGGTCCCATCAGCCATCAGTTCTGCGTGCTATGTGCCCCGCCCACTGCCACTTCAACTTACCAATCCGCTGGGCTATGTCGACGACTTTCGTTCGTCTACATCTCATCGTTACTGATTCGATCTCGTATAGAAATTACGAGGATAGCCCTTTCCATAGCTCGTAAAATAAACAATATACTATTTCAATCAATCAATCAGCCCCTGTTCGTCCACTGCTGGACATAGGCCTCCCCGAAGCACACCACTTCCTTCTGTCCTCGGCCATCCTCATCCAGCCACTGCCAGCAGTTTGCCGCAGATCGTCGGTCCGGCGAGCTGTTGCGCGTCCTACGCCGCGTTTGCCAGTCCGTGATCTCCACTCGAGAACCTTTGCACCCCATTGGCCATCGGTTCCTCGGCATATGTGACCAGCCCACTGCCACTTCAGCTTGCTAATCTTATAGGCTATGTCAGTCACCTTAGCTCTTTGGCGGATTATCACATTTCTGATGTGATCCGTCAAAGAAACGCCGAGCAATTTCTATTTATCTAATAAATAACTTTCACTCATAATTTGAACATCACCAGGAACAAATCGGCAGCGGCATATTGGTACGATGTAGCTAAAGTAATTTGCCACTCAAATAACTCTCATAATTACTTACCCAGTAGAACTACTTCATCGAGGAATTCTTGTTCAATGTTACGTTGAATTCAATTAATTAAGACTTTGTTCACAGCTTCAATGTAAATACCAGACCCGAGGTACTTAGTAATCGTAGAGTTGTTGGAAAAGAATTTCTGCCGAAATGTGTTGGGGCCTACTCGCGTCTTAAATCATGGTGTCTCTGTCGCTGTCATCTGGTGAAATTTGCCGTCGAATTAACTGCTTAGGACGTCCATCAGGTGGCGGCATCCAATTAAAAAATAAAGGCCATTCTGCCATGAGCTTGAAAGAAACGATGCCTGGCTGATGGTGGCTAGGTAAGTGATTAGCACTAGACGAGGACCCTGCTTCAGTAGGGTGACTTTGTAGGCTAAGCACCCTTTGCAGGGTTATTTGGTTAAAACTGAACAAAATCAGCTGTTCCATTGAAATTCAAACTAGATAGATTCAACCTTTCATTAAAAAAGCAATCTTTCGGCCAACCAAGTAATTAAACATTTTACACAATGTTTTATTATAACTAAAGCGTTAGCCAAGTAATTGAATGCCGCCACCTAATAAACTTCCTAGGCGTGCAATTCGACGGCTGATTGTATCAGTTAGCGCCGATATCTCCACATATAACCAATGCTAGTTGGTAGATGTGGTTGGTACATCATGAAGGGTTTGACTACATGATTAAAAAAGAACAGTTTTAAGGTCACCTGTAAATACCTAATTATTACGTTAATATTATCTCAAATTTTTCCGTCACTAAAATCGATAAAATTAGATCAAAAGCCAAGTGGAAATAAAATAAACGAAAATAAATAAATGTATTCTTTCCATCTCTAAGTCTCTCTCTCTCTCTCTCTTTCTATCTCTCTATCTATGTCTTTGTGAAATAAAGTAGGCCCAGCGCATTGTGAACAAAATAAAGGCGATCCTGTTTTGGAGATATTCCGTCAAAAGGGACATAATTTACTGTCTAATCGAAGTTAATGCGACTGACAAAACTGTAATTGGTCGGGAATAGTAGATTATGTAGTAGCACCGTTTAGCTTATTCAGTGGCGTTAAATTTTGGAACCGAAATCCGAGGTTGCAGCATTGCAAAATGCCTTAACGAGTTCCGGGGATTCTTTCGTGATGGAATTGTGATAATAACTTTGGCATGTTGGATCAAAAGCATTTTTATTTGCATATTAACCACGTTATCTGATGTTATCTTGTTTGAAATATGGTCTTTGAGAAGTACATAATATGTGTTCCTTTGAATGACACGATACGCAATAATGTGATTTGAGAACGTGGTACCAACCACAGACATCTAGCAAGACAACACATTAGCACCGCGATTTGTATGAAAACTTACTTCCTAGTATCACGGAGAGTGGAAATGAAAGCCAAGGAGACTTTTAGTCTAGTTTTGAGGACGTCCTACTGCAATAACTGCGTTTAGCCAGATACAACAGGAACATAGGTGCCTGGCACGTTTGCTGGGTAGGTACGCAAAGTAGGTGTTTTGCGCTGTCTGTAGTTACATGTTTGTGGCATTCCGTTTATTTTTTCTTTACTCCTTACACGTAAACTGTAATGGAATGAAATATCAACCTACCAAAAAATAAATAAAACATGTTGAAAGAAAAAGTATTTTCTGAGGTTAACACGAGCACTAGACATAATAAAGCTGATTTTTTATAAAATAATTGTTTTGTAGATTTAATTTTAATTTCAATAACTAATAATCAGTATTTTTGACACATAACATAACATAAACTCACGTCTGTATCCCAGAGGGGTAGGCAGAGACCCGGGACTGCCACTTGCTACGATCCTGACAGATCACTTTCGCTTCTTCAACATTCATTAGTCGTTGCATGCACGCACGCCGGTTTCGGGTACTTTTTATCTTGCCCTTTGCTAATACATCCCCTATTTGGTCTTTTTGAGTCTATATAAAACGATTGTAGTTTATTAATTAATAGTTCAATTAAAAAAAAATAATTGCCAAAATATTTTTGGAACTTAAATTAATAATTTTTGCCGAGGGTAGTAAACTAACAGTTAATGCTTTCAAAAAGGCCCCTGTCACCTCAGTCTACCAAGACCACGGTACTTGCAAAGTACCGAAATATCGGAAAATTGTAAAATGGAAAATCAAACGAGTAAATACCTATCCGTTAAAATTCAGTTTTATTATGTTGAAAGAAAACTCAAGCAAAATTTTCTAGAAAAGCAGAAGTGACGATGTAAAAACATGTAGCGTGTGTTAGTATTAATGTTATGTGCAAAGGCAGATATCGGCGTAATTTTTATGTACATATTTTCCGACTGACTATCACGTTTAGTCAATGTCATGTCAATGATCTAGACTGCATGGTAGTAAGGTTGAAAATCCTTCGTGTTTTTTAAAGGTGATATTACGATGACTACCTAAGCATCGCACTTATAGGTTTAAATGGATTAACACGAAGCACTCTGCGATAAGATAGATAAGTTGACAAAATATTGTGTGTATTGTTTCTTTTTGCACTTTTATGGCTGATAAGTAATACGGTTATGCCAGGCTGAACTCATTATGACGCTCAGACTAAAACTATATGATAAAATCAAAGATTCCGACCAATTGAGAAGCTCCCTTTTTAAAGTTGGTTAAAACACTGGGAACTCGGTATAGGAACAAAGTTTTTAATTTGTCACTTAACAAACTCTTTTTAAATTGTTCAAGTTTTAGTAGCATATAAGTCCCACTGTAAGGCACAGGCCTTCCCTCAGGGAGAGAGTATGGGCTTAATCACCACGCGTGCCCACCGCAGATTGGCGATTTCAAGCGCTGAGGTATGTGAATAGCCCAGGCACTCAGGTTTCCTCACGAAGTTTTCCTTCATCCTTAGCGAGTGGTATTTCTACTATAACTTTACAAATGTACATAACAAATTCAAATTCATAGCTACATGCCCGCACTGGGAAACGAACCTGGGTCTCACGCTTCCGAGTCTAATGTTATACCCACTATGCTACCACCGCTCTAAATATTAACGCTAAAAATATGGTAAGTTTAATAACAACAATAATAACTTCCACACAACACAGTTACATATTAACTGCTTATTATACTGGTACAATAACTGGCGCTTGTTAATAACAGTTTCGTTTAATCGTAAAAAAACAATAAAGTACGAAACTGCCATTTTTTCTTTTCATGAACAGATGAAAACGCTACGAGCTACCATGACGTCGCATAGTAAAAAAAAACGGCTTGGGCGTAACCATGGCGATTCTATTTTTAAAAACACACTAGTATACACTGTTACGTGCAAGCTAGTCTCTTCCAAAAGAGTGTATTTTTGGTCTTCAATTCTCAATTATTATATAGAGGAAGTATAAATAAATATATAGAGAACACTTTATTGTGCATAAAAATGGAAATTACACAGATATTTCTTAACCTAAGAGTACAAATGATAAACTCTGATCCGCTGTTTCAATGCCAGGTAGCAAAACAGAGACGCCCGGCCACGATTATAGACCCGTTTTTCTACTGCTTATCCTATACCCTAAGGTTTGCTGGAAGAAATCTCTTAGAGAGATAAGCTCGCCTTTGTACATGCTATTTCTTATGAAATGTCCTGTTGAATATCTTGCGTGCAATAAAGTATAATAACAGTAACTCATAAATATCGGAAAAAAACACCTGCTGTTTCAAACATTCGCTAGAGCAAATATCAAAAGCATGAGACAGCTATATTTTTAGATATTTCGGAGTTAGCCTACATCTATTTGTTATCGATGAGTAGAAGACTCCCGTTAAGATTCATCGAATGTTTCCAAGGCGTCCAGTATTTGAAAAAATACGTCCATTATTTCAATATCTGTATCTTGGCACCCTTTGAATTATTTATCACAAGATACATTTGGAAGGGAACGCCAGATGCCAGTGAAGAATAATACCGTGGGGTGAGGTGTGAAATCAAACAATCGGAGATGGATAACAAAATTGTGCTGCTTATGTATGTCTCACTGTATCGGGCACAGGCTTTTTCTCAGAGAGAGAGAGAGAGAGAGAGAGAGAGAGAGAGAGAGAGAGAGAGAGAGAGAGAGAGAGTACGGGCTTAACCGTCACGCGTGCCCACTGTGAATTGGCAATTTGAAGTGCTGAGGTTTGTGAATACCTAAGGCAAGCAAATTTTCTCACGACGTTTTTCTTCAACTTAGTGAGTGGTATTCCTGATTCGTCCTCAGTTATATACATTTGTGAAATTATAGTAGCAATACCACTCGCTAACGGTGAAGGAAAACATCGTGAGGAAACCTGAGTGTCTGAGCTATTCACATACCTCAGTGCTTGAAATCGCTAATCCGCGGTGGACACGCGTAGTGATTAAGCCCATACTCTCTCCCTGAGAGAAGGGCTGTGGCCTACCGTGGGACGTATATAGGCTGCTTATGTATTCCTGATAAAAATAATATATGTAGTGTTAGAACGAAGAAAAACTTCAACAGCTTCGACTTGCAATCGTGTTTATTTTTCTGAATCTCCTCACTTTTCGTTTTCTACCGTTTTACATTCAAAACGTCCACTTATTTGTTTTTTAAACCAACGACTAAATCTACCTCGGTGTTGCCGTTTTACAAAATTAATAGAAACCACAGAATATTATTTAAATCGGAAACGGAAATCAATCTGACAAGCGATGACAGATGTTAGTTTGACGGCTGTCACAGATTTTTGTGACACATGGCAGACGTCAAACAGACAGATGTCACATAACTAAAATAATCATCAAGTTCACAATAACTCTAAAAGATGGCGCCACCAGTTTCATACCAGGCAGACTAATGTGTACAATAATTGTCCTAACAGTAGGTACGTGACTAAGAAAACAAAATCATTAAAAAAATCTCTCAACTGAATAGTTATGTTGGTTAATTTGATGCAGTGAATGTTCCCGTAACAAACTTTTTTTATGTAGCCAATTTATTGTTCTGCAAATTTGCTTCATTTCACTTCTAAAAATAAAAAAAAAACACAAAAAAGCACGAGAGTGCGTGAGAAAGCGTTTAAAAGACTCTCCAAACACTTAAAACACTCAAAAACAGAGATATTTTAGAGTTTTATTATTTTCGGGCTGATACTATTTGTTTATGATGAAGCGGGAAAGGGTATTACCATTTTTCCGTTTGCTTGTAGGTATACGCATTGAAATATTGATAAAGGCTAAATTCTATAAAGAATATTATGCAAGAAATGAATGGAGTTAGATTGAGTATGATTTGAATATAATATCACTTAAATAATAATAAACAATATATTTAATTATCAAAACAAACAAAAATATTTTAATACACGGCGAGTATGGTCTGTCTGTGTGCCCAAAACTATGTAGGTAACTCAGTAAAATCTATCAAATATCTCGTAATGTTGTAGCAAAATTTTATTGAGCTAGCGTCTGCTTTAGGGCAATTCCTAAATAAAAAATGAACACGAAAGCGAATGTCCATTTCTCAAAAGAATGTCCATTTTCCCCGGCCTCGCTCCAGAGTAGTAATTGATTCAAATGGATCGGATCAGTCATTAGTCCCGGTTTGCTAGCCCGGGAACTAAATTTCCATATCCCAATTTATCCACGTAAATGTGATAAAGTTCAACTTGCTTGCATCAATTTCAAACATTTAATGAATTCGTTGAAATAGGTCTATATCTGATTGAACGGTGAGTTTCTTTGCCATGTTCTTTTCTCACTATGGGTCAGGTCTTTAACATGCCACGCACATTTGTTAGGAACTGGTGTTTGGCGTGGTAGAAAACCAGCAGACAGACTCTCTTCCCGCTGTCTGTCTAACAACCTAAACGTCAAGGCTGGCTGGAAGAAATTTCTCTTGTCCGCCCTTGCTCATACTCTAAGACATTCATGTTTTTTTTAAGTGCTAAATTTTGTATTTTGTGCAATACAGTGTAACAAACAAACAAACAAACAAACAAACTGTTTCGCAGAAGTATTTGCAAAGTGTAGGAAGTTTACTGTCTGACAAACAACTTGATGATCAGACTTGTAGCACTTCTGTCTTTCACCTTAGTGTCCTTTGCATCTGGCGTACGAACGAAAAGGACAGAAAAAACATGACCAGGGCCTCGATTCTGTTAGTGTATTGTAGTATAATGACAGATACACTGTCGGGTCACGTGACGTGTTTTTTCATACCACCGACGCCTAGAAGGTGTCAAACGCGTGCCCGCGTAGACTTAAAGCAGCCATGGAAATGAAATCGCCATGTTCATGCAGTTGTCATGATACTACAATGCATTAACAGAATCTAGGCCCTGTCTAACTGTCTTGGTTAATCTAATACCTTGATCGAAAGCGGCGGGCAGCACAATTTATTGTGAATACCTAGTGGTTTTCAGCCATTATTGCTCATTAGCAAGTAATGGATAATGGACACCTACGAAAAGTGACCGGTTATGAGCTTTTCCAATAAATACCGGATTTGGGTAATTTGAGATCCAACAACTTTGCTGAATACGGAATATTTGTCTATACCATGGGATGAAATGCCAAATTTCGAGAATTTCTCGTGTAGGTCACGACCTTTCTCATGAGGGGTTCGAGGAAGTTGTGACAGAAAACCTTGCAAGTATGCTAACTGAAGGTATCGCGAAAAGCGCAATTGTATTTTTTATGTAACAAGTGTTTAAGCACAAATTATAAATTCAGCGTCTATTTATTAAAATAATAATAACTTCGACACAAAACAACCAAGGACTTATCCTGGTCCCAAACTAGGATACCCTATGCTATGGTAACCAAGCATAGAAATCACATGACAAATGTCTGCTTAGAACTATTTTGTATTATGTTTCAGGCATATTTTTGGTAGAAATGCAGTTAGGTGGTACGTGATGATATTGAAAGGGTTCGACAATATTTCTGTTAATTAACATATTTTACATTTCTGTTTAGGTACGCCATTGTTGTTTTACACAAACAATAAACAATACAATTTATAACCATAAATGTTTTATTATTCAGTTTTATTTGGAAATAAACGGATTAAGGTTTTGGAAACAAAAAGTAGGCTTTACATGAAAGTAATCGCTACTCACTCCGTTCAGTGAGTAGCGGTAAATTGATATAAGAAGCACTACTGTCTACTTTGGAATTAACTTCTATCGAGAAAATTATTACCCAATCATGTTATTGTTCTTTAAAGGTTCTCGGTAGTGCATCTGCATATCATGCGAGAGGTCCCGGGTTCGAATCCCGGCTGGATAAAAAAAAAACCCCAGGTCTTGGATGTTTACATGTTTGTGATGTCGCTGTTTCTTGTTCCCACGACACAGGGTATCCTAGTGTGGGACCAGAAGCAATGTATGTGCCTGTATGTAAATCTTTATGTTTATGTTATGTTTTTTATGTTTAATATAATGACGTACTGAAACCATACATTTGTTAACTTGGGATTAAAACAATGAGCACTGCTTAAAACCGCACAGAAATCCTCTTTCGCCCGGTACCGGGGAAAGCCCACTCATCTCCTTTTTAAAGCGCAAAAATACACCCATATTTTTTGCGCCTTCCATATTTTTTCCTTTCTTGGCTGTATTCTTAGGAGGTTCCATATTTTTTCTTTCCTTTCGCTGTAGTTTGTTCGGGTTGATTGCGTCAATTAGTCAGATAAGTGTGTTACCTGCTGTTACTGAACGTAATGGATAACGATTTGTTGAAGGTAACGAAAACGTACGCCCAAATTACGGGAGGGTCTACTTAGGATGGACGAGCAGTAGTTTCAAAACTACGACTACTCATAGATGGCGCTAGGAGTTTTCATAAATGCTGAAAGATAATATAGAAAATTTATTTTTGTGTTGCTTAAAATATTTTTACACGTAAGTAGTATATTTACGAACTCCAAATTTCCTCCTTTTTCATTTGGTATCTCACCCGAAAAGATAGCAAAAAAAATTTCTAAGAATAGAAAATATTTATTTTGATTTCATAAAGTATAGTAATGTCACCCGGACCAATCGATTGATACCTCATTCATCATAATCGGATGAGTAGTTTTTTAAGGCCTACGGTGGAACATCCGTAAACATGAACTTACAAACATATACATAATAACAGAATAAATTAGTTCAATTCAATTCAATTCTAAATATTTTATGTTGTTGTACACTTTCAGCACTCGTGTTGAATGTTCGTAACACCACTTTAAGAGTTGGCTGGAAGAGATACATATATTTTCTTGCAGATGCAAGAAATCTCTTGATGTTCACATTTTTGTTTTGTAAGTCTTGTGATTTATTTATGCAGTTAAGTATAAAGTACGTACACATAAAACTAAAATCAGAACGGGAACGGTTATTGTTGTAGTAGTGTAATGTACAAACTACGATAAGGGTATTTGGCCCTGCCGTAGCCAGGTATAAAGGGGACTTCATAAAAACCTAACGAGTAGAGTCTCAAGATACGATCAATGCGAACTGAGTCAACAGATTATGTGATGTAAGTAATAGGGGTTAAAGTATGAAATTGCCGTTTTATTGCAATAGGTTTTTTGAATTGACATACACTCTTCATGGTTTGAGGTTTTCGAATGAAACTTTTTTCAAATGGTTTCTATGATGTTCTTTTTTTAAAAAATGTGAAACATTTGAATATCGACTTTCAATTGTTTTTGTTATTCAATTTAGACAAGAAAGATGGATACTGCGAAAATTCGAATTTTTAACCCCTAATATGATGAAAAACTAAGTCTAACAAGTTTTTTGTTTCATTACCTACATTTTTCTCATTTTGGAGGCTTGTTAAATGCCGAAAGACTATTTTTATGCTTTTTGGCACTTTTGTACATATCACTTCACCATAATTTAATTTTGAGTCAACTATCGTCTTTTTTATCCAAATCTATGTAAGGCAACCGTGGTCATAATCACAGCTATGCTTACTTAGTATTATCTTCAAGAAATGGCGTTAGTTCTCATATTTACTACATATTATTATTATTTCCTTGAGCCTTCTTATGCGGCCCATATAGTCAGTGACCAGGTCTCACATCCTGACAGTGATGACTTACGGATATAAGGCATCACTGGCAACACACATTGGTTATACACCTTTGTTTTGAGCCACGTGAGGTTAGGAGTGAGGAATGGGGAGATCCGCAGAAGTTCCCGAGTTACTCAGGTGAAGTGGCAGTGGGTGGAGCACATAGCTCGGAGAACTGATGGCCTTTGGGGCGGAAAAGTTCTGTCCTGGCGACCGCGGACCGGACGACGCAGCGATGGCAGGCGCCCCACCAGACTGTCTGACGTCCAGGAGCTCTATTTTTGAATCACTCGTATCGCGTCGAGCGCTGGATTTCTACTGATTTTCGTTCGACATCTGAAATTCCGTATTTTTGAATCACTCGAACTGCAACGAATGGTCCTTACCACTCGTCTCGCATGGCGATCGGTAGATTAATTGTCAAAAAACGATTTCGACATTTCGTTAGAACAAACACAAACCAAAATGACAGTAGTGTTTTGTTTGTAACAAAAGACAAAGATTTTTTAATTAAACAGCCAATAAAACAGTGTTTTACGTTCCGTTTCTGTTACGGTAGTTTCCGGTTGTTTTAATTTCTGCGTGGAATGGATAAAATACAATACTTCAAATTGTACTGGCAACACTTCAGGCGAACGATTCAAAAATACGGAAAAACGACATCATGCGACTTAGAAGACGAGTGTGACTTAAGTCGCATTCGACGATACAATTTCATACGAGTGATTCAAAAATAGGTCCCCTGGTTACGGTGGCAGGGAGTCACCGGATGCGAGCGGCACAAGACCGGAAAGCTTGGAAAACCGTGAGTGAGGCCTATGTCCTGCAGTAGGCGTCAAATGGCTGATGATGACGATTGTTATTTAATTTACACAAGCAACCTATGCTAGGTGAGCTATGGACTTAATCACCACGCGTGCCCACCGCGGATTGGCGATTTGAAGCGTTGAGGTACTAATCTGTCTAATAGAGTAGTTTTCGAATAGTCACCTTCGCCCTTAAGCTGAATCCAAGTCTTTTAGTTCTGTAGCCGGGAGGGGAATTGCTTGCTAAAACCGCATGCAATGAAAACATGTCGCCTCGGTGAGGGCTGTTACTTTGTAACTTCATGTATTCATTTATGTATCGTTGAGTAAAACAAAGTAGCCATTACCAACCCCTACTCAGATCCTGTCGACTCGTGCCGCTATGGTTATAATGGCGCCAGTTACCGCCTCGTGACACGGCGCAGTTTGAGCTAAAAATTAATGCTTACCTACCTACGTTTCATGAAGCCGATCGCCGTATAGGTACGTTGTTATTTAGGGTTTAAATAGTCTATCGTTTAGGAAAAAAACACTCTAAATTTCTTATGAAGGATGTTTTAAGGAAGAGTGTTTTTATAAGACTGCACATCTTTAACATATGATCTTGTAGGTATACGTATATATGAAAACTTCAACATACTTTTTTCGTGGATTTGCTCTAAAATTCGTGAATAGTAGTAAGTATTTAGTTTGTTCTAGCGATTTAGCAACTCAGTATAGTCGACTGTTTTACAATTTTTGGTGCAAATTCACCTGTGTAAAGGTTGACGTGCGGTCGACTGTACATTAAGTACAACTCACCGAGCACGTGCGATCCATGCACTTCGATGATATTACGCCTATCACGAGTCAGTTATCTACTATTGGTCGATTAGACCCCAGGTTATCGTCTTTATTACCTCATGCGATTAAGCGTGAATGACAGATTACAGATTACACTGAGCAGTAATAAATAGCGTCACTTTTAGTTATATGCGATGGGACTTGTCTTGTAAAAAAAATCGACTTATATTTTTCGCAAGATTTTGAATTTAGATTTTGAAGAATTTTGAGAGCCTGGGTCGAATATTTCCAATTTTATTATTTCTGGCTGCTTAAATTGATTTTAAGAGCCAAAAAAATATATCTTAATAATTGAAATCACTACTTAAGTGACATTCGAGAAGTGTCACAGGGCCCTAAAATAGTAAGTAATCATCACAGAACTAACGGTAAATTTAAAAATGTAGTTCAAAATCACTCGGATAAGGGTATTTCTCCAGAAGAGGCAAAAATGGCTGACTTCGGTGGTCGTTTTTTTTTTTCGTCTTTCGGGAATTTTATCGATTGTTTTGGATAAAGGGCTAAAAACTCTAAATCATGATATATTTTGGGTAGCCAGATTCTCGGTTATAAAACGATATATTTAAATCACCGAAATCAGACTACACCGAAATCAGAAAACTGTACACCGGAATCAGACTACCAGCACCGAAATCAGAAAAACTAACACCGAAATCTGACTACCTGCACCGAAATCAGATTGTAAGCATCGACATCAGGAAATAATTCACTGGAATCAGAAAAGGACCAGAGAATCATTTAACGTGCCAAAGTCACAATTTGATATCAGTAATGTTAGGCATTGTCTAGTAATTAAAAGAGGATATAATAAATAAAAACCGGGCAGATATAATCAATCAACTTGTTTATTGTAATTCTCATACATTATTAAGCTCTAAAGTGCCTACTTCTTTTACCTAAAATCACATTTTTTCAGTCAGTTTTTCTCATCTGTCAGTCTGTCAGCTCGTCATGCAAGCGCTAAAAATCTAACACGAATTGCGTGAGTAGGTAACTATTTCTAGCTAACTATTCTAGAACGAAAAATAATAATCCTTCCAAAAAAAAGTGGCAAAATTTTATCAAAACTCGCAATAAAGTCAAACTATACATTTTTGTCTTAGTATAGCCTTGTTTTTATAAAGTGACTACACCAAAAACAAAAAGCAATTCGAGACACCCTTTATTTGGTTTTAACATGGCATAATTAGTTATGAAAGAGATAAATGATTTTAACAAAATTACACATACTATGCGAATTTTACTTCCGGACTTTATTTTATTCCATTTTAACGTTTTTTTCATGAAAAGCGAATTTAACATTACTCAACTTTAAATGCCATAAAATGGAATAAAATAATCTACGTAGGTAAAATGTGTTTAATAATTATCAAATAAAAATTCTACAAACAAAACTTTCCTTAAACTTAAATCAGTCTTATGAACATATTTGTTTAACATTGTCGATAACCTTATTATAAAATTTACTTAGCAAAATAGTCTTTTGGACTTATTCAACACAAAATGTTGTGTAAACATTCAAAGATATGTTTTTATTATATTTTTTTATGCTACGGTTTGTACTTGTCAATAATAGTAATTGAGATAATTAAAAAATCGACAAACATAACTTTCCATAAATGTTTTTCAGACTTAAATCAGTCTTCGGAAAATATTTATTTAACATATAGATAAAACTTACTAAGAAAAATATATCTTTCTTAAAAATATTGTCTTTTATACTTAATTTATGAGGTAATACAAAGTACAGGTGAAGATAGCTTAACAATCTTCCCTTCCATCTTCCTTTTTAAGTAAAGCTGTCTGTTTTTTTCCTTAAGTCGTTCATAAAGGATTCACTCTTGATTTTTACTTTGCTAGCACGCTCCTTCAAACTCTTTCTTTCTTTTTGTTCCTGTTTTTTTTTTGCAGCTTGTTTTTGCTTTATTTGCTCCATGGTCAGCTGAAATAGAATAGAGTGGTAGGTAGAGTAGGTTGATGTAGAGCCTACTGTACATACCTACATAAACGTACACACCGACTGACCACAAACTATAAGAAAACTATGTTAAAGAAATGTACACCCACTTTCTTTCTTGTAGGTACTTTAAACTTGCCATTGTTGACACATTCACATAATTCACAAATACAGACATAATAAGCACACCCATACACATGAAAAAATGTACACACGAATAGGTACACATGTTTCACATTTTCAAGTTAACTAACAATCTAACTGGAATCAATTATTACAGAAACAAGTAAAGAAAATATCTACACGTGTAAAACTATTCATAGGTTTCCACACGATGTTTTCTTTCACAGTTCGCGATTAGTTTAAAAAAAACAAACATGTAAGGAATCTGACCTCGGTTCTCTAAAGTCGAACGAAATACACTGAAATCAGGCAAATTTGACTTCGGTGGAAGTTTTTCTGACTTCGGTGCTCAAAAAGCCACCGAAATCAGGCACACCGTAATCAGAAAAGATATGTTTTTTCAAGTTCACTCTTAAACAACAACACGTATCAACCCCAGCTCAAGGCACTAGAAATTAGTCACTGAGATAAATTATACAGTAAGCACTAGATTTTACAGTCAACAAGTATTCTTTCCAATAACACCTCCACCGAAGTCGAAGTGTGCCCTGGACCAAATCTCAAGAATCAATTACTTACCCTGATATTTCCCAAGACTTTCATTCAATCACCCGTCCGTTGACCTCGGGCGCTACGGCGTGACTGACAAAATGGCTCATCCACACTGCGAATTCCTAGAGTAATCTACGACCGAAGAAACGCTTGGTTCATAAGTGCCACCGGATTCAGACAGAAGCAAGGGACACTCAAACATCTTGCTATTATAGGCGAGCTATTGTTTAGATTCTTATGGTATTTAAATGAGAGGTACTTTAACTATCTGAGAATATGTGAACATAAATACATTCCCCGAAAACAGTCTGAGTTTTACAAAAATAATTATAAATTGTCAAGTTTTGGGTTGGGGACAAGCCACCGAAGGTCATTTTCAGCCATTTCAGATTTTTTTTCTGTGAGTTGCAAATAGTTTTCAGCAAAGTTTGCATGTTCTCCAGGTAGACGAGGACCTAGAGGATACTGTAGTATTTTTTGCAGGGGTATATTTTGATAATCTGGACATGTTATGCGCCGGGCCGTCAAGTTCGGACCCCGTGGAGAAATGCCCATAATCAATATTATCTAAATACTGAATAATTAACCTTGTAACTAATATATAAATGTAAAGGCGTGCTAGAACTCACTGTGAAAGTTTAATGCCTCCTAGGTACAGGTTAAATCACTAAGATTAGGCGTACAAAGGTCTTCGGTGAGGTTCCTTTGAGGTATTTGTGTAATTACACGCTCCAGACCATTCACGTTGTCGCCATTTTGTGGTTGGCAGCGCCATTGAGTGTGCTTGTCATCATGTCATTTTAAAGCTTAGTAACTACATGACCGCTTTGCTCGGTATATGTTTTTTTGGTTAATCGTGTTTGTTGGAAATTATTTTTAGATATTATGAAAAAGGGGGAAAAAAGGAAAAAAATAAACGGACTGGAGACAGGCTCGAACCGGCGTCTTCTGATTTCGGGACCGCCCGGTTTCCCACCTGAGCTATTAACCTTGCAGTTGGTGGCGAAATTTACCTTCGTATTCTAATAACATTTTAGCAGTTTTTCATTGCCGAAAAACACGGATAAAACGACGCTTTCTAAAAATGCCTAGCTGGATCGATTTTTCGCCTCCAAAAACCTCTGCATACGAAATTTCATGAAATTCGTTGGAGCCGTTTCCGAGATTCAGATTCGAGATCATATATATTACCTACTTTGCTCGTTTAAAGCAAGGAAAGTAATTTCTTAACCCGGCGTCATTGTGGTACAAAATTGTTACACGGGCGTTGAAGAGGGTCTGTGAGACCCTGATATTGAAAGTGATATATTTTATGTAAACTTGATTTTTTTAACTAGATTATGGTTTTATAATAACGTATGTTTATCTAGTAAGCGTGTAAGATCAATTAAACCAACATTTTAGCTTTAGAAACAAATTTTTTTTATTAATTTCCATATTTCAAAAAATGGCCAATCAAACAAAACACGTCTTAGAACAATTAACAAAAATAAACTTTAGTCTTACATATTTAACTGTTTTAAACAATATAATAAGAGATCAGTTATTTCTTAGCACGACACTAATTAGAACAGGCTTATACATTAATAAATTTCACTCCTTATGACTACATTCTTGGCAGTAGAAAACTGAATGTTCAAGACAAATAAACTTTTCACATGACTTACGTGTAAGTGGTCTTTCGGTATTTTTTGTTTGGGCAAACCTGTTACCTTTTTCGCACCCCTGAAATTTTTGCAGGAGGCTCTTCTGTAGTTTCTCCAGCAAATTCTTTGATTCTTTTACGCATTTCTCAGCGCTCAAATGGTCACTAATGAGTGAAAGACCTAACTTCTTTATGAAATGGCGCCGTTTTTGTCCTGTTTCGTTGTTTGCACGATGTATAATATATGCGTTTATAGCAGCCATATTTAGCATGGAGTAAAAAATAGTCAAGGGCCATTTTTTGGAATTGCGGCTCACATTATATGTAGCTGACAGCTCATTTGCAACATCAACGCCACCCTTTGTAGAGTTCTAAAACGTGTTTATTTCGGGTTTTTTTCTCTCCTGTTGATTCATCAATTTTAAGGCTTGACAGAAGCAAAACGACCTTATTCTTCTTAGGTATGTGTGAAACAGGTGTCAAGTCCTTCTGAAAACCAAATTTTGACGAATTTATCTCTTCACCATGGGATCTGATGAATTCTGGCGGTATCTGGCGTTTATTCTTGCGCAAAGTGCCCACAGAAGTGAGTTTGTGTTCTTTGAGTAAATGAGTAACTAGTTCATAGCTAGTGAACCAGTTATCAAACATTACGTTGTAGTTTGTTTTTGAAATAGGCTCCACTAAAAATATTATCCAAAACACTCAAAAAAGAATGGCACAAAATTGTTACACGGACTGTGAGGAAGGGTCTGACATACCCTTTTGTCTTTCACGCACGTGCTTCTCATTGCGCGAGCGCCGGTCGACTGAGCAGCGGTGTCCAGAGGGAGGGGAGGGGTGTTTTCTACAGCTACTGAGAAATATGGCAACGTGCATTCGCTAGCCATAAAGTTATACTCGATCCAAAATGCACTGGGTCTCACAGACCCTACCTCATTGACGCCGGGTTAATTAATAAAATGGTTACAAGCAGATATAGATTACTGTGATCGCCACTCACCATACTACGTTAGGTCAAGCCTTTGTTGTAGTGGCCTTCTATATGTTTACAATAATAAGTGGCGCATGTTTATGGAATATAAATATGCTTAATTAGGCAATTTCTAAAAAACTATAGCACAAGTTAAAACTTAAATAAACAAAAAAAAAATAGTTTCATAGATTCGAATCGAATTTTCAATTAACAACAGTTAGTCCTAACTGAGACTCGTAAGTTTAACTTAAATACTGATGGTCAAATAGATATTCAAATGGTGGAATACACTTTTAAGTTAATCATAGTGTGGCCAAATAGGTATAAAACTACAATTAATAGTTTATTATTACAATTCGATGTACGTTGTGTAGCAGTTTTCTTACTTCTTAATCTGTGGGTTAATTGACTTTGCAATGTACAATGAATTATCATAGTAAACCATTAACTGTCGTAGTTCTATGAAGCAGACCCCAGAACGCTAAGTACACGCAAGGCCGCCGACACATGGAAACATTCGCACACGATCCTTGCGTTTGTAATCAACTAGTACGCGTTGATAACGCGCAGAAGCCGCGGTCATCAAAAACGCGCGTCATGAGCGCTTAAAAAAAACGTGGTGTGCATGGGACCTAAGGGAGATAAATAAATTAATCTTCTTGTTCCATTTTGTGAGTAAATTACAAACGACTACACTATAATTTTATTATCATCTTCATCTACAGTTCCTGTTATAAAAAAAAAATCCGTAAAACGGACAAAAAAAATTAAAGGACAAAAGTTTATGCCAAACGCAAACTTTACTGGGAAGTGCGCATTCTACGTAGAAAAAGCCCTATAAAGAATGTAATGTGAAGTACCCGAAACCGGCGTGCGTGTATGCAACGACAAATGAATGTTGAAACGAAAGAAGTTTGTCAGGATCGTGGCAAGTGGCAAACCCTGGTCTCTGCCTATCGCTCCGGGATACCGGTGTGAGTTTATGTAATGTAGCATGTATAATTAGTAAACTTGGAGCGTTCAGTTCATATTTTACGTGAAAATACAGTGTCTTTGTTACAACCTTTCTCCGCTCGTATTAGTCAAGGACAGTTGCTTATATTGCTGTGGGGTAAAAAAATCAGCCAAAGCACGAGTCACACTCACGCAACGAGGGTTCCGTACCAGCACATGATTATAATTGCATTACGTATTTAGAAAAAATGTGTTTTCTTTCATTTTCTTAATTTTTACTTCAGATCATGACATCCACATTAAGTTAGTATTTATCTAGTAAATTTATATTTTAAATAGTACATTGAAAATACATAAATAATAAAAGCAATGTTAGTACATAATCCAGCTAGCCCTTAGGTAGTCCAATTTTTTTATATTTTTTATATGAAATTAGTAACCACCGTTAGTTAGTGGTATCACTAGTACAATCAAAACAAAGTCATTGGTACATGCCGGGAATCGAACCCACGACCTCCCGAATGTGAGGCCAGCGTTCTGCCGCTGCGCTACCACCGCCTAGCCCGATTATATAACGCATTTTGTGCCATATGACTAGAATAGCTACAATATGGCCTTGGGCAAAGAAAAATACCCACGTGTACAAGGGGTTTTCGAGTTTCGTAATAAACTTTTGCATATCGAAAATAAGCTCGAAGATGCATTGTGAGACCCGAGTCTTCAAATTTTCTTTGAACTTCCAAGTTATAATTAAGCGAAGGTAAATTCAATCGTGGATTTTATGATGAATCATAACTGCGCCTAAAGCTACTAGAATCTGGTACAAAAAGCAAAGCTTTTCCATTATTACAATTTGGTAGTGTCCTAATTAATTGTCCGTTTGTTCGGCTCGTGAATGAAATGATGACCCTCAAAGGTTGTGATGTCTCTTTAGGAATATTCTTTTATGCTCTTACTTGTGCATTATTTATCTCCTACTCAAAGGCGACAATACAAGCGTCGGCCTTTAGGCTTATTCTTTTTACACTACAGGGCACAGGCCTTCTCTGAGGGCCTGTGCCCTGTAGTGGGATGTATATAGGCAACAAAAAAAATATGTCTAGGATAAGATAAAAGATAAAAAACCGGCAAGTCGGACTCGCGCTTGGCCGTTTTTTTATTGTTTTTCGTTAGAATATAATATAATAAGTCCCACAATCAGGCCAATTTTGATGCCTGTATGTATATATTACCATTTTTACGATAGTGCATAAACAACAAAAAAACGACGATAATACACGGTTGTTGTATGGAGGTGTCTCCATACACGTGTTTTTTCGCCGTGGGTCTGTTTATGCTTATTTTTATTATTATTTTTTAATTTTATGATTTGTTAGGTAATCCGCCGTTGAAGGTCGGACGAACGGACGGGCGGACAGACAGACGGACAGACAGACAGACAGTCAGACAGCGGAAGCAGAGTAATAGGGTCCCGTTTGGCACCCTTGGGGTACGGAACCCTAAAAAGTATTTATTCGAACAATCGCAAATTGAAGGGCATAGACACAGGCATAGTGTGATAGTGACAACATTAAAAGTATTGGTTGGAAAAAGAGAGTTAGTTAGTAGAGTTATCGGTTGGTCTCCACGCTAGATTTTGATCTGTTTTGTGATTTGACAATTTGTTTTGTATGGCAAGACAACGAAATAAACGCAACGGAACATAATATTATAGTGGCTACATATTAAGTTTAGTCACACATTATTTTACGAGATAACTTAAATATCATTAAAAGCAACATATTATATACTAATAAGTTGTACAGTTTCGGCCCTTGTTGTATGAACCAGGTTTGTACCACGTGACTTGAATTACTTTTTGACAGGTTATATTGTTAAGACGCAGAGCATATTTTTTTCACGTTCTCCATGATTATTGACGCTAGAAGGCTATTATATCTATCCTATCTATCCTAAATTATGGGCTTAGCCCGTCTTAGCCCCATATCTCTTAGAGTAAATGTTTGGAGTACATTAAATCATGGACCAGGAAATTAGTCGAGTAACTAGAATTCTATCGCAAACAGTAGGCTATAAATTCGCGCTATCTGCCCGCTTAAATCGATTGGCGAAACTTTGCAGAGGATGAATTTTCTCACGTTTTTCAGGCAGTTTCTTACTGGAGACACTTTTGAAGAAATGTTTGCGACTGAGGTGCGTTCGTTTTTTTTACTGAAGTAAAATTTTAAATATTAAAAAAAGAAAAAAATTGTAAATAAAAAAGGATAAGTTGGTTGAATATTACTCGTTAATTTGTAAAGCCTATTTAGCCGCCATAGTTTTCCTTAGACCGACTTCAAAAAAGGAGGAGGTTCTCAATTCGACGCGGTACTGCTTTTTGGGTATGTTCTCGCATAACTCCGTCAAATCTTAACCGATTTCGACAATTCTTTTTTTTCGGATAGATATAGCGTTCCATTTTAATTTGGTGAAGATCTGATGAAAATTTTCAGAGATGGAGAACGGAACTCTTCAATGGAAATAATAGAATTAAGCAAATAAGACCTAATGGGGCCCATTCTTAGATAATATGCATATTATCTTTGATATATTATAGCGTAAAAGTCGTAACAGGGTAAGGTCGTGAAGTGTTCTGGTGAAGACTTTCTGAGATAGAAATTGAGAACTTACAAAGTTAGTATGGGCCACCTATACGTTGCGTTCCGCGAGGGCAGTTCAGGAGTTAAACGATCAATTAAACAACACCCCACACTACGGGATAGACGAGAAAAAAGTCGTCCCTAATTAGGTGTAGGGAAGGTAACCTAAAAATATTATTCTAAGATTAGGCCGATCCCCAGAATCCAAAAAAGAAGCTTGGCACAATACTAGCCGACTCGGCAAACGTATTCTAAGACATA
The DNA here is from genome assembly GCA_947310995.1 of Yponomeuta cagnagella. NCBI lineage: Eukaryota > Metazoa > Arthropoda > Insecta > Lepidoptera > Yponomeutidae > Yponomeuta > Yponomeuta cagnagella. Next base: position 15,554,909 of record OX371277.1, read on the forward strand.
CGAAACATACACAAAAAAGGCACAAATGCTCTCTAGTCCCAGGTTCGTGATCCTAGTCTCTATGTCGTGGGTCTTAAGAATCATTGTTAACATGATTGAGAGATTGTACAGACACTTTTTGTAAATGCGATCTATTATATAAAAGAAAATATGATTTTCTTTTCAATGGTGGCACTAGTTAGCCATAAGGTAGTTATAATTTATCCTAGTTTGGGACCAGGACAAGTGATTATGTTGTGTGGAAGATTTTGTTATTGTTAATTTGAAGGCATAATAAACTTTTCAGTTTCGTGATAACAATACAATCAATATTTATTATGTAAAATCCCGGCTAATCCAGAGATTAAAACGATTTAAACCCTAAGACGGAGGTTCCAAAATGTTTGGTGCATTATGTATATTTTCGTCCATAAATTTTGGCTAGAATATCCTTTTAGCCACTAAATTAGGCTATTATTCTTTACGGGGTGTTGGGTTCGGAAATTTGGCCTCGTTTTCTTTTATGCAATTTGTTAGGCTTGTGAAAAGTTTAAGCTATGCTTATGCTGGTGTTAAAATATAAAGAAAACTGTCGTATTAAAATTTAATTATATTACGAGGTAACGTAGCCAGCATAGTGTAACCTTCCCAGAGGCGGTGATCTAGGCACAGTTTTCTATATTTAGTTATTTTTACCAAAAGTGTAAAAAAACAGTGAATATAATTAATTTATAATTGTAAATAGATAACATATTGCCTTAAAGCAAAAAAATATATATTTTAATTATAATTGAAAAGATTATTAATTATAATTGAAAAGACTAAGTTCGGAGTTTTTTTCCGTTTTTCGTTAGATGATTTAGATTTTGAAACGGACACCTATTTACTTATAACGTTTAATAAATCACCGTTTCTGTGTTACTTTGAAGATTTTTTTTTTAATTTTCTGTTTTGAATTTTTCGATGCTCATTTGTTTATTTTGCCGACCAAATGTTATTTCTTTCGTGACCACGTGTTGCCAGTCATTTATTTATTATTGTGATCAAAATAAGGAAAATAATGAGAAAATATGGTCAGAGTTGAGGTTTTTTCGCTGTCATTTTCTTCACTACAGTTCGACCCGAAGATAGCGGGTAACATTTGACATTGGTATTCAACAAACACACTGTAATTTAATGACGTTGAAATAAACTTTTAATTTCTTTTTTCTCAATGATCAAATAATTTTTTCGTTAATTTTTATTGCCGATCAAATCAAAATCATTTATTACCTTTGTCATATTAGAACAACAAAGACTGTACTGGGACCTCCTAGTAAGTATAGCAATACCTGTGTCAGGAGGTCCCGCTCTTCCATTATGTACGTCACTGGTGAGCACGGTGCGGGGCAGCGCCAACAGCGTCCTAACGATGATCGCGACGCATACATCAACCACTGCTGTAGGCTTAACGTAACGTCCACGTAACGGGACTTGATGTATGTAAATAAATAAATATGTATATGTGTTCACTGTATTTCAATTTGCGTAACATCGAGTAAGTAGCTATAATTTAATCCATACTAAACATGCAAAATCTTATATTCATCATCATCATCAGCCATTTGACGCCCACTGCAGGACATAGGCCTCCCTCAAGGTTTTCTAACCATGAAGGGTTTTGCCATAATCGCCACGCTTGGCAGGCGGATTGGCGATCGCAGTATGCGGTTGGAATCTCAGGATGACGCTGGTGCCCGTCTAATGGTAATTTATTTCCTTAGTCGCCTTCTACAACATCCACGGAAGGAAATGGAGTGACGCTATTCTTAATCCGGCGCCACACGGAAAAGGTAGTAAAGGTGTTAATAGTAAGGAAAACACGCAAAATCTTGTATTATTGTATAATGTACACATTGAAGTTTTCATTTTATTGAAGTTTTTATTTTATGTATACGTTTATTATGCCGATCATTTAATTCATATCTTCTGTTTCAATGACAAAGTAAGTGGAGCGTGTTAAGGGCAAGTGGAACGAGTGAGAGTGCATTGCAATTAGCACCCTATCACGTGCACATAAACACTGATAAGGGTTGACCCCAGCCTCGGCCGAGTTAGTGGCTAGGCGACGGTAACATTTCGATGCGTATATAAAAACAGGGCTTATGCAACATTGGGTCATTGTCTCATTTTAATGATATTACGTACTAAGTAACCCGTTTAAGTCTAGGATCAAACTATTCTTCATCATCATCAGCCCTTTGACGCCCACTGCAGGACATAGGCCTCCCTCATGGTTTTCATAACCATCAAACTATTAAAACCTCTGAATGCTAATTAGGGCGGCTCGCGCCACTGGATAAGTAACAATAAACGAAAAAATTGATAGAGTTGTCAGCCATACTACCCTCTCAGTTTGCTATTTTAATAGATCTATACAGTGAATAAGTACAAAAACATCTTACACCACGTCATTTGCAGACCTCCCAATAAATAAATTATATGATTGACGACCCTGCCAATTCGATATTGATTCGTTTACCCGTGGATAAACAGATAGTGCTGCCAGGGTTGAGTTTCATAAAACTTCAATGCATGTTTTATTATGACAATGTAAGGTACATTGCATAGCAGAGTTTTCTTGTTAATCTGTGGGTTACTCGACTTTGCAGTGTACATCGAATTGTCAAAGTAAACCATGAATTGTAGTTCTATGAAACGGGCCGTAGGTAGCGTTGGCGCAACCCTAACATAGATTCCTTATGTTGTTACCGTAATGGGTGCAAAGTGCTGCATGACTAGGCATCTTAAGCAGCATAGTCATGTAAATCTGAGTCACTTACTCATTTATCATGAAGTATCCGAAAGTATATCGAGGGAATGTAAGTGGAAGGGCCGGTAAGGCGGGCATACTTCGACCAAATAGAGGATGTATTAGCAAAGGGCAAGATAAAACGTACCCGAAACCGGCATGCGTGCATACAACGACCAATGACTGTTGAGGAAGCGAAAGTGATCTGTCAGGATCGTGGCAAGTGGCAGTCCCTGGTCTCTGCCTTCCCTTTCCGGGATACAGGCGTGAGTTTATGTATGTATGTTTCCGAAAAGCGTTTTCACCTAGCGTTATAGTATTTTCTAATTAACAAGCCCGATAGAGCCCCTTTAATATAGGTAATTACCGTAATAGGTTCATAAGATAAAGCGTTTCAAAGGTAGCCAGACGGACAGATACAGCGTGTCAGAGTGGCTTCGAAACAAGGTCTAAAAAATATACGCACACCTGTATTATTCCGGAGGGGTAGTCAGAGACCAGGGTTTGCCACTTGCCACGATCCTGATGTATCTCTTTCGCTTTATCTTTTTTTTTAATCTTATTTATTTTATAAGCCACACATCGAAAGACAAAGTTCGCTTTATCTTAAGACATAGGAAAAATAGGGCAAATATTTTATAGTTATTTTTATTTTCTTGCTTAACATCCAATAGGCTAATAGTGCGCCACCAATGAAAAAAAAATCATATCTTCTTTTACAGATCTTATTTGAAATAAAGTGTCTGTACAATGTCTCAGTCATATTAACAGTGATTTTTAGGACCCACGACAAAGAACTTAGGATCACGAACTTGGGACTTGATTTAATTCGCCTTGCATAGACATACATGTCATATTAATCACGCCGACAAAACGGCAGAAGAAAACCCTTAAAAAAAAATTATAGGGTAACTTTTTCTCGTCTACATCTTAGTGATAGTCGTTTAGTAAGTTGTGTCGTTGGATTGGTCGTTTAAAAATATTTTGAGTGTTGTGAAATAATTTTCGATTTAGGAATCCGTTTGCGGAATGTTAAGCTTTAAAGCGCAAATTTTTGTCGAAGTTGGGCATCCCGGAGGACGGCGGTTCTGGGTTGACTGACTGGAAACGCCTGCATCCAGCAGTTTTATACAGAATCAACTAGCTGACTCAGCGTTGTTTTGCCATATTAATTAGCCTACGACCTATTCTCAGACCTACCACATGACCAAATACACAAAAAATTATAAAAATCGGTGAAGCCGTTTCCGAGGGGTTCGATGACAAACACTGTGACACGAGAATTTTATAATAGTATTTTTTTATTTTTTAATGACTCGCGATGCTCATACGAGTACACAGTAATATATTAAACGGGTCTAACGGAAAACATTACCCGCGCGGGGTAGAGACGGGAAGGATTTGTTTCATTTCTCGTCTTCCTGGTAAGAACTCATGATGACGACACAAATTTTTTTTTTTACACAGAAACATTTTCCTATAGCAATGGACGGTGTGTGTATGGAAACAAATGTTTTTGTTTTCTTTGTAATATTTAAAAAAAATAGGCGCAGCAGACACGCCTTAAAATGTTGTTTCCAGTTATTTTTTTTTTCATTTGTTTCTCTTTTTGTCAAAATGAGTAAATGTAATGAAGAAATTCGATACAATTTAAAATTTTCTTACAAAAAAGGAAAAAAATGCAACGCAAGCCGCGAAAATAATTTGTGTTGTTTATGGACCTATGCAGTGTCAGTGAGAGTAGCACAAAGTTGGTTTAAGCGTTTTCAATCCAGGAATTTTGATGTCAAAGATGCACCTCGCTCTGGTTGACCTGCTAGGGATAAAATGGTCGCCATTTTTTAAAAAGTGGAGCAAGATCGGCATATTATCAGTAGTTACAACATAGCTGAAGAACTGGAAATTGACTACTAAATAGTTTTGACCCACTTGAGAAAAGCTGGGTACACAAAAAAGCTCGATATTTCGATAGCTCGAGATCGGTCAGGCTTCACAGACTGTGACAAAACCCGAGTTAACTCGCAACAATTTGATGCTGTGTGTATGGTGGGATTGGAAGGGCAATGTTGATTATGAACTTTTACGGCCGGGCAGAACCATCGATTCGGATCTCGATTCGGATCTCTACTGCCAACACCTGATGAGATTAAAGCAAGAAGTTGAGAGAAAGCGGCCGGAATTGATCAATATAAAGGGTGTGGTCTTTCATCACGATAATGCACCTTCAGATTTCCACCTGTTTTGGTCTCTTCAGAGTTCTTTAGGCAGTGTCAGGTTAACATCAAGATAGGACTGCCAAAACTAAATGTCGCGTTTCTCTGATCAGAAGTCCCAAAATTTCTACAGCAACGGGATCATGTCACTACCTACAAGATGGCAAAAAGTCATCGAACAAAATAGCACATATGTACTGTAATTAAATGTAAATAAACTTTAAAAAAAAAACGTCTTGAGTTTTCATATGAAATGCGAAGAAACTTTTTCCCCAACCTATTACATTAGATATATATTATATTATATATACATGTCACACACATCAGTGACCCGTTTATTGTACACAGTCGGTTAATTTACAGTTAACTGTCAGTTGTTTTTTTTCGTGCACATTAACCAACTGCCAGCATGGGTAGTACGATGGCACGAGTCATGCGTTTTGTGGCGCTAAAATGTAAAATTTGACAGTAATGTAGGAGAAACTCGCGACTTTTGACATTTAAAACGCGCGACTAGCATCGTCGTACTACCCAGGCTAAAATATTGCCAGGGTAGGCAGATACCAGGGTGGCCCCTTGCCGTGCTCCAGATGAATCTCGTTCACTCCATAAAATTGACAATAAAGTTTAAGCAAATGCCATTACATTTGCTAATATAGCCAGCTTATGCTACATTACAGCTTATACTCATGTTTGTCCCACTGCCTGTGGAGACGATGGCAGCATGGGGTGATAAGGAAAAAGTTTTAATTAGGGAAATTGGTCGGCGCCTGAGGAGTCCCGGATATGACCATCGTTCCGAGGGATACATGATGCATAGGATTGCCCTGGCGGTGCCGCGGGGGAACGCTGCTAGCGTGCGGTATTTTTCATTAATTACGGCCGACTTGCACCACTTTTTTAGATGCGACTTAAACAGCATTTAACTAAAATTCTTCTCACAAAAGTCGATTTAAATGGCGATTTAAGTGACATTTAAGAACTCGAGCACGTTGGTCCTTGTGCCCCTTTTTATGGCGAAACCTTATGTGAACATTTACTAATAGTCTTAAATACTTCTACAAGTTTGGCGAATACAACTGGCGGTCTTATCGATACCGATCTCTTCATAGAGACATTTTTTTTGAAGGTACACAATATTAAACTGGTCTCATCTTGTTATCTTATGATGTGAGGTTGACAACTGCGGGCTGTCGGTCTATGAGCACGCGCCGTATGTGTGTTTAGTGTCAATAGTAATTCGTGACTGGTGAGGTTATTTCTGTCCCGATAAATTGCTTTGGCGGACTTTCCAGACACCCTTGTATGTTGTTTGCGTCAGTAAATCGTGAGATTGTAGATTGATACGGGTTTGGTGACCGTACAAGTTTCTTCTGCGAGATGTTACAGATAGAAATCATCTTACTATACAGCCTACTGGCCTTTTCCCTGCCACGCCTCTTTCCCTTGGTCCTCTGCTAATTTCGGCCACTGAAAGCATCTCTATTTATATATACCGTCGAACGGTGTGATCAGAAACTGGAGTATGGATAGAAATAATTATGACCAGGTGGACGCCGCAACAAAAGATAAATTATATAATCATAATTCATAACGGACTTGTTTATTTTTCTCACGCTCCGCCACTAAATTTTTTTAAATAAAAATAAAAATTGACTTCCAAACACTACAGCACTAAAAAGTTAGAAATAATTTAAACGAATACCTTTAAATTAGAAGTATGTATAATAATTATTAGACATATTTTATGAAACTTTTTAGTGCTGTACTGTTTTGAAGTCGTTTTTCATTTTTTATTTAATTTTTTTTTCACAGAATGATGGATGGACCAACTTGGATAGACTGTCTAGAGATATTGTTTAAGTGGACTGTATTACAGTCAAGTTGGGTAACATTGAATTTCCTTGCAACTTTGAATAAATATTGTCTTTGGAAAATTGCACACATAAAAACTTCTAAGGTAATAGAAAGACTAACGGTAAAAACCGGCCAAGTGCCAGTTTTTACCGTTAGTCTCTCTATTACCTTAGAAGCTTTTATGTGTGCAATTTTCCAAAGACAATATTTATTCAAAGTTGCAAGGAAGTTCAATGTTACCCAACTTGACGTTATATATAACGCCCTGTTTACTAGTTCCAGCCGTGCGTGAAATAAAAGCTCAATTTTTGGATTTTGCCAACGAAAAAATTTTATGACAAAAAGAGAGAACAAAAGAAGTAAAACGAACAGAAAAGAATAAACCTCCAATGTTAACATCACAAGGAAAATGTAAAGGTTGGCGTGGTGTTGACTCTACGAAGCCCGCTTATAGAATGCGTGCAAAACCCACCGGTCTCACTCTAAACACAGTCGTATGTTGTCAATATCAACATGGCCGACCTAGAAAAGTCGCTCGCGGAACGTTGCAAATGAAATAGACGAGAAATGGCGACGGAAGCTTTTGTGTACCAATTTAGACTTTCGTGGACCTAAGTACTTAGACTCTGTGCTAGGGAAATTGCTATTAGCAATAAGGCGGCCAATTGTACTATGCACCTTTCTTAATATATTGTGTTTGTTTCTTTCCGGTGTGCAATAAAGTATATTCTTATCTTATATAGACAGTTTTGTCCTGGACATAAACAACAATCTTTTTAAATAGTATCAAAGCCGAGATAAAAAGATAGCTCTTTCTGTTAATTCTTCAATCAGTGAAATGAAATAATTATCTAATGCTAGATTCTCGGACTTATAAGGCTCTTTAACCTGTAGGACTACTTGATAGTTATTTCGTTTACACCAAAATGAACGTTGCTAGCGGAAACGATTAAGGTCCTACTTTTTTTGCTCTAAGTTCTACGCTGTAGGTTTGTATTTTTTGCCAAGAAAGTAATCATAAGGAATCACAGTGGTTTAGGCGGTTCGAAATAGCACTTGTTTTACATTGCACCTAGTATCCTGTATATAATATAATAATAATGCCTATATATGTCGCACTGAAGCTGTGGTAGCCTAGTGGGTAGAACATTGGACTCGAAAACGGGAGATCCAGTATCGCTCCCAGTGCGGGCTATGACTTTGTTTTCTAAGTTATGTACATTTGTGAAGTTATAGTAGCAATACCACTGGCTAACGGTGAAGGAAAACATCGTGAGGAAACCTGAGTGTCTGAGCTATTCATATACCTCAGCGCTTGAAATCGCCAATCCGCGGTGGGCACGCGTGGTGATTAAGCCCATACACTCTCCCTGAGAGAAGGCCTGTGCCCTACAGTGGGACGTGTATAGGCTGCTTATGTTATATTTATGTCCCACTGTTGGGCACAGGTTTTTGCAAAAAGAGACAGCACGGGCGTAATAACCACGGCGTTTCTGCCGCGGACTGGCAATTTTAAGTGCTGTGGTATGCGAATATCTCAGACACTCTGGTTTCTTTACGATATTTTCCTTCACCGCGTTATAAGGATATAATTATCCGTATGAGAGAGAGAATATGGGCTTTATTAACAAGCGTGCCCACCACGGATTGGCAATTTTAAGCGCTGAGGTATGTAACTACCTTGGACACTCAGGTTTCCTCACGAGTTTGATTGGTACATGCCGGGATTCGAACCCACAACATCCCGTATGTAAGGCCGGTGTTCTACCGCTACGCTACCACCGATTTATCGGATATCTATTATAAACAAAAGTTTTTAATTGTTGTCATAATTAGTGATCTTCTAAAAAGTTGCCGAAATCTTTGGACTCAGCTCTGACACCAATAAAGTGCCAACGATTCTATTTTGAACGCAATATTGACTGAAACAACATTAAAGGTGGAGCGAAATAATAATAACTTACATTATTGTCTTAGAATTTACAGCAAACACATAAAAAAGTAAGAGGCGGGTGTGATAAACTTCCCAAGTACAAAAGAACTTGGGTATTTTATTAGAGTGAAGTCCCGTTAGGATAACATCTGGGAACAGTCGTTTTCGAAGCTTGCAGGTAAAACAACCACAGTTAAACTAATGTCCTATTTCACCAACTTTTAAGGTCTACTTAACCCGTTTTAAGAGCTACTTAAGGTTGGGTTCTGTGTGCGCACGGATTTGTATCGGACTTATTGCGCTGCGCGAGCGAAAAGCTGGTGAGTAAGCTGGTGGAATTTCTGAAATTCCAGAAATAAAAATCATTTTAATAGAATTTTGATGACTGACGTCACTAACACATACAGTGATAGTCATTTTGGTATACTTTTTACTATCCAAAACTTAGTACAGCTCAAATAAAACCATATCTAGTGATATCGCGATTTTTTTTTCATGCTATAAAGTTTAAAAAATCATAAAAATAATGACCGAAGGCCCTACATAGGATATTGAAAAGTAATATATATATTTTTCAGATCTCAAATATAAGATAAGATAAGAATATTCTTTATTCTACCAGGAAAAACACAAACAATTTAAACTGTTTTCATAGATTATTAAATAATTACATGTTTGAACCCCGGTTCCAACCAAACATGTAGTCGGACCCGCTACACGAGAAAAAATGTTAAAATTCACGGTCTTCCTTTTATTTCTGACACTACGTTATTTAGCAAAAATAATTATGATGATGAAGACTTTCGATCGGTATGATAAAGCTACAGGGTAAATTTTTCCACATACAATATTCAAATACAGTATATATGTCACGGTTAAAGAATAAATGTTAAACTTACACACATTTTTCCCAAACAACATATGTTTGGGAAAAATGCTTTCAAATATTTTTCCTTATTAGATTATGTAATTCAGCAAGTCATGGCGGTGGCATGGGGCGCATTGTAAATAATTTGTTCGACAAAATAATCTTTCTTTGCATTTGATAACGTGATTTCTTCGATATCTGAATTGGGTGTTGAGAATATAGGCGTCTACTCTCTAGAAGATTTAGGAATGAATACTCCATGAATACTTGGCACGAGTAAAAAAATTGGGTGTGATTGAAAAACCGGACAAGTTCGAGTCGGACTCGCCTACCGAGGGTTTGTAGATATTATAAATAGTTTAGAAATCGAGTCTCGCAGTTTTTTCCGAGATTTTCCCGAAATATTTTTATGATTGAACTATAAGTGTATAGTTTTTCCCTGTACTTGTAGTATAAGACGATATTTCTTGCAAAATTTCATAGTTCTAGGTCAACGAGAAGTACCCTATAAATTTTGATTCCCCTAAGTGTCAAAATATACGCTTTTTGCAGCATAAACGGCCGTATTTTTTTTTTAAGTTAACTCAGAACTTTGATTTTTTGCAGCTTTAAGGGACTGTAGACTGAGTATATGGTTTTAATTTCAACTCGTTCCCGAGATAAAAGCTCTCGACAGACGGACGGACAACAAAGTGATCCTATTCCGAACCTCAAAAGGAAAAAACGGAAAAAACGGAACCCTTCCGTTTTTTCCTTTTGAGGTTCGGAACCCTAAAAAGTATGAATGGGAAACGGCAAGCCAACGACCGTGACAATTTATTAAGCTAAACCTTTAATTTATTACAACGTGAACAAAAATAAATAACGGACATAGTATCGGACCAGCGTGCGTGCATGCAACGACTTATGAATGTTGATGAAACGAGAGGGGTCTTTCAGGATCGTGGCAAGTGGCAAATCCTGATCTATGCCTACCCCTCCGGGATAGCCTGGATGCTTACAGACATGATCTTATGTAATATTATACCGGGTGCCATTTTAGTCAACTGCCAAACTTTAAAGGGGCTTTTTACTCATACTTATAGACAACTTTTACTATGGGGTCAAAAAAATCAGAGCAAAAAATAAATGAGCTGGTCCATACATAAGATAGAAGAAGTACTGCATCATATGTATGAAACAAGTGATTTATTTTTTGCTCTGATTTGTATGGCCCCATAGTAAAAGTAGTTTGTATTGACGAGCAGAAAGATCCCTCAAAGTTTGTCAGGTGACTAAAATGCCGCCCGGTATTTGTAAAAGCAACTAAATATTACAAAATATCAAGTGAATCTTAAAGTTTTAACATAAGTACTTAAGTATGTTTTTTTGTAAATCACAGCTTTATGATTAAATTTTTATTCTAAATAAAGAATTGATTCAAGAGTGTTTTGACAAAATATTGTAAATTTTTTGTCTAGTCCATTACCAGACTTAAAACTGAAGCCCATAAAGACTACAATTAACCGTAAAGTTAAAATAAAAATAATTGGAAGCTGCTCTAACTTACGTAAATAAAACCATTCTTTGCCTATTTGACACAAGTCAAAAACCCTAGTGTACAAAAAAGACATACATAAAAACCGGCAAAGTGCGAGTCTTACCTTACTGAGGTTTTTAATACTTGTTTCAACTTCCAACGTTCCAACCCTAAAAACTAACTGCCTATTATTGATGAACAGCTTTTTCTGACTATTTCACTGATTCTTTTGAATTATTCGGTGTTGAGTAGATATTCACTAGTCTGAGGCTTAGCATGGCTCTGTCCACAGCTCTTTGTGCCACTTTCACCCGGTGCATATTCTGCTTCGCTCCATATTTCGGCCACATACGTGAGGATGGGCAGAACACAGTGGTTGAAAGTCTTGGTCTCCAGACACTGATGACAATGTCGTCATCCGACGTCGGACGAAGGTTGATGATATTGGTGACCGAATCTCAAGTCTGAAGTGGCGATGGGCGGGACACCTGGCGTGGCGGGAAGACGGCAAGTGGACCAGGGCAGTAACGGAGTAGCGGCGGTCAGTCGGTAGACCAAGAGCCCGATGGTCGGACGATGTGACCAGGTCGGTAGGGAGCCCGTGGATGCGAATGGCGAGAGACCGCGAAAGATGGCGTGATGGGGAAAAGGCAGCCGTGGGTAGAGGTGGACTGATGATGATGACGATAATGATATAATATTAGGCGCGCCAAGTCACGTTGCCAATCGTCTATTTGTCAAATTCCATACTAATTGCTATCGGAAACGTCAGGATTCCGACAGGTTTTGGTGCGCATAATAAGGCCTCTGTTCTCCTAAAGGGGTTATGGTGAAACGAGTAACTTTTTTTTAGCAGAAATTGATTAAAGTTCCAGATTCTTGACTAGAGATTCTAGGCTGTACATGATATAATTTTCCCGATTGGTGACGCTAGCTAGCAACGGGTCGCCGGCTAAGTAGACCCTTTATAAATTTCGAGACATCTTGCTTATTGAGACTTAAAATTGGAAAATACTGGACTGGAAACAATAACTTTGAGCCGGCTTATTAAAATCGCGGGGTGAGTATTGACGGCACACAATTAATTGGAAAAATATTTTACTTCTAACTTTTTAATTACTAGACGGGAACTTGCTTACAAATGCAGATTGTTTTAAAGTTAGTTAATTTTTAACGTAAGCTAAAAAGAAATATGGTCGCGAGAACGAAATTAGGAGCAAATCGACAAAGGGATTAGATGTAAGTTAGCAGTGAGCAGGCGTGTAAATCTTGATATCTTCTTGAATTCCATACCTGTCATGTGCATGTTTCCGCTTTGTCTATTTTGTGAGACAGAAACTCTGTTAATAAATGGCCATATCATACCAGATATACCATCACTAAATGAAAATATTCGCAAAGAGCAAAATGCATTTTGTGCGTTTATTTTCAACCACGTTACAGTAAAAATAAACCAGCGCAACGCTTGTTTTAGAAACAGATTTCTTAACAACATTGCACTTTGAAATTTAAAATACGTTTTCAACGAAAGCTTAAAAATTTTGATAAGGTGTATGCGTTTCTGCAACGTCGTTTAGTCGATGCATTTCTGCTAAAATATGCAAAAAGAACTTTGAACCAAAATAGCTTTGAAGCCGTTGATGTTCTAGCCATGGTTCCCTTGAATGAATTGTTCGTAATAATCCAGAGTATGCGAGGTTTGGTAGTAGAAAAACGAAACTGTGAAACATTGTGAGGAACCCTGAGTGCCTGAGGTGTTTACATACCTCGCGTGGTGAATAAGCTCATACTCTCTCTATGAGAGAAGGCCCTACAGTGGAACATGTAAAGGCTGCAAGACGTAAAGAACGTTGCGAGGTTTTCAGTAAAAACATGAGAAAAGTAACACTAAATATAAAATAATTTACGTAGATTGACAAATGTACACTTAAATTCAAATTATTGTAATAATAAAAATAACTTCCACACAAGAAAATCCTGGTCCTGGTACCAAACTACGATACGCTACGCTAACCAGGCAACGATATCGCAAAGATGGAAATACACCCAGTCTCAGGCCATTTTTACAAGTGTACAGCGGCCCCCAGTGGTAATTGAACCTACGACCTCCGGCATGCTAATCAGACGTGATACCATTAGACCAACGAGGCAGTCATTATAGGATCGTAATTGTAGGGTCGGCGGACGAATGTACGTAAGTCAAATTGTCATTAAATTATTGTTCCGTCCAACATAAGTAATTTCAAAATAGCAGTTTGCCTAACTTTTGTAAAAAACAAACATGCATGTTTAATTAGTTTCATGACAGCTCTCCGTTAATGTAATGACGATGGTCAAAATGTCAAAAAGTGACTTTACATTAAGTTTTTTTCACAGCCGCAAAAGTTTGTGTTTTGGACTTACGTGCTTTAGTCCGCCGACCCAAGAATAACTAACGTGGTTAATTACCAGCGGTAGATCAAACCGTATAGTAGCCCACGCCAATCAGCTTACACCTCCATTCCAAAGGCAAGCTTAGAAGCAACCAGAATAATACAGTAATAAGTCCAATTACATAGCTAATCACATGAACAATGCAATAATCAGTGCAATGAAACAGCGATCACACAATAGACATGTATTACTTGTATGTATGTATGTCCGATACTGATGGCCGATGGGGCCGAAAAGTTCTCGAATGGAGACCACATATCGGCAAGCGCAGCGTAGGACGACGAGCCACAAGGTGGACAGATGACTTCATCCAAGTGGCAGGAAGACGCTGGATGCAAGCCGCTTCCAACCGGTCTTTTTGGAAATCCATGAAGGAGGCCAGTGTCCAGCAGTAGACTTCTTGTCGCTGTTTGATGATGAGGATGTATGTATGTCTATTTATTCAAATATTTATGTATTGTTTAAGTAAGTTTATATACTTTTCAACTCGTATTTCTTAATTGCACCGACTACCCGTCTCTAATTTATTTCTGGTCTCCGTCTATGGTTGCCTGGAAGAAATTGCTTCAGTTCATTGTACTTCAGTTCATTGAATTTCTGTTAATGTAATCTCTGTGTACAATAAAAAATATTCTATGTATCTATGTATTATACACTAGGTTTTCCTACAACTTCGGTTGATCTGGGGATTTGATCCAAATCCGTTCAGGAATCTGATCGTGATTGCATTGCGATCATGGATGGTTAACACAAAAAAACACAGAAACATAAAAAGTATGGAACTTTCACACACACACACACACACACACATATATCTTCAATATCTATTTTACAATTCGGTATTTGACACGATCAACAATAAATTATTTCATATGCTCGATTAAAACAAAAATTACAAAATATCTCAGAAAATGTATCTCTTTTAGTCGATTACTAGTTATTAGAATTTTTAAATAGATTAAACATAAAAAGAGTGCTCTGAAATGTGACGTCATAAGCTAGTATTTTCATACAAAATTCCGTTTTAAAAGTAACTCATTTGATATTTTGTCAAATACCCAATTGGCAAGCGGAATTGCTACGTACTTAATTTAGAAAACAAAACCATTGACATTATGCAGGTATCCACGCAGAATCCAGCGTAACTCGTTTGTGAGGCAAGCTTCTACTGATGCATTACCAGAGCTTAAGGGGATCTAGTGGGCTAACCAATGAAAAAAAAATCATATCTTCTTTTACAGATCGTATTTCCAAAAAGTTTCTTTACAATCTCTCAACAAGGATTTTTAGGACCCACGACAAAGAACCTATGATCAAGAACCTGGGACTAGATAGCATTTATGCCAAAAACGACCGTGTTTGGCGTTAATGCCATCTAGTCCTAGGTTTTTGCCTTAGGTTCACAGCCATGGGTCCTAAAAATCACTATTAACATGATTGAGATATTGTACAGACACTTTTTGCAAGTTCGAGCTGTAAAAAGTATATGATTTTTTTTTCATTGGTGGCGCTTGTTAGTCCACTGGATCCCCTTAATCAAACTTCGCGTATTAAAAATTGCCCGTAACGTAATAATTTTGTTGAGTGCACGGATGAAGGTCCATGTGCATAAGTACATAAAACTCTGCGCGGGTATTGATTGTTACATAAAGCTCCATAATTCTCATTCAGAATGATGCGAGTCTCGCCTCGCATGTCTAGTAAACTTTATTGTCCATAAGATAGAGCCGAATTTTATTTGAACAATAATATTTTAGTCATCATAACTCCTTTGTGGACCTCTTGTGAATAGATATACGGAAGCAGATTGAATCGATTCCTACAGAAACACCACGACAATCCTACTACGCATATAAGCATAAGCATCCTATATATGTCCCACTGTAGGGCACAGGCATTTAATTTTGCTCAGGGAGAGAGTATGGGCTTAATCACCACGCGTGCCCACCGCGGATTGGCGATTTCAAGCGCTGAGGTATATTAATAGCTCAGACACTCAGGTTTCCTCACGATGTTTTCCTTCAACGTTAGCGAGTGGTATTGCTACTATAACTTCACAAATGTACATAACTTAGAAAACAAAATCATAGGTACTGGGAATCGAACCTGGGTCTCCCGCTTCCGAGTCCAATGTTCTACCCACTAGGCTACCACCGCATATTACGCAGTAAGCACAAATGCCACAATTTGACAACCTCTTTATCAGAACAAAAAAGCCTTATCGGATACTAAGTGCACATCAACTTTTACACCCGTGAACTTTACGGGTTAGTATTGCTACCATAACTTCACAAATGTACATAACTCAGAAAACTAAGTCATAGTTACCTACATGCCCGCACTGGGAACCGAACCTGGGTCTCTCGCTTCCGAGTCCGATGGTCTATCCACTAGGCTACCACCGCTAGTCCGATGTTCTACCCACTAGGCTACCACCGCTAGTCCGATGTTCTACCCACTAGGCTATCAGCGGTAGTCCGATGTTCTACCCACTAGGCTACCTGCGGTAGTCCGATGTTCTACCCACTAGGCTACCTGCGGTAGTCCGATGTTCTACCCACTAGGCTACCATCGGTAGTCCGATGTTCTACCCACTAGGCTACCACCACTATCCGATGTTCTACCCAATAGGCTACCACCGCTCGTCCGATGTTCTACCCACTAGGCTACCACCACTATCCGATGTTCTACCCAATAGGCTACCACCGCTCGTCCGATGTTCTACCCACTAGGCTACCACCACTATCCGATGTTCTACCCACTAGGCTACCACCACTATCCGATGTTCTACCCACTAGGCTACCAGCGGTAGTCCGATGTTCTACCCACTAGGCTACCACCACTATCCGATGTTCTACCCACTAGGCTACCACCGCTCGTCCGATGTTCTACCCACTAGGCTACCACCACTATCCGATGTTCTACCCACTAGGCTACCACCGCTAGTCCGATTTTCTACCCACTAGGCTACCACTGCTACGTGCGGTTACGTTGGGGCTTCAGCTGCGCTGTTACGTGCTTACCTGATAGAATCTTTGTCCTACATAAACCTTTCCTAAAAGCACAAACTGTCAGGTTGCATGATAATAACTATCTCGTCCCCATTTAAATACCATTGGAATATCAAATGAACTGAGTCAATAGCGTATTTAAGAAGTGAACTGAATGAAATTATACGGTTCAGCAATTGTTATTTCCATTTTAAATGTCATTTTAGGAGAGACGTTTCTAAATAGAACTTTTTGTTTACCATTAAGGCTGTCACACTGCAGCGTGGCGGGAAATTAAAATTGTTCACGGTTTTTTCAACACAGATGTTGCAGCTAAACTGGGGTACCATTGTGTAACTTTATACTGTTCCCGACAGTACAATAGAGTTTTCTTCATTTTTCTCTGTGACTCCTTTACAGGCTCTTTACAAATAATGTAATTAATGTAAATTGCAACAAAAAGAATATAATTAATGTATATGCCGTTCATGCGCTTACTACCAAAATTGAGCTCGTGGGTTTGATAGTGCCCCACTGGGGGCTCCGTACATCTGTATAAATGGCCTCAGTCTGGGTTTTGTTTGTGATGTCCTTGCCTGTTCACCATAGTACAGGGTATCCTATTTTGGGACCAGGTCAAGTGATTGTGTTGCGCGGAAGTTATTATTATTAATATAAATAACTATTAAATAATGGCTCTTCATAACATGATTTAAATATCCTAGTTTTATATTTGTATAGTACATGCAGAAGTGACTGCCTCTCAATAAATAAAATAGTTTCTGATCCCTTTCCACAGGGCAACATTGTAGGTCTAGTTTATAGTGAGATTAAGCATGTATAATAAATATTACCAGAAAACATCACACACCCTCTGACACACATTCACTCACATACAACACAGAGAGAGGTTCCCTTCTTACTTACTACAACCGTTTATGCCTAACGCTAGTGGCATTTTTCCGAGCGGTTCCGTGCTTCGCAAGGCACGTTAAGCTGTTGGTGCCGGCTGCCGTCGATAGATGGCAGTCGTTAAGCCAAGTCAGAGGCCTTAGGGCGGCTTGACAACTTCTGACAGTAGACGAGCCACTAGTCTACAAGCCTCCACCAATCCGGACTTGGCCCCCGTGGTGGAGTATGGCCTATACCTTCCTCAGGGAAGAGACCCGTGCCCCTCGGTGGGGACATAATGGGTTGATGATGATGGTTTATATACCAAAATGACTATTACTGCATGTGTTAGTGACGTCGGTCATCGAAATTCTATGAATAGGATTTGTGTTTATGTAATTTCATAAATGCCTTCTTTTCCCCAAAGTTCTATGCAAATCCGTGCGCTCGAAGAACCCAGTCTTTTAGGTAGGCACTTGCCTGCTTATATTACATTACATATTTTATGTAAGTACTCACACGACCCGTATACAAACTGTACCTATCGGGATGTGGCACTGATTGCTGTAATAAAGGCACTAAGCTAAGCTCAGTAAGAGATGCCTAAGTTTTTGTGCTATTTAACCTGTATCAGTTCTGTATAACTATATCATATCTTGTACTTATTTGGTCAAAAAAATGATCTTATCTCATAAATTATAATAAATACTGCGCTTCTTAAATCCTACTAATATTAAAAATGTGAAAGTTTGTGAAGATGTTTGGATGTTTGTTACTCAATAACGGCTGAACGGATTTACATGAAACTTGGCATACAGATAGACAAAGACCTGAATTGAGTCATAGCATACTTGGTATCCCGGTAATGCGTTCCCGTAATATTTATTTTAAGTTTAAAATAGATGGCGTTGTGCGAGCGAACGTTTGAACGGACGGACAGCTAGTTTCATTATAAATATGCCTCGACGACTAAGCTTCTCTCATCCACTTTTGTAAAAAAACAATATTATTTGTATTTACATAGTAAACTTAATATAGCATAAACTCACGGCTGTATCCCGGAGGGGTAAGCAGAGACCAGGGTCTGCCACTTGCCAAGATCCTGACAGATCTCTTTCGCTTCATCAACATTCATTAGTCGGTGCACGCACATGTTGTAGTAAACTTAGTTTGGTATTATTGTTATCTAAATATTATTGTTAATTATGTTTTAAATTGAAACTAAGATTAATAATAATTAATCCACATGCATGTAACATAATTCATTTTGTAATAAATAATTTTTTACTCTTTACTTTTACTTTACTTTACTATTCAATTATTTTACTCGAAAAATCAGACTGCTACATTTTTGGCTAGCTAGAAAGGATGAAATTGCTGCGGTAAGAAAATGGCGAACAATAGAAATTTGAGAGACGAAGTCGAATCGTAGAGATTTAAGAGAACAAACTAAGCAGTTTTGAGCTTTATTGCTCGAATCGTTACTGTCAATTAAGTTTGGTGCAAAACGTGAGTTCAGCTTAAAATATAACGATGTTTCAGATTTTATTAAAGTTCCTGGTCCCTGACCGCATAGTCGACCTAGCCCGCAGGAAAGACATGTGCGAATTTGTAGTAGCAATACTACACGCTAACTGTGAAGGAAAACATCGTGAGGAAACCCGCGGCTAGGTTGGCTCCGCACGTACTGACTGGTCACACATTAAATGAGAATAAAACAAAATATATTATTTACACAATTAAAACCAATGCCAATTAGTCACCTCTACAACCCCTTTTATGCTCATAAATATGATTTTAATCGAGAATTTATTTGTGAATGTCCAAATGTTTGTGAAACGGTCAAAATTAAATACTTAGGCAAAATTATTGACAAAAATATCTCCTTCAAAGAATATATTCATTCTTTGTCCCAAAAAATAAGAAAACATATCATTAGCGCAATCTATCTTGACCGACTGTATTAGGAATTGGGTGGAGCTCCGAAAACCTTTCTCATGGAACTAGAAAGAGCTCAGAGAAATTATTAAGCCTAGACTTTATCAAACGGTGAATTTATACGCTAAAACCAAAGTCTTAACGGTCAGACAACTTTATATACTGTGCACTGTAATGCATAAGCATTCTCTGACCAACAATCGTATTTGTACAAATAAATTGAGTTGAATTGAATTGAATTGAATTGAACTAAACTAAACTGAACTGAATTGAATAAACTAATCAAAATCATATCATCAGCATCATCATCGGCCTACGCTTGTCCACTGTTGGACATAGGCCTCTCCGCCATGCCACTGAGCACGCCACTGAGCACGGTCGTCGGCTACTCTCATCCAGCTCTTGCCAGCCGCCTCCCGAATATCATCGCTCCACCGAGTCTGAAGACGTCCTTCACTACGTTTACCGATCCACGGTCTCCACTCAAGAACTAGTCTACCCCTCGTAAAACGTTTAATCGTATAAATAATAGTAATGTCAGAAGATTCTACACTTTTTGTGAAACTAAACCAGTGAAAACGTCTTTTACGTAACGATATTAGTGTTTTCGCGCTGGTAGAATATACAAATCATTATCTGTACAATTCTAAAGGACCCGATCGGGCTCCCATAACTATGGGTTGTAATTGTTTTTTTCAAGGTCATAATCTAACAGGTTAAACAAGTGCTTCAATATATGTCATCTTACCAAACATGAACTAAAACAAAAATTAATAGCACACTTAAACAACCTTTGTTATGATTAAACAGAAAACCTTCTTGAAATTGATATCTCATACCAGCTTACCTCACTTACATAATAATGTACGCATGTAACCCCAGACTTTCTCACCTTCTGTGATATTAGTATACATCATACAAATTATTGTCTACATTCACAAGTGAACACTCCTCACACACATTCACACACCCTCTACTTAGTGTCTTAAACCCGAACCCAAGACTCCGGTCGTAGGGCTGAGCAAAGACACACTTACATACACACATACATACATATTTTACTCTCTTTTATACTAGTTTTTTGCTAACATATCTAACTTTTGATATAACGTATACCATGTAGGTACCTTGTGCTGATGACGCGTCGAATATGATACCAATCTTTTGTAGTTCGGGAGGCCTGGAATCCCAAGATACAGATCTCTTGATCTAGTTTAGGCTCCAATCTTACTCCTCTAGAATTAACAAGCACCATTACTAAGCAGAAAAACCGTAAAACACCACATGAAATATAGTATTTTTAATAATTAAGCTACATAGTTATCCTATGTAATAAATAGTTGCAATTGGATCCGTTAAATATAAACAGTACCTATAACTATCATAAAAGTGTATGTAAAACAAGGGAAATATCATAAATTGTAGACAGAAACGAATATCAGAAATTGTAGAATAAAAGGTTTAACAAATAATGATGACAAAGTCTACACATCCCGTTTCAGAAATTGTTTTTCACCTGTATTAAATTAGGATTTACTTAAACAGAAACTGCTCTTCTGTAACTAAAACCAAGGTGATATCCTACGAGGTATCCATTGCGGATTTTACAGGACACACCTTTGTTGCTTGGCATCCGATATCTAGCATCTAGTGCAATAAAGCCTTATGCGCGAAGCCCACTTATCTGGTATGGCACGGACCTTGCGGGGATGACTATTAAAAGGCGTGGAGCGAAGGAACTGACTGCGAACTGACCTGGAACTGACTGCAATCGGGCGCGGGCGCCGAAATGGCGTGCTACACAGCACGTCCGACGAAAGGCCGTTGAGAGTGTTCAAACAATGACCTTATGACCGCGTGCTTGGTACGGTATTTGAATGAAATAGAATGATGTCCGCGCCATGCCCGAGCCAGACGCTAAATCAGTGGGCTCCGCGCCTTAAGTAGTAGGTATAAATTTAAGATACTTTTCTTCAATATTCTTCATCGTCGGTTTGCCCTTGACAGAGCGGTCGTGGTCCTTATGAAGTGTCATTATGAGCAAATGTTGCGTATCAACTACAATATACAAGTAAAGTCAACGGCATATTCATCTTAAAGGCTCGCATCTAATCTACTCAGTTACGCTACGAACAAATTGGCAATATAAATGCAAGACCAATTTAAGTGTGGTCTGAAAATAATGAATACAAATAATGTTGTAAATAGCATAACATAGTGTGGTGGAAAGTATCGTAACGTTGTGTTTCTTTAAGTTTGCCTGTCTACGTTTTATTTTTAAGTGCAAAAGAGAATTTTAATAATAATATTTTTATTACAGCAATGCTATATAATTGTTACTGATTTATAAATTACACTACACAATATTTATAGCTGCTTTAAAATACATGGTTTTCACTATAAAGTCAAGCTTCAATTTCTAAGAGCAGTTTGCATATTTTAGTGCCAGAAAGTTCACTTCAGTGAAATTAAGCAACGGGAAAAAACAAGTCTTGATTGCTCATAGGTATTATTGTAGGTATTACTTCTATTTTTGTCTCTTGTTTCTTGTGTGCAATAAAGAATATTGTTATCTTATCTTATCTTACACGTTTACACTTGCATTTATCTATGTTAATTAATCTTACTGGAAGTAAATTTTATTGGTAGTTAAACGTAGCAATTTCAAAGATCACATGATTTCATTTCCTTTTAGGTGGCCCGGTGACCTTAGTACGACGCGTAACGTCATCCCGAGTGGCAAGTCCTACACAGATTTTGGGTTTTATCTGATTTTATTTTTTAACCTCCTTACGATTAAAGGAAGAATCTGCCAAACCGTACTTCGAGAAGTATAGTATACTGATAATGCAATGGTTATTCCGATTATTCTATTCTTACTTAAAATATAAGTATGTGTGACAACCTATTCTTGATCCCAAATCTCGAATCTTATTTTTGGAATTTATATTATTAGCGCTATATTAATAATTGCAATTAATGTTATTTGTGTTAATCGTAATTGAATCGTGTGATTTTAAAACAACACTTGTCAATTTTTTTTTATTAAATTATTTACACCTACCTATTGATTTACATTAGAAAAAAAATTGTAGTTTATTCATACAGAAATCAATATAATATGCTAAAATATTGCTGTTTGAATAAAACAGTTTTTTCTATTTCCTGCAAAGTTGTAATGAAAGGACATGTGTCGTTTTAAAATCACACGATTCAATTATTATAATAATTATGTTGCTTGTGAATTGTAATTATTGTATCCGAATTGTTAATTGAAGTGTAACTAATAATTATGAATCAAGATGTCTCTGTCTATGTCAAGGCAAACAAAGTACCTAATAAAAAATCGGTCGGGTGATTTCCCTTTTCTTACGAGACACCCGCACGGCAATTGATTTATATGCCTATCTAAACTCGTGTCAGTAAAATTATAGTGCACAACACTTATTTTACTGTGACATTTATTTAAAATATAAATATAAAAGATATTTATGCAATCAGTATAGAAAAAAAATAAGTACAGGCAACACCAGACCGATCATTAATATTGGTTGCGAAGTCGCCCGTAACGTAACCGAGTAGAGTGCACGTATGCAAAAGTCGGTGTAGTGTGAACTGTACAACTAGTCATTGTAATTGGAAATGATGTTTTGCTGTTCGAATGCAATCGCATAATTTACGACTTAACGTACCCGATTTCCGAATAAAAAAATGTAAATAAACGCGAACAATTAATCAAATTAAGCAATGTGCATAGTTATTTTCTGAATTTACACTGCGTTCAAAACCAACATTTTGCAAATGCGACATTACATTCATGAAAATTAAGCCCTTTTCCATTTAATTAAGGATTAAATTTGGTATTTTGACGATAAATGATGTTAAATGAGCTTAATTTTGTTTACTAAAATTATTTTGGTGACATTCAATTTAAATTTATTTCTAAAAGATTAAAATCTTCACAACGTTTACGATAAAAAAAAAACAATAACGTAATGTAATCTAACAGTTAAGCAAGTTAATGAAAGAAAATAAATCCAGTTAGAGTAAAGTTTCTGAAACGTTTAAATACCTTTCGACTTTTAAGAAACTTTGTCATGATAATAGATGTCAACAACTTCAAAAGTTATTTCTACAATAGTTAGTTCTAAGGAATCGTGGCATCCTAAATTTTAAAAGCTACCTATTTAACTTTAAAAAGTAGCTGAGCTCGGGTACTTACCAAAAAAATTCGGCCAGAAACAGCTGACAGAAAAAAAACAACAGCACAAAAAAATCTAGAACTCTTTTTCAAATTTAAAATTCGAACAGCACTCAAAAGTTTGCAGGCCCGTGTAGACAATTAATGGTTAAACTCGTGTTAACTTTCCGAATGCAAAAGACGTCGGCACGTCAACTCGTGTGAACGCAGCAATGTCCACAGTTAGACTGCTAGACCGGCGCCGATTAAACTCACACACCGACTTATCTGGGGAGTTTTTTATCACTCTCGTGAACCTCTCCGCCTATGGTAATAAAGATCATTATTCCACGTTGACACTTTAGTTTATAAGACAATAATATTTTAGATATTCTGACAGAGAATTTGCTTTCCTGAATTGATTAGAGTCTATGATATCTCTAAGAAAATTTCTTATCTGGCGGTATTTTGCTACACAAGAAATTGGGGTTTGGATGAATACATTTTGGGTTTGAGTAGGTAGGTATATCTATATATGCTGTTTTGTTTGGTATATGAATTTTCTTTTAATTTGATATTATCGAGCTCATACCATAGACAATAATAATCTTTAATATAATTTTTATTCTTCTCTAAACAAATAAGATTTTGGCATCAAGCCTATTAAAATTTTACGATGCTCTTTTATAACCTAAAGTCAGAAAGTTAACTAAATGGAACCTATCTGCTATTTTACAATGTAACTGATTTTCCTCGTAAAAGTTGATTTTGATGTGCTTAACCCCCGGTTCCTCGTATACTAACAATCTGTTTATTTAGTGTTTACACTTACAGCCGTCGATGGTTTTTTCTGTAGCATCGTCAGTGTTTTCAATAATTAACCGAATGGGAATTGTCCTTAATATTGACAATAGTATTACAAATGATACGGCATTTTGAAGGCAATAATGTAAAATGGAAAAATAATAATATTCACAGATTTCTTGTATTTTCGTGAATTTGTGTGTGGCTAATTCGAACTTCTAACGTTCGCTTCACACGTAAGTGAAAGTAGGTTTAATATTTTTGAAATCTCGGTATTCCGTAAAAAAAAACAAACATAATATATCTTTTACGTTTGTACAGATTAAGATTCTTTTTAGTTTTGTTTATTTAAAGAGTCCTTGTATCGAGTCATGCTATCACTAGAAACTAACAGCTCGTATGATTTCAGTTGATGGCGCTTCCGTGCGTGACGTGCCTCCGGTTTTGTAGATTCTGGTTCTTATTTTCGCTTTAAAAATTAATTAAAGCTGCTCAAATCGAATTATTTAGCCTAGGCACTCAAATTTACCTATTTTCCCCAAACCATAAATTAAAAAAAAGGAAAAGTATTACGGCTAAGTAGGCTTTACTAGTTAACGAGGAGTAGGCAACCAACTTATAAAAGTAAAATTTCTTACAAAATCCATTGAAAATGACTTCGATGAAGTAAAGTTCTTAGTTCTGTAAAACAGATGAAAAAACCCTCTTTCTACGGAACCCTACATTGGGCGTGGCCCGACACGAAGTTGGCCGGTTTTTTCATAATGTTTTCGGACTTATTTCAGGAATGACTTCTTCTTCGATGTTGTAGGCACGAGCATTATTTCTAGTATCTAATAGATTAGATATGTATCGGTAGGCTGTTGCGTATGTTACAAATACTAAATATTGAAAAAAAAATACAAATAAACAAACTGTCACCGTCAAAACTAGCTACAATGTGATATGATAAAACGTATCTGTACCAAATAGAGCGTTTGCCGTTTTGTCCTATGATTTGATTCGATTCATCATCATCGACCCATTATATCCCCACCGAGGGGCACGGGTCTCTTCCCTGAGGAAGGTATAGGCCATACTCCACCACGGGGGCCAAGTCTGGATTGGTGGAGGCTTGTAGACTAGTGGCTCGTCTACTGTCAGAAGTTGTCAAGCCGCCCTAAGGCCTCTGTAAGAAAATAATTGCTGTGGCGTGTCGTTGCGCGGCTTAGCGTTATGATCCTGATACGTTAGGGGAGAGGTGGTTACCCGTTTTCTAATATGGCTCAATATTTTTTACTTCGATAGGAATAGATTTTCTTAAATACTCCCTGTTTCCTGCTACCCACTTCACCTATTTCATTAATATATAATATATTTAAGGGGCTCCATAAGATTTTCTTAGCGCCACTTATTAGTGGGAAAAAACGCATTCTAGAAACCTTTTTCACAAAAAGTGTCTTACAAATCTTGTAATCATGTGAGTAGTGATTTATGACCGACGAAAACGACTGAGAATCTAGGATCAAGGATACTAGACTAGATAGCATATATGCCACTTATGATTTGCGAATAATATAAAAGCAACTACTGATCATGTATTTACTACCAACTACTGATTTATCAATAGTAATAGTATTTCTACTAATTAATATTAAACAGGACCTAAATAAGGGATACAGGTGCAACATCTCGGTATGAAAGTTTTATGAATCTTTTAAAATTAATCTGCAAACGTTATAGGCCATTAATAGCGACGCCACATTTATAGCGGCTCACGACTCTAGAGGTTTTTTGTAATGTTTGTGTTTTGTGTGTCTAGTTAGACTGGAGATTTCCGCATTTTGCCTCATAGTTGGGCCATTGTACGTAGCAAGTGCTGAGGATGTAAATACCTCAGACACTAGGGTTTCCTCACGATGTTTTCCTTCACAGTTAGCTAGTGGTATTGCTACTATAACTTCACAAATGTACGTAACTTAGAAAACAACGGCATTGGTACATGCCGGGATTCGAACGCACGACCTCCCGAATGAACAGCCGGCGGTCTATCACTCCGCTACCACAGCTCTGGGTTTTGTATGCAACAAGCATTATTTAAAATTTTGTTATTTTTGGCCTGAGGCATCAGACAGATACAATACCAGCGATTCTTGTTTAAGAGTAATATAATGATTACGGTGACGAAGTGGATGTTATTCAAGCCCAGGCAGGCGTTTAATTATTTCGGATTTCGTCAATAATTGGCATGGTTTCTAGCTGCGCAATATCGTTTTTAATTATAGTAAAGGAATGAGTAGCGATGGTAGCTCAGCGACAGAACGCCGGTCTTACATTCGGAAGGTCGTGGGTTCGAATCACGGCATGTACTGGCTTTGTTTCCTAAGTTACATTCATTTGAGAAGTTGTAGTAGCCATACCACTTGCTAACTTTGAAGGAAAATATCGTAAGGAAACCTGAGTGTGTGAGGTGTTCACATGCCTACCTCACCGCTTGAAATTGTCAATCCGCGGTGGGCACACTTAGTAATTAAGCCTATGCTCTGTCTCTGAGAGAAGGTCTGTGCCCTGCTCTGGGACGCACATGAAAAAAAAATAGGATTGTCTATACTTTTGACAAATGTGGTCTGTAACGGCAACAGGTAACAAAATCTAACATCTTATACATATTTTTATTTACAGAATTTTCTTTATAAGAACACTATTCCTTATGAATAGTGTTCTTATAAATAAAACAAACTCTCCACAAATGTAGTTTAATGTATGTTTGATAAAGGGAAATACTGTACCATAGACGATTTAAATTGCATTTCAGGAGTGTCTTAGAAGAATTGTGTTTTTTTAAATAACCCCGCAACCTTTTTAAAAAGAATGACAAGAAAAAATACGAACACCGAACGCCATTTTTCTATTTTTAAGACTTAGCAAAATTATAGTAATGTCGTGTAGAATAACTTTTCGACAGGTCACATTATGAAAAGTAACCTGGAAAAGGTCGTAGAGAATAAAAATAACCACGTTATTTGCCTTTTAACACGGCCTCCTTAAAACCTTTTTTTGTGCCAGTTTTTTTACTGTCAGTACGAAATTTGACAGTTAGACGATTGGTTCGTTCAGGGTAAGATAAACGAGCAAGGCATCATAAACTCGAAACAGACAGACTGATTTGTTCAAATCTAGTATGGCTTCCTCCAATCGGAATCGAATTCACGACGACAATGACAAGGTATTAAACATTACGGGTGATAAGATACCAACAAAGGTTGAAATACCTACTTTTGGCTGGACTAGATGTGTGAGATTCGTCGTCAAGCTGCAAAGGTTGAACTGCCTCCGACTGGACTGGATTGTGAGTTTCGTCGTCAGGCTGCTTTATTTGATACTTTTCATAGAATTTAAACTAAAATTATTTGCATTCTCAGACTCACCTATTGTTGTTTCACTGATTTGCTTTTTATGCAGCCATTTCAGTGTCCCACTGCTGGGCAAAGGCCTCCCCTTGTGTTTTCCATTCCTCCTTGTTCTCAGCCACCCTTATGAAATTTAACTTTGTTTTATGTCTCAGCAGACTTTCTTATAAACATGCGAGGAAAACTATTTTCAATCTGTACCAATTAATAAAAAAATAACGTATGTACCTATGTATTTTAAGAAGCTGTGACTTTCCTCAATATAGAAGAATTTAAAAATATTGCATGCTTATTCAGTTCTGACGATGGTGTAGTAGATTGACATGAATAGCCTGATGGCCGGTAACCTGAGCCAGAGTTGGCTCCTCATGAAGGCACTCTTCAACGGTTAGTAGTATGGACATGAATCTCTACGAAGCAAAAATTACAAACTCAATTCTAGTTTTATTATATTCAGAAATCAATAATTTATTTCAACGTAAAGAATTTACATTCTGTCTGCTGAATGTCAAAGTACCTACTATGTTACTATGTTAGCCGCTGCCTTCGGGCCGTATTTGTAGTGGAGAAACAGGCAGCGGAAAAAAAAAACACCACTCTGACCATCTTTTCTCAAATCATCTTAAACTTATACATCAAAGCCTATATGATGTGATTCCGTGATAGCCACCAATAACTTTAATAGCCAAAATAACACTTCTTACAAAAGTAGGAAAAACATTAATGCTGCGGCCAGACACACGAACAGCACCGGTTCACGAGCATAACGCAGGGGTCAGCCATCATCAGTCTCAACCATTTTAGAGGGAGATAGGTGACCCGGCCACCACGCCACCATTCGAATGACTCCTCATTTTATAATCCGTATGAAGTAGAGGTAGACGGTAAGAGCCAATTAATTGTAATAAAATTTGCTTGAAATTACTAATCCGCCGTGGGCACGCGTTGTGATTAAGCCCATACTCTCTCTCTGAGAGAAGGCCTGTGCCCTGCAGTGGGACATATAAAGGCTACATAAAAAACTACGCGTGCCCACCGCGGATTGGCAATTTCAAGCACTGAGGTGTGTGAACACTAGACACTCAGGTTTCATCACGATGTTTTCCTTCACAGTTAGCGAGCGGTATTGCTACTATAACTTCACAAATATAGGTACGTAACTTAGAAAAAAAAGACATTGGTAAAATATAAATATTGATAAATAATTAAACATGGCCCCTACGTCAATAAATAGTTCTATGACACACTTGAGGAAATGTGATGTGTTTACCGATGTCCAAATAACGATTTTCATCACCCATTACCATGTTACCCTGTTGCGTCCATAACCAGTTTAACGATGAGTTAAACGATACAAAATATTACGCTAATAACCAGATTTATGCCCCTGCCTTCGCAGACCACCTGTTGAATGTTTGTATCAACTAGCCGCCACCGGCCAGCACGGTTTGTGAATCCTGCCCGTGACGTAGGCTTAAGCGTCATTAAAGGAGAAAGTTCCGTGGTTCGTTAAAAGATGGCGCTGGTTTCAGTTTCAGGTATTTCAGCGTTTCCTCTAAACATCACTGCTTGGCTGCCTTATATCTATTTATCTATCTATCTATAGCGGTTAACGCGCTTGACTACCAAAACTGAGGTAATGGGTTCGATTGCCTCTGGTCGACGTGCTTGATTTGTACAAATGGCAATAGGCTGGGTGTATTTCCATGCTTGTGATGTCTTTGCCTGGTTACTATCGTGCAGGGTATCCTAGTTTTGGATCAGGACAAGTTATTGTGTTGTGTGGAAGTTATTTATAATCGTGTTTTAGGAATCGTGTTTTTATAAATAAGGTAAGACTCAAGATCACAAGAGTTGTAAAAAATTTAAGCTCACTTAAAGTCACTTTGATGAGACTGTTTTTCGTACAATCTTGCTCATTGTTAAGTCAAGATCTGAGTGGCAGTTCCCGCACGACATCTTTCCCAGGAACTTAAAATTTGGCAAGAAGCAAGTTCTGGCAGCTCAGATAAAGGAAATATTTGTTAATTTGCTGTTATTACTGTTAATTTAAATACAATAAAATGAAATAAATAATGAATGATGAAGAAAGATTCATCATCATCATTCAGCCACAAGAAGTCCACTGCAAAAGACCGGTTGGAAGCGGCCTGCATCCAGCGTTTTCCAGCGAAGAAAGATTGATGAAAAAGATATGTCGAGGGAATGTGGGTCGAGGAGCCAGTAAGCGACGTTCCAGGTAGACATTTTGGTACCATGTGACATAATTACTTTTCGACAGGTCACATTATGAACATGACCTCTCCGATTATGTTAAAACAGTTTTTGTGCAAGTTCTCGATTTCGCGTCGTATTTCCACTCTCATTGTGTATGCACAATAGGTATGCTGGTGCCAGCCTATGGGGAGAGTTGTATAATCTCCTACATTATTAGCTTAGCTTCAATAAATTCCCACCTAGGGGATGTACTACGACGAAGCGAAAGAGGTCTGTCAGGATCATGGTGAGTGATAAACCCTGGTCTCTAAGTACCCCTCCGGGATACAGGCGTGAGGTTAAGTAATTAATGTAATGTAAAATATAATAATATGTTTTAATGATTACGATAACTAGTACATTGTACAACGAGGGGAGAAAATGATCTATTTCTGTTCGAGAGTATGTTTATGCCCGGCGGGCAGCAGAGAGGCTTTCTCCCGAGTGCTACATAGTGCTTTTTACTACACCTACGAAACAATAAAATTATTTAGAATAATTAAAAGCGTACTGTTAAATTATCAATTTAGTAAAAAACTAACAAAACAGAACAAATTGCCGCGCTTGTTTTTTTCGTAATGCAGAAAAGGTTGCCAGCCTTTCATTGGTTTCATTAAAAATCGAGTACAGAAAAAATTCTACCTCTTTTTTCTAATTAGCAGAAAAAGGTTGCCAGTTTCCATTCATTGAAAGTCGAGTAAAACACGAGTTTTAATCTAAATATTTGATACAACACCTTTTTGAGATTTGACGTTTGTATCTTTTATGTTCGCTGCCAACAGACAAAAGAATGCTAGCAGGGCAGGAATGGTGGGGGTGGCAACTGTTAAAAAAAATTAAAATGGAGGATGTCCCGCTTTCTTGATTATTTGTATGTGAAAAGCACAATATTTGTGATTATATAAACCCCGGAGTTATGTGTAGTCTTTTTTCAAAAAAATCTTTACCTACGCATTTACTGCTAAGTTTGCAATAGAAAAACTGTGGCTTCTAACCCATTTGGAGTAAGTATAAATCGATTATCAATAAGTTTATATGTATTATATAATTCTAGTCAACAAATACAAAACAAAATTCTATGCAGGTAAGTACAAATAATAGTAATGAAATACATTCAGAATTATTGTCTAAGTTATATTTTAAGATTCCTGTTTGTTTTCAGGTCCGCATCTTTCACACTCGTTAAAAACGGAGGCAGTGTTTTGGTACCTAGACTGTTAAACCTAAAAACTAATTAAAAACGAGAAATTGCAAGCCTTGATATAAATAATTCAATCCATTTAGCAAATGTAAACCCAGCTATTATTGCTGCATTTGTAAGTGAAGTAAAATAATGTTCCTGGGTACTTGTAAACATCGGTTTTATTTAATAAAATCATAATCATACACTATAACCCGCATTTTTTTGGGCCTTAGCCCGTATCTCAAAATAGGTAAGCAACAGCACCTAATTACCCAGAGCCAGCCCATAACATTGAACTGGGCAGATCTGTGGCCTATATTACGCTCACCAAATCCTGAGCGATTTCAATCGTCTAACTGTCAAATTCCATACCAATTTGACAGTTAAACGATTGGAATCGCTCAGGATTTGGTGAGCGTAATATAGGGGCTGAATAGGTATCAATAGTTGTTGGTGATAGAAACCTTCAAGTAGTAGTCCCGCAGCATCATTTTACGCTCATAAAGCTGCTTCGTCTCCAAACTAGAATAAAATTAAAAGAGTTCATGTAGAAACAGTATGATCTTATGAGTAAAATATGGTACATAGTGTGGATAATTTTACAATGATTTTCGATGTTTCTGAGTAAGTTTCTTAAGTAAATTTAACATTTTACACTTTATAATCAACAAATCAGCCCTTAAAGAGGTATTTCAATAAAGGTTTGCGATTATTTCTGCAAGAAATGTTAAAAAAATATTTTTGTGGTTACCTTTGTATTCGTTTTCCGGTATACACAACTTTCCTTTGTCAGTTTTGTTATTAACTACAGCTTTCCCTTTTTTAGTAAAAAGCATTTCATAACGTTTTTATGTTGACTTTCCATAAAAAAATCCGAAAATAAGCAACACTTATAAACCAAAACAAACATTTTCGGGGCAAATCTCAGTGGCGCCATCTGTAATTAGTTTCGAGTTGCCATCCCCATTGAATGAGATGTTTACAAAGACATTCTTTAATGGACTCTTAGAAATCTCTTATTACTTGGCGTGTTGTTGTAGTGTCGTTAAGCCTAGATTGACGGTTGGACTATTAACCTGTTCTTCGTTGAACTACTTAGTTGGCCTACTACGACTTGGACGCGTTCATAACTTGAGCAGCTGAAATCTGGGCGGTCGCTGCGGTTATGTAATTAGTAATAAAAAATGCCATTTATTTAGACTATTCCTTTTAAGAGTAGACATAACAATTTTTTTTTAAATAATGAATGAATGAATGAATGAAAATCTTTATTTCAGACTCTTTCAGAATCTTTATTTTCCCTATTTGACAATAATAACGGCAATAATAATAAAAATCTTAACATCACAGCAGAATTAATTAATATAAAAAATAATACAATAATTATTAAATCAGTGAAAAATTAATCTGAATTAAAATTGTATTGATTAAAATAAATACTGTATGAATATATATAAAAATTGGAATAAAATATGTACAGTAAAATAGTTTAAAAAAATTCGCGAACAAAGAACAATGACCCGCGGACCCACGGCGCACACGCACCGCTCTGGCTGGCTACTAATTGTTCTCACAGACTCGAGTGTGTGTCGAGATATTTTTGGAAAGAGGTTTTTTTAAGAAACAAACTTTTGTATTCAATACCTATTGTTAAGGCTCATTCAATTTGTTATGGCTTTCTGCAGGGCATAAGCCTTCTCCCAGAGAGAGAAAGAGTCGCGGATTGGGATTTCAAGCGCTGAAGTACCAACGAGATCAATACATGTTTTCGATTTCTATTTACCCCTGGTTTCCCGGACACTAACAAATAGTTAATCTACTGCTGACAGATGCTGTCAGTTGTTTTTTTTTTGTTTGTGGTTTGGCCAGCTGATAGCTGTTAGCGGTAGATTAAGAAATTGTCAGATTGATAGATTGTTTAACTCGAAGCTTGTTAGTATACGAGAAACCGAGGGTAAGGCTGCTGTAACGTCTAGAAAAGAAAAAATCAGTAGATTTTTTTCTTCTTCATGTAGCCTATATACGTCCCACTACGGTAACTTGAGGAAGCGAAAGTGATCTGTCAGGATCGTGGCAAGTGTCAGTCCCTGGTCTCTGCCTACGCCTCTAGGACACAGGCGTGAGTTTATGTATGTACAGTAACTTGAGAGTTAGACGATTGGAATCGCTAATCGTAGCTAAATATAATTAGGCTACAGTGCTATCTACAGCGACACAGTAACACTTCCAGCATTATGGGGACTCTTAGATCGAGTTGTCTCGGGGCGGTTTGATTGACTGATCGGTCGATTTTTAGGGTTCCGTAGTCGCCAAGATACCCTTATAGTTTCGCCATGTCCGTTCGTCTGCCTGTCTCGCTGTTCGCACCCTTGCTCAGAGAAGATAATTATGAGAAAACTGGAACTTGGCACAGACATACATTTTAATCACGCAGATAAAATGGAACAATAAAATCTTTAAAAAAAATATTAAAGGTACCCCCGACCCCTAAATTAGGGATGCAACTTTCATCTTCCATCTTACTGAAGTACCGAAGCGTAGCACAGCGTTACCTGTTTATGTTACTTGTTTATGCCTTTTTTTCTTGTGATATGTTGATTTGTCCCAATAAATATCTTTCTGTCTTTCTTAGGCCGTGGAACGCGCTGCCTCTGTATATCCGTCAGGCTCCGTTAGCCGGAGTTTTCAAGAGCAGAGTCCATGAGCACTATCTCTGTCTTCAGAATGGATAATAATCATATTGTGTATGTAACTCTCTAAATCTATAAGTGTATGTTTATTTATTTATTTGTTTAGTTTAATTTAAAAGTATTACGTATTATTTCACTACATTATTTTTTATTTATTTATGTGCACATAATATCGGTACATGTTAAATGGATTCGGACCTCCTAAAACCATAACTGCTTTATCTCGAGGTCTGATATATTTCCTTAATTTCTCGGTTTGGCACTACCACCTTCTCTCGTCACATATTAGTTGGTTAGAATAACATTTTAATTAGTATTAAGCCCGCCTATCGTACAAAATTTGCTTGGTACAATAAATAATTTTAATAATAACAATAATATGCGACCGACTAATAAAAAGAAACTTCGTATAAAATCCATTAAAAATTACCATGATGAAGTTGTTAGTTCTGCAAAGCAGATAAAGTCCCTCTTTCTACGGAACCCTGACTGCGCGTGGCCCGACACGCAATTAGCCGGTTATTTGTTTGTTTGTTTTCTTACGTGTTTATTCTATTTTCTGTTCTGTAACATTTATTTTATATATTTTTATTTTATTTTGGACGAAACGCTTACGTATTTTCGTGCCAGTAAATAAATGTCTTAATATTTATTAACAGAATGAAAATGTCAGTTCAAAGTAAAAAGCTTTCTACGCTGTGATTCCACCTTACGAGCGAAGAAATCACCGCATAAGTCAGCCAGAAGTCTGTCGGTAATAACCTATCAGCTTTTATCGTCGCGAAATTGCCAAATCGTCGATAATTTCGTGTTACTCGGCAAAAGTTGAGTCAATTTTCAATAAAACGTCTTCATAACGTTTAATCTTTCAGGTTATCTAGACGTATGTATAAAAGCTAGTAATTGAGTGGAATAATGTTGGTAGCGTTTGCAATTTTTGTGAAAGTTTAGTGCAATTTTTAGTTATATAGGGGAGTAACTTTTGCTAGATGCTTGGCATCTGAATCGTTTAGATATCTTATGTAGATTAGAAATCCGGTCCTACTTCCTATCATGCTAATATTATAAATGTGAAAGTTTGTGAAGATGTTTGGATGTTTGTTAGTCAATCACGGAATAACGGCTAAACGGAATTACTTACATGAAACTTGGCATAAAGATAGACAAAGATCTGAATGGAGACCTTGGATATGCACTTTGGTCAATGGACAGCTGTTAACAGTAGATTAACAGCGTGTTACTTTACTGTACGAGAAACTGGGGGTAAACCGATCTAGGTCCGGTTTCTGAATTGAGAATTTCACTAAGTAAATACTTAAGTAACGTTCCGTCATGCTCTTTTCTGAGAAATTCGAAGAGACAGCACTACAATTAAGGAAATTCTCAATTCAGAAACTGGCCCAGAACGTATCTACATCTGTTGGAAGCTGGGAATACTAAAGTATTTTAAATTGCAGTTTAGAAACAAGTTAAAACTGGTAAGTAATCATAACTTTTATGAGGTGTTGTACAATCGTTCAAAAAAACTTAAACGGCGACTCGGAGCTTACTCCAAAGGTTACTAACGAGTTTCAACGACGTGTCAACAAGAAGCGCGAGCTTTGGAATACCATCCGAGAAGAAAGATTGCATAATAGGGCCATCTATCCGGATACCCAAGGCATGGTCTCCTACAACTTAAAGTAACGGGAATAATCGCTGACAATAGACGCGCAGGCCGGAGAAAGAAATCGCGGTTGAGAAAACTACGGGATACGACTGGAATCGCAAGTGCTGCCGAGCTCTTTTGCCTTGCGAGAACCAGAGATAAATTTATATGCGGAGCAGACGGCCAACATTCGCTAATCGGAGATGCACCATAAGAAAAAGAAATAAACTACGACTTTAGTAGGTTTCTGTTGAAAACGGCCGTAGGCAAACATGCTTAAGGTCGTTCTAAAAATAAACGCTGTACCTGTGTCTCTTCAAGCTTAATAATTTACCTTCATTTCAAAACGTCACTGAAAACCAAGGAATTGACTAAGCTCCAGCCTCCGGAAATTGATAAAAAATCAAAAGATATCGTCTCCGACACGACGCGTCTTCTGCAGATTTTATTAGAAGTTACATAAATAATACTTTGCGACTGGCCACATAGACAGCGACAAACGCCTCGTTCAGCTCCGCATATTTATCTCTCTCTCTCGCAAGGCGGAAGAGCTCGGCAGCATTTGCGATTCCAGTCCACTCACACTACACTGCACTAGTAATATTTTAATCTAGCGTTAACAGCAGCTAGCAGTGGCTTAAGTATATGCAGATAACAACCTAACAGCTATTAACATTAGAATAATCGAGAGGTCAGCGTCATATAGAAAGAAAGAAAAAAGAAAGAAAGAACGACATTTATTGGGACAAGTTAACACACCACAAGAGAAAAAGGCATAACAAGTGACATAAACCAGTACAAAGGAAAAACAACTCACAGGGGTAAAATACTGGCCTCACATTGAAGAGGTCGCGGGTTCGAATCACAGCATGTATCAATGACTTCGTTTTCTATGACATGTTCTTTTGCGAAATTGTAGTAGCAATACTTATGAAGGATAACATTATAAGGGAACCCGGAAAAGTGTCTGAGGTGTTCACATACGAAATACGTGCTTGCAGTGGCCAATCAGCGGTGGGCCAGTGGCGATTAAGCCTATATTCTCTCTCTCTCTCTCTCTCTCTCTCTCTCTCTCTCTCTCTCTCTTTCTCTCTCTCTCTCTCTCTCTCTCTCTCTCTCTTTCTCTCTCTCTCTCTCTCAGTAAAGGCCTGTACCCTGTAGTGGGACGTATATTCATAGCTTGCTCATATCGACGCCTTACTGCTAAAACCAACAAAGTGCCCTTTTTGTCAAAACTGAGTTATATATACCATCAGAATCTACTTTTCAAGATCTACATAATGGTCGAACCCTTTTTTTGATGAGATGCTTCGTTACGAATTACTTTTTTTGAAAAGGGCCAGTAAGTGCCCTTATAAGCCTTATTTCAGATATTGGTACAGGCAGAAACCAATAACCCTAATATATATTTACAAATGTTGTCTTCTTCTACAAGAAAAACATTTTATCAGCCACATAAAGTCTTTTCGCAGTATTGAAATTACAGATGATAATTAGTGGTTTAACTGTAAAAACAAACAAAACGATAATGACTGGTACTTGCAGAAGCAAGAACTAGGCATCAAATGATTTTTTTCTACAGCTAATACCATTTAAAAACAATATAATCGTTTTTGCTTGTACCACTATTTGTAGCGGGCGCAAAAAAGTTATAGAGGCAAAACCGCTTAAGTGCGCGTACACGGCCCAAGCAGACGCGTTCAAGTTGAGCGGCGTATTGAAATTATTTTGTATTGACAGTTATTTATTACCTAGATAGTATCGTGTATTATGAGTGCAAGGAGTAGAAAACCTGTGAGACTTGTAATAGGAGGTGGCAGTGGTGCGAAGGAAAGTAAGTAATGTTATGTTTTGCAAAATTATTTCTAAATGTTTCTTAACTATAGACCTGAATGACAATTAAAGTGTGGAATCAGTACGCTTAACGGATTGTCATAATATCTTTGCTCCTACGGGGTCGTAAGGCCGTGAAAAGTCTTGCTTCGATCATACTGAATGTTATT
Source organism: Yponomeuta cagnagella (assembly GCA_947310995.1). Taxonomy (NCBI): domain Eukaryota; kingdom Metazoa; phylum Arthropoda; class Insecta; order Lepidoptera; family Yponomeutidae; genus Yponomeuta; species Yponomeuta cagnagella. The sequence goes on from OX371277.1 coordinate 15,592,474, forward strand.
GCGATACCTACTATGATTTAACAAACTTTGTTGGAATTATTTATGTTTTTATTTGTTTTAGATGATGAAAGGCTACAGGATAAAGGCGTCGATGAATCGCACAATACCGAAATTCATATTGGAGTCGAGGGTAAGTTACCTAAAAGGATCCTACCTAAATTTTCATGTTATAGTCATGATTTTAATTCGCAGTATAGAAGAAGAACAAGAAGAAGAAGAAAGACATTTATTATACCAACAAGATACATCACAGAAACAAAATAAGCAGATAAGTAACATAATATGCACAACAAAAGAAAGAAAACTAAATACACAACAGACAAAACGAATAAATAAAACAGGTATACTGGGTGATTCAGAAATGTCCGGTCATACTGAAGGGGGTCCCTTTACTCATCAATACAAGCAACATTAACTATGGGATCAACTACGAAATCTCCAAAAAATATCAGCTGTTCCATAAGTACAGCTGATTTTTTTAATGAGATTTCAGTCATCATCAACCCACTATGTCCCCACCGAGGGGCATGGGTCTCTTTCCTCAGGAAGGTATAGGCCATACTCCACCACGAGGGCCAAGTCCGGAGTGGTGGAGATTTCAGTGTTGGCTCCATATTAAGATTTGCTTGTATTGATGAGAAATTTCCGGTCATACTGAAGGGGCTCTCTTTAGTGTCTATGGCGTGAAGATGCATCGTAGTGTTGTGGTCTGACGCTATGGTGCAACCATATGATCTCGACCGACAAGATTTCATTATTTTTTTAGAAGTTTGATAGCAAATAATGTTACACGTGAGAATACAGATTACTTTATATTATTTCAGATGATAGCAATTCAAGGTCCCCCGAGCTCTGAGTGTCAGAAGTTCGTTGCTGATGAAATGGAGCAGATTTTTGAAGGCACCAATGAAAGTGACAACAGCATTCCACCGTCGGTTCATGCTTTGCCAGATTGTGTTTGGTCACACATCAGTTTGTATTCGGATCAACCATCAGTAAACATCGACAGACCAAACAGGCGAGTCTCTGAAACGGAGTCAGACTTATTTAGTGGCGATTACTCGACTGATGATCCCACATACCAACCATTTCTGCCAGACTTTAGGTCTGTCGGTGGAACTGATAGCGATGAAGACCTAATCACGCTAGACGAACTAAGCATCCATTCTCACATGGAAAACTGCCCAGAATTGTCACCTGACCTAAGACCGTCACCACAGTCAAGCACAAGTAGGAAGCATGTAATTGCGAACACCGAGAAAAATAATTTATCTGATAATATTGCGTCAATGATGCGGATATTCTTGATTTAGTTTGGAGACGAATCAAACCCTTAACACGCTGGCGCGCTGCAAATCCGGGTGCATGGAAGAGAAATGTTGCCAAAAAAGGCGCGCAGAGGGCTTACAGTACATTACAAATAAAAAAATTAGATCTGCAAAGGTACCGATACCAAGACTCTGTCGTAGGGCTGGGCGTGTTGATTTTGGTTTAGTTATTTAATATTCATTCCATTTCCATTTCCTTCCGTGGATGTCGTAGAAGGCGACTAAGGAAATACATTACCAGGAGACCGGCAGCAGCGTCTTCCTGAGAGTCCTACCGCATACTGCGATCGCCAACCCGCCTGCCAAGCGTGGCGATTATGGCAAAACCCCTCATGGTTATGAATACCACGAAGGAGGCCTATGTCCTGCAGTGGGCGTCGAGTGGCTGATGATGATGATGATGATTTAATATTGTCTTTGTTATTCACATTAAAAAGTGCCGTTTTTTTATAAATTCATTATTTTTGAACTCGTTTAGCAACGATATTTATAATACATTTAAATACAAACTGAGTATTTTATTTATTAATCCTATTTATATACAAAACTAGCGAAGCGCTAGTGTTTGAAATGAAATGAAACTATTTAACTATGAAATTCCCTAACAAATCTTCAACTGTTGTTTTTCTTCCACCAGGGATGAAACTTTGATAACTAATCTCTTGAAAACCCTCACAAGGCCATAGAGTTTATACATGTCAAGTTTCAAATTGGTTGGACTTATAGTTTTGAAGATTTTTGGTTATTTTTATGCGTTAAGTAAGGACGACTTTTTACTATGGAGTTTTGTGCACTTAAGCAGGAATCAAAAAAATCCTCTGCAAGTAAAACCACTTAAGTGACAGCTACATTGTACTTATTGCAGAGTTTTGAAAATTCTATCGAATTTGGAACAATCTAAATTACCCACAAGCAGTAAACTATTAAAAAGACAGCTAAACAAATAAGATTTTTCAGTCTAGACCTATTAGATCAGAAGATAGCAAAATTTGCTTTCTACAGGCAAAACCGGTTATCTGCAGCACCCATTTCAGTTAAACGCTGAATTTTACCTATTTGTCTTCACAATTTAGATACTTTCTTTGCTCATCTCTATTAATGAATAAATAACGGAAACAAAAACACAAACTAATCATGCACAATTACAAGTTTTCATATAGTTAACGACATCCAAAACTTAAACTCGAGTTTTCTCGAAACAACATTTCATGCAGATAGTCGGTTTTAGCAGTAAGGCGTCGATATATCAACAGGTAGGTCAATTTTGTTTTAACGGAGTTCAACAGAATTATCGGAATAAACAAAGGGAAAGGCTTCAGTATAGTTCGGATTAAGATAGCAATGCGAGCGAGAGTAGCAGACCTTACAAAGTACATACATAAACTCACGCTTGTATCCCGGAGGGTTAGGCAGAGACCATGGTTTCCTTGATTCCGACAAACTTCTTTGTTTTGTTTTGTTCTGTTTTGACAATGACGCTATGTTTAGACACAAACCGCCGATTTTTGGAATGGGAGCCTCACTGGGTAACTAAGTGGTCAAGTGACCTTTTGTCCCGACTTTTTTGGGAATTCTGAAAAGATGAACTGATGTTTTAGGTATTTAACGTAGTGGGATTCTTAGTTCAGAAATAGGTACATTACATAAGAAACAAAAAATAATCTGAAAATTAATCTAAATTTAATTAAAATTTAAGTAATTAAGACTATGTGTTAACAAACTCTCCTTATAACACATAGGTACCTATAAATATGTTTGTCACTTTCTGTTGTGTACGCCTACCCAAATTTTTACCTCTACTGCACCTCCTGCTGGTTGACTGGTAGAAAATGATATTAGCATTTGCTACACTTCCTTTTGTACAATAAATAATAGGGGTTAAAGTATGAAATTGCCGTTTTATTGCAATAGGTTCTTTGAATTGATATAGAATCTTCATGGTTTGAGGTTTTCGAATGAAACTTTTTTCAAATGGTTTCTATGATGTTCTTTTTTTAAAAAATGTGAATCATTTGAATATCGACTTTCAATTGTTTTTGTTATTCAATTTAGACAAGAAAGATGGATACTGCGAAAATTCGAGTGATTTTTGAATACGAGTTCCGACGCGGAACTAACGCGGCAGAAACAGCCCGCAATATCAATGCTGCGTTTGGAGAGGGGTCTACTAATGAACGCACCGTGCGATTTTGGTTTAAACGCTTTCGTGATGGAAATTTCGTCTTAAAGAACGAGCCACGAGGAAGACCGCCCACACAGGTGAATAACGATGAATTAAGAGAGATAGTGGAAGCCGACCCTAGTCAAACTACCCAGGAATTAGCGGCATGGTTTAACGTTACCTTAACCACAATAATGACTCACTTGCGTCAAATCAATAAAATAAAAAAATACGAAAAATGGGTGCCTCATCATTTGACTGACCTGCAGAAAGAAACGCGTGTTGAAACTTGTGTTGCCTTGTTGATATTCAATATTCGATATTCAAATCTTTCACATTTTTTAAAAAAACAACATCATAGAAACCATTTGAAAAAAGTTTCATTCGAAAACCTCAAACCATGAAGATTCTATGTCAATTCAAAGAACCTATTGCAATAAAACGGCAATTTCATACTTTAACCCCTATTTTTTGGGCACATTATCACCGAGGACTTAAGCGATGATGCAGATATGGAGCGGGAGCGGAGGGCGCTGGCGATCAGGGCCAATATGATCGCCCACAGGTTTGCTCGTTGTACAGAGGCCGTAAAAATCACCCTATTTAAAGCTTACTGTACATCCATGTATACTTGTAGCCTGTGGACGAAGTATACGGCGCGGTCGTTTAGTGCACTCCGCATCCAGTATAATAACGCCTTTCGGGTGCTGTTGCGGCGGGCGCGCTTCTGCAGCGCGTCAGGCATGTTCGCGGCGGCGCGCACGGACTGCTTCTATGCCATTTTGCGCAAGCGCAGTGCCTCCGCCCTCAGCAGGTTGCGCGCCAGCACCAACAGCATACTGAGAGTGATGGCTGATCGACATGATACACGTTTTTTAAAACAATGGTGTCGATCACATGTAAATATTTTTGTTAATAATCTAAAATAATTAATTAATTTTTGTCTTTTTGTCTTTACGCCTACTAACCAAACTGTGTGTATATTGCTTACTAATCAAATGGATCAATGTTATCTGAAATAAATAAATATTATTATTATTATTATTATCTATGTCTTTGTATGTCTGTACCCGGTTTTACCGCACGTGAGCAAGAACGTGTCATAAAACAATTGAATTTATTCGTATAATAACCACCCGTCGCGTGTAGTATATTTATAATTTTCAGATACCTCCTGTACTGATAAAGACAAAAACTTATGAGATTTCTAGTCAGGTACCGAGAGTTTTTAGACGAGCAGATCGCCCTATTTTTGGACGTTTATGGGAATTTTGTTACTCCCTTTATAAACTTAGTAGTGAATTATGGTTTAAGTTTTGTTTTATTATAATACCTATGTACTTGAAAAGAAAAATCGGGTCAAAGCGTTCCAAAATATTTCAATTATGATGTACTTTTAAAACCGAAGGAACGGTCTGAGGACAGAAGGAAGTGGCCTGCCTTGGGGGAGGCATATGTCCAGCAGTGGACGAGTACGAGCTGTTTGATGATACTTTTAAAAACCCACCAGCGACGTACGACGTATGGTCACCAGGCAAGGACATGACAAAGATGGAAATACACCCAGACTGAGGCCATTTGTACAAATGTACGGCGGCCTCAGTGGGAATTGAACCCACGACCTCTATCTTGGTAGTAAGCGCCTTAACGGCTAGTCTAACGAGGCAGTCAATAATTATTTATTTGATATTGTAACATCAGTACATTAATTTGCTTGCTAGCCGTTTGCCTGTGTCGTACACTAAGTTTTATTTTTTTTTTGGAAGTTGATCAACGATTAATCTCGGAGTCTAAGGTATACTATCCGGCGGGGCATTGGGGACCCTCGCAGCTGTCACAGCCACAAGATGTTGTAAAAGTTGGCACTGAAAGCCGTGACGTCATTTCATCACATGACGTACGTATGACAGCGGAGCGACCCTGATAATCTATGTAGCGTAAATTCTATGCATGCAAGAAAAACTACTACGAATTTCAACCTGTGCATTAAAAGGGGAGCCGTTCAAAGATTGAGAAATTGGCTCTGAATAATGTAGATTGTATAAGTACCTACACTGAAGTTTTTCGCATCCACTACGCACAAACACAGCAAGTTTGATATGGAAAGTTGCAACTCAATTCTATTATCTATTTTAAAGACGATTTTTTAATTTTGGAGCGTCTCTTTCTCCTTTCTTCTTATTTTTGTTTCAATACAGGCAATACAAACTGTTTCACTTTCGGTTTTTTTCCGATAATTCTCGGAGAAGGTTCTCCATAAATGTCTTTAGTTACATTACGGACGACTTCGCAATGAACATCTACGCGTTGATCAGCAGTAAACTGTACCTACTCTTTGTTACGCTTAGCATGGCAATGAGAGCACGTATTATTCTGCTTTTGTTCAGCGCAATGAAGATAGAGACGATTTCATGAATGTGTAATTTAATCGAACTAGATACGGCTAGATTGTACAGTCAAATTATCTTAAAACTGGCTCTGACCCGCGGCTTCGCTCGCGCATGTTTACTTTAGAACTTGTCAAACCTTTCCTTACAGATACTTTATTAAACAGTCTCTACATAGTCGGGCGGGCCGCTAGTATTGTATAAAAATTACATACAATAAATAAATACATATAATAAATCTGTAAATTTTATCTCTATCTGAAATATATGTCACGCAAAAACGAGTGAAGGGAATCTAACAAAACTTATCATGATTATAGCTCAGATTCCCGTGTAACATATAGGCTATATAACATCACGCACGATTCTACAGGGGCCGAGAAAAACACTATAAATATCTTCATAAACTGGTTAATTGTATCCGACACACTGCAATTTGTAGTTTATTATGACAATTCGAGGTACATTGCGTAGCAGGTTTGTTTCATTAATCAGTATATCACACGGCTTTGCAATGTACATACAATTTTCATAGTAAACAATCTTAGTAGCCGAGTCAGTCGGTTCACTGGCGAGCGAGACGATATAATTTCTTTTAAGTATGTCTGTTAATTATATTGATAACATGCAATACATATCATCATCGTCATCATCAGCCATTTGACGCCCACTGCAGGACATAGGCCTCCCTCATGGTTTTTAACCATGAAGGGTTTTGCCATAATCGCCACGCTTGGCAGGCGGGTTGGCGATCGCAGAATACGGTTGGAATCTCAGGAAGACGCTGCTGCCGTCTCTGGTAATTGATTTCCTTAGTTGCCTTCTACGACATCCACGGAAGGAAATGGAGTAACGCTATTATTAATCCGGCGCCACACGGAACGCGAGCCCCTAGCGATACATATATCCACTTTTAAAATTAGTATAAAAGAACTGAATGAACTATGAAATTAATTATTTAGAACAAAATCATTAGAAGTAAAAGCTTTATGTAACCAACATAAAAACGCTAACAAAAAAAACCTGATAGGTAGTTGCGTTCCGAAACGTAATAAGATTCTGTGACGAAAACTTATTATGTTTAGTTATGAATACTGTAACACCACAAATAATCACACATTAGTTTATATTTGCATAAAATATGAGAAATGTTTCAATATTGTTTTTTATTTGTTAAAATACATTGCCTTTTAATTTTGATTTTTTTAGCAGCCGACAAATAGGGGTCAAATCATCACTTTTCGGAACTAAGTGACCGGATGTTTATATTTTCTTAGTATTTTTTGCTATGTTGGCTATGTAATCTTTTTATTTTCTGACACAAAAAAAAGTTTAGGTCGAATGAGGTGGTACGTTTCAAGGCCTTTGCCTAATCTTTACGGAAAACAAATAAAACTGCGTTTGCAAGATGACAAGCGATCACAAAGATTTTTTCACTTCTCATGCTCTAAAAGTTCGTCTTTATGTCGTGCGTAGGCGACATAAAGTCGCTTTTTATGCTCTAGAGCATAAAGTAAAATCTTCGTCGAAGACCAAGGCAATCGCTGCAACAGCCACACGAACATCTTTAACTTCATACAACAACCTCTTTATTTTATTTCGTTTCGTTCGTATTCTAAGACCAAGGCAAAGATACCAACAGCCAAAGTACACAATAAAACTTCATGAAATAAACTTATAATTTGTATTTCGTCTCATTTATTATTTTTTATATTTGTTTATTTTTCAATTTAGTAGATCAGTATAGTATTTAAGCCATAACAACAACTTATCATAGTTATAAAAAGAAAATGTTTTTATAACTGAGCAGTATGTAACGACCTTAAGTCAGGTGTCACGTCCCTACAGAAAAAAAAAAGAAAAAAAAGTTAATTGGCGGGAACCATAATTATTTTTACATGTTGCTGTTTCATTTCCTCGCAATCGAAGTGAAAAGTAGAGTGTACAACTCGTCCATAAAACCCATTTTACACTCGACTTTATATCTATCCTCGCTCGCAAGCTCGCTCGGATGGATAAACGTCTCGAGTAAAATGGTGCGTTTTATGCACTTGTTGTACAATCTACTATTATCGAATCATCGTTCTTTGTCATAAAATCACAAAACGTAAAAACGTAGGCTAATTAATATGGCAAAACATTTTCCGGGTCATCTATACTATATAAAGAAATATTATGAACTAGCCTTTGGCTATGAGAGAAACAGTCCTGCCTTAAGTTTTCACCTGCGTATTTAAGGGCTTGACCTTGTGACTTTTTTATCACCTATTTCACCCCTCTTGGGGTTTAATTTTGAAAAATCCTTCCTTAATCAATGCCTACATCATAAGAGGAATACGTGTGCGAAAAGCAGAATAAAATAAATATTTAAGGGGGCTCCCACAGAACAAACGTGACTTTTTGCGGTTTTTACTCGATCTTTGTATCTAATGTTGTATAGATAATGGTACAGAAACCTTCGTGCGCGATTCTGACCCGCACTTGGCCGGTTTTTTTTTCACATTTTAGTTGAGACTATCATGTGAATTTAGCATGAATCGTGGTAAGTGGCACACCATATCTTTAGGATGATCGAGACGTGAGTTTATGTATGTATGTATTTAGCATAACATTCAGTCAGACTAAAAACGTTTTGCTTCTTAGTTAGACGTTAGTCGATAATTATAACAGCAACCGGTAAACACTTGAAATATTCAAATGTTGTATAGATAATGGTTCGGAACCCTTCGTGCGCGTTCCGACTTGCACTTGGCCGGTTTTTCAATTCCTTCCAATCCAGATTTCACTCTGTAGGTACCTGTATCGTCCTTATGAAAAATTAGGTTGACTTCCGTCTTGCCGGCGACTTCTTCTTGGATGAAAAATTATTTTTCAGAGATCAAATCAGAGATTTTATTCTCTGTTTATTAAGGTTGGCGCTTATCATCTACGAAAGTCATACAAATTTTCATTATCCGAGTGGCTTTCGGCGAAAAATTTCTTTTCGGGGAATGGATTGCCAGTGTCTTAATTAATAATTTCTCCAAGAAAGTAAAATGTTGGTCTCTCGTTATTTTTGAGGCTTACTTTTATTTTAAGCTCATTTCATTGTTCCTAAATGACAATACTCCTTTGTTGCGCAAATATATAATTGATGTAAACAGCAGCATTTTAACATCCTTGCTAATATTATAAACGCGAAATATTTGTATGTATGGATGGATTACTCTTTGAAGCAAAAACGGCTTAACGGATCCGGATGAAATTTTGCACAAAGATAGATTATAGTCTGGATTAGCACATAGGCTAATTTTTATTCCACATTAAAATTACCACACGAACGAAGTCGCGGGTAACAGCTAGTAATTAATAATTTTAGTGGGTTTTTAAAATTGTCCTCAGTACAGGTTAGGGCAACAAAAATAATATAAGCAGCACTTTCTTTAAACAATGTATTTTAATTTGGAACAGTTTACATTGTTGATGTACCTGAATAAATAGATATATAAAAATAAAATAAGTAGGTACAAGGATTTACTCAAATTACTACCCTCTTCATCACTAGTGAAAAAAACTTTTACGAATACCAGTTAATATAAATCAAACAGACAGCTGTAAACCCCACTTTCTAAAATACCAAATTGTCACTCTACCTTGCATATATATTTTTAAAATACGTGAGTTTGTACGAAAACACCCAGATTTTTATTTAAAACGAAAAGACATACCTACAGACAACGTATTCACTACTCATAAACAAATTAAACGTACCAACTCTCCAATTGAAAATACACTCGACTAGTCCTTTTACGATGCCAATAAAGATTTTTACCAAGTTACCAGGGACATTCAGAAACAATATGAATGACAAAGAATTTTTTAAAAACCTAAAACTGCTGCTCGTTTCCAAAAACAACTGTACTGTTAATAATTACTTAGAAGATAAAGTTAACTAATATGTATACTATAATAGTAAAAGAATATATAAGAAGGAAATCAATCACCAGGAGACGGGCGGCAGCGTCTTCCTGAGATTCCAACCGCATACTGCGATCGCCAACCCGCCTGCCAAGCGTGGCGATTATGGCAAAACCCCTCATAGTTATTAAAACCATGAAGGAGGCCTATGTCCTGCGTTTGGCGTAAAATGGCTGATGATAATGATGATTATTGCTTTAGATAGGTAATAAAGAATTATGTAAAGAGGCAAAGCAATACTTATTTACTCAATGAAATTTTCAATTCAGAAACCAACGGAATGCACCTTTGCGAGCATATTGATTTGCTGTCAAATTTTAACCATTGTTTTTGAAAGCGTATTCAGAGCATGGGACCGTTTGCCAAAAACTTTAAGATAAGAAAATAGCCTAAGAATATTCCTGGTTGTACACACCAGCACCCTTTATGTTGTAATTTTTTACAAAACATTAAAGATAACGACAATTATGTAAGCTTATGTCTACATTTATGTATAAAGTGTTTTGTTTAGCAATAAATGTAGTTCACTTTCACTTACAAAACTGAATGAAAGTCATTGATTTCAAAATATGTATGTAAATAGTATTTCAGCGTTTAGCGCAAAGAGGGCAGTTATCGGACTTCTTAATTGCTTAAACGCCGACGTCGGGATCGCGGTGAAGCGTCAATGCAAAAACCGGCATAGCGAGAGTCGGACACATGCACCGAGAGGGTTCTAATCAAATCATCATCATCATCATCATCATCAACCATTTGAAGCCCACTGCAGGACATAGGCCTCCCTCGTGGTTTTCATAACCATGAGGGGTTTTGCCATAATCGTCACGCTTGGTAGGCGGGTTGGCGATCGCAGGATGCGGTTGGAATCTCAGGAAGACGCCGCTGCCCGTCTCCTGGTAATTCATTTCCTTAGTCGCATTCTACGACATCCACGGAAGGAAATGGAGTGATGCTCAAATCAAATAAAATAAAGTAATTCTACTAAAAAGAACGGACTGATTATTGGTGTACCCAAGAAATTTGGGGTAAGGCTCCAGAAGTGAATGAAAGAAATGTATTTTTAAATAAAAATTATTATTATTCAAATTCTTTATTGCACTATTTATTTAAATTAAGCAAAGCTCGAACCATGGTAACTCCAGGTTTAACCGGCTAGCCCCGGAATAGTGGGGTGGTGCAAGTGGCGCTAACATATTTATTTATTACGTTGCCACGGTAACAAAAATCGTATAAACGGATTTTGTGGTTGTTGGTACGAAGTTCGCCGGGACAGTGTTATGTATGCACATATCTACAAGTGCATAAGTATCTATTAGTTTGTAAGACGATTGTCAAATGTCCAGCCAGTATTAAACGAGCTACCGATCGTATCGCTTGGCTTTTATTTCGTATCCGCAGATAGTTCAGACAGCAAGTTATATTTAACTGTACATGAGCACCGCGAGTCCTATTAATCCTCATTTAATCGAATATTTATTGAACAAACTTACATTTTACAGTGGAAAGCTAAAAAGGATCTAAAAATGTATACGTCTGTTACGTATACGAGGTACCTTTATTGTATCAAACAAGCCCTTCGATAAGAAGGATGTAAGTCCTTCATTTAAGGCCGTAACGTGTCCTTAAGGCCCAAAATGCCACCCCCTACGGGCAGCTTTATAGCCGCCGAGATTGCGTATATAAAACTCATTCGCTAATTAACCACTCTATATTATACGTTTGGGGCGTTTTTACATTGCTGCGTCACGACTCCGATCTTTATGGAAGCCAACGCGTCTTTGCATCAGACATACATACTTCTTTTCGCGGCACATAGATGTGCGTTTTGGGCTGAGAGACACGGTTGGAATTTAAATGGTTTAAATAAAGAGTGTTAGAGGATTCGGAAGGTCGCGGCTTCGAATCCCGGCATGCACCAACGACTTTGTTTTTCTAAGTTTCTTTTTCTTGTAGGTACGTATTTGTTCCGTGTTGCGGATTAAGCTCTTGTTGGGTATTGTATTGTGCATGTAATTTAACGTAATTTAATTTAATATACCGTAATACTAATTCCGTGTGGCGCCGGATTAAGAATAGCGTCACTCCATTTCCTTCTGAAAATTCCTCTCTCAGTACTCATCATCATTCAGGGAACACACTAAGTCATTACGTGAACACAAAGTCATTCCGGGAACGGCAAAAAAATGTTATAAAATACACAAGTTTTAAATATTTTAATTCAATTACCGTGTCGTTATGAACAGTATGTCGAGATTATTGCATGCTCAATTTATAAAAATTAACTATAATGCGTATCCTTGTTTTTTTAAAATTCACTGAATATAAATGGTTATTTTAATCACAGTTGTTGTTCTTTCCTGCCTCAAAGCTTTAATCAAACAATTGGCAATCAATTTTTTATTTTTATATATGTATTAGTATCTAAACTATATTTAAATTAATAAAAAGTGATATAATTTATTTCGTAGATATTTTATGATTTTTTTTAAAATGTTCCCTATACAACGTTTTTTGCGGTAAACTGCCCTTAAAATCCCTTTTAAATCACAATACATCAGTTTTGTGCTTGCTCTTCTTAAAATATTAAACAAACATAAGTTAAGTTAAAATTTGCGAAAATCTTAGCTTGTCACTAAAATTATAAAAAATAAAAACTTGAGCCACTTGTTTATTTTTTTATTTTTTAGTGCGACGTTTTTCTGAAGGTGGCATTGCAGATTGAGAACAAGAGTTAGAAAGGATAGTGAGTCTACCCTTTCAAACAAAAAATAGTATATTTCATTACGAGTGCGGAAAGCCTGTCATTGCAAAGAGTTCCGATATAAAATGAAAATGAAATTTAATGACATGAAATGAAATGAAACCTAACCTACCTCATTGAATCAAATCATTAAATGTGATATTGAAACAAATTAGTAGCTTCTTTATAGAAATATTTGCATGAATCATTTAACTTCTATGATTTTTTTTTAGTAAAAACTATGTGGTTGGTTTTTTCTTTTTAATAGACATTATTTTGACAGGTGGGAAAGAGAACGCACGAGTTCGGAAAAGGTAAAGAAAAAGCTCGAGTATGTAATAGCCCACATCCCGAACGCTATACGTCCCTGCAATACGCCACTTTTTGAGCAACTGTATTAAAAAGAATTTTCCAAATCGGTCCAGACGTCTTCGAGTAATCGGGAAACAAAAAAATTTATTGATTTCCAAGTGTTGAGAATCTCCCCCTTTTTTGAAGTCGGTTAAAAACAAAGTACATGCCGGGATACGAACCCATGAGTCCACGACCTCACGCGTTCTACCGATTTGCCACCACGGCATAAGAACAAGCGGGGTAAATCCTACTAATATTACAAATGTAAAAGTTTGTGAAGATGTTTCGATGTTTGTTACTCAGTCACGCAATAACGGCTGAACTGATTTACATGAAAGACAAAGACCTGTGTTGAGACAAAGCATACTTGATAATCCGGTAATGTGTTTCCGTGGGATAATATTTAATTTAAGTTTAAAATAGATCACGTTGTGCGAGCGAACATCGTGTTTTAAAAATAGATGGCGTGATGCTAGAATCGTATAAACAATAAAGTATAAAGTATCATATAAAATTCCAAAATAACATATTTACAACGGTTTGGTCCATAAACAACGTCAAGTATACAAAAAAAAAACATGCAAAACACCAAATATACATACGTCACCAATACATACAATGAACCAATTTGAAACCCCGCCCCTGTAATATTAAGGGTGCCCTTGGCTTGAATATGTCTCGGTGCGCAGCGAGGGATATCCTCGGCGTCAAATATGCTTCAGAGCTAGAGTTTCCAGACCCGAAAATGGAAAAGCCGCACTCAGGTCATAAGTCGCGGGTCGTGCGTACGTGTCCGATCGTTCGTCTTTCGACTAAAAGCCTAACAGTAGCCGGACAGGCTGACTTGTGTATATTGGCCGGATGCGACTGTAAAAACTGGCCAAGTGCATGTCCAGCTACGCGCGGCGTAGGGTTCCGTAGAACGAGGGGTTTTTTACCTGCTTTACAGAGCGAAGTAATTTTCAATGGAATTTGTCCGAAGTTTTCCTTTAATAAACTTATTAAGTTTATTAAAGGAAAACTTCGTTGCCTATGATTCGTTAGTCGAAACATGGTTTTCGTACAATTACAATATTTTTAAGCGCCCAATCCAGTGACACCCCACACTATGGTTTAGGAGAGAAAAAAAAATTTAGATATTATTCTACAGTTTTGTCAGCGTGATTAATATGTACATCTATGCCAAATTTCATCTTCCTAGCACTTGTCGTCCCTGTGCTAAGCCGCGGACAGACAGACGGACGGACATGGCGAAACTACAAGGGTTCCTTGTTGACTACGGTTCCCTAAAAAGGAGGACATGTCCACCTGGCCACTCTTTTTAAAGCGGTACTCAAAGCCACTATCACTATCTAGTTACTAGTGTAGTACACTTACTTTAGTTTGATACCGTATCTATCTATACGGATATGCCAGCTGTACTCGTAAGCCGATGCATTTTAACTTTCGCCATTAATACTTGAATCAATCAAGCAGCCTGTATTCGTCCACTGGTGGACATGGGCCTTCCCCAGGGCATGGTACTTATTTCCATCCCCGGCCATCCTCAGCCATCCGCTGCCAGCAATCTGTCTCATAACATCGGTCCGGCGAGCTGGTGGGCGTCCTACACTGCGCTTGGCGGTTTATGATCTCCACTCGAGGACTTAAATATTATTAATATTTGATTTACCACCACTACTAACATTATTTTCATCGACAAGATAAACTAAAACGCAAGAGCTTAGTTCAGAAATGAACAGCTTGAAACCGGAGTAAAAGGCTTTATACTCTAACTTCGAGCTGTTACAGCCGTAAATAAAGCTGCTATATTACCGCATGCCATTGTCTAGCCGTCTGAATAGATCAATCTGTTGTGCTATCAATTTTGTTTTATCATATATAGGTTATTATAACGAATTAATAGTTTGCTACAAAAACAAAGTTTTCTGGTGGACTCCAGCGACGTACGTTTAGTGTTATCAAGCGCACACCCAAAATAACTATCGCCCTGTCACGTAAACAAACTTTGGCGGCGTTAATCTTAGTCCATAAAGTTTTTTTCTTTCTGTCTGCGAAAAAATGTTTCGTAACAAACAATGAAATCACTCAGTGCGGAAGAAAACATCAGTCAAAATTATGATGACGTCAGCGATGGAGATTAATGTGAAATATAGAAGTATCAGTGTGGTTGCCGTGTTAGCGTGCAGTCTCCGTTCGAAATTTGCTCGCAACAGCCAGTGTGTTTTTGACGCGCGAGCTGCTTAGACGTACTGACCATCGATAAACGTCGCGAGAAAATTTATGAGAAAATTAAGACGTAAAAGTAAACAACCATTTCCGTTCATGAAACTGCATTGTTCGGTACAGTTTGTGACTTTGGAACGTTTTATTTTTTTTCCATCGAGTTTTGTGGTGATTTCGGAAGTTGTGAAAAACTTTTGGGAAACTTTTCTTCGTGTGAATATAAACTTATCTAAAACAATTTTTAGGGCATGTAACACATCAAAATTGTGTATGGTGAGTTTAAAACACTTGTAAAGTAAAGCACTTTAGACAGTTCTGAAAAAAGTGAAATACCTACTTTGGCGTACTATTCTCAACATGCTGCCTATAACTACATAATAAAAGGTCAGTACATAATTTTATAGTTAAGTAAGTATCAAGATAAAGGGATGACTAGTGAACTTATCTGCAGACTTGGCCTCCGAAGGGTATGGAACTCACTTATTTCGAATGAAGTTCAAGATATTGGAACAATCGATCGCCAGATTTTGCCTCTCCTTGTAAGTAGTTACATGTTATTATAAGGTTATGTTGGCACTGTACGAAGAAATATGTATATTTTATTTCATTCAGCTTTGTTCTTGGTAAAAATAAACATTTTTTTTTAATTACTATGAAAGCCTATTGATATTTTTTTAAATTTGTGAGATCAGTGAATAACAGGAAGCTAGCGAACAGCTTAGTAAATAATAATAATTGCTTTTCTTGTTGATTTTTATCAAAGGTTTCTTTACATACAAACAAAAGCCGAATGAAACAAAATATAGCTACTTTGATAGTCTTCTCGAACTAAACCTTTAATAAGCACTAAACATTATTAGTTTAATCAAGAAATCAAGTAAGGTAATCCGGAATTAAGGTAATACTTTGATGGTCATTTACCTTTACTTTTACATTCCATTTTCAACAAAATTTTACAACGGTCCGATAACTTAAGGCTGGGTTCTCCGACATTACCCCTAAATCAGGTATTTAAAAATACATTTTACTCTCTAATGGTTTGTGTTTCAAATCTGAAAAATATGTATAATATTACATCGGTCATTATTTTTTATGTTTTTTAAAACTTTATAGCATCAAAAAACATCGCGAACATGAGTCTAAATTTTTATAGAGTTTTGAATTTAAAAAAATATACCAAAATGACTACCACTGAATGTATAAGTAACGTCAGTCGTCGAACTCTATTAATAGGACTTGTGTTTCTATTATTTCAAAAATGCCTACTTATCCCGTGTAAATTTTCGCTCGCGCAGCGCAATAAGTCCCACACAAATCCGTGCGCTCGCAGAATCCAGCCTTAAAAATGTGCATTACATATCGCAAGCACTTCCGCGCTCTACGAGTTCTTTCTGAAATAGACCTTCAGTCTCATAAAGACTCGGCAAAGGAAAAATTCATTACATTACCTTTCATAGCGCCAAGGGAGGCTATAAAAAAATACTCTCATTTGACTGCTTCTTTGGTCTAGCGGTATCACGTCTGATTACCATGCCGAAGGGCATGGGTTCGATTCCCACTGGGGGCCGCCGTATGTTTGTACTAAATGCCTCAGTCTGGTCTGTGTGCATTTCCGTGTTTGTGTTGTCCTTACCTGGTTACCTGGTTACCTGGTTACCATAGCACAGAGTATCATAGTTTGGGACCCGGACAAGTGATTGTGTAAGTGCTTTAAGTTGTATACTGTAGGCATTAAATGTTTCGATGACAATAAAGCCAAAACATCATGTTTCTAATTAAGTATAAGAAATGCATATTACTCGCTGTTACATATTCTTAAATAAGTTGTTACGTATTATAAACCGATGGACCTATAGTCCCAAAGATACAGGTTTTTATACCTAGTTAGGGGTCATAAGTTCGACTTTAATTTGTTCACTGTGTAGGTACTATAACTAAGTATTATGTTTAAGGCAAACATTGTAAAGAAATTACAAATAAAGATTATCTTATCTTATCTATCTTATTCTTTATAATTTCTTGGCATACGAGAGAGGCTTACGCCCATTATTGTAACTTTCACTTGAGCGAGGATAAAAGGATTAGGAGAGCAATTATTAACCATTAACTAACATAGATTAGATTAGATTAGAATACTTTATTGTACACACCAGAAAACAAAATACATTAAAAGACTTGCATGTCTAAGTTTAGTAACATATTACATTGATATTCAGCAAACAGAGTGTACATTCTTTACGTTGAAGTAAATTATTGATTTCTGATTTAAATGTAAAGATCTGTATTATTATCTATCCGCATCTGTTATTTTATTTGATTAAGTCGTGACTCGTGAATTTCGTATGCCTTTCACTTATTTTCTTACACCTCCTGCGGTCGCCAAAGAAAATGCATCCGCCGAATTGCCATTGTAATGTTTATTTATGAGCAATAACCGTATTAATAATAAGTATTGTTATTAAGTGGAACAGTCGACAAAATATCATCATCATCAGCCCATCGCTGCCCACCGTTGGGCATTTTCCCCCAAATGCGAAAACATCAACTTTTAACGTCGGGCGAGATTCGACCTCGTCCGGAATCGATCCCAACGATAACAATAGTAAGTGAAAACGTTAAACCGATATATAAAATGTGCAGTGCTTACGGAACTTTAAGTTGTAAAACTTTAACATTTTCATTGCGTGACTAGACGCCCGTAAAGTGACTAAGTTGGAACTCTATGGAACTCTCCCAGGGAAACCAACACATCTGTCGATAGTTTTTTCACAATTTCTTAACGTAGTTTGTAACTTAGTGGGGTTGTAACGAACGAAACTTTGCTTTGCTTCGTAAGTTACATACAAGACGACCTCGTGGCGCAGCAGTAGTGCATCTGCATACCATGCGAGAGGTCCCGGGTTCAAATCCCGGCTGGGGACAAAAAAAGAACCCCAGGTCTTGGATGTTTACATGTTTGTGATGTCGTTGTTTCTGGTTCCCACGACACAGGGTATCCTAGTGTGGGGCCAGAAGCAATGTATGTGCCTGTATGTAAATGTTTATGTTTATGTTTAATTATTAATTTGTAGCAGCAATACCACTCGCTAACCGTGAAGGAAAATATTGTGAAAAAGCCTAAGTGGGACTTAACAGGCACTTACTCACGCTTGAAATCGCCAAGGGGGCACGCATGTGTTATTGTTAAACCCGTACTCTCTCTGAGAAAAGGCCTATGCCCTGCATTTTAATACTGTTTGTGATTGCCTAGTCGGGTCATGCCTGCCAAAATCTGAAGCCTACTTTCAGAGAATCAGAAATCAAAAAAATATTACGAAGGGAAGAAATTACATTCTGTTTGTTGAACGTCAAGTTACAATGTTAGTCGCTGCCAATCGCTGCCTTGGGGTCGAGTTGTAGTACAGGAAAAGGCCCAAAAAGAACTCGACTTTGACGGTCTTTTCTCAAATTGTGTTACCTGGCCTATAATTTGAGAAGATACGGACCAAGAAGACCGAGCTTTGATTGGTATTTTTTTGTTGTTAATGGTGTTTTTTGGAAATTATATTTACATACGATGAAAAAAATGGGGAAAAAAGGAAACAGTGACAGGTAACTGGAGACAGGCTCGAACGTCTTTGGTTATTACAACGTTGTAGATGGTGGCAAATTTTACCTTCATATTCTAATGTCATTTTAGCTGTTTTTCGTTGCCTAAAATCACGGATAAAATGACGTTTTCTAAAAATAAAACCTAGCTAGATCGATTTATCGTTCCCAAAACCCTCTGTATACTAATTTTCATGAAAATCGTTGGAGCCGTTTCTGAGATTCAGATTACTATATATATACAAGAATTACTCCTTTAAAGGTATTATATCTAAATAGTAAAGTAAAGTAAAAATGTGTTTATTGCGAGTGTATACAGGAAGTTTGACTAAAAACAATAATTAGGTATGTACTAATATAGTATATTTCATTACGAGTGCGGAAAGCCTGTCATTGCAAAGAGTTCCGACAGATGTGTACCCGAGCCGACTCGCAGCCGAAGGTGAGGGTTGACAGTCGGAACAAGTTGCAATGACGGTTCCGCACGTGTACTGAACAACTATTTTTAATACAGTTGCGAAAAAATTAAGCAGTTTAATAAAGAAAATTTTTGGAAAATGGCGCCAACCGTAAAAGAGTATAAGTAGAGATTTTTTTTTCTTCACCCATTCTGGGTAGGCAAAGGGAACTATGCCCATACAGCCAAGTCTTCAGTAATTTTTTTTTATTGATATGAAATGAAAATGAAATTTAATGAGATGAAATGAAATGAAACAGTAAAAACTTCGTGGTTGGTTTTTTCTTTTTAATAGACAATATTTTGACAGTTGGGAAAGAGAGCGCACGAGTTCGGAAAAGGTAAAGAATAAGCTCGAGTATGTAATAGATAGCCCACATCCCGAACGCTATACGTCGCTGCAATACGCCACTTTTTGAGCAACTGTATTAAAATAGTATATTTCATTACAAGTGCGGAAAGGCTGTCATTGCAAAGAGTTCCGACAAATGTCTACCCGAGCCGAGGCGCAGCCGAAGGCGAGGGTTGACAGTCGGAACAAGTTGCAATGACGGTTCCGCACGTGTACTGAACGACTATTTTTAATACAGTTGCGAAAAAATGAAAACCTATTTGCTTTTTTCTCTTCTCTCCATGCAGTATTCGTCGTATGTAGATATGTAGCGACTTTTTGACTTTTCCGGTAAAATGTTCTCCGAAGCATTTTGTGCAAATTATACTGCGATCCGATGGTGTTAATTCAAAAAAACTAGGGTCGAAATTACTCATCTTGTGCAACAAACAACTAAACTCGCAAAGAAAATTTCTGAAAAATGGCGCCAACCGTAGAATATAAGCAGAGTTTTTTTTTTCTTCACCCATTCTGGTAGGCAAAGGGAACTATGCCCATACAGCCAAGTCTTCAGTAGAAGTTTTTTATTGATATGAAATGAAAATTAAATTTAATGAGATGAATAAATTAAATGAAACCTAACCAAACTCATTCAATCAAATAATTAAATCTGATATTGAAACAAATTAGTAGCTTCTTTTTAGAAATATACGTATTTACATGAATCATAAAAACTTCTATGATTTTTTTTAGTAAAAATTCATGGTTGGTTATTCTTTTTAATAGACATTATTTTGACAGTTGGGAAAGAGAACGCACGAGTGCGGGAAAGGTAAAAAAAAAGCACGAGTGTGTAATAGCCCACATCCCGAACGCTATACGTCCCTGCAATACGCCACTTTTTGAGCAACTGTATTAAAAAAGAATTTATAGTTGGCAGCAAAGGACAACTAATTGTTACGAGTGCCTACCTAACAATATCTCATAAGTGCAATCAATAACTTGCCATTCTAAAACATTAGTAAAATATCCATAGTTATATTATTTTTTCCTGTTGCACTAACCCGTGCTGAGGACAATTTTAAAAACCTATTTAGAGGCTAAACATTCCACCCATGCCGGGACTTGAGCCCGCGACCTCTGGCTAACAGTACCCACGCTCTCCCAACTGAGCTAATGGACAAGTGCAAGCATCAGCGAAATTACGGTCGCGGGTTCAGGTCCCGGCATGGGTGGAATTTTTAGCCTCTAAATAGGTTTTTAGAATATTCTTTGGAATAACATAATGGATATCCACTATGTTAAATTTTGGCCTTTGCATCTACGTAATGAGATGATTTATACAGCGTCCAGGGGCACCTTCACTCACACTAGATGGTTGAAGGGATCACTTGGACGCTGCAGTGCCTGGGACATTGTTCTTTAGATGGAGTAGGCTTTCGCAGGACCTATATCATCCTAACAGCTTAGTCGGCCTAGCCCACAGGAAAGATAAGTCAATACGTGCGGAGCCAACCAAGTCGCGGGTTTCCTCACGATGTTTTCCTTCTTGTGTAGTATTGCTACCACGAATTCGCAGATGTACGTAACTTTGAAAATAAATGAAGTCATAATTACATGCCGAATCGAATCTGGGACTCTCGCTTCTGAGTTCATTGTTCTACTCATTGAGCTACCACAGCTCATATTAAACACTTAATATGGTTTTAAACATTATCTAACAAACAACTCCACTTCAAAACAGAAAAATCGAAACAATAATAAAAAAAATCAAACGTGGTAGAACGAAACGTGGCGAATTTTAGAAATAACTCTTGACCTATTTTTCGTTTTTCCACGCAATGACAAAAAAATTGCTAAAAAACGAAATTTTAGAAGATTTTTACAAAAAAAAAAATGTTTACTCCTGACGCGCGTGACACGGATATCCGACATTAAGCTTTGGCCACACAAAAGGGACGTGGGGCGAGGTCGCGGAAAAGACGAGGCGCGTTGTATAGAATTTGCTCACCTTTCTGTGTTAGATTCGTCCCCGTCCCTTCAGTACTACATTTTGTATGAATGTGAATTGGAAAGACGACGCGTCGATTTTGCGCCCTCGCTCCACGCCCTTTCTGTGTGTTTCGGGCCTTAAAGGTTTCAACAGACCGTTATGGAATAAATTTCGTGGAAGGTTCGCATTTTTATGAATCGATTAAAATATGTGATAACCTTTACAGCGGCTGTTTTGTAGATATGTTAAAATATACCGGTACGCCTTCTATGCAAATTTGAGATGTACTAGTATGTATTATAGGAGAGGTATTAGCAGAGGGCAATATAAAAAGTACCCGAAAACGGCGTGCGTGCATGCATAAATAAATGCTCGATTAAATTGCAGCGGTTAGGCGACGGCTAACTGCGAACTTTTTTGGGAGTGAGTGAGTAGGCTCTCTTCTCATTACCTATGTATAAATCTCAGCTATATATATTTCCTTTTGAAATGCTTAAATCTAAAATTTTTCTATGCAGACACCCGTTTTTGCGGTGACTTAATTGTTAGTTCTAGGTACTAGTTTTAATATTTTGTTGCTATCAGTGGAAGCCTGTTAATGACTTTCTGTTCTCATATTTTTAAGTAGTATTAAGTTATATAATGTCAATGGCTTTCCTAAAACTAAATAAATAAATAAATAGGAATTAATAGGAAACCTATGTTTAATGACTCGCGGTGCTCATACATAGTTACGAGCATATATAAGTGGCGGTCCCGGCGAACTTCGTACCGCCACAGAATCCGTTTACGATTCTTGTTACCATGGCAACGTAATAAACGTTGACGTTGACGACGACTTTGACACATTTTTTTTTCTCGTCTACACCAAAATGGGGTATCGTCAGATTGGTCGTTAAAAATATTTTGGGTGAAGCAAGACCATTTTTTGATTTAGGGCTCTGTTTGCACCACATGATGGGGTTAGACAAGAAAAAAATCATCCCCACTTTTCATGTTAGGAGAGGTAACCATAAAAAAAAAATTCCAACATTTTATTCTCTAACTTTGTCGGCGTGGTAAATATGTATACAAATACCAAATTATATTCTTATTTTATTGCACTAACCCGTGCTGAGGACAATTTTTAGCCTCTGAATAGGTTTTTACAAAATACCAAATTACAGCTTTTTACTACCGGTCTTTGCGCTAGGCTGCGGACGGACAGACAGACAGACGGACATGGCGAAACTATAAGGGTTCCTTGTTGGACTACGGATCCCTAAAAACGGCTTCGTCTGCCAGCAACAATTGTTTTATAAGGATTTGATTTTTGAGAATCGATGTCAGATATTTTGAGACAGATAATTTTCGTTTCCTATTCCTATAGGAAACGAAAATTAAAATATTTTATAAGCGTTATTAAGGAGCTCTATGAGTTTTCATAGAATAAATACAGCGGTAGTGCATCTGCATACCATGCGAGAGGTTCCGGGTTCGAATCCCGGCTGGGGACAAAAAAAAAACCCCAGGTCTTGGATGTTTACATGTTTGTGATGTCGCTGTTTCTTGTTCCCACGACACAGGGTATCCTAGTGTGGGGCCAGAAGCAATGTATGTGCCAGTATGTAAATGTTTATTTATTTATTATTTATTTATAATTTTAGTGATTTTCAATTATTGTCATCAAGCCAATTACTTATTTGGGTAATATGATTATAATTTAAATACACTTAAGTAACAAAATGTAATATAATACTAAAATATCTATTTACATTACATGCTAATAATAAATATGACGTACATACAATATACACATACATACATGTTGATAAAAGTTAAGAATATAAAAACATTCAGCATCGGTTAAATTTCAGCAGACAGACCCTTATTTCACGTGATCGTTCTTAGAAGTCGTGTTTATACATAAAATATTATATAAGTAGTTTGTTTAAAAGCACCCTTAAGACTTAATTGGTAAACATTCATAAAATTTAAATAACAAATCTGTCTAAGTAATTATCGAACCAGCGAAGTAGGTACCTACCTAATAAAACCGCAACAGTCCACTCGACAGTCAAAAACATTGGCATGTATACCTAACAATAAAGATAGTGCTCTGATAGCATATGTACCGTAATAGATTTTTTTATGATCTCCGTGTTATCAACACGAAATGGCTATCTGATCTTTCTGCCTATCGGAATAAAAGTAAAGTTGCAATGACAAAGTGCCAAAAATGTGCCTGGCTGTTTGTTTGATAACGCTCAAGCCTTTAATGTTTTGATCCCAATGGTTTTTATCTTATCGGGCGGTTCTATGAGGACTACCAACTTGATTTTCGTGAAAAAAAAAGAAGAACTTTTTTGTATTTTTTTTAAATTGATTGCTGCGTTTTCTAGCCATTACAGATACCTACTAAGTTTCTTTCCCACTATATTATTAGCTGGAGAAAATAAGAGCAAGAAAAAAGATTACTTAAGCAATAAAACATTACGTCGGCCAGATGTTGCTGCGTGTACGTAATGCAGAGAAGTTTGTAAAGAGGTTCGAAACTTCGCCGGTGCCTGCACTTGCTCATTAGCTCAGTTGGGAGAGCGCTGGCACGGTTAGCCAGAGGTCGCGGGTTCAAGTCCCGGCATGGGTGGAATTTTTAGACTCTAAATAGGTTTTTTAAAATTATCCTCAGCACGGATTAGTGCAACAACAAGAATATAAGAAAAAAGATATACTTTTTTGAAAAAATATATACACACGACGCAATCACTTGTCCTGGGTCTTGCAAGCAAACATGGAAATACCCACAGACTGAGGCCATGAGTACAAATTGCACGGCGTCCCTCAGTGTGAGTGCGTTTGAGAAAAGTATTTCTTAATAAAAGTATTTGTCAATTTATTGCCCAGCCAGTATAATTTTATTTTCCCGAAATTCTTTTAAATGAAACCAAGTTATTGTTTTCCTCTACAACGAAAGTAATAAACATTGCCCAACAATATAATATCGCGAGCGACGTCTTCAGCAAGCTGTCACAAACGCATCGCTGCATCTTCCGGTAAATTTAACAAATTGTTTTTCTCCTTTCGCGCACGAAAAGGATCAAATGGGAGAACGAAATGAAGACGAAATTGACGTCTGACGTCGTTAAAGGAAACCCAAAGGGTAGCAGGACCAATATTGAATCGGTCATACGGAAAATCAAGCGCCTCTCGCACCTGTCAACCGTCAAGAGAGATCAAATAACGTTTAATTTTAAATATAATAATATTTTCTGTGTAGAGTTTCCTTATTTCATTATATTTAACCTACTTCATTGTATTTTTATTCCGAGCTTTTTTTTTACTCTAGCTCTCTCTCATGTATGTTAAGTAAGAATCTTGCTAGGCCCTTCCCGGAAACATACGACGTTGAAATTTTTGCACGTTTAGTCAATTCTGAGTGAACTAGGTACATACCTACACTTCAATCATAGTGGATTTTTTCCCCGGTGCCTTTTTCTCTATTACGAATTCGGCACGAGCGACTTACATTGTACATTGATATTCAGCAAACAGAATGTACGTTTCGCTTTACGTTGAAATACATTTTTTGGTTCCATTTGATAGAAATAACCTGATACTGAAAGAGGATGTGGACTGAAAGAGGATCTAGTGACTAGAATCGAGAAAGGAATGTAGCGTTGGTTTGGACATGTGGAGAGGATGAAGGAAGAAAGATTGACGAACCAAATATATCGAGCGAATGTGTTTCGCTTTGTTTCTTTGTTTGTTTGTAGAATCAACCGTTTAGCCAGGAGAAGTGCAGAGGGACACCTTACTCGGACAAAAAATTGCGCTGAGCTAGGCCGCAGACAGATAGACGGACAGACGGACAGACAGACAGACAGACAGACAGACAGACAGTCAGACGGATGGACATGGCGAAACTATAAGGGTTCCTTGTCGACTACTCAACCCTAAAAATAATTAGTCCGAAGATTTATCACCCAAGTTAAGGTAAGACCGTGAAGGAATAAATGGGATCAAGGTCTAAAAGGGTGCAGTAAATATATCGACTCGGGGAAAAAGGAAACCAAGGTGGGAAAAACCACTTCCATTGTGACTAAAAAGTTTAAAATAAATTATTGTTTTTTTTATGTAACTCAATTGTGTTCCACTGCTGTATACAGACCACCCCAATAAAAATATTGCAAAACTAGGCAAGTAAATTATTTTCTACAACAAAATCAATAACCGATAAGTGTTTTCTTTTAGTTACTTATATTAAGGGGATCCAGTGAGCTAACTAGCACCACCAATGAGAAAAAAGACATATCTTCTTTTACAGATCGTACTTGCAAAAAGTATCAGTACAATTTCTCAATCATGTTAGCAGTGATTTTTATGACCCACGACAAAGAACCTAGGATCACGAACCTGGGACTAGATAGCATTTATGCCAAAAACGAAAGAGTCGTTTGCCTTAGGTTCACGGCCATGGGCCCTAAAAATCACTATTAACATTATTGAGAGATTGTACTGACACTTTTTGCAAATTTGACCTGTAAACAAAGATATGTTTTATTTTTCCTCGTTGGCGCTAGTGTTACTCCCTGGAGCCCCTAACCACTCGTCTGCCGCGACACAGATCTGTGTCCAACTTAGTATGGGCCACCTATTCGTTCCATTCCGCGAGGGCAGTTCAGGAGTTAAGGTTTGTCCTCCCACTGCCTACATCAAGAATGCAAAATTCATAATCAAAAGTTTCAAGGTAGCCTTAGGATTGAACATGCATTGAAATGTAAGCTGGAGTATATTTATACAGTAAATGTACCTATTTGTTACACAATGTTAATCCTTATATAAACATCGTAAGATAAGATTCAGGTTACGTATCAAACTGACACATCGCCCACTGCACCCATATCTACGATCGATAAGACTGCAATATCAAGAGTTTATTGTGACCGATTACTCAGTGCTATCCTACGAATGTCAGGTTATCGTTTTATTGAGGCCTTTTGGCCAACTGATAGCTTTCGACAGGAGATTAAGTTGATTTAATTGTTAGTGCACGGGAAACTGGGTGCAAGTATTTTTCATTAAATTCAGACACATTTAGCAAAAGACACTCAGCTAATTGGGTATTTTACAAAATATCAAATGAGTTACTTTTAAAACGGAATGTTGTATGAAAATACTTGCTTATGACGTCACATTTCAGAGCACTCTTTTTATGTTTAATCTATTTAAAAATAGTAATAACTAGTAATTGACTAAAAGAGATACATTTTCCGAGATATTTTGTAATTATTGTTTAAATCGAGCATATGAAATAATTTATTGTTGATCGTGTCAAATACCGTATCACAACGAGCGGTAATAGTGCGCCCAAAAGAAAAGCCAACCCAAAAAGAAATGGTGCAAAACAAAACGAAAAACAAATACACAGAAAAACATGACGACCTCGTGGCGCAGCGGTACTGCATCTGCATACCATGCGAGAGGTCCCGGGTTCGAATCCCGGCTGGGGAAAAAAACCCCAGGTCTTGGATGTTTACATGTTTGTGATGTCGTTGTTTAGAAGAAGAAGAAGAGAAGAAGAAAAAACATTTATTATAAAAACAGTGCACACGCCACAATAGCAAAATAAAAAAACAACAAGGAAAATATTTCAACCGAAATGTTATAGAAAAGAAAGGAAAACGAACGGTCACGGCGCTGCTATAAATGGCAACTGACTCAGCAGTATGCTGAGGGTCAAGCCTTCAGCGCTGATTTTCAGTCAGTGCCAGGAGTTTCCCCGCGAGCGTCACATACCGCGGTGTGGTACAACCGTGAGCAATACTATATATAGTAGAATACTATGTAATACAGAATAGTAATTATATACAATAGGATACGTATTATGTATACAGTATGAAACATATACTTAAATTGTTTTTATTAGTCACTGAATAAACTACGATATACTCAAATAAAATTACTGTTTCTGGTTCCCACGACACAGGGTATCCTAGTGTGTGGCCAGAAGCAATGTATGTGCCTGTATGTAAGTGTTTATGTTTATGTTTACATAAATAGATAGTTCCCGCGACTTCGTCTACGCAGGATTAGTAATATTACTTATATTTTGGACAATTCACACAACATCTTTATAAATTATAGCCTATGTGTTATTCTGATGTATAAGCTATATTATTGCAAAGTTTAATTAAAATCCATTCAGTAGTTTTGGCGTGAAAGATTAACAAACATTCATATATGCAAACTTTCGCGTTTATAATATTATAGTAGGAATTAGTAGGATAGCGATGGTAGCCTAGTGGGTAGAACATCGGACTCGGAAGCGAGAGACCCAGGTTCGATCCCCAGTGCGGGCATATACCTATGACTTAGATCTCTAAGTTATGTACATTTGTGAAGTTATAGTAGCAATGCCACTCGCTAACCGTGAAGGAAAACATCGTGAGGAAACCTGAGTGCCTGAGCTATTCACATACCTCAGCGCTTGAAATCGCCAGTCCGCGGTGGGCACGCGTGGTGATTAAGTCCACGCTCTCTCTCTGAGAGAAGGCCTGTGCCCTACAGTGGCACGTAAATAGGCTGCTCATGTTATGTACTAGGATAGGTATTATTATTATTGAATATTCTTTCTTTCTTTGTTCTTTATTGCATTGTTTATATTTTCTTTATTGTTACTCTACCTACTTTCTTTAACATAGGGTACGGTATGTAACTGTTATTATTAACGGCAGCAGACTCAGCAGTATGGTGATGGACAAGCCAATAGCGCTGATTTTCAGTCAGTGTCACGAGCTACCCTGCGGGCGTCACAGAACTGAACCTATCCTGAAATATCACGTAAAATACTTTCCATAAAGCACCTACGCGAACAATGTCACGTGCACAGATAGCGTAATCGATATAATTTTTTAATGTTTTTATGAAATGTTTCTTATCTCGGGTGGAGGTAAATATTGCATTTTATCATGTGATTATTGCAATCACGTGTGAACAACAGACTGGATATCGATTAAATGGAGTACCTACAAAGATAGACCAACATTTTTGCTATCCGATCATAAAAAACCGGACATATGCGAGTCGGACTGACGCACCAAGGGTTCCGTGCCGTTTTTTAATTCCAAGTAACGCTATCTCGCGTCCGGTGGTGAACTAATATCAATTTAAATTGATGCTGCAGTTAGTAAAGTATTATAGGGAAGAGCGGGTGATTGTGCTCTTCCACTATAAAGGGAAATTTCCCGCCAGGCAGATCGTATGCCTGGGGACGGCCGGTCCGACTGATGTTCGTCAGACGTTATATTTATGGTATGTCATGTGAAACATTTTGCTTGCGCGATGCAGGAATGTTGGAATTTATAGTGCGCGCGCAAAATTGACATGTGCTCGCCACATCACTCCCCTTCAAGACCGTAGCTACGCATAGCTAGGTCTGATAGGAATCGAAGTCTGTGCTCTAAAGCCTACAAGTGCCAGGAGACGCTGAGTCAGTGAGTCGACTAGCGGTTGAGGGTGTTCGACGCCTAACAGTCACTTCACCGGCGACAGTACCATGGGGACCGCGCATGTGGTAGGAACCGGTGAAGGCTGCTGTACCACTGGCAACGTGCACTGTTGCTGTGTGGCTGCCGTGCCGAGGGGTTGGGGGAGATCACCATCAGTACCAGTAGTCGGTGCGTTGACTGTAGTGGAACTGATGGGGTGAGAGGGAAGAGGATGCTGGTCTTGCTTTGAGACTGATTGTATGTGGGGTGCTGCGAGAGCGAAGGAAGGTTGACTTTGTTCTGTCGAGTGTCACCACTATAGGGAAGAGCGGGTGATCGTGCTCTTCCACTATAAAGGGAAATTTTCCGCCAGGCAGATCGTATGCCTGGGGACGGCCGGTCCGACTGATGTTCGTCAGACGTTATATTTATGGTATGTCATGTGAAACATTTTGCTTGCGCGATGCAGGAATGTTGGAGTTCATAGTGCGCGCGCAGAGTTGACATGTGCTCACCACAGTATTTTAGTGACTTTGACACGCCCTTGGCCGTTTTTTATTATTTGTCGTTAGAATATATAACTAAATCCCACAATCCCGACAAGTTTGATGCCTGTGTTATCCGCCGTAATAACACATATTCTGTGAAAATTTCATCATTATCATTATCATTATCATCATCATCAGCCATTTGACGCCCACTGCAAGACATAGGCCTCACTCATGATTTTCCAAGCTTTGCCGGACTTGTGCCGCCCGCATCCAGCGATTCCCCGCCACCGTAACCAAGTCATCAGGCCATCTGGTGGGGGGCCTTCCCACACTGCGTTGTCCGGTCTGCGGTCGCCAGGGCAGAACTTTTTCACCCCAACGGCCATCAGTTCTTTGAGCTATGTGCCCCGCCCACTGCCACTTCAACTGAGCAATTCTATTATGGTTCTAAAGAAAGAGCCGTTTAAAGGTCCGACGGACAAATGCAGGAACCCTAAAAGGCAATTAAGAAGTAACGAAACAATTTTCCGAGGTATGTAAGGTCAAAAAAGGCGGTAAATTTAATTGCACCTTCACTGTACATACACTGTACATATTTGTTTCAAAGTGTGATGTTATTTCGTTGAAACGTATTCTTACGTTATGTTTATTTCTTGGTATCGTGCCAAACAGTATTTTTCCATCAGTCCTAGTCGAAAGCAGTATTTTTAAATAACACAATCACTTGCCTTAGTTCCAAAATATGTGCTATGTTAATCAGACAAGGACATAACAAACATATTATATAAATATTCATACTAAGGCCATCTCGTACAACTAAAGTACTAGTTTGGGCATAGTAATCAAGCGCCCCCCAAAACCAAGGAGGCGGTATGAAAGGTCTCACAATATTTTCGACAAGAAAAACAGCCATACGTTACACGAATTGATATTACTAAGTACTTGGTTTTTGCATACCTGTTTTCGGTTGAATAAACTCCATTCCTCACAATATTATGGGAAGGCTTTGAGGGAATATTGAGGGAAATTTCTAAATTACGTACCTATATTGTAAAACCATTCGCCAACTCTTTCTATTTAATTGTTCTTTTCTACACGCAGTAACAGCCTTACCCCTGTTTTTCGTACACAAACAAGCTATTCATTCACTGTTAACAACTGTCAGTTGCCAAAGAGCATTAAAGAAACAACTGACAGCTGTTAACAGTAGATTAACAGCGTGTTAATCTAGTTTACGAGCCTCAACGCTTGACATTGCCAAACTGCGGTGGGCCTCCCAGTGGTGATTAAGCCGATAGGTACCCTATTTCTGAGGGAAGGCCTGTGCCCTGCAATGTGATGTATTTCATGGATGTGTCAGGCTACGCGCAGTGTAGGGTTCCGTAGAAAGAGGAGGTTTTATCTGCTTTACAGAACTCAACTTCATTAACGTAATTTTTAATGGATTTTGTACCACGTTTTGCTTTTATAAATTGGTCGCCTATTACTCGGTAGCTTGTAAAGGCTACTTAGCCGTGACAGTTTTCCTTTTAATTTTTTTTTTTTTCAAATTTTTCATGTTTCTACAAGCAACCGTTTACCCAAGAGAGGCGGGGGGACACCCTACTCGGCCAAAAATTTGCGCTTCAAAGCTTAATATTTCGCAAACGGAATCCTAAATCAAAAAACTATCCTACACATACATATTTTTAAACGATCAATCCAACGATACCCCACACTATGGTGTAAGCGAGAAATAAAAATTGCATCACTAATTTAGGCGTAGGGGAGGGGTACCCTAAAATATATTTGTAAATATTTGTATTTATTGTACCGTTTTGTCGGTGTGATTAATATAATTATATGTCTATGCCGAATTTTAGCTTTCAAGTACTTGTCGTATCTGTGCTAAGCCGCGGACAGACATACAGACAGACATACAGACAGACAGACAGACAGACGGGTCGACGGAAATTGCAAAACTAATACGGTTACTTGTTGAATACGGAAACCCTAAAAAAAATTTAAACATATTAAGTTAAAAGTTTACGTAATCTGGTTTCAATTCAAATCCCTGTTTATTCATGAAAAAATCAGTTTGAAGGTTTTTTTTTTTCAAAATAACACAGAAACTGTGATTGACGTTTCAAGTAAAACCAGGTGTCCATTTCAAAATGTAGATAATTTTGGAGAAAAAAATAACTAACAACTTAAAACTAACGGGGAACAACTTCTAAAGTAATAAGAAGCCTAAGCTTCAATTGGGTATTTGACAAAATATCAAATGAGTTACTTTTAAAACGGAATTTCGTATGAGAATACTGGCTTATGACGTCACATTTCACAGCACTTTTTTATGTTTAATCTCTTTAAAAGTTGTAATAACTAGTAATTGACTAAAAGAGATACATTTTCCGAGATATTTTGTTATTTTTGTTTTAATCGAGCATATGAAATTATTTATTGTTGATCGTGTCAAATACCCTATTTTATATCGTGTTGTCGATGATAGCGCCTAGATTGCTACATGTAGTATTTCCCGTTTCGATTTATGGCAGTTGGAGGAAATTACTTTGTCTGTAACACAAATTGTTGTTATAGCAATCCAACCAAAACAAATCACCTTTGAATTTGTATTTCACGTAGATTGAAATAAATTATTGGTGTTTAATCTCAGAAGCACACTTATATCTACGTCCTGCAGTGGAACGAAACAAATATTATACAATGGGTCCAAAATGCCGTGCTAAATAAACTATTTTGTGCAATGTGCACCCTGGCCCATTAGAAATACAGATACACAGTCGCCAACCCGCCTGCCAAGCGTGGCGATTACGGCAAAACCCCTCATGGTTATGAAAACCAGGAGGGAGGCCTGTGTCCTGCAGTGGGCGTCAAATGGCCGATGATGATGATGATGAATTACGCAGTCACCTACAAATTAACATTGTGGCCACTTGTAGTGAAAACCACTCAAACCAGCTTTCAGCATACACAACTGATTGAACTTGATTATACACCATGAATTTTGGGTGGTTTCAAAGCCATAGCAAAATCAACGTGCCTTAGCAATAGCTACCGAATTCGTTAAGTTTTTTTTTTAAAAAAGGTACTTTCCAAAAATATCTCGACACCAACTCGATACCTGTGAGAACCATTAGTAGCCAGCCAGAGCGATGTGTGCGTGCCGCGGATCCACCACGGGTCCATTGTTCTGATAGACGGAGAGGCGGTACTTTATTGTTTGCGAAGTTTTGTCTCAGTATTTTTTTTTTTATATTTTATGCTTATACTTAAAAGTAATATAAAAATTACTAGTTACACAACCGCGGCTTTCAAACTAACCAGATTTCAGCGTGTATAGGAAGACTGAAAAGGCGTGATATTATAGACCTGAGTAGCCAGCCGTTATTGTTACTAACGCTCAAGAGGGATCTTCGCTGGAAGTTCGTACTGTGCATGTCACTATGAACACCTGCTAATCTACTCATAGTTACAGTCTTATTGCAGACCAAATTATAACACAAAAAAGGGCTAAAGACAAGTTTTTTATAAAATAGGCATCGGAAATTATCTGATCCTTCTGCCAACAAGTCTACAAAACGTTACATGTGACATTATGATATGATAACGGTTCAAAGTTCGATATAAAGATCGACCAGTGCCTCGATTCTGTTACTGCATTAAAGTTTAATGACAGATTCACGCTGGGGTCATGTTTTATTTTATTTTATCGAAGCCCAGATTTATTATTATAACGTGATAAGATTGGAAATCGATGTGGTCTGCAATTGTCACTGTACTGTCGACGCTCATACTAAAGCTCTTTAAACTATGCATCATCATCATCGTCATGAATTTATTTATTTATTTATTAGACACAACCAACAGATGTTAGATACATCACTTAAAATAACATTGTGTAGATAATTATGTTCTAGTCTAACATCCAATTACAGGTGTGCAACAACTCTCTTGACTTAAAGTAAATAATTTCTGAAATAACATAAATAACAATCTTTTTTTTTAAATTAAACTTTTACAAATGCTTTTTAAACTTATTTAAACACTTTATCTTAAAACTAAGTAACTAAGTTGAGTTGAAATGAGATCAAAGCATATTATAAACACAGAACTTGACGATTATAGTAAGATAGGCCGCAGCATTTCCAACTTCCAATCACGCAATCTATCAGTATGAATATCCAGGTCTAGTGACCGTTCAAGTTTGTTGTAGAGAGCTTGTAGTCTATTAATGGGAGCAGTTTTTCCTAAGTTGGTACGGGAGCAGCTTATGCTGAATGTTTTTATTTTGGATTGGCGTGCATTGGGGCGAGGAACGTGGAAGTTAATCATGCCAAGGAGATGTGGTTCGGAGACTTTGTTATTTAAAAGCTTATGCAGGAAAGATAGATCAAGATATTCTCTACGCTGTGCCAAAGTATTCATTTGAAAGTGGTCAAGTCTTTCTTCATAAGTTGCGCGACGCCCACTCCCTCGGAAATGGTCTTTGTAAGCTAGGTATCTAGTAAATGATTTCTGTATTTTTTCTAGACGATCACTATGTACTTTGTAGTAGGGGTTCCAAATTTGACTGCAATATTCTAAATGTGAGCGTACGAGAGAATTAAATACGGTGAGTAGGCTGTCGGTCCGCTTAAAATGCTTCCCCATTCTTTTAATAAATCCTAACATTTTGTTACAAGTATCCGCTAGATTATTAATGTGTGCATTAAAAGTAACTTTACTATCGAGAATTACTCCAAGGTCCCTTATCTTATCAACTTCTTCTAGTATATCGGTATTTAGATTGTACGATGAGTTAATTGGAAGGCGTTTTTTGGTGAACTTTATGTGGAAGCATTTTTTTGCGTTCAGAGACATTCTGTTACGAATGCACCACCCGTGTATTCCGTCCAAGTCATCCTGGAGCAGTTTTGTATCTGAAGGGCATTTTATTTCTCTATATAGTTTTAGATCGTCGGCAAACAATAGCGCATTGGAATGTTTTATAACAGATACTATATCATTAATAAATAATATAAAAAACAATGGTCCAAGATGGGATCTTTGCGGAACCCCAGATGTGACTTTGTACTCTTTAGAAAAACTACCATCTTTCACCACTCTTTGAGTACGGCCGTCTAAGTAAGATTTGATCCAGAGCAATAGATTACCATTAATTCCAAATAAATATTCTAGTTTGTGAGCAAGTATGGTGTGATCAACCCTATCGAATGCACTCTGAAAATCGGTATAGATAGCATCTACTTGATTACCAATGTCAACTGACTTAGAAATATCTGTTACATAATGCATTAAACAAGAAGTAGTCGATTTATTCGGCATAAATCCATGTTGTGAGGGTGTTATGCTACTCTTGACGTGGCTAAAAATGACCGAGTAAACAATGCATTCAAACAATTTGGCAAATATTGAGAGAAGGGATATCGGTCTGTAGTTGTTCACTAACGTATTATCTCCTTTTTTAAAAATAGGAGTAACATTTGCTATTTTCCACGTATTTGGAAATGAAGCTTGCTCAATGGAACGTCTATATATAATAGCCAAGGGCAGGGACAGGTATTTAGAACATCTTTTAATAAAAAACGGTGGAATGCCGTCTGGCCCTGCACCTTTGCTTGCATCTAGGGATTTTAGAACTTTCAGCACATAACCTTCAGATATATCGATTGTTGACAAAGTGGGAACATTAATATTATTTAAAGTATGTAGGTTTATGATTTCTGAGGTTTGAGGTGGTGTGAACATAGACCCAAAATGAGCAGCAAATAACGTACAAATTTCATCGTTGTTGTCTGTTTTTTTGTCATGCAGTTGCATGGAGTTAGGATATACCGATTTAGTGTCACGATTCTCCTTGACAAAGGACCAGAAAGCTTTAGGATTTCGATAAATTTTATTTTCGGTAGATGAAATATATGAGTCATAGTCTTCTTTAATCTTCACGTGTACCCTAGACCTTAATAATTGAAATTCAAACTTATCACGAGGATTACAAGTTCTAGAGCTTTTCTTTCTAATTTTATTTTTCTCACGAATCATTCTAATGAGCGATTTACTGTACCAGCTAGGGTATTCATGACACCTCATTCTAGCTTTTGGGACAGTTTCATTAATTACAACATGGATTTCATTGTAAAATGCTGCAACCATATCATCCACTTTATCCATACCATTAAATACAGAATCCCAGTTAACTTGTTTAAGTTTTTCGTTTACTAATCTATAATCTGCTTTTCTGTAGCTTAAAGTACCATATTGTTTACCCTTTACAAATTCTCGACAGTTGCTACTACTTATTATAACTTCTAAAGGAGGATGATGAGGGTCGATCCTGCAAAGATAGTTGGTGCCTTCTTTGAGAGTTGGCCCAGCAAAGTTGCTCAATACTAAATCAAGTATGTGGTTATTTAAATTATGTATACTATTATGCTGATACAAGTTTGATAAGGACATAAAGTCGAAAAGAGCAACTGCTGCGCCATGGCTACTCATGGAAGGATTCATCCAGAGACCAGAAGGGTCAGAATTCCAAATAATATTACTGATATTAAAGTCGCCAAAGATCATGACCCTATTATTAGTTAAGTTTATTTTGTCATTTAAACTATCAAAATACATGTTATATGTTGTAATTTTAGATTGTGGTGGCATATATAAAGAACCAATGTTATACTTTTCTGATGGAGATATGGCAATAGTTACCCACACATCCTCAAGATCGCCCTCCCATGAAGACAGTCTAGACGAAGACAGTTTCTTAGAAACTGCAATAAGACACCCTCCACCGTCTTTCTTTTTACTGCTAGTCATAGATCTGTCTTTCCTATAAATTGTATAATTAGGGTCCAGAATTTCTGCATCCAGAATGCCGCCATGAAGCCAGGTTTCTGTAACTATTATTATATCATATTCGCCCAATGAGGAAGCCAGCTTGAGTTCTTTAAGTTTAGTACGGATACCTCTCATATTCTGATAATAGATATTGAATTTTGTAACGAAAACTTTACGGTCCTATTTTATGAGTTTAGTGAGGTAATCTGTTACAGTTTGTTCAGATCACCATCGTTACGAATAGGAATAGCTGGAGCTGACTCAGACTTACGGACATGTATGCGTCCATTTCGAACCCAAACAAACTTGTAGGACTTCTCCTTGGCTTGTCGTCTGGTGAGGGCATGTAGTTGCTTCAACGCAGGCGAAAGATGCTCAGAGACGTAGATAGGGGATGCTTCCTCCATGCCAAGGAGCTTTGAGTTCAGTTTGTTCTTGTTGTTTGTTTTATTGTAAGACGCCACAGCTGCCAGCAAACCATCTCGTTGAATTGTTGATTGTAGCTTAACTATCACGGCCCTTGGCTTCTTGTCAGATGGATTCATTTTCGCTACTCTCTTGCATGTCACGATGTCTGCCTCCTTTAACGGATGCGATACTACGTTGCTTAGCTGGACCACGGTAGAACTGATGTTTTCATTGCGGAATTCCGGGATGCAAGAAATCTCTACGTTGCATTCTCTGGTATGGTTTTCGAGTAGAGCGATGCGATGAGCCAGATCACCAACTGTCACCTTCAGAGTTTCGTTCTCGCTTTTTAGAGCATCAACAGTATCGGACTTTTGTTTTAGGGCATCCCTCATTATCTCAAACTGTTCATTAAAAAATGACATGGACTGTTGGAAAGTCGAGATAAGATCGTTGACACTTTGCAGTTCAGTTTTGATGATATCTTTAATTGTACCTGTTACTGCACCAGCCAACTCCTGTTTTAAGACGATACGGAGATTATCCAAAGTCAAGAACTTCTCACTCGTCGACTCCGATGGGAGGGCGGTTTTAGTAGCTGAGCCACCATGCTGGGTTGCCGGAACAGATTTTTTGGTGTTTTCTTTTTTCGTTTGTCCGGATAAGCAAGCATTGCACTTCCATGTCTGTTTACGCTCTTTCTCCATCAAGTAGAAACGTTTCTCAGAAACGCCGCTGCAGTTGAGATCGTATGTTTGATCGCAGATTGAGCAATGAATGAATTGCTTGTCTGTTATGGCTTTGTTACATACCGTACATGTATTATTTGTAGCCATATTTTCGTGTTTCACGACAGCAAAGAAAAATATTTTATTCGTCTAGAGGAAAAATAAAAACGCATGCAGCGATGAAGCGCTGAAAGCGCTGAGAGGGCTTCACAGACGTCAACAGACCTCGCGCGTAATGGCCGCCGGCCGCTGAGAATTTTGCTATGATGCTTAGGTAATTACTCACGAAGTACTTGGCGAAGAGAAAATCCAGTGGTTGTTTTGTATTCTAACACTCACTAGCACTGTTATTTAGTATAGTTATTTACGGAAAGGCCACTCAGAACAATATTCCGATAGGCCTCCTTCGTGGTTTTCATAACCCTGAGGAGTTTTACCATAATCGCCACGCTTGGCAGGCGGGTTTGGCGATATATAAACTCGTGTATATATATATATATATATATATATATATATATATATATCAAGGTAACGGATGGCTGTCTAACAAACATTTAAAGTTTGATATGCTGTCTACAATGTATTCATTATGTCTACTGTATTCATTATGTATTCATTATGTATATTGATATTATGTCTACATAATTGAGGTCTAGTTGTCACTAACTCCAGTCAAGATAAAACTTTTTGCATTAGAAACTCAATTTTCTTCCCACAAAAGATTATAATATGTAGTGTCTACGCATGATAACAGCTTAAGTATCTGTACAATCTCAACCGTTTCCCAAGGTCGTATGAGCTATCATTGAACAGTCTTAAGTGGATTAATTCCTTAAGCCGAAAGTATCTTACTCTACAAGTTTACACTCCGATAGGTCCCGATAGCACATTTGTATTTTAGTTTGAAAGCCGCCCGTATGGGTACTTTGACACACATAAACATCACATAAAATCAAGCCTATATTCTGAAGGGGCAAGCAGATACCAGGGTTTACATGCCACGCTCCTGACAAACCCCTTTCGTTTCATCAACACTCAATGTAGAACGTGCATATTTTTTTTTACGTATACGGAGAGGTATGGTAAAGATAAATAAATGTGGTTATTTTTTTCTCTGGGACAAATGGCCAGTTTCTAAATTGGGAATTTCGCTAAGTAAATGGTTAACTGTAGCGCGCTGTCTCATGGAATTTCTCAGAAAAGAGCATGACAGAACGTTACTTAAGTATTTACTTAATGAAATTCTCAATTCAGAAACCGGCCCTAATATTTTTCATAATGTAACCTGTCGAAAAGTCATTCTAGTCACGTGGTATAAAAACGCGCCATACAAATCGGACTCAAATTATGACGTCACAACTTCCAGGTAACATCTTGTTAGTGATTTGCGCACACCCGTCCACCCCCACCACCGTGGAGCAGATGTGGCTGCGCGTCAATGTCAATGGAAAGAAATTGTTGGCCGGCACTGCCTATCATAACCGACTCTTTAACTTCGATAACTGGATATGATGACATTTTACTAATGGGTGAATTTAAAATATTTTTTTGTGACTATCATAACCGAAACTTTATACTTTTGACGCAATTTTTAAATTCCGTAAAACACACACAGATTGTTGCTAAACCGACTCACTTTACTGACCACAGCGAGATTACTATCGATCTCTTCTGCAGTGACGCATAGATTCGTAGCGTTGATGTACGCTGCATTCCAGACCTAGGTTGGCACGCATTTATTATCGTCGACCTAAACCTTAAAAGACAAAAGCTACCACCTAAATAAATAACGTACCAGCCTCTTAAGGAAATGGACTTGAACTTAACCGAATGGGAAAGTGTTACTTTACTGGACGACATCAACCAAATGATGCGACGTTTTAACGACCTGATTCCTGGACTTTTTGACAGACATGCGCCTCTTAGGACCAAAGTCGTGAGGGACTCTCCTAAACCGTGGCTTACTGCAACCGTGCGCTTGATGACGCGACTGCGAGATGGGGCCCACAAACGGTACAAAGAGAACAAGCAAGAAGTACATAGAAAGTACTACCTTAAAGCACCTTGTCATATCGGCGATTTTAGATAAAAAAAAAGTGTATACTTTAAACACAATATTAAACGTTGCGTGGGTGACTCTAAGTGCCTATGAAAAAATCTCAAGCACACGGTTTTGCCGGAAAAGCGGAGCTTGGAATTAACATTACACTTTGACAACGCTGACGATATAAACAACCATTTTGTAAATATACCAGGCAAGATGGAGGTGACTATTTCAGACATGACGTTTTTTGAATTTTACAAACATGACAAAGCGACTAACTTTACTCTGAATACTGTTACTCTGTTCACCATCTCGAGATATTGTCTCAAATCAGCCTAACGTGACGGGACTTGACGCATTAAGTATCGATATGCTATTATTAACTCTAGAATACTGCCGATTTTGACTGCGATAGTCAACCATAGCATATTGACTAACACTTTCCCTACTGACTGAAAGGCTGCGAAAGGTGTTCCGCTTCCCAAAATAACCTACCCCATTCACATTTTCAGCCTACGTCCTATCAGCATCCTTCGCTGTATGTTCAAGATAATTGAGAGGGTAGTGTGTAATCAGATGTCGAAAATGGTACCTATACTACCTGACTTGCAGTCCGGTTTCCGGAAGGAGCGAGGAACGGCAACTGCTTTGTTGGATGTTGTGGAAAACGTATTTTCAGCGCTTCATGAAGGAAAGAGTACAGTTTTGGTGTTGCTAGATTACTCCAGAGCTTTCGACTGTCTGAATACGTCCCTCTTATTATCGAAGATATAGTATTATGGATTTGTTAACACTATGGTTCGGTGGTTTGATAGTTACCTGTCGGTCTGTGCTCAGATGGTGGGGTTGCAAAGGAGTAATGGTACTACGCAGTTCTTGTTGGAAAAACCACTAATGAGAGGCGTTCCGCAAGGATCCTTTCTGGAGCCGTTGCTTTTCATTTTGTTTAGCGCAGATATTATCACCACGCAAATTCAGAATAGTAAGTACCACTTATACGCCGACAATTCAAAGCTAAAAATTTCTATGCTACCATTACTGAAGCAGCCAACGCAGCTCAACGTATCAATAGTGATTTGGATCGTATTGCAGAATGGTCTGACAGGAGCTGTCTTGTGCTGAACCGTAGTAAGTCCAAGTACCTGGTGCTTGGTACTAAACGTCAAATCCATAATACAGTACAAGCTCTTGCCATCAACGATATAGTTCTCAAGGGCGAACCAGTGAAAAGGGTTGGAAAAGCCAGAAACCTCTAATTGCTGATAGATGGTGAGTTTTGCTTTGAAAACCATGTCTGCAACGTTGTGAGCAACTGCTTCTACCGCCTTCAGATTTTATATATTGTCTGTGTGAATCGTTGATATTACGTTTCTATTACGATAATCGTTGTATTTTTGGCAGGACAAGAAAATTAATACAACCTATGCAAAACGCATGCGCACGGTTTTGTTTCAAAATCTCTCCGAGATCCCATATCACCCCGAACTTGAACGACGCAAAACTCCTGAACATGTAGGCTGGACGACAACTACACCTTGCCAACCTCCTTTTTGGTTTAGTGCGCACCAAAACACCCTGTTATCTGGACAGAAAACTTGAATTTTCATCGAGACAACGCATAGTTCACAAGGATATTATGATTGTCACCCCTGTACACCGTACGATGGCATTTCGAGGTAGTTTGCGGCGCCCAAGTGCTGTCATGATATAGGTACCTCCCCCAGTCCGTGACGCTTCCAGTAGGTATGCCTTCGGACGCAAGCTCAAGGTTAGCTTGAACGACAGAGACTGTCCCGTCCGATTTTTTGCCGCTTTTGACTCCGACTGACTATTACTTTTGACTAAAATGACCGACTATTGCGTAATATTAGGCATGTATTTACTTCGGTGTGTATCTTTCTATCTCTCTTCTCCTTATTATTTCACTTCACTTATATTTACTCATTGGATTTAGTTTACTCATTGGATTTAGTTTATGTACTCATTGGATTTAGTTTATTATGGCCTTCCTCTATATTTACCACATATTAATTTAAAACTAATAATATATGTAATATATGTAAGTATTTAAGGCGATATTTATTGTATTTATATATTTTGGATTTGTATTAATTCCTTTTAAACGCACCACGACAAGCACTCCGTAATACAATTATTATTTATTTACTAATTATGAGTTACCGTAGGCACTCACTGAAAAATCAGCGCTGAGGGAACACTCCCTCAGCACAACGCTGAGTCATCTGCCTTTTGTGGCAAGTTAGACACATTAGTGGCTACATTTATGGTCTTGTTTAATTTATTTATTTTGTTTAGTTTTGTTTCTGTTATTGTGCATAGTATGTTACTTATCTGTTTATTTTGTTTCTGTGATGTGTCTTGTTGGTATAATAAATGTCTTTCTTTCTATCTTATATTATATGAAACGTTTATCAATATAATAATAATTTAATATTCGAGATATCTCGTAAAATAATGTTTTTATGCATCGCAAAAAACAAAGTGTACCTAATTTGTTTTTTTTTTATTAGAGTAACTTGATTTTCCCATTTTACGGAAACCCGAAAACCGCATAAAATCTTTTATTTTTAATGTTTATTGGGTTTGTCTATGTCTTCTATGGTATAAAAGCATTGCCACTTCATTCTAAGTTTGTCGCAAGTTCTCCATTGCCCGGTTTTTTTTTAAATTCTAATTTTAAGTAAATAAATGCTCAGGTAGAAAGCAAACAATTTGAAGCTAACAAAACCTGCTTTTATATATGATCGGGCCAGTCTTTGTATAGCATCGTTTGCAATAAATATTTACATTTCACGATTTTCGGCAGCCCAGAATGTGGACCGGTGTGAAGTTAGCTGACAAACTTAGCTGACAAACATAGCTGACACTATTACACGACCAAATAAAATGGTCGTTTTTAAAAAAGGCTTTCATAAGCCAGTAGGTACGACAAAATGCCTATGGCAATAATAAATTTATAATGGTATTAAACGGTCAAGACCGAAGACCAAATGTTATATTTA
Source organism: Yponomeuta cagnagella (assembly GCA_947310995.1). NCBI lineage: Eukaryota > Metazoa > Arthropoda > Insecta > Lepidoptera > Yponomeutidae > Yponomeuta > Yponomeuta cagnagella. Next base: position 15,634,993 of record OX371277.1, read on the forward strand.
GAATTAAGAAATACTGTCCCATCAAAAAATATTCTGAGATAAGCTCCTCACAACTAAGCTATTTTGGGGAACATTCTGACCGTAAGTAATTGTGACAATAAAAGATGTTAAAACATATCTTAATTATGGCTCAATACCGTGGCATAGCAGTGAAAACGTGAAGAAATAAAAAATATTCGCAAAATTTTCAGTACGCGTTTATGTTTCTTATTGGGAAACTAAAAAAATTTGAATTTCTAGAAGGCTGGATCTTAGTTATTAATGTTCCTTAGATACTAAGGAAACTGTTAAGGTATAAATAGAAGCATCAAACCCATCAGTTTTTGTGACAAAGCGGAGCTGACAAATAATTTGTGAGAAAAATCTCTCCAGAGTTTCTTTCTGGGCGACGTATTGCAGCAAAACGAATTTCTAACACTTTAGCAATGCAAAATTATGATTGCATAGACTCTAAAGTATTTTAAATAAATCAATTTATACCTTCAGACCATTCAGTTTTTCTGAAATCGGGCGATAGACAAAAATAATGGAGAAAATTTAAAATAACCTTTGTGTTTTTCTTGAGATATACAAAAAAAACGAATTTCTAACAGGCTGGATTTATGTTATTTCGGTTCCTTAGATACTACTTAAACTACTTAACTATAAATTGAGACATGAAACCATTCAGTTTTTGTGACAAAGCGGAGCTGACAAATAATTTGTGAGAAAAATCTCTCCAGAGTTTCTTTCTGGGCGACGTATTGCAGCAAAACGAATTTCTAACACTTTAGCAATGCAAAATTATGATTGCATAGACTCCAAAGTATTTTAAATAAATCAATTTATACCTTCAGACCATTCAGTTTTTCTGAAATCGGGCGATAGACAAAAATAATGGAGAAAATTTAAAATAACCTTTGTGTTTTTCTTGAGATATACAAAAAAAAACGAATTTCTAACAGGCTGGATTTATGTTATTTCGGTTCCTTAGATACTACTTAAACTACTTAACTATAAATTGAGACATGAAACCATTCAGTTTTTGTGACAAAGCGGAGCTGACAAATAATTTGTGAGAAAAATCTCTCCAGAGTTTCTTTCTGGGCGACGTATTGCAGCAAAACGAATTTCTAACACTTTAGCAATGCAAAATTATGATTGCATAGACTCTAAAGTATTTTAAATAAATCAATTTATACCTTCAGACCATTCAGTTTTTCTGAAAACGGGCGATAGACAAAAATAATGGAGAAAATTTTGTTATTTGGTGGTGTATCTAAGGAACCGAAATAACATAAATCCAGCCTGTTAGAAGTTCGTTTTTTTTGTATATCTCAAGGAAAACACAAAGGTTATTTTAAATTTTCTTCATTATTTTTGTCTATCGCCCGATTTCAGAAAAACTGAATGGTCTGAAGGTATAAATTGATTTATTTAAAATACTTTAGAGTCTATGCAATCATAATTTTGCATTGCTAAAGTGTTAGAAATTCGTTTTGCTGCAATACGTCGCCCAGAAAGAAACTCTGGAGAGATTTTTCTCACAAATTATTTGTCAGCTCCGCTTTGTCACAAAAACTGAATGGTTTCATGTCTCAATTTATAGTAAAGTAGTTTAAGTAGTATCTAAGGAACCGAAATAACATAAATCCAGCCTGTTAGAAATTCGTTTTTTTTTTATATCTCAAGAAAAACACAAAGGTTATTTTAAATTTTCTCCATTATTTTTGTCTATCGCCCGATTTCAGAAAAACTGAATGGTCTGAAGGTATAAATTGATTTATTTAAAATACTTTAGAGTCTATGCAATCATAATTTTGCATTGCTAAAGTGTTAGAAATTCGTTTTGCTGCAATACGTCGCCCAGAAAGAAACTCTGGAGAGATTTTTCTCACAAATTATTTGTCAGCTCCGCTTTGTCACAAAAACTGAATGGTTTCATGTCTCAATTTATAGTTAAGTAGTTTAAGTAGTATCTAAGGAACCGAAATAACATAAATCCAGCCTGTTAGAAATTCGTTTTTTTTGTATATCTCAAGAAAAACACAAAGGTTATTTTAAATTTTCTCCATTATTTTTGTCTATCGCCCGATTTCAGAAAAACTGAATGGTCTGAAGGTATAAATTGATTTATTTAAAATACTTTAGAGTCTATGCAATCATAATTTTGCATTGCTAAAGTGTTAGAAATTCGTTTTGCTGCAATACGTCGCCCAGAAAGAAACTCTGGAGAGATTTTTCTCACAAATTATTTGTCAGCTCCGCTTTGTCACAAAAACTGAATTGTTTCATGTCTCAATTTATAGTTAAGTAGTTTAAATAGTATCTAAGGAACCGAAATAACATAAATCCAGCCTGTTAGAAATTCGTTTTTTTTGTATATCTCAAGAAAAACACAAAGGTTATTTTAAATTTTCTCCATTATTTTTGTCTATCGCCCGATTTCAGAAAAACTGAATGGTCTGAAGGTATAAATTGATTTATTTAAAATACTTTAGAGTCTATGCAATCATAATTTTGCATTGCTAAAGTGTTAGAAATTCGTTTTGCTGCAATACGTCGCCCAGAAAGAAACTCTGGAGAGATTTTTCTCACAAATTATTTGTCAGCTCCGCTTTGTCACAAAAACTGAATGGTTTCATGTCTCAATTTATAGTTAAGTAGTTTAAGTAGTATCTAAGGAACCGAAATAACATAAATCCAGCCTGTTAGAAATTAGTTTTTTTTGTAGATCTCAAGAAAAACACAAAGGTTATTTTAAATTTTCTCCATTATTTTTGTCTATCGCCCGATTTCAGAAAAACTGAATGGTCTGAAGGTATAAATTGATTTATTTAAAATACTTTAGAGTCTATGCAATCATAATTTTGCATTGCTAAAGTGTTAGAAATTCGTTTTGCTGCAATACGTCGCCCAGAAAGAAACTCTGGAGAGATTTTTCTCACAAATTATTTGTCAGCTCCGCTTTGTCACAAAAACTGAATGGTTTCATGTCTCAATTTATAGTTAAGTAGTTTAAGTAGTATCTAAGGAACCGAAATAACATAAATCCAGCCTGTTAGAAATTCGTTTTTTTTTTATATCTCAAGAAAAACACAAAGGTTATTTTAAATTTTCTCCATTATTTTTGTCTATCGCCCGATTTCAGAAAAACTGAATGGTCTGAAGGTATAAATTGATTTATTTAAAATACTTTAGAGTCTATGCAATCATAATTTTGCATTGCTAAAGTGTTAGAAATTCGTTTTGCTGCAATACGTCGCCCAGAAAGAAACTCTGGAGAGATTTTTCTCACAAATTATTTGTCAGCTCCGCTTTGTCACAAAAACTGAATGGTTTCATGTCTCAATTTATAGTTAAGTAGTTTAAATAGTATCTAAGGAACCGAAATAACATAAATCCAGCCTGTTAGAAATTAGTTTTTTTTGTAGATCTCAAGAAAAACACAAAGGTTATTTTAAATTTTCTCCATTATTTTTGTCTATCGCCCGATTTCAGAAAAACTGAATGGTCTGAAGGTATAAATTGATTTATTTAAAATACTTTAGAGTCTATGCAATCATAATTTTGCATTGCTAAAGTGTTAGAAATTCGTTTTGCTGCAATACGTCGCCCAGAAAGAAACTCTGGAGGGATTTTTCTCACAAATTATTTGTCAGCTCCGCTTTGTCACAAAAACTGAATGGTTTCATGTCTCAATTTATAGTTAAGTAGTTTAAGTAGTATCTAAGGAACCGAAATAACATAAATCCAGCCTGTTAGAAATTCGTTTTTTTTGTATATCTCAAGAAAAACACAAAGGTTATTTTAAATTTTCTCCATTATTTTTGTCTATCGCCCGATTTCAGAAAAACTGAATGGTCTGAAGGTATAAATTGATTTATTTAAAATACTTTAGAGTCTATGCAATCATAATTTTGCATTGCTAAAGTGTTAGAAATTCGTTTTGCTGCAATACGTCGCCCAGAAAGAAACTCTGGAGAGATTTTTCTCACAAATTATTTGTCAGCTCCGCTTTGTCACAAAAACTGAATGGTTTCATGTCTCAATTTATAGTTAAGTAGTTTAAGTAGTATCTAAGGAACCGAAATAACATAAATCCAGCCTGTTAGAAATTAGTTTTTTTTGTAGATCTCAAGAAAAACACAAAGGTTATTTTAAATTTTCTCCATTATTTTTGTCTATCGCCCAATTTCAGAAAAACTGAATGGTCTGAAGGTATAAATTGATTTATTTAAAATACTTTAGAGTCTATGCAATCATAATTTTGCATTGCTAAAGTGTTAGAAATTCGTTTTGCTGCAATACGTCGCCCAGAAAGAAACTCTGGAGAGATTTTTCTCACAAATTATTTGTCAGCTCCGCTTTGTCACAAAAACTGAATGGTTTCATGTCTCAATTTATAGTTAAGTAGTTTAAGTAGTATCTAAGGAACCGAAATAACATAAATCCAGCCTGTTAGAAATTCGTTTTTTTTTTATATCTCAAGAAAAACACAAAGGTTATTTTAAATTTTCTCCATTATTTTTGTCTATCGCCCGATTTCAGAAAAACTGAATGGTCTGAAGGTATAAATTGATTTATTTAAAATACTTTAGAGTCTATGCAATCATAATTTTGCATTGCTAAAGTGTTAGAAATTCGTTTTGCTGCAATACGTCGCCCAGAAAGAAACTCTGGAGAGATTTTTCTCACAAATTATTTGTCAGCTCCGCTTTGTCACAAAAACTGAATGGTTTCATGTCTCAATTTATAGTTAAGTAGTTTAAGTAGTATCTAAGGAACCGAAATAACATAAATCCAGCCTGTTAGAAATTAGTTTTTTTTGTAGATCTCAAGAAAAACACAAAGGTTATTTTAAATTTTCTCCATTATTTTTGTCTATCGCCCGATTTCAGAAAAACTGAATGGTCTGAAGGTATAAATTGATTTATTTAAAATACTTTAGAGTCTATGCAATCATAATTTTGCATTGCTAAAGTGTTAGAAATTCGTTTTGCTGCAATACGTCGCCCAGAAAGAAACTCTGGAGAGATTTTTCTCACAAATTATTTGTCAGCTCCGCTTTGTCACAAAAACTGAATGGTTTCATGTCTCAATTTATAGTTAAGTAGTTTAAGTAGTATCTAAGGAACCGAAATAACATAAATCCAGCCTGTTAGAAATTCGTTTTTTTTGTATATCTCAAGAAAAACACAAAGGTTATTTTAAATTTTCTCCATTATTTTTGTCTATCGCCCGATTTCAGAAAAACTGAATGGTCTGAAGGTATAAATTGATTTATTTAAAATACTTTAGAGTCTATGCAATCATAATTTTGCATTGCTAAAGTGTTAGAAATTCGTTTTGCTGCAATACGTCGCCCAGAAAGAAACTCTGGAGAGATTTTTCTCACAAATTATTTGTCAGCTCCGCTTTGTCACAAAAACTGAATGGTTTCATGTCTCAATTTATAGTTAAGTAGTTTAAGTAGTATCTAAGGAACCGAAATAACATAAATCCAGCCTGTTAGAAATTCGTTTTTTTTGTATATCTCAAGAAAAACACAAAGGTTATTTTAAATTTTCTCCATTATTTTTGTCTATCGCCCGATTTCAGAAAAACTGAATGGTCTGAAGGTATAAATTGATTTATTTAAAATACTTTAGAGTCTATGCAATCATAATTTTGCATTGCTAAAGTGTTAGAAATTCGTTTTGCTGCAATACGTCGCCCAGAAAGAAACTCTGGAGAGATTTTTCTCACAAATTATTTGTCAGCTCCGCTTTGTCACAAAAACTGAATGGTTTCATGTCTCAATTTATAGTTAAGTAGTTTAAGTAGTATCTAAGGAACCGAAATAACATAAATCCAGCCTGTTAGAAATTCGTTTTTTTTGTATATCTCAAGAAAAACACAAAGGTTATTTTAAATTTTCTCCATTATTTTTGTCTATCGCCCGATTTCAGAAAAACTGAATGGTCTGAAGGTATAAATTGATTTATTTAAAATACTTTAGAGTCTATGCAATCATAATTTTGCATTGCTAAAGTGTTAGAAATTCGTTTTGCTGCAATACGTCGCCCAGAAAGAAACTCTGGAGAGATTTTTCTCACAAATTATTTGTCAGCTCCGCTTTGTCACAAAAACTGAATGGTTTCATGTCTCAATTTATAGTTAAGTAGTTTAAGTAGTATCTAAGGAACCGAAATAACATAAATCCAGCCTGTTAGAAATTCGTTTTTTTTGTATATCTCAAGAAAAACACAAAGGTTATTTTAAATTTTCTCCATTATTTTTGTCTATCGCCCGATTTCAGAAAAACTGAATGGTCTGAAGGTATAAATTGATTTATTTAAAATACTTTAGAGTCTATGCAATCATAATTTTGCATTGCTAAAGTGTTAGAAATTCGTTTTGCTGCAATACGTCGCCCAGAAAGAAACTCTGGAGAGATTTTTCTCACAAATTATTTGTCAGCTCCGCTTTGTCACAAAAACTGAATGGTTTCATGTCTCAATTTATAGTTAAGTAGTTTAAGTAGTATCTAAGGAACCGAAATAACATAAATCCAGCCTGTTAGAAATTAGTTTTTTTTGTAGATCTCAAGAAAAACACAAAGGTTATTTTAAATTTTCTCCATTATTTTTGTCTATCGCCCAATTTCAGAAAAACTGAATGGTCTGAAGGTATAAATTGATTTATTTAAAATACTTTAGAGTCTATGCAATCATAATTTTGCATTGCTAAAGTGTTAGAAATTCGTTTTGCTGCAATACGTCGCCCAGAAAGAAACTCTGGAGAGATTTTTCTCACAAATTATTTGTCAGCTCCGCTTTGTCACAAAAACTGAATGGTTTCATGTCTCAATTTATAGTTAAGTAGTTTAAGTAGTATCTAAGGAACCGAAATAACATAAATCCAGCCTGTTAGAAATTCGTTTTTTTTTTATATCTCAAGAAAAACACAAAGGTTATTTTAAATTTTCTCCATTATTTTTGTCTATCGCCCGATTTCAGAAAAACTGAATGGTCTGAAGGTATAAATTGATTTATTTAAAATACTTTAGAGTCTATGCAATCATAATTTTGCATTGCTAAAGTGTTAGAAATTCGTTTTGCTGCAATACGTCGCCCAGAAAGAAACTCTGGAGAGATTTTTCTCACAAATTATTTGTCAGCTCCGCTTTGTCACAAAAACTGAATGGTTTCATGTCTCAATTTATAGTTAAGTAGTTTAAGTAGTATCTAAGGAACCGAAATAACATAAATCCAGCCTGTTAGAAATTCGTTTTTTTTGTATATCTCAAGAAAAACACAAAGGTTATTTTAAATTTTCTCCATTATTTTTGTCTATCGCCCGATTTCAGAAAAACTGAATGGTCTGAAGGTATAAATTGATTTATTTAAAATACTTTAGAGTCTATGCAATCATAATTTTGCATTGCTAAAGTGTTAGAAATTCGTTTTGCTGCAATACGTCGCCCAGAAAGAAACTCTGGAGGGATTTTTCTCACAAATTATTTGTCAGCTCCGCTTTGTCACAAAAACTGAATGGTTTCATGTCTCAATTTATAGTTAAGTAGTTTAAGTAGTATCTAAGGAACCGAAATAACATAAATCCAGCCTGTTAGAAATTCGTTTTTTTTGTATATCTCAAGAAAAACACAAAGGTTATTTTAAATTTTCTCCATTATTTTTGTCTATCGCCCGATTTCAGAAAAACTGAATGGTCTGAAGGTATAAATTGATTTATTTAAAATACTTTAGAGTCTATGCAATCATAATTTTGCATTGCTAAAGTGTTACAAATTCGTTTTGCTGCAATACGTCGCCCAGAAAGAAACTCTGGAGAGATTTTTCTCACATATTATTTGTCAGCTCCGCTTTGTCACAAAAACTGAATGGTTTCATGTCTCAATTTATAGTTAAGTAGTTTAAATAGTATCTAAGGAACCGAAATAACATAAATCCAGCCTGTTAGAAATTCGTTTTTTTTTGTATATCTCAAGAAAAACACAAAGGTTATTTTAAATTTTCTCCATTATTTTTGTCTATCGCCCGATTTCAGAAAAACTGAATGGTCTGAAGGTATAAATTGATTTATTTAAAATACTTTAGAGTCTATGCAATCATAATTTTGCATTGCTAAAGTGTTAGAAATTCGTTTTGCTGCAATACGTCGCCCAGAAAGAAACTCTGGAGAGATTTTTCTCACAAATTATTTGTCAGCTCCGCTTTGTCACAAAAACTGAATGGTTTCATGTCTCAATTTATAGTAAAGTAGTTTAAGTAGTATCTAAGGAACCGAAATAACATAAATCCAGCCTGTTAGAAATTCGTTTTTTTTTTATATCTCAAGAAAAACACAAAGGTTATTTTAAATTTTCTCCATTATTTTTGTCTATCGCCCGATTTCAGAAAAACTGAATGGTCTGAAGGTATAAATTGATTTATTTAAAATACTTTAGAGTCTATGCAATCATAATTTTGCATTGCTAAAGTGTTAGAAATTCGTTTTGCTGCAATACGTCGCCCAGAAAGAAACTCTGGAGAGATTTTTCTCACAAATTATTTGTCAGCTCCGCTTTGTCACAAAAACTGAATGGTTTCATGTCTCAATTTATAGTTAAGTAGTTTAAGTAGTATCTAAGGAACCGAAATAACATAAATCCAGCCTGTTAGAAATTCGTTTTTTTTGTATATCTCAAGAAAAACACAAAGGTTATTTTAAATTTTCTCCATTATTTTTGTCTATCGCCCGATTTCAGAAAAACTGAATGGTCTGAAGGTATAAATTGATTTATTTAAAATACTTTAGAGTCTATGCAATCATAATTTTGCATTGCTAAAGTGTTAGAAATTCGTTTTGCTGCAATACGTCGCCCAGAAAGAAACTCTGGAGAGATTTTTCTCACAAATTATTTGTCAGCTCCGCTTTGTCACAAAAACTGAATGGTTTCATGTCTCAATTTATAGTTAAGTAGTTTAAATAGTATCTAAGGAACCGAAATAACATAAATCCAGCCTGTTAGAAATTCGTTTTTTTTGTATATCTCAAGAAAAACACAAAGGTTATTTTAAATTTTCTCCATTATTTTTGTCTATCGCCCGATTTCAGAAAAACTGAATGGTCTGAAGGTATAAATTGATTTATTTAAAATACTTTAGAGTCTATGCAATCATAATTTTGCATTGCTAAAGTGTTAGAAATTCGTTTTTCTGCAATACGTCGCCCAGAAAGAAACTCTGGAGAGATTTTTCTCACAAATTATTTGTCAGCTCCGCTTTGTCACAAAAACTGAATGGTTTCATGTCTCAATTTATAGTTAAGTAGTTTAAGTAGTATCTAAGGAACCGAAATAACATAAATCCAGCCTGTTAGAAATTAGTTTTTTTTGTAGATCTCAAGAAAAACACAAAGGTTATTTTAAATTTTCTCCATTATTTTTGTCTATCGCCCGATTTCAGAAAAACTGAATGGTCTGAAGGTATAAATTGATTTATTTAAAATACTTTAGAGTCTATGCAATCATAATTTTGCATTGCTAAAGTGTTAGAAATTCGTTTTGCTGCAATACGTCGCCCAGAAAGAAACTCTGGAGAGATTTTTCTCACAAATTATTTGTCAGCTCCGCTTTGTCACAAAAACTGAATGGTTTCATGTCTCAATTTATAGTTAAGTAGTTTAAGTAGTATCTAAGGAACCGAAATAACATAAATCCAGCCTGTTAGAAATTTGTTTTTTTTTTATATCTCAAGAAAAACACAAAAGTTATTTTAAATTTTCTCCATTATTTTTGTCTATCGCCCGATTTCAGAAAAACTGAATGGTCTGAAGGTATAAATTGATTTATTTAAAATACTTTAGAGTCTATGCAATCATAATTTTGCATTGCTAAAGTGTTAGAAATTCGTTTTGCTGCAATACGTCGCCCAGAAAGAAACTCTGGAGAGATTTTTCTCACAAATTATTTGTCAGCTCCGCTTTGTCACAAGAACTGAAGGGTTTGATGCTTCTATTTATACCTTAACAGTTTCCTTAGTATCTAAGGAACATTAATAATTAAGATCCAGCCTTCTAGAAATTCTAATTTTTTTTAGTATCCCAATAAGAAACATAAACGCGTACTGAAAATTTTGCGAATATTTTTTATTTCTTCACGTTTTCACTGCTATGCCACGGTATTGAGCCATAATTAAGATATGTTTTAACATCTTTTATTGTCACAATTACTTACGGTCAGAATGTTCCCCAAAATAGCTTAGTTGTGAGGAGCTTATCTCAGAATATTTTTTGATGGTACAGTATTTCTTAATTCTAAATATAACATTTGGTCTTCGGTCTTGACCGTTTAATACCATTATAAATTTATTATTGCCATAGGCATTTTGTCGTACCTACTGGCTTATGAAAGCCTTTTTTAAAAACGACCATTTTATTTGGTCGTGTAATAGTGTCAGCTATGTTTGTCAGCTAAGTTTGTCAGCTAACTTCACACCGGTAGAATGTGGTTGGTTAGGCGGAATGTTAAATAAATAAATCAAAACGCGTTTGGATAGTGTTCGATTTGGCTTCAAAGGTGCTTGGCGCGACATGATACCGATAACTGTGAAAACAAAATTCCTACTTCAGTAACCCTTCTACAGCCTTTTCAGAGACCTTTTTCAACCTCTTGATGGTATAATTGTATTTGAAGACGTAATTGGGAGCTAAATACATTGACAAACTACATAGCATTTCGAATTCCTTCACTGTGATACAAGAGCGCTCGTGAGACGCATTTCCTCTTTTCTTTGTGGCCTATATGCGTCCCACTGCAGGGCACAGGCCTTCTCTCAGAGAGATAGAATGGGCCTAATCACCACGCATGCCCACCGCGGATAGGCAATTTCAAGAACTGAGGTGTACTGAACAGTCTAGACACTCAGGTTTCCTCACGATGCTTTCATTCACTGCACCGTTACGAATACTTCACAAATGTGCCTAACTTAGAAAACAAAGCCATTAGTCGGGATTCAAACTCACAACCTCCCAAATGACAACCCGGCGTTTTAACCTTCCGCTACCGATATCGTATTCCTCTGCATTTGTCAAATGCCAGCCCCACGCGTCGATGTGTTTAGGGTTACATGATGTTCGCTAGCGACACCAATGGAAAAAATCCGCCAAGTTACGTACCGTTATCTTACGACATTTGAATATTTCGAGCGTCTACGTGTTGCCGTTATTAATATCGAGCAAAAAACAGCATAAAAATCACGTTTTTTGTATGGGAGCCTCCCTTAAATACCTATTTATTTTATTTTGAAGTGAATCTACAACTAAATATTTTGTCAATTTTTCAAGCATCTACCTGTTTCCGTTATTCATATCGAACAAAAAGCGTCACAACAAATCACGTTTGCTCTTGTTGTTATAGCGACAGAAATACATCATGTGTTTTCAACTGTCTAGCTGTCACGGTTCATGCGATACAGCCTGTGGTGACAGACAGACAGACGTGTTTTTAATCAATTTTGATTTTGATGAAGTCAAGTTTTATTTGAATCACGTTTATTTACTTGGGCATGTCTAGAAACCCTTTAAACATCAATTAGCTACTTATGTGAGTAAAAAGTGTTTTATTGGTTTTTACCTTTGTGTTAAAAAGTGTGTTTCTGTTGTTGGAATTTCTATGTCTCAGTTGCAATTAACAAAGTGATTCGCTTTAGTACCCAGAGGTACCTACCAATCGTATCTGAGAAATAGGGACGTTTAGGCATTAACAAAAGTTTACTTAAACGGTCTAAGTTCGCACGAACAGTATTGAGTCGGCTTACAGTAATAAACCGCTACTAAGTTATATTCTTTTTGTTGCACTAACCCGTGCTGAGGACAATTTTAAAAAACCTATTTAGAGGCTAAAAATTGCACCCATGTCGGGACTTGAACCACTTCTCTGTATTAAAATTTATAATATATAATATAAGTAAAATAATAATTGTTACTGTTCACTTTAATGTAATTTGTCTAATAATCTGCTCTGTCAATTATTTACAATAAGTTATAATTCAAAAATGTATTGAATGCTGTTGCACGCCTGTTATTGGGTATTAGGCTAGACAAGAACCACATAGCATAAGAACTCTGTATTTTTGTGCTTAATACCTGTTGGCTGTGTCAATAAAATATATAAATATAAATTACGTACAGGTAGCGACATCTGGCCGAAATAATTTACATCACTTGCAGCCCCGAGTGACCCACTTTTCAGTTAGGTTTTTACATCGGAATGATATCGCTGTACCTACCTACGTGATTATATTCTTTTTGTTGCTACTAAGTTTACGAAGTTTCATTTCAACAGCACCTTTGACGTTGACGATTCACCATTTTGACGTTGTTAGCCAGCCGTTGTAAGGGACGTCCCAGGCGGACATACTTCGACCAAATGGGGGATGAATTAACAAACGGCAAGATAAAAAGTACCCGAAACCAGCGTGCCTGCATGCAACGACTAATGAAGGAAGCGAAAGTGATCTGTCAGGATCGTGGCAAGTGGCGGTCCCTGGTATCTGCCTACCCCTCTGGGATGCAGGCGCGAGGTTATGTATGTATGTACGTATGTATGTATGTATGTATGTATGTATGTATGTATGTATGTATGTATGTATGTATGTATGTATGTATGTATGTATGTATGTATGTATGTATGTATGTATGTATGTATGTATGTATGCATGTATGTATGTATTTATGTATGTATGTATGTATGTATGTATGTATGTATGTATGTATGTACCTACATACAATGCATGGAACAGTCTGTTCAGCCAAAACTATACAAAATTTCAGATCGTAGCATGTTTTGGTTCTGCACTTGATATATTTTATTTATTTGATATTTTGCACAATAGAGCGTAATATGGTAACGTGCGGAAATCTGCACGGCTGAAACATCATGCAATCAGAATGCCTCGTTAAAAATAATCACGCTCTAGCTGTTACTAAATATGCGCTCAGACTCTCGCATTTATAAAATGCATGAAAAGCTATTTTTAACCGGCTTCGAAAAAGGAGGAGGTTCTTAATTCGACACGTATGTATATTTTTTGGCTATGTTATCGCATAACTCCGTCAAATTTTAACCGATTTGGACAATTATTGTTTTGTTCGAATAGATGTAACGGCTCGTTGGTCCAATTTTAATTTAGTGAAGATCTGATGAAGACTTTCAGAGATGGAGACGGAACTCTTCAATGGCAGCAGGCCTAATGGGGCCCATCCTTTAGTAATATGTAGGTATAGTTTTAATAATTTATTAAAGAAACACTACTTAAATAAGGTATAGTCTTTAAATGTAAATTAGGAGAGCAATGTACCAACGAACTGTATTCACAGTTTGGTACTACTAAATATTATAGATTTTGTTTTTGTAACGTGTTAATAAATAAACTAAAATAAAAATATGGCGTAAAAGAAGTCCCAGGATAATTTGGTGATGTTCTGGTGAAGACTTTCTGAGATGGAAATTGAGAACTTCAAATTTTGAAGCAAAGAATTAAGTAGCGTAAGTTAACGAGTGGTATTGCTACTATAACTTCACAAATGTACTTAACTTAGAAAACAAAGTCATTGGTATATGCCGGGATTTGAACCCACGACCTCCCGAATGAGAAGCCAACGTTCTTCCGCTCCGCTACCACCGCTTCTTCTCTTTGGCTTACGTTGAAGTGATTCAATCTAAAAATTGTAAAATATTTTCTACGATGCATAGCAAAATTCGATGCTAAACTATTCTATTTTATCAGCGCTAACTAACTATTGAGAAATCGCGCGAAAAAGTTGTTTGTCTCATAGCTTCAAATCACCTCACGTCTTGTGACGTCAATTAAAACAGTATCCCATCAATATCACACCAATGAGTAAGGGCGTCTTAAAACATACGTTAGTCACACACGCCCTGAACTATACTTATTTGAGGGAAAATTTTGCTGCAGAAACAAAAGCTCACAGAAAATGTTGATCAATTACAGCAGGGCCTGGATTCTGTTCATGCAACGTAGCACAATGACAACTGGATGAACGAGGCGATTTCACTTCATTGACGCTTCAATTGTATGCGCACTCACGTATCAAACCATCTAGGCGTCCGTGGTATGAAAAACACGTCACGCGACCCGACCGCGTACGTATCTGCCATTGTACGTACAGTCAACAAATCAACCTTTACAATTGAGTTGCAAAGTCACCAGTAATTTAACCAAGCATGCATGTAAAAGTTGTTATGATGTCGTCTGTACTACAATGAACTAACAATATCTAAGCCCGGATGACCAGTCAACGTTTGACTACAAGCGGAACAAAGGAAGAGAAACACATGCGGGCGTATTATTTTCAAAGAACAAAGCAACAAGACAATCTCTTCTCTGTTGTACGGGGAAACTGCGTTGTTTTGTTCATCTTAATTCGCCTGAGAAAGCATACAGGGTTGATGTTTCTGTTTTGTTTCGACTTTGTTTCGTGATCCTGTTGGGAATTTAAGTGACATTCTTTAAAGTTATGACTATTATGAAATCCGGACTGAAGAAAGAAAGAAGACACTTATTCAAATTGTCACAAAAACTCAGGCATATCATACAGAATGTAATTTTAGCCGTCCGCCCGTAGCGCGCCGGTCCGACTGTCTTTATGTGAGACCTATTTTCTCAGGAATGCGCTCAATTATCAAGCTGAAATTATTATCAAAAATTTTAAGTCTGCAACATATAAGTTCTGACCTGGCGACCGCGGACCGGACGACGCAGCGTGGGCAGGCCCCCCACCAGATGGTCCAACGACCTGGTCACGGTGGCGGGGTGTCGCTGGATGCGGGCGACACAAGACCGGAAGCTCGGAAAACCATGAGGGAGGCCTAAGTCCAGTGGGCGTCAAATGGCTGATGATGACGATGATATTGGAGCCGTGAAAAAAAAATGCAAGTAATAGCAATCAAATGATGCCGCCGTTTATACCCAATATTTTCACATACGCAAGAGAATCAAAATCTATAGGGTGGAAACAAGGTCTTATAACACACAAGTAAATGAAAAAAAAACTGCAAACCGTAAGTTAAATTACATCTCATTACAGACAAAAATCTAGGACATTCAGTTTTTTTATCTTTATCTTTGCTATTTACATACCGACAAGTTTGTGCACCTTGATGCGAGTCCTACTTGCATTCGGCCGGTTTTTTTGGTAGTAAACCAGTAATTTTATAATTGTTTGACGAATCTCGTCTTAAATCGACATAAGCATTTTTATGACTTACAATAAACATTCATGGCCTTTACATCTATTGTGAATGATTTATGCAGCGTTTTTTGAACATTTATGCTCGCGACTAAAAAGTTCTGTTCGGGAGCGGACATCCCGTCGGAATACTCAACATGCGTAGGCGGGCAAGCCCTTGCTTAGAAAACAGGACAATTTTCATCACCATAATGTTTGTAAGTTTGTAATAATATCTACTATACGATTATTTAGGTACTTCCTCTGAATAATAGTTCGCCATTTTCGTACAAAACGGTGGGGTGCTGGAAGATTGATAGACTTGACCTTTGGTGATCAATATTTACACCTCCGGTTCCCGGAAAATGTACGCTCAATCTAAGCTCATGCGCGTTCGGGCTTAGCATGATAGCCCGGTAAATAATGCAGACGGATAACGCTGAGAATGAGAACAAAATTGATACAAATGACCTCGCATCAACATAGGCTTGTTTTCGGTTACTTTCATTTCAGTTTTACCTCTCTCTGCAAAAAAGTTAGCTCATCGGCCTACCTCCTCTATAAAGTTTCTCCTGTTACTAATACTGATGCTCTAATTACTGCGTACCATGGCATTGTAGCTTCAGTGTTGAGATATGGTCTAATATTTTGGGGCAATTCTACTGATAGAGATATAGCGTTTAAAGCGCAAAAAAGGTGTCTAAGAGCAATGTTTAGATTGAAAAAGACTTATTTTAAAGACAATAATATTATTCTTATTTTAAAGACAATAATATTCTGACACTTCCGTCAATGTATATTCTAGAGATGGGACTATTTGTAAAATCTAACCCAGATATTTTCCAACCGGTTTCGCTCGTCAGTACTAGCTTACAACGAGACGAAAGTAAAGTCTGTACTCGTAGAGCTAACGCGGCACTGATGCATAAGAGTATATTTTGTATGGGGCCTACAATCTACAATAAAATACCAAGATCGTTACGAGAATTAAACATGGACCAAATCAAATTATAATTGAAACAAATGCTGTTAGATAAATGTTATTATAATTTAATGGAATTCCTGACTGAATGAATATATATTCTCCTTGACCTTGTGTGTACTAAGTAATCTTGACTTTAAAACTGTTTTATTAAGAAACAGGTATTTATTATTATCTTCTGACTGATCTTGTATTTACTGATGATTATTATTTCATTATTGACATAAATGTGATGGAAGGTTTGTGATATTGATATATTTTAAAGACAACTTATGGTGCTCTCTCAAAGATTTTGTATGTCTTCATGGACAAAACATGCATCATGGACACATTTATTTTAATATAACTCATGATTATAACTCATGATTATATAAATTAATGGATTAACTCCTGAACTGCCCTCGCGGAATGGAACGTATAGGTGGCCCATACTAAGTTGGACACAGATCTGTGTCGCGGCAGACGAGTGGTTAATAAATAATCTTTATGTTAGTAGTGTATAATTGGGGCTTCTGGATCACTCGCTCTCGCTGCGCTCGAGCGAGTGCATCCAGAATGCCCCAATTCACCCTACATGAGCTGTCCTTTCGCCTGCATGATCAGTTACGAATTGAACTGAACCGATCTAACAAAAACTACACAGTTTCATCAACCTAACTCTCAACATGTAACAGTGGCTCAAAAAGTATCGGTTAATCTAGTCCTAAAGTTGCTGATAACCGACCCGCTGCACGGCGAAATTAAATGAGTCAACTAAAGCTGCACACATCGAAGTATGAGAATAGCGGCGCGCGGCATATTCGGTCGGAGACTGCTATCCGCACCGCGCGGCTGTGAACCAGGCTCATAGAGCGCAAGCATGTTGTGTGTGTAGATATGCGGTAGACTTTGTCCGCCCGCTCTTGATGGTTATACAATAGCTAGCCGCTTTCGAGCGAATGAATGCTCCAATCCAAGAGCTTACATTGCATGCATTAACAGCTATGATTGGACTGAGGCAACTGCTCAGTTTTATCAGTCCAAAACCATCCACGGACTGCGTCACCGAAAAAGTCAGTCAAAAAAAAAAAAAGCATTCAATATTTTATAGTATGAGACGAATAGACATTTTGCAAAGTAAAAAAAGACAGTATTTCAACGATGTTATTCTCTTCTTAACATTTTTTTTTCTAAACATCCCTGTTTGAACTGAACCTTCATAATTATTACTAAGTACAGTATATATTTTTTTCAATTGGGTAAGTATTCAAGATGAAAGACGCTGTCGTAAGAGGTTTAAAGTTTAAAATATTTTATGAAAACTGTTCCATTAAATATGTCGATAAAATTGGATCGATGATACCTTGTTTTTTTGTCTTAAATAGTTGTCAAGCCGAGAGGCCTCTGTCTGAAAGGTTTTTCGTTCCAAACATTAATTTGGGGGAATTTTGAACCTATTTGTTCTCATTTATAAATAACTTTAAAACATAGCGCAAACTTATATAAATATCTATAGTTGTGCTTACATCCCAGAGGGGTAGTCAGAGACTGTTGTAACCAATAAATAAATGTTGCTATAACATCAATGTGCAACAAATATCTAATCTATAACTCTATTACCGTAAGAGGTAATCACCACACAATAATATCGATTTTATAGCTTTGCTTGAAATACTTACAAGATGGGTGGCCCACTTTTATAAAAGTTCTATACCATGGTCAATAAAAGTGTGAAGAACATAAATACATTAGACAGCAGATCACTCTTTACATTTTAATTGCAAACAAGTAATATGTTCTAAGATCTAGCTAACGCCGACTGTACCCACATCAAACTAATATTTTAAAAGGGTAAGCAGAAACAGCAATAGATATTCAATATTTTTTATGGTGATCTCTTGATAATTTCGTACCACCAGGATGTCTATTTTAAGGGTAAGCTGAGGCAACAATCTTTATATAGGGGTATTTGAGTCCGTAATGTACCTATGCACTATGTTCTTTTCATATTTCACCAATCAAACTATTCTAAAAAACAAGAGAGTGTAAGACACATTATAGGGGTAAGCAGAAGCATCCATCTCATTGATGAAGGTTAATTTAATGTTGGTTATTCATATAAGCATTATGGAAGGCCATAATAACCTGACCCATGACATATTGTTAGAGCGCTACGATCCCGTATGTACTGTTTCCTTTTTAGAATTCCGCATCAGATTTCCGCGACAAGACGTCGCCTGTATCATATAAGGGAGCTAAGGGCGTGATCACAATGGTGTATCCTGAAGCAAACTAAAAACAGCTTTATGTACTAGTGTAAATAAGGCGGTTGTGATTGAATTATATCACTCGACAGTATATTTTTAATTGCATTTGGTTATTATAAACACGTCCTAATATTATGAGGGTATAAAAGCATCCGCTGGTAATTTTCGTCACACAATTATTTTAATTAGTGCCTCGGTGCAGTTCCAGTTTGCAGTAATTCCAGTAATCCGGATCCGGAGTGAGTATGTATG
Source organism: Yponomeuta cagnagella (assembly GCA_947310995.1). Taxonomy (NCBI): domain Eukaryota; kingdom Metazoa; phylum Arthropoda; class Insecta; order Lepidoptera; family Yponomeutidae; genus Yponomeuta; species Yponomeuta cagnagella. Next base: position 15,653,689 of record OX371277.1, read on the forward strand.
TACCTTTTTTCGCGCCTACTCTTATTTTTTCTAAGTCCTTTTCAAGCGTCTTTTCTTATAAGAGATAGCATTGTGTGTTGTTTTTTACTATTATTTTTTCCTAAGTCCTTTTTACGCGTCTTCTCTTATAAGAGATAGCACCGAGTGTACTGTTTTCACAGATTTTTTCAGTGTTTCTTTTTTAACTAGTGTTTCCTACACGAGTTAGAACTTTGACTGTGCTACAAAATCTTCATCATAAGGGCAATACGGAGCAATTCATAGTCGTGAAAACTAATGCTTTAAAAAAAATTTCAGGTCTACTAATCCTTTCGACTCCGATGCTGAGAGTGTCGCGGCTCCCGTTTCGGCTAAAAAAAAAATTATCAAACCGGTGAAGAAGCAGTGCAAGAAAGCAGTAGCCGCTGCCAGTGCGAGCCGTCGTCAGCGCCAGCTATTTGGCAGTGACTCTGAGTCCGACGGCGAGCTGCTGCCATCGACATCGCAGCTGAAGAGGAAGCGGGCTTACACGTTCCCCGACTCTGAGGTTAGCTTTTTTTTTATTCTTAGACAAAGACAGTTCCAAGTCAGCCGTTCAATTTTATTTGTTTATCCTTTATCATATTTCCCGCTCTATTCACTATTAGTTTTTTTAATGAGATGGGGTTTTTTTATTTCACTCCGATAATAATTAAATAACTCAGTACTTTTTCACATACCTAGTTATTATGCATGTAACGGATCTAATCGTGTTAATTGAGTAGTTTCTCCGCACCTGTGTTCAAATTTGTAAAAATCTACCAATCCCGTTTAGATGTGAAACATGTTTTTTTACCTCAAGTCTTCGCGGGCTAAATATATCAGTCCTTTTATGTGATATGTAGGTATACCACATATGAAGAAGATTTGACAAATGCTGACTGTAATTTTTTTGTTATCAGGATGAGGATTCTACGAACAAACCCGTGCGAGCTGCTGCTTTGAAGAGCTACCTGTATAGAAGATCGGGTACCGGGTACACACAGCAGTGGGATCCTACTCGGCGTGGGGACTACTATGTGGAGCTTCGCGTGTCCAACTGTCGGGAGCTAGAAGGGTTAACTGAAGACCTTTATAAACACTCTATAATTTCATTAAAGGCGGCTGTGAAAGAAAACAGCCCGCTATGGCGAGCAACCTCACAGTTAGTGGTAGCCGCCAAGGAAGACTTTAAGGGAATACAGCCTATACTTTATTCCCGTAAGAACGCTAAGAACTTTTAACTCTTATGTTCTGTATTGATTTTATTATTGATTTTATCTTATTGTATTAATTTCAGAATCTACTTCGGTAGATAAATAATTAAAAATAAAAACCAAAATTGAAATTAAGAAATCTAGAACCTGTATGTGGTTATCTACTTTTGGAATTTACTTATAATAAAGCTTTGCTTTTTTTTTTATTTTCTTCGTTTGTGTATTTTCTTCCAGAATCTACTTCGGTAGATAAATATACAAAAATAAAAACTGAAATTGAAATTAAGAAATCTAGACCCTATAATTGTGGTTAATCTCCTTTAGAATTTACTTATAAAATATATATATTAAAGCTATGCTAATTTGTGTATTTTCTTCCAGAATCTACTTCGGTAGATAAATATACAAAAATAAAAACTGAAATTGAAATTAAGAAATCTAAACCCTATAATATGTGGTTAATCTCATTTTAGAATTTACTTATAAAATATATACTAAAGCTAAGCTAATTTGTGTATTTTATTCCAGAATCTACTTCGGTAGATCAATAATAAAAAAACTAAATATAAAAATTTAAGAACAAATATATAAAATTACCTGAGTACCTACTTATTTAATATTTTTTTCCAACTGTCGAGTCTGTAATGTTGACTATCCTAAACAATTGACAATTTTTATCAGAAATCTATAAAGTTACCTGAGTACTTATATAATATTTTCCACCATGTTTCACTGTCGAGTCTGTAATGTTGACTATCATAAACATTCTAATCATAAAAAGAGCAATATTCATAAGTCCAACTGCTTGTTGCAAACTAAATTCGATAATGTATACCTAATAGCGAATGCTTTTAAAAATAGAATCGCTAGTTACAAGATTTGTCCCTCAGAAAATAATATTTCGCCAGAATTATTTCTTTCGCAAGTCTCAGAAGAAGCCTGCTATCTAATTAAAAGGTCGATGAAGAAATATATTTCAGTTAAAGTGAACTTTGAACTCTTTGTTTCTTATATCTTGCCGAAAAATGACGAATCTTCTATAAAGTCCTTCAATACAAAGTATAAAGTTGTAGTGCAAAGTACAAACTTACTCGATATGTACAATACATTTGTGGAAGAACTAACTACCAAATGTTCAGAATTTGAGCTTTCTGAATCTGGATGGACGATTGAATCTATACAACATTTAGAAGTAAATATAGCCAGTTATAATCCTCTGAGAGCTGGTTCATATTTGCCTTTGCCGAAAAAGATTCAAAATACAAAGTCATGTGTTAACATACAAAACAGTGATAAACATTGTTTTTTATGGAGTATTATAGCCCACATGTATCCAGCAAACACTAATGCGAGCAGAGTAACATCATACCCTCATTACTCAAATTTGCTGAACATAGAAAATATGACTTTTCCACCGAGTTTGGATGACATAAAAATGTTTGAAAATGATAATCCGAACATCAGTGTAAACATTTACGGCTTAGATAAAAATAATAATGTCACAGGTCCACTTTATAAGACTTTAAAACGCAAACCGGAACATGTGAATTTGTTATTTATAAACAAAAATGGTAAAAGACACTTCTGTCTGATTAAAAATTTTCAAAAACTTGTTCACAAGCAATTAACAAAACATAAGTCAAAAATTCACTTGTGTGATGAATGTTTTGTTTATTATGATTCCATCGATAAATTACTAAATCATAACTGTTCTAGAATTCGAACTGAACTTCCTCCAGATAACACAAAGATAAGCTTTGCAAATTATGAAAGAACGCAAAAAGTTCCCATAGTAATTTATGGTGACTTTGAGAGTTTATTACATGAATACTCAGATAAAAATAAGTCTGCGTACGTGGAAAATATACAAGTTCATAAAGCTACCTGTTTCGCTTATTACATTCACTGTGAAGCAGACCCAGAGTTAAATGAATTAGTATCTTACAGAGGTCTTAATGCTTCGGAAAAATTTGTCGATTCTATTTGTAAAGACGTGAAAAGATTACACAACATACTATCTGTGAAAAAACCTATGAGCCCTCTAAGTGAGAAAGAATTAATAGCATTCAACACCGCTACAATGTGTCACATATGTAAAGAAAATTTCGATGACAATGATTCTATTGTTGCGGATCATGACCATTTTACTGGAAATTATAGAGGTCCTGCTCATAATGTATGTAATTTGAACGCAAAAGCATGCTCGTTTATACCTATCATATTTCACAACCTTTCCGGTTACGACTCCCATTTATTTATTGAACAACTTGCTGCTGTGTGTGGTCGAATTAATCTAATACCGAAAAATAAAGAAAAATATATTTCTTTTACAAAGTTTATTCCTATAGACAGTCAGAATGTTGCCCAGCTCAAATTTATAGATTCTTTCAATTTCCTGAGTTCAAGCTTGGACAATTTAGTGAAAACGATGAAACCAGAAGATCTGAAAAATTTGCGATCCTTTTTCAAAGATCAACATTTATTTGATTTAGTCCGCAGAAAGGGAGTATACTGCTATGATTATGTTGATTCTTGGGAACGCTATGATGAAAAACACTTACCCAGCCCCTCCAAGTTTTATAGCCAACTTTCATCGCAAACTGTTTCAGATGAAGACTATAACCATGCATTGAAAGTTTGGAAGACATTTAATATTTCTAACTTAGGAGAATATACTGATTTATATCTCAAGTGTGATGTGTTATTGCTGTGCGATGTTTTTGAAAAATTTCGATGTATGAGCTTAGAACATTATGGTCTCGATCCGTGCTACTATGTTTCATCGCCTTCTTTAAGTTGGGACGCTATGTTGTTACATACGAAAGTCGAATTAGATCTTATTTCAGATGTGGAAATGTATCAAATGTTGGAAAGTGGAATCAGGGGAGGTCTAGCCCAATGTTCTCAAAAATATGCCAAAGCAAATAACAAGTATCTTTCTGATTATGATCATGATGATGCTGAAAGTTTTCTAATTTATCTTGACTGTGTAAATTTATACGGGTATGCTATGATGCAAAAGCTTCCTACAAGCAACTTCAGATTTTTTAATGATGATGAAATTAAACTTTTTGATATCAATAAGACTGCTAAGGATAGTGATGTGGGTTATATTCTTGAAGTAGATTTACATTATCCTCCAGAACTTCATGATGACCACTCTGATCTGCCATTCGCAGCCGAAAAGTTTATTCCAGAAGGCAGTAGAAATTCAAAGTTGATAGCTAACCTATACGATAAATACAAATATGTAATACATTATGTTCACTTACAAGAATGTTTGAAAAATGGGCTCAAATTATTGAAAATTCATAGATTGTTGACTTTCAAACAAGAATCTTTTTTAAAACCATACATAAAACTCAACACCAGTCTAAGACAAAATGCCACCTCTGATTTTGAAAGAGACTTTTTCAAAAAGCAAAATAATTCTATATTTGGTAAAACTATTGAAAACAAAAGAAAGCAAGTAGATGTAAAGCTAGTAAACGTGTGGAAAGATATCTCTAACAAGACAAATAAGTTTCGTGGTGCAGAACAATATGTTAGCGCGCCAAACTTCAAGAATATGACAATTTTTTCGGAATCATTGGTGGCGATACAAATGCAACAATCGAAAATCGTTTTAGACAGACCAATTTATATAGGGTTTTCAATACTAGAGCTTTCTAAATGCCATTTGTATCGATTCCATTATTCTGTTATGAAGCAAATGTATGATAATAATAAAATAAAACTTTGTTATACAGATACGGATAGCCTGTTGTATTTGATTTATACTGAAGATTTTTACAACGACCTGAGATACAATTTGAAGTATTTTGACACTAGTAATTTTGAAAAAACTAATAGTCATAGAATGCTCATAGTGAACAGCAAAATACCTGGTTACTTTAAAGATGAAATGGGTGGTCAACTTATATCTGAGTATGTTGGTTTACGAGCTAAACTTTACTGTATAGATTGTGTCAGTTCTTCTATAAAAAAAGCTAAGGGCATAAAGAAATCGGTTACTAGGAAATTGACGATTGACAAATATAAAAGGGCTTTGAATTTTAATGAAACTTTGAGAGACAAAATGTGTATAATTAAGTCTAAAAATCATAAATTGTTTACTCAACGTATTAATAAGTTAGTGCTGTCTAGAGATGATGACAAAAGACAGTCTATAAAGAATAGTTATGAAACCCTACCTTGGGGACATTGTAAAACTATATTTTAAGGGAAATAAAAATGTATATTAACTCATGAATAAAGCAGAAGTTGCTAACGTGTGTGACTCAATTAAAATATTTTATATTCTACTTTTATTTTCAATGTATTGTTATTAAAGATTATATTCTAATAAAACATAACATATACTCTAATAGCAGCGTTTTATTCTTCTACGAATGATGACCTATATTTGTTATAAAAGAAACAGCAGTTCATTAAAAAATAATTTTAATGAGGACTAAAACATTTGCCAAACCATAGAATATGATTTGTAAGACACATAATTATCAATATTTCTGTTACAAAACAGTTGCATTTTAATAAGTTGAGACACTATTTTTTAGACACTACACAATAATATTCACTCAGTCAGCAGCCAATTTTTTTCGCAATCTTTTCTATCAAGTGTTCAGCTTCCTCCAATATATTATCATAGTCTTCACTCACAATGTACTGCACATCAGTTTCGTCAGATTGGGTGTTTCCTTCTAAATTTTCAATAGAAATTTTTATAAGACGTCTTCCTTTTTTAACTTTTTTTATAATGTGGGACGTGAGAGAAACTGTAGACGTAGTCGTTTGATTTTTCTTAAATTCGTACTTTCTCTTCAGTTTTTTTGCTTCTTTCTCATGTTTGGAGTCTTCAGCTGGAGCTTCAACCGCAACATCTTCAACTTTATTCAAATATTTGTCTTGGTACCGTAAATAGCTTCCTATGTCTTGTGAGTAGTAGAAAGGATCATTCTCATTCGCCATGCTCTGTAAACAACGAAAAAAGAGTTAGATACAATTACTATCTCTAACAATAAAATATATAAAAATGTAAAAGAATACTAACCATTTATTCTGCAAACTTTAAACAGCAAACGTCGACTTGCACTCTCTTCGAGACCTTTAGAGAAACTAAGCACAAGTATTAAGCATATTTTTTTTAATTTCCTCCTAAATATAGTAAGACATATGATATTTATGCTTACGACACTCAAAACCTTTTTTGATGAGCACTCTACTAATAGACCAAAATCTAATTGTCTGTCTGTCTGTCCCTCATTCAATACTGTTAAATAAATATAACATTTGACTTCAGACTATATTTTAACCCTTACTTTGCTTACTTGAAAAATAAAATAGATCTCATATTATAAGGGTATGTTGCCTGTATATGCTCACAATGTGTGGATATAGTTCTGCCTATATAAAGCAGGACCACCTAAATAAAATTGCATTCCATTCCACCATCGCCAAGATATTATACTATCAAGTAGGTACATAATATGCATATTTTCTAAAAAAAAAACCATTTGAAATTTAGGCGCCTAGCAGAAAACAAGTTAAATTGGAAAGGTATTCTATAAGAAAAAATATGAAGTTGATTAAACAACCCGTATCGCTGGAAGTCAGCAACATAGATTTGGAACAAGCCAGAACCTCAGTCAAACATAGCATTCTTTTACCAAATACTATACGATCCATAATATGCGGGCCCTCAAATTGTGGTAAAACAAATATTGTGCTTAATTTATTGATGCATCAAAATGGACTCAAATTCCATAACATTTATCTTTATTCAAAAACGGCATTCCAGCCTAAGTATTGTTTCTTGAAAAATATTTTTAGTGCAATTCCAGAGGTTAATATGTTTGTATTTGAAAATGGTGAAGATGTTATTTCTCCGAATGATGCGATGAGAAATTCTATTTTTATTTTTGATGACGTTACATGTGAAAGCCAAGTAAATATTCGGAATTTTTTTTCCATGGGCAGACACAAGCAAATTGACTGCTTTTATCTTTCTCAAACATATTCTAAAATACCTAAACAATTAATCCGCGACAATGTCAACTTTCTGATTCTATTTAAGCAAGACGATGTAAATTTAAAACACATTTATGATGAACATGTTGGTTCTGATATGAATTGGCTAACGTTCAAAGAACTATGCTCAAAAATCTGGAAAGACCCATACATGTTTATGTTAATCAATAAAGATTGTAGTCTTGGAAAGGGTAGATATAGAAAATCATTTGATATGTTTATAAGACTTGATTCATAATGTGATAAAAGTTATTATAATAAGCATCGTACGGAATTTTTTTTAGTTAAATTCAAACACTGACACACCGAACATCGAAATAAATACAATAATGGGTGACGATATAAAGAAAAAAATAATAAAATCTATAAAAACTATAAAAAATAAAGCTAAACAACTGCGAAAAGAAGAAGACGTCTTAAAGTATAAACAACGCATTTTTTTTAAGCCAATCACAGATCCTTTGGAATCCATAATATCAAATAAAAATACTGAAAATCATGTAAAAACATATGTACCAAACGAGAACAGCAAGAATGATGATAATGATGAAGATGATGAATCACAATTTTATTTTTCACCCCTTATCTCTGGAAATAAAAGGAGTGAAAATAAAATGTCTCATTTATCAGCAAGTCCTTTAACACCTAACATATGTAATACAGAATTAAAAAATTGTAGCACTCCTGTTCAGGAAAAAGTATTTGAATATAAAAACCTTAATATACCTTTTGGAGTGCGCAGTGAAAATGAAAAAATAATGATAGGCAATAGCAATGTACTATTTTCAGATAATATATATGATAACGATTATGCTCAAATTTCACAAGCTAAAATAGGAGACAAGAGTTATGACATTACTCCTGGTTTAAGTGAGTTATTATTTCAAAGTAAACCGGATAGCGGAAAAGTGACAGAAAAAGATAAAATAGTTTATAAAGATATTTTATGTCAAACAAGCGCGCATAGGAGAAATTTTAATCCGGAGAATCAAATCAGAGGTGATAAAGGAATGAAGTACTGCAATTTTATAAAACCACTTTTCTTTGAAATTGAATCTGATGATATCAAACATGGCGGTGCTTTGCCCAAATTGAAGAAATACAAAAAAAATACAGATTTCATTTACTGGGATGATCCGAATGAATTAATTGAACGATTGAAAATTTTGATAGCTTCTAAAGATGCGGGTAACACTGCTCATGATAATGAAATAATATCAATAATTGAAGAGTTAAAAGAGGCTAATGTAATAAAAGGGTGAATAAAAGAAACTATATTAGTTAGTTCTGCTCAGTGTTTTCTGAGCTATTGAATATGAATGTTGATAAATTCGGTCTCCATGTACACAAAAAACTTAAAATTAATAATGTAACTACAGAATGTGTTGGAAACGATGCTCAGTACAATATATTACAACATATTGGAGTGCCTATTGACCCTAATGATTGTGCTAATAAAGAATACGTAGACAAACAAATAGATAAACTGGCAAAACAACTAAAAAAGATTGATGATGCTGTATTACAATTAAATCATGAAATAAAAGGAGCTGACAGAAAAATTGACACCCTAAGTGATAAAATTAAGAAAAAATGAGTAAAGAGAGTGTTGTAAATGAAATTCATAAAAATGTGAGAAAAAATTTTCCTCGTAGACATGTTATAATGAAAGATATTGATGATTTATGGCAAGCTGATCTTATTGATATACAATCGCTGGCAAACGAAAATTCTCAAAATAAATATATATTAATAGTCATCGACACGTTTTCGAAATATGTCTGGGCATTTCCTCTTACATCAAAAAATAAAGAAACCGTGTCTAAAGCTTTTGAGTCATTACTAAAAAAAGGTCGCACGCCTAAAAACTTACAAACAGATTTAGGAAAAGAGTTTTATAATTCAGATTTTAGTAAATTGATAAAACAACACAAAATTAACCATTATTCAACATTTTCTACTAAAAAGGCTTCTATAGTGGAAAGAGTTATCAGAACATTGAGAAGTAAATTATACAAAAAATTCAGTTTACAAGGAAACTATAAATGGATCAACGGCTCATTAAAAAATATCGTACAGGAATATAACTCTACATATCATAGAACAATTGGTCTCGCTCCAGAAAAAGTTAACCATAGCAATAAAAAAATAATATTGAAAAAATATCAATTATTGCAATCACACACACCTCAGCGAAAATGTTATAAATTAAAAGTTGGGGATTATGTTCGAATAAGCAAGTATAAAGGTACATTTGAGAAAGGATTCACTCCTAATTGGTCAACAGAGGTATTTAAAATAATAAAGATACAATATACACATCCACTCACATATATTTTGCAAGATGCAAGACATCGACCTATATTAGGAGCATTTTATGTTGAGGAATTGCAAAAAACTCGGCATCCTAATATCTATCTAGTTGAAAAAATTTTAAAGAAAAAAGGAGATCAGTTATATGTGAAATGGCTAGGTTTACCTAAAAATGAAAACAGTTGGATACATAAGTCAAACCGTTTATAGTTACCATTCCACAAATAATGCTTTTAGTCGTCGTTTGGTCGTAAGCAGGAACAGACCATTTTGAATTTTAACTATGAATAAAATATCGACTACTAGACAGAAGTCATCTCGCGTTAAAAAAAGAAATGCTTTAGAGAGCACCTTCAAAAACATTGTTTCTCGTACAAAGAAACACATAAGAAATTTAAAACCCAAATGTAAAAAAGCTGCCATAGAATTGGCAATAGCGGCCGCAAAAGAAATTGCCTCAGACCTACCGCAAAATGCCATTAGCTTGCCTCGAATAATACCTTTACCAAAAACCGGAGGTTTTTTACCACTTATTCCAATATTTGCTGGACTATCAGCGGCCGGTAGTCTAGCTGGTGGAGCTGCTGGTATAGCGAAAGCGTTTAATAATGTAAAGAATGCAAAACGACGCTTTCAGGAATTAAAACGACACAATGAGAGAATGGAAGCATTATGTATTGGAAGAGGATTGCATGTCAAACCGCATGCTGATGGCTTAGGAATATATACTACGAAGAAGGAAAAAAACTGAATAATCGGCTGCCCAATCGAGCGCTAACTAATATTGATATTTTGCACCATGCAAAAAAAATTCCTTTTTTTCGAGGAGTCTTTATGAGAGATGAATTACCTAAACATCCTCAAAAAATGGAATGTGGTGTTCTAAATTTGGATAGCTCTCAAAACCCTGGTACTCATTGGGTAGCCTATGCAAAGTTAAATGAATACGTGGAATACTTTGACAGTTATGGTGATCTGAAACCACCTCTAGAGTTAGTTAAATATATCGGTCGAAATATAAAATACAACTACGACAATTATCAACAAGACAACACGTTTAAATGTGGTCATTATTGCTTGAAATTTCTTAAAAATTTTTGGCAAAAGGCGTTATAGTGAAATATAAAGCTCTCCTCAAAAAACTTAAAGTCATTTAGATTCTGTCCGCCGTTATGTCTCACACGTTTACAATAACTGGGAGAAAATCGATACTGGAATCAAATTATGTCCCACCTTTAATATTAGATGGTAAATATGAATGCGGCTTAGTATATTTTTCAGCTTTTAATTGCATACCAAACATAACTGAAAATCACAATTTGTTTGTCTATGGGGAAAAAGAAAATAAGATCAAGTTTCCGACAGGTATTTACGATTTACAAGATTTGAATGAGTATATTCAAGAAAGAATTGGTAACTGTCAGATTTATATAAGACCTAATAATAACACTATGACATGTTCTATATATTGTAATGAATCTATACATTTTGATAAAGAAAATAGTATTGCACCAATACTTGGTTTCCCTAATATCAAATTAGAAGCAAATAAATGGCATGAGTCCACGAGTCCTGTGAACATTCTACCAGTGTCCGTTATAAGGATCGAATGTGATCTTGTACAGGGATCCTACACAAACGGAGAACCTACACACATTATTCACGAATTTATACCAAACGTTCCTCCAAGCCATAGGTTTGTGGAAATTCCTAGGAATGTAATTTATTTTCCAATCAAACATAATATCATTTCTTCAATTACTATAAAAATATTAGATTTGGATGGGCAACACATTAACTTCAGGGCAGAAAATATTCAGCTGTGTCTCCATTTGAGAAAAGTAAAATGATTATATTCAACGATAACAAAAACAACATGACTAATAAAAACTATAGCACAGTAAGTAAGAAAATTAATACCAAGTCTGCTTTTAAATCAACTAGACGTATTCGCAAATTGAAGAAAGTTAAAAAAAATAATAAAAAATTCCTCGAAGCACTTGGATTCAGAACATGAATATTCTTCAGATAAATAACTCTACTCAGTTTGATAACTCCATAGAGAGTTATGAAGTTCATTCTTATAACCCCTATAATAACAGTTTTAACGAAAATGATGAAATACGTATACCTATTCATCAACAAGACATCTATGTATTACCAGCAGCTAGTTCTATTTACATAGAAGGGATTGCTTCAGTGTGTAACAAAGATGCGAGTGGAAAAATTGTTAAAAAAAATGTAAATTTTACTAACAATGCAATATCATTCCTTTTCCAAGATATTAGATATGAAATAAATGGTATTGAAATTGATCGCATAAGAAATGTTGGTATAACTACAACAATGAAATCATATATTTCGTTAAACAATGGAGAAAGTAAGGCAGCTGAAGCTTGGGGCTGGAAAATTCAAGGATTAAAAAATTCAAGCGGCGAGTTCAGCATTCTTTTACCTCTCAATAAATTATTAGGGTTTGCTGAAGACTACAACAAAATTATTTTAAATTGCAAACATGAACTTATTTTAAATAGATCTAGTACAAACCTGAATAGTTTAGTTTCTGGAGCTGACGATATTGTAAATTTTAATATTCAAAGGATTCAATGGCGTATGCCCCACATTAAAGTTTCTGATCAGCAAAGATTAATTTTGTTAAAACATTTAGAAAAAGACAATCCTATACATATAGCATTTAGAAACTGGGATTTGTATGAGTATCCCTTATTACCAAAAACTACAAAACATTCATGGGCTATAAAAACAGCATCTCAGTTAGAGAAACCGCGCTATGTAATATTCGGCTTGCAAACTAATAGAAAAAATAATAAAACTGAAGACGGTTCAATCTTTGATCATTGTGCTTTGACTAATGTTACATTATTTTTGAATTCTCATTACTATCCTTATGATGCATTAAACCTTAAGTTTGATGAGAATAAGATTAGTATATTATATGACATGTATACTAAATTTCGCCAGTCGTTCTATAACCTTCCACAAGATCCGCTGCTTGACATTCAAACGTTTAAGGAAAAAGCTCCTCTTTTTGTTATCGACTGTTCGAGACAAAACGAAAATTTAAAATCTGGTCCGGTTGATGTGCGATTAGAAATTGAAACCTCGAGAGATATTCCCAGTAACACCTGTGCTTACTGTTTGATAATCAACGATCGACTTATTGAATATAAGCCGCTAAGTAACATTGTGCGCAAGTTATCATGAATGTTATTGTAGACGTACAAGGGTTTAAAACCTATCAAAATGAATTTATACCGAAAGAATTTGCTTTAGTATGCAACGACCAAATTCAAGTATTACTAATAAAACCTCCTTTTCATTATAATGAGCTGACGAATGAGGAAAAAAAACAGGTAGGCTGGATAGAGCGAAATCGAAAAATGTTGTGGAGCGAAGGAATAGTTTCGTATGATTTTTACACACCTTATTTGAAACACTTTTTAAGACATAAAAATATTTATTGTAAAGGATTAGAAAAAATGACATGGTTGAAACAAATCCTGAATAATACAAATGTTTTTAATTTAGAAGATTATGGTTGCCCAAATTTATTAACTCTGTACAATTTATATGACACAAATTCTGATATTTATAGTTGTATTTATCACCCCACAATATGTGCTTTAAAAAATGTAACTTGTTTGAGAAAATGGTGTAAATTAAATAATAAAGTTTTATGAAAAATAACTGAGTATTTAAATCATACCTATTTAAAACATCCTTACAATACCTGACAAATACAAATCTTCACATAGAAAGAAAAGGGTTCTCCATATGCCTCACACGCATCGCCAATTTTTTTCCGTGTGAAGTTTGTTTAGCAAAAAACCCAACATGCGAATTATAACGCAAAACGTAGGTAGGATCCTCAGATCATAGAAGTAAGTATCATAGTAGTTACTCAGATCATAGTAGTTACTTCTATGATCTGAGGTAAGATCTATCATAAGGATTGGGTTGAATCGTAACAGACCTTGCGCCCGAAAGGTCAGCAGCTCTAGCAATTATGAGTCGAACCGTTGTGACAGTTGCGAGTTGGGTTGAAGCGAAAGGATAGCTCTTGTATTGATGAAACTGTGTAGTTTTTGTTAGATCGGTTCAGTTCAATTCGCAACTGATCATGCAGGCGAAAGGACAGCTCATGTAGGGTGAATTGGGGCATTCTGGATGCACTCGCTCGAGCGCAGCGAGAGCGAGTGATCCAGAAGCCCCAATTATACACTACTTATGTTATCTTTACCTCTTTTTTGATCTGCCTATTTAGGGTTCCGTCGGTCATATAGGTCAAGGAGGCTCTACCGACGATTTCGAAACGTCTTTCACGTAGCCTGCTGCGTCTGAGAAGGGATAATCTGCGCAAAGCTGTGGCAATCCTAACAGGGCACTGTTCACTAAATAGACATTTTCACAACATGGGACTAACCGACAGCCCGCTTTGCCGGGGATGCCTCAAAGAAGAGGAAACACCCACCCACGTGACCATTCACTGTGAAGGCGTGGAGGAGCAACGGACCGCCATCATTGGGAAGCTGGGATCCCTTCAGGAGGCCTGTAGTGACATCAGAGCACTGCTGGCCTTCTGGAAAGAGATAGGCTGGCTGGAGTGAGCTCACAGCTATGCTACGTACCATGGCCCAACCATGAGGCTAAGTGCGGAAATCTCAGGTCTAACTAACTAAGTAACTATAGGTCATTTGACTGAAATTAAAAGAAATTCAATTGTCGATGCTACCTCGTGTTTCGCTTTCCTTTAGGAGTATTATTTGATAGCAAATCATACTTGTACCCCGTTCCACGAGTCGAACTCCTCGAGAACAAATACTGGCATCTTATTGGTCAGTGCGCGCAGCTAGAGATAAGTGAAACAATAAGCGAAGACTGGCTGGCGCTATTAGGTAGTGGCTATTGAAGATCAGTCGCATTAACCAATGGGCATTCCTCATGAACATCGCTTTAACGCACATGGACCCATTTTATTTGGGAGCTCGTTTCGTGGAATGGAATATAGGTAGTCTATTTTTCAAAAGTGTAATCCCGTCGTTGTTATCCCGGATGAGCGACATATTTTGAGTATAAATCAACACGGGTAGTACGATGTCACCAGTCACGCGTTTTGTGGCGCTCAAATGTCACATTTCACCAATTAATGTCGTGGAAAGTCCCGACTTTTTGACGTACAATGGCGCGACTAGCGCCGTCGTTACTACCTCCTACCGACGCTCCTCAAGCGCAGCTTTAATATTCTGTAGTAAAAGGAACAGACCAGCTTAACTTTATTGCATCGCGTGTTTCGAGGAATTGCGTTTTTATAATGCTGGCATTTCACTTGGCTATTCGTATTCACGTATTCGCCGCCGATTTGGAATACATTGAAGGCTTAACAAAATTAGTGCCATAGATTCGTTAGAAAACCCGGCAATGGATGGTTAATATTTGCCAAATCCGAAAATTTGTGTGGCCAAGTGAGGTGCCGGCTTGAAATAAGGCTGTTAGAGTTGGTTGGTGATGTTTTACGTAGATTTGAGTGGGGCCCTTTTTTGCTAGCTACAACTCTGCCTTTAATATTTCATAGCCTATCCAGACCAGGTTTCGTCACGAATATTGCGCAGTGAATATTTCTACGAATACTTTGAATCGGTGGACTCGTCCTGCCGTCAGTATACACGTTTCAGCTCTGTAGGGCGCGAGGCACACAGATGGGACGTGGGGCGAGGGCGCGGTAAGATGTAAAGAGTCACAGACCAAGAGAGACTGTGGTTTGTCACTCTATACATCTTACCGCGCTCTCGCCCCACGTCCCGTCTGTATGTCTCGTTACAAATTTCTCTGTATTACGTACAGGCAGCGAAATCTGGCCGTGGCCCAGATAGCATAATATTTGTTGCAAAATGTACTTATTGGACAGTCAAAAGTTACGCCTGTATCCCGGAGGGGTAGGCAGAGACAAGGGTTTGCTTTAAAAATCGTGGTTTAGTTAAAGCCTATTTTAAATCTATTTGAGGAGAGTTTTTAGTAATATTTGTCTAAGTGTCCATTGGAATGTAAGTAATGCACTCTGAGAGAAGGCAGTGGGACATCGTTATGTTAACTTTTTTTTTTCAAATTACTGTAGTTTTGTATTACAGACTACAGTAATTTGAAAAAAAAAATGTTTTCTAGTTCTGACAATATTTTAGCGGATATTTTAGACGTGTGCGGTAAAAAGCTGCTTGATATGCTTTTAACAGCCTCGTCAATCTGTCATAATTGCGCAAATATTGTAATCCTCCAAAAAAACTAAAGAATTTTCAAAATCCTGATTTATTTTGCACGAAATTCCCTTCATAATCACTAGATGGCGCTATTTATATCTTGATACTGTATAATCTTACTGTCACTGCTAGATGGCAGTGCTGAAATAAGAAATATAAAAGGACGAAAATGAAAAACTAAAATGAATAAATGACTGCTGAGTATTAACAGGCTGAGTTCTAAGCAGGTGCGACCCAAATTTACTGGTTTCGCGTTTTATTATTTGTAAGATTTTATGTGTGTTGTGGTGTCTGAATAAACGTTTTGTCAATTTCAATTTCAATTTCAAATTTAACGTTCATCTCACTGTACTCCAAGCAATTTAGTTTACCTTTTAAATAGGCGGAACCCAGGCTCAGTAGTAGGGTTGTTTTTATAAATTCAGTTTTCTTTTATATTCATTGTAGTGTTCAACTTTTTAGCTATCCAGATTCTCTCAATTCTGTCAAATTCGACCTACTTTCTTTTAAGATCCTAAGCCAATCTCTATCTTTTAAAATTCTATTATCAGCTTTCACGTTGGTTATCAACTTGTCAATAACGTATCAAGAAGATTACAACGCATCGATTGCATGACTGCCATTTCATTGGAATTTTTTATTCGGCAATTGAAGAAACCCGATTGTGCTCTATTGCTGGATGGCCCACAGCACAGTCACTGAGACGTATTTAGAATGGCGCCCGACGTGGAGCTAAACCAACGTTATTTTAAGAACTACCACTAAATAATGAAATAACGTAATACTTGAAAACCGTTACTTCTAGTTCTAGTTCGACTGGAGATTTCCGCATTTAGCCTCATAGTTGGGCCATTGTACGTAGCAAGTGCTGAGGTATGTAAATACCTCAGACTCTAGGGTTTCCTCACGATGTTTTCCTTCACCACTGGCGAGTGGTATTGCTACTATAACTTCACAAATGTACGTAACTTAGAAAACAAAGTAATTGGTACATGCTGGGATTCGAACTCACGACCTCCCGACTGAGAAGCCGGCGTTCTACCGCTCCGCTATCGCAGCTCTGAAACCGTTACTTTAGATTGGATAACTAAAACCATTCCCAATAAGTTTAAAATTCTCGATATCATACGAAATTTTGTTGATTTAATAGGCAGTAGTATTATAATAAGACATAAGCAACCGTCCTAATATGGGGCTGTATAGTAATTCACCTTTAACGAAAATAATTTATTGTCGTCTAATCATTTTAAACCTTAATTGGTTATGCTTCAGCGTTTGTTTCGGCAAATACCTATTCCCCGGCGAGCCATCATTGCAACTAACTTATATATTCACATTCGCCCAGTAATAACGTTAGTCTTACTTGAAGTTAGTCCCTATTGGCTGAATGCTAATACGCTCGACAGTGTTGCGGCTCAAGCCGTGCATTTTAGTTGCAAAATAAATTCAAGATAAGGTAATATTCAAATTGAAGTTGTAGTAGCAACACCACTCGCTTACTGTAAAGGAAAATACCGTGAGAAAACCTAAGTATCTGAGGTATTCACAATATCATGTGAACACCTGAGGTATCTCTCAGCGATTGAAATTGCCAATCCGCGCAGGGCATGCGTAGTAATTAAGCCCATACTATCTCTCTCTCTCTCTCTCTCTCTAAGAGAAGGCATATGCCAAGCAGTGGAACGCATATCATGATCATTATCAGCGATTTGATGCCCACTGCAGGACATAGGCCTCCCTCATGGTTTTCCAAGCATCCCGGTCTTGTGCCGCCCGCATCTAGCGACTCCCCGCCACCGTAACCAGGTCGTCAGACCATCTGGTGGAGGGCCCGCCTACGCTGCGTCGTCCGGTCCGTGGCCGCCAAGTCAGAACTTTTTCGCCCCAACGGGCCGTCAGTTCTCCGAGCTATGTGCCCCGCCCACCGCCACTGCAACTAAGCAATTCTTCGAGCGATATCAGTAAATCGGGTTCTTCTGCGATCTCCTCATTCCTACATAGCTCTATTATACGCGTAACGCCTACATAAAAAAAAAATCATAATAAAAATAAAACTTTTACTCAGTGAACGTCAAAGTTGTTAGTTACAAAATTAATAGACTTATTTGGAGAAGAAGCTTACAAAGAAACTCCACATATGTTGTTTTCTAAAACTTTTTTACTTCATTAATTTATAACTCACGAGTGTGTTGAACGCTAGACACATTTGTCCTGTAAATAACCGTTAATTTTTTTCCGTTGTTTAATAGGTACCAGCCATCTCTCCCTAACGTGTGATCCTGTTGTAGCGACCTTATGCAATGCCCCATAAAGTGTGTACAGTTACCTTTAACCAGTTACTTTACAGTTGATATCGAGGAAATATTTATTCATAGTGTAACATTGTCAGAGCTACCAATATTTTGGAAATTTCTCTTATTTCTGCCAACATACCTGAAAGAAAGAGTGGGAGTAGAGAGCACCTACTCTTTCTATCAATGGAAACTTACGTTTTTGACCAACTTGTATTACTGAAATCCAAATAGTAGTTCACAACACCTTTCACGTTTTCACTGTAAGCAACTAGCGTATTCGATAGCTATTGTTAAGGTACGTCAATTATTCTATGGTTTTCAAACCACCCAAAATTATGACTCCGCTCGATTACGTTACAGGTGATTTTGCAAATCAAATGAAAAGATTGATCTGCTGTCGACTTTGCAAACCCATTTACATCGTTTCGCTAGCAAAATAGCCACATAGAGTTTAAAATTCAAATTATGTTAACACGAAACTTGCTCGAAACGCGGGCTCCCCGGAACCGGAAGTGCAGCGCCGGAAGTGACGAGCCACGACCCGATATCCGGTTACCACTTTCTCTCGCATAGCCTAGCGGAGCATAGTTAGCAGTACATTGACCTTAACACGCGTGGACCCATCTCGGTTATAATACGGATCACTTTGTAACTAAAAGGGAGATCTGCTATTGACTGTACGCGTTTCAGTCTGAACTTTGTTTGGTCCTGTATTTGTAACGTTGTTAGACACTTCGAATTGGTATTTTTTTTATGACTCGCTGACTTTGAATTTGTCTAGAATAGGAGGAGAACCACTTACAATAAAACAAAAGGTTAAATTTGTCTTTTTTGGGGCTGGTTTAACTGTTATAACTGTTATTGTTATTTCAATAATACTTACTTTTCAAAGATTTACCACGAATCGCTCGTAGCCCCGGCTGCCTGAGTGATCTTAAACGATCACGAAGGTTAAGCAACACAGGGCGCGTTCAGTGCATGGATGGGTCGCCGTCTATGCCTAACGCTAGTGGCATTTTTCCGAGCGGTTCCGTGCTTCGCAAGGCACGTTAAGCTGTTGGTGCCGGCTGCCGTCGATAGATGGCAGTCGTTAAGCCAAGTCAGAGGCCTTAGGGCGGCTTGACAACTTCTGACAGTAGACGAGCCACTAGTCTACAAGCCTCCACCAATCCGGACTTGGCCCCCGTGGTGGAGTATGGCCTATACCTTCCTCAGGGAAGAGACCCGTGCCCCTCGGTGGGGACATAATGGGTTGATGATGACCACTAATTATGGTATCACAAAGAGCGACGCACTTACTGGTATGTTATTGAGTTTTTGTCGGATTTAATTTACTAAGAATTTTGCAAAATTTACTACAAATACAACTAGTTTCATTATTGTTTACGATTAGTTTGGAAACTCATCTTAATTAATAAGTAAATGCCTTTCTTTTCCCGACAAAGTACTAAAACTGTACCGCAAAATAATAAAAAGAAGAAAGACATTTATTATACCAACAAGATACATCACAGAAACAAAATAAGCACATAAGTAACATAATATGCACAACAACAGAAAGAAAACTAAATAAATACACAACAGACAAAACGAATAACTTGCAATGTGTTCGCGCATACGCAGAAACGGTCTCTCCGGTGGCGGTTGTGGAAATAACATTATATAGGTGTTGGTTTTCGACGGAGACGCTTGACTCAAAAAAAGATTTGGTTTCCACGTAGTGCTTGTAGCTACAATGTTATCTATCATATCATCATCATCATTCAGCCACAAGAAGTCCACTGCTGGACATAGGCCTCCTCCATGGATTTCCAAAAAGACCGGTTGGTAGCGGCTTGCATGCAGCGTCTTCCTGCCACTTGGATGAGGTCATCTGTCTGTCTTATGGCTGGCCATTCTCATTTACCTTAACATAATTCTTATTCACAAATGTCTAACTAATAAAATAATTAAAAGAAAATTTATTAACAAACACGTTTAACTTGTTGTTCAGTATGTTCTAGAATAACCGTAACCTGTGGGCACCCCACGAAGCGTTCCCGATCGCCCTTAACACACGGTCCTTGTGAAGGTTCCTCGGGCAGTGCCCGATTTTTTAATTAATGAATCCATGTAAATATTAATAATAACAAGCTTTTGTTTATGTTTGTATAGGAATGTTGGAATAGGTATAGCCTAAGTGCTTAAATCAGTGACTAAAAATGGCAGGCCGCTTTATCTACAATTACACTCAGGATGTTTTTCTACGAATATTCCCGATCTGGGCGTCGCTTACCTAGAATTTGGCCTTTCGCGTGTACCTACTCTAATGAGTTAGGTACTTCACGAGTCATTTTACCGTAAAATATGAAGATTGACATACTCTCCACCCAATTCATAAATAAATCATGTAAAATAAAGTGATTCCCTTCACTTGGTACTTTTTAGTCATTTTTAGTTTAAGTCAATGTTTAATTGGTCTTCATGTCTTCAATTTCTTATAATGATGCCTGGAAGCATTTTCATAGCACGACCACGGGCGCCGTGTTTGAGTTCATTAAGAGTACAATATTCGAAGTCAAGAGTACAATTGAGTAGATATTTTTCATGAATTTGTACCCCAATAAAAATAGATAGATGCGGCGTGGTCGAGGCAAAAAAAAATAATTAGATTTGCCCCTATATTACGCGCACTAAATCCTGAACGATTCCGATCGTCTAACTAACTGACAATTTAGTATGGAATTTGACAGGTAGACGATTGGAATCGCTCAGGATTTTGTGCGCGTATTAGGCCAGTGATTGGAAATCTCACCAAGCGGTGCGAATTTAGCGCTTTTATTTGAAAAACTAATTAGTCAATAAGAAATTTAATTGAATAGGCAGTTTGGCAAATTTTCGGTGATGCAATGCACTGTATCTTTTCCTGAAAAAAAAAGTGGATCCGCTGGGTCTGCGCTCCATGTGCTGGAAAATGTGCTGGGTCTAGCTGGATTTCTGGATGACGGATACAGCAATTACAATCCCTACCAGCACCTATACCATCCTTTGATGGGATCCTCTGTCAGTCGGAAATATTGTAATAATTCAATTATTCCACAAACGTGGTCCTTGCAGTCACCTAAATTATGGGCTGCTCTCCAGTCCACTGCAAGATAAGTAATTGAGTTACAGATATGCCTGCTTCAGGGCTTCAGGGGTCCTACCTATGATTTATCTTTTGTATCTATTGTAGCCTATATACGTTCCACTTCCGGGGCTTAATTACCGCTCGTGCCCACCGCGAACTGGAAATTTCAAGCGCTGAGGTATGTGCACACTTCAGACACTCTGGTTTCCTCACGATGTTTTCCTTCACCGTTAGCGAGTGTTATTGCTACTATAACGTCACAAATATACATAACTTAGAAAACAAAGCCAGTACATGCCGGCACTGAGAATCGAACCTGGGTCCCTCGCTTCCGAGTCCAATGTTCTCCCCACTAGGCTACGACCGCTTCATCACAATCTAATTCAACACAATCTAATTGAGGTGTTTTATAAATTGCGTAGGTTAGAGGTAACGCACAGAGGGAATGTTAGGAGCATTGTGCAATATTCGTAAAATTCCCGGTTAAGATTTTTCCCTGTGCCGATGACCTTGAGCGTTTGACACAGGTGTGCAGCACTTCAACATTTCGCCGCTAGATGACACGACTGAATTAATTCCTAGTAGTAATCTCCATAGAAAGACGCTCGCGCTGCCGCACACACACAGTCTCATTCCCTTCGCGTAAGCACACGCCGCCAAACGCACACATATATAGCCGAATTTCGAACGCGTCGAGCGAGCCGAGCGGTTTCTACTTTTCGCCAGCCCGCCCGCGTACGCGTAGATTGAATAGACTTCAATCTAATGCCTTCTTGTATAGCATGCGTCATTACAAACAAAAAAGATAAAGGTAGGTACATCTCTTCAAAACTTATCTATGCTTTGTAGAAAGAATAGCTTTCAAACAAAAATCATATGTTTAGTAAGTGCGTATTTATTTACCTACCTACTTATGAAATAGTACATGTTTTTGCACAACAACAGGTTTTTATGTCAAAAAGTGAAAAAAAATTATCTTATCTTTTTTCAATAAAGTGAATTTGACTTTGATTTCACATGGATGTATTTCGGGACTCAGTGGCAGAATTGGAACGTAGGAAGCGACTTCCCCATATGAAATAAAAAATATATTTCTAATGCCAATTCCATGGAAAGTAGAAATTACGACCATTTTAATTGTTATCCGGATTTTACGTCGTTAGGGTTGTCACGCTCTCAGATAGTAATTTATAATCCGGATCTGATTTGATTTTGAAAAAAATATGTAAATACCTGGTGCCGTTATTATTGATATTAATTAAAATAGTAACATGATATACATCGCATATAACAACTTTATGTACACGGTGTGACGTGAAGAATGTATATAGGTACATAAAGTTGATCAGCGAAAAACACCTAGATAAAATTGTTGTCCCATTTTGATATTACTAACTTGAAATTTTCTATACGATTAGTTTTTTTGCTAAAACCGACGGAGAAAATCGAAAACTTGGAGAAGCTGGTCTCCATGAGTTTCTTTTTTTTCAACGGCTTGGGATAATGGTAACACTTAGGGGTGGTCTTTTAAAACAACATAAACTCGTTGCATAAACCCGAGATAGGACGGTGACGTAAATTAATTTTTATGGCAAATTTAATAGTGCCGATTGAAAAGTAAAATTGCTTAAATTTTCAACCAACACCTAATGCAGGTTTTGCCACCGGGCCCCGCGGGTCTAGCGGCTGGACTAATATGGTATCAACTTTATAGTCACACAGCGTTTGAATGCTAAAATAACTAGACGTGTGAAAATTCTTGAATTTTTGGTTGTTCTAATTTCGGTCTTATCAGGTGCTAAGAGATTTCCAAGTTCCACATATGGTGTAAACTTGGAATTTTCCATCCTTACAGGGTGATCCCTCAAACCGATAAGAAAAATCTGACTTGGAAAATCCGGTCTCTACAGCTTTTTTGTCAAAGCCTGAGAAAACGGTAACATTACGGGGTAGTCTTGTCGAACAAATGTTGAATAAGACCTTGGGTTGGATGACAACGTTAACTTACTTTTTACAAAATGGCGTAAGTCAAATTTCAAGCTGGCTCCTAAAAATTTAAAAATTCTGATTTTTATCTCTGGCTCCGTTTTTCTATGAAAATTAGTATTGGAGGTTTTTGTGGTCGCTGATGACTACTCTGCGCCATGTATTGAACGCAGGTTTGATGACTTCCAGCCTCCCGAACAAGCCGGTTTCCGAAAGGGCTTTAGTACCATTAGACCACATCCACACGTTGCGGCAAATTATACAGAAGACTGAGGAGTATAATTTGCCATTATGCTTTGCGTTTGTGGACTTTGAGAAAGCCTTCGATTCAATCGAGTTATGGACAGTGCTCGAGTCTCTCCAGCGTTGCCGTATTGACTATCGGTATATCGAGGTGCTGAAATGCTTGTACAACAGTCCACTATGACCACAGAACCACTATGTCGGTCCGAGTACAGGAACAGAATTCGGACGCAATTCCATTGAAAAAGGGCGTAAGACAGGGAGACGTTATCTCTCCAAAAATGTTCACAAACGGACTGGAAGATACCTTCAAGCTTCTGGAATGTCAGGGACGCGGCATCAATATCAATGGCAAGTACATCACTCACCTTCGATTTGCCGACGATATAGTAGTCATGGCAGAAACGATGGAAGACCTCGGCATAATGCTCGAAGACCTCAGTCGAGTTTCCCAACGGGTGGGCCTTGAAATGAACATGGACAAAACGAAGGTCATATCGAATGCTCGTTTTGTGCCCACCCCAATAACATTGGGGAACTCGACTCTCGAAGTTGTAGACGAATACGTCTACTCAGGACAAACAGTCCAACTAGGCCGGTCCAACTTTGTGAAAGAGGTCGAATCCAACTTGGCTGGGCAGCATTCGGGAAACTTAGAAAAGTCCTTTCGTCTAATATACATCAATCACTCAAGACAAAATTATACAACCAGTGATGACTTAAGGCACTGAAACGTGGCCTCTCACTATGGGCCTCCTAAGAAAGCTCAAGGTCACGCAAATAGCTATGGAAAGGCCTATGCTTTCTCTACGATATCGAATCAGAAATGATGAGATTCGTAGAGGAACGAAAGTCACCTTAGCCCAGCGGATTACTAAGTTGAAGTGACAGTGGGCGGGGCACATAGCAAGCAGAACTAATGGCCGATGGGGCCGAAAAGTTCTCGAATGGAGACCACATATCGGCAAGCGCTGCGTAGGACGACCAGCCGACAGATGACCTCATCCAAGTGCCAGGAAGACGCTGGATGAAATCCGCTTCCAACTGGTCTTTTTGGAAATGCATGGAGGAGGCCTATATCCAGCAGTGGACTTCTTGTGTTTCCATGACTCGAGAGGTTTCTTTACAAAAGCTGCTGAAAACTTAAAATATAGTGTAAAAATACAGAGGTTTTTATAAACATTTTAAAATAGTGGAAATTTTGATAAATTTGAAGCTTGGATTAAGATTTTGGCTCAAAATCTTTGAATTTAAATCATCGACTTTAAGCATTTTTTTATTTTATTTTACACTACGCGCATTCACTAAAGCGGTTTCAAAAGGGTGAATATGTGTCATCGCTATCGTGCCTGTGTGGCCAATAGTCCATTGAGCAAATCTGACTCGATAATTTTTTTTCTATGGTATAACACAAACAAAATTATAAAAATTTTAAGAACAAAAGCAAAATAATTAATTTTTTACAGAAGAAAAAAAAACATTTCAAAATGGATATTGACCAAAGAAATAAAACAAAAATTATGAAAATGGAAAAAGACTTCGTTGCTAAGGATGTTGGTAAAAGAGCTACAAATGGATTTGAGTGCTTATTTGGCCTGCATCCTTGTTTCAGCACAAAGACTGATAAATATAATTATTAATCAACAGTGCCTCCTCGTCTTAACTTATATTGGTATATTATAACAGATTAATCTGTTGATAATCGTATTAATAGTGTAATTCATACCATTTCTATTATTTCATTCCAATAGCACAGGAAACATACAGCATTTAAGTGATTTTTGGCGTTAAAGCTGATAGTTAAAAACTATCTATACTATAGTGCAGGGAATTCTAGTTTGATTGCGTTGTGTGGACGTTATTATTATTATAATTTTGGAACTCCCCACCGACGAATATTTTCAAGATACATTACACTATTCATTGTGACACTTAAATAAAAATATGTAATATCGGTAAACCAGGAACGCAGATTTTTGTTTAATCTACTGTGTGATACAGTACTTCTATTTCTATTTGGTTACTTTTTGTTACACTTTTCCTTTTTGTTAAGGTTTCAGTTGTTTTTTTTTTGTTACGTGTACAAAAAATTACCTACTTTCTTTTGTTGTCATTATAATTACGGAACCCAAAAAATATTATGCGCGTTAAATTATATATTTAAATTACGTTGTACCTAAAAATGAGCACCGAATAAATCTTGAATAAAAAAAACCCGGATTTTGTGCCAACCCTAGCAAAAACAATTGAATAGGATCAACTTATACATGTCATGGAAGTGTGATTTATATTACATGTAGGAAAGGTAAAGAGCATAATTATTGCAGTTTAGATAACTTATCCCAATACAGCGGAATTTCGAGAAAATAAAAAAACTAAAAACAAGTACCTACACACGTATATAAATTATAATTCCTACAAAATTTTTAGCATTACGCCATTGATTCTTCTAACAATACTTCCGCATGTACAATAAAATGCGTGATAAAAATATACAGCGTTTTATTTTATTTAAAACAGAAAAACATGTCAGGCAGATAGAAAAAAAATTCAGAGACGAAATCTACACAGATTCGTTTTGTATGTTTAGAAAAGGTTCTAAACATAACATTATTGACACAATTCATATAACTATGTAAAATATTTTTCTATATATCCGGATGGGAACGACCGAGCCGAGTTCGATAGCGCTATCTTCTTCTGTCGCTACGGAAGTGAGCGGTGCGGAAATACTAAGTACTGTAATTCGGCTTGGTTCACTCAAAGGTTATGAATCAAGTATTATTCGTAACGCCCCAATCGAAATTATTATTTACCAACACATTATTTACCGCCTATGTACCCTACAATCTAACGTGGAGGCGAAGTGCGAGCGCAAGGAGTGAAACAAAACTCAATCAAACTAAAATGAACCTTAAATGCTAGTAATTAGAGACTACAAGGCTCGAGCAACAAGTCTGGCCGCGTGCGGCCGACCTAATCGCGACAATAAAAATGGATTATAATACATAGGTAGTTAGGTTTAATTTTTAATGAACCTCACTTTTACCGTGATTTAGGCACAAATAATAAAACGATGTTTCGCTTAGGTTGGTAATGTTACAATAGCTCGGATGGGAAGAGGCGTCCCTTGAACGGCAGAGAGCTCTTGGTTCGAATACTAGTAAATGATCGGTTTCCTTTTTACTTTTCTTTTTTAGTTATTTACTTAAATAAAAAAATACAAGAATTGGGATTTTATATTGTATGTTTTTCTAACGATTGAAGCTCGATCACTACTACAAAAATCAGTTGCCGTGCGTTGGTCTTGCAAACACTCGAAAATGTCTCCACCGATTGGACTAATAGCTATATAATATTTTTTTGTTTTGTTCGGACATGGGACGTGGGGCGAGGGCGCGGAAAAGACCCATCCCTTCAGGAGCCTGTTTCATAGAACTACAATTCATTGTGACTATGACAATTCGATGTACATTGCAAAGCCGATTAACCCACAGATTAACAAATAGACTCTGCTGCCCAGTGTACTTCGAATTGTCATAATAAACTACGAAATTATAGTTTTATGAAACTTGACCCAGTACATTTTGTACGAAAGTGAATTGGAAAGATGCGGCGTCTTTTTCGGTCCCTCGCCCCACGTCCTTGGCCTACAATCGGTAATTTTGTATGAGAATTGCTACTTTGAATTAATTTCACTATATGGCGCTCGAGGTGAACTTTGGAAGGTTGATTTATAAATCATAATTGATAAATCGCTTATGAAAAGTTACAATGAAATCAATGGTGATGCGAAGAGCGCCTGGTCAGAGACAACAGGCAACGAGTAGGCTGGGCGTTCCTCGTAAGGCGTAATGTGATAAATTGATGAAAACGTTTTTTCTGAATGAGTAACTATTGTTCCTGTTAGTTTTAAACATTAACATACAAGATTTTGATATTGCCCGTAAGACTGTATAAGCTTAAACGTAATCCACTGCGCATTTAAAATGGTATATAAATTCTTAGCTTTTTTTTAAGCATTCTTACGGAATATATTTACTCATAGAAGGCGTAAGGTTATGACAGTTGTCAAACATCCAATAGGGAATCAAGGAGTTAAATTATATCATATATTAATTTCAACGGTCTGCCATGTTCCTAGAGGATGTCACAAGCGATTCAAAAACGTTTGCTAGCCAGTTCCAGCACACTCAGTATTTACGTATTGGAAGCAACTTGAGTAGGGGTTGCCGTTCAAGGTTCTAGACTAATTGTTTTGCTCTGGCATATTCGGGCTGAGACTATTATCGATCTGGTATCTTGATGGGAATGCTGTGGATGGTAAATGGCGTTGGTAATAGGTTAGGTTTGTAGCTTTAATTAAACGCTGTAACATCACACACATAAAATTATCATATGCCTTATAACTATGCAGGTTAATAGGTAACCTAGTTTTCCGCTTCAGAGTTGTACAAAATTATATTTATACATTGTGTTACTGAAAGAACTCAAAACGAAACGGTTTCTTCAGTGTTAATAGTTTCACCATTTCCAATAAGCGAACTCTGTTTTTTTTTGCAAATCTTATCGTGTTTCAGAAAGGTATGAAGAATAAAAACACAATTTCTTTTAATTAAAGAAAAACCGAACCATTGAATTTTAACTCAATTCTGAATGTTTTCTTATAAGGGTATAGTGTAGATGCATAAAAACATTATTTTACGCGATAACTCAAATATTGATAATCGTTTCGTATAATGTGTGATATTATAAGGCGTTCCGTGTAAGTTGTGACGTCGGTCGTAGTTTGAGTCCGATTTGTATGGCGCATTTTTATACCACGTGACTACATTATTTTACGCGATAACTCAAATATTGATAATCGTTTCGTATAATGTGTGATATTATAAGGCGTTCCGTGTAAGTTGTGACGTCGTAGTTTGAGTCCGATTTGTATGGCGCATTTTTATACCACGTGACTACATAGACTTTTCGACATGTTATATTATGAAAAATAATTAGTTGCAGAGTAAAAAAATAAAAATGTCTTTTCCTGTGTACTTTTTTATTTAAATAGGTATACATAATAAGCAGCTTTGACGCTGGGAATAAAGAGATTGGCTGGGTATAATCGCCCCCTTAGAATCTCAGCTTACATTTGTATACAGGATTTACCTCAGACACTCAGGTTTTCTCACGATCTCTCACAGGCCACGGGTAAAAGAGGTGTTTACTCAGATGTTTTTTCTCTATCTTCTTAAATACCTAGGCACTTACTAGAAATCCCTTGTAACGGTGTAAACCTCTTTAAACCATTTCTTGGATATTTCTTTCATGCTGTCTATCACATGTAAATCAAAACTTAAAATTACGTCAACCACTGTAGATTTCTTTTGGATTTTCATTGTTACTTTTAGACAAGTGGCGCGGGGTAATTTCCCTACTCGATTCTAAACAAGTACCTAAACGTATCAATTATTATTGGGAATCCCTGAAAATGCATTTCGTTTGCAAGCAAAGACAAGTTGGATTATATTTATACATTATGGATTATGATGGAAATTATATTTATACATTATGTTACTGAAAGAACTCAAAACGAAACGGTTTCTTCAGTGTTAATAGTTTCACCATTTCCAATAAGCGAACTCTGTTTTTTTTTGTTGTATTATACAAGTTGGATTGCCATAGTTATGAGTTCAAAGCAAAATCGACTAAACTTTGAAGAAAAAACAAGTAAACATAAATACCTTCTGCTGACGTAATCACCATCCAGACACCCCACATGTCATCAAAATAAGCAAAGCTAAGACCCTCCCGTTTCTCTGTAGTGCTTACGTAACACTTGAATGGCCTCTTTTATAAAAAAAAGATAATATGCAAGTAGGTAGGTAGTAGTCAGCGATAATGTCTCGTCCAAAGGTAAAGTAGCAATGAAAATCCAAAAGAAATCTAGAGTTGGTGACGTAATTTTAAATTTTGATTTCAAATTATAGACAGAATGAAACAAGTCGGACTCGCGCACGTAGGGTTCCGTACCATTATCTATACAACATTAGACACAAAGATAAAAAACAGCAAAAAAATCACGTTTGTTGTATGGGAGCCCCCCTTAAATAATTATTTTATTTTGTTTTAGTATTTGTTGTTATAGCGGCAACAGAAATACATAATCTGTGAAAATTTCAACTCTCTAGCTATCACGGTTCTTGGGATACAGCCTGGTGACAGACAGACGGACGGACGGACGGACGGACGGACAGACAGCGAAGTAATAGTGTCCCGTTTTTACCCTTTAAGTACGGAACCCTAAAAAATGGTGTGAAGAGGTGTACACTGTTACACCCAGGAGGTCGTCGGTTCGAATCCCGGCATGTACCAATCTTTTGTAAGCTACGTACATTTGTGAAGTTATAGTAGCAAAACTACTCGCAATAGTAAAGAAAAAATCGTGAGGAAACCTGAGTGTCTGAGGTGTTTACACACCTCATTGCTTGAAATTGCCAATCCGCGGTGTTGCCGCGTGGTAATTAAGTCCATCCTCGCTCTTTGAGCATGTGCCCTGCAGTGAGACGTAAAAGTCCTATGGTATTAGATGGATAGATAGAGAACACCTTATTGTGCGTCACAATGGAAATTACACCTATATTTTCTTAACCAACGAATACAAACGGCGGCCTTATCACTAAAAGTGATCTCTTCCAGACAACCTTGAACGGACTGGACAAATACATTGGAGAAGGAAGTAGATGTACAAACATATTATGTAATAATATCTCCGATTTTGATCCTATTTTGTGCTTTAAGTAGAACCACGTGTACTGGCTTTGGAGAGAAAAAAATAAGATCGCACCCACCAGTTTACTGATAAAAGAATACAACGTTTGAAATGTTGTTTATGTTACCGTTGTACGAGTAATAAATATATTATGGCTTCTAGACCTCTGGCAAGGTAAACAGACGCTGTTTTAATAGCATTTGGGCTTCAAAGAGAGTTTTAATATGATCTTTTATTGCTTTTGCTTTACCTGCTACTCGTGAAGTTGGATAATGTGTTTTATTTAACGCAAACCTGAAATTCATTTGAATAGCTTCAAATGAATGATTCAATATGCCAATGGGCAAAAGTTTAAAATACAAAAATAAAAATCTAGTGGAGGAAAACATTGTGGGTGTATTTTCATGTTTGTAACGTCCTTGCCTGGTTACCATAGCACAGAGTACTCTAGCTTGGGACCAGGTGAAGTGATTGTATTGTACGGAAATTATTATTACGGGGTAAAAAGATAATAGTCTCGTCTGACCAAAGTGGCCAGACGGACGCCCTCTGGCTGAGGAGGCCAAGCGGCCGGAGGTCAGGGCGACAACGAGAGAAAACGTCGGACTATCCGGGCTGTATCAAGCAGCACCGCCTTTTGCATGATAGCCGGAAACATGCCCACACGGAGGTCCAACCGCCTCAGATGGTCAGCGAGACTGGTTGGAATTAACCCATTCATGAACAGGCCTATAGGAACGATTTCGGTCGACACCACCCCCCACATGTCGGTAACCTCGAGCGCTAGGTCCAGATACTTGGTTGACTTATCTGTTTCGGCTTTCACGAGGTTCTCATTTCATGGGACAGTGATGTCGACCAAAACGCCTTATTCTGCGCCCGGTCCACCATCACAATATCAGACTTATTCGAGAGAATAATCCTGTCCGTGATAATGGGCCGGTCCCAGTAGAGCTTGGCGCGGTCGTTTTCGAGCACGGCTTCCGGCGTGTACTAGTAATACGGTAGTCTCTGTGCGACGAGGCCATATTTCAAAGCGAGCGCCTGATGGAGAATCCTGGCTACAAGGTTGTGTTTGTGCAGATATTTTCAAATGGGGTTACTTTGATTCCTGAGGTTATATTGATAAAAACTTCGTTTTTGAAAACTTAATTTGTACAAATTCGGAACGCATCTTTTAAATTCGGTTTTTGCGTTTGGCAGCCATATCAGTGTCAACGTATGAGTAGGTGCAGCGAGGACTTCGTCACCGGTTTCGTAGAAAAAAAAAAAAACATGTAAGCAATAATTTTGTACAATAATCTTAGCTTGTCAAAAGTTTCATAACCTATAAAATTACGTTTCTTTGCAAGTCGTAACTTAACGAAGTGCAGTACATTTTGAACGGGGTGTCATTGATCACCTATGAGGGTTTACTTTGATCACTGATCAATGTAAGGTGGCTTCGATTTTTTTTAATACTTTTTTAGATATTTAGTCTATTTTTAAGTTGTTGTTTTTATTGTTTCTTAGCATCATGCCAATAACTTATAAAAGGCTTTTGGGACCGAGAGAATATCGAAACTATACCGAAGCTGTATTAGATCAGGCAAGAAGTTGTTGAAGGGCGATTGTCGATACGCAGAACATCAGAAATGTATAATATTCCTTATGGAACATTGCATAACAAGTAACATGGCAAATTTGGCAAAAAACCTGGAGCTCAACCAGTTTTCACCCAAAGTGAAGAGACAATTTTACAATCAAAATAATAAAGAAGAAAGGATGACGAAAGCAATGTTGATGACAATTTAGCCGAAGAGGAAGATGAAGAAGCAGAATGTGTGGATGGAAGATTCGTACTGGTAATTTTTTTTAATCCTCGTGGCAAAGAAACACATGAATATGTGTGCCAAATTATACAAACAGATCCTTTGCTAGCTGAAGGCTAGAAGGCTTTTCACAACACAACTACGTTTAAGAGAATACCCAATGACGTTACGGAAATTGATCACCGTAACATTATTGCGTTGTTGCCAAAACCTGTGCAGAAAGAAGATCAATTTCAGTTTCCATTTGAAATTAATATTACATTTGAATAATTGATCTCATGAAACGATCTCAAAATATTATTTTCCTTTGTTCTTTTTATCCTACTTTTCTAGGCATTATGATTGTTAAATTACATTTTAAGCTAAGATTCTATTTTACTATTGTTCTGTTTATGTTAATGTTAAGTCATAAGTCAGAAAGTTCTTATTAAAGTTGATTATTTCCTAAAAAATATCGTTGTTTTCTATGATCAAAGTAACCTCAAAAACATATAAACCTTGATAAAACCTGAACGCATGAAGGGGTCAAATTTTATTTTATCTGTTTTTATCGTTATTGGGATTAAGTACTTTCAAATTCCATGAAAAACAAGTGGGTCTCAAAGTATTTTTTTTTTTACAATTTCAGTGTAACTTTGATCGCCATCGTTTTACTTTTTTTCTGCCAAATTAGCAACGGTAAAAAATTACTCAGGCATAAAATCGATAGAAGAATAAAAACCGATATTGGTGTTTTTTGTAAATTTTTTACTTTCATATTTAAAGATTTATTTACATATTAATTTCAAAATTGATCAAAGTAACCCCCATTCTACGGTACTCAGTGTTAGCAAGCGTGGAACGACCAGAAATATAACATGCTTGGGTGACTAGCCGGGGTGGCCACACGCCCGGCAAACATGGGCAGTGCCATCCTGTTATTATTATTAACATAAGATAGGAATACTCTTTATTGTACCAGAAAAAAACAAAAATCTAATATTTACAAAAATACGGTATTATTATTATTTTGCTATTTAAAGGCATTTTAAAACAAAACCTACCTTATCATATTCCTTGTTTGATCTTATTAATGCAGCTGTGTTTAGGACATCGATTGACAAACAGAAATTGCGTTTGAATCATAGGGAGTTGTAATTTTTTAGTACTATGTAATTTCCTAGTACTAGGTCGTGTAAAAAAAATATTGTGTGAGTGAGTGTAGTCATCGTGGATGTAAAACTTTCGTATGCACTGCACATTATTAGCTTAATTCCGGATTCACCTACAAAATAAAGTAAGTGAATTCGGAATTAAGCTAATATCGTGGATGTATTCACTGTGTATTGTGTATGTATTGTGAAAAAAATATCTCTTTGGAGAAGCCGAGCGTACTGAGATTGTAACTTCACGAAGAAGATGTGCCTATATAAATGTCGTTCAGCTCTCTTGACTGTACACTTGGAAGTGGTATAAGGCTCCGCACATAAAACTGTGAATCGGCGTAATGCGAATTCGCAACGAAGAAAACTGCGACACGAATTGCTGCGATGCAATTTTGTGCGGCAAGGTATCTCCCTTCCATGATACGGGTGAACATTCTTTCCTTCCATTCCCGTATTTTTTATACTAGGTCGTGACATAGATCGTAAAAAGAAGTACTCAATTCTGTTATTGCTAAGAAGATACAGGAAAAAGGAACAAAGAAGATTTTGGGTCCATCCTATTACTATTATAAGATAAGGTAAGAATATTCTTTATTATATACCGGGAAAAAAGTTGCAGAAACAGCAATGACAAAAGAAAAAATACAATTTGCGGCCTTATTGCTAATAGCAATTTCCTCCAGGCAACCTCATATTATGAACGCCAATGCGCATCAATTCGCATGTTCTTGCGATGCGTTGCGCGAGCTCGCAGATATTTACGATGCGACGTCGCATCGCAGTTTTGTGTACGGGCCCTGAAACAAGAGCAGGAAGTTTGTGCTATTAAATTCCCGGCAAATAAGTGAAAGCTTTGTTGACTGACGAAGAAAAACAAACAGAACGTGACCGTTTTGGGTCCGCTATTTTTTCTAACATATTATATAAACGATCTGCCAGAGTCCATAAAACAAAACATGTTACTGTTTGCTGAAGATAGTACCTTAGTTTTTAAATCCAATTTTAGTGACATTCAAGAATCATTATCACATTAACAAAGAATCAAACTCCTTAAATATCCAGTAAAATGATGTATCTATAGATACATACATAAACTCACGCCGGTATCCCAGAGGGGTAGGCAGAGACCAGGGACTGACACTTGCCACGATCCTGAAAGATCAGTTTCGCTCCTCAATATTCATTAGTCGTTGCCTTCACGCACGCCGGTTTCGGGTACTTTTTATCTTCATCATCGGCCATCCGACGCCCACTGCAGGGCACAGGCCTCCCCCAAGGTTTTCCTAACCATGAAGGATTTTGCCATAATCACCACTTTTTACCTTACCCTTTGCTAATGCATCCTCTATTTGGTCGAAGTATGTCCGCCTGGGACGTCCCTTACCAGCCCTTCTACCCACATTCGCACAATATATTTGTTTCGTCAATCTTTCTTCCTTTATCCTCTCCACGTATCCAAACCAACGCAACATTCCTTCCTCGATTCTAGTTACTAAATCCTGTTTCAGTCCACAACGTTATCTAATCAAACTATTCCGTATCCCGTCATTCAAAGTAACACCAGACATACTTCTCAAAGACCTCATTTCTACTGCATTAATCCTACTTTCTTGCTTCTTTTGCCATACCCAAGTCTCTTGGGAATACACTCACACTTGGGAATTGACTCACATTTAACTTGGAAAGCCCACGTTCTAAAGGTTTGCACAAAATTAAACCAGTTTGCGTACGCACTTTACAGGCTAACAATAAAGTCAACCAATCTGCTATTCTTACGGCGTATTATGCTTACGTAGAGTCCAAATTACGATATGGAATCATATTTTGAGGAAACTCAGTTGAGTTGATAAAGAGGTTGCTTTCAAAGCCCAGAAAAAATGTATCCGATCAATTTGCGGTTTCAAATCCACAGAGAGCTGTAAACCCGACTTCATGAATCTTGGAATCCTTACGATGCCATCCCTGTACATTCTGGAAGTTTGTATCTTTGTTAAATCAAACATGGATCGTTTTTAACAGCAGAGCAAACGTAATTTTGATAAAAAACGTGCCCTACCGCGTTCTGCACCATTGTTTCAGAAAAGTATTTTTAGCATGTCATCAAAGATATCTTTTGGAATTTCCAAAATCTATTCGAAATATCGATGAAAAAATATTTGTTCAAAAATATGATCAAACAATTATTGAGAGACAAGGCTTACTACATTGTTAGAGTATCTAGCTAACAATAACTTAGAAAATCATATTTGTTTATTTAAGAAACGAATGGAGGATGATAATATAGCAATTTAATTTAACAGGCAGCCATCATTCATGGACATGTAATTGACATTTAAGATTATAAATTTTGTGCAGATATTTTTTTAAAAATTTTTAAACAAATATTTTCATGCTACAAAGCAATTTTGCAGAATAGTAGAATACATTAAATGAGATGAGATGTATGAGATGACACGTATTCGCAAATAAATTATTTGCACCTGTAATTGCAATTCTCCACTATAATTGTCCACTGTAATGACCCGGCCGAATAACCTTCTCCAAACTGTCAAATACATACATGTTTTGACACTTTGGAAACGTCAAGGTAACCCAATTTAGTGAACAGTTACGGAATAAGCAGGCAGACTCTGTCCTTGAGAGAAGGCCTGTGCCCTACAGTGGGACGCATATAGGCTGATTATGCTAGGGATTTGGCTGTAAAATTGTAGTAAATCTTTACGATACCCAGCATAAGCCAATAATTTTATGAAAAGTATATGACAGATTATCTCGTCTTTAATCGCCTCGAGCAATTTTTTGATAGCTTTACGATAGTTTTTTTGGTTTACTTTATTTTAGTTTATTTCATAACATACATCTAAAAAATAACTTTTTATTTATTCGCTTAGTCAAAAAATGCCTTTTTCACTTTTTTTTATATATTTTCGACAAAACGAATTCATAGAAAGTTTCTTTCATCATCATAAGATTTCTTGTATCTTTGAAAGTTGCCAAGAGACATTGGCGTTATGAGTTTCAAAAGGATTTGTTAAAAACTACTTAAATAAATATAAAAAAAATTATTTGTCAATTTCTATATTTAAAGGGCACTTGTTACTATTTTGCTAATTCCTCGGTTAAATGTAATAAAATCTTTTGGAGGCTCAAAACGTAGACAGTTTCTACGTGATACCACAACAACACTTAATTTTATACGATTCAATTTGCGACTAATGGTAATAATAGGGGTTAAAGTATGAAATTGCCGTTTTATTGCAATAGGTTCTTTGAATTGACATAGAATATTCATGGTTTGAGGTTTTCGAATGAAACTTTTTTCAAATGGTTTCTATGATGTTCTTTTTTTAAAAAAATGTGAAACATTTGAATATCGACTTTCAATTGTTTTTGTTATTCAATTTAGACAAGAAAGATGGATACTGCGAAAATTCGAGTGATTTTTGAATACGAGTTCCGACGCGGACCTAACGCGGCAGAAACAGCCCGCAATATCAATACTGCGTTTGGAGAGGGGTCTACTAATGAACGCACCGTGCGATTTTGGTTTATACGCTTTCGTGATGGAAATTTCGACTTAAAGAACGAGCCACGAGGAAGACCGCCCACACAGGTGAATAACGATGAATTAAGAGAGATAGTGGAAGCCGACGCTAGTCAAAGTACCCAGGAATTAGCGGCATGGTTTAACGTTACCTTACCCACAATATTGACTCACTTGCGTCAAATCAATAAAATAAAAAAATACGAAAAATGGAAAAATGGGTGCCTCATGATTTGACTGATCTGCAGAAAGAAACGCGTGTTGAAACTTGTGTTGCCTTGTTGATATTCAATATTGGATATTCAAATGTTTCACATTTTTTAAAAAAAGAACATCATAGAAACCATTTGAAAAAAGTTTCATTCGAAAACCTCAAACCATGAAGATTCTATGTCAATTCAAAGAACCTATTGCAATAAAACGGCAATTTCATACTTTAACCCCTAATATTTGTAATAAGAATAGGGCCGCCGCCGGTCGCATAGATTTTTTATCGTTTTCTTTATTGCGTTCAGTTAAAGTAAATAAATTTATATTAATATTTATATATATAAAAACTGAATATTTACTTAATGGTTGTCGAAGTTCTTAGTTTCACAATTAATGGATTATGTGGAGAAGATGCTCACAATAAAACTCCACATTTTATTGTTATAAAAAAATGTATAACATAATTAAAAGAGTTTTCAACTTATAATCCTCGATGTCATAGAAGGGTTTTCTGCGCAGAATGTGCTTTACATATTTTTTAAACCACGTCGTAGGTAACTCTAATATATCCTGAGGAATCTTATTGCAGAACCATATACAGTGCCTCATAAATGACGTAATAATTTTTGCAAGTCTCAATCGTTGAAATTACAGTTTATGTTTATTCTGAGTATTAACATCATGATGGCTACCGAAATTTTCGAAATATGCGATATTTTTTCTAAATTTAGGTTCAAAGCGAGACTACTGCACTCTATAATCCCGAAGCAATGTTGACACGCTTCGAGTGGTTGTCAAAACGTCTCGGAACTCCCGAGAATACTTAAATAAATTGTTGGAATGGATAGAAGTTCGCAGTGGACGGAGAATTCTCCTAGTAAGTCGTAATGTGAGTGAGGGTCGCAGATTTACGAGACTGTTGTTAGTTGTTTGTAAGTATGATGAATTGAAAAATTTTGGATACACATAACACAAGCAGACTATACGTTTAAGTGCAGAGCTCAGGCCTTCTCTCAGAGAGAGAGAGAGAAGAAGAAGAAAATACATTTATTACACGAAATACATTTATACCACACCCACTCAGAAAGTGTGTCGTTGTTCGTTCATAAACGGGTTACAAAGTTCGTTATTTCTCCCTTATAAATGTGCGGCGGAAAGATACCTATACGGAATTTAATTCCTGCCCTCCGTAGCAGGGCAGGAATGTTATATTAAATTTCATTCTGGCCCTGCTAGCGTTCTTTTGTTTTTTAGCAGTGAATATAAAAAAATACAGACGAAAAATCTCAAGAAAGTTTTATATCAAGTAATTGGAAAAAATTGGTGGGAATTTGTTTATGTACTCAATTTTCAATGAATATACTTTCAAACGATTTCTGCACTACGATCAAAAACCAAGCGTAGCACAATTTGTTTTGTTTTGTTAAAGTTTGCTTTTTACTAAATTGATAATTTAACAGTACGCTTTTCATTATTCTAAATAATTTAATTTTCCTCGTATGTGTAGTATAAAACACTATGTATCACTCGGAAGAAAGTCCTATTTCTGTTCTCGAGTTTCATTTAAGCCCGACGCTTTCGAACATAAATAGATTGTTTACAAAGTAGTATTATTACACCAACAGCAACAAAACAATAAACATAATAAGTAGGTACAAAACACCACCAAACAGAAAATACAATAAAACATTTTTACAAACATTGCTCGCGGTCTCTACGTTCTGTTGCAGCAAGAGGCAGCTGGCTCAGTTTTTTCTGAGGGCGTTAGCTCACAGCGCTGATTTTCAGAGTGCCGGTTTGTCTGTGAACACCCTCGAGTGCAGTGCAGCACATCAAAAATAATAAAAGGCATATTTAATATAATGTATGAAAGAAAGAAAGACATTTTTTATACCAACAAACATAAACATAAACATTTACATACAGGCACATACATTGCTTCTGGCCCCACACTAGGATACCCTGTGTCGTGGGAACCAGAAACAACGACATCACAAACCTGTAAACATCCAAGACCTGGGGTTTTTTTTTGTCCCCAGCCGGGATTCGAACCCGGGACCTCTCGCATGGTATGCAGATGCACTACCGCTGCGCCACGAGGCCGTCAAGATACATCACAGAGACAAAATAAGCAGATAAGTAACATAATATGCACAACAACAGAAAGAAAACTAAAGACACAACAGACAAAACGAATAAATAAAACAGGACCACAGATGTAGCCTGTGGTGTATCTAAGTTGCCACAAAAGGCAGCTGACTCAGCGTTGTGCTGAGGAAGTGATCCCTCAGCGCTGATTTTCAGTCAGTGCTTGCCATTTTCAGGCAGTATGGGCCTATTCACCATGCGTACCTGCCGCGGATTAGCGATTTTGGTACTGAGATGTTATGTGAACACCTCAGTCAGTCAGGTTTTCTCACAATATGATTGATCAGCATGCAGGATTTGTTACAAACGTGTTTACTCTAATAAATACGTCAGTTAGAGTTTGGCATTTACATTAACTTTTGTTCTGGAACTTTTAAATATGTTTTACTAAATTTTCTAGTTTTTTAATTCCTACATTTTATGGTTCTTCTGCATTGTCTAGGCGCTTTCTGAGAGATTAAATGCTCAAAAATATATTTATTAAATAGAATAGACATTCTTTTTTGGACAACTCGGTCAATTGGGGATAGATACTTTCTGATAATGGCGAATTTCCTTTTCGTCTCTCGCTTACACAATACTGTCATCTAGACAACTAAAAAGTGTTAAAGAAGTCTTAAATATTATTGGCCTTGTTTATAAAAACACGAATCTTCTAAAGCACTCCTATGAGTGCTTTCCTTCCGTGGATGTCGTAGAAGGCAACTAAGGAAATCAATTACCAGGAGACGGGCAGCAGCGTCTTCCTGAGATTCCAACCGCATACTGCGATCGCCAACCCGCCTGCCAAGCGTGGCGATTATGGCAAAACCCCTCATGGTTATGAAAACCACGAAGGAGGCCTATGTTCTGCAGTGGGCGTCAAATGGCTGATGATGATGATGATGATGATGACTCCTAAGAGGCAGTTTATTTAATCTGTGGTTACGAATTTTCCTTGTGAAATCTCCACCAGAGACTATTTTAATCAGCATTTACGGCAACAAAATCTGAAATTTCAGAAAAAAAAACGATTTCGAAGACTTTAAAATCACTGAGCTTTAGTTCCGGGGAAAGCTGAAATTGCTGCTCCAATATACTTTTTAAAACTTTCACGGCTATACATAGGCATAGTCAAGAATGGGCACAAAAAATGTTTCTCAGTATAGAGACCAGTGTTTAAAGATAAATTTAATAATTGTGTTTTTTTTTTCTTCAGGGCTTTTTATAAGTGACCTGTCGACAAGTAACGTGGTTCAAAATCGGGACAAAATATTATTCTTTTTTTAATTCTTTTTGTACTTTTTAAGGAAATCAATTACCAGGAGACGGGCAGCAGCGTCTTCCTGAGATTTCAACCGCATAATGCGATCGCCAACCCGCCTGCCAAGCGTGGCGATTATGGCAAAACCCTTCACGGTTGTCCTGCAGTGGGCGTCGAATGGCTGATGATGAATTTTTTTTGTATCGATCTAAGTTTCAATAGTTTCAAATTTAAACAAAAGCTTCATTTAAGGTTTTTTTTCTCTCTGTGTGTGAAACAAAGCTACGTATTTTTAAATCGCAGGGATTCACAATGAAGACACTTCCAATACTGAACAACTTTCTAAACCCTGGATAAATAGTGGACCCTAAGGATTAATCACTTCCGTTGAATAGCACTGATATACTTAGATTGGACTCAGGACAAACACTATATGAAATTGAGAGCAGGCTTTTATCTCCGAAGAGCGGATAAGCCAAATCTGTTTTGCCATATTATTGTTTGGATTTCTTCTCGATTCTCACAGTTATATCTACAGGGTGACTTTGAATTCGATTGACAAACTTTAAGAGGACATTCTAACCATGATTCAGAAACATACGGCACTAGTAAAAAATGAGACGTCAAATTTTTTTTTTAGTTACGCTAAATTTCTTCACTTAAGCATAGAAAAACAATGTCAGGACAAAAAGTTATAAAAATCGAAAAGAAACTATGTATCGAGCGTCTTATGGTCGGCACCGACCAACTCTTATACAGTTAACATATTAGAAAACATTTTTTAACTTCATGGTACTTATTTGAATTTGGATTTACAGTTTCGAGCAAAACGTCGGAAATCACGAATATGTTATAATACCATTACCGATAAATAATTAATAATACTGTTTTTCGCAATGAAAAGAACATTCTCTCAAAATATAGCTAACGTTTTGAAAATCACCCTGTAGTGTTTTAATTGTAACCCATTGTCACGTAATCTAAGAGCGACTTATGCCAGGGTAATCAAATAGATAAATACGTTCCAGAGATGAATATCTGATTGACAGGGTCTCCAGCTCTACAAATGTCATGGCGCAAAATATTTTCGGACTTATTCACTGAATAGTAGATAGTCCTTACCCATGAATAAACCGTTGGATAGAGCTGCCAGATAGCGTTGGCGCCGGTCAAGGTTTTGAAAAGTGTAAATAAAAAAAAAATAAAAAAAAAAAAAAAAAAAACAGTTAGTGATTGGATAAGCGATACAGATTACGCCCATTACTCCAAACCTCACCAGCCAGTTAAAGCTCCAAAACGCTTTGTCTGGCTGGTGACGCTTATATAGCGATCGGTCGGCTCCCCCTCATCGGCTTTTGCACACGTCACGCTGCTCTTTTGCGTGACGTCATAGAAACTGCCGCTAACTCACGCTCTGTTGCTATGCTGCGATTGTTGCCGCGTTGCAACATTCTAAGCATGGTCATCGGCCTACGCGTGTCTGCTGCTGGACATAGGCCTCTCCCATTGCACGCCACTGAGCACGGTTCTCGGCTACTCGAAAATTAAAAAAATATATATATAAAATTCCCCAGGTATTGCAGCTCCCCTGGGCTTGGTTGCGGTTAGATACTACCTACTTAAGATAGCTTGCTACCTACTTAAGATAGCTTAGAAACAATTATGGTAGTTTAAAAAAAAACTAAACTTATTTTTTTTTGTTGTTACACAAAATTACTTCACCTAAGCGGAAGGTACACAAGGAGAGTTTCTCGAACGCGAGCGGCGAATTATCGTGAGCGATTATCCCATGGCAAAACTCGCCATTCGATTCTCGCCTGCGGGTGTTTATATTTTGGCAAAAACTCGTGTTAATCAAGCGTTTCTCGAATGCGAGTATCACAGGCGAGACTCTTCTATTAAATGTTTACACTACAGGTGAGTAATCGTAGATCTATAGACGCATGCGTGTGATAGTTCTATACTAAACCAAAAAGTCGTCTTTTTGAATGGCGAAACTCGTATAGTTTGTTTACACAGGCTCGCGGCCTAGAAGAGTTTAAGTAGCGATAATTTGTATTCGAGAGGCGAAGCTCGGGTCATTTGTTTACACTAGGCGACCATATTATTGCCTAAAAGAACTCGCCACTAGCGTGCGAGAAACCCTTCTTGAGTAACAGACCCTTTAGGCATAAACAAACAAGTATAAGGAGGAAAGTCAATAAAAAAGGAAAAAACTCCGTACCTCGAAAGGAAAAAACGGAACCCTAAAATCAAT
The DNA here is from genome assembly GCA_947310995.1 of Yponomeuta cagnagella. NCBI lineage: Eukaryota > Metazoa > Arthropoda > Insecta > Lepidoptera > Yponomeutidae > Yponomeuta > Yponomeuta cagnagella. Next base: position 15,696,268 of record OX371277.1, read on the forward strand.
TGAGTTGGCCGGCGCCGACCATAAGACGCTCGAACTATAGTTTTTTTCGATTTTTATTGACTCTCGTCCTGATATTGTTTGTTAGGGTTCCGTACCTCAGAAAGATAAAAACAGAACCCTTATAGGATCACTTTGTTGTCCGTCCGTCCGTCCGTCTGTCTGTCAAGACAATTTATCTCGGAAAAGCGTTGAAATAAAAACCATATACGCAAGTCTGCAGTCCCTTGAAGCTGAGAAAAATCGAATTTCTAAGTTTACGTAAAAAAAAAGATAAGGCGGTATTGCCCCAAAAAACGTATGTTTCGACACTCAAGGGAATTTATGAATAGGGAAATATGCTACTTTCCGTTGACCTACAACTATGAAATTTGGCACATAATATTGTCTTATGCTACAAGTACAGAGAAAATCTGAAAAATATACATTAGTCATAAAAAAATAGTCTTTGAAGTTCGGGAAAAGCTCGGAAAAAACTGCGAGACTCGATTCCTAACCTATTTATAATATTATGTAAGTACCTACATCTACAACTTTGTACGGAACCCAGTGTTTTGTCATAAAAATCTCACAACGTGCAGCCTACCTCTTTCTTTACCAACTCTTTGCACAAAACACTGCATTATGTAGTTGCAGTGTTATGTGAAATCAATTATTCTGCTTAGCTGGGCCTTTACGACATAATATAACACGTTTTATGCTGTAAATTCGATAAATAACATACTTTTTTATTTCTTGTTGCGGCACAATTATGTGTACTATTTTTAAACACATATAAAAATTTCAAAGTAATCTGTTTGTATTTGACGTATTTATGCGTAATTTTCGTAACTAAATGTTTTTCGCGTTTTCTGGAAAATGCCTGTTTTCAAATTACAGTGTTTTGTCATAACACGGCAGAGCTATGGACGAGATTGGCAGAGTACTGAGATGATTGGCGTGACTGGGAAGAGATACCCGGCAGTGGGCTCTCTTCATGGGTTGGGTAGACAGGAAGATTGCTTTTAATTTTTGATAATTTCTAAATTAATGTTTATATCGCTTTCCAAGTGCTACGCTTATTTGTTTAGGATTTGTTTAGTGGTCAAGGAACATGTCCGTCCGTCTGTCTGTCTATCCGTCCACGGCTTAGCACAGAGACGGTACTACTAGAAAGTACTAGAGTACTAGAAAGCTGAAATTTGGATTGGATGTGCATATTTATAACGCCGACAAAACAATAGAGTAAGACCTCAAAAAAAAAGTTTTACACCTAGATTAGGGATGCAATTATTTCTTTTTGTCTGCACCATAGTGCGGGATATCGTTGGATTGAAAAATATTGCGGGTGTAGGAAGACTATTTTTTGATTTAGGGTTCCGTTTCCGCAATAATAAGCTTTAAAGCGCAATTTTTTGTCCGAGTAAGGCGTCCCCTCTTCTCCTGGCTAAAAGATTGATTGTAGAAACGTGAAAAAACTTAAGGTAGTAGCACATATATTCAACTTAAAAGAAAAAGTATCACGGCTAAGTGGGCTTCACTAGTTAACGAGTAATAGGCAACCAACTAGTAAAAGTAACATTTCGTACAAAATCCATTGAAAATGACTTCGATGAAGTTGTTAGTTCTGTAAAGCAGATAAGAAAACCTTCTTTCTACGGAAACCTACATTGCGCGTGACCCAACACGCACTTGGCCAGTTTTTTCTAATCGGATTTGTGTCTACAACACGTGGCATGTAGGAAGCAAGTGTTTTCAATAAAATATGCGGTCTTTGCAACGTTTTTTTTTTAAATAATTACCACACAACCCACTGAGCGATGAATTCTCCAAGCTGTTTGAAAAGGAAATAAATATCGATGGTTTCTATTGGCACTCTGTTTCAGCAATATATCAGTAAATTTGCTCTTTATCGAGCAAATAACTTCTATTCAAATACCGGCGTTTGGTATTGAATTTCCAACGATTTCAAATACGCAGGTTATTTACCTGAGTACAGATTTTTTTCTTTAGAACGGGTATCAAGGATATCGCAAACCTTTGTATCCTGTACCATACGTGAAAGCTCGTTCTTCGCATCTTAAAGTTATCGTTTGAATAAAATAGCATGTCTATACGTTCCGTGTGGCGCCGGGTTAAGAATAGCGTCACTCCATTTCCTTCCGTGGACGTCGTAGAAGACGACTAAGGAATTAAATTACCAGGAGACGGGCAGCAGCGTATTCCTGAAATTCCAACCGCATACTGCGATCACTAACCTACCTGCCAAGCGTGGCAAAATCCTTCATTGTTGAAAACCATGAGGGAGGCCTAGGTCCTGCAGTGTGCGTCAAAATGGTGGATGATGATGATGAAACGTAACATAAAGCACACCGAATTCAACAACATTCTTGTCACATTATTGTAACAGTCAAATTAACCCAACAAAGTCCTTCACTCGTATTTTACAACACCGTCAGCCACCTGAATGTGGCAGAGTCGAACACATCGACCTGTACAATCTAAACTTGAATTCGACTCTATGCCTTTAACATCCGAATCTCAAAGTGCAAAATATCATATGCTGGCAGCAGTAGTATCAACATAGGATCCTCACTTATCACGACCTAGTGTCAATAAGTACGAGTTTGGAACTGAAATAGATGTATCCGGGTAGCTGATTGTATTCAAGGATCGTCAAGTTTGCGGTCGAATAATGATATTCCAATACTTGAATGGTACCGTTGGGTTACAAACGCTTCGTAGAGTTTATGCGAATGGATTTGTTATTAGCTGTGAAGAGACATTCTACAAATAGAATGTCAATTCTTTACATTGAAATAAATTTCTCATTCCTTTAACACAACGTTTACATAAGCAAGGTCTTTATTAACCGACTTCAAAAAAGGGGGTTATCGATTCGACAGAATCCTTTTTTTTAATTTATTTATGTTTGCTCAAAGACGCGTGGACCGAAATTCTGCTTTGTTTGAAAAGGTAGACTTTACAGGTGGTCTCATTGTAATGTTAGGATCTGATGATGAGATCCTGGAGAAATCGAGGGAACTCTTCAAATTTTGAAGCCACACTTGAAGCAATTAAAAGCGGTATTTTTTAAGAGTGACTCGTGAATTTGCTTTTTGGAAACAGGCCCAAAATGTATATGATGGTCATGTAATATGTCACGTCTCCAAACTATACTTCTACAATACCTACATCAAATTTAAAGGTCTTATTCATTTTAATTACTTCTGTATTTTTAGTGCTGTAGTGTTTTGAAGTCGGTATTTGTTTTTTTTTTTAATTTTTAGCGTATTAAGGTTAGGTAATCTTAGTACCGGGAACTTGAAAGAAATCAAAACGCGATTGAGTATTATTTTCTTGACAGTAATTAATTCTTAAGGTAGGCTTTTTTACCACTCTGTTTTACTTTAATTCTCCATCACCAAATTTTTCCTCCGAGACTTAGGGCACATTTACGTAAACAAAAACCATAAAATTAGGCTTTGGACGCATTCCGCCCAACCTATAATTGCCTCAACTCTTACGTACAAGAATTGCTCGTTCACTTTCTATAATTTCCTTTTTGAACCATGCCCTTAATAGCGCTTTTAAAATCGGTAAGAGCATTTTGTTAATGTATACCATAAAACTTCCGCTTTGAAATACTCAATACATACCTACGTTCGTACATAGCATTATGCGACCAAAGATCTGTGAAGTCGGGTAGAAGTAGTGTTCAATTGTTTATGTTCCATAGTCGAAGATGTAGAAGAAGAACACATATGTTGGGCCGCTTGCTACTTCTTGACAGTTTTATAACAAACATCATGGAAGCAAATATAGAAGGAAAAATGAAGGCTAAAGAGAAGCTATTATGATCAAATCAAAGAGAACTTCGATGTCGTACCAGGCTGTCAAAGAACTGGAATGTGACGGGAGTGCGTGGTTGATGCAGCACCGACAACAGTCCGCTTGAATAATGACGATGATGTCCTGTTATAGGGATATGGTGGCCCATGATTGTTATGCGTTAGCAAGTTGATAAGGACGAAAAACCACTTTCAAAATGCTCCCTAAAAATAAACTTTAGTTCGCTAAACACTAGATGGCGCTGGCGGTATTTCTTATCCCGGTATGGCTGTGTGCTATAATGCCGTGAAGATACCTTCGCGAATGGAAAAGTTAGATAATTTCCTCAATAGATTCCGTTCTCCGATCTAATCAAGATTGTAGTGGACCATCTCTAAAGTACCCCTTTTCTAACAAAAAACAAAATCAATTAAATCTATCAATGAAATGAAAACAGTGGTAAGGAATTATCGCTGCACATAGATAGAAAAAAAATAGACAAACTAAGAACCTCCTCCTGTTTTTCATGTTAGTTAATAAAGTAATGGTTCCTATGGTCCCACCTGCTTTTCGCGTGTCTGGCAAGAATCCAAGTCAATCCAATAGCCTAGCCAGGGTGAGCCCGCTCTTGTATTGAGACGGCAAAAACAAGCGGATTGCTTATCACCAACTGGGAAATTCTGGAGTTTGTTTTGGATGTTTGTCGACTGTTGGTGAACTTCCGTATGTTTTATCGGATGGAACCGATTACTTTCCACACGCCAGAAACGTGTATCTAATGTGTGTTAATAAAAAAAATGCGACACGTGTGTTTTTTCTTTTATTCCGCATATGTCGCTCGGAATGAAACGTCTAAAAATATTACAACCAAAAGCCAAACAAGTTCATTGATGAACTGATTCAACAAAGGTGGATGGGTTCCTTCAGCATTTTCTTAATTTTCTCAGAAGTTTGCATTAGCTTCAGTAAAAAAAAAATCTATTTCTTACTATCTTATTATATATCTGTCTATGATTCACGAGATACATACGTACCTTTTAAGGGTAAGACAGACAGATGAAAAGACTAATAGAGTAGGTTTAGTGAAGGGTTCCCTTGGCACCCTTTGGGTACGGAACACTTAAAAGATAGTCAGCAACATAACGCAATAAGTCATAAAAAAAAAGTCAAGGTCATTGTTAATGTTAGTTCATTAACTAAACATTTTGCACTCGCACTTTAGCCGACAAGATGTAATAGGAATGCACCAATTTGCATCCAAATGTCCAACTTGCCATGTAAACGACGAATTTTATATGGAAATGACAAACTTAATCGTGCGGAATACAATTGTGAGATGTCTAGAATCGTTATAGTTTCTTGCTAACATCCTTGATATACACATTTAGAATTTTGTGGAGTGTTTAAATTATGCAAGTATTTTTTCCAGTATTCTCATTGAGAGACTGCTTTTAAAAAAAGAAAGAGAGCTTCATTGAGGAAAGACAAAACATTGTTTACGGAATTAAGCCAGCTTTTATCGAAATATATGACGATATATTGTTTTGTTTACTATCTAAGACAATCTATTAGGGTACATTCATCTACTGTAGTATTTTTCAAACTGTGAGTCACGACCCCCAGGAGGGTAGCGACGCCTTGCTCGGGGATCGCGGTCGCCAGCCAGGTAAAAGTGTTGCCAGTGGCAAAATTGGCAAATTCACCAATTTGGCGGTGGTAGAATGAAACAAACGGTCAGGAACGGTCGCATTTCGGGGAATTCTTTTATTTTCGAGGGCGCTGAGGTTTAAGATATCGAAATGAAAATGTCAATCCAATGTCAAATGCCAAAATGTCAGTGTGTTAAACTTTCGGCACCATCGTGAATATTTATATGTTTTTACGGAACTAATGAATGTCCCACCGTCGGTTTATTAAATTATGAAGACAGATCTTTTATGTTTGGAAGTGTAAGTTCTTACGAAAATTCCAACGTCAATTTTGGCACACATTTTTGGGCATCATTATAAGGCTGAGGCTTATTTTTGAGGGCGCTGAGTTTTTACAGAACTGAATAAAATTGGCACCATAAATTTAGTAATTTTGCGGCAGCGCTAACGGGTGCCTATAAGACTAATCTTTTTTATTAGAAGACGCCAAGTTTCTACAGATGCGAATAAAAGTGGCACCATCTTTCTAGGTACTTTAGGTACATTGTCTTCAAATTGAACTTTTTTTTTCATTGAATTTCAAAGATTTTTTTTTATTTAATTATAAATGTACAGTTGTGGCGAGCACATGTCAACTCTGCGCGCGCACTATAAACTCCAACATTCCTGCATCGCGCTAGCAAAATGTTTCACATGACATACCATAAATATAACGTCCGACGAACATCAGTCGGACCGGCCGTCCCCAGGCATACGATCTGCCTGGCGGGAAATTTCCCTTTAAAGTGGAAGAGCACGATTACCCGCTCTTCCCTATACAGTTTTCAGTAATTATAGTACAAAACGATATTACTTGCCATATTTCATGGTTCTAGATCAACGGAAAGTACCCTAGAAATTTTCCTTGAGTGTCGAAATATACGTTTTTTGCGGCATAAACGGCCGTATTTTTATACTTTATTGCATATTTTATGTAAAAGACATACATAAAACACAACATTTATAAAAAAATAATAAGTGTACATGGCGAGCTTATTTCAGCAGAAATCTCTTCCAGCTAACCCTTAATGTGGTGATACGAACATTATAAATGAGAGGGGGGAAAGTAAACAATAATTATTAAGTGTTACATACACACATCAAAAAAAGTTTGTGATCACTTTGAAAAACTGAAATCTTTTTTGTTACTGTAGATTATATTATGATTTTTTCTTCTTTTTAGATTCTTTATTTAAAAATAAAGAATTAGAACACAAAACAATGACACCGTTCAGTTGTTTTTTCATATTAAAAGGCTTTCAGTCCTAGCTTACGCTCATTCAGAAATCTGATTTAGTCAATTATAACCGATTCAAGATATTTTTTGCGGAAAGTTGTGATTGAAAAAATGCCAAGAGGATTATCAGAGGTTTTACGAGTAAGATTAGTAACTTTGAGGGAAGAAGGATACACCACGAGAGTACTAGCACGCAGACTTGCTATATCCCAATACTGTGTCGTGGCTACGTTGCAGAGGTACCACGGAATGGGGAATTTAGCTGACCGACCCCGCAGCGGTCGCCCAACTGTTTTGACAGCTGCCCAAAAGCGCTATATTAGATTGCTGGCAGCCCGTGATCCAACAATCAACGCCACTAAAATAAAAGCAGAAGTCAGGGCCGCCTCTGGGCTTGAAGTTAGCACGCAGACCGTTCGCAATTGCTTGCACCACGCCGGATTACGAGCACGGAGGTCTTGGCGAGCTCCGCTCAATTCCCGGCAACGTCAACAACGAAGATTGCAGTGGGCTAGACTTCGGCAAAATGAAGAAGGTGAGGAAGAAAACATTTGGCAAAACTGTCTCTTCGTTGATGAATCCCGAATCAGCACTCATCCAGATAACCGACGTGTCCGTGTCTGGAGAAGACCAGGCGACCGTGAAAGACAAAGAACTGCCACTGGAACAGTTCAGCAAGGCGGAAAATCGGTGTCCTTTTGGGGTGGCATTATGATTGGAGCTAGAACGCCTTTGATCCCGTACCGGGGCTACATGACAGCAGACATGTACAAAGAAGTTGTTATTAATGATATCGTCAGACCATTCCGAGTAAACCATGGGCACCAATTTGTACTGGTCGATGATAATGCGCCCGCACATCGAGCTCAACGAGTCAATGCTGCTCTTCAAGAATACGATATCACACTTTTAGACTGACCTGCCGGCTCGCCCGACTTAAACCCAATAGAGCACGCGTGGGATGCTCTTAAACGAGCTGTATGGAACCGTGAGCCACGTCCCCAGACAGTTCCAGAGCTCAGGGAAGCCGCTATTGAAGAATGGGATAGGTTACCCCAGGAAATGCTGGATAACTTGATCCTCAGCATGCCCAGGAGGATCTCCGCATGTGTTCGAGACAGGTGAGGAGTTATTTTATATTGAATTTAACCTTTTAATAATAAATTGTTGTATAATTAAACAGTATTTTTCTTTCTATGAAATTTCTTTCACAATTACATTATGATTAATGGCTCAATTTTTTTAAATAAATAATAAAAAATAGTTCTATATTTTAATTTCAAACAGGGTATTCCTATTTAAAGAAAGCATACAACATAGATTTTTTCTTGATAAAGTTAAATTTAAAGAATTATAGGAGCTTATGCTATTGATCACAAACTTTTTTTGATGTGTGTATTAGCGCAATAGAATTATACATATCTATATACCTACTTAAATATTTATTGGCTATAAAGTTTTAAATTACATAGATCTATTTATAAGATAATAAATAACTGCATTGTTGAAGGTTGAATTAGTCACACATTTATTCACAAGTTTAAAAGAAATCAGTGCATATTGTGAATTTATAATTTTAACATTATCCTCCTAGGACCGAGATGCCGCCAAAAAGGACTTGCACCTATGGCCGAACGCCCTATACAAAGCATGAAATTGATCATGGTGTTAAGGACGAGACTTTTGATCTTGAATAACTATGTAGATATACGTTATTCAGTATATTCGTCAATACAAATGTTTATCGGTATAATATAAGGAAAACTTTGATGAACTTTCTAGGAATCTATCTTTTGTTCTTTGTAAAATACGTTCGCCGAAATCATTATGAATCATCAGGCCGTACTCTGGATCTTCGTCATCGCTAGCAACATCTAGGTCCGAATCTTCCAAAATATTTTCTATTTGATTATCATCCAACCATGAAAATAATTACATAAAGTAAGCCTGGGCGCTATTCTTGTAGGACAATATACGAATTTCAGAAAACATTCACTATAGACGAACTGCTTACATAAAGATATTGAAATACATCAAAATATCTGCAAAAATGTTAAATCAATGTTACACTTTTTATCTTTTTTGTATGCACTTGTAATTAAAAATGAAAAAAAAAGCATATATAAAAAACAAAAGACAGTATTTTATAAAAGAAAATAAATTTTAACTATTTGCTTCGACGAGCCGCCGCCATTGTTGTTGAAAAAATTATGAATCTTACAAAAACGGCTAACTTTTGGACTGTAGTCATTGGTCGAAAACAAAAAGAGATAACCTTCACTTCAAATTAGTGATTGGTTGACGCGACCACATGTCTATTACGCGGGTAATTCAATTTTAAAAAATAGTCTGTATTTTGGTCTTTGCAAAGGCCGTCCGTCTATAGTACAAAACTAGTTTTGTCCGTCCTTAATGGCACAAACTATTTCGTTATTTTTAGTAACCGCACGTCCTTAGGAGGATAAATTTACTGGCCTTGTACCTTCAAAATGAAGTGTCATTTGTAACTATTGTCGATATTTAGGACATTATCCTATATGCCCATTATCATGTTGATGATTTATTTTTTTGTTTGTGCATAGAGATTATTCGTCATTTTAATAGACAAATTAGTGTGCCAACCACGCACGCAGGTTGCAGCCACTTCAGAAACCAAATCAGAAATCAATAATTATAGTAAATCAATAATGGTTAGGCAGCTGTATATTTTAAAATCAGCTTTTACAGCTCACAGATCCTTCACTAACCTCAAGAACTGTGAAGCGATCCTGAAACAACGCACTATCAGAGTCCCAGTACCCTTGGTAAAATCAGCCTTTGCGCAGCGATTCAGCCTCTTTAAATTTCCTTTTATCTACAATAAATTTTTAACAGTCTGTCAACTAGCTATGACCACTACCACAAAAGACAAATACATAATAACTCAATACTTATTGACATTGGACTATAACACTACCGAATCCCTGCTTCTGATCCGAAAGTAATTATTCTGCGATAGCGGACACTCACACAAACACACAAAGTACACCACATAAATACAAAACGGCACATAACACAAAGCCCTGCATTAAAAAGCGCTAAACGCTGTTTCGTTACTAGGTACACTTATATTCATCATCAACCCATTATGTCCCCACCGAGGGGCACGGGTCTCTTCCCTGAGGAAGGTATAGGCCATACTCCACCACGGGGGCCAAGTCCGGATTGGTGGAGGCTTGTAGACTAGTGGCTCGTCTACTGTCAGAATTTGTCAAGCCGTCCTAAGGCCTCTGACTTGGCTTAACGACTGCCATCTATCGACGGCAGCCGGCACCAACAGCTTAACGTGCCTTGCGAAGCACGGAACCGCTCGGAAAAATGCCACGAGCGTTAGGCACAGACGGCGACCCATCCATGCACTGAACGCGCCCTGTGTTGCTTAACCTTCGTGATCGTTTAAGATCACTCAGGCAACCGGGGCTGCGAGCGATTCCTCCTATATATATTTTTTTTAATATATAATCACGGCCTCCACAGGACAGGCTCGGCCTAGTGTGGGGACTACTGCTTACTCTTGGATCTTTAAAATGAATAATGATAATAGAATTTAATTGAATTGTATGTTCTATATTTTAAAGACAGCTGTAACATATTTTTGGGAGACAAATAAATTTCATTTAATTTCATTTCATAATTTATTTCAAAGTAAAGAATTTCCATTCTGTTTGTTGAATGTCAATGTACTATGTTAGCCGCTGCCTTCGGGCCGTATTTGTAGTGGAGAAAAAGGCAGCGGGAAAAAAACTCCACTCTGACCATCCTTTCTCAAATCATCTTAAATTTAATACATCAAAGCCTGTATGATAAGATTCCATGATCGCCATCAATAACTCTAAAAGCCAAGACATTAGTTAATTTTCTAATAAAAGAAGGAAAAACATTAATGCTGCGGCCAGACACACGAACAGCACCCGTTCACGAGCATAATAGCTCGTTACAATAGCTGTTCGCTAAACCAGAAATTTAAAAAAGCACGTCTGTTATTCCCAAACTTTTAACGACTTACGATGTTTACACAAATATGTAACGGGAAAACCAGGAAAGTTTTGGAACATATAGCGCCTATTATGAGTCTCTGATAACGTGTGTAGGTTGGGCTTGTTAGCTCAAATCTACCAACTTATTATATTTGCTAACAAGAGTTGTCAGTCGACAAATTAGAGGAGCTTCCTCTCTAATTGGGTCTTAGTGTCCCAGTCGGGTTATACCGAATTTGTATTCTAAAACAAAATATTGCTATATTAACGTGTTTTCCTGTGATTTTCAGCAATTTTACCTGTGATTGAAATTTTGAGTCCCGGACTTGTGAATAAAAAATACGGACTGATGGGCTAAAAGTTATAATAAGATTTTGAAGGTAGAACGAAAATCACGCGAAATACCCGAAACCGGCGTGCGTGCTTGAACTGAAATTCGAAGGATTTATAATACAAAGCAATAAATACTCTGCCAAATCTGAGGAGTTTTTGTTACGCTACAAGATGATACAAAAACACAAAAAACGTATTTTTTTTTCTTCAGAAGTTCAATTACAAATCAAAAACCTACTCACAAGTCTAAGCCTAAAAATGATGTTTGAAGTTGTATGCACCATGTGACTCAAATGTTGGGTCACGAGACAGGGAAAATGTTAATCTGTGGGTCAATCGACTTTGCAATAATAATAATAACTTCCACACAACACAATCACTTGATCTGGTCCCAAACTAGGATACCTTGTGCTATGGTTACCAGGCAAGGACATCACAAATACGGAAATACGCGGCGGCCCCTGTGGGAATCGAATCCACGACCTCTATCTTGGTAGTAAGTGCCTTAACGGCTAGTCCAACAAGGCAGGTAATGTACATTGAATTGTCATAGTAAACCATGAACTGTACTTCTATGAAACTGGCCCCTGGGCTAGCTACTCCCATCTTTCCCACTAAGAAGGCATCGTGTTGAGTGCTGAGAAAACACACTCATAGAAGTCCCAAGCATTGCAGAGATTCAGACTGTTTACGAGGAACCAACAACGCTAAAGATTCTTTACGAGCTGAAAGTACCCAGTGAACCATCGCACCAGTTTACAGCGTCTCTACGGCTTCTCTACAGTTGATTGCAGTTTCCACATTGAATTATAACCCGAACGACACAATATTATGGGACTGGTAGTCTCTTAATTTACTAAGGCCGTTAGTCTGAGTGAAGTCTAGTGACAGTGAAGTGCCACTGGACGCTGTATAAATCATCTCATTACGTAGATTGCAGGTTCCACATTCAATGATAACCCGAACGACACAATAATTTGGGACTGGAAGTCTCTTAATTTACCAAGGCCGTTAGTCTGAGTAAAGTCTAGTGACAGTGAAGTGCCACTGGACGCTGTATAAATCATCTCATTACGTAGATTGCAGGTTCCACATTCAATGATAACCCGAACGACACAATATTATTGGACTGGGAGTTTTCTAATTTTTTTTTTTTTTAGTGATGGCTTTCCTAAGGATTCTGCCAACGTCCGAGTTACGAAAAGTTTTCTAATTTACTAAGGCCGTTAGTTTGAGTGAAGTCTAGTGGCAGTGAAGTGCCACTGGTCGCTGTAGAACGACACAATATCATCGGACTGGGAGTTTTCTAATTTAATAACTAAGGGCCTTTAGTTTGAGTGAAGTCTAGTGATAGTTTAGGTGCCACTGAACGCTGTATAAAACATCTCATTACGTAGATGAAAGTTTTTCTTAACTTTTATAGTATTTAAAAAATATATACCCAGACCAAAGCTTAATCAAAGAAATATACATACATAATTATATCCCTGTCATCATCAACCCATTATGTCCCCACCGAGGGGCACGGGTCTCTTCTCTGAGGAAAGTATAGGCCATACTCCACCACGTGGGCCAAGTCCGGATTGGTGGAGGCTTGTAGACTAGTGGCTCGTCTACTGTCAGAAGTTGTCAAGCCGCCCTAAGGCCAGTACTTGGCTTAACGACTGCCATCTATCGACGGCAGCCGGCACCAACAGCTTAACGAGCCTTGCGAAGCACGGAACCGCTGGGAAAAATGCCACTAGCGTTAGGCATAGACGGCCACCCATCCATGCACTGAACGCGCCCTGTGTAGCTTAACCTTCGTGATCGTTTAAGATCACTCAGGCAGCCGGGGCTACGAGCGATTCCCTGTACAGACAGCAGAAATCATAACCCTTGTTCTTAGCTCTGCCGCAGTCAGGCAAACAGACCTTAGCTACTTTTAATTAAAACCCACACCTCGATTAGGCGTCTATAAAACGACAAAATTACCCTCTTCAGTACTGTTTGTCTCCTAAATGATTACGGAGGTATCATTAATTTTCGTCGACATTTAATTGTGCTTTTTATGGCCTTCGTGTTTACGAGGAGATTTCCAGGGTCCGACGGTTTGTGGACTCGTGAGTTTTTCTCCATTAAAAATAAGGTTTGAAGGTGCTGTATCACAGGAATTATTTGTTTATTTAGTTATGTATTTACATACTTTTTAGAATTGCATACTTCGAAACGAAAAAACAGAACCCTTATAAGATCACTTTGTTGTCCGTCCGTCTGTCTGTCAAGACCTTTTATCTCGGAAACGCGTGGAGGTATCGTGTTGAAATGAAAAACCATATACTTAAGTCTACAGTAGCTTGAAGCTATGAAAAAAATCTTACTTTTAAGTTGACGTAATAACAAGATACGGCCGTGTATGTCACAAAAAAACGTATATTTCGACACTCAAGGAAAATCTAAATTCATAGGGTACTTCCCGTTGACCCAGAACCATAAAATTTGGCGAGTAATATCGTCTTTTACTACAAATATAGGGAACAACCTAGAAACACATAGTAACTAATTCATAAAAAAATTGTCCTTGAAGTCCGCGAAGAGCACGGTAAAACGTGAGAGACCCTATTCCTGATCTATTAATTATTATAATAAGTATATAGTATTTTTTAAGGTTAACACGACCACGAGGGTAGTAAACTAACAGTTAATGCTTTTAAAAAGACGCCTGTCACCTCAGTCTACCGAGACCACGGTACTTGGAAAAGTACCAAAACGTCGGAAAATTGTGAAATAAAAAAATAAACGAGTAAATATCCGTGCAAATTCAATTATTATTATTTATAAAATGTAAGTACCTACCTACAAATTTGTACGGAACACTTGGTGCGTGAGTCCGACTCGCACTTGACCGGTTTTTTCCTCCAAAATGGTCTACATTTTGAAATGAACACCTTGTTTTACTTGTAACGTTCATTAAGGGGCTTCATGGAGTAACACTAGCGTCACATCATATCTTTTTTTTCAGAACACAAAATCATATCTTTTTTTTCAGATCAAATTAAAGTTTCTGTGTTGTCTTGAATAAATCATTTTGATTCTTTTGTTTTCATTCTGAACCAAAAAGTATTTAAATTAACTAGACCTCTTGCCTGAGTAAAATATTTTAATTCAATGCAAAGCTGACAAAGTTCTCTCACAATAGCGAGGCAATAATAAGTATGTAGCTACTTAAGCGTAGCTGAAAGCCATGGAAGTAGGTACTCCTTCGCAGAAGGTTAGAACTGAGTGGCACAGGTCTTTGCAGCTTCAAGGATTAACTTACAAGTTTTTAAAAGGCCTTCACCAGCGTCGGATCTGCATGGAAATATCGGGGTAGGTGTTCTTCTTTGATCTGGTATAGAAGCTTGATTTTTCCACAGCTTGAAGGGACTGTAGACTTGAGTATATGGTTTTAATTTCAACTTGATACCTTCGCGCGTTTCTGAGATAAATGGTCTTGACAGACAGACGGACGGACAAACAACAAAGTGATCCTATAAGGGTTCCGTTTTTCCTATTGAGATGCGGTACCGTAAAAATGGACAAAAAATCTCCAAACTCAGTCTTTCTTTGGTCTTTTATTAACGTAGTCTACATATTATTCTAAAACCTAGAATTCACGCATTGAATTGACCTTAATTTCAGATATCTTTGTTATCCTTAAGTTTGTAAAGGCTTCGATACTTAATTATATTTCCTCTTTAAAAACTTTAGTTTATTCGCATTCACATAGCTTATTCAATATTTTTATTAAATCAAAAAGAAACATTAGCGAAAAACCTATATAGAAAATAGGGACAGCTGTTAACAGTACATTGACAGGGTAGATAAGTGTCCCGAACTGAATAAAGGAAAATACGTAACATAGTGTTATGTGGTGGTGAGAAACGGTCGATATGCAAGTCTGACGCACACTTGACCTCAGGATGATTTTCAAATAATTTGCAATAACTTGAGTTAATAAATTATGATACACAAAATTATTAATGATTTAATAGTAATGGTATAAAAGTGTGAATCAAAATCGAAAGTGGCAGGAAGTACCGTTCCGCTGCAAAAATGTTATGGTAAAATGTTATGCTTAAGTCCAATAATGCGTAAATAAGAGAAAGAATTATTGAGTTGGATGGTGTTGACCATAAGACGCGTAAACCATACTTTTTCCTATTTTTATTTCTTCGTGATATTGTTTGTTTCTGCTTAACTGAAGTAATTTTGGGTATCAAGAATAATTCTTTTGATGCGATGTTAATTCCAAAGCTATCGCTATGTGTTTCTAAATTATAGTTAGAACGCCTTAAAAAACGGTGAACGAACTCGAGGTCACCCTGCATTTTTTTTAAATCCTTTGAAGGTTAACTCAACATTCAAGACGATGACTGAAATGACAGTACGTGGTAAATAATTAAGAAACTTCTGGATTTCATTACTTACCAGCTAATAATATTGCTAAAGTTAAGGAAAGTTGTTATTGAATTATAATTTGCGACTCTGTCATGATGTAGGTACGTGAGTGATTTCATGAGTAACAAAACGCAAAGTCTCTGGAAGCAGGACACAATTTATATATTATCTACATTGCTAATTCCAAGAACTGAGGTGTGCTTATACCTCAGACACTCAGGTTTTCTCACAATGTTTTCCTTCACTATTAACGAGTGGTATTGCTACTGCAACTTCATCGTCTTTGGTATATGCCGGGATTAACATGAGGATAATGTGTGGCCTCACTCGCTAAATGTGAAGGAAAATATCGTGAGGAAACCTGAGGTCTTCACATAATTGCAAAAATTGACGCAAACTCATATTCGGGTGTTTCAGGAATTTTGCGCATTTTAGACCTCTATAAATTCAAACTTGAAGTTTTTAATTTAGACCTAGTGTAGGACCTAGTATAACTTTTAATTAAACACAGAGTTAAGCTGCCAATACTTATTTTTGCTGAAAGGTAAAGTTGGAAACAAACTGTGAACGGCTATTTTAAATTGGAAACAACTGGCTGCCCATTGTGTTGAAACGGTTTGAAAGTTGTGGTTTTTCTTTTTTACAATGCAACGTTCTTCTACATTTATATGGCGTCAATGGGAAATCAATAATTTATTTCAACGTAAAAAATTTGCATTCTGTTTGCTGATGACAAGCCGCCGCCTTCGGGCCGTTTTTGTTTTTCACTTTGCAATTTTCAATGTTAACAATTTTCATGTTATATGAAATAAACCTTGAAATCTCTCTAAGAAAGAATATTCCTGTCCATTTAGGGTTCCTTAGTCAAGTCCATCTGTCCGTCTGCCTGTCCGTGGTTCAGCTCAGAGACGATTAGTACTGGAGAGCTGAAATTTGGCACAGATATTAGTTACGCCGATAAAACAGTTCAGCGAAATTTTGAAAAAAAATTTTTTTAAGGTATCTCCCCTAATTTTAAACGGAAAACGAAAAAGTGGTTATTTGTTCTAAAAACAATTACATACAAAATGTGAAGCCCTAGTTCCCACACCAGGATTCCCTGTGTTGTTGAAACAATAATGAAATAGAAGTTATAGTATTAATAAGTAATTTCTTATCAATCTCATAATAATAACAAAATAAAAATAGCAATAAGGCTGATTTTAAAATATTTTTCTTTATAAAAATTTTATGTTGTGTTTTTCTTGGTACAATAAAGATTATTCTTATGTTATCTAATCTTAAAATTTATATAAAAGTAAATAGAAAATAATGTTCATGAACATTTTATTAATAATCGTTTAGATTACTAATAGTTATGTATATTTAGGAATCCGTTAGCAAAATATTAAGCTTTAAGGCGCAAATTGTAAAGAAAAAGGCGACCCCCCTCCTCTCCCGGCTAAATGGTTGACTGGAGCTAAAAAATATTGTGGGTGCAGGAAGACATTTTTTTTTATTTCTGGTTCCTTTTACGAAATATTAAGCTTCAAAGCACAAATTGTTGTCCGTGTAGGGTGTCCCCCCGTTTCAGGGGAGTAGCACATAATATAATGAATATAAAAGGAAAACCATCACGGCTAAGTAGGCTTTACAAGGTAATGAGCAATATGCGACCACTTTATAAAAGGGAAACATCGTACCAAATCCATTGAAAATTACGTTGATGAAGTTGTTACTTCCGTAAAGCAGATTAAACCACGCGCGTGATCCGACCGGCACTTGGCCGGTTTTTGGAAGTGTGATAAAAGTGACTTTGACATGACCCGCTGGGTAAAAAAATCGTGGGAACCACAGAACAAAAGTGGGAACAAAATTTAAACAATAATATAAAGCACGGGGCAAAGACCAAATTAAAAAAAAAAATATATATATATATTATGTGGCTTTTTAATATGTCTCAGGCATCGATCAAACTTCCAAGACATTGTTACCATGGCGACGGTATATGACGGTCATAAAGTAGGGAGCACACTGAGCGTAAAACAGTTGTGACGTCGTCAGGCGCGCAGTTACGATTATTGTCTGAGAGTCACCTGTAGAGCCGGGACCGGGTTTGATGGCTTTGATAACCTGGTTTCCCTTTAGGTCAAAAAGGACATGTTGTAGCCGTAGATCTTCTCGTCTAAAGTGAATACACAATATATTCACTACCTTGGCTCTAATTTGAAATAAAATAAAAATTGATTCGCTCATTGGCGAGCTCATACGTTTGTAACAACTGTTCAAATCTACCTATCATATTGATATATTTTTACTTTTTAATGTTAGTACGTAATTGCCAAGAGAACTCTCTGATTGGTTCATTGTCTATTCCCTTTACGTTCAGGTTTATGCAGGCGTTAATAGGCAAATTTCCAAAAGGACCACTTCCCAAAATGCCCACTTCCCATTACATCCACTTCCCAAAAGAATGATATTTTTTACAGAAGCCTTTTTTTATTAGATGAATAATGAATTCCATTCTAAACAATAGGAATGATGATAGTAATTGAAAATCGCTAAAATTATGTATTTATTTAACAAGAATTGAATTGTGGAATCCGAAACAAGCATTTATTTTTTTATTAAGAGCGGCATTGATAATTATAATGATAATTAAAATCTACAAAAACCCCACGTCCGCCATATTAAGTTGAATAGCGAATGACGTCACTTAGAGGAACATGCGAGTAAATATCGAATAGAACCGCACATTATTACCTCTACGAAATTGCTGTCTTAACGTTTTACACCACAGATTAATTTTACACTTTTACACTGTGACGTCACTAGCGACGCGATGACATTGGCGAGCGTTTCGATAGGACTTTTAAATCTAAAAACTAAAATGTATTTTTTACCATTAAACCTTAACTGTGACCAAAAATATGAAGTAGATTATAGGACAGTTTTTCAAAGTTTGTCATCATGTCTACTGCATTCCTCTGTAATTGCAATTGCTTACTTATTTTACTATCTCGACTTAGAAGGTATGCCTCAAAGAAGATCCACCCGCCCTAGTGACCATTTACTGTGTGACAGCGATCATTGGGAAGCTTGATCACATTAGGAAGGGTTCAGTGACATCAGAGCTGTTTTGTGAAAAGAGATGGATAGGCCAGCTGGATTATTCCATTTTAACTGGGCTTAAAAAAAATGAGAAAGGTATTAGGACGAGCAAACAACTTGACCGAGCTGACTGCTTTTCGTATTTTAATGATTTCTATTAAAAGTTTGTTAATATATATATATATATATTATATATATATTAACAAACTTTTAATAACCCATAATTGTACTTACTAACAGTCGGCAGCTTCACATCAACACGTTTACTCGAACCAAGACTCCTCACGAAGCGATTCCCACACAAACGTAGTTTGGTTTTAACTTACAGACGTCATGTCGGATCACAATGAAATTTTACTAATATATGTTTTGAAGACAAAAATCGAGGCTTGGTCGTGCATTAGAAATGAGAATATATGAATAAAAAACCGGTCAAGTTCGTGTAAGGCCGCACGCAGTGTAGGGTTCCGCAAAAGGAGGATTTTTTTTACCTGCTTTACAGAACGAACAACTTTATCAAATTAATTTTCAATGTGTGTACAAAGTTTTCCTTTTATAAATTGGTCGCCTATAGAGCCGTGATAGTTTTTTTTTTAATTTTTAGAATCCCAAAGGACCCGATCGAGCCACCATAACAATGGTTTTTAATTGTTCTTTTCAAGGTAATAATCTAACAGATTAAGTTAATAATACTTGCTACTGCCCTGAATTTTTTCACATTTCAATTCACTTTCACAGTTAGCGAGTAAATTTTTATTCAGGTAAATTACAGGAAAATACATTTAAGTTGTATTTCTGCCAAACTGCATAGCAGTTTGTTGGCAGATGCTCTTGGTTTCACAATTTCTAATTAATTTCGTGGAAGGTATTGCAAACTCCCTACACAGTACCAATACAATATTTAGTGATAGAATTCAAGTGATTATTCAAGGATTGCAAAAATGCGTAGGTATATATATAATTTTATGCAGCCCCTTAAGGTGGGGCTGCATAAAATTATATATATACCTACGCATTTATTAATTAGAAATTGTGAAACCAAGAGCATCTGCCAACAAACTGCTATGCAGTTTGGCAGAAATACAACTTAAATGTATTTTCCTGTAATTTACCTGAATAAAAATTTTATATCAATCAATCAATAGCCGAGGTTATTAAAGGACGCGGGTAACATTGCCACGCTGCGACGCCAAAGAGATTCTTTGGCCAAGATATATGCACCAGAGTGGCAGTCAAGCCCATGGGCCCTCAATCAGCGCCCCAGCTCCCTAACAAAGATCTTGGCATTTGGGAGCCACAAAATCCCGTAGCGTCCACCGCAAGATATGTAGTGAATGAACGAATAGGTTTTGCGAATTGAAGTCCTTTGATTAAAGTATTCATTCATGAACAATAACATAACTGATGCGGTTCAAAATACGTGTAAACCACACATTGTACCAAAAGGGCTACTATAATATTTAAAATTATTTAGATGACAAAGAGGTCTGGAATTAAAGTCAGCTCAATGCATGAGTTTTATGTTTTAGAATAATTTGTGAAATTACATACATACATACATAAACTCACGCCTGTATCCCAGAGGGGTAGGCAGAGACCAGGGATTGTTGAGGTAGCGAACGTGATCTGTCAGGACCGTGGCGAGTGACAGTCACTGGTCTCTGCCTACCCCTCTGGCATATGTGAAATTAAGGACCTGAATAAAGGACCAAATTCGAAAACATTTTTTTTCTCTGGTTTTTAGATTTTTAAATGGGCACCTAGTTTAACTTATAACGTTCACAACATAAGTCGAATCTGTATTACTTAAAAAACGTTTTGATTTAATTGATTTGATTATATTTGATTCACGTGTGTAACGTGCAAATTAAAAATCCATCGCATGAAAAATCGAATGCCTCCTTTAGTACATACATAGTATATTTTTATTCATTTTTTGATACTTTTATTGCACTTTAAAAAAATCGTATAATGCCACGGACTTAACGCCATAAACATTTTCTTCCAGTCAACCGCAGGAGGTAAGGGAAAGAGTTGGCAGGCGTGCAAAAAAAAAAAGGACAAGTTAATTACTGCGCTAGAATATTTATTAGTGCAACCGCCGCGAGACACGCGCCGTAATTAAAAAGCGATATCTCTAGGGATTTTTCTCTCCTGTTTCTGATATACCTGGTCTATCTGCTGAAATATGTCTTTTACGGCTATCGTATTACTAATATATGTCTCTTTTTGAAGAAGAAGAAGAAAGACATTTATTACACCAACAAGATACATCACAGAAACAAAATAAGCAGATAAGTAACATAATATGCAAAACAACAAAAATAAAACTAAATACATACATAACAGACAAAATGAATAAATAAAACAGGACCATAGATGTAGCCTGTGGCGCATCTAAGTGGTCACACAAGGCAGCTGACTCAGCGTTGTGCTGAGAAATTGATCCCTCAGCGCTGATTTTCAGTCAGTGCCTACGGTAACCCATAATTGTACTTACTAACAGTCGGCAGCTTCACATCAACACGTTTACTCGAACCAAGACTCCTCACGAAGCGATTCCCACACAAACGTAGTTTGGTTTTAACTTACAGACGTCATGTCGGATCACAATGAAATTTTACTAATATATGTTTTGAAGACAAAAATCGAGGCTTGGTCGTGCATTAGAAATGAGAATATATGAATAAAAAACCAGTCAAGTTCGTGTAAGGCCGCACGCAGTGTAGGGTTCCGCAAAAGGAGGATTTTTTTTACCTGCTTTACAGAACGAACAACTTTATCAAATTAATTTTCAATGTGTGTACAAAGTTTTCCTTTTATAAGTTGGTCGCCTATAGAGCCGTGATAGTTTTTTTTTTAATTTTTAGAATCCCAAAGGACCCGATCGAGCCACCATAACAATGGTTTTTAATTGTTATTTTCAAGGTAATAATCTAACAGATTAAGTTAATAATACTTGCTACTGCCCTGAATTTTTTCACATTTCAATTCACTTTCACAGTTAGCGAGTAAATCGGCGGAGGACACGCGTGGTAACTAGGCCCCTCTCTCTCGTGAAGTTTCTCAGTATGATGTTACGTCAAAGTTTAATTCAGTTTTCGTATCAAATTTCAATTTCGACCTTTCTCCATTCGTCAAGTTATTCTTGACTTTAAAATGAATATGTAAACTTCGGTTTGACAATTTGCCGAAATCGACGTAGTGTTCATTGTAGTAATTAAGTTTCTACCTAAGTAGGTATGTGATCTAAATTCAGAGATGACTACAAACGTACACTTATACAAGGCAGACCTCATACACTATACAGTCGACAGCATAATATGAATCTTTACAAGCGTATACTTTATTCAGTTACGTTACGACCAAATTTGCAACAAGCATGTAAAGGTTAACCTGGTGTCGAATGTACCTGCATACGTATTATAGACACGAAGCAGGACCAGGATTAAAACCATTTTTTCTCTATTAGTATGGCGCCTTAAGCCCAAAAAACGGCCTAACCTCAAAGTAAAAATTCCTTCTGCTCCAAATTGTTCTATACTGTCCACGTATTGTTTTAGTAAAAAGTTACGCCATTTTGAGCGTCGGGTTAAGTAGGGGAGAAGTTGGAATTTATTAGTTTTCCTTAAATATTTCTCAAACTATGCAGCTTAGCGCAAAAAAGCTACGGAAAAAATAATCTACAAAAATGGTTCACAACATGTCTTGCTAAAGTGAACGGTTCCAGAGTTACGAAGGGTGTAAAGTAGCAATTTTTCTTTTTTTTAGGGTTCCGTACCCGCAGAGTGCCAAACGGGCGCCTATTACTAAGACTTCACTGTCTGTCCGTCTGTCTGTCCGTCTGTCTGTCTGTCTGTCTGTCTGTCCGTCCGTCCGTCCGTCCGTCCGTCCGTCCGTCCGTCCGTCCGTCCGTCCGTCCGTCCGTCCGTCCGTCCGTCCGTCCGTCCGTCTGTCTGTCTGTCTGTCTGTCTGTCTGTCTGTCTGTCTGTCTGTCTGTCTGTCTGTCTGTCTGTCTGTCTGTCCGTCCGTCCGTCCGTCCGTCCGTCCGTCCGTCCGTCTGTCTGTCTGTCTGTCGGTCGGTCTGTTTGTCTGTCTGTCTGTTACCAGGCTGTATCGCATGAACCGTAATAGCTATATCGTAAAATCGAATGCCTCCTTTAGTACATACATAGTATATTTTTATTCATTTTTTGATACTTTTATTGCACTTTAAAAAAATCGTATAATGCCACGGACTTAACGCCATAAACATTTTCTTCCAGTCAACCGCAGGAGGTAAGGGAAAGAGTTGGCAGGCGTGCAAAAAAAAAAGGACAAGTTAATTACTGCGCTAGAATATTTATAAGTGCAACCGCCGCGAGACACGCGCCGTAATTAAAAAGCGATATCTCTAGGGATTTTTCTCTCCTGTTTCTGATATACCTGGTCTATCTGCTGAAATATGTCTTTTACGGCTATCGTATTACTAATATACGTCTCTTTTTGAAGAAGAAGAAGAAAGACATTTATTACACCAACAAGATACATCACAGAAACAAAATAAGCAGATAAGTAACATAATATGCAAAACAACAAAAATAAAACTAAATACATACATAACAGACAAAATGAATAAATAAAACAGGACCATAGATGTAGCCTGTGGTGCATCTAAGTGGTCACACAAGGCAGCTGACTCAGCGTTGTGCTGAGAAATTGATCCCTCAGCGCTGATTTTCAGTCAGTGCCTACGGTAACCCATAATTGTACTTACTAACAGTCGGCAGCTTCACATCAACACGTTTACTCGAACCAAGACTCCTCACGAAGCGATTCCCACACAAACGTAGTTTGGTTTTAACTTACAGACGTCATGTCGGATCACAATGAAATTTTACTAATATATGTTTTGAAGACAAAAATCGAGGCTTGGTCGTGCATTAGAAATGAGAATATATGAATAAAAAACCAGTCAAGTTCGTGTAAGGCCGCACGCAGTGTAGGGTTCCGCAAAAGGAGGATTTTTTTTACCTGCTTTACAGAACGAACAACTTTATCAAATTAATTTTCAATGTGTGTACAAAGTTTTCCTTTTATAAGTTGGTCGCCTATAGAGCCGTGATAGTTTTTTTTTTAATTTTTAGAATCCCAAAGGACCCGATCGAGCCACCATAACAATGGTTTTTAATTGTTATTTTCAAGGTAATAATCTAACAGATTAAGTTAATAATACTTGCTACTGCCCTGAATTTTTTCACATTTCAATTCACTTTCACAGTTAGCGAGTAAATCGGCGGAGGACACGCGTGGTAACTAGGCCCCTCTCTCTCGTGAAGTTTCTCAGTATGATGTTACGTCAAAGTTTAATTCAGTTTTCGTATCAAATTTCAATTTCGACCTTTCTCCATTCGTCAAGTTATTCTTGACTTTAAAATGAATATGTAAACTTCGGTTTGACAATTTGCCGAAATCGACGTAGTGTTCATTGTAGTAATTAAGTTTCTACCTAAGTAGGTATGTGATCTAAATTCAGAGATGACTACAAACGTACACTTATACAAGGCAGACCTCATACACTATACAGTCGACAGCATAATATGAATCTTTACAAGCGTATACTTTATTCAGTTACGTTACGACCAAATTTGCAACAAGCATGTAAAGGTTAACCTGGTGTCGAATGTACCTGCATACGTATTATAGACACGAAGCAGGACCAGGATTAAAACCATTTTTTCTCTATTAGTATGGCGCCTTAAGCCCAAAAAACGGCCTAACCTCAAAGTAAAAATTCCTTCTGCTCCAAATTGTTCTATACTGTCCACGTATTGTTTTAGTAAAAAGTTACGCCATTTTGAGCGTCGGGTTAAGTAGGGGAGAAGTTGGAATTTATTAGTTTTCCTTAAATATTTCTCAAACTATGCAGCTTAGCGCAAAAAAGGTACGGAAAAAATAATCTACAAAAATGGTTCACAACATGTCTTGCTAAAGTGAACGGTTCCAGAGTTACGAAGGGTGTAAAGTAGCAATTTTTCTTTTTTTTAGGGTTCCGTACCCGCAGAGTGCCAAACGGGCGCCTATTACTAAGACTTCACTGTCTGTCCGTCTGTCTGTCCGTCTGTCTGTCTGTCTGTCTGTCTGTCTGTCTGTCTGTCTGTCTGTCTGTCTGTCTGTCTGTCTGTCCGTCCGTCCGTCCGTCCGTCCGTCCGTCCGTCCGTCCGTCCGTCCGTCCGTCCGTCTGTCTGTCTGTCTGTCTGTCTGTCTGTCTGTCTGTCTGTCTGTCTGTCTGTCTGTCTGTCTGTCTGTCTGTCTGTCTGTCTGTCTGTCTGTCTGTCTGTCCGTCCGTCCGTCTGTCTGTCTGTCCGTCCGTCCGTCCGTCCGTCCGTCCGTCCGTCCGTCCGTCCGTCCGTCCGTCCGTCCGTCCGTCCGTCCGTCCGTCCGTCCGTCCGTCCGTCCGTCTGTCTGTCTGTCTGTCGGTCGGTCTGTTTGTCTGTCTGTCTGTTACCAGGCTGTATCGCATGAACCGTAATAGCTATATAGGCAGTTGAAATTTTCACAGCTGTTGTATTTCTGTTGCCGCTATAACAAATACTAAAAAAAGAATAAAATAAGTATTTAAGGGGGGCTCCCATACAACAAACGCAATTTTTTTGCCGTTTTTTGCTTGATATTAATAACGGCAACAGGTAGACGCTTGAAATATTCACAGAATATTTAGGTCTATATTCGCTTCAAAAATAAATATGTAATAAAATAAATATTTAAGGGGGCTCCCATACAACAAACGTGTTTTTTTGCTGTATTTGCTCGATCTCTGTGTCTAATATTGTATAGATAAGGGTACGGAGCCCTGCGTGCGCGAGTCCGACTCGCACTTGGCCAGTTTTTATTTAAATTGAAAGCGCGCCCGCCAGTATAAAGCCGTGGGGCGGTCGAGAACGCCTGCTCCCCGCACCTGCCGCCCACCTCCCCCCTCACACACTCTTTCATCTACTCTCTTTCCTTCATTCATAATGGGAGATCCGATGAATGCGTGTACACTCCATAGTACTAACCACAGTACTAACTAATTGTTTGTTCTGTGGTACTAACAAACGCATTCAATGGGTCTCCCAATACGACTGAGAATATTTATTGTTATTTCTAGTGAAGTTCTGCTGTCATTTTTTTTTCGTCTTACTGTGCAAACTATGTAATAACCACTTGAAAGTGTGTTAATTATGGCGGAGTGTGTGTTGAAACCTTGTAAGGACAAGGGTGGTGAACTAATTACTCTGACTAGAAAGGCGGTGCACTTGCAAAAAGGTGGTGGCACAATTCATCAAGCATCGGGTGAGGCTGACTTATTAATAGTTTTAACAGCGATTGATGAAGCTAAGAAAGGAGTTCATGCTTGACGGTCCGGACTGCTTTACACAGTCTTGTTAACTGTCCACACACCCTCAGAGAACAAAGTGAAAATGGTGTTACCAAAGAAAAGCAATCAGCAGGAACAAGTGTACACTATTTTTGACATTCAGCGAGGCATTGGGGATATGAAAGGTATACTCTAAGCAATATACGCCTTTATAGAATATAACATTGTATCCGCTATCTATAAGAAGGGAAAAATTACACCGTATAGGAAAGTGCAAGCCTACAACGCTCTTCGCACGAAACTTCTAGACGAAGATTTAGAAGAAGGTGCTATGTTTGAAGAGAACTGAATACTGATAATGAATTACAATAAGATAAGGTCGTATTTGACATAAGACATTTTTATTAGTTTTGTTAGTTTACTAGTGGGTTTCTCCGCTTTTTTTTACCTTAAAAAGAAGCGGCCCTTGAGAGGGTGGTGAGGTTGTCATTCTGTCAAGGGCTTCCCACTAACATACCACGGGCCACTAAAATCCAAATTTTTTTTACAAAACAAAATCCTGCATAGAAAATTCAGTTTCATTGTGATAATTTCAATCTTCTGCTCTTTCCGAAAATCTTAAAAAACGAACAATTGCTGTACGCCGTAGCAAAAGAATGGGTCGTGGTTTCAAATCCCGGCATGTACCAATGACTTTGTTTTCTAAGTTACGTACATTTGTGAAGTTATAATAGCAATACCAATCGCTAACGGTGAAGGAAAATATCGCAAGGAAACCCTAGTGTCTGAGGTATTTACATACCTTAACGCTTGCTACGTACAATGACCCAACTGTGAGGCTAAGTGCGGAAATGTCGGGTCTAACTAACTAACTGTACATCGTCTGTAACTTTGGAACCGTTCACGTTAGCAAGATTATACAGCAGATCATTTTTGTTCGCAATTCAATGTAGATTACTTTTGTTTTTGGCACTGCGCTAAACCACACAGTTTTCGAAATATTTAAGAAAAACAGATTAAACCACACCCGCGGCTTTGTTGGCTCCGCACGTCTTGACTTGTCTTTACTGTGGGCTAGGCCAACTAAGCTGTCAGGATGGTATAGGTACCGGGCAAGCCTAAAACAATGTCCCAGGCACTGCAGCGTCCGAGTGGTCCCTTCACCCATCTCAAGTGAGTGAAGGTGCCACTGGACGCTGCATAAATCATCTCATTACAAATGTAAAAATATAAAAATGGTGATTAATTTATTATTTTAGTGGTATATTCAGTTTTTGTAAACTTTTCTTTTGTTTGTTTTTCCCTTTGTGCGAATAAGCCATTTATATTTGTGAAAGTTTAGATTTTTGTCGCATATTTTCTTTGTTCTAAATAAATGTCCTAGAAATAAAATAGAGAATTTGGTATTGCAACTTATGCTTGCTATCATTACAGAAGAAAAGATGTCCGTGTTTGGCGTTATTTCAACGTTTTTAGTGTATTCTTTTTTTGTTGCTTTAGGATCTCATGTATCTAACACAAGTAGTTGTCGGAGCACCCTTCATGGGAAACATCGAGTCACGTACCGACTATAATATACTGGGATCCTCGAAAACTTTTTCCGCCCAGCCACGAAGATACAGTGACCCACGGATTTAAACTATTTTATTGAAGTCACGGGTCAGAGCTGTTTCCATTAGAGTATTAGGTACGAGTCTTGTGTATGCTTTGATGTTTTGTCAACGAGAGCTTAATGTTAGGAGGACGAAGCTATGTTGTGACTGCACGAAACATTTAGATAAACCTATATTATTATGACACTAATTTATTACAGTAGCCCTAAAAGAAGGCGGCCACAAATGACCTGAAAAAAATTCATAGCCCAAGTGGACAAGTCAATCTACACTGGCTGACCTGGCTGCCGCAAACCATCGTCAGAAGTGGATATCTGTGGTTGAGGAGCTATGCTCCCCTAGGAGTTAAACGACCGAAAATAAGTTATAATAATAAGAATAACTTCCCAACAACACAATCAATTGACCTGGTCCCAAACTAGGATACCCTTATCATCATCATCATCATTCAGTCACAAGAAGTCCCATGCTGGACATAGGCCTCCTCGATGGATTTCCAAAAAGACCGGTTTGAAGCAGTTCTGCGTGCTATGTGCCCCGCCCACTGCCACTTCAACTTACTAATCCGCTGGGCTATGTCGACGACTTTCGTTCGTCTACGGATCTCATCATTTCTGATTCGAATTAGATAACATTTTACATATTGTTTATTAACATGTTATTAGAACTAGATTCATTTAATTGAAACTAAATCCGGACTTGGCCCCCGTGGTGGAGTATGGCCTATACCTTCCTCAGGGAAGAGACCCGTGGCCCTCGGTGGGGACATAATGGGTTGATGATGAAAATTAACTGAATTAGTGCTGTGCATTTAATGTTATTCATTTCCTTTTTTTTAAATACGGTCACTGATTTATGCTTGCACACTGATTAAAAAACTCATGTGTATTGTATGAATAATTTGATTAACGTCACGAATTGTTAATTTTAGACCTTTTAAATATTATTACGTATTACTGGCTGACCCGGCAAACCTTGTTTGCCTTTTTAATTTGCCTATGACTTATTCTCAGACCTACCGAATATATGATGGTGGAGTTCGATAACAAACACTGTGAGACGAGATTTTAATATATCAGAAGATTATATTACCCGTATTCATTATTATGTTTCCACGTTCAAATGAATAAATTATTTCACATGAATTATACTTAAGCTAATGAAACTTATTTTGCTTGTCCACAGATGGATTGGGTGACCACTTCTCCTATGAACATAACAACAGAGACAACGTAAAAAATGTCCCCGAACACTGGATAAGGCAACACAACGATGAATTTCACCGGATCAACGTATCTAGGAGGGGGAGTAATAATATTAAAAACCCTTACTGGAGAATCAGTGGAGGTATTCGAAGAACCAAGATCGAACAAGACAATCGATATAATAGACGTGAAAATTGTTCAAGTCGCTTTCTGCATTTTGTACACATTGATATTTGTTTTGGGAGTATTTGGAAACGTACTCGTCTGCTATGTCGTCTTTAGGAATAAAGCTATGCAAACCGTCACCAATTTATTCATCACGAATCTGGCATTATCCGACATATTACTCTGCCTTCTCGCTGTGCCTTTAACTCCTATGTATACGTTTATAGGCCGATGGGTCTTCGGCAGGTTGCTCTGTCATCTTATGCCCTACGCTCAAGGCTGTAGCGTCTACATTTCAACGTTGACGTTAACCTCCATAGCCATCGACAGATTCTTCGTCATCATATACCCGTTCCACCCTCGAATGAAGTTAAACATCTGCATTTTCATAATAGTCTTCATATGGATCTTCTCACTAGTAGTAACTTGCCCTTACGGCTTATTCATGGGCATTCAAATAACGAATAACAAGACGTTTTGCGAAGAAAGCTGGCCCTCGGATAGGTTTAGAAGAATATTCGGTGTCTTCACAACTATATTGCAGTTCCTCATCCCTTTTTTAGTAATATCAGTATGTTACACCTGGGTAAGCGTAAGGCTGAACGACCGAGCGCGATCAAAACCGGGAGTTAAGAACACAAGAAGAGAAGAAGCTGACAGAGACCGAAAAAAGAGAACCAACAGAATGCTTATATCGATGGTCGCTATATTTGGCATCTCGTGGCTTCCGTTGAACCTCATCAATATATTCAACGACTTCTATGCACAAATGACTGAGTGGAACTACTATTACATCTCGTTCTTCCTCGCCCACTCCATGGCGATGGCTTCGACATGCTACAACCCGTTCCTCTACGCCTGGTTGAACGAGAACTTTAGGAAGGAGTTCAAGCAAGTTTTACCCTTCTTTGAATCAAGTGGTGGCATCCGTAACAGCTATCACTCAGGACGAATACCGGCGCGCAAGTCTGATAAGATATGCAGCGGCAACGACACTATACAAGAGACGTTGATAGGGTCCTCCGTGAATCGGGGGCCGTCGTTGAAGCACAGGATCTTGGACAGTGGGAAGAAAGCCAACGGAATGTCGGTGGAGAACATTGTGTTGGAGGAAAAGCCAGTATCAGCGACGTTCCAGACGAAGGACGAGTGTGTGAGCCTGCAGCTGATCAACGAAGAGACGCAATTGAATGAAGCCGGGCTAAGAACCAATCCTATGTAACGGTGAGCCTGTTTACCTATTAGTTTTTGTAAAAAAAAGCAAATTACTAAATTATGTCTTTTTTGAATACTGAAAGATATGTTGACAATCAGAAGTTTTGCATTCTAAAATCGAATAATAATGCTGTTAATTAAAGAAAGGGACTAGGCAAGTATTTGCTTCTCACTTTTACAATAATGCTGTCCATATTGTGTGAGAGAGAGGCATATAGTTATTTAATAATAATAATTTAACAGTTTATCTAATTAATAGTCGCGATTATACTCGTTAAATGTAGAACTAAATAGTTATCCACTTCTTTTCTCATTAATATAAGAAGTTATAATGTTATATCCGAACTAAATAGATGAAAAGAACTAAATCTGTCAACTAAGTTCTATTAGTTCTATTCAATAGGGACTATTTGCCATTGGACAATTCCAAACTCACCGGACAAGTAAAAAACCGGCCAAGTCTGCGACGCACTCGCCTCCTAGAGTTCCGTAATACCATGAAATTCAAAAATTGTTCATCCATTACATGAACGAACGCACTTATTTAATTGCAGCTTCAAGTTTAGGCGCTAACACTTATCAGACCTTCTAGGCATCTACGGTATGAAAAAAACACATCACGTGACCCAACCGTGTATGTGTCATTGTACTAATGTACTAACAGAATTGAGGTTCATTACGGAACTCTTAGTGAAGGTATGATTTAGAATTGGTCGGTTTCTATTACAGTTACAGCACTAGAATCACCCAAAGTTTGCAAAGCACACAACGATTGACACTTGTAGGAATAAAATATAATTTTATAGGAAAGTAAAAAAAAAAATCACATTTCGTTTGTGTGGAGATCACATATTTTTTATTTATGTTTTATAATTTATTGGGCAATCCACTAAAACATGTATTTTGTGAACAATTGTCCTGGCTACCTATGACGATTCAAGACAGAAAATCTTTTAGGTAAAACAGAGAGCCCAAAAGGTTCTTGCCAAAAGGGCTTAGTAATGGGGAACTTGGGAAAAACATACATTGAAGTGGCATTGCCTTGTTACCGTAGAAGAAATGGAAAAACATAAGAAAAATAAGGTTTTCTGGATCCCAAAAAATGCGAACAAGCAAGTTACTCTAATAATAAAAAAAATATTAGATTTCATTTCACCATTGAATTCGAAACTTTTTCTAAAAGGGTGTACATGTATAAAATATTATTTTACGAAATAATTCAAGTATTGATAAACGCTACATACATTAGAAGTGTTACGTGCAAGGTGTATGGCGCGTTTTTGTACCACATCACTAGAATGACTATTTAACAGGTTCTATAATGAAAATAATTGGACGCAGAGAGAAAAAATTATCACGTTTATTTATCTTTTAATATGGCCTCTTCGATTACATTAAAACACTTTGCATTAAAACACGTGCAAGTTCTCCATTGGCACCCTTCTGGTACGCAACAATAAAAATCAAGATTGCCATGTTAAAAAGTAAGGTTTTTGATATCATGAATAGTCGTTCCACATGGTTAGAGTGCTGAACTAGCATTAGAGAGGTCGTGAATTGTGATCCCGCTATGTATCAATGACACCCGCTTAACTTTTTTTTGTAAGTTAGATACATTCATGAACTTCAAGGAGCAATAACACCCGCTAACCTTGAGCTGTGGGCACGCGTCTTTACTCACACACTCACACACTGTCTCTCTCTTTCTCTCTCTGAGAAAAAGCCTATGCCCTGGAGTGAGACGGAAACGCAGTAAGCGTCGCAAAGTTCCGGGCCGCAACTGCTTGATAAAAACTAATGAAAATTGTTTTGCCATCGATACGCTAAACAGAAGAGGGTGTAACAAAATCCTCCAAATGCTTAAACGTCCGAAGATGGCGGTTTCTATTCGTTAATACTAACAACGTTTATTATGGAAAAGCTTCAAAATTGCAAAAAGGTTTGTGGGTAAAGTTGGGGGCGGCAAGAATAAAAATAAAAAAAAATTGCAAAATCCTCGGCCCATAGCGCCCCCAAGGCTACACCCCAACCTGCAAAAAGAATAACTCATACCAAAGTGAGCTGATATTTTTTTCGCAAAAAATGGAGTTCTGTATTTTTCTTTTTTTTCGAAAAATAGGTATATCTGTATAATTCGATTTGAGCTGCTAAAATTAATTTTTAAAAGAACCAGTGTCTACGAATACGGAAGTACGTCATCGACTGAGATCCTATGAGCTGTCAGTTTCTAGCTTTTTAGCATTGTTTACCATAAATAAACAATGCCAAAAAGCTTCCTAATCTGTGCAAACGTAAAAGATATATTATATTAATCATTGAACATTACATTTAACTTAGTAAATTGGTTTAGGTTTAGATTAGTTCGTTTATTTTTGGTTTTGTAAATATTGTAGAATTTCTTGTTATCCATTAAAAATTAGGAACCATAATGAAATAATCATTTATTAAAAGACCATTTATTCAATATTATTGAAACCTTTAAAATGAATGAAGTATAATTTGAGGCCGCCAGCGCAAAAGTGGCCTAAGCTTAACATAGTATGGAGATAATGAGCTATACATTTTCATGAATTTAAATTGAATACATAGTCTGCTTCGTGGGCAAAAACAATACGCGCAAAAATAATGTCTACAATGCCATCTGTTATCCATGGGTGAAACTAGGGATAGGTTTTGCATCAAAATTTATTATGTTCTAAGTATATTGCAATAGATAAGTACGAATATGAAAAATTGCGGGTAAGGCCATTTTTGCGCTGACGACCTCATTTGTAATAATTTGTCAATATTTAGGGCAATGCCCATTTGGAAGTTTTGGTTTTCGGCTAAGAACAGGAAGACGTTTAATGGGTAGACCAGTGGTCCGATGGTCGGACAATGTCATTGAGTCGGCGGAAGGCCCGTGGATGCGGATGGCAAGGGACAGTGAGAGATGGTTTTTTTGGGAAAAGGCCTATACCCAGCAGTGGGCAACGGTGGACTAATGATGATGATATGGGGATTTTGTTACACTCTGTATAGGCTGCTTTGAAATCGTGAAAGCTAGCTAGCCTGTAAAATAATATGTTTTTTTCTAATAATTACCTACTTATTCGGTGACAGGATACTTGTAGAATAAATGTTTTTTTTTATTTTTCATTATTGTATCTGTTCCGGTTAAAACTACAACGATAAGTATAGGTACCTAGGTGACCTGGATGTATTACCCCCAGTTTCTCGTACACTGACACGCTGTTAATCTACTGTTAACAGCTATCAATTGACCAAAGTGCATACAAAAAAACCACTGACAGCTGTTAACAGTAGATTAACAGCTTGTTAGTGTACGAGAAACCGGGGGGTAAGTATTACCCAGGATCGGTGAGTAAAATCGGAATAAGGATAAAAATTACTAAAACTAATTCCCCTTTTACCCATAAACATCTGTTTCTGCCGAATGCCAGCTAAGTCGTGTTTAAACATGTTTAAACATGTTGAATGATTCTGAAATGAAATAAAAATATAACCCAGTATACACTACTACCAAATGCTAAGCGAATGGAAAACTCATGAATCGTTTATAGATTCAATTCAATTCAATTCAAATATTTTTATTCATTGTAAAAACAGAATGTTTACTTAATGAACGTCAAAGTTGTTAGTTTCACAATTAATGGATTATGTGGAGAAGAAGCTAACAAAGAAACTCCACATTTATTCTTTTCAAAACACGTTTTAACTTAATTAACAGAGTTTTCAACTTAAAATATTAGTCATGAATGTATTGAACACTAGTCACAATCGTCCTTTAAATAATATTAATCTACTGGTTAATGCCAAACATCTTTGTCTTCTAAATAATCCTTGATGTTATAGTAAGCCTTTTTGCACAGAATGTGCTTAATACATTTTTTAAATCGCTTTTGGAGGTAACTCTAATATATCTTGAGGAATTTTGTTGTAGAACCTTATATATAGTGGAAATGACAATTTATGTTTATTTCTAGTATTAACATTATGGTGGCCACCAACATTTTCGAAGTCTTTGATATTTTTTCTAACGTACATAATATTTTCATAAATGTATTGACATGCAACTGTTAAGATGTTGGTTTCTTTGAAGAAATCTCTTAGCGAATACCTACTACCTAACTTGTAAATAAATCGGATGGCTCTCTTCTGCAAGATGAAGATAGTCTCAATGTCTGCTGCCGGGCCCCATAGTAGTATACCGTAGGACATAATACTATGGAAGTAACTAAAATAAACAAGCCTAGCAGTTGCAACGTCAGTGAGTTCCCTAATTCTTTTCACTGCATATGCTGCAGAGCTAAGTCTGTGTGCTAATTTTACAATATGTGGACCCCATTGTAGTTTTGCATCGATTGTGATGCCCAGAAATACAGTATCATCTACAAATTCTAATTTTTCATGTCCAATTACTATGTTGTTCTCAACTACTCGTACGTTAGGTAAGGAAAACTTTATACATTTTGTCTTTTTAGAATTTAGCAGCAGATTATTTGCTGTGAACCAATCTAGTACTTGCGAGAGAGCATTATTTGCATCGTCAAGATTATTTTCTTGTCTCCTTATTTTAAAAATAAGTGACGTGTCATCAG
This sequence comes from Yponomeuta cagnagella, assembly GCA_947310995.1. Lineage (NCBI taxonomy): Eukaryota > Metazoa > Arthropoda > Insecta > Lepidoptera > Yponomeutidae > Yponomeuta > Yponomeuta cagnagella. The sequence continues at coordinate 15,730,996 of OX371277.1, forward strand.
CAAATAACACTATCTCAGACATTTTTTGTACCATAAACGGTAAATCATTTATATAGACTAGGAAAAGGAGCGGCCCTAAGATAGATCCTGCGGGACTCCTATTTTTACAAGTGAACCCGAGGATTTAATACGATTTACGTCTGCTTTTTGGACCCTTCCTTCTAAATACGATATAAAAAGATCTAAACCTGCACCCTTTATTCCGTAGTGTTTGATAGATAGATAGAAATGTTATTTATTTTATATTAATAATCACTTTCTCGTAGTTATTCAGTAGTTTAAGAATAACGAAAAAACGTCGAAAGAAAAAAATAGAAGTATATATAAATACATTTCTCTGACATTACCCTGGGTAAAATTATATTTACGGGTAAAAGGCGAATCAGAATTTATTTTAATTCTTCGAACTAAAACTTTCGTAAGCACTTTTATAAGTTTATCCGGTGTTAAGTTAATAATTTTAATTCTTGTTGAACTTTACCTACGTTCCTGGGCATGTCTAAGTATAACAGATCTAAGACATGAGTTGATCTTCTATCTTTGTCTATGTCCGTGTGACGGGTAGTCTCTTTATATTTATACAATTCTGACTTTAGCCATAACATTGAGACAATAAATATTTCATCGGTACAATATTTTTCAAAAAGAAAGTATTGTTATCCGAATCATCTTACATCAGATCAGAAATAAATTATTACCGGCATCCGCGTTTTTCATCCGATTGTGAGGTGAATATTTTCCCGTTCTTGACGTCTAGAATCTATAAAGTAGCATACTTTGAGACTTTGATAAGTTTAAAAGAGAAATTCACACAACTCATTTATATCGAGACTATGTTTAAAAGAGAATTTGAAAACTTTATTAGGTACCTACTATGAATACGATTTTTTTTAAATGACTGAGCTTAAGATTTGTTGAAGTGAACACGACCGAAGTTATGGTGACTGTGACAAGTTCAGAAAAGCAAGGGTAGTAGGACAATTAAATTCTTTTTCTCCGTTAAATTTATATAAATTACATTTTTGATGGGAGTCAAAAAATAAAATTCAGTTAAGGTGATTTACCTAAGTCGCACAGAGGTTCTATTCGATAGTTTTACGTATTAACGAAAAAAAAAACCGGGCAAGTTTTAACGTCTCCATGTTTTAACGTCTTTACCTTTTTTTTATTTTTATATATTAGGAATTTGGAGCATGAATTATTTAAAAGAAAATTAACCGAATACTTATAAGAGAAATGTATTTACAAGCTGAGTGAACTTTTGACTGTCAGATAATCGCGATGTCAATAGAAATTACGCAACTCATTTTGATGGAGTGACTTTAATGCTAAATTCTATAATAATTTTAATATATAATAATTTTATAAATTATATAATAATAATAATAATTTGTTATAATAATTTTGTATTGACTAATCATTGACCATCTACCTAAGTGACATCGATCTAACAGTTTATTTGATATTGTATATATTTTTGTTTTAATATTTGTACGCCACAAGGTAAAATATGGAGCAGTTGCCACGTTTTTTCTACACCTGTACGCATCATTATGTTTGTACTTACCCATATTTCACAAATAAAAAATATTTTTATTTGTATTTGTAACTTTTTTTCATTTCATTTTCTTAATGTCCTTTTGTTTATAACCTCCTCAATCCTGACCTTGAAAATAACAATTGAAAACCATTGTTATTTTCAAGGTCAGAACTGAGGAGGTTAAAGTTTAATTCTCTTTTTTGCACGAATCCGTGCTGAGGACAATTTTAAAAGCCTATTTAGAGGCTGAAAATTCCACCCATGCCGGAACTCAAACCCGCGACCTCTGGCTAACCGTGCCAGCGCTCTTCCAACTGGGCAAGTGCAGGCATCGGCGAAATTTCGAACCTTTTCTGTATTACGTACAGGCAACAAAAAGAATATAATATGTCTGCACTTGCCTATTAGCTCAGTTGGGAGAGCGCTGGCACGGTTAGCCAGAGGTCGCGGGTTCAAGTCCTGGCGTGGGTGGAATTTTTAGCCACGAAATAGGTTTTTGTAAAGTTTTGTTAAATGTTCAAAATACGTTTAAAACAAGTAAAACATTTTCTTAAACTTTGATTATTATATTTTTTTCAATTGAGGAGGCTCTCTGATTTTTTTGCCTTCTTTGGCATCTCTTGCATACAAAGCTCTACAATACATCAAAATTTATAAAATAATTACCTCAGTGCCGAGCCTGTTTCTGACATTTGCTTTTAATTTCAGATGTTTGCTGCGGTACAACGAACTCGTGGAACGATAATGGCGAAAAACGTTTTTTATCCTGATGTAAATATACCTGATACGTACCTTAATTGTTAAACGAAAAAATATAGATAGGTACTCCCTTAGTAGACATTTATAAAGATTATACTAGTAACCTGTTACGAAGCGGTTGCTTTTGCAAAATTGCTTTCGCTATGTAGTAGTTTAGTATATTATAATGAAAATTGGCTCTAACATATAACCAAATACTTAACTTTGCTTTATTTATTAGTGAATAGTTGACGTAATGCACAGAACGTAAATAAGTACTTAGCTTAGTAATAAAATCAAATATGTCATCCTTTTATAAAACGCGTTATGAAATAAAATGTTTTGATTTTTTAGCTGTAAAATGTTTGATCTTATTAGACTTTTCATAATTATAACGTTCTTTGAAAGTAATTTACTTTTAACAAGCAAGTATCCGAAGGCCTATCTGCAATTAGGGTAAATAAAGTAGATAGAATTTAATAAAACATTATATTAGAAAGTGGGTGTATAATTCCATATTTGTTTCGGAATTTTGATTACTTTTCCAAATAAACACTTGAGCCCAATTTCAAACTTGAAACTTCTTTTAATAATATAGTTAAAATAACTTAAATATATCAAAAGTTATTTCGAAAATTTTTGTTTATGTACGTAGCGTTCTTAGAAAATTAATTAAGTACCACATTGTGTGTGTTATAGATTCTAAGCGAAATCAAGTTTCAATATTTGAAATTCCGAGTTTATTTGGAAAAAAATATACAAAATTCCTTAGTCATGTTTGAATGTAAATACTCGCATCTTGTAAATGTGCAAAAAAACTGCATTGTGTCTAGAAAAAAAAAAATGTATATACAAAACTTCCATTGAGGTTCGAACCAAAACTGTTTTCATTGTTAAAAATAGTTTTAAGTATATTTAATTTATTGTAATGTTTAAATGTGATAATTATACGAAAATGTTTTGTATTTCATTGTTTTCATACAAGATATCGAGATGATTTGATTTGATTTAGGGAAAAAAAAAACTATTTTTTGGGATAGTGAAGCGGTGGTAGCGCAACGGTAGAACGTCGGCCTCTCATTCGGGAGGTTGTGGGTTTGAAACCCGGCATGTACCAGTGACTTCGTACATTTGTGAAAATGTAGTAGCAATATCACTAGGTAGCGTGATATTGCTACTACATTTTCACACAGCGACCTGTGAAGGAAAAAATCGTGAGGAAACCTGAATGCCTCGTAGAAGGCCCTGCCGTGGGACGTTTATGGCCGTGAACCTAAGGCAAAAAACCTTGGACTAGATAGCATTTATGCCAATAACGGCTATTTTTGGCATAAATGCTCGCAAGTCCCAGGTTCGTGATCCTAGGTTCTTTGTCGTGGGTCCTAAAAATCACTGTTAACGTGATGTTTGGAGAACGGAGAACTGAACGGAGACGCAGCGTGGGCATGCCCCCCACTAGATGATCTGACCACCTGGTTACGGTGGCGGGGAGTCGCTGGATGCGTGTGGCACAAGACCGGGAAGCTTGGAAAACTATGAGGGAGGCCTATGTGCTGCAGTGGGCGTCGAATGCCTGATGATGACCATGATGATGATTGAGAGATTGTACGGACACTTTTTGCAATTACGATCTGTAAAAGAAGATATGTTTGTTTTTTCTCATAGGTGGGTTTTCGGACCCATGGCCGTGAATCTAAGGCAAAAAAACCTACGACAAGATAGCATTGACGCCAAACGGCCGCCGTGCCGAACAAGAACCTAAGATCACGCTAGGTTCTTGCTCGTGAGATCTTAAAGTCACTATTACGTCTTTGAGAAATTAAACAGACACTTATTGCAAATTCCATCTGTAATAAGATACCATTTTTCACCTTGGTTGCGCTAGTGCTAATCTATGGAGCCCCTTAAAATGAAACTGTAAATTGGAATAAGGCAGTATCTTATATTCCGAAACAAGAGTTAAACACTGCCGTCAAATAAGAAAATATATTTAATATCTCTCTATCTCTGAAGTAGAGGGGAAGAGAGCTCGATCTGAATCACCAGATCACCAAGGAAACAAAACTCATGTTTTACCAGAGCCCTGTTTCATAGAGCTACAATCCACGTTGTGCTACGACAATTTGATGTACATTGCGATTGACCCACAGATTAACATATAGGAAGACTAACCCCCACTTTCTCGTACACTAACACGCTGTTAATCTACTGTTAACAGCTGTCAATTGACCAAAGTGCATACAGAAAAAAACCACTGATAGCTGTTAACAGTAAATTAACAGCTTGTTAGTGTACGAGAAATCGGGGTTATTTATACAAATCGGCCACGCAATGTATATCGAGTTGTCATAATAAACAAAAAAGTCATATATGGTAGTTCTATGAAACGAGTCTTCCCACTTTTTAATCTGTGGGTCGATCGACTTTGCATTATACGTCTATTTGTCATAGTAAACCATGCATTTTAGTTCTATGAAACTGGCCCCTGGAGTGAAGAAGATTGGAGAGGCTTCAAGATCTGCGACGCAGTATGCTCGTCGATAAGTAGGCGCTCGACACCGGCAGACAAACGAGCCGGCAGGCACCAAACCCATACCGTCCGACGCGAGTCTTCGGGTGCGTTATAAAGAATCAGAAAAATAACCAACAACCTGACTCCTGAGCATTAACTACTAAGCAGGCTGGACAAACGTAGGTTCCTCGCAATGAGTTACATTATTGAATTTGGATCCCGCCTGCTTTTAAGTTAATTCTCAGCAGTCGGGTCATCATCTACCCATTATGTCCCCACCGAGGGGCACGGGTCTCTTCCCTGAGGAAGGTATAGGCCATACTCCACCACGGGGGCCAAGTCCGGATTGGTGGAGGCTTGTAGACTAGTGGCTCGTCTACTGTCAGAAGTTGTCAAGCCGCCCTAAGGCCTCTGACTTGGCTTAACGACTGCCATCTATCGACGGCAGCCGGCACCAACAGCTTAACGTGCCTTGCGAAGCACGGAACCGCTCGGAAAAATGCCACTAGCGTTAGGCATAGACGGCGACCCATCCATGCACTGAACGCGCCCTGTGTTGCTTAACCTTCGTGATCGTTTTAAGATCACTCAGGCAGCCGGGGCTACGAGCGATACAAGCCGGGTCGAGCGATATCAGTCGGGTTGTTGGTTATTTTTAATTTCAGTTTTTATTTTTGTCTTTTTAATGTTTTTTTTTTAATTATTATTTTGTTGGCTTGATGCTGAATTCATTAAGCTCATCACACTCGCGCAAACATGGTGAATCGATTGAGATATTATTTGTAAAAATCTGTCCATTGGTTAAGGAGTTATGAGGGAACATAGAATCTGCGCAGACATATGAGTCCAGTGCTCTCTGGCCTTTATAAGCACCACGTTTCGGCAGCGTATCTTTAGTATAGACAAAACGAATGCCTTGTAGACAGTGAGTTTGGTCTGCAGTTTGAGGTTGTGTGACTTCCAGACTCGATTTATCAGTCCATCGAAGGTAGTGGTGGTCTTTGCAACATGAGCAGGTATTTCTAATGCCAGGCTGTTGTCACTTCTAATACCCAGGTACTTACAGTTTGTCACTGTTTCCAGTGTTTTTCCGCACAGTTGGATGCAAGCGTTCTCGGCGTTTTGTCCTCTAGGTGATTGCTTTAGCACTTGGGTTTTGCTTATTCTTATAACTATGCCAAATTTACACCAGGATTCATGTAGGGGGTCCATGTAGGTTTGAAGTCACTCCACAGGGCAGGGTATTTACAACTACTTCAGATAATTAAATTATCTTCCCTAAAACATCTAGATCTTTAGGAGTACTAGTCAGCATTGTTGAAGCGAAAGAGGATTGTCAGGATCGTGGCAAGTGGCAAATCCTGGTGTTTACATGTTTGGGATACAGGCATGAGTTTATATAATGTATGTTTGAGATATCGTATAAGTAGACAACAATTTTAAAAATATTTTCTCTCGGGATACGACTTCAACAGCAGATTCTAGAGACGCATGCTCCTGGGATTTCCTGATTTGCAATAAATAGTTTTCCAGGACAATATGCTAAACATATGTTCACAAATCAAACAAAACAAAAATAATAAAATATTTTATCAAACATACTCCAATCTTAGCAGATTTTGTTTTCATCTGTTATAGTTATTCATTCTAATGACAAATAAAGCACTCAAAAAGCATCCAAACGTTCAATACACCGAATAAGAATGAGGAAAATTTCAACAAGCGTAATAAAATGCTTCTCGTGCATTCGTATTCCTTTTTAGAGCAATAAATTTTGCATAACTGCCTCTTGCTTGCGACGTACTGTAATATCTTGCATCGCGGTATGAAAGTTTTCCATCAGTAATTTAAATAGGAGTTTCAGCTTTCACATGGCTGTCCAAAGTTACACGTTTACTCGTCGCACTCTCATAAAGTACCTACCCACAAGTTGAGTAACCTGCCTGTAACTGTGAGAGATGTTGGAACGCTCGCAAATTTACGAACACTAATTGCCATCGTAATAGTATGTTTGGCAGTATTTTTCCAGATTTTGCCAATTATTTCAAGGGGCCACCAGGATCCAACTAGGGCCACCAATTAAAACAAATCATTATATATAGTCGTTAAGCCAAGTCAGAGGCCTTAGGGCGGCTTGACAACTTCTGACAGTAGACGAGCCACTAGTCTACAAGCCTCCACCAATCCGGACTTGGCCCCCGTGGTGGAGTATGGCCTATACCTTCCTCAGGGAAGAGACCCGTGCCCCTCGGTGGGGACATAATGGGTTGATGATGATGATGATGATTATATATAAGAATATAAAACAAGACACAAGAGTGTAATACGTTTTTTTGCAAAACGTGAAAATCATAATCTTCAACACCATTATTGAAGATTATCATTAAGATAGCTATTTTAAGAACGGCCGTTTTTGGGGAAAATGCTGAAAATCCTAAGTTCTTGGCCCTAGATTCTAGACTGTAGGTTCTACAATAGCTATCTTCATTAATGAAATGTATGATATTTCGTTGGCAAAAACTTAGGTATTTTAAAAGAAGATATGTTTTTTCCATTGGTTCAGTTCAGCGTCAGTTAGCACCGGCGCGCCCCTTAACAGTCTGTTTCACACAACACAATTGGTCGGTTTACGCAGAATCATTTCAACCCACAATAATACGTAACTTGCGAAGAAAACGCTTTTATGTGTATTATATTATTTTGTTCTAAGTTTTAGTATAGTCGTTTTATATTTGTAGTCAAACATTTCTGAATAAAAACATGGAAAGAAATCATCTAATGCTTAAAAAGCGTTTTTCATAGGTATAACCGGTTTGAATGTTTCCGCGAAACACGGTCAAATTCCAAACTGCGACAAGTTGACTACGGACAGCCAAAACTTGTTTCGTCAAGTATTGACTATCTACAACCGGCAAAAATAGCTTGTGGAGTAGAAGACAGAAAAGCGACTATTGAACAAAATTACTTTTTTCTTTATATGACATTTTTTAGGCCAATACACTTTTACTTCGCTCCAATTACACTGAAACGATGTGACCCGTGGGGGCAATATCACATGTATACTATATGTAATGTAATCTTGAGCCCAAATTATATCCCACCCGACAGAAGAGAAAGCAAAAAATGGCGAACATAATCGTGAAAAATCGTCCCTTATCGCGTCGCGAATACGTGAACGAAATGCGTAATGTTCATGCGTCAACAAACAACATATTTGTCGCTTGTCTCAAGTCCATAAACCTAAAATTTCGCCTCGATTTTGAAGCAGCGATATGTTCGGAAGGGTCTCACCGTCGCGCTTGAGCCCTTGTTGAGTCAAATACGGTTCTTTTTTGAATAATTTAATTGAGTTGATAGTTTTAATCGAAACTATTAAAAAGAAACCGTATTTGTCGCTAGATTCGAGTGAATTTTCGGTTGCGACGCTTCCGAACATATCGCTGCTTCATAATAAGGGTAGGCTATCCGTGTGGCGCCGGATTAAGAATAGCGTCACTCCATTTCCTTCCGTGGATGTCGTAGAAGGCGACTAAGGAAATACATTATCAGGAGACGGGCAGTAGCGTCTTCCTGAGATTCCAACCACATACTGCGATCGCCAACCCGCCTGCCAAGCGTGGCGATTATGGCAAAACCCTTCGTTTGTAAAACCACGAGAGAGGCCTATGTCCTGCAGTGGGCGTCAAATGGCTGATGATGATGATGATAAATTCTTTATAAAAACACCATGCTTCGTTGGTCTCGCGGTATCAAGTCTGATTACCATGAGGTATTGGGTGCGATTCCCGCTAGGGACCGCCGTACATTTTTACCTACAAATAGCCTCAGTCTGGGTGTGTTTCCATGTTTGTGATGTCCTTGCCTGGTTACCAGGGTATCCTAGTTTGGGAAGCGGACAAGTATCTTTACAACAGACCATTTAAACTCAACTTGAGGAATGTTTTAAAGAATCGTGTTTTTTATTAATACTGTTAGAGGTTCAAAACCTTCATTGGCCTCCTGTATCCGGTTAGCGGCAATCCAACGAGATATTGTGAAGCGTCCCTTTGAACCCAACCTAAATTAAATACCTTTATAGGAAAAGGGCTGCCTGAAGCAATAAATAGTACTTTTTGTTTACCCCGAAGTTATCTCGGCCAGGTGTTTGACAGTTTACGTCAGAACATTCACTATAATTTAGCGGCCGGCCGGGTTGACGGGATATTTTATAGTCCAGTTTTTAAGAAGGGGCCTGAATAACCAATCAGCCGCAGCAATTACGCGCAAAATTGTGTGCTTGATCGAATTATGAGCACTTATTATAAGTTTTTCAACGAAATACTTAGATTTATTTTACCTTAGTAAAGTCTCTGTTTATAGGTATAAAAGAAATATGTTAATAGTTCCACTGTCCTTGTTAGCTATATGTGCGAGTATTCTCTCGTGTAAAGTCATGTATTGATTATTTATAAGAATTTTAACTTTAAACTACCTAAAATTGGGCGTTGTATTGTAAATTTTTCATCTTCCATTTTTTTTTGTAGCGTCTTTGTTGGTTCCTTTATAAATACACTAAAATTAAGCCCTTTCTTTCATGAATAGTATTATACTTTAGAGAGTTTGTATGAATATGTGTGTGTGTGTGTGTATGTGTGTGTGTGTGTGTGTGTGTGTGTGTATGCGTGTGTGTGGAGGTTTGTCAGGATCACGGCAAGTGACAAACCCTGGTCTCTGTCTACCCCTCCGGGATAGACGCGGCAGTTTATGTAATATCTATTAAAAGTCTCAGTGTGGAGTTTCTTCCATTATTTCTATGCCAAAATCTACCCAATTCCATTATTATGAAGCAGCGATATGTTCGGAAGGGTCGTTAACGTCGCGCTTGAGTCCGACAATTCAGTCGAATCTAGCGATAAATACGTTTCGCCGAACGCCAAACGCAATACGTCACTGCCAGTGGCAGGAAATTTCGAAACTATTCAAAAACAGAACCGTATTTGTAGCTACATTCGAGTGAATTGTCGGGCTCAAGCGCGACGTTTATGACCCTTCCGAACATATCGCTGCCTCATAATAATGGCCCAGGTCTTGAACTGAACAAACGTTCAGTAAGTCGCAGAGTCTGCGCCCACACTCTCAATACTCTCTGGTGGCATCTCTAGATGCGCATCTTGTAACGACGAGATGCGCAACTAGACATGCACATCTCACCCTATAGCACCAAGTAAGAAGTAGCCTACATTACCAAAACCTATAGGGATAGGGAGTCAAACATACAAACAGACTCGCCTCTAGCTTCTGGTACCACTCCCCACAAGACGCTTAAAGAGTCACCCAGCACACATGGGACGTAAAACAATAAATGTTACCCATGCATATAAAGCCAAATCGACAATGGAAGGGGACGCCTGACACGCCGATCTTCGTACAAAAAATACTGCTTATGGTCGTAAGACCAATCGCAAGTTAAAAAGGATAAAAAAAACCTTTGTAACCGTTTATTTGGTGATGTTTCGCGGAGACATTGGTCCACCGCAATTTCATCTAAATAGTTTGGTCGAGGATTACTTTAAACGATAAACTGTACTCAAAACTATGCTAATTCAGTTGGAACTATCGAAACCGGCATCCCAAACTTTATTATCTGCTTATTCGACTATTGCAGTAGCGAGCCCCCTTAGTTCGGTAACTAGCTTAACTCAGCTGCGGGGCTATTGTGTTTGCACAAACATGATACTAACACTGAAATCCAGTAACGTACAAGTACAAGGCTGGCCGTAGATTTAGGCTCCGTACACAAAACTGCGAATCGGCGCGATGCGAATTCGCAACGCAGAAAACTGCGACACGAATTTCTGCGATGCGATTTCGTACGGCAATGTATCCACGATTCGAGTGACCATTCCTTCGACGACCGTCAACCGTACTGAACGTATTTTGTAAACTAGGTCATGACCGCTGTTTTCTTGTGATCCCATTACTTGGTCCTGTCATCAACGGGTTCACAAGGGATAAACTATTTCTCGTAGTCCGAATAAAGAAGATGCCTCCTATATAATGGACAATTAGAGATAGCATGAAATGGACCGTAAAAAGAAGTGCTGACTTCTGTTATTGCTAAAAAGATACAGGATTCTTTTTTTGAATAGTTTCGAAATTTCCTGCCACTGAACGCTAGAAATGCATGGCTCTTTGTTAGCTTAATGACGTCAAATCATATCTTGAGATACGGATTTGCGACCATCTCGCTATTTCCGATAATGTCACATTTTTCATAATAAAAGCCCAGGAAATAGAAACAAAGAAGATTTTGGGCTCATACATTTATTAATGGACGCCGATGCGAATCAATTCGCAAGTTCTTGCGATGTGTCGCGCGAGCTCGCAGATTTTTACGATGCCACGTCGCATCGCAGTTTTGTGGACGGGCCCTGAGATCACTCTTGGTGTGATTCGGTTACTCAATCTAGTAGGTACTGGAACAAAACTGACTTGTCTAAGCGATTTAGGACACATCAGGTTTTACTTGTTATGTTTCAATTACAGTTTCTGTGCTATTTTGAAAAAAAAACTTTGAATTGACTTGATATGATTCAGCTTTAGATAAGTACCGGACTAGATTGAGTAACCCTATACGAGGGATTTACGTTGACTGAACGTAGTTAAGATAAATAAATAAATAACTTCCACTCAACACGATTACTTGTCTCCAAAACTAGGATACCCTGTGCTATGGTAACCAGGCAAGGACATCACAAACATGGAAATAGGTACACCCAGACTGTGGCCATGTGTACAAATATACGGCGGCTCCGGTGGGATTCGAACCCATGACCCCCGACATGATAATCAGACGTGATTCCGCTAGACCAATGAGGCAGTCATTCGAGATTACAATACTAACGCGAAAAGCCGGGCAACGTGCAGCAGAAGGGCAGGTCACGAGAACCGGGTTTTTGCACTTGTATTTTAGTCTTTAACCTCGAAAAAACATTTAAGGATTATTTCATCCTCAAACGTACATCCCTTAAACATCCCTTTCGTCGCCGATCCGTCGTAACTTGGATAGACTTTTATAGATAGGCCAAATAGCTAGTCTATAGCTGACTCGGCAAACGTTATTTTCCCGTATTAATTACCCTACGACCCATTGTCAGACCTACCAAATATACTAAAAAAATGATAAAAATCGGTGAAGCCGTTTCGAAGGAGTTCGATAACAAACTCTGTGACACGATATGTTTATGTATTAGAGATAGGCAATTCTTACGATACTGGATTATTGGCAGGTAGCAGTCGTACATATTAATAGCACAAACTGTCTAGCACCTATAATCAGTCCAACCGTTTATTTAACTTTTGACAGATGCACACCCATGAAGTTCCTTATTTAATTACACAGGAAACCATAGGCAAAAAATGGAACATTTAATGGACACCTTTTTTTCACAATAGTGTCGCAACGTGTTTTGCTACAATATTATAACAGGTACATTGTGTAGCGAGGACTATTCAAGTTGATTTTCTATAAAAATATAAACCTATCTTATTACAAAGACCTATTCTATAATAAATTAGGTTTAAATACTGTAAGTAACAAAATAATAACTTAACTTTCATTTTATTACTGTACAAACACTATGTTGTGATATATTTAAGTTCGCCCTGAATGGATCACTGTGCCTCAAGATACAATTTAATTTAGTTTGGGGTTCAGAGTTACTTTATATATTGTTAATTTTTGTTCAGCTCAATAAACATTTTTCATTTTCAATATGAAAACCCGTTTGGTAGTTTTTAGTTTAACACGCTCAGACAGACAAACTATAAAAATATCAAAACAAAATATCAATGCAATCAATCGATTATCATAAACAATCGAATCGGTACCTACATAAAATGTTACCAAATCGAGGTGTCAAAAGTTAAATATATAGTTGGACTGACTGTAAATAAAAGTCTTACGCGCAATTATCTGCTACATAATAAAATGACAGGTTTGACTCTCGAATCTTTTCTCCTTCAGGTGCGCTGAGCAAAATTAAATTTACAGCGGCCGGAATAAGGGCTAGTTCTCATAGCTAGCTGTTGAGTTATAGCATTAAAATAGTGAGTGTTTGGATGAGTGAGGCGTCCATCTGAATCATGAATGTAATTTATTTTTCGTCTATCTGAACAGTTCTCGGCCGGCCGGGCTGTGCATATGTTTACACGAAGCGATTTGAGAACTTTTCGGCCCCCCTTCTTCTTTGAGGCTAGTTATGTCACGTGAGAAAAAAAATGCGGAGGAGTTAACATTACCAAATTGAAAGATCACTCAAAATTTCATGCTTCCAACTACTGTTGTTTAAATGACGTGGGGGTCTAAAAATTGCAATTTTGACTCACTGACTCACTCACCAAAAATAAATCATCAAAAATTTAGGGTACTTCTAATTGAACTAGACATTTGAAATTTGAAACATGAACAGTGTTTAATGAGGGAGTAACGAAAATCTTGAAAAATATACAGGATGACCGTGAAAGTACCTAATCCGTTGTAGATAGAGAATAAGCTTGTTAGAGGCCCTTTCCTAATTAATAGTAATAATAACTTCCACACAATACAATCACTTGACCTGGTCCCAAACTAGGATAACCTGTGCTATGGTAACCATTCAAGGACATTACAAACATGAAAATACACCCAGTCTGAGGCCGTTTGGACAAATGTACGGCGGCCCCCAGTGGGAATCGAACCCACGACGTCTGTTTTGCTAGCTAAGCACCTTATCGGCTAGACCAACGAGGCAGTCATAATAAAGTTATGTTTGTTTAGTGGTTGGTGTGCGTGACTGTTGGTGCAATTAATGTTTCTCTTTCTTTCTTTTTTTCTCTATATATGCATTTACAGTTTTTAAAAAAAAGTACTGTCGGCAAAAAAATAAAAATACTTTCATAGTGACAACAGAAAGAAACTTTAAAAAAAATTTCTCAACTAATGTTTTTTTCCTATTTTGCGTCTAATAATGGCCTAAATGGATTGCATATTTAATTACTAATTAGGGCGCTTACACACGGGCGGCGCGTGTGCCAAGGGCGGCCGTCGACACTCGTCGACAGCAGCCATCGCCGCGCTGACAGAGATATTCGACGCTGACATGTCGACGGCTGCCGTCGGCACACGTCAACGGCTGCCGTCGACGAGTATCGACACACGTTTTGGCACACGTGCCGCCCTTGTCTAAGCGTCTTTACATAATCTCGGCTTTCAAACCAACCAGATTTCAGCGTGTATAAGAACAAGACCTAAAGGTAAGTCGAGTCAGAGGGGGCGTATGAAACATAAATTGCAATAAAACGTCCCGTAACACAGTCAATATTAAAGGCAAGAGTCAATTTACGACCGAGAGTGATATCTCGTAACGTTATCGCATTTGTCCTGTCGAACTGAGGGCAAACGTCAAAGGAGATGCTATGTTGATAGATCATGCAATCTTTTACTTTAGATCTACTAAATGTCTTGCTAAAAAACGTCACAAAAAATAAAATAAGAATATTCTTTATTGTATACTGGAAAAATAATTACAGAAACAGTATTTACAAAAGAAAAGAAGCTGCTACTAATAAGCTGTTTTCCTTTTTAATGGCTAAGTTAAGCCAAATTATGGTTAAAATAGTGGTTCGCGTTGAAAACCGATTGTTTTGTGTAACGGTTTACGAAAAACGCGAGGACGATAGTAAAATCAAAAGTGTAATTACCTATTTCCGTAAAAAAAACTACATGTTATAGTATAAAACGCGGGATAGAGTTAATCCCACATATGGCGGTCCTGAATTATTGTAGAGCGTGCTTCAGAAAGGTCCCTGTAAAAGTAGGACTTAATAGGGTTGTTTAAGTTATCAATATAAACAACTTAACAACAGGGCAAAACAGTGCTAAATCAATGACAAAACTATTTTGAAATTCTAACCCTATTCTAGTACGGTGGGGCCGCAGTGAAAATTTCCTTCCGGCCGTTGTATCGCTCTATATTGTTTACATACTATTGTAAGATTGTTTTACATAGATAAATATTAACATAATCATAGACATAAACATATACACACAGGCACATACATTGCTTCTGGCCCCACACTAGGATACCCTGTGTCGTGGGCACCAGAAACGGCGACATCACAAACATCTCGGATACGGACCCTAAAAAAGGAAGTTTACTTAAGAAATGTAGTTAAGTTTAAAAAAAATATCTGTGGCCTTTTCCGTCTGTGTGATGTCGTTAAGTGAATTGAAATCAAAATGTAACATGTCCCAAAAATGTGGTACAGTTAATTGTCCCCACAATTAGGGTAGGTAGGTTAGCGACGAATGTGATGGTACTTTTTATATAAAAGGTCTTCTAAAATGAACAGGTCACAGGTGACCTGTGTCAGCGACGCGTTAGGACGTAAATACCTACATATTAAGGCTGCTGTTACGTGGAGTATGCTGTCTCGCTTGCACTAAAACTTTACTGTATTCATAACAAAACTTAGGCCTTTGCATCTACGTAATGACATGATTTATACAGCGTCCAGTGGCACCTTCACCCACACTAGATGAGTTAATCAGTGTCCGCGTGGCGCCGGATTAAGAATAGCGTCACTCCATTTCCTTCCGTGGATGTCGTAAAAGGCAACTAAGGAAATCAATTACCAGGTGACTGGCAGCGGCGTCTTCCTGAGATTCCAACCGTATACTGCGATCGCCAACCCGCCTGCCAAGCGTGGCGACTATGGCAAAACGCCTCATGGTTATGAAAACCACGAAGGAGGCCTATGTCCTGCAGTGGGCGTCAAATGGCTGATGAAGCCTGCTCTATTCATAACAACTTAACAGTATTCAGTAGGACTAATTTATTAGTACTGAAATTTACTTGGCCATCTAGATAAACATAAGGGTGTGAAACCTTCATGTGATGACGTCACTGTAAAAAAGAAAGGGAGACGCCATCTTGGCGTGTCGTTTTTTGGTGGAAAGGACGTAGATGTAATTTTGTAAAGTAAATTACTCGAGTAATAATTTTGTTATCTTCTGCGAATTATTCACTGTATAAATGCTGACTAATTGACAATGAGACAAGTTTAAATATAAATGTGAGTAGGTATGTCTATAAATATTTTTTTGAAATAGGAACCTTTGCTATTTTCATAGTCAAACGGCTTTAAATACGGCTGCGTCTGTTACACCTTAAAATTTATCTGGCGCACAATATTAACTATTTCGCGATGCGCGAGGCGCCAGACTGGTTGCCTAGCAATGCATCCATTGCAAATAAGTGAAATGAGGAAACTTCCCGTTTCATTTCTTACTGTACTTTGTAGGGTTCCGTACCTCAAAAGGAAAAACTTTGTTGTCCGTCCGTCCGACTGACTGTCAAGACCCTTTATCTAGAGAACACGTGGAGGTATTGAGTTGAAATTATAAACATATACTCAAGTCTACAGTCCCTTGAAGCTGCAAAAACTTCTAATTTTTGCGGCCGCTCATGCCGCAAAAATATATATTTCGACACTCAAGGGAATCAAAATTTATGGGGTACTTTCCGTTGACCTTGAACTTTGAAATTTGGCAAGTAATACTTTGCACAACTACCATGCATGAAAACATCACACTTCTAAGTTAACGCGAAAGGAAGATACGGCTGTTTGTGCCGCAAAAAACGTAAGTATATTTCGACACTCAGCAGAAACAAAATTTATAGAGTAGTTTCCGTTGACACAGAACTATGAAAAAACTGGCTGGAAGAAATTGCTATTAGCAATAAGGCCGCCAATTGCATATTTTCTTTTGTCATTGCTGTTTCTGTAACATTTTTTCCGGTACACAATAAAGAATATTCTTATCTTATCTTAGCTTATTAAGTTTGGCAACTAATATTGCCTTATGCTATAAGTTAGGAAAAAATCTGAACTTTATACATTTTTAATTAAATTATAAGAAAATTAGTCTTTAAAGTTCGGGAAAAGCTCGGGAAAAACTGCGAGACTCGATTCCAGAACTATTTATAATATGTAAGTACCTACAAATTTATACGGCACTCTCGGTGGGCGAGTCCGACTCGCACTTGTCCAGTTTTTTTTCCTCTGTGCTTCACTTGTCAGTAGAGTGACACAGATATTAAGTAGGGTGAGTCTGAAGCTAAACAAATTGGGTCGCTGATTGGACTCGATTGTAGGCAGTGATTGCGATAAAACATAGTGATTACGAAACCCGCACCATACGCGCATACTTCCATAAAATGCGGAAAGTGTCGCAATATCCAAAGACACATGCTGATGACGTCGTATAGTGCAACACGGGCTGTGCCACAGGTTACAAAAAACTGGCCATGTGCGACTCGGACTCGCGCACGAAGGGTTCCGTACCATTATCTATACAACATTAGACAAAAAGATCGAGATAAAACGGCAAAAAATCGTGTTTGTTGTATGGGATCCCCCGTTAAATTTTTATTTTATTTTAACTGAATTACTTATTTTTAAAGCGAATATAGAATTAAATATTCTGCGAATATTTCAAGCGTACATCACCTGTTGCCGTTATTAATATCAGGCAAAAAACGGCAACAAATTACGTTTGTTGTACGGGAGCCTCCTTTAAATATTTATTTTATTCTGTTTTTAGTATTTTTTGTTATAGCGGCCACATAAATATATCATCTCTAAAAATTTCAACTGCCTAGCTAGCACGGTTCATGAGATACAGCCTGGTGACAGACAGACAGACAGACGGACAGTGAAGTCTTAGTAATAGGGTCCCGTATGGCACCCTTCGCGTACGGAACCCTAAAAACAAAACCAAAAATTTATAAAAATCGTTGACATACAAGAGATTTGCATACGGCGCGCACGGCAAAAGGTTTATCCACCACGGGGGACGAGGCGGGGACGAGCTTTGACGGACGTAGCACGGATAATTTCTCGGGGGAGCTCGGGCGGAGCTCGGCTCGGCCATCGCACGCCACGGCGGACTCGACACGGGCTTTATCACCGGGCTTCAAGTTATAGTCTAGCGGCCTTTTTTAAGCCTCAGGGGCATTTTATTTAATCTATATTTACGTCTTTTTCTTGCCAAAATCTCCGCCACAGACTATTTTAATTGACGTTTATCGAATGTTTTAAAGAATTGTATTTTTATAAATAAAACCATCATCATCGTCAGCCATTTGACGCCCACTGCAGGACATAGGCCTCCTTCGTGGTTTTCATGACCACGCGGGGTTTTGCCATAATCGCCATATAAAATTATAATTAGAAGGCTTATTTTAGTTCGCATGGTTGCGCCCGCACGTCGCCCGCCCGTTGTAATGTGGATATACCGCAAATCTCGCCTATTTGCATAAGTAAGTAAATATGGCACATACGATGCTGGAAACACTTTTTATAATGCCAAGAACTAAAAAATACTGCTATGCGTCTCCTAAACGAGGTAACTCGTTTGACCGTTTGACAGCTTGTCAAAACCTTATACAATACAGTATATACAAGGTGTTGATTTGTAAAGCAACGCCCGACGAGTACATTCTACTCACCAATACGAACAACTTTTACTACGGGACCAACTCCAAAATCTTTTAAAAAAAAATCAGCTGTTGCATATATTTTGTTCAGATGGTATCGAATTTTAGTATGGCACATCTGTTTTTTTTTGGCTATTTCGAGATCGACCGGATAGTAAAAGTTGTTCGTGTTCATAAGTAGAAAGTACCCTGAGTCGGGCGTTACATTACAAAACAACACGGTGCACATCAGCCACAGTAACAACTGCTATGTATACAATACGATATGACAAAAATTAATATTAAACTTTATTTTCCTGCTATATTTCTTTTTTGTTACATAACAAATTTTGATCGCGCAACCACGATAAAATATTACTTCTCCCTGAATCCTATCCAAAGAAAGTCACGATTAAATTATGACTGACATCCGCCCGGCTGCCTCGTTGGTCTAGCGGCATCACATCTGGTTAGCATGCTGGAGGTCGTGGGTTCGATTCCTACTGGGGGCCACCGTCATCATCATCCTCATCAGCCCACCTCTGCCCACTGCTGGGTATAGGAGTATTTTCCCTATCACGCCATCTTTTCTCTCGCCATTCGTATCCACGGGCCCCTGCTGACCTGACCACATCGTCCGGCCATCGGGTTGTTGGTCTACCCACTGACCACCTGCGGTCCACCTGCCGTCGCTGACGCCGTACATTTGTACAAATGGCCTCAGTCTGGGTGTATTTCCATGTTTGTGATCTCCTTGCCTGATTACCATAGCACAGGGTCTAGGACAAGTGATTGTGTTATGTGGAAGTAAATAACTTCCTTTTTTATTAATTATTTAGTAATATTAAATATTAAAACTTCCTTTCTTAACTTTTATAAATATGAGAATCTAGTTTTTCTAAAGATCGCATGTAACAAACTAGCTCAAGAAAAACCACTGAATCAACCACCCAATAAAAGTCCCTCTTCACTGCAAAGAGTAGTAAGAAGTGAAGCTGCTTTTATATTCTCTTTTACAGATTCGAGCTCCAGCTTGCAGTCTACATAGAAACTTATCTTACGTAGCATTCGACCGTACTCACGCATACATAGATAGTTAGAATATTCTTTATTGTATGTACACCAGGAATTACATTAAACATTGATAACGTAGAGCGGTGGTAGCCTAGTGGGTTGAACATTGGACTCGGAAGCGAGAGACCTAGGTTCGATTCCCAGTGCGGGCATGTACCTACAACATTTTTTCTAAGTTATGTACATTTGTGAAATTATAGTAGCAATACCACTCGCTAATTGTGAAGGAAAACATCGTAAGCAAACCTGAGTGTCTGAGCTATTCACATACCTCAGCGCTTGGGATCGCCGATTCGCGGTGGGCACGCGTGGTGATTAAGCCCATACTCTCTCCCTGAGAGAAGGCCTGTGTCCTAGAGTGGGAGTGGGCTTATGTAATATTGTTTATAGGACATGACAACGCGCGACTATGTTTTTCACGCATTTTATGGCAGGCATCTAACAAAATAAGCGACAAACAATTGTAAAATAGTACAGATGCTACGCAGAACTATTATAATATGTAAAAAAAAAGTTAACTGAAATTTAAAGCTCTATTACTAGACTCAAAATTAACTTTATTATAAGGTGGTTTTGAAGAAGAAAACTGAACAAATTGATTTATTTTTCGTGCTATGTACAACAGAAACTCCCTCTTATGTAGCCTAATATACGTCCCACAGCAGGGCACCGGCCTTGGGCTTAATTACCACGTGTGCCCACCGCGGATTGGCAATTTCAAGCGCTGAGTTATGTGAACACCCCAGACACTCAGGTTTCCTCGCGATGTTTTCCTTCACAGTTAGCGAGTGATAATAGCACTAAAACTTCACAAATGTAATTAACTTAGAAAAAAAAGTCATTGGTACCTGACAAGCCCGGAGTTTGAAACCAAGACCTCCAGAATGTAATTTAAGGCAAGTGTTCTACCGACCGCGCTAGTACCGCGGGACTTAAAATATGTAGGAAACAAAAACACTGATCTTTGACGCTCTATTACTTGACTCAAAAATGAAAAGTTCATTCAATCATAATGCAGTTTTGAGGTAGAAAATTCAATAAATTATTTTCTTTATTATTATTATTTGTTTGGGAAACTTGCAGCTTACATTATAAATGGACAGAGACTTTGAATAACTACACATAAGCTAAGAATAAGTTTCCGCATGTAGTAACTAAGTGGTAAACATGTGCAAGTAAATGAAAAATTTTAAGTAAGTTTACACCACACTACACACTACAACACCGAATTGATTTAGTCGCGTTTTTCGCAACAGAAACTTACCAAGTTACAATTCTGTGTTTAATATTTTTTATTTTCAGCCCAACTTCAGATGGCTGGGGCCGGACTTAACTAAGTGACGTGTATACTGGATCGCACTTGAAAGAGCCACGAAGATTAGTGGCATAGTCTCAGTGGCGCCCTCTATATTTTTTTCAATGTCGTGGAGCACGATGAAACCTAGCTAGATCGATAGAGGACAAAAAAGTAAACAAGAAATTATTAAAGTCACCATGTCCTAAAGTGGCACGTTTAGGAGTTATTGAGCTTTGAAGTTTGTATGGAATTTCCACTAACTGAGTTTCATCACTGAATTTGTCACTTGATATGAGTTTTCTCGGGGATTCAAACCTACTTTGATGTTTTTTAAAGTCTGGGTAGCTATGTCTAGTAGGTACCTACCTACTTATATACATATATACATGAAATTATAGTATTATTCGTGCATCCAATTCGTTCAATTCGATTAAAATTCAAAACATGTCAATATAAAACCTACAGTTTAATTAATATAGATAGGTTTAGGTGGTAGGTAGGTACCTATAAATAATGTAGATAGGTACATATCGCTAGATACTTAAACCGCTGCTGTGTGTAAAACCATGTTCAAATAAAGAAATATCTTGTGTATTTTCCTTTAAATACACTATTTTATTTATTTACCTGATAGGATTGATGAAAAGCAGATTTATAACTCTGGTAAAAGCTCCCGTAATACCCTCGCATTGTAAGCATCCTCGCTACGCTCGGGTGCCTTAATATACGGTATCTATAATAAACTGGGTGTTTTTTCTACGACTTATTTAGCAATTTAGTCAAGAATCGGCAACGAGTCACAGGTGCCAAGCATATAGTCCAGTATTTAGTGAAAAATTATTCAAAAGTTAAGTTTTATAAAAATCTCATACAAACTTCAAAGCTCAATAACTCCTAAACGTGCCACTTTAGGACATGGTGACCTTAATAATTTCTAGTTTACTTTTTTGTCCTCTATCGATCTAGCTAGGTTTCATCATGCTCCACGATATTGAAAAAAATATAGAGGGCGCCACTATGAACTATGCCAGGCCCCATACAAAAATCTTCGTAGCTCTTTATGGACTTTCAACTTGGATGACCTAAGTTCTCCTTTATTGTTCGTTTATTTGCTGACGCAAGCGTTACTGGCTGAAAAGAGTTTCCAGAATTTGAAATACACTACCCGCTCTTTTTCTTAAAACTGTTGTTAAATTTAGTTTGTGATAGTAATTTGATTGTTTTGTTCCTAAGTATTGGAGAGGTCTTTCCTTTATATAAGTGTTAGAAATGAATGCAAATAAGTGCTAAACAGTGTACCAGACAAAAAAAAAGTAAAAGCTAGTATTAAAGAAAATTAAAATAGAAAAGATTATGTACATTTTCTTCCAATATATTTAATGTACACCTACCTACCTACTCTCTTTATCTTTCAGTTCTATCCATGCTAAGGTTGTCTGGAATAGATTGCTTTTAGCGATAAGACCGCCAATTGTATACGGCAAAACTTAGACATGTAAGCCTTTTAATGTATTTTGTTTTCTGGTGTGTACAATAAAGTGTTCTAATCGAATCTAATCTAAAAAGCTTGAATCAGCCCATATTAAACTCTAATTTTTAATCCGAGTCCATGGAATGACAGGTGCTACTGTCCGATGAAGCCAATCGGGTGACCAGTTAAAATAGTGATGTTAAACAATCGATCGATTTACATACGTAATCTTAACTTTTTAGTTAACGATCGACGTTGTCGCTTTCTCTTAGGAGAAAGAGAATCGTTTCTTAAGGTGGATGGTTGGGGATCCATACCGAATAACAACTTAACAAAAAATCATCAAAACTGAACATAAGAACAATAACAACAGATATTAGCCAGCAAAAAGTAAATTTACGACTTAAAAAATTACAGAATCGAAAATAAAGTCGATTGTGTCCTTCACTATTTATAGACGACAAGAAAGTGGTAACACTGCTAATGTCATTCCATGGACTCGGATTAAAAATTAGAGTTTAGATGATTTCATGATATCCATAACGGCGTGACATCTAGTTTCATACATTTACTATGGCCTCCGCCGAGCAATGTTTTAAAAAAAGGTCGTGGAGTTACAGTTATCGTCCAGCCTTGCCTCAAAATCGGCAACTAATTGCACACTAGCGTACCTTAGTTACTAGCCGAGGTACAGACCTTTTTGTCTTCATATTTAATTAAAATGTTGTTAAATAAATAAAAAAAAATAAAATAATTGTTTATTCTGTAAAAGGTGCATACATTTCTAAATAGTCTCATTTCCGCCAAACTAAATAATAGTTTGTTGGCAGATTTACTCTCAATTTAGTTTACATAGAAAAGTAAAGAAGATATTAAGTATCTTTAAATTAGGATAAATTTATGGTACTGGTTACAAACTGGTTTAATGAACCAGTTTGTAACCAGAAATATTCCAAAAATATTCAGAAGCTCAAATAAATGACTCATTAAACTGAAATTATTTTTTCACGGTATAAATTATTATTGTGCCTCACTATCATCATCATCATCAGCCATTCGACGCCCACTGCAGGACACAGGCCTCCTTCGTGGTTCCTCACTATGTTGAAGACAAATAAACATTTTCTATTTCTAGTAGAATAGGCCTTTGAATTTTCGACGCAAGGACACCCGTTCCATGAGTAGAGCGCACGCATTCAAAGGTCGTCATGCTGCCGACTCTGAGTCGACAGATTGGCAAATGCTGGGTTGCAAATTGCAAAGGGATAGCCCTTTTGCGCTCGTAAGCGTCGTGTGAGTGACAAAAGAGACGAGAACAACTGCCACACTAGCCTACCGAAACGTACTGGCTCGCGGCCTTTGATTCATTAGCACACGTACTATCGCGCTCCGTCTATTTCATTTCAAAATAATAGTAAAACTTTGTGTGCAACGGTCTTATTTATAAAAAATCAACTAATGCCTCTCACAGAGTCTCTTTAAGTAAGACAGTAATTGACATTAGTGGCCGTTTTAACTTTTTATGATTTATAAAAAGTTCGAGCTAAAACACTTGTTTTTTTTTTAAATATAATATTACACATTTCATTCATTCTTATGTAGCCTGTGATTGCGTCACAAACGCTTTATTGTTGTAAATTCCTAAAAACATAATTATTGGCGAAGTTTTGCGAGGTTTTTTTAAAACACGATGGAAAATACAGAAAATTTACCTCGTAAGACGAAGAAAAGTAGGTGCAGTTGCAATTTTTGGCCGCCACAATCGTCTAAACTGGCAACACGGACAAAAACAGGTGTGTTTGTAACACATTCATTCACTCATGTGGTGCACAGTGCACAGCACACCCCAGATTAAAGACACTGCTTAAAGTAGGTCTTAGGGACATTTAAAGAGGCTTTAGTTTCGGAGGCTTTATAGCTTAACTAATGTAGAGATTTGACTTTATAGATCGTAATTTATTTAAGATCTGTCTATCTGTAGATCTGTCTACATGAATAAACGAGACTTTACTTTACTTTACTTTACTTTAAAATACCGGCATAAGTCTTACCGAGGGCTGTTTCAGTGGTATCGTTTCTATATAAATAAGACCATAAGTGTTATTTACAACGCGGTAAACATTAACTTAAGGCAGTGAAAATCCTATCGTGATTTACCAAGTGGCTACGAACTTATTACCGTTTTAATCATAAAAATGACCGTTGTTACTGACCTACACCAAACTCAAGCAATTCGCCGTGCGCCCGGGCCTTTATTATTCAATGAAATAGCGATATATTCGGAAGGGCCGTCAATGTCATGCTTGAGCCCGAAAATTTACTCGAACCTAGCGACAATTACGGTTCTCTCTTTGAATTGTTTCGAAATTTAGTTTGGAGTCGGTGCCAAGTTACACGACCGGCACATACATTTTGGGCAGCGTCTTCAAAGTATATTCGTAGAATGCCTACATGTATGTACCCGCTTCGAATTTGAAGATCATATTCGTTTAAATTATTTCAAAGTTATTTTACTACAACGCCGTAGAGGCTCTACGGCGTAGCAGTAATCCGCGTAGCCCACCTACGCCGTAGTAGCTACGACCTGACTGTGTGCCACTAAGGGAGTGGCGTGTATGCCAATCAATTTGCATTTCCGTTTACAGCTTTGCCTGCCTTTATGTCTTGGTTACACACTCGTAACCCGAGGTACGGTGGTAGCCTAGTGGGTAGAACATTGGACTCGGAAGAGGGACACCCAGGTTCGATTCCCAGTGCGGACATGTACCTATGACTTGTTTTCTAAGTTATGTACATTTTTTAAGTTATAGTAGCAATACCACTCGCTAACGGTGAAGGAAAACATCGTGAGGAAACCTGAGTGTCTGAGCTATTCATATAACTCAGCGCTTGAAATCGCCAATCCGCGGTGGGCACGCGTGGTGATTAAGCCCATACTCTCTCCCTGAGAGAAGGCCTGTGCCCTACAGTGGGACGGATATAGGCTGCTTATGCAACCCGAGGTATGGCAACGTATTTGGAGGACAGTCGATGGCAAATCAACCTCTCTACTCAGTTACGTTACCGCGCCTTGCAGCTGAAAAGTGAACGTGTGTGTGCTGTCAACTGTACGAAGTAGGTATTAATAGATTGGTTTTCTGCACCCCCAACATTTCTACCGTGAAATTGGAATAAAAAATCCTGGAACTAGTTATAGTAAATTAATTTAAACTACTAGATTAGCCTGATACAAATACGGCCCGAAGGCAGCGGCTAACATAGTAACATAGTACATTGACATTCAGCAACCAGAATGTAAATTCTTTACGTTGAAATAAATTATTGATTTCTGATTTCCTGTCATGACGTATTTGTTTTCATACTTATATACATACTAGCTGTCACCCGCGACTTCGTTCGCGTGGTAATTTTGATGTGTATTTTTCCGGAATAAAAAATGGACTATGTGCTAATCCAGACTATAATCTATCTCTGTGCCAAATTTCATCCGGATCCGTTCAGCCGTTTTTGCGTGAAAGAGTAACAAACATCCATCCAAACTATACAAACTTTCGCGTTTATAATATTAGTGAGGATTTTTACACATACTTACACAAAGAACTTTATTTCGATTTAAATTGTGCCCTTGATCATTTTAGGATAAGAAACTCATAGTTTCCGTCCGTCTTTCCTTACCGCCTCAGACTTCATACAGATCTTGAATGTATGGTCTGTATTTTTGACGAAATTTTTGGTGGATATTGTATGGTGGATGTTTGTTTTTTTTATCTTAAGATATACTAAGCTTGCCAGACACGCAGCTCAAAAAATGTGTAAGGCACACTTGGTGCCAAAAAAAGCTACTCTAACATTAAAGATTATTTAGACGACCAAGATGTCTGGAGTTAAAGCCCAATGCATTCGTTCTAAGTTTTAGAACAATATCTAGTACAGAATAATATTATATTTTGGAATAAGCTCGATGCATGAGTTCTAGGTTTTAGAATAATATTTAAACTCTGTTAATTAAGTATCTCCATCAAAGACTGCATGCGGAACATCGAGATTAGGAGGCGAACAAAATTAACTGACATAGCATGAAGGTTCGCTACTCTGAAATGGAGATGGGCAAGTCATGTTTGTCGCAGAGAGGATGAAAGATGGAACCGCAACTACTGGAGTGGCAACCGAGGACCGGACGTAAAATTGTTGGCCGACCCCCAGCCAGGTGGCGCGTCGACATCGGTAAGGCAGTAGGGAAGACCTGGAGATGAACAGCGCAAAGCAGAAGCGACTGGCTCTTGCATGAAGAGGCCCTTGACCAACAGCGGATATTGACGGGCTGAAGATTATGATGTTAATTAAGGAACATACTTGAAAAGACCACGTTGGGAGTTTTTTTGTCCATTTTTTCTCCAAAATGATCTAGATTTTGAAATGGAGACCTAGTTTTAGTTGTAACGTTCATTAAGTCACAGTTTCTGTGCTATTTTGACTAAAGGCATTTTAATTAGTTCTGTTTTGTTGCATCAAATGTTAGAAATCCCCTACAAATCATCGAATCTATAGCAATAAAGCTTTTAAGACGTAAAAAACGTAAAAATTGCCATGAAAATTAAGCATTAAACGATGATGCACGAGCCATTGTTACGGATTAAAAGCTTCATCCTTTTAACTGCTGCTCCAGTCCTTCTAATAGCAAGGTTCGTGTCAAGCTGCGTACTTTGATATTTAAGTCATGCTTAATAGGTATCTTTTTATAAGTACTTTGTTTATTTTTTCTGGTGTAAAATAAAGAATATTCGTATTTTATCTAATGTTTCGACAACAGTGGATATGGGAAGCTTAACGGCAAAACGGTGGCCTCACATTCGAGAGGAAAGAAAATTTTCTTTCTCTCAGTACAAACGCCCACCGTCCTTTTTAAATGACAAAAACTGTACTCAGCCTTGAAGCCCAAGTCATGCCATACTTATTTTCGAAGGTTAGAGTGAAGGTAGATTTTTTTTACCATTTTTCCTTGATTATAGTATTGTAGGGGGATATATTATCAGACAAAAAAAACCGAAATATTTGGTTCTTTTAGAAGGACACTGGGCGCTATGATTCTTTTCTCGTCTACCCCATCCTGTTGAGTATCGTTGGATCGGTCTTTGTAAAATATTGTGGGTGTAGGAAGACCATTTTTGATTTAGGGTTCCGTTTGTGAAATATTAAGCTTTAAAGTGCATTTTTTTCTCCAAGAGGGCGGCCCCCCCCTCCCGGCTAAACGGTTGATTGTAGAAACGTGACAAAATTCAGGGTAGTAGCACATATTATGAACTTAAAAGGAAAAGTATCACGGCTAAGTAGGCTTGACTAGTTAACGAGTAATAGGCAACTAACCTCTAAAAGTAAAATTTCGTGGCTACAAAATCCATTGAAAATGACTTCGATAAAGGTTCTGTAAAGCAGATAAAAAAACATCTTTCTGCGGAACCCTACATTGCACTTTGCCCAACACGCACTTGGCAGGTTTTATTTTTTAAGAAAGAGAGGCGCCCCGGTCAATTAGACGAATTGCTCGAAAATTAGCCAGTTGAACAATCCACACGATACGCTGAGAAACATCAGACTAAAGTGGCAGTGCGGTGGTCACATCCTTCCAAAGAACTGACAACCGATGATGTTGTACAAAGGTTCTCGACTAGAGACGACGAACCGCTGTGGCTTAACAATATTCTCAGGTCAAAGCTACCATCACCATAGCAACTAATGGAATCAAAAATGGATTATCTTTACAACGCGAACAAATAAGCAACAAATTAATATTCCTATAACATCGGTAATTCGATTTGATCCTTCAAGGCAAAAACTCAACCCACGTATTTTTCTCGTTTACAAGCACGGAACGTAGGATATTACGAGAATGGAGGGTTTTACAGGAATGGTAACCGTAAAGACACGACTTCTAGTTTCATACGTTTACTATGGACTTGACTAGCCGTTGAATGAACATCTAGTTTAAGGGGCTCTTAAGTTACAGTAGCACCACCGAGAAAAACAATCATATCTTTTTTACAGATTGAATTTGGAAAAAGTGTCTGTACAGTCTCATGTTAACAGTGATTTTTAGGATCCATCCCTGAACTTAAGGCAAAAAACCTAGGACTAGATAGCATCAACGCGAAAAACAGCCGTTTTTGGCATAAACGCTATCTAGTCCCAGGTTCGTGATCCTAGGTTCTTTGTCGTGGTCACTAAAATCACTGTAAAAATGATCGAGAGATTGTACAGACACTTTTTGCAATTAGGATCCGTAAAAAAAGATTTGTTTTTTTTTTTCATTGGTGGGGCTAGTGAACCTTAAAGCAAAAGAGCTTAATACATTTACTATGACCTTGACCGGCCATTCTATGACGACAGGACATCCAGTTTCATTCACAATGTTTCTTTAATTTATTTTATAATTTGACATACTTATTATTTTACTTATCTTTAATTTCAGCATTTATATAGATTTTGATATTTTTTTATTTTCAAATAATTTAAATGCACATGCATGCATGGCAGTTATTGGGTTTAGGTTTTTATATTGTCTGCTCTGACACAAAAATATTTTGGACTATGCACCACCAATGCTGAACTCATAAACTGTCAACAAACTTTCATAAAACACGGTGTCAGTCTGAAAGTTTTGGAATGTGAATTTGCACAAGATTGCTATTACTGCACTATGCTATTCATTATATTATTTAAGGTACATAATAGAATTCTGACTGTAGTATATTGGACCTACCGGGTAGTTTCAAAATCTTAAGTAGAAGCCGGCAACATGTTTTTCTCACGGATTTCTTTTTTGCTTGAAACATGTTTTGGCAGATTCATATTCGAACACTTGTTTACGTCTAGGTATGTGTCCTTTATCAGAATCACGACAGTAAATATAGATTTTTTGAGCGTATCTAAGGCTCAATTAGGTACGCTTATTTTTTTGTGGTGAAATCATTGTTATCGCTACATTATGGATGTAATTTGAGATCGGAAGTGGCACAGTGTGTTCTGAGACCCGATTTTCGGAAGTGACCATTTTTATTGCGTAAACTAAATGACTTTCTCGTTTCAAATAGTAAACGAGAATACCCGAACATCAATCCTCTAAAAAACCCTCATTTGCTTGTAATTTGTAGATCCCAATTTATGAGAAAAGGAAAAAATTGTAACGCTAGAATAAATAATGGGTAATCCTTTGGTTTCGGGAAGCTTAGAAAAGTCTTTTCGTCTAATATACCTCAATCGCTCAAGACAAAATTATACAACCAGTGTGTGTTACCAGTGATGACTTATAGCACTGAAACTTGGTCTCTCACTATGGGCCTCATAAGAAAGCTCAAGGTCACCAACGAGCTATGGAAAGGGCTAAGCTCGGAATTTCTCTACGAGATCGATTTGCACGAAAACTATATTGAGAGTGCGATAGCAAATGATTTCCTTCCAAATATTTTGTTAGTCGAATGTTCATGACTTTTTCGAGTATTTTGGAAATAGTTGGCAGTATTGAAATTGGACTATAGTTGTTGACACAGTCTCTGTCACCACTGTTGTGAGTTGGATGGACATCGGCAAGTTCAAACTCTTTTGGAAATATACCTGAGTTGAGGGCTAGGTAGCAGATGCATGTGATTGGAGGAGCGAGCAGTTTGCAGTATCTTTTGAGAAAAACACCTGAGATGTTATCTCAGATGTTTTTAGGTCAGTCCGATTTTAGGTTAAGTATAAGAGTTTCAATTTTATCTTGATCTGTATTTAGTAGCACAAATGATTGGAGATGTAGGTAATTTTAGTAGATACTGCAGTTATTCCAATTAGTTTACTTTGTTTGTGGAATCAAGGGGATCATTATTTTTAATTAGTTCGACTGGTTTATCAAGTTTTTTATTTAAAGTGGTAGCTTTAGTAATGGCAGACCATAGTTTTTTATTGCTTACGTTTTCTGCATTAGATATATCTGTTTTATTGTAATCTGTTTTTAGTTTCTTAAGTAATTGGTTACAGAAATTTCTATACCTCTTATAAGCAGTTACAAGTAAAATATTATTAGGTTGTCTCTTTGTTTTTTTATGTAGTTGGTCGCTGTTTCTTAAACATCTTAATATACCTGGAGTGAGCCAACGCTTAGAGATTTTTTTACGATTTGATGTCTACAGTTGTATCGCACAAAATCGTGTCGTTTATTGACTTTAATAAGAGCGTAATAATATTATATACTACCTAGTATATTTTATTCAATTGTTCCCAGAACCATTGATGAAGCGATTGTCATCATTATTTCTGGATTTACTCAGTTGCCTGCTGAATAGTAAGGCGCAAAAGGTTCTGTTTAGACTAGCCTGAATTATTCGCAATCCACACTTATCTTTCAATGCTAGAGAAAATATATTTAACCCTTTTACTAAAACAAATAGTTATCACGTAACCATTGTTTATTTCCGTCTTGAACGAGGTGCCTGAGGTGGCCCAGGACAGAAAGATCTAGTCCGAGTTGGGGAAAGCTTTTGCCCAGCAGTGGCACTCATAAAAAGGTTATACTTTTTTTATGTAGCCTATATACGTCCCACTGCAGGGCACGCAGGACAGGCTCCGCCGCAGTCGGGTAGAAATAGAATAATCATTCATTCATTCATTCATTCATTCATTCATTCATTCATTCATTCATTCATTCATTCATTCATTCATTCATTCATACATTCATTCATTCATTCATTCATTCATTCAGTCATTCATTCATTCATTCATTCATCATTCAATTAAAACCCGTTGTTATTTTGAAAACTGGCCATATTTATGTGACCTTATTTTTGCAGCGGTGCGCGGTGGTAGCGCTGAAACGCCGGCTTCTTTCCGGCGTGTACCAAATGACTTCGTTTTCTAAGCTACGTACATTTGTGAAGTTATAGTAGTAACACCACTTGCTAACTGTGAAAGAAAACATCGTGAGGGAATCGGAGTGTCTGAGGTGTTCACACACCTCAGCGCTTGAAATTGCCAATACGCGGTGGGCACGCGTGGTGATTAAGCCCGGGCTCTCTCTTTGAGAGAAGTTCTGTGCACTGCAGTGGACTTATATATGCTGCATAAAAAAAGTCGTACGCCCGTTTTCATCAACAAAATCCTTCCATTTTAACTGGGAATCTCTAATAGTAAGTGACATTAGCACAAAAAGCCTTTCTACAATAACGTCTGTTTTTCCATATCCAAAGGGTGCTATTAGAGGAAAGAAATAAAGAAGACATTTTCACGAAAACACAGCTAATAAGTAAATAAACAAAGTACATGAAAAACAAAACTGAACAATCGAGCCAAGATCGTGTGAGGTTCGTAGAATTGAAGGCAGCCGGTATTAGTATGCCTCTAAGGTATGTCTGTGTGTTTGACATATAAAGAGCTATTTCTGAGTACTGTAATAGGTGGCCAGTAGGGATTTTCACAGAATATGCGTCGCGCAGGCGGGTTGACCAACAAATAAAATACCGGCCAAGTGCTTGTCAGGCCGACCGCAGAGTAAGGTTCCGTAGAAAGAGGGGTTCATTATAAGTATTACTGCCCTGAATTTTTTCACATTTCTGCAATAAATCTTTAGAAAGGAGAGGGGGGACAAAAAGGGGAGACGCTGACAAAAATTTGAGCTTTCAAGCTTAATATTTCGTAAACGAAACATTAAATAAAAAAATCGTCTTTCTACACTCACAATGTATTTAAACGATCAATCAAACGATATCTCACACTATGGTATAGGTGAGAAAAAAAAATTGCATCCCTAATTTACGTGTAAGAGAGGTACATTAAAAAAAATATTTTTTTAAATTTTATGCTACCTTTTCCCGGTGTAATAAATATGTATGCCAAATGTCAGCTCTCTAGTACTTATCGTCTCTGTGCTAAGCCGCGGACAGACAGACGGACAGACAAACGGATGGACATAGTGAAACTATAAGGGTTCCTTGTTGACTACGGAACCCTAAAAAAGAGGTGGTTCCCCGTACAATCTTTTTTTTAAATATATTATGTTTTCTTTTTGCTCTAACGTGAAAGAGGTAACACATACAAGTGTCATCACTTATGTGATTTTAATACTGACCATCTAGTAAAACAACAAATTATAACCTTAAAAACCTATTTAAAGGCTAAATATTCCACCCATGGCGGAACTTGAACCCGTGACCTCTAACCGCTAACCTAACCTAACCTAACCGTGCCAGCGCTAATGGGCAAGTGCAGGCATTGGCGAAATGTCGGGTTAAGTCCCGGCATGGGTGGAATTTTTAGCCTTCAAATAGGTTTTTTTTTAAATTGTCTTCAGCACGGGTTAGTGCAACAAACAGACTATAAATTATAACCTGTTGAATGTGAGTCAAACTACGGTTAAGGACGCCGAAGTAAATAAAAGAAAAAACATATTTTGCACTTCTAAAAACGTAATAAAACCGGCCAAGTACTCGCGCACGAAGAGTTCCGTATGTACCATTATCTATACAACATTAGACAAACATTGAATTTGAGAACAGCACCATCTATAGAAACCAACAAGAAGCGTTTAACATTGACATGACATCGGCGCTGTGAAGGTTACATAGATGGCCGCTAGATGGCGAGCGCTGTCTTTAGACAACGTTAGTTGTATGGGAGCCCTCCTTAAATATTTATTTTATTCTGTTGTTAGCAATTGTTATTATAGCGGCAACATAAATACGTCATCTGTGAAAATTTCAACTGCATAGCTATCAAGGTTCATGAGATGCAGCCTGGTGACAGGCAGACAGGCAGACAGGCAGACAGACAGACAGACAGACAGACAGACAGACAGACAGACAGACAGACAGACAGACAGACAGACAGACAGACAGACAGACGGACGGACGGACGGACGGACGGACGGACGGACCGACGGACGGACAGACAGACAGACAGTCAGACGGACAGTGAAGTCTTAGTAATAGGGTCCCGTTTGGCACCCTTCGGGTACTTCGGGTAACCCTAAAAAGTACGAAACCCTCGTACATGTGTGTGACTCGCATTTAGTCGGTTTTTCATCCACTCAAAATGGCCGCAGCGTAGAAGGGCATTGTGGGCAGTAGGTGGCAGCGCTGTCAACTTTGTGTATTGGGCACCGAATGCGGCAATAATCCCTTCAGAGGAATATTGAACAAGGATTTACAAAGTTAGGGGCATAGTACACATTATTGTCCCGGTACAACTTTGTCAAGAACCTTACTTCTAGCGAGAGTTCTGTAGGTGCCTGGCGCATAGGTAATTTCGTTAGCTAAAGCTCTCGTGACTCTATATGGCTGCACACGAGATGGATGCAAAAAAGTGGGTGGGGTTATGTCTGGTTACACGGCCGGTGGCTTAACATAAATAAATATTTAAAAAGATATATAACTTCCACATAACACAATCATTTGACCTGGTCCTAAACTAGGATACCCTGTGTTATGGTAACCAGTTAACATAAAACGTCTATAAGTAAGCGTTAAGTGAAAATAAGTACTCCGGTACGGAAATATTCTTCTTCTTTATAAAGTGATCTAAAATTTTAAAATCTATGGACCTCAGCTCATTAAAGACGTAAAATTTCTGCGATCAAAAATTTCCTTTTCCAAAAAATAAAAGTATAAAATAATAGCAGCGACTAGTAATACAATTCATGAGATTTTTACTATCAGACGCCGCAAAGGGCAAATGTATTTAAAATTAAAAGACATCCTTCAAAAGGTCTTTTTTAGGGTTCTGTAGTCAAATTTAGCATAGACATACATATTTATTACGCCGACTAAACGGAAGGATAAAATATTTAAAAAAAAATTAGGGTTCCTCCCCTACACCTAAATTTGAGGTGCAATTTTTTTTTGTCGTCTACACTATAGTGTGGGGTATTGTTGGTTGGTCGTTTAAAAATATTGTACGAAAACCTTTCTTACAATTTTTTTTTTTCGATTTAGGGATCCGTTTGCGTAATATTAAGCTTAAAAGCGCAAATTTTCTCTCCCCGCTGAGAAAATCCAGGGCAAGCACATATAATGAACTTAAAATGCGTATGTAAAGATATCCAACGATACTTTATGTAGATATTATACAGGTCATCGTCCCATTAGTTAAAGAAATACAATAGTTTGTATATTACGATGTTTAAATGTTGGACACTGGTGACACATAAAAAGCTGATCATATTTATTTATTTGGCACTTCCTCTACCTGCCCATGCCTTTCTTTAAAAAGATCGCATTTCTACCCGATGTGATTTTTTAAGGGCAACTTGTTTTATGAGCCTCCTGCCCAAGACAAAATTTCTTTATAATGTTGGATTCCTTGTAAGAAGATTTTTCCCCGTATTTTTAGGGATGTGTTATGGTTGTTTTAAGTCGGTTTTCGTGGGTTTCAAACCAAAATCTTTTGTTCTTTTAAAATCACATTGGGCACAATGCAATTTTTATTTATCATTTTAAGAGAACATTGGGCACAATTGAATAAAATTAATTTTTAGTATAATTAGTATAACTTAATCAGTCACAAAGTTTTAAAAATGTTGCTAAGTACATATCTCAATAATTATTGGTAATACTTATCAGTCTTAATCAAATAAGAGCTCTCTTACTCATAATGAGTTATAGGCAATCGGGAGCCTTCTTAACGGTAGTAGGAACTAAGACAATTATAAATTCTTCATTATTTTTCTTTCAAAAATCAATAAACTCTATCAAATAGTATCACTTATCTTACTATAATAATATTTTTTGTTACTTTTCTCACAAAAAAAAATCAATTATGAAACTCTTTAACGAAAAACGGTTTCAAACCGTATAAAAATCACGACAGTCTTTATGATAATCTAACAACTAAAGAGATCTAAAATCAACACAACCATTTTATTCATTACACAAAATTAATATTTTAAAATAAGAAATTCAAATCCCTCAAAAATAGGAACAACTAGGACAATAACAATAAACAGGTTGTAAACCTTACAAAAATCTTTCATAAAGTTCTTAAAAAATCTAAGCTTCATGTGTCTGGCCACTTGACTGTCCTCGAGATCTTCCTCGGCTACGTCCAGCAGACGGTCTTCTTCCTCCTCGGCTTGTGCTCCTACCATTTCCATGTCCTCTACAGTTCGCCTCCCAAATTTCTTCCTCAGAAACAGTAGAATCGGAGTCTGATGAAGATTCAAAAGACACATTTCTATTTGACCTTGGGTCTTCTACGTCGTCATCCAAAGGCAGCAAGTCACCGATATCCGAATCCTCCAGTAAATTTTTAATATTTTGGTCTCCCAATACTAAGAAAAAAAAAGTTAGGTTCGAAATTGTGCCCAATGTGATCTTAAACGGACATGAAAAAAAGAGTTAAGTACAAAATTGTGCCCAATGTGATCTTAAAAAGACATAATAATGTTTGAAAATGTTTTGTAACCCAAAATTGTTCGTATCAGAAAAATCATTACTCAACTGGGTAAGCAGACTAATGAACTTGAAATGTAGTAAAAATGTAGCTACAAAACTTGCGGATAACACTAATAAATGTGGATTAAATCTTACCTCGTCTCTGGCGACGTGCCATCTTGGATATTTGGCCAGCACTGACAGTTTTGTTTTTTTTTTTTTGTTGAGTTCAAAATGGTGGCTCACCAGTTGCTATACTTTCAATCAATTACAACTCAAGTGTCAAAATTGACAATAGGCGGTAAATTTAAATTCTAGGCGCAAAATTTTAATATGTCAAGGAAAAAGGACAGTGGGCAGAAATTTCATTTTTTCATTCTTTAGGCTGGGCAGGAATGTCAACATATAAAATGTCATTCTAAAATCACATTGGGCAGGTAGAAGATTAACACAGACCCGAACACAGGACAATTTTATTCCAAGCACGCAGGGAACAAAATAGCTTACACAGTTAGTAGAATGTACTAATAATGTAATGCGATGCGATGCGATGTTATGTTCTGAGGATGTAATGTAATGTAATGCAATGCAATGCAGTGTAATGTAGTAAGTATAGTGTAACCGTAGGGTCAACTAGATCCGCTCAGGCCATAATCCCGTGTTCTACCGTGTGGCCCCGGTAAAGTATGCTGGGTATTCAGCAAAGTGCACTATTGTTCCGGCACCGACAGAGCATATTAAATATGCCCAGAACATACCACCGTTCTCCGTAGCTTTCCTAAATTATAAGAGTCAAGGCCCTGTCCCGTAAAGTCTGGAGCGCCATCAATGAGATTTGTCTTCGTAAAAGTAGGCACCGCTTACATGCAGAGATTGATTACTGACGGCTCCGCTATTAGTCATCATCATCAACCCATTATGTCCCCACCAAGGGGCACGGGTCTCTTCCCTGAGGAAGGTATAGGCCATACTCCACCACGGGGGCCAAGTCCGGATTGGTGGAGGCTTGTAGACTAGTGGCTCGTCTACTGTCAGAAGTTGTCAAGCCGCCCTAAGGCCTCTGACTTGGCTTAACGACTGCCATCTATCGAAGGCAGCCGGCACCAACAGCTTAACGTGCCTTGCGAAGCACGGAACCGCTCGGAAAAATGCCACTAGCGTTAGGCATAGACGGCGACCCATCCATGCGCTGAACGCGCCCTGTGTTGCTTAACCTTCGTGATCGTTTAAGATCACTTAGGCAGCCGGGGCTACGAGCGATTAGTCATGACAAATATAAACTACGCGGTCTATAAATGACCTACTGCAGAGGACTTCTCTTAGAGAGATTATTATTATTGTAATTCTTTATTCCACTACATAAGCAGCCTCTATACGTTCCACTGTAGGGCAAAGGCTTTCTGTCAGGGAGAGAGTATGAGAGTTAGCGTGTGGTATTGCTACTGTAGCTTGACAAATGTACATAACTTCGAAAGCTAAGTCATAGGTACATGCCCGCAGTGGGGATCGAACCTGGGTCTCTCGCTTCCGAGTCCGATGTTCTACCCACTAGGCTACTACCGCTGTATGTTGTTGCACTAATTACATTGTAAATTTACAAGGGCGTGCTTAATGCAAGA
Organism: Yponomeuta cagnagella; assembly: GCA_947310995.1. Lineage (NCBI taxonomy): Eukaryota > Metazoa > Arthropoda > Insecta > Lepidoptera > Yponomeutidae > Yponomeuta > Yponomeuta cagnagella. Next base: position 15,768,140 of record OX371277.1, read on the forward strand.
AGCATTCTCTTCCAGTAAACCTTTGATTTTGAAGAGACTGGTGACGGGTAGTGCAATAGAGACAGTTAGTGCTTACCGTTGACTCTCTACCCACCAGGGCCACGTTTCATAGAACAGCTTTTTATAGTTTGTTGTGACATTAAATAGAAAAATACCATCAATGTAATTTGCTAATATTCCACACAACTCACAGACTAAAAAGAGATACAAAATATAACAAGTTCACGTGGTAATTTTGATGTGTATTTTTCCGGGATAAAAAATGGCCTATGTGCTAATCCAGACTATAATCTATCGCTGAGCGAAATTTCATCCGGATCCGTTCAGCCGTTTTTGCGTGAAAGAGTAACAAACATCCATCCATACATACAAACTTTCGCGTTTACAATATTAGTCATTACAGGAAGGATCTGTGGTAACATAAAAAAAACTCTTCTTGTTCGAAATATTGTTCTTACAGGGTCCCCTTCGAATGACCGACTAACTGTCGTGACAGACGACAGCTATATGAATAATAATAATAATATATAGCGCGATATCTCGTTCTCTACCAAATCCGACCGCATAGTCGTGTGTGGACGTGGGTTGCATGTTGGATATAGTGTGGAAAAAATATCGCATATATCAACGCTGTCGTTTGTGACGGATATAAATCTAAGATTCCAAAGAAACTCTGTTATCAAAACAAAAGTAGAATGATCTTTCATTTAATAATAGAAATCTCTTTCACATATTGCATCTACTCATGTGGACCCGAAAAACTGGCCAAAATGGTCGAAATCGTAAGGGAACACGAGAAACAACATTCACGGAACCAAGGAGAAAACGGAATGTTTGAAAATAAATTACGTCTTCACGAATGTGTCAAACCTCAAACCCAAACTTATCAACATCCAAGTGTACGTAAAAAACTAACAATCTCATTTTACTTCCAAATAAAAATTGTGTGACTTAAGGTTTTTGGTCACACGAGTCTACGTTTTTAGAGTAAAACAAAAATCTACCGAGTCTAACGATATTTTCAATTCTATAATGGTAGCATGGCATCGAATTAAAAAACAGACTTTGGTATATGAGAAACTGGGGGGTAAGTGGTTTTAACAGTTCTTTCTAAGGCCCATGTTATGACTTCTCGGCAAATACAAGTGGTTTAGGCAACTCTGGGTGTTTTGAGGCTTGTCCATTTGACAACTTTGATATTTTGAACTAAAACTCTTTCGTAAGCACTACACATTGCATTCTTCTGACAAAAAATCAAGTAAGTGAATCCGGAATCAAGCTGATAACTTTGATATTTACCTAATTCTGATCGCCCAGTGATAACACAATGCGAAAAAACCAAAGTTTCGAAATAAACGTGACCCAAAATTGCAATTTTGTATTAAGTAGGTAATTGCCAATTTGCAGAGCTGGAATGAAGGTTCAGTTAATTTTAATTTTAAATCCCTTAATGTTTGTGCCATTAGCATTAATTGTACACAGTAATTTGTCGCGGACATAACACAAATTTAAAATGTTAACAAAAATAAAAACCTCAAGTGCGATTAGAACTCGCGTAGCGAAGGATCCTTATCACCGTAGAAATAATATAATGTATGTACTGTTCGCTATCTATCTATCTAACTAAGTGCATATAATAAAACCGGCCAAGTGTGAGTCGGTTCCGAACCATCATCTATACATTATTTGAAAATTTCAAGCGTCTACCTCTTGCCGTTAATAATATCGAGCAAAAAACGGCGAAAAAATCCCGTTTGTTGTATCGGAGCTACCTTAAATATTAATTTTATTCTGTTCTTAGTATTTTTTATTATAGCGACAACAGAAATACTTCATCTGTGAAAATTTCAACTATCTAAATATCACGGTTCATGAGATACAGACGGACGGACAGTGGAGTCTTAGTAATAGGGTCCCTTACCCTTTGGGTACGGAACTCTAAAAGAGAACTGACAGGGCCCCATTTCATACAACTTCAACTCATTGTTTACTATGACAATACGACGTACATTGCATGGCCGGTTAACAATTAGGAGGACTAATTGCATCGGCTATGCAATGTACCTACATAGAATTGTAATAAGAAACGACAAATTGAAGAACGGAGGAAGGAAGTTGCTGAAGGAAAAGAGACGGGGAGTCGGCGCAAATATGAATATAATAAAATTATTTTTAGATAATTTAAAAGGGTTTCAGTGCCACAATAACCTCGATCATGTCCCTAAATGATCATAAAAGTTACTGGCACTGTCCTCGCACGCCATTTTCCAATTAAAAATAATGTCATTTGGCGATCGCTGACTTGATAACCATCACGATTGTACTTCATGCAACTGACTATTAATACCAACATGTAGGCATTATGCCCATTTAATTGACCAACCCTCATAGTTTCGCCGTCTTTCCGTTCGTGGCTTAGCCCAGATACGATTACTACTAAAAAACCGAAATTTGACACAGATATTACATATTAATCACGCCGACAAAACGGTAGCATAAAATCTTTAAAAAACTTTTTTATACTACACCTGCTTGGAAAGTACCTTGATACTTTATCAAATTTACGGTAGAAAGTACGTCATTGCATATCGAACAAATATGCGAGGAGAAAACGCATCTGAGCGGGAGAGAAAAGTGTATGAAAATCCATTTCTTACGTGGTTTTTCTTTTTTAATTTTGGGTAAGACTATGCGCCGGTAACCTAAATATCAAAAGCCAAAAAGTTTTTACAGTGAGTTTTTATCTCCAAGTTCGCAAAATGACAGCTGTGTGTTGGATGGTGTCGGGCTGGCAGTGCGACCCTGCGGCGGCAGGATAAACAATTTGAAAAAAGAACATGTGAAAATTGCAGACGCCATTGGCGCCATTTCCAATTTGTGTGTTGTTTGAGGATTCAGTTTTCGTAGAAAGTAAAATAAAGCTTAATGTAAATACTTTCCAAGCAGGTGTAGTATAAAGCACTATGTATCACTCGAGAGAAACTACGATTCCCGATCTCGGGTGTTTTAAAGCCCTCGCCTACGGCTCGGGCTTCAAACGACACCCTCGACGGTAATCGGTCACTTTCTCCTCTCGGTGAACAATGTACTATTATGGTACCTCCTCTATACGTAAATTTACATAACTGCATCAACTGATATTTATGTTGTGTATAATTATGAGCAGAATAACTCCCTTAGGTTCATTGGGCCTTCGTGAAATACCCTGTGTAGTTATTATCTTATAACTTGTTCATCTCGGAAGAGACCAGAGTTGGTCAAGCCCCACTTTCCCATCTCTCCAATACACTCTGCACAAGATAAAAATCCTGTAGATAAGAATAAATATAAAGCTTCCACGCAACACAATCACTTGTCCAGGTCCCAAACTAGGATACACTGTGCTATGGTAACCAGACAAGGATATCACAAACATGAAAATACACCCAGACTGGGGCCATTTGGCCAGATGTTACCAAATCCTTGAGGCCAACAACCTCTCTTGTATTTTGGCATAATAACATACAGTGTAAGTCTTAATATACAGAGTCATATTTTAAATGTGCAATTCCTAAATGATCCCAATTGTAGTTTGTGTAATTACAGCTTTGTTCTTTGAGCTAAAGCTCATAAATCTGAGAATCTGCTCTGAGATGAATCTCAGATTTTAGCCCAGTTGAATTAGATTTTGACCCAGAAGAATTTGTTGGGAGAGGGAATAGTGGCAGTCTAACCCCCAGTTTCTCGTACGCTAACACGCTGTTAATCTACTGTTAATAGCTGTCAGTTGACCAAAGTGCATACAAAAAAACCACTGACAGCTATTAACAGAAGATTAACACCTTGTTAGTGTACGAGAAACCGAGGGTGAATTTTGTTTTAAGTGGTACTTGATCCGTTACGTCATCCGTGATCTTGGCTTTAAGGGTTATTTCTTATTTATTGAATAACTAATTTATTTTCAATTCACGCGAAAAATGGTAATTACAAAAGTTGCTTAGGATTAAATTTCCTGCAAACCTAGGATCAAATTGTCCTCATCAACCTAAACCATTGAATATATAAGGCTTGATCTTACGAAGTTCAACCCCAAAAAGGGGTGACCAGTTTGTATGGGATCATTTGTACTTAAACAATTAAATTATACGAAGATATTTCATATTTACAAATTTATCTGCTTGGGCTATTTTATTTTATTTATTGCATTTATCGTTATTGTCCCCAACAGAAGTCAGAGATCTTACTTAGTAAAAAAAAATTCTATCTGTGTAAACTCAAATGAATGTGCCCCTTGATGGTAGTTTACACCTACGAAACTTGGATCCATTACGGAGTGTATATTTGAACAGACCTTTCCTGTGAAGGGCCAACTTATGCGGGAAAGAGAACAAAGCCTCTTGCAGTTTAGGCCGGCTCGCCAGTGTGTAGAGGCCCTTAACGGCAGGTCAAGCGCTCGGCAAACCGGGGGCGTGTGGGGGTTTCGTTAAGGAGCTCCATAGAGCACCAGCGCCACCAAGGAAAAAGTCATATATTTTTTTCAGATCGTATTCGTAAAAACTGTCGGTATAATCTCTCATTCAGGTTAAATAGTGATTTTTGGCACCCACTACCGGAAACCTAGGATCACGGACCTGGGTTAGACAGAGATAGAGAATACTTCATTGCATTTCTTACATCTAAGTATTTCTATTGGCGGTCTAGTAGTTTGTTAACCGGGTCTAACCGCGATTATTTATTAGGCAAAATTTAATTACCTTTGATTCCCGACGTAATTGCGGGTAGACACGTTTAATATATTACTATGTATGAGCATCGCGGGCCATTAAAAAACGGCCGTTGACGATGTTTTGTCCTAGGTTTCTTGCCTCAGGTTGTCAGCCATGGGGATGGGTCGCCGTCTATGCCTAACGCTAGTGGCATTTTTCCGAGCGGTTCCGTGCTTCGCAAGGCACGTTAAGCTGTTGGTGCCGGCTGCCGTCGATAGATGGCAGTCGTTAAGCCAAGTCAGAGGCCTTAGGGCGGCTTGACAACTTCTGACAGTAGACGAGCCACTAGTCTACAAGCCTCCACCAATCCGGACTTGGCCCCCGTGGTGAAGTATGGCCTATACCTTCCTCAGGGAAGAGACCCGTGCCCCTCGGTGGGGACATAATGGGTTGATGATGATGTCGGCCATGGGTCCTAAATTCATATTAATGTGATTGAGAGATTATGTTGACCCCTTTTGCAAAAACGATCTGTACAAATTGATATGATTTATTTCCATTGGTGGCGCTAGCGTTACTCTATGGAGCCCCTTAAGGGGCTAGCACACTATAGCATCAGCCATCCCTGTCAGTGTGAATACGAATAAAAGGGAAGAAAGAGAAGGGTTAAATTTGCTTAATTGACTGCTATCAGCGACTTTTATCAAATGCTTGTATCATATTCTATCATGATTAATTATTGTACAATTATGATTCGTATTGACTTGTCTTTCCTGTGGGCTAGGCCGACTAAGCTGTTAGGATGTCAGATGCTGGGCAAGCCTACTTCATCTAAAAAACAGTGTCCCGGGCACTGCAGCGTCTGAGTGGTCCCTTCACCCATCTAGTGTGAGTGATGGGGCCACTGGACGCTATATAAATCATCTCATTACGTAGATGCAAAGGCCAAAGTTTCATGATTATTAGGTATTACCATTCTATCTATCTATCTACGAGTATATTTTTGACAAATGTAGAAACGAAATGCTTTTTTTTATGTAGCTGATAGACGTCCACTGACAGGGCACAGGCCTTCTCTCGGAGAGAGAGTATGCGCTTAATTACCACGCGTGCCCACCGCGGATTGGCACTTTCAAGCGCTAAGGTATGTGAACTGGATAACTTCCGGATAACTAAAATTCTTCATACAAAATTAAGTTTGAATGGCTACATTACCCTCCTGAGTTCTAACCTTGAAAATAACACTTAAAAAATTGTTATTTTCAAGGTCAGGATTTCTTTAAGAAGTTTTGCTACTCAGCGTAAATCACTTCAAACTTGTAAAGCTGAACGCAGACCTAGCCGCACCGCACGCGCCGCTTCTTCCATTCGAATTAGCCTCATAGTTGGGCCATTGTACGTAGCAAGCGCTAAGGTATGTAAAGACACTAGGCTTCTCCCCCATTTTTTTTTCCTTCACCGCTAGCGAATGGTATGGAATTGCCACTACCACTTCACAAATGTACGTAACTTAGAAAACAAAGACATATACGTACATGCCGGGATTCGAGCCCATGACCTCCCGAATGAGAAGCCGGCGTTCTACCGCTCCGCTACCACCGCTACGCGGCCGGCGCTAATTGATGCCAAGAAATTCAGTGCGATGCGTGCGACGACTGCGGGGACTGCGGCGACGACGGCGTTGCGGCCAGCCCCTATATTACGCGCACCAAATCCTGAGCGATTCCAATCGTCCAACTGTCAAATTTGTATGGAATTTGACAGTTAGACGATTGGAATCGCTCAGGATTTGGTGCGCGTAATCAGGCCCCAGATCTGCGTCCTCTTTTAACCAGACATTATATCATAGAAGCTTAGAAAATACTAAAAAGTAAACAAAACCGCTTACCAGCCAGTATTTGCTATACACTACCTATCATAGTAATTCAATATAGTTACTTACCCAAACCCTAATTGATTAAAAGGGTTCTTTTTGTGTAAACCAAGTAAACGTGCAAATGTTTGTGATATTAAAAAAAGAAAGAACTAAATATGTTAAAGCTAAACAAAACTGTAAAGGACACCTTAAATATCATGCAGGTGCTTACCAACAAAATTACATATATCATAATAATAGAAAAAATATTTTTTAATAACTTTAATTTTTTAATAGACAACTAACGTTAGCTCCACAGATTAACAAAGTAGGTTAGACTTTGTTAATCTGTGGAAGCCTATTATTGGCTTTTGAATATTGTTACTGCATTACATTTAATGGTGGTGGTAGTCTAGTGGGTAGAACATTGGACTCGGAAGCGGGAGACCCAGGTTCGATTCCCAGTGCGGGCATGTACCTATGACTTTGTTTTCTAAGTTATATACATTTGTGAAGTTATAGTAGCAATACCACTCGCTAACGGTGAAGGAAAACATCGTGAGGAAACCTGAGTGTCTGAGCTATTTACATACCTCAGCGCTTGAAATCGCCAATCCGCGGTGGGCACGCGTGGTGATTTAAGCCCATACCCTCTCTCTGAGAGAAGGCCTATGCCCTACAGTGGGACGTATATAGGCTGCTTATGATGATTACATTTAAGCTTCTATTGTCATTGAAGCTGGTGGTTTCCCAAATAAACATAAGCAAAAAAACAAGATTCCTCAGGTATTCCTTAATCTAAGAGCATAAACAGAAGCCTTATCACTTCTCGTTCTCCTCCAGGCAACCTTGGATGAACAGGATTAATACACTGGAATTGTTGGAAAAGTATTATGACGTTCGGGCCTAAATAGCACGGCTATTCATGTTCATTTTCCGCCCGATATAATCCTTTCTTAATTGCAAGGTCTATTTTAGCTTAAGTCTGAAGTGGGTGCAACGCAACAGCTAAACAGCTTAATTGGTCTTGTCTGTGTTTATTATCCTCTTAAATCTACTTACCCATGTCTATATGCGAAGTGAGTAATGAAAATTATCGTGGAAACTGTGAAACATCTCGAAATATTTGCGAGACGTTTGAGGAATTTCCATTAATAATAACTTCCACACAACACTACCACTTGTTGACAACAGTTGACAGCAACAAAACAACTTTTCCTGGTCCAAAACTAGTCAAGCGTTGGGCAGGCTAGAGGACGTTTCAAAAATACAAATTTTAATTAATTAAGACACGTACAAGCAACCTCAGTACAAGCTTTGGTGTAAGACTAACTTATATCTAATAATTATCGTTAGGCCTGGCCACCGCAGGTGGCCGGCGCGCCAACATCCGCCTGCCGATTCAGCGTCTAGACCGAGGAGATTTTATTTTATTTTTATTTATTGAAAGAAAATAAACAATTGTACAATATAGTTACAAGGCAAAACAATCTTACATAGATATATATATATATGTAATTGTACAACTAGTGGCGTTTTCTGTAGATTAATACAAAGAAATAGATTAACACAAAGGCATTTCTATAGATTAATACAATAAGATTTTTCTAGCTTTATTCATAGAGTCGGTAGACGTAGCTAACTAGGATACCTACACCAAACATAGAAATAAACCCAGATTGAGGACATGTGTACAAATGTAATACATATAATGTCGGTGGGCAGACCACCAGCCCGGTGGGCCGACAACATTGTGGAAGCGGTTGGGAAACATTGGACGAGACTGGCAAGGGACCGGATGGGTTGGCGTGTAAGAGAAGAGGTCTATGCCCAACAGTGGGCTCTGTTTACGGACTGATTAGATAGATAGATAGATAGTAGTGGTGATCGAAACCATGACCACCGGCATGGTAATAAGACGTGACACCGCAAGACCAACAAGGTGGTCTTAATCTGTTATGATTATTTATTGCTAATTTTACTGACTATTTTCTCTCAACGTCGCAGCTCAATGTTGAAATGGGAGAAGCTTACTAGCACCGCCAATCAGAGAAAAACGTGTTTTCTTTAATAAATACGTTTTATGAAAATCATAAGCCCACATTTATTGCGTTTTCTGTTAAACGTTGTGTCTTGTATATTATATCGCACACCTACAAGAACAACGTGATATTTCGAAAACCCTTACTTTACAGGAGAGCATTTTAAAGTTTCAAAGTGATATAATATATCACTAATTATGATAAAAATAATAATGAAAATTATAGATAAGATAAGATAAGATAAAAAATTTATTTAAACCACTTGCTAATAAATAAACATTTCCTCAATTACTTAAAAGTATGATAATCTTTTTGAAATTTTAAAAAAGCTCTCTTGTAAAGTAAGGGTTATCAAAATATCACGTTGTTCTTGTAGGTGTACGATATGATGATGATTTTATGTGGTTTGTGTACCTACTGTGTCGTCGAATAATTGAATTTTCTTTCTCTTTCTTTCTTTCTTTGAATCTCAATAATTGTGTCAGCTATTCTTAGAACATACAGCCTAATCCCCAATAATACGTAATTAATCATTTACCTTACTCTCCAAATATTATATAATGTTTATATAATATTAATTATATAATATTTGGAGAGTGATGAGGAGCATGTTATATAATATTTAAGGATTGATTGATTGGCATAAGGTAAATGACACAATTATGATTTTCTTATGTAGCCTACATATGCCCTACTACAGGACACTGACCTTCTCTCAGAGAGAAAGTAAGGGCATAATTTTACTTCGTGTGCCCAGCGCGGAAAGGCCATTTCAAGCGCTGAGCTATGTGAACACCTCATACACTCAGGTTTCCTCACGATGTTTCCCTTCACATTTAGCGAATGGTATTGCTTCTACAACTTAACAAATGTATACCTACGTCATTTGCTTACCCAATGCTATTTATTACCGGGCCAAATACATCCACGCTAACAACCCTGTCATACCTACAGCAACACAAAGTAAAATTGGGTTAATGACAATAATGACAGAGGTATGAATTGTTCCAGTCGATCACGCGTTTGTTGATAAATGAATGTGATCAAGTAAGTACAAAAGGTACGTTCGTGAGTAGGTACGTACTTACGAGCCGAAAATATAACTTGTAACAAAAAATGTACGCATCAGGTGCAAACATTAATAATAAAGAAATTTATTATTTACACGAACATCTTACATACTTTGGAAAAGTAAAAGGTAATTATTACAGGTAGGTAATTTGTGACAAAATGTATCATCATCATCATCATCAGCCACTTGACGCCCACTGCAGGGCATAGGCCTCCATCATGGATTTTAACCATGAGGGGTTTTACCATAATCGCCACACTCGGCAGGCGGGTTGACAAAATGTATGTTTATCCAATCTGCGGCGGGCACGCGTGGTGATTAAGCCCATACTCTCTGAGACAAGGGCTGTGCCCTACAGTGGGACGTATATAGGCTGCTTATGTTATGTATGTATGTTTATAACCATGACACGAGGTCAACCTGTACTATCATTTTCGACGCCCCCGTTAAGATTAGTCTGGCACACATAAATATTATGCAAGTTAAGTTTTTATTTTACTTTTTGTATTTTATTTAACCTAAACTCATAATTGTCACTAAATGACTATGGTCAGATGGTCATACCAAATGGTCTGACGACCTGGTTATGGTGGCAGGGAGTCGCTGGATGGGGGCGGCACTAGACCGGGAATCTTGGAAAACCATGAGGAAGGCCTATATCCTGAAGTGGGCGTCAAATGGCTGATGATGATGAAATAACTATGATCTAGAGTAACTAGGTAACAAGGTGCAGTTAGTTAACATAAAAATAAAGGAACAACTAACTCAGAAATCAGAAACAAAAAATCAATAATTTATTTCAAAGTAAAGAATTCACATTCTGTTTGCTGAATATCAATGTACTATGTTACTATGTTAGCCGCCGCCTTCGGGCCGTATTTGTAGTGGAGAAAAAGCTAGCGGGAAAAAAAACTCCACTGTTACCATCTTTTCTCAAATCATCTTAAACACAAAACATCAGAGTCTATATGATAAGATTCCGCGATTGCCATCAATAACTTTCGAAGCCAAACCCATTAATTAATTTTTTCACAAAAGTAGGAAAAACAATAATGCTGCGGCCAGACACACGAACAGCACCCTTTCACGAGCATAACGCATTGGTCAGCCATCACCAGTCTCAACCATTTTAGAGGGAGACTTTAAGATAGAGGGCGGGTCAACGCAGTAATCAGTAGTATAATATAGTATATACATTAGTAGTAAGAAAGAAAGAAAGAGAATATTTATTTAAATTGTCACAGAAACACAAATTAAACATAAAGGTACACAAAGAAAACACACAAACGTCAACAAAACAGAAATAAAACAAAACAATTGTGAAGAGAACATGTGAGGCATATAGAGTCAAAGGCAGCCGAATACCATACAGTAATGTATGGCACCCAGCCTCCTCGGACCCCAAATGCCTCAGGTGCCTCCGTAATAATAAAAAAGGGGCTCCAACTCAGCATACTTTGCCGGTGTGTGCTATAGTTAGCATAACACCAGCAAAACTGATTTTGAACTGATGTACATGAATCGGTGGTAGAGTACACGCTGAACTCGGTGGTCGTAACTACATTCACTTTAGGTTAGAATTCGAAGCTCTCGAATGTAAGACCAGCGTTCTACCGCTCCGCTACCGCTGCCCACCTATATTTTCATATTCAACACAGAAAACGGTTACCAAAACCGGCCTTAATTGGCAACTTTCAGCACATGACTAACAATCCAGTGATTGCGGTGTTCCCTCCATTTGGCTAATGGATCAGGCGGCACAACAATTAAAACTTTCCACCACCTGACTATTCACGACAAAAAATATTTGAAACGATTATGTACTGCAGATGAATTACTATAAGGTTTAACCAGTGGCACGCCTGTCCAGACGGTACCCAAGACCTGGGTTTTTTTTGTCCCCAGCCGGGATTCGAACCCAGGACCTCTCGCATGGTATGCAGATGCACTACCGCTGCGCAACGAGGTCGACGAATAAACTTGCGTAAATTAAATAGGCTTCTCTCGCGACGAAGATCGGATCGCGCGAGGAGCCGAGTTAAGTTGCACGGGTTATAGTTGGCCATTGGAATGCGATTGATTACTAGACTAACAATAGTGTTAATGAAACAACCATTACTAATCATCATCATCATCATTAGCCATTTGACGCCCACTGCAGGACATAGGCCTCCTTCAGGGTTTTCATAACCATGAGGGGTTTTGCCATAATCGCCACGCTTAGCAGGCGGGTTGGCAATCACAGTATGTGGTTGGAATTTCAGGAAGACGCTGCTGCCCATCTCCTGGTAATTGATTTCCTTAGTCACCTTCTACGACATCCACAGAAGGAAATGGAGTGACGCCATTCTTAATCCGGCGCCACTCTACTAATGCTATATGCTAATCAAAAACTGTTATTATAATTTAAATGAATATTTACTTAACTCTCAATCTCGTTGAGAATTTTGTATGCTTGTTACTTATTCTTTTGCATGTATTCTTACATGTATTTTTACAACATCAGTATCTAAATAATAATAATACATAATTTAATTTAATTTAACGCTGTGTCATAAGACTAACTGTATTGCCCTCACAGGGTATCATGTACTTACCTACAAAAACCAATACCACCTGTAATTATAACTGTGCACGTGATTTAGCAATAAATAGGTAATATGAATATAACACTACTGAATAACTACGCATTTTAGAGACTAATCTCCGTGGTTAAAAGTGGCGCCATCTGTTTTATTTTCTGATATTCTAAATGCGGTGGTAGCCTAGTGGGTAGAACATTGGATTCGGAAGCGGGAGACCCAAGTTCGATTCCCAGTGCGGGCATATACCTATGACTTTGTTTTCTGAGTTATGTACATTTGTGAAGTTATAGTAGCAATACCACTAGCTAACGGTGAAGGAAATCATCGTGAGGAAACCTGGGCGTCTGAGCTATTCACATAGCTCAGCGCTTGAAATCGCCAATCCACGGTGGGCAAGCGTGGTGATTAAGGGGCTACAGTGTGCTGGAACTGGCTAGCAGACGTTTTTGAATCGCTTGTGACATCCTCTAGGAACATGGCAGACCGTTGAAATTAATATATGATATAATTTAACTCCTTGATTCCCTATTGGATGTTTGACAACTGTCATAACCTTACGCCTTCTATGAGTAAATATATTCCGTAAGAATGCTTAAAAAAAAGCTAAGAATTTATATACCATTTTAAATGCGCAGTGGATTACGTTTAAGCTTATACAGTCTTACGGGCAATATCAAAATCTTGTATGTTAATGTTTAAAACTAACAGGAACCATAGTTACTCATTCAGAAAAAACGTTTTCATCAATTTATCACATTACGCCTTACGAGGTAAGCCCAGTCTACTCGTTGCCTGTTGTCTGCGAACAGGCGCTCTTCGCATCACCATTGATTTCATTGTAACTTTTCATAAGCGATTTATCAATCATAATAAATCAACCTTCCAAAATTCACCTCGAGCGCCATATAGTAAAATTAATTCAAAGTAGCAATTCTCATACAAAATTACCGATTGTAGGCCAAGGACGTGGGGCGAGGGACCGAAAAAGACGCCGCATCTTTCCAATTCACTTTCGTACAAAATGTACTGGGTCAAGTTTCATAAAACTATAATTCGTAGTTTATTATGACAATTCGAAGTACACTGCGCAGCAGAGTCTATTTGTTAATCTGTGGGCTAATCGGCTTTGCAATGTACATCGAATTGTCATAGTCACAATGAATTGTAGTTCTATGAAACAGGCTCCTGAAGGGATGGGTCTTTTCCGCGCCCTCGCCCCACGTCCCATGTCCGAACAAAACAAAAAAATATTATATAGCTATTAGTCCAATCGGTGGATACATTTTCGAGTGTTTGCAAGACCAACGCACGGCAACTGATTTTTGTAGTAGTGATCGAGCTTCAATCGTTAGAAAAACATACAATATAAAATCCCAATTCTTGTATTTTTTTATTTAAGTAAATAACTAAAAAAGAAAAGTAAAAAGGAAACCGATCATTTACTAGTATTCGAACCAAGAGCTCTCTGCCGTTCAAGGGACGCCTCTTCCCATCCGAGCTATTGTAACATTACCAACCTAAGCGAAACATCGTTTTACTATTTGTGCCTCAATCACGGTAAAAGTGAGGTTCATTAAAAATTAAACCTAACTACCTATGTATTATAATCCATTTATTGTCGCGATTAGGTCGGCCGCACGCGGCCAGACTTGTTGCTCGAGCCTTGTAGTCTCTAATTACTAGCATTTAAGGTTCATTTTAGTTTGATTGAGTTTTGTTTCACTCCTTGCGCTCGCACTTCGCCTCCTCGTTAGATTGTAGGGTACATAGGCGGTAAATAATGTGTTGGTAAATAATAATTTCGATTGGGGCGTTACGAATAATACTTGATTCATAACCTTTGAGTGAACCAAGCCGAATTACAGTACTTAGTATTTCCGCACCGCTCACTTCCGTAGCGACAGAAGAAGATAGCGCTATCGAACTCGGCTCGGTCGTTCCCATCCGGATATATAGAAAAATATTTTACATAGTTATATGAATTGTGTCAATAATGTTATGTTTAGAACCTTTTCTAAACATACAAAACGAATCTGTGTAGATTTCGTCTCTGAATTTTTTTTCTATCTGCCTGACATGTTTTTCTGTTTTAAATAAAATAAAACGCTGTAGGTATATTTTTATCACGCATTTTATTGTACATGCGGAAGTATTGTTAGAAGAATCAATGGCGTAATGCTAAAAATTTTGTAGGAATTATAATTTATATACGTGTGTAGGTACTTGTTTTTAGTTTTTTTATTTTCTCGAAATTCCGCTGTATTGGGATAAGTTATCTACACTGCAATAATTATGCTCTTTACCTTCCCTACATGTAATATAAATCACACTTCCATGACATGTATAAGTTGATCCTATTCAATTGTTTTTGCTAGGGTTGGCACAAAATCCGGGTTTTTTTTATTCAAGATTTATTCGGTGCTCATTTTTAGGTACAACGTAATTTAAATATATAATTTAACGCGCATAATATTTTTTGGGTTCCGTAATTATAATGACAACAAAAGAAAGTAGGTAAATTTTTTGTACACGTAACAAAAAAAAAAACAACTGAAACCTTAACAAAAACGAAAAGTGTAACAAAAAGTAACCAAATAGAAATAGAAGTACTGTATCACACAGTAGATTAAACAAAAATCTGCGTTCCTGGTTTACCGATATTACATATTTTTATTTAAGTGTCACAATGAATAGTTTAATGTATCTTGAAAATATTCGTCGGTGGGGAGTTCCAAAATTATAATAATAATAACGTCCCCACAACGCAATCAAACTAGAATTCCCTGCACTATAGTATAGATAGTTTTTAACTATCAGCTTTAACGCCAAAAATCACTTAAATGCTGTATGTTTCCTGTGCAATTGGAATGAAATAATAGAAATGGTATGAATTACACTATTAATACGATTATCAACAGATTAATCTGTTATAATATACCAATATAAGTTAAGACGAGGAGGCACTGTTGATTAATAATTATATTTATCAGTCTTTGTGCTGAAACAAGGATGCAGGCCAAATAAGCACTCAAATCCATTTGTAGCTCTTTTGCCAACATCCTTAGCAACGAAGTCTTTTTCCATTTTCATAATTTTTGTTTTATTTCTTTGGTCAATATCCATTTTGAAATGTTTTTTTTTCTTCTGTAAAAAATTAATTATTTTGCTTTTGTTCTTAAAATTTTTATAATTTTGTTTGTGTTATACCATAGAAAAAAAATTATCGAGTCAGATTTGCTCAATGGACTATTGGCCACACAGGCACGATAGCGATGACACATATTCACCCTTTTGAAACCGCTTTAGTGAATGCGCGTAGTGTAAAATAAAATAAAAAAATGCGTAAAGTCGATGATTTAAATTCAAAGATTTTGAGCCAAAATCTTAATCCAAGCTTCAAATTTATCAAAATTTCCACTATTTTAAAATGTTTATAAAAACCTCTGTATTTTTACACTATATTTTAAGTTTTCAGCAGCTTTTGTAAAGAAACCTCTCGAGTCATGGAAACACAAGAAGTCCACTGCTGGATATAGGCCTCCTCCATGCATTTCCAAAAAGACCAGTTGGAAGCGGATTTCATCCAGCGTCTTCCTGGCACTTGGATGAGGTCATCTGTCGGCTGGTCGTCCTACGCAGCGCTTGCCGATATGTGGTCTCCATTCGAGAACTTTTCGGCCCCATCGGCCATTAGTTCTGCTTGCTATGTGCCCCGCCCACTGTCACTTCAACTTAGTAATCCGCTGGGCTAAGGTGACTTTTGTTCCTCTACGAATCTCATCATTTCTGATTCGATATCGTAGAGAAAGCATAGGCCTTTCCATAGCTATTTGAGTGACCTTGAGCTTTCTTAGGAGGCCCATAGTGAGACGCCAGGTTTCAGTGCCTTAAGTCATCACTGGTTGTATAATTTTGTCTTGAGCGATTGAGGTATATTAGACGAAAGGACTTTTCTAAGTTTCCCGAATGCTGCCCAGCCAAGTTGGATTCGACCTCTTTCACAAAGTTGGACCGGCCTAGTTGGACTGTTTGTCCTGAGTAGACGTATTCGTCTACAACTTCGAGAGTCGAGTTCCCCAATGTTATTGGGGTGGGCACAAAACGAGCATTCGATATGACCTTCGTTTTGTCCATGTTCATTTCAAGGCCCACCCGTTGGGAAACTCGACTGAGGTCTTCGAGCATTATACCGAGATCTTCCATCGTTTCTGCCATGACTACTATATCGTCGGCAAATCGAAGGTGAGTGATGTACTCGCCATTGATATTGATGCCGCGTCCCTGACATTCCAGAAGCTTGAAGGTATCTTCCAGTCCGTTTGTGAACATTTTTGGAGAGATAACGTCTCCCTGTCTTACGCCCTTTTTCAATGGAATTGCCTCCGAATTCTGTTCCTGTACTCGGACCGACATAGTGGTTCTGTGGTCATAGTGGACTGTTGTACAAGCATTTCAGCACCTCGATATACCGATAGTCAATACGGCAACGCTGGAGAGACTCGAGCACTGTCCATAACTCGATCGAATCGAAGGCTTTCTCAAAGTCCACAAACGCAAAGCATAATGGCAAATTATACTCCTCAGTCTTCTGTATAATTTGCCGTAACGTGTGGATGTGGTCTAATGGTACTAAAGCCCTTTCGGAAACCGGCTTGTTCGGGAGGCTGGAAGTCATCAAACCTGCGTTCAATACATGGCGCAGAGTAGTCATCAGCGACCACAAAAACCTCCAATACTAATTTTCATAGAAAAACGGAGCCAGAGATAAAAATCAGAATTTTTAAATTTTTAGGAGCCAGCTTGAAATTTGACTTACGCCATTTTGTAAAAAGTAAGTTAACGTTGTCATCTAACCCAAGGTCCTATTCAACATTTGTTCGACAAGACTACCCCGTAATGTTACCGTTTTCTCAGGCTTTGACAAAAAAGCTGTAGAGACCGGATTTTCCAAGTCAGATTTTTCTTATCGGTTTGAGGGATCACCCTGTAAGGATGGAAAATTCCAAGTTTACACCATATGTGGAACTTGGAAATCTTTTAGCACCTGATAAGACCGAAATTAGAACAACCAAAAATTCAAGAATTTTCACACGTCTAGTTATTTTACCATTCAAACGCTGTGTGACTATAAAGTTGATACCATATTAGTCCAGCCGCTAGACCAGCGGGGCCCGGTGGCAAAACCTGCATAAGGTGTTGGTTGAAAATTTAAGCAATTTTACTTTTCAATCGGCACTATTAAATTTGCCATAAAAATTAATTTACGTCACCGTCCTATCTAGGGTTTATGCAACGAGTTTATGTTGTTTTAAAAGACCACCCCTAAGTGTTACCATTATCCCAAGCCGTTGAAAAAAAGAAACTCCAAGTTTTCGATTTTCTCCGTCGGTTTTAGCAAAAAAACTAATCGTATAGAAAATTTCAAGTTAGTAACATCAAAATGGGACAACAATTTTATCTAGGTGTTTTTCTCTGATCAACTTTATGTATCTATATACATTCTTCACGTCACACCGTGTACATAAAGTTGTTATATGCGATGTATATTATGTTACTATTTTAATTAATATCAATAATAACGGCACCAGGTATTTACATATTTTTTTCAAAATCAAATCAGATCCGGATTATAAATTACTATCTGAGAGCGTGACAACCCTAACGACGTAAAATCCGGATAACAATTAAAATGGTCGTAATTTCTACTTTCCATGGAATTGGCATTAGAAATATATTTTTTATTTCATATGGGGAAGTCGCTTCATACGTTCCAATTCTGCCACTGAGTCCCGAAATACATCCATGTGAAATCAAAGTCAAATTCACTTTATTGAAAAAAGATAAGATGTTTTTTTTTCACTTTTTGACATAAAAACCTGTTGTTGTGCAAAAACATGTACTATTTCATAAGTAGGTAGGTAAATAAATACGTACTTACTAAACATGTGATTTTTGTTTGAAAGCTATTCTTTCTACAAAGCATAGATAAGTTTTGAAGAGATGTACCTACCTTTATCTTTTTTGTTTGTAATGACGCATGCTATACAAGAAGGCATTAGATTGAAGTCTATTCAATCTACGCGTACGCGGGCGGGCTGGCGAGCCGGCTAGAAAAGTAGAAACCGCTCGGCTCGCTCGACGCGTTCGAAATTCGGCTATATATGTGTGCGTTTGGCGGCGTGTGCTTACGCGAAGGGAATGAGACTGTGTGTGTGCGGCAGCGCGAGCGTCTTTCTATGGAGATTACTACTAGGAATTAATTCAGTCGTGTCATCTAGCGGTGAAATGTTGAAGTGCTGCACACCTGTGTCAAACGCTCAAGGTCATCGGCACAGGGAAAAATCTTAAGCCCATACTCTCTCTCTGAGAGAAGGCCTGTGCCCTACAGTGGGGCGTATTAAGGCTGCTTATGATGATTCTAAGTAATATTTACAAACCGACAGCCGACTTGACGGACTAAAAGTGAAATATTTCAGGTGGATCCATTGTTGCTTGACTTAATCTGATTTTATTAAACCGGTGCCTCGTAATAGGGATTTAGTTGGTTTAATCTCTTCATCAAGTCCCTACTAAGTCTTGTTTCGGCTTATTTTTTCCCCTAATTCGTGAAGGACTTGGAGTGGGGATTAATTGAGTCTTTTGTGCTGAAGTTATACGAAGCCAGCCATACTTCTTTGTATTATTATGTGATAAGTATATGATCCTTATTTATAATCCTCTAAATTCCAGTTTATTTAAAATCTAGTCAAATTCATAATATAAACATAGTGAACATTACATAATTACACTAAATTAAATTACATTGCATTAAATTAAATTATTGCACGCCAATGAGCACGGTCCTCGGCTATTCTCATCCAGCTCTTGCCAGCCGCCCTGCGAAGATCATCGCTATGTCCAGCAGTGGACAAGCATAGGCTGATGATGATGATGATGATGATGATGATATTAAATTAAATTACATTGCATTACATTACATGATAATATGTTAATACTGAATATTATATCGAGTTCAATAAATTCATATTAGAACTACTGGACAAATAAAACATAAACATTTACATACAGGCACATACATTGCTTCTGGCCCCACACTAGGATATCTAAGTTCGACTAGCACAACTTCTTAAATTCCACTTAAATCGCCATTTAAATCGACTACTGTGTGAAGAATTTTAACTAAATACTGTTTAAGTAGAGCGGTGGTAGCCTAGTGGGTAGAACATTGGACTCGGAAGCGAGAGACCCAGGTTCGATTCCCAGTGCGGGCATGTACCTATGACTTCGTTTTCTAAGTTATGTACATTTGTGAAGTTATAATAGCGATCCCACTCGCTAACGGTGAAGGAAAACATCGTGAGGAAACCGGAGAGTTTGGGCTATTCACATAACTGAGCGCTTGAAATCGCCAATCCGCGGTGGGCACGCGTGGCGATTAAGCCCATACTCTCTCCCTGAGAGAAGGCCTGTGCCCTACAGTGCGACGTATATGGGCTGCTTATGTACTAATTAAGCTACATTTAGGAAAGCGGTGCAAGTCGGCCTAAGTATTAATAAACTATACACTTAAGCGACACAGCGATGGCAGAGCAGCGCAAGCCTTCCCTCACATGCGCGAGTGGGTTCGAGTCTTAGCATGTACCTACAAGTTAAATTGTCTAGGTAACCCTCTATTTCTCGTAAAATAACAGGCTGTTTATCAATCAGTGCATCCTAACCGTCATGACATACGGTGCCGAAACGTGAACACTCACGGTGGGGCTGGCCCAAAAGCCGCTCAGCGTGCTATGGCAATGGCTACGCTCGTGGTGTCTCTGAAAGATCGAATGCAAAACGTCACCGACATAGCCTACAGAATTAGTATGCTGAAGTTGCAGTGGGCCGGCCATATCATCCGAAGAACTGATAACCGATGGGGTAGACGAGATCTTGAGTAGAGACCGCGGATCGGTAAACGTAGTGTAGGAGGTCCTAAAACTCGGTGGAGCGATGATCTTCGCAGAGCGGCTGGCAAGAGCTGGATGAGAGTAGCCGAGGACCGTGCTCAGTGGCGTGCTATAGGAGAGGCCTATGTCCAGCAATAGACAAGCGTAGGCCGATGATGATAAGTCTACTGATAGTAGCCATTAATTAGTCAAAGTACATAAACAATATGCGATAACTGTAAAACATCTACCTTAGATCTATTTTTTATGTTTTTTGATACGATCATATTTGTGTGGGTGGAAGGGCCGACAAGGAACATCCCAGGTGGACATACTTCAACCCAACATGGGATGTATTAGCAAAGGGCAACATAAAAAGTACCCGAAACCTACGTGCGTGCATGCAACGGCTGATGAATGTTGAGGAAGCGACAGTGGTCTGCCAGGATCGTGGCAAGTGGCAGCATCTAGTGTCTGCCTACCCCTCCGGGATACAGGCGTGACTTTATGTATGTACGATTATATTTAATGTTTTTTTACTGCGATTATACGAAGTGTGTGTTTACACGAAACTGTTCATTTGGATTCCAACTTTTCAAGGGTTGATATAAAATGTAATCGACTGGATTCTAACCACGATTTTAGTTCCTAATATTTCTTTGCATGCGCCATGGTTGCGGGTGGACTTGGGCGGGCAGGCGGGCAGGCGAAGCGGTGATCAGGCGGGAAGTTGGGCAGGCGGGCAAGTGAGCAGGCGGACTGGCAGACGGGCGGTCAGGCGGGTGCTCGGGTAGACGGGCAAGCTGGCCGTCGGGGGCACGGAAAGGCGGTCTGGAGATGGCGGGCAGGCAGATTGTCTCGTTGACACCCTTCGGGCCTCCGGGAACGCATTGCATTATATTTTTCAGCTACTTAACTTATTGATTAATGGAAACTTAATGGCGTTATTTTATCGTCCTGTAGGTTTACTAATAGATCACTTACTATTATTTTATGTGTTCATTTAAATTGTATAATATCACAATTACTAATTAGAATTATGTTTCTATTACATAAAATAGTTTATAATCCCACAAAAAAATAAAATTATACAGAATTTACATTAAATGAAAATAAAAAAATACAGATCTAATATATACAATGTACTATGTACGCAACTTACAATACTTACACATTCCTGCATTATAAAAATTATATACAGAGGGGGAATATTAGAATCAATAAATTGTTACTTCCATAGAACACAATCACTTCTCCTGGTACAAGCCTACGATACCCTGTGCTATGTTAACCAAGAAAGGACATCACAAACATGAAAACACACCCAGACTGTGCAGGCTATTTGTACAAATGTGCGGCGGCTCCCAGTGAGAATGAAACCCACGACCTCCGGCATGGTAATTAGACGTGATACCGCTATGCTGGCAGTCAAATACCTACGTGTGATATTTAAAAATATACGTTCATAGCAGAAGAAGACTTAATAATGGACATTATAGATATTGTCTCAATTTATTTTGTGAATCAAATTAATACCCTTCAAGAAAAACGTCGAAAATGCAGTTCCTAAAAGGTTGAACATTCTTTGTACATCCCTGTGCTCTAGATAGCTATGTCATTCGATGTAGGTACCTGTTTGCATCGTGCTACTCTAGGCCTAACAATATGCCCGTCACCGGCTAATGCAAATAATGACGTAGGCTGTCACCCGCAAATCGACACACAAATGTTAAAACAATGAGTTTTAACAACAAAGGCGGCTTTGTTTAGCGGCTGCAAGAGACAGGTGTCTTGGAGTGGTGAAAAGGTAAAAGGACGGTCTATCTAAATTTATCTAGTTACGAGGCGGCACGTCGAGGTGGAATGGGCAACGCACCCATTTACTGCTTACCCAAGCCTTACGCTCAAGCGTACAGCAAGCCAAGCAAAAGGGTAGGGTGAAGGAAGTTTCAAATACTTTCCACGGCAGATATTTTTAATCATCATCACCAGCCATTTGACGTCCACTGCAGAACGTGTTTTCGTTTAATTTATTATCATAAACTAATAATAATAATAATACTTTATTCATTTATTTGCTTCTTACTAAGTAAGTTACAGAGTGAGCCTAAAAATAACAGGTGATTTAAAAGGATGTTCTTAGATTTATTAGTGGCCTACTGAGTTCGACCCGTAACGTGCGTAACTGTAAGTGTAACTCTGGTCTCCTCGCTAGGTTACCCTGTGTGGAGGAAACCAGTGAAACGGACGTAATAATTTTGATTGAGAATTTAGAGTTTCGAGGATAAGAAGGAAATAAACAATAATCGCAAAGAGAAACAAAAACTACAAGATTAGAAGAAAATTATTTTTTTTTACGTGTGCTGTGGTTATGAAAACCATGCGGAGTCGCCACGCTTGACAGGCGGGTTGGCAATCGCAGTATGCGGTTGGAATCTCAGGAAGACGCAGTTGCCCGTCTCCTGGTAATTTATTTTCTTAGTCGCCTTCTACGACATCCACGGAAGGAATTGGAGTGACGCTATTTTTAAGCCGGCGCCGCGTGGATTTTTAATACTATTTTGAAGACACTATTTTTAATCATTTTACCTAATAATATAAATTGTAAGGCGCAAAACATCTGCCAACAAACTGCTTTGCCTTTTGGCAGAAGTACAGTATCTTAGTAGTGTTTTAGTCGTATAATCTTTTTATAAGCAAGACCGTTATAGCGCAACGCTGACTGACAACTGGCTTCGATAACAATGACAGTAACATGGATAACATGGTAGAAACTGTCATAGTTTGCTGTTTAATCCGCGTAAATCTTTTCGGCAGTTGAGTGAAGTTCGCCAAATCCTGCGCAATGACTCATGTTAGGCGTCAAAGGCGAGCTGCGCAGGGGATTACTAGGGATGTACCACTGTTGAACAAAATCTTATCACACGTCACAATCTTCGTCAAGTGCCTGGGGAGATAGATCGTTGGAAGGAATTAAAGTACCAAGATAAAATGTAAGCGAGAGATATTTATTCAGTAGAACCCTCTACCTCTATGGAAGTGGTAGAACCTCTGCCATCCCTTGTATTTAAATTAAGTAGTTTGACTATATGACATAGGTAGGTACTATATCAATCTGTAAGCTCCTCTACATAGTAATAAAACTTTTCCCACTTAAAAACAACAATATGAGTACCACATCATGTATACTCATGGCAGCCTATAATTTTTTTTTCAGATGTTTGATAAACAAAACGAAATTGTGTAAACATTATAAGTTAATTAACGTGTAAATAGCTTAAATCTCTCTGTAATAATTATCAGTCTATTTTTCTTGCATCTAATCGGAATTTATTAATCGATTAAATAGTTTATACTTTGCACATCACTCCGCATCACACTACGTCAATTACTCACACACTTACACTGTAAAGACAGTAAGCGATGTGCCAACGATATGTGACTATGTTCATTTTACCGCCCAAAAGATTTGTGCGGACTATATTGTGATTTTATGAAGTAAGGCTATAGCAGACTATACCATAGCCCTATCCCCTTCACAGGGGATTCACCAACAGTTTTTTCTTTAAGTAGCTACGAAGACTAATAATATACATCGAATTGTCATAATAAACTATGAATGGCAGTGTTATGAAAGCCCGGACTAAGATACTGTTTCATTTATAACAATAATTATATTATGTATGGCTATGCGCCGGGTTAAGAATAGCGTCACTCCATTTCCTTCCGTGGATGTCGTAGAAGGCGACTAAGGAAATCAATTACCAGGAGACGGGCAGCAGCGTCTTTCTGAGATTCCAACCGCATACTGCGATGGCCAACCCGCCTGCCAATCGTGGCGATTATGGCAAAACCCCTCATGGTTATGATAACCAGGAAGGAGGCCTATGTCCTGCACTGGGAGTCAAATGGCTGATGATGATGATGATGCATCCATGTAGAAATCCAGCATAACACACATTTAACACACACACATGTAGCCCGTGTACCACAGGTAGGCACAGACTTTCTTTTAGAAAGAGAGAGCATGGACTTGGTCACTAACAAATCCTACGTGGAAGGGAAACTTCATGAGCTTAGTGACTAAAGGTCGACAAACAAGTTGTAAAATATCCACATACACATAAAAGTGATGGGTTTTACTCATCAAAACTCACAACTCGTTGAAATTTTCATCCTTGGTTCAATTCTGTTTGCCGAATGTCATTGTACAATTTTACTATGTTAGCCGCTGCCTTCGGGCTGTATTTGTAGTGGAGAAAAAGGCAGCGGGAAAAAAAACTCCACTCTGACCATCTTTTCTTAAATCATCTTAAAATTATACATAAATGCCTATATGATATGATTCCGTGATAGCCACCAATAACTTTAAAAGCCAAAATAACACTTCTTACAAAAGTAGGAAAAACATTAATGCTGCGACCAGACACACGAACAACACCCGTTCACGAGCATAACGCAGGGGTCAGCCGTCACCAGTCTCAACCATTTTAGAGGGAGATAGGTGACCCGGCCACCACGCCACCATTCGAATGACCTTTAGCAAACCTGCAGATTGAGTTCTTGTCAGCTATAAAATGTATGCTATAGTTATTTATTAATGTGCAATCACGTCGTCAGTACACCTTTTTAAAACTAAATTAATTATAATATTAGTAATTAAATAACAATGAAATCGCAGTCGAATTGGTTTACTGCCAAGGGCTTATATCGTTCATATACTCGTTTATTCTACAATAGGCTTTTTTACATAGCGATTTTTTAATGAATGTTTTAAATTTACTTTCAGACAAGGATAGAACATGTTCTGGAATTCTGTTGTAAAAACAAACGCAATAGCCTACAAACCATGTATTTACCTTGGCTAAACGAAATTTAGAAGCAAGCTTATTTCTATTTCTAGTGTTTCCGTTACATATGGACGTCCCTATTTAATTTGAACATTAATTTAATTTGTGTAAGAATTCCTATTTCTTTGAAACGCTCCCTTAGCGATTCCCTACTGCTTAAGTTGTAAATTGCTCTTACTGCCCTTTTTTGCAAAATAAATATTGTTTCTATATCTGCTGCCCGTCCCCATAATAACAGCCCATATGACATGATACTGTGAAAATAACTAAAATAGACCAGCCTCGCAGTCGATATGTCTGTAAGTTGTCTAATTTTTCTAACTGGAAATGCGGCTGAACTCAACCTACCCGATAGTTTTTCAATATGCAGACCCCTGTGTTATGCCTAAAAATAGTGTGGACATATATCCCGACATCATGGCAATATTCTGGGAAAGTTTGAAATATTACGGCCTGAAATGTATAAATCGGTGACCGTAGCACAGATATAAGAAAATGTATTAAACTAACACTGGACAGCTCAATCATGTCATACTTATTAGTTTGTATTAAATTTAACTAAGTACCTAGTTAGTTTTAAGCAGGTGGGTGCTGAAAAACAGCGCAGTCAACAGGCAGGCAAGTCTGTCTCTGGCGGCACATGCTGAGCTCACACTTTTTGTTTGCCAACTGTAAATTCTTTATTAATAGCAAATTCATTATACTTTAAGTCAAATTTGCTGTTTTGTTGGTCGCAATAAACGCATTTTTACTTATAATACTACATCCTCGATATATTCATAGTCGTATTCGTATTCGCATTCGCATTCGCATTCGCATTCGCATTCGCATTCGCATTCGCATTCGCATTCGCATTCGCATTCGCATTCGCATTCGCATTCGCATTCGCATTCGCATTCGCATTCGCATTCGTTTTCGTACTCAACTTTTAGTCTCAACTCCATACTCAACTCGTAATTTTACTCAACTCATACTCAAATCGTACTCGTATTCAACTTTATGTAACAACATCTTTAAATGGTAATAATAATAATACAAGATCTAAGCAGATGCTTAGCTTAAATAACTTAACAATAAAAACATAAAAAATAATAAATTTAAATCATATTAATAATCATACATAATAAATTAAGGTCAATTCGGTTGTTCGTCCAGATATTCCTCAACAGAATAGTAATATTTTACACATATGTGTATGTGTGTATGTATGTAATTGCTCTGCGACTCCATCTTATGTCCACGGGAATTTTGTTATATATACGTGGACCCATGGCCTCTAGTGATTTGCCAGTCTTAGACAGACGATGTGTAACAGTCATCAGGTCATGCTGTCTTCGGATTCTACACATATTCATGTGATTAAACAATAATTATTTCCGGTCTCTCTTACAACTCCACCCGCTGTGCAAAACACGTATGAACTCGGATTAGTGATGTGAATCAGTTCTAAGAAAGCCGGTAGAAAAACGGGTTTTTTGAAAAACCGGTTATTTTAAAACCTGATCGATTACTTTGGCATAATTTATAGATTGCTACTGGTGGCCAAGAGAAAATTAACATAAATGTTTGAGATGAAACTTATTTTCGAAGTAAGAATGCGTTGAAAAAACCCTGGGAACCGGTCCCGACAATAATCGGTATTTTTAGGTTGAGAAGGCTGTTGGATGTTACCTGTTTTCACAGAAATTATGACATTAAAATTTAATGACACCAGGGACATAATCTGCTTTATTTTATCAATACATATTCATTACTTTTAGTTTAATTATGTCTTTTTGGATAAAAACAAAAACCAAAAATTAACTAAATCAACCGCTTTTTTGTAAAAGTTTTTGGAAAATACCAGAATGATTTCACATCACTAACTCGGATATAGCCAGATGATTCAATTCAGTCGAAGTGTCCCACCCGAATGTGTGCCGAAGACAAACGACCCCATTTATCAGCATCACACCATTATCTGGCGACCGCGGTTTAGCTGCCTGCCTCGAGTTAAGCCGGCCACATACAGTCGAAATTCCGTTTCGGAAGTTCGATTCGAAAATATTCGATTCGGGATCCCGAACGCAGTAAATTCATACAAACCTATGGACCTACCACATACATACAGTAGATTTCCGTTCGAATTCGGATTCAGTCCGATTCGGAATCCCGTATGGTAGCCTGTTCGTTCGGAATCCCCCACGGAAGAAGGGATGTACCCAGTAACGGCGGCGTATTTTCTTCTTCCTAAC
The DNA here is from genome assembly GCA_947310995.1 of Yponomeuta cagnagella. Taxonomy (NCBI): domain Eukaryota; kingdom Metazoa; phylum Arthropoda; class Insecta; order Lepidoptera; family Yponomeutidae; genus Yponomeuta; species Yponomeuta cagnagella. The sequence goes on from OX371277.1 coordinate 15,795,388, forward strand.
AAGATACAGCAGCGATGCAATCGCAATGAGAAGATTGAAAAAAGGTCTGAACTCAATAGCTTTTTTTCTAATTGTTAGACTTTAATTTAAGTCATCATCATCATCTTCAGCCCGTCGATATCCCCTGTTGGACATCGTCAGCCTCTTCATGCAAGCGCCAGTCGCTTCTGCTTTGCGCTGTTCTTTTCCAGATCTTCCCTATTGTCTTGTCGAGTATTTAAGTCATCATCATCAGCCATTTGACGCCCACTGCAGGACAAAGGCCTCCCTCATGGTTTTCTAACCATGAGGGGTCCTGCCATAATGGCCACGCTTGGCAGGCGGGTTGGCGATCGCAGTATGCGGTTGGAATCTCAGGAAGGCGCTGCTGCCCGTCTCCTGGTAATTTATTTCCTTAGTCGCCTTCCTCCATGGGAGGAAATGGAGTGACGCTATTCTTAATCCGGCGCCACACGGAGTATTTAAGTAAAACAACATAATTTAGTGCTAGCTGTAAAAAGGGAGCAACTGACCCCCAAGGCACAGGTTGCCCTAGTTTAGGAGGCAGGGACTTACGACAGTGTTAACCTAGTGTATAACTTTTAAAATGTTATGTCTTTGTAAGTTGAAGCCAGTATAATTATTACTTATATTATTTCTTATGAATTTTAATGAGTTTCTGAGGATACTGTACCTTTATAGCTGCTTAGAATTTCATAGACTAATGGCCAGTTTCTGAATTGAGAATTTCACTAAGTAAATAGAGAGAAATAGAGAAGAGACAGCACTTCAGTTAACTAACTATTTACTTAGCGAAATTCTCAATTCAGAAACTGGCCCTAAGTTGGCTCCATTCTACGACAGAAGATTCAACGGCAGTACTTGGTAAGTACAGTCAGTACATCGAAATTTAAATCAGTGCACGCTACTCAATTACATTACGGGCGACTTTGTAAGTAAAATGTAACAGTTGATGCACCGTTGACTGTACAACTCCAAGTTCTTGTAAATATTATCGTTATTGCTAGCAGCGTACGTGGCTTAATGTCTAATAGGAGATTGCGAAACACTGCGTATCTGTTTCTTCAGCAATTGCAATAAAAAGTAATTTCACTTTTACAGCTGTCTCTCGGATATTATACCTCTTCTCACAATGTGCGCCAATTGTACATTTTTTTCTGGTACAATAAAGAATTTTGGTAACAATAATACACCTAAATGAGGAATGCAATTTTGTTTTCTCGCCTACACCATATTGTAGGATATTGTAAAATTGGTCGTTGACGTTCATAAGATTTAGAGCGCAAATTTATGTCCGAGTAGGGCGTCCTCCCCATTTCCTGGCTAAACGGTTAATTGTAGAAACGTGAAAAAATTCAGGGCAGTAGCATACATAATGAACTTAAAAGGAAAACTGTCACGGCTAAGTAGGCTTTACTAGTTAAGGAGTAGGCAACCAACTTATAAAAGTAAAATTGCGTACAAAATCCAATGAAAATGACTTCGATGAAGTTGTTAGTTCTGTAAAGCAGATAAAAAACCTTCTTTCTACGGAACCCTATATTGCGCGTGGGTTGACATGCACTTGGCCAGTTTTTAAGTTGTTGTAATCAAACAAACAAAATACATTTCTTAGTTAACCACTCCGATAGATATTTTGATGTCAGCTGTCAGCTCTATTGGGATACTACTTGTTATCATTTGATAGTAGGTACTTATTTAAAGTTTCACAAGAGATATCGTGAACTGTGAACAAGTTGTAGGAAGTAAATTTCGAGCTGAAAGCTTCGAGAGTGTTTTAGAGCAAAGTAGAACATTGTAGAAAACTTGTGAACCTTTTAACCATCAAAGTTTTAGTAAGTAGGTACAGTGGAACAAAATACGCGAGTATATTTTATTTCACTCAGGGTGTTAACAAATTTTTGAAATGTTAAAGTCAAAGTCTAAAATTTTATTCACTATAAAATGTTTACTTAATGAACGTCAAAGCTGTTAGTTTCACAATTAAAAGATTATGCGGAGAAGAAGCTAACAAAGAAACTCCAAATTTAAGTTTTTCAAAACAGGTTCATTTGCTTAATACGGTATTTGACACGATCAACAATAAATTATTTCATATGCTCGATTAAAACAAAAATTACAAAATATCTCGGAAAAATGTATCTCTTTTAGTCAATTACTAGTTATTACAGTTTTTAAATACATTAAACATAAAAAGAGTGCTCTGAAATGTGACGTCATAAGCCAGTATTTTCATACAAAATTCCGTACTCTCTCTGTGAGAGAAGGCCTGTGCCCTACAGTGGGACGTATATAGGCTGCTTATGCTTACCTATGCTTATGCATCCGTGTCTTCCAAATAATGCTATTATACTAAATAAATGCTATTATACACATAAGCAGCCTACACACGTCCTACTATAGGGCACAGGCCTTCTCTCAGTACCTACAGTCGAGTCAATACATCGACGTTTACGCAGATAATTTGAACCCAACTGCATTTACGACAAGAGCGTTCGTTGAAAAGTCACCCGTAACGTAACTGAGTAGAGTACACGGATGTAAAGGATTGATGTGCTTTTGAATCAGTTAGGTATTTTGCAGTTAAACGTGGGAGCACATAAAGAAAATCCCGAATCGGTAACACAACTGTTTATTCGAGGGTAATAATATAAAAAGCAACCTACCTACATAGGTGTATACACTACACCTCCACCACAAGATCTTAACTACAATTTCTAAAAGTATAAAGAAATACAAAAGTATTTAGTTCGGAAAATATTTTCCTTTAAAAACACATGACCGAACAGATCGACCGGATTTACTCGTTTTGTTAACATTACTAGTGTTTGGGTCAGTCAGCTCGTTAGTTTCACGAATTAGGTGATCACTTTCGTCAATATTCACAGTATCAACAAATTCGCCTTTATCAATAACAGGAAGTGAGCACTTAACACGTTGCGATGGAGACACGGGATCGCATTGATCATTATTATTATCGGTACTGGAATTATCTGGTAATAGCTGATCAATATGGCGCGTGCATTCAACACCATCGGTTAAACGAACGCGGTAAGTCAGAGGCGCCGGGCGCGCCATCACCTCGCCATGGGCCCACTTGCCCCCGCGAGCGCGGTAGTCGCGCGCCAGCACCTTAGCGCCGACCTCCGCGTTCCTCTGCCTACCCCCAGCGCGCTCCACGGCGCGTTCTTGCGCATCCGCCACTACCTCTGCCGTGCTTGGCCGCAGTGCGTCAAGTCTGCTACGCAACCTTCGACCCATCATTGACACTGCTGGTGGCACTCCGGTTGTTGCTTGTTCGCAATTTCTATACTGAAATAAAAAAATTGACAAAGCTGCGTCAACGTCCACCCCTTCGTTTGTCGCCTTTTTAATTGCTCTTTTGACTGACTTGACGGCATTTTCAGCCGCCCCATTTCCTGCTGGTCTATAAGGACTAGTGATTGTGTGTTTGATTAAATTATTTTTTAAATAAGACTCAAACTCTTGCGAGGAGAATGGAGGGCCACCGTCACTTACTAACTGAGTAGGCAACCCAAAGCGAGCAAACAATTCACGCAATTTATTTACAGTGGATTTGGCGCTTGTTCCACTCATTAGTTGAACCTCAATCCACTTGCTATGTGCGTCCACTGTAACCAAATAATATTTTCCCCCGAACTGGGCAAAATCTATATGTATTCTTTGCCACGGACGCGTAGGAAATACCCACGGTTGAAGTAGGGCCCGCGGAGGTGCATCACGCTGTTGAATGCAAGCTCCACAATTTCTACATAAGTTCTCGATATCAGAATCGATTTTTGGCCAGAAAACATAATTTCTAGACAAATTTTTCATTTTTACAATGCCTAAGTGGCCTTCGTGTAACTCTCGCAAAACCTGTTTACGAAGTACACTCGGCACCACAACTCTATGATTATACAGAATGCAATTTCGATCAATTGTCAATAAATCTTTCCTGTTCAAATATGGTCTTTCTTCGTCAGATACTACTGAAGGCCAACCGTTTACAATATAGCTGTAGAGTTGGTTAAGAAAAGGATCCGCTAATGTCTCCCGCGCAACATCTTTTACACTAATAGGAAACGATTCCTCAACAAAATGTAGGTACGTGACTGCGCAGGTGTGCGACTGGTCCGACTGTGCCTGTCGGGAGGGCTCGCTCGTCGGCGGCGGCGGCAGCGGCAAGCGCGATAGTGCGTCGGCGTTACCGTTATCAGCTGATTTGACGTACTCGATATCGAATTCATATGCGGCTAGACGTACCGCATATCTTTGTAAACGGCTAGCTACCGTTTGTGGTAGCCCCATTTTGGGCCCGAAAATAAATGTCAATGGCTTGTGATCGGTTTTAATTACAAAATGCCGGCCAAATAGGTACTGGTGATGCTTAATTACACCAGTAAATATTGCCAACGCTTCTTTATCGAGTTGACTATACCCGCGCTCTGCAGAGTTGAGGGTCCGCGATGAAAAACTAATAGGACGCTCCTCGCCATTCGGATATCGGTGCGCCAACACGCTGCCGACGCCGTACGAGCTGCTGTCTACAGACAAGACCAAGGGCAGCTCAGGAGAGTAATGCACCAAAACAGCCTCACTTGTTAGTGCGTTCTTTACTGAAGTAAACGCCTCCTGGCACTGTTCAGACCATTTCCACGGCGCATCTTTTTTAAGTAAGAAGTGCAATGGGTACAACATTGTGCTTAGGCCGGAAATGAATTTTGCATAGTAGTTAATAAGACCAAGAAATGATCTCAACTGTGTCACATCAGTTGGTGTCGGTGCGTCCTTAATAGCTTTTATCTTACTTTCATCCGGGTGCAAGCCAAATTTGTCAATCACAAAACCGACATAAGAAATTGAATCCTGCATGAAACAACATTTTTGTAACTTAATTCTAAGTCCGACATTATTCAATCTTTGAAAAAGAGCTTTCAAATTGGCAACATGTTCATCCAAGTTGCGACCTGTGATGGCTATGTCGTCCGTAAAGACAGCCACGCCCTTAAGACCACGCATTGTCTCCTCCATAAATTTTTGAAATTTTTCTGGCACGCAAGTGAGACCGTATGGCGTGCGACGATAAACAAACGTGCCAACATGCGTCGTAATCGCTGTGCAAGCCTGCGATGACTCATCTAATATCTGTTGCTGATAGGCATTTGTAAGGTCGACCTTAGAAAACTTCTCACCGCCGCTGAGGGCGGCAAACAGCTCCTCGATTCGTGGCATAGGGTAGGGGTCGCGAGTCAGCTTCTTATTTATGGTGACTTTGTAGTCACCACAAATACGAATTTCACCGTTTTTTTTAATAACTGGTACAATTGGGGTACCGTAATCAGAATGCTCAACTTTAAAAATTGTGCCCTCCGCCACGAGTCGATTGAGTTCAATTTCAACTGGCTCCCTTAACGCTAATGGTAAGCTTCGAGCCTTTAGGTATATTGGTGTGTCATCGTTCAAACGCAAAAACATTTTTTTTGAGCATGTGCCCAATCCCGGCAAAAATACGTCAGGAAATTCTTTTGATAATTCTGTTACCAAATTTCCCGTGGTGATATCGTTAAGATTTAGTAAATAATCTTTAATTTCAACAGATTCGACTTTCAAACTTTTTAACCATGCCCTGCCTAACAATGGCGGGCCACCATTTTTAATTACATAAAGTTTCAAATTATCCGCTGTATTGCTGCCAAGACGGGCACGTACGGTAATATAGCCAGATGGTTCGATTAAAGTACCTGTATAGGAACGTAAACAAATCTGCTTTTGCATAAGGGGAATATCCTTGAAGTTCTTTACGTAGCATTCATAATTAATGGTCGATAGCTTACTACCAGTATCCAGTTCGAAAACAAGATTTTTATTGTTATTAATTAATAAGCTTACTTGATAAGGCTCGTTATTCTTACCGCACACGGTGATATTGTAAAACTCACTCGAGTCATCATCGCTATTCACATAATAATGCGCCCTTTGTTGCGCCACTACGCCTTTTTCCCCTTCACTATTACGATTCTTACACACCACTTTGATGTGACCCTTTTGACCACACAAGTCACATGTATAGTTTTTGAAGCGGCAAATTTCCGGCCGATGGTCTCGACCACAGCGCCAGCAAGGCCGCGATGCGCGCGCGCTCCTCGCAGAGCCTGCGCCTCCGCCCGCGGCCGCGCCCCCGCTCCTACCTGCAGCCGCGCCTGCGCGCTCCGCTACTCGATGCAGCGGCTCTGCTGCCGTGTCTCCGCTTGCAGCTGCCCTGGCTAGGCTTCCCTTGCAGCCCGAGCCGCTCGCCACTGCGTGCCGCTCCGCCGCCTCCAACGCAAAAGCCAATTCGATAGCCCGTTTGTAGGTTAACTTTGATTCGGCAAATAATTGTGAACGCATGACGTCATTCGCCAATCCCGAGACAAACTGGTCTCTCAAGTTTTCTTCCAGAGTTGTTTTGAAGTTGCAGGTGCTAGCCAAGTGCTTTAAAGCCTGTAGGTAGTCGCTCAACGACTCGCCTTCACGTTGCCGACGATGCCTGAACAGATGTCTCTCTGCAATGTCGGAACGTTTAGGCTCAAGATGGTTACCGACGATTTCAACTAATTGCGCGAACGTCTTGACCTCTGGATTGTCTGGAGCGCATAGGTCACACATCAAATCATACGTTACTGAGCCCACGACGGTCACTAAGGTAGCCACTTTGAGTTCATTTTTGATGTCGTTCAACGCGATAAACTGCTCCACGCGCCTTACGTAAGCCGCCCACTTTTTGCTTGTAATGTCGAAAGGTTCAACTTTTCCGATAGGCATTGTTGTTATTTCGATGTCGGGCACTAGTCAGGAGTAAATAAACACGCAATAACTGAGTTCCGTCGTCGCCAGTTAGGTATTTTGCAGTTAAACGTGGGAGCACATAAAGAAAATCCCGAATCGGTAACACAACTGTTTATTCGAGGGTAATAATATAAAAAGCAACCTACCTACATAGGTGTATACACTACAGAATCTACAGCCATTGAGATGCATTCTATTCTGTGAACCTAGTTAGAAAGAAAGAGGTGATAACGGTTAACACCAGTTACAGCAGTGTTAGCTAAATTTAGACATTAAGTTCCTCAAGAGATAGATGGACAGATAGAGAACACTTTACTGTACATAAAAAAGGAAATTAAACAGACATTTCTTAACCTAAGAGTACAGACGTCGGCCTTATCACTAAAAGTGATCTCTTCCAGACAACCTTTGTATGGACCGGACCTATACGTTGGAGAAGGAAGTAGTTGTTTTTTTAGAACCGGTAAATACAGACCATTTCACCTGCCCGTGTACAGGAACAACACCTCGTATTACAACCCTATTTCTAGAATGTGTCGTCTATACATAATATGAATCGCTCGTAGCCCCGGCTGCCTGAGTGATCTTAAACGATCACGAAGGTTAAGCAACACTGGGCGCGTTCAGTGCATGGATGGGTCGCCGTCTATGCCTAACGCTAGTGGCATTTTTCCGAGCGGTTCCGTGCTTCGCAAGGCACGTTAAGCTGTTGGTGCCGGCTGCCGTCGATGGATGGCAGTCGTTAAGCCAAGTCAGAGGCCTTAGGGCGGCTTGACAACTTCTGACAGTAGACGAGCCACTAGTCTACAAGCCTCCACCAATCCGGACTTGGCCCCCGTGGTGGAGTATGGCCTATACCTTCCTCAGGGAAGAGACCCGTGCCCCTCGGTGGGGACATAATGGGTTGATGATGATACATAATAACCTGTATGGCAAATTTTCTAGTATTGACATCTTTGAACCAAGTCCTTCAAAATTCATCAAACTTATCAGTTTTATTATATCTAACCCGTCTTCGTCCAACGCTTTACCCCTTAATTGAATGATTAATTACTGCTCCTCTAGTTCTAAATTACCTACTTTATGTTTTATGTTTTGGATTAAGAACTGCATATGCCACTTCCATCGTGGCAAACCTCTATGTTTACATACCTTGGACTACAGTCCAGAACACAAACATTTTATGTCTAAATTTATTCTATAAAACAATCGACTGTATTCTGTTTTGTAGACTTAATAAAATAAAATATATGTACAAACAAAGAAAAGTAATAATTTCAAGGGTGTATGAATTATACATGCCAAATTAAGAAAGTCAATATATAAAATATCAACAGATACATGCAAATAACATAATACTAACGGTGCATGTTGTGGCTGCCTGTAAGTGAGATAACACTTCACTTATTTTTAGTTTTATTTTCTATTGTGAATGTATTGGTGATATTCGTTGGACTGCCTCGTTGGCGCTTACTACCACGACACAGGTCTTGGGTTCGATTCCCACTGGGGGCGCCGTACATTTGTACAAATGGTCTCAGTCTAGGTGTATTTCCATGGTTGTGATATCCCAGGACAGGGTATCCTAGTTGGGGACCAGGTCAAGTGATTGTGTTGTGTGGAAGTTATTTATTTATTTATGTGTTGTTGGGAGTCCTAATAAATAAAATAAATTTCAAACTATGGCGTTGGATCCCGTCATACAGGGTGCAACAAAATCCCCGGAGGGACTGTAGAATGTGGGGCCGCCGAATTAAATCCTCAACTGAATATGACTAATACAGCTAAATAATTTGGTATATAAAAGTTATTAATGTAGTGCTCCGCTGCGTAAGTTCACAAGCAACCTAACATACCTAACTACAGTTTCTGGGGTGAAGTTTTTTTTATTACGGGGGGCGTCGCCCCCCCAACCTCACTTACAGGGGGGTTGGGGGGGGGGGGGGGGCGACGCCTTTTTACATTTATTTTTTTGTCAAGCATGTTGGAAATTTCAGTATAAACTATTTTTTTAAAAAGCCTATTTTTTAGGGTTCCGAACCTCAAAATGAGAAAAACTATAACATCCCCAGTGGGAATCGAACCCACGACCTCCGGCATTACCATGCCGTGATACCGCTAGACCAGAGGCACCGCATTTTAGTGTCACATAAACACAACAAGAGTTAAGTTAGATGCACGAACACAGTACTTCGCCCACTGTACACGCTGAACAAAATGGACTAAGTTTTACAACTTGTTAATACAGGTCGGTTCCCTGTGGCTCTTCACCTGATTGTGTAAACAGCACAAACTAAACTAACTTGTGTAAGCTGAACTCTGGAACACTTGAGACAGGATCGAATGCAACAAAACTTATTAGAAAAATGCAGTGTATTGGAATTAGCTTACGAGAAGTCATAACATAGCTCACGCCTGTATCCTAGAAGGGTAGGCAGAGACCAAAGTCTGCCACTTGCCACGATGCTGACAGATCTCTTTCGCTTCATTAACATTTATTAGGCGTTGCATGCGCACACGCCGGTTTCGGGTACTTTTTTTGTACGAAGTCCGTCTACAATAAATCGATTTAGAAGCGACACGGTGTTTTCTGCTCTACGCAGATAACAGCTACCCAGGACAGAAATGAAATAAAAAACTCGATGGCATTCAATCTCAAAGTTGAAATAATAAAACACTTTTTTTTATTCACCAACAGGCGGATTGTCTATTTCCACTTCTCGTAGGTAAATTAATTTAGTCCCTACTGAGGTTGAATTCGCAGTGGACCGAATCACTTTTTGTTTCATACTTCAACTGTCAGGTGAGACATAAAAGTATATATATGTAAACAATCTTAAAATAGTAATAAGTAAACCATATTCAGCGATACAAATTTTCGCTTCGGCCCCATACCAGGCAACACTGTATCATGGATACCATACTAGAGGTAAGCATAATGGTTCGAATGCCAGGATAGATTTATGGAGGTAACTCCATAAATTGCAGGTAGTATTGCAGAACACGTCTAGCCTATAAGCATATAGGTACTTAAAATATTACCAAGAATTAAACTGAAGTAATATGTGTGTGGGGGGAGGGGTGCTGGGGGGTTTGTGTGTATGTGTGTTTTATTATCCAATCTCATTTTCGTTCATATTTTCATGCTTTTTCGCAATATTTATGGCACCTTACGCGTGCTGGGATTCAGACCTGGCACCTTGCGCACGTAAGAAAATGGCTGTATCTACTTTGCAACCGATCAAAACAGCTTAGTGTAGGTAAGGTTTGAAATATCTCAATCGAGAGTACAAGCTATAATCTAATCTCTATGGGTACACAAATTGAGCTCGGTAATTTCGAGATCCGTTTATCTAAATCCTCATCCAATCATGGTAGTTGATTTCTTTACCTTAACTTAGCAGAGTATCGACTCTCCGCTTTGAACGCTTCCATCGATTTGCCACTCACCTTAATAGCAAAAGAACCTGAGTTTATCTAAATCGCTACGCGAATCGCGCTCATCTTCGCTCAACTTTTAACGAGCAAGTTTATCGCGTCAGCAATTGCAGTTTCATGAATATAGGAATCTGTTTTAAGGGTGAGAGTTCACTTCTTACGGAGCCATTGTTATAGCTGTGTCATAAAAAATGACAACGATACAAGGCAACGCGAACGAAATCCAGAGCAATTTTGTGTGGTCGCCGCTTCGTTTCAGTCGCCTGTAATTACTACTACTGTAATTACTGTATTTACTAGTAAAAAACCTTTCCACGTAATTTAACTGCTAATGTGTTATTGCTTTTTTTTTTGTTAATGGAACCTATCTAAATAGTCCAAGTATACCTATCATTTCTTAATTCTTAATAAAATTCTCATATGAAATTTCTGGTGTACATACAATAAAGAATATTCTATTTATCTACCTATCTATAAACTATCACATGCAGGTGACCTCGAATTCGTGCAGCGTTTATTAGGGAGACGTTTTTGTATATTATCAATATTATTTCACTTAAAGCTGTTTTATTTTAGTGATTGTAATAATATTTGTATACTTTTTACAAATGTGGTCTGAGGGTTTGATAGAAAATAAAATTACAAACATTTTTATCCTGTACTGTACAAGTTTTTGATTGAGAAAATTTTATTTCAAAATTTATTTTTGTCATAATTTAATAATGAATCAAACTCTCAGACCACATTTATCAAAACCTTACTCATATTATTACAATATTAAAAAAATAAAAAAGTACATTATTAACTTAACACCGGATAAACTTACTCCGTGTGGCACCGGATTAAGTATAGCGTCACTCAATTTCCTTCCGTGGATGTCGTAGAAGGCGACTAAGGAAATCAATTACCAGGAGACGGGCAGCAGCGCCTTTCTGAGATTCCAATCGCGTACTGCGATCGCCAACCCGCCTGCCAAGCGTGGCGATTATGGCAAAACCCCTCATGGTTATGAAAACCACGAAGGAGGCCTATGTTCTGCAGTGTGCGTCAAATGGCTGATGACGATGACGTAACATAAGCCTGTTTGTTTATCAAACAATATCAACACGAGAAGTAGGTAATAAAAAAAAATCTAAGGTTTGAGCTTCTTTGGTCGGCGCCGGCAAACTCTATAGTTCTTTAATTTGTTTACGAAAATCGCATCATCATCAACCCATTATGTCCCCACCGAGGGGCACGGGTCTCTTCCCTGAGGAAGGTATAGGCCATACTTCACCACGGGGGCCAAGTCCGGATTGGTGGAGGCTTGTAGACTAGTGGCTCGTCTACTGTCAGAAGTTGTCAAGCCGCCCTAAGGCCTCTGACTTGGCTTAACGACTGCCATCTATCGACGGCAGCCGGCACCAACAGCTTAACGTGCCTTGCGAAGCACGGAACCGCTCGGAAAAATGCCACTAGCGTTAGGCATAGACAATCGAAAATCGAATGACAGAACCTAATGCCATAACTAAGAAAAAGAAGCTTGCATTGTCATTCACAGAGGTGCTACTTTTTTGTAACTCGGACGTTGGCAGAATCCTTAGGAAAGCCATCACTACAAAAGAAAAGGTAGCCTCTGAAGGGTGACCAAGATCGGGTCGACGGTCGGTGGGAAGACCACCAGCCCGGTGGGCCTGTGCCACCAAAATCTGAAAACTATACATTTGAAATTAAATCATTAAAAAATACTCTTGAAGTATTTTTTTCTACGGAGTTCTCTTGAAGTTCATATAGGTACATATCTACGGTGTAGACTACAACAATCGGTGCACCACTTTCGTAGCAAGCTCGTAGCGGTAAATTGTGAGATTTCGAAGAGGTTTCCTGTCACCGATTTCTAACTAGTCTTGATTACAGGTTAAAAACCCATGGAATCTGCCGAATCAGCTCAAAGTAGTTTCAAGTAAATTTGCTGCTATTACGTATTGGCTTAATATTTTCAGTGACGGCAACCATTTTCAATCAACATAAAATTTCCGCTAAAGCCGGGTTTTGACGGTCTTAGTACGCTCGGACCGTGGCCGTAGTTTTAGTTGAGCGCACTGACCCTCGTCATAATCAACTATAACTGCACGCAAATGGTCCAAGCGCACTAAGACCGTCAAAACCCGTCAAAAAATTTATTTAGTTAATTTATTTACTTAGGTATTTATTTACGTATTCTAGTTATTTATCATCTTATAAGTAAGTTTATGTAACTTTTTAATTTTATATATAATTAATATGTATTATTGTATTGGGTTAACAAGTACGTAATAATTATTGTACACTTTCCTCCCTTGTTTATAATGTTCGTATCACCACATCAAGGGTTGGCTGGAAGAGATTTTTGCTGAAATAAGCTCGCCATGTACACTTTTTAATTCTGTAAATGTTTTGTTTTATTCATGTAATTTTATGTGTGCAATAAAGTATAAATTATAAACCCGGCTTAAAACAGCCGTTTTTTGGCGTCCTCCCCCCCCCCCTCTCCTGACTAAACGCTTGATAGTACAAACGTGAAAAAAAAACATGGTTATATCACGGCTAAGAAAGCTTCACAAGTTAACGAGTAATAGGCGACCAACCAAAAACATACAAAATCCATAGAAATTTACGTTTATGAAGTTCTTAGTTCTGTAAAGCAGATGAAACCCCCTCTTTCGGTGGAACCCTACACTGCGCGTGGCCTGACACGCACTTGGCCGTTCCTTTTTCTTTTTGGTGCTAGTGAACTTCATGCAGCCACTTCACAGAGCATGCAAGTTCATTTATTCAGGACGCAATCGCGGTACGCATAGTAAATAACAAGATAACTAAAACCGGTCGATGTTTCGCGGCTATCATCTTGCAGAAGAGAGCGATCCGATTTATTTACAAGTTAGGTAGTAAGGATTCGCTAAGAATTTCTTCAAAGAAACCAACATCTTAACAGTTGCATGTCAATACATTTATGAAAATATTATGTACGTTAGAAAAAATATCAAAGACTTCGAAAATGTCGGTGGCCACCATAATGTTATACTAGAAATAAACATAAATTGTCATTTCCACGATTTAGACTTGCAAAAGTTAACACATCCTTTATGGGGCACTGTATAAGGTTCTACAACAAAATTCCTCAAGATATATTAGCTTTACCTCCAACGCGGTTCAAAGAATGTGTTAAGCACATTCTGTGCAAAAAGGCTTACTATAACATCAAGGATTATTTAGAAGACAAAGATGTTTGGCATTAAACAGTAGATTAATATTAATTACAGGACGATTGTTTTCATGACTAATATTTTAAGTTGAAAACTTTGTTAATTAAGTTAAAACGTGTTTTGAAAAGAACTAATGTGGAGTTTCTTTGTTAGCTTCTTCTCCACATAATCCATTAAGTAAACATTCTGTTTTTATAATGAATAAAAATATTTGAATTGAATTGAATATGAGCCCAGAATGCTGTCACTGAAATGTTATAACCGTGACACAGGCATAATTTCTATTTGACCAATGTGTTCCCGACCTAAAGTCTCGGTAACTGAAGTGACGCTCCAACGTGACCTGTGGCTTAATCCCTTTACCCGCCGTAACGAGTCAAGTCTGATCAAAGACACTGGCCACGTAACTACGCTGACTAAAACCTATTTCAAGCCGTCTGGAAACCTCATAAGTTGTACAAGAACTGTAAGGTTTGAAGGCGGAATGACACAGGTGAACGGTACTGTAGTGAATGTATTTTCGCCGACGCGGAATAAAATTGAAGCGTCTAAACGGTTTTCAGAATATGCATATTAAATAGGATATGCAAAGTACTTGCTTGGCTTGGGGATTAGAGGCTTTGTTATAGGAAACTAAAGCATTTTTAAAGATACGTGTCTTATCACCGCAGGTTGAAAATATAAATAAATGTATCACTCTTCACTTCTGCCCCAAAAAATATTGTTGTTATAGAATTCACAAGTAAGTGATCGGGTAAAACATTAATAACAGTCATAAATTAATTCAGCATCAACACAAATAAAAGTTACATAATAAAAACTTTTCGTCATAGAGTTCATCATCATCATCAACCCATTATGTCCCCACCGAGCAATCCCCACCTTCCTCAGGGAAGAGACCCGTCATAGAGTTGTCTGGAAGAAATAGCTTATAGCAATAAGGCCGCCAATTATACTGTGTATTTTTAAAATTGTCATGTCATGCGCTCTAGTGTACAATAAAGAATATTCTTATCCTAAAAATCATTATTATCTTAATTCCGGATTCACGTACTTGATCTTTTGTCGGAAGAATCCGACCAGGACTTAATTATGGTGAGTAGAGACGGAGCTCGCGTCGTCGGTCGGTCGTCTCTAACGAATCAGAGCGAAGCAAGCGGGCATTAAAGCTCTGCGAACCAGAGCGAAACCTGGTCCGACTCTTCCAACAAAAAACTAAGTAAGTTTCATCATCATCATCGTTATCAGCCATTTAAAGCTTACTGCAGGAAATCCTTCGTGGTTTTTATAGCCATGAGGGGTTTTGCCATAATCGCCACGCTTGGCAGGCGGGTTGACGATCGCAGTACGCGATTGGAATCTCAGGAAGGCGCTGCGGCCCGTCTCCAGGTAATTGATTTACTTAGTCGCCTTCTACGACATCCACGGAAGGCAATTGAGTGACGCTATTTTTAACCCGGTGCCACACGGAGTAAGTTTATCCGGTGTTAAGTTAATAATGTACTTATTTTGTAGTTTTTTTTTGTGTCGGGTTGAAATTCAATGTCAACCATTTAACTAACACTGACTAGTCAATAATAAAATAAATTTATCTTTCTTACTAGGGCCGTAAAATAAAGAAAGGCCGATATTTGGCCCGCTTTTTGACTAGGTATTTTCGCTCTTCGATACGAGTATCTGAGTGCAAAAGCCGTTTTTATCCGCTAGAGAATAAAGTAAATTGGATTTAAAACACCGTGTGCACTAAGTTTATAAATTCAAAACATCATTAAACCTATTTACTTCTACCTCCATGGTGCCAAATTTATCATACGACTTTTTTTAATTTGTTAAAAACTCAGGCTCGGGACCTCCTTTGTGTTTTTTTGCATTTAGCCATCAAGTCGCTGCGCTCGTAATTTTATTTTAGAATTCTTCGTTTGCTCGGTCATCGAAACCTTGCACTCTTGTAGAACAAATAACTATTTCTGAATGGAACATAAAAGTTAAACTTTCTCTAGTATTTAATAGCAAAATTAATAAATTTATGTATTTTGCTGAATGGGATATAAAATTTCCATTTTCCCCGGTCTATTTGTCTTATTGTTTGAGTTGTGTTAGTGAAAGTGTTGAAATTGAATTTCTATCTAACTACAAAATGAGTACAATTACCAAACTCACTTATCCGGTGGCCGTCATCATGGACATAGGGCCTTTATAAAATATACCACCTTGCTGCGGTCTTGAGCGGCAACTTCGAGGTCTTTCCATCGCAGCCCTGATGTTTTCGCCTCTAACGTCACTGATCGGCGCCAGGTGGTTTTTGGACAGCCTCTCTTTCTCCTCCATGAGGTTGCCACGAGAGGCTCTGTCTTCTTGGGTGACTCCTACATACTGAACATACACCTAATATAACTTAGCTGGGATTATCGCCTAGTTTGCCCGCTGGTCGCCGGCCAACATCGCCGGCGACGGTACATACATCTCTGGTCAGAAAGGTCCTCGTAATATTACAAGCAGCGCTATAACTTTCTCAATTTTCTCCTGCGGTTATTAAGTATTTAACTAAGCACAATTTGCTAACTGTAAAACACTTTAAAGGTTAGTAGGTAGGTCACAATTAAAATATTTAAGAAGGCGAAGGCGAAGGGATGTTTCCCTTCACAGTTAGCGATTGGTATTTCTTTTAAAAATTCGCAAACGAAGAAAACAAACTCATGCCGGGATTTGAACTCAAGGCCTTACGGGTTCTACCGATGCGTTACCATCGTTTTTAGGGTTCCGTAGTGGACAAGGAACCCTTATAGTTTCGCCATGTCCGTCCGTCTGTCGGCCTGTCTGTCCGTCCGCGGCTTAGCACAGAGACGGTAAGTAATAGAGAGCTGAAATTTGGCGTAAATGTACATATTTATAACGCCGACAAAACGGTAGAATAAAACCTAGAAAAAAAAATTGTAGGGTACCTCCCCTACACCTAAATTAGGGATGTCTTTTCTCGCCTACATCATAGTGTGGGCTATCGTTGGATTGGTCGATAACTATGAGGGGTTTTGCCATAATCGCCACGCTTGGCAGGCGGGTTGGCGATCGCAATATGCGGTTGGAATCTCAGGAAGACGCTGGTGCCCGTCTCCTGGTCACCTTCTACGAAATCCACGGAAGGTAATGGAGTGACGCTATCCTTAATCCGGCGCCACACGGAAAATATTTTGTATTCCTACCTGTTAATCTTTAAGTCAATCGGCTAAGCAGTACACAGAATTGTCAAAGTAAACCATCAATTGTAGCTCTATGACATGTACGCTACCTAAGTTGCGGGACACGGAACGAAACAAGTTCAAAATGTACCTATACGTATGGCAGTGAACTAGTGGCACAAACACACCCACGCTTACCTATACAATATACTTAATTTAGCCATTGTCTGAAACAAGCAATAAATGGTTCTTCATCTCAAAATAATTTACTGGCGATTGTTTCTGAAATTCAAATTTGGAACGCAAATGAAACAGCTTCTTGTTTGTATCGTTTTCTGAACGGCCAATTAGTAATTATCACAGGGCACGAAGGATCAAAGCACAAAGTAGATAATAATATGAAAAGACCAACTTTGATGAAGTTTGCTCAAATTCATCAGCCCGCATTGGGCGATTCCATAGTAACGACTCGACGTCATGGAACGTTGTGTCAATGTTACTAATAACTTTTACATTACTAATAACTTGCACACAACACAATCACTTGTCCTGGTCCCAAACTAGGATACTCTATGCTATAGTTACCAGGCAAGCATATCACAAACATGAAAATTCACCTCATATTATATGATTAGTCCAGAAAGATCACGCAGTTATGGTTATTGTCCAATGTAAATGTTGACTGCCTAGTTGGTCTAGCGGTTTCACGTCTGATAACCATAGCATAGGCCGTGGGTTCGATTCCCACTGGGGGCCGCCGTGTATTTGTACAGATGGCCTTAACCTGGGTCTATTTCCATGTTTGTGATGTCCTTGCCTGATTACTGTTGGATACACTTCTCCTATTCACAGCGAATACTTGGGATAAAGTTTTTGAACTAGCACAAAACGGATTTACGCGTATCATGAACTGGTTGGACTCAACATTATTATCACAAAATAAATCTAAAACAAAATATATTTGTTTTACAATCAATAAAACCACTCAATCCACATCGGAATTAAGTATTTCCGCCTGCCCTCACAAATTCCCGAGTACTTGTTCTGAGTTGGAGCCAGACACAAAAATTAATTATCTTGCTATAATTGTGGACCAGCGACTTATCTGGAAACCCCACATTATGGCCGTTTTTAAGAAGTTAAGATCACTCATTCACTTGTTTTGGCAGATTCGAAACAAAGCCGACGTAGACATGCTGAGATGTGTTTATCATGCTTTAGCACATTCGGTGATCAACTATGGTATTCTTGCATACGGTGAAACAGATAAAACTACCCTAGCTCTTGCACAACCAGCCCAAAATGCCATCAACAGAGTAATTTTTGGGAAACCTGCTCAATTCCACAATGAAGACCTTTATAAAGAAACACAAATCTTAAACATTCGCAAACATTATGTGCTAAGGTTGTCACAGAGAACTCCATCACTACAGGCCAGAAACGGCCACTAGGGCAGCTCATAAGCAGCGTTTGATGCTTGACAGGATGCCAACAAGCTTTGGTCAAAGATTTTACTTCTGGCTAGGCTCTACGTTATATAATATTAAAAAAAAAACCAACTTCAAAACACTACAGCACTAAAAAGTTAGAAATAATTTAAACAATTAGAAGTATTTATACATGTACTCGTAGGTATTGTAGAAGTATAATTTGGAGTCGGTGCCCAAAATATATGTGTTGGTCGTGAAACTGGGCACCGACTATAAATTATACTTCTACAATACCTACATGTATAAATACTTCTAATTGTTTAAATTATTTCTAACTTTTTAGTACTGTAGTGTTTTGAAGTCGGTTTTTAAAAATAAAATAAAAAAAAATAAAAAAATACGCGACGAATTGATAACCTCCTCCTTTTTTGAAGTCGGTTAAAAATACATATAAAGCAGATAAAACCCCCTCTTTCTACAGAACCCTACACTGCCCGTGGCCCGACACGCACTTGGCCGGTTTCTCCTTAAGTAAATACTTACGTATCTGTACCAATCTGCCACTTCTGGTTCGTCATAAGAAAAGAGACAAAACAATATAAAATATTTTAACCTCCTCAGTCCTAATCTTGAAAATATCAACTGAAATCCACTGTTATTTTCGAGGTTACGACTCACGGCTAAGGAGGTTATGTGTCAACTTTGTGAAGTGAAATTCTCAATTCAGAAACAGGTGGTTACGGAAACTATAGCCCAGCTAATTCTAAGGGGAAGCGAATCCCAGGTTTTCTCAAAATACTTCATTCTATAAAAACACGATTCTTTTAAACACCCCGCTGAGCCCGTTGAAATGGTCTGTGGCAAAGTTACTACAGATTACATTATAAACTGCCACTAATGAGTGTTTTAAGGCTTCGAGTTTTTATAAATCAGACCGTTAAACTTTAATTGAATTGTCAGCTCCAAATCGGCAAATACGTTCCGTTTAATAACTTCGCAGCAGCGCCACTTAACAACAATGTTTCTAATTGGATTGGTTTCAGTTTATCCTGTAGTTATTCCGTTTCAGTGGGCTGTACTTGTGTTCTGACGCTTAGAATTAATAGGCCAACCTGAACCTGTGCTTAGGTGCTTACTAGCGCCACAGATGGAAAATAAATATTGGTCTATCAGCTATTAGTGCTTTCTGTTATTTCATTACAGCATTTCTTCATGGGTGAGATTTTCCGAGGCCCCGCTGGAATCACTGCCTAGATATTAAAATAAAATTCTGTAAAACATACCACACATAGTTTGGATGTTCATCTACCGAACACGTGAGTTTTAAAAAAAGCCTTCTAAAACTTAAGGAAAAAATCTGGAAAGCCTCAAATCTGATATTCCGTGGCGCGTCCCTGACCAGAATCTAACTGTTAATTGCTTAAAAAGTACGCCATACTTGTACGATTAAATTATGTTCCCGAATCATAGATTAGTTAATAGTACTTATAAATGAAATACCACAAAATTAGACAGTAGTATTGTCACAAAATCATGTTTTCTGAATGTCTCGGACCTACGCCGGATTGCAGTGGTACTTATGAACCATGCTGTGAATGATTTATAAAGCATTCCAGAAGGGTGAGTGACTAGACGTCGGTCACTCACCCTTATGCGACTCTCTGGATTTAGTCCAGGCGGACTTATGAATTCGGTGCACCCGATTAAATATCGGGTATACAAATAACGTTCTAATGATTTGTGATATTTTGTAAATCATTTATAACAGAATCTTAATTGTAGCATTGAGTGATTGGTTTTAAAAATAGGTTTTACATTTTGAAAAAAATCGTAATAACATGTTATTTCTGGCTTCGATGGTTATGAATTCCATGTCATTTGGTGGCTTTTTGAGCACCGAAATCAGAAAATCACTCCAGAAAATCCTGATTAAATATTAAATAAAACACATAATTCACCAAGTGGGAACGTGATTTGGTAAAAATGTGTATTTCTGAACAATACTAAGCTATATTCTTTTTGTTGCACTAACCCGTGCTGAGGACAATTTTAAAAACCTATTTAGAGGCTAAAAAGTCCACCCATGCCGGGACTTGAATCCGCAACCTCTGGCTCACCGTGCCAGCGCTCTCCCAACTGTGCTAATAATAAGCTAATCAGTTCTTACTCGAGGGTTGTATCATCATCATCATCAGCCACTTGACGCCCACTGCAGGGCACAGACCTCCCTCGTGGTTTTCATAACCATGAGGGGTTTTGCCATAATCGCCACGCTTGGCAGGGGGATTGGCGATCAAAGTATGCAGTTTCTAAGTTACGTATATTTGTGAAGTTATAGTAGCAATACGACTCGCTAACTTTGAAGGAAAACAACGTGACTCAACCAGCTCTCTCTCGGAAAGACGGCCAGTGCTTTACTGTGGGACGTATATATGTATAGGCTGCATTATAGAGTGTGAGGTGTTCACGTATCTCGGCGCTTGAAATTGGCAATTCGCGGTGGTAATTAAGCCCATTTCTCTCTGAGAGAAGGCCTGTGCCCTACAATATAGGCTGCATTGTGTTTATGACACAAATTTTGTGTGAACAGCCTATTTGAAAGCCAAAATGCTCGCTGGAATTACTTTAATAGTTGCCCCATCCGAATGCATTTCCAAATTCAAAATGAGCACCGTCCTAATTCCAGGCAGTGGTTGGTCGGGCTTATTTGTTCGCGCAAAATGGCCTCCCGTGCCCGCTAGTCGGCGATAGACAATAATATTAATTGGTCTGGTCTAACTGTGCTAGAGACGAGGTACAGTCTCTGTAGATACTGAGTTTTAGCAATTAAAATTCTAACGGCCTTATTTATTAAAACACGATACCGTTAAAGCACTCCTCAGAGGCAGTTTATTTAATCTGTGCTTACGTATTTTCCTTTCAAAATCTCCACTACAGATTATTTTAATCGGCGTTAATCGAGTGTTTTAAGGAATCGTGTTTTTATAAATAAGACCGTAACACCCGACCGGCTTGTTAAAATATCAAAATATTAGCACGCAATGGACGCGTAAGTTAAGCGTTTTTAAGATACGAACGGAGCGTAAAAATTTATTAAAGAAGGAAAGAAAAACATTTATTGTGACAAGTTAACACATCACGAGAAAAAAAAACATACAAAGGTTACAAATTTCAAAAAGAAGCTCACAGAAATACACAGAGAACAGGACCAAGTAGAACATACAACCTGTGGTGTTTTAGAGTTGCTACAAAGGGCATCAGACTCAGCATTAGGGTGAAAGTTTAAGCCCTCATCATCAGCCATTTGACGTCCACTGCAGGACGTAGACCTCCCTCATGGATTTCCAAGCTTTCCGGTCTTGTGCCGCCCGCATCCAGCGACCCCTCAGCCCTCAGCTCTTTGAGCCCTCAGCCCTGGTTATTTAATTTTTTTATTTAGTTCTTTTTTTTTAATATTAGCTATTTACACGTCCAGCTACCAATGTTTCGATTGCTAGCTAATAGGGTGTGCTGAAAATGTGCTGATGCTGACATAAACTGAACATATCCTCTTAATCCCGTAGCGCAAAATCGTCTAAAGTTATAGATATTCGTATTTTTTGCGATGTTCAAACCACTTTCCAATTTCATTAAACCAGCGCTGCGCTTGTTGAAATACCGATGTTTTGATTACATTGAGAAGATTCCTTATAAAAAAACGCTTTGTATTATATACTGCATGCATCTCAATAAAAAGTGCGATCCAATATCTCCTAAGCTGTTGATTTCCATCGGAAAAAATGTTGACAATAATGCAGAGAATACATGGGTATAATTATAGGGTTGTCTCGAAGAAATTTCTTTTAGCAATAAGACCGCTAATTGTGCTGTGTATTTTTGCAAATTTTTATGTCATGTGTTCTGTACGACGACGCTAGTCGCGCGTTTCAAAGACAAAAGTTGTGACTTTCCAGTAAATTAATTGTCCTAAATTCTGACATTTTAGCACCACAAAACACGTGACTCGTGCCATTGTACCACCCATGCTGGTGTACAATAAAGAATATGCTTATTTTATCTTACTCTTATTATTCTAAGAAATATAGAATCACTGACTCTACCGAGTGTAGGCTTTTGTACAAATTTGTTTTAGTGCAATAATGACTTTCACACAACACAATCACTTGTCCTGGCTCCAAACTAGGATATCTTGTGCTATGGTAACCAGACAAGGATATCACAAATATGGAAACACACCTAGACCTAATATACAAATGCACGGCGGCCCCCAGCGGGAATCGAACTCAAGACTCCGGCATTGTAATCAGACGCGATACCGCTAAATCAACGAGGCATAAAACAAGTTTTTACCTAATTAACAGAGTTTTCAACAACTTTTTAACAACTCTCTCGTGAATGTGTTGAATACTAGACACAATCGTAGCTGTTCAAATTAGTTTAATAGCAGAATCTTTGTCTTCGAAATAATCCTCAATGCTTAGAGCATTTCAGCAAGAGTGCACCGAGGGCGGGACACTTGGCGAGGTGGGAAGATGGCAGGTTGACCACGGCAATCACAGAGTGGTGGCCGAGAAAGGATGATGGTCAGTGAGCAGACCAGCAGCCCGATGAGCGGACGATATATTTAAGTCAGCGGAGGGTCCGTGGAAGCGGATGGCAAGGGACCATGAGAGATGGCATGTAGGGGAAAAGGCCTACGCCCAGCGGTGGACAGCAGTGGGCTGGTGATGATGATGATGATGGTAGTGAATGGAATATTATCGAAAATGTCATAACACATTTTGAGTGTGCATAACACATTTTTTAAACCACGTAGGAGGTAACTGTTATATATATCCTAAAGAATATTGTTGTAGAATCTTATACAGTGGCCCATAGAGTGTGTAGAGGTAGAGTCTAGAGTCGAGCGAATGCGGGTGGAAGGGCCAGTAAGGGATGACCCAGGCGGACATACTTCGACCAAATAGGGGATGTATTAGCAAAGAGCAAGATACAAAGTGCCCGAAACCTTCGTGCGTGCATGCGACGACTAATGAATGTTGAGGAAGCGAAAGTGATTTGTCAGGATAGTGGCAAAGTGGCAGTCTCTGGTCTCTGTCTACCCGTCTGGAATACTGTCGTGAGTTTATGTTTGTATTTAGGGAGAGTCTGTACTTTATCGTGTACATGGTTTATAACTGTACCTTCTTCACAGAACGTAAGCTCATAATAGAGGAAGCTAATTGGACCCCGCTCGTCGCAGGTTGAGAGTTATTGTAAAGAGTGTCTAGTATGTAAACAAATATTTATTTTATGATACAATAATGCTTGTGCAAAGAGACCTTTTACCATTAAAAGTTATTTTGATGTCAGTATCATCATCATCATCATCATCAGCCATTTGACGCCCACTGCAGGACGTAGGCTTCCCTCATGGATTTCCAAGCTTCCTGGTTTTCTGCCGCCCGCATCCAGCGACTCCTCGCCACCGTAACCAGGCCACCAGACCATCCGGTGGAGGCCTTCCCACGCTGCATCGTCCGGTCCGCGGTCGCCAGGTCAGAACTTTTTTGCCCCAACGGCCATCAGTTCTCCAAGCTATGTGCCCACTGCCACTTCAACTTGTAGTTAAAATTATTGTAACTAAAACCAGTGGTTTTAGAATGAGAATTTAAACTCCGTTAATGAAAGACCAAATTTGAAATTATTAATGGTCTTATATTTATGAAAATATCCTCTGTAACACTCCTAAGAGGCATTGTAAGTAATATGTGGTTACCTACGTCTTTTTTTTTGTAAAGTCTCTACCACAGACTACATTATACAGCGTTTATGGAGTGTTTTAAGGAATCGTGTTTTTATAAATGAGACCGTAAGTTTTTTTTGTCTATTTCGCTCCTAAACTTAACTACACCTTAGTTGCACATAACATTTACATATAACTTAAATTAATTAAGAAGTTAATAATTTAAATTAATTTTAAAATCATAAATCTGCTCATTCAGTTATTGTTAGGCGAAAAGAAGTTCGCCGGGTCGGCTAGTATCAAAAAAAATACATAAGCAGCCGATACACGTCCCACTGTAGAGCACAGGCATTCTCTCAGGGAGAGAGTATTCGATTGGCGATTTCCAGCGCTGAGGTATGTGAATAGCTCAGACACTCAGGTTTCCTCACGATGTTTTCCTTCACAGTTAGCGTGTGGTATATTGTTACTACAAATTCGTAGATGTAAGTAACTTTGAAAACAAAAAGTCATAGGTACATGCCCGCACTAGGAATCGAACCTAGGTCTCTCGCTTCCGAGTCCAATGTTCTTCCCACTAGGCTAACACCGCTCTAAAAAAAATATATTTAAAATTACTAATTTCGAGAACGAAGCACGAGTACAATTTATGATTAAACGAACTTACCTGTACGTGAAGTTCTATCTTAATTATATGAAGTGCTTCATTCGAAGAGATTAGAGAACTAACGGACCGCTCCACCGTTAAAATGGAATTCCCCAGTGTGTTATCTTTCATAATTACGGTGTAGTCCCTAATTGCTTTGTCCTCTCACTGTCTTATTATAACAAGTTACAGTCAACTATGATACTTAAAACAAAGACCGTAAAGTGTACCTTCACTCAGAAAATGTGGTGGTAAATTATAGTTTGTGGACACTATAGTTCTCGCGACTACATTTGGCTGGTCTTAGCATGTGGTAGTAGCTGAGTAAGTAATATTTTTTTAGAGGTTTTACAGAAATTCTTATTATACAACAACGAAAAATTTTTTTGTTGGTTATTTTAACTTCATTGTGACATTTTGTAGGTACTTTGAAGAAAAAGAAAGAGCAGAAGAAAAGCCATTTATATAAAAATAGTACACACGCCACAATAACAAAACATAAGCAAAAATAAATCTATATATATAATCAACCTGTAAAGTCTCTGTCTGTTATATATCTGTCTTTTTGTACACTCATCACGCAAAAACCACTGATGAATTAAAACTTACGATGATTATAGCTCAGATTCCCGTGTAACATTTGGGCTGCATAAGATTACGCTTAAGTCTACAGGGGGCGAGAAAATCACTATAAATATATTTATAACCTGGTTAATTACATCCAGCACTATAGAAAAATCAATATTCGATAACCTCTGAACTTTCAGGAACGAGTTTCATAACACTGCAATTTGTAGTTTATTATGAAAATTCGAGGTAGATTGCGTAGCAGATTCGTTTTGTTAATCTTTTGCAATGTATACCGAATTTTTATAGTAAACACGAATTTTTGTTCTATGAAATAGGCCTCAGGGACTAACCAAGTCAATCGGTTGCTGGGGAAACCTGTCAACATACTACTGTGGGCTCTGGCGAGACGATATAGTTTATTTTTACTTATGCTAGTTATTTTTCTTAATAACATGCATTACAAAAAATACTGACTAATTCAATGTCGATCAGAAATTTTATATGGCTTATAAAAACTTATTAAAAAGTAATAAAAGAGCGCGTTATCGGCGAAATTATTATTATATTTAATTGCAAAACCAAGTATTGTACATCCAAATATGTACGGCCCAATAATTCAACATATTCACAGATTAATGCACGCACAGATAATACCTAATCAACCTTTTAAAATAAATCGATTTTAATTTTTTAACACGGTTTCACTTGACTTTTCGATAATAACTCAATCTCTATACATATAATAAATGTGTCATAAATGTCTGTGTCTCTTTGGTTCTTTGTGTGCGCATCACGCAAATCCACAGAACGAATTTCCGTTCATCATAGTAAGTTTTATTCGTTTGAATAAAACTTACTATGATAATAGCTTAGATTCTCGTGTAACATATCGGCTACATAACATTACGCTTAAGTCATCGGGGGATAAGAAAATCACTATAAGCCATGAGGTCACTGAATAGTGGTCTTACCGCAATGAAGAATACAAGAACGTATAAACGTACGTACCAGCCAGTGGACGCAGGACCCGTTGGAAATCTCTATATGTGCCACCGTCGGAATTGCCATAGTGCGGGGTGCTAGATAATTCCGCCGGGTTATACGTTGCACATGACGTTGTACGATATAGTTTATCTTTTTGTATATACCTAAGGCTGGGTTCTCTGGGCGCACGGATTTGTATGGGAATTATTGCACTGCACATTCTTGAAATTACGGAAATACAAATACTATTAATAGAATTCTGACGACCGACGTCACTAACACATTCAGTAATAGTCATTTTGGCATAAAGTTCATTATACAAAACTCAGTACAGCTAAAAAAAACCATATCTAGTGACAGTTTAGACTCACTTTCGCGTTTTTTTAATGCTGGAAAGTTTTAAAATTTTTAAAAATAACGACCGACGTGACTTCTAAGTAACAAAGCCAGCAATAGTGTTTCCTCGTCAGATCAATCCATTTTGCTGCTGTGTGTCCAAAACGCGGCGAACACGTTGCGAGCTCGCCCCGATGGCGCAGTGCTCGCCGCGTAATCACTACGCAATCGCGGAAAGCTCGCTGCGCAATAGCATCGCTTTCAAATTCTTTATTGCACAACAAAAGCAAGCTTAATACTAATAAGTATTTTCTTCCAGCTAATCTTGGGTGGCTGATTTTGCTGCTGATCTGCTTGAAATCTCATCTTCAGGAAGGTTACCGTATCTCTCCGATCTACACACTAGCTGCCCAAAACACCTGCGTGGGCTATAGTTAGGCAAATTAAACTGAACATGATACGTACTGCGCCTATTTCAGCCGCCATTAGATTGGTGTACCGTGATGTCATGTATGTGACTCGACACGAAAACGACTTGCTAGATTCTGCTAACTTGTTTTTTGATGAGGCAAGAAAAACTTTTTTTTGATCCATTCTAATGTATACTGATCATACGACTAATCGTGAAGGCAAACATAGGAAGGAAATCTGAGTGTACAATTGCGTTGGGTATGCGTATTGCGGTATTGTAATTAAGCCCATAATGCTCAACGCATGCCCACCGCGGTGGGCATAACGCATGCATTCCACACTCAATCTCTATCTGTGAGGCCTGTGCCCTTAATTAGGACGTGTTTATTTCTTTTCGAAACTATGAATTAATAAAATACCAGGAAGTACAGAAATGCGTGTGTCAGGAAGTATAGAAATACCCGCTCTTCCATAAATGTCATCATCAACCCATTATGTCCCCACCGAGGGGCACGGGTCTCTTCCCTGAGGAAGGTATAGGCCATACTCCACCACGGGGGCCAAGTCCGGATTGGTGGAGGCTTGTAGACTAGTGGCTCGTCTACTGTCAGAAGTTGTCAAGCCGCCCTAAGGCCTCTGACTTGGCTTAACGACTGCCATCTATCGACGGCAGCCGGCACCAACAGCTTAACGTGCCTTGCGAAGCACGGAACCGCTCGGAAAAATGCCACTAGCGTTAGGCATAGACGGCGACCCATCCATGCACTGAACGCGCCCAGTGTTGCTTAACCTTCGTGATCGTTTAAGATCACTCAGGCAGCCGGGGCTACGAGCGGTAAATGTACCATAAATGTACCTAGGTACAATTAATTGAAATAAACGCAACCCGTGTAATATTACAACCAGTGTGTGTGTGTGTGTGTGTGCTTGTGTGCGAGTGTCTATGTATTGTGTTTGTTTATGTTGGTTTTATTGAGAGTTCTAAAGTTGCAGCCTATACAAGACATTTTAATTTAAATCCTACCTTGTCATAGCTTAAACTTACTCGACTTGTGGTTAAGTATCGTGCTATAGAAACGGTTTTCAGGTTTCGCGTTATTTCAATAACATGTTTTATAACCTGTTATGCAACAGTATTAGAACTAAGAAGCCGCAATATTACCGGGAGATGTAGACAAAACCTATAAATCTGAAGCTTCATGACCATTCTTTCCCAGCGTTCATTTTGACGTCTCCTGGGGTGAACCAGATACAATTTTCGCCGCTGGAGGCCGTCGCAATTACTACAGCTCCTAAATTATATTAATATGTACCTACTTTATACAGCCTACATTTTTATTCGCCATCCAAATATTCAGGCCATTCAAAGTTGTCTAAAAGAAACTAATTCTCGAAACTTAACCTACTAAAGGAAAACAAAGAAATAAAAGACGGTTTGTTGGTTTGCGTGGTAAACTAAACGCTTAGACGCTTTCAGATTAGTTTTTGTTAGATAAAGATGAATTGTATTTTAAATTGGGTACGAAATTCCCAATTTATAAATTCAGTATATTTTCTTTTATTCAGAGTTGGTCTAGGTGTAAACAATATATTTTTTCAACTTCATTTTGTTAAATTTTCAATAAAATTGTAAAAAATTTGTAGATTGGGAGGCCTGGATACCTAAGATACAGATCTGATTCAGACAGATCTAGTTTAGGCTCCAGCCTTTCCACAAATACTACACTCTGTTCCAGTTCCATTTATTCGATTCTATTTTTGTATAAGAAAATATTTTTTGGATAGAAAATAAACAAATATCTTATCTTATCGAAAGTACAGGTAGGTTTTCCACAATCATTAAAAAATAATATTTTTAATCTCTTAACTTAGGCTACGTTCAGGTCACAGACGGTTAAAGCGCGTTGAACACGCGCTAAGTTTTTTTTAAAGCGTACATGGTGCGCGTTTGTCAAGCATTGAATGTTCAATTAGAGCTTTATAACTGTTGAAAGCGGTCTTAGAAACTATTTTAGCAGTGATTTTATATCGACGGCAGTAACGACGCAACAGAAGAAAAGAATATAACTGTATAAGGGCGAGTTCATCCCAAGCCCGTCACCTTTGGATCTTATCTGACTAGACACTACTTATCATGCCCCATATCGCTGGACGTTTTTCTATCTTATTTAAATATTGTTCAGTATTAAAAGCTTCCATTTTCATTTTGGACGACGAACTAACCAAGCGAACCCCGAAATACCTCTATCCGCTCCAAAAGCGCGCGCTCAACTAAACGGTAGCATGGACATTCTATGATCATCCTAGCGCAGCGTCCAACGCGTGTTTTATAAAAACGCGCCTTTAACGCTTGTCATGTGAGCGCTTGCCGTCTCTCTTCGTGATACTACGAGTATCATCATTCAGCCACAAGAGGTCCACTGCTGGACATAGGCCTCCTCCATGGATTTCCAAAAAGACCGGTTGGAAGCGACTTGCATCCAGCGTCTTCCTGCCACTTGGATGAGGTCATCTGTCCATCTTGTGGCTGGTCGTCCTACGCTGCGCTTGCCGATCTCCATTCGAGAACTTTTCGGCCCCATCGGCCATCAGTTCTGCGTGCTATGTGCCCCGTCCACTGCCACATCAACTTACTAATCCGCTGGGTATAAAAAGTATTAATTACAATTAAATATTTTGAGATTAATCGACTTATCTGTCGGTGCGGCACAATATGTTGGCCCGCGGATTTGCTCGTTGTACGGGGGAGGTTAAGATAACTTTATTTAATGCTTTCTGCCAATCATTTCATACTTGCAATTTGTGGACCAACTACATCCGAAAAGCCTACAGCGCCCTGCGGGTCCAATATAACAATGCCTTTAGGATGCTGCTTGGGCTACCTCGATATTGTTCTGCATCAGAGATGTTTGCTGATGTGCAAACGGATGGTTTCCATGCAATCATTCGGAAACGGATAGCATCCCTGATGTGCTGGGTGAGGAGTTGTGCCTGCGACCGCCTGGGGGTATTGGCAGACAGGATGGACAGCCCCATACAGCGCCCCATACGTGATGCCGACAAGCAGTAGAGCTGGGACTGAGTAATGTAAATATAATATAACTTATTTGTAAGTCTAATTTTAATGCAGGTACGAGATTATATTATTACTAAGATAGCATTAGTCACCATTTTTACTAACACTAAAAATGGGCACTATATTGCCTGAAATAAATAAATACGATAAGGCCGCCTATTGTACTGTATTTTTGTAAACATTTCATGTTTGTGTTTTTCCTGGTACAATAAAGAATATTCTTATCTTATGTTATATTTTCTTACATTATCGCATTATTTACAAAAAGTCACAAGAGTGAATTATTTTTTTCTACACTATTGGAAAATGTAAATCTATCGAATTAAACTTCTAGATGACTTAGGTCCAGTGAAAATGTTCCTGTACCGGGCTTAATAGCCCACTTTACACTAATCATCATCATCATCAGCCCCTTGACGTCCACTGCAGGACACCGGCCTTCCTCGTGGTTTTCATAACCATGAGGGGTCTTGCCATAATCGCCATGCTTGGCAGGCGGGTTGGCGATCGCAGAATGCGGTTGGAATCTCAGAAAGACGCTACTGCCCGTCTCCTGGTAATGTATTTCCTTAGTCGCCTTCTACGTCATCCAAGGGAGGAAATGGAGTGACGCTATTCTTAATCCGACGCCACACGGAACACTAATGTGTAAACGTTAAAACTGCATAGTTCTTGTTCACGTGCGATGCAAGTAGGATTTATAATTAATTACTGAAATACATTCTAGAAGAGACGGCATATTTTGTAATACATTTGTAAATAAACTAAAAGACTATCTTAATAATATTTATAAGTGCTATTACACAAACAAAAAAATTATGAACAAAAACCAATGGCAATCAAAATATTTACAGTTAGTAGTTGAAGCTGGTATAGTTAATGTAAATAATTTCATTTGTGTTAGTCATAAGTTAGTTTTGGTATTAAGTTTAATTAAGCGTGTCCGAAATAATTGTATTATAAATACATGACATTATCATTTATATTCTTTGTACATTATCATTTATAAGTACATACTATTAATAATAATTACTTATTATGTTCCTGATACGTGATTTGCTTACATATAACATGTTAGACCTATTTTGTACCACATGAAGCAATAAACAAACTTGAACTAGCCCCTAGAAGTCTCGCATGTTCAAATGTTACCAGAATCGTTCACCGTCCATGCTTAAGCAAACTGAAAGCTTGACGACACTGCGTCTCGAAGACGACAGCGTAACAGTATGTGCCGTCGGCAATCTTGTTTTTCGTATCACTACGGTGATTGATATGTAGAGGGTAAAGTCGCATTCACATTATGCCGGGGCGGGGCCGCCGGCTACGTGGCCCCGGTCCGGTGTTATGTGCGTAAACCTTAAGACGGCCCTTCAAGGAGCAATTCCCATACAAACGTAGTTTGATTTTAATTCACAAACGACATGCCGGATCTCAATGAAACTTTACCAATATGTTTAGAAAAAATATCAAAGACTTCGAAAATGTTGGTGGCCACCATAATGTTAATACTAGAAATAAACATAAATTGTCATTTCCACTATTTAGACTTGCAAAAGTTAACACATCCTTTATGGGGCACTGTATAAGGTTCTACAACAAAATTCCTCAAGATATATTAGAGTTACCTCCAACGCGATTTAAAAAATTCTGTGCAAAAAGGCTTACTATAACATCAAGGATTATTTAGAAGACAAAGATGTTTGGCATTAAACAGTAGATTAATATTATTTAAAGGACGATTGTGACTAGTGTTCAACACATTCATGACTAATATTTTAAGTTGAAAACTCTGTTAATTAAGTTAAAACGTGTTTTGAAAAGAATAAATGTGGAGTTTCTTTGTTAGTTTCTTCTCCACATAATCCATTAATTGTGAAACTAACAACTTTGACGTTCATTAAGTAAACATTCTGTTTTTACAATGAATAAAATATTTGAATTGAAGTTCAGGATATGTAAACAAGCTAAGTAGCCTAATATTTAAGCTTCAAAAAATCTTTATGCACCGTTTAACAAAATTGCTTAAGGGGCTTCAGGGAGTAACGGCGCCACCGAGGAAAACAATCATACTTATCTTTTTTTACAGATCGAATTTGCAAAAAGTGTCTATATAATCTCTTAATCATGTTAATACTCGTAGCTATTTTTAGGACCCATGGCCGTGAAACCTAGGTAAAAACCTAGGACTAGATAGGCTTTTTTGGCCATAAATACTATCTAGTCCCAGGTTCGTGATCCTAGGTTCTTTGTCGTGGGTCCTAAAAATCACTGTTAACATGATTGGGAGTTTGTACTGACACTTTTTGCAAATACGATCTGTAAATGAAGATATGATTTTTTTTTAATTTGTGGCGCTAGTTAGCCCACTGGATCAGCTATATTGTGGTCAAAATAAAAAAAAAACCCTTGATGGCTTTAGGTGTACTGCTTACGGGATGCAATGTATTTGATTTATAAGAAAGAAGACGAATATTTGTAACATTTATTTATGGCCTCATCCTTCGGGGACTTCGCTTATTAATTTTATATTTATATTATATATTGTATGTATATATATATATATATTATAATTATATAAATAATAAAAAAAATCATTAATCATTATCATCATCATCAGCAATTTGACGCCCACTGCAGGACATAGGCTTCTCTCATGGTTTTCCAAGCTTCCCGGTCTTGAGCCCCGCCCCCTCCCCGCCACCGTAACCAGGTCGTCAGACCATCTGGTTTCCTGATTGTCATACAATCTTTTGCAGTTACTTTTATAGCGACTCCAATTATCTCTGTCTATTAAAAAGGAACTCTGGTTATCATTTTTTTGTTCGTGTTGGCTACTTTTAAGTCTTACTAAGGATCGGTCACCAAAATACAGTATCCTACAACAAAATCTGTAGTACGTACCTAAGACAGGTTTTGTAGACAGATTACCTGTCATTGCTATTCACACTTATAAGCACTTTAATATGAAGATACCATTCTCAGCAGTTTTGTTATTCCACAGCAAAGTAGGTTTTTAACCTTAAAAAAGTGTTAGTTATCCCAACCTAACCGTACCAGTACCTTCCCTAGTGGAACAAACTGTAGTGAATAAATTAAAGCACGCACTTTCATTGAAACAGGGGCCCAACTTTTAGCATCTAAATTGATTTCGATATAAAACTTTGCACTGTTTTGCATTGACCTTATAACGTTTCCCGTCGCGGGTGTAACTTATTTACTTTGATGATTGAATTTTAAGTAGCTTTGATGTAGGTAATCGGATACTCAAGTAGCTAGTTGTTTGTACCCGACTGTGGCGGAGTGCAAGAGAGTAATGCATTTGGTGGCTAGTATCGTATAATTGTCAGATTTTAAGATCTAATCGTAGTCGAAATATAAAATGTCTAGATAATCTCATTTTTTTTCATGAAATTCCCGTTGTTGACCTGCTTAGTTACTAGATGGCGCTATTTACATCTTGATACTGTTTAATATTGCCACTATATGACGAGATGGTGCTGATGCTATTGCTAAAAAAAAGGCCAAGTACATGTCGGGCCACGCGTAAGGTAGGGTTCCGTAGAAATAGGGTATTTTTATCTGCTTTACAGAATAAACAACTTCATTTTAGTTTTATAAGTTGGTTGCCTATTACTCTTTAGCTAGTTAAGCCTACTTAGCCGTGATACTTTCCCTTTTAAGTGCTATTTTTATGTGCTACTACCCTGAATTTTTCACGTTTCTTCAATCAACCGTTTAGCCGGGAGAGGGGGGGACGCCCTACTCGGATAAAGCTTAATATTTCGCAAACGGAACAGTAAATTAAAAAATAGGCTTTCTACACCGACAATATTTTTAATGACCAATCTAACGATGCCCCACATGATGGGGTAGACGAGAAAAAAAATCAACCCCATTTTTCATGTCAGGGGAGGCACAGTAAAAAAAAATCCAATATCTTTAACTTTGTTGGCGTGATAAATATGTATACATATACCAAATTACAGCTTTCTAGTACCACCGGTCTTAGCGCTAGGCAGCGGACGGACCGACAGACAGACGGACATGGTGAAACTATAAGGGTTCCTTGTCGGACTACGGAACCCTAAAAGAACCCGGGCAAGTGCGAGTCGGACTAGCACTCCAGGCGTTCCTTACATATTTGTAGAAACATTTATTTGCATCTGCGTACACACACACACATATATAACAATTTAAAGACAAGAAATAATTGCACAAGTAAAACAGAACAACATTTTACAACATTGAGACACACAAAGACCGCAACAAATGTAAGCACGGGCAAAACAACATACAATACGAGGAAAAAATTTGCGGGTGTGCCAAATGCAAAGGTGCTCTAATGCTGAAGAGGCAGACCACTCCAGCGCTGGTCTGTAGTTACTTAGATACTATAAATAGTTCAGGAATCGAGTCTCGCATTTTTTTCCGAGCTCTTCCCGAACTTCCCGAAGACAATTTTTTATATGATTTAATCACAAATGTATAATTTTCAGATTTTTCCCTGTACTTATAGTATAAAAGGGTATCACTTGCCAAATTTCATAGTTCTAGGTCAACAGAAAATACCCTATAAATTTTGATTCCCTTTGAGTGTCGAAATATACGTTTTTTGCGGCATGAGCGGTCGCAAAAATTAGAAGTTTTTTACAGCTTCAATGGTTTTAATTTCAACTCAATACCTCCAGGCGTTCCCGAGATAAAGGGTTACAGACAGACGGTGGCCAAAGCGAACCTATAAGGGTTCCGTACAACAATAGAAAAGTAATCTAAATAAAAGATCAGTAAACCCGCGTGCATTCATAACTTATCACCGTGACCCAAATTCGATTAATTGTGATCAGATGACTCTGTATATTGGTTGGTCCCGCCAGCTTAGTAGTTAATGCTCAGCAGACGTGTTTACTGTTATTTTTTATTTTAGATTTGTATCTAGCAATATAGGTAATCCAATCCGGACTTGGCCCCCGTGGTGGAGTATGGCCTATACCTTCCTCAGGGAAGAGACCCGTGCCCCTCGGTGGGGACATAATGGGTTGATGATGAATATAGGTAATGACGATTTTATTGAATGAATTGGATTATATTGGAACGTAATTAATGCTCAAACTCATTTCGAACGAGTGTGTGTCGTTTGGAAACGAATTTTAACTGTGAGCCTACATTCGCAATTAAAATTTGACCGTTCTTTCATAAAATTTACGTTGATTTATGTATTAACTCCCCGGCTTCAGCGCGAATTATTTCTACTTTTTAATCGACTTAATAAATTCACCTACCTACGTGATTTTCCACAAGGAAATTAGTGGAAGATAGAGTGCAGTAGTAGCCTAGTGGGTAGAACATTGGATTCGGAAGCGGGAGACCCAGGTTCGATTCCCAGTGCGGGCATGTACCTATGACTTTGTTTTCTAAGTTATGTACATTTGTGAAGTTATAGTAGCAATACCACTCGCTAACGGTGAGGAGACCTGAGTGTCTGAGCTATTCACATACCTCAGCGCTTGAAAGCGCCAATCCGCAGTGGGCACATGTGGTGATTAAGCCCATACTCTCTCCGAGTGAAGGCCTGCCCTGTAGTGGGACGTATATAGGCTGCTTATGAAATTAGTGAAACAATCCTATTTATCAACGGATCGGTAATAGGAAACCGACAAAATAGATGCAGAGGAGCGAGTTGACTTTGAATCAAACTCCAAGCTGTTTTGAGCTACATTAAATTGTAATAGCACTTTTCTAGTAAATTTTTTTACGGCTCCTTAGTCGACAAGGACTTGTACAAAATCCATAAAAAATAACTTTGATGAAGTTCTTAGTTCTGTAAAGCAGATAAAACCCCCCTTTCTACGGAACCCTACACTGCGCGTGGCCCGGCACGCACTTGACCGCTTTTTTTGTTAAATTTGAAGTAGACCATGTCAAATTTTCGTATACATCTTGGCATTTTATAGGCTCCATACAAAATAGACTTAGGTGCAGTAAAATAGACTCTATTTTCATCTCATCGGTTGGAAAATGTCTGTGTTAGATTTATCAAAGAGTGCTACTTCTATACTATACAATGACGGTTGTATCAGAATATTGTTGTTCTTAGCATAATGCGTCCCACTGTAGGGCATAGGCCTGGATTGTTGTTCTTAAAATAAGAATATTGTTGTCTCTCTTTTTTGATCCATAAATTACTCCCACGCACCTTTTTTTGCTTTGAACGCTATCTCTCTATCAGTTGTGTTATCCCAATATATCTGACCATACCTCAACACTGAAGCCAATGCCATGATAAGCAATAATTAGAACGTCAATATTAGTGAAAGGCGCAAGTTTGTAGAGGAGATATACCGGGACCGGTATAAATATGTAATTTTTTTAACAAATTTAAAAAAAAAAAATTTGTATGGGAATCGTCCCACCTTAAGTTGTGTGTTGTATAGTATGTGTAGGAGCAAACGGACAATGCATTGAAATTGCTTACTGTACACAATATTTACTCATTACTTTACAATAAATTAGTTACGCTACAGTACTCGTTATCAATATCAATATCAAAATATTACCAAATCAGCATTGTGTAGTCCACTATACAACATGTTTCATACACTGAAAAAAAGCCAACGGCGGGCAGTCAGCGGGTTTGCCGCTACCATACAAATCGACTATAATCCAATTGGCGCGCTTCAAGCAAGCGGACCGCATGCTTCTAGCGCGCCGACTGCGAGCCTGCAGCTAGTCCTAGTCCCACAAGTGCCATGAAATATGGAATGCTCGCGGTGGCAGCAAGCTTGCATCCTGCAGCCGGCATACGGTGAGCTAGCACCTCGCGGGCGACGCGACGCGTGGTTAGCGTGCTGACGGCTATCTGTAGACTAAATTCGGGGCGGCCTAAAGCTGAGGCAGAATGCTGGCAGCGGTTGAATGAGGATGGGCCAGGACAGAAGGAAGTGGGTGCCTTAAGGTAGGCCTATGTCCAGCAGAGGACGAGTAGGGCTGATTGATTGACTGATTCATTTATTTGCCCGCATCTGCATGAGGTTGAGTCTATTAAATCCCTTAATTATGTTGTTAGTTAGGTATTTTTATACGAATATGAGGGATGTTTTATATCAACCATGACCAGTGTTAATCCCCGAAAGCACGGGCTAGCAAAGCTCGTATCTGAACTCGTCAAATAGATAATTTTGCAAGTAAGCGGTCCAAAACTGCAAGCAAAATGTCAACGGCATCCCCTGTGGACAAACAAGCTACGTTTTCAATATCTGAACTACAAATAACCCTCCCTCGATTGATTTTTTGGCGACCTGTCTTCACAAATCAATCGAGTAAAACTAGGGGTCACCACAAAATGATTGATAGAAGGTAAAGTAGTAAACATTGTTCAGTACATGTTTGAGTTTGTTGACTCTTTAGTGTTATCTAGTAGCATAGTCAGTATACAACTCACGATTTTCCCAGTTCAGTTTCAAACTTAGAAAACAGCTTAAGTCTTAGAGTCTTTACTTCCTACTAAAGTCCTTATAGAGTCTAAGATCAATCCTCTTAGAGTATAAGAGGAGTCGTAAAGAAAAATCTTTATCGTAGTTGTAAATATTTTAACATAGCATCTCGAATGGGACCAATTTTTATTTTTGTACGTTCATCAGCCATATTGTAAAAAAGTGTGTTAATAAAACTGGAATAAAAAATAACCAACTACCTGACTGCTGAACAGGTATGACCAACCTTGGTACCTCGCAAAGAGAATTTTGGTCCCACCTCCTTAGTAGTTAATACTGTCGTGTTTTTGGTTACTTTTTATTTCAATTTTTTTCTTTACACCCTTTCACTTTTTTATTATTTTGTTTGTTGGTTTTATGCTGATTTTCTATCACACACCGATGACACTTGCACAAACACAACGAATCAATCGAGATCTTATTTGTCAAGCTCTGACCATTGGTTAAGGAATTATGAGTTATGTATGAGGGTACGTAGAATCGGACGTACTTAAATACATACATACGAGCCAAGCACATTACCCCCCCCCCCCCCTTCAGGGCTCTGCCGCAGTCAGCTAAAAAGTAGTAGTAGTGGTACCTACAATTTATTATGTTTAGAAAAGCGACTCAGGCTTCACGCAAAAACCTTTGGTAAGGTTTAACCACTCGTCTGCCGCGACACAGATCTGTGTCCAACTTAGTATGGGCCACCTATACGTTGCGTTCCGCGAGGGCAGTTCAGGAGTTAAGTGATGCCTTTCGAAACATACATTTCAACAGTGTCTTCCCAAAAAACTAACAAACGAACCCGATTTCCGTTATTTCCATTCGTGGTAGTTCTACTTTCATGACTTTTACGCGGCCCTTTGTATCTCCAATCTATTTCGATGGAGCTTTGCTTTTTCGCCGGCATTCGTAAGCCGCAGTGTGACAATTCCATCCGCTTCACAAAGTTTTCGCTGATTGATGGAAAGGTTTTATGTCTCCAGACCTAATCTCGATTCTAGATTGACAGTGAATAGGTAAGACATAAAATCAAAATCAAAATAAAAAAACATTTTTTTAATCAAAGTAGCAGAGAAACTGTGACTTAATGAACGTTAAAAGTTAAACTAGGTGTCAATTTAAAACTCTACATAATTTTGGAGTCTATACATATAGGGAAGAGCGGGCGATCGTGCTCTTCCACTATAAAGGGAAATTTCCCGCCAGGCAGATCGTATGCCTGGGGACGGTCGGTCCGACTGGTGTTCATCGGACGTTATATTAAAGGTAGACTTCCGTGCATCGCGGCCGATCGCAGCCGCGCGCGATAGATCGCGTGCGACTGACGCGCGCGGCTGATGCGACAATAGTTATTGTATGAAAATGTATGGCGCCGTTTTTGTCGTCTGCCGCACGCGTCCGTCGCAGACTTTGGAAACAGCGCCATACATTTTCATACAATGACTATTGCCGCATCAGCCGCACGTACGATCTGCGATCGGCCGCGATACACGGAAGTCTACCTTTATGGTATGTCATGTGAAACATTTTGCTTGCGCGATGCAGGAATGTTGGAGTTTTATAGTGCGCGCGCAGAGGTTGACATGTGCTCGCCACAATACATATTTATAACATGAGTTACAATAATAATAATTATGTTAGTGTC
Organism: Yponomeuta cagnagella; assembly: GCA_947310995.1. Lineage (NCBI taxonomy): Eukaryota > Metazoa > Arthropoda > Insecta > Lepidoptera > Yponomeutidae > Yponomeuta > Yponomeuta cagnagella. The sequence continues at coordinate 15,834,358 of OX371277.1, forward strand.
TAAACAGACTGTACCGAAGATACGCGACCAAATATCGGCGTGATTGCGCCTGCAACACTAAGAAGGTTCGTTCATACAAGCGGCCGCCTGTTTCCCAAAAGTAAAAAAATCTTTGTTGTATTTTTCCTTTTTTAAACTCACTGCTACTGGTATTTACTAAAGAAATTCCGTGTTGTCATGATTTTTTTCAATATATAATAACTAGCTGACCTGGCAAACGTTGTTTTGCCATATTAATTAGCTTATGACCTATTTTCAGACCTACCAATTAATTTACACAACTAATATTATCAAAATCGGTGACGCCGTTTCGGAAGAGTTTGACGAGATTTTAATACAATAGATAGGTAGGTCTAAAGAGTGCCAAGACTTATTGCGACTTATTTAGAGTTACTTATTTTAATAAAAACAAACATAACATAAACCCACGCCGGTAACGCGGAGGTGTAGGCAGAGAACAGGGTTTTCCACAATGCTGACTGGCCTCTTTTGCCTTATCAACATTCATCAGTTGTTGCATGGACGCACGCCCGTTTCTGGTACTTTTTATCTTGCCCTTTGCTAATACAATTGCAAGTAGTTTTAATAGATAAAAAATATTTTTTATAAAACTGATTGCCAGCTAGAGGCATCAAAAAACCGGCCAAGTGCGTGTCAGGCCACGCGCAGTGTAGGGTTCCGTAGATGTTGGGAGTTTTATCTGCTTCACAGAACTAAAAACTTCATCAACGTTTTTTTCAATGGATTTTTACGAATCACTAACTTAATACCGGATAAACTTACTTGTTTTTTTATCGGAAGAGTCCCACCAGGCGTAGTGCTCACGAAAGTTTTAGTATGAAGATTTTTACGAAATTTCCTTTTATAAGTCGGCCCTACTTAGCCGTGATAGTTCAAGTTCATTATATTATGTGCTACTATCCTGAATTTTTTCGCGTTTATACAATCAACCATGTAGCCAGGAGAGGGGGGGACGTCCTACTCGGACAAAAATTTGCGCTTTAAAGCTTAAATCTAGCACATATAATGAATTTAAAAGGAAAACTATCACGGCTAAGTAGGTTTTACAAGTTAACGAGTAATAGGCGACCAACTTATAAAAGGCAAACTTCGTATAATATCCATTGAATATTACGTTGATGAAGTTGTTAGTTCTGTAAAGCAGATAAAACCCCCTCTTTCTACGGAACCCTACGCTGCGCGTGGCCCGACATAAGTCGGCGATATCCACCAACAATGATGTAATTCCGCGCTTGTTCTTTCAGTAAGTACATTTTTGGCACCCTGCGTGCGGGAACGCGGCGAGAGATATGGAAATGTTATGCATTCCACAATTGAGCCGTTTGCATTCCTTTAAAACTTTTGGGGTTCCGTAGTTCTGTTGTAAGAGACTGTAATTCTTAGTCACGACAAACAACGGTGCGCTAATTGAGGTGTGCGTTGCATGTTATTTTTATTGCGACCCTACAACCAAAATTTAGACATTATTATGTAATATATAAAAAAATAAAGTAAAACCTGATTCAAATGATTTGAAGTTAACACAAAAAATTCAAGCTAAAATACTGACAATTGCATTCACAGATTCATTCATAGCGAGTAAAGTTAGCTTATAGAAACAAAACAAAACTAAAAAGAATACTAATCTGTGCGAATAATATAAAATATTCTGCTCACACATCCGATGGTTAAAACAGCTACGGAATCACAGCGGTACGTGATCAACGCGGCCGACGCCGGATGTTACAATATGCTATTTTCACTGCTGTGTACCTACTGATTTAATTCTGTTTGCCGGCAGCGCAATATGTAATAGAGAGGCTTTATTTGCTTTTTAGGGTTCCATACCCAAAGGGTAAGCGACTCTATTACTAAGACTCCGCTGTCCGTCCGTCCGTCTGTCACTAGGCTGTATCTCATGAACCGTGATAGTTAGATAGTTGAAATTTTCACAGATGATGCGTCTGTGGTTGCCGCTATAATAACAAATACTAAAAATAAAATAAAATAAATGTTTAAGGGGGGGTTCCCATAGAACAAACGTGATTTTTTGGCCGTTTTTTGCTCGATATTAATAACGGCAACAGGTAGACGCTTGAAATATTCAAATGTTGTATAAGTAATGGTACGGAACGCGCACTTGACCGGTTTTTCTTTTGTTTTTCTGCCTCTTCTTTAATAAAATTCTATGACCGTGACTTTCATTTCAGATTTAGAATAGACAAGCTGTTCCGGCGAACTTCATACCGTCACAGAAATTGTTTATACGATTGTTGCACAACGCCATCGATTTCAAAGTTAAAATAAATATTATCCCAGGGGAACGCATTACCGGGGTATTAGGTATGCTTTGTCTATGTGTACGCCAAGTTTCATGTAAATCCGTTCCGCCGTTATTGCGTGATTGAGTAACAAACATCCAAAACATCTTCACAAACTTTCACATTTATAATATTAGTAGGACTTGGTGATACTGAATTGAGTTTCCTCAATTCAGTATCACCTCCAACAAATCATGGTTTCACAGTCAGGCCTAACCTCTATTATTATGGATAAGAGGGTCTCCCAGAGTTATAAATGATAGCATCTTAATGTCACATAAATAACCAGGTCAGGTTTCAAGGATTGAGGAGCTTTATGTAGATATATAAATCAGAAATTGGAGACTTGAGTATTTACTGCCAATATTAATATGACGCAGACAATACTACAATAAAAAAAACCGGACAAGTGCGAGTCGTACTCGCACACCGAGGGTTCCGTACAAATTTGTAGGTACTTTCATAATGTTATAAATAGTTCAGCAATCGAGTCACGCAGTTGTATCCGAGCTTTTCCCGAACTTCAAAGAATTTTTTTGAATTATTTAATTACAAATGTATAGTTTCAGATTTTTCCCTGTATTTGAAGTATATTATTACTTGCCAAATTTCATAGTTCAACGGAAAGTTACAGTACTTTCAGGTACAGGTGGGCGCCTTTTTTCTTAAACAGATAATATCTGTTAGGTTTTGTAAATATTATTTACAATATTTGTAGTGGCGTCCCTTAAAACTGTCAAAATTTCTTTTCATCTCGTGACCAAGAATATAATGTGTAAATTAATGAGAGGCTTCTACTTCAATACGTCTTTTCTATTTAGTAATACTTGGAAACGCTGTTTTATTTAACATACATACATAAATTCATGCCTATATCCCAGAGGGGTAGGCAGAGACCAGGGACTGCCACTTGTCACGATCCTGACAGACCACTCTCGCTTCCGCAACGATCACGCCGGTTTCGGGCCCTTCATCATCATCATCATCAGCCATTTGACGCCCACTGCAGGACATAGGCCTCCTTCGTGGTTTTCATAACCATGAGGGGTTTTGCCATAATCGCCACGCTTAGCAAACACACACTGACAGAGAGCGATATACTAGGATCAACAAACAACCTTTTAGCACCCAATGTCAAAATTAAATCATTGCGTCAAAATTGAGTGCGCTTATTTCAGCAAAAAGCCGGCTTCTGACGTCGTCGCTTGACCCGTCCTAAACGGTACTTTTCCAGTCCCGTAATGAAACGACCACAGTAAGAAGTAAGTAAGTCGATCATAATAAGACCCAAAAAGTCCACTTCCATTCCATAAATGAAAAGCCTCTTTAGGAAACCGACCAAGTGCTAGTTGAACTCGCACACCGAGCATTCCGTACCATCTAATATCTTTAAAAGAAATCAATATATAATCTGAATCTCGAGAACGGCTCATGAAATTTAGTATGCATAGGCCGGGTTCTCCGAGCGCACGGATTTGTATGGGACATATTGCGCTGCACGAGCGAATAGTTGGGGAAAAAGTAGGCGTTTTTGAAGTTACAGAAATAAAAAATACGTTATTAGGAATACAGAATTTTGACGACCGACGCCACTAACACATTCAGACTCATAGGCATTTTGGTATATTTTTAGTATCAAAAACTCAGTTATATTTTTATTATCGATAACTCTGTACAGCCACAGAGTACAGCTCATACAAAACCATATCTAGTGACCATATCTATAATTTATACTCATATTCGCGATTTATTTTGATGCTATAAAGTTTAAAAAATCATAAAAATTATAACCAACGGCCCTACATAAGACATTGAAAAGTTTTTTTTTCAGATTTTAAATACTAACCATTAGAGAGTAAAATGTATTTTAAAACGCCTGATTCAGAGGCAATGTCGGAGGACCTAGCCTTAAGAGGGCACCTCACGAGACACCCCCGGATTGCACCCGGAAATTGCACATTATTCATAGCATTGTATTGAAGTATACCTACAGAAGATCTACCTAAGATTTAACAATGTATAGAGTAAAGGTCAAATTTCAATCTGTCGTATGTAAAGTGTCAACTATATCTTGTTATTATAACATCTCCTCTATTTTCGTGTCTCATGTGATAAATTGTGCCATAATTAAATGCAATATGTCAGAAAAAAACTACTTGACAAAGGTTTCAGTAATAAGAAATAGCACTATAATTATTAAAATTTCACAGCGCATCGGAAGCTAAAGGCTTATTTTGTCTAAATTATTGAAAACCGGCCAAGTACGAGTTGGACTCGCGCATACAACATTTGAATATTTCGAGCGTCTACCTGTTGCCGTTATTAATATTGACTTAATATATTTATTTTATCCCGTTTTTAGTATTTTTTGTTACGGCAGCGAAAGAAATGTATCATCATCTGTGAAATTTTCAACTGTCTAACTATCACGGTTCATGAGATACAGCCTGGTGACAGACGGACGGACGGACAGCGGAATCTTAGTAATAGGGTCCCTTACCCTTTGGGTTCGGAACTCTAAAAACTACACTTAATTGTAACGCAACTTGAACAAATATGTGTTGAGAGTACGCAGCTGGTAAAAGGAGAGCCGATATACAAAAGTCGCAAAACAAATCCAACAAAAGCAAAAAGCAAATTCTGCAATTCTTGCCTTTTAGTTTACATAAAAAAACCATGTAACTTTGACATAAATTGAACCGCAGCTGACCGCATTTTCATTCGCAAACTCCATTGAAAGGGATTCCTAATTTAAGGAAATTTGTATTCACGGCAATCTCATTCACTCCCACAAGGGATAATAAACATAACTCTCTATCTACTTCTACTAATGAAGGATCTGAGACTTATTTTCATGTCATGTTACATGGGATAAAAATGATTCCTTTTAAGGGTGCGAAATATCAAACTTTAAAGCGCATTTTTTTGCAGTAGGACGTCCTTTTTTAACCTTTGACGCTAGACTAACAGACCAATTTTAGCATCATATGATGTTTCAGCTCTCTCTATTACGTCATCTTGTGCCATTTATCCCAATATGTGCGGGTTTACACTAAGCTCTGATAAATGATACGAACTGACTTTGGGAACTTATAACTGATATATTGTCAATAGTACTAGGACTAAGATGAGGGGTGAGATGAACTGGTATTGTACTGATAATGAGGACGCGACGAGTGTCCGTCTGAACGGATCGGCTCTATATCGTGAACTAACTTAGATTGCTACCGATAGGTAGCGGGTGACGGCAAAGGTCCGCGGCCTCGCAGAATTGCTGACAAGCAATTCGTGTATACTATGAAACTGTTCGGGTTGGCCCGTACATGCTCCGGACAGGGAAAGAAACAAAACGATAGCCAAAAAATACAATATTGGACTACCTTAAACTACTGCTAGCATTACTGATGTGTTAAGTCTACTTGATAAGTAAAAACCTACTGTTACAAGTTATTACTAAAATGAGGTGATACAGGTGATATGAAACAATAACTTAAATATTTCATTCACTTAAAGTCTCTGGGTACGTGATCCAACGCACAGACACTTTGATGATACACTGCTCGGGGCCCTAAATCCGCATTACATTCACTGATTGCCTTTGACGCATTTAAATCACTCTCACTTTGCCAATGCCTTTTTTCCCTAATCGTTACACATTTACACTTATCACTTGCACTACTGGTGACCGGATCGGCGCCGGGGGCGGGGGGCCGTGGGCCCCGCTCCACCTTCGGGAAGCGCGAACGGGCTGCGCCTCGTCTGCAACACCGTCGAATCCCGATTCCTGCTGCTACTATAATTGCTAGACAAACTATTACGTATATGGCGACGTAATGGTGCACATCGTGGTATGATACGCGGTAGGCAAGTGGTGAGTCTGCCTTCATGGCTTCTATCCTGCTATGAATCTCTTGTACATCAGAATGGGCTGAGATTGACTCAATTTTGGGAATGGTCACATTGAAAATGTTGTTGACTGGCGAAATATCTGGTAGAAGTATGTCTGGATTCGTATGCATCGTACTCATGTCTTGCTTATGAGCGTGCACAGTAAACTGATTAGTCTTGATCATACAACCATGACCTATGCTAACAATCCCTGTGTTGTGTAGCTGTGTCACGGAAACTTGATCTCCGCAAATTATTTTGAGTGTGCAATCGTTACAACAGAAATAAAGGTACTGATTGGGCTTGTTTAGTTCAGACCATCTATTCTGGCATGGTGTCGTAGTTGTTTGGCAGTGGGTGGTATTTACATCTGTTTGACAGAGGTTTTCATCTTGTCTCATGTTGAAGATTGGTTTTTGTAGGCGGCAGATAAAGTCTTGTTCGTGATGTGAACAAGCTCTTACTTCCATCTCCGTCATTTCTACATAGGCATCCTTCTTGATGTTCAATGCTATGTACTCTGACTTGGGCTGCACCAAAATAGCCTGATTTCCAACCTTCTCGGGGATAGTTATAATTTTGAACAGTTCGTAACTGTCTCTGCTGACTAATGGTATCTTGATCTCAAACAGCAAAAAGTCGTTGGTCATTCTTGCTTTGACGGTGACTAACTGATAGATATTTCGTAGATCATCCTGAAGGTTAGCAATGGGTAATGTTAATTCGGATGCCAGTTGATTAGATATGGCATTCAGTTCCTTTCTGAGTTGGTCTGGAGTCAATATATGGAAATTGAAACGGCCATGATAAATATCTGTTATTATATCCAAAAGTGCGCTCTGGATGCTCTTCAAAGATTGAAGCATATTGCTTGCTGTTAGGGCTTCCAAATTAAATTCGTTAGCGTTGACCTCGTCTTGAATATTCTTGTTAATATTCATGATGTTCTGCTGCAGGACATGAAAATTCTGATTAATGAGTTTCTGCTGCTTGTTCATGGTTTCTTCTGTCCTTTTTAATAGGTCGTATTCTGATGCAATGATTGAAGTCTGGTTTTTCCATAATGAAGCCAAGTGTTGTTGATTTTCGCGCACGAGAGAAATATCTTGCTCATATTTTTCCGCGAAATTAGCGTCGAGTACGCCGAAGAGAGCATTAGCTACGTAACCGACACCGTTGATAAGGCCGCGCGCGTGTCTCGAGCGCGCGCGGGAATGCTGACTCAGGAGCAGTCCATTGTAGTAGTCTAGCTCTGAGTATCCGTGACGTAACTGGAGAGATAACACTTGACAGTGTGTTGTTAAGTTTATTTTGGCGCATGCTCGCTCTATTTGTTTTGTGTAATCGACGAAAGCTGCGATGCCTTGCCAATAGGAAGACAAGTCATAGTATACCACAAGTTTCCAGTCATCTCTGATAAGTTTTAAGCTTGATATTTTGTCGAAGTATAGCTTCTGTGTTTCTCTCAGATTTGTGACGTTGTAAGCGCCTTGTGAGCTTGGTATCATGAAAAAGGTTAACGCTAGAGCCACCAACGTAAAACTGAATTTGGATCTTCTAGGATGTTTTTTCGGTTTATCTCCTGTTCTGTCTTCGGAGGCTGTTGTCGAGATCTGTTTATCGTCCGAAACGTTGCTATGGACGGGCAGCGGTGATAACTTGATAATAGGGCGTTTCATGTAGCCGTTTTTCGTTTTCAGCGTAACGACTCGCACTAGCCCATCCTTACCGGGATGCAACTCAACCACGCGGCCCATGGCCCACTTCCCTGCTGGAAGATTATCGTCGTGGATGATAACGACGTCATTCAAGCTTATGTTTTCTTTCTGTTGAGTCCACTTGCTTCTTGTTTGCAACTGGGTGAGATATTCTGTTTTCCATCTTTTCCATACATCTTGAAAGACGCGTTGAGCTAGCTGCCATCTAGTTCTTTGATCCCGTTCTGTTTCAAATACTGTTAATACGGGCCCACTTGCCAAAAAATGTGCCGGAGTCAAGCAGTCGTCGTCCGGGTTTTCTGATAATGGGCACAATGGTCTTGAATTTAGACAGCCTTCTATTTGAGCTAACACTGTGGATAGCTCCTCGAACGTCAATTTTTGCTCACCAATGACACGTTTAAGATGATATTTTAATCTCCGGACCCCTGATTCCATCAACCCTGCTGCTGATGGCCACGATGGAGCGTTAAAATGCCAGGTGATCTCCATCTCCGTTATTTCTGCTAGGAAGGTGTCACTGAAAATCTGTTTTAACTCTGCATGCTCTTGTTGTAAGATGTTATTGGCGCCCACAAAATTTGTGCCGTTATCGCTGTACATGTGAGCTGGCGTGCCCCTTCTAGCAGCCATTCTTCGTAGGGCAGCGATGAAAGACGATGATGTTAAATCGGACACGAGCTCGATATGTACGGCCTTGGTCGCCATACACACAAACACGGTAACGTATCCTTTCGTCGTTTTAATCCCTCTCCCTTTGTTAGCTTTCAGCATGATGAATCCTGTCAAATCCACTCCAGTGTGGTAGAAAGGTCTGGAAGGGTTGCATCTGGCTTCTGGTAAATCTCCCATCAGCTGATCCTGTTTGGTTGGTGCATGTCTCCGGCATCTCACGCAAAGCCTTATCCACTTTTTCGTTACTCTGTTGCCACTGATAAGCCAATACTTGTTTCTAAGAAATGACAGCGTCAGCCTTGCCCCGCCGTGAAACGTGAGCTTGTGTGCATGATTCACTAAGAGCTCAGTGAACCGACCGTCCTTTGGAATGATAATTGGACATTTCATGTCCTTGCTGACATGCGCATTTCTCAATCTGCCTGAGACCCTAAGTACTCCTTGCTCGAGATACGGTTTTAAGTTGGAAATGCTGCTTTTTGGGCTCACTTGCTTGCCATGTTCGAGATCTCTGATTTCAGCTGAAAATGCTATTTTTTGAACGTACTTTATTATCATTACTGTTGCTCTGTTGACCTCCTGTAATGTTAGGTGAGTATGACACGGCCTTTCCTCTGGCTTGGTCAAAACTCTCAATACTCTTGCTAACACGTTTACCACTTTGGTAAGTGTACTGTACGTTATTAATAACTGATAAATGACATCACTTCCGCTATTCTGCTTAGCGTAGTTTACTTGAAGCACTTTCTTGACTTCTTGATTAGTCTCAAAACGCTGTTCCTTTTGTTGACTGCTCTGATAAGTGGGCAGCCATGCTGGCCCCTGCCACCATAGAGCGTGTTCTCTTAGTTGAGTGGCAGTCATGCCTCTGCTGGCGCTGTCTGCTGGGTTCTCAGATGACTTTACATACCTCCAGCAATCAGCGGGCATAATTTGGGTTACTTGCTTAACCCGATTGGAAACGAAAACTTTCCACTTCTCTGGTTCACCCTGTAGCCACCCGAGTGCTACCATGGAATCACTCCAACCAAACTGTATAATTTTATAGCCACTTAGTGCTTGTTTCACTTTTTCCATGAGTTTGGCTAATAAGTATGCGCTACTTAGCTCTAGTCGTGGTAAGGACACTTGTTTGCTGGATGGCACGAGTCTTGTTTTCCCGACCACCAACACGACTGATGATTTTTCTTGATTTTCACTGTTTATTTTACAGTAAATGACGCATGCGTATGCCTTCGTTGACGCATCGCAGAACCCATGCAGCTCTATGCTGTCATCCTGCTTTGTTTTTAGCCATCTTGGGAGCTGTATCTGATCGATGTTTTGGATGTCATTCTTGATACTGAGCCATTCCTTGATGATGTGCTCGGGAAGGATATCATCCCAGCCAATGTTCAGTAACCATACACTCTGGAACAGTATTTTCAGTTTTGTGCTAAGTGGAGAGAGCCACCCTAGCGGATCGAATAGTTTTGAGATGCTTGATAATAGTGATCTTTTTGTATACTTGGTAGTTGATCCAATCTTGCACTGAAACTCGAAGTGATCTTGAGTTGGATTCCAGGTGAGGCCAAGCGTCTTGGTTGATTCTGCCTGTTTGAAATCAAAGTTTTCGTTTTTGTCGACGTCCTCCAAAAGTTCGGGTGTATTTGCTTTCCATTTTCGCAAATGTAAGCCACCGGACTCTAGTAAACTGATTAAATGCCGTTGTACCTTTAAGGCCGATGCTGTTGAGTGGCACCCATGAATCAGGTCATCCATGTAGAATTTTTCTTCTAGCACGGTGGCTGCTTCCAGTTGATATATCTTCTCCTGGTCTGAAGACGACTGCTCTCCTGCTAATTTCTGTTTTTCCTCGCTCGCCAACTGTTTCAGTGTCATCATAGCGAGAAACGGGGCTGCTTTTGTACCATAAGTTACGGTGGTTAACTGATACTCTTGTATAGGGTCTTGCTCTGTATTCCTCCAAACAATTTTCTGGTACTGTTGATCTTCTTCGCTGACTAGTATGCATCTGTACATTTTGGCTATGTCAGCAGTAAACGCTATCTGATATTGTCTCCATGTGATAAGCAACGCTTGGAGGTCTGTTTGTAAATTTGGACCACGGTACATGAGGTCATTTAAGCTTCGTCCTGATGACGTGGTGGTAGACGCGTTAAAAACCACTCTAAGCTTGGTCGTAATAGAGTCCACTTTCAAAACGCAGTGATGCGGCAAAAAGTAGTCGCACGCTGAGCCAACCGCTGGTTTCATATGACCTAACGATAGGTACTCGTTCATAAATAGCTTATACTCCTTTGCTATGTCTTCCTGTTTAATGAACTTTCGTTCCAATGATCGAAATTGTGAAACGGCCTTGTATTTTGACAAGCCGATTTTTTCACTGATATCTGGCTTAAGAGGGAGTCTGACCTCGAATCTGCCATCATGAAGCCGTTTTGTTGTGGCTTTGTAGAACTGCACACAATGTTGATCTTCTGCTGATAATGATGTTTCTTCTGATATGTCCTCAATCTCCCAGAATCGCCGCAAGTCGTCGGTGTTATGTAAGACGACATTGCATTGAAGTGTTTTCACATTCCCACTAAGTATCCACCCTAATCGCGTCTGTTGTGCGATAGGTACGTTCGGGTTTACCCGGGAAATGCCTTCCAAAATGATTTCTGAATAAATATCGGCGCCTAGTAAGATATCGACTGGACGACTGACGTTAAAATCTGAGTCTGCTAGCTGGATATTTTCCAGATGTGGCCATGATGGTTTAGTGAAAGAGTGTGTAGGTAAGTTATTGATGAGCTGTTTCATGATGTAAACATCGGCCGTAAATGTGAAGTCGCTGCTAACTGATTGGCATGTTATGGTCAAGAGCCCTTTGCAATTACTTTCCTTGGCACCTACTCCAGATATAACGCCATTACATTTCTGACGTGGCAGTCCCAGCAAAGATGCTGCTTCGTTGCTGATAAGAGACGTCATGGACCCTTGATCTACTAAGGCCCTCATCTGATAATAACTTCCATTCCCTGCTTGTACGTTAATTAACGCAGTGGCTAATAAGGTTTCCGGTATTTCACGTTGCAGGGAAACGTGACTGTTTTGCTTTACCTGGTTCGGTTCTTGCTTTATTCCGTTGAATCGGGAAAATGCCTCGTGTAAAAGTGTGTTATGTGGGGCATCACACTCGCGGCATTTTCGTTCTGATTGACACACCTTTCCGTTATGTGAATACAGACAGTTTTGGCATAACTTTAGGTTGTTGACTGTTCTGCGCTTTTGGTATGGCGACATGTGCAAAAACTGCTGACAGTAATATAACCCATGTTCGGTACTATTGCACAATGGACACCAGTACTTGCTTGTGTCATTTTTTGAGGCGAATGATTGCTTGCTTACATAGTTTGACTTGTTATATTTTGCTGCTTTGTTCGGATTGCCCGACTGATATGAGCTATGTTTTTGCGCAGGGCTCTCTTGCTTCCTGCGGCTCGACTCCATAGCTGTAAACTTGCTTTCTAGGAAGGCGAGAAATTCCTGAAGTACTGGGAGTTGTTTTGGCTGTTTCACTGATGCTGTGTAGTCTTGATGTGTCTCCGTGTCCAGTTTCTGGGTCAGGAGATGAACTAGCATGGGGTCCCACGTTGTGACATCGATGCCTAAATTCTTGATCGCATTTAGGCACTCTAGTGCGGTATCGTGAATACGCTTGATATTCTCAATCGATGCCTGTTGCATGACTGGGAGGCTGAGTAAGATGTTCATATGCGACGAGAAGATTAATTTTTCGTTATTATATCTGTGGTTCAGGATGTCCCAGCAGATATCGTAGTTGGACGAACTGATCCGAAGATGTTGAATTAATTTTTCTGGTTCACCCCGGACCTTACTCTTGAGAAACTGCATTTTTTGCGCGTTGGACATCGACGGATTCTTATGTATAGCTTCCACAAAGAGGTCTTTAAACGGTACCCATTGATGATAACTGCCGTTGAAGACAGGGATGTCCATTTGAGGTGTAGCCTTCTCGCGATGTTGAACGGACCATAGTTTGCTGTTGATCGCCCTTTTCATCTTGTTATACTGAGCTTCATATTGTGTAATTAAGCTTCCATACTGCTTATTTTCACTGGATGCTCCGATTTCCGAATCGATCTCCCAATGGAGCTTGTCAATCGTAGCCCACCTTGACTGCAGAGTACGTAACAAGTCTTCTAGTTCCCATTTATCGGAAACGGCTCCTATATCCATACCTGATACTGATTTGTGAAACGCTCTAAAGTTACTTGCCTGCTTCCGAAACATTTCGTCTGTTTTTGAACTGATAGTTTGATGCGCCTGTAGTGATTCCTCGAAGCCGCTACCGTCTTCTTCTTGATTCTGATCTGAAGGTGGATCTCTACTACCACTTGCCACCGCTGATAAGTCTGATTGTTTTGGCTCAACATTTTCGAACGCTTTCGTGTTTTCAATAAGCGATTTCACCCTAACATACTTTTCTTGTACTGTTTCGTATTTATTATCGGTGAAATACTTATGATTTTTGGTACCTAGTCCACACAATTCTACATGGTTTGTCTGAAATTCCCTCCACAGATTGTCTAGTTCGCTAAGCTTGCGCTTAAGGTATTCTGCTGTTTTCCTAATAGGGCCATCCTTCCTGAAGTTGACCCATAAATGCTCAATAGCTGCTTCGACCTGCTCTTGGGTCGAAGCGAGAACTTCCATACGCGACATTTTACTTGCTTAAATGTAGGCATAAAATGGAAAGGTCTCACTTGATATGCTGCTGCTGGTGCCCCGCGTGGCCTTGTTGCTCCTTGGGACGTGCTGATATCGAACCGAAGCGGTCTTGCTACGCCATGGTTCGTTGTGCTGCTGCTGCTGCTGCTACTGATAGTGACGTCCTAAAACGTCGTGACTGCTCGCACTGCTGTTGACGTCGTTAAACGACTACTGCTGTCTGCTGATAGTGTCGGTAACGGTCCTCATCCATTCACCGACTGCTGATACTGATAGAGACGGTCCCCAAATCATCGGCTGATGCTCGTAGAAAACTGATAGAAGTTCACTGATTGATTCCACTCACGTGTCACAGTATGTGATTAAACTGGGTCACTAAATGTAATGTCACACGCGAGGTCTCGAAGGACCAAAAAAAAAACTAATGTGCGGGTTTACACTAAGCTCTGATAAATGATACGAACTGACTTTGGGAACTTATAACTGATATATTGTCAATAGTACTAGGACTAAGATGAGGGGTGAGATGAACTGGTATTGTACTGATAATGAGGACGCGACGAGTGTCCGTCTGAACGGATCGGCTCTATATCGTGAACTAACTTAGATTGCTACCGATAGGTAGCGGGTGACGGCAAAGGTCCGCGGCCTCGCAGAATTGCTGACAAGCAATTCGTGTATACTATGAAACTGTTCGGGTTGGCCCGTACACAATATAATAGCTACATATTGTAATTTATCGCTGTCGATTAGGTGACACCATTCATTTTCATTAAATAAAATAAATAAAAACCCGTGCAAAATGGTTATACCTACTGAATTAATGAACTGAAGAGATAGGAACAAGTTGAAGGATTAAATATTTTTTCTGGTTTTCAATGACCATGGTTGACAGTGTTCCAAAAAAAAAACACAGTCAAAGTAATTAAATACATTAACTACGATTTTTATTATGTCATTCAAATCCGTGCCTCCGACTACTTTTTTGTTATTCGGATATTTGTTATATACTCATTCTGAAGCGGTCGAGTAAACAATATGATAATAATATGTTATTATTTCAGAATACACAGTTCCAGATTATAATATAAAAATAAAATTGAATACATAATAAAATAAAGTATAAGTCATTTTCGATTATTGTCGCGATGAACCGAATGCCGATGTTGGTACACATGAACCTACTCACATAACTAAAAGTGGTCTAAGGTCATTTTGCATAAGAGTATTTCTAGTATTCCAAAGGGGGCACTTAATTCATCGCTGTTGATTGGGTACCTCCATTCAGTCAGTCAGTCGTTGGTTAGTCGGTCGGTCGGTCGCTGCCAGCAGTCCATATCAGATCGTGTCGGTCCAGTGAGCATGACCGTATTTCATAGAACCACAATCCATGGTCTACTATGACAGTATTGTAGTGTAGGAAGACTGATCAAATCGGCTACGCATTTTAATCGAATTTTCACTATAAAACTTCGCTTTTTCCGATGGCTCTTTTTAGCATCGTTCATGCCATGAACTTTTATGTAATAAATTTAGACTTAATCTCAGAACATACAATGTATACTTAATTTAAGTGCATTATCAACAAAGATAGAAATGACACGTAGTTTAATTTTTTTAAGCAATGAGTTATAAACCTTCCCTGAAACTTGGTAATTTAAAATTAGTCGACGCGTTGTATGTAATGGAATTCACTATACACTGCTGTGTGTATCTTACGATCACAAAAACGTCTATATTGACGAGCAGGCCTTAAATTATTGCAAAGATAAGAGGATTTGGAAACACCCACTACAACGCTATTTCCACAGGACATATCGTGAATCCAAAGTGATTTGTACCTTGTTGAACTTTGTATACGGGACACGTTCCTTTGACTCGTTACTGAGAACGTGCACAAACTCCAACGCTGAAATGTACAATGCTTAAACACTTTCCTTGTCCCGTGACTGTTGGGTTACAAAATTAAATGACAAGTTTGTGACCCAACATTTGAGTCACGTGGTGCATACAACACAAATTCGGTATATCCTGACTGGGACAAACTGGGCCGTCCGTTATCTTTGCAAGGGGACAGGAAACGTGTTAAAATAATCCCCTCCGGGATGACTGCCTCGTTGGTCTAATGCTTATACGCTTGACTACCAAAACGGAGGTCGTGGGTTTGGTGCTTACTAGACGCCGCCGTACTTGAGTTGCACAAAATATGGCCTCAGCCTGGGTGTATTTCCATGTTTGCGATGTTCTTGCCTAGTTACCATAGCAATAAGGTACACTAGTTTGGGACCAGGACAATCGATTGTGTTGTGTGGAAGGTATTATAGAATGTATTTATTATTTAAGTATACAGAAGTAAGACAAAGTGACAGGTGATATTATATAATTATGTACCTTTGTTTTAAAATAAGCTGTAAAGACGGTACACTTGCTATCGACATAGCAACATAATACAAGTCTCAAGCAGCCACACCGCACGAAGAATAGTTCCGTTTCCCAAGATCCGGAAGTTTCAGAAAATCGTTCTTTAAGATTTTTGAAAAGTTCCCTTCCGAAGATTTGGCCGTGAAAGGCTAATGCATAGTTTATGGGGTATTGTAAACGGTTGGAGAGGATGAAGGAAGATGACAGATTGACGAAATAAATATATCGACGTGACATGACATGTCATGTCATGTCATGTAATTTTTTTGCATTTTTCACAAATATCTCGATACGAACTCGAATCTGTGAGAGCCATTAATAGCCAGCCAGAGTCGTGCATGCACGCCGCGGCTCCGCGGGTCAATGCTCTGAGGCGGTACTAATTATTCGTGAATTTTTCGAAATAAGATTTATTATTATTCATTAATACACAAGCCGCTTTAAGCTGATGCGTGTACCTATATCACTTCCGTGCACTTGTAAAAAGTTTATCAAGTTTCTTAAAATTTTTTTTTCATTTACGTCTAAAAATAATAGTTTAAATAGATGGCATTTTTAATCACTAATTACATGACCGCACCTCTCAAATAACCCAGATATCAGCATGTGTATGTTACACATGCTGAAATTTGGGTGGCATATTTGTGCGTCAACTTTCAGGTCAAAGCAATGTAAGCGTATGATTTTTCGCGCCAAACACCCCCAGAAACACTTCATTAGCCACGTTCAATGCGCCGGCGCTGGCTAGCAGCGCAGCGGGTGTAAACACGCCGATAACGGGCCGGTTGGAGAGCGGCCAAATGCACCGACGATTTGTTTTAAATGTTTAAATATTTAAGGCGTGGATATGGTGGGAGCTAGTGAACCGGTTGAAGCGGAAAATAATACAGGCAAAAAAATACGCTTGCCGAAAAATGCAGACATGAAGAAAAATAGACCTATTATTATTATTATTAAAATTATTTATTGCATTTAAACACATAGTTTTGCATATATGTGAACTTAATGCTACTTAGCATTATCTACCAGCTAACCTAAGGTTTGGGGAAATCATTAACAGGCAGCTTTGCAGGCAATGAAACAAAATATACGTACGCCCAGCGCCTTAAATACTGCTACGCAACAGCGTAGCCGTGCTACGAATTGCTACGTCGTAGCACGGCGTAGGAGGCCTACGAAACGTCTACGAAGGTTTAAAATTAAGACTGTTCTCTGTCTGTGGAGCAAGCTGTCTCGCTCGCACAACGCAACATTTTTAGTGACCGTAATAAAATGAGTATAGTTTTGATGAATGTGGTCTGAGGGTCTGATGGATGATTAAATTGCGGATATTCAAGGCACGTTTTTCTTATTCTGTACAAAGTTATATATTGAGAAAATTTGATTCCAAAATGAATAATTTGGGGACAACCGTTCTTTATTAAAAACTACGTATAGGGAAACAGAAAATATACTTAAAGTGTCAGCAATTTAAATGTGCAACAAGCGTCAGACCACATTTATGAAAAGTTTACTCATTTCATTACAATAATTAAAAACAATAATAATATGCGAGCGAGACAGCATGCTTGACAGCAGCCTTAACGAAGGCAGCTTGCAAGTTATTGGCCTCAGTTTGGGAGTTTTGGGTGTATCTTCATGTTTGTCATGCCCTTATAAGATTACCATAGAGTATCCTAGTTTGGGTGTACCTTCATGTTTGTGATATCCTTATCAGGTTACCATAGAATATCCTAAGTTAGGGTGTACCTTCATGTCTGTGATGTCCTTATCAGGTTACCATAGAGTATCCTAGTTTGGGTGTACCTTCATGTTTGTGATATCCTTATCAGGTTACCATAGAGTATCCTAAGTTAGGGTGTACCTTCATGTCTGTGATGTCCTTATCAGGTTACCATAGAGTATCCTAGTTTGGGTGTACCTTCATGTTTGTGATATCCTTATCAGGTTACCATAGAGTATCCTAGTTTGGGTGTACCTTCATGTCTATGATGTCCTTATCAGGTTACCATAGAGTATCCTAGTTTGGGTGTACCTTCATGTTTGTGATATCCTTATTAGGTTACCATAGAGTATCCTAAGTTTGGGTGTACCTTTATGTCTATGATGTCCTTATCAGGTTATCATAGAGTATCCCAGTTTGGGTGTACCTTCATGTTTGTGATATCCTTATTAGGTTACCATAGAGTATCCTAAGTTTGGGTGTACCTTCATGTCTATGATGTCCTTATCAGGTTACCATAGAGTATCCTAGTTTGGGTGTACCTTCATGTTTGTGATATCCTTATTAGGTTACCATAGAGTATCCTAAGTTTGGGTGTACCTTCATGTCTGTGATGTCTTTATCAGGTTACCATAGAGTATCCTAGTTTGGGTGTACCTTCACGTTTGTGATATCCTTATCAGGTTACCATAGAGTATCCTAAGTTTGGGTGTACCTTCATGTCTATGATGTCCTTATCAGGTTACCATAGAGTATCCTAGTTTGGGTGTACCTTCATGTTTGTGATATCCTTATTAGGTTACCATAGAGTATCCTAAGTTTGGGTGTACCTTCATGTCTATTATGTCCTTATCAGGTTATCATAGAGTATCCCAGTTTGGGTGTACCTTCATGTTTGTGATATCCTTATTAGGTTACCATAGAGTATCCTAAGTTTGGGTGTACCTTTATGTCTATGATGTCCTTATCAGGTTACCATAGAGTATCCCAGTTTGGGTGTACCTTCATGTTTGTGATATCCTTATTAGGTTACCATAGAGTATCCTAAGTTTGGGTGTACCTTCATGTCTATGATGTCCTTATTAGGTTACCATAGAGTATCCTAGTTTGGGTGTACCTTCATGTTTGTGATATCCTTATTAGGTTACCATAGAGTATCCTAAGTTTGGGTGTACCTTCATGTCTGTGATGTCCTTATCAGGTTACCATAGAGTATCCTAGTTTGGGTGTACTTTCATGGTAACCAGACAAGGACATCACGTCCTTATCTAGTTACCATAGGTATCCTAGTTCGAAGCCATGTCATGTGATTGTGTTGTTTGGAAGTTATTCTTATTATTATTACTATTAAGTAACTTTTGGACATAATAAAAGTGGTCCTTAACATTACATAAACATTACCACATTCCGTATAAATTACTCATTTTTTTCAATGCATTAAGTAAGTTAAGTTGCAACTACTTTAAGTATGTAAGTTAAGTGTTTTGTTTTGTTTAAAAAAATTAAAGATTTTATTCCACCGTTTTTTAAAACGTATGTCGGTGGAAAATTTCAGATTTCCAGCACTCATCGTCTTTGACAGACAGACAGACAGACAGATGGACAGACAGACAGACAGACGGACGGACATGGTGAAACTATAAAGGTTTCTTGTCGGACAACGGACCCCTAACTATCGTACTTACTACAAGACTTACACAGTCCGTATTCGTCCACTGGTGGACATAGACCTCCCCCAAGGCACGCCACTTCTTCATGTCCTCGGCCACCCGCATCCAGCTGCTGCCAGTAATCTGCCTGAGGTGGCCAAAAAGTCAGATTGTATAAAACACATATTCAGATTATGTTACATTATTCCAAAGGCAGCGTAATAGGCAATTGCAGGTCGAGTATGAGTTTGAAGGCCGAGCCGCAGGCGAGGACTTCAATGATACGAGACAGGCAATTGCCATTTCGGCCGAGGCATATAATTATAGTGCTTTTCTTAAAAAAATGCAAGGAATTAAAAAGGGGCCTTTTACATAATAAATTTTGTTTTGATTTTGCTGGAAGCAGGTTTTCCATCGCTAATTTAGCTTCCGATCTTAAATCTGGTAGAGTCCAGTCAATGTTCATTTCATTTTCACTTCCAGAATCATCGGAACTCATTTTAACTATTTTATTAACAAAATAACAACGAACTCCGCTTTACCGCCAATTTTTACTTTACAGTTTGTGCCGAAAGGTAAACGCATCTGTAGCTATACAGCCACGAGAACGCAATGTGTACGATAGATGAAAGAGTTCTAAATTCAAACAGCACACCGTTTCATACAACATTGCCGGCGCGCTCTTCGTTCCAAATTCAAAGAACGCGCCGGGAAGTGATTTTGGTTTTTCAGTCTACTTAATATGATACTTCGCGTGTTCTTTATTCAAAAGTAATGACAATATTTCCGCGCATGTTTAAGAAAAAAATATTATTGCTATCGCAGCAGTTAATCCGTGTGGGCAGATAATCCAGCCGGTAATCGTTGCCACAGCGTGATTTTCAAATGGAAATTTACATTTTTTTGTCAATAATGCGAGATTTTCAAGTTGGATGCTTCTATTTCCGTCATTAATTGAATTCCGATTCTAAATTGTCCACAACTTCTTGAACAACTAAACTTTAGGGCCCCATCTCGAGCTACACGTTCAACTGACCTTTTTGCTGTTCACAAGAGTAATACGAGCGCCGCCGGTCTCAGGGCCCCACTACGCAGAAACTGCGCCTGGCCTCGGTTGACTTATTCAACAATTCGTTTGCTCAATTTAGGGCAATGGTGTATAATTTACTGTATTCTAATTGCGAGTCTAACCAACTTACAATGTAATTTTATAACCTGTTGAGTGGCCTGTACCTAGTTCTCTTTAATAAGTTTTTCATTTTGCATGTTAGACAATAGTTAGCGCCTGCCGCTTTTACACTACCTGCTTGAACTATAAGTGAGACATGTTTCATAGGGCAGATAAGGCCATACCCAATATTGTAAAATATAAAATATTTATTATCTGTGCCTGTATCTTCTACAAATAAATAAATTAAATTAAAATTATGCTTTCGACCTGCCAGTTCTCAGTGTGCCGCCATCCTTAGCACAAGTATGCAAATAGCAGGTTCTGGAGTTACTAACTACTCCTCAAAATGAATGGTCATTGCATAGCAACCCCAGTGCTTATCCCTAGCGTTTGCTTTTAATATATTTATATGAGAATTAGAGGTCTGGTAATTCTAGCAAAACAAGCACTGCGATGTTTGTGCCGCATGACTTGTCCTTTGTCACCCTGGAGACTAACAAGGGTCCAGCAAAACGTACAGTGTAGGCTTTTTTATAGCATACTCGTACTTATGCAGGCCCCATAAGATCCATCACAGAATAACCGGAGATTTAACATGTTTCCTGTAAGCAAACTGACTATACGCTGACCCTTTTCATAGTGTAAGTCAACCAAAACTTTGTGCGCATTTTCGTACTTTTGTTGAGATTTTTTCCCGGTTTTCTTCTTTTTGGCATTCGCCGGACTACTTTATTGTTTTGTTAGAGTTGCTTCCGTAGAAAGAATCCAAATGTTTCCACAACTATCTGAATTCCAAAACAGAATTCTACCGCAACAATGTGCGAGCAACGCGAAAGGAGATTTTTTTAAGATTTTCATTCTTTACCTTTACCTGGCAAACTTAGTTTCATCGTCTAATAAACTTTGCTATTTGGGGCGGAAACAAATTCAACAACTAAAATGGGATAATTTATTTACATGAATCACAAATTAGTAATATTCACTGTTTTTTTCCCGTAATAGGGAACTTTCGTCTAACTTAGATTAGAGTGACTGCTTTTATAATGTAGATATCATATAAAAACATAGGAAAAATTTTAAAATAAAACAATAAAAATATTTTTTGAGGGTTTTCGGGGTCACAAAATATGCGAAAAATAAAGTTACTCTAATGACATAAAAGTTATTAGACTTCGTTTTGTCATTCAATTCTGAACGTTTTCTTATGATCATCATTATCATCAGCTACTTGACGCCTACTGCAGGGATCGCAGTATGCAGTTGGAATCTCAGGAAGACGCTGCTGCCCGTCTCCTGGTAATTTATTTCCTTAGTCGCCTTCTACGACATCCACGGATGAAAATGGAGTGACGCTATTCTTAATCCGGCGCCACACGGAAAGGGTGTACAATGCATACAAACACTATTTACGATTTATCTCAAATATTGAAAAACGCTTTATACATTAAAATCGTTACGTTAGGGAGTGACGTCATAGTCTAAAGTCGATTTGTATGGCGCGGTTTTGTACCACGAGACTATTTTGACTGGTTATACCACGTTGATTTATCTTTTAACGTGTCCTCTCCTATTCTATTAAAACATTTTAGTGCAAGTTCCCCATTTACCTGTAATTAAATGTAGGTAACTAAATATAGAAGACTTTACCCAGATCGCTGCCTCTGGGAAGGGTCCCCAGTATGCTGGCTTCGTTGCCTCGTCTGTTGGCGAGACAGGAAAAATCTGAAAACTAAACATTTGTAATTCAATTATTAAAAAAATTGTCTTTGAAATTCGGGAAAAGCTCGGAAAAAACTCGTGCGAGACTCGATTCCTAAACTATTTCAAATTTCCTAAACTATAAAGGTTGGTGAGTACTGCGTCCGGTTTTTTTTAAACCTATGGTGACTAACTTTCACTGACATGTAAAACCGGCCTTACGGAATGTTTTGCCACGTGACTTTGATAATATGAAACTTATCTTTATACCAAGCGAGTAGCAAGTGGGCAAAGGACGAAAGAATCGAATACAATACATCATGAAAAGATTTGAATTGTGGTAGCGGAGCGGTAGAATGCCGGCTACTCATTCGGAAGGTTATGGGTTCGAATCGCGGCATGTACCAGTAACTTTGTTTTCTGTGTTACGTACATTTGTGAAATTATAGTAGCAATACCACTCGCTAACTGTGAAGGAAAACATCGTGAGGAAACCCTAGAGCTGAAGTATTTACATACCTCACCACTTGCTACGTACAACGGCCCAACTACTTCGTATGAGGCTAAATGCGGAAATCTCCAGTCGAACTAAAACATCATGAAAAGATACTGTATGCTCACATTACGAACTGCCACTTGCCATAGACTACGATGAAGAGATTCCACTAATAAATTAATAATCTTTTGTGTGTTAAGTCAGCAGCTTTGACGTTCATTAGGTAAACATTTTGTTTTGCAATTAATACAATTTTTCCATTTGAATATGAATCTGGATAATTTCGCCAGGCGATTCCCGAAAACAAGCCAATTTGAAATCACGGCTTGTTTTTCACAAGCCAACGAACAACATTATCAGTGACGCTTAAGCCCACCGTAATCTGTTCTTAATCCACTAATTAGAAACGGTCCCAAACGATGATACTAATAAAGGTGTAAGCCTCAAATTACGGAGAGGTTTAATCATTCAAACTCACCGTCACTAGGGTCACAATGCGTTTATGCGTCTGATTACCATGCCGGAGGTCGTGGGTTCGATTCCCATTGGGGGCCGCCGTGCATTTGTACAAATAGCCTCAGTCTGGGAGTATTTTCATGTTAGTGATGTCCATGCCTGGTTACATTAGTATTGTATAGAAGTAATTTATTATTTTATTTTTTATTACTTTTTTAGGTGGAGACTTGCTCAGTACCAATACCATCCGCTTATCTTTGTCTTTATTATACAGGGTTTGGATCCTACTATAACTTTTAATATACTACTGTGGCATTGAACTCTATGCGGATTTTGGTATACTATGTAACCCCTGGCAAAACCCCTCATGGTTAGAGGGAGCCTATGTCCTGCAATGGGCGTCAAATGGCTGATGATGATCATGATGATGTAACCACCACCTAACCCATATTACAGAAAATGGCTTTTTAAATTTTTATGCTTACACTTGGTGTGGTCGAGAAAAATATCATGCCTTATGGAGACGTACGAGAGGTACCCCAAAAATACGTTAAAGATTTCACTGCACCATTACATCAGCGTGATTAAAATGTGTATCATATGATTGATTTCAGCGTGATTAAAATGTGTATCATATGATTGATTAATCCTACTTAATATTATAAATGTGAAAGTTTGTGAAGATGTTTGGATGTTTGGAGGTATGGATTTTTGTTACTCAATCACGCAACAACGGCTGAACGGATTTACATGAAACATGGCGTACAGATAGACAAAGACCTGTATTGAGGCATAGCATACTTGATATCCCGGTAATGCGTTCCCATGTGATAATATTTATTTAAGTTTAAAATAGATGACGTTGTGCAAGAATCGCATAAACGGATTCTGTGGCAGTACGAAATTCGCCAATATATGTATGCCAAATATCATCTTTCTAGTACCAATCGTCTCTGAGCTAAGCCGCAGACAGACAGCGATAGGCCGGACAGACAGATAAACAGACGGATGGACAGGCACTATAGGTATTCCTTGTTGACTACGGAACCCTAAAAGAGACATGGTCGATACGCGTGGAGACAGCCGCCGCCGCTTACGTAACCAATTCAAATTGCGTAATTCAAGTCATCCGCATCAGTGGCTGCCAATGGACAACGTGAGCTTAGTAATTGGCTAATATCGCATCATATCCGGGGGAAAATTTCACTAGCTAGCACAGTACGCTACCTCAAGCCTCGGGTTCTAAAGGTGATTTTCGAACGGCAGTCGCGCTGAAATGCATCCGCTTCCAAAGCCGAAATAGTCGCGATGCAACGCGCAATATGACGGTGTTTCTGCTTTGTGCGTACGTTCCGGCGAATTTTTAGGGTCCCGTTACACTAAACGATAAACAAACGGCCAAGTGCGATGCGGACGCACGTACGAAGGGTTTCGTATCATTTCTGATTATACTAAAACATATTTTAGTGCATAGTTATTCTCCATTAGAAGAGAGGTATTAATATTGGGAAGCTCAACAAATTAATCACGAACAAATTATTATTAATAATAATAATTATAACTACAATCACCTGACCTGGTCCCAGGATAACTAGGATACCCTGTGCTATGGTAACCAGGCAAGGACGTTACAAACAAAGTATACCTAGACTGAGGCCACTTTTACAAATGTACGGTGGCCCCCAGTGGGAATTGAAGCCACGACCTCTGGTTTGGTAGCTAAGCGCCTTAACAGCTAGACCAACGAGGCAGTTAAATAATAATTGTTCTTCTTTGTTTTCTGGATGTGCAATAAAGTGTTCTATATCTATTATTATTATTAAAATCCTTTATTGCATTTAAACAAACAGTTTTGCACATAGGCGAGCTTAATGCTACTTAACATTATATACCAGCTAACCTAAGTTGTGAAGAAAACACTAACAGGTATTTCAACTCACTCGTAAAATATTAAATATACTTACTAATTACTTATTTAGACCTAGATATATAAAATATAATAGAGGGGAAATATTATACAAATACAACATAATAATAAATAAATACTTGATACAATAAATAAATACATAAACCTACAGATTTAGGAAAGATATTGTGATATACTTATAATACATTAGGATTATCTATCTATCTATCCATCCATCCGCCCGTCCGTGCGTTCGAAGGAAAGTTTTAGATACTATTAGGAAAATCATTTATGGTGATGGTTTAACATAACATAAACTCACGCCAGTATCCCGGAGGGGTAGGCAGAGCCACTTGCTACGATCCTGATAGATCTCTGTCACTTCATCAACATTAGCCGACGCATGCATGCAGGCCGGTTTCGGGTATTTTTAATCTTGCCCTTTGCTAGATAAAAAGTACTCCTTAATCTATGTATTAGTAGTGATAGTTACATCACAATAAATCAGTTTCATAATAATATGCACAACAGTTTTATGTGCACAGAGTTTTGATTAAATTGCAAACGAAGTTCTGAGGAAAGTGCATTTGGCTCATTGTTGTTTCGGGCATTGAAGCCTGTAATGCATACAATTCGACATACTATACAGGGTATTCCGTAAATAATTATTTACGGAAGTTTCGAGGTTGACTTTTATAAAGGTTAACATAATAGTAGCATGTTTGAGAACCGCTTGCCTGCCTCGTTGGTTAACACGCTTGACTAACATAATGGAGGTCATGGTTTCGATTCTCATGGTCTCCGTAATTGATTTGTACACGTGACCTTCGTCTGATTGTATTTCCACATTCGTGATGTCCTTGCCTGGTCACCATAGCACACGGTATCCTAGTTTGGAATCAGGACAAGTGACTGTGTTGCATGGATATTATTGTTTTTATAACCATGAGACTTGGTTTGACAGGACCTGCGCACCAAATCCCGAACGATTCTAATCGTTTATCTGTCAAATTCCATACAAATTGCTATCGCAAAGGTCAGGATTCTGACAGGATTTCATGAAAATTAAGAATTATTTATTTATTTGAATTATTTTGAATTCATACGTCGACTGCCTCTTGGTCTAGCCGTTAAGGCGCTTAGCTACCAAAACAGAGGCTGTAGGTTCGATTCCCCCTGGGGGCCGCCGTACATTTGTACAAATGGCCTCAGTCGAGGTGTACTTTCATGTTTGTAACTTCCTTGCCTGGTTAAAAATGGCACAGTAATATATTAAACTGGTCTAACCGCAATTATTTATTAAGTGAAATTGAATTATCTTAGATTCCCGACGTTTCGGCAACGTTGCAGCTGCCGTAGTCACGGGTACACTGAAGTGGCGTGTACAGTCAGCGCTTTGAGCGCGTTCCAGTGGGAGCCAGAGTGTTTTATGGGCTCCTCCCCATTATTTTACACAGTATGATAGTGCGGACTGGCACTTGTTTAATATTATTTCTATGTACTAGTCATTAAAAATACCATAGCACAGGGTATCCTAGTTTGGGACCAGGTCAAGAATTCACTTGCATTCGTATTGTGTGGAAGTTATTATTATTATTAAATTAGGCCTCTGAGCCCAGTTATCACCAATTTCAAGGTTGTTTATTATTTACATCCTGTATACGCACCACAGCTAAATCTCATTTGTGCCCGAATATTCGGCCACATTTCGAAAATTTCATTTGACAATCAGAGTTTATCATCTAACCTATTTGGAGTGCATTCCTAAAACCGACAAAGAGGTAATTTTAGGTAATACCTATTTAAAAATAAATTCGTGGGCGTCCAAACTTTGCTTGTTTACTTTTTGTGTTAACCTACAAATGTGGCGAAAGAAAAAGAATTTCCCGACAAAGTATAAAAGATAAATAACTGACGATAAATAAAAGAAAAAAACCAACAAAAATAAAGTCACTAACCTGCCCTTCTAACACGTAACTGTCCACTCTATCGGGTTAACCATTTTGACGACTCCAAAATGTCAAAATTTGTTTCAAATAAAAGGCGTCATAACATTTTACAATCGGCTTAAGTCTAAAATTGGTAAAAATAATATATTTGTGCTTGAAGTAGATTAAAAATAACCTGTATCTCAAGCGTCTTAATTGCTAAAATGAGTAATTAAAAATCTAATAGGCTGTTATAAATAAAAGTCTTTTATAAGTAGTTATAATTAAGTTTTAATTAATTAGTAATAAATAAATGGTAAAAAAATTACTAACTTACAATATGTAGGTAGTTAATAACTTCTCTTCGTTTTTACATGTGATGTTTTGCAAAAAATCTTGTAATTTGTGTTTGCAAAATAGGGGCATTAAACGAAACACTGATAATTTTGTGTTGAGTCTATTGTAAGGAATACAAAATATGTTTGTGTAAAGGAATGTAGCACATTAGGTGTGTTCCAACAAACTAAATTCTTCCGCCTTTTTCAGTAGAGTCAGCGCTGTAATGTGCACGTTATTTAATTACAGTGCTACCAATACATGGTGACTGCTGATTTTTAGTTAATGCATAATTGTTTTTTTTTTCTTTTTATTTATTTATATAAATTTATATTTAACGTGTACCTAGCTGCCTTAACTCCTGCTCTAAATGTCAACCTAAAAGCTGGGGAGTGCTGAGAACCAGCGTTGGTTACTACCCTGTGGTAGCCGACATGTTAGCTGAGCTCTCTCCAATTACCAAAATGGTTAGACGTAGTCTAAAAAATGTAAATCTCTGCTATTATTGCTTTTTTAAATTGTTTGTGTTTTGGTAATAAACGATTTCTATTTCTATTCTATTCTAAATAATTGCCACGAAAGGAAAGATTCTGGTCAATTATGATTTCGAAATATTTCAGGCTGTCTGTACACGAAATGCCAGGAAACGCACAGTGTTTAATATCACAATTTTGTAAAAAATATGCTTTTAGAGGTGGGATAGTGATACTGTAAGTATTACTGTATTAGTGTCAAACAATGTTGATGTAGCCAGCTGTTTACGTGATTGAAGCCTAACTGTGCCAAATCCGAACCCCCTTGCTTAGTGTCCGCTGAGAAAAATGCCTCAGTATCATCAGCATAACACCCAATTTTGTGGTTCCGGCATTCATTTCAAGGTTACAGAGATCGTTCATGTAAATAAAAAAAAGGTTTGAACCTAATATGCTTATTGTATTTTTTTGTAAAACTTACTTAGAGGCTTAAAATTCCACCCATGCCGGGTCTTGAAGCCGCGACCTCTGGCTAACCGTGCCAGCGCTCTCCCAACTGAGCTAATGGGCATCGGCGAAATTTCGAGCCTCTTTATAAACTTTCTCTGTATTACGTACAGGCAGCGACATCTGGCCGAAGCAATTTACATCACTTGCAGCTCCGAGTAACCCACTTTGCAGTTAGGTTTTTACATCGGAATGATATCGCTGTACCTACATGATTATATTCTTTTTATTGTACTAACCCGTGCCGAGGACAATGTGTAAAACTTATTTAGAGGCTAAAAATTCCACCCACAGTATTTTTTTGCTGAGTACTTATAAAATTGTCTATCTTTACTGTTTTGGTAGGTACGTTCATTTAACTAATCAATTAGTTGAATGTCTAATGCCTACGAATTGGAGTTTTATCAAGAGGATCGGAATGGACACAGTATCAAATGCTTTCTTTGGCCAGATCTAAGACTATAACAGTGTGTTTTCCTTTATCCAATTCCCTCGTAAGGAAATCAGTTAGTAACTAACTGTTTTCCTTACGAGGGTTTCAGAGTTAAAGTCGATGGACAGCATATGCAGATGAGCGGTTAGGTCTGAAACCCAATTGCCTGTCCGAGAGAATGGAGTTTTTCTGGAGAAATTTCATCGGCCTAATATTTATTTTTTTCTCAAGAATTTTAGATATAGCTAGTACCCACTAATACCCAATAGAGATAGAACCCATGACCTCCGGCATGGTAATCATACGTGATACCGCTAGACCAATGAGGCAGTCAATCATAGTTTATAATAAAACTAAAACTACAATCACAGTTTATTAAAATAATTCGATATAGATTGCGTAGCCAAGATTTTATTCTGTGGGTTAATCGGCTATGCAACGTACATCGAATTGTCGTAGTAAACCATGGATTGTAGTTTTACGAAATAGGGCTCTGACGTCGTTTTGACTTGACTGCCTCATTGGTCTAGACGTTCAGGCGCTTAGCTACCAAAACAGAGGTCGTGAGTTCGATTCCCACAGGGGTCCGCCGTACATTTGTACAAATGGCCTCAGTCTGGGTGTATTTTCATGTTTGTGACGTCCTTGCCTGGTTACCATAGCACAGGGCTTGGGACCAGGTCAAGGGATTGTATTGTGTGGAAGTTATTATTATCATTATCTAACTCTGCGACGCAAAAAACACTCAAACGTACCATCGATGAACACTTTTCTGCTCTCACAGAGGGAGGGAGAGCCGCTAAAGGCTGTCCTACTTAATTTGTATAAATGGCCTCTCAGTCTGAGATTTCCTGTTTGTAGTATCCTTGCTTGATTACAGGGTGACATCGAAAAACTACTGAGAGATCGTTCTGTTACGGATATATGTAGGTACTTCACTTTAGTGAGGATTTAAACGATATTGGAGAAATCATAAAAAGATTTTAATTCTCCTCTAATATTCGCATACAAAGCGCGTCGGCTGCAGTCGAATTGTAATTTTTTTGTCATTTGACAAAATTTTATTATTCATCATCATCATCATCATCACCCATTTGACGCCCACTGCAGGACATAGGCCTCCTTCGTGGTTCTCATAACCATAAGGAGTTTTGCCATAATCGCCACGCTTGGCAGGCGGCTTGGCGATCACAGTATGCGGCTGCAGTATCTTATTATTATCAGAATCTTATTATTATGCTAACCTACGATATTAATTACATGTCCCTTGTAATTTTGCTCTCTGAGTTACAAAGTCACCTTGTATAGCACAGGGAAAACTGACTGTGTTTGGTGCTGTTATTAATTAAGAGTATGATGGATAAAACTGTAAAACCGATAAGCCTCGGAGCGATATCTCTCGCCTATAACACTAAAGTAAAGCAGATAAGTCCGACTAAGTACAAACAATGACATCATATTCTGACTCAATTGGCGACCTTTACTTTCAAGTCTTTTAATACTAAAGCTTAGCTAACCAGACAAAATTTCGGCCAAAAATCGTAGAAAAAAAAACAATCTTTGGTGGTCCCTAACTTCATAGAGGTCTTAAAGAAATACGGATCGACAAAAATTACGAAATGTGACAAAGGGCCCTATTGAGATCAAGACGGGACGCGCTTTAGCAGTCAACAGACTCCATGCATTTTAATTGAAAATTATGCAAAGGAATTCACATAAAGCGGATATTCTTAGCTCCGATAAAAATATGCTTTATAGAGGGTTTTATTACGATATCGCGTACCTTCAGCCAGCTAGTAGGTACCTTTATCTAATGTTTTCAGTTTTCAGGAGCTGTGTGTGATGAAACATACGCTTTTTCGCTTTTAACGCTTTTGAAATTAATTGAAAGACTGTGTAGTGCTTATTCAAATACCTGCCAACATCTGTCCGCTACTGGTTATAAGCCGAAAGTGTCGTATCATTGTAATTTTTTTTCAACCAGTAGCGCTTATTGCAGTGGCAGTATTGTTAACAATTTTCACTACGTATTTTTGGTAATAAAACTCAAAAAAGCAGTTCTACTGCAAAAATGTTAAAACCACACCACGTCGATGACGTTCATCGTCGCGTCACGTCACGTCATTTAGCAAACTCGTAATTGAGACAATTGCCGCCTCAGCGCGGCAGTCGTCGCGTCAAAATGCCGCGCAATCGCTGCGCAGTCCCCTCGCTTTCAAATCGCTAGCATGATAGTGATATAAGAAAAGGTTTTTAACCTAATGACACGTCCTTAAGGGCCTAATTGCAGTTACGGCGGCCGCGTTATTCAATCAACTTAATGCACAAGAATTAATTCAAACCATCTTTTCCAAATTAAGCTAAATACCCTTGGAATTCCCCAAATTGTGTACCTTCAAAGTTAATTAAAGTGGGCCTCTAACGTCTCTTAATTTATAGCAGTTGATGATTGGGATGAATTCTAGAGGCGGTGAACTCATAGTCGTAAGCAGCCTATTTACGTGCTGCTGTAGGGCACAGGCTTTCTCTCAGAGAGAGAGTATGGGCTTAATCACCACGCGTGCCCACCGCGTTCCGTGTGGCGCTGGATCAAGAATAGCGTCACTCCATTTCCTTCCGTGGATGTCGTAGAAGGCGACTAAGGAAATAAATTACCAGGAGAAGGGCAGCAGCGTCTTCCTGAGATTCCAACTGCACACAGCGATCTCCCACCCGGTTTTGCCATAAATTAAATAATAAAACTCATCGCGACGTACTTAAAAAAGAATATAAAGTATACCTTATAAAGAATATATTTATCTAGGTTGGTCTCCCCTGCTTAGTTGTTAATGTGCGGCAGTCGGGTTGTTGGTTATTATTTATTTCATTTTTTTTTCGAGAAGTTGAGAAATTATATACGTCCTACTATAGGGCACAGGCCTTCTCTCAGAGAGAGAGTATGGGCTTAATCACCACGCGAGCCCACCGCGGATTGGTGACTTCAAGCGCTGAGGTATGTGAATAGCTCAGACACCCAGGTTTCCTCACGATGTTTTCCTTCACCGTTAGCGAGTGGTATTGCTACTATAACTTCACAAATGTACATAACTTAGAAAACAAAGTCATAGGTACATGCCCGCACTGGGAATCGTACCTGGGTCTCCCTTTTCCCACTAGGCTACCACCGCTGCTATATAGGCTGCTTATGAGAGATTGAACCCAATTACACAACAGATGACACAAGTTTGATGACGAAGTCCACAGAAAAGTGTCATCTGTTGTGTAATGCTCGTAAGAACTTTACTTTGTTCTTCCTGGTCTAAAAAAATCACCACAGATATCCAAAAACGCGGGTTCTTCACAACTAGTATTTTGTAAGGTTAACACGAGCACTAGACATAATAAAAACCACCGAGACCACGGCACTTGCAAAAGTATAGAAACGTCGGGAAATTGTAAAATGAAAAAGTGAGTAATGTATTTAGATTTCACACCAGACGGTGTGTTCTAATCTAATCTAAATATCCGTTAAACTTCAGTATTATTCCTTTACATCCTTCAAACTTTAAAATCGCAAAAAAAAACAGTTGCTCCATACTATAGTCACCGATATGCAAATGACAAGAACGTATTACAAATGTAGGCGTACACCTAGACTGAAACCATTTATACAAATCAAGCACGGCGGCCTCCAGCAGGAATCGAACCCACCTCTACCTTAGTATTCCAGCGTGTTAACCGCTAGAGCAACGAGCCAGTCGAATCAGTCGTGGAACATATAAACTCTTACAATAACATTTTAAGTGGCATGCAGTGGTTTAACCCTCTACCTATCTATATCATCATCATCATCATAAGCAGCCTATATACGTCCCACTGCAGGGCACATGCCTATGTATATATATATATATACTTAACATTATGAAGAGGAAAAGTTTGCAAGTTTACGTGTTTGTAGGTTTGTATGCAGCGGATAATCGCCGAATGTACTTATTCAATTTCACAAATTCCTTTACCAGCGTTTAGAATGAACCTTCAGGGAGGATATAGGCTATAGGCTAATACGTTTACCACGCGAACGCAGTCGTGGGCACTGCTATTCTTCAATACAGTAAGTTCTCTCCTACAAAAATAAAAATTATAAAATTATTAATTATCAAAAAGGTAACATTAATACGAGTAAAATGACCACTTTTTAACTTTGTGTGCGTATGAGGAGGCAAGGAGGCTGGCTATTAATAAGTAAATAAAGTACACAACCACTCAAAAGATGGGACGTCACATTCATTCGAAGTTTTTCGTTAAAATAAACTATCTACCACAGCAGTTGGTAATTAACGCATTTCATTTCAATAAAAAAAACACAATCATCCGTCGAAAACGGGAAACGAAAACATCACTTGCTTTACAGAACTCATTTCACATTTTGGATTCTCAATATCGCTCATCAGTCATTTAATAACATTGTTTGTTTAACAGACAGCACAGGGACGTATTTAGAGTCCATGGATGGGGGGATCAAAGAACCCTTTGTGTTTATGCTTTACTATTAGAATTGTGACCTTATAAGATAGTAAGCTTTTTGAAATAAATAAACTAAGCCCTCAAAGCTAAACAAAACTCAATCCACCTAAAGACCATAAACCTTGCAATAAACTGACTTGTAAGTCGAAACAATCTCCGCAAACGTTGTGAACACCTGGCGCGTAGTTTATGGGTTGTAATAATACTTGTCGCGGGATAATGACAGGAAAATAACGTGTTCGATAAAAACGTCTGTGTTCACAGAATATACCCGAACATAAAACATTTAGCCAGATAGGTACTGTTTTCTACTCGTATCTTTTAATGTTGCTTTAATTTTTTTCAACACGGCTTATATTTCAAATACTTAAAAGATTTATCGATTTATGGCCTTTTTAGTACTCTAACCTGAGTTGGTTCAGTAGAGACTTTGATATCGGGAATAGAATTGAATGGCACCATAAAAATTGCACTTTAATTGCTGATATTGTGTCTGTGTTTGCTTAATGATAATTGCATAAGCAGCCTTTCCATTGCCAAGCACAGTT
Source organism: Yponomeuta cagnagella (assembly GCA_947310995.1). Taxonomy (NCBI): domain Eukaryota; kingdom Metazoa; phylum Arthropoda; class Insecta; order Lepidoptera; family Yponomeutidae; genus Yponomeuta; species Yponomeuta cagnagella. The sequence goes on from OX371277.1 coordinate 15,867,948, forward strand.
TCTCTTACAGAGAGAGAGAGAGAGGACCCCGCATGCCCACCGCGGATTTGATATTGCTTTTTTAGGTCAATTAAAAACAATTATAAAATGGGTTCGATGGCTCGATTGATGCTGATCGATTTGAAAGGCCGACCGCCAAAACGCCGCCTGAGTACGCTTCCGCTTAACCAACAGACAGACAGTCGGAAAAGAATAAGCCGGCATATCACAGCCTACATCCGACTGGATGATAGATGGCGGTGACGTATTCGGTTCACGAACAAACGAGTGGTTACTCAGCGCTTTGCGCTCGATGCAGCGCTTTATTTGCTAGCTCGATGTTCGGGATGGATAATATGGATATGTCCATAATCTGACTGTTTTAGTAGTTTTCGGTGATACTCGCTAAATTATTTAGAATCAGGTAGAAGCAGACTCAGAAACTTCCTACTGCGGGGCATTAGCAACGTTCTGAGATTCGAGATTGTGGGCTCCATCAAAGCGCCTGCCCACCCCGAAAATTTAAGTGCTGATGTGTACAAACATCCGATTAATACACAATGAGGTTTTATTACAATGTTTTTCTTCACAGTTAGTGAGGAATCTTCGCTATCAGAACCGTGGAGTTTCTTCTCCAGTTCTTCTCCACAAATAAATGAATCAAACGCTTTATCTTGTCCTTCAATAACTAGTACTTGGAAACACTTTTACTTTGTAATTTTTTATTGCATTTTATATTGTATTGGATGAGGATGGATGGCTGACAGAAAGCCGTGCCTTGGAGGAGGACTATGTCTAGAAGTGGACCAGTATGGGCTGATTGATTGGTATTGCGTTCAGCCAAGCCCATGGAAGACACTTTTTGTTAATTGCCACTCTGAAATCCCCTCACTGTATTCTTTTTCTTTTTTTTGCCAGAGAGTGTATTACAATTATTTTCATGGAGCTTTTACTGCATGGAGATAGCAAAATTAAGTCATTTCAAAGCACAGACCATGTCACCAATGTCAGTTAATACTTTCAAAAAGACGCCTGTCACCTCAGTCTACCGAGACCACGGCACTTGCAAAAGTGCCGAAACGTCGGAAAATTGTAAATGGAAAAGTAAACGAGTTAATAATCCGTTAAAATCAGTTTTATTACGTATATAGGTTGCTTATGTATACGAAAGATCCAGCTCTCATAATTTATCCACTCGAGCATAAATCACAAGAGAATTTCCCCCAGACAAATATGTTTCCGTTCTCGCACAAAGATGTTTGGTTCATCCTTCGGAAGTTTGGGCAAGTGCCGTTTTTCAGCATCGTATTTTTATGTCATTGTCAGTAGCACTGATCGAAAAATAGTATCGGTTTTATTAAGGTAAACACCACAGACTATTTAAATTGCATTTGAGGAGTGTTTAAGAGGCATAGTGTTTTTTTGTACATGTAACATAATTATATTCTCGTATCACAGTGTTTATATATATCGTATCACAGGGCTTCACCGATTTTTTTGAAATTTTTTTCGCATATTTGATAGGTCCGAGAATAGGTCGTAGGCTCATTAATATGGCAAAACAATGTTTGCCGAGTCAGCTAGTAAGACTACAGTAGTTCAAGTTTTGCAAACTTACTTGTTATGCTTACGAAAGTTTTCATCATCATCAGCCCTTTGACGCCCACTGCAGGACATAGGCCTCCCTCGTGGTTTTCATAAACATGAGGGGTTTTGCCATAATCGCCACGCTTGGCAGGCGGGTTGACGATCGCAGTATGCGGTTGGAATCTCAGGAAGACGCTGTTGCCCGTCTCCTGGTAATTTATTTCCTTAATCGCCTTCTACGACATCCACGGGAGGAAATGGAGTGACGCTGTTCTTAATCCGGTGCCACACGGAACCTTTAATACTTAACAATAATTACGAAAGTTTTAATACGCGAATATTCATTGTCTTCTTTTTCCTTGACAAGTTTATTTGGGGTACTGGCATGCGTGCATGCAACGACTAATGAATGTTGAGGAAGCGAAAGTGATCTGTCAGGATCGTGGCAAGTGGCAGTCCCTGGTCTCGGCGTGAGTTTATGTATCTATGTATGTAAGTATATTTGGGTACACACAAACATACATATACTCATACCTGTATCTCGGAGGGGAAGGTAGAGACAAGGATTTGACAATTGCCACGATCTTGATCAACATTCCTTGCTTCTTTCATCTATTTATTTGCATTTAATACTTTGCTTTTATTTCAGAAACTGAACTTCCTGATGTTGACTTAAATTTTTCTAAGCAAATCGTTTGTTTTCGCAAAGTAAAGCAAAGTAAACGTCCTAAATTAGGTTTCCGAGGAAAAATAGAGAAAACAAATCTGAATTGAGTCCATTTTCCGTGGCCGTTAAAAATATTTACTCCCCGTTTCAGGAACTTTTTCTGGATGTTCTTTTACTGGCTGCTGTGAGTGTATTCGTGGGTACTAATGCAGTAATGTCAATGGACATTGTTTATTTAAAAATTATTTTTATGTTCGCTTAAAATACGCGACTTTCCAGTACATTAGTTGACAAATTCTGACACGTTAGCGCCACAAAACGCGTGACTCGTGCCATCCACGCTACCCATGCTGGACCGATATTTCGATTGGAGTAATTTAGTTAATTTTTAAGCGAATGAGTCTACGAAACCGGATGTACGTCCCTGCGTGAAAATACGTCATCGACTGAGATCCTACAAAAAAAATTACAGGCTCTGCGGCAGGCTGTCAGTTTCTTATGAGAACCTTCGGCCGACTTGCAGCAGTTTCTTAAATGTAGCTTAAACAGCATTTAACTAAAATTCTTCGTACAAAAGTCGATTTAAGTGGAGACTTTTTAAGAAATGGTGCAAGTCGGCCTTAATCTGTGCAAACGTAGTTTGTTTTTTTAACAGAATACCGAGACGTCAACACCTTGACCTTTTTATTCAAAAATATTAACCCTTTGATCCTGTCTTACAACTACCCCTATTTCTCTCCAAAGAAGGATGTACTGGTTAAACCTACCCAAGTCGTTAACAAGTTTCGAGCTTACAAGTCTCAAGTTCAAAACTTTATCCAACTAAAAGCTTGGCAGCATCAAAGCTTCGAAAGAACGTGTGAAAAACTAAGCAAACACTTTCAACGGCAGAAAAATTAAAACAAGACGTTTTCCAGTTGCATTTTGGAGCAAAGCCAACAGTAAATGCAAGCCACGTTCACGTTATCCGAGGAAGATATCACATTCAGCTGTGTCAGAGATTTCTTTCGTCAGAATAACAAAACAACACGACGTCGTATTGAATTGCAAATGCGAATGAAATCAGCAAGTCTGACCTAGCCCGGTGATTAATGTCCAATGTCTAACCAAGGTGACAGGCCTTGTTACTTGTCAAGGTTAACCAGCATGATAATAACGTGGATCTTATGAATTTTTCATAAATATGTCATAATATCGCCTCGTTGGACTAGCCGTTAAGGCGCTTACTACCAAGATAGAGGCCGCCGTACATTTGTACAAACGGCCTCAGTCTGGGTGTATTTCCATGTTTGTGATGTCCTTGCCTAGTTACCATGGCACAGGGTATCTTAGTTTGGGACCAGGACAAGTGATTGTGTTTTGTGGAAGTTATTACTATTATTATATTCATGCATGTGCCTGAGGCCATTTTACCGGTGCATGGATATCATCATCATCATCATCAACCCATTATGTCCCCACCGAGGGGCACGGGTCTCTTCCCTAAATGGATATAGCTCGTGTGTAATTGTTGTTCTGCCGTGTTTTTTATAATTTTTTTTATTTCATTTTTTCTTTCTGTTTTACGTCTTGTGTATGTCTATGTGGCGTTCAATATATGCATTTCTTCTTCTTCTTCTTCTTCATAATATAAATTTTGTCATTTAAATAATGCAAAACATGCAAACCGTTTTATCAGTATCTAGGTAATAAACCACTACCAATAAATATGGCTTGAATGAATGTGTGTTTAACCGCAATAAAATTATTAATTCAATTTCATCATCATCATCATCAGCCATTTGACGTCCACTGCAATTCAATTTACATGGCTACTTAAGTGATAAATAAAAGTCAGCTTTAATCTTTTGCTTACTGTACACCATTAATTTTTTGTGGTTTGAATGGCATAGCCAACTGAACGTGCCTTGATAATAGCTATCGAATACGCTGGTTTGTTTTTATTAAAAAGGCACTTCCAAAAAATATTTCTATTAGAACCATTAGTGGCCACTCAGAGCGGCGCGTGCGTGCCGCGGGTCTGCGTCATTGTTCTGATAGAGATCGACGGAGAGGCAGTACTAAATGTTCGCGCATTTGTACAACAAGATTTCACAACAATTCGTAACATGATTTCTCAACTATTTTTTTTTTATTTACGTCTATAAGTACTTTAAAGTAATGGTTAAAATTGATGCGATTTTGAAGCCGCGGTTATGTAATTAATAACCGCGGCTTCAAACCACCCAGATTTCAGCGTGGATTATTGATAGTGATGAAAGGTTTTTGTAAAGTTTAAGTGAAGAAAATGTTTGCTGTAATTTAATAACACTTCAATATAGGCAAGGCCTTCCCCCATAGATATACCCCCGGTTTCTAAATTGAGAATTTCACCAAATAAATACTTATTATCAGTCTTGCTCTCCAGATTTGTCAAAACAGAATCAGGCAGAACAGTACCTACTAAAGTATTTAGTTAGTGAAATTCGGAAACCGGTGAAGAGAGCACTCTAACCCCAAGTTTCTCTTACACTGAAAGTATGTTAATTTACTGTTAACAGCTGTCAGTTATTTATGTTTTTTAGGGTTCCGTACCTCAAAAAGGAAAAAAAACGGAACCCTTATAGGATCACTTTGTTGTCCGTCCGTCCGTACATCAGTACACTCAGGTCTACAATCCCTTGAAGCTGTGAATAAATGAGCTTCTAAGTTAACGTAAAAAAAGATACGACAGTTTATGCCGCAAAAAACGTATACCTCGGCACACAAGGGAATCAAAATTTATAGGGTACGTTGGCTATGAAATTTGGCAAGTATTATTGTCTTCTAATACAAATGCATGGAAAATTCTGAAAACTATGCATTTGTAATTAAATCATAAAAAACTGTCGTTGAAATTCGGGAAAAGCTTGAAAAAATCTGCGAGACTCCTGAACTATTTATATGAGGGTTTACGGAACCCGTGTACCTACAAATTTAATGGGCAAGTCCAACTCGCACTTGTCCCTTTTCTATGCATACTGGCCAAACCTTGACCTTTGCATCACTCACACTAGATGGGTGAAGGGATCACTCGGACGCTGCAGTGCCTTGGCCTACTGACAACTGTTAAAAGATTATATTATTATATTAACAGACTGTCAGTGTTCGAGAAACCGGGATTTAATCACCTACCACAAAAACTCACGCTTGTTCTTGAGGTAGCCATGTTTTTCCACCCTCATTTTCCCCTGGAATGTAAGTTTACAGTCTTATTTCATCATCATCATCATCATCAGCTATTTTACGCCCACTGCAGGGCATAGGCCTTCTTCGTGGTTTTCATAACCATGAGGGGTTTTGCCATAATCGCCACGCTTGGCAGGCGGGTTGGCGATCGCAGTGTGCGGTTGGAATCTCAGGAAGACGCTGCTGCCCGTCTCCAGGTAATTGATTTCCTGAGTCGCCTTCTACGACATCCACGGAAGGAAATGGAGTGACGCTATTCTTAATCCGGCGCCACACGGATGTCTTATTTATAAATAGTCGATTCTACCGTAACACTCTTAAGACTGAGTTAAAGCCGGTTATTCTCATATGTAATTCCTGGTGTACATACAATAAAGAATATTGTATCTATCTATCTAAGAGTGTTTTAGTGGAATCTACTTTTTACAAATAAGACTGTAAATCTCAAGTACAAAAAACCGTTTATTTCAGACAACAAATTTATTCTTGGATTTTTCAAATACAAAGGATGAGACATGGGCACTTCTATACAGTCAACTATCACTTAGTCTATTAAATAATTTATCATCTTATTTCAGACATAAAATATGTTTTCAAACGATACTTTCACGAAAATGTTCTGTCAGCATCGTAGCAAGTGGCAGTCTCTGGTCTCTGCCTACCCTTGCGATAATACTCATGAGTATAGTACCGATGCTTTTGTCCCTAGTAGAGATATCCCTAGTAGAGATTTCGCAACAAACATGTTGAGCCGGGTAGGTCATCGGACTCAGAAGCGAGAGACCCAGGTTCGATCCCCAGTGCGGGCGTATACCTATTACTTGGTTCTCTAAGTTATGTACATTTGTGAAGTTATAGTAGCAATGCCACTCGCTAACGGTAAAGGAAAACATCGTAAGGAAACCTGAGTGTCTGAGCTGTTCACATAACTCAGCGCTTGAAATCGCCAGTCCGCGGGAGCACGCGTGTTGATTAAGCCCACACTCTCTCCCTGAGAGAAGGCCTGTGCCCTACAGAGGGACGTATATAGGCTGCTTATGTATGTTGAGGCGGACCTGCTGTAATCTGTACAGTAGCGAACCGGACGTTACTTTGAATCTGCTCAAATATTTCAGTTCAATAATTATGCAATTTACTGTTCGGATGGCAGATACCTACAGTCCATTCACCCCTCAAAGATTTGACAGAAAACTAAGAGCCATCGCCCACGGCAATTAGAAAACGTGATTCAAGCGAAAACGGAATAACGGGTTAATTGCAGTAAAAGCCATAAGTACATTAAAATTAGTTATTAAAATTACAAATTTGGTAGCATCAGTTTCTTTTACGGCATATTTGAATAAAGAAGCTGTGATGGTATTCACAAAATCAAGGTAGTAAAAGCAATTTTTTTTTTTGCGAATTCGAGGAAATGAAATATACGTAATTAAAAGAGCTTGAAAAACTGAGTAACACTGCATTCAAAGTCCATTTTCACCAAAATGGATTTTATGACATTTCATCCTCAAAGGGTCGATACTCAACTTAGAACTCTGTTAATTTAAAAGTGCTACTACTCCGTAAATACATAACGAAAAAGAATAGAATAAATAGAAAAAAATAAAAAGAATAAAGAATTATAACAAATTAGGTATAAAATCTCTTAGATCTAATTTTTAAGTTACTTAAGTACATGCATGCTTTACAATTGTATACGCCACACATATCAATCTACTAGCCTTGCAGGGTTCGTGTCCAACTAGTTAAGTAGGTTACTTTTTCTATATTTTCGTAATTGTTTACATGATTGCATTGAATGAATGAAGTTATGGTGCAGCACGTTTGCTTCGCTTCTTGAAAATGTCACAAAACCCGATTCAAAAGTACTCATGGGCGATGGCTCTATAGGAAATTTTTTTTTAAGGCTGAGCTCTCCGAGCACAGAGATTTGGGGGAAAAGTAGGCATTTTTGGATTTTTTTCCGATTTTTCTTGATGCTATAAAGTTAAAAAAAACAAAAATATTGACCGATGGCCCTAGATAGGACATTGAAAAGTAATGTATATTTTTTCAGGGTTTAAATACCAGCCATTAGAGAGTAAAATGTATTTTAAAACACCTGATTTGGTGTTAATATCGGAGAACCCAGCCTAAATATATTCAGTTAACGTAAATCTATCGAACAGCTCCTCTACTCTTGACGAAAATTTAGCCAACTTGCGTTGCAATTGAGTTGGATGCGCTCTAAAGTTCCAAAAAGTTTAAAGCTACGTTTAACTAAGGCCGACTTGTACAACTTCTTAAATGTAACTTAAGAATTTTACTTAATTGCTGTCCCTTTAACGGGCAGAGTTCCTGTACATTTTTCATTGGCTTTGGACTTTATTTCAAAGTAATAGGGTTCCATTTAAGGTGGTAACTATTATTCCACAGCCTGGTAAAGGGTTGCCACATTTAAAATAGTGGTGCTAGTCGGCCTACGTCGAATTTCTGACTTATTGCATTTAATTGTGACGCAATTTGAACACAATAACATTTAGAGTAGAGGGGCGGAGCCTCTAAGCGATTAAGGTCGAGTGGGAAATGATCCTGTTCAAGGCTCAAGGCTTGACATTGCACAAGCATTATTAGATCCTGAAATTTGAATAAACTTTATAAGCTCGCCATTACCCTTTTGTCTTTTAAATAAACGTACTTAGGCCCACCTTCACCATTCAAATAGCATTTAACTAAAGCTTGTTACTAAATACAAAAGTCAGTTTAATGACTGTTACTTGGTTATGGAAACCATGAGGGAGGCCTATGTCCTGCAGTGGGCGTCAAGTGGCTGACGATGATGATGATGACTGGGAGTTTTAGTTAGTCAGACCTGAGATTTCCGCACTTAGCATCATAGTTGGGCCATTGTACGTAGCAAGCGCTGAGGTATGTAAAGTGAAAGTGAAAAACATTTATTTCCATTGCAACACAAATGACCATAACACAAAAATAAAACAAAGGTTTGGAGTGAAACGAGGACACAAAAATACTAGTACCTAATACAATCATGCCGAAGTACAAGTGGTACAACAGTAAAAAGGCTGCAGCTCAGCAAAATGCTAGTCAAAGGCGAATATTGCTGGTTTTCTGATGCACCTGATTCGCTGAGGTATGAACAAATATACATATTTGATAACAGGGAAGAAAAAAATTAAGTAATTGAAAAATGCGCTTAACGATACAATAATTGGATTAAAATAGAACATTTTACAAAAACAAGTAACAAAATTCAATTATAAAATTCTAGGTATGTAATCACCTCAGACACTAGTGTTTCGATTCGATATTGTCCTTCACAGTTGGTGCGTGGTGTTCCTACTACGTATTCATAAATGTTCATAACTTAGAACGAAAATCATCGGTACATGCCGGATTCGAACCCACGATTTCTCTAATATAAGGCATTCTACCGATGCACTATCTGCGCGTTGACTTTAAGAAATGGTGCAAATTGGCTTTTATTTACCAACCACGATAAACGAGGCTGATTGTTTTCCACGAACCCGTTTGTGACGATAAAATTTTGGCAAGAAATTCTTTCTTATTTCGAGCGCGCACAGTCGAAAAACAGTCGACTATTCTATTATTTATGTTCACAAAGGTCTGACCATAAGTTACTCTACTATACAGGGTGTAATAAAATCCTTGTATTGGGGGTTCTACTTGTCAACATTTTGCTACGAGGAAAACTGTGACATCGAAAGAAATTCAAGTGTTCCAGTAAACTCACCAACCGGCGTTAAAATGTATGCAATAGCGATTTTTTGCGATTTAAAAAGTTTACTTACAGTAAAAGTTGGTAGGAGTACCCCCCGTTTTTATATATAGGGGATTTCTTTACATCCCCTTAAATACAAAAAAATGTGCTGTGCAGTCACACATTAACATAGACTACTTTCAAGTACACTCATAATAACTTCTGAGTTAAAGGCAAAAGTGATGAGGTAGAAAACATACTTTATTTTTCACCCATCTTGCTCGCACATTCAAACATTTTTATACATCTCTATAAAAGAAAGTTGGGTTAGTTACACACGTATAACTCAAGAACAGCTGGACAATTTTTTATGATCTATTTTATTTGTTGGATTTGTCTTGGCTATGGACAGCAGAATATCTTTTAAAAAAACATGGGAAAAGTACACAAAAAGCCATTAAAAAGACGAACTTTGTTTGGCCAGCTAGTGATTGTATGAAAAATAGTTTAGTTTTGATAAATGAGCGTTTATTTCAATTTAGATTTAATTTAATCTAAATTTAAAGACAGACCGCATTTGTCAAAATGTAAAATTTTTTACAATAATCAAAAATGTTGAAATGCGCGACCAAGACTGATGCCAAATGTACAACAGCCTTAAGGATCTGGTATCTACTTTTTATACTAATAGAGTTCACTCGCTTAACAAACCATAGATATTTAATCATATGGACACTTATACATTATGAGGTATAACATAGTTTGTTTGATAAACCCTGAAGGAAAGCTATGATGAAGTAAACATTATCATCATTATCAGCCATTTAACGCCCACTGCAGGACATAGGCCTCCTTCGTGGTTTTTATAACCATGAGGGGTTTTGCCATAATAGCCACGCATGGCAAGCGGGTTGGCGATCGCAGTATGCGGTTGGAATCTCAGGATAGCGATAGCGCTTTGTAGCGATATCATCACTAAGATTCATATAGAATTCATTCGTCAACGGATCATCATCATCATCATCAGCCATTTGACGCCCACTGCAGGACATAGGCCTCCTTCGTGGTTTTTATAACCATGAGGGGTTATGAAAACTACGGATATAATAAGTTAATTGCAAATGACTCTACTGATTTCCACCACACAGGCTAGCCCTAGTGTGGGGATCACTGTAACTTTTGCTTTAAAATCGAGTAACTTTGCAATATACATCTACTTTGTAATTGTGCACGCAAATTATTAAATAAACCCTATTATATTCATTTTATTCATTCTATTCATAATGTAATAATTTGTTGCCACAACAAAAACGTCACGGCATAAACTGTGTTGCTACTATCGCGATACAGTGGAAATACAGACGTGATTAAGCATTGATTTGTGGCTGCAATCAGCAGTGACACTTTCCACTTCTCCTCTCCCCGATGGTCGCCAGAAACAGTCGTCTAATTGCATCGATACCGTATCGATTCAGCATCACTATACTAGTTGGATGAGAAAGGCTGAGGACAGAAAGAAGTGGCGTGCCCTGAAGGGAGCGAATTCGGGCTGATTGATTGTTTGATTGATAATATCTGTATCGCTTCTGTCGCGCGATGCAAATTCTAAGCGAGATATCGGCGCCACAGTGGAGCATAACGAAACGCGCTGCTGTGTCGCGATATAGTAAGTCAGGGCGATGTCCCTTAGTCCCTTCTATTGAAAAACTATGGAGCATCCAAATAATTCATAAGCATCATAAGCAGCCTATATACGTCCCACTGCAGGGCACAGGCCTTCTCTCAGAGAGAGAGTATGTGCTTAATCACCACGCGTGCCCACCGCGGATTGGCGATTTCAAGCGCTGAGGTATGTGAATAGCTCAGACACCCAGGTTTCCTCACGATGTTTTCCTTCGCCGTTAGCGAGTGGTATTGCTACTATAACCAAATAATTAAACTTCGTAAATGTTTATTTCACACGGTAGGCGTTGCACACTGAGACGCTACGAACCGCGCCCTAGCGAAACTCCGCGTGTGTTACTTCTCTCCTGTCTGCAGTTTTCTATTTATTTGTCCGGTCTGTACCGCTAGTATTTCGCTGCATAATCTGTAATATCAATGTTTCGCTCCAATATCGCGGCCCGCGGTATCCATATGCAAATTCAGTAATTAGAGGAATAAATTTCTCGTAAACCTACTACTACAATTGTAAAGTCCTTTTTATACCATTTAATTAATTTAAAGTACTTCTTGGATTGACATAGTCATAGTCAGGGTATCCTAGTTTGGGACCAGGACAAGTGATTGTGTTGTATGGAAGTAATTAATTATTCCATTCTGTTCGTTACCTTTTACTATAGCTTACATAATGATGAATATCGACATTAATTCGCTTTGTGACGAAAAAGGCCTCTTACGTGAATGTAAAAGGAGATTTTGTGTGTTCCTTAATTGGCATTTTAATGAAGGCTTCAATTACGGGTACAAATAGGAACGGTGTATATTTATCACTAATAAGTACCAAGTACATCAATAGAAACTACATTTTAAAGTATTATTTCTATGTCGTATTGCTTATACTCACTATTTTTGACACGTTTACGCACAAATTTTTTTTCGAAGGTAATAATGTTTAGGTATTTAAACTTGATACTATCAGCCCCTGTACTCTTGCCGTCAATATTGTCATATTGCGCATTCATTGCGTACCTACTATTTAGTATTGTATCTAAATTGATGTATCTCTTACGGGTCCTCTCTCTCTTCCATTTATATTCGACATTTTAAACACTTTATATCGTCTTAAATCAATAAATCGGTTCTAATGAAGCAACCCGGTATTTTCGGGGTGGTTTAAAAAAACTACTGGATCACTGCGCATAGAATTATTACAACGTGCAACTTTGTTAGTCACGCGTTTAAACACGTGGTGAAGAACAATGGTATGTCGCTCATTTGGTCAGAAGCGCGCCATAAAACGCAGAGAAACGAAGTCGTGCACTGTTATGCTACGAGGTAAAGGGGTCTGATTCGTGGAAGTACAATTCGTGGTTTACGATCACAATTCAATGTACACTGCAAAGTTGAATAACCCACAGAGAATAACAAGTAGACTTTGCTATGCAATGTACCGCGAATTGTCCAATGAACTACGAATTGTAGTTTTATGAAACTTGGCTCAGGAGTTGGTCGATACCTCACGACCGGTTTCACATTGGACGCTAACCGCTGTTATTAGCCGCATTGGCCAATAGGTAATGAAACCAGCTCCCTTGCCTTTACTATATTTTATGAACGAGGTGAGAAAAATGACAATTTTTGTTTTTTCATCGAAGTAGTATAAAAATGAGTAAATTAGAAGAGAACTAAGTCGTAATAGTATACACAGCTAATCAGACCGAGGATTACGATGTCTTGCACGTGTGACAGAATAATTTTTTTTTTTACAATTTCGGTGAAAAACGAAAATCGAATTTTTTTGACATGTGACATTTTGCAATGTGAACAGCGTTATAAACCTTAATCAATTCGCACACCAATCGACCTCTACTCAACTTTAAAATTGCGAAAATTATATTATTTTTTCATACATTCGCTGATATTTTTCACGGTTTTAGAGTAGATGTAGATATTGGTTTATTGATGCGCAGATCAATATTCTTAAGCTCTACAAAATCTTTTAGGAGCACGATTTAGATATCCCCTGTAAACCAATCCCACGTAAAACTGCGGTGCATTTTAAGTTTTAAGGTATCGTATTTAAGACCGTAGTATATGCTTCATACTTTTATGCAACTATCTTAAAGGTGAACTGCATACAATCAGTCATATCAATAATTTATAACCATAATCGCTACACTTATTTTAGGTAAAGTAAAGTAAAAGTAAAAAAAATATTTATTACCAAATGAATTATGTCACATGCATGTGGGTTAATAAGTACGTTACGTTACTACTTGACTTATTTCTAAAAAAAAAAGTTAACCTAACTGTCAGCAGCAATTGATGTCGGTAAAAAGTCTGGTGCATAATTATGACAGCACATCTATCTTTACATTGACAATCTAAAATCAACTCTATGGATTGCCGATAAGAGGCCTAGCCTGTACATTTATGTCTCGTGAAATATGTTAGCGCAAAGATTTTTAAAAATATCTTTGAGTGTTATACACATTTTATTCATAATTTCATATATTTATAATAAATACTCATACGGGATGGAATTTAGTGCAGTGTGGTTCAGGGTCTACGAGGTCCACTAGCGCCACCAATGAAAACGACCACGAGTCGTACTCCTAGGGAACCAAATACTCGCATCTCATTGGTCAATGCGCGCGGCTAGAGATACGCGATACAATAAGCGAAGACGGTTCGCTATTGAAGGTCATGGACGATTTTCTTTAGGATCTCGTTTCGTGGTATGGAGTATAGTTCTTAGGTTTTTTTTTTGTCCTTAGGCTTTTTAGTCCTCAGGCGGTCGTGGGTCCTAAAATGACTATTTGCATATTGGAGAGATTTGAAAGCCACTTTCGTAACAAGAGACAATATGATTTATTTTCATTTGTGGCGCAACATAACCTCACGGAGCCTCTTAATTAAAACTTTGTGCATTGGTAATTCAGCTAAAAGACGTTCATATTTCTGGTTCAAACTTTTAAAACATACGCAAGCGCCCGTCTTACACAATGCACATTTCTCACTTAAATTGGAATCTTAAAAAAAATTATAGGTATAAGATACTACACAAACACTAAAACGCACACTGCAAATGAGTAAAACTGTAAAACATAATTAATTGAACTAAAAAATTCTCGGATCTCAAAAAAGAAAAGTAATTGACGTATTTCAGGATTGGCGCATTTTAAAAGTAAACCCCGCATTTAAAATACTTATCTTTTTTTTTTTGTATATAACTCTCATTTATTTTATCTACGTCGTTAATTTCATAAGAACAATTGAATAAATAGCGACTAGAAGAGAGGTATTATACTTACAACAAAAATAGGTCCAGAGCCGACTGTCTGAAAGCATATGTCATACAATATCAATGTAGAGCAATTTAGACGTGGAAAAAATCTGTCTTAACCGAGTTTTATATTCAAAAAAATTTACACACAAACCTGCACCGATTTTTTTTATTAGGAGTGACAAATAAATTAAAATATCAGTTAATTAAAAGTTACTAATTTGAAAGACCACTTTGTTGAAGTTAGTACTAGGAAAATTATAGTGCAAACTATTTATTTTAGAGATCAAAGTTACAGATGGAAACATTTAATTCAAATTACATTTTTATACCCCTCGGTTTCCTCCTGGTAACTTATGACATAGGATTACCGACAGACGGCTCACAGCCTAAAAGGACTCCCCCAAAAGGTCAAAAAACATATCACTATCAATAGGATAAAAATATAAAAATTCTAGGTTCTTACCAATAGGTAGGTTTACAATAAGCGTATTTTAATAGATGAATTTACACCGAGCGAGCTTTCACTTCTCTCAACCTTTGATCTCAAGAAATAAAGACATGATTATGACTCGATCGCTGGGTGTAAGCCCACGTCAAGGTGTAAATATAGAGGGTGCAAGGTATAATTGCTTCGTTCTTATCATTAAAAGTAATTTCAAAAAATAACTTTTCTATTTCCGGGTTCCTTTTTCAAACTTGGGCGCGTTTCCACCACATCGCCTGCGAAAAACAAATTTTAATGTCATTGAGGAAACAGCAGTCAAAGTGACGGTAGCGCATATTAAGGGCAACGACAGCAGATGCTGTGATATTACTTTCTCCTATGTGATATTACGTTAACACCATGAATTTTGGCTGGTTTGAGAGCCATAGCAAATTGAATATGCTAGTTTGCTTTTTAAAAAAGGCACTTTTTGAAAGTGTCTGGACACAAACTCCCATCTGTGAAAACCATTAGTAGTTAGCTAGAACTGTGCTTGCGCACCGCGGGTCCGCGGGTCATTGTTTTGATAGACTGAGAAGCAGTACTAATTGTTCGCAAAGTTTTAGAAGCAAGATTTCTCGACTCAATTTTTTTTATATTTTACGCTTCTTTTAAGTATAGAGATACTATATGGTAGCCTAGTGGGTAGAACATTGGAATCGGAAGCGGGAGACCCAGGTTCGATTCCCAGTGCGGGCATGTACCTATGACTTTGTTTTCTGAGTTATGTACATTTGTGAAGTTATAGTAGCAACACTACTCGCTAACGGTGAAGGAAAACATCGTGAGGAAACCTGGGTGTCTGAGCTATTCACATGCCTCAGCTCTTGAAATCGGCAATCCGCGGTGGGCACGCGTGGTGATTAAGCCCATACTCTCTCTCAGAGAGAAGGCTTGTGCCCTACAGTGGGACGTATATAGGCTGCTTATGATGACACTTAAAAGTAATAGCCTAAATAGATTGCATTTTTAGTTAATAATTACATAACCGCGGCTTTGAAACCACCCAAATTTCAGCGTGTGTAATATGTAATTATAAGTACTTAAATTTTTACAATACTTCACTATTAACATATTTACGATATTCTTATTTATGTACATCCACCTACCGACTATATTCTTCCTGCAATCCACTCCTTCCTAGCGTTGTGTGGAACAGGTCACTAAACGATAAGACTCATCATCATCATCAGCCATTTGACGCCCACTGCAGGACATAGGCCTCCCTCATGGCTTTCCTAACCATAAGGGGTTTTGCCATAATCGCCACGCTTGGCAGGCGGGTTGACGATCGCAGCATGCGGTTACAATCTCAGGAAGACGCTGCTGCCCGTCTGCTGGTAATGTATTTCCTTAGTCGCCTTCTACGACATCCACGGAAGGAAATGGAGTGACGCTATTCTTAATCCGGCGCCACACGGAAAGACTGCCAATTGTATAATATTACGTAGATATAAGAAATCTCTTTTTCTGACTGTGCAATAAAGTGTTCTCTATCTATTGCCCAGACATTTATTTAAAGTAAAGTAATTAAAAAAAATATTTATTACCAAATGAATTATCTTACATGCATGTGGATTAATAATCATAAATCTTAGTTTAAATTTAAAACAAAATTCACAATAATATTTAAATAACATTAGGTAGTGGTGGCCGTGTCCCCATCAACATATAGACGAGATATTTTACAAAAAATCTAATAAATTAACACGTTTACAGGTCAGTGGGCCCCATGTGGCCTCACGTCTGACTTTGCTCTCATGTCTTTGTTACCACATTAGCAGGCGTCATCATGGTGGCATCCACATAACACTTTTGTATGCGGACTATGATCGTGTTAGTTTAATAAGATAGAGAAGACTTAAACTGCCTCTGAGGAGTGTATTGGACGAATCGTGTTTTTATAAACGGGACCGTTAGTGTTTTATATTTTTATTTTTTTAGGTTTTTGTGTTCATTTAACCCAAATGTATAAATGTGTTTGGTGTGTAAATAAAACATTATCTTATCTCATATTATTCCAGAGCCAGAAAACCATAAATCGTGGGTTGGATTCTCACTTGGGGCACGCCGTACATTTGTACAAATAGAGTCAGTCTGCATGTATTTCTATGTTTGTGATATCCTTGCCTGGTTACCAAAGCACAGGGTATCCTAGTTTGGGACCAAGACAAGTGACTGTGTTGTGTGGGAGTTGTTATTATTATAAAAAAATAACGGTCTCATTTATAAAATACGATTCCTCTAAAACATGAGGAGTGTTTTAGAGGCAGTTTAAGTAAAATGTGGTTATGTTTTTCCCTTTACCACAGACTATTTAAACTGCCTCTCAGGAGTGTTTTAGGGTTCGCTAAATAAGACCGTAATAATCCCATTGTAAGAGACAAATGCTCTCGCGATAAAATATGGAAATTATTACATACAAATGCAAATAAAATCCGAGGGACATTTTTCCTTGTCAAAGTAAATTGGAAAAACTGGTTATGCCTCCGCCGCTTTAGTTAAGGAGATGTATAGTCCATAATTTGCAAATGCTTCCCTCCTTTTATCTTTTAAGATAATAGGCCTACCCATTATCTTAGGCGTGGCTCCGACAGAAAGGACAGACCTGAGAGCGACCACAGAGCAAGGACCGTGGTATATGACTCTATACAACACGTTGCGTCTTTTCCGCACCCTCGCCCCACGTCATTTCTGTGTGGACCACGCCTCAAAAGCCTTATCGAGCAGAATTCACACTTTATGCAGACCTCATTGTTATCAACATTTCTGTATAAGTCCAACTGCAGGTCGGGTCTTTTCTCAGAGAGAGAGAGAGAGTAAGGTGCTTTTTATACAAATTACGGCGCTCCGGCGGAAACCGAACCCATAATCAATTTCCCTGTAATCAAGTATTTTGACGTTTAGTGTAAAAACAGTGGTCCAACACTTCTTTTGACTGACATAAATTTTAAAAAGAAAAGATATACAAAACCTTTTAAAAAGTGTACTCTAAATAAGTACATGAAGAACAACTATTTTGATTAAAGTTTGGCTATAGTTTTTTCTAGCGCTATGCATAATAACCGGTCGTCAGGGGTAAGATAAATTAGTATTTACACTAAGATAAATTTGTCTCTCACCCGTGACATCAGTCGTTAGAATTGACTCTGCGTCGGCGACCCATCGAAGGACTCCTCGTTTATCAGCCGGAGTTTCACCGACTCCCTCCTCAAGTTATAGCTCGTCGATATGTGACAGTGCTTAACGTCCACATTCAACAGATCCTCGTCCAACTCCACGCCACTTCTTTCCACGTCAGCAGCCGCGCTCGGCTTCCGCTTATGCCGGAACGACGTCCCTCTCTGTGAGCTGGAGCCTGTGAGGTAACTGTCTGTGGTCGTGTTCCCATTGAAAGTCTTCTCCGACTGACCAGCACCTAGTGGATCCAGCGGAATATTGCTACGTAGCTGCACCGAGCTGTCAATGCCGGGAATGAGTTGCTTGAACTCTTTGCGGTAATTCTCATTCATCCATGCGTAAATGAACGGATTGTAGCAGGTCGAGGACATAGCGATCACGTGGGCGATGAAAAATATGAGGAAGTAGAACTCCATGTGGATGGCATAGACGTAGAAGTCGTTGCAAAGGTTGATGACGTTCAAAGGTAGCCAGGACAAGCCGAAGATCGTTACCATAGCAATCAACATTTGGTTAGTGCGTCGCTTCCTGCTCTTATCAATCTCTTCCTTTCTAGAGTTCTGACTGGCCGCTTTGGCTTTGGCGCGGTCATTCAGCTTGAAGCTGACGCAGGTGTAACAGAACGCGATGACGATGAAAGGTAAAACGAACTGCAGGAACGAAGTGGCAGAGCCGAAGATCCTGCGCAGCTCCTCCGAGGGCCATGTCTCATCGCAGAACTTTCCGTAAGGCAGCTCGTAGTACGTCATGAATATGGCGTACGGCATCGTGACCGTCACCGCAAAGGTCCAAATCATGATAATCACTGATATGCAAGTCTCGACCTTCATGCGAGGCCTGAAGGGGTAAATTATCACAAAAAACCTATCGATAGCTATAGACATAAGTGTCAATGTAGATATGTATACGCTGCACCCTTGTGCGAAAGGCATTATATGGCATAAGAGGGACCCAAAACTCCAAGAGCCGCGGAACGAGTATAGTGGGGTGAACGGGACGGCGAATATGCATAGCAGGATGTCCGACAGTGCAAGGTTGGTAATGAATAGATTGGTGACAGTCTGCATGGCCCTGTTTCTGATCACCACGTAGCAAACTAAGGCGTTTCCCAGGATTCCAAGAACGAAAATAATGGTGTAAATCACGCAGAATATAGCTTGGACCACTTTGTTGTCGATGATATTGTCTCTGGGCGGTTTCGGATGAGTGAATAGATTGTCCGGCGTTCCGTTTTGGAACATCTCGGACAGATTCGTCCCAACGGCGAACGTGAAGTTGCTATCGTTTATCGCCATTTTGACAATAACTCGCTTCGAATAAAATCACTAAGCTGATGTAGACGTCTCTGTTGAGCTATTGGATTTGAGATTTAGTCCAAGCTATTTCAACCTGAAACAACACAAGACACGTTTTAACGTATGTGAAATTTGCACGCTATTCTTTTAACATAGCACATCATCATCAGCCATTCGACGCCCACTGCAGGACATAGGCCTCCTTCGTGGTTTTCATAACCATGAAGGGTTTTGCATAATCGCCACGCTTGGCAGGCGGGTTGGCGATCGCAGTATGCGGTTGGATTCTCAGGAAGACGCTGCTGCCCGTCTCCTGGTATTTGATTTCCTTAGTCGCCTTCTCCGACATCCACGGAAGGAAATGGAGTGACGCTATTCTTAATCCGGCGCCACACGGAACTAGTGAATGGGACATAGTACATACATTTCTATTTCATGACAGTTACAACAACGCCTGAGCCTGAGCTAATTTAACCTTACCATTATTGAGACTCACGATCTTAAACTACTTAACAAAATTCTACACTATAAGATAGATTCTCCCTTCTTGGTTAGTGTCTTCAACATAAATAGCTTTTTTGGAACCCGTAAATAGAGACCATTTCACCTGTGCGTGTACAGAAATATCACCTTATATTACAAACCTATTTTTAGAATATGTTGCCATTGTATTTTTTACTTATGTGCAATAAACGTATTAATAATAATAATATATAGCAACGTGTCTGCCGACTATTCTAATATTGACGTATTTGTACCAAGGTCTTCAAAATTCATCAAACTGATCAGTTGTATAATATCTAACCTAATTGTAATATTTTCATAGTTGTTTGTTGTCTCAAATAAATGAAATAAAATAAAATAACCTGTCTTACGCTTTACTCATTAATTGATTACAACTATTTTAATTTCTTTGGCCTTTGCATCTACGTAAAGACATGATTCATGTAGTGTCCAGCACCATCACTCACACTAGACGGGTGAAGGAACCACTGGGACGCTGCAGTGCCTGGGACATTGTTTTTTAGATGGAGTAGGCTTGCCCAGCACCTATACCATCCTGACAGTTTAGTCGGACTAGCCCACAGGAAAGACAAATCAATGCGTGCGGAGCTGACCAAGCCGCGAATTTCCTCACGATGTTTTCCTTCACAGTTAGTGTGTGGTAATAAAATAAAAGCTATGAAGGAAAATATGTAATGATTTAGATACATCGACGACCTCGTGGCGCAGCGGTAGTGCATCTACATACCATGCGAGAGGTCCCGGGCTCGAATCCCGGCTGGGGACAAAAAAACTACAGGTCTTGGATGTTTACATGTTTGTGATGTCGTTGTTTTTGGTTCCCACGACACAGAGTATCCTAGTGTGGGGCCAGGAGCATGTATGTGCCTGTATGTAATTGTTTGTTCATTTATTTGTATGTAAGAGTAAGAAAACCTATTTATGTAGAAATGTTTTATTTATTAACTACAACACCAGATATAGTAGACAATGTTAAATGACAACATAAGTATTTGTATTTCAATCATTCATTCTTGCCGGGAGATGTCTTACTTTTATTTTTAGAGTAGAATAGAATATAAAACGTTTATTTAGTACCAAAACAAATAAGTTTTACAATTCCACAAACGAGGGTGTTTGTAAGCGTTTGTTTGTTACACTTAAGGGTAGTCTAGATGTTTTCTCCGAACTTCGCGTCTTCCTAGTCTATTTACCTATTATTACAGGGTATCCTTAATAACACAGCCCATATAAGTCCCGCTGTAGGGCACAGGCCTTCTCTCACAGAGAGAGTATGGGCAAAATTACCACGCGTGCCCACCGCGGATTGGTAATTTCAAGCGCTGAGGTATGTGAACACCTCAGATGCTCATGTTTCCTCACTATGTTTTCCTTCACCGTTAGTGAGTAGTATTGCTACTATAACTTCAGAAATTACCGTAACTTAATGACTTTGTTAGTCATTGGTTCATGCCGGGATTCGAACCTACGACCTCCCGAATGAGACGTCAGCGTTCTGCCGCTGCACTACCACCGGAAGGTATCGTTGTTTGGGGCCAAGACAAGAGATTGTAGTGTGTGGCTGCAACGATATGTTAACTTGGCTATCGAGCCTCATTTACACTTGACTATTCCTTTGTTCCCGAAAAGTTTTCCACGATTCCTCTGAAATTGCCAGTGTTTACAGCGCGCAATAAAACTGAAATTTACGGAGGATCTTTCGCTTGAGATCGGAATTGGGGTCATGCTTCTTTACAATCCTTGCTTATATGTATTATTAAATTCTTTATTGCATAGAAAAAATAATTCTTACAAGGGCGTACTTAGTGCTAAATAATACTTTCTTCCAGTCAACCTTGGGTTTGTGGATAGTGTGGCTTGGGCAATGCACGATACATACTATAAGTACATAAATTACTTAAATACAAGAAAAATAAAATTTAAAAAAAAACAGGGGGGTGGGAGTGTCATAATTATATACATGGTTAATAAATACATACATATATACCTAACAAACACGTACAAGAAACTTACTAAAAGTGTTAATGAATAGTCCATCGTCATATTATTATGCGGGAGGGCTATTTAAGATACAATATTATGATTTTGAAGATAAATAAAGTTATTAATGAATCGATTAACGAAATAAAGTGATGTATTGGTAGGGAATCCTTCATAAGAAGTAGTCCGAGTATAGGTAGGAGCCACTAGATTGATTAATATTGTTTCGGAAGAAAATAGGTGCAGTGTAGTAACCTCCGGTTTCTCGTAGTAAGCTCCGGTTGCTAGATAGCAAATTTGCATTTATTTTAAGACTGCAGGAACAACACAACTACACACAAATACCAAACTTGTCAAAAACGAGCATCAAACAAACGAATTCATGTGTGGGAATTCAGTTTAAGGCCGGTCGCACGTTCCGTCCTGACGATACGCATTCACCGACCGTCAGTGTGTATAATTCAGTGCTCTCCCGACCAACAAACTGACCCAAATCACTTTTTAACCTTGTAAAGACAATTAAAAACCATTGGTGGCCCTATCGGGTCCTTTAGTATTCTACAGATTAACGACGATGATACAGACGGCCAGCCCACCGATCGGTGGAGCACCGAACGCGTTCAGTTGTCTCCATAGCGCGTCAGCTGACCGACAGTCCTCGTACGCAGTGCGTAGCGATATACGCGTGCGTCCGGTCGGTCCAGCACTGAACGATTTGTAAATTTTCATATAAATGACGTACGCACCGGCAGTCGGTGGAGCACTATCTACTACAGGTTAGTCGGCCAAGCCCACAGGAAGGACAAGTCAATACGTGCGGAGCCAACCAAGCCGCGGGTTTCCTCACGATGTTTTCCTTCCCGGTTAGCTTGTGGTATTGCTACTACAAATTCGCAGATGTACGTAACATTGAAAACAAACAAAGTCATAGGTACATGCCCGCACTGGGAATCGAACCTGGGTCTCCCGCTTCCGAGTCCATTGTTCTACCCACTGGGCTACCACCGCATCGCATGGGTATTTTATTTAACAGTTATTTTTATTATTATTAAATTCCTTTATTGCATTTAAACACACAGTTTTGCACATAAGCGAGCCTAATGCTACTTAGCTTAGATTCCTTGACATTTCAATAACTTCCTGGGTAGTTATTGCCTTATCCTATGTTGTATTTTTATGTGACTTGTTTTTCCTTTGTACTTGTTTATGTTACTTGTTATTATTTCTCGTGATGTGTTAATTTGTGACAATAAATGTCTTTCTTTCTCTTCTTGTTGTTAAAATGCAAACAGATGTTACACATTAAGGAATAATTAAAAAACTCGCCCTCTGGAGTTAAACTTAGGTTGACCTCGCGACGTTTGACCCTTCGTACGGTTCTCGCCGGGAAATTGACAGCTAAATTGAATTTTAACTCTCCATCTAGCTGAAAGGAACCGATGGTCCTTTTTTCGCCGATTAGTAATCTGGGGTCGTGGGTTCGATTCCCGCTGGGGACCGCCGTATACAGTTTCGGGGATCCTCGAGGATCACTAGCGCCACCAAAGAAAACCAAACATATCTTTTACAGGCTTTGACGACCTCGTGGCGCAGCGGTAGTGCATCTGCATACCATGCGAGAGGTCCCGGGTTCGAATCCCGGCTGGGGACAAAAAAAAAGAAAACCCCATGTCTTGGATGTTTACATGTTTGTGATGTCGTTGTTTCTGGTTCCCACGACACAGGGTATCCTAGTGTGGGGCCAGAAGCAATGTATGTGCCTGTATGTAAATGTTAAATGTTAAAAAAAAACAGGTCAATTTTTTAAAGTGTCAGAAGAATCAATCATGTCCCCTTTCCCTCGGGGGAGCCTACACCTAAATTGAGGATGCAATTTTTTTTTGCGCCTACACCATAGCGCATCGTTGGATCGGTCGTTCAAAAATAGCCCCCCCCGTCCTGGTTAAACGGTTGATTGTAGAAACGTGAAAAAAACTCAGGGTGGCACATGTAATGAACTTAAAAGGTAAACTATCACGGCTAAGCAGGCTTTAGAAGTCAACGAGTATAGGCGATCAACTTACAAAAAGAAAACTTCATACAAAATCCATTAGTTCTGTAAAGCAGCTAAAACCCCCTCTTTCTACGGCACCCTACACTGCGCGTGGCCCAGCACGCACTTGGTCGCTTTTTGCCTTAGCGCGGTATACACGGTCCATCCCAGCTGTACGTCAGCTCAAGGCCGCGCCGCTGGATGTAGCATACAGACTATCCAGCACGCATCAATCGTGTCGTACGTGATCAGTATCGAACGAAGAGGACGTGTTTTGTGTTTAATAAAATGCCTCCTGTTTTATCAAAACGCCAACAAATGGGAGTTCTTCTGTTATTGTCAGCAGCGGCAGAAGAGAGGAAAAAAAGTAGGAAGAGGTTCTGGATGAAAAAAAATTATCATAAACGTGCAGAGTATACTCAAATGAAAAACATCATGAATGATTTGAATAACGCTATCAATCGTTGCAGCTTCCCCTAAAATGGGTACCAGATCTTGTAAAGCATTTATTCTTTTTTGTTTGTTCATATAGTCTGGGCTTGAAACATTCCACAGACATGTATGAAATTTATATTTTTCGATAAATTTCGTATGTGTCTCGGTCCATTTTGAGACGTGCAGCCACCTTGCGACGCAAGCTCAGAATGAAATCTGCTGTACAACAAGTCTATACACGATCAAGCAAGCACGATACGGGACCGCGCTGACGTACGTCCGCGTTATTCACTGTCTATCTGCACGATGTTCGCGGTGGTGGGGGTACTCGCTGGATGAAAAATCGGTCCGTCAAGTCCAGCAAACAAATAATAATAATTATCGACGTACGTCAAGCATATTCATGGTACTTTTGCATCGTGCATCGTGCATGGCCTTGGCAGGACGTACGGCAAGATGGATCGTGTATACGGAGACAGATCCTAAAAATCACTATTAATAAAAATCATATCACTATCACGTTAATGCTATCTAACATGAATAGACAGTATTAACGTCGAAGACGGCGTTTTTGGCATAAATGCTATCAGCCTAGTCCTGTGACCCTAGAGCCCTAAAAATCACTATTAACACGATGGAGAGATCGATCCAACACTTTTTGCAAAATGATCTGTAAACAAAGATATCACGTTTTTTTCCATTGGTGGTATTTTTGGAGACTTGTAAAAACCCGAAAAAAAAATTTTATAGCTTTGTTATTTATTTTTCGATTTTTTCTTTTTTTATGGTTTAAAAGCAATGTCACTCCAATCTAAATTTGATGCAAGTTCCCCATTCATTGATTTTCGCTTAATCGCATCATCGTACAGTTAATTTAAGAAAGAGACTAGCCAACCATTCGTGAGATAAAAATATTCTTTATTCTTTCGACAACAACGTGAAGAAACCTAAGTGTCTGAGGTGCTCAGCGCTTGAAATTGCCAATCCGTGACGGGCACGCGTGGTTATTAAGCCCATACTCTTTCTGAGAGAAGGCGTGTTCAATGAAGTGGGACGTAACATATCCTGCATTATTATTTTTTACAAGTGCTTGTAATTTTTTTTATTAATAAATAGAAGTACCTATTCAGTACTTAATTATTGATCTTAAGGCTCTATTCATACTATATAATTTGTTCTTCTCTTGAAGACATCTTAATTTTACTGCTCCGTAAAATATTTTCTTAATACATAATAAGTACCTAAATTACCCATGAAACCATTCAAATCATCAGACAAGGTAGGTTTATTTTGAGCTCAATATGCATAAAGCATCGCTTTTTTGCCTTAATCGCTGGTCATAAAGAATTATGTACTTAGTTTAAAAGCATGACAGCGCTTTCAGTGTCAATAGTACCCCTGGGACCTACAACCAATTACGCTCACTACGACGGGAATGTGCCTCGATTTGGAGGTTACCAACAGTAGCTAGAGACCCAACAAAACTAGTGACCTGAAAAAGGTCAAAGATATAGTAGTGAACTCACATTTTCTTGCAGAAACTGCTGGCAGCCGAGCAGAACACATTTTGAACCGCTTAAAAAGAAAACATGGCTTTAAATTTGGAAATTTAGGACAGAAAATCACATCGAGTGGAGGTATTTTGTTTTTTTAGTATCCACCAGCCAGTGCTGTTGGTAAGAAAAAACATGCGCGCGTCGGCTAATCGCCGCACATGCGTACTACCAGACCTCTGTAGCGACCCAAGTCTCCTCAGATTATACCGTTCTCTATCCGTTTAAAGTGCGGTAAAAAGTGGGGTTTCAAGACGGAATGAAGGCGGAATAGCGAGTTCGTGCAATAGCCGTAGTCAATTTCACGTAGAGCCGGCGGGCCGACAAATGATTGCCGTGAAATTTCCGTTCCGCCGACAGGCTCCGTAGGGCTTGGCGATTCGTCAGCGTGTTTCTGACGGGCTATGACGATGACCTATTACATTTTCCTTTTATTATCGCCTGTACCTGGCCAAATATTCTCAAAAGGTATATTCGTCCGGAGGATCAATTTCGTCTAAAATGTCGGGGGATACAATTTTGGAAAATGATTGGTTTGACCATAACACGTGCTTGCACAATTTCGTCTAAAATGTCACGACACGGGGGATATAGTTTTGGAAAATCATTGGTTTGACCGTAACACGTGCCATACATACATATATGACGACCTCGTGGCGCAGCGGTAGTGCATCTGCATACCATGCGAGAGGTCCCGGGTTCGAATCCCGGCTGGGGACAAAAAAAACCCCAGGTCTTGGATGTTTACATGTTTGTGATGTCGATGTTTCTGGTTCCCACGACAGAGGGTATCCTAGTGTGGGGCCATAAGCAATGTATGTGCTTGTATGTAAATGTTTATGTTTATATCCCGGAGGAGTGTACAGAGATTATATTCACACAATTGCCATCCAAAAAACATTTCCCCCTATGGCCATGAACATGATGAAACAAGTTGTAGAAAAACAAATCCTTTGTCCTGTGTAATTGTTATGTTAATGTAAATGTTAACAGACTCTCGGTCCAAGCCAAAACTGTTATTTCAGTATAAGTTCATTTTACCTACTTGAGTTTTTGGGCACAATGTTTCTATAATTATTGGGGTTCCAAATATATCTATGAATCTATGGACTTGTGAATAGTATTATTAATTCTTTATACTTAGTGTTTTCCTGCATATCTTGCATGTATTTCAGAAAGCCTATATGTGGAATATATAATGAGAAAATTTTCATTGGAAATTACTTATAGTACTATTTTTAATGACTCGCGGTATTCAATTCAATTCAATTCAAATATTTTTATTCATTGTAAAAACAGAATGTTTACTTAATGAACGTCAAAGTTGTTAGTTTCACAATTAATGGATTATGTGGAGAAGAAGCTAACAAAGAAACTCCACATTTATTCTTTTCAAAACACGTTTTAACTTAATTAACAGAGTTTTCAACTTAAAATATTAGTCATGAATGTGTTGAACACTAGTCACAATCGTCCTTTAAATAATATTAATCTACTGTTTAGTGCCAAACATCTTTGTCTTCTAAATAATCCTTGATGTTATAGTAAGCCTTTTTGCACAGAATGTGCTTAACACATTTTTTAAATCACGTTGGAGGTAACTCTAATATATCTTGAGGAATTTTGTTGTAGAACCTTATACAGTGCCCCATAAAGGATGTGTTAACTTTTGCAAGTCTAAATAGTGGAAATGACAATTTATGTTTATTTCTAGTATTAACATTATGGTGGCCACCAACATTTTCGAAGTCTTTGATATTTTTTCTAACGTACATAATATTTTCATAAATGTATTGACATGCAACTGTTAAGATGTTGGTTTCTTTGAAGAAATCTCTTAGCGAATCCCTACTACCTAACTTGTAAATAAATCGGATGGCTCTCTTCTGCAAGATGAAGATAGTCTCAATGTCTGCTGCCCGGCCCCATAGTAGTATACCGTAGGACATAATACTATGGAAGTAACTAAAATAAACAAGCCTAGCAGTTGCAACGTCAGTGAGTTCCCTAATTCTTTTCACTGCATATGCTGCAGAGCTAAGTCTGTGTACTAATTTTACAATATGTGGACCCCATTGTAGTTTTGCATCGATTGTGATGCCCAGAAATACAGTATCATCTACAAATTCTAATTTTTCATGTCCAATTACTATGTTGTTCTCAACTACTCGTACGTTAGGTAAGGAAAACTTTATACATTTTGTCTTTTTAGAATTTAGCAGCAGATTATTTGCTGTGAACCAATCTAGTACTTGCGAGAGAGCATTATTTGCATCGTCAAGATTATTTTCTTGTCTCCTTATTTTAAAAATAAGTGACGTGTCATCAGCAAATAACACTATCTCAGACATTTTTTGTACCATTATTCATATCTATATGATTTTTTTTTCTTTTTATCCATTGTCATACCTAAACATTTAACGGGTCCAATCAGGAATGGAAGAAGAAGAAGACGAAGAAAAATATTAAATCACAATAGAAAAAGTAATAAAGCAAAAAAAAACATAAAACTCTTTGTATTATGATAAGTTGCGGTGTGTCCCTGTTGATGAATTGAAACTTTTCCTAACAAACAATCGCGATTAGACCCGTTCAAAGTAGAAGGCGGTAGATGTCATCCTGAAACTAATAAATCGAGGTTTTTTCCTGAAACTAATGAAATAGCCGGTCCCAATCTATCGACAGTAAATCGACACGAAGGGGGCATCACTACGGAAATGTATTCCGGCGTTTCCATTGTGCTTTAATTGCAGTGCTGCCGCCTTGCGGATGTGAGACTATATACTATACATAGTTTTCAGACTTGCTCGCGGTCGTAGCGCAGTTGTATGGTCCAACCTTACATAATAATAATGATGCCTAAATACGTCCCACTGTAGGGCACCTAACAACCACACGTGCCCACAGCGGTTCGGCAATTTTAAGTGCTAAAGTACAAAGACACTCAGGTTTTCTCACGGTTTTTTCCTTCAAAGGGTATTAAACGTGATATTAAGTAGTGGGAATTATAGAGTTGCTACTAAAAATTCACAAAATTACATGGTACATGCCGATTAACTGCCTCTATTTCGTACTCTACTAGGCAATAGCAGTACAATGTCATTCCAATCGTAGGCATCATCATCAACCCTAATGGGATATAATTATCCCCACCGAGGGGCACGGGACTCTTCCCTGAGGAAGTTATAGGCCATACTCCACCACGGGGGCCAAGTCCGGATTGGTGGAGGCTTGTAGACTAGTGGCTCGTCTACTGTCAGAAGTTGTCAAGCCGCCCTAAGGCCTCTGACTGGGCTTAACGACTGCCATCTATCAAAGGCAGCCGGCACCAACAGCTTAACGTACTTTGCGAAGCACGGAACCGCTCGGAAAAATGCCACTAGCGTTAGGCATAGACGGCGACCCATCAATGCACTGAACGCGCCCTGTGTTGCTTAACCTTCGTGATCGTTTTAAGGTCACTCTGGCAGCCGGGGCTACGAGCAATACGATCGTAGGAATGACCTGCGCAAATTAAATAGGCATCTCTCGCAAAGAAGATTGGATCGTGCAAGGCGCCGAGTTATTTTGCACGGGTTAACTATCATTTAAAGGTGATTAGTTTACATAACATAAGCAGCCTATATACGTCCCAGTTTCGGGCACAGGCCTTCTCTCAGGGGGAGAGTGTGAGCTTAATCACCACGCGTGCCCACCGCGGATTCGTGATTTCAAGCGCTGAGTTGTATGAATAGCTCAGACACTCAGGCTTCCTCACGATATTTTTCTTTCACCGATAGCGAGTGGTATTGCTACTATAACTTCACAAATGTACTTAGCTTAGAAAACCAAGTCTTAGGTATATGCCCGCACTGGGGATCGGTTATTAGTTCGATTCGATTAATTTATAGGCCACCAATAATATCAATGAAACAACCATTGTCTTACTATTATCACTGTATGGAACGACTACACTATAGGATAAATGAGAAAAAAAATCATCCCTAATTAAAGTGTAGGGGAATACCCTTTTTTTTGTTTCACTATACTGTATCGTTTTGTAAGCGTGGTAATGATATATATTTATTTATAAATTTCAGCTTTCTAGTGCCAATCGCTAAGCTTCTAGCTTTCAGCTAAGCCTTGGGTAGACAGACAGACAGGCTTAATTGTTATTTTTATTGTTGACGCATAGGTATCGGACGACAGACTCTTAGTTCGAGAGAGCTCAGCTTAAGGCTCTGGACTCCAACCGCCAACAGGGAAAGCTCATCCAAAACTCACTTAACAATTCACGTACAACGATCGGGACGCACTCGTCTGTGGACATTCAAAAACAAGCTTCGCTTCGCAAGCCACGTCCGCGCGCATCGTCGCAGAATTCCCACAACTTAGGAGGGCGCCGCGGATCACGATGAGAAGGACATCACTTCACACAAACAGTTTAATATGAAATAATAATAATAACACTGTCGCGATGCTTCGTGCCGATTTTATCATACAAAATGTTTATTACAATAGTGACATTTTTACACGAGCGATACACAGGGCGCACTAGGTAAAACCTGTATCGCGGACGCCCAAAACAGTTTCTTCAAAGAGTGGGTTATACGAGCAAAAATTTTCAAAATTTAAAGACAACCACGCAATTGTCGTTATGACATAAAGAAAATTAAAACTTATTTTAAAAACAAAAACATTTATAATATTAGTAGGATGTAAAAGTTTGTGAAGATGTCTGGATGTTTGTTACTCAATCACACAATAACGGCTGAACGGAAACTTGAAACATGAAACTTGGCATACAGATAGACAAAGATCTGAATTAAGACATAGGATACTTGATACCTCGGTAATGCGTTCCCGTGGGATAATATTTTATTTTTACCGTAACCTTTTTTCAAGCCAAACTAAGATATTCATTTATTGCGTTGACATGGTAACAAGAATCGTATAAAGCACCAGCACCAGCTGAGCCACTACCTTTTGCCTTATTTTATGTCATCACTAGTTAAGCCTTACTTTGTTTTAAGTTTTTTTTTTCTGATGAGGCAATAAATATTTTTTTATCTTTATCTATATAAACGGATTATGTGGGGGTACAAAGTTCGCCGGAACAGCTAGTATTATTATATTTATTATTTTTTCGTGGTATACGGGCTGCGTAAATGACAGCAGCGTCTTCTGGTGAACGCAAATTTTCGGGTAACATGTATTTATATCCATAAGTCTTCATCATCATCATCATCATCATCAACCATTTGACGTCCACTGCAGGACATAGGCCTCGTTTGTGGTTTTCATAACCATGAGGGGTTTTGCCATAATCACTACGCTTGGCAGGCGGGTTGGCGATCGCAGTATGCGAAGCCTTGTTTTAATAAATTTATATTAACAAGCGAAGCGATGGTAGCCTAGTGGGTAGAACATTGGACTCGGAAGCGGGAGACCCAGGTTCGATTCCCAGTGCGGGCATGTACCTATTTGACTTTGTTTTCTAAGTTATGTACATCTGTGAAGTTATAGTAGCAATACCACTCGCTAACGGTGAAGGAAAACATCGTGAGGAAACCTGGGTGTCTGAGCTATTCACATACCTCCGCGCTTGAAATCGGCAATCCGCGGTGGGCACGCGTAGTGATTAAGCCCATACTCTCTCTCTGAGAGAAGGCATGTGCCCTACAGTGGGACGTATAATATAGGCTCCTTATGATATTAACAAGTGGCCCGATGAATTCTTGAGCTCTTAAAGGCTTATAAGATGCACATATGTATCAATCTGCTTACGTACATTTTCGTACTTTCATCTTCCGATCATATTTCATCTCACAGAATGAGGGAGAACATCAATGCCGTTTCTTTACGGACCTTAATCTAAAGATTTAAGGCTCACTTTCGAATTTTTCTCTGAGCGAAGTGTGAGTAAATTGGCTTGAGAACAAACCTCTCGGATTAATTAAAACTCGCAGAGTGGAACCAAAAGGGGAGGAAAGTTGCCTGGAAACGGCCATTAAGTAAAATAGAAAAAAAAAATTAAGGCCCAGTTTCATAAATATGACTTAGTGGCGATTAAGTTGATTTGGGGTACTTAACTTTTCGGGAACATGCTTCTGGATTTATGGGACTTTTTACCCGACTGCGACGGAGCCCAAAAGGAGGGTAATATGTTTGGCTCGTACGTATATATGATGTATGTGTGTGTGTGTGTGTGAGTGTGTGTGTGTGTGTGTGTGTGTGTGTGTGTGTGTGTGTGTGTGTGTGTGTGTGTGTGTGTGTGTCCGATTATATTTTCCCTCGTAACTACTTAACCAATGGTCAGATTTTGACAAATAAGGTCTCAATCGATTCGTCGTGTTTGCGGGAGTGTCATATGTCATGGCTATATGAAATCTGCATAAATCCGAGAATTACAGCCCTCGCCGATTCAACACGTTTTTGTTACTTGCGGTTTTAGCAAGTGACCCCCCCACTATCGAACTGAAAGACGTTTCACGTCAATAATGAGAACAAAAACACTAAAAAGATAAAATTAAAAACTGAAATAAAAACTAACCAACAACCCGACTGAGCATTAACTGCTAAGGAGGCGGGACCAACATTCAACAAACCGCCTGATTAGTCCTTACTAATGTTATAAACGCGAAATTTGGTATGTATGGATGGATGTTCGTTATTCTTTCACGCAAAAACGGCTGAATGGATCCAGATGAAATTTCGCACACAGATAGATTATAGTCTGGATTTTCTGGACAAAGGCTATTTTTTATCCCGAAAAAAACACCAAAATTATCACGCGAATGAAGTCGCGGGCAACAGCTAGTAGTTAATCAAGGAGGTTCTCACAGCTAAAGGATGAAACACACCAACGCGGTGGCGGTGGCAGTGGTGGTGGCGGTCCATCCATACGTCTATATAAATACTACTGAGGCAAATGACATATGTACGGACCGCCATCCAGCGCGTTGGTGTTATCATGCTTGAGTAAGAAGAGTCTACGATAAATAAAATTTATCCCATAATTTAAAGTTTCTGAAGAGATTTCTGCTGAAATAAGCTCGCCATGTACACTTTTTAATTCTGTAAATGTTTTGTTTTATTCATGTAATTTTATGTGTGCAATAAAGTATAAAGTAAGTATAAAGTTAAACAATGCAAGAGGCAGGAACACAGAACACAGGAAGGCACTGGATGCTGGCCGCTTCCAACCGGTCTTTTTGGAAATCCATGGAGGAGGCCTATGTCCAGCAGGGGGCTTCTTGTGGCTGAATGATGATAATGATGATGAAACAATGCAATTACACTGTATTTGCAGTGAAAACATAAGCAAGTAAATATATATACTCGCATCTTACATTATGTCACGTCAGTTAGCAATGGGGAATTTGTGTCAAACTTAGATTGAAGTGGCATTGCTTTTATATCATAGAAACATAGACAAAGTCAACAAAAATAAAAAAAATAAATCATAAAATATTTCTTTCAGAGTTTTCGGGGTCCCAGAAAATGCGAAAAATAAAGTCACTCCAATAGTACAAAACATATTAGATTCCGTTTTTTCATTGAATTCTAAAGGTTTTCTGAGAAGGTGCATAAAAACATTATTTTACGAGATAATTTGAATACTGATAAACGCTTCATACATTATAAACTTACGTGCAAGTTGTAACGTCATAGTTTAACTCCAATTTGTATGGCGTATTTATGTATCACGTGACGAGAATAACCTTTCGACAGGTCAGATTATGAAAAGCATTGGTCGTAGAGAAAAAAATACCACGGTTATTTATCTTTTAACATGACCTCTCCGATTATATTAAAACATTTGTTTGTGCAAGTTCTTCATTGCACTTATACCAGTTGATTAATGTGTGCTCATATTAATTTTCACTAACAATGACAGTACGGTGATATTGAAAGTCTTCTTAATCCCCAATTGACAGGCAGACAATAGATCTCTTTTGGATAACTAAATTGTTCCTCGTCTGCATTAATTAGTACTGGAAAGCTGAATCTTGGCATACCTGTCACGCATTAATCACGCCAACCAAACGGTTGAACAAAGTAATAAAAATATATTAGGGGTTAAAGTATGAAATTGCCGTTTTATTGCAATAGGTTCTTTGAATTGACATAGAATCTTCATGGTTTGAGGTTTTCGAATGAAACTTTTTTCAAATGGTTTCTATGATCTTCTTTTTTTAAAAAATGTAAAACATTTGAATATCGACTTTCAATTGTTTTTGTTATTCAATTTAGACAAGAAAGATGGATACTGCGAAAATTCGAGTGATTATGAGGCACCCATTTTTCGTATTTTTTTATTTTATTGATTTGACGCAAGTGAGTCAATATTGTGGGTAAGGTAACGTTAAACCATGCCGCTAATTCCTGGGTAGTTTGACTAGGGTCGGCTTCCACTATCTCTCTTAATTCATCGTTATTCACCTGTGTGGGCGGTCTTCCTCGTGGCTCGTTCTTTAAGTTGAAATTTCCATCACGAAAGCGTTTAAACCAAAATCGCACGGTGCGTTCATTAGTAGACCCCTCTCCAAACGCAGCATTGATATTGCGGGCTGTTTCTGCCGCGTTAGTTCCGCGTCGGAACTCGTATTCAAAAATCACTCGAATTTTCGCAGTATCCATCTTTCTTGTCTAAATGGAATAACAAAAACAATTGAAAGTCGATATTCAAATGTTTCACATTTTTTAAAAAAGAACACCATAGAAACCATTTCAAAAAAGTTTCATTCGAAAACCTCAAACCATGAAGATTCTATGTCAATTCAAAGAACCTATTGCAATAAAACGGCAATTTCATACTTTAACCCCTATTATATATATATGTATGTATATTTTAGGTTTTCTCTCGTAAACTATCATGGCTAGGTACGCTTTACACGTTAACTAGTAATAGTCGACCGAATTATAAAAAAAAACTTCGTACACATTCCAAACAGTCAAAATACAAAATAAAGACAGTCAAAATACTTATGCCACTTTCACAATCCAAACTCTAATGTCCTTCTTACTAGGAAACAATGTTAACTACTTGAGTTCGTTCGACAAATTTTAAAGAGACATTCTAACCTTGTGGCGCCGTATTAAGAATAGCGTCACTCCATTTCCTTCCGTGGATGTCGTAGAAGGCGACTAAGGAAATCAATTACCAGGAAACAGCAGCAGGCAGCAGCAGCGTCTTCCTGAGATTCCAACCTCATACTGCGATCGCCAACCCGCCTGCCAAGCGTGGCGATTATGGCAAAACCCCTCATGGTTATGAAAACTATGTCCTGCAGTGGCCGTCAAATGGCTGATGATGATGATGATGATTCTAACCATGACTTACAAATATAATATGGTGCTAGTTTTGAAAAAAATGGAGCGTCAAAAAAATTTTTTTGTTCCCCGAAATTACTTCACTTCAGCATAGGCAACAATATCAGAACGAAAAGTAATAAAAATCGGGCAAAAATTATGTTTTGAGCGCCTTGTATTGTTGTTCTTTCACTTGTTTACACATAACGGACGACAACATTTAACATAATAGAAAAAAATTGACGTTACAAAACTTCCTACAACTTTGAATTTGGATTCACAGTTTCGAACCAACAAGGGTCGAAAATCACGAATAATTAGAAATATTATTATGTTGTACCATTATGTACTGTAAAAGTATTAATATCTACTGTTTATCATAATAAAAACAACATTCCCTCAAAACACGTCTAACGATTTCAAAACCACGCTGTAGTGCCACTGAATCTTCTTTTATAATCCGTTCTTAAAAAAGTGCAGATAGAAATATCAGCATTTCATCAATAGTCATTTATAGAAACTACAGCCAAGAACGTAGGGCCAAGTAAGTGCCTCTAACCGATTTCCGCCAAAAACAGCCGTCACGGCGACAATGCTCCTAGCTCCGTAAGTGACAGAAAATCGCTGATGAATCTTTTTTTTTAATTAGTTCCTCTCCTTACATTCCCCTGATTGATTTATTCACATGTTTAGTACAATAATTAAAGATTAAACTAATTTATACAGTGATAAAAAATTCGCTTAGCAATAATTAAATTCAAATAAAAATTCTCTCAAACAATAGTAATCGCTGATGAATCATCGCATGCTGTCGACATATGTTTTGGCGAGTCAATTAGGCATATCAATATTAAGTGTGTTATTAGGTAACTGCATGGTTGCCTCGCTCTTTTGTGTCGCTAATAAATACAAATAAATAGATAAAACCCGTAAAACTGGTAAGCAAAAACCAGCGAAATCGGGCATATACTGACGACTAAAAGTCACCCTCTTGTTCCAGAACATAGAATTCTAAACGGCTAGAATGGCAGTAAGAGATTGCAGCACTATTTTAAAGCCGGCCAAGTGTGAGTCAGACTCGCGCACGAAGGGTTGCGTACCATTATCTATACAACATCAGACACAAAGATCGAGAAAAAACGAAAAAAAACCACGTTTGTTGTATGGAAGCCCCCCTTCAACATGTATTTTATTTTAATTTAATTATTTCTTTTTGAAGCAAATACAGAACTAAGTATTCTGTGAATATTTCAAGCGTCTACCTACTGCCGTTATTAATATCAAGCAAAAAACGGCAAAAAATTACATTTGTTGTATGGGAGCCCCCCTTAAATATCTATTTTATTCTGTTTTTTACGAGAGTTCATGAGATACAACCTGGTGACAGACGAACAGACAGACAGACAGACATATGGACAGTGAAGTTTTAGTAATAGGGTCCCGTTTGGCACCCTTCGGCTATGGAACCCTAAAAAGTTACTGCATCAAGCGCCATGAAAAATCGCCTCCATCAGGCGAAATGGTACGCTTTCTGGTAAACGCTTTCCGGTCTTAAATTGGCTATCGAACAAAACTGCATAGCTTTTTAGTTTACCGAGGTCACGCAAATAGATTTAATAAATGCGAAGTATAGACGTTCGCCGCACTTGGAGACTCGTATTTACGGATATTAACCATCCACAGCAGGGTTTTCTGCCGAATTTACTGATGCTTATTACTTAATTGCGCCAGAACGGCTGAACTGATCTGAATGAAATAACTTCCGCACAACACAATCACTGGTCGTGGTTCCAAACTATGATACCCTATGGTAACTATGGTAACTAGGCAAGAACATCGAAAACGTGGAAATACACCCTGTCTGTGACCATTTGTACAAAAGCACGGCGGCCCCCAGAGAGTCGAAGCCATGACCTCCGGCATGATAATCAGACGTGAAACCGTTAGACCAATGAGGCAGTTAGGCCTCATAAAATTTTGCACAGAGATAGATTAAAGTCTGAAATAGCACCTAAAGGATAGGATTCGGCCAACAGGACCAGAAATCGTCCATGCGAAGTAACGGTCAGCTGGTCAAGTTATTTGTCGGGCATTGTACCTCATTGCAAACAGCTCATTAAGAAACTTGTTTGCGATGTCTCGTCATTGTCCTCAGAAAAAGAATAATTTATTAAAATCGGGTTGAAGAAAGAAAGAAAGAGCGAAGACATTTGTTTGCATTGTCACAGAAACACAAAGTAAATACGAAGGTACACAAACAAAATACACGAACGTTGCACAAAGTAAAGTTTACAAAAATAGTGCTGCTGAGTCCATCGATTAGCGCCCTTAGAAAGCTTCTTCACTGTTGTGAACGCTACGCCTAAGGCTAAAGGGCAATGCAAAAAAGTCGGAGATTTTGGTTTTTAAAGCGGATAAGAAGACACATACGAGGTGCCGCCAGTGCTCTTAGATGGTAATGCACTAACCAGGGTATCTTGCTTTAAGTACTTGGGCCAGTGGGTCACCTGACGGACGACATGGACATGGAGATGAAGCGCAGGGCATTGGCAGTAAGGTGTAACATGCTGGCCCGTAGGTTTGCACGGTGTACCATACCTGTAAAGACGACTCTATTTAGCGCCTTCTGCCAGTTGTTTTACACGAGCAGCTAGTCATACCAAGAAGTCTTTCGATGCCCTGCGAATCGTTTGCCGAGTCAGCTAGTACGAAATAATACTAGGTTTTTAAAGTGTATAAGGATGGCATAGGTGCTGAGCAAGCCTTCTAAAATAAACAATATCCCAGGCAAATAAAATAAAATAAACAATATTCAACCTTCACCCTGGGTGAGTGAAGGTTGAATAAATCATCTCATAAGGTAGAGACCAAAGTTTAAGCTTTAAAGTGTAACCAAGAAATGTTTGCGCAACCGAAGTAGGTAATTATACCAAGCCATCTTCATTTTCTTTATACTGGAGCTTTTGTTACGAGTACCGGCCCCTGGGGATGTTTGTTTTCTTTGCCAAGTTCTCAACACTAATAATTAATGCCGCTAAAGGTTACGATTGAGACTAGTAGGTACAGTTAGGACAGAAAACGGCCATCCTACTTATATAATATTACGCAAATGTGAAAATTCGTGAAGATGTTTGGATGTTTGGATGTTTGGATGTTTGGATCTTTGTTACTTAATCACGCAATAACGGCTGAACGGATTTTCATGAAACTTGGAGTACAGATAGACAAAGACCTGAATTGAGACATAGCATACTTGATATCCCGGTAATTCGTTCCGTAAGTTTAAAATTGATGGCGTTGTGCGAGCGAACGTTGTGTTTTAAAAATAGATGGCGTTGTGCAAGAATCGTATAAACGGATTCTGTGGCGGTACGAAGTGCGTCGGGCTAGTTAAATATAAATGTCTTAAGTCGTCGAAGCTCGAACTTGTTCTAGTTGGTTACAATTCGTGCTCACTTACGTTATGTACTTAAGAGGTGGTTGCGCAGGCTAGAACGCCGGCCCCACATTCGTTAGTTCATGGGATCGAATCCCAGCATTTACCAATGATTTTTTTTCTAAGCTAAGTATATCTGTGAAGTTGTAGTAGCAATACCACACGCTAACTGTGAAGGAAATGTTTGTGAGGTGTCTGAGGTATTCGCATACCTTAGCGCTTGCTACGCACGATGGCCCATGAGGCTAAGTGCAGAAATATCAGGTCTACATAACTGACTAGCTACGTGTTTACTTTAAAAGGCCTTACCAGCTTTGCTTTACCTATTTTTTATGTGCCGTATCCTCACTGTTAAGGATAACTCTGGGCCACCACGAGTCAGGCCCGACATTGTTTTATGATTTCTGCAAATGTCTTACTTTGACATCATCATCATCATCATCAACCCATTATGTCCCCACCGAGGGGCACGGGTCTCTTCCCTGAGGAAGGTATAGGCCATACTCCACCACGGGGGCCAAGTCCGGATTGGTGGAGGCTTGTAGACTAGTGGCTCGTCTACTGTCAGAAGTTGTCAAGCCGCCCTAAGGCCTCTGACTTGGCTTAACGACTGCCATCTATCGACGGCAGCCGGTATCAACAGCTTAACGTGCCTTGCGAAGCACGGAACCGCTCGGAAAAATGCCACTAGCGTTAGGCATAAACGGCGACCCATCCATGCACTGAACGATACATATACAAATTAATCGTGACAACAAAACGGTACAATAAATTCTGCAAAAAAAGTCTCCTACACCTAAATTAGGGATACAATTTTTTTTTCTTGCCTACACAACAGTGTCGTTATCGTTGGATTGGTCGTATAAAAATGTTATTATTGTAAGAAAACCATTTTTTCAATTTAGGGATCCGTTTGTGAAATATTAAGCTTTAAAGCGCAAATTTTTGTTAGAGTAGGGCGGGCGTCTCCCCCTTCTCTCCCGGCTAAACGGTCGATTGTAGAAACATGAAAAAATTCAGAGCAGTAAAGAACTATAAAGGAAAACTATCACGGCTAGGCTTTACAAGGTCACGAGTAATAGGCGACCAACTTATAAAAGGAACACTGAGTACGAAATCCATTGAAAATTACTTTAAATGAAGTAGTTAGTTGTGTAAAGCAGATAAAAGCCCCTTTCTATGGAACCCTAAACTGCGCGTGGCCCAACACGCACTTGATCGGTTTTTTATTCACCGAGAGGTAATGTAGCGTACCGTAAATGGCAATCTACTGTGCTTGTGTTTGAACTAATAATGTAGGCAGTGGCAGTGGGTGGGGCACATACTCGTAGCTCGGAGAACTGGGTGGCCATTGGGGCGAAAAAGTTCTGACCTGGCGACCGCGGACTGGACGACGCAGTGTGGGCAGGCCCTCCACCCGGTGGTCTGATGACCTGATTACGCTGGCGGG
Organism: Yponomeuta cagnagella; assembly: GCA_947310995.1. Taxonomy (NCBI): domain Eukaryota; kingdom Metazoa; phylum Arthropoda; class Insecta; order Lepidoptera; family Yponomeutidae; genus Yponomeuta; species Yponomeuta cagnagella. The sequence goes on from OX371277.1 coordinate 15,907,718, forward strand.
GAGTAGCTGTATGCGGGCGGCACAACACCGGGAAGCTTGGAAAACCATGAGGGAGGCCTATGTCCTGCAGTGGGCGTCAAAAGGCTGATGATGTTGATAATTAATGTAGGCTACTGTTTTTTCTACTGTTTACTTCGTGCTTTTACTTGTAATTAGATGTTTAATGCTCTGTGTGGGCCTTCTTTACATAAATTATTTATTTATCTATTTATCTGGTATGGTTAAACGTGTTTGTTAGTAAATTTAGGAAAATAAAACTTCTATTCACTTCCCAAGTCGGTTCCCGTAACAAACACATCTCGGAGCCGCGTAAGTTCCAACGCTATCGGGCTAGACACAAACAGACGGGGCTGTCTGCTGCCGGTAACGCGAAAATAAGCAATTATGTCAGTCTGGGTAACGGGACGATAAACGATTCGGAAATAAAACCGGCCAAGTGCGAGTCGAACTCACGCACCGAGGCGCAAGGCTAATTCTAAAGTAACTGTATTTTAGATCTTAGTTCTTAATGAAAAGTATTTGTGGATGCAAGTTTAATATCAATACCTTAGAAGTAATTTTATATAAACTCTAACATATTTGTTTAATTCTGTACGCGTATCGGACGTCAGACTCTTCGGCATTTAACATATTAGAAAACATTTTTCGACGTTACGCTACTTCCTACCACTTCGAATTCGGATTCACAGTTTGAAGACAAAGGTCAGAAATCATGAATATTTACATATATGTTGTACCATTACTAATAAATCATTAATAATACTGTTTTCGCAGTGAAAAGACGGTGAACGAATTCAAAGTCACCCTGTAGTAGATACATTTTATGTAGTATTTTTTCGGACACCCCGGGGGTTAGTCATTGGTACGTATGGGGATTCAAACCCCTAGCTTTTTTCTTAGCCACTGGTTACGTTGCGAAACTAGGAAATAATTTTCAATTTTTTAGTGTATTATAATAATAATAACTTCCACACAACATAATCACTTGCATTACCAATCGCATTGCCGACAAAAGCGTTAATTAAAATTTGAAATTATTGCCTACTTTTTTTTACGAAGTGGTGATTTTATAGTCAAACTGGTAAATTTCTAGCAAATCAGAAATTTCAAAGGCATAGTTAAAACCAAATCCCATGGAGCCAAAAGACTGCAAATTAACTTGTAAAATAAAAACAACCGAAATTTCCCCTAAATTACCGAAAACATCCCGTAGACAGAGAATAAATTACTGACATTTCACTTTACTTTTGACTAAGAATTTAATTATAAATTTCATTTTATCGGCATGGGAACAACACAAAAGAAGCTTGTTATGATTTGACCCATCAATTCGATCCTAAGCACTCGTACTTATAGTAGACAGTAAATATAGGAACACGTAGTACAGTAGGTAGAGTACATAAGTAAGGAGTGAATTGCGCCAAATCGCTGGATAATTAAGTAAATAGATAAATTATTATTTAGGGATAAACGAATAAGTTCTCTCTGAGGAGCAAATAAGGAGCTATCTGACAGTCTTATCAGTCATATAATTTATCTGTCGCAGCCATATCGTATAAGAAGACGCCGTATTACAAGTAGGCGTACCGGATTGAAAAACGTCGCTGTAATGCAATACGGTTACCTCACGTTCAGCCGGATTTCAATTTGGCTGAAATTAAATACGCCGCATTGTATGAGCACTTCACGTTCGTCAAAGCGGGTTAGAAACGTGAAGCCGCATACAAACGGGCGCATTGTCGATACGCCGCCGCTTTGAAAGTTTTTATGCCAATTAACGCTTTGCAATTAATTGTGGAAGTAAGACTCACCTGAACCTACCGCTGGAAGTAAAAAGAAAAGTTCTGGAGAAACGACGTCTCAGACGAGTATGGCATAGTAGCCGACACCCGTTAGACAAAAAGGCCTTTAACAAAGCCGCGTCTGAACTAAAGCAACACCTAAGCGACATAGAAAATGATACTTTGCAAAATCACCTGGAGACGCTCCGGCCATCAGCAAATAACGAACACTCGCTGTGGAAAACTGTTAAGACTGCACAGAAACCGCAACTGGCACAGTATCCCCTGAAAACTAAAAGTGGTTCTTGGGCTAAAAGCGATGAAGAAAGAGCTGAGGCTTACGCCGCATTTTTGAATGATGTGTTTACTCCCAATGATAACCTTGGAAGTGATGAAACAGACCAAGAAGTAAATTCTTTCTTGAATTGTGACCTGCAGCTTAGCCCGCCAATACAGTGCTGCACTCCAGCTGAAGTACGACGACATATTCGAGAGCTAGAAAGTAAAAAAGCACCTGGCTTTGACCTCATAACTGCAGAAGTTCTACAACAGCTACCGAGGAAAGCCATCATGTTCATTACGGCATTGTTTAATGGCATCCTGAGAACATCATGGTACCCCAGCTCCTGGAAGGTCTCCCAAATCACGATGGTTCCCAAACCTGGAAAACCGCAACACCTGACATCATCATATAGACCCATTAGCCTTCTTCCGGTATTGTCGAAAGTGTTCGAAAAAATCTTATCCAGCCGACTTAACGAGTCTCTAAAGACCGGTGAAGTCATACCAGATCACCAGTTTGGATTCAGAACCAAGCATTCAACTATAGAACAGGTGCATAGAGTGTGTGATGAGGTGAGAAAGGCCCTTGAAACAAAAGAGTACTGCTCTGGAGTATTTCTCGATGTGCAACAAGCCTTTGATAAAGTGTGGCACAATGGATTACTCTACAAATTGAAAAAGTCACTACCACATAATATGTTTTTGTTGCTCAGATCCTATCTTGAAAATCGCATTTACTATGTTAAGATTAACGACGCAACTTCAAACTTTTATGAAATACGTGCTGGAGTCCCGCAAGGTTCAGTACTAGGGCCAACTCTCTACCTCATATACACAGCTGATGTCCCTGTTTCAAACAGCGTGATGACAGCTACATTCGCAGACGACACCGCAATAGTGACAAATAGTAAATGCCCAGACACAGCTTCCAAAACTACGCAGCAGCACCTGGACAAAATACACACATGGATGAAAAACTGGCGAATTAAAGCCAGCGCCGCTAAATCCAGCCATGTTACATTCACGCTAAGAAAAAGAGACTGCCCCTCGGTAAAACTCGGAGAAGACATACTGCCCCACAACACGGAGGTTAAGTACCTGGGGTTCCACTTAGACCGCAAACAGACATGGAAGACCCACATACAGAAAAAGCGCGATGAACTGAAGCACAGATTCAGATCCCTACAGTGGTTACTGGGAAGGCATTCCAGACTGTCTGTAAATAACAAAATCCTCGTCTACAAGGCAATATTAAAACCAGTTTGGACCTACGGCATACAGTTGTGGGGATCAGCTGCAATATCCAACATCGAAATTCTCCAGCGATTCCAAAATGGTGTCCTAAAATCCATAGCAAATGCGCCGTGGTTCACAAGAATGGAAGAAGTCCACAATTACCTTAAAATTCCCACTGTACATGAGGAGGTACAAAACGCGACCAAAACTTACAAAGAACGCATAATGAATCACCAAAATAAGCTTGCAATCCCCCTTAATAACCAACCCCAAACAAGACGCCTGAAACGACGACACATATGGGACAACCTGTGAAGTATAATAATAAAGGCTACCCAACTCTGGAAGGGCAAGCCTAACACGCCAAAACCTTCATTCATAAGGACTGCTTATGGTCTGACGACCGATTGCATGTCAGCATATATAAAAAAAAAAAAAAAAAAAAAAATAAAAACAATCAACTGGTATCACAATGAACACGAAATTAATATTGAAATTAGAAAATGCAAAACGTTGATAACATTCGTGAAAATAGTGAGTTCAAAGATAAGTTCAATGGTTACCTTGAAAAGATCTATAGTGAATAGTCCTTTCGGACCGGTGCAAAAGCCTTGGACAAAAGACGGTTATTTCGCACATCAAAATGGGTACGGTGGTGTGACGGTCCGCACTGCCTTTGCAATTCGACCGCCACTTATTCACAAATGTAGGGGAACATAATAATCCTTTGCGTTGTACAATAATCAATAAAATTAAGCAAAGTCTTGCTGTAGTATTAGAGATTCGCTAGATGGCGCCTTTTTGCAATAAATAATAATAAATATTTATTATTTCGGGCAATAATGTCCATTACTTTCACATTACAAAATAAAGAACTAAAACGTTGGTTTCTCAACCAATAAACTATTTAATTTTTTTACAACAATTTAACAACGTTTGCTCAATTAGTTCTAAAACAAACACTACCACGTTCATAAAAGTTGGCTGTATGCAAAGTTGTCTATGCCAATGTATCGGCAGGGAAAAAAGTAAAGAAAAAGTCAAGTCAAGGGTAATCTGTAGATAGAACAAGGAGGGGACCGTAGAAGTCGGATAATGTTATCCATCAAAAACCTAATAATGCAGTCAATGAATATTATGGAAAGGCATAATTTAGCAAAACTATTAAATATAGTTTCAGTAAAGAATTCAAAATGCTTATTTTACAGAAAGAAAATATTTAAAATTATGTAAAGTATTCCTGAAAGGGTTTCATTGAAAGACCTGGGAACCCAAGAGGGGTGGATGGCAACGGGGTGTGGGGGCGAGAGGAAAGGAAGAGACGCGCACTGGGACTCGGGATTTTGGCGGGGAATCGGGCGGTGGTTTTCTTGGGAATCTTTTCTTGCGGGGCTGACCGGCCGGTCTAAATTAGGATTAGGGTGAGTTAGCAAACTGTTTATCAAACTAAAGAGTCTACAGTGTGTCGGTAATGTGGCTATAGCAGCAAATATTGAGTAGTTCAGCTGTGAAAGTGGTATAGCTTGAGAAACGTTTTGGTGAGATGGCTTGGGCAAATCATGGCTGAAGCAATGCAGGCCGTGGTACGATTCATACCAGTGGATTGGATCTGACTACATCGATTTGGTCAAGGTAGCTCTCTAGATCATTCTCAGGTTTCAGCATTAAATGTGATAAAGCCTGATTTGCATCTTGGAATGTTGCTGTAGTCTACAGAACCATACTTCGGTGTAGGCTTCACCTACATTCTTGTGTTTCAAGGTTGATTAGAATTTGTGTTTGCATTTGTTCTTGATAAATCAACTTGCTTGCATCAATTTCAAACATTTGATCAATTTGATGGAATAGGTCTATATCTGATCGAACGGTGAGTTTCTTTGCCATGTTCTTTTCTCACTATGGGTCAGGTCTTGAACATGGCACGCACATTTGTTAGGAACTGGTGTTTGGCGTGGTAGAAAACCAGCAAACAGACAGTTTAGCAGTAGTATTTGCAAGCAGTTGAAGTCATTTACATAATAAAGTAAATTGTTAGGTAGAGTCTAAAACAACCAATTAAAATCAATCCAAAATAAACCAAACTAATTAAAACTTGAATCTATTTAATAAACCAATAACCGGGCACAGAGCCTAACTAAAATTGTGAGTGTAAAATCTACTTACAAAACTATGTACAAAAATAAACTAAAACCATATTTGTCTCAAATATTGACTAAACCAAACTAAGATAAACAATTACTGTTAATATTCTAATTTGTGTTAAACTGTATTCACAAAAATCTGTTTTAAATCTCAAATGTTAATATTTCTACAAATCTTGATAAATAAATAGATTATTTTTTAACTCTTTCTAGTTGTTTAATTGCTTTGGAAATCCTGACTCCCTGAAAAGATCCTGGTTACTATTTCACAACAAAGGGTCCTGTTAGGCTATCTAGACGATCACATTTTGGCCAAAGATTTAAATTTTCTGTGATTTTAGGTACTCATAATTTGCTCTTTTACATAGTACACACTTAACTTACACTGAGCTAAAATAGTAGGTAGGAAGCCTAGGTACTCATACTTTACTTAGTAATCTCCTGTGGAAGAACCATTTCTTAGACATTCTATGGAGGCATAGATGGAGCGCTGCAGAGGACTCCGGAGGACTTCTTCGGGAACCAGCGGTCAACAGTGGCAGGAGCAGTATTAAGGGGACTTAGGGATCAGTTAAAGCAGTGTAAGTAGCAGAGAGCAGAGTGGAGTAGAGTGTAAAGGGGGTGAGCGTTACAAATGGTACACCGTGATCAGGATGTTTATGTATGTATCTTATCTGGCCTTATGCCACAAATGTTGTTGTGAAATGGATAGGGGAGTTGAGATTTTCCAAAGCAATTATTAGATCATTTGTCTATTGTGTATTTCAGCGTTTTAACCTTCTTGACTAACTAATCATATAATATTTGACTGGATTCACATGCCTATTTATTGTTCTGTGGTATTTTTAATTAAAACCAAAATTATCTTTAACTATTAGCTAGGTAGGTTGTTAAACTGTGAAAATGTGGCGTATGCAAAATTATCATTTCATTAAAAAATATTAGAATTGTGTCTAGGTCAAACAAAGAAGTAAATAACTAAAATAACATTTTATCAATGTAATTAAATCAATCAAAGTTAAAACTTTTTGATTGATTCTATTAGGTAACTTAAATTATTGTAAATTAATTGGTTTTTGCCTTCTATTACTTTAAAAAGTGAGTCTGTGTTATCTGAATAAAGAAGCTGAACTAATTAATTGCAGTTTTCTCCCTCTGAGAAAACTTGAGGAAGTGTTTTGGTTTAATAAACATTGCCAAGTAACTATTTGATCTCTGGGAGAAGTTTGAATGTAGCATTTTACAAATATTAGTTACATAGAATTCAAATTAGTATGGTTTTCCTCATTCTGAGAAAATGTTTTTATTTAGGAATAGGTTCAAAGACAAATTTAATCTGAGAGAAAGATTGAGCTATATCGATTGAAAAGTAATCTATTCTGAGAAGAAGCTAGTTTAGGTGTGGGTTGGTTTAGATTGATCATTCATTTTGAGATTCAGCATAAGGCTATGTGCCTATTTTGACAGCAAGCAGTGTTAAAGCTTAACTTTTCTTTTTTATGATTATACTTGAGATTTACAGTGAGGGTTTAAGGGTGGCAGTTCTCTATTATTAAATATAAGGTTATCATTATGTAAAGCAAAGAGATAGTAACTTAAAGCAAGAGTAATTAGGCAGAAGAGAGAATAAATAAAGCAATGACAGTGATTTATTGGAATTATAATGCATACATTCAACATTACTACTTAATTGTGGAGATTTCAGTTATTTACTTAAGTACTTACTTAGTCAATCACTCACTTATGCATAAATCTTAGAATTTTCCACTTATACATGCAATTGTATTAGCAGACTTAAATATTCAAGATAAGGTTTACTCCCAAGCAATAAAACTAAAAGTAGATTTGGTCTTCAAATTAGATATTGTGATAGCATTTTTAGGTAGGCCATGGTTAGTCTGCATTAGATAGGGTCTTAGCAGAATAAATTTTAATGTGCTTCCGGACAGGTTGTATTTCCTCTTCGACTTGTCAATTCTGAAAAATAGGTTAATCAAACTTATTCATGGGAGCTGTTCATGATTTAGGCCGCAGTATTAATGTTTTCCTATTGTAAGAAAAGTATCTAGTGGTTAGCATTTTAAGTTGTTGAAGGCACTCACTGAGTTTTATGTAGGTATCAATTTATGGATTAAGTATGTATGATTTAACTACACTACTATCTAGATCAACTTCCATTACAAACTCGATCAGAAGGCAACTTATATTGTATATGGATGTCAAACTAACTATGCAAATTCTAGAGTAAAGATAGAAAGACAGAGAAACAATAAAACAAACCTTTTGTTGTTTGTAAATTATACAAAATCTTTGTGTGATCATTGTAGATAGTACAGAAGTCCTTCTTCTTGTGTTCTTTTGCCAAAGCAAAAGTTTAGGTTCCCTTTTCCTTCTGTGAGTTAGTTTCATTGAAGAACTTTCAAATCTTTGTAGATTCATCTATTGCTATTGGCACATTATATAACCTAAAAAAACAAACCAAACCATGTTATAAATGAAATGTTTATTTAAACTAAATGTTTTCAATAGTCTGTGGGGATTAGGTAGCCACAAAAAGTAATAAACTTACTTGGGTTTTTGTTTTGATGTGTAGGTAGTGTTTACGAAAGTTTTAGTTCGAAAATCATAAACTTAATTAGAATTCGTATGAAGTTACAGTTTAAACGAGATGAGGACGAGGTCTAGATAGTCAACAACAATCTTTGTTGTTTCTGTTCTTCAGCTTTTAATTAACAGATTACGAATCCGATTAGACGTTATATGGAATAAATAGTAAAATAAACAACTCTTTTGTCAATCAGTGTTGCCAGATGCTGATCGGTCAATGTCGCCAAAATTTATAAATATTTATAATGCCCGACGAATAACTTCATTAAATTACTTTGATTTCGCATGGTTGTACTTCATATAAGTACTCTGTTTTTTAGCCATGTGTAATTCACACAGTTCTGAAACTATCTTTTGTATGTTTGTACATCTACTCGCTTCTCCAATGTATTAGTCCAGTCCATCCAAAGGTTATCTAGAATAGATGACTGTTAGGGATAAGGCCGCCATCTGTACTCTTAAGTTAAGAAATATGTGTGTAATTTCCATTTTGATGTACAATAAAGTGTTCTCTAAATAGGTATCTCTATTTCGGGTCCCAATTGCGGGGAAACGCCCGATTATTTAGAATATTTCGGAGTTTAGGTTAGTCAAATAACATAATTAATATGTCCCACTGTAGGGCACAGGCCTTCTCTCAGGGAGAGAGTATGGGTTTAATCACCACGCACGCCCACCGCGGATTGGCGATTTCAAGCGCTGATGTATATGAATAACTCAGGACACTCAGGTTTCCTCATGATGTGTTCCTTCACCGTTAGCGAATTAGCATATATCTAATTAAAACAATTGCCATCTCCATCGCAGACTCATCCCGATAGCGCGGAGTTTTGTACAGGTTATCTGCCGAGCATTATAAAATTTTAAATACTTACCTTGTTCTGAATTCCCAAGTAGCCCAAAGATCGCGTCCGTCATAGCCAATGGGCATGATGACAAATTTTGAAAAAGTGTATAATGTCCCAAAATCTACATTATTTACAATCTGTTTCATAATCGTGGTCACAGTTAAGGTTAAATGATAAAAAAGACATTTTAGCAAAAGCTTCAAAATTCCCACCGAAATGTTCGCCAATATCCTGGCGTCGCTAGTGACGTCACAGTGCAAAAGTATAAAAGTAATCTGTGTAAAACGTAATTCAATACTCACGTGGAAATTTTTACGTTCTAAATTCCGCTGAACAACTCAAAATTTTCTCACCATCAACACGTCTATTTTAGGCAAATCACCACTGTCTGCTTTAGTAAACCCTTGTTCCATGATGCGTGTTTTTTCACTCAGGATTTAAATTAAATACAAATAACTAAGAAAGATTGTAAATAAAACCAGAGAACCGGCTGTTTGTTTACTATCACAGATTTTTAAGGGATTGTTACCTATGTCACAGATTATAAAGTAGTATGTTCAGTTCACTATTCTATGTTTACTCGCGTGTTCCTGAAAGTGACGTCATTCGCTATTCAGCTATAATGGCGAACGTATGATTTTTGTAGATTTTAATTATCGGAATAATTATCGATCCCGCTTTTAATAAATAAATGCGTGCTAAATAAATGTCTTAATAAAAATAATCCATAATTCAAGTTTGTCATCATGCCTATTGTCGTCTGTTCGCTGATTTCAATTTTCGCCAATTCACGTTTCGAGATAGCCCAAATGGCGATAAATCGCCTCATCTGGCAACCCTTTAGTCAATTTCCTGTGACTTTGTCAATGGCCAAGGGTGAACACACACTTGTGAATTAGTGATTTGTGATGATAATAGTGATTAATCATAAATTGCATGTTACCGTGTATTAGGTTATTGACACTTATTGGTCAAATATAACATCTGGAAAGAATTGACTCAAGTCAAGAACATTAACGGTGAATTTAAGTAATTCTATAAATAATCTTACTTTAGTCTTGTGTTAGAAGAATGTTTGGCAGTTAATGATAATAAATACGCACTGAAAGGAATTTGGTATAGGTTTTCCAAGGATTAATTAAGTTATAATACAATGGAAGAATAATAATTGTGGCAATACCGTGTTCTTAGAAATTCATGGATGTTTTTGGAATTGGTTCAACTTTAACGGATTTTCTTTTAAATTGCTTATGGTGAATCGTAGATTTAAAATATCGGGAATTAAAATAATAGAGAACCATTAAGTTAATTACAATCTTGTCTCAAGGTGTTAATGTAGAATTATAATTCTGTTGAAAATTTCCATATCCAAATTTATCCACATAAATGTGTGTTTGTTTGTTACGGATTTTAAAAGGGAGCTGATTTTATTAAATAAATAAATAAATACAAAACTAAGTTAAATGTAATAATTGGTTGAATTCAATGTCAGAGAAAATCTATTTCACTTAGAAGGTTAATTTTAAATGCTAATATAAAGGGGAAATGAAATAATCAGCTCAACTTAAGAAGTTTAGCACCGTTCAGAAATTAATGTTATTGCATAGTGTAAGCGTATCTTAAATTATGTAGAGGGACTGTCTATAAATTATGAGTCTTGAAGGTTAGTCCAACTTTATGTGAGTTTGGAATTTGGTTACAAACATAAGTAAATCGTCTTTCAAAAGTTCAAAACCTAAGTATCCTGTAAAACTAAATTTCATGATGTAACTTGTTCTTGCAACTCTAATTTACGAAAGGTGCAGCATAGATAAACTGCGAAGGGAAGTACAAAAGTGACATTCAATTATAATCTAACAGAACTTTTAATTAGTTATTAAGTCATTAAATTTCGTAGGAAATCAGTGAATCAGGGAAGCGAAAGTGATCTGTGCATGGCAAGTGGCACTCCCTGGTCTCTGCCTACACCTCTGGGATATAGGCGGATAAGTATGTATGTATGAAATCAGAGAATCAAAGCTATATACCTAAGTTCAGTAGATGCAGTGATAAAGTTATAACTTGACACAAACTTTTTAGAAAGTACTAAATCAGATAAATCTTGTAAACCTTGTAGGTACTTATTAAATCAAAAGATTTGCAAAGGCATTCAATCAAACGGTAGGAAGCAGTAGGCAAGAGTATATATAGGCAGTTTATCCCAACGTTACCCACCAAACTCAATATTTCCAACACATTCAACTCAATAAATAAATTAGTAAAATAGTTAATGTTGTCGTAACTTAGTATAGCAGAACTTTCTCCATGAAAGATGCTAAAAGGTAAAAGTCAATAAAGGAATCATTTTATTAAATTTCGTATGAAAGTATTACATTTTATCAATTGCATCCATAAGGTCCTAAGAGATTTGTCATAAATCAAGTTCTCACTTGATAATATTTCAATTATGTATGTTTCATGAAACATTTTGACGGGCAACAGTAACTTCATTATGTGGAAGCTCTCCTATATTAAGCTCAAAAATCAAAATCAAAAATCAAAAATCAAAAATGTTTTATTTCGTTACCAACTTATCTATTAATTTTACACTGTTGTGGGGACTTCCTATTAAGTGTATAGACACCTGTGCCAGGAAGCCCCGCTCTTCCTTTACTAAATTCATCTTATTAAGTTAGGTACATTCATGCAAATGTTATACATATTATATATAATATATAACATTGAGTTCAAATCTAAATATATCTCTGATTAACAATTTTTTGTTTTTTGAGTATTCAAATAATCGAAGAATTAAAAGGTAAATCATCATTCACTCATTCATTATTATTTATCATTAATTAATTTAAAAGTATTAAAATTATAGATTTAAGATTTTAAATCACTATAATTACATTAGATTAAATAAACAATTAAATTAATTGTGTGTTTATGTGTGTGTGTGTGTGTGTGTGTGTGCGTGTGTGTGTGTTTGTGTGTGTGTGTGTGTGTGTGTGTGTACGTGTGTGTGTGTGTGTGTTAGGGTGTGAGTGTGATTGTATGGTTTTTATTACGAGCCACAGTATGGTGTAAATATATATTAAAACAAAGAAATTATTTTAATAACTTAGATTAAAATTTGTATTTATTACTGAAGAAGTGCTTCTATCTCATCGTAGGTTTTAGGAAGTAGCCAATCAGTTATAGCTTTTTTACAGTCGTATATTTTCATAGGATATATATTTAATACTTTGTTTGCCAGATTATATAAAAGTGAGGATTGTTTAGTATATTGCCTATGGGCGAAAGTTGTGTTGACAGCACGTATGGGGGCAACAATGTAACTTCTTCTCTTATTAAGCAGATCAGGATCATATACTAACGTTTTATGAGATCTTAGTAAGGTATTTAATATGTATAATTTTCTAACAGTTAGCAATTCACAGGTTGAATAGAGCTCAACTGTCGGAAATCTTCGTGGTTTGAAATACATTATCTTCAATAAAGATCTCTGTGCCCTTTCCAATTCAATAAATTTAGTCTTTATTGCCCCGCCCCAAACGGGAATGCAATATGTTATAACAGACTGTACCAAGGAGATGTAAACTTGTTTTAGAACTTTTATTGTTGCCACGTGCCGTAACGTTTTAATGATCCAAATAAGTTTTCGGACTCTGCCCGCTATAAGTTCTATATGCAGATGCCATGATAATCTCTGATCTACCATAACTCCCAAATATTTCATGTGGGGTACTTTATTGATAATGGGGCAGTTACAGTCTGACCTAGAAGCGTCAGAGCAGCATTCATGAATCCTTATTTGAAAATCTACTCCTGGCTGTGATCTGATTGTTGGGGCAAAACATATGTAATTTGTTTTGGTAGTATTCAAGGTCAGTAAGTTAGAGTTTAGCCAAGTACCCATCTTTGCCAGACCCTTCTCCGCTGCATCACGTACGCCGCTCCACGAAAGACCAGTGAAAACCACAGCAGTGTCATCTGCGTAGGAAAATATGTGCCCGTTTACTAAATTCATGTTGCATAGATCATTCAAATAGACCAAGAACAATGTTGGGCCTAGTACGCTTCCTTGAGGCACTCCGTACGTGACGTCAGCATTTTCGCTAGTGACTTGGCCTATTTTCACTTTCTGAACCCTATCATGGAGATAGCTAGTGAGCACCGCTAGCGGTTTATCTCTTATCCCAATGTTCTCTAGTTTGCGAACAAGAATGGGGACAGAGACAGTATCAAACGCTTTTTTAAGATCTAAAAAGACTCCTAGACATTTTTTCTTTTTATCCACTTGTTCAACAATAAGAGTCGTTAGCGCAGTGACGGCGTCTTCCGTCGACAGACCCTTCCGGAAACCATATTGTGATTTAGAGAGTATGTTATTCGAGTGTAGATAATTTGTCAGCCTATTATTAATAAGTTTCTCTAAAATTCTGGAAATTGATGTCAGAACAGATATTGGCCGGTAATTGCTACTATCCTCCCTATCGCCACCCTTGTACACTGGTGTGATAATGGATTGTTTTAGAGCAGCAGGAAAGACACCGTGATCAAAACATAAGTTAGCTAGGTGACATATAACAGGTATGATTAGATGTCTGGCCAACTTGAGGAATTTGGTTGTGATACCGTCATATCCTGCAGCCCCTTCAGTTTTAAGGCCCATAAGAATAGAGTAGACCTCATTAGGGTCAGTCTCGAGTAGCACAAATGAATTTAAGTGGGAGGTAGGCAAAATATACTGATTACTACTACGCTGTGGCTTGTTAAGAATATCTTCGGCTAGAGCTTTCCCAATGTTGGCAAAGTAGTTATTAACGTGATTGACTGATACGTCGGGTGATGAGTGTGAGTTCAGCAATTCAGTGTTTTGTGTTTTCTTTGGTTTGAACTGAACTATATTATTAATAGTATTCCATAATGTTTTAGGGTTTTTAGTTGATTTTTCTAATTGTTCTCTGTCATATTTGCGTTTTAATTTTTTTATTAGTTGGTTACAATAATTCCGATATCGTACGTAGGTTATTTTAAGTATTTCATTTTCAGGATCTAAACGTAATTTTCTTTGCATTTTGTTTCTGTTTCTTATACAACATAAGATACCTTGGGTTATCCACGGTTTGATAATCCGTTTGTTCTTCGGAATTTTTACCTGCTTAGTGTTTTCTTGCAATGATTGCTTTATTTTATCAGTTAACTGCGTGGTTAAGGTATCCGGATTTTGTATCGAAAATAGTGATTGAAGGTTCTTCTCTCCCAGGCTCGAGATGGCCTTTTCATAGTCCAGAACAGTATTAACTCTTTGACAAAGGTGTTTTTTCTTAATAGTAGACAGTTTTAAAAATATCATTAAGTGATCCGTTACAGACGTATTTAATACTGCAATATAAGCATTAGTTTTATTTTTGTCTACTTTCAACATAAAATGATCAAGACAGTTTGCTTCTCTGGTAGGCAAAGAGTGGCCAGGTAAAATACCCTGTGTAGTTAGCATGGTTAGATAGTTTAGCCTATTATTACGGTCAGCAGTCTGTTCATTAGGTTTTGTGATAAGATTTATATTTATATCACCAGTTAGGACTATATTTTTGCATGTTTTGAATGATTCCAAATGTTTGTTCAAAGAGTTAATGAACTGTTCTGCGTTGTAATTTGATGGAGAGCGATAAATCCCTAGTATTATAGTGTCTTTGAATGTGATTTGTAAACAAGATGCATGCACAAGTTTTATTTCCTTAACATTGACTTTATGATTATTTCTAATATATGCAACCACACCATCGTTTTGATTCAAGTGATTTGTTGTGGGAAAAGCTGAGTAATTAACCATTGTCGGTACATTTTTATTGGGGTTAAGTCTGCATTCGGTTAAAATTAGAATATCAGCTTCAAAATTAAGGTCAGATAGCGTTATTTGGAGATCATCAAAGTTACTGTATATACTCCTAATATTTTGGGAGATAACAGTCAAGTCCGTGTTGCTAACAGAAATTTTTGTTTGTAGTTCTTGAGCTGTGCATTGTAAGAAATGTGCAATTTCCGCGTTGTCTATATCTTCTAAAGTTTTTAAGGGACTATCCATGAGAATTGTAAAAGATTCTACATTTCAGCATCACGTATTCGTTTTCATTTTTATTATTACTTTTTTTATATATGATTTTTATTAAACCCTGCAAACATAGCAGGCCTGTGGCAAGTATTAGTTTCAGTGTAAGTGTGCGTGATGTAAGTAGTTGTGTTATTTTTGTGTGTGTGCGTGCGATTTGTGTGTGTGTGCAGGTGATATATTCGATGTACTTATAAGTTAATAAAATTTTTGACAACCGTGTGTGTCTACAAACATAGTTATTTGGAGTTAGGTTTTCATAATGGCCTAGTCATTGTCCTTGCATTAATTTATGCACCTGGGCTTCGTTGTTAATCCTGATTTTTTGTGAGTTTTCGTCCTTTCTAACAAAAACTTTTCCAAAGGCAGTCCAGCAGAACTTGTAAACCTTCGACTTTGTTAGCTCGCGTGCCAGAAAGTGAAGCCGAGCACCCTTGGCAGTTAGTTGTTCTGCCACGAAGATAGGTGTATCTTCGTTTTTTGTGAATCCAAGGTGCTTGGCACATAGTTTTTCTGTATGTTTGATGTTGTAGGCTTTACTCATTTTCAGGATGTTTGTTTTTAACATGGTGGAGGACGTCTCTACAATAATTGGCGAGTTATTGCTCTCTTTCTTCCCATGAACTCTGTATATATCACGTATTTCAGAGTTATTTACTTTGCAGTCAATGTTTTGAGAAAGACGTATGACCATATTTATTAAATCTTCTTGGGTCTCGTTACTTGTTTTAGGGACATTTTTTATTTCGATACTCGTTTTGCGGTTTCCTCTCTGTAGGTCTTCAATTTTATCCTCAAGAATGGTGATTTGTTCCCTGTCCCTCTTGGCCTGCCCCTCCAATTGCTCAATTTTCCTCTTGAATTCTTCGTTTTGACTAGTAAGTAAGGCCATTGATTCTCCGATGTTCCGATTAGCCTGCTGAATTTCCATGAGTGTAGGGTTAATTTTTTTAAGCTCAGTTTCCTGTGCTTCCATCAAAGTTTTTATCATGGTTTTAATCTCTTCCTTAAACTCCATAAAATCTGCTCCCAATTCATCATCCCTCCTCCTTTTGTTTCTTTGAGAGACATAGTTTGGGGGTGTCTTATCTGAGCTTATTCCGGCTAGGTTCGAATCCGAGAGCGATTTATCAATTGTGTATTGTTCCATGTTACAAGGGTATCAGGACTACAGAGCTCTTATCTCAGCTTTAGTACAACCGGAAGCGGGTAATGGTCGTCTTAGCGGCCAATCTCTGTTCGGGACAGGTAGATGGATGGGGTAGCAAAACAAAGCAGCGGGGCGGGGCCAGTTAGAAAAAGTAATGGCGCCGCGTGCGTTTGCGCTGGTTGGTAGGACCAAACCGCTCACACAAAGCAGCAGGGCGGGGTCAATTGGAAGAGGCAATGGTGTCGCATGCGCTTGCGCTGGTTGGCAGGACCAAAACCACTCACAACAAAGCAGTGGGGCGGAGTCAGTTAATTAATCAATGGCGTTGTACGCACTTGCGCCGATTCGAGGGCCGTTTTCAAATTTCGGACTTTGGCAGGGATGCCTGCTTGTAATTAAGTCCCAAAGTAAACTGTAGGTAAATTCTTTCTCTGGTTGTGCAATAAAGTGTTCTCTATTTACCTATCTATCTAAACTCAAATTCAGGAATTTTATTCACTTTAAAAACAAAAAGGATTTACTTAATGAACGTCAAAACTGTTAGTCTCATCATTAATAGATATGTGAAGGAAAGGTCAACAAAGAAATTTAATAATTATTCTTTTTAAACAGGGCTTAGCTTAATTAACAGAGGTTTCAACTTAAATTATACTAGCTGCACTAGACACAATTGTCCCCATCAGCACTAATTAAATACCAGACATTTTATCTCCCCAAATAATCTCTAATGGTATACTAAGTTTTGCATAGAGTATGTTAAAAACTTGTTTTTAAACTGTGTTCGTGGTAACTTTAATATATTTTAAGGAATTTTATTGTAGAACCATATAGGTACAGAGCCCAATAAAGCATGTATAAGTGTAAATTGTGGAAATGACAGGCTATG
The DNA here is from genome assembly GCA_947310995.1 of Yponomeuta cagnagella. Taxonomy (NCBI): domain Eukaryota; kingdom Metazoa; phylum Arthropoda; class Insecta; order Lepidoptera; family Yponomeutidae; genus Yponomeuta; species Yponomeuta cagnagella. The sequence goes on from OX371277.1 coordinate 15,924,746, forward strand.
TTTATTCCTAGTATCAATATTAAGATAATAATAATTTCAAAATTGCTTATAAAATATATAGGTGTTACATTTTGGTAGGTGACCTGTTTAGATATGCTGTGTTAGAACTGATAGATTGCCTGATAGAAAATGCCATTAGCATTAAGTCCACCTTTTGTGCACTGTGCAATAAAGAATTAACAATAATAATAGATTGAGAGTTATGTATGGGTCTACATGATTAAATTCTGTTGATAATGATAGTAAGTTATATAGCAACTGTCAGTCAGAGTGTTTTTCACGTCATTAGCTAGTAATGAATACTATTAGTATAATTGTAACTGGCGTTGACATTTAAGAAATTCGTTACTTTTATTAGGTAGGTCTGTATGGTGTGCAATAAAGAGGATTAATCTAATTGAATCTAACTGGAGTTTAGATTAGACGTGACATCAAAGTAGGGTGAATGTACCAATAATCAGCACAGCTATTAATCATCAACGCTAATTGATAAAAGGGTGTGTTGATCTCAGATAATGATATATTTTCAGTATAAAATTAAATTAAATTTACATTTCTTGGACCCTCTTCAAAGAAACAAAGACCTAAAGGTCAAATAAAATAAAGATCTACTAGAAATAAAATCGGAATTTAAGTTAAATATTCTAATATTGAACAGCATACTGTAATAAATTATATTTATAATACATACATAAGCTAGGAATTGATACTATTAGAAGATTGTAACAAGGTTGAGTAATGTCTAACATGACATCATAATAGGGTGACTGTATCAATAATCAGCACAGTTGTGCTTTACCGATAAAAAGGTGTGTGAATCTCAGGCATGTATTTTTGATAAACTCAAATTCTCAAATGTTTTAAACTCCTTACAAATAAATTAAAACCTAAAAGCGAAATAAACGATTAAAGGGAATGAAATATTAATTTATGGTTAACAGACTAGTATAATATAATATAGATAGGGGCGTAAAAAAAAATAAAAAAATCTGTACTCATTGTTTAAAATAAATTAAATGTAAATAGTACATTCAAAACACAATTAAAATAAATTACTTTTCGTTCACAAATTATTTTGTAAATTCCCTAGACAACCTAACTAGGAAGGGAAATAAAATTCAAATAATCAAGTTAAGTTCATAAATGTGTTCTTAGGGTATTTTAGTTTGGGGGCGACAAAAAAAAAAAAAAAAAAAAAATAAAGTAAATACCTACTCAATTGTAAAATATCTTGTGTTATGTCGAGACATTCAAGTAAGAGAAACGAAATATTTTGCAACGTTCTCGAATAAAGGGCAGCATCATTTCAGAGAGAGAGTCTTCATAATAGCACATAGTGAGGAACTCATTTAGAAAATTCTGTAGACATCCTAACTAGAGAGGTAAATAAAACCCATGTAACCATGCTAAGCTTAAAACGAGTTTATGTGATTTTAGGATATTTCAGTTTGGGGGGCGAGAAAAATAATAATATTTAAAGTAGATTCTGACTAAAAGATTTTGTGTGTGCTTGGGGGCATTCTCGTAGGAAGGAAAAAAAACTAAATTACCAATAGTACTTGTACCTTTTCATCTTTTTATGTCATGGTACTCTGGTGTATAATAAAGAATATTTTTATCTTATCTTCGACATTCTTGACTAAAGGGCGGGATCACTTCAGAGAGAGAGTCTTCATTTTATCACAATGTGTTGTGGTAGAAGTTGCTACAGTGGCACAACCTTTCGGAAGTTTACTATAGTGTATATTTTGGGTTGTAAGATACATTTTTTAAGAATATTTTCAATGACCTTAACGTAAATGGTTTGAATATTTTATGTGAGACAGCCATAGGTAGATCTATGTCACGAAATTTTATCAGGGTTAAAATCCTCATAAACTCAATAAGTTATTGCTATTAAAATTTGGTTAAATTATTTAGTGGAGGAAGGGAAACAACGTTATTCAAACTGGTCTTCAGAAACAAAATTTTTAAATTTTTAATTATTTTATTAAATTAATGTAACATTTCACGTAAAACAAGTTAAGTCCAGCAGTGAGATACAAAATGGCTACTCAAATATTAAAGGTGATGGGAAAAATTGTAGTTACAAAATTGTTAGATAAGGATTACAAAGTGGCAGGAAGACACTGGATGCAGGCCGTTTCCAACCGGTCTTTTTGGAAATCTATGGAGGAGGCCTATGTCCAGCAGTGGACTTCTTGTGGCTGATGACAAAGTTGCTATTACAGGTGCTAAAGTTCGAAAGTAAATAAATAATCTAAAATTTAATTTAGAGAATTGTATCCTGTGAAATATTTTAATTTCAAGAATAAAAATGTAATATTTTTAAATGGAATTTATTAAAGAGGATAGGAACTATTTCCTTCCGGGACACAGGCGAAAGTATATTGTGTTTAGGAAAACATTGTTGGTTAAAATTGAGTTTGAGTTTATAACTATAACTAAATCTTAATTAAATTCAAGGAGTGAATATCTAAAGAAATGCCAATTGATATTTAAAACAAAATACATCAATAATATAATCATTCCAAAATTATATAGTTTACCCAGCAGTGGAACACAATTAGTTACAAAAATGTTAATTCCTGGGTTATAAAATAAAATAAATAAATAGAGTTAATTTTTATTAAATTAAATTGGGTTATGAGCATAGGTATTGTAAATGGGGTAAATTTATACATAGAAAATTTAAAACATTTTATTAACAAATGTTTTAAATAAAGTATCTGATCTAGGTCAATTTTGACATCATCTTCCCGGACTGGACTTGTGATTCGTTTAGCAGCGTGAAATGGGGAGGGGGGGAGTTTGAAAGGGAAGAATTGCAAGAGAAGGAAGAATTTTCTAAATACTTAAAATTAGTTTCATCGATTTTGAAATGAAAGACGATGGAAGACAATGTATTTTGTCTTCTTAAGAGTACTTCGGTTATTTGGTTTGTAGAAGTATGAGAAGAATGGATAAATGCTGAATAAAATTCGAGTTTTATTTGGAGTGAAGGGCTTTGCGAATTAAAAGAAACCAAAAGGGAAGAATAAGATTATAAGCATTCAATCCCAGAAACACAACACTTAACAGAGATCTCGCTTTAGACGAAACTTGGTGCTAGGGGTAGGCCAGATGGCAATCGTTTCTTCGCAAGGCGAAATTAAAGTGAGGTCTATACTCTACACGGAGGAAAGACTAAACTGATCTGGACACTACTATGGGTGCAAATCTGCTTATAGGATTGGTCGGCGTAACGCCTTACAAATAGTTTTTTAATTTATTTAAATTAATAATAAAACAATTGTGCAGAAGAACTTAAGCTTGACCAGTACTGTTATAGAGAGTGCTTTGGCCAATGGTTAACATTCTCCGTCCATTAACCAATTGGTTCAGCGAACGAAAATCTAAACAAGGGACGAATTGTAATGCACAATTGGCTTCCAAACTCTAAGGATGTGCTTTATGTCATGTGGGCGTATTTGTAGGTTTCGTACGTTCGAAAAATTGGAATGTTTCGGAACAGACAATGCGAGGATCACTAGGACTGGAGTGGATTCACAACCCATCTTTCCCGTAGGACCTTGGCATTCAGGCATCTTGTGCGATTGTATGTTGTCCATTACCGATGAGTCAGCAAGTTGGATTTTCAATTGTTGAATCCGTTTCTTATTGGATGGTTTAAAACACAATACACTCAAAATTTCACTCTGGGAAAGGTGCTCATAATCTCGGTCGTGAAACAATTGTGAATAAGTATAGGTGAAGTTTCTTTCAGTATCTAACTTACAAAAACTTCAGGGGGCGCTGTGACGGTCCGCACTGCCTTTGCAATTCGACCGCCACTTATTCACAAATGTAGGGGAACATAATAATCCTTTGCGTTGTACAATAATCAATAAAATTAAGCAAAGTCTTGCTGTAGTATTAGAGATTCGCTAGATGGCGCCTTTTTGCAATAAATAATAATAAATATTTATTATTTCGGGCAATAATGTCCATTACTTTCACATTACAAAATAAAGAACTAAAACGTTGGTTTCTCAACCAATAAACTATTTAATTTTTTTACAACAATTTAACAACGTTTGCTCAATTAGTTCTAAAACAAACACTACCACGTTCATAAAAGTTGGCTGTATGCAAAGTTGTCTATGCCAATGTATCGGCAGGGAAAAAAGTAAAGAAAAAGTCAAGTCAAGGGTAATCTGTAGATAGAACAAGGAGGGGACCGTAGAAGTCGGATAATGTTATCCATCAAAAACCTAATAATGCAGTCAATGAATATTATGGAAAGGCATAATTTAGCAAAACTATTAAATATAGTTTCAGTAAAGAATTCAAAATGCTTATTTTACAGAAAGAAAATATTTAAAATTATGTAAAGTATTCCTGAAAGGGTTTCATTGAAAGACCTGGGAACCCAAGAGGGGTGGATGGCAACGGGGTGTGGGGGCGAGAGGAAAGGAAGAGACGCGCACTGGGACTCGGGATTTTGGCGGGGAATCGGGCGGTGGTTTTCTTGGGAATCTTTTCTTGCGGGGCTGACCGGCCGGTCTAAATTAGGATTAGGGTGAGTTAGCAAACTGTTTATCAAACTAAAGAGTCTACAGTGTGTCGGTAATGTGGCTATAGCAGCAAATATTGAGTAGTTCAGCTGTGAAAGTGGTATAGCTTGAGAAACGTTTTGGTGAGATGGCTTGGGCAAATCATGGCTGAAGCAATGCAGGCCGTGGTACGATTCATACCAGTGGATTGGATCTGACTACATCGATTTGGTCAAGGTAGCTCTCTAGATCATTCTCAGGTTTCAGCATTAAATGTGATAAAGCCTGATTTGCATCTTGGAATGTTGCTGTAGTCTACAGAACCATACTTCGGTGTAGGCTTCACCTACATTCTTGTGTTTCAAGGTTGATTAGAATTTGTGTTTGCATTTGTTCTTGATAAATCAACTTGCTTGCATCAATTTCAAACATTTGATCAATTTGATGGAATAGGTCTATATCTGATCGAACGGTGAGTTTCTTTGCCATGTTCTTTTCTCACTATGGGTCAGGTCTTGAACATGGCACGCACATTTGTTAGGAACTGGTGTTTGGCGTGGTAGAAAACCAGCAAACAGACAGTTTAGCAGTAGTATTTGCAAGCAGTTGAAGTCATTTACATAATAAAGTAAATTGTTAGGTAGAGTCTAAAACAACCAATTAAAATCAATCCAAAATAAACCAAACTAATTAAAACTTGAATCTATTTAATAAACCAATAACCGGGCACAGAGCCTAACTAAAATTGTGAGTGTAAAATCTACTTACAAAACTATGTACAAAAATAAACTAAAACCATATTTGTCTCAAATATTGACTAAACCAAACTAAGATAAACAATTACTGTTAATATTCTAATTTGTGTTAAACTGTATTCACAAAAATCTGTTTTAAATCTCAAATGTTAATATTTCTACAAATCTTGATAAATAAATAGATTATTTTTTAACTCTTTCTAGTTGTTTAATTGCTTTGGAAATCCTGACTCCCTGAAAAGATCCTGGTTACTATTTCACAACAAAGGGTCCTGTTAGGCTATCTAGACGATCACATTTTGGCCAAAGATTTAAATTTTCTGTGATTTTAGGTACTCATAATTTGCTCTTTTACATAGTACACACTTAACTTACACTGAGCTAAAATAGTAGGTAGGAAGCCTAGGTACTCATACTTTACTTAGTAATCTCCTGTGGAAGAACCATTTCTTAGACATTCTATGGAGGCATAGATGGAGCGCTGCAGAGGACTCCGGAGGACTTCTTCGGGAACCAGCGGTCAACAGTGGCAGGAGCAGTATTAAGGGGACTTAGGGATCAGTTAAAGCAGTGTAAGTAGCAGAGAGCAGAGTGGAGTAGAGTGTAAAGGGGGTGAGCGTTACAGTGGCCATAGATTGGCCATAGTATTCGCCCGACAACCTAGCAATATTATTTGGGTACGTAATTAATATTGGTAACGAAGATTATCTCATTTTGAAGAAAAATCTCTTGACAATCCTACAGTGTTTGTGACTGCCACAACAATATTAGATACTTTAAAACAATAATTTTCTACTTTTAACAATAAGACGTTTTTATTTTTATAAATAGTTTTACAAAAATATTATGTTGCTGACAATAAACCTATACATTGAACGCCAATTAGAACGCATCGTTACCATAATCCGGCTGAAAGTGAAGTAGCCGCCTTACAGTAACGTTTTTTCAATCCGGCGCGCCTACTTTTAATATGGCGTGTTTTACGATATGGCTGCGTCATCATAGATAATAATTGTGGATCTCAAATTATAAAATTTACATTGGATTAAAGCGGAGTGAACTGTAAGAATGCCTGTAACCTAGTAAAAATGCCTTCGTTACGTAATTGTTTTCGTGCCCTTAGGCAATCCACGGATTTTTTTAAGCGTTGACAATCCATTCCAGCTTTGTTTATTCAGACACACGCAACTCTAGAGCCGCTTCTGCTACGCCTGCAAGAAAACTTCGGGATTTTTGCGTCAGTCAGTCTGACAAACCGCAAAGTTTGTTCAACACTTGCAAGTTACTGCCGGATATGATTGATTGATTAATTTAATAATTTCAATAATGATTTTTTTTAACTAAAACTTTCGCAAGCACTACATATTATTAGCTAAATTCCGGATTCACTCACTTGTTTTTTTATCCAAAATGAGTGAATCCGGAACTCATCTAATAATGTTTTTTTTACGTGAAACGGTATTAGAGGGCAACTTGCTAAAACCGCATACAGCGAAAACATGGCGCCTCGGCGAGGGCTGTGACTCTGTAACCTACGTGGCGTGTGCAATTTATTTATATATCTTTGAGTACAACAAAATAGCCATTACTTAGATCCTCTTCATTTGTGCCGCTAGATGGAGCCAGTACCGCGTAACACATTGCGCAGTTCGAGCTAAAAATTAACGCTTACTTACGGGCGTTTCGCGATAAACCAACGCAACGGGCGTGTAACCCGACACAGCCCCACCCACTTTTTTTTTTATAAATAAAGCTACTGTGGTACAAAGAATGTAAGGAGGCTGGCTCCGAGTCAGGCGTGGTTTTCATACTTTGGAATAGAACTTCGACAGAATCTGAGCTATTCCTAACAGAAAGCAAAGATAAGCTCAACGAGCCGCGTCTCATCAATTTTAGTGAGGTTTTTCTTTTCAGAGTTCTACAGTAAGGATCATTCTTTTGAATTATTTTGAATGAAATGAGTGAGTACGGAACCCTCGGTGCGCGAGTTCGACTCACAATTGGCCGGTTTTTTTATTGATAGCTATTACCCAATCAACGTTCATATCACGCATGACGCACGAAATGGACCAATCACAGAGTGATTTACTCTGCTGCACATCTTGCGCTCATTTCATTGGCAACGACTGTCGAGAGGGCTGGGGCCGTTTTGAGTGTGAATTTTGTAGAAAGAAATACTTCTATGGTTTTTTTACTCGCAGTAGATAACTAGTAGAACCCAGAGACTACGGTTTCTAGTCTCGGTTTTCTTTTCTTACTTTCCTTTCACAGCGAAGACAAACTTAGCTACGTTATTTGCCCTCTCAGTGGAGGGACTACTCTCAAAGATTTGCGCAAAAACTGCCGCGGACAGCCAAGGAACGGACATCTTACGACAAAATGATCTATATATCTATCTAACTACCTATTTATCTATCTTTATATCTATCTATACACCATTAATTTTGGGTGGTCTGAAAGACTTAGCAAAATGAACGTGCCTGACAATAGCTCTCGAATACGCTAGTTTATTTTTAAAAAACGAACTTTACAAAACAATTTCGGCTCAAACTCGAATCTACAACCATTAGTAGCCCTCCAGAGCGGTGCGGTGCGTGCGCGCCGCGGATCCGCGGGTCATTGTTCTGTTAGTCGGAGAGGGCGGTAGATACTAATTGTTCGCGCCTTTTTTTAAACAATATTTCTCAACTCGAAACAAGATTTCTCAAATATATATTTTTTAGTTTACGTATATACTTAAAAGTAATAGTCTAAAAGTAATATATCCCATTTTTAATTACTAATCCCATAACCGCGACATTAGAACTTTGTCCACGCCTAGAATGAGGAATGTGCCTCAAAATAAGATTGGAGTTACTTTGTACTTGTACCACAAAGGATACAACATAACACATAAAAAAAAATTTACGTTTTTTTTTATTTTGCTCTATGACATACTTGGTGTAATTTTAGTGCATACCCTATACAACACCAAATTATAAAAAGCGTCAGAGTATGGAGTCAGACTCCCACTGAAGATCCCGAACTGAATGAAAGAAAACACCTTTTTACAATAGCACTAGCTGACCCGGCAAACGTTTTTTTGCAATATTAATTAGCCTACGACCTATGCTCAGACCTACCAAATATACACAAAAAAAATCATAAAAATCGGTGAAGCCGTTTCGGAGGAGTTCGATAACAAACTCTCGCCATCAAACGAAACAGTTTGGCGAGTTTTAATGAACTGCATCACCTGTATCATGTTATGTTATAAATTAATAATAAAAATAAAGAAAAAAACGCTGTCACGAGATTTTTATATATTACATTAATTTATTTAATTATGATTTTAAGTTTATTATTGTTATATATGCGTATGTACAATTAATAATCGTATTAGTACCTATTCTACCTGTCTAAATTTCTCCTTTGGCAATCGTTCCAATATAAGGTTGCCTGGAGGAAATTGCAATCAGCAATAAGGCCGCTAATTGTAGCTCTTCTTTTGTAAAGGTTATCTCTGTAATTATTTTCTAGTGCGTACAATAACGAATATTCTTATCTTTTGCTAAGTTAGACAAATTATTTCTGTCCCCGGACAGCTCATCCTCATAAGCAGCCGTCCCACTGTAGGGCACAGGCCTTCTCTCAGAGAGAGAGTATGGGCTTAATCACCACGCGTGCCCACCGCGGATTGGCGATTTCAAGCGCTGAGGTACGTGAATAGCTCAGACACCCAGGTTTCCTCACGATGTTTTCCTTCACCGTTAGCGAGGTATTGCTACTATAACTTCACAAATGTACATAACTCAGAAAGAAAAGTCATAGGTACATGCCCGCACTGGGAATCGAACCGGGTCTCCCGCTTCAGAGTCCAATGTTCAACCCACTAGGCTATCCTCAGCAAACCCTGGATGAGGTTGGCCGAAGACAGGAAGAAATGGCGTGCCTTGGGAAAGGCCTATATAGGCCTTTACAGTCGACGAGTTCATGCAGATTCATCATCATCAACCCATTATGTCCCCACCGAGGGGCACGGATCTCTTCCCTGAGGAAGGTATAGTCCATACTCCACCACGGGGGCCAAGTCCGGATTGGTGGAGGCTTGTAGACTAGTGGCTCGTCTACTGTCAGAAGTTGTCAAGCCGCCCTAAGGCCTCTGACTTGGCTTAACGACTGCCATCTATCGACGGCAGCCGGCACCAACAGCTCAACGTGCCTTACGAAGCACGGAACCGCTCGGAAAAATGCCACTAGCGTTAGGCATAGACGGCGACCCATCCATGCACTGAACGCGCCCAGTGTTGCTTAACCTTCGTGATCGTTTAAGATCACTCAGGCAGCCGGGGCTACGAGCGATTCAGATTGATTGAGACAAATTCTATTACGAGTATTCACGGAACCCGCGGTGCGCGAGTTGACTCGCACTTGGTCGAATTCTTTTCTCATACATTTAGGTCACTAGGCAAACGTTGTTGTCGTAGGCACAGAGTGATACAGGCTGTGAACTTTGCATGTCTAAGTTTCATGTAGGTACTTACAGGTACCTATTTTCCTAAAATGTGTTTTGTGGTTTGCAAACTTAATCATGTGCCTTCTCTTTGTAATTCTTTGTAAGGTTATGAACTTGATTATGTACCTACTATATTATGTAGTTATTTGTAATGTTGTCAAATAAAGTTTATTCTTATTTTTATAAACGGACGCAGAGCTTGAAAATAACACATCATAAAGTTCATGTTCACACGTGTGCTTACACTTGCTACACAAATGTATGAAACTAGGGCAACATGCGTCAAATGACTCTATCCAGTGATTAACGAATAAATAGCTGATTGACAGTCATTACAAAAACGTCTTACGCCATGACATTAAACATTATTTTTTCATGAATAATGTTTAATGTCATGGCGCAAGACGTTTTTGTACTTATTCAATGGATAGAGCTTATCCCTAGATAAACGGATAGACAGTACTGTCAGATAGCGTTGGCGCAAGTTCTCGCTAACGGCAAAGGAAATTAGCGAACGGGTTTGAATCCCGCTTGTGTATTTAGTTTTCTTTCTGTTGTTGTGCATATTATGTTGCTTATGTGCTTGTTTTGTTTCTGTGATGTATCTTGTAAATGTCTTTCTTCTTCTTCTTCTTTGGCCATGTTTTTTCCATTGCGTTTCTCACTTTCTCTTGTTAAAATTGTCAAAACTCAATTAACTAACTATTTTGAAGCTGTTTATAAATTTATAGCGTATTTTTCGTAGAAGGTTTATTTGATAGCGGTGTATTTTTTTCACAGTGCGAAGTAACATTGTTTATGTTAGAGTCGTATTTTTTAATTAGGCGATTATGGCAAAACCCGTCATGGTTATGAAAACCACGAAGGAGGCCTATGTCCTGCAGTGGGCGTCAAATGCCTGATGATGATGATATTTTTTAAAGTAATTGCCGTAATTTTAGAAGAGCCTTTAAAGGATCCCTTACATTAATATGCTTAGCAAATGGAAATTTGCCCCCCCGCCCCGCGCGTCAAACTGAGTGGTCTGTGTTGTTGTTGCTCCCGTAACAAATATTCGAAAATGCAATAAGTAGTGCTTTTTCGTGGTGGAAGTGCCTGTGCAAATTTCCTTTGCGTTGCGTGTGATGTGAAAAACGACTTGTGAAACCTTGATATACTCCCTAAAGTACTGAAAATCCACGATTTTAGTGCTCATTTTTGGTACCCAAACCTTTTTCGTGGAGGGTAGTGTGTGATAAATTATTACGGTGTCACCAACGCCTGCCTAAGGCAAATAGCAACAATTTACAACTGTTATACGCCTGGCAGTTTAAGCAAAGCAAAACTCACTTAGCGCTCTTGCTACCACTCACTAACTACAAGGAACTTTATGACGCCCCTGCCGAATATTGCTCTACCAAAATGTGGTGCTTGCTTAAAGGACATCCCAGACCAGGACTACGTGACCTGTTCACTCGAGAACTGCAGAGAACTCTTTCATACAGGCATCTGTATTGGTGGTGCCATTCCAGACGAAGAACAAAAGCGTAAGTGGATCTGTCCAAAATGCAAGTGTGCCACGAAACGCAAGTCTGGACCAAATTGCTCTACGCCAGTCCGTGCGCTCGACACTACAGACCACCTTAATGTAACCATCCGACGAAAAACGAATATGCCAAATAAATTCGAAACTCTCGCACAGGAGAATATAACCTACGATAGATTTGAAGCTTTGCTCGACTCCAAGCTTGAAGCCATAAAGGCATCGCTAACCGTAGAATTTAACCTGGCCGCAGCAAAGTTGCAGGATGAGATGTTGAACAAACTAAAGAGTGTAAATTCTCGACTTTTACAACTGGAAACTGAAAACGCACAATTAAAATCCGATCTTAAGGAATATGCAGGTCAGCAAACCAGCCAGTTTACTCCAAACAGTACGGAGCTCCTGGATGTTATTAATGAGTTGCGATCGGAGTTGAACGACCGAGACCAAATAAGTCTGGAAAATGTATTGGAGATCTCTGGCGTTCCGGAACATGATGGTGAGTCCACAACGCACATAGCGCGCGCAATTGCGATGAAAGTGGGTACTCAACTAGATGAACGTGACGTCATTAGCGTAATGCGAGCTGGCCCCCGCCGTCTACAATGTACTAGTGCAAACGGACCCTCTCCCCGACCGCGCCCTATCGTACTCCGTCTCGCGCGTCGTGCGGTCAGAGATGTCCTCCTCAGCAATTTTCGCGCTCGTCGTGGTGTCACCACCGCCGATATTGGTCTACCGAACCATGATCCTAAGCCATTTTATGTTAATGAACGTTTAACCAAAGCAAATAGAGCCCTGTTTGGCAAAACCCGTAATACTGCCCGTAAACATGGTTGGCGCTTTGTCTGGATCAAGGACGGACATATTCGGGTCAAGCGTGACGAAAAAGCAACATTTCTCACCATTCATTCCGAAAAGGACCTGCAGCGTGTTTTTGGTGAAACTCCGGACATTAGAGCAACTAAATAACAGAAAATGTGTACCTATCCCGACCCTCTTTCAGTTGATCGGGTCCCTTAGTTATAATGCTAGATTAGAATTAAACTTATATTACACACTGTCACACACACATCCTCACTTCATACACGCAAACTATACTGAACCTCGATACACACACATAAAAACTTCCTACTGCATCTACTATGTTCTGTTTCACCATGTATCCGAAATAAAAACTATGAATGCTTATAAAATACCTACAACCTTTGTTTTTGCGCATTCTAATACGATTTTTTATAACTTTTTTCATGGCAGGGTTAAATAGAATACAATTAATAAACTCATTGGAGGAATTTAATATTGCATTTCCGATTGCCTGTGATCCAGAAGAATGCAGGTCTTACATTAAAACACCTAATCTACACCTCACAATCCTGCACCAAAACATCCGCAGTCTAAACTGTAATTATGACAGTTTACTTATATTATTAACTAGTCTAGGTTTTGACTGTGACATTATAGTGCTATCTGAATGCTGGCTTTCTTCCCTAGACCATTTACCGCAAATGAAAGGCTACAACTCATTTAAAACGAACTCAAATTATAATCAGAATGATGGAGTGGTATTATATATAAAAAACCAAATAAATTCCATAATACAAGAACCAACCTTCTCGGATGCAAACTGTTTGACCGCCCAGGTCAACAATGACACCTTATTGATAGCTCTTTACAGACCTCCTAGTTTTCTCAATCCGGACAAGTTTCTTGCATCGCTAGACACCTTACTGTTGAAACACTCCACCATAAAAAATATCATTATAATGGGTGATATTAATATAAACATACTAGATGTAAGTTCAACCACTACAACATATTTAGATATCTTATCGTTTCACGGTCTCATGCCCTCTAGCTACACTCCTACAAGAGACAAAAACTGTTTGGACCATATTATTTTAAAAACGAAGTCAAAAGCTTATAGTTTTACCCTAAATACCTCTGTAACTGACCATCTGGCCACATTACTAAGTTTAAATAATACTAAAATAGTTCAGTCATCTAAGAAAATAAATACATATAATAAAATTAACTACGATGCACTACATGCAACTTGCAATGTAGACAAGTTTGCGCATATCTACAAGGAAAGCAACCCTGAAATTGCAATGAACTTATTTTTGGAAATATTGGCTAAACTAATAACCACTAACACAATTACCGTAAGAATACCTAGAAGTAAGATAGCTCTAAAACCCTGGATCACAGTTGGGCTCTTACGCTGTATTAAAAACAGGGATATGATGCATAAAAGATTGAGAAGCGAACTTGATAACGAAATTTTAAAAACAACGTATAAGAGATATAGAAATTTTTGTAATAATCTTCTAAAAAAGCTGAAAAGGCAATATGAAAGAGACCAATTATTGGAAGCAAAGGGTAACTCTAAAAAGCTTTGGGATTCAATTAAAACTGTAACAAACACTAAGAGACAAAACTCTACTGCTCAAGAGCTCCTCGAATCTAGAGATCCCTCTGTGACTATAGATTCGATAAATGGTTTCTTTGCCATGGTGGGTCAGACCTTAGCTGAAAAAATTGATGTAAACGTGCCTCCCCTGCCAATTTCTGTGTGTAATAATACAACTACTGTAAATTCCTTTGTTCTTTTACCTACTGATTGTGAAGAAGTGCAACGAGTTATAAATAATTTGAAAAGCGAATGCTCAGCGGGATGGGATATCATTACAGCGAAAGCACTAAAGTCTATCTCTGATAAGATTGCGCCTGTACTTAGCTTTTTGCTAAACCTTTGTATGGAGAGTGGTGTTTTTCCTAGAGCTTTGAAAAAATCCATAGTCCATCCCATCCATAAGGCGGGAAACCGATCTTGTGTAAACAATTATCGACCTATCTCGATACTCACCTCTGTGTCAAAGATATTTGAGCGTATATTAAACTCTAGACTCACAAGTTATCTTGATGAGTTCCATCTATTATCGCCTTCCCAATTTGGTTTTCGCGCTGGACTCTCAACTGACGACGCTGTACATGAACTAGTTGACTTTGTTGTTGGGAAACTGGACAGCCGTGAAAAGTGTCTCACCATCTACTTAGATCTCGCAAAGGCGTTTGACACGGTGTCTGTTCCTCGTCTAATTCAAAAGTTGGGAAATATGGGTGTTAGGGGTACCCCACTTGATCTGTTCCTAAGTTATCTAACAGAGAGACATCAGTACGTTAAAATAGGTGATGCTAAAAGTAAAGAACTCCCTATAACACACGGAGTACCCCAAGGCAGCATATTAGCACCGACACTCTTCCTCTGTTATATAAATGACATGTGCGAACTTAATTTAAAAAACTGCAAAATTACTGCTTATGCTGATGATACTGCTTTAACTTTTCACTCTCACAGCAAAGAGGATCTATACGAGGTGTCGCAGTTGGGATTCACTAATGTGTGTCACTGGCTTGCTTTGAACTCTCTCACGTTAAATGAGGATAAAACAAAATATATTATTTACACAATAAAAAACGATCCAAACTCATCACCTCTACAACCCCTTATAGCTCACAAATGTGGTTTTAATCGAGAATCTCCCTGTCTATGCCCAAATATTGGTGAAACATTCAAAATTAAATACCTAGGCATAATTATTGACAGAAATCTCTCCTTTAAAGAACATATTCATTCGTTGTCTCAAAAACTAAGAAAGTTGTCTTACCTCTTTAAACATCTTCGACATGTTGCTGACGGACATGTGATAAAAATGGTTTACCTATCATTAGCGCAATCTATCCTGACCTATTGTATTAGGACTTGGGGTGGTGCTCCAAAAACCTTTCTCATGGAACTAGAAAGGGCTCAGAGAATGCTTCTTAAGGTTATATATTTTAAACCGAGACTTTATCGAACGGTGAATTTATACAATGAAACCAAAGTCTTAACGGTCAGACAACTTTACATACTGTGCACTGTAGTGCATAAGCATTCTCTGACAAACAATCAAAATCGTATAAAGAGTAGTAATGTCAGAAGGTTCTACACCGTGTGTGAAACTAAGCCAGTGAAAACGTCGTTTGCGCAACGATTTTACTATTTTCGTGCTGGTAGAATATACAATTCACTAAACAAGTGCCTCCACATATTTGATCTTACCAAACATGAACTAAAACAGAAATTAACAGCACACTTAAACAGTCTTAGCTATGATCAAACAGAAAAGATTCTGGAAATTGAGATCTAATACCTGCCTATTTTACTTGCATAATTACATATGCGTATAACTCTAGACTTTCTCAGCCACTTTCATTCCAGTATGATGTATACTAATCAAAATCTTCTTTCAGAAAAATACATTCCTCACATACATTCACACACCCTCTGCTTAGTGGCTGAAACCCGAACCCAAGACTCCGGTCATAGGGCTGAGCAGAGACACACATACATATATACATACATACATCTTACCTTACTTTATAACATCTGTCATTTTTTTAACCGTAACGTAATAATACCGTGTACCTTATGCTGATGACGCTACGAATATGATACCAATCCTTTGTAATACGGGAGGCCTGGAAACCTAAGATACAGATCTTTTGATCTAGTTTAGGCTCCAGTCTTTCCACAAATAGTACATTCCTTTGCTCTGTATCATTTACCTATTCAATGTTGTTTTCGGGTGCGAATGTAATTTGTGGACAGAAAATAAACAAATATCTTATCTTATCTTATCTTATCTTAAATTCATATCGAGTGGAAAAATTCCTTTCATTTTTTTACAAGTTTCCGTATTCAAATGACATGTTAAAAATTATCAGCTGAACAAAGTGTTTACAACAGTACCTACAATCACCTCACACTGTCAACTTTCCTCACGACGTCTTCCTTCGGCGTAATGCTCTATAACATTTACAAACTACGCCTCCGCCGTCACGTAGCTACTTTCGTCCCAAACATATCGCTCGTACGTCCATCTGTCACGCACGCACCTACACGTACGTGACATGTTGCGTGTCACGCGTCACGCGCGTAATGACTTCGACACGCGTGCCTAGCGTCACGCTCTGCCACGGCGAGAGATGTCGCAAACATGGCGTAATTTACTGCCGGAACGCAGGTGAAAAGGTACAAATAGGAAAAGGATAAATGTTTCACAAAAATTGCAAAAGAACTTTTAATAAAACAGTGAACCGGAGCGCTAAAAAGTATTAAGCAAGGCAAATGTTTAAAGAGAACTCGTCGCCCCGTGAGTGGCCCTGCGACGACAAGCTAAAGGAAAATTAATATTACGCTAGTAAAATTTTAACTAAGGGTTATATTTTTCGCTCGTATGCCTCCAAGCATTACGTTCAGCATATGCTAAGCCTGCATAACTTTGTTTGCCAACAAAAAAAAATCCTCATTAACTCCTGAACTGCCCTCGCGGAACGCAACGTATAGGTGGCCCATACTAAGTTGGACACAGATCTGTGTCGCGGCAGATGAGTGGTTAAGCTTGCCTTGCAATTAACGATTATCTATCTATATATTAATAAGGGGTATACAAGCGACGTGTGGCGCCGGATTAAGAATAGCGTCACTCCATTTCCTCCGGTGGATATCGTAGAAGGCGACTAAGGTAATAAATTACCAGGAGACGGGCAACAGCGTCTTCCTGAGATTCCAACCGCATACTACGATCGTCAACCCGCCTGCCAAGCGTGGCGATTATGGCAAAAGTTCTCTCGTTATAAGTACTCTCTTGCACCAGGACAAAGCACTAAATCTTTGGCGCTAATTTTGAAATGAAACGAAACGGAACGTCACGGAACGAAACAATAGAAAACTAAATTAAATTAAATTTGTTATTTGTCACACGTACATTTTACAGCTAAAGTGTGGCCTCTGTCTCCCGAACTAGGTGGTTTGTACCTGTACGTCGGTAAGCAGCGTGCTCCCGACTACATTGTAGGTATACAAATTAATGTACGTGAACACTTAGACTAATGCGAAATATTAAATTACATAGAAATGCTATTGTATAAGCGATGTGTAGTGTCATTATTAAGTTTATTGACACTGGACCACCGCTTATTTTATAGCAATTTGCAAATACATTCATAGCTTAAGGCTATGAATCACCGGCTTTAGGTAATAATGTGGCAGATTTTTGACATAATATACTGTGGTATTAATACTGGAACATCGATATCGTGGGACTGATTGTCAACAATAAAGAATCGGAATTTAATTCTGAATTAATAAAAGATAAGAACCGAATTAATACAACACAAAAAAGCTTCAATACAAAAATTTCACACCGACCAACATACGCAAAAAAACTACGTTATATTTTTCGTTACGTTTGACTTCGTCTAACATGGCTTGTAGAACGTTTGTTCATTTCGCGACCTTGATGTAGAGAAATAATTATAAAAATCAACCATAAAATACAACCATGGTAATGCTTGCAACGCTAACATAATAACACTAACTTCCACACAACACAATCACTTGACCTGGTCCCAAACTAGGATACCCTGTCCTATGGTAACCAGGCAAGGACGTCACAAACATGAAAATACACCCAGACTGAGGCCATTTGTACAAATGTACGGCGGCCCCCCAGTGGGAAACAAACCCACGACCTTTGTTTTGGTAGCTAAGCGCCTCAACAGCTAGACCAACGAGGCAGTCAAGTCAAAACGACATCTAGGCCCTATTTCGTAAAACTACAATCCATGGTTGGGTAGTGTGGGGCCGCAGTGAAAATTTGTGTCGCTGAATATTGTTTACCTACTATTTAATGTCTCACCTACAGTAAATAAAGATTTATTATTATTATTATTATTATTACTATGCCAATTCGATGTACATTGCATAGCCGATTAACCCACAGAACAAAATCTCGGCGCCGCAATCTATATCGAATTATCTTAATAAACTATGATTGTAGTTTTAGTTTTATTA
Source organism: Yponomeuta cagnagella (assembly GCA_947310995.1). NCBI lineage: Eukaryota > Metazoa > Arthropoda > Insecta > Lepidoptera > Yponomeutidae > Yponomeuta > Yponomeuta cagnagella. The sequence continues at coordinate 15,942,954 of OX371277.1, forward strand.
TTATAAATATAAGCTATGATTCGCTGCCTCGTTGATCTAGCGGTGTCATGTGTGTTTACTATGCCGGAGGTCGTGGGCTCGACTTCTCGACTGGGGGACGCCGTACAAGTAGTCTCAGTCTGAAGAAGAAGAAGAAGAAGAAGAAGAAAAACATTTATTTAACACCACAAAGACATACATTTAACAATGATTAAAACGGACAAACAATTGAATATGAAAAAAAAAACAAAAATAATCCCAAAACAATAAGGGACCCAGGGTATGTCTATGCAGCGGTAAAATGGCCTCGAGCTCAGTATACGCTGCGGTTTTGCCCACAGCACTGATTTTCGGCACGGGCCTTTGGTAAATCATTATAGTCTGGATGTATTTCCATGTTCGTGACGTCCTTGCCTGGTTTCCATAGCACAGGGTATCCTAGTTTGGGATCAGAACAAGTGATTGTGTTGTGTGGGAGTTATTTAGTTATTTATGGAACACAACCCTGCAGTTTCACACATTTACTGAGGCATTTGTATGACTAGTCCGACGCTGTCACGCGGCTACGGTTTTTTTTTTTTTTTTTTTGCAAGGTTTCCGCCACTGTTGATTTTGTGGCGACCTTTGGTCTTTATTGTAAAACTGTCAATTGCTGAAATATTAGAATTAAATTTATACATATAAAAATGTCTTATGATAAAAACGTTAAAATTAGATGTATACAATTAAAAAGTATCTTTATCCTAAAAGTGTAATATAATAAAATGTAAATGAAATAAAGTTTAAAATAACATTTATGCACCCCGACGCCTTATCTCTGTCTACTCTTTCGAGTAGGGACAAGTAAGGCGCCGGGGTTCCAAAACAAAGTTAAACCATAAAATAGAAATTGCATAATTAAAATGTCAAAATATTAAAAGAAAAAACATAAAAAGTCAAAGTGTCAACAAATTGAAAAGTTTAAATGTATGAACAAAGTCAGATGTAAAATGAAATATAAAAGTAAAGATATTAAAAAAGATTTATAGATTACTTCATTCGCCTTCCACTCGTCCGGCCTGTCTAGAAGTAAAAATGTGTAATATAACAGTAAAATAAACATATAGTCATGATAAATAAAAACAGAGATAAAAACAAAAGATAAAAAAACAAGAACAATACAAGAACGCGGCTACGGTTATCGCAGTTACGGTTATTTGGAAGACAACGATGTCTGGTATTTAAATAATGTAAACCTAACTTTGTCCGTGTGGCTCCGAATTAAGAATAGCGTCACTCCATTTCCTTCCGTGGATGTCGTAGAAGGCGACTAAGGAAATCAATTACCAGAAGACGGGCAGCAGCGTCTTCTTGGGATTCCAAACGCATACTGCGATCGCCAACCCGCCTGCCAAGCGTGGCGATTCTGGAAAAACCCCTCATGGTTATGAAAACCATGAAGGAGGCCTATATCCTGCAATGGGCTTCGAATGGCTGATGATGAACCTAACTTTAAGTTGAAAATTCTTTTAACTAAGCAAACTCGTTTTGAAAAGAATATATGTGGAGTTTCTTTGTTAGCTTCTTCACCGCATAATCTATCGTAATTGTGAAAGCGTTGACGTTCATTAAGCAAACATTTTGTTTTTATAGTGAATAAATTTTTCGACTTTGACTTATGTCATCATCATCATCATCATTCAGCCACAAGAAGTCCACTGCTGAACATAGGCCTCCTCCATGGATTTCCAAAAAGACCGGTTGGAAGCGGCCTGCATCCAGCGTCTTATGTAATACCGTTAATTCTCCCGTCGTCGGCCATTATCTGATATCAGTGAATCAGTGATTAGAACAATCAAGTGGGAACAGAAAAGCTTTTACAGCAAAAAAGTAGAACTCATAACGAAGTCCGACCGACCGACGGAGGGACGGGCATTTCCAATTCGATCACTTCAGCAGGTTGGAACAAATGCGAAGTAACGATGCCAAAGGAAAATATATTATCTTTTTTAGGGTTCCGTACCCGAAGAGTGCCAAACAAGACACAATTACTAAGACTTCACAGTCCGTCTGTCTGTCTGTCACCAGGCTGTATCTCATGAACCGTGATAGCTAGGCAGTTGAAATTTTCACAGATGATGTATAATTTCTGTTGCTGCTGTAACAACAAATACTAAAAACAGAATAAAATAAATACTTAAGGGGGGCTCCCACACAACAAACGTAGCTTTGTGTCTTTGTTTTAGAACACTCATTATCCTATCAGATAAACCAACTCGTCTCCATCTTACTATCAAACATTTTAATTTTTTTCGGAAGTTTTGTTTTTCAGGGTTCTGTACGCAAAGGGTAAGAGACCCTATTACTAAGACTCCGCTGTCCGTCCGTCTGTCCCTCTTTCACCAGGATTATCTCATGAACCGTGATTAGACAGTTGAAATTTTTACAGATGATGTATTTCTGTTGCCGCTATAACAACAAATACTAAAAACAGAATAAAATAAATATTAAGGAAGAGGGGATCCCATACAACAAACGTGATTTTTTGTCGTTTTTTGCTCGATATTAATAACGGCAACAGGTAGACGCTTGCAATATTCATATGTTGTATGGATAATGGTACGGAACCCTTCGTGCGCGAGTCCGACTCGCACTTTTTAAATTATTACATTGATTAAAACCGATTACAACTACCCTGGTTGACCCCAATGGAATCTTCTTCAGGTTCTTGACCCTGGGTAAAAAAAATACATTTTTGTTGTAAATTAAAAACGATGTAATGCGTAATGCATAATATTTCATGAGGCGGTTGAGTGATGCGCCTTTTGTAAACAACAACTAATTGTACAGGAAAAAACCGCGGAAAGAAAAAGAAATCAAAGTTTAATCCGAATCAGGACCCATCCAGTTGATGACTGTAGTCAGTAACTTGCGAAGTAGCTTGCCTGCTCCGAACTTTTCTTAAGGGGAGGTTGGCCCAGAGATATACTTTCCTCTTCTGCTTTTGTTAACTCAACTCTTTTACTAAAGCAAAATCTAGAACCGATTGATCTTGATTGGATGTATTGTACTTGGCGAGAAGGGAGCCTTTTACATACATCACTACAACTCACCACACTACAAATTAACTTCATCATCATCATCATCATCGGCCGTTTGACGCTCACTGCAGGACATAGGCCTCCTTCGTGGTTTTCATATCCATGATGGATTTTGCCAAAATCGCCACGCTGGCAGGCGGGTTGGCGATCGCAGTATGCGGTTGGAATCTCAGGAAGACGCTGCTGCCCGTCTCCTGGTAATTTATTTCTTTAGTCACCTTCTACGACATCCACGGAAGGAAATGGAGTGACGCTATTCTTAATCCAGCTCCGCACAACTTAACTTCACACTATTGTTAACTTAAAACTGTATTCTGTCGTTTGAATTCAATTTGAATATCTATTTGACCATCAGTGTTTAAGTTAAACTTAAGACTCTCAGTTTAGGACTCACTATTGAAAATTGTAGTCTCCTGTTGGAATTTATTAAACTATTTCTTTTGTTTAGTTACATATTTAACTTTTGTCCAGTGCTTAGGTTTTTTAGAAATTGCCAAAAGCATATGACATAAACATGCGCCACTTATTATTGTAAACATACAGAACGCCACCACACCACAGGCTTGACTTACCGTGGTGAACACAGTGAACTATATCTGCTTGTAACCATTTTTATTAATAAAGAACTTTTTACTTTTTGTCAATAATATAGAGCTAATGTGGGTAGAAGGGCTGGTAAGGGACGTCCCAGGCGGACATAATAGGCGGGCGTAACGACTAATGAATGAAGAAAGTGAAAGTGATCGGTCAGGATCGGGGCAAGTGGCAGTCCCTGGTCTCTACCTACCCCTCTGGGATACAGGCGTGAGGTTATGTATGTATACATGTTATTGTGTGTTGAATGTCAAGTTACAATGTCAGCCGCTGCCCTAGGGTCGAGTTGTAGTGGAGAAAAAGGCAGCAAAAAAGTACCATCCTTGACGAGTACTTATCTAACTTACAAGATCCCAAGAGTGCATTCGACTACTTGCAATTCAATTCAATTCAAATATTTGAGCGGTGTGCAGTGAAAGAGCAGTGTGCCAGGCTTTCAGGGCTGACTGTCCGGCTACATAATATAGACCAGACTCCGGATTTTCAATTTTTGGCCCTAGCAACCCCGCTCAGGGGAAAGTTCTCATAGACTTTTGTACGTGGGCACGAGTGGCAATTGAGCCCATAATATTTCTCTGAGAGAAAGCCGGGGCCCAACAGTAAGACGTAAATAAGCTACTTATTATTATTATTAATAGAGAGTGATCGACTCCACGAGGCTGCTGACTAAAAGGTCGCGTCCTAAAATAGGGTATATTTCCACCGCTGGGAATACAGGAAAACTGCATAAAAAGGCGAGTGGAATTTACTATGTGTAAAGGCGAATGGTTTTACATATAATCGTAAATTATGTGTATTTTAGGTTTAGCTTATGTACTTATTTTATTTTAAGCCTTACTAGTTAACGAGTAATAGGCAACCAACTTAAAAATGTAAAATTTCGTACAAAATCCATTGAAAATGACTTTGATCAAGTTCTCAGATCTGTAAGGCAGATAAAAAACCCTCTTTCTACGGAACCCTACTGGCCGGTTTTTTACACATAATTTTTGGAAAGTGTCACCGTTAGCATTATTGAGAAATTGGTCTCGCACTTTTTGCGGAAACGATCTGTAAAAAACCGGCCAAGTGCGAGTCGGACTCGCGCACGAAGGGTTCCGTACCATTATCTATACAACATTAGACACAAAGATAAAAAAACAACAAAAAAATCACGTTTGTTGTATGGGAGCCCCCTTAAATAATATTTTCGTTTTTAGTATTTGTTGTTATAGCAGCAACAGTTCAGAAATACATATACTGTGAAAATTTCATCTCTCTAGCTATCACGGTTCTTGAAATACAGCCTGGTGACAGACAGACGGACGGACGGACGGACAGACAGACAGACAGACAGCGAAGTTTAGTAATAGGGACCCTATTTACCGTTTTTACCCTTTGGGTACGGAACCCTAAAAAAGACATGTTTTTTTTCCGAGAACCTAGGATCACGGGCCTTGGGACTAGATAGGGTCTATGCCAAAAACGGCCATTTTTGCGGTAATGCTAGCTAGTCCTAGGTTTCTTGTCTTAAGTTCACGGCCATGAGTCCTAAAAGTCACTATAAACGTGATATTTATTCAAAGTTGGAAGGAAATTCGATGTTACCCAACTTGACTGTACAGAAAACGTCAGAGTTCATGCCAATTATATAAAAAATGTCAACAGTGTTTCAATTGTCAAAAATTACATTTAAAAAAAAGTCAATCAATTAGACTTAATAAGAAGTACGTGATTGAGAGATTGTACTGACACTTATTGCAAATTCGATCTGTAAAAAAGATATGATTTTTATTCCTCAGTGGCACTAGTGTGTTGAGCCCCTTAAGCCCCACGAGAAAGAACAAACTTCACTAGCTATGTAAACAAACGTTACGCCAAATTGCTTTACTTATTGACTTGAAGCAACTCTGAAATAAGTACTTGGTGTAAAATATGAGATTGGGATACTCGGACGGCGAGATCGCTTTGAGACTGGTCAATATGGAACTAAGTTATGTAATTTAAAACTTGGTAAGAGGAACCTAATTCTAAACTTGATATGTATCACAAAATTACGATTGGCAACTTTAAAACTAAGAGATAACCTTAACGTAAACGCGAAGGACGAAGCCACAGTATAAGGAACGTGACGAAGCGAAAGAAACCTCGCTCACCAACTTTACATGATTGCGAATCAGATCGAGACTACCAAGCCGGACAAGTGCATGCCGGGCCACACGCATTGTACGGTTCCGTGGTTGGTCATCAAAATATTATCGAACTTGGAAACAAGGGTTGCTGATTGATATTAAAATTTTACTTAACTTCCATTAGCGGACATACTTCGACCAAATAGGGGATGTATTAACAAAGGATAAGAAAAAGTACCCGAAACCGGCGTGCGTGCATGCAACGACTAATGAATGATGAGGAAGCGAAAGTGATCTGTCAGGATCGTGGCAAGTGGCAGTCCCTGGTCTCTGGCTACCACTCTGGGATACAGGCGTAAGTTTATGTGTGTATGTATGTTCAATTAACTATCTGCTTTACACTGAAATAAAAAATAACCAACAAGCCCACTGCTGATCATTACCTACTAAGCAGTTGGGACCAACCACGGACCAACCTAGATACCACGCAAGAAGTTACAATGTTGAATTTGGGTCCCGGCTGCTTAGTAATTAATGCTACGCACTCGGGTTGTTGGTTATTTTTTATATCAGTTGTTTGTGTAAAGCAGATGGTTAATGTAAGTAAAGAAAAATCAAACCACAACCCCTCCTTCTAAGTTCATACATATAATTGTATATTCGGTATTTTATTCTTGTGTTTTTAGTGTTTTTTTACTATTTTTAGGATTCCGTACCTCAGAAAAGAATAACGGAACCCGTCCTTCCGTCCGTCCGACTGTCTGTCAAGATCTTGTCTCTCGGGAACGCGTGAAGGCATCGAGTTAAAAACACAAATAAGATATTATTAAGCGTTTAAAAATGGGGCGGTGAGCACATATGGGTTAAAACCTTATACTCAGTTCTAAAGTCCCTTAAAGCTGTGAAAAAATCAATTTTTTTTTAACGTAAAAAAAAGATACGGCCGCTTGTGCCGCAAGAAACGAATATTACCATTGGTTAAACAGTTACAAGGGAACATAGAATCGGACATGCTTACACACATACATACATACGAGCCAACAAACACATTACCCTCCTTTTGGGCTCCACCGCAGTCGGGTAATAACGACTTCATCAAAGTAATTTTCAATAGAATTTGTACAAAGATTTCCTTTTATAAGTTGGTAGACTGTGCCTCAGTTTCTGAAAGAGTGTTCAAATGTAACAAGAGATTAATCTAAGATTAATTCAAAATACCGGCACGTGATTGGCTGAAATTAGCTTGACGTGAGATTAACATCAGATTAACATTTGATCGCTCTTCTAGAAACCGAGCGATCTCGTTAACTGGTAAAGCTACTTAACCGTTATAATTTTCCTATTAACTCCATTTATGTGCTACAGGTCTGAATTTTTTCACGTTATACTTCGCACACGGATCCCTAAATCGCAAAATTGTTTCAAATTGTCATTCATTGCATACAATGTCCATATTAGTGTCAATCTTGATGTGACTATAGTACAGTACAGTGTAGTACTTTAACAAAAAAACCGGCCAATCGAGAGCCTAAGTGTCTCGAACTAAATGAAAGAAAAGGCTTCTTTTTTGATGTTACAGAACCATCTGTGCGTCACTTGGCTAGTATTTTTTAATATGATTCTATTTTACATCTACGTAGGCCTATTAAAACTCCTTTCACATAAAGTAACTTTAAAACGGCCAGGATGTGAGTTATTTTATCACATCACAGACTTATTGCAGTAGTTTAGGAAGCAATAAATTGCAGTGCTTTATCTCACCTCCGGACGGTGCATACGTCTACGGACGTTCGGTTCTTCACTCTAAGAAAAAATACCAGGGCCTGTATTCTCTTAGTGCATTGTAGTACAATGCAAGTTTCACGGTCGAGTCACATGACGTGTTTTAAGGAGGAAAGGAAGAAGGTTTAAAGGAGGAAAAATGTGGCACGTGAAAGCTACTGAGCCAACGAAATCGAACCACTTGATTGCGTTGACTTAGTAGCTTGAAGTGACTTAGAAGATGATGTGAGACGTCAAATAAAATTTCTTGACGAAACAAGTGTCACTGTGGCTATGTGACGTCACGAAAAATCTAAATAGTGGGTGCCAGCTGCCCTGTTGTTGGTAATAAAGTAGGTTGAAGTAACTTACCCCCAGTTTCTCGTACACTAACACGCTATTAATCTACTGTTAACAGCTGTCAATTGACCCAAGTGCATACAAAAAAAACCACTGACAGCTGTTAACAGTAGACTAACAGCTTGTTAGTGTACGAGAAACCGGGGGTTAGACGATGAGGTGAGATGTCAAATGAAAGGTATTGACGACGCACGTGTCACTGGCTGCATGACATCACGAAAAAAAAATGGTGGATTAAAGCTGTCCTATTACTGTTAATTAAGTCAATAAAAAGTATCAAATTAACCAAAAATTTAATAAAAAATAACTTACTTACAAGATCTCGATAGGTCCCGCCTGATGAAGTGGAAAATTCAATCTGCTTCTCTTTTTGACCTTTTAGATTTTTTAGCGGTCGGGTTTTTGTTTTTTTAATAATATTTTGAAGAATAATAAGGTTATAAAATTTGATCTCGATTTTTACACCATTCTTACCAGTGGGATTCTGCACTCAATCATCAGATTTTTTTCCTTTCGAAACCTGATTAATCTCTTCATTTCTCTCGCAGTCTGTGAAAGAAGATCGATACCTACTTAGCCTGTCAATATATGCTTTGACGTTAGCTATGTATGTCAAGGTAACTTTTCCGAACGTCCCCGAGCGCACGCAAGAGCGGCGGAAGACGGAAGCTAGCGAAATAAATTAGAGCATTATTTCTAGACCATCCTTTGTCTTTTCATACATTTTTATTGCACACCCTTCCTGTCCGACGTTTCCATTTTTTAAATACTTTGTCATGTTTATTACATGAACATAACGAAGTCTACCTTATCAAAAGTATGGTTTTTTACGCAAAAGGAAAGTGACATTTAGACTGAAGTATTGCCAATTTCGGACAAACGTTAAACAGTGATTGTCGACAAAAATAGCGCCTTCTATTGGGTATAGAAGAAAGCTTCTATAATATGTGAAACCCCATTAGAAATCATCATCATCATCAGCCATTTGACGCCCACTGTAGGACATAGGCCTCCTCCCAAGGTTTTCATAACCATGAGGGGGTTTGCCACGATCGCCACGCTTGGCAGGGCAGGCGGGTGTGCGATCGCAGTATGTGGTTGTAATCTCAGGAAGACGCTGCTGCCCATCTCCTGGTAATTTATTCCCTTGGTCGCCTTCTACGATATCCACCGGAGGAAATGGAGTGACGCTATTCTTAATCCGGCGCCACACGGATTGCATCCCATTAGAAATATTGTCACCTTATTTTTTTTGCAGATAATAGGGACACAAAAAGGACAGAATTAAAAAAACCGGACAAGTGCGAGTCGGACTCGCCCACCGAGGGTTCCGTACAAATTTGTAGGTAGGTTTTTAGGTACTTACATATTATAAATAGTTCAGGATCGAGTCTCGCAGTTTTTTCCGAGCTTTTCCCAAACTTTAAAAACTAATTTACTTATGATTTAATTACAAACGTATAGTTTTCAGATTTTTCCCTGTACATGTAGTGTAAGACGATATCATTTGCCAAATTTTTTAGTTCTAGGTCAACGGAAAGTACCCTATAAATTTTGATTCCCTTAAATGTCGAAATATACGTTGTTTGCGGCATAAACGGCCTTGTCTTTTTTTGAGTTAACTTAGAAGTTTGATTTTTCAACAGCTTTATAGGACTATAGACTTGAGTATATGGTTTTAAGTTCAATTCGATACCTTCAGGCATTCATGAGATAATAGGTCTTGACCGACAGACGGACAGACGGACGGACGGACAACAAAGTGATCCTATATGGGTCCCGTTTTTTCCTTTTGAAGTAGCATAAAGCCAAGAAAAAAAATTAAAAATCCCTAACAAGACAAAAATAAAAAACTGAATAAAAAATAACCAACAACCCGACTGCCGAGCATTAACTACTAAGCAGAAAAATTTCGAACGAATTCGAAGTCACCCTGTGACTACAGGGTACTTACTTTCTTTTTCAGTACACACGTTCTCTGGTCACACTCTTATTGTATCCTGTTATTCAAAGTACCACTGAGAATACTGCCGTCCTTTAGAGGATGTCATTAAAGTTTCCACTCCATTAATCCTAATTTCTTGACTTCTTCAAACTTTTTTGTCTATGAATGCCTCGTTAGTCTGGCGGTATCACGTCGGGTTACCATGTCGGAGATCGCGAGTTTGAATCCCACGGAGGCAGCCATACACTTGTACACAGTCTATTTCCATGTTTGTGAGCACAGGGTAGCACAAATTTACTAGTGTGCTAGTTTGGGACCATAACAAGTGATTTTGTTGTGTGGAAGTGATTATTATGATTTATTTAAGTGCAATTTTCGACAATATTTTGTAGAAATACTTAGTTGAATTAGTCTTGCTTCAGATAAGCCACACTGTTCCTATACGTCTTGTATAAAAAATACCGGATTTTCAAAATCGGAGCTGGCAAAAAATGTAAAGTGACTACTTATAATCTAGACATGTTGTGTCCACTTCTTCCCTATTTTCCTACAGGACTTCTTTGCAAATGTCTCTCTATAACTTATTCTAAATGTGACTTTTCTAATTTCCCCGAGCTCTTTTTTACCCGCTCCTTTACAGAGGGTTCAAATATCTTTACACAGCTTTATTCGTAATTTATTGAAATAGGACAAGGAGGGATATAAAAGGATGATGGGGACTTCTTTATAGAGTATGCACGGTACGTTTAACAAGGATCTTATTAAGGTTAGAACAATTTTGACTAGTTTTGGGGTTACAAAGTGTACAAACGGGGTCAAAACGGGGACAGATAGAGGTCACCGACATATTTTAATTGTGACTACATAAGTCTGTCTGACCTAGAAAGGGTTTTTCGGTCCACGGGGCTAAATAGCGTCACCAATTAAAAAATAAATAAATTATTTAGTTCAAGAACAAGTCCAATACAAGGTTAATAATAACATAACATAAACTCACGCCTGTATCCCAGAGGGGTAGCCAGAGACCAGGGACTGCCACTTGCTACGATCCTGACAGATCACTTTCGCTTCGTCAACATTCATTAGTCGTTGCATGCACGCACGCCGGTTTCGGGTACTTTTTATCTTGCCCTTTGCTAATACATCCCCTATTTGGTCCAAGTATGTCTGTCTGGGTCATCCCTTACCAGCCCTTCCACCCACATTCGCTCGATATATCTGTTTCGTCAATCTTTCTTCCTTCATCCTCTCCTCTCTTATTATTATTACAGAGAAGTTTGTAAAGAGGTTCGAAATTTCGCTGATGCCTGCACTTGCCCATTAGCTCAGTTCGGAGAGCGCTGGCACAGTTAGCCAGAGGTCGCGGATTCAAGTCCCAGCATGGGTTTTTAAAATTGTCCTCAGCATGGATTAGTGCAACAAAAATAATATAACGGCAACAGGTAGACACTTGAAATGTTTATAGAGAATGGTACGGAACCGTTCGTGCGGGAGTCCGTTTCGCACTTGGCCGGGATTTTTTTTCATAGTTGGCGCTAGTGAACCGGACGGAGTCCCTTAAGGCAACTCTCTCTCTCTCTCTCTCTCTCTCTCTCTCTCTCTATAAGAGTCCTTAACCCTACGGTGTGACGTATATAGCCTGCATTTTTTTTTTATTTATTATTTTTTCTCTTGCTGGCGCGTTAACACTGGGTTGCCCCGCGAATAGCTTTAAGTCCCAAGTTATCATAGAGGAGGGTTTTGTCGGAATCCTTTTCGTGTTTTGGTTTAGATAAGAGATGTATCATCAGTGTATTTTACAAAGTGCCTATACCTCTCCCCGATAACGGCTTAATCCGCCTCCATTGTCAGAGCGCGGAAGCTAACCATGAATGTCCGGCCACGTTACCACGGGCCGGGGACGTGCGGGCGGTACGATTTCAGTCTAAAATAAACCTTAAATACTTTAGAGTTAGAGACTAAAATACAAGTGCAGCCAGTTCCCGTAACGTGCCCGTCAGCCGCCCGTCTACCGCCGCCGCACTATTATTGTACTATAGTTTCTAACCTTGAAAGTATTTAAGATTTATCTTCGTTTGTATCGTCGCGCCTGTTGTAATGTGTATAGTCCTTGAGTATAGCTTACGACTGTCGTGCAATACTGTCTGTGCCTTAAGTTATGGGCGGGGGTAAAAGTTCTCACAAGAGTAAACAAGAGAAAAATACATGTTTTTTTTCCTTTATGTGGCGTAGATACGTCCCACTGCAGGGCAGAGGCCTTCTCTCAGAGAGAGAGAGAGAGGGAGAGAGTATGAGCTTAATTACCACGCGTGCTAAGTAGATACGTGCTTGTCAATTTGATAATAAAATTGTGTTATTTAAGCGACTATGGAAATTTCTGATGTTTACATTACATTTATGTCAATTCAATTTAAGTTTCTGATGTTTATGGTATTATGTCAATAGTATTAATTAATTATTTGTAATGTACCAAAAAGCTTATCGAATTTTGATTCAATTTAAAATCATGAAAACGAGGACCTAGTTCTTTATTACGATTGATTTCAGACGACTAAGTTCATCCTGTTGGATTCCGCAAATACCTGAATCCAGCGGAACTAAGACGGTTCAGTCCCGCAAATATCTGGATTAAAATTATCTTGCGGGATTGCATTCCCTATAGCTGACATATCGCTCATCTGGACCTACCATGACAGAGTCACACTTTTTAAAAATGGGCTACCTACCTAATATTCTGTTTTGATACTCTTAAAGAGAAGATACGAAGAAATGTGGACACAATTGAATTTCTATTAATTTCAGTCAAATGACACATTATGCATTACAATATACTTATAATATCTAGTTTACGTAAAACCAACGTCGCAATGTTCTTCATTTGTAAAAATGAAATTGCGTCGTTGTTATTTTGGATAAACGGTACATATGTTTTCTAACTTTCCGCCGATCGTGGTAAGACCCCATTGTTCGCGAATGGCCATAAATCCTGGAAACAAGTGCGAATGTCTGACACACGAAGAGTTAGGGGTCTCGAAATATTGTACTTGTCGACTCACTTGCTCTGTACAATCGACTGCAATCGAACTTTGCATACGTGCACTCTAATCAGCTGCGTTAAGGATGCCTTTGCCATAAAAATGTAATGGTTGACCTGCTGTAGACTGTACTGTGGATCTCCCCGCGGTCTATCTATAGATAGATAGAATATTCTTTATTGTACACAGAAAAGTGAACGAGTGTGCGTGTGTGTGTGTGTGTGTGTGTGTGTGTGTGTGAGTGTGTGTGTGTGTGTGTGTGTGTGTGTGTGTGTGTACGTGGAAGCGTGCGTGCGTGCGTGCGTGTAAGTGTGTTGTTTTTGTGCGTGTATTGTGTGTACTTTCGTAATGTTATACATAAATTGTCATTTCCAGGACTTAGACTAGTAAATTATATCCTTTATGAGGCACTGTATAAGATTCTACAACAAGAAATGTGTAAAAACCACACTCTGAGCGTGATAGAATCACAATGCCATATATATGCCATAAAGCGGCTTTTTGTTAACCAGGCAGTATAGGGAATAGGTGGCCACACATTAGAAAAAACCTCAGTGTCTCAAGACAAAGGTGTACTAATATGTGTTGCCAGTGATGACTTATAGATGTGAGACCTGGTCTCTAACTTTGGGCCCCATAAGAAGGCTCAAGGTCGCCCAACGAGCAATGGAAAGAACTATGTTAGGAGTTTCACTGCGTGATCAAATCAGGAATGAGGATATCCGCAGAAGAACCCGAGTTACTAATATAGCTCGAAATATTGCTCAGTTGAAGTGGCAGTGGGCGGGGCACATAGCTCGGAGAACTGACGATCGTTAGGGCGAAAAAGTTCTGACCTGGCGACCGCGGACCGGATGATGCAGCGTGGGCAGGCCCCCCACCAGGTGGTCTGTTGACCTGGTTACCGTGGCGGGAGTCTCTGGATGCGGGCGGCACAAGACCGGGAAGCTTGGAAAACCATGAGGGGGGTCTATGCCTGCAGTGGGCGTCAAATAGCTGATGATGATGATAATGGCGACATTAGAACAGGTGAGATCCATAACAAAACCTGAGTATATATTTCGACGAAAACTAACATTCGACGTTCATCTAAACCATATCACCAATAAAGCATACCAAATGCTTCACTTTCTCCTGCGCGTCACAAAGAAGTTCAAGAAGGTGTCCTCTTTTATGATTTTATACCAATCACTCGTACGTTCTCAGCTGGAATATGTATCTACAGTCTAGAACCCCCATTATTTATAAAGTATATGATGCTCAAATAGAAATTTCATTAATTATCATAACAAAATAATGTCCTTGCACGATCGCCGTCTCCTTGCAGATCCCACAGTTCTTAAGCGTATCTGCTGCGGTAACTATAACTGCCCTAACCTACTCTCGCAAGTCAGGTTTTCCGTTCCTTTGAGGAACTCTCGTCGTAGGAAACTTTTCAGCTTGAAAGTTAAACGTACCAACGCGGGTCTTAGGGCTCCTCTGCATCGCCTATGCAACAACCATAATAAACGGTTCCTAGGTGTGGACCTATTTTGCTCAACGCTGTGGTTATGTTATGACACAATACACGCGAGGTTTTAGCCACGGAATGAATTTTAAATTCTGATTGTTTATTTGTTTTTGTCCAAGTGTATCGTGGCCCCGTCACCTCTACACAGTCCCACTCTATTGTATACTTCGCCACTACCTATTCCTAGGTATTTGTTCTTAACGCTTTATGTTCGGGCGCTTTGGTTTGTTTCCTACAACTTGTTTTTTTTAGAATAGAATAACTGGCATTACTAAATTATATTCTTTTTGTTCCACTAACCCGTGCTGAGGACAATTTTAAAAACCTATTTAGAGGCTAAAAATTCCACCCATGCCGGGACTTCAACCCGCGCCCTCTAGCTCACCGTGCATTACTGAAGTTTGATAAAATACCGAACTCTTATCTTTAGGACATACCTATAGATAGGAATTTGGATACTGAACATAGGTACTGTTCAGTTGTAGAACTGTATTCTTTGCATCTTAATAATACCACTACTTGATAAACTAAGGCTGATTCAGGGCCGCGTTTCGTGGAACTGCAATTCGTGGTTTATTCGACATGCGCTGCGTGGCTGAGTTTTCCTACTCGTTAGTCTGTGGGTTAATCGACTTTGCGATGAGCATCGAATCGTGACTGAGGAACAATTCACGGCCCCACGTTCCATGAAATGAGGCCCAGCTGGTCACAAAACATTGCTCTTCGTAAACTGCAATGAGTTGCAAGAGTAACAATGTTCTCAGTGGGATACTGTAAGGGATGTGCTAATTTACCTTATTCACTTGTGAATTTTACTATAACATTTGTGTAACTCATCCTGTTGTGACCCCAGCAAATAAAATAAAAAATAAAGTTTTAATTGTCCTCCCAAAAAGCAAAGCATTTTATTTATTGACAATTTAGAGCGCATCGAAACTAAAGGCCTATTTTAGCAAAATTATGAAATAAACACTCTCAATTGTAATGCAAGTTAGCCAAAGCGTTAAGAGTACGGTGGCTTTTCGATTTAGTTTCTTGCTAAACGAGAACATCCGAGAGAAAAGAGAGCACGAGAAAATAAAGCCGATTGCAAATTAGGATGCAGAGAAGAAAAAACAAGCTCTGAGATATTAAAAACCAGCCAAGTGCGATTCGGACTCGCATACAACATTTGAATATTTATACCGGGAAGCTTGGAAAACTATGAGGGAGGCCTCTGTCCTGGGAGTCAAATGGCTGATGATGACGATGATAATTTGAATATTTTAAGCGTCTACCTGTTACCGTTATTAAATCGAGCAAAAAAACGGCAAAAAATCACGTTTGTTGTACAGGAGGCCCCACTTAAATACTTATTTTACTCTGTTTATGTGTTTCTTGTTGTCGACGCATTAAAAATACATCATCTGTGAAAATTTCAACTATCTAGCTATCACGGTTCATGACATACAGCCTGTTGACAGACAAACAGACAGATAGATATAAAGTGGAGTCTTAGTAATTAAAAGGTCCCTTACCCTTTGGATACGGAACCCTAAAAATGGAACTGTTGCAACGAGAAATGCAATCACGCTGCACTAACTCACAAACTGGTGTTGTTTTTCAGTTTTTCTGGTGTTATGCTAGCTATAGCACACACCAGTAAAGTATGCTGAGTTGGAGCCCCTTTTTTGTTATCACGGACACACCTGAGGCGTTTGAGGTCCGAGGTGGCTGGGTGCCAGACATTACTGTATAGTACCCGGCTGCCTTCGACTCTTTATGCCTCACATGTTCTCTTCACGACTATTTTTGTTTTTTTGACGTTCGTGTATTTTGTTTGTGTACCTTCGTGTTACCTTTGTGTTTCTGTGACAATTTAAATAATTTTCTTCTTTCTCTCTTTCTTCTTCTATTTTAGGACAATTCCCGTTGCAATGCAGCAACTAAATACACCCAGTTTATAGCTCGTCCTGTGTAATGGCCTTTATTCATACTTAACAATAGTACAGACGAGTAACAAATAGAGGTAACGCCGCCAATGGTTTTATTTTTCTCTTAGATACGGAGTATCCTTCCTTTTGTGTGAATACTAGGGGATGTACTCCAGAAAAAAACCGCACATTATTGCACGGAAGAAAATTACATTTTTTATATAACACCTGCTCGTCAATGGCATATTATATGTCATGCAAACTCAACTTAAAGCAAGTCATGTGTGTCCTATGGTCTAGCCGGGTCATTATAAATGTACTGAATTTCATAATCCCCTAGGGAATTATGACATTTGAATTTGGAATGCAATCAACATTGAATATACGAGCAATCCATGACCAAACGTCAAAATTAGAATATAAACTTTTCATAGAGCCCTACACCAAGAAAAATTTATTCAAAATTAGAATGAAAACTTTTCATAGAGCCCTAAATCAAGGAGAATGTATTCAAAATTAGAATTAAACTTTTCATAGAAACCTGCATCAAGAAGAATTTGCCACTACAAAAAAAAAACAAATAGAACGAAAAGGAATTTATTGCCTCGCAGTGTTTATATAAAGTAGAGTATGCATTTTGGGGATAAAGCAGTCTATTTGTCTCGGGCGTTTTTGAACCCCTCGGCCTCGGGATTCTAGCTTTAACTCCCTCGCTTCATCCCCTTAATGCATAATCTCTCAAACGCTGCCTAAAAACAGGAAAAGGATACATTCCCCAAAATTTTAGTCACCTACCAACAAACTCTATCCAATCCTCACATAATTTTTAATACCATCGTAATTTGCGATAGCAAAAAACTGAACCCTTTAAGGATCACTTTGTAATCCGTCCGACGCCCGTCCGTCCGTTCGTCTGTCTGTCAAGATCCTTTATCTCGGGAACGCGTGAAGGTATCGAGTTGAAAACCATATATTCAAGTCTACAGTTCCTTGAAGCTGTGAAAAAATCAAACTTCTAAGTCAACTTAAAGAAAAAGATACGGCCGTTTTTGCCACACAAAAAAACGTAAGTATATTTCGACACTCAAGGGAATCAACATTTATAGGACATAACACGGAGAGGATGAAGAAAGCAAGATGACGAAAGAAATATATCGAGCGAATGTGGGTGGAAGGGCCGGTAAGTGACGTCCCAGTCGGACACACTTCAACCAAATAGGGGATGTAAGCAAAAGGCAAGATAAAAGTACCCGAAACTGGCGTGCATGCATGCAACGACTAATTTTATTTATTTATTTGCCTCGAACAACAGGATTCATATTTGGTTAGTACATTTCAAAACTTATATTTATGTTAGTAGCATTTTATTTATTTTAACATATTAACATATATATTTATTTATTTATTTACAAACATCAAGTCTCGTTACGTGCGACTTGAAGCCTACAGCAGTGGTTGATGTATGCGGAGTCGACCCGCGCCGCGATCATCGCTAGGACGCTGTTGGCGCTGCCCCGCACCCTGCTCACCAGTGACGCGCCACGCTTACGCATAATCGCGTAAAAACAGTCTACTCGCGCGTCGGCGAACATGCCGGAGGCGCTACAGTGTCGGGGCAGCCCCATCAGCGCCCTGAACGCATTGTTATACTGAATGCGGAGAGCCCTGTATGCTTTTTGAGTATAAATGGCCCACAAGCTGCCAGTGTAGAAGGAGGTGCAGTAAGCTCTAAATAGAGTCACTTTCACTCCCCTCGAACACCGCCTGAACCTGTGGACAATCATATTTGCTCTAACCGACAGGGCCCTCCGCTCCCTCTCTATATCAATATCGTCCTCGAGGGTTGGTGTGAGTATATGCCCTAGGTACTTAAAGCTGACGACTCTTTCAAGCTTACTTCCCCTCAATGTGATGGCTGGCACGTGGCTTGGTCGCTTTGTTCCCGCCTCAAAAACCATAAATTGGCTTTTCTTAGCATTATAGAGAAGCCCGTGGCTCTCCGCATACATCTCACACGTGCGCAACAAGGTTCGGATGCCGCAGACTGACGCACTCAGCAGTACCATGTCATCAGCATAGCTTAAATTGTTGACACACAATCAGGTCATTGACGTAGAGATTGAATGTTGATGAAGCGAATTCGTGACAAGTGGCAGACTCTGAACCAGAACCAGAACCTACCCCTCCGGGATGCAGGCGTGAGTTTATGTTATGTTATTATTAAACCATCTTCAAGAAACAAAGGTCTTAATTATTTATTTCTTATTTTTCATACAAACTTCTTATAGTCAATTTGTATGAAAAACTAAAAAAATAGATACTAAAGAAAAGGTTTTCATTTTTGGATTATTTAGGTAACAATTTCTATGGTTTCGGTCGCTCCAGAGAAAGGACCGTGCCCAGTTCTTTTCTTTCCGGTTGAAAGGAAATATTTTACCTCGGGAGATCCGAACATTTTATAGACGTTGCTGATATAAGATCATACATATCTGTCAAGTTAAAATAATATAACAGTTCTGCTACACGATTTGTGCTGCATTTGTGTTAGTGCTCAAATACAATCCAGTAGCAATTTTAATAGGAATTTTCGTGGACTGAACGAATCGGGGTTACGACCTGGTTACGGTGGCGGACAGTCCTTGGATGCGGGCGGCACAAGACCGCGAAGCTTGGAAAACCATGGCCCATGTCCTGCAGTGGGCCTCAAATGACGAGACGATTACAAATTAACAGAATAAAAGCCGAGTAAGCGAGAATTATTAGCAAATATTAGCAAATAGCGAGATAAAAAGTCCCCGAAACCAGCGTGCGTGCATGCAACGACTAATGAATGTTGATCAAGCGAAAGAGACCTGTCAGGATCGTGGCAAGTTTCAAACCGTGGTCTCTGCTTACCCCTCCGGGATACAAGCGTGAGTTTATGTTATGTTACGTGTTATGTGTGTAGAGTCACTGAAAATTCAATAGCGCCCTCAGGCGGGAAAAAGAACTCACACCTTTTCGTTTAGAAACATGAAAATATTACGTACAGAAGCTATGTGGGTAGGCACAAACCAATAATAGTACATTATGATACAAGTGTGGTATGTTGGTCATTACACTCGAGTCGGTTTTGAAGCCTGAGCCGAAGGCGAAGGCTTAATGGAGACGAGAAGTGTAATGACCAATGCTCACGTGTTTCATACGACGTTTTTCAACACACTTGCGAGGAAAAGTAAATAAAAGTTCACATTTATTTAAACTTAACAAACAGAAACCTATTTAAAAGATGGCGGCCGTAATTTTATTTTTTCGCGCGCTCAGCGCTGCATGCGCGCGCAAGTCTGAGATAAGGGCACCGGCAAAGTAGCTAATCAGCCACATATTTATAAATTTTGAAATTGGGTATTTATAGGTAAAAATACACCGTCAAAATATAAGTCAAATATAAATACCAACAAGCTAACAAGCAGTTTCATGAAATTCTTTAATTATTTATCATATTTTGAATTGAATTTTATATTTACGCAAATAACTACTTAGCTGTTTTCGAAACATTAATACTTCTTGCTAATATTTAAAAAGATATGTAATGAAAAGGCACTAGTGCGATAATGTAATGTAAAAGGCACGGCATGGGTAATATTCTGCATTATCAGTGTAAATACGCTGTAATAAGACCTACTTTACGAGCAGGTGTGTTGAAAAATTATGTTTACTTATTTCTTTCTACAAAATTGAAACTTTGTCCGTTC
This sequence comes from Yponomeuta cagnagella, assembly GCA_947310995.1. NCBI lineage: Eukaryota > Metazoa > Arthropoda > Insecta > Lepidoptera > Yponomeutidae > Yponomeuta > Yponomeuta cagnagella. Next base: position 15,962,976 of record OX371277.1, read on the forward strand.
AGCGGCAGCTGCGTATCATCATCAGCCATTTGACGCCCACTGCAGGACATAGGCCTCCCTCATGGTTTTCATAACCATGAGGGGTTTTGCCATAATCGCCACGCTTGGCAGGCGGGTTGGCGATCGCAGTATGCGGTTGGAATCTCAGGAAGACGCTGCTGCCCGTCTCCTGGTAAATGATTTCCTTAGTCGCCTTCTACGACATCCACGGAAGGAAATGGAGTAACGCTATAACGGCGTCACACGGAGCTGCGTATAGACCTCTGCAATGCAGACCACTTCTTTCTATCCTCGGCCATCCTCATCCAGCCGCCATTGAGATTACTAGAGTAATTTTATAGTTCGCATTTTTTAACATATTATGTAAAATCACAATAACTGTTTACGAGTATTTACGGTTTTATTTTTGTGAGAATTTTTATGCCCTTTGTTGTGTAATAAAGTTTTGAGGCACGCTCCGCAATAGGAAAAAATATCATAATCATACATAATAATAATAATAACTTCCACACAATACAATCACTTGACCTGTTGAAACATTGAAACATTGTTTAATCGTATTGTATTTTTAGCCGTGTAATAAATAAATACTAACAGGTGCAAGCTTCTACGTTCTCGGAATTGTAGAACTGAATGGATGAACTATTCGCGTAACTGAGAGTAAATTCAAACTTAAAGTCTATTCAAACTGTAAACTCATTAGTTCCTCTCCAATCCTGATCGCATTATACGTTTCCCGGAATGCCGGATCAAACCTTCAAAGGTTTGAAAACAATACGGTTTAATTATCATGGAGTGTTCCGTGGGAGCCGGTGAAACCTGCTTGAAACAGCAAATGTAGAGTAATGCACGGGAGCTAACTCAACAGTTTGAGTATCTACTTAGAGCGATTTACATCGTTAGCGCAAGAGTATCTTAGCTTATGAGTAAGTACCTACTTTGTAGAGTAAAGATATATCCACTTTACAACAGGCTGCAGCGTGTGGGTGCAATGATATAAACTAAAATAATATGTAATCTCCACTTAAAATCCTTAAAGTAGAATTGGGTGGGCCACGTAAATCGTAAGGGCACAGACAGATGGGCAAATTTGGCAAAAATTGTCACTGACTGGGTCTTACGCGACGGATACCGCAAACGTGGCAGACCAAGGCGGAGATGGCGCATGGCGGGACAACCTCAGGGCCCTCATTATGAAGCAGCGATATATTCGGGAGGGTCGTCAACGTCGCGCATGAGCCCGAAAATTCACTCGAATCTCGCGACAGATACGGTTGTTTTTTTTTTAATAGTCTAGAAATTTCCTGCCACTGAGTAATAAACGCTAGAAGTACATGGCTCTTTGTTACCCCAATGACGTCATATCATATCTTGAGATACGGATTTTGACACTTACAGGCGACCTCCGATTAATGTCGCATTCTTTCACAATAAGGGCCTAGGATCTTTCTGCCGGTTTGACAGGGAATGGCCGTGATAGGGAGGAGTGGAGAGCTAAAGCCAATCTAGTGGCCCACTGTTGGGCAAAGGCCTCCTCTTGGCCCAACTGTAGGACACTGAATCGGCTAATTAAAACAAAAATCTAACTTAGGCGTTAATTTTACCACAGTACCATAGACTACGTTGTGAAACTACGAGTAAGACCTATAGTTATTTAAAACTGAGATTTCCGCACTTAGCCTCGTAGTTGGGCCATTGTACGAAGCAAGCGCTGAGGTGTGTCAATAATTGAAAAAAATCTTTATTTCATGCACAAAAAAGCTGTGAGTACAAAGGCGAGGTTATTACTTATAAGTATTTTCTTCCAGCTAACCCTGCATTATGTGGATAGTAAAAGGGGTAGTGCCAAGGGAGACTTATTGAAAACAAAACCTCAGACAAAAGGGTTTCCTCGCGCTTCTAAGACCGTTATCCAGTGGCATTGGCTAGGTACTACATATTCACAAAAGGGCATAACTTAGCCGGGATTCGAACCCACAACCTTCTGAAAGTGAGGCCAGATCATCAAAGTCAAAGTCAAAAGTTTTTATTTACTATAAAAACAAAATGTTTACTTAATGAACGTCAAAGCTGTTAGTTTCACAATTAATTGATTATGCGGAGAAGAAGCTAACAAAGAAACTCCACATTTATTCTTTTCAAAACAGGTTTGCTTAATTAACAGAGTTTTCAACTTAAAGTTACACTACACTAGATACAATCGTTCCTGTTAACATTATTTAAATACCAGACATCCCTGTCTTCCAAATAATCCTTAATTTCGCTTAGGCTTTTTCGCACAGAGTATGCTTAATACATTTTTTAAACCGCGTCGGTGGTAACTCTAATATATCTTGAGGAATCTTATTGTAGAACCGTACACAGTGCCCCATAAAGGATGTATTAACTTTTGCAAGTCTAAAACGTGGAAATGACAATTTATGTTTACTCCTAGTATCAATATTGTGATGGCTACCAACATTTTCGAAATTGCTGATGTTTTTTCTAACATACATTATAATAGGGGTTAAAGTATGAAATTGCCGTTTTATTGCAATAGGTTCTTTGAATTGACATAGAATCTTCATGGTTTGAGGTTTTCGAATGAAACTTTTTTCAAATGGTTTCTATGATGCTCTTTTTTTAAAAAATGTGAAACATTTAAATATCGACTTTCAATTGTTTTTGTTATTCAATTTAGACAAGAAAGATGGATTACTGCAAAAATTTGAGTGATTTTTGAATACGAGTTCCGACGCGGAACTAACGCGGCAGAAACAGCCCGCAATATCAATGCTGCGTTTAGAGAGGGGTCTACTAATGAACGCACCGTGCGATTTTGGTTTAAACGCTTTCGTGATGGAAATTTCGACTTAAAGAACGAGCCACGAGGAAGACCGCCCACACAGGTGAATAACGATGAATTAAGAGAGATAGTGGAAGCCGACCCTAGTCAAACTACCCAGGAATTAGCGGCATGGTTTAACGTTACCTTACCCACAATATTGACTCACTTGCGTCAAATCAATAAAATAAATTAAATACGAAAAATGGGTGCCTCATAATCACTCGAATTTTCGCAGTATCCATCTTTCTTGTCTAAATTGAATAACAAAAACAATTGAAAGTCGATATTCAAATGTTGCACATTTTTTTAAAAAAAGAACATCATAGAAACCATTTCAAAAAAGTTTGATTCGAAAACCTCAAACCATGAAGATTCTATGTGAATTCAAAGAACCTATTGCAATAAAACGGCAATTTCATACTTTAACCCCTAATATTTTCATAAATGTATTGACTTTCATCATCATTTATTGCATATCATGGTAATAAAACAGGTGGTAATAATAATTTAAAAAATAATTCATGCTCTACGTGTTACCCTGTAAGGGCACTACAATTTCTTAGATCTCATTATCATGCTACTATACCAATACTTATGAAACTACTTATTTAACTACTAATTTATCTATAATTTAAATTTAATCATCTATCATTTACAGTTACACGTATTTATTCGTTTTACTGATACGCTACCTCCGCTCGGTGTACAGTCAGCACATCTGATTCTACACGGGTGGTCTCTAAATGTTGACCTGCTGTCCACTTTACAAGACTACTGAAGCCTAACACACCCCATCCACACAGACATCTGCCTATTCTGTAATATTCACCAAAGGAAATTAATTAAGGGAACTTTCGTTCGATGCGAAGCCTAACGATACAAGGGTAGGTACAACTTGTAATTAATCCAAACTCTGTGACCGACGTTCTCAAAGATATTGTACAGTCGACTCCTCGTCAACGTTTATAAACGTGCACTCTGCTCAGTGCGCTACAGGCGACTTAGCAACTAATATGCGGAATGAATACAGTAAAAGAATTCTTTCTGTCTAATTAAGTAGTTTTGCTGTAAGTGTCTATTCACTTCTCTTCATATATATGTAGGTATATCACCTTTTTGTTGTCCAGATCACACACTTGTTATAAGCCACTATTTATGTAAGTACGTGTAGTTATGTATAGTATTCAAGTATCATATATGTAAGTTTATTATTATTATTACGTATATGTATGTGTATTAATATTCGTATTTGCACCGACTACCCGTGTCTATTTCTCCTTCGGCAAATCTTCGATATGAGGTTGCCTGGAAGAAATTGCTATTAGCAATAAGGCCGCCAATTGTATCTTTTCTTTTGTCATTGCTGTTTCTGTAACATTTTTTTTCCGGTATACAATAAAGAATATTCTTATCTTATCTTATCTATTTAGATAAATAATAATTATTCAGTCTGTATACTTTCTACGGTAGGGCACATACCCTCTCTCAGAGTGAACTAGACTTATTTAACACGCGTGCCCACAAGGAGAACATCACGAGGAAACCGGAGTGCCTGAGTTGCTCACAAGCCTCAGTGTTTAAAATTGGGTTCCGGTGATAAGGCGCGAGATTTGTATTTGCTTAGCACTGGATTCCACGTGCTTGAAAGCTTGAAACCATCCTCTCTGTTGAAATTGTTATGTTTTTTTATTTTAATTGCTTCCCGAACGATCCTTCGACAGTAAAGTCGGTCGGTTGAGAGAACTTTCGGTTGATGTCCTCGCACCTCGATGCAGTGGTTCGTTCCGGCCTCCAGCAGGTGTTCAGCTATTGCGGACTGGTTTACCTGCCTATTTTTGACTGCCGCAATGTGCTCTTTGACCCCATCTAAGCCCATACTATCTATCTCTCTCTGAGAGAAGGCCTGCGCCCTCCAGTGGGACGTAAAAGGCAGCATTATTATTGTTTTTTTTTTTTATTAATTTATAGTGACGGAGTTTTTTTTTTTCATTCGGTGTATTTTTATTATAGGAGATTTATTTTATTGTAGGCGTAATTTTTTTAAATATATATCTCTATATATTAAATATATATAATTATTATAGCTACGTCTGTGTCGGCCTTGACGGTGCATGTTTAGGTTGCCTGTGAGATAACGCTTTTTAGTTTTTTAGTCAATTGAGAATGTAATTGTATATACCTTGTTGGTAATCCCAATAAATCAAAATGAGTAAAAAAAAATCTCGACTGTAATTAGGAAGTCAGCGAACACTCGACCGTATTGACTCAGTAAACAGAAGGCACAAAGTCGTTTGACGCCTTTCCCATGTTTTCACTGCAATGGCTTTCGGACGGGACAGGGGTGAATAAATTAACTTATAAATTATGTCCTGCGAAAACTGCTGCGCAATACAGTGAACTCTAATAAATAGTAAATGTTTCTAATAAATACTCACTTTAATAAACACTAGGGGTAAATAATTACAAGAGCTCGATTCCTGAAAACACTTCAAAAACACCGATACGTCCCAGATTTGTACCCAAGTTATTATGGACCACGTATACATTCCATTCCGCGAGGGCAGTTGAGGGGCTTAAATAGCCTGTGGTGGAGATTTTACAAGGAAAAGATGTAGCCAAATATTAAATAAACAGAGTTTTTGATTGGTTTTAGAGGAATCGTGTTTTTATAAATAAGGCCGTAGGGATCTTGTTTATAAAAACACGATTCCTGTATAACACTCCTCAGAGGCAGTTTATTTAAACTGTGGTTATGTTTTTCCCTTTACCACAGACTATTTAAGCCGTAGTATTTTTTTTTCTTTACCACAGACTATTTATACTGCCTCTGAGGATTGTTTTAAGGCATCGAGTTTTTATAAATAAGACCGTTTAATTAAAATTAACGACACTAAAGAAACGGTTTTCCGGTTCAGCGTTATTTACCTTGTTAGTAAGTAAGTAAACATTTATTTACATCTGCATACACACACATAAACAACATTTGAAATGACACAAGTATAAAAAATTATAAATAAAAAATAAAAACCGACTTCGTAACACTACAGCACTAAAAAGTTAGAAATAATTTAAATAATTAGAAGTATGTATACATGTAGGTATTGTAGAAGTATAATTTGGAGTCGGTGCCCAAAATATATGTGCTGGTCATGAAACTGGGCATTCTGTTTGTAGACTTAATAAAATAAAATAAATAGACAAAGTATGCTGGAAAGGCGGACCACTCCAGCGTTGGTCAGCACGTTGCAGAGAACTTTTCTTACTAGTCGTAAGAAAGCTTTCTTTTCTCCTCAGATATGTATACATAGGGCGCGAAGTATTCTCGAAGTTCCTGCTGTAACAAAACAAGGAAAAGCGAACAAAGTGACGACGTCTGCGATCAGTTTTACAGCGGCGACCTCAAACTTATTATAAAGAGGGTTTAGTTACACGTATTATAGTTACGAAGATTTTCTTGCTGAACAGCGAGAGGCAGTTAGTTTGGCGCTTCTCTTCCACGAGTGGGTAACGGGTAGTGGGTTGGATCCGGTTACCAAGCGTTGGGGACAAAAGGATTATACTTTTAGAACTTATTTTTCCTGTACGGAGTGTCCAGAACTTATTTTTAACTAGAGAAATACTTACACTACGTTACGTTACATAAGGAGGGGTAGGCGGAGACCAGGGTTTGCCATTTGCCACGATCCTGTCAGACCGAAATAACCCTGTATGAAGGACCTGCTGCCGTACCAATGTCATTTTTGTAATTCCATTCATAGCCAATGCTATGCTAATACTATTATTCCACAAGCTTGGCTCAGTAGTGACAGCCAGTGGTCACACAGAAGGGACGTGGGGCGGGGGCGCGGAAAAGACGCGACGAGTTGTGTAGAGCGGTGGTAGCCTAGTGGGTAGAACATCGGACTCGGAAGCGCGCGAGACCCAGGTTCGATCCCCAGTGCGGGCATATACCTATGACTTGGTTTTCTAAGTTATGTACATTTGTGAAGTTATAGTAGCAATACCACTCGCTAACGGTGAAGGAAAAAATCGTGAGGAAACCTGAGTGTCTGAGCTATTCATGTGAGGTATGTACCTCAGCGCTTGAAATCGCCAAACCGCGGTGGGCATACGTGTTGATTATGACCACACTCTCTCCCTGAGAGAAGGCCTGTGCTCTGCAGTGGGACGTATATATACAACATTTCTATACAGAAATCGCGCCCTCGCCCCGTCTCCTCTGTGTGGGCTTCGTCCCGTCCCTTCAGCCCCTATATTACGCGCACCAAATTCTGAGAGATTCCAATCGTCTGTCAAATTAGTTATATAGGCTGCTTATGTATGTATGTATGTTATACAACATTTCTATACAGAAATCGCGCCCTCGCCCCGTCTCCTCTGTGTGGGCTTCGTCCCGTCCCTTCAGCCCCTATATTACGCGCACCAAATTCTGAGAGATTCCAATCGTCTAACTGTCAAATTAGTCCGGAATTTGACAGTTAGACGATTGGAATCGCTCAGGATTTGGTGCGCGTAATTAGGCCCCTGTACATTTTGTAGGATTAGCGACGCATCTTTTACGCGCCCTCGCCCCACATCCCTTCTATGTGGCCACTGGCACAAGGGTGTGTACCTTATGTACGGGAAGTAACCTTTCTTTATGTCCGATGACTTGTCTGGGGAATCTCCTGTCGCATTTATTCGGTAATCCAAAACGACAGACTCGTTGACCTAGCGGTTAACATGCTTCGCTACCAAAACAGAGATCGTGGGTTCGATTCCCGCTGGTCGCCACCGTACGATATGTCTACAAATGGCCTCAATCTAGGTATTTTTCCATGTTTGTAATGTCCTTGCCTGGTTACCGTAGCACAGGTGTCCTAGTTTGGGACTAGGATAAGTGACTGTATTGTGTACAAGTTATTATTTTTATTATGCAACCGTACTACAGAGCCTGCTAGTACGGTATCCAGAAGACCGATACATTTTTGTAGAGATGTTTTTGGTAACACTCATACCAATGATATTGCTGATTTTTTTTGGATCTCAATGGATAAAATTGTTATTTGTGAATCTACCTATAAACTCACGCCTGTATCCCAGAGGGGTAGGCTCAGACCAGGGACTGCCACTTGCCACGATCCTGGCAGATCATTATTAAACGTATTAAATAGATACTGAGATTTAGAGAGTTCCAATTATTTAAAGATAATTTACCCACAGTAAGTAGCCTCTCGAGACATATTCTAAGCCGACTTTATTAACTTGTGTAGACATATCTCTTACAAATTTAATACTTTTGTTAGCTCACTTCAGCTACATTTCGGTTGGCAAGCTTCATTCATCATACTTCAACTCTGGATTGGATGAAAGCGCATGTATCAATCAATCTACTTAATAAAATGGAAAATTCCCGACGGAGTGACAGCTATCCATAAAGCCAAAATGGAGCATCATCCACATATACATACTTATAAACTTAGCTTGACGCTTCAGCTAACCGCGCGCTGTCTTAAAATGTTTTAAAGCCTAGTTCATATTGCTGACTACTAACGCTGGCTTGATATTGGCCTTGTATGAACAGTTTTTTATGCCAAGCCAGCGCCCGTCTATTTCTCGAGCCAGTGACCTAACCCCTCAACCCCCGCGCCAGCGCCATGTGCGTTTGTTTTTGTTTAGAATTTCTGCGACAAGATGCAGGCTGACTGGCTTCATCTAGACATCACGAGCCAAGCCAGCGGTGGCTTGTCTGTTGAACTGGCGCCAGCGCACTGGATTCGTATAAACTATACTTTAAGTCAAGAGGCACTTGAACTTTGATTTATATCGCGGGTCTGAGGTAATAAATAGAGATCAAGCTGTAGGTCAAATTCAAGTTGATAATCGCGTCGCTATTAAGGCATTACCGCAAGAAATAAAAGATTAACGAAAGAAATAACGAGCGACTGTGGGTGGAAGGACCGGTAAGGGGCGTGCCAGGCGGGCATACTTATTATTATTAAGAAAATACTTGTTAGTATTAAGCTCGAGTATGTACAAATGATTTTAATCTGTAATAAAGAATTTTCAATCAATACTTCCACCAAATAGGGGATTTATTAGCAAAGGGTACGATAAAAATTCCCGCAACCGGCGTGCTCGCATGCAATGCAACGACGGCTGAATGTTGATGAAGCGAAAGATGGATTGTGGCAAGTAGCAAACCCTGGTCTCGGCCCCCTCCTCCGAGATACAGGCGTGAGTTTCTGTAATGTAATGTGTCTCCTCACGGCCCCACCTGAAACGCCACATAACATAATCGTGAGATATAGTGATACTATTTTGACTAAGCTTTACAGAATGAAAAAATAATAGTACTTTAAAGTTAAATATTCAATGAATATTCAATGAATACAAATATTCAATGACGTCTCTGTGATCAACATGGTGAAAACCGGAAGCGATCACCGAATAGTAAGAGGCTCATTGAATATTAATGTCAAACTTGAGAGGTCTCGTCTCATGAAGTCCACGCTCCGACCTACTCGTGCCCATATCCAGAACCCCGAGAACTTTCAACTCGAATTGTCAAATCGCTTTGAGTGCCTGGAGAGCGCCGCATCGGTGGACGAGATCAATAACAGGTTTGTAGAAACTGTCCGTTCAGTGGGCTCGAGGTTCTATAGACCCAACCGTACGAGTAGACCACAAAAGCTCTCAAACTATACTCTCGACCTCATGGCTAAACGTCGCGCGTTGCAACTGCAGTCCTCCGAGGATGCTAAGTCATATAGGCAGCTCAATAGACATATCTCAAAGTCTATGCGGCACGATATTCGGTCCTTTAATACCGAACGTATTAAAGAGACTATAGAGCGGAACAAGGGCTCCAAAGTGTTCGCAAAAGACTTGTCTATTGGGCAAAGCCAGCTGACGAAGCTGAAGAGAGAGGACGGCAGTATAGCGTCGACCAGGTCAGAGGTGCTGAGGGAGATTGAGAGTTTCTACGGACAGCTATACACCTCAGTCGCAAAACCTGTTAGCAGTTTGAACAAAGATCCGAGAGCCAAACTGACCCGACATTATACCGAAGACATCCCGGACATCAGCCTGTACGAGATTAGGATGGCCCTGAAACAGCTCAAGAATAACAAGGCACCAGGAGAGGACGGAATCACATCAGAGCTCCTGAAAGCGGGTGGAACACCAGTACTTAAAGTCCTTCAGAAGCTCTTCAATTCCGTCGTGGTCGAAGGAAAAACGCCAGAAGCATGGAACAGAAGCGTGGTGACGCTGTTCTTCAAGAAAGGGGATAACTCTCTATTGAAGAACTACCGACCCATCTCGCTTCTGAGCCATGTTTATAAGCTGTTTTCGAGGGTCCTCACGAATCGTCTCGAACGCAGGTTTGATGACTTCCAGCCTCCCGAACAAGCCGGTTTCCGAAAGGGCTTTAGTACCATAGACCACATCCATACGCTGCGGCAAATTATACAGAAGACTGAGGAGTATAATTTGCCATTCTGCTTAGCGTTTGTGGACTATGAGAAAGCCTTCGATTCGATCGAGACATGGGCAGTGCTCGAGTCTCTCCAGCGTTGCCGGATTGACTATCGGTATATCGAGGTGCTGAAGTGCTTGTACAACAGCGCCACCATGTCGGTCCGAGTACAGGAGCAGAATTCGGAGGCAATTCCATTGAGAAGAGGCGTGAGACAGGGAGACGTTATCTCTCCGAAACTGTTCACGAACGCACTGGAAGATGCCTTCAAGCTTCTGGAATGGCAGGGACGCGGCATCAATATCAATGGCGAGTACATCACGCACCTTCGATTTGCCGACGATATAGTAGTCATGGCAGAAACGATGGAAGACCTCGGCATAATGCTTGAAGACCTCAGTCGAGTTTCCCAACGTGTGGGCCTTAAAATGAACATGGACAAAACGAAGGTCATGTCGAACGCCCGTGTTGTGCCCACCCCAATAACATTGGGGAACACGACTCTCGAAGTTGTAGACGAATACGTCTACTTAGGACAAACAGTCCAACTAGGCCGGTCCAACTTCGTGAAAGAGGTCAATCGTCGAATCCAACTCGGCTGGGCAGCATTCGGGAAACTTAGAAAAGTCTTTTCGTCTAACATACCTCAATCGCTCAAGACAAAATTATACAACCAGTGTGTGTTACCAGTGATGACTTATGGCACTGAAACGTGGTCTCTAACTATGGGCCTCATAAGAAAGCTCAAGGTCACGCAACGAGCTATGGAAAGGGCTATGCTCGGAATTTCTCTACGAGATCGAATCAGAAATGATGAGATTCGTAGACGAACGAAAGTCGTCGACATAGCCCAGCGGATTAGTAAGTTGAAGTGGCAGTGGGCGGGGCACATAGCACGCAGAACTGATGGCCGATGGGGCCGAAAAGTTCTCGAATGGAGACCACATATCGGCAAGCGCAGCGTAGGACGACCAGCCACAAGATGGACAGATGACCTCATCCAAGTGGCAGGAAGACGCTGGATGCAGGCCGCTTCCAACCGGTCTTTTTGGAAATCCATGGAGGAGGCCTATGTCCAGCAGTGGACTTCTTGTGGCTGAATGATGATGATGAAAGTTAAATAGTTTTGGGGAAAACCAATATTTCATTATTTCCGTTTTTCTGCGGAACCGAAAAGAATTTTTCAACCAAACTTGACACAGCTACACTTCTAGACGTAAGTGACTGTAGAAAAAAAAACTGTCCATCATCACGAAATTAAGGGCCTTTCTACCCTGTACGTATATATTTTTTGAAAAACCAACTAATTAATCCAGCCGCTTGTTACAACGCTGCAGGCAAGTGCTGATCCGGTGGCAGCGGAGCGGTAGAACGCCGGCTTCTCATTCGGGAGGTCGTGGGTTCAAATCCCGGCATGTACCAACGACTTTGTTTTTTAAGTTACGTACATTTGTGACTAGCTAGCTGTGATGGAAAACATCGTGAGGAAACCCTAGTGTCTGAGGTATTTACATACCTCAGCACTTGCTACGTACCAACTACGTCCAACTATGAGGCTAAAGTGCGGAAATCTCCTGTCGAACTAGAACTAGTGGGCTACATGCTATCAAACCACAGGTGGCTGGTTAGGTTCAGTTAGGCTCAGTCATCATCAGCCATTTGACGCCCACTGCAGAACATAGGCCTCCTTCGTGGTTTTCATAACCATGAGGGGTTGTGCCATAATCGCCACGCTTGGCAGGCGGGTTGGCGATCGCAGTATGCGGTTGGAATCTCAGGAAGACGCTGCTGACCGTCTCCTGGTAATTTATTTCCTTGGTCGCTTTCTACGACATCCACAGAAGGGAATGGAGTGACGCCATTCTTATCCGGCGCCACACGAAAAAGGTTAGTTTCAGTACTCATATTAAATCGACCTCCACTCAGTTAAGTTAAGTGCGACTTTGCAACGATCATGTAAAGGTCAATCACTAGCTAGTAGCTGTACGGACTTTCTAATGAAGAGCCGTCGTCTTGTTATAAAATCATTACGACCTGGGGCGTGTTTCATAGAACTACAATATTTATTGTTTACTATGGCAAGTCCATAGTACGTTGCATAGTCAATAAACGAGTAGGAAGTCTCGGCTACGCAATGGATATCGAATCATCAGATAGAGCGCTTTGCCAACAAACTGCTTTGCAGTTTACTACACTATGTCACGTTACCGAGGGTTGTGTGAAGGCACAACCCTTGGTAACGGAAGCTAAAGAAATAAAAAGAGATTTAGAGATGTAAAAATGTAATCATCAAAACCCCCTAACCTATAATTAAACTAATAACTTAATACTAATAAAAACATCAAAAATATATACAAAAAGAAACCTTAGGTCCCAAAAGGGTAAGTAGATCGTGGAGGCAGGCCGTGAAGTCAGGCCGTGGAGACGGACAGGCAAGTTGTGAAGGCAGGCCGTGGAGACGGGCAGGCAATTCGTGAAGGCAGGCCGTGGAGACGGGCAGGCAAGTCGTGGAGTCAGGCCGTGGAGACGGACAGGAACTCTGCTCAGGTAGGTCTCACAAGTAGGACTCCGGTAAGACTCTTCAAGTAGGCCTCCGGTAAGACTCTTCAAGTAGGACTCAGGTAAGACTCTTCAAGTAGGACTCAGGTAAGATTCTTCTAGAAGTCTCCAAGGCCAGAAGTTTCCTTATTCGACCTTCTTAGTATGACGATTATTTGACATTATTTAGAAAAATAAAGAACAATATTAAAATAAAAGAAATATCTGACTAACAGTTGAATCGTTGACAGTAAAGCAAAATACAATATTTACACTGTGAAAAGTGGAAAAATAATTAGAAATACGTATTAGCTTTGAAAAATAGTGAACCAACCTTATGTTATCTTTCATGATAACATGAGTGTTGTGAAATTGGATTTCAGTGGTTCAACTTGGACAAAACGTGTCTTTTTTGCATTGATAGAAAGAGTAGGGTTCTAGGCAATAGAATCGCGCTAGACGCGTAAGCTAAATCCTAAAACTATACTATACTATACTATACTATACTATACTATACTATACTATACTATACTATACTATACTATACTATACTATTCTATACTATACTATACTATACTATACTATACTATACTATACTATACTATACTATACTATACTATACTATACTATACTATACTATACTATACTATACTATACTATACTATACTATACTATACTATACTATACTATACTATACTATACTATACTATACTATACTATACTATACTATACTATACTATACTATACTATGGTTTTAATTGAGCTGTACAGAGTTTTGGAGAATAAAAAGAAGAAAAAGAAAGAAATTTATTATACCAACAACACACATCACAGAAACAAAATAAGCAGATAACACAATATGCACAACAACACAAAGAAAACTCATAAAACAGGACCATAGATGTAGCCTGTGGTGTATCTAAGTTGCCACAAAAGGCGGCTGACTCAGCGTTGTGCCGAGAAAGTTATCCCTCAGCGCTGATTTTCAGCATACAAAAACATACATACATACATAAACTCACGCCTGTATCCCAGAGGGGTAGGCAGAGATCGTCCTGCCACGATCCTGACAGATCACTTTCGCGACCTCAACATTCATTAGTCGTTGCAAAAAAATATACCAAAATGACTATCACTGAATGTGTTAGTGACGTCGGTCGTCAAAATTCTATTAAAAGGATTTGTATTTCTGTAATCTCAAAATTGCCTACTTTTCCCCCAACTATTCGCCCGCGCTGTGCAATAAGTCCCGTACAAATCCATGCGGTCGGAGAACCCGGCCTTTATTCGGGCTTTTACGATCTTAAACTACTCGAATGCTACTCGTATCATTAAAGGTGGGTCTACGCTAGACGAACCGAGCACGAGCGGAGCCATTCAGGTTTCGTCGTTCACGGTGTCAAGTGTGGACGTACAACGAACCTACAACGATCACTGTCCTCGAACGCAGTTTTCCGCAGTGTGCTCGCGGCTCTTGGCGAATATGGACGATATTAATAATATTGCAGCAGCCGCTGCTGTTGCAGCGATTATTATAGCGGTGGTCAGCAAAAATAGAAAAAGGCGAAGACGATGGGGATCTACAAATATATATAAAATGAGATCCAATCAACAAAATTTAGATTTGTTAACTATTTTGAGAGGTCAAGAAGCAACTGGCCAATTTTGATATAATTCAATTAATTGCACGGAAGCATCTTCGGTCCACGTTTCCATGATGTTCGATTCGAGCGAACGACGTCTGTCACTAAACACGTCCACGAGCGCACTGCGAGCGCGAAGCAAAACCCTTTGTGTTCGTCAAAAAACCGACAACAGGCGGAACGCAGCCGAGCACGAACGAAATGCTCGCAGCGCGCTCGTTTGAGGCTTGTAGGTCGGTCCACACTATACGAATTGTGTTCGGCTCGTGCTCCGCTCGTGCTCGGTTCGTCTAGCGTAGACCCACCTTTACACCGGCACCGTTGACAGCACATCACACATGTAATACACCATCATCATCAACCCATTATGTCCCCACCGAGGGGCACGGGTCTCTTCCCTGAGGAAGGTATAGGCCATACTCCACCACGGGGGCCAAGTCCGGATTGGTTGAACCTTTACATGTCAGTTGCTAACTCGCCCGTAACGTAACTGAATAGAGTGCACGGCTGTAAAGGTTGCTGTGCTGTCGACTGTACTGACAGGGGCCTGTTTCATAGAACTACCATGACACGTCGGTGTACATTGCAAAGGCGATAAGCCCCCAGATTAACAAGTAGACGCTCCTAAGTATGTAGTACATCTCTAATTGTCATAATAAACGACGAATTGGGTATTTGACAAAATATCAAACGAGTTAGTTATAAAACGGAATCTTGTATGAAAATACTTGCTTATGACGTCACATTTCAGAGCACTCTTTTTATGTTTAATCTATTTAAAAATTGTAATAACTAGTAATTGACTAAAAGAGATACATTTTCCGAGATATTTTGTAACTTTTGTTTTAATCGAGCATATGAAATAATTTATTTTTGGTCGTGTCAAATACCGTTTTGTAGTTTTATGAAACTCGTTCTGTAAACTGGATTCCAGACAATTTCTAGGCGAGTTCGGGAAGTGTTTAATTTGCTCTCCGACAACTATTTTGACAGCAGTGAGAAAAGACATAGGCCAATATAAAAATAACATAATACTTATGGGAAAAGAGGGGTTGCAAAATAAAACAGCTGGTATATTAGGACTGAAAATACATATTTATTTCAAATACCTACTTAGGTGATGGATCTTTGATGAATTCAATCGAAACTTAAGCTGCATCCAAGAAGAACTATTTTATGATTAGCGATATTAACCCTGAATGAGATATCAATATTGTCTGATTTTCTTTACCGAGACCAACTAGTTCTATGAAAGTTCTATCTTATTGAATTCCTTCTTTGTAAAACCACGAAGTCGTAATCTGTTCGA
Organism: Yponomeuta cagnagella; assembly: GCA_947310995.1. NCBI lineage: Eukaryota > Metazoa > Arthropoda > Insecta > Lepidoptera > Yponomeutidae > Yponomeuta > Yponomeuta cagnagella. The sequence continues at coordinate 15,978,752 of OX371277.1, forward strand.
GAAACCTTATGAGATATGTTTTATTCATGTTGAGGTTGTCTGCTTCCCTTTCATAGAATATGGATTCCGTATTATACAAAAAGATCTCTACAATATTAAACTTTTGTATTATTTAGTATCTAGGTACATCTATCTACACGCTCAAATCCGGGTGGTCTGAGATCCGCGTTTATGTATTATTTTTAAGTATGGACATAAAATAAGTTGAGAGATCTTGTTCGGAAAAATTCTCAAATAATTAGTACCGCCTTGGGTCACATAACCTAAATTACGTAACATAAACTCACACCTGCACCACGGAGGGGTAGGCAGAGACCAGGGCTTGCCACTTGCCACAATCCTGTCAAACCTCATTTGCTTCATCAACATTCATTAGTCTTTGCATGCACGCACGCAGGTCTCGAATACTTTTTAAATTGCCCTATGCTAATAGATTTCCTATTTGGTCGAAGTGTGTCCGCCTGGGACGCCTCAATACCCTGTTTTATTTGGATTCTTTTTACATGCAGTTTGAAATAGTTGATTTCATTTTCAAACTGTAACCTCTAGGCCGTTTGAAGCCTAACCCAGCAACCGATGATTTAACAAAAAGCACAAACGTTGACCTTTTTTATCACCAGTTAACGGCCAAATCAACAAAGCGACTGTATTGTTTGAGTTTTTATCGCAAAGCTATTGTTTGACAATATGGAATAAACAATTCTCTAAATTAAAATGTATCGAACGGTGACTTCCACAAAAACGTTTTATTTTTACTGGAGAGGCCTTGTTAAATGATACAATTTGTGCCTTATTATTTTTCAACTTATTCGTCCTAAGCAATAATAAGTGAAAACCCTTCATGGTTATGAAAACCACGAAGGAGGCCTATGTCCTGTAGTGGGCGTCAAATGGCTGATGATGATGATGATGATGATGATGAATAATAAGTGATAGAAATAATATTTAGCTATGAAAAAACCTTCAAATGAGGCCCTTAAGAAAACAGTTCAAGAAAAACGTTGGTATATGGCGTTCTCTACTCTCGACGCTAATTAAGCCAACTTGCGTTACAATTGAGTGCATTTATTTATTAACTAGCCAAAATATGCTTTCAGTTTAATTACATAACACGGCTTCAATAAGTTTAATCTCATATTATAATAACAACTAAAACGATTACTGAGTCGTTGTTTCCGACTTATTGCATTTAATTGTATCGTAATCTGAACACAATAGCGTCGAGTTACAGGGGCTGGCTCTAGAGTCTAATACACATAGTTTAAGAATAGAATGATATAAGCACGATAATAGCTATTTTTTAATTCATTTGGTAGTCTACTAAGCAAAAACAATACATTGCCACCCGAATTAAAAAGGCATATCTCTCAAAGAAGATGGAACCACGCGAGGCGCTGAGTGAAGTTGCACGGGTTACACCATTGCAATGCGATTGTTTACTAGACTACCAATATTGTCAATGCAACAAACATTGCAGTACTAATGTGACTAAATGTTTATGTTTATTTCTCACCGCATTGAAGTTATATATACGGAAGTTACAATTAAGTACATACAGAGTTTACTATGATTGTGGTGTTTGTGAAGTATCACACTCTGTCTCCTAAACTATTATAAACCTCTATTTCAGGAGACAATGCTTGCTCGACCATGATCTTATTTTATATTTTGAGGATCATTCACGTTTTGAACCAAGTATGCAGTGTCATAGCAACATCAAATTCTGTGAAAAAAATATCGTTCTCGGATAAGAAATGACAAAGTTACAGCGATGTTTGTGCACAGGTTCGAAAAACAGGCGCGAGCCGACGCCGAACGCTTGATACGTCAGAGGTTCTACATCTTACAGAAAAAGATAGCACGAAGTTTCTATTTGAAGATAAAATACGTTTTGGTTGTACTTTAGAAACACAAATAAATTTTCCAACTTTTCATGCAAAATTTTGACCAAAAAGTATTTTTTCTATTTTACGGGAACGAAAAAGTCCGATTTTCAAGTACTCGTACCTCCCTAACTAAACATATTTGGCACTCGGGTGTTCTCGTCTACTTTTTGAAAAGATAGTCTTTCAGCGTAAGCAATAAAAATGGGCACGTACCATATAGTTGGGTCTCAGAAAACACTGTGGCGCCGGCCAACTGGCCGGATCCCATGACGTCACAATAGGAATCAAGACCCGCCCGGGCGGGTTTTGAAACAGCCTAAGCTTAAACTTCTCTAACTTTGTCATTTCTTGTTGGATTTGAGTCATTCAAAAAGTAGTAACGCTTTTCTTGTGCTCCATCCGCCCTAGTACTTGGAAGTCTAATATTTCGATGTCTGAATGATTCTCATTATCGATTCTCTTATGTTTGAAAGTTTTTGTTCTTGTTCTTGTTTTATAATTTTTTTATTATTTCATTCAAGGTTCATATATGCGGTTCTATACTAATCAGACGAGAAAATGTAAATTAGTGTGAGTAATTTTGTGTAAGACAGATTAAATTTGTGAGTCAGTGTTTGTATGTGATTGTGTAAGTATGTATGTGAATGTGTGTGTGTGTGTTTGTGTGTGAGTGTGTATGTGTATGAGATAATGTATTTTTAGTGTAGATACATAAATGTTTATGCACCAAAACTTAGTAGAATCTCGGTTTCCTGGTAACTTTGCTTTAATAGTAATGTCTTCTACTGAGCTACCATCCATTTTAGAGACTCGCTCCCTGCATTCGTATTACGCTGCGTCTGTGAATAACTTCCAATATCATCCGTCCAATGCACTTTTCATTCAATATTAATATTCATTGTGGAATGAAATTGAATCTGAGCTTGTTATTTCTGCGGTGGATTGCAATTTTGGTGGCCTTGTTTGGGGAAATTGACTTACTTAGTTTTTTTTTGTTATGTAAGTAGTCTACATTCGTCCCACTGCATCGAACAGGCCTTCTCTCGGAGAGAGTGTGGGCTTAATCACCACGCGTACCCACCGCAGATTGGCAATTTCAAGCGCTGAGGTATGTGAACACCTCAGGTTTTTCGCGATGTTTTCCTTCACCTTTAGCGAGTGGTATTGCTACTATAACTTCACAAATGCACATAACTTAGAAAACAAAGTCATAGGTACATGCCCGCACTGGGAATCGAACCTGGTTATCTCGCTTCCGTGTCCAAAGTTCTACCTACTAGGCTACCATCGCCCGTAATGAGCGAGTGGTATTGCTACTATAACTTCACAAATGCACATAACTTAGAAAACAAAGTCACAGGTACATACCCGCACTGGAAATCGATATGCTATCGGTATGCGGGAAGATAGCATTTAATTTTTTTTAATTGACTTTCTCCAATGTAAAAACGCCAGAACTATTTTTGAAATGTATCCCGAACTATAGATCTCTGCTGCATGCGACAAGAACTGTCATTTATATGCTAAGTTCACTAACATGAATCGAACCTGGTTCCATCGCTTCCGAGTCCAAAGTTACTAGTTACCTACTAGGCCACCACCGCTCGTAATGAACCCACTTGGGGGCAACCAGTTATAAATAATGGGTCAAGCATCTAAAGGCCTCGGAAGATAAGACTCAAAAACACCAGCTCGATGATGGCGAAGTTTATAATCTTGTTTTAATAAAGACTCGTTAAGTTATCATTATAGTCTACAAGCCTCCACCAATCCGGACTTGGCCCCCGTGGTGGAGTATGGCCTATACCTTCCTCAGGGAAGAGACCCGTGCCCCTTGGTGGGGACATAATGGGTTGATGATGAAGTTATCATTAGCATTAGATAGACAGATAGAACAGAAATCGTAAAAAAATTGTTTATCTGCCATAACTACGACTGCAGTAGCTTTTTGATATCTCATTCATGACAACTGGTCAGGCCGTTTAGGTTACAGGCAATATTTTTGCACATGTTTGACTCTATGTAGCCCAGATATTACTGAGTAATACATAATATGTTTAATTTTATTTAGAAATCGTGTTACTTATTGATGGCGATGATTTGGAAATCTAACATGCGTAAAAAGAAAAAGCCAAAACTAGCAAAAATAGCCACAACACATTGAATTTAAAGTACCTAAATGGATATTTTATCGTTCGAAGGTCTCATGACGTCACACGCGATGCGATAGTGAACTGTTTTTTTTTCGAGCCGATCGCTGTGGCCGTCGCAAAGTAACCGACCTTTTGGCAAATGTTATCACAGCCGAAATAGCTCAGTTGGGAGAGCGTTAGACTGAAGATCTAAAGGTCCCCGGTTCAATCCCGGGTTTCGGCAGGTCGGTATTTTTTTGTATTTTGTTTTTTGTGTTTTTATGTAATTATTTCTATTGAATTGCCCAATTTTTGAACATTCATACTTAGGTAAAAAAAAGTAATTTATTACCTACTTTACTCCTTTTTACCCGACTGTGGCGGAGCCCAAAAGGAGGGTAATTAAATGTATTTGGATCGTATGATCGTATGTATGTATTCTATGTTCCCTCATAACTTGTTAGCCAATAGTCAGATTTTGACAAATAAGATCTCAATCGGATCGTCATGTTTGCGCGAGTGGCATAAATTAAATTGATTAATTTTGAATTAAAAATGTTAAAATTTAGGTCTTCCTTTTACTTCTGACACTATGTTATTTAGCAAAAAATAATCCTTATGATTAAGCCTGTCGATCGTTATGATAAAACTACAGGGTATTTTTTTTTCTCGTGTAGCGGGTTCGATTCCCTGTTCAACCATGTATAATTATATAAAAATCTATGAATGCAGTTTAAACATTTTTTTAATTAAAATAATGTCTTCTTTCAATAAAATGTTCAATCTACAATATTCAAGGTACTTTACCTCCATGTGGCATAGCCGTGGGACGCCCTGTATAAAATTGAAGTAATTATGTTTTATTACTTATTACTTACGAAAAAGTTAGAACATGTATCATCATCATCATTCAGCCACAAGAAGTCCACTGCTGGACATAGGCCTCCTCCATGGATTTCTAAAAAGACCGGTGGGATATGTATACTAAAAACTATTTATTTCAACTAATTACATTGATTAATTCTTAAAATTATTGATTTTTAAATGATAGTATAGTTATTTAACCATCGAGACTGGTTGCAAAGATAATATTAATTAAAATATTCGCAAAACAGTCAGAACAGAGTTTAAAAGCCTCTTATTTGGAGAGGATAATGAACGGAATAAAATTACTTTTCAGGAAAAAACGTTTGGTCAAAATACTTACAACTGGTAAGAAATCACCTGGCCATTCAATAAAATAATTTTAACAGGCAAGTGACAACACCAAGCAAAAAAACACGATGCCTCTTCGGAAACAAACAGATGCAACAGCCGAACTTAGACTCATCTAAAAAGCATAAGCCACATCGCTTATGCTTTTCAGATGAGTCTAAGTTCGGCTCAAAATCCAACCTTTCAATATTCATGTAAATGCTGAACAAGTGAAAATAAATTTCATTTCATATTTCAAAATAAGCATCCCAACTGCTTTTGAAATTTCCGAGTTCTAAGTTTTTCCTGAATCCTTTCGTTTCATCCACAGTCCACAATGTTTAATTCATCCCTTCAGTGATAGGGCGCTGTATTCTGCCAATGGGTCAGCAGTCGGAGGAAGCAGCTGAGGCCAGGAAGCACTTTCGGCAATACAAATTGAATTTTGCTCCCAAATTTACGAGCGAAGTTTGTGTTTACGATGTGCTACATTGATTTGTAGACTATTTGTTTTATTAGGTCCCTCGATAGGAGGGAAGCAAACCGGTAAGATGAACCAAATGATGACGATTCTAGTAATGATGATGACGATAATGACGATGTCTAATGACCTTAAGTGTGTCTTATAATTAAAATAATTATTGTCATTTTGTTGTTGTTGATGTTTTTGTTTAATAAACACTTGGTAACACTAAATTAATACATATTTCGTTTCATCTAAGCATTTTCAACTAATTACAACCACAAAATATTTTTGGGCAACTTTTAACGAAAATGTTCCCTATGTGCGACGTAAATCATATTCCTGATATACAAAACTTTTAATATTATCGTAACGAAATGAAAATTCTCTTAAAACATTGGTAGGTAACAATGAAGTTTTCGCTATAGGTTCCTCTTTTACTTACAGTTTTTTAGTAAAACTATGGGTACCTATCTTATTCTCACATTACATAACTTTACCTCATCTGATATATAAAAATCGCGTGTCACAGTGTTTGTTATCGAACTCCTCCGAAACGGCTTCACTGATTTTTATGAAATTTTTTGTATGTATTTCGTAGGTATGAGAAAAGGTCATAGGCTAATTAATATAGCAAAACAACGTTTGCGGGGTTATCTAGTAAAATATATAATTGGATATTAAACTCCTATTTACAGTGACTTTAAAATCTTTTTAACTTAATGATCTAAACACTCCTCAGTACGTCTGACTTGTTTGTAGATCACTTCACTGTTGCTTCGGAACTTCCTGGCTACCCCTTCGGGGTGTGACGTGATGTTTCTCTTGTAGTTTCGAGACATGTAGTGGAAGACGAATGTGGATGCAAACATCATACCGGTATAGAAGAACGATTGTGTTTCCTGGGAGAAAATAAATATTTTTCAAATTATCAAAAGTGAGTTTTTTTTTGTATCAGGCGGATAATCGGATGGACATTTATTTATTTATCCATTTAAGGAGTAAAAACAGAATTGACAAATTTATAGCATAAAAAATATTAGAGTCAATACATTTTGCCAATTCCTCAGCATTTCCCACAGATAGGTAATACTTAATATAATAAATAAGTCAGAGATGCAATACAGGACTCAAGATTTAGTTCTAAGATTAAAATGAACAAACACTGAAGCAACTGTTTTAGAAAGCGATACATACACAAACAATCATTAATTCCAATCAATACATTGGAAGAAGTAAACGCAACGACATGGTGAAACTAAGTATAAAGGTTCCTTGTTGATCGAGGAACCCTAAAAATGGAAAGTTGAACCTAAATAAGAAACTTTAATGGATGTGCTACAGTAATCCCGCCATTGCAAATAATTTTTCACAACTCGTTGTCACTGTTGAAATTATAGTTATTTATTAATTAAAATGTCTACAAGTACTGGTTATGAAGAAAATTATTTTTTAGTATTATTTTCTTCACAAGTGTGTTGAAAAACGTCGTATAATACACGTGTGTATTGATCATTACAGTCCTCGGCTCTCTTAAGACCGTCACCTAACGGCTCGGGTCTCAATGTCGCCTCAGCGGTAATCAGCAACATTTCACACTTGTACCATAATACCACACCCACTCAGAAAGTGTCTCATTGCTCGTTCATAAACGGGTTTCAAAGTTCGTCATTTCTTCCTTCCTGGAATGTGGTATTAAAATCCATTCCTGTCCTGCTAGCGTTCTATTGTTTTTAGCAGCAAACATAAAAAATACAAACGTCAAATCTCAAAAAGGTAATAATTAATCAAATAATTAGAAAAAAGAGGTGGGAATTTTTTTTCTACTCGATTTTCATTGAAACGACGTTGGCAACCTTTTTCTGAACTAGGAAAAACAAACAAGCGCGGCAATTTGTTTTGTTTTGTTAAATTTAGTTTTTTATTAAATTGATAATTTAACAGTACGCTTTTAATTATTCTAAATAATTTTATTTTCTTCGTAGGTGTACTATGAAAAATAGCACTATGAATCACTCGAGAGAAAGTTCTTTTTCTGTTCAAGAGTATGTTTAAGCCCGACGCGCAGAGGAGCGGATTAGTTTCTCCCCCCAGTGTACAATGTACTATTCTTCTTCTTCTTCAGAACATAAATTGAATAATAATTTTACCCCCGTATAACCCACAAGAGCCAACGAGGCCTGAAGGCCTAGCGAGGTTGAAACATTATGCAAGTTACCTGGCTGAAGTCAGCGAAGAGTCTGGTGATGACGATGATAATAAAGTTGCCGACGGCTTCCGTGAATAGCCAGAATGCAGTGACTACAGCCTTCATGCTCTCTGGAGACTCCCTGAAGGCGAACTCGTTCCCAGTCACCGCGAAAAGTACCTGGGGGGCGAATCTCTTAATTGAGTTGATCAATAGAGTGATCAATATTCGTACGGTAACGGTCGTTTAAGTATGAGTCACAAAGCTCGATTAAACATGAAAGCCTAAATTTATAGTGAAAATAATTTATTTTGGGGTTTCTATATGTATAGTATAGAGTAGAGTTAATATTTGGCGACAGCCATTATTTTTATAATGATTTACATTATATTTATAGAGGCTTTAAATGGACTAAGTATATGGTGATACAGAGTCCAATTCGCACTTGGCTTGAGTTGTTTTTATGTTTACCTCAGAGACGGCCATGATGAGGAATTGAGGCAAAAGCAACGCCATAGAGATTGAATTGGCCGCCGTCACCACGATGAACTCTGAAAGCTGAAATTATTGTTTATTTAAATGTTCTCTAAAACACAGGTTTCCATCTATAACTTATGATCTTTAAAATATATGGTTTGCTGTATAATCGTCGAGTCAATTAACAATTTAAAAAACAACTCGTCCTTGAAATTTTTAATCCTTACAATCAACCAAACCCGGATAGCGGTATGGACAGCTAAAATTTTTTACCCTACTGCGGCGGAGCCCAAGCGGAGTATAATGTGTTTAGCTCGTATGTAAGTAGGTACATAAAATAGTTTGTGTTCACCATAGTAAAACATTTTGTATAGACGAGTAGTATACAAAAAAAGATATGGAGAGTTTGTTAGACCGTGTACAAACGCGAAAATTCAACAAAATGATTGACTACATAACGCGGTTAGGGCTTCCACTCGAAGTGTCTCAGTTTCTATTGTAGTAGTAGTTCTAAGTAGCAGGCTAACCTTTACGCTACTAAATTACTTATATAATACAGAACTGTGTAATACTCACGTAACCCTCGCCGGTTTGTTCTAATACGATCGTATACACTCCGCCACTCTCGATATTTACGTCACGACGAATGACGTCATCATTCACGAGTATAGAATAAGTCGAGGCAAACATTTCGTACTGGGGCGATACGCCGATTCCTCCGTCGATTCTCGCCTCTATTTCCTTTCGGTTCTCGTTATAGAACGTTACGTTTGTGCCGGATAATTGCTCCGATACTAGGAACCTGTAAATTGATTTAACGTGATGGTACGGCCAGGGCAGGTCAATAAAAACGAGGTTTAAGGCGCTTTACTGGCGAAAATCCGAGGTTACTTTTTAACGACGAGATTAGCAGAAAATTGTACGGTCAGGTCCTCTTTAATATTTTTAATTCAAAGTCTAATTTTCAAGGCGTCATAAAAGTGAGGGTGTATGCTTATGACACACGTTGTTATTGAAAACTTTCTTTAACCTTCTATTAACTCGTATTCTAAATTTAGATAACGATCCTACATCATTTACTTACAAGAAGCTAGATTTCTAAGCAAATTCAAGAAAAAATATTTGGTTAAAATTTATAATTACATAGATGTACATATGAGCGTATTTGATAGTATTCTACAGCCAACATTCCTTAATTTTGCTGACCCTTAAACAAAAAATGTAAAAAATGCTTGTAACTATCTATATCGATTTTGTTGACCCCTCTTCTTTGATTAGGTTTTGGTAAAGAAAGAAACTTTTTCCTCACGGACCCACAATGGCGGCCAAACCAAATGAATGAAACTCTCACCTCACGACCGGAAATCCAGATTTGCTCTTGTCCACGCTATCACTGTAACGCCTCACCGAATCGCCATTCATAAAAAAGGACACAGCTACATTGTCCTCCAACAAAAACGTTTTCCTTTTAGCCGTCACGCAACTTCCGTCCAAATCGAAGGTAATATTTTTCTCCCCGAATACAACATAGTCGTTCCGCGAAAAATGCGCCAGTGGAGGTACCTCGTAGGTCAAATTTTGTTCGTCGCTGCGTAGAGACAAAGCGCAAGGGTTGCCGTTGAAGATTCTCAGTTGGGAATAGCCCGGCTGCGGTAGGACTGGATACGTCGTCTGGAAATGGAAATAGTACGGCACTAGTGACTTAATTAACATGCAAATATATTTGCAGTGCCCTTTGAAATGTCGCGTTCTCGGAATCGTTAGTAAGTAATATTCTGTTTTTAGCCTGAAATTATAAGGGTGCGTCTCTTGCACGTAACATTACATAAAGCCATCCGTTTTCAATGTACAAAACGGTACTATTATTCTAGCCATGACAATATTTGCGCATGGAAAGCGGATCTTTCTGTGTAGCTAATGATTTTTAGACCACACGTTCATGTTTATATGCTACCTTTATGTATTCAATTTGAAATTCAATGCTTTATGCTAGCAATGTGATAATATTATTTCACATTGTTACCAATAATTATTTACTCTGGTCACTTGCCGTCTTCCCGCCTCACCAGGTATCTTGCCCATTTCTACCCTCCATTTCTATTTAATTCCAGTTTTTTTTTTTTTCATTTTTAATGTTGGCATACATTCGCCAACTGTCAACCGTCGGGCGTCGTGTGATATTGGGTAACCAATATACGACCCTTTGATCGCAAACATAGTTATTTGCAATATGCTACGTTCGACAATAGATTAGGATGAAATAGACGGAAAATAAATCCTAAAGCCGCATTTAATGTTCCGTAGTTAAGTATCGGACGATTAGACTCCGATTTACAACGTCTTAATATTGTTTTATGGAGCGAAAGTTAGACATAACTTAGCCGTTTTGGTATACTTTTAGTTGAACGAGAAGTTCTGGTAATATCTTAATGAAAATACAATTAATTTAATTTCTAGGGCTGACTTGCGCAAGAAACTCAAGTTTAACAACTGAAACGAACTTAAAATGTGGAAAAGAGTAGACTTAAACGCGAAAATAGTCTCTCACACTAACATGGCCGCCCTTCGCTATCTTTATAGACTTCCCTCAAAATAGTAACATAGTACATTGACATTCAGCAAACAGAATGTAAATTCTTTACGTTGAAATAAATTATTGATTTCAGATTTCTCAGAAGACAAACATACTTCCTGTGATATACCACCATGTTCCGTACCGCGTGATATCACATTATTTCATTACTCCAAACATCACGCATCGTCTGTGATAGAGGTTTATGGGGTCGCTCTGTTTGAAGTCATTTCATGGAAATTGCCGAAGATATACCGACTATTCCATAATTTCAGCACAAACCAAGTAATTGACTCCAAGCTTTGTACAAATCATATGCAACCCCGAGCTCAAACCATGTGTGAGAAGATTTCGATCGTTAATTAGACCCTACGCTACATGCAAACTATGTTACTTAGCGCTCAAGTTAAGAGATGTATCGTTTGGAGTGATACTTGATGTTTAGTTCGCTCGAGTAATGCGTAATATTTCATGACGCGGTTGAATGATACATACATACATAAACTCACTCCTGTATTCCGGAGGTGTAGGCAGAGACCAAGGTATGCCACTTGCCACGATCCTGGCACCGCGGATTGACGATTTCAAGCGCTGAGGCATGTGCTCAGACACTCAGGTTTCCTCACGATGTTTTCCTTCACGGTTAGCGAGTGGTATTGCTACTATAACTTCAGGTGTAAAACAAAGTCATAGGTACATGCCCGCACTGGTTATCAAACCTGGGTCTGTCGCTTCCGAGTCCAATGTTCTACCCACTAGGCTACCACCGAACATCAGTGATCCTCTGTGCTATCTTATTTTTAGTCTGTATTAGAACCACAGAACACAAAAAGAAGATTAGAACTAATTTTATTTTCTTAACCCGCGCATAGATGGTGTTTTATACCATCTTCCCTTATTTTATTAAGGTTTAGTTTTGTGTAATTAATAGTTACTAATAGCTTTAATTTAGGTGAGTGCTGAAAATCGGCACCGTTAAAGGGCGTGAAACGTGAAAGGGCCTTTTGCTATCAACTATATTGATAGCATCTGAGTGGCGCCGGATTAAGAATAGCGTCACCCCATTTCCTTCCGTGGATCTCGTAGAAGGCGACTAAGGAAATCAATTACCTGGAGACGGGCAGCAGCGTATTCCTGAGATTCTAACCGCATACTGCGATCGCCAACCCGCCTGCCAAGCGTGGCGATTATGGCAAACCCCTTATGGTTATAAAAAACCACGAAGGAGGCCTATGTCCTGCAGTGGGCGTCGAATGACTAATGATGATGATGATGATATTGATAGCAAGCTGATCACATTGTTTACTGTTTTTATATACCAGAAAGTGCCCATGAGATTATACATTGTTACATCGCAAAGATTAGTTTAAAAAATGTGTATTAATTTACTTTTTTTGGGTTCCGTATCCGAAGGGTGCCAAACGGGACCATATTACTAAGACTTCACTGTCCATCAGTCTGTCTGTCTATCCGTCTGTCTGTCTGTCTGTCACCAGGCTGTATCTCATGAAATTTTCATAGATGATGTATTTCTGTTGCCGCTATAACAGCAAATACTAAAAACAGAATAAAATCAATATTTAAGGGGGGCTCCCATACAACAAACGTTGTCTAAGGACAGCGCTCGCCATTTAGCGGCCATCTATGTATTTTTTCTCAAACGAGCATTATTTCGACAACCTTCTTCGAGATAAATCGAAATTGCTGTACTGGCCAATTACACGCGAGCAGCGGCCGGAAAAAGTTCTATGAAAATTCATAACTGTCGTGTTTTTCGGCCAAATAAATTATACACTAAACTCATATCTGTCGTGTTTTTTCAAAAATGGAACGATCTTTTACTTCGAACAATGACAACCAAGGAGGTAACTTATCAGAGGTTTTATTTCAATTTCGAACTGGCTTGCGATAAAAAGCTGGATACACCTATTGAAAAAAAAAGAACACTAACGCGGCCAAAATTATTGTTGTTCGTTCGTGGTTCGTCTGATTTTGAAAGTTTATTGAATTTTTCAAATAAAAAGTTCTGCCTTAGTACTACTTAGTTTAATTTCCGCGCATTATTTGAGAAAAATTATATACAAGCCCTGGCCACAACTAGGCATTGATGGACTCACGTATGTGTGCCTCGGCTTCGCCTCGGCCCACCTTTCCACGTTCGTCCATCAATGCCTCTTTTGCTGGTCGCTGCAGTAATGTATATAACCTTCGCGGCGCCGATGTCGTGTCGTTAAAGGTAAATGTTAAACGCTTCTTGTTGGTTTCTATAGATGGCACTGTTCTCAAATTCGATCTTTGTCTAAGGTTGTATAGAGTGGTACGAAACCCTTCGTGCGCGAGTCCGACTTGCACTTGGCCGATTTTTATTTTCTTTTAACCACTTTATTTTTGCAATAAATATATATTTTACTTTTACTTACTACTTTTACTTTTATGTATGGGTGTCGCCTCGCTTTTGAGCGACACTCTTCGGTCTTAATTACGATTTATGCCAATTATAATAGTCTGTGTGGAGATTTTACGGGGAAAAGATGTAGCCACAGTTAAATAAACAGAGTCTTCGATTCGTTTTAGAGGAATCGTGGTTTTATAAATAAGGCCGCAAGTCCTTGCGTGGTATGACTAAATCTAGCCCTTCTAGTTCTAGTTCTAGTTCGACTGGATATTTCCGCACTTAGCCTCATAGTTGGGCCATTGTACGTAGCAAGTGCTGAGGTATGTAAATACCTCAGACACTAGGGTTTCCTCACGATGTTTTCCTTCACCGTTAGCGAGTGGTATTGCTACTATAACTTCACAAATGTACGTAAATCTAGCTCTTACCTTGAGGTAAATCTCGACCACTCCCGATACAATGAATGCAATTCCGGCGAGCACGCTTCCCAGTATCAGCTTGTGGAGAGGGTTCTTCAGTATGTTGCGTTTCTCCAGATAAGGATAGATGTACTGGAACAGATATGTTGAGCCCATTATAAGAGGACGTTCCTATGCAACGTCACCCATCAATCAATCAACCAATCAATCGACCAATCAGCGCGTACGCGTCCACTGCTGGACCTATGTCAGCCAAAATTCTTCTGGTTGCGAAGCCAATTTAGATCTGCTATTGGCTGACTTGTGCAACTTTCTTAAGGGGCTCCATAGAGTAAACTAGCGCCCGCCACCAAGGGTAAAAAAATATATCTTTTACAGATCGTATTTGCAACAAGTGTCTGTACAATCTCTCAATCATGTTAACAGTGATTTTTAGAACCTATGACCGAGAACCTAGGATCACGAACCTAGGACTAGATAGCACTTATGGCAAAAACTGACATTTTAAGCGTTAATGCTATTTAGTCCCAGGTTTTTTACCTTAGGTTCACGGCCACGGGTCCCAAAAATCACTGTTAACATCATTGACAGATTGTACTGACACTTTTTACAAACACGATCTGTAAAAAACCGGCCAAGTGCGAGTCGGACTCGCGCACGAAGGGTTCCGTACCATTATCTATACAACATTAGATGAAGATTGAATTTGGGAACAGCTCCATCTATAGAAACCAACAAGAAGCGTTAGACGTTGACATTTAACGACATGACATCGGCGCTGTGAAGGTTACATAGACGGCCGCTAGATGGCGAGCGCTGTCTTTATACAAAGTTTGTTGTATGGGAGCCCCCCTTAAATATTTATTTTATTCTGTTTTTAGTATTTTTTGTTATAGCGGCAACAGAAATACTACATTTGTGAAAATTTCAACTGCCTAGCTGTCACCGTTCATGAGATACAGCCTGGTGACAGACAGACAGGCAGACAGACAGTTAGACGGACAGTGAAGTCTTAGTAATAGGGTCCTGTTTGGCACCCTTCGGGTACGGGACCCTTCAAAGATAGGACTTTTTCCCTTGGTGGCGCTAGCGTTACTCTATGGAGCCCCTTAAGCAGGAATTAGTCATACAAACTTCAATTTACATGGCTACAAATGAGATAGGTGACCCGGCCTATGTAAAAATGTATGTAGCTCCTGAGTTTAGAAAACAGTACAGTCAGGATTCGAACCCACGACCTCCCCAATGTGAGGCCGGCGTACTACCCCTTCGCTAGGACCGCTTGTTTCTCGCTTTGTGTCCCCTAAATGATTACTGGCAACGTTTCATTGCTATGCGGTACTGTAGTTTCTAAGTTTAGATAACAGGCATTGGTACAGTCAGGAGACGAACCCCCCACCTCCCCAATGTGAGGCTGGCGTACTACCCCTCCGCTAGGACCGCTTGTTTCTCGCTTTGTGTCCCCTAAATAATTATTGGCAACGTTTCATTGCTATGCGGTACTTGTTTCGTTATATTTCTTACCTGCTGTAAGAGGGGAATTATTATGAGTATAAATGTGGGCACCAGGACTTGCATCTGATCGGGCTTGACGTTAACGAACCAGAAATGGCCGTCCATCTTGGTGGCTTGCAGAGTCCATCTTGAACCCTAGGAAATGGAGATCTTAAAAAAGGTACTTAAAATTCGGTGAAAACTTTGAAATTGCGAAAAAAATATCGGCTGTTCCATATATGTCACCCCCGGTTTCTCGTACAATAACAATAACAAAAACTGTCAGTTTAAAGATTTTATTCCACCGTGTTGTCGACGTGAACGATATATCTATGCCAAATGCCTAATTTCTCGTACTAACAGTCTTTGAGCTAAGCTTTTTTTATTGCGAAACTATGAGGATTCCTTGTTAACTACGCAACCCCAAAAAATAGCTGTCAGCTGTTAACAGTAGAGTAACGGATTGTTAGTGTACGAGCCGGGGCTTAATACATACATAAGCAGCCTATATACGTCCCACTGTAGGGCACAGGCCTTCTCTCAGGGAGAGAGTATGGGCTTAATCACCACGCGTGCCCACCGCGGATTGGCGAATTCGAGCGCCGAGGTATGTGAATAGCTCAGACACTCAGGTTTCCTCACGATGTTTTCCTTCACCGTTAGCGAGTGGTATTGCTACTATAACTTCACAAATGTACATAACTTAGAAAACCAAGTCATAGGTACATGCCCGCACCGGGGATCGAACCTGGGTCTCCCACTTCCGAGTCCGAGGTTCTACCCACTAGGCTACCACCGCGGTACTTAATACCCGCAGGGTTTAATACCTTAGATGGTATTAATGTGCCAAATGTCTAATTTCTAATAGTGCAGTTGATATAGTTTTTACTATCTTGAAAATTCACCATGCATATACAGTAAAAGTTATTTATGAGTAGAGGGAGTTAAAGATTTAAATTCCTTTTATTTTATTTTTCTAACTACTTAACAAAAGAATTGAAGAAGAGGTTTAATTTTTCATTATTTAAGTAACTCGTTGTGAAGCATACATGTCGTTTCATTCAGCTTTGATCTGGGTGTAAAAAAAAATGTAATATTGTCAAAGTCAAGAAGTTGACGACCGTTTAGACGGGTCGGGTCTTCTTGTTAAAAGTAACAGTAGATATTGGTGGACATTGGATAAACGAGAAACGTAATTTATCTGTGCTGTAAACTTCTGTAACGCAATTGACGGGGAGCCTGCGGTATCGTTTCCGTGTACTTAGTAACCGGAAACAATGATCGATGGCCGAAATCCATTACTCCGAGCCGGCGGGGGGCAATTCCGTGACGCAAATCTATCGGCCAAACCAAATAAGATTTTCTCGATTCAATTTCTTAGGGTGTTATTTGTAAAAACACGATTCCTCTAAAACACTCCTTAGAGACAGTTTAAATTATCTTTGGTTACGTATTTCCCTTTACTGCCATTGAGTTAAAGTAGTACTTGAATACATTTTTTTTAATCCACGAAACCGTTATAAAATCTGTTGAACCGTTTTACCGGGCTGCGCTTAAGTATCACTGTTTGTAGCACTGGTTACCTACTGGTTATTGTATTGCGCGACACAAATTTGGTTCGGGATGGCGTCTTATATAGAACCTAAAAAACTAACTATGTAGGGTTATCGGGTATATACACAAGATTATAACTACAATTACCTTCTATTGCAAATGACCTTTTGTTATAAAAATTATGCAATTATTTTACTCTTTTTTTCTTTTAGATAGTAATATCAATGTGATAAAATAAGTATCCATGCAAATGTCGTAATAAAACAAAGGGTGCATTATCGCTCGTTCATACACTTTTTATTTCAAGCCAATTCAATCTTTCATTGTTGAGTAATCGCAATTTCTTTGACCATCGGCAAATTTCCACCTTTGTCGCCATATTGGGGGATGAGTCAACGATAGTTACACTTCACATCTGCCAAATGGGGATAATGTTTACTCCAGACTAAGTATTTAAACGCCTCTGAGGAGTGTTCTAAGGAATCGTGTTTTTATAAATTTCTATACAGACTAAAACGATATGTATATCGAATGTAATGTCACCGTGGACTTATCATTCGATAAATCTCTTCAGTCTGACTAGAAATACAATTATAATTTGGTTTATTTGGTATTTACAAGGCCACTAACTTCAATAGGTTCGGAGCCCGCACATAAATAAACGGACCAAGTGCGAGTCGAACTCGCGCACCGAGGGTTCGAGCTTGGCCGTTTTTTATTATTTGTCGTTAGAATATATAATCAGTCCCACAATCACGCCGAGTTCGATGCCTGTATGTTTTGCCGTTTAATTTTACGATAGAGCATAAACAAAAACACGGCGAAAAAACACGTTTGTTGTATGGAGACCCGAGGGTCTTCAACAAACAAACAAACTAATATCACAATTTAATATAATTTCCGTTAATGTAATCTCTATGTACAACAAAGAATATTCTGTCTATCTAAGACTATAAGGCACTAGAGCCCTATTACGGTTCCGAGGATAGAGCCCTTTAAACTTCGAACGGACAGACATAGTGCTAAACAGTAGTGCTTAAGTAAACAAACACAGACAGATAGCAGAGGCAGAGTAATAGGGTCCTGAAAACGACGGAAATAATGGACTGTATGAATGATCAAAATAAAATTGTAGAAATCCCCGTAATATTATGATTTTAATTAACTTAAAATACATGGGCAGCCAGAGAAAAAACGTGACAGCTCAATGTATCGTACAAGAACAATTTGTCTTTTTTAAAAACCTATGAAACCGCAAGGAGTTCGCGACAGGTCCCATTTGGCACACTTCGGCGACGGAATCCTAACTAGCGGGTAGATTGATCTCAGTTGCATTTAAGCACCAAAGTCTCTCTCTTGAGACCCAACAGTGACCATCGGGTTCTTTCGATACCAGTCACTGTTTTATCAGGGAGTAGCATTAGTATGGAGAACATCGTCTTCTTATCATATCTGTCACCTCCCCCCCCCCTTCTCCGCTATCTCTCTTCCTCTCTTTATCTCTTTCGCACACTTACTAGCTGATCCAACAGTGACCAGAATACCGGCAGGACGGTGAACAGTGCTAGTAAGGACAAAGTCTTCTTGACGTCACGTATGAAGGCTCTATCGAAATGCGACTCGGTCGAGTCTAGCCAATGGGCTAGGTGGCGGGTCTCTTGCCGTCTCCACAGACGGTTCCGTAGGCCCAGCTGTGAAGAAAACAATCTTAATTATTGTATGAATGTATTTACCCGCCTGCGGCAGATATCAAAAGGAAGGTAATGTGTCTCGCTCGAGGGACTAGGGAACATAGAATCCGACATACATACATACATGAACATCCCATTCTGTTTCTTCGTAACGTCATAACTGGTTAAGGAACCAAAGGTCAGATTTTGACATGTTTGCGCGAGTGTCAACATAAGCAGCCTATATCCGTCCCACTGTAGGGCACAGGCCTTCTCTCAGGGAGAGAGTATCGGCTTAATCACCACTTGTATCCACCGCGGATTGGCAGTTTCAAGCGCTGAGGTATGTGAATAGCTCAGACACACAGTTTTCCTTCACATCGGCGAGTTATATTGCTACTATAACTTTACAAATGTAAGTACATAACTTAGAAAACAAAGTCATAGGTACGCATGCCAGCACTGAGAATCGAACCTGGGTCTCGCTTCCGAGTCCAATGTTCTACCCGAGTGACAAACTACGCGAATGTCAAAGGCTATATGAAATCAGCATGAGTCCAACATAAAAATAAGAAATCATTGAAAAAACTAAAGTAAAGAACTGAAGTAAACATTAACATTGACATTAATTAGTTAAGCAGGCGGGACCTTAACAATGTAACTCGTTTTTTATTTTGCATCGTCCTTTGTTTAGTCTACTGCTAGACATAGCCCTCCGCCAACGGTAATTCTTTCTGTCCTCGGTCATCGTTGTCGAATTGTTACCGCCAATATGCTTCAGAGTTACGATAGTCTTCGAGTTCGACTGTCATTTTATAATGAAGCTCCATCGCTGGCCATTGTTTGTAACTGGTTTAATCCGTAGTAGTAACCACACGAATGATCTGCATGAGTCGGACAAAAGAGTGACCAACTTTGTAAACTTGAGTGTATTAGGTATCGACTGCCTTTGTGTTTAAAATCGCTAATCCGCGGTGGACACCCGTGGTGATTAAGCCCATATTCTCTCTCAGAGAGACGGCCTGCCTGTACATTGCAGTAGGACGTATATTTATATTATTATAGGATGCTTGTGTCACGCATAATACTTTAATCTTTATTTTCATAAACTTGCAGTGTGACCCACGTTTGGTTAGGCAAACGAAAAGCCAGACAACAGTATCAATTGAACAAACAAATACTCGTTAAACTACAGCTCAACCCGAATTTCAAACAGCGAGCCTCAAACCACCTAACCCAAATTCTAAACGCGGCGTTTAATGTTCAATTACCTAACATCGCTCGTTTTCTAATAGGTAGGACCCAACGTATGAATGTTGACTTTGTAAAGCTAAATTACAGTCAATGACAGTACGTTTGTAGTGGTCTTTGTACAACCGCGGCTTAATGGTTACTGTATTGGGTTTTTAAGCTCAAAGATAGATAGGCACTGGGCAAGTCGACTCCGTCTAAAAATCTATTTTTTTTTATCTAGATGCAAAAAAGAGAGGCGTTCTGTAAACCATTTTTTTCCAAACGAACTAGGTATGTCTGAGAAATCAATGGCATAGGAGATATCGAAGTTCATTTGAAAGCACTTTCTGTCTATATTTCTTTCAAAGATGCATCTTTAATTTTTTTTCAAAGAACCTTATCGAAATTTTGAAGCTTTCTTATGGAAAACTAATTTTCAACGCGCAATTTATTCAAAACATCGTGATGTCGAACAACTGTAGCGGTGGCTTGTATACGCTCCGTGCCTAGTTCAAGTTAGACCTGAGATTTCCGCACTTAGCCTCATAGTTGGGCCATTGTACGTAGCAAGCGCAGAGGCACGTAAATACCTCAGACACCAGGGTTTCCTTACGATGTTTTCCTTCACGGTTAGCACTTGCTACCACTTGGTATTGCTACTATAACTTCACAAATGTACGTGACTTAGAAAACAAAGTCATTGGTACCGGCCGGGATTTGAACCCACGACCTCCCGAATGAGAAGCAGGCGGTCCACCTCTACGCTACCACCGCTTTTCGCTCCGTGCCTAGTAAAGGATGGAGGAGAATATTGCCAGATAATGTTCTCATAACACGAAACCTTACGATTGGAAATTGGCAATTTCAACTGCTGAGCTATAAAGAGAAATTCAAAGAACAGATATAATTTTACAAGTAAAGGTACTCTATCTCGAATCTATAAAGAATCTATCTCGAGGCGATTATGGTATGTGAAGTAATTTCTTTTCATACCGGATTAACATACAAATTAGTTTGTTGCAAATTCATATTCATATTATTTATTGCTAAATCACGTGCACAGTTAGAATTACA
This sequence comes from Yponomeuta cagnagella, assembly GCA_947310995.1. Lineage (NCBI taxonomy): Eukaryota > Metazoa > Arthropoda > Insecta > Lepidoptera > Yponomeutidae > Yponomeuta > Yponomeuta cagnagella. The sequence goes on from OX371277.1 coordinate 15,999,503, forward strand.
GGTGGTATTGGTTTTTGTAGGTATGTACACTCGTACATGATACCCTGTGAGGGCACTGCAATACAGTTAGTCTTATGACACAGCGTTAAATTATTATTATTATTATGATTATTTAGATATTGATTTCTTACATGCAAAGAAATAAGTAACAAGCATACAAAATTCTTAATAATTTCTCAACGAGATTAAGTAAATATTCATTTAAATTATAACAACAGTTTTTGATTAGCACATTTTTGAGTTTGCTTTTAAATAACTTGTCTTTTGTTTCATCTTTTATGTTTTCAGGTAGTTGATTATATATTTTTATCAGTGATACGTAGGGACTATTTGAATATAGTTGTAGTTTTGAGAAGGGAATAGGTAATTTATTTTTACGTCGAGAGTTTGGGGGCAGATTTGTTACGTATTCTGGTTACGTTGTAGATACTGAGAACTTGACTGCCCCGTTGGTCCAGCGGTTAACACGCTTGACTACCAAAACAGAGGTCGTGGGCTCGATTCCCGCAGGAGGCCGCCGTACTTGATCCGTACAAATAGCCTCAGTCTCGGGGTATTTCCACGTTTGTGATGTCCTTGCCTGGTCACCATAGCACAGGGTATCCTAGTTTGGGTCCAGATCAAGTGATTGTGTTATCTGGTAGTTATTTACTTACAAAGACGCATCTGATGAAGTCAAACATAATATTGCCCTCAGGTTTTTTCATGACGAAGCGGCTCCTAGCACCCACGAAGATAACTGGAATAGAAAACATGAAATTTATTGGAAACTATCATTAGTTACCGAAACTCCCAAATTCTACTCTTGAATACAATGAGTATTCAAGAGTAGAGTATTGACAATAGTTACAAATGATACTTTATTTTAAAGGTATAAGGTCAGTGGATATAATGCTATAATTATAAATTAATAATATTCGCTGATTTCTTGTATTTTTGTGAATAAGTGGGACTAATTCGACCTCCTTGCGTTCGTTTCACATGAAAGTACCTTTGATATTTCTGAATGAAAAACATTTCTGCCTGCTGAACCCTCCATTTTCGGGTGTATGGGGATCCCATACTAAACTGCAGCACAAAATGTATGGAAAAGCAGATATTTTAGAGGAGTACAGTATTTACAGTTGTACCTACTTGTCTAGAAGGTCATCCGTAACGTAACCGACTAAGGTGCTCACATGTAAAGGCTTACGTGCTGTTGACTGTACCAATACAGGTGGGATTACTTACTAATACTACTTGAGGTACTCCTAGTATTAGTAAGTAATCCCAACAATAGTCAAGGTCTATTTTCAGGTTTCTACCAACCAAAGTTCAACTTACAAATAGAGACGATGACTATCACACCGGGTGCTCCGAATGCCAGGGAATAACAGTCCTTATCGCCAAAGCACGTCACTTCAGACCGCAGAATGGGTGACACAGTCTTAGCTAGAAAAAGAAAAAAGTAAATGATTTTTTTTATGGCAATGCTCATAGGTAGTTATTTTAACAGGTCTAATCGCGATTATTTATCACGTAAACTTTCGTAATCGCGATTAGACCCAGTCATTGAAGGCTAAACTGACGCTAAATAAATATAGCAATAGATACCTTCCAGTGAGGCTGCTGCCGCTGCATAGCGAAATATAGCACGTAGTATTACCGCGCCGGCAATCCAAACCGAAAGGCCTAATTATGTGCATCAAATTCTGTCGGGACCCTGACGTTTTCAATAGTAACTTATATGGAATTTGACACACTTCTGGAATCGTTCTGGATTTGGCGCACGTAGTATTGGAGCTGAAGGCTAAAACTGACGATACACAAATATAACAAAATGAACCTACCTATGAGGCTGCCCGTGCAGATAGTGAAATATAGCACGCTGAAGTAGAGAGCCAGGAGACGATCCTGCGCCGGCAGGCAGAACTGGTCGCCGCCGAAGGCTGAGACGCAGGGCTTGATGCCGCCCGCGCCGATTGTGATCATGAACAGCCCTAGGAGAGTGCAGAGTCTGCAAAACGATGTGCACATGACGTCGCATTTGGTGACTAAGCCAATACTCTCTCTCTGAGAGAAGGCCTGTGCGGTGGGAAGTATTAGGCTACATTGTCATGGTACTTAAGGTTCTATATACTAAATGATAAATTTGATAAATTTGGTCTGAGGGAATGATAGATAATAGAATTACGGACATTCAAGACATATTTTCTCTTACCCAAGACCTAGTTTTTGATTGAGAAAATGATATATAGATGGGCCGCTAGATGGCAGGCGCTATGTTGTATGAGAGCCCCCCTAAATATTTATTTTATTCTGTTCTTAGTATTTGTTTTTATAGCGGCAACAGAAATACATCATCTGTGAAAATTACAACTGTCTAGCTATCACACTTCATGAGATACGGCCTGGTGACAGACAGCCAGACAGACAGACAGACGGACAGTGGAGTCTTAGTAATAGGGTCCCTTACCCCTTTAGGTACGGAACCCTAAAAAGACCAATTCTCAAGCATTGGGCATTCATATCCACCCAAAGAAAAAAAAATCTGTTTCGCAACACTAGGTTAAGGTTTCTGTTGAATTTACAAACATTCTATGAACTTGCCTATTGCCTATTTCATTTATGTAGGTTTAAATTTTCAATTTCGACTATTAACACACACAAGTTCGTCGAAATCTCAGCGTATTCGGGCACCAGTGCTAATGTGATAATAACGTTTTTCAGAAAACGTCTGTGCACCTATCCTTTGCGTTAACGAACAACGCTGAATTCTCGAAAAATGTCAGCTGTTTCATACCTGTTTCATATATTTTCTCGTTTCCTATGGAAAAGCTCATGTTTTTTTCATATTAGTACGAGTAAACCTACCTCCTATTGACATTCTGCACAGCGTATTGAATAGTGCATGCATTCCGGAATTCTGCAATTTTGTAACTACAGAATCGTGGTCAATATTTTTCTGGTATTACGACTTCGGAACTGACGATTCATGCCAGAACTAATAGTAGATTGTTAACCGAGGGCTGAAAGGCACCCATTCCTGACGAGATGTTTTGGCGCTCGAACGAAGTGAGAGCGCCAATAGTTCGAGGCAGAAATGGGTGCTATCACCCGAGTAAAACACTCTACTTTTCATTACGAATACGAGGAAAGTAAACACAAGCCAGTTAAAATCAAAAACAAGTTTAAAATCACGCCGAAACAGACGGATGGTCTAGCTCGCGGCGAGATTGCTCGCGCGCCAACTTGTGCTAGCCGTACATCACAATTCGCAAGATGGCGCGCGACCGCGAAAGACGGCCATTTGGTGGTTTTATCTGTGTCTTAAACAATATTTTAATTTACTTCGCAAATCACATCTCGCCTTGAAAGGGACTAATAAATACATAAAGTACATTATATTAATTATAAACATCAAAAAGAATTTAAATGTCAACAAAACTAATAAATGAAGAATTAATCGTTTTATGGCTGTATAGGTTACTACCATTGCGTTGTTCAATATAAACTACGATTCATATTTTTTTTTAATACTTTTCTGCTTTAGAGCAGGCATGTACCACTTTCAGCACGGTGCCTGGATGAACAATGACCCCCTTTCAGAGTATGAGTAATGAGAATTAAAAAAAAAACATTTTCACCTCACTAGCTCGTAAAAGCTCTGTTTATAATTCGAAATCTGCGTGGAAAATCGCACTTTATCCGCTAGCGTGGAAAGTGTTTTTAAAATTCGAATATTTTTATTCAATAAAGGTTTCGTACAATAAATTACATATATATAGAACCTCAATGGTTTCGTAATAGTTTATATTCTCTGCAGCCAGTCCATTGATGATTGAAATGCAAATACTTATTTCATGTCATGCGCCAGCCTCATTTAAAGAATCGCACTGGCTGGCAAGAAAATTTGATTTAAAAAATTAATATTTATTAAAACTGTTTTTCTTGCACCTAACATTTTCCTCGCTTTAGTGAGGTGAAAAGTTGTGTGTTGCGCTCGGCAGCAAGGTTATTTAGCGTCTCGTACCTTTGAAACCCTCGCTACGCTCAGGATTCTATATTTGAACCACTCGCTTCGCTCGTGGCTCAATCCTAGAATCCTTCGCTTGCTCAGGTTTCAATACAAGGTACTCGCGCCAAAAATTAACTTTGCAGCCTTGCATAACAAATAACTATTATTCAACTTGAAAATGTTCTCAAGCACTCGTGCTCACTAAAATTCAGCGCAAATAAGCAATAAACAATAGCAATTTTTTTGTCATTATAGCTCATTTTAGCTCTTTTTAGGATCCCATAAACTAAGAAGGCCAACGAGACCTCAGGAGGGGTCATCCCGAGGTTTCTTTTCAAAACAATGGCTATTTAGTACCCGATACCGGCGTGCGTGCATGCAACGGCTAATGAATGTTGAGGAAGCGAAAGTGATCTGTCAGGTGAGGATCGTGGCAAGTGGCAGTCCCTTATCTCTCCCTACCCTTCTGGGATATAGGAGTAGGCGTGAGTTTATGTATGTATGTATGTACTATTTAGTCATTACGTAATTGCTTTTTATTTGTATTTTATGTATAGTTGATATTTTTTTATTAGGAAAGATTTTGTTTTATTTCTCTAAATGTCTTAATGAGTCGAACTATGCGTGAAAATATCAATTATTATGCCTTTTCAGCAAACTATTAGGCAAAGACTTGTGGAAGCTATGGTCCCATATTATGACCATTCTTATTATTACATTAAGTGCTCATTAAATTGGGATCGTAAAAAGTATGTTTTTCTGCGTTATTACAGTCGACAGCATGTCAACCCTTTCATTCTTCTTGCAACGTTATCTTTGATGTCATTAATTAGAATGCACTATGTAGAGCTTGATGTGCTGTCGAAAAAGAATTTTTTCTGCGTGATTACTTACCTAAAGTTGCCAATTCCGGAATCCCGGTATTGGTGGTCCAATATCGGATATCGGTTCCGGAATTGAAAACCTTCCAGTCGTAGTGAAAGGATTGCCAATCAGCAAGTGCTCGCCAGTTTTTTTAAGCCAGGGCTTCGCCAGAGCGACAGAGTTCAAATTCGGGTACTATAGGCGAAAAATACAAACTGGGATTTTTCTAAAATGCGCCATTCCTGAAATACCCCAATTAGGGTTCGTGTTTTACAACAACTTTTGTCCTACTTATGAGTTTTTTCACATATTTATATTTTTCGAAATAATTACACAGTTAAATTCGCTCTTGACGCACTCAACCAATTTCGCAGCTTTCAAGTCAATATTGTCTTAGATTAAAAAATACCTCTATTCGGTTTAACATAATATAATATGGTTTTAAGCATGTTGGAACTCGTAAAGTAGTTATAAACCCTACCACAGATCAGAAAACAAAATAATAGGTCGCTTTCATACATTCTGGTTATCATTAAAACGATCAACAAAAAAAAACGTCTTTCACCAATGAAAGTTTTTTTAGTAGTGTCAGCGACGCTTTAGGACTTAAATACCTACCTGATAATAGTGGAACTTTATTGTATTCATAACAACTTAAGAGTATTTAACTTGACTAATTTACTACTACGGAAATTCGCTTGGCCATCTAGATAAACATGAAGGTATGAAACCTTCATGTGATGACGTCACTGTAAAAAAGAAAGGGAGGCGCCATCTTGGCTTATCGTTTTTTGGCGAGAAGGACGTATAGGTACTCGTAGTTGTAATTTTGTAAAGAAAATTACTCGAGTACCTAATAATGCTAACTAATTGACGATGTGACTAGTATAAATATAAATGTGAGTATGTCTTTAAGTATTTTATTTCAAATAGGGACCTCCGCCACTATTTCCATAGTCAAACATAGGAAAATACGATGTGTCCCTTTACATTAGTAACTAGTGGTTAGCATATATAATAAAAATATGATCAGCAGAAAATTACAAATTGATCAACAGAAAGTTCCAAATTGATCAGCAGACAATTCCTAATTGATTAACAGAAAATTCCAAATTGGTCAGCAGGAAATTCCAGATTCATCAGCAGATAATGAGTTCAGAAACTTTTTATTAAAATCTAAGTATTAATTTGCTGACAGTGTTTGTTTTCTTTGCTGACCATGTATTGCTGCTCATGAAACTTACCTGCCAGGCAGTTCCAGAAAGGGGATTGCAGTAACAGCGACCAGCAAATTTCCCGCGGCGTACACGAACATCATGTACAGGATCGTTCTGGAAATATCACAAAGTTAGAACTGCTCTTAAACTACGCGCACGAAACCCTGAACGATTCTTACTTCTAACTGTGAAATTCCATACTAATTTCTATCGCGAACGTCAGGATTTCGATAGGATTTGGTGAGCATAATTAGGCCTCTGGACTGGATTTCCGAAGCCAACATCACCGGAGAAACGAAATCTCACCGAATTTGTTGACTCGGGGAGGGTCGGGCAGCAAAGAGGGTATACCAAGCGGCCAAAAACTAGGGATGTGAAAAGATTTTTCAGATAAACCGATGTTTTCTTGGAGATTTTTTTTTATGAAAAAAATCGATTATTTGAAAATCGGTTTTTATATATATTACAAGCGTCTTTTTGATTTTTTCATAGTCATCACTTACATTTTTTTAGAATTTTTGCGCCCCGTGTTGTTATAAAATGTCGGTAAAGCAGCAATGTTTTTTTGCAGATTCATTTGCAAAAAAAAACAATTGTTTTACCTACAATTACAACATGTTTGTTTTAGTTAAGTCATCCTAAGAATGCCGTTGACGATTCAACTTTTAGGTAACTGCAAATATAATATTTATATAAGTATACACGTAGAATAGACAAATAATGTGACCAGAAGTTTTGGTAAATAACGTTCTCTTAGATGATTTTCTTAAAGCTGACATCGTAATTCTTGGATACAGTCTTCAAGTAACTCAGGTATTTTCTATTCAAACTATGACTGAGTTACTCTGTGTACAATGCGTAGTACTTAAAAAACATGGATTCTATTCAACTTTTTTGTTTTTATGACAAAAAAATTTTGCTAAGAAATACCGATTTTTTTTAAATCGATTTTTATCCTGAGGATATAATAAGCTTGCCAGAAACACGGTTCAAAAAATGTGTAAAACACACTTTGTGCAAAAAAAGCTACTTTAACATTAAAGATTGTTTAAAAGACAATGATGTCTGGAATTAAAGCCAGTTCAATGCATGAGCTCGAGGTTTTAGAATATTTATTTAAATTCTGTAAATTAAGGACTTGAAAAGACTAAGTTTGGAGGTTTTTTGTCCATTTTTTCTCCAAAATGATCTAGAATTTGAAATGGACACCTAGTTTAACTTGTAACGTTCATTAAGTCACCGTTTCTGTGCTACTTTGAATAAATAAATGCGATTTTTTTTAAGAACAGAATAAATCGATTATTAAAAAATCGATTTTTTATGTCCATTATCACATCCCTACCAAAAACCGGTTGGCCGCCCCAGGTATCGCTGTAAGGACGAAGTGGCCGAGAAATTCCGTGAGTTCGAGGCAGGACATCAGGCAGGGCAGAGACAAGAGGCGAATTCCTTGAGGCCAAGAGCACTTCCGGTCGCTAACTCAGAGGAGAAAGTAAGCAAGGCTGGTTTACGGCAATTTCTGATTGTCTTTGTACAGTCAACAGCACATTAACCTTAAAGTATGACACACACCAACGCGGTGGCGGTGGTGGTGGCGGCCCATACCTGAATCATTTACGGCAGTAGTATTTTGTATGGACCGCCACCGCGTTGGAGTGTTTTATCGTTTACATTTTGAGTCACCAGTAACGTATCTGAGTAGAGAGCATGGATGTAAAGGTTAATGTGATGTCTACTGTACCAGCCATCAGTCTGATCTAATATATGCCTAGTGCACAGGAACAAAATTTCACGATAACGTCACACTCATTACGTCGAAACCAGTGCGAAGTCAACGACCATCAAGACTGCGATACGGTAGCTCTTCTCACGCGTATCATTCGTGCGATTATCGGACCAAAATTGTAAGCCCCGATGGCTTACGAGTAAATTAATAATATGTCTCGAGGTAACTTCCTGATGCGTAATGCAAGTACAGGCAGACAGAGCACAGACCTAAACAAATATAATAATGTCCCACTCGTCTTTGCGTAGTAGCCGGGTAAACAGTGTAGAGTTATTTGTCCTGAAGAGTATTACGGCGATAACCATTGAGTGGGTATGTGGGGTAAAATAGGGGAGTGGGGCCCAAAGTCTCATCAAATCTTATTAAGTACAACAATGTACGGGGTCAAAGAGATACGGTGCCTCAATGCTATTGACTTCGCGTTGTATGATTCTACCGTGTACTCGATTGCTTGTAGAGTTGCTATGAAAACTCAATAATAAAAGAACTATCTGACAAGCTTTATTAGATGGAAACGTATATACCAACGCTGGATAAAAATTTCTTGTCATTTTAGTAGTAATAAGGATACAACACACCAACGCGGTCGCGGTGGCGGTGGCAGTAAAATAAATGACGTTTGTATGAACCGCCACCGCACAACCACGACCGCGACCGCGACCGCGACTGCGACCGCGACCGCGTTGGTGTGTATTACCCTTTAAACCATTAGACCCTATTAAACAAGAAGTTCAATAATGTTTCAGTAATATTATTATTATTAATACGTTTATTGCACACAAGTAAAAAATACAATGGCAATGTGGCGGCCTTAATGCTATAAGCATTTTCTACCAGTCAACTACAGGTGGTGCAAGAAATTAACTGGTAGGCATACGAATATTTATTCTACCAGTCCATGTCTTTATTTCCGACGAACGCACATAGGTTCGTTAATATCCCAGATACCTCCTACACGTGATGTGAATTGAATTTTGTAGAAAGAATTTAGTTAGCTGCTAAATCAAAAATAATATAGGGCCAGTTTCTGAATTGAGAATTTCGCTAAGTAAATAGTTAACTGTTGTGCTGTCTCTTCGAAAAGGGCGTGACAGAACGTTACTTAAGTATTTACTTAGTGAAATTCTCAATTCAGAAACCAGCCCTTCATCAACTACTTGTACGTCCACGTTTGAGAGAGTGGTACAATGCACTATAGAATAAGGTAAAATAGAAGGTGCGCTATGATTTGCCAACAAACTGCCACGCGGTTTGGCGAATGACTTGACATTTAAAAATAATCATGCTAAGTATCGACTGTTTAATAAACAAAAAATAATAATTCTAAAATAAAGACATGGGCCGAAAATAAGAATGTGATCTAACTGTGAGCCATATTTTTACCCAAAACTATTCAGCGGTTTAAGCACGATAAAGTGACAAACATACAAACAGTCACATTTACCTTTTTAGTAGTGGGCTAGAGCGATGCTTTATTCCCAGACCGAGTGTAGTGTAAATAGAGAAACTGGCTGAAAATAAATAGTGACTCACCTGAATTTGCCCAAATAATTATCGGCGAGGATCCCTCCAAATATTGGGAAGAGGTACACTAGCGTGCTAAAAATGTGGTATATTTCCGTGGCCCCATCGTCCGAGTAGTCCAGTTTGCTTCTCAAATACAGCGTCAGGAACGCTGAAATAAATTCGTGATGCTTCCTTGAATTCATTCTGCCATATACCATCGTTTGTTCTTGTGGCTAGTTTGCACTTTGTTAAATGAGTAGTACCTAGTTAATAAAATTTTAAGTTACAATATACGTGTAAACAGTCACCTTTGAATTTTAAAAGTACCGAAACGTCGGAAAATTTAAAAATGAAAAAGTAAACTAGTAAATACCCGTTCAAGTTCAGTCTTTATTAAATTATTATATTACTTAGTGATTAAGTATAAAAAAAACCGGCCACGTGCAAATCGGACTGGCGCACCGAGTGTTCCGTACAAATTTGTAGGTAGGTACTTACATATTATAAATAGTTCAGGAATCGCGTCTCGCAGTTTTTTCCGAGGTTTTCGCGAACTTCAAAGACTACTTTTTATGATTTAATTACAAATGTATAGTCTCAGATTTTTCTCAGTATTTGTAATATTAGGCGATTTAACTTGCTAAATTTCGTAGTTCTAGGTCAACGGAAAGTACCCTATAAATGTTGATTCCCTTGAGTGTCGAAATATACGTTTTTTGCGGCATAAACGGCCGTAACTTTTTTTAAGTTAACTTAGAAATTTGATTGTTTCACACGTATGGTTTTAATTTCAACTCGATACCTCCACGAGTTCCCGAGATAAAGGTTCTTGACAGACAGACGGACGGACGGACGGATGGACAACAAAGTGATCCCATAAGGGTTTGGCTTTTCATTTTCAATAGAAAATATTTTTCTGTTTAGAAATCAGAAATCAGATGTGAATAATTTATTTCAACGTAAAGAATGTACATCCTGTTTGTTGAATGTCAATGTACAATGTAACTATGTTAGCCGCTGCCTTGGACCGTATTTGTAGCGGAAAAAAAGGCAGCGGGAAGAAAAACTCCACTCTGACCATCTTTTCTCAAATCATCTTAGCCTTAATACAATCAAAGCCCATATGATATGATTCCATGACTGCCATCAATAACTCTAAAAGCCAAAATAATACTTCTTACAAAAGTAGGAAAAACATTAATGCTGTGGTCAGACACACGAACAGCAGCCGTTCACGAGCATAACGCAGGGGTCAGCCAACACCAGTCTCAACCATTTTAGGGAGGGAGAACCACGCCACCATTCAAATGAATTTTTAGCAAATCTGCAGATTAAGTTCTTGGTTTAGTAGCCTTGCGTCCCGCATTATACTTGCGTATATTTGAACCTAATTTTTAATAGATAATAGATCTAAACTTCGATAACACGGAATAACTCCATGAGTAAGGTAATCTTGCTCAGACAATAAAACCGAAAAAAATTGTTAGTGTCTGGGTCTCCAAACCAATCCAATGTAGTACAGCCATACATTCGTCTTCTGCTGGACATAGGCCACCCTCAAGGCATCCTTTATTGTGCAACTGCAATGCAGATACTTTTTGTGGAGCAACATTTTGCGTCCATACTAACTCATCACACTTTGTCATAGTCGATGCAAAAGGTGATGTTATCTCCTGTTACCATTTTTGATATTCAGTTCATCATCATCATCATCATCAGCCATTTGACGCCCACTGCAGTACATAGGTACAGTAATTTTCTGTTGATCAATTCGTAATTTTATGCTGATCATATTTTTATTATATGCTAAACACTAGTTACTGCGCCCATAGTGCAGGGGTAACCCCGCAGGCTGGGCCGCTGCGAGCGGAAGCCGAGTGCGCCATCACTGCGAGGTCCCTACCATGCGATCGGCAGCAGACCAAATCGTCATCCCACAAACGACCGATGACGGCGGTCCAGAGGCCCCGACATGCTGGCCCGGAAACTCCGGTAAAGCGTGGCAGGGCTGATGTAACGCTGTCACCGGCCGTCACTAATAAGCGACGTAGGCTGGAACAGGGGCACGGTAAGGCGCTCAGCTACGCGGGGGCGATTAACTCTCACCTACGCGTGGCCGTAACCACCGTCCCCCCCACAGATTTAACAAGCGAGCAAGCGCATGAGCTCAAGGAGACTCTAGAAAGAGTCACCTCCGACGCAATCCTGGCGTCGTGCCTGGCCGGTGACGGCGCCCAACCGCTCAGGTTTCACGGGAAACCTCATCTGAGCGAGGGGGTGCTGAAAATCTGGTGTGGAGACGACGCCACGCTTGCTTGGCTTAAGGACACAGTAGCAAGCATACCGTGCCCGATCCAAAATTGTGATCTGACTGTCATCGCACAGTCAGAGATTACAAGGATGGTGAAGGCCGGTATGCTGCTACCCACTACAGTCGTGATGGAGATGGATAAGATTCGCAAGATTCTTATCCATCAAAATCCCGAATATAACATCCAGAGGTGGAGGCTCTACCGAACGGAGGTTCAGGAGGGAAGGGGCATTTTCCTCGTTCTGGGCATCCCAGAAGGGGAGGTGCCCTGCCTTCTGGAACGGGAGCGGAGGGTCGCTTATATCATGGGGAGTGCGTACGTTAAGTTTTTCACTCCCTCGGGTCTGAGCGACGCTCCGCTCTTACCTGGGCCTCCGTGCGCGCGGGCATCCACTGAGGACACCGAGACAAAGGACGATGGGACCGGGCCCGATGGCGATGACGTTGACGGAGTCCTGACTCCAGCCAATGAGCCGTCGAGAGCGGTCCCCTCACCCTTTTCGCCAACAGTCGCTGGTATGTCGATCAGCGACAATGACGACCAGTCCGAAGACGAAGACTGGCTGCTGCGCGTGGGGGAGACTCTGTCCGATTAGCGATGGCTCCGGCACGCGTAGTAGCTACAGTCGAAGTCGAGGTCGTCCAAACAAACCTCCAGCATAAACAAATCGCCTCAGCCACCCTGCGTAGCCTGCTGGAGGTTAAAACCAATACCATAGCCCTCATACAGGAGCCCTGGGTAAGGGGCGGTAGAATCTGTGGACTTAACAACCCGGGAGGTAAGTTAATGGTTGATATGACGATACCCAACCCAAGGGCGTGTATCTACATGCCCAACTGTTTACAAGCTACGCTACTCACACAATTCTGTTCCAGAGATCTCGCAGCTGTGAGACTCCTCAATGGAAAAGATGACCAAACTGCGCTTGTTTTGGCTTCCGTGTACATGCCAGGAGACGAGACCATACCAGCCAAGGAGGTGGCTGACCTGGCAGTGTACTGCGCAGACCACAGCTGGGAGCTGATTATATCGGCCGACTGCAACGCACACCATCCTCTGTGGGGCAGCCCCAAAGCCAACACAAGGGGAGAGGACCTGATAGAGTTTTTGATGACCACGAACCTTCTCATAGCAAACAAAGGTAACCATCCCACTTTTATTAACAGTAGGTACCAAACAGTTATAGATATCACTCTTGTATCAGTAGGAGCGGCGGACATGGTAGCCAACTGGCACGTCTCCGACGAACCCTCCCTCTCTGACCACAGACGGGTTAGATATACAATACAGGCACAAACACAACCGCCACAACCGTGGCGAAACCCTCGCAAAACGGACGTCTCTAGATTTCAAAACGTTTTAAAGTCAAAGTGGTCAGCACTGCAACTAAAAGACGCGACTTCTAGCACCTCCAATATAGAACACAACGTAGAATCACTAACAACCTGCCTACAAGAGACATACCAACAGGCCTGCCCACTAACGCACCCCAAGGAACCTGCTGGTAGCCACTGGTGGGGCAAGGACCTAGAAAGAACAAGATGCAAGCTAAGGCGAGCCTTTAATCATGCAAGAAACACCAGAAATGATTCTGACTGGGATACATACAAAGAATTACAACACGAGTATAAAAAGAAAATCCGCTACTATCAGACCAGCTCTTGGCGGCGTTTCTGTGAAAAAATCGAGTCAACAAAGGAGACAGCAAGAATTAAAAAGCTTCTGTCAACAAACAATAACAGAGGACTAGGCTCACTAAAGAAATCGGATGGCACCTTCACAACCTCCGACGAAGAAATAAGCGAACTGCTTCTATACACCCACTTCCCAGACTGCAAGATCATGGACAAACAGGAATGGGAAGAGCCCAGCGAACGAGCGCCAGCTGATATTGACTGGGCCATATCAAACATGGTTATTTCCGATGATAAAGTACAATGGGCTGTAAAAAGCTTCCTACCATACAAATCCCCTGGAATAGACGGAATTTTTCCGGCACTACTACAATGGGGGATAAACATAATACTACCACAGCTAGCGTGTATTTTTCAATCCTGCTTGGCACACCAGTACATTCCCCTCTCTTGGCGGGAAGTCAAAGTAATCTTCTTACCAAAGGCTGGAAAAGGAGACTATACGCAGGCAAAATCCTATAGGCCTATTAGCCTCACATCGTTCCTTTTAAAAACGTTGGAGAGACTAACGGACAGGCACATAAGAGAAGGAGCCCTAAGAACAAAACCCTTACACCCTCAACAACATGCCTATAGAAACGGCAGATCAACGGACTCGGCTCTCCATACTGTCGTTAGAACCATTGAAAAGGGCCTCTCAGATAAGCATATGGTCTTGGGAGCCTTCATTGATATAGAAGGTGCTTTTGACAAAACAACTTTCAGTAGCATTAACCAAGCGCTGATGGAACGAGGAGTAGAGCAAACCATCACGGGATGGATAGATAACCTCCTGCGTCAAAGAGCCATAACGCTGGAGGTAAACAAAACTACCAGGGCAATAGTGGCCAAAGGCTGCCCTCAAGGGGGAGTGCTATCGCCACTTCTGTGGAACCTAGTAGTGGACGGACTAATCAGACGCCTAGACGAATGTGGTTTCTGGATAATAGGCTACGCCGATGACATAACAATCCTAACAATAGGTAAATGCGAGGACATTCTATACAGTCTCATGAGAACGGCTTTTGGCATAGTAGAGCGTTGGTGCGATACTCACCAACTATCCGCCAACCCGGATAAGACGGAACTAGTACTCTTTACAAACAAGCGTACCCCAAAAACAAGAAATCTTCCAAAGTTCTTCGGGAAAATGTTAACTCTGTCGCCGACAGTTAAATATCTTGGGGTGACGCTGGACAGCAAACTAAACTGGAGCGCACACCTACAGAATATCATTAACAAGGCCCAAATCACCTTCTGGCAGTGCCGGGGCCTCATAGGAAAACAGTGGGGACTACACCCGTCACTTATGATGTGGCTATACACATCTGTAATAAGACCTGCTATAACATATGGCGCTGTTGTATGGTGGATCAGAACAAAACAGAAAACAGCAGCACTCCAACTGCAGAGGTTACAACGACTGGCATGCCTCGCAATAACTGGATGCATGAAGACAACACCGACTGCCGCTCTGGAGGCCCTGTTGAACCTCAGACCTCTACACTTACATGTTCAACAAGAAGCAGCCAGCGCTGCCCTACGGCTTCGGACAGCTGGACTATGGAAACAGAACAGCTGTTTTGCACACACAAAAATCCTGTCAGCTGCTGTTTCGGACCAGCCCATGATGGAGGCGGCGTGCGACAGGATACCTCACACCTATATCTTCGACAAGAAATACAGGGTACAACTACAACAGGAGCCAGCCGACTACTCGGGTATACACGAAGTCAGAGTGTATACGGACGGCTCCAAAACCGAAACAGGAACGGGCGCAGGAGCTTTCTCCAATGAACTAAATCTAAAAATGTCTACAACCCTTGGCACCCTGAACACAATCTTTCAGGCAGAATGCATAGGTATAACAAGAGCAGTCGCACTGTTGAATACAAGAAATGTGCAAGACTATGCAATACGAATAGTCTCGGACAGTGCCTCAGTCCTACAAGCACTTAACAGCAATCTCACTAACAACAGCCTGATACTAGAGTGTCACCATGAGTTGGAAAAACTGTCAATAAACAACCGAGTCACCTTACAGTGGATAAAGGGCCATAGCGGCTCCTTGGGCAATGATGCTGCGGATGAACTCGCTAGAAGAGGCTCGGAAACTACAGTGGAAGGACCCGAACCCCTGATCCCACTCCCATACAACCAGCTTAGGAAATGGCTGAGGTCACGAACAGAAAGCCAGCATGCTGAACTTTGGAGAACGGAAACCAAATGCAGACAAGCCAAGGAGGCTCTACCGACGATTTCGAAACGTCTTTCACGTAGCCTGCTGCGTCTGAGAAGGGATAATCTGCGCAAAGTTGTGGCAATCCTAACAGGGCACTGTTCACTAAATAGACATTTCCACAACATGGGACTAACCGACAGCCCGCTTTGCCGGGGATGCCTCAAAGAAGAGGAAACACCCGCCCACGTGACCATTCACTGTGAAGGCGTGGAGGAGCAACGGACCGCCATCATTGGGAAGCTGGGATCCCTTCAGGAGGCCTGTAGTGACATCAGAGCACTGCTGGCCTTCTGGAAAGAGATAGGCTGGCTGGAGTGAGCTCACAGCTATGCTACGTACAATGGCCCAACCATGAGGCTAAGTGCGGAAATCTCAGGTCTAACTAACTAACTAACTAACACTAGTTACTGCTCAAAAAACTTTCATTGGTAAAAGAAAAATGGTTTTTTTTGTTGATCGTTTTAATGATAACCATAATGGATCATCATCATCAGCCATTTGACGCCCACTGCAGGACATAGGCCTCCTTCGTGGTTTTCATAACCAAGAGAGGTGGCCATAATCGCCACGCTTGGCAGGTGGGTTGGCGATCGCAGTATGCGAGTGGAATCTCAGGAAGACGTTGCTGCCCATCTCCTGCTAATTTATTTCCTTAGTCGCCTTCTACGACATCCACGAAAGGAAATGGTGTGACGCTATTCTTAATCCGGCGCCACACGGATATTCACTTAGATTCACCCATAAGATGAGATAATAATATTCTTTATCTTATACCGGAGCACCCTTTTGCAACGTACAATCCTTCTACTGACTGGCCTATAAAGTTATCCACGTTTCTCCAGGAAAAGTAACTGCGGTGCGGCTGTGGATGCAACTCCCCTACACCGAGTTGCCTACCAACTGCAATCAGACTGCTCGGTTGGTTCTGCATTCAAACTGCACATAATATGAACTGCGACTTTGCAGTCGGAAAGCAGTTGAAATGCATCTCGTCTGTTTAGAGCCGTCGAGCCTTAGGACGAACAAACGGTTGTGTTGTGTGCCAGCCAATGACTCTGATAGTCTTTCCTAAAAACTAGCATCTACGAATAGATATGCCACATAAATATGCCCATATTATTATGTTATTGGTACTGGAGTGTAGCCCAGTGTAAACCAGCCCTGAGTGTTAAACTTCGGTAGTTCAGTTAGAGCGAATAATGGAAGTTCGGGGATGAAAATGTTTTACGATACGCGAAGTGGTATGAAGCATACTAAGTCGGCAAGTTGCTAAGTTGACTTTACCCGGTTCCTATATTAAAGAACGACTCGTTTTGCTTACGCATGGTTAAAATGTCTACTCAAGTATTCCTCTTAAAAACGGTTTCGAGCAACGTACCGTACGATAAATGTACGATAAATTTGTAAAGTTCCTAACAATTTTCTAAACATCAACCAGCTTTTCAAGTTACGGGAAGCTTGTTAAGGATAAGTTACCAATTACCAATAACGAATCGTTAAATATAGGAACCGGGCATTAGTAATCAGCTTGATGGGTTTTATTTGAAGGGGTATAAAGGTTCCGTATCGGCTCTATAAATAAAAAAAATTACAAAAACTCACGCCACTTTCGCTTCATTAACATTAATTAGTCGTTGCATGCATGCATGCCGGTATCGGGTACTTTTTATCTAGCTCTATAAATTCTTAGAAGAAATGATGAAACCCGATCAAGATGTTATTATATAATATTATTATTATTATGACTCACGTCATGTCTGTCTGTCATGTTTTGTCTGATAAGGGCTACCAATTACACAGCCTGTCCTCAATCTCGGTACCTACGGGACTGAACATTTTTAATCCCGCGAGATCTTTGCAATATTGCAAACTTAATTTTTTCCACACTTTTTTATACTGTTACTGATTAGTTTTTGTTTTTATAAAAACCTTTAGCTAGGGTACTTCCCGTTGAAATAGAATCATGGAATTTGCTTAGAAGCAACGTCTGAAGTAGTTATAGAAAAATATCGAAAATGTCGTAGTTATTTCACATAAAAAAACTGTTACAGAATTGTCATTGCAGTTTATTTGTACCGGAGTGCAATCTTTTAAACTTAAGTTTATAATCGTGTGTTCGGAACCCTAAGGTATGACTCACCGTACAAGCATTTGTCTTGTTTTTAGGGTTCTGTAGTGGACAAGGAACTGTCTGTCTCTCTGTCCGTCCGCGGCTTAGCACAGAGACGGTATGTACTTACTAGAGAGCTGAAATTTGGCTTAGATGTACATATTTAAACGCCGACAAAACGGTAGAATAGAACCATGAAAAAAAAATTTTAGGGTACCTCCCCTACACCTAAACTAGGAATGCATTTTTTTTCTCGCCTACACCTTAATGTGGGATATCGTTGGATTGGTCGTTGAAAAATATTGTGTGTGTAGAAAGACCATTTGATTTAGGGTTCAGTTTTCGAAATATTAAGCTTTAAAACGCAATTTTTTGTCCGAGTAGGGCGCCCCCCAGCCCCTTTTTTTCTATAATTTAATATCAAGCTAGCTTCACTGCTAAATGACTACTTGGACGAAGGCAGAATAATAAAGTTCGAACTTTACTTCAGGTAAACTCATTACATCATTCAATTTGTACCGCCATTTTATCGTAGCGGCCTTTTATCAGGACCATACTTTATCAATCTCTGGTATTATCATGACATCGTCTCATAGTCGGAAAAACAAACAATAGGAATGCAAACTAACGTTAAAAGAGTCAACAAATGCAAACAAGCGGTTTGCTGTGCATGTTAGAAAACTTGACAACTTTAAGATGGTTTTACCTTTTACTTGTAAAATTGTAATATAATAAATAGTAAGGGCTTGTAATAAATGTCCAAACTTTCATATTACCGAAAAACGTTCAAAAAAGAAATTTGAGCCTTCGTTACTTTTGACTTAGGTAAATAAATAGTAAGGTCCCGTAATGAATATACAAACTTACACATTACAGAAAAACGTTCAAAAAAGAAATTTGAGCCTTCGTTCCTTTTGACTTAAATAAATAGTAAGGACCTGTAATGAATATACAAACTTACACATTACAGAAAAACGTTCAAAATCATCACGCGAAGGACTTCGTTTGTTTGAGACATCATTACCTTAGACTTGTAACATAATGAATAGTGAGGACTTGTATTGTAAATAGATGGCTTAACTAAGGACTTAACGAAAAGGACACGGACTTGTAATGAACATTCAAAATTAAAAAAAAATTGCGGGACTTACGTACCTAACTCCAATAAAGTAAGTATTGCTATACTAACTTTCGCTTTATAAAATTAGCGGGACTTACGTCAAATAAAGCAGGCATTGCCATTTGTTTGTAACTTTGTAACATAGCACAAGTGCTCCAATCTTAAGATAAAAACTGTTACCACTCCGGTATAAGCACATTTGGTTTTTAGTTCAATAAAATCACCTAATTAGGAAGTAGTGTAATTAAGCTAGTGTAACCATACCTCTATGTACAATTTTTACATGCTGGCTGGCCCAGCCGACTGGTTTGATTTAGATTAGAAAAAATCGTTATATTCGTTTTAGATGTCAGTCGATGACTAGCTAAGTAACAGGTAGGATATAGAAAAGATAAAATAGAAAAGTAATTATTCGCTAATATTTCGTTTCATTTCGCTAGGGTAGAGCGTCACACTACCCTGTTTATTGTCGGTTTTTGCCTCAAATCAAAGAGCGCTCGCAGTGCAACACTGGCAACATCCGGCTTGTCAGTGGCATTCTCGTACACACTAGAACCTCGTCTCTCGATCTGTTTCGTTACAGTTACAGCTCGCAAAATGAGTTCCTACGCTCGGTGAAAGCGTTCCGGCGACGTCGTGAGCCTAAACTGTAACAAGCGTACACACTACCTCGTACTGTATCACGCATGTTACGGTTACAACTCGCTAATGAGTACCTGGCTTTTCACGACAACGGTTTTGTATTTCATTGGCTGTGATCTATATATAAGGCTTTTCCACTAATCCCCACTATTTGATTTCTCATATAGTACCAACTGTGCCCTGATACCTCTATGAGAAGAAAATAAGCAAATTACCTAGGTACCTACTTTCTCGCCAGTGGGGAATTGGTCCGATTAAGTAATTACTTACCTCTCATCCCCGAGTAGGAGAAGCGTTCGCAGAACTCTGCTAGTATTATGATCAGCACTACTCTGGGGAACCGATCTTTTGCCTATAAACATAAAAAATATACAATTCAAAAAACTTAGAAATAGGGAATGCTTGGAAAGAATTAAGGATTCTTGGTGGCGCTCACGACCGACCAATTTGTGATCAGATACACTTTTTGCTGGGTTTGCTGGATGATATGTCGGGGTAATGCAAGGCGTGACAGTAATAGGAAAGAAACGAGACAGATACATAGCATCCCCTTCTAGGCTTGTGAGAACTGGATCTTCTGCATAGGCAGCATCATCATTATAGGTAGCTTCTGCACGATGACGCGAGTCACGCATTTTAACGCCCAAAGTCGCGAATTTCCAGTACATTAATTGTAAAATTCTGAAATTTTGGCGCCACAAAAAACGTGTGGCTCGCACCAACGTACTACCCATACTGGACATGCCTTCTGTCCTCCGGCGTTTCCGAAGTTTCAAAATGTATGTATTTCATACCTCAGAGCGAGCCCATACAGTGGAGAAGATAAATACTAGCTAGCGCCCCATGGTACCTATTAAAATTGAATTTGCTGAACATGTTGGATTTATTAGCTGACGCCGTATTGCTGCTCTTATATTTATTCTGCTGACCAAAATAATTACTATGCTCACCAAAATGTGTAGTGCCATATTGCATTTATTTGCAGACCAAGTTTGCTGATCGTTTATTTATTATGCTAACCTCAACAACTTTGGGCTGAATGATATTTTTTTTCGTTTGTGTTAATGATCATTTAATAAGTTTCCGCTTGATAGCATCTTCAACTGACCGTTTTCTTCCCAGTGACTTCCACATCTTGAGATCCTGCCGCTTCTTTTGCCACCATTCTAGTAGAGATCACTGCTCACTTTACAAGTAGGTAGATCTGACTAATCACGGTATGAATCCATGTCTACTGCTTTTAGAATTTCTAATTAGTTGAAATGTTCCCAAAGCCTCTGAAAATCACTCCCGGACCTAACTCTTTTAAACTTTATTGAATTGTAACTTTTAACTAATGTGAGACGGTTTGAGTTTAATCATAAACTAATCAAAATTATTTATGGTAACTGTTTATATTGCTTCAGTGTTGTATTTCCACCACGCGTGTTGTCTTCGGGCAAACATTGCTATCGTTTTCTTTGTTTGGTTGTGACGTTTTGATTTTAACTAACGAATAGAGCCAGGATTTACCTACTTCATTTATTAGAGCAAACCAAGGCGACACATCAAACATCTTTTTTCTCTACTTCGTTGGTAGTTTAACATAACATGTAGATACCAAAGTATGATAGAATCGGACTGGATTTAGGTACATTGTTTCCATCAACAAACCAAGTACCGTAAGACCATTTTTCATCCATCATAATTATAACTATACTCTTGTCGGTGCTCCAATCTAACGCGTAGATACGCATTATCAGGATAAATAATCCGCGTCTTACCGATTCCGTGACGGTTCTTGGACGCGGGCACCCTGCGCTAGTTTAAATAAGAACAATTACCCATCTTCATACTGTATATCATATTTATATTACGCGCACCATATCCTGAGCGTTTCCAATCGTCTGTCTGTCAAATTCCATACGAACTGCTGTCGCAAACGTCGGGATTCCGACAGGATTTGGTGCGCAGGGCCAGCCCAGAAATCAACACGGCTTTGTTGTTCGTCATCATCATCATAACCATTCACTGCTGGACATAGGCCTCCTCCATGGATTTCCAAAAAGACCGGTTGGAAGCGACTTGCATCCAGCGTCTTCCTGCCATTTGGATGAGGTCGTCTGTCCATCTTAGTCAACAGCAACCAATTCATACCTTGCGCAATGAAACCAGCACGGAAAGGGAAAGACATGGAAGGGAAAAAATGCCAGCAGCGGAGTCGGGATGAGTTTTCGATAGACACTTAGTAATATGTTAGTAATATGTTAAACGGGTCTAACCGCGATTATTTATTAGGTAAAATTTAATTAGGTACCTTAGATTCCCGACGTTTATCCGAATTTTACCTCATAAATAATCGCGGTTAGACCCGTTTAATATATTAGGGGTTGAAGTATGAAATTGCCGTTTTATTGCAATAGGTTCTTTGAATTGACATAGAATCTTCATGGTTTGAGGTTTTCGAATGAAACTTTTTTCAAATGGTTTCTATGATGTTCTTTTTTTAAAAAATGTCGAATTTTCGCAGTATCCATCTTTCTTGTCTAAATTGAATAACAAAAACAATTGAAAGTCGATATTCAAATGTTTCCCATTTTTTAAAAAAAGAACATCATAGAAACCATTTGAAAAAAGTTTCATTCGAAAACCTCAAACCATGAAGATTCTATGTCAATTCAAAAAACCTATTGCAATAAAACGGCAATTTCATACTTTAACCCCTAATATTACTATGTATGGGCATCGCGAGTCATTAAAAAATACTACTGATCCTAAGACTGCTCTTACGTGGAGCACGCTGTCTCGCTCGCACAATTTAACATTTTTAATTATTGTAATAACTTTTGATAAATGTGTTCCGAGGGTTTGATGCATCATTACATTACGGACATTTTAAATATATTTTTGTTTTCCAATACGGAGTTTTTTATGAAAATTATTAATTTTGGAATCACATTTTCTCAATGAAAGACTATAAGATAAATATGCCTTGAATATCCGTAGTTTAATTGTCCATCAAACTCTCAGACCACATTTATTAAGTTTACTCATATTATTACGATAATAAAAAATGTTAAATTGTGCGAGCAACACAGCATGCTCCACGTAACAGCAGCCTCGAGCAAACATTTTTTTAAATCTCCAGAAGTCCAAAAAATTCTAAAGTAACACCCGTGTCTCCCGCCAATGATACCCCCCAAATAGGTCCAATCGTCCTGGATGCATGCACCGTCAAAGTTATACTGCCCTCCTATTACGTAACTGTTCACTTCACTCTATTGGGTTAAACATTTCGACGATTCGAAAGTGTCAAAATATGCCCTTACGCCACATGGTCCAATCGGCTGTTCCGACCGATTGGACGACGATTTTTTTTTTATTTACTGATTGATCGAACTCTAAACTTCTTGTAGTCCGACTGTTGAACTATTAGGGCGTTTACATTTCCTTGTAGTCCGATCGAACGGGCCCGGTCGGTTTTTTTTCCTGCAGGATCGATTGATCGAACATCATGTTCAATCGAACCATAAAGACTTGACTAGTTTTGTTAGCCCGGCTAATGATTCACACTCATTACTAATCCTCGTTAGAATTTTATAATAGTAACGTTTAATTTGCAATAATTGCAAATTTTGCAATAACCGTGTGGCGCCGGATTAAGAATAGCGTCACTCCATTTCCTCCCGTGGATGTCGTAGAAGGCGACTAAGGAAATACATCACCAGGAGACGGGCAGCAGCGTCTTCCTGAGATTCCAACCGCATACTGCGATCGCCAACCCGCCTGCCAAGCGTGGCGATTACGGCAAAACCCCTCATGGTTATGACAACCATGAGGGAGGCCTAGAGACCATGACGGAGGGAGCCATTTGATGCCCACTTGTACTGCATTGGGCGTCAAATGGCTGATGATGATTGCAATATAATTATATAATTTTATTCACAAATAATGTGTAATTTATTTCACAATAGTTGTGTAGACTAATTCGGAAACAGAGGTTTGCTGGGTTTACGATGTAGAAAAAAGTCCCATGTACCAAATTGGCTACGGAGAATATCTTTTCTAATAGAAAGCCACTTATCAAATCTGGTTATTTACAAGGAACAAGGACCTTTATTCCTCGGCTATGTATGATGTGATTTAATATCTAGTGAAATAATAAACTGATAAATCCTCTATGGTTCCATTACATCGTATCGATGAAACCATCAGGAAAAAAAAAGTTGTGTGGTCGGATAACGGGGATTTTTAAAGGCCTCATGGTTTGATCGATTGCACAACTTAAACTTTGAAATTCCTCTTAGTTCGATTTGAGAAATACTCATTATCCGATCAATCGAACCAATGGTAGATAAAAAAATTCGTCGTTCAATCGATCGGACAAGCCGATCGGACCATTTGGCGTAAGAGAAAATATGTATACATTTGACAGTCCGGAGGAGGTTAAATCGGACAAGTCCATGCAGTGGAGCACTTACGTAGCAGCGCCCCTGAACCGTTTATGGATTGTAACAAAAATTCAAACATCTTTAACCACTTGTGAATTATGAGCTTGGATATAAAACTTATCGTTCGGGACGTTCGCTGCATTACAAGTCAGTTAGATAAATGACACTTAAAAATACTTACTGCACTTTGTACGAATTATGTTTTAAAGTATTTACTCACCTTTCCCTTATCATCTCATTGAAACTAATTATAAACGACCTTTGTTCAAAATCCAAACAGTAATGTGTGTTAGAAAAATAAACTAGACAGAAGTCCGACTGCCTATGCTCTGCCATAGATCTCCTCTAGTACCTAGGTAAAATAGAATCGTGACAACCTAGTCTCCTTCCCTTTAGTAGGTATGATATTTTTACAAGAATGATAGATAGATAGATAAATCATTTATTTGCACTTGCACACACACACTAAAACGGACATAAACAAAACAGCATAAAAAAGAGTACAGTGGGTAGGTGAAACAAAACAAAGAGACAAACATAACAAATCAAACATACATAACATAAAGTACAAGGATGCAAGGTACGGTATGTACCTGCATCAAATACGTACTTATAGACACGACACCTTCGGACTGGTAGTTTCATACATTTACTAAGGCCGTGGTGCTAACGTTGGTTGTACGTTTTTTGAAAACTACAGAGAGACTTTGAATTCGTTTACCGTTTTTAAGGCGAAATTCTAACCATGATTTAGAAACATATGGTGCTAGTTTAAAAAAAATTCGTAAAAAAATTTTGAATTGTTTTCTCGTAGACTAACAATATTTTAACTGCTGTTAACAGTATCAGTTATCAAACGTGCATACAAAAAAACTACTGACAGTTATTAACAGTAGAGAAGCAGACTATTGGTGAAATTCAGGAGTAAACTTTTCTCGTTGCTACATTCGTGTCCGAGCATATTGGCAGTATTGCTGGGCATAGTACATCAATATATACTTCGTAAAGCAATATGAAAACATGAAAACACACACGAAACTACGATGGCCTCCAACTGGAATCGAACCTTCCATTTTGAATACCATTGAGGCAGAAATAATTACGTTTGAAACGCCTGCTAAAACTTAATAGCAATAATTTTGCAAGAGTCAAAATGCCCGTACACCAGAAATCAGTAGGTACACAAGACACCACACCGATATATTTATTGAGTGTTTCAAATCAATTCAAGTCTATACTTGTGTTAAGAATGATCTAATGTCCATAATTTAAAGTTGATAAGCTGTTGACTAGGAGCGCAACAGCAGCATAGGACCCCGACCAAATCGCTGGACCGACGATCTGAGGTAGATAGATAGATAGAGAACACTTTATTCACCAGGTGAAAGATATTACAAATAGTTTCTTATATCTAAGTAGTGGTATACAATTGGCGGTAGATTGATGGCAGCGGCTGGATGAGGATGGCCGAGGACAGATAGAAGTAACGTACCTTGGGGGAGTCATATGTCCAGCAGTGGAAGGATACAAGCTGATTGATTGATAGATTGAAGCTATTGACTGTACTCTGTTCTCAGGTTCCGTACGTTACCTACCAAGTGAGTGACTAGAAAGCGAACCATCATGCAGTTGGCTCTCTGTCTCGTTAATAAGGGGTGTCATTTAAATAATCAGCAAAAAATTAATACTGGTTTGGTCAGCAGAAACCAGTGGTCGGCAGAAAATACAAAAAAATTCAGAAAATACTGGGGCCTAATTATGCGCAACAAATCCGATCGGAATTTTGACGCTTACTGGTAGTTCGTTTGCTGACCAGGTGTTGCTTGCTGCTCATTTATTTATTCTGCTGACCAAAATATTTATTGAGCTGACCAAGTTTTATTCATTTGTTGACCATATTTCTCTTATCTTTTATTTATTTGGTGATTCTTTATTCATTCTGGCTAAAATATTTTTTTTACTGTTCGAATGACCTCTTTGTTACTGTTTTACTTAGAGTCCGTACGTAGTACCAATGCAGTTCAAATATTTATTTTGCTGATAATTTAATTGGTTTCTGTAAGAGCTCTTTACGGATGTGACGTTATATGTGGTGTGGGCCTCCCTTCTGAGCTAAATAAACCTTAATTCAAAACAATAAAGTGGCTTCTTCTTTCTTCAACCTTGTTCGTCTGCGACTGGTATACCGCGTATTTCAAGAGCTGAAATCTTCCACGTCTTCACCACGGCCCACTATCTTGATTTATTAATAAACTTGAGAGTAATTAAAAAAGGCTAAGTGCGAGTCGGACTCGCGCACCAATAGTTCAGGAATCGAGTCTCGCAGTTTTTTCCGAGCTTTTCCCGAACTACAAAGACATTTTTTTAATTATTCAATTACAAATACAGGAAAAAAATCTAAAAATTACTATCTAAGTTTTCAGATTTTTTTCCTGTATTTGTAGTACAATACGATGTTACTTGCCAAACATAGTTCTAGGTCAACGGAAAGTACCCTATAAATTTTGATTCCCTTGTGTGTCAAAATATACGTTTCTTGCGGCATAAACGGCCATATCTTTTTTTTATGTTAACTTAGAAGTTTAATTTTTTGCAGCTTCAAGGGACTGAGACCTGAGCATATGGTGTTAATTTCAACTCGACAACACCTCCACGAGTTCCCGAGATAAAGGGCCTTGACAGACAGACACAGACGGACGGACGGACGGACAACAAAGTGATCCTATCAGGATTCCGTTTTTCCTTTTGAGGTACGGAACCCTAAAAGGGCGTCCCAAAGTTATGGGCCATGAAGGGAAAGTACCTTAAATATCGTAGATAGGGTATTTTGCTGAAAGAAGACTTTATATTATTTTTAAAAGTTAGTAATTCTGCATTCAAAGATTTTCTAAAAATTACTTGCCTTGTCTGGGAATCGAACCGACTTAAATGTAAAAAAAAACACCCCTAATTTTATGATGCCAATCGAAAGAATGGCCAAAAAATAATAACTCTTCTTGAATAACATAGTATTTTAAAAGAAAGGAACAGCGTGAAATTAATCATTTTAATCAAAATAAAAACATACATGAAACTGCCGTAGTCAATTAAGAGGGTATTTTTTTGTAAATTAATTAATTAAATGCTCAAAATGTGATCCCTCTTGTCTTACGCAAATCGCCAATCTTTTAATGAGTCCGATGCCTGTTGATTTTCTTATCTTTTTATGGTGAATACTCGATATGATATGGCACAATCCTGTTTGTAACTCGCCCACGTTCTCATATCGCTTTTTGTATAGCATATCTTTCACGTATCCCCAAAAGAAGAAATCTAATGGTGTAAGGTCCGGGGATCTGGCCGGCCATCTAATCGGTCCATTCGTACCAATCCAAGTAGGAAAACATTCATTTAGAAAATCTGCTGCTCTCCGACTATTATGAGCCGGAGCTCCATCTTGTTGGAAAATTAAGTTTTCTTGCTCCGCAGCGGAAAGATTTCTTATCTCATCTCTTACAATTTGAAGTATTTCTAAATACTTTTCTGTGTTCAAGGTTCCATGGTAAAAATGGATTAAGAAAACCCGGTTTTTCAAAAGTCCGCACCAACAGTTGAATGAAAAACGCACTTGGTTAGGTATTCGTTTCAGTGATTCGTAGGGGATTTTCTTTAGACCAAATACGATTATTGTGGCGGTTATACATACCGTTATTGCTAAAGTTAGATTCGTCTGTCCAAATAATATTATCCAAAGAATTTGGATCTTCGAGCAAGCGTGCCTGGATATCAAGACAGAAATTTTTTCTCCTTTCTGTATCACCTGGAAGTAATTTTTGAACCAATCGTCCTTCAACATAACTCTTGAAACCGTGTTTTTTTAATACACGATGTATCATACTTTTTGAAACTCCAATTTCATTTTCTCCTTCTCTCACCGATGTTTTCGGAAAAGCCGAAAAGTAAATTAAAATATCAAGTTCTTCGTCTTTGATCGTATGGTTTTCTTACTGTGGTTCTCTTGAGCGTTTATCGAAACGTCCCAGAGTTTTCAAATTATTCACAAGCCTTTTCAAAACCTTACGAGACGGTGTTTGTCTGTCAGGATATTTTACGCTATACCAGCGCAAACTTCGAGAGATATCTTTATCGTTAAAAAAATATGCTTCCATTAGATCAAAACTTACTTGATATGCCATGTCCGCAATAAATTAACACAATAACACGTGTGTAAGTGAATTAAAACTAAACAGATAAATATCGGAAAAGCAAATTCTTGCACAGAACTGTTCCATTTTCAAATTTAAGAACAACAAGCAAACAATTGCATAGACTGTTCCATTTTCAAAGTTAAGAACAACATTTAAAAATTTGTCTTTTTTTTAAAATATCTTAAAAAGCATGCATTCAAACAAACGCTCTCATAAATTGTTACATTTTCAAATTTGACAAGAACATTATTTTTGTTTTAAATTTGGCTTGTGTCTAGTTTACCAAGGACGTATTGAAATACTAAATTTTATCATTTTATCTATACTTCCACTTATAATAAGGAAAACTATGCTATAAAGTATTTTATGAAGTGGGTACTTATTTACGAATAATCAATGCTATCTATGGAATGATAATATCGCTACTTTTCGAACGTCGTCGTCGGCAATAAAAAACTTTCTTGAAATTTGACTCAAACATTTTACGTTGTTCCTTTCTTTTAAAATACTATGTTACTTAAGAAGAGTTATTAGTTTTTGGCCATTATTTCGATTGGCATCATAAAAGTAGGGCTGTTTTTTTTTTTTTTTGTTTAAGTCGGTTCGATTCCCAGACAAGGCAAGTATTTTTTAGAAAAACTTTGAATGCAGAATTACTAACTTTTAAAAATAACATAAAGTCTTCTTTCAGCAAAATACCCTATCTACGATATTTAAGGTACTTTCCCTTCATGGCCCATAACTTTGGGACGCCCTGTATATTGCCCCCAACAATAAAGCTGATAATGTGGTTGAAAGAAAAAAAAGTAGGTAAATTAATATAGGTACACATTTTTACAAGCTAATCTTAGCGAGGTAACATTTGAGTGGAAATAGTCTGTAGAAATCTGGGTTAGCTAATAAAAAGTTTTGTTTGCACCCGTTGTTATTGCCCCAGTAGCAAGATTAAAATCAACGTCAGTTTGGCCTCTGCTTTTCATGAAGAAAAATCATACATACATCATATTATTCTGTATTTTCACAGTTCGGTCGGTTCAAAACCGGCCAAGTCTAAGTCGTACTTCCAAAGTGTCTCGAACGGAATATAAAACAGAATTTTGCTAGTAAGTATTATGTATTTTAAAAAATATATAATTATTACAATAATTAGGTACATATGTACATATTTATTAGGTGGTATGAAACCCTCAACACGCGATTTATAATCATCTATGATACATCTATACAAATGATACAGAAAACCTTCAATTCGGAACTCGCTATAATAACCTTCCGTTACACTTTACAAGATATACATATACAAAGTAATATAATATTCTTTACAAGAGCAAGAACAATTTTTTTTTTGCTGGGAAACTTTCACTAAACATTTAGGTATATCATTTATTATTAAAACTCTATCACTAGATTTAACATACCTTAAATAAACCACTCAGAATTTTAAAACTACACGTTGGTGGTAAAATTATTTATAAACGTAATTCGTGAACCTTGCTTTGAACGGAACGTCACCCAGTTTGAAAACATTGTTTTGAAAGAAGAAAGAAACGGTTCTTTCCACACAGAGCACTTTACTTCTGCTTATGTCAGGTTTTTTCTTGCAAATTGGTTAGATAGAACCTGTGGATAGAACTTGGATTCATTTGGTTTATGAAATTGTGGCTAAATACTCCCATTTAATTATGAAAACGCTTTAGTTAACCATCAGAATCACGTAAATTCAGTGGCAAACGACCGCTTATCTGTGTAAATAATAACATCGGATTTCTTCGCACTAACAACTCTATTTCTTCTTCCAGCTGTAAGTATTTATTTACCACCCTAAATCGGTTTATTAACTTTTGATGTACCTTAGATAATAATTTAGATACTTATTTTGTTCATAAACCTATGTACAAACTTCATTTCAAACAATGGAGAGACAGTCACTCGACACTCCCAAACAATAAACTGCTTTTAAAAAAGCCAGCGCTCTGCCAAGAACCCTCGACGTGATATCAAAGACCCTTTTATCTAACCAGTCCATGAATAGAGCCCACTGCTGGGCTAGGCATTGGCTTCTTCCCTGTCACACCAACCATATCAATCCCCGGCCAATTCCATCCATTGCTTTCAGATGGGCTTAGTAATGTCTTCAACCCAAAGACCCTTAAAATCAAATAAATCTTATGAAACAGGGCGCCCGAGACTCCTGAGCCATGAAAACGGGGATACCTTCGCCAGCGCGCTCGAAAACGGGGATACCTTCGCCAGCGCGCTCGCTCGGGGCTCCGGTTACGCCTCGGAGGTACCGCGCCGGTGGCACTCGCAGTGTGGGGTCCCCAGTGCGGGCCAGTGCCTCCAGAAGGCCCTCTGCCCTCGCCGAGGACTTGAAAGAACTGAGAGAGAGCCATGACAGCGTTGTTCTGACACCCCTGAATAGGAGGTCTCTGCTCACGGACAATACTGACATTGAAGAGCCTAGACGTGAGTGTATATCGACAATACCTATGAAGAAAGTGTCAGCGTGTCAACTATCAATAACAAGAACACCCTGTAAAATTATATTATGTATAACTATGTTAGATAACTATATGTTATATAACTATGTAAAATATAAAAACCAACCTTGTTTCAAGTTTTAAAAGGACCAGGCTTCAAAGTCAATAGTAAACATCCACACAATACAATCACTTGTTCTGGTCCCCAACTAAGATACCCTGGGATATGGTAACCAGGCAAGGACATCACAAACATGGAAAAACACCCAGACTACGGCCATTTGTACAAATGTATGGTGGCCCCCAGTGGTAATTGAAACCACAATCTCTGTCCTGGCAATCAAATGTGATACAACTAGACCAACGAGGCAGCCTTAACTTTTATTTATTGGCTTGAAAATGCTTTACCAATCCTTTAGTACTCAGGTGACAAATCCCCATAGCTCTCTAGATTACATTTTATTTCACAAACATAATCAAGTCTTGTTGCACTTTTCAGGCAAAAGTTGGTGGAAGAAGCTGGATGACACCTCCTTGGAAGTGGCAGAAGTCTTACAAGGAGACAATGTTAATAATGCCCATGACATTGTTGAAGAATTTGTTGACATAGAGGTACCCAGGTAAGAATAATATAAAAAAGTTTAGAATCGCTCCTTATATCAATGCTAAATTTTAAATGGACTTAAAACCTTCAATAAAACCGTCAGCTCAGATTAGAGAGTTTGTTGGATTGACTTGAATTTTTAAGTTACATAACCGCATTGCCATTGTTATATTTACTTATGTGCAATAAACATATTAATAATAGTAATAATAATAACCACTTACATAACCGCTGATTGTGAAGGAAATCATTGTGAGAAAACCTGATTTAGCTCTGCACATACTGATATAGTCTTTCACAATATCAAAAATTGTTTATTATTTTTATTATTATTTAATACTTTAATTGTACTGTACAATATGGTAGACTTAATGCCATAAGCATTTTCGGTAGAAGAAAAATTGGTAGGCGTGCAATGAGGAGAGGGGAAATTATCACCCAAAGAGCAAGCCTCTGAGGACCATTTCTTGGCAACCACCGAAAGGGAAGGCTTACAACGCCCAGTGTCATCTCTTTCGTGGTAGCCGAGAAATAGTCCTCATATGGTTGCGGTTCGGGTGATAACAGACCTTTTATTATTATTAATATGTTTATTGCACATAAGTAAAAATACAATGGCAATGTGGCAGACTTAATGCTATAAGCATTTTCTACCAGTCAACCACAGGCAGTGCAAGAAATTAAGTGGTAGGCATACCAAATAGACTACCCTTCTTTTAAAACATGGCCATAGACTCCTAGGGGACAAAATACTCGCATCTTAGGTCAATGCGCGTGACTAGAGATAAGCGAAACAATAAGGGAAGACTGTCCACTATTAAAGTGGCTATTGAAGGTCACGCGCATTAACCAATGGGCGCACATGAACGATTTTCTTTGGGAGCTCGTTCCGTGGAATGGAGTATACATTGCCAATCTTTGGCTTCATTACTAGCTCTAATTATACCTGAGATTTCCGCACTTAGCCTCATAGTTGGGCCATTGTACGTAGCAAGCGCTAAGGTATGTAAATACCTCAGACACTAGGGTTTCCTCACGATGTTTTCCTTCACGATTAGGTTAGGTTAGTGGTATTGCTACTACAACTTCACAAATGTAAGTAGAAAACAAAGTCTTTGGTACATGCCAGGATTGGAACCCACGACCTCCTGAATAAGAAGCCGGCGTTCTACCGCTCCGCTACCACCGCTCTGTCTTCATTACTACTTCACAAGGTTTATTTTAGAGCATGATCATCGCTAAACACCTGGGGCCAGTTTCATAGAACTACAATTCATGGTTTACTATAACAATTCAATGTACACTGCAAAGTCGATTAACCCACAGATTAACAAGTGGGAAGATTCCACTATGCATTGTACCTTCATCATCATCAGCAGCCATTTGACGTCCACTGCAGGACATAGGCCTCCCTCACGGTTTTCCTTGTACCTTGAATTGTCATAATAAACTACGAATTGGAGTTTTATAAAACTCTGCCCAGCAAGTACTCTGTGTTTCAAATAATTTTTTGAGCTTGCCGATAAACTGCATTGGCAGTTTGGCAAACTAATTAAATTGTGGTTTTTCTTTTTTACTGAGTTAAATAAGACAATTTTTTTAAGACTTTCTTCTTACCTACACAGCAATCGATAATGGAATCTGGTCACTTCAGCACGGGCTTGCCTAGTGAAGTGTTCAGGCACTTACTGCATTCTAAAAAATATACTTTGTGAAGAAATAATAAAAAACGTATCAAACACCATCGCTACCATCCTTTGCTTAACATTGGTAGAATAATTTCGTTAATTCGAATAATTGCCTACTAAAGTCAAGGTAGCTTGGCAACTTTTGTTAATCTTTTCGTAATTATTCATCATCATCAGCCCACATCTGCCGACTGCTGGGTATAGGCCTTTTCCCCCAAATGCCAGGTCACTTGCCATTCATTATTATTATAACCGTTAACATTTTTTTTTTCTTTTACAGCTTATTACATAAAAACATGTCTTTAGACTTACCGGAAAGCTCTGGTACTGAATCAATCGACAGCATAGTCCTGCCTCAACGCAGACTTTTCACGCAGAAAGAGAATGTCCCACGTAAGCCGTTTGGCCCTGCTGTTTGTCCAAGGGAGTCCTTGCCCAAACTCCAGAAGAATACTGAGACTGAGATGACTGCCAATGTTGGCCACAAGACTCTCATCGCCCAAAGACCGACACAGCGCTCACGGCCAGCTTTCCCTGCTAATTTATTAGCTGGAACACCAAATAAGACATCACATGACACGACAATGAATGTCGCTCCCAAAAAACTGTTTGGACAACAAGACGTGGTCACTAAGAAGAAGATGTTTACAAAAACGTTGTTAGAAGCATCCCAGAGTAAGAACGATAATAATGACCAAGAAATTGCTGGACTGAAAATTCTTTTCAACAAGGACGAACCACCAAAATCTAAGCCAACGTTTCCAGCTGAACTTCTCAATGTTTCGGCTAATAAAACGGCGCCAAATAACACTAAACTGGTCAGTGAAATACAGGGCCAAGCTCATAACCTATTTGGAAACCGAGCTGGGACGAAGCGAAAGAACATGTTCGCAGACTTTATTGTAGCTGAGAGTGAAGATGAGATTCAAGATATACAGCCTCAAGTATTTGGCTTCTCCAAAAGAGCAGGGAGTAAAGAACCTCAGTCTGGAAGAGGAAGTTCTGTCTCTAGAGGAGTCCGTGAATCTTCTATGTCTATACCAACTGACTTAGAGTTAGAGGACTGGAAAATGCTGCCATCTTCCACAATGATGGTTGATCAGCTCGAAGAAATGGTTACAGGGACACCGAAAAAGATAAGATTGAGTAAGCTGTCAGAGCAAAAAGAATCTGATGGGAGCAAAGCTAGTACTACAGCTAATAAGACAAAGCTGTCGAATAAGTCTACCACCTCAAAGAATAAGTCTAAAAGTATACAGAACAGTTCTAAGTCTAAAATAGTTGAAGACAATGTGATCTTATATGAAGTTGCTACGACGGAAAAACAGAGCAAGTCAAGAACAGAAGTTGAATATGAGAATGTTCATATTATCAATGAGAATAAAACCAATGAAAAAGATCTTGGTGTGAATATGGATGAGATGGTTGTGGTAAATAATGCCACTTACAATATTAAAACCACTAACTTATTAACATACCAACAAGAACTAGAAGTACCCTCAACAAGCCAATGTAAAGAGCCAGAAATCACCGAACAAAATAAAACAGGATTGAAGTCTTCCAAAGAAGCAAATACTGAAATTGTTGATCATGATGACAATGATGATGAACAAATGGCTTTGACTTATGAAGAAGATGTAGAGGAACCTATGGTTCAGGATGCTTTGGAAAAGCAGACCAAGAATGATGAAGAAATGCAGGAAATTGAAAATATTGAAAACATACTGAAAAATAATACTGCATTAAATAAATTTAAGCAAAACAATATAAAAGTAAGCCTAGGAAATCAACTTGATAAACAAAACAATTTTGAACTACCAGGAGCTGAACATAGCGGTCGTAAAACTGAAGGCGTACAGCCCGAGCAACTATCTCAAACAAAGGCAACAGATTCTCCCAAAAAAAACGCGATTTCAGCTGAGGATTATGCTGAAGATAATTTTGAAGATGTAGAAATTAATGTAGACTCGGTCTTGCAAGATGAAGTTAGTGAGATTACTCAAGATGATAGTAAAGTGGAAATTTCACTTGATAATAAAGAGGTGGAGGTTGAAGAATCAATCGAACAAATACAAAAAGAGATAGATCGAGGCGAAGAGGAAGAAAATGAAAAAGAATCTAGTAATGTAGAACAGAACCAGCAGAATATTGAACACAATGAAGAAGCTGAGAAAAATGAACAGATTAGACAGAGTAAACAAGAAATTGAACACAATGAAGAAGTTGACAAAGAATGTAAAGATGTGAGCCGCAAAGAGAAAAGACAGAACCAAGTAAAAGAGATGGAACAAACTAAAGAAGCTGACGAAATTGAACACGCCGCACGAAGAGAAGCTGAAGTTAAACAAACTCAAGAAGCAATGGAACATGACGACGAAATTGAAAACGTGAAACAAAATGAAGTTAAACACACTCAAGAAGGAATTAAACAATATGACGAAATTGCAAACGATAAAGAGGATGCCGAGCCAAGTGAGGCCGATGTTAAACAATCTGAAGATGAAATTGAGCAACATGACGAAATTGAGGAAGATGAAGAGGAAGCTGAGCCAAGTAATGCCAAGGTTGAACAAACTCAAGAAGAAACAGAACAAGATGACGAGATTGAGGATGTAGAGGATGAAGAGGACGCCGAGCAAAGTGAAGTGGAGGTTGAACAAACTCAAGAAGAAATTGAACAAGATGAAGAAGTTAAGGAAGATGAAGAGGAAGCCAATCAAAGCGAAGCCGAGGTTGAACCAAGTCAAGAAGAAATTGAACAAGATGACGAGGTTGAAGAAGATGGAGAGGAAGCGGAACAAAGTGTAGCGGAGGTTGAACAAACTCACGAAGAAATTGAACAAGGTGATATGGTTGAAGAATATGAAGAGGAAGCCAAGCAAAGTGAACCCGAGGTTGAACAAACTCAAGAAAATATTGAGCAAGAAGGTGAAAGTGAGCAGGAAGACGTCGATGCCGAACAAAGTCAAAAAGAGATTGAACAATATGAGGAGGCTAACGATCAAATTGAATCAGACGTTGAACAAAGTGAAGAGCGAATTAAGGAACACATTGAACAAAGTCAAGAAGAAGAAGAAATGGAACAAGATCAAGAAACGGATAACAATACTTCCCAAGACAGTCATGCCAACTTGCCTTCTGAACATATACCCACTCCAGAACAAACCGACGAAATCCCAGTTTCGCCCAACGTGTCACACGACACTACTGGTAGAAACAGAAATAAAATCCGAAACGAAACCCAACTAAAGAGTCCTGAAGCGATCCTCAAGGGCACCACATCCCAAAATACCTCATTCAATCACCAAGGCCGTAACACCAGCGTGAGAAAGACCAAGAGCATGGTTAGACCTTTGGAACACAACCCAAGCATAGTGGCCAGTATCAGAGACAGCATTGGCACAAACGGATCCAACTCTAGTGCCCAAGGCTCAGGATGGGACTCCCACAGAACCACTAGAAAAACGCTGCGCCAAACTTTTGGCAAAGATTTCACGCCAAGAAAGTCTTTGCGCGCTCTAGTAATGGAAAAGTCCGCTCAGAGGCAAACAATGGGCAAAATCGATGTGGATATTACAAAAGCACCTCAAGCCAATTCCACAGAAATAAATGTTAATGAAGAGGCTTCCATGCCAAGTATGGTGGATAATGTCGAAGATTTGACTGAAGATACCGTCTCGGATCACGAGCTTTCGAGGAAGACCAGACAATCAACTTTAGAGATGTATCTACAGAAGGTGAAGAAAGATACTCTGGAGCGAAAGATGAAAATGGTAAGCGATACAGAAATGTATGAATTAACTAACCTGCGCTATCACCAGTCACCACTCGTCCTATGCCCAAGCTGGGATAAGTACAGTCATAAAAAAGTATACGAGGCAAAGATAACACAAACAGCTCCTCAAAATGTTATCTATTGTCACTAAATCCCATCGCCACTGATCAATACCCTATAATTTATTTCCAGGAAAGTGCAGTACGGGAATCCCTCAAAGCACCCTCAAGAAATGTGATAAAACAGTTCAATCTACCCACAAAACTCGGTTCAGGCGCTCGTAAAGTTACCAAGACCGCGCAGCCTAGAAAAACTAAAACTTCCGGCCTACAACTGGGTGCGTTACCAAAAGAATTGATTGAGGACATGAAATATAAACCGCCGAAGCGATTCATGCCGACCAATGCGTCGTGGACCACAAAGCGGCTGTATAAGTTTTTGGAGAGCAAGTTAGAGCCCAGGTGAGGGTTTGTTGTTTCTATGGTCGGTTAAAAGCAGTCAGATGAAGATGAACGGTCAGAACAACCGTTCATTGCCGCGTATTCACAATATTAGTATGTTTGGGTTTTGGGTCATCTTAGTAACTAATAAACATCTTAGTGGATACAGATTTTTGCTTCAGCTTATAGGCGTTTTGTTGCAAACGATGTCGCTGCTCGTGCCAAAATGACCACAGATTTACTGCTGTGAGTGATAGAAGCGGTATCAAATAATTCTTTTATGACGTCTATTCAAAAAGATTCGTAAGTTTACATACTTAAATTCGGATTTTAGTAAGTTTTTATTATTATTATTATTAGTGTCTTCAAGTAGTGAGAATGAAAGTATTCTAATAACTCCAGAGAACATTGTATCGGACGCAAAAAATGTGGTACAAACGTTCTATTCTTTTGTTGTTCATAAGTTGCACTTACTTATTTTTTCATAGAGGGTGATAAAAAGTAGAGTGGCCACCTCGGGGCAACACTATTTTAAGCTCGAGTGGTATACTTTGAATCCCTCGCTGCGGCCAGGATTCAAAGAAACACGCTCGCCTTATAGTTGTTTGCTCCCTGGGTAAACAATCTACTATTATCGTCGAACGTTAACAGTAGAAATTTAAAAAGTGAAGTTTGGTCAAGGAAATGTGTTTCAGAATACTTCCTCTGCTTCATACAGTGGTATAGCCCACAAACTTATTTTTTCCTTACGAGATGCGGAAGTTCCTTCTACTACAATAGTATCATAAGGGAGCAAATAGTAGATTGTACAACAAGTGCATAAAACGCACCATTTTACTCGAGACGTTTATCCATCCGAGCGAGCTTGCGAGCGAGGATAGATATAAAGTCGAGTGTAAAATGGGTTTTATGGACGAGTTGTACACTCTACTTTTCACTTCGATTGCGAGGAAATGAAACAGCAACATGTAAATATAGTAAATGCTAATTTAATTAAAATTGAAAGTTACATTAGAGCAATGAGAAATATTTAAAGCTGTTGGTATCTTTGCCTTGGTCTTAGAATACGAACGAAACGAAATAAAATAAAGAGGTTGTTGTATGAAGTTAAAGATGTTCGTGTGGCTGTTGCAGCGATTGCCTTGGTCTTCGACGAAGATTTTACTTTATGCTCTAGAGCATAAAAAGCGACTTTATGTCGCCTACGCACGACATAAAGACGAACTTTTAGAGCATGAGAAGTGAAAATAATATTTTTACAGCGACGGCGCTTTTTTGAATCCAGAGCGAATTGAGGGATTCTAGAGTACAATCCTGAGCGTGCGAGGGATTCTTTAGTAGAATCCTGAACTTAGCGAGGGATTCAAAGTACGTCGCCCAAGACAAAAATATATTTTGCACCCGAGTGATACGAGTACACTACTTTTCATCACCCACTATGAGAAAATAAAAGGTGCCTCTTGCATTTCTCCCTTCCATAATATTAACATAGGCTTTCATATATTTCTCCCGGGATTTTTCAGGTAGTAGATTATCCATCACATTTCTTGCGTCAGTTCTAATACTTTCAGGAGTTAATTCTATACTTTCACTGTCACTTAAAGAACTCATTTTTCAAAACAAAACCATGAATTTGTAACAATCCGTGAAAATTTACGAAAACGCGGGTAGTTCGCGCGTTTTTAATTTGATTTCTTTTTTATTATTATTCAGCCGGCGCGGCACCCGACTATGGGCCGTCGTACCAGCCAGACTTTATTCATACAATATTTGCGTTCGATTCGATCTCTTTGGCGATGAACACTAAAATGTTCCAAATTCAAAAAGTGCGCGGTAAAGATAATTGCGGCGCACTTATAATTATAGTAGTTTATGATACTGTTGCATAATAAGGGTTCTATAACACGAGTGTGTTTTAAACAAACGAGCCGTAGGCGAGTTTTTTTATAGTATCACACGAGTGTTATAAGACCAAGTTATGTACAGTGTCATACACTACTTTATCTACTCTCATAATATAATACATAAAATAATATTGCAAATAAAACGCTGAATATCAACAAATTTATTTTTACTTGTAATAATTATTGATGTTCTGAATATTACAATTATGAAATTGAATTTGAACCGGACAGGAAGCGTTATTGGAGAATGGAGGTACTCAGAGAGGGTATGTGAGTGTTGACCTCATTTCTGTTATTTTCAATACTGTTAACTAATTTATTTTACAAACAGAACCAAACGTTGTTTAAATATTGAAAAGAAAATCGATTGCGCATGCGTGTTGCGTCGCCGCAGATTCGTTCAATGAAACCTTTTTTTTTAAAAGTAGAGGTTCAACCTTCTTGGTCCAGCTGGAGCTTGTATAGGTGTATCGTTATGATTAAAAAGTTATATTATGATACAGGTGTCCATACAAGACCTTTATCGTAATAAAACTTGTTTTTTTTTTATTTTTGGCCTATGCGTAATGTTTGTCATAAGAGTTTTGTTTTCAGTTTTATAACCTTTGTATTATAGTATCAGAGTAGATAAAGAGGATTAAAAAGTCATTACTGCCCGCTAAAAGTTTCTTATAGAAACTTTGGGTCCACCTTTGGGTGCACTTAAAGGCGAACCAAGTCTCCTTTCCGAATAGATGGGATGAAAAGGCCTTTTGATTCAGAGTCATCATCTGTGCTACCTATTGCTAACGACATTGATAGCAGTGGCCTCTGGCTAAAACGAGGCAGCTAAATTGGTCCTTACGACCCGGGCTCAATTTCATAGAACTTGATTCATAATAAATAAATAAATAATAAATAATTGTTTATTCTGTAAAAGGTGCATACATTTTTAAATAGTCTCATTTCCGCCAAACTAAATAATAGTTTGTTGGCAGATTTACTCTCAATTTAGTTATTTAAAATAGGTACCTAACAAATGGTTTAAATTAAATTTTAAATTAAATTAAGTCATGGTTTACCATGACAAACTGATGTACATTGTATAACCGATTTACACACAGATTAACAAGTAGCAAGACTAGTTGCCGTGTAGCGCCGGATTAAGAATAGCGCCACTCCATTTCCTCCCGTGGATGTCGTAGAAAGCGACTAAGGAAATCAATTACCAGTAGACGGGCAGCAGCGTCTTCCTGAGATTCCAACCGCATACTGCGATCGCCAACCCGCCTGCCAAGCGTGGCGATTATGGCAAAACCCCTCATGGTTATGAAAACCATGAGGAAGGCCTGTGTCCTGCAGTGGACGTCAAGGGGCTGATGATGATGATGATGATGAAGACTAATTGCACTAATCGGCCATGGAATGTACATCAAATTATCATAATAAGCTGCGAATTCTAGTTTTATGAAACGCTGAGGGCAGTGTTCAGAGTCGCCGGGGGGCATAAACACAAATTCCCTACAAAATATTGTAATCGTCGAACCATTATGTCGTCGTTCGGCATTCAAAGCCGCGAACGTGACTGTTATACAATTTTACAGGAGACACTAAACACTTTACAAATCATACCGTCGTACACATACGAACTAATGGTTTTTTCACCTCACTAGCTCGTAAAAGCTCTGTTTATCATTCGAAATCTGCGTGGAAAATCGCACTTTATCCGCTAGCGTGGAAAGTGTTTTTAAAATTCGAACATTTTTATTCAATAAAGGTTTCGTACAATAAATTACATATATATAGAACCTCATTGGTTTCGTAATAGTTTATATTCTCTGCAGCCAGTCCATTGATGATTGAAATGCAAATACTTATTTCATGTCATGCGCCAGCCTCATTTAAAGAATCGCACTGGCCGGCAAGAAAATTTGATTTAAAAAAAAAATTAACTTTAATATTACCAATTGTAGTACATAATTTTACTTTTAATTTTTGAAATAAATAAACAGTAATTTAATATTTATTAAAACTGTTTTTCTTGCACCTAACATTTTCCTCGCTTTAGTGAGGTGAAAAGTTGTGTGTTGCGCTCGGCAGCAAAGTTATTTAGCGTCTCGTACCTTTGAAACCCTCGCTACGCTCAGGATTCTATATTTGAACCACTCGCTTCGCTCGTGGCTCAATCCTAGAATCCTTCGCTTGCTCAGGTTTCAATACAAGGTACTCGCGCCAAAAATTAACTTTGCAGCCTTGCATAACAAATAACTATTAGTGTAACATGATTGAAGTTAGTCCAAAAACCCTTATTTCTAATTTTTTGTATGTGTTCGACGGTATGATTTCTAGTGTTTAGTGTCTCCTGTAAAATTTAATAAAAGTCACGTTCGCGGTTTTCAATGCCGAACGACGATGTGTGAACAAACAAACACTGACAAAGCCGGCCGCCTTCCAGGTACGACTACAAAGCGCGAGTCCGCGCCGAGAAACTCGTGAAAACGCTCTACTCGTTCGGTAAGCTTATACAGAGACTCGACGTGGCGCCGCGCGAGGCAATAGAGGAGCTAAAGGTGGAGCTAGCTCGCCTGAACGTGACCAAGACGCACTTCGAGTTCTACGACTTCTTCCACGAGTTCATGCCGCGGGAGATGAGGATAAAGGTTCGTACATTACAATGATAGTAATAAAAACTTTATCCTTCAAAAAGGTTTAAATGTACAGGAGGCTTATGCTAGGTAACTTATATTTTTTGTGTTTCAACAATGCAGAACTTGCAATAAAAATGTTTTAATAAAATAGAAGAGGCCACGTTAAAAGATAAATAAACGTGTTTTTTTTTTCTGTGCGACTAATGCTTTTGGCAATATAACCAGTTGAAAAGTCCTTAAAGTCACGTGGTACAAAAACGCGCCATACAAATCGATCTTAGGCTATGACGTCATTGCCTAACGTAACGCCTATAATGTATGAAGCGTTTATCAATATTTGAGTTATCTCGTAAAATAATGTTTTTATGCATGTACATCCTTATAAGAAAACGTTTAGAATTCAACGACAAAATGAAATCTAATAACTTTTATGTTATTAAAGTAACTTTATTTTTCGCATATTTTGTGACCCGGAAAACCGCAAAGAAAATTGTTCTATTTTTTTATTTTTAAATTTTTCCAAGGTTTTTATATGATATCTAAGGTATAAAATGTCACTCCAATTTAAGTTAGACACAAGTTCGTAATGAGCGCATTGATATAAAAGATTATATGCTGTTGACTGTACCGTAAATTAATAAGCAAAATATAAGCTTAACTGGCGAGCGTGCTTGCAGCGACTAATGACTGTTGATGAAGCGAAGGATTTCTCAGGATTGTGGTATGTTGCAAACAATGATCTCTGAACACTCCGGCGTATTTAGCCTCATAGTTGGGCCATCGTACGTAGCAAGCGCTAAGGTGTGTAAATACCTCTCAGACTCTAGGGTTTCCTTACGATGTTTTCCTTTACCGTTAGCGAGTGGTATATCACAAATGTACGTAACTTAGAAAAGAAAGTCATTGGAACATTGGAACCCACGTCCTCCCGAATGAGAAGCCGCCTTTCTACCGCTCCGCTACCAGCGCTTCGGGATATAGGCTTATGGGTTTATAAAAATGTGTAGAGGTATTATGATGACGGCAAATTTTGCGTTTTAATCTTAATCTGCAGAATTCCAAAGGACCCGATCGGGTGACCATAACACTGGTTTTGAATTGTTCTTTTCAAGGTTACAATCTAACAGGTTATGGCCAAAGAAGTTTAAAAATACCGTGTTCCACCACTGAATTATTTTGTTTTGTTCCAGGTTGTACCAGATATCCAGAATAAACTACCGATGCCGAAATATGGCCTCTACTCCGACATAATCAGAGAAATCAACTCACGAGGATAATCACGTTGTTCGGACTTTTGTATTGTTTATTGTAAGAATCATTCTCCCACCGTTGCGTTGTAGTTTCTGCTGGCTTGAAGCGTTGTTTGTTATTGAGTTCGACAACGTACTGTAACCATTGTACTAATTTAATAATATGAATTAGATTAATTTTAAAATTAAAATAACTACATTTTTGTATTTTTACTAGCTAACTCGGTAAACGTTGTTTTGCCATTTTAATTAGCCTACGACCTATTCTCACACCTACCAAACATACCTAAAAAAAATTATAAAAATCGGTGAAGCCGTTTCGGAGGAGTTCGAGAGCAAACACTGACACGAGATTTTTATATATTAGATTTTCTTACCTAATTGTTTGAACTTGATTTAAAAAAAGAGATTATTATAAGAATTGTCTTTACTTCAATTGCAGGATACAAAGTTATATTACAATGGAGCACCATACACATAAAATATATTGCGTTTCAATAAGTACAGCTGAGCAGAAATAGGACCAAAATTCACATTTGCATGGAAAAAGTTGTTTATAAATCGGTCAGGCTTTTTTCATTCCAACTGGATCTTATTCTATTAGTCATGGGAACGTACACATTAATACTAAACAATAATTACAGAACAATAAAACGATAAATACATCTCATTATTTACAAATACTTTTAAAGAAGTTCAAATGCGAAGCTAAGTCTTAAAGTTGCACATGGCCTAACATAACGAGGATTTATTCATTGATTCCTAGATGTTGCAAGCTGGTGATTAAAATACAGAACAATACAAAGGGTACAGCACTACGTGTGGCTTATCCTCTTTGCTTGCTTCTGTTAATGCATAGGACAGTGACAACTGCATGATCGCAGCGATTACATTTCATTGCTGAGATATCATGTGCGCAGGTAGACTTCCTTCTATAAGCGTCAATGTTATGCAAAAATGTGCCATGTCACCCGACCGTGTATATCAGAGTTTCGTAAAACTACAATTCGTAGTTTACCACGACAACTCGATGTACATTGCGTAGCAGTCTTCCTACTTGTTAGTGGGTTAAGATTCGCGATGCACATCGAACTGTCACAGTTAACCGCGAATTGTTGTTTTATGAAACAGGCCCCTAGACGGACGGACGGGCCGCGCGAAAATTAATTGACCTCCAGTCTTTACCCCAGCGGGTCCATAAAACAGAATTGAATCTTTACCTCAGTAGAGAGAGATTTGGTTAGCATCTCAACATGCAGTGCGAAGTACGCAAAATCAGCTGTTCAGAGGCAACTTGAGAAAAACTAGTTCAAAGTGCTAATCGTTCAATATCATTATTATGAAAACCGTT
The DNA here is from genome assembly GCA_947310995.1 of Yponomeuta cagnagella. Classification (NCBI taxonomy): domain Eukaryota; kingdom Metazoa; phylum Arthropoda; class Insecta; order Lepidoptera; family Yponomeutidae; genus Yponomeuta; species Yponomeuta cagnagella. The sequence goes on from OX371277.1 coordinate 16,043,708, forward strand.
GTGGTCAAGTTCTAGACCCAAGATCGACACAATGTTCTGAGATCAAATAATATGCCTTGAAGTACGAACGGGCACAGGTGATGTATAGGCCCCGAAATTTTAAAAAGATAAAAAAGTGTTTGTTGAATATTTTACGTGTTTTGCAACTTGCAACATCGTTAACAATGCTAATAAAAAAGTCGATACTAAAATTAAGAACATAGTGTAAATAGGACAATTGTCGAAATTAATAATTAATTTACAATAAATTCATGGCAGTTACGCTAATATTGAAATTAAGTGCAAGTGAGTTATACCTACAATTTGAAAATGCTCATCAATCTCTAGGTATATCTTACAGAAAATTGTTCAGAAAATCTTCTATCAAAATTACATTTTAAAGCTATTCTAAGTTAATGCCTATAATAATTAACACAAATGACCATATACACGTACCAACATAATATTATTATTACACCACCATACAAAGTGCTAACTAATCTTCAGAGTTCGACCTATATCTCCATTTCACAATAACTAAACCCATTAAACTGACTTCGAAGCCAGAAGCAATCGACTCTATACAAAAAAGCATTGAATTTATCTGTAAAATGTAAGCTGCTAATTCTCCGATGTAAAAAAATATGTTAGAAATGGCCATTTTCTAGAGGTGGCAGTTTTGAACGTGCGTTTATTGACAAACCGAGTTTTATTTCAGTGTGGTGATTGAGTTTTCGGCCTTTTCGTCTACCCAAAAACAAACAAGACTGATTAATTTCTATGCTCGCATGCTGATCATAGGTGGCACAACCGCACGAGTCGCACGTTTTGTGCTAAAATTTCAGAATTTGACGTAGGTATTGGATAGTCGTTTTGACGTCAAAATGAGCTACTCGCGTCCTTCGTGTTACGGTCTATGCGATCAATGAATCAATTAAAAAAGTACTTACCCCCTCTACAGTGACTAAGTGGTCACCTATTTTTATAAGCAAAAATCGTTTGACAGTTAATTCGTTTCTAAGCGAAAAGTTTATTAAATCTTTTTTACTTTTTTTTTTACCAACGCTGGTCTTTCGTGGGCAGCATTGTAGCCGTCAAACGATTCTTTGCCAAAATGAATACTAGTTAAGTGTATATTTTATTCCAGTCAGACTTTATCCGAACGTAAACACTATTACAACTATTCTTTGTAAATAAATTGTAATCCAAAGTCAATAAATAAAGATCAATGAATGGAAAATTAAAGATATCAACGGGTGTTTATATCCAGAAAAATCGTGTCTGGAATTTAATATAAGTGCAGTGTGTACTTATTTATACTGACTGCATAAATCCTCAGGAGTAAGTGATTTCAACCACATACACGCACTAAAAGTCAGACTACAGGCTATTTTATAGAGTAGAAAACTTTGTGCTTAGGCTACATGCTTTTGGTACGGGTAAATAAGACACGCATTTGAAGGTAGTAGGGTTAAATATGTGATAATTAGAAATTAGGAGACACCTAATCAATGTGACTCTAATTTTGATGCCCGTAAAATAAGTACCTCTATCGTGATTGGATGTTATAGGAACAGTAAATTTTAACTGTAATCTGTAAAAGGTTAGTGCCAGTTAAAATTAACAGTTCTTCCATACAATGTGAAACTGCCAACAAAAATGTGAAATTTATGGGCAGATTTTGCGGCGTTTTTTTTTTGTCACAGAGTATATATTGATAACACAGCGATACAAATGCTTAGTTAATAAAGTAATTGCGGTCCATATAAAAAGCAGTCGAACCATAAAATTAATTTAGATAAATTCATTTTTAAAGTAACAATAATTTTAGTCACAACTCAACGAGGACATTAAAATAAAATAGAAGATTAACTACTTTAAAAAAATAAACCTGATTTTATCACACTACAATTAAACGCTCTAAAAATAGGGTACGCTTATTTATTATGTTACATTACGGCTAAACATTTAAATACGATTCCTCTTAAAATTCTCAAATTCAGTTTAAATAGTCTGTGGACAACGGCAACAACAGACAATTTCAACAGCGTCTGAGGCGTCTTAAGGAACCTTATTTTTCTAAACAAGACTTATTTTAGTTCTTTCGCTCACGTTTCCATAATCTTTCGCGTTATTTGTTATAGTTTAAGCTATTCTAAGCTGACTGACTGAAGAGTGCAATCTCATTATTATCCTGGCTTTATTGGTCAGTAAATCTATCAAAGTACAAAAATGCGACTTCCAAACGTGAGACCGTTGAGAGCGATGGCGTGTTACACTGTGACCTGTCTCGCTCCAGTTAGTTAAGCGGGACAAGTAGAACTATATTACGGTATCGAGCTCGTTATGCAAGGTGTAAACGAATTTTCTTGTACGGAATTATTTGGCGGGGAAAATGCTGCTCTATATAATCATTTATTCCGATTCCGACGCACTGTTAAAGATTGTCCTCATTACAACGCGGGGGGCCCCACGATTTCAATCTACATAATAATCCGGAATCATAATAATTGCGCCGGATTAAGTATGGCGTCACTCCATTTCCTTCCGTGGATGTCGTAGAAGGCGACTAAGGAAATCAATTACCAGGAGACGGGCAGCAGCGTCTTCCTGAGATGCCAACCGCATACTTCGATCGCTAAACCGCCTGCCAAGCGTGGCGATTATGATAAAACCCCTCATGGTTATGAAAGCCACGAAGGAGGCCTATGTCCTGCAGTGGGCGTCAAATGGCTGATGATGATGATGATAATAATAACAGTCCGCAACCTCCGCATCACTCTATAGCTCTCTACCCTCTATCGATCTCTAACGTATGCGCATAATTACCAAGAAACAGTCCGAAGTTCCCGCATCACTCTATAGCTCTATAACGTAACGTCGGCGCATGGTTACCGGGAAACAGTCCGCAACCTCCACACCGCTCTATAGTCCTCTAACACTCTATCGACCTCTAAAGTCGTCGCATAACTACCGGGAAACAGTCCGCAACCCCCGCCCTACGGCTCCACTTCGGCCTAACGCGGCGCCGCCGGCAGAAGTTCCACGTAGTTGGCTGGGAATAGTCCGAAGGTCCCGTGGGGTCCCAGTCCCTGCCACCAACCCGCGTCGATCTGCTCTATGTGAGTGATTATGTCGCCCGGGTCGAAAGTGATCTCGGAATCGTCCGCTGCGTGACAAAAAAATATAATGAGAATAAACTTTATGGCGGTGGTGGCCTAGTGGGTAGAACATTGGACTCGGAGGCGAGCGACTCAGGTTCGTTTCCCAGTGCGGGCATGTACCTATGACTTCGTTTTCTAAGTTATGTACATTTGTGAAGTTTTAGTAGCAGTGCCACGCGCTAACTGTGAAGGAAAACATCGTGAAGAAACCTGAGCTATTCACATACCTCAGCACCTGCAATCGCCAATCCGTGGTGGGCACGCATGGTGATTAAGCCCATACTCTCTCTCTGAGAGAAGGCCTCTGCCCTTCAGTGGCACGTACATAGGCTGCTTACGAAACTTTATTTGAAATTGTCAATCCGCAGTGAGCACGCGAGGTGATTAAGCCCTTGCATTCTCTCTCTGATAGAAGGCTTGTGCCCTACAGTGAGATGTATATTTTTTTATGTAGCTCATATACGTCCAACTGCAGGGCACAGGCCTTCTTTCATAGAGAGAGTATGGGCTTAATTACCACGCGCGTCCACCATGGCAATTTCAAGCGCTCAGGTATGAACACCTCCGACAGTCAGGTTTCCTCACGATGTTTTCCTTCGTTAGCAAGTGGTATGGCTACTACATCTTTACAAATGTTCGTAACATGTGAGGCCGATGTTCTATCACTCTGCTACCAAAGCAGTCAGGGCCTCATTATGCCCACCAAATCCTGAGCAATTCCAATCGTCTAACTGTCAAATTCCATACTAATTTGACAGTTATACGATTGGAATTGCTCAGGATTTGGTGCACGTAATATAGGGGCAGATCGCACCAAGCGCTTTATGGGCATTGTCCTAAAAAAAATAGTTCTAATATCTTTTTTCGAGAAAATAGGTAATTTTGAGAGCCTGGGCAGAATACTTCGATATAGGTTGCTTTAATAAAAACTTATAAGCGAAAAAAAGTAAGTCATCAACTGAGATCCTAAAAGTTGACAGTTTCTAATGATAATATCACTCGTCACAACTCTTCAATTAAACAAAACTCCTAATCTGTGCGAACGTAAAATATTTACCTTTTTTACCGAGATTTGGCGTTTCTATTCAAAAATATTAAACCTACTTTCATTCAGATGTGAGACGAACATTATAAGGTCAAATTAGTCGCACACTTATTCACAAAAATACAAATCATTTGTAAATATTTTCAATACTTACACAATGCCCATTGAAACCTCATACAACCATGTTATCACATTGCATCTTGTTTTAATTTTGTAAATAGAAAGCATGATTATATCCTTTTTGTTGCACTAACCCGTGCTGAGCACAAAGAGGCTCGAAATTTCATCGATGCATGCACTTGCCCATTATATTACATTAAAATTGGTTTTTAAAAATAGAAAGCATACTTACCAGCTTGATAGTCGTAGAGCGCCCGAGCCGTGAGACCGGGATCGTCGTCCAAGTCCTCGTATATCGTGCCTTCTTCCTCGGGAGATACGTCTGGAATTTTCCAAGAACCTAATTTATGTCACTTCTTTGCTAACTACAAAAAATGTAAGGAAACAGCCCTTCAACAAATACCAAATACTGAATTGAAATAGCAGCAAAAAAAATATTCTATACGTTCTCCAAAATAATTGTTGCTACTCAATTTATATAGTTAGATGCTCAAACTAACAATATAATCCGCCAGTTTCTGAATTGAGAATTTATCTACATTACCAACAATCGACTTTTCCGATAACGTTTCATTTGAGTTTTCACTTTATTGCACACATAAAAACCCATAAATAAAACACAACATTTACAGAAAAATTAAAAAGTGTACATGGCGAGCTTATTTCAGCAGAACTCTCTTCCAGCCAACCCTTGATGTAGTGATACGAACATTATAAACAAGGGGGAAAGTGTACAATAATTATTAAGTAATTTGAACCAGCGCCACCTAGCGCCCCGAAAGAGCAAAATTAATAGAGGTAACAGTTCTTACGATAAATTAAGACAATTGGTAAAAACTTTTGTCGGCTCCTAGCTCCTCGGTGGAGTAACTGAATTTAATTCCGGTAGCATATTTTTTGGTGGATCCAATCTTCGTCGCGTATTTCCTCTGAAATTCTCGTTTTATAAACTGTTTTTTCTGTTTTTATCACGGAGATTAAGTTTTTATGGACTAGCATCAGCTAAACATAGGGATATTACGCACACTAAATCCTCAACGATTCCAATCTTCTAAATCGGGCCCTAGCTGAAAATCAGTGTCGTAGGCGCAAACCCTCAGCTAATACTGAGCATGAGGCCTTTTTTCCGCTGCAACGACATACAGAGTACATCCACTGTACCCTTAGCCATTGTTTTTTCTCACTATTAGCTTCACATTTCTTCTGCTTTCGTCTTTTATCTGCCTTATTTTCTGTATTTACTTTTCCTGTATAATTATGTATCTCTATGTGGCGTTAAATATAGTTTATTTCATTACGAGTGCGCAAAGCCTGTCATTGCAAAGAGTTCCGACAAATGTCTACCCGAGCCGAGGCGCAGCCGAAGGTGAGGGTTGACAGTCGGAACAAGTTGCAACGACGGTCCGCACGTGTACTGAACAACTAAAATGAAGCAATTTAATAAAGAATTTTTTTGGAAAATGGCGCCAACCGTAACAAAGTATAAGCAGAGATTTTTGTTTTCTTCACCCATTCTGGGTAGGCAAAGGGAACTATGCCCATACAGCCAAGTCTTCAGTAGAATTTTTTTATTGATATGAAATGAAAATGAAATTCAATGAGATGAAATGAAATGAAACCTAACCTAACTCATTGAATCAAATCATTAAATCTAATATTGAAACAAATTAGTAGCTTCTTTTTAGAAATATTTGCATGAATCATAAAAACTTCTATGAATTTTTTTAGCAAAAACTTCATGGTTGGTTTTTCTTTTTATAACAGACATTATTTTGACAGTTGGGAAAGGGAACGCACGAGTGCGGGAAAGGTAAAAAAAAGCACGAGTGTGTAATAGCCCACATCCCGAACGCTATACGTCCCTGCAATACGCCACTTTTTGAGCAACTGTATTAAAAAAATGTTTTTCTTCTTCTTCTTCTTCAACTGTCAATTGCTGTCGCAAACGTCACGATTCCGACACGATTCGGTGCGCGTATTGGGCCCATTAACTAAGCAGGTAACTTGCAACTTACCATCCAAAGTGGCCCCATTGGACCCGTTGGCCTCCTTCACGTAATCGACGTTCTCGATGACCGTATTCTGTCGACTCAGCTCGGCCCTGTCCGTTTCCCCGGCGATGTTATTCTTGCTGTAGGGCGACCGTTTGATGGTGCTGAATTTGTTGTCGCTGTCGTCGTCGTCGTTTTCGTTGCCGCTGGAGTAGGACGCGTCGAACATGTCGTTTTCCAGAATATTCTGCTTTATCATCGGCGGCTCGCTTTGCTCCTGCCGATGGGAAAATGATTTGGGTTAGTTGGGGCGTAAAATAAGAGAAACAAGATGGCTGCCCTCCTCATTACGTAACGGTCGACTGTATTGGGAGTTGGTTAAATCGGACGAGTCCATAGATTAGAGAAGTAACATACAGGGTGGATTTTTGAGACGGGTCAGTAAGGGCAGGTACCTTAATCGTTATAGTTACAGGAAAACGTTCCTCGGACACCATCCCCAACGCATTTAAGATATTATGAACCGCATTCACAGATTTTGGAGAAAATGTACAGTCAGCGAAAAAATGCCGAAATACAAAAACAAAAATTATGCCAATCGATCCTATTTCGTGTGGGGATCAAAAGACTCTATGGGGCCATTTAAGGTTTGAGTACTAGAAATGACAGAAATCGCCAAAAACTTTTTTCATACATTTTGTACCTACTGAAAAACGAAAATCAACTCGAAATGATTCTTTATTTTGCCAATCATATTTCTTATTGTGACAAAAGATTCTTTAAGTCCAACTGAAATTTAAATACAAAAACTGCGGTAAGTCACAACAACATCATGTATTTTTAAACACAAACATGAAAATAGGTGATCTACGACATAAACTGCTCAAAATGACCGCCGTTTTCGCGAATACATAAGTTTACTCGTTTTTGTACTAAGCTAGTAGCAGCCGATAATTTTCTTGGATGGATATTATTTAAAATCCTCGTTGTTTCAGCTTCTGAACACTGTCATAATTCCTTTTGTAGACTTCGTTTTTAAGGGGTCGCCAGAAAAAAATGTGGAAGTTTGACTCGCTCACTGAAATGTATGAAAAAGTTTTTGGCGATTCTGTCATTTCTAGTACTCAAACCCTAAATGGCCCCATAGAGTCTTTTGATCCCCACACGAAATAGGATCGATTGGTATAAAAATTATTATTTTTTTGTATTTCAGCATTTTTTCGCTGACTGTACATTTTCTCCAAAATCTGTGAATGCAGTTCATAATATCTTAAAAAGTTGGGGATGATCTCTTAGGAACGTTTTCATGTAACTACATAAACTCACGCCTGTATCCGAGAGGGGTAGGCAGAGACCAGGGACTGCCACTTGCCACGATCCTGACGGATCACTTTCGCTTCCTCAACATTCATTAGTCGTTGCATGCACGCACGCCGGTTTCGGGTACTTTTTATCTTGCCCTTTGCTAATAATCCTCTATTTGGTCGAAGTATGTCCGCCTGGGACGTCCCTTACCGGCCCTTCCACTCGATGTAATTGTTTCGTCAATCTTTCTTCCTTCATCCTCTCCACATGTCGTAACCAACGCAACATTCCTTTCTCTTTCAGAAGTTACATATTATGTAGTTTAAAGTACATACCTTTATGTCTCTGTAGTTAGTATCCGTCTTCGCTTCCGAGTAATTGATGGCACTGAAGGAAGTTGGTTCATTCTCCGTACTGGGGCTCAGGTCCGCCGTTAAGTCTATGACCGGTTCGTACTGGATTTGCGAGGGGCTCTCCAGACTCATCTTTATCTTGTCTATGTTTTTGAGAGGACTGGTCTTGGGTTGCTCGGCGGGTTGGTGGTCGAGGGTCGCGGGTTCGGCGCGGGCCTTCGCGGGGGAGGGGGGGTCGACGGGGCGCGGCTGGGTGAAGGTGTTTATGCGTTGGGCGATGACGGAACTCCGGACCGGCTTCTCGGGAACGCCGCCGCTTAGCCTGGAGAGGGATAAGAGTAACAATAACATTTATTTTAATGAAGTTACATACATAACACACATACATAAGCAGCCTTTATACGTCCCACAGCAGGGCACAGGGCTTCTCTCAGGGAGAGTATGGGCTTAAATACCACGCGTGCCCACCGCGGTTTGCCGATTTTAAGCGCTGAGGTATGTGAATAGCTCAGACACTCAGGTTTCCTCACGATGTTTTCCTTCACGGTTAGCGAGTGGTATTGCAAATGCACATAACTTAGAAAACAAAGTCATAGGTACATGCCCGCACTGGGAATCGAACCTGGGTCCCTCGCTTCCGAGTCCAATGTTCTACCCACTAGGCTACCACCGCTATTAGTTACATACTTATATTTCAACTAGATTTAAATTTACGAACATAACGAGTTGGCGCTATGGTTAGATAGGTTAAAACGTGCATTTTATCAGTTTTGCTGGTGTTATGCTAACCATAGCACACACCAGTAAAGTATGCTGAGTTGGAGCCCCTTTTTTGTTGTCACGGAGACACCTGAGGCGTTTAAGGTCCGAGGTGGCTGGGTGCCATACATTACTATATGGTACCCGGCTGCCTTTGACTCTATATGCCTCACATGTTCTCTTCTCGATTGTTTTGTTTTATCTCTGTTTTGTTGAAGTTTGTGTCTTTTGTTTGTGTACCTTTTGTTTACTTTGTGTTTCTGTGACAATTTAAATAAATATCCTCTTTCTTTCTTTCTTCTTTCTTTCTTTCTTTCATTTCAGCTAAATAAAGATGGTGCAATCGCTCGTAGCCCCGGCTGCCTGAGTGATCTTAAACGATCACGAAGGTTAAGCAACACAGGGCGCGTTCAGTGCATGGATGGGTCGCCGTCTATGCTTAACGCTAGTGGCATTTTTCCGAGCGGTTCCGTGCTTCGCAAGGCACGTTAAGCTGTTGGTGCCGGCTGCCGTCTATAGATGGCAGTCGTTAAGCCAAGTCAGAGGCCTTAGGGCGGCTTGACAACTTCTGACAGTAGACGAGCCACTAGTCTACAAGCCTCCACCAATCCGGACTTGGCCCCCGTGGTGGAGTATGGCCTATACCTTCCTCAGGGAAGAGACCCGTGCCCCTCGGTGGGGATATAATGGGTTGATGATGATGATGATGAAAGATGGTGGATCTGGATGGAATTGGCTGATGAACTGTAGGAAGGGAAACGTGAAGTATGGATTGTAGAAATACTCGCGGAAGTTCTGCATGCGTATATACATACTTACATAAACTCACGCCTGTATCCCAGAGGGGTAGGCAGAGAGCAGGGACTGCCACATGCCTGCATGCGTATATGTCTTGAAAAACCTCATTTTTCGGGCTCTGAGTTAAATATCCCAATAATATTGAATTTATTATTTATTCTGATTTAAACACGACTGCACTGACACTATGAGAAGAGACAAAAGAAGAAAAATCTGGACGAACATCAGCAAACCTAATAGGACCTTCCCCACAGAAAGCAGTTCTAACAGTAAAGACGCGGTAATAATAACTTTCAATTCCATGGCAGGAAAAGACAGAAAGTTTTCATTAAACAAAATGCGAAAGTGAGGAGGATCTCGGTATGTGTATGATTGTTAGTCGGTGACCAAAATAGATGTGCTGGACATGAAACTGGGCACCGACTACAAATTATACTTCTACAATACCTACATCTAAACGTACTTCTAATTAAAAGATATTCTTTTAAATTATTTCTAACTTTTTAGTGCTGTAGTGTTTTGAATTTTTAACCGACTTCAAAAAAGGAGGAGGTTATCAATTCGACGCGTAAATTATGGTTATAAGGGACTTATTTATTTTTCTCCCGCTCGCCCACTAAAAATTGAAAAATATTTTTTTTTTAATAAAACATAAACCAGTTTCAAGACCAGCACATATATCTTGGGCACCGGCTCCAAATTATACTTCTACAATACCTAGATGTATACATACTTCTAATTATTTAAATTATTTCTAACTTTTTAGTGCTGTAATGTTTCGAAGTCGGTTTAAGTTTTTTATTTAAATTTTTTTTTATTTAAAAAAATATACTTATAAATTTTTAGTGGGAAAGCGGGAGAAAAAAAATCAAAACATATGCATATAAAAAAGAATATAATATGCATATCACTAAAGGATGGGCTCCATTAGGCATTATTTAGTGTTGCCCATTGAAGAGTTTCGTTCTCCATCTCTGAATAGAGATGCTTTGCAGTTTGGCGAAATTCTGTACTAATAAACGTATAAGAAAAAACGTATTCATCGGATCTTCAGCAAATTAAAATGGGACCAATGGGACGTTATACGTAGTCAAACAAAAAATATTTGTCGAAATCAGTTAAGATTTGACGGAGTTATGGGAGAACATAGCCAAAAAAAAGGAATATACTAATATACATACTATAAAAAGGTATATAGGAGAACCTCCTCGTTTTTTTAAGTCGGTTAAAAGTAGAGGGGTTTTCATCGGCTGTACCTGGGTAACGGAAGGAATACTGATCATAGCTTTCAGAAAATTCTTAGAAGGAAACATCAATACTTTCCTTTTCATTTAATCACATTTCTATCTTCAGTTTCGCATTTTTTCCATACCTCCCTCCCTCTCCCTGTTCCTATCTCTGTCCATCCATCCATCCATCGTCCTTATACCGTTGAAGTGCGTCTACGTGTTTCATTCAAATCATCACACTCCATCTTAACAACTCCCACTCTCCCCCTCTTCCTTTATTCCCCCCCGCCCCCATCTCTCAGTGAGCGTACCCCCTGAAGCTGACCTGTGTTTGAGCCAGTTTCTGCTCGAAGACTGCGCAGGTCCGTCCATCCACACAACAAACTCCCCCCCCGTCTTCCCCCTCCCAGCCTCCCTCGTGTCCTTACCTCCTGGAGCTGACCTGTCCCTGCGCCAGGTTCTGCTCGAAGACAGCGCGCGCGGCCGCGGTGGACTGGCCGATGAGTTGCTTGGCCTCGGCCGAGCGCTGCCGGCGCACCGCCATCGGGCTGGGCTCCGTGGGGCTCAGTACTCTGCGACAGAGGCTTTAGATTACGGGGCTTTCGGGGGACAGGGGACTTTCCGTAATCTGTAGAATTCTAAAGGATCCGATCGGGCCGCCGTAACAATGGTTTTTAATTTTGTCCTTTTCAAGGTCATAATATAACAGGTTAAGGCTTTTCTTACGTGAAGCACGCTGTCTCGCTCGCACAATTTAACATTTTTGATTATTTTAAAATGAGTAAACTTTACATAAATTTTGTCTTCATGCATAATTGAAATTATGGACATGAAATGAAATGAAATAGTTTATTGTCAAAACTTTAACTATAACTAAGACAGTAGCAGTAGCCACCACACAAGGTCGAGCCTGAATCGTGGTGGCCTACGTTTGAAATCTTAAATATATTCTGGTTTTCTATAAGTATTTTTTATCAAAAACTTAGTACAGAATAAGAAAAATATGCGTTGAATATCCGCAATTTAATTATCCATCCATCAAACCCTCGGACCACATTCATCAAGAGTATCCTCATTTTATTACAATCACTAAAAAGGAGATGCATCGTGGCCTACGTACAACGACTGCTATGAAATTTATGTCACTTGAAAGCTTATTTAATATGTAACTTCATATAATAATTTATAATTTTTAGAATATGTACTGCCCAAAAATTCTAAATAAAATGATTTTTTTCTTTTTTTTTTTCTTACTGTTACCACCCAGAGGAATAAAAACTTCAAATGTCAATGTCATGTCATAAATGAAACATAACCTTCAAAATGCTGATTGAAGGACTAATTGTGTGATTATAATAATAATATCTGTGAAAATAAGTCTTAGTGAAACGTTTTTGAATGTGGAATGATTTATACGGCCAGTGATCTCTTGGCTCGCTTACATACGCATTGTCTGAGCTTACTGGACTCCCGGTTTCTTGTACAGTAGGTAACAAGATGTTTTTGGTTTTCTGCGTATACTTTGGCCAACTAAGAGCGGTTCACGAGAAACAGGGGGTTACCCTCCATTAAACGGGACTTAATACCAAAGCAGAATCAATAAATTAGCCCTTTATTCGTCCACTGCTGGACCTAGACCTCTCCTAAAGCTGACAAGTTCTATTTGTCCTCGGCTATCTTCATCCAGTCGCTGCCAGCAATCTGCTTCAGATTCTCGGTCCTGTCCCGGGAGTCCTGTGCTGCGTTCGCCAACCTTATATTGGAGTGACATTGCTTTTGTACCATAATAGACAAACTCAATTCAAACGGGACTTAATCCTTAGGAAATCCATTGGATAACTAAGCCACGGGCTTCCACACTATCTTATCAGTCATACATGCTGGGATACGACCTTAGGACCTTATGATGTGAAACAAACTGATGTAAACACTGTACTACTAATACCTCGCACGCATGTGAAACAACATGTATCCTCTGGGCTACCACTTCACATCAAAACGCCCAACTAAGCATCTACTTTCCACCCGCTTCACATCATAGGATAAGTAATAGAATTACACAACAGGGAAAAGAAACGACCAAGTTAAAACAACTTTTTATTGTACAAAAACAATTATTACCTACAGACCTTATAGTATTAAGTTAGTGCGTCACCGAGAGCATTCGCCTTTTATGTAGCAGATTCAGCATAACATTACAGTACTGATGTGTCTTGATTTTGAGCATTCGCTTGCAGTCGTTTTTAAATGTCTGGCAAAGTGGTCATTACCACTGAGCCCGGCAATATTAATCGGCGAAACGAACAAATAACTTCCAAACAACACAATCACTTATCCTTATCAATTGCTTGATTATGTAGCGCTTTTGGGCAACGAATACGTTGCGTAAGCGGATTTTGGAGTTAACACAGCATGTGGCGCTTTTCCTTCCCCCAAAAGTTATGAGAGAATTAGGGAGAATGAGGGAATCGCGTAAATAATTGTATGAAAACGTGACATTTAATTTAACCTGACCGCCAAGAAGTTTAATGCCGTCGTAAGTTACATTTACACACATAATACTTACTACATTGACACAGTATAACAAGTAATGAAAAGTTAAATAAAGTACCAGATGATAGCGTACAAACCTCAGATGACTGTTGATTCGACGAATGGGGGACCTGGAGCTAACTAGGGCTGTGAACAAGTAATCGCTTTTAAAAAATCGATTAATTAAAAAAAATAATTGTGAAAAATATTTTTAAAAAGAATAAGAAAAAGAGAAATGATTTATTAAAAATCGTTTTAATAAATCGTTTCACTTTTTCCTCTTTCAGTTTTTAGTTTTTGTGACACAAACATCGATTTTTGCAAAAAAAAATCTTTATTTTGCTTAGAAAATCGATTTTTTAAATGAATTTTAAAAATAACTTAATTAATCGATTATGAAAACAATCGATTTTTACGTGCAATATCACATCCCTAGAGCTAACTAGCGCAAATGATGGATTAAATCTTAACTGAGTATTTTCTTATACGTTCTTGCAAAAAGTGAACATCATTAATCACAATAATGGTTATAGCTATTTTTGTTGGGTTAATAATATGAGAATTTTATCGTTTTTAACTAAAAACGGATGTACAAGATGTAATAAGAGAATATTATACAAGATATAGAGGTCTCGTATTAGAAAAAATCTAATCACAGACTAAGGAGTAATATCTGAGTGGCATACCTATCGTACGTTGGGCAACCCTATATTATTTTTAAAGTGACAGCTCGTAATGCGGGTTGCAAGCTCAATTATTTATGTTCCACTTTATTATATTTTATAAATTATAGGGCAATAGTTAAAAATCTGATTATACATCTCATAATTGAGCAAGATTATCGTCTCTACGGTCGTGAAAACTTGGTTCGAGTCGTACTCCTAGAACCAGCTCTCATACATTTTTTGGATCTCCTTTTAAATTGTGCGAGCGAGACAGCATGCTTCACGTAAGAACAGCCTTAACTTCCTAAGTCCTGACCTTGAAAATAACAATAAAAAAAGATTCGTTACGCACCAAATCCTGAGCGATTCTGATCGTCTACTGTCATATTCCATACTAATTTTACGTCGTAAGGGCGTGGACACATGTGTACGGCGCGGCGCCGGCACCGGGAGAAGTCACGGCGCGCTGCGGCGTCACACGGTAGTAACGATCGTTCCAAAACATACTTGACTATGGACCGCGAAACACGTATTGTGCTCTTGCTATTGTTGAGACGACGAATGAAGAAAAAACAAAGAAGATATTGGGTGAATCCATACCTTTCTATAATGAACCACGATGGAAGTCATTTTAAGAAGAAATATGAAGCGTTGAAAATGTGTGGTGATGACATTATATACCTCCTTCGTCTTGTCCCAGAGAACGGGACGTGCTTCCACTAGAGAAATTAAAAAGTCGATATCTAAATTTTCAGCCATTTTTTTGGTAACGTGGGTAGGTACGTGAGCGCTATGCAATAGCAAAACACAAAGTACCAAGCAGCGGTGCACCGTGTATCGCCGCGGTCGTACCGTGTTGCGGCGCCGCGACTTCTCCCGGCGGCGGTGCCGTGCCGTAACACGGCGGCGGCGCCGTGCCGTAACACGGCGGCGGCGCCGTGCCGTAACACGGCGGCGGCGCCGTGCCGTAACACGGCGGCGGCGCCGTGCCGTAACACGGTGGCGGCGCCGCGCCGGTAGTGATGGGGACGAGCCCTTGATGCTGTCTAGTCACGGGTTTTTTGCCTTGGGTTTATGACCTGAGCGATTCCAATCGTCTACTGTCAAATTCCATACTAATTTTACGGCGTTAATGCTGTCTAGTCATGGGTTTTTTGCCTTAGGTTCATGGTCATGGGTCCTAAAAATCACTATCAACATGATTGAGAGATTGGTCCGACACTTTTTGCTAAAACGATCTGTAAAAGGGATCTGTTTTTTTTTTGTTCATTGGTGACATATACTATGGAGCCCCTTAAGGCCGACTAGGTCCAGGCGTAGGGCAGCCACAAACTAGGAGTGGGTAGTAGCTGCCAGACAAATGGACATGGACATTGCTGGAAATAGGCCTCTCCTATAGCCCGCCATTGAGCACGGTCCGCGGCTACTCTCATCCAGCTCTTGCCAGCCGCCCTGCGAAGATCATCGCTCCACCGAGTCTGAGGACGTCCTACACTACGTTTACCGATTCGTGGTCTCCACTCAAGAACTCGTCTACCCTATGGGTTATCAGTTCTTCGGGCGATATGGCCGACCCCACTGCCACTTCAGCATGCTAATTCGGTGGGCTATGTCGGTGACTTTGGTTCTCTGTCGGATCATCATCAGCCATTTGACGCCCACTGCAGGACATAGGCCTCCCTCCTGGTTTTCATAACCATGAGGGGTTTTGCCATAATCGCCACGCTTGGCAGGCGGGTTGGCGATCGCAGTATGCGGTTGGAATCTCAAGAAGACGCTGCTGCCTGTCTCCTGGTAATTGATTTCCTTAGTCGCCTTCTACGACATCCACGGAAGGAAATGGAGTGACGCTATTCTTAATCCGGCGCCACACGGAATGTCGGATCACTTCGTTTCAAGTTTCAATATTTTAGAGAAACCCCGAGCATAAAAACAGTATTGTTACTTACTTCTGTTCTGTATCTGCCTTCTCTCTCTTGGCCGCTTCGATTTCATCTCTTCTTCTCACTTCCTCTTCGGCTTTCTTCTTCTCCTGTAAAAGTTAATATTTAGTACTTTGATTTGGGCAAATGAACTCAGTCTGGGTGTTTTTCCATGTTCATGATGTCCTTGTCTGGTGACCATATCACAGAGTATCCTAGTTTTTAGGGTTCCGTAGTCCGACAAGGAACCCTTATAGTTTCGGCATGTCCGTCTGTCTGCCTGTCTGTCCGTCCGCGGCCTAGCGCAAAGACCGATGGTACTAGAAAGCTGTGATTTGGTATGTGTATACATATTTATCACGCCGACAAAGTTAAAGAATAAAATGTTGGTTTTTTTTTTATTGTACCTCCCCTAACATGAAAAGTGGGGATTTTTTTTTTTCTCGTCTGCCCCATCATGTGGGGCATCGTTGGACGTTAAAAAATATTGTGGGTGTAGGAAGACCATTTTTTGATTTATGGCTCCGTTTGCGAAATATTAAGCTTTGAAGCGCATTTTTTGTCCGACTAGGGCGTCCCCTCTCCTGGCTAAACGGTTGATTGTAGAAACGTGACAAAAATCAGGGTAGTAGTACATATCTTGAACTTAAAAGGAAAAGTATCACCGCTAAGTAGGCTTTACCAGTTAACGAGTAATAGGCAACCAACTTATAAGTGAAATTTCGTACAAAATCCATTGAAAATTACTTCGATGCAGTTGTTAGTTCTGTAAATCAGATAAAAAAAAAAAACCTTTTTCTATCCGTATATTGCGCGTGGCCCGATATGCACTTGGCCGGTTTTTTGTAAAATATTAACTTCCACACAACACAATCCCTTGTCCTGGTCCCAAACTTGGTTGTGCTATAGTAACCAGGCAACGCCTGACTTTTGGTGGTCAAACGTATTAACCTCTAGACCATATTTGTAGTGATTTTTAGGACCCAAGGCCGTGATCCTAGGTTCTCGGTTGCAGGACCTAAAAAACACTATTAGCATGTTTAAGAGATTGGTCAACACTTTTTGCAAAAACAATCTGTTACAACACATGTTTTTTTTTTTCATCTAGGATTAATGCATGGAGCCCCTTAATGAAAATAAAAATTTTTTTATTTGGATTTTGCAAAACGAGAAGTCACAACCGTGGAGGACATTTTTAACCCCAATAATTTACTACCTTAGGTGTTTGCACGCTTAGTGACCATTTACTCTAAGGTAGTAATTGTTATCTCAAGGGGAATCATAAAATTGGGCATTTGACAAAATATCAAATGAGTTACTTTTAAAACGGAATTTTGTATGAAAATACTTGCTTATGACGTCACATTTCAGAGCACTCTTTTTATGTTTAATCTATTTAAAAATTGTAAAAACTAGTAATTCACTAAAAGAGATACATTTTCAGAGATATTTTGTAATTTTTGTTTTAATCGAGCATATGAAATAATTTCTTGTTGATCGTGTCAAATACCGTATTGTGAAGAAAAAGTGTAACGATGGTGGTGACATAATGTTTTTCAAATTGAGAATTACCCATTTAATGTTTGAATACTGACCTCGTCCCTCCTTTTCCTCTCCAACTCCACCCGTCTCTTCTCCTCCTGCTCCTCCCTCATCCAAAACTGATCCCTCTCCGAGGAGTTGATCTCTTGCACTGAACATAACACAAGACGGAATAGCATAAATAGTTTCATATCATCAGTATAAAGCGACTTAGATAAAATGTTTATTAATATATTAAACGGGTCTAACCGCGATGATTTATTAGTTAAAATGTTTACCTTTGATTCCCGACGTTTCGGGGACGTTGAAGCTGCCGTGGTCACGGGTAGAAATAATCGCGGTTAGACCCGTTTAATAATAGGGGTTAAAGTATGAAATTGCCGTTTTATTGCAATAGGTTCTTTGAATTGACATAGAATCTTCATGGTTTGAGGTTTTCGAATGAAACTTTTTTCAAATGGTTTCTATGATGTTCTTTTTTTAAAAAATGTGAAACATTTGAATATCGACTTTCAATTGTTTTTGTTATTCAATTTAGACAAGAAAGATGGATACTGCGAAAATTCGAGTGATTATGAGGCACCCATTTTTCGTATTTTTTTATTTTATTGATTTGACGCAAGTGAGTCAATATTGTGGGTAGGGTAACGTTAAACCATGCCGCTAATTCCTGGGTAGTTTGACTAGGGTCGGCTTCCACTATCTCTCTTAATTCATCGTTATTCACCTGTATGGGCGGTCTTCCTCGTGGCTCGTTCTTTAAGTCGAAATTTCCATCACGAAAGCATTTAAACCAAAATCGCACGGTGCGTTCATTAGTAGACCCCTCTCCAAACGCAGCATTGATATTGCGGGCTGTTTCTGCCGCGTTAGTTCCGCGTCGGAACTCGTATTCAAAAATCACTCGAATTTTCGCAGTATCCATCTTTCTTGTCTAAATTGAATAACAAAAACAATTGAAAGTCGATATTCAAATGTTTCACATTTTTTAAAAAAAGAACATCATAGAAACCATTTGAAAAAAGTTTCATTCGAAAACCTCAAACCATGAAGATTCTATGTCAATTCAAAGAACCTATTGCAATAAAACGGCAATTTCATACTTTAACCCCTAATATAATTAGATAATGTTGTTATATAAAACGACTAAAAATAATAAAATAGAATGATAGCAGGTTGCCTGTGATTATTATTATCACTATATTATTATTATTACCACAATATTATTATTTTAAGATTGCTACCTATTTGACATGCCTAATAAACAAAATAAAAATAAATAGTATCACTACAGATTATTTACTGTAAGTGAATTAATTCATCTATCTTATGTACACCTAAACACTCTCATTTTCTTTCAGTCCTATCCATCCTAAGATTGTCTGGAAGAGATCGCTATTAGCGACAAGATCGCCAATTGTATACTATTAAGAACTAGATATTAAGCACCTTATCTGTAAATTACTGGTGTGCAATAAAGTGTTATCAATCTGGTGAGGTAGATAACACTTAGAATACCGACATGTGCCAATGACATTTTTTTCGTTATAGTGTAGTGGCAGCAGGGCAGTCATTATATAAATAAATATAACTTCGACACAACACAATCACTTGACCTGGTCCCAAACTAGGATACCCTGTGCTATGATAACCATGCAAGCACGCCACAACCGAGCATTACACCCTGACTGAGGGCATTTGTACAAAGGTGCGGCGGCCCCTAGAGGAAATCGAACCCACGACCTCCGGCGTGGGAATCGGACGTGACACCGCTAGGCCAACTAGGCAGTCATTCAATAACCATGAAGGAAAACATCAAAAAGAGACCAGAATATCTGAGTTACACCACATAGCTCAGTGTTTGAAATGCTTTCGGCCGATCGCCAATCTCACTGCAGGGCACAGACCTTCATGTTTATTTAAGGATTCTTATCTTTGTATCTTTGCGCTGGCTCGTCGTGACGTGGATACACAATCTCGCTCTTATTTATAAGACCAGGGACTGCCACTTGCTACGATCCTGACAGATCACTTTCGCTTCCTCAACATTCATTAGTCATTGCATGCACGCACGCTGGTTTCGGGTACTGTCAGGATTTGTTTTTTTCCGGTGTACAATAAAGAATATTCTTATCTTATAAATAACATAACATAACCTCACGCCTGTATCCCAGAGGGGCACCAGGGACTGCCACTTGCTACGATCCTGACAGATCACTTTCGCTTCCTCAACATTCATTAGTCATTGCATGCACGCACGCTGGTTTCGGGTACTGTCAGGATCGTAGCAAGTGGCAGTCCCTGGTGCCCCTCTGGGATACAGGCGTGAGGTTATGTTATGTTATTTATAAGATAAGAATATTCTTTATTGTACACCGGAAAAAAACAACAAACACAAAATATTTACCAAGGTACATAGTACAATTGGCGGCCTTGACATCTTCATCAGCCATTTGACGCCCACTGCAGGACATAGGCCTCCCTCATGGTTTCCCTAACCATGGCGGCCTTATTGGTAAAATCAATTTCCGATTTTTTCCAGACAACCTTACGATGGGAAGGACACACTTTGTGGACGTTCCCTTACCTGGATTGACCTTCCTGTAGACGGTGCCGACGGGGCCGCTTGGCGGGAGCTCCTCGTTCCTCGTCGACTTGAAGTTGAACGTGGATCCGGCCTTCGCCACATTGCTCAGGATCACCTGACGATTGAAATTGCCGAATTACATACAGAAGGCGGCAATAGCGGTATTTTACGAGGCCAATAGCGTTATCGTTTACGTTGTCGCTTTGTAGTAGCATATCTATTAAATGTAAATATTGTTACATATGACTGTATACAGTAAAGAATAAAGTGTAATGTAATGTAAAATAAAGAATATTCTTATCTTATCTTACACACGATTGCTCGTATTCCTGGAACGTCCCTTTCTTTCCACATTAGATAGATATATTTCTTTCATCAATACCATACAGTCAGTTGGACCTGAGATTTCCGCACTTAGCCTCATGGTTGGGCCATTGTACACTGAGGTATGTAAATACCTCGGGCACTTGGGTTTCCTCACGATGATTTCCTTCACAGTTAGCGAGTGGTAGTGCTACTAAAGTTGTCATGTCATGGCCACATAATCCTTACTAATATTATAAACGCGAAAGTTTCTATGTATGGATGGATGTTTGTTACTCTTTCACGGAAAAACGGCTGAACGGATCCGGATGAAACTTTGCACAGAGATAGATTATAGTCTGGATTAGCACGTAGGCTATTTTTTATCCCGGAAAAAATACACATCAAAATTACCACGCGAACGAAGTCGCTTGCAACAGCTAGTTATACATCATTTTAATAAAACTTAGCACATGCGTCCCACAAAGGTTCACCAACCCAGTCCTATACCATGACCCACCTTCTCATCGAGGTCATCCTCGGTCCGCGCGTGCATGGTGAGATGGAATCCGGAGAGCAGCTGGGCGACATGTTTGACGTGATTGGCGCAGGTGCCCTTGCGGACCGTGGGCGCCCCTTCGCCCTAGAAAGATTAGATTAGAACACTTTATTGTACAGACCAGAAAACAAAATACATTAAAAGGCCTACATGACTAAGTTTTGCCGTATACAATTGGCGGTCTTATCGCTAAAAGCGATCTCTTCGGCGGCGGGTCTTAGTACTTGGCTCAAGAATAAAAATGTAGCAGTCTTATTGCCCGTCTGCGGCGAAGCCCAAAACGAGGGTTATGTGTTTGGCTCGTATGTATGTAGATAGATAGATGAATGATGTATTTATGTATGTCCGATTCTATGTTCCCTCGCAACTCCTTAAGGCTGGGTTCTCCTAGCGCACGGATTTGTACGGGACTTATTGCGACGCGCGAGCGAAAAGTAATTTTAGTTAAATATGAAATTTTAGTTAAAGTTATTCGTTTTATCCGTTTACTTCGTATGCCTACCAGTTAATTTCTTGCACCTCCTGTGGTTGACTGGTAGAAAATGCTTACAGCATTCAGTCCGCCATTGCCATTGTATTTTTTACTTATGTGCAATAAACGTATTAATAATAATAATAATAAGTTGGGAAAAAAATATTGAAATTACAGAAATACAAATACTATTACTTAATAGAATTTCGACGACCGAAGTCCCTAACACATTCAGTGACAGTAATTTTGGTATATTTTTTATTGTCCAAAATTCAGTACAGCAAAAATAAAACCATATCTAGTGTTTAAAAAATCATAAAAATAATTACCGACGTCCCTAGATAGGACATTGAAAAGTTTTTTGTTTTCAGATTTTAAATTAGGGAGTAAACTGTATTTTAAAACACCTGATTTAGGGATAATGTCGAAGAACCCAGTAAAGGAACGTGATTCTCCATGTTCTAGTCTGCATATAATTGCACCTTTCACTTCAATGGTAAATGCTTTACGGCGTTGTGATGTCATTTTGTTTTCACAAATCATTAACTCGAGCAAAAACGAGCCACAGACCATGCCGGCACCAAAAGTTGTTGCAAGAAAAGGGTAGGAATCATGTCGGTCACCATAAATAACTAGGCCTAATTTCTTAAATATATGTCATAATAAACGACATATCAATATAAGCAATGTCATTACTTATATATCCGACATTGTTACAAATAATTTTATAGGAAAACCAAACTTTGTACTGTAATTACTTCATATTAAGCAGTTGGTCAATATAGGCAGAGTCACAGTCAACACCTACTTACTTACATAAAATGGATCACAGATGTTTCGGAAACTTCGTCAAGACGCCAACAAAAAATAACGAACGAACAAACTGAACAAAAATACGTTCTTCCATAAGCTAGGGCCAAATTCTGAAGAAGTTACTCAGGTTGGGAAAATTTTGATTAATGTACTCCATCCAGGAGTATATTAAATTGATGAAATCAATCATTGTAGGTTAAGATATTAGCGAAAAATTGTTGTACCTAGAAGATCTCTATGAAGGAATTATATTTAATGAAGGATAGGAACCATTTCCCCTTCTTATATTAGTATCACACAAGATATAATAGGATGTGTTTTTCTTTGGAAAAGCCATTATTATCAGTTATTAATGAATCCTTATGTCAGTACCATTCACAGTCTGTCATCTGATAACTATGTCAATACAGTTCTATTGTTAAAACAATACATGATATGACCTTACATGTGGACATGATAATGCCAGTGAAAAGCACCCTTATCTCCATTATCATTAAACCCACCTGCCAGTTGATAAGGATGTATTTAGATATACTTCCATCCGGTAGGTCCACTTTTAGAAAGGCATACATGATTTTGCCACTGTTTAAATCCTCTGTTAGCTCTGTGAGGCCTCCGTCGCCTTTGCTGATGAATTTGAGGTCGTTGGACAGGCCATCGTAGCCAAATAAGGCCCTGTAATGATACAAAAACAAGTAACAGTTAAACCGGAGGTTTTTCAAAACTTGCCACATAGTTGGGTCATTGTACGTATCAAACGCTAAGGTGTGTGAACATATCACAGTTTTTCACTATGTCTTTCAGCACTGTTAATGAGTGGTATTGCTAATACAAATCCACAAATTAATGTAACTTATAAAAATAGAAATTGATTTTTCTAACTTTCATACGAAATCAAAATCTTGCTGAAATTGAACCTTTTGATGTGAGGCAAAGATTCTACTGATATGTTACCACCACATTATCTCCTGATACATAATAAAGTGTAACACCCATGAAAATGCAAAAATGTTCTTTTATTCATACTTTCAATGTTGTCCTTAATCACCATGTATGCACACTGTGGCTGGGCAATTTAAACTGCTAAGGTATACTCTCTCTCTGAGGAATAAGGGAATAATATAGACTGCTTATTATATAGATATAAAGTTGACCCCACATTAAAAGTTGCTCATTATGGTGAAAACACCCTTTCATAGTACTCCAGTGCAAGACTCATTCTGTCATAGACCGTACGGCTTTTACCACACAACACTGTTTAACAGCATCTGTTCACGTAAATAAGTTCAGCCAATAACTTATTGTAATCACAACTTGTGTTTTGAGCAACTGTTTTGCAATCTACCTACAAAATTAGACAAAGTAAACTGATATTGTACCACACCTAACTTAAAACAACATACAACTACTAACAAATACGTCAATATGGTTTACTTATACCATTATTTTCAATTGTCCTCAGTTTATAAGCTCAAGGAAATATTAACTAAATTAATAAGTAATGAATTCTCATTTTAAGTAAAACCTGTATTCTTTTAAGAATAAATTTCTGGTTTACATAAAACATGTCATACAACACATGATTGGCAAGAAATAAGTATGGCTGCCCCCAGTGGGAATCGAACTCACAACCACTGTCATGGTCAACTAGACCAACATGTTAGGTTGGTGCTTCTGCACACCCTACCAGAGGTGTGTTTTCTATTTCACTGCCTACTAAACCCTTGCTACTTGATAGAATCCTATATTAGCAGCAGTACCAGGCATTGTGTGTAGAAGAAGGAAATCGAATTATACTGTAAATAAAAGATGCATTCCTACGTACTGGATTATATGTAAATATCATTGTTACAACTCGATTGAATCAAGTTAAGCTTGCAAAGCGGGTGTGAGTTGCAAACTAGATGATGCATAATATAAAGAGGGTGAGTAATAAACGAGATCCAGTCTATATTACCGTTTATACTCAATCAAGACAACGAAACTGGTCTTGCAGAATGGGCACACATTTTGCAGTGCAACGAGTCCAAATTAGTCGAGCCAATGGGCCGTTTTATAGCTCAAATGATGGGCTAATACTCTGTATACGGCATTATTTTAATTAGCAGTGACTGTTTATTTAATTTCGCCGCGTATGTAGGTCGTCAGAGGAAAATGATTACTCACCAGTTTGTATCGGTTTTCTCATCTAATACGTCCCTCCAGGCTGAGAGCATCGCCTCTCTATGTTTGTCTAAATTTATAGCCATTTTTCATTCTTCGTTAAGAGTCAAAAATATAACAAATAAGCCGAAATATGAGAAAAATAAAATTCTAAAACACCGCCCGATTGCACTTTCAATCACAAATTTTTGACAACTATATTGGGTGTTGCCAGATTAAAAATGAGTATTAGTGTTGTACTTTTGAATTTCATTTACGGTTTTCTTTGTCTAGTGACTGCAATGTTGGTAAATTTTTTGCACCAGTGACCTTTGACGAGAGGTTCGCTCCGCTCTGGATTCAAAGAAACACTCTCGCCTTAAAAATACTAGGTAGTTTGCTTCCTAGGTAAAAAATTTACTATTTGAATGCATGATTGTTAAAACCCATCACAAACCAAAAACAAAGGTTACGGAAAATCAAGGAAAACTGTCAGGTGTTAAAAAATGTATAATATTTTTTTACTCCCTCTGCTTAATAATGTTAAAAGAATGATTTATATTTAAATTAAGGACAAAATATAGGTTTATGTATTTATTTTATATTTTTAAAGTTCTGGGATGAGATGGGTTTTTACAGTCAGACCTAAGCTAATGCGTCCAGTTTGTGCCAGAAGAAGACAAAGTCAAGTTTTGGGACGAAATTTTGCAATTAAAACGTAGTGGTTATATTCTCTTTGGCAATGGCCATGGCCAACAACAGATGATGTCAAGGAAGAAGAAAATTATTGATGTTGTATAAAATATAATAATAAATGGAATTAAGCATACATAATTAAACATTTTATTCAAATTTTACTTTGTAAAAACCCACCTTGTTCAGGCATTGAAACATTCGTGCCTTTAGTTCAGTGGGTTACTTGTATGACCGAAGTGTGTTTTTAGGCTCAAAACGATTTGTCTTGCCATAGCCAAAAGAAGTCGATCGATCATAAACAGGATTTTCGTAAAAGTGGTCCGAGGTGGGTTTTAACAATCATGCATTCATTTCCTTGACGTACAAAATATTCACAAACATTCCGAAAGTCTTCTACTGAAACTTTTTGCGTGTAGAGTTAAATCCGCGTTAAAATAAAACCATCTGCTTGACCAGTGTTTCTCAAAGATAACATATGAAAAAAATATTTATTTAGTCCTAGTGAACATTTTCTGGCGGCGCCCCCCACTAGGAAACACCGCATCGTGGTCAAAGTGGGCGATAACGCCCCCTTGTGAGCGCTGGGTCGTCAACTCGCTGGACCGATGATCTGAGTCAGATTACTGGGGATAATAATAACAATTTCCACACAATACAATCACTTGACCTGATCCCAAACTAGGACACTACCTACCAAACTAGGAGGATGGCCGAGGACAGACAGAAGTGGCGTGCCTTGGGGAAGGTCTATGTACAGCAGTGAACGAGAACGGGCTGATTGATCATTTGTTTTATTCTCAAAGTCGGCGGTGGGCGTTATAACTTTGGGACCCTGTGTTTTAGACCAAAGACCTTTTGCAAACTTCCATTCGCTTCAACTCGCTTAGTCTACCCTCTAATATGTAGGTAGTAGTTTCCACCCCACCTTGCAATCCATTTTGCTCATCATTAATTCAAAGGCGCCGTCGTTGCAGTTCATCTTGTCCGTTTTCACGACATTAATCTTGCGGATTAATTTACATTTAAAAGCAGTAAATGTATCTACAAAAGATTTTACATTGCAGTTGTAAATAAAACAGCTGTTTAATTTGCTAACCATTATTTTAATTTATTACCTACGTTTGATAAGCATGATATAAGGATATCTATACCTATTCTCCTACATTCTTCGGAATAGTCCTGAACACAACTTTGCTACTAGACAAACTCTAAAGTCGTGAAAAAAATCAGCGGTTTTGCTTTAGACATTTGGTAGAATAGGTACCTACATTTTTCGTAGACAGTTGGAGCCACGCACCCCCCAAATTAATGATCTCGTTCTCACCGTCTTGGGTTACTGAAAATATGCATTGGGATTCAGTGCCCTCCGGAAAATAAGCCTGTATGCCTATAAGTAGGTACCTTGCAGCTTGTAGCTGATATAATATTATCTTATGTTTATCGCAATTTTAAACTTGGTACAGTCGAGAGCAATGCGAGCTTTAGGTATATTTTCTTTACAAACTCGCACATAACGAGACTTTCAAAAAAGTGTCGCATCTATAGGTTGATTTGGCGTGGACGGTGTACATAAATAAACTTGTATTGATGAGTGAATATAAACTTTATAAAGCATTCTATAGTAAAGGTAGGTAAACAAAGTTATGGTCTTCCCATCAAAACCTCTCGTTTTCCACTATCCGCCTATTAGGTACCTTTCTATCCCGTCTGTTTTTCTTGCGCGCGCATAGACGCGTGCCGATAAGCTTACAAAAATGATTTTACTTATTTGCCAAGGCGAAACCCCACCTAATCCAAGGCAGCAAAGTATTTTATGGTGTTCAGAGTTTACGTGGTTAAAGACCTAAGTACTTTTAATGCCCTGCCGCGGCAGTCACGCTAAAGTTGCCGCTACTGGCAAACGTTACCAACGAAGCAATGGCTTGTTTACATTTGAAAACATACTAAAATAAACAAAACATGTGGATAGACGTGAGTGGAAGGGAGCGCGATCATTATCTGACGCAAGCCAATGGATCCTTCATACCGGGGTGAGTGCTAGATTCTGAAAGAGACCGTTTCTTTTTTGGGGGAAATTAAAATGTAGGGCGCCAAAAAGACGGAAGTGGGATGGGACGGACTCCATTGTTCGATGACATAATAAACAGTAAAGTTGGTTTGTGATGTTTCGTGCGTTTATTTAGGTTTATTATTCGTAGACCACCTACGTAATGAGATGGTTTATACA
The DNA here is from genome assembly GCA_947310995.1 of Yponomeuta cagnagella. Lineage (NCBI taxonomy): Eukaryota > Metazoa > Arthropoda > Insecta > Lepidoptera > Yponomeutidae > Yponomeuta > Yponomeuta cagnagella. The sequence goes on from OX371277.1 coordinate 16,070,911, forward strand.
GCGTCCAGGGTCCAGTGGCACCTTCACTGACATCTGACACTAGATAGGTGAAGGGACCACTCGGACGCTGCAGTACCGGGGACATTGTTTTTTAGATGGAGTATTCTTGCCCAGCACCTTTACCATCCCGACAGCTTAGTCGCCCTAGCCCCTTCGAATAACTATCACTGCCTAGCCCACAGGAAAGACGCGGGTTTCCTCACGATGTTTTCCTTGCTGTAGTATTGCTAGAAATATATATATAGTAAAATTGAAAATAAACGAAATCGTAGGTACTTACATGCCCGCACTGGGAATCTAACCTGGATCTCTCGCTTAGCTACAACAATGACAGTCGTTCTTTTGCTGGTCATCGTCGTTCCGGGGCATACCTGATGCAGAGGATTTCCCTGGCGGTGCAGCGGGGGAACGCTGCTAGCGTCATGGGAACTTTTGGATCAGGCGTGTCCCGGGGCGGTATATTTAATTAGTTTAATTTAATATTTAGTTTACTCCTTAGCTACAAAACGTATGTGTGTAATATTTAGTTAAGTTATTAAAATGTAACAACCCTAAAACTCGTCACTCCTTCAACTCTTCGGATGTATTTGAGCCGTGACTACCTATATGTTACTACCTAAAATAATGGCTGGGAATCACTCAGGAACATCGTTCGTGTTAATGATTTTGGAACTAAAAATATGAAACTTACTCATTTATTTATTTATTTAAATATAAACTTAGCATTAATATAAATTTATAGTAAAGAACAAAAAGCTAATTACAAGTTTTCACAAATAGAAACTAATTAAATTAAGTATTCACATTCCATTAACAGGTTTAAAAATATACCTAAGGAGTTCAAAATTATGCATCTATCAGTTATCATAATATTATAGTGTGGCACCGGATTAAGAATAGCGTCACTCCATTTCCTTCCGTGGATGTCGTAGAAGGCGACTAAGGAAATCAATTACCAGGAGACGGGCAGCAGCGTCTTCCTGAGATTCCAACCGCATACAGCGATCGCCAACCCGCCTGCCAAGCGTGGCGATTATGGCAAATCCCTTATGGCTATGAAAACCACAAAGGAGGCCTATGTCCTGCAGTGGGCGTCAAATGGCTGATGATGATGATGATGAATTCACTGGTAATATTCCCGGTAACATTGCGAATCTTGAGAATTTACTCTCTGGCTAGGTTAAAGTATTCCCAAAGTTCCTATGTTACCGTCACCCGTAATAACGTATCAACTATCAAGTGGAAAGCAAAAAGCTTCATGTGCTGTCGAATGTACCTACTTGTGGTGCCATGTCCATAGGCGTAGCTATGGGGGGAGTAAGTAAGTAAGCAATTTCGTTTATTTCCTTCTCACAGAGGTATCAAAACATATAGTAGGTACAATTTGAGTAATCAGCCCCTATATTACGCTCACCAAATCCTGAGTGATTCCAGTCGTCTAACTGTCAAATTAGTATGGACTTTGACAGTTAAACGATTGGAATCGCTCAGGCTTTGGTACGCGTAATTAGGCCACAGGACTAATTCCTATGTGAAAGGCTGGTGTCCATACTAGGAAAGATCCTGTGTGACAGATCTCCAGGCCCTCACCACGAGTAATAGTGGGCAATGCCCATCCTAGAGACTTCTTTGCCCATCTTGACAGTTTTGAAGAATTACTATTCAATATAAAATCTCGTGTCACAGTGTTTGTTTTTGAACTCCACCGAAACGGCTTCACCGATTATATTTGGCAGGTCTGGTGGTCTGAGAATATGTCGTAGGCTAATCAATATGGCAAAACAACGTTTGCTGAGTCAGCTAGTGAGAATCTATACTAATAATAAATCTGTAAGGGTCGGTCATGGAGTAAGTTAGTTTGTTTTCAGAGATATTGTGTTTATAGGCTCAATATATGATACTGAAACTAATTTCACGATTTTTAGAATTTTTTTCTGTATGTGTGTATGTATGTATGTATGTATGTATGTATGTTCCTCCATAACTCTTAAACCAATTATCCGAATTTGATGAAATTTGGTATAAAAACATATAGACATCTGGGACACAGGATAGGCTATTTAAATTCTAGCTCCAGTTATGATAAGACGTGACCCCCATACAAATGCTGCTTCGTAAAAATCGAAATGTACGCGAACGGAGTCGCGGGCACAGCTAGTATATAATAATTACTAACAGTTCAGCTGGACGACCTAAGCAGCTAAGGATTTAGTTCAGGGAGGGCAGCCGTCCGCTCCCTGAACTAAATCCTGAGCTGCTCAATGGCATTGCCACCACATCACCTTACAAAGGCCGATATTATATAGGCAAGTAAAGTACTTATCCTACTATTTTGCCCTCGATTCCGAAGATGACAAGATTTACGCGAAAAGTTTTCTAACATGGAAAGCAATCGAACTGAGATAGCTTTTTCCTACAAACTTCTTCAAATAAACCATTCAAAGTTCAAGCTAGCATTTGTTGCATGTTTTTCCGTATATGCCTTTAGGAGTAAACTTCATAAGCAGCCTATATACGTCCCACTGTAGGGCTGTAATCACCACGCGTGCCCACCGCGGATTGGCGATTTCAAGCGCTGAGGTATGTGAATAGCTCAGACACTCAGGTTTCCCCACGATGTTTTCCTTCACAGTTAGCGAGTGGTATTGCTACTATTACTTCACAAATGTACATAACTTAGAAAGGAAAGTCATAGGTAGGTACATGCCCGCACTGGGAATCGAACCTGGGTGTCCCGCTTCCGAGTCCAATGTTCTACCCAATTCTGTGTTACTGTAAATAAATATTTGATCCGAAACCGTGGAAATCTCATTGGCTCAAACATTTTCACGGTTATTTTGGCAACGTGATTTATTTTCTGGCAAGGTAGAAAATCTAGGATATCCAAACCATAACTCGATTTGTACGTGTTTTCGCACCATTTTCACACATCACACGTCTGGCTACTAGTTTACCGATATAGGTACATGGTTTTCGATGTTTATAAAATGTAGGTTTAAACTACCTCTGTGTAAAATGTGTATCGATCGGTCTTATTTATGAAAACCCTTAAAACAATCCTCAATAGTCTGTGGTAAAGGGAAAGACGTAACACAGATTATTTAAACTGCCTTTGAGGAGGGTTTTAGAGGAACCATGTTTTATAAATGAGTTTTTCATTAAGAACAACTTTTATTCTACGAGTTTTGAAAATGATTATCAAATTCTAATCCAGAGAAATACCTACCTATGTCTGAATTCGCACAGTGGAATGCAAATATCCCCATTTTAGTTGCAAAGATTTGTATAAATGGCCTCATCTGTGTGTAATGTTTATGATGTTCGGACCAGGCCAAGTGCTTGTGTTGTGTTATCATTACGTAAAGGTTAATGTAATGTATTGTGCAAGGCCAGGATCCCTTTGACTTTTGGTTCCTTATTTATATTTCTTCGAGCGTCGATTAAAATGAGAATTCAAATCACGTAACACCAAGTGAAAGCAAAGCAAAGCAAGCGCTGCGTTGCGTCTAAAGAACAAAACAATAAACAATGCGCAACGCTCCACAAAACTGCTTCATGCTGCTAGCACACTCTCGACGTGTAAATAAGAGTGAGACAGAGTAAGAGTGTGAACGGTTCCTTACATAAAGTAGGTAGGTATATTACATATTTGCATAAGTGCATATTTCGTTTAGCTTTTGTCTGGATCTAAATAATTTTTTTTTTATTACTATCATGGTCGTCGACAATAGAGATAGACTTTTCTCGAATTAGCGAGATTGCTGAATTACCTCGGATGAGCAAACAACTTGATAGATATTTTGCTTCCCATATGTATTCTAACGAATTGTATTGTATCGCCGCAGTTTGTTCACGTATAGACAAAAGCTGAATAAAATTAAATATACCCAAATAAGAGAACTCACACCTGTATCAGGTGTGAGTTCTCTTATGTGGGTACCCCTACCTGTCAGGGGTAGGCAGGGTTTGCCACTTGCCTCGAACATAACTTGGACATATTTTGACCAAATAAGGAATGTATGTGCGCATCATGACGTCGCTTACCGGCCCTTCCACCCAAACTCACTATTTCTTCTTCATCCTCTCCATAAGTCATCGAAACATCCACAATTCTAGTCACTTCATTATTATTATTACTACGTTTATTGCATATAAGTAAATATTTCAATGTCAATGCGGCGGACTTAATGCTACGAGCATTTTCTACCAGTCAACCGCAGGAGGTGAATGAGAATAAATGCCCAACATTTATTCTCGGAAGTGTGAAAAAGCTAAATTAAACTAATTCATGGTGAAATAAAACAACAGAAGCGGATATAATGCATAATATTAATGTATATAAATAACATACATAAAACTATAAACTATATAACCACAAATATAAATAAATATACAATATATGCACAATTAAACTATTTAAAAAAAACTCATCCTAACTTCATCCTCGTTCAGTCCACAAGTTCTCTAATCACACCATATTTCGTATTCTGTCCTCCTTTCTTGATTCTTCTGCCATACCCAAGTCTCGCTACCATTCATAAGTCTTGGGAGCAGCACCGCATTATGGATAGCCAAACCCACTCCAATCAAAACACCATTTACGAAGGTTCCTCCCGAGAGTGTGGCTCGGCCGTCACAAGTAGTGGAACTAAAGTTTGTTATTCATTTCTCACGCTTCTGTTTCCTGAGCAAACTGGCGCCTTCCTCCGTCAAGCAAGAGGATAGATAAATAAATATTTAACATCCACCCCGTTCACAAAACACAACACAAGTTGTCAATTTACAGGGGCAACTTCAAGCAGCAATTCCCATCCATACAATCGTAGTTTGGTTTTAATTTACAAACGACATGCCCGATCGCATTGATTTAGAATAGGTAGATAGAATATCATTTATTTAATGTACACAATTACATATATTACGAGAATTAAACAATAATATAGTACAGTACCAGCAGGGGAACGGCGAGCTTGGCGTGACAATGAAGAGGCGTATGCCCAACAGTAGGCGTATTTCGTGGGCTGTATAGACAGATCATCATTCAGCCACAAAAAGTCCACTGCTGGACATAGGCCTCCTCCATGGATTTCCAAAAAGATCGGTTGGAAGCGGCCTGCATCCAGCGCCTTCCTGCCACTTGGATTAGGTCATCTGTCCATCTTGTGGCTGGTCATCCTACGCTGCGCTTGCCGATATGTGGTCTCCATTCGAGAACTTTTCAGCCCCATCGGCCATCAGTTCAGCGTGCTATGTGCCCCGTCCACTGCCACTTCAACTTACTAATCCGCTGGGCTATGTCGACGACTTTCGTTCGTCTACGGATCTCATCATTTCTGATTCGATCTCGTAGAGAAATTCCGAGCATAGCCCTTTCCATAGCTCGTTGCGTGACCTTGAGCTTCCTTATGAGGCCCAGTGAGAGACCACGTTTCAGTGCCATAAGTCATTACTGGTAACACACACTGGTTGTATAATTTTGTATAGACAGATAGTACAGTACAATTGGCGGTCTTATTACTAAAAGTAATTTCTTCCGGCCAACCATTGACGGAAAAAATTATAGTAGCTAAATGACGGGTAGTCGGTGCAACTAAACAAACTTATCGTTTTCGTAGAAACTTCCAACGTTTCCAATTCTAAGCACGATCAAACCTCGATGTGTGTCCTCTCTAAACGTTAGTAAAGTTCCGTTGCGATCCTGTCGTTTGTAAATTAAAACCAAACTACCTTTGCATGGGAAATCGCCTCGTGATTGAGGTGAGAGATACATCGTATACTACGATACCCTGTGCTATGGTAACAGTGATGCCAACCCTACTGTTTTAACAGTAGATTTACTGTTTTCGCCTAGTCATCCCTGTTTTATGTTTTAGTTCGTGTTTCTACTGTTTTTTTAAAAATAATTCATTCCAAATTCATCACCAATTTTGGAAACATGTTTCGGAAATCAAGAATGGAGATGGTACACAAACATTTCCACTATTAAGCGACATGGTAAAAAAACTGCTATGTCTGCCCCATAGCAGCGCTGCCGTAGAAAGGCTTTTCAGCCATAAATATAATGAAAACAAAGTTAAGAAATAGCCCACGACGACAATTAAAGGCACTTTGCACACGAAGGCAGAAGTAAAAGAATGTTTTACATTTAATGCAACTGAGGTGCATATAGTATTTTTTCCATTGTAATGTCCTAAATTGTTTAATTTTGATTAAATCTTTGCATTTTGACTTTATTTACTTTACAATTTCCAGAAATTCCTTAAATAAAAGCAATTTGCCTTAAATCTAACAGTAGTTGTATAACTATATATCAAATCTATGAATGTTATATCGGACAATAGATTTGATATTTTGAAATTACTATTTTACTGTTTTCTGCTGTTTTTTTAAGTTCTATTTGCTGCTTCTTGTTTACCTGGGGTTGGCAACACTGTATGGTAACCAGACAAGGACATACAAACATGGAAAAACACCAGACCGAAGTCATTTGATCAATCTAAGTACGGCGGCCCCATCGGGAATCGAACCCAAGATGTTGGTAATCAAACTGCTAGGCCAGAGAGACGGTCAATATTGTGGCAAGTGCCAAACGTTAGTCTCTGCCTATCCTTCCAGAATACAGGCGTCAATTTTTTGTACGTAATATGTCCTTAAGTACATCTAATAATAAATATATCAGAATCTCGGAAACGGCTCCATGGATTTTCATTTAATTTAGTATTCAAGTGGTTTCGGGGGCGATAAATCGATCTAGCTAGGTTTTTTAGAAAACGTCGTTTAATCCGTGTTTTCAGGTACCTAATTAAAAACTGTTACAATATATTAAAATACGAAGGTAAATTTTGCCACCATCTACAAGGTTGTAATAGCTCAGGGGGAAATCGGGCGGTCTCAATACCTGAAGACTTCGGCTCGAGTCCAGATGTCTCCAGTTCGATTGTTTTTTTTCCCCTTTTTTTCATCGTATCTAAATATAATTTCCAAAAACACGATTAAGAAAAAAAATACCGAGCAAAGCTCGGTCATCCAGGTAGTAATCTTATACATATATAAAAATGAATTGCTGTTCGTTAGTCTCACCATTGAATTTTTAAAATTCAATGGTCTCACTAAAACTCGAGAACGGCTGGACCGATTTGGCTAATTGTTATTTTTATATATTTGTGGAAGTCCAGGGAAGGTTTAAACAGTGAGAAGAAAAAAACGGTTGACGTCGGTGATACGAAGTTCACGGGTGACTTTGCAATTTAAGATTGTACAACTGTCGTACAGTCGTCAGCAGGGCTTCATTTCATGGAACTACATAACATAAACACACACCCGCCTGTATCTCGGAGGGGTAGGCAGAGACCAGGGTCTGCCACTGAAAGAAGAACTAGGTACAATGTTTACAATATTCACGGTTGTAGATAATATACATACATCGAATTGACATAACAAACTATTATTGTAGTTTTGTGAAACGGGGCCCTGCATTGTATGGGGGCCCCGACAACGACCCCGTATGACACGAGCCGCGCGTTTTAAATGTCAAAAAGTCGCGACTCTTGTGTGCATTGTCAAATTCTGACATTTTAGCGCCACCAGACGCGTGACTCGTGCCGTCATACAACCCATGCTGGTTAACCTTTACATTTTTGGATTAGAGTGCATATTTAAAAGCTTCTTGTCCACTGTAACAGCTATCATTTGTATTAGTTTCCGTTTCGCCCAATTGTGCACCTTCTCGAAGGTGGAGGTATCCGTTACAGTTCACCTGACACGGCCATGACACATCACATGGTGCTAGCTATCCAATCCAATATCCGATTGTGCATTATCAACACGGCACCGCAATAATAACTATGCCTCGCCCTGCCCACCATTCTACCTCGGTGAACCTCGACTGGTGAATTTGTGATGTAATCATGTAAGTTATACAATAACCATTACATAGTGAAAAGGGGTTTAAGGTAGCTGGAGTGGCTTACGATCTTTATCATTATGGAGGCCCAATCTTTTATAAATTAAGTAAGTATATTGGCGGCTTACAATCTTTATCATCATGAAGGCTCAATCTTTTATAGGTTAAGTATTTTGGCGGCTTACGATCTTTATCATCATGAAGGCCCAATCTTTTATAAGTTAAGTATATTGGCGGCTTACGATCTTCATCATCATGAAGGCTCAATGTTTTATAAGTTAAGCATATTGGCGGCTTACGATCTTTATCATCATGAAGGCCCGATCTTTTATAAGTTAAGTATATTGGCGGCTTACGATCTTTATCATCATGAAGGCTCAATCTTTTATAAGTTAAGTATATTGAGATAGGTCGGAGAGGTTGTTCTGCGAGAATGTTCTAAATATAAAGAATGCATACAAATTAAAGTTAGTTATTTTTACCTTCAAAACTTAACCTTCGAAACTTCAAAATAACCTAATGTTACCTTAAAATAGCCTACTGAACTACTTGGTTTTGATTTTGTTGGTTCTTTTTGTATACTATAATGCGGGGTTCTTCTATGCCAGGCGTGTTGGGGAAGAAAACTGCAACCACTCTTGCGGGGAACACCACTGGGTCCTCGTTTATTGTGCACACAACAGTAAGAGTACATAAATCAGGGGCCTGAAGTCAGATAACCCTGTTTTCACACAGAAACTAATACAAATTACAAATAGCGAGTCGGGCGGCGGCGATTGCGTTTTGTTGACAGTTCCGTGTGCCCAGAGGGCGCTAGCGGGGGTGAGGTTGCGGGACCCGGGGGCGGCGTACGGCTGCGTTCTATCTCATTTATTACACACTCCCCCTCCAAGTCGGCAGATCGCCCCGATGTCGACTTGGTCCCACGACGCGGACGGCCACGCCTACGGTGTGGTTGGATGGGAACTACCTTGTCTACATCCCCACAAGGACTTAGTTGAGAAGAATGAAATCGACCCACGACTGCATGGGGAGCGGCTGCCTCGCCAACCTCATATGTAGTAGGACTAAGTACCTTAGTTATTACATACGGTCCGTCCCGTCTAGGCATGAATTTCTTTGTGATGCCTTTCGGAGCGTTGCTCAGAGCATGGGTAGTAAGTAAGACCATCGTACCTTCTGAGTAGCTCGGGGAGGGCCGGCGTAGTTGATCAGCGGCTTCCTTATGGAGATCTTGCTGTCACTCAATTCGATCTCGCAAATCTTTTAAACTGGCAAGAAATCCACGTAGGTATGGGGTAGCTTGTGGCACGAACGTCTCTTTATCGAGAATGCTCCGTATGTCAGCTAGGGTATCCAAGGGGGTTCGCATCTCTCGGGCGAACATAAGATAGGATGGACTACACCCGGTGGTGGAGCAAATGGCGCTATTCATAGCGAATCGAATCTGCGGCAAGTGCTTCGGCCAAGAACGGTGCTCAGTGCTTACCAATATAGATAGTTGGGTCTTTAGATCTCTGTTCTTGCGTTCAGCAGGATTGGCTTGGGGATGGAACAGGGGTATCAGGCTCTGCTTAACACCTAGTATATGCATACACTGCTGCATAGTGGCAGACACAAACTGGACACCATTGTCGGAAATGATCCTACGAGGAAAACCATATCGTAGGAAATATTCTTCAACTAGTAGGGATGCACATACCTCAGCAGTAGCTTCCTTCAGTGGGTACAACTCCACCCAGCGTGTAGCGGTGTCCTCTATCAGGAAAATCCATCTCTCCCCCTGGTTTCCTTCCGGGAGAGGACCAAATAGATCCATGGCCAAGACCTCTCCACGCTGGTTTTGGACTGGTGTCTGAAGTAGACCAGCTGGCTTCTGGTTGGTGACCTTGTATCGTTGACAGTCAAGGCACTGCTTGAGATACTCGGTAACATATTTACGCATACCTGGGAAATAATAGTTCTGCTTAATGCGCTGCAGGGTGCGTTCCACTCCTTGGTGTCCGGCCGTGGGTGCATCGTGCAGCTCTTTAAGGATGGTCTCTCGCATAGTAGCAGGCACCACCAGTTGTGGTTCCTCCCCATCAGAGTCGGCATCATAACGAAAGAGCACTCCCTGGGACTGGAGGTATCCTCTCTCCAGCCAGCGAGTGGACGAGAGAGCGTCAGAGCTCTCAAGATCATTTATGATTTTTGCAATGTCTGGATCCTCCAACTGCTTATTACGCAGGTCGCTGCTGCTGTACCGAGGCATATCAACTATAACCGAGCAGATACCACAGGTATCCAGCGTCTCGGGGCTGCAACTGGGACGGCTTAAGGTGTCAGCGACCACGTTTGATTTTCCGGGGACATATTCATACCTTATGTCGAAGGACTGTAGCTTGAGGGCCCATCGGACAAGTCGGCCACTGGGAGATTTAAGGGTTAGGAGCCACTTTAATGGCTGATGATCTGTCTTGACTACAATCTCGTGACCTTCAATATACGGCCGGAACTTTTCAACGGCCCACACCACCGCCAAAGCCTCTCTCTCGGTGGTACTGTACCTGGTTTCGGCCGGAGTCAACAACCTGCTCGCGTATTCTATGGGTCGCTCCTCGTGCCCCTCTCCTTGCATCAGGACTCCGCCAAGGGCGTAATCGCTGGCATCCGTGCGGATGATGAAGGGTCGTTGGTAGTCAGCCTGCACGAGGATCGGCGCCGAGGTGAGGCATACCTTCAAATGGTTGAAGGCTCTGAGCTGCTCCTCCCCCCACCTCCAAGGTTCATTCTTGCGCAGCAGTTTGGTGAGCGGCTGAGAGATGTCTGAGAAGTTAGGAACAAATTTGCGAAACCACGAGCATGTTTGTAAGAAGGTGCATAGGTGCTTCACATTTGTGGGCACCTTCATGTCCAATACAGCCTCGACTTTGGAGGTATCAGCCTTAATTCCTTGTGGGGTGATAATGTGTCCCAAGTACTTTACCTCCTCACAGGCGAATCGGCACTTGTTCCTATTGGCTCTCAGGCCAAACAAGCGCAAGCGTTGGAAAACCAGGAGCAGATCATCTAGGTGCTTCTGGAAGTCATCACTGATGATGAGGATGTCATCTAAATAGGCTAACACCGTAGTGTCAGCAAAGTCAGCACTGGACCTGAAGCGGTCCATAAGGCGCTGGAAGGTCGCCGGAGCATTCTTAAGGCCAAATGGCATCCGGGTGAACCGATACGTACCAAAAGGACTGGTGAAGGCAGTCTTGTCACGGTCTCTCTCTGCCACGCTAACTTGCCAGTAACCTGCTTTCAGGTCAATGACACTGATGAAGCAGTCCTGTTTTGTGGACTGAAGTAGTTCATCAATAACCGGCAGCGGGTAACTATCAGACTTTGTTATGCTATTAAGCTTCCTGTAATCAACACAAAAACGTACCTCTTGGTTTTTCTTTGGCACCAACACTGCTGGTGAGGTCCAGGCAGACTCACATTCTTCAATCACTCCCTCTTGCAACATTTTCTCTATCTCAGCCCGCATTAACTCCTTCTTAGCTGGTGTGAGACGATAGGGAGGTACAGATACCGGCAAGTGGCTTCCGGTGTCTATGTAGTGCTCTGCCCATGGAGTAGGTCCTCCCCCTGGCTCAAAGATGTCCGAATTGTCAGTCAAGAGGACCTGCAGTCTCTCCTTCTCGGGTATACCTAACATAGGCCCTTCATGATCCCCAAGTGTGACCGTACTTACCACAGTAACCAGCGGTGGGGTCTCCCATTCCAATGGGAATTTGTCATTGGTACTTGAGAGGTGCCAGGTGCTAGCAGACAGGTCAATGACCATGCCGGCAGCTTGCAGGAAATCTATACCCAAAAGAGTTTGGCTACTCACCGCTTCTGGGAACACTACAAACTCTGTGGGGAACTCTGAGTTGCACAAACCCACAGATACTTGTGTTGTCAGGACTTCTCGTTCAGTGGAAGAACCATCCGCCAACTTAACAAATATCATACGCTTGGTGAATGTCTTACCAAGCTGCTGCAGGGCTCTGTAGAGTGACACACCAGCCACACTACACTTGGCAGCCGTGTCAATGAGTGCAACGCCCCGCAGGCCACCTATAGTTATACTCACTATTGGCCGGCGAGAGGCAGTCACCCCCGTGCATGACCCAATCTGCCCGCCTGGGGGGGTATCACAAGCTGAAAATGTTATCTCACTACATTTAGGGCAATTAGACCGTATCACGCCCGGCGTCCCGCAACCATAACAATAGTACCCGCTTTTGTTACCTACTTCTTTTGTTAACTTCGTACAATTATCTCGGCTATGACCATAAATCTTACAATAGACACAGTACCGGGAGCGGGGTGTTTCCGTTGCGGTATCGGCGCCGCGATTCATCGGCGGCGCGGAAGGCGGCGGTTGTATAGTCGCGCGGCGGCTGGCCGGCGGCGGAGCGCCGGTCGCACGGCGCGAGGCCGGCGGCGGCGGCGGCGTCGCAGCAGGCACAGTGCTGCGCGGCGCAGGCTGCGGGCGCGCGCGCGCAGGGGGCGCGGCCGGCAGCGGCGCAGGCATCATCACGCTCGCGCGCGCAAGCGGCACTTCACGGGCGGCACCGGCATCGGTAGCTTGAAGTGGTCGACAGGCGGCCTCGGCTGCAGCTTCTTCAATACTCCGGGCTTGCGTGATTAGCTGTTCGAATGTGGTGATGGCGTCACGGCGGAGACGTTTCCGGATCCGCCGGTTCAGTAAGCCATATATCATGTCGATTTGAGTCCTTGTCGGAAGGTCAGCCACTGGTATTCTAGCAAGCAACGCCCTGGCTCGAGCCACGAAGATGTCTGTCCGCTCATTCTCCTCTTGTTCATGACTGTACAGTTCTCTGTATATGCGATAGGGCGGCCTGCTGTCACCGAAAGCAGCGCGCAGGCGGTGTAGCGTCTGCTCCCAGCTGTCACCCACCTCCAGACGAGCGCTGTGCCACCATACCGCGGCGGCGTCTGTCAACAACATGGACATTCCTCTGACGGCGTTCGCGTCTGGCACGCCGGTCGCCTCCTTGTAACACTGTACGGCGTCTATAAAGGTCTCCACAGACTCTGTCTCACCGGCTCCAAAGCGCGCGGTGCAACCCGCGAAATTTCCAGTCGCGAGTGGCGGCGGCGGCGGCATCGGCGGCGCTGGGGTCGACATCGCCGTTGACGTCGGTCGCTGCTCCAACAATCGATCCAACAGTTTTTCAAACTGCTCGTGCTGAGCGCGTTGTAACGACGCCATCATCGCGGCCACGCTATCTGCCGGGAATGATATATTTCCGTAGGCACCTGTTTCAGCGTCACCGGCATCCGAAAAATCTTCCTCTCCTCGAACTTCTCCTTGTGCTCGTGTGCGCGGCATATTACAAGGGCGGGGCACTCGGTGTTTCAGTTTTCTTTCACGCCTCACGTTTGGGCGGCCATTTATAATGCGGGGTTCTTCTATGCCAGGCGTGTTGGGGAAGAAAACTGCAACCACTCTTGCGGGGAACACCACTGGGTCCTCGTTTATTGTGCACACAACAGTAAGAGTACATAAATCAGGGGCCTGAAGTCAGATAACCCTGTTTTCACACAGAAACTAATACAAATTACAAATAGCGAGTCGGGCGGCGGCGATTGCGTTTTGTTGACAGTTCCGTGTGCCCAGAGGGCGCTAGCGGGGGTGAGGTTGCGGGACCCGGGGGCGGCGTACGGCTGCGTTCTATCTCATTTATTACAATACCTACTTATCTAGTTTATCTTGATTTGTTTCCATTATTTTGCACTAATTTGCACACATATTTAAGGGAAGTCACTTGCTCCTGACGCACTGGTAATCTTAGGTTGGGAGCAAGGGTTTCAAATTTCACAGTGGCAAATTGTATTTCTTAGGAAAGATATTTTGTATTTATAAAAAGTCGACTTTTTATAATTTATAAGACTGTAAAAGTTTTTCAATAAGGTTAAGCACACAAGTAAAAATTCTATTTTCATCTTAAAATTAAAACCTCATTTCATTTTAAAATTAAAATCATCCTTTGTCACATTGATACACTCAGAAATCAGAATTTACATTGAATCTTAAATAATTTACATTCTGTTTGCTGAATGTCAATTTAGAATTCCCTGTGAATTCAATTGTGAAATAAATTGAAAACAATGTCCTCCTACAATTACTTCCACTCACTGTAGTCCACAAATAAGTACATATGGTACTACTGAGTTTGCTGCAAGTTAAGTACATAAGGACAAATTCCCACTTTCTTCGAGTTTTCAAAGTTCTCTTTTTTTCGTGCGAGAATATTTACCCGACCCAACTCTAATACTCTGATATAAAGTTAGGTAGGGTAGGCCTTATATTTTTTAAACCACACCTTGTATACCAGTTTTAATCGTAAGTTTTACAGGTATTTTTCTTTAAAATAAATGAATTTTCTTCTTCTTCTTCTTCTTAAATCGGTCCAGTCGTTTTTGCGTGACACTCGAACGAACAAACTGACACAAAAAATCTAAGATTCGATGATTTGTACTCTAGAAAACCATACCACCATATTAAAATCTTTTTTCTGTAACATAAGTATCTTCATTGCATAGTCGCCAGCAGATTAACCTATACATTTCAAGCACTTGTGTTACATTTTGTACAGTCAGCAGCAGGTCGACTTTCGACTTTTACATTTTCGAAAAATCGCCCGTAACATAGGTAACTTAAGCACGCATGTAAAGGCTGACTACTGTACTACTTAGTGTAGAAGATGTAGAGCCAGCCGATTCATATCTCATGTTGCAAAACGATTGAAATACGGTTAAAAAGCAATTTCTCTTTCGTACCGACGTAAAGTTAACTTTTTTTTCCTTAACTACGCACATTTGATGCACGGGAGTTCTACAATTTAGATAGATAGAGAACACTTTATTGCACAACCAGGTGAAAGATATTACAAATAGTTTCTTATATCTAAGTAGTGGTATACAATTGGCGGTCTTATCGCTTAGAGCGATCTCTTCCAGACAACCTTTGGATGGAGAGGAATGCACCAAGAATACAGTCGGTAGATGGATGTACAGCGAGAGATTACAAGAATATAAGTACTTATAATTACATATTGTACCAATAATATACTTACATGAATACCTAAAAAAAAAAATTGCTACTACATTAAATATATATAAGCAGCAGTTTACATGTATATAATATACATGAATACCTACAAAATAAATACATAATTAAATATATATAAGCAACAGTTTACACAGTTCAAACAGTGAGGTAGTGAGATTTCACCAATGCCTTAAAACAAGACAAGGACTTTGCTTTTCTAACCTCCACGGGCAGGTTATTCCATAAATGGACTGCCTGAACCGTGAAGGAGGTGCCATAGAATTTGGTACTGTGGGATGGAGTTTTAAGGAGAAGGTTTTGCGATGAGCGAAGAGTCAGACTGTGGCCAGAATGGAGAAACTCGAAACGCTCTTTGAGATAAGATGGGGTAGCTGGATTGAACAGAATGCAATAGAGGAGAGAAAGAATATGTGTATTCCAGCGGAGTCGGATTGGGAGCCACTTGAGTTTAGTTCGATATTCAGAAATATGGTCATATCATTTAAATGACGATTTGTATCAGTTTTTGTAATAAGCCTGCAGACGTCCGAAAAATGGCTCCCATAATACACTGTGCGACGAGGACAAATTAATTAAAAATACCACGGGCCCGAAGCATAACCTTGATGTAATAAAACACGATCGATTTCTCACTTCATTTAGCATTCGTCCCCATGAAATGCGCTATTGTTAATTCTTTCACAGCACGCAATTTTCTTAGGACCGCGTTAGAAAGGTAGCATCCTGACTTCTTCCCGTAAAAGCTAAGAACCTAAATTATGATTTCAGGACAAAATTCCGAATTTTGAAGTAAAACGTCTTTCAGTTCGGTAGTAGGGGGGGTCACTTGCTAAAACCGCGTGCAACGAAAACATGTCGCCTTGTCGGGCTGTAGGTAAGTCTGTAACTACGTGTCGTGTGCATTTCATTTATATAGTTGAGTAAAGTAGCCAGATCCTCTTGACTTGTGCAGCTAGATGGCGCCACTGCCACGTAACACACTGCGCAGTTTGAGTAGAGGTTTCACGTTAAACCAACGGCCGTGTAACCTGACACAGCTTCACCCGCATTTTTCAGCTAATTCCGGGATTCGTTATTATAATATGCATGCACTATGCGGGCTGGTCCGTGATATCTATCGAAAAAATTATATATAAATAAGTAAGTATATTTTTTTAATATATTTTTTTAACTTTGGTATTTGATTTGTGCAATATTTCATGAGAAGCACGGGTAGAAGATCGTACTCTACAAAGTAAGTAACAGCAAACAAGTGTCACTACTGTAAGAAATTACCTTGTTTCCTTGTACCAAGCCATGAAGGTAAACTTAACCTGCAGTAGGCAAGGATGTTTTAGCCAAGTTCTTGGCAGTAGGCCTTTTTAATGGAGCGAGGTTACGTACCGAAGCGAAAGAATACATTTGGTTGTATCATTCATGAAATGAACTACCAAATGAAGCGATATTTTCATGAACATAACAAAAATATGACCTACTCGTATAAACTTATTTTCAAGGGTCCAAGGTTCGGTCAGCGATACTAAAACGCGGTTTATAGCAGAAAGGGATTGAATTTTTATAAAACAATTCAACATTCTCAAAAAAGTAAAAGAAAAATAAAGTAAATTAAATCATATTTATTTCAAAAAAAGGTGACAGGCAGTTTAAAAAAAACTTGCCAAGTTTCGACTGTAAATTTAAAAGCCATACAATATTAATTAATGTTCAGGTTTATTTAATTACTTACTTACAACTTATTTAAGTATGTTTTTTTTTGCACGCCTACCTACCTGTCTGTCGGTCACTATTTTTGAGACGTAAAGTTGGCCAGTTTTATATATTTTTGAGACGTAAAGTTGGCCAGTTTTATATATTTTTGAGACGTAAAGTTGGCCCGTTTTAAATATTTTTGAGACGTAAAGTTGGCCAGTTTTATATATTTTTGAGACGTAAAGTTGGCCAGTTTTATATATTTTTGAGACGTAAAGTTGGCCAGTTTTATATATTTTTGAGACGTAAAGTTGGCCAGTTTTATATATTTTTGAGACGTAAAGTTGGCCCGTTTTAAATATTTTTGAGACGTAAAGTTGGCCCGTTTTAAATATTTTTGAGACGTAAAGTTGGCCCGTTTTAAATATTTTTGCGACGTAAAGTTGGCCAGTTTTATATATTTTTGAGACGTAAAGTTGGCCCGTTTTAAATATTTTTGAGACGTAAAGTTGGCCAGTTTTATATATTTTTGAGACGTAAAGTTGGCCAGTTTTATATATTTTTGAGACGTAAAGTTGGCCAGTTTTATATATTTTTGAGACGTAAAGTTGGCCAGTTTTATATATTTTTGAGACGTAAAGTTGGCCCGTTTTAAATATTTTTGAGATGTAAAATTGGCCAATTTTACGTATTTTTTAGAGGGTTTACCACTAAGTACTTCCACTAGGTATCTGTTGTGATGTGATGGCGGCGTCGTTGGCTTAGAGATAGCTGGTTTGATTTCCGTATGGCGCTATTTACGGGCGGCCTCCTATGAAAGGTTGGCTTGTTTTTCGAGGTTTCAAATGTGTTCATTGAATGTGTCTATTGTAAATTGAATTTAGTAACGACAACATTCCCCAATAGAAAAGAAATATGTAAGGTGTACATTGAATGTGTACATTGTACATTGAATTTAGTAACAACATTCCCCGATAGAATAGAAATATGTAAGGTGTACATTGAATGTAGTAACGACAACATTCCCCAGTAGAATAGAAATATGTAAGGTGGAGTTTGCTGACTCTACAGTGTTCAGGTTTACCACTGTAATCTTGAAGAAATTAGTTCCGACCTACCATTCAGAATTGAATCAACTCATTACTTAGCTATTACGTGAGTACTTCAGTAGGTATTAAAATTACTAAACGGTTGAATTAACTGCCCGACACGCAAGCAACGCTTTAAACTTCAGCCGAAATCAATGACAGTATGTAATCACTAATCAGTAACATTTGCCTAAATATGGGCTAACTACGGTTTGTCACGGCATGCGGCAGTTGCAATGCTATGCAACAGTTACAACAGAAATGCTTCTTATGTTGGTCTACCCCTCGTATTAAAATAGTATCGAAACGGGGCTTACCAAGTTCTACCGGGACTGTGATAATTATAGAAGCCCACATAACTTTAGGTGTGGAAAGGTAGCGGATAGGCGGTTATCGTCGGAACCTGGTACCAGTTTCACACAAAGGAAGACAAGTAAAGAAACTTCATACATTTCGTTTTGTTTATAATTAGATGCTGCGCTGATGCTCGCACACGCAGCATTAATCTGAGCATATCCCTTTTATCGCATAGCGTAAATTCAGTTAGTTAATTTTATGTGGTATTTTTGTTTTTTTTTTCAATAATTAAATCATTTTTCATTTTCATTTAATCCAAACATATCATTATTATTACTATTTAAGCTAAGGTAAATTAAGCGGCAGCTCTTGGATGAGAATGGCCGAGGACAGAAAAAAAGTGACGTGCCTTGGAGGAGCCCTATGCCCAGCAGTGGACGAATTTATTTTTGCAATTGAATTTGATTTTTATTTTATAATGAACAACAGCGTTAATAGCTTGTAATTATCTGAGTACTAATTAACTAAAACTAAGGACAATAACAATTGTCCACAGTTACTTCTATAGGTTATAAATAGCTATGCCCATGAGATTGAGCTCACGATCACTAAACTTAATTTCATGTGAAATAGATTGCCCAATATAAAACAGTGATTCATAGGTACTGATCGTGTGAGTAGTTATAAGTCTTGCTAGTATTTGAGCTCAAACTATTACATTTCTGCGTAGAATAGTAGCTTTAATCAAATAACAGCTGTATCGACAGTAGGTACGGTCTAAAACGATAATTATTTTGAAAACATATTTAGTGTACAAACCCGAATTTGTTTATAACGTGTTTCCTTTGATTTTAATTAGTCCTGTTCCTGTCACAAACTCGTAACGTAACATTACGCGGACAAGTAGGTAGGTACCTACCTAAACAGCTTCACTGTCTCACTTTCTGTACTTTATTTTCTGACATCGCACGGAATGCCGTGGATGGCCTTGGTCGCCGTGAAAAATGTTGTTGTTTCAGGCAGCCGAATGAATGCGGAAATGGACGTTTGTCCTATAGGTGGGTGTCCTGTAAAATATGGGGACCATTTAGTCACTTGGCTGCCTTATCTAGTTATCTCTACTGTTAGAATCTACCAACGACGTGGGTAAATTATTAGGTACGTATAGTACGTAATACGTAGTAGACGTAGGTCAAATAGAAATCAGATATTAATAATTTAGTTCAACATAATTTACATTCTGTTCCCTGAATGTCAATGTAATAAGTTACTATGTTAGCTGCTGCCTGGGGCCGTATTTGTAGTGGAGAAAAAGTATTTTTACATTTCTATTGTTTGATGTTTCGCGACTGCTCTAGGAAGGCTTCGTAGCATCTACAAATTGAATCTAAACTTTAGTTCACAGAAATTGGACAAATGCCAGTAAATACCCACTTCACCCCAGCCATGTTGTGCTAAAGCCGGGTCTCCTGCTCGTGTTTTATCATGAAACATTACACAAAACAATCGGTTTTCAATGCTCGAAATTAACATTTTATTTTGCTTCCTCTAGCAACGAAAATGTTTTGCGCAAAGAAAACAGAATGTTTTGTGTGATGTTTCATGATAAAACACGAGCAGGAGACACGCCTTTACGTACGCACTCTCAACAATCTTTTTTCCAGTTAGTTGTTTTCAAAACACAGTCTGTTTGACTTCCCGAAAGGTATAAAACTCTTATTATTTTCAGTTACAAAATTGGTAAAAATGTGGCGAATCGTCGTATTCGTTTCAGTTGTAACTGTCGATTTAATCGATGCCGGATCTTCCGCCCATGGCTGGTGCCTTCTCTTCAATAAGAGATGTAAGTTACACTGCATAGATGGTCTAGCGGTAACACGTTTGATTACCGTGAGAGCAGAGGTCGTGGATTCAATTTCCGCTTGAGGCCACCCTACTTTTAACAAACGGTCTCAAACTGGCTGTCTTTGTGACGTCCTTATCTCGTTAACATATAACAGGGTATATCATTGTTTGGAACCAGGACAAGATGTGGATGATACGTATTGTGCTAGGTCTACTCATTTATTACGTTTCATCTACTTCCGAGCTTGATACCATTTACAACTCTGCCGTATTGTCCCAGGCCCTTTCAAGTTAAAATTATGGTTTATTAATAATCAAGTTAAAAATAATTAACGTCAAGGGTGCGATTGGTCAAAATACGTTTTTAGTCAAAGGCTCGTTTGGTCCAGCATGTGGTTTGACAAAGTCGCGATTCGTCAAAACGTTTTCGTCAAAGGTGCTTTTGGGCTAAGGTGAGCTTTGCCAAAGACGCGAGGAGTATGTAATGTTTTTATTAACAGTCTATCTATGTATATGTATGTTATTCCTTTGTGGCACTCTAAAGGCCAAACTGATTATGATGATTACCTATACATCAGTCGATTCGTTTTCGTTGTCCGAATATCAGTAAAATATAATGACAATATTAAGAATATAATTATGCTATTATAAATAAGAAAAAAAATTAGTAAAAGGCTTAAATACTTGTTCAAATTTTGGCCTTTGGCGGAATCACCGTACAAAGGCAACTTTAACCAACGGGGTATTTTGACGAATCGCACTCTTGACTATAGGCGGAAAACCCAATAGTGGTTCCAAGCGAAGTTTGTGTCATACTTATAGGTACCTACTCGTGATCAATCCGGAGCACAAGAAATATCCGTTCGTTCCACTGCATCTCCGAACGACGAACCTACTGAGTCTTATATTCCTGGGGCACCCTGGGCAACAATCATTGAGCTTCTCACGCTGATTGGCAAATCTGAAAGAACACACTAACGAGAAAACCCCATTACAGGCATTATTCCCCGAAAAATACCTGAAAAACTCTCCCAAATTGCAGGCGTAACTCACTGTCCCCGCTACATGCACCCGTACTACACAAGATGTGATATCGAGACGATCACCCAAAGGACGTGCAGCAACCCCGTTCAGCACAAAATGGGCTTCACGTGCGGGTGGTCCCGCTGTGATTGCAACTCCAACTTAGTCTTCGACGAGGACGCTGTGACGTGCGTGGAGCTTGAACGATGCACCATGCAGATGAGCAGGCGGGAGTACAACAAGAAACAGCGATTGAAAGCGAAAAACTCGTATCACGTGCCGAAACATCTCGAGTTGAATCCCGACCGTATACCGGAAGATCGGTTGCAGTAGTTTGCTTTTGGTGGTATTGTTGTGTAAATATTAATGACAGTAGGATAAATGGCAACAGAGACGAGGATATGATGCGCATTATACGGTTGCATACCCAACGATCAAGACGCAAAATGCGATTCAGTTTGTTGGTCATGTTGTGTCTTCTGAATGTGATAGAAGCGTCCTACTATTATCAAATTGGGGTAAAAGGTTGCCTTATGTTTAATCGAACATGTAAGTACAGTCTGAGTGATATTATTTTTTAGTTCTTCTACTCCTTTGTTTTGAGGGCAAGACGGATGACAGAAGACTGAAGCCGTGACTCAAAATCATCGTGAACAAAGAGAATCTTATTTAGGCCAGAAAATATACCTAGAGCAGACAAAACTTTAATGCCATAACAGTCCAATACTTTCTTTTATCATAGAAAGCCACAGGGGACTGCGATAGCAGCCGAAACAACCAAAGCTATGGTAGGTAGGTACCTATATGTGCTGACTCAAACCTGGTGAAAGAAGGTTCTATCTTGAACCCTCTATCTTCTTTTACATGTCTCTGATGTCACCAGAGATGCTCTGGGTATTATAATTATTTGGTGAAAGGATAGTAAAGCAAAAAAAAAATATTATCAAGTCCCACCTCTCCATTTTATAGTTATACCTACATTTAACGGGTACCGTTTATTAGGTGTACCGTGCAGCCATCTCAATCTAAACCCTCTCGGCAGGCGTGGACAAATGCCCCGAGAATATGCACCGAAGAGACAGCGAGTGCAGGTCAACCCCCTCGCAGCGCACGTGTGAGAACCCGGTAGCCCGGCCTCTTGGGGTCATCTGCGACTGGTCCCGCTGTGATTGCGACTTCCCTCTTGTGCTGCACCTGATATCTGGCTACTGCTTCATGCCCGAAGACTGTCCCAGGGACGACGAGTGAATTGGTCGGATTTCTGCTCCTTTATTACGCGCACCAGATCCTGAACGGTTGCAATCGTGTAACAACTGCAAAATTCTCTACTAATTCATATCGCAACGTCAGGATTCCCATAGGATTAGGTCTTGCTTGCATTAGGGCATTTGGAAAGTTGAATGTTTATGTCTAGACTAAGTTCCAATATGTTTGTACATTAAAGTTTATGGATCAGTTTTGTATTATGTTAATAATAAAACGTGATTGATTGAATGCGGCTGAAATTAGATTTCTCAGTTTGGTGAATTATTCAGATTCAATGTTTTCAATTCAATATTATGTATTATTTAATTTTCGCGACCAAAATACCTCAGTGTCTCAAGACAAAGGTATATTATAACCAATGTGTGTTGCCAGTGATGACTGACGTGAGACCTGGTCGCTGACTATGGGCCTCATAAGAAGTCTCAAGGTCGCCCAACGAGCAATAGAGGGAGCTATGTTAGGAGTTTCACTGAGTGGAATGGGGAGATCCGCAGAAGAACCCGAGTTACTAATACAGCTCGAAGAATTGCTGAGTTGAAGTGGCAGTGGGCGGGGCACATAGCTCGGAGAACTGATTGCCGTTGGGGCGGAAAAGTTCTGACCTGGCGACCGCGGATCGGACGACGCAGCGTGGGCAGATGGTCTGACCACAGAAGAGAGAAATTATGTTCTGTGGCTCTGACGACCTGGTTACGGGGGGGGTGGTCACGGGGGGGAGGGGGGAGGGGTCAGTTGCCTCGTGGTTAACCAGTTGCCAAGCTGGTCTAAGTTGGCAAACCATTTCAGATGAACCCCTACCAGGTGGAGCTATACTCTAAATTTCTGATTCAATGCAGTCCGTACTACAAGACCTGGTTACGGGTGGCAGGCAGGTAGTCGCTGGATGTGGGCGGCACAAGACCGGGAACCTTCGAAAACCATGAGGGAGGCCTATGTCCGGCAAATGACTGATGATAATGATGATTAGGTATTATTTCGGAACTTGACAAGTCTATAGAGTTAGCATAAAAATATTTCTTTAGATTCGTGTTACATTTAGAATTAAAGACTGTACGAGTTATTAGAAGTAGATAAGTTTGTTAAAAGTGTGTAAAATGTTCTGAATAAATTGTTTTTTTATGTTTTTTTGTATTTTATTGGTAAAAGATGATATACAAATTGGATAAAAGTTACCTAGAATTTAAGAGAATATAGAGGTCAAGGAACTGAGATACATCCCAAGCTAACAAATAATAAAAGGAGACACTGAAAAAAAGGTACAAACATAATCTCACGCCTGTATCCCTCAGGTGTGGGCAAAGACCATGCAATGAATGGAGATACTAGAAATAATTATGTATTTACTAGCTTACCCGGCAAACAATGTTTTGCCACATTAATTAGCCTACGAACTATTCTCAGACCTATCAAATATACACAAAAAAATTCATGAAAATCGGTGAAGCCGTTTTGGAGGAGTTCGATAACAAACACTGTGACACGAGATTTTTATATATTAGAGATTAACGGCCTTATTTATACAAACACGGTTAGACTAAAGCACTCCTAAGAGGCAGTTTAATTTATCTGTGGTTTCGACTATCTCTTGTAAAATCCACACAGGCTATTTGAATCGGCGTTTTAAGGAATCATGTGTTTTATAAATAAGACCGTAATACTTTTATTGCACTTAAACCCATTTACAATATGGCGGACTTAATGCCGAGAGGGCCATAGGCATTTTCTACCAATCAACCGCCTGAGATGGAAGAAAGATTGGTAGGCGTGCAAAAAAAAGACGTAAATGGAAATGCAATTTTAAAAGATACTTATGCAAGGTAAAATTGAATAAATATCGACTAAAACGACGAACAACTTGTTACAGGTACACTGGACACTGTCCTATGCTGAAATTCCGTTACGGCAAATGCTATGGCGACCACACGAGGCAAATCTTGAAGGAGATCCGTGCCAATGGTTTATTCAAGTAAGAGTGGCCGCGTGATGTACATGCCAGTAATGGGTCTAGGAGCTAGTAAGCTAGCGCGCCGGGTACAGGTATTCTGTGTCGCAGTGACAACACATACCGGTTTGAAAAACGTTCCATACCGTGCCATTGACCGGTCTGAATAGAAGATCGCCAAAATGGATAATAATTTTTAAACGAATAACTATTATAATACAACTTTATGAGATCTATCTAATACTAATAATGATTATATTAGTATCAAATAGAACTCATAAAGTTATTTCACGTCCCCCTCGAACCATAATATTTTGGTTAAACATAAAATACACCAAAAAACACAGACCATTCAAGTTTTGACAAAATGCTGCGATTTAGTAGTGAGCGTGCTTGTAGCTGGCATGGGATACCGCCGTTTAGCCAAAGTATTTTTCGCCAAAGAGCCACGAAGATTAGTGGCATAGTCTCAGTGGCGCCCTCTATATTTTTTTCAATGTCGTGGAGCACGATGAAACCTAGCTAGATCGATAGAGGACAAAAAAATAAACAAGAAATTATTAAAGTCACCATGTCCTAAAGTGGCACGTTTAGGAGTTATTGAGCTTTGAAGTTTGTATGGAATTTCCACTAACTGAGTTTCATCACTGAATTTGTCACTTGATATGAGTTTTCTCGGGGATTCAAACCTACTTTGATGTTTTTTAAAGTCTGGGTAGCTATGTCTAGTAGGTACCTACCTACTTATATACATATATACATGAAATTATAGTATTATTCATGCATCCAATTCGTTCAATTCTATTAAAATTCAAAACATGTCAATATAAAACCTACAGTTTAATTAATATAGATAGGTTTAGGTGGTAGGTAGGTACCTATAAATAATGTAGATAGGTACATATCGCTAGAAACTTAAACCGCTGCTGTGTGTAAAACCATGTTCAACCATGTTTTTAACATAAATACCATTTCCTGACGTAGCGTAGTAGGTAGGCAATATCCAATAATTAGGTAGGTACCTTCATCTTCAGGCTTCCCTTACCTGGTGTAATAGACTGTACTTGGACTTGGGGAATGAGGATATTGTATGTATAAAATTGACTTCTGTCAGCCAATAATTACCTACATTGAAGTGACATATGTTTACTATGAAACCATATTTAACATAGAAACAGGGATTCATCATATTTTCAGGTCTAACTACCTAATTATTGTTTAACTGCTAATATTTAATCAGATAATGCTTATAACTAAACACAGCCACCATAAAACTTAATTTAAGTACAAATGTTTCTTCCGGTACCTACTTCTCCGATCAATAACTCGCTCACTGTTCGGTAGAATGATTTAATGATAAGTAATGCCTAATTGTATATTGTAATTAGTCTAGCAGCTAAGTGTAATTTGTAATTAAAATAAAGAAATATCTTGTGAATTTTCCTTTAAATACACTATTTTATTTATTTACCTGATAGGATTGATGAAAAGCAGATTTTTAACTCTGGTAAAAGCTCCCGTAATACCCTCGCATTGTAAGCATCCTCGCTACGCTTGGGTGCCTTAATATACGGTATCTATAATAAACTGGGTGTTTTTTCTACGACTTATTTAGCAATTTAGTCAAGAATCGGCAACGAGTCACAGGTGCCAAGCATATAGTCCAGTATTTACAAACTTCAAAGCTCAATAACTCCTAAACGTGCCACTTTAGGACATGGTGACCTCAATAATTTCTTGTTTACTTTTTTGTCTTCTATCGATCTAGCTAGGTTTCATCATGCTCCACGATATTGAAAAAAATATAGAGGGCGCCACTATGAACTATGCCAGGCCCCATACAAAAATCTTCGTAGCTCTTTACTTCCCAATAAACTTATGGCATCAGTTTCATTTCCCAAATGAAACTTTAGCAAGTTTTCATTTCGCATTTTATTAATTTGGTCAAATTATCATTTCGCATAATTTTACTGCGTCAAGTTTTATTAAGACAAACGTTTATTATGCTAACGTTTTATTTTGGCAATGCGTTTTTGGCTTTTTTTTAGAAGCATGTAGCTGAAGTTTTACTAAGAATTAAATTAAAATTTTGGGTTGGTTGTTAGGTCAGTACACATAAGCAAAAATTGGTTCGAAACTTCGGGTGTTAGTTCTTTTTTTTTATATAAAAGCGAAAAAAAATATTTCACTAAAAAACTTAGTTTTGAGTCAAACTTAAACAAGGTTGGTGCATGGAAATAATGCTTGGTAAAATGAATTTTGACCAAGTATTTATTTGGTAAACAATAACTTGCCATAATAACTTTTGCTAACTGTTTATTTGCTTTAAGTTGTTTTGAGAAATGTTTTTTTGCCAAGTGATTATTTGCGGAAAATAGTTTGGGAAGTAATACTTTGAGAAACGATTTTTGGCAATACATTAGTAAACCAGCTGGCATGCGTGTTCCCTGTATACAGGGAAAATGGGGGCTTTTTTCCATACCACGGTAGGGAAACAAAACAAAAGTACTTGAGATCTTCTAGCATGCTTCCTACTAGCCCTCCAAAGGCTCCAACTACGGACAGCGCGGTTTTATGCGAGTAGCTAGCGTGTGTATCACGGGAAGACGGCTACGCAATAGATAGAGAACACCTGACAATTTTTATCAAAAGCGGCCCTGCTAACCCATACTAAATTGTGATACTTGCTCTAGCAAAAGAGTAGAATAATACCCGACCTTTATACAGCAGCGCCCCGATGTAGAGCAAAAGAACTAAAGCGTTGTCCTCTTCCCACCAGCAAACCGTTGGAGTACCGACCTGACCACAACTACGAAATCGACAACATGCGTCAGAACAACCCGCCCGTGCCCCAAAGAGACGCTTACGAGGGGCTTTACAACCATTGCCCGGTCTACATGGCCGGGTATACGGGTTACGTACCTGGGATGAACTCCAGGTAGGTAAAATTGCAGAGAATATCGTGAAGAAACCTTCACACAGCGATTGAAACTATAAATTTGTCAATCAATCAACCAATGTCTTCTTCCTTTTGCTCTCTTTTTGTGACTGCGAAATAACATCTTTTATCGGTAATTGCTGCATCACTTTGACCAACGACGTTGCGGAAATATGAAACGACCAACAAACAATGGAGGTACAATAGGCATGAAACTCGGTCTAATTTTCACTCCATCTCTCTTTTTCTGGCTATTTCTACCAATCAAGATATATTATATGCTTACGAAGCGGTATTTAGCCAGCTGATCATTGTTATTATGTCCACAGATACGGAAAATCCTACGGGCGAGCAGCTGACGACTGCATGACCGATTTCACGCACCAACAGCGGCAGTTACGTCGCAAGGCAGAGCTGAACAAGAGCTACGCACGATCCCGCAGCGCGCCCAAAATGGAGACAATACATTCTAGGGACGAGATCCGACGGGATTTGCACAGGTTCAAAGAGATCAATAAGTATAAAGGTAAGATGACAATGTACCTAATATTACAAAAACTTTAATTTTTTTTTAAAGAATACAACAGGTCTTAATTTTTTTAAGTTTCAAGTTTCTTAGGTTCTTATGGTGTTCCACAGATATTTAATAGGACCACTGTTATTCCTGTTTTTCAAGAACAAGATCTCCTTGAATTAATTAACTTCAACACTACTGCAGGACTTAAAATGAATAATGTTTATCGTTACAGAAAACACAATATCGACGGAATTCCCACCGATAGCCGGCTACACGGGACACATACCACGAATCAAAGGGTCGGAGGCCTCCCTGAGCCAACGTTATCACTGCGCCGCAAAACGAGGTCTGGAACTTATACAAATGGAACGAGATTCAAGAAAGCAACACCAAAATGCAGACTCTAATATAAAAAAAATTCTAAAGAACAAAGACAACAAGTCTTCCTATTACAACTGGGGATAGCACACGGCAAGGAAGATGTTTTTCGACAAATGCCGGTAAATTATCTTCCTAAACAACTTGAAACAGTATTCTTAGATGTTAAAGCGTCACGAATTTTCATCAGCTGTGTTCAATCTAGTACCTGTTTTACTGAGTGAAAAATAAATATGACAAGATGTCTAGTCTTGAATGCAAAATAGTAATTTGCCAGATAAAATGTATTATGCTGTATTAAAAACTTTACATTTGTTCGACATAGAATTAAGAAATGACACATATTTTAAGCACTTAATTATGATCAGTATTATTTTTGTGCATTCCAGTAGAATTAAAAAGTTAAATGGTATTCAAAGAGTATTTCCGAATATTTCTAATTTGATATTGCCTTAGTCAATAAGTACAAAAAGTCAAGTGCAAATATAGAATTTTACTCGCGAAAAAATATTGATATTTGCATCGTTAAATACTTATAAAAAATGTTACTTATGTTATGACACGTAATTATTGAAAATAAAGAATGTTTTGAATAAGAATATTTTTATTTATTAAGACGATAATTAAAATTATACCTGTAATATACATTTACATTAAGATACTGGCAAAGGCACTTTTAACTTTACATTAGTAGATTAACTTTATAAATAAAGCTTGCTTCATAAATAAATTCGTTGTAAAAATATCATCAACATTTTGTCATGTTTTACACACTAATAGTTTTCTCTCTTACTACTTTGTTATTACAAAACTAGATGACCCCGTGAACTTCGTATCACCAACGTCAACCGTTTTTTTTCTTCTCACCGTTTAAACCTTCCCTGGACTTCCACAAATATATAAAAACAACAATTAGCCAAATCGGCCCAGCCGTTCTCGAGTTTTAGTGAGACTAACGAACAGCAATTCATTTTTATATATAAAGATAAACTCCCCAGTCCCCATACAATAGTAACAACAAACTTTCTTTCAATTTCTAGGTCGCATATCATGTACTGTACTTTTTTACATAGGCACTTATTAGTGTATGCAATACAGGTAAATTTTAGTACTACATGTCTCATATTCACTCTTTTGGTTAAAACATTTTGCTAAGTCAGATTAAATTATAGTACATTGTTCACCGAGAGGAGAAAGTGACCGATTACCGTCGAGGGTGTCGTTTGAAGCCCGAGCCGTAGGCGAGGGCTTTAAAACACCCGAGATCGGGAATCGCAGTTTCTCTCGAGTGATACATAGTGCTTTATACTACACCTGCTTGATAGTTTTATTTTACTTTCTACGAAAACTGAATCCTCAAACAACACACAAATTGGAAATGGCGCCAATGGCGTCTGCAATTTTCACATGTTCTTTTTTCAAATTGTTTATCCTGCCGCCGCAGGGTCGCACTGCCAGCCCGACACCATCCAACACACAGCTAGTGGCCAGTGTCATTTTGCGAACTTGGAGATAAAAACTCACTGTAAAAACTTTTTGGCTTTTGATATTTAGGTTACCGGCGCATAGTCTTACCCAAAATTAAAAAAGAAAAACCACGTAAGAAATGGATTTTCATACACTTTTCTCTCCCGCTCAGATGCGTTTTCTCCCCGCATATTTGTTCGATATGCAATGACGTACTTTCTACCGTAAATGTGATAAAGTATCAAGGTACTTTCCAAGCAGGTGTAGTATAAAAATTTTTTTTAGGAAAGGCACTTGCAAATTTTCTTATAGCTGCATTACATATAAAACTGTTTATTATCAACTAAAGTTCAACTCTACAATCTTACCAGTTTTCTCATCAACCCCATCTACTATTACTGGCTGTTCATCAGTTACTGCCACATTGTCTTTTTTCTCGTCAACTAGTTGCAACATCAAAGTTTCTAGTTTGTCAGCTTTCCTGGTCTCATTGTGAGTTATGAGGGCACTGAGGTGTTCTGTGAGTAACTCTTTCTTTTCTTTCTCTTTCTGCAAATGGATCTTCGCCTGGAGAAATTCCTTTTCTACCTTTAAGTAGTGCTTCCTGTAAGACAATAAAAAATATGTATCACAAAACAAGTGCATTGTGTGTGGGTCTGTGTGTTGATCACGGCCTTCAGATGAAAGGCGTTTGACAATACTATTATGTTATCATTGTATCTCATGATCTCTATCAATGATATTGATAACTCAAAGGAAAGATTACATAAATCTTACAAGTGGAAATATGTGATGTGTATAACTCAAAAATAACATTAATTAAAAGGTCTTGGGCAAATTACCTCTCAGTACTAATATGACGAGAATATGATGTCAAGAGTAAAGGAGCAGGACTGTTTTCTTCATAAACAACATAAAAATAAAGAATATGAATTCAACTGGATTTATGCTATTTGGAATAATTTCTATACTTACTCAGCATCTGCAAACGTCAAACAGGCCTGATCAATCTTTCTCCTGAGAACTGCAATGTCTTGCGAGAACTGACCGTCCAGCACTTGAAGCTCTCGTTTTATCTTTTCTAGTCTCATTACTTCTTCTGCCGTTTGCTTGGTTCTGGGAAAAACACAGATTTCATAAAAAAAATACATTTAATTTTTGTTAACAGCACATAACATTACTGTGAATGCATTGAACTTATTTTCCAATCAAATGTGGTACAAGCACTGCTACAATAGATGTATTTAGAATCTAAGGTTCTAATTTCTTTACCTATCAGCAAGAGCTTTAGCCAGCATTTCTTTCCGTCTCTTATTCTGTTCCTCCATAAGCCGTTGCTTCAATTGCAGCTCTCCCAACTTTGCCCTGTGAGCCACTTGGTCATCTTCTGTGTAATTTGTCACTCCTCTTACAGTATCTGGTCCAGAATCTACGCTAGACTTTCTGAGATCTATGTTAGCATTGGGTTCTAAGCTGTTTCTTCTGCTGTCTATAAAATTTATGTTGTCAGTTTCTATTGGGAGATTTTCTGGAGTAATGATATGATCTGTTGTGTCTTGTTCTAAATTTGAGTTACCAGTGACATCATTGTTGTTGTTAATAACATCAGAAGGAGGTGAAGTCTGTGATTTTAGACTCAAGCGGCATTTCTCAAATGTGATGCTGTCTATGTCTTCGTCCAATGACTGCTTTGCTAACTGTGATTGCTTGTATGTCAAGGCTTTCTTGGTTTTCACACCAATTTTGTCAATTTTTCTGATATTTTGCAGTGCAGAGATATTGTTTGTATCTGGAATGAAATTTTAGGGTTGTTAATTAAACAAATAGTAATAATAATTTAAAAAAATATTCTCTTGGATGCCGTTTTGTGTTATGGTGCATGAATAATTGGCCTACATAAATACTAAACTCAAATTAGCCTAGGTGTACTTACACAAAACAAAATATTGCAAACAGTTACAGTGAGTCACTAAAAACATACAAATAGTTTCAAAAAAGCAACACACATAACTTTTATCAATTACCAGTTTCCTGGAACAGATTATTGCAGATATTATAAAACTTTAGTCACTGGACAATACCTAAAGGTCACATGAGACAATTTAGGTCATCATTCTAAAATATTTTAAACACTTATTTTTATTTTCTATACCTACATACTACTGAAATGAATGTTTGAGTGACATTACTGATAGTTGAAATAATTGCAAAAATTCCCACTATTATGCATACGCTGAGAACATTATACCAAAAAAGATGAATAGTGTTGGGGGACATTTACTGTTATAAAATATGAATGGAATATAAATATCCGTCTATCCCTATCAGTAGAGGATGATAAAAGTAAGATTAGGTCAAAATTACCGTTGGTCGCTGTAGAATCAGCAGATTTTATCCTCACCAAGTCTTCTTCACTGAAACCGACAAAAGTTGACATAGCTACCGGCCTGTTCTGTATGATGTGAAAGATTATTTAATTCAAAGGCATAAGTAAAGTTGAGGAACAATGCACATCGGTTTCATTTAATTCATGAACTTTTTCAAACTTTTAGACGATTATATATTCCGAAGAATAATTGAAAAAACGTGACGTGACAACACAACAAAAATTCACAGATTAGTATAAAAAAACAGAAGAAAATCGGTGTCGGCACGGCAATGACAGTTACACAGACTATAAAACCAGTAAATATTACGGTTTTATATAGGTACATTGTATGGTAAATATACGGTAAATGAAACAGTCGCGCAGTTGCGCATCATGTGCAATAATGAATCCCTATAATGAATGAGCTTATGGTCTTTTTTTATTATTATGGCCACGAGTCTCACATTATATAGGTTACTCTATGGCCACGAGCATCTGGCAACACAACACTACACTGTTCGCAGCATTGCCATATCGTGACTTTTGTCACAAATTTTGCAACTTTTAAACCCTTTGTAACTTTATTTGTGACATGGCTTAATTTGTTAATTTTTTGTGACTTCAATGATTATCTGTACAAGCGAAATTTGACAGCCTCGTTCCTAACGCAACACGATTGTTCTATGGGCCCGCACGTCTAAAAGTGCCATCTATGAAGTGTTTTCAATTCACCTTTTAACTGTCAAAGAAAGCGGGCCATTGACTCGCCGATTTTGTTATACAAAACAACGCAAGTTTGGAAAAATAGACTATAAGTATGTATTTTTTTTATATTTTCTTTTTCATTTTTCAAGTTCCAATCAAAAATGAGGATTCGAAAATTATTTAAAGAAAATTGTAACTTGCTCGTGTAACTTTTGACGAGCGGGCTCTGGCAATACTGACTGTTTGTAAGTGTTGTGCGTTTGGGCGGCATTTTTTAGGTTAGAATCCAAATTTTGCAGTTTTGAGTATATTTAGCCAGTAAAATCGTGAGTAAACCAATTTAATTAATCGAACTAAGCATATCTAAACCATTTACATCCTAAATTCCTATAATATTCCTTGTTTTCAGCACTAAAACTTCGAAAATGGCGGCGGCTATGCCTATCAACCCGAAACCATTCCTCAACAGCCTCACGGGAAAATCTGTGCTTGTAAAACTGAAGTGGGGCCATGAATACAAAGGCCTCCTCGTTTCCGCCGATGGTTACATGAATTTGCAGCTCGCTAACACCGAGGAACACGTTGAGGGCCAATGCACAGGTGTGTGACCAATATCATGCCGTGTTCTTAGTACATAGTATCTGAACCCAAAAAAATATAAACAGAAAGTATCCTTCATATTGAACTTTCTATGGTTGGTGGGCAAAGTTGGGGGCATTTTTAATCAGCCCATCTACAGAGTCCATTGACAGTGGGATAAAACATATTCACACCATTGTTGGGTACAGGCCTCTTCCAGCGTAACCCATGCAATCCTTTGCCAGTCTCAACTATAGGCCTACATTTTGTTAATGCATAATTGAACAATGAAATTTGTATGAACACATCGATTTTATCATTGCCTCTACAAGCCTAGGATTCTAGGATTCAATGGCATAAAAACCATGTCACATGACCAGACTGCGAATCTGATTATACTCTTTTGCAAAGAATCAAGGCCCTGATGTTAATTTTGATATCCTTCATGATCATAGTCAAATGTGGAAATTGTATTTGATTAATGTAACTGATAGCTGTTACATTAATCAAATACAAGCAAACACTTTTAGAGCAAAGAAGGCGGTTAAAAGTTCCAAGTTAGTTAATGCAGTGTTTTTGCTCAGACGGTGACCACCTATCACTTGCCATATGCTGTACCCCACCCTTAAACTGCGTCCATAATATATTTTGAACCACTAGACATTACTCTGTTGTATAGAACTGTCAATAGATACAATAGCCTGGCATAAGTCACAAACAGTATGTACTAAGAGAGTATGGGCTTAATCAATGCAGGTTCCCTGTGGTTTTGGTGAGTTCAAACATTGAAAAACAATAATGGACTGTTTTTCAATTTCAGGAAACCTTGGAGAAGTTCTCATCAGATGTAACAACGTTTTGTACATCAGAGGGGCAGAAGAAGAAGACGAAGAGGGTGAAATGAAGGAATAGTCATAGTTAGTTTTAGGATAGCGTAAAATAGTTGTAAGATTGTGGAGTAACTTTCCACAATGATGACTTGTGCCCCTATTTGCTGCCAAAATTTACCACAGCAGGCTATGGTTCACTAAGTTCCACTTGTTCACTCCATTGGGTGTGACATAGCTTGTAATTTAAGAGCCTAACCACCTGTTTCTGAATCAAACATTTCACTAAGTAAATACTGAAGTATCTCTGTATGAGTCATTAATGAAACTCAGTTGTTAGCAAATAGGGAATCTTTCTTGGTCAGGCACACATTCAGTTCCTGCTAAATAAAAAGCAGTTGCCTTTATAACATTCAGAAGAACATTGTGATTTTCGTTCTAAATATAAGATAAGGTTTCAGTAAACATTTGGGTTTCATTTACTTCAAAGCTCCTCAAGTAAGTGGACCACATTTGTAGATAGTTGAATTTATATTTTTTTGATTAATTTTATATGTGTCATCTAAATGCATCCATTGGGTACTTTATGCCAACCTATAGGGAATAAGCAATTGTGCTAGTAAAGCAAGAGATATAATTGTATAGATGACAATGTGTTTATTTCATACCACTTTACATAACAGTTATATACATACAACATCAATTATACAACCACACAGCATTTGGATCAAGGCCTACATTCAGTGGCGGAAACAGGATATATTGACGTCCTGTAGGAGGATACAGGATATACTGTACAATGCTGAAGGCAAGCGCCGAAGTAGATGGTACAGTCAACCGCTCGTCAACCTTTTGTTACAATACCGCCCTTAACGTAACTGAGTACAATTTCCTTTTTTCCTCTGTGGAAGAATGCATGCGTACAGGCTGTGTCGACGGTAAAATCTTTAGCTATTACTTTCATTTCATTGGAAAGTCGTTCCTAACGTAACGAACTAGAGTGCACGCATGCAAAGGTTGGTGCTGTCGCCTGTACCTAGCTCCAATGGTTCCAATAAACTGTCAATTTTGGTACCCACATAACACAGACATGAATCAATGCAAGTACATCTACTTTGCGAGCCCGACATAAGTGCCAAGCACCTCTGCGGCCGCTACTTTCAGTCCGCGCACGGCTGGTATCGCTCAGTTCTCAAAAATTAACGAAATGCGTCATTGCGTAAATAGTGATAAACTGTAAAAATACAACATACATCCTTGCACCCAAAGAAAAGAAGACATTTCCTTCACTTTCTGTCATAGTAGGTAGTAAATAATCGGCACGTTTGGTTTTTATACAAATCGCAGTTTAGCTAGATTTATGTCTGTGCAACAATAGCAGTTCAGCTTTACGAGAGGAAGAGAAGATTTACACGAAGTTTTCATTGTTCCTGGATCCGCCTTTTCCTACATAGTGACGAGAAAGGTGTCATTGTGCAAAAGCGTAATTGATTAACAATCTCCAGTAAGTAAATGCTCGTAAAACAACCAAGATGCAAGAGATAAAATTCATATACAATAAGTGCTCACGGTGATATTAGTAGTAACTTCGGACCATGGATACTTTAAAATTCCACGAAAAATAAGATCTTATATTATAGATGAGCAAAAGATCTCAGAAATAGCTATTTATTGTGTTGAAATTCTTGGCACATTTATTACCACGCATTTACAACTCCCATTACCCGAGCCTTAGAAGAAACATTTTAATTGAGTAATAATTCAGTCGTTACTCCTGCCTTTACGTGATATTAATTGAATCGTGTGATTTTAAAACGACACATGTCCTTTCATTACAACTTTGCAGGAAATAGAAAAAACTGTTTTATTCAAATACTAATATCTACAACAGCAATATTTTAGCATATTATATTGATTTCTGTATGAATAAACTACAATTTTTTTTCTAATGTAATTCAATAGGTAGGTGTAAATAATTTAATAAAAAAAAATGGGCAAGTGTTATTTTAAAAACACATGTGACTTGTGTCGTTTTAAAATCACACGATTCAATTATGTGATTAATTCTACATAAATAAATCGTATCACCTTAACGACCTTGGTTACAGCAGCTCTTAGGCTGCATATACATATTTAAAATTCAATGCTGGATATTTCGTTTATGATTAAACATAGATACAGTTAAGCTTAGAAGTTGCATATATGCCTGGGCGGTTAGTCTCTTAAATACGTAGTTGTTCGTAGTTTCATTGATACTATTGGTAGGCCACTAATTAATCGCACACCCGTGCAACTTAACTCGGGGCCTCGCATGATTCGATCACGTTCGCGAGATATTTGAGCGGGTTATAACATTGGAATTATATCGTACTTTAAAAATCTATTTAGAGGCTAAAAATTCCACCGATGCCGGGACTCGAACCCGCGACCTCTGGCTAACCGTGCCAGCGCTCTCCCAACTGAGCTAATGGGCAAGTGCAGGCATCAGTGAAATTTCGAGCCTCTTTACAAACTTCTCTGTATTACGTCCCGGCATGGGTGGAATTTTTAGCCTCTAAATAGGTTTTTAAAATTGTCCTCAGCACGGGTTAGTGCAACAAAAAGAATATAATGATATTGTACTGCCAGTGGCGTAACTATACCAATTCATTGGATGGCGCCCTCCCAGTAAAAATAAAAATATATATAGTTAATGGTCTTTAGTTGCAGTATATATGGCCCAAGTTTAATTGATTTGAAGTACATACCTATTCATATATAAACATTATAATTGTTACACATTTTTGTTAAAAATGTTCCCTTACTTCTGAGCTCGCGGCCTAATAGTTCGGAGGCACCCTCAGGTCGGGGGCCCGTGGCATTTTGCCAGCCCTGCCACCCTATAGTTACGCAACTCATTGAACAATTATGTGTGTATTAAAGCCCATCAATTTATTCTGTTAGATTTTACGTTGACCGCGTAAAGGCCGGTGTGATGTCGTGTCGATCACTGTACGAGTGTTATTTAAAGTTTTCGACACGATCCTGGGGTTCCACGCATCGATACAACCTTTGACAGGGGCCAATCCTTAAATCGCGAAATAATATTGGCTACTTATTTTGTTTTATAGGTATCACGGCTGCTTGTAAGTATATTTCATTTCATTCAGCTTTTCCATGGGTGTAAATGTTTATTTAAATACTACAAAAGTCATGAAATTGATAATAATTATATTTAAGAGTTGAGGTCTTGTCGATGCAGCATCCTCCACACAAAATTGATAATAGGGTTTGATATTTCTGCAATTAATGAAAAATAAATGACCTAGGACGAGGAAACAACTTATAGATACATATAGATTTCCGTATTTTAATCATTTTTGTCAACGGTTTTCATCAAAGAAAAAGCTTTATGAAATTACACGTATGTACCCGATATAAAAGGCGATTTCGCGATTTCATTGTTATTTCGCGATTACATTTACCATAACAACCCCCTAAAATGTACGCAGTAGACTAGTTATCATAACTTGGTAGCTGATTCAATACAGATACACTTTTTATGTGTAATGTGTGATTAAATTGCTCGCAATTTTTATT
Source organism: Yponomeuta cagnagella (assembly GCA_947310995.1). NCBI lineage: Eukaryota > Metazoa > Arthropoda > Insecta > Lepidoptera > Yponomeutidae > Yponomeuta > Yponomeuta cagnagella. Next base: position 16,108,436 of record OX371277.1, read on the forward strand.
CAGGCTAAACAAAACAAAGATACGCAACATAAATCAGAAATATCATGTAGATAAAATAATTAATAAGTTGGGAGGAAAATATTTCAGCCTCACAAATATCTTGACAAGTATTACGTTTACAATCTTATAGCTAAGACTTCGTTCCAGCAGGATCTTTAAATCGAACTTCATGTAATACAAGCAGCGCCATCGTACTGTGGATTGGCTTGATCAAGCTGGTTACAAAGTTATTTTTGTAATTTTCTCTTTTTTTTTCTTCCATTGTGATCCAAGAATGACATGTTCAAAACGAACATTCATTTTTATAACATGAACCTCCAACATTATCGGATCTGTACACTTATGAGTTTGTATCGAGCTCGTATAATATTCGATCTTATTAATCGCACACTGAAGTCCTGATTTTACTTCAATAACATTTTACAACCGTGCAAAATGTGTCGGTGATTGTTCACACACAACACAACGTAAGTCAACGGTCATAATACGAAACAGGACATCCGCCATTGAGATACAGTGCATTTTCCCCTGCCAATTGCCCATACAATACTAACGATACAAGGTGCACGCTCGCAGTTCTCTTCAGTAATTGACTAGCTCCCCGTAGTAAGCCGTTAGCGCTATAAACCGTCGTCCGAGGAAGTTTTGTTCGATCTCCACCGCGCCGCTGTATTTCGCCAGCGAGACCAGCTGTGGAAAATAAAATATTATCGATTCTTAATTTATCAAAAGGCGCTTCAATAAAAAGACTAACTAGACAAAGGAGGAATTCCGCGCTGAATACGCGAAACGTCCAGATACAAGCACTGCGCTGACTGCGCATCATAGCACAGTACAAGCGGTGGGAGCGCAGCGATAGAACGCCGGCTTCTCATTCGGGAGGTCGTGGGTTCAAATCCCGGCAAGTACCAACGACTTTGTTTTGTAAGTTAAGTACATATGTGAAGTTATAGTAGCAATACCACTCGCTAACGGTGTAGGAAAAACATCGTGAGGAAACCCTAGTGTCTGAGGTATTTACATACCTTAGCGCTTGCTACGTACAATGGCCCAACTATGATGCTAAGTGCGGAAATCTTAGGTCGAACTAGAACGTAGTACAGTCTTTATTTATCAAATTGTCGTCATCATCATCAGCCATTTGACGCCCACTGCAGGACATAGGCCTCCCTCATGGTTTTCCAAGCTTCCCGGTCTTGTGCCGCCCGCATCCAGCGACTCCCCGTCACCGTAACCAGGTTGTCAGACCATTTGGTGTGGGGTTTTCTCACGCTGCGTCATCCGGTCCGCGGTCACCAGGTCAGAACTTTTTCGCCCCAACGGCCGTCAGTTCTTCGAGCTATGTGCCCCGCCCACTGCCCCTTCAACTGAGCAATTCTTCGAGGTGTATTGTAACTCGGGTTCTTCTGCGGATCTCCTCATTCCTGATTCGATCACGCAGTGAAACTCCTAACGTAGCTTTCTCCATAGCTCGTCTCAAATTGTACCAACTATTAATTGTCTACGTGGATGTTATTATTATTAATTACTAACAACAACTTAATTACGGACAGCCGACAGCAGGGGCTTGTTTCATAGAACTACAATTGATGGTTTACTATGACAATTCGATGTACATTAAAAAATCGATTAGCCCATAGAACAACAAGTACACTGCTACGCAATGTACATCGAGTCGTCATAATAAACTACGAATTGCTATTTTATGAAACTCGGCTCTGTTCAACCTTTACATTATTATACTTACTTTTAAAATCTTTGCTAACTTTTTAAACTTTTTTATCGTGATTAGAGTCCCATTTTATTTACAACTGTCTACATTTATTGTTCCAAAGTTGCACGTAAAGTAACCGAGTAGAGAACTCGAGTATAAAGCCGTTTTGGTCGTTTGGAGTACCCACTCGGTAGTACTCATGCCAAACGGGTACTACCCAGGGTACCCATTGGGTAGTACCCATGCCAAACAGGTACTACCCAGGGTACCCATTGGGTACACTAAAACGAAGAATGAAAAGTACCTGTTCGGATCTGCTATTCCGCGGCACGTAGATGGCCACGTTGCTGGAGATGGCCTGCGCTGCCTCCATCAGCTCCGACGCCGGTTTGGGCTCCAGCATTGACTCCAGGTCGTATTGGGAGTTCTGGAAGCGAGACGGTATGTGGAAATCTTCGGCAGTAGTGGAAACGCGGGTCGACGCGTGGATTAAGCTTTGAAGACCGAGGAGTTGTATAAAAAATAATTTATTTATCGGACAGAGTTACCGCTAGGGTTTATACAATTACAATATTACCTATTCTAAGGTACTAAGGCTATTTATAATAAAGTTTTGAAACATCAGCATTAATCTATTGGCGTCATGGCCTACTTTGAAGAAGTGCCAATGAATGATATTTGGAGGGGTTGGTCTACGTTAACTAGTGCGGAGTGTAGCGATGTCTTGTCGAGCCCGCTTGACACTCAGGGCATAAAGAAGGCTTTGCTTTGCTCCTTTTACGAGCTCAGTTAGTTATACAACGTTACCATTAACAGGTATGGGGAACTTACCCCAAACTTCTATCACAGTGACATTGTTTTTATACCATAGAAGAAAAAAAAAAACTGAAAAAATAAAATATTTTTTTCCGTCTTTACAGGCCCTACAAAAAAAAAATGAAGTTGCTCTAATAACAAAGAAAATATTAGATGTACCTAGATTTTCCATTGAATTCTAAACTTTTTCTAATGAACATGTACGATCTTAAAAACTTATTTACGGTCTATACCGGTTTATTAATAAAAACACGATGCCTTAAAACACTCCACAGAGGCAGTTTAAATAGTCTATGGTAAAAGGAAAAACGTAACCACATATTATTTAAACTGCCACTGAGGAGTGTTTTAGAGGAACCGTCTTTTTACAAATAAGACTGGTAGACTTGTAAAAACATTATTTTACGAGACAACAAATAAGTCGAGATCTTCATGCGTTACAAGGCGTCTGCACCATGTGACGTCATAGCTTTTCAATGGCTCGTTTTTGTCCCACGTCAGTACTATTTTTTCGATAGGTATATTATGAAAAGTATTAGTGGTAGAGAAACAAATTAACCACGATAAATTTTCTTCTGACATAGCCCCTCTTATTAAATTAAAACAATTTTTTGCAAGTTCTCTATTATTATTTATATTAAAATTCTTTATTGCACTATTAAAACAAAATAAAAAGTAGAAAGGCGAACCTAATGCTAACAGCATTATCTTCCAGTTAACCTTGGTGTTGCTGAACTAGAAATATATATGGTAGTGCTGGTAAAAATATAATAAACATAACAGATGACAGTTAAATTCAATTTTTTAATTTTATTTTATTTTATTTAGGACACAAACATAATAAATTTGAATCTTAAGGGGGGGGGGAAGCGTATATATAGATAAACCTTTAAGATTTAAATATATATACAAAATAATTATTATACTTATGATACGACAACAAGAGTACATACATAATTAGGATAAGTTACAGTTTTCTAAATTTAGGAATTGATTAAAAACTATCCCACGGAGAGACAGAAAGTCAAATGAAACAGCGGCATTCGCAGCGAGTCTCACCTCGACATACTTGGGCCCGCCCCAAGGCGGACTTAGGAACACGACGTCGGCCTTGAGACCCGGCGCGAGCGCGAAGAAGTCTCCCACAACGAACTCGATGCGGTCGGCCACGCCGTACACCGCCGCGTTATGCCGCGCCAGCTCGATCTTCGCCGGGTCGATGTCTATGGCTATCACTGAATAACATTAGAACAAAGACAAGTTTAATTTTCAATAAATAAAAGTCGCCAATTGGGTATTTGACAAAATATCAAATGAGTTACTTTTAAAACGGAATTTTGTATGAAAATACTTGCTTATGACGTCACATTTCAGAGCACTCTTTTTATGTTTAAACTATTTAAAAATTGTAACAACTAGTAATTGACTAAGACCGGATTTTTCAATAGTCAGATAAAACTTAACTGGAGAGTAAAACTGATGTTGTCACTGTCTTGTCGCATGATTTAGACAGTGATAGCATGCAATTTATTCTCCAGTTAAGTTTTATCTGACTATTGAAAAATTGGCCCTAAAAGAGATACATTTTCAGAGACATTTTGTAATTTGTGTTTTAATCGAGCATATGAAGTAATTTATTGTTGATCGTGTCAAATACCGTATTCACATTACCGCTCATGCGTCGAGAGCAGACTCTTTCGCCATCGGCTTGCATTTATTTGATAATATCTAGCCCTCCAAGGAGCTCTCGCTAGAGCAGAAACTGGGTACGTTGGCCAGTCGGAGCACTCCTTAAGACCTTGACACATTTCCTCATCTGAGAGAATGTCGGAGGTTTACACCAGTTCCATTGAGAATCTGAATGATTGTTCGACCGAACCCACAGCGCGGAGCTTCACTGAACAAGAAACACCATATTTATACACTAGGACTGGGCAGAACGTCCTTAACATCCTTTTTGTCGCCACTCTTGATCTGTTGTGCAAGTGACAAGACTCTTTCAATAATGACTCAGTACAAAAATAAAGGTATTATGCCGCTACGCCGCGCCCCAGCTCGATCATCGCCAGGTCGATGTCTATCACTGCAGAAGGGACATCATATTTTGACGCCAGGATCGGCTACATACAGCAGCCTATTTTTTGACGGAAACGTCAAACCACATGCAACGAAAACATGCAAAAAACAGCGCACATCACACTGTTATATTCAGTGCATGCAAATATTTTTGTGTTTGTATTTTGTATTTTATGGATTAAATTTTACTTAGTAATTAGATGGAGTAGGCTTGACTAGAATTGTAGGTACCATGCTTTCTGGTTGGTCGACCTTTTTACAATATGATTTTAGAAAAGAAATTTCACAAATCATAATCTATGTTTTCACGTAGCATAGCATTAGTTTATCTGATTGTTAATAACTTTTAGTTTCAACTACGGGCGAAATAAAATCTCCCACCATAAACCTCGATAACAATGGGACTACAATAATGTTTTTTATCAGATCATTTCCCATTTATATGCCAGGGAAGGTTGGAGTGCAGAAGGGGATGATTTTGTGCAGCAGAGGGACACATTACAGGCTAGGTAAGAAAATATCCCATGACCAATGTTCGTGCATTGGTTTATAGATAGATTGATTACTGATTTATTTACACCCATGTATACAAAGCATTACATATTAAGTCACAGAGTAAACATAGACAAGATAGAAGCATACATAAATGATGGAAACATAACAACGTGACACAGTACACGGTACAGTAAGTACCTATTGGTGACATTAGAATTTAAAAAGAAAAACAACATGAACACGCGGGTGTGGTAAATGCAAATGGGTTCCGACTCAGCATTTGCCAAAAGTTTACAAGTAAACTCACCCCTCTTCTTTCATTGACTGCCCCGTTGGACTAGCCGTTAAGGCGCTTAACTACCAAGACAGAGGTCGTGGGTTCGATTCCCACTGGGGGGCCACTTTACATTTGTACGATTGACCTCAGTCTGGGTGTATTTCTATGTTTGTGATGTCCTTGATAGTGCAGGGCATACTAATTTGGGACCAGGTCACGTGATTGTGTTGTGTGGATGTTATTTATCTATTGAGCCGAACGTCGAATGGGCATGTGGTCAAGCGACCGACCAGACGTCGTTGGACCAAGGTGGTGGTAAGAGCGGTGATCGAGGTCGGGTAAACGATCGGTACGCAGATCAGTGACTGGTGGCACGGGACCGAGAGGTTTGGCGTGACAGGGAAGAGGCTTATGATCCTTAGTTACTAAAATCCATTAACTATGGAATCCATTTGGCGACGGTCACACTGTTCAATCATTTTAAGTGGAAGATAGGAATGAAAGACAGAAATGAACGGATCGTGAACAGTCTGATTCCGCCTTTAGCTTCAAACATTAGGTACCTCTCTCGCAAGTCCAGGCGAACTGTATGGCGTTACCACCAGCTCCGCAGAAGGCGTCCACGATGAGGTCGCAGCGGCATTTCTCCGCCAGATGCTTGGCCACCTTCTCTGGGGTAACGCTGAACCAGCTCTCCACGTCCAGCCTTATGCCCTCGTCGAATCTGGGGAGGGAAAGAGCCGTGAGAAACTCCATGGGGTCGTATCGTAGCAGGTGGGCGCCGTACGTTATAGCACGGCGTCTGCGAGGTGTGCGAGAGAAGTGTAAGATGTACAGCACTCGTGTGTTGGCTTAAAGTCACTTTAGACGTTAAGTAGTCGCAACATCGCCACTGCAAAGCAGTAAAATCGCAAAAAATCATAAAAAAATGGAAAATTTAACAAAAAAATTCAAAACTAGTAGAGCAAAAGTTGTTGGAATTGATATAATCCACTTTGAATTGTGGCCCAAGTGATCACACGAGGGCGTATAACGAACAACATTGGGAAGACGAGATTCTTTCAGAAGGCCAGCAGCTCACTGCATCACATCAGCGTGGTACTGGCTTTCTGGAATGAGACAGGCTGGCTGGCTGGAGTAGTCTCACTGTCTTAACGTGCAATGGCTTAAGGCTGCTTGTCCTTTTGGCATCCTTACTGGTTGCACATTTTCAATTAATGTAAAGTAATCGCAAACGCTAACTGTGAAGGAAAACATCGTGAGGATACCTGAGTGTCTGAGGTGTTCACATACGCAGCACTTGAAATTGATAATCCGCGGTGGGCACGCGTGGTGATTAAGTCCATACTCTCTCTCCGAGAGAAGGCCTGTGCTCTGCAGTGGGACGTATATAGGATACATAAAAAAATAAATAAAAGAATAAGAATTTTACGGACATTAAATTTTTCATATAGAAAATTGGCAAGAAGAAATATTTCTACACATATAAAACTTTTAATAGTATAAAATGTCTGTTATATAAAATTACAGAAAAAACGTAGTACCACCATACCAGTAGGATTTTTAAAAATTTACAAAAATCTAGCAGGATTTTGTACGAAGTTTTCCTTTTATAAGTTAAGATAAGTCGCCTATTAGTTACTCGTTAACTTGTGAAGCCTGCTTAGCCGTGATAGTTTTCCGTTTAAGTTCATTAGTTGTGTGCTACTACCCGAATTTTTTCACGTTTCTACAATCAACCGCTTAGCCGGGACAGGGGGGGACACCCTACTCGGACAATAATTTGCGCTTTGAATCTTAATATTTCGCAAACGGAACTCTAAATGGAGAAATTATCTTCCTACACCCACTATATTTTTAAACATTTTTTTTTATTTTTTTATCTTTAAATTCTACCGTTTTGTCGGCGTGATTAATATGTATGTCTATGGAAATTTTTCTCAAAACTCTCATGTGCCAATAGTTATATAGACATTATATATATTAGGTGTCTGGAAGAAATCACTTTTAGTAATAAGGCCGCCAATTGTACTGTACTATATTATTGTTTAGTTCTCATTCGTACGTAATTCTCACATACAATAAATAATATTGTATCTATTATACCAAAAGTACCTGTGGAACAGCGAGTGCCGTTTCTTCCAGTACTTCTTCATATTGGGATGCAGCTGAAGTTCGGCGGGCATTTCGTGGCCGTTATCGGGACTGCGGCGGCGCTTGCGCCGGCGACGCTTCGTCGCCTCGCCGGGCGTCGCGTCTGGGGAAAAACGGCCTTTCGTACTAGTGGTAACAAGGTCAAAGACAAAGTCACAAAATCACAAAATTCATTCAAGAAGTCGAGTTTTTGAAGCCTTATGAGTAGACTAAGTAGGGGCCCGGCGAGGTTGGCGTTACGGCCTATGCCCAATAGTGGGCGTCTTTCATGGGCTGCATAGATACACAGATGTGACTCGCCTTAGTTTTCACGCCTTACGACTAACCGGAGTCTTTTAGCCTTAAGGCGACTACTCAAGGAGCAATTCCCATGCAAACGGTACTAATTCACAAAAGGCATGCTGGATCGCAATGAAACTACCAATACTGTTAGAGGACACAAATCGAGGTTGGATCGTGCTCAGAATTGGAAATAAACTTATCAAAAATATACGCGTCGAGTTGAGAACCTCCTGCTTTTTTAAAGTGGGTTAAAAGTCTTATCCAAGTGCGAGTCGGACTAGCGCATGAAGGGTTCCGTACCAATATCTATACAACATTACACAAAGATCTAATTTGAGAACAGCGCCATCTATAGAAATTAGCTACGTGGAACATCAATGGCCTAGAAGGCAAGAAACTCGAGGTGGAAACTATCTTAATAAGCAACAAACTTGACATCCTGCTTCTCTCTGAGACTCATCTAACCGATAGCAAAACTTTTAAAATCAAAGGCTTTTCATGCTACTTCTGCAATCACCCAGATATGACTTCTCATGGTGGAACGGCAATACTAATCAAGGAAGGCATTCATCATCACCAACTACCAGAATACAAGAGAGAGTACCTACAGGCTACCTCCGTGTCAGTAGCCGATTGGAGTGGACCCCTAACATTAACCTCGGTGTACTGCCCGCCCCAACGCAGCAAGGGAAGGCTCGGCTCGTCCAAGAACAACATCAAGGGCCACATGTTCACAGAGCTCTTCAACCAACTTGGCTACAGATTTATAGCAGGAGGAGACTGGAACGCAAAGCACCTACATTGGGGATCAAGAATGACATTGACGAGAGGCAGGGAACTAAAAAAATCTATTGATTGCAACAAGCTTCAGAGTGTGTCGACTGGAGAACCTACATACTGGCCAACTGACCCCAAGAAAAAACCCGATCTTCTGGACTTTTACATTACAAAAGGGCTCTCAACCTTGTATCACCACGTGGAGTCATGCCTGGATGGATCATCGGACCACACTGCTGTCTTAATGACATTAAGTACTACTGTAATATTAAGTGAAAAACCATGCACTCTCTATAATAAAGACACTGACTGGGAAACATTTCGACACCATATGGATAGCAATATCAATCTTGGAATACCACTGAAGTCTTCGAATGATGTAGAGGAAGCAGCACTACACATAACTAAAGTCCTACAAGAATCTGCCTGGAAGGCAACCCCAGATACTACAGAAAAGACCCTAAAATATAACTACCCGCTGGAAGTCAGGAAAAGAGTAGAAGAAAAACGTAGTCTAAGACGCAAATGGCAACTAAGCAGACATCCTGATGACAAATCCAAATTCAATAGAGCTAAACACCAGCTAAAACAATTTATTGAAGAAATAAAGAATAAAACTCTGCAAGACCGACTGGAAAAGTGTCACCCAAACAAAAACGACCACCACTCACTGTGGAAACTTACAAAGAATTACAATCAACCACAACAAGCAATACCCCCTCTGAGACGCAATGATGGCCAATGGGCCAGGAGCAATGATGAGAAAGCGGAAATATTTGCTGAATTCCTTGAAAGTGCATTCCAGCCAAACAAACCTTCTGAGTCAAGCAACGATCCAATGATAGACAGAGTGTTACTAGGCGACCTACAAATGTCTCTACCGTTGCAACCAACCAACCCCAGAGAAATCACAAACCAGATTCGACAACTAGCTAAGAAGAAGGCACCAGGATATGACCTAGTGACAACGGAGGTGCTCGAACGGCTACCGCGGAAGGGAATTGTATTCCTAACAGTTCTCTTTAACGCAATCATGAGAATACAATACTTCCCATCTATGTGGAAGATATCACAAATAATACTAATACACAAGAATGGTAAACCCCCAAATGAAGTCTCATCGTACCGACCAATAAGCCTTCTACCCGTCGTATCGAAGCTGTTCGAGAGAGTATTTCTGCGGCGACTAAAACCAATGCTGGTGAAAGAAAATATTGTCCCAGACCACCAATTTGGATTTCGGGCAAAACATTCAACAGTGGAACAGGTCCACCGTGTTGTCAGAAAAGTGAGACAAACACTGGAAAAGAAAGAGTACTGCTCTGCCGTATTTCTGGACATCCAGCAGGCATTCGACCGCGTGTGGCACAAAGGACTACTATACAAAATCAAAAGCTGGCTCCCACACACGGTTCATACACTTATAAAATCCTACCTGGAATGCAGACTGTTCCAGGTGAAGTACGGCGGAAGTTGCTCCTCCTTTAGAGATTGCCAAGCGGGAGTCCCCCAGGGATCAGTACTGGGGCCGGTGTTATACACCATCTTCACTGCAGATATACCAGAGACGGAGAATGTGCTATGTGCAACATACGCTGACGACACGGCCTGCCTCTCTAGTAGTAAAGATCCAACTGAAGCATCCAGACTGCTGCAATGCCAAGTAAACAAACTGGAACACTGGCTAGACAAATGGCGGATAAAAGCAAGTCCCACAAAGTCTGTACACATAACCTTTACCTTGAGAAAAGGTGACTGTCCAGCAATCACATTGAAAGGTGAGACTTTACCACACAAAACATGTGTTAAGTACCTCGGGTGCCATCTCGACAGAGGTCTTTACTGGAAGACGCACATCCTGGCAAAAAAGGAAGAACTCACATTGAGATACAGGGACCTCCATTGGCTTCTCAGTGGACCATCAAAACTCTCCCTCGAGAACAAATTGCTCATATACAAGACTATTCTCAAGCCTATCTGGCTGTATGCCATTGAACTCTGGGGTTCTGCCAGCAGCTCGAACGTTGAGATCCTACAACGATTCCAGAATAGGGTACTCCGCAACATTGCCGCCGCACCCTGGTTTACGAGAAACACCGAAATTCACGAGTACCTAGAGATGCCTACCGTGAAGCAGGAGATTGAGAACAGGCTGAGACACTACAAGCAACGCCTCCAACAGCACTCGAATCCACTAGCACAAGACCTGCTCAACACAAAGGGAGAGGAGGTGCGGTTGAAGCGACCCAACACGCTGATGCTCACACATCTATCGTAAAGCCTTGAACGAGGCCGCATCAATGGATGGGGCCTCCACACGCCACGAAGACAGAAAATCTGATAAAGGCTATAAGAGCTGCTTGCAGATGGAAAACAAAATAGAGAAAAAAAAAAAAAAAAAAAAAAAATCTATAGAAACCAACAAGAAGCTTTTAACGTTGACGACATGACATCGGCGCTGTGAAGGTTACATAGATGGCCGCTAGATGGCAAGCGCTGACTTTAGACAACGTTTGTTGTATGGGAGCCCCCCTTAAATATATATATTTTATTCTGTTTTTAGTATCTGTTGTTATAGCAGCAACAGAGATACATCTGTGAAAAGTTCATGAGATAGAGCCTGGTGACAGAAAGACGGACAGTAAGGTCTGAGTAATAGGGTCCCGTTTGGCACCCTTCGATTACGGAACCCGAAAAAGGGTCATTCGAAAGGGCTCGAGCCATTTTGAAACGACTCGCCTCGGTAACCTTGACATATGAGTCGTGAAGCAAGTAGTGAACTTTTTTTGGTGCTCTAGAAATAAACCCACGTAGTGTGTCTTTGGGCACGACTGTGTTGGAGCTGATTGATTGAACATCACAACAATTGGGTATTTGACAAAATATCAAATGAGTTACTTGTGAGGAATTTTGTATAAAAATACTGGCTTATGACGTCACATTTCAGAGCACTCTTTTTATTTTTAATCTATTTAAAAATTGTAATAACTAGTAATTGACTAAAAGAGATACATTTTCCGAGATATTTTGTAATTTTTGTTTTAATCGAGCATATGAAATAATGTATTGTTGATCGTGTCAAATACCGTATTATGTACCCAAACCCAACTTACCCACACTCTCCAGAACTTCCTCGCCAGACTTTTCCAACCCATCGGTCCCCTGTCCATCGCTATCGACTTCCGGTGGCAGCGGAACCGTCGCAGCCTCGTCTATCGCCCCCCTTTCATCCGGACAACCGTCCGGTTTTACGGGGACATCCGTCGCGCATCCTGAGTACATCTGTGAGGGTATTCCGTCATCGTTGCCGAGGACCTTGAGCTTGTTATCGGTGACGTCACTGTTGTCATGGCGACCGGGTTTGTTTGCGTCGTGCGCGTCGGTGGCCATTGGCTGGAAGTCGCTGTTGTCATGGACACCGCTGGGTTTGTCGGTGTCGCTTTCTGTGAGCATCTTTTGGGGCTCGCTTTGGTGGGGTTGGCGAGTCTCGCTATCAGACCTGACTTCTGGGCAGTCATCGTCGGTCTGCATGTCTTTCTCCTCGTTGGAGTCTTGTGGCTGCGAGGAAAATGTAATCAGAGAATTGAAATGTTGAGGCCAACCGAGGCGAAGTGTTGGCGACGTATGTCATGATTAGGAATGTTACGGTGGTGGTTTTATCGCAACAGAATTCGGAATCGGAGTTTTTAAACTTGGTCCGTCGGAACGGAAATCGGAACCGGAATTGAGATCGGAGGCGAAGGCAGAACAGAGATCTCTTAAATGTAGGTCTAATAAAATAAAATTACAAACGTTATTAACTCTCCGTCTCCTTATGTTCAGTTAAAAAAATACACTTGATTTTTGCGTCATGAAATTTTTAATCCAAATTTATTGAATTTAAATTAGATTTATTTAAATTTGGCGCACGTCAAATGAAACACTAACATCAAAAACTTGGATAAGCATAAATGAAGCGCAAATGCACAATCCTAACATACGACACGATCTCAAATGCGAAATAAGCCAACAAGTGAAAGAACCCGGGGCAGGAGGGGGGTTCCCCGCGCAAAAATTATATAATTCAAAACTTTCACCTCCGATATAAACTTATCGGAAAATCCCTAATCAATCGGAAGTTCCTACCTATCGGAATCGGAGTCGAAGCTCCGTAACATCCACGTAACAGAACGTAACATCCGTATTGATGCTCCTCAATAGTCAAAAATTGACTATTACCATCAATCCAGCGTCATGACATGACACATGGTGCCGAAACGTGGACACTCACGGTGGGGCTGGTCCACATACTTAAAGCCGCTCAGCGTGCTATGGAAAGGGCTATGCTCGGGGTTTCTCTGAAAGATCGAATTCGAAACGAGGTGATCCAACAAAGAACGAAAGTCACCGACATAGCCCACAGAATGAGCATGCTGAAGTGGCAGTGGGCCGGCCATAAAATCCGAAGAACTGATAACCGATGGGGTAGAAGAGTTCTTGAGTGGAGACCGCGGATCGGTAAACGTAGTGTAGGACGTCCTCAGACTCGGTGGAGCGATGATCTTTGCAGGGCGACTGGTAAGAGCTGGATGAGAGTAGCCGAGGACCGTGCTCAGTGGCGTGCAATAGGAGAGGCCTATGTCCAGCAGTGGACAAGCATAGGCTGATGATGATGACCAGCAATCCCAGAAAACACTCCTTGCCGAGCTTTGTAGTGTTTGTTACTACAAAGACTACAGTCTAAGTTACGTACATTTGTAACTGTAAGCGATAGTCACTACTACAAAAACGTTTATACGGAATACCTGTCCCTAAAATAAAAAACTCGTTTGCTAGGAGCTTCGGCCACTTCGGTGGCTCACGCATTTGTAACAGAGTAGTTATACACTGTGATATAACACTTGAAACGTAACAAAAGCCAAGTATGAGGTAACCAACTTCTTACTTGAAGTGGATTACCAGAGTACCGAAAATTTAATAACGTCGCCATAATTATTCTAATATTAATGAAAGCAATGAACTGATTTATTTACTCAGGTCGCACAGATTTAACTGGATTTTATTTTACTTTTTTTTAGTTTTAAGTAAGCTCAAAATAACCACATGTTTTTAAGATTCCGATTTATATTTAAGTTTACAAAATGTAATTTCCAAAACAACTAATTTAACTGGTTCCTTAAGATACAGGCCTAGCCTAGTTTAAGGACCCCTGGAAACAATGTACTTTACCTAAGTTCCAAGTGAAAATTGTGAAGTTATAGTAGCAATACCACTCGCTAACCGTGAGGGAAAACATCGTGAGGAAACCTGAGTGTCTGAAGAGTTCACATACCTCAGCTCATGAAATTGCCAATGTGCGGTGGGCACGCGTGTTAATTAAGCCCATATTCTCTGAGAGAAGGCCTGTGTCCTACAGTGGGACATATATAGACTGCATCATTAAAAGGGTCCAGTGTCACCTGATCGACCGCGTTGCCGTCCTCATCGAAATAGGTCTTCCTGGGGACTCCAAACTTCTTGGTCCGGGGTTTGGGGGGGCGGAGGAGCCGCTTCCGGTAGACCAGCTGCCCTCTGAGCACAGCGTCGGGGTGGAGGCAGAGACCCATTTGCTCAAATATACTCTTGATCTTCTCTGAAGCTTGCTCTTCGGCATCAATCTCGTGGCTGTGGAAAAAAAAATGTGGAGACTCAAGCGTTTTTGACCCGCTTCAATAAAAAAGGAGAAGGTTCCAAAGTCATTTGCATATTTTGATGTATTTTCAGCCACAATTTTTGTCCTATTTCATTATCATTATGTAATTATTATTATTTTTTTGTTAGAAAGGAGGCACATCAAGAGTGGTCCTATGTGTCAAGATCTCTTGATGGAACCCCTGAGAAAATCTTGGAACTTTTAAATTTGCGCAGGCTTCTTCTTTACCATGTCAACCGATTCCTATCTGATAACTATATTTGTGTTGGAAATGAGTTACTTCAAGGGTGGTTTGGTATAAATTTTGTCAATCTGTTTCTCTTGAAGTCAATTTACCGACCACGAACCGCCACGACGCCTCGACGAGTAGCATAATCTGGCCTGACGACGATTTGAGCGGGTCTAATTTCAACTTCCATCAGCACTCAGTTCAGTTTGATGGACACTACACAACAGTGTTAAACAATAGTGCGATAGGTTCACGAAACGACACGTGATTATTAGCCTAATTCGCTAATAAAACACTTAACATACGTTCAAAACACTTATTCAATGGGCTCTATCCTGTATGCAAGTGGGATGAGGCAAGAGTGAGAGAGGTTTTGCCTTAATCACTACACTGAGCTAGCAGTTTTTGTACAAGCCTTAAATCCTTTTACAATACTTAGAAAATAATTTTAAACTCACCCTCTTTTCAACTTAACAGGCCTATCTTCAGGTGGTCTGTTATCTTCGTCATCGTCATAGTTGCCACTGTAATAGTTGTCATAATTCACAGTTGGCTCCACATTTGTGCTGTCCATACTCGGCCCATCCACTGTATCCACTGGAGGAGTGTCTTTCCTGTCCGAACTCTCATCCCCAGCTTCTAAAACGTCTTCTAAGTCGGTCGTCTTCTTTTCTTCTTGGAGCAGGTTTTGGAGTAAAACTCCAACTGAACCAATGTATTTGGTACTGGATTTTTTATTTCTTTTTTTGGGGCGCGCTTTTTCTTCTAACTTAATTTTGTCAACTCGGTTTTGGACCTCAATGACGGTCGGCATTTCTTGGGAGTTGCCGTCACTATTCTCATAGTCAATCTCAATTTTGTCTTTTAATATCTCTGTAAGCTCAGTATTAATATAGTTATTTTTGTTAGACACCTCTTGGCATTCAAGGTAGTAGGCATAGTGCAAAGCGTACTGTTCGCCAAAATGTTTCTTCCACAAGAACTGCCATGATTGATCCATGTCCATTTCTTCCATCTGGGTCTCCAGATTTTCTTCCAAATTGGCGATTCTTGTTTGATCGTTTGATGGGTCATCAGAGGTTGAAGAAGATACACTATATTCATCAGTAGGAGTTGAAACTGATGTGACGTGACTTGATGTTACATCATAACTTGATAAGGTGATTTTTGTGACATTGGTCATTGAGTCTGTGCACGGTAAAGTTCTAGGGCTTAAGATACGATCATGTTCAGAGCAGGATCGTCTTCTGCCACCAACAGGGAGCCAAGCATGATCTTTGTTGTTTAGCAACTCACTGCTTTTGTTAGTCTTCTCACCTGAGCTTTCACTATTTATTCTCCCTTTTTTATATGGATTAACCTTTGAATCGTACGAGAACTTTCTTTCCCTCATACCATCGTTGTCATCGTCTTTTTTAGCACTGCTTTTAATGTTAGAAATCTGATCTACAGAATTGTCTCTAGGTATGTTTTCATCCATAATCAGATCATTGCTTTCATCTAAGTAGGCTGGGTTGATATAGTCACTGTACTGTTTAATCCATGAAGCCCAAATGATTCTTTCGCCATTGACTGACCAGAACTTTTCCCAAGTGCTTTCTGAAAGGTAGTTTTCTTTGAAACCTGACATGCTTTGGGTTGGGTAGTCTTGCTCCATTTTCTCAGGTTTGCCCAGGCCTAGGTAGTCTAAATTGCTGTCTTGATAGGTTAGGTCAGCCCCACTATCGCTTGGTTGCAGTGCGTTGAGGATAGAGGTGTGAACTTGTGCAGTATCATGCTCATCTGTTGAGCAATAGTTGTCTGTATGGGATGCACTGCAGTAACAGCTGGCGCCTTCATCCTTCTGCAAAGAAGTGAAAGAAAAATCAAACTAAGAATAATGTAATTCTGCAAAGTTAGAAAATTACAGTTTTTTTGTTTGCAGCTAACACTACTTCTAAAATTTTGCTTTGTTCATGTGGAATTCAGTGACAACATAGGTTACATATTGTCACTGAATTCCACATCAACAAAGCAGCAGGCAGGGCTAGCAGTAACATATATTTGGTCCTTTTTGTAAATTAAATTTTACTACCTACAAATTTAACTTAGTCATCTTTACAACATTTGCCTAGATAAGGGAAGATATTTAGACATGAAGTAAGGTTATTGATGTTTTTAACTTTATAAGCCACGCCAAAAGCCAAAACAAAGCACAGTGTAAAATGTGCCTTCTATTGCTTGAGATGTATGCAAAAAACGAATGGCATCTTAAAATCCTCAACAGCACGCGCTAACCAAAAGATCTAACACTTTACTTACTTCACATTTCACCTTGTAAGAAGTGTCGACCGAAAAATGAACATGGGACTGGTCATCCAACTCTTGGATTTTAGAGTCGCGGTAAACCTCAATTTCACTCTCGCTCCCTTCCTCTTTTTCCACCATATACAGTTTTACCCCATCCCTGAGGAAAAATATAAAAAATTGTCAGGACTGTAACAAGGAATGTTACGGGTTTTCTGAGATTATGACATGAATAGACAGAGAAATGATGTTGTGCCATAAGTTCACCTTATAAAAACACGACTGCACAAGCAATATATGAAATTTTCGTCAGTAAAATCGTCTTCTGCGTTAAAATGCACTTCTGCAAGCGCCTCCCAACGATGGTCATAGTCCTCAGAGACCATGTTTCTAACACTAGATTGAAGCGTAGATTCACGGTAAACGAATCTACGAGCTCCTAAAGGCTACTTAGTTTATTTGAGCGCCTTATTTTTCCATAACTTAGCCAAACTTTTCAGAAAATCTGGCAAAAACTCAGGCATGAGCACAGAACACATGTATGTACATGAGAAACACAGACTAATTTTGACAGTACTGAATGAACAAATATTCTATACCGAATGAATGAAATAAAATATACATATAGTCTGTGGAACGTCAGTAGTTCGTTCATTCATCCGTTGTTAATTCTAGTGATGAACCCCCACCAATTACGATTATTTTTAGCACCGGTATTTTCCAATTACTATTACAAAAGACGTTTCTTTTTCTTTGGGTATTTTAAGGTTTTTTTTAAATTTTATTTCAAGAAGTCTTATGATTTACGAAAAGTAACGAAAACGCAGTGTTGAAATGAAGTAGATTATGTCTTGTATGTAATGAAATAATTAGATAGATAGAATATTCTTTATTGTATGTACACCAGGAATTGCATATGAGAATTTAACAATAATTTAGTACAGTACAATTGGCGCCCTTATTAATAAAAGTAATTTCTTCCAGACGAAAAAGAAATGAGAAGCTAAATAACGGGTAGTCGGTCAATAATTAAACCATCATTAGGTCAATGACATCATCTAATAGCGTGGGGCCTCTTTCTGGTCATTATGAGAATACGTCGTACATTGCCAAGTTGATTACCCGACAGATTAGCAAGTAGGAAGATGCAATATACATCAAACCATTGGTCTATGATTAAATTAATTGTAATTTTATGAAACGCGGCCCTGCTCAACCTAAAAATACCGATTATTGTTGGCACAAGTTCGAAAAATACTGGATTAACTTATGTACTTGAAAAATACTGGATTAACAGATTATCTACTACCTGCTATCTTAAACGAAAACCTAGTGTAGTATGTGATTTGGAAGCTAAACCCGTTAACAGTAGACTTATATTGAAGGGGTACTTCCTAGGCTGAACTTGTAAGTTATTAGGTTTAGCTTGGGGGGTGCTTTTTCGGTGTAGGCCTACCAGATAAAATACTGTTCGTATTATAGAGTGTACTCCAAAAAATCACATATTAACCCCACAGGTTTCAGTGGTTTTGATTGTGTTTTTTTTAATGTCTTTTCTTGTCCATAAATAAATAAAATAAAATAAAAATGTAATGCTTGAATTACTTGAAAAACAAGGGTTTCGTCCCAAAAAATAATGTGAATTTTCTCTTGGCTACCGGTCGCACCATACAAATTATACTACAAAAAGTAATCGATTACTTTTTGAAATAACCAACTGTTATCGGTTTTGTAAAAATACCGGTTTTACCGGTTTTCTTAAACGCGTTTTACGTCACTAATTTATAAAAATAAAAGAAAGAGTCGAGGCGTCTTCTGTAGTAACTCATTTTTTCTGCGATTTCGGTTTGATTTTACAAAAATTAGTGAAGATAATTACTGAATACATTGCGTATTATCAGAAAAGGATCGCAGTTCACCAAAACTAATTCGACAACATTGATTGCTAACGTGTTTTAATTTTTTGTAGAAAAATCATAGACATAACCTAGCAAGCTTACGACGCGGCAATTTAAATTTTAAGCTTCACCATACAGTCGTTACGAAAATCGGTACCAATTTCCTTGTATTTTTGCCACTTCACTATTCCAAAACTATACATTGCCCCAAAAACAGTTAAAGCATTACCCTCTACAACCTAACCTATCATTGTTTTCTTTCGCAGCCATGGATATCCGACCAAATCACACGATCTACATCAACAATCTCAATGAGAAAATAAAGAAAGATGAGCTGAAGAAGTCTCTCTACGCTATCTTCTCACAATTCGGTCAAATCCTAGACATAGTTGCGATGAAGACACTGAAAATGAGAGGGCAAGCCTTTGTTATATTTAAGGAAATTTCTAGTGCTACGGTCGCTTTGAGAAGTATGCAGGGCTTCCCCTTCTACGACAAACCAATGGTAAGAAATGATAATAATAATAATAATAAATTGTTTATTGAAAAAAGTTATGGTTACATAGTAATACATCTACATTAAGTTATTTAATAGAAAAAACATAACATAAAATGTACTTGGGTAAATATCTGCTGCCATAGCTAGGCTCACATGTAGCCTGTGTTTATGGCGAGCAGGCACGTGCCTCTGGCGAGGTACATGCTGAGAAATAGCATTGATTACTTAAAAAAGTACCTGTAACTGCAATAAGAATTGCTGGGCTAGATGGTCAATTTTGTATTTGTTTTACCAACTGCAGTATTGGTGTCAATTTAGTAGTCCTTTGTGTACTCTTTAATACGTACATTTGTATTGTTTTACTGAGCATTACCTTTTCTTTTTATAGTCAATGTTTTTTTACACTTTTGGCCTTTACAGAGGATCCAATATTGCAAAACAGACAGCGACCTGATAGCTAAAGTCAAGGGCACATTCCAAGAGCGTCCCAAGCGCCCCAAGATGCCAAAGACGGATGAGAGTCGCAAGAAGAAGAACAAGGATGTGGTCCGTGGAGGCATCGCAGGAGGACTACTCAACAATATCAACAACATTGAACAGCCTCCTAACCAAATTCTGTTCCTTACGAACCTGCCTGATGAGACCTCAGAGATGATGTTGTCTATGCTTTTCAACCAGTAAGTTTTGTCTGTTATTTGACCTTAAATAATAGTTCTTAGATATTCCACTGCTGATGGGCCTTCTTCACTAAGCCTATGCATCCTAATGCATAGGCTGGACTTCTAGAGTCAACACCTCTGGTGGTTGAGCATTACATTGCGGAAGAGGCAGCCTCAGAGAGAGAGCAAGAGATTTTTTCCCATGTCATCAGAGGGGTTGATTCTAGACTTTGGCAGTCTCATCAGCTATTAGCAGGATGGCAACTAAAATCACTGACCACTTTGATCACAATTAAAAACTTCTTTAATTTTTTTTTGTGCTAGTATATAGTTAAACGAGGTTCAAAACTTCTTTCTACTGTTTAATTTTTAGTGCCAGCCTGTTGAATAAAACCTCTCAACATACTGGCACAAAAAAATTACCTTGAGGTTGCAAAATTCATTCTTGTATATTTTTTTAAGTATTTTGTGCCAGGGGATGAAAAAAAAAATATTATTATAAAAATGTTTTCTTTTCCTAGATTCCCTGGTTTCAAAGAAGTCCGTCTGGTGCCAAACAGGCACGACATCGCGTTTGTTGAATTTGTGAACGAAATGCAGTCGGCAGCAGCCAAGGAGGCTCTCCAAGGTTTCAAGATTACTCCAACTCACGCCATGAAGATAACATTCGCGAAAAAGTAGTTTTAAGGTTTTGTCTTGTAATTTTAAATTAAATAAAGACTAAAGATACTGAGAACTGTTTTGAGCATTGCACTACGCCAAACAGCTCTCTTCAGCTGTGATATTTGTGATAAGTTCTCTGAAAATGTAATTTCATTTCTGAGTTTTCTATTCCTTAATTACAATGCATTACCTCCTGAGGTTTGCCTTTGAGAACTCAAACAGTACCCAGTTGGAGCGGATTCTTAAAGAACATCTTATTTGATGAGGCTGAACTTGCCGCATTATTCAAGAGAGCATCAGCTATTTGCTGGCGCAATATTTACCAGAGAGAAATACCTACTTTGTTTCTACCTTGCACACACGACCAAGCAGCAGCAAGTTTTTTTTTTTGTAGTGGTATCTCTGTCGTATAGTAGAAACTTGATGATTTCTACTGGCAACCCTATAGTATGCTATCAAATAAAAAAATTATCTTTTGACTTTCCAATCAAATCGAATTATTCTAGAAACTGTAAGCTAGAAAGAGAGGTTCGATCACTGCTGACATTTTGTAATTAGTCGGATCAAACTTTATTTTTGGTGATTGCGAAACGTCAAAACATGAATGAATAACTTCGAAAGGGTGTGATGGGGTCGTATTTTTGTTTATAATTGGGTTAAAATCAGCGTTTTACTATCCGTTTGGTATTCCACCGCATAATTTATATAAAATCACAACTGTATAGTGAATAGAAACTGTTCAGTGGAACAAAACGTTTAGAAGCATGGAAGATATATTTCAATGGTGTCGAGAAGGCAATGCCTTACAAGTGAGGGTTTGGTTGGATGAGACTGAACATGACATGAACCAGGGGTGAGTTTAGAACCTAACCTGCTTATATTCAGTCATTTATCACCCATCTGGAACGCCATCTGTCCCGCATAAGGTAACAAGTACACAACGCCTACATTGAGTGATCTTGGCCTAAAAAAATGCGTCAGCCCGTGGTACAGCAAAGCTTCGCTCTAATTTAGCGAAGCTTTGCTTATTTAAATTTTACTAGCATTTGATGCATTGGTTGATGCCTATCTGTCGGCAATTAGTCATCTGAAGTCATTGGCAAATTTTATGTTTCCTGTTTATTTACGAAATTAAATTTATTCATATCCCGTTTGTCGAACGTTAATATACAATGTAGGCAGTCTTCAGGTCGACTTTGTAATCTACATTTACACCAATATTATAAAGAGGAAAAGTTTGTATGTAGGGTGTAATCTCTGAAAGTACTGAACCAAAAAATTCCTTTATTATTAATTAAAAAATTCCTTTACCACTATTTCGAATGGACCCTCAGGGTGGATATAGGCTATAGACTAATCCGTTTATTACACGAACGTAGTGGTGGGAACTGCTAGTGAAGAATAAGACAGTAAAAAAAGCTACTCTGCCCTCTTTTCTCAAATCACTTAGTATACATTATATTGTGTTAGTTGTCACCTACATAATATTATGTTAATCTGAAAAGACTAATGGTGTTTCGTGACTAAATTTTAATAGTCATATAAAAGTTATGAGTTTATGCCTGGGTATTATATTGATGCTAGTCGCTTATTTTAATCTGTAGAATTCTAAATGACCCAATTGGGCCACCATAACAATGATTTTCAATTTCTTAGATTATGACCTTGAAAAGAACAACAAAACCATTGCTATGTTGGCCCAATCGGGACGTTTAGAATTCTAAAGATTAATTGTTCATTTCGTCGGCTTACTGCAAGAAGTCATTTACTGCAAAAGCTCACTAACCGCTTTTTTTAAAGGTATGGACATATAGATGTATTGAACAATGATACAATGTGGTGTTTTAATATCAGGCATTATTTTAACGATGTTATAAGGAAGAGGAAATACAACCATTAACTAACACGAACTAAAAAGTCGTTTTTCTCCCAATAGTGAATATGTCGGTTAATGAGTTTTGGCAATAAGCCGACGATTTAAGCTAATAGGTTAAATGTGAAAAGTCACAACTTTCCAGTATATTAACTATCAAATTCTGACATTATAGTGCCACAAAACGCGTGACTTGTGCCATCGTACCACCCATGCTGGAGTGCTTTAAGGGAATTGCATTTTATAAATAGCACTGCTAATATGTAGTCTTTTTTGTACATTTTTTCTCCATAACAATTTTGAAATGGACACCTATGTTTAATGTAATGTGCACTAAGTCAAGGTTTCTGCGCCCCAACAAATAAAACTTTTTGAATTTAATTTTAAGTGAGCCATCAACAGCTTTAAATGCTTAATGTTTACTTCACATTACATTACCTCACACCTGTATCCTGGAGGGGTGGGCAGAGACCAGGGTTTGCCACTCGCAACAATCCTGACAGACCTCTTTCGCTACTTTCGTCATTGTAATTATTATCCTTTATCCACTTAAAATAATTAATGAGTACCTACTTGGCAGAGAATGAATATGTGTAAGTGACTGCCACATTCTCCCTAATAAATAGATGGATAAAATGTCAATGTACCTAAATGTGCAGATGTCCTACTTTTCATAGGACTGACACAACATACTAGCAAAAATCTGATTCAGTTTGAAAGGAAGAAAAAAGACATTGAAATTGCTCCTAACTACAATATTAATCCATGTTTTGTACTTATTTTGCATCAGTCTTTAATAGATGCGTTCAAGAGGTTTTTTTTAAAGTTTTGGGTGGTTGCAATCATTGATCACCGTCACCTTGGTTTATTTGTTTGCAAAGATGAATTACCCATTCTGAATCATTAAAAATTATTTATCCTTCAAGCGATGACCACGGCTTCAGCCCTCTCCACTGGGCCTGCAAGGAGGGTCACCTCAAGATCGTTGAGATGTTGATGCGGCGAGGCGCCAGGATCAACGTCACTAACATGGGAGACGACACACCTCTGCACTTGGCCGCCGCGCACGGACACAGGCCCATCGTACAGTTGGTAGGCACTATTTCACTGATTTCAAGACACTGATAAAAACTCAAATTACTTAATTATTTTTACTTAATCCAATACAATTCATTCACATACCTACTTAGGCCCTATTTCATAAAACTATACAATAAGTGAAAAACAATGATTATTAGACAATTAGCAGTAATTTTGGCGCAACTTAGCCTCACAATTGACTTTGTTAATTAATTAATATATTTCTGTAAATTGTTTCTGGTGTGCAATAAAGTGTTTTCTATCTATCTCAATACAAGATACAATGTATTGTTTATTGAATGTTATGATACATTATTAAGATTATTATCATTATTTTGTCAGCTTCAATAAGTGTCCTTTTATTTGTGGAGAATAAGTGGCGAAGAAACTCCACGGACCATCTTTATTACATTGGAAGCATCCTAATCGACGTAGTGGCATATAACAAATGGGGCTTCATACAGTGCGGCGTGCGCCTGGCCTGATATTGATTCTTCTTCTTGGTATAATAAATGTCTTTCTTCTTCTTCTTCTTTTTGACCGTAGCTTTATTACTGAAGAACACGACTATGGGGCAGCTTTCGCTACCAACGCTCTCCATTCGGTCCGATTATGCGCCAGATATATGGCTGCTTGTAGGGTCCCCACCATAGTTTCACTTATGGTGGACACCATCCATCATCCACCATCCGACCCTAGCATTGGTGCTCATCCTCTGCTTAAAAAAAAAAAAATGTAAACTGTTTATTTAAAAAAAAAATTACATATAAATTTATCTCTGGAAGCTGAATCGTTTCCCGTCTGCGTGACCGGTGATACTAACATACTTCAGACTACCTGGCCGGCGTCGGCGTATGACCAAAGAACTTCAGGACGCGTTGGGTGCAGATTGTGGAAAGCCTTTATCTGAAGTTCTTTAAGAACAGACTCGTTTGTGCGGCGTTCGGTCCACGACATACAAATCATTCTCCGCCGGCACAACATTTCCTATCGTTTTCCGAACACGAGCCTTCAAGGGCCAGGTATCGATTAGACCTCACAAAACCCTCAATCGCCCGCAGCTACTCCAGAATCGGGTTGACGTGAACTTCACAAACGAGCACGGTAACTCGCCGCTGCACTACGCCTGCTTCTGGGGATACAACGCCATAGCGGAGGACCTCGTCATGGCCGGGGCCCTGATATCGTTGGCCAATAAAGACGGTGACACGCCGCTGGAGAAGACCAGGGGGCAATTGATTCAGAGGTGAGGCTACTTCCTCCTTTTTAGGGTTCCGTAAGAGCAGGGTGGCAATAGATCAGAACCCTCTGTCGGTCTACAACATCAGACAGACAGACATAGAATGCTACGAATAATTTTTTCTCTTATAATTTTCACAGAATATGTGGAAACATTGGACGAGAATAGCAAAGGAACGGATGGGTTGGCGTGGAAGAGAAGAGGCCTATGCCGAAAAGTGGCCTATGTTTACGGGCCGATTAGATAGATAAATATGTTATTGTTATTATTTTGCCCTAAATCGTATTCCTGCTTCCAGACTCCACGACCTAGCGATCCAGCAGGGCCAGGATATGAAGAAGATCCAGTTCAAGGACCAGTCGTGGCTCGGGCTGAAGACGCGCAGCCGCGACCCCACTCTATCCCGGCACAAGGGGATCAACATCAACGACTTGACTCTACACACCCGGATTGCCGTCACCCCGTCAGGTAGTTGCTTAGTTAGACGAACACTCCGACCCCACTCAGCCCACTCAGGGGCCTTTCAACAAATCATCATCATCATCAGCCATGTGACGCCCTCTGCAAGACATAGGCCTCCCTCATGGTTTTCCAAGCTTCCCGGTCTTGCGCCGCCCGCATCCAGCGACTAAATTAATTACATCATCCGAATATTTAAAAAAATATTAAATTAAAAGAAGTTTCAAATTTTTTTTTATTCAAGATCTTTAAGCGTTATGTAGAGTTGGTACTATTTAAAAAAATTCCGGCCGGAGGCCTACGTCTTGCAGTGGACGAATACGGGCTGAGTGATTGATTCATTCATTCGTTAATTCATTGTATGATTGATGGATCCAACAACCGACCAATCGACGATCGATGGTCCGACCGACCGACCGACCGACTGACTGACTGACTGATTGACTAATTGATTGATTGAATCTTTTCGTTACGAACAGGCGAGACGTTCCGCGGCCGCTGGCAAAAGAACGACATAGTGGCCAAGGTCCTGGCGATCCGCGAGTGCACGCCGCGCGTCCAACGGGACTTCAACGAGGAGTTCCCCAAGTTGAGGATCTTTTCTCACCCGAACATACTGCCTGTGGTTAGTGGTCTTTGTTTGAAACTAGCACTTTTTGCTGGCTGTGGCTGGATGAGGATGGCCGAGGACAGAAGAAAGTGGCGTGGCTTGGGGGAGGCCTATGTCAAGCAGTGGACGGGTGCAGGTTGGGACATTGTTTTTTAAATGAAGTAGGCTTGCCCAGCACCTATACCATCCTGACAGCTTAGTCGGCCCCCACAGGAAAGACAAGTCAATACGTGCGGAGCTAACCATACCGCGGGTTTCCTCACGATGTTTTCCTTCACCGTTAGCGTGTGGTATTGCTACTGCAAATAACATAAATACAAAGGAAAAATTCACAGAATTCGTGCCTCAAACGACTATCGAGCACATTGGAAATGAATCGAGTTATAATGTCATGTGAAAAATGGCGTACTGACTTTGTCGTTTGTCGAAATGTCGTTTTCAAAAATGTTAGGCTACAAGGGCAAACCCTTAACCGTCGATTTTCTTTTTTTAGGCTCAAATTGTAGCTGACTAAATTGTCCAGAGGAGATTTCTCAAATTCTTATATCATCCTTCGTTTCATTGTCTTAAAAAAAAATTCGTTTTTTTCACTATTCCGGCCATAACTTTTTTCGTTTTGAATATCATATCTTCACAACTCTCCGAGATATACGGGGATCACACTTTTTCGTGACACCGGAGCCTACACTGGAGCGAACGAAACGACATTTCCAATGTCAAAACAAGTCGCATAAATACAAGTACAACATAAAACGAGGCAAAGTCATAGCGTCAGAGTGCACCACCCACTTCACCTTACTACTTTTTACTTTAGTTTTACCCACTTATGTTTATGTTTGTGTTCTTGCCGGGATGGTGCTAGGTGGCTGGAGACAGAGAGAGATGGAAAATAGGGGGGGAGGCTTTTGCCCAGCAGTGGGACACAAAAGAGGCTAAGTAAAAAAAAATGTTTACAAAGTTGCTCAAGTGATAGATAGGAAGGTAGATGATAGGAAACTTGCAGTAATTTGTAGCAATTTTCCTATCACTCTGACTGGAAGAGACTGGGAAATCAATAAGCCCGCCAATTGTATCGTTGTAAATATTCTGTTTTCCTAGTCCTTAAGTAGGTTTTAAATTTTTTTTTTTTGCATCGAATTAAAAGACAGACTTTGGTGTACAACAAAAATTGTAGTGTGAATAAAGATCCTACTAACTGTGAGCAAAACATTGCCACTCTCTCCTTAGCGTATCGTTGGCATAGGAGTGAAAGGATTTTCCAATCAGCGTGAGGAGCTACAGGATGACTTTGCCGCGGCCCTGTTGAAATATTTCTTGGGCCAATAGTGCAACGCATTTCTATGTGGCATTCTCGAGATCCTCACACATAGTTAAACATTTAACGCGTCTAATAGCGATTGTTTATTAGGTTTACATAAATTAGAATAAAATACAAAAATACCTTTTTAACTTATGTAACAGACTTTTCAACTTTATTACCAAGTGATTACTAATACTTGTGTAGAATACTAGATACAATCCTCGCCGTTAACATTATTTTGATACCAGACATCTTTGTCTTCTAAATAATCCCGACCTTTCGTCAACGTTCTAGTCACCGTGGTCACTGGTACATCCCTGTGTGACCAGGGCAACAGGGGCGGTAACTGAGTCTCTCCCGCAGGTCGGCTGCTGTCTCGACCCGCCCTCCCTGGTCGTGATCTCCCAGTACATGTCCTGGGGCTCTCTCTACTCGCTACTGCACGGGGGCGCCGGCGGCGCGGGCGGACGGGTCGTGGTGGACTGCGGGGCGGCGCTGAGACTGGCCTATGACGTGGCTAAGGGCATGGCCTATTTGCATTCGCTCTCCAGGGACAAGATTCTGCCGACGTACCACTTGAATAGCAAGCACGTTATGGTGAGTTTGTTTCTTATTGTAACGTCTTGATTGTAACGCAAAAGGAATGGCGTACTTGAATCCTCTATCCATTGTCAAGATTCTGCCGACGTGTCGTTTGAGTGGCAAGCACGTTATGATGAGTTTTTTTCTCTTTGTGGCGTGTCTTGGTAGAAAGATAGCTGTTACTGGGGCGGCCTTGAAACTGGCCTATGACGTGGCTGAGGGCATGGCCTATTTGCATTCGCTCTCCAGGGACAAGATTCTGCCGACGTAGCATTTGAATAGCGATCACGTTATGGTAAGAGTTTGTTTCTCTTTGTCTCTTCATGGCGTAGGTACTTGCATTCGCTCTCCAGAGACGAGATTCTGCTGACGTACCATTTGAACAGCAAGCATGTTATGGTGAGTATTTTTCGTAATGGATTTACATTATACCGGAGTGTGCCCACATTTTGAATAGCAAGTTGGTTGGTTGGTTACGTGTTCATTGTAAAGTAAAAGGAATGTCGTACTTACCTGAAGCTTCTGTTCAGTGTGAAGATTCTTCCTAGGTACCATTTGAATAGCAAGCAAATATAGTGATTGTTTTTCTTGTTTGACTAGTATTTGGGATTAAATGGTTGCCTTTTATCATCTAATGTTTGTCCGGTTCTTTGTCGGATGATAATTACTAAACGATTGAAGTATTTAATTTTAGTAGAATCCTTGAGTCATCTCGAGTAACATAGGGTCTCTAAACTGGCAGTCGTGATGTGTCTTTTTATAGTAGACCGTTTTTTTTTTTAAATATCAACTGTAAAACTCAAGTGTGCAGGACAAAAACTGACACTTAATTTTATATCACCCACCTTAAACTATGTTCGGTGCCTACCCAACAATATGATTCATCAACTATGTTTCGTTGTTCTCGTGTAAGTACAATAAAACTCAACTGTCCTATTCCCTGCAGATCGACGAAGACCTGACGGCGCGTATCAACATGGCGGACGCGAAGTTCTCCTTCCAGGAGAAGGGGCGGGTGTACGACCCCGCCTGGATGGCCCCGGAGGCGTTGAGCAAGCCGCAAGCCAAGCGGAACTGGGAAGCGGCTGACATGTGGAGCTTTGCCGTGCTCCTGTGGGAGCTGGCCACTAGAGAGGTCTGTATTTTAGGCTATTGTTCGTTCTGAAAGGTCAGGAGTGGCGTCAGATCGCGTGTGAAACAGTGAACCGAAATTGAAAACCGAGCTCCAAGAATCCCACTTCTGATGTCGGCCACTGCTATGCAACATACATTACTTTCTGTGGCTATCAAGAAGATTGGCTTTCATCATCATCATTCAGCCACAAGAAGTCCACTGCTGGACATAGGCCTCCTCCATGGATTTCCAAAAAGACCGGTTGGAAGCGGCCTGCATCCAGCGTCTTCCTGCCACTTGGATGAGGTCATCTGTCCATCTTGTGGCTGGTCGTCCTACGCTGCGCTTGCCGATATGTGGTCTCCATTCGAGAACTTTTCGGCCCCATCGGCCATCAGTTCTGCGTGCTATGTGCCCCGCCCACTGCCACTTCAACTTACTAATCCGCTGGGCTATGTCGACGACTTTCGTTCGTCTACGAATCTCATCATTTCTGATTCGATCTCGTAGAGAAATTCCGAGCATAGCCCTTTCCATAGCTCGTTGCGTGACCTTGAGCTTTCTTATGAGGCCCATAGTTAGAGACCACGTTTCAGTGCCATAAGTCATCACTGGTAACACACACTGGTTGTATAATTTTGTCTTGAGATTTTGATTGGCTTTATACGGAACCAAAATGGTACGAAGTTTGGCGTTCAAGCGCAATCACCGTATTCAGGTGACGGTCAATCCTGACTGAAGATGATCCGTCGTTGTTGCTCTAGGACCGTGTCTAGAGTGTGTAAGAGACAAAAACTACTTGATACCGCCAGAAAGAAAAGGGGCGAGTGTACGACCCCGCCTGGAACCCCCATAGGCTTTACACCAGCAATTGGGAAGCTGCTGACATATGGAGCTTTGCCGTGCTCCTGTTTTAGCTGGTTACTAGAGAGGTCAGTAGTTGGGCGCTTATAGATAGGGCTACGAGAATCCCACTTGTGATGTAGTGATAAGTGAGTGATAGCTGAACTTCGTGGACCTGTTATGGGAGCTGGCTACTAGAGCGTTCTGTGGCATAGTTAATGACACTTTTGATGTTAATTTGTTCCCAATGAGGTCTACATAATTCTCTTGTTGAGTCGTTGCATAGATGTCTATCTTATGTCTATACAGAGCTTCGAAGTGCTTCTTTGGGAACTTGCCAACTAGAGTTAAGCCTTCTTTAGCTTTCAGAAGCGCACTAAGTTAGTGGCCTTCTGAAAGCTAATATTTGTGGCACTAACATTAGTGTGTGTGAAATTAAAAGTGAACTAGATGACACTTGAAGGTCGATACGTCCGGACTTTAGTGGTCTGTGCTTAGATAAACTCGCTGTAACGAAGGTCCAGCTCGCGAGAAACAGCTGTTGTCTTCATTTCTGTTGGAGAACGCATGGATAAAGCCGTCAAAGGGTTTTTGACTTAGCAAGAGAAAATTCACAATGTCTATTGTAAAAATTAGGGGTACAAAATGCACCTAGCCCTTGTTAACTAGGGAAACAGTGAGGGACCATATCCTTTCTGATCCATTGGATAGAACTATCAATAACTTTACAATACATTTTAATTTTTGATATTTCACAAAATGTGAACAAGGATGTCGGCAAATAAGACAGAAACAAAGACTAGGGTTCCTAATTTATATATTCAGGAGGAGTCACCAACCCTAGGAGAGAGAGAGAGAGTAATTATAGATTTTCTTTTACCAACTGTATGTATCTCTTTCTAAAATAGTTGCTTTAGTGTTTGTTCATTTTAATCTTAGAACTTAATCTAAAGTCCTGTATTGCGCCTCTTACTTATTTATTATATTAAGTATTACCTATCTGTGGGAAATGCTGAGGAATTGGCAAAATGTACTATATTGACTCTAATATTTTTTATGCTATAAGTTTGTCAATTCTGTTTTTTCTCCTTAAATAAATAAATAAATAAACTATCTCCAATATTGTTGGCAATCTTTCTCGAACGAAAACTGTTGTTTTTCTCTCAGTTTTGTATCTGCAGTCGGCTCCTCGAGTCATGATCAGATGTTTTGATGTTGGTTTGAGGTAAGCTGGTTGATGAAACAGTGACCATCATTCCCACGTTCATGTGACGCAATGTCTTCATTCGCTTTGGTCAAGGTCAAGGACATTTCCTCCTCAGGTACCGTTCGCAGACCTATCTCCCATGGAGTGCGGGATGAAGATCGCGCTCGAGGGTCTCCGCATCACGATCGGGCCCGGCCTCTCGGCTCACATCGCCAAGCTGATCCGCATTTGTATGCACGAGGACCCCGGCAAGAGACCCTCCTTCGACATGGTGCTGCCCATTCTTGAGAAGATGAAACGCTAAGGACAAAAGGGCATGGACCTAGGGACACGATAAAGGCCTGTCCGGGTTAAGTTAAATCGAAACGATACGAACTAAAATAGACCTTAAGGCTATCAAGTCTCTCATGGTATTGCGCTCGCGCAATCTAACATTTTTGGTGATAGTAAAAAAAATATTTTGATTAATCTGGTCTGATGGCCGATGGGGCCGAAAAGTTCTCGAATGGAGACCACATGTCGGCAAGCGCAGCGTAGGACGACCAGCCACAAGATGGACAGATGACCTCATACAAGTGGCAGGAAGACGCTGGACGCAGGCCGCTTCCAACCGGTCTTTTTGGAAATCCATGGAGGAGGCCTGTGTCCAGCAGTGGACTTCTTGTGGCTGAATGATGATGAATCAGGTCTGAGCGTTTTAAAGATAATAAAATCACGGAAATTTTAAATGCATTTTTGATTTCTTATAATAAAGTTTAAAAAAAAAATTGTTTCCATAATTATTAACTTTTTTTCTCAATTAAAAACTAGGTACAGGTTAAGAAAAAAATATGTCTTTAATGTCCGTTACTTTATTATCTATCAAACCCTAGGGTTTGATATTTGTCAAAAGTATATTCATTTTATTATAATCGATAAAAAAGTATGCGCGAGCGAGATAGTGACACCAACCTTAAATACTGTCAAGGTTAGATACTTCAATACTAGAGTCACTAACTCCGTAAGTATTTAAGGATTATTTTAGATTGCAATCGTGTCACCTTTTGACAAAAACCCAACGTTCATATACTGGTACAAACGCACGCTGCGATCTTAGCGGACCTCTAAAGAAATACACTGCCATAATAACAACAGCCTCGTTTCAAGTTATCAAGTAATCATTAGTTAGGGAGGGCATGTTGGGCGAAAATTACTGACAATTTTTTTTTATGTAGCCTATAGATATTCTTCCCACTGCAGGGCGCAGGCCTTCTCTCAGAGAGCGAGTATGGGCTTAATCACCTCGCGTGCCCACCGCGGATTGGCAATTTCAAGTGCTGAGGCATGTGAACACCTCAGACACTCAGGTTTCGTCACGATGTTTTCCTTCCCAATTAGCGAGTGGTATTGCTACTCTAACTTCACAAATGTACGTAAGTTAGAAAACAAAGTCATTGGTAATGCCGGGATTCGGACCCGGAATAAGTATAGCTTTATGAAACATGGACCTGGTATGAAACCCTGCACATAACTTCACCAAAAATCCGCGTATTTGGAATGACTTTGCGATAGACACTTGAGCAAAACAAGATTATTTATTTATTAATTAGTGTAATTTTACCCCCGAAGAATTCTAAGTCACATCCCGCGTTCCTCCCCAACGAGACCCGAAAAATACGTCCATTTGTCAAAGTCATTTGGTCAAGTTATGTGCTGGGCATTATAGCCTGTATGCAAGCAAGGATTGGGGGTTGTCTGTGGTAGAATATACAAAGTAAGGGTTTAGACAGACGGACTGAATTTCAACTGCATTTAAAAACAATGGACTGCATGCAAAATTTCAGTTGAGTTGCAGTTTGAATGGCTCCATTGAAACTGCCAACCAACTGAGTAGTCCCACTGCAGTCGGTGTACAGTTTGCATGCAGTTCGCTGTTCGGTTGGTTGGCAGTTTCATTGCAGTTGTGCCAACTGCATTCAAAATGCATCGGCATTATAGCCTGTATGCAAGCAAGGATTGGGGGCTGTCTGTGATAGAATATACAAAGTAAGGGTCTAAACGGACGGACTACATTTCAACTGCAAAATTGCAGTTTGTATGCAGTTGGCACGACTGCAATGAAACTGCCAACCAACTGAGCAGTCCCACTGCAGTCGGTGAGCAGTTGGCATGCAGTTCCCTGTTTGGTTGGTTGGCAGTTTCATTGCAGTCGTGCCAACTGCATTCAAACTGCGTCTGAACCGAGGGAATGACACGGAGTGCTATGCTAAAATACAGGTGTAACAAAATCCCCTTATCTATCCGAAACTGGGTGAGTTCTACTCATCAATACAACTTTTTCTACGGGGAAAACTTTGAACAGCCAAATATATAGCGAAATATGAGCAATTAAATGCATATTATATGATGCCATAGTGGTAACTTTAGTATGGAATAGCTGATATCTTTTTTGCTATTTCGAAGTTGTTAAAAGTAGTTTGTATTGAAACTGCACACTCTGTGTCATTCCCTCACTTCACAATCACCAGATGGGATGCATTTTCAGACAGATATGGGGATTTTGTAATACCCTGTAAACAAAATTAGTAAAAGGGTTCAGGAAGGGAAGAGGAAGAAATAACACTGGTAAAATATACAAAGAAGTCATTGGAAAGTGAATGATAGAGAGGTGCAGTGGCTGCGTTTCATAAAACTACAGTTCGTAGTTTATTATGTACATTATGTGGCGGAGTCATCCTACTTGTTAATCTGTGGGTTACTTGGCTATACAATCTGCATCAAATTGTCATTATAAACCATGAATTATGGCCCAGGAGGTTCCTTAAAACTAAGAGTTGCACTCTTAAGATAAATACAGTGCGGAATCACTCCACTTGGGAAAAATTCACTAACTCCAAGGCTTCCTAAGTTTTCTTCCAGAAGTTGTGATGAGTTTAATAGGATGAAATAGTGCCTTGGTGACTTTCGTAGCGGATTTTTTTACTTTTCTGACATACATAGGGAGAGATAGTAGATCAACATGCAAATTGAGATATTTTTACAATGCCATTTGACTATGACATAATTGGGAAAAATTTCACTACCTGCAAGGCTTCTAAGTTTTCTTCCAAAACTTGTGATGAGGTTAATAGGATGAAATAGTGCCTTGGTGACTTTCGTAACGGATTTTCTTAGTTTTCTGACATACATAGGGAGATATAGTGGGTCAACATGCTAATTGCGATATTTTTACAGTGCCATTAAAGAAAACTGTATAATCAAACATTTTATAAAATGTTTCAGCAATTTATTTTTATTTTGACAGTATTGTCCAGTACTGTTGTTTATTTAAAGGTTGTGTTTCTTTTTTAATTGAATTGGCGATATTTTGATGAAAACTATTCATTGAAAATTGTGGTTATGAAATGAAAGAAATATTAAAAGTAGTCAATAAGTTACTTTTTGTAACATACTAATGTCATATATTTAATTGGTGCTGAGTTTAATTTGAAACATAAGTTTAACAAGTGAAATAATTTTAATGTTAAGTAAAATGTTTTGATGATTGAAACTGTATTTAGAATCTCTATATAGACAATAACTTGATTCTGTTGAATACAATAGCTTTGAACACATCAATAAATTGTTTTACTTAGTTTTATTTTTTAGGCCAAAGAGGTTGAAAGTAAAATGATGTAGTTCCAATGTCTGGTAATTTATTTATAATTTTTTTATGTTATGCTATATAATACAAACACAATTCTGTTTTAGTAGCTGTAAAGTCTACTTTTGTATATTATTATATTGGCTTACTGGCCCACATTAAATACGTATATGCACTTAGAGAATATTAATGACAGAATCACAGTAGTTTACAAAGTTTGAAACAAAATTCTTTGGGCTTTGAATTTTGAAACTACTTAACACCATGAATGTTGAGTGCCTTTAAAAATGCCTGATGATGAGACGATGATGTAGTTGTAACTATAAATTAATTTTAAATTATAATGCCTTAATGATTAATGTCTTATGAATAAACCTATATATGTATCTATGAATAATATTTTTTGATGTGAATTAAACATTGCAACTTTTATAAAGCTGTTAATATACTAACTTTTGTAATAAAACAATATAAAAAAAATACTCTGATGTTTGAATTACATTTTTCATTTATTTTTTAAGTACAGTGACAAAGTAACACAATATATTCCCTTCTGCCAAACTGTATCGCAGTTTAACGGCAGACACTCAGTAAAAAATAATCTGCTTAAATACAATTCTAAAAACGAATTTTTTTATGTTCACAAAACTGTTAATATGTAGGTAGTCTAATAATAAGTTGTACAATGCGATACAATACATTTGCATGATTTTTTACTATAGTACAATACACAGTATTTATTTTTTAATTTTAAACTGATTGAGGAGCGATGTTCATTTTCAAACTGAACTACTTTTTTTGCACAATTCAATTATATAATAATAATAAGCCCTTTTATTCCGAAATTGCTACAAGAATCACAATTCAAAGTTTTGCACAAGTTTTGGTTAATTCATAGTATGTCTCGCAACTTGGCGTGCCTTTTGGCATAGGCCTCCTCCAGCTCTCTCCACTGATCCCTGTCCTCAGCTACTCTGGTCCAGTATGGTCCCAAGGTTAGGCGGATATCGTCTTTCCATCTTATTTTCGGACGACCCTTCCTTCTGGTGTCTTCTCTTGGATACCATAAGGTGACTTGTTTACTCCATTTGTTTATTTTGCAACGTAACATATGTCCTGACCAACCCCATTTCAAGTGTTCTATGCGAGTAATTATGTCTGTTACTTTAGTTTTCTTTCTTATTTCTGAATTTCTGATTTTATCGCTAAGTCTGATTCCCAGCATGCTCCTTTCCATTGCTCTTTGTGTACTAGCTAGTTTTTCTCTTTGCTTGTCTGTTAGCGCCCATGTTTCACAGCCGTATGTCATGCATGGGAGGATGCAGGTGTTGAAGGTCTTTCTCTTGATAAACATGCTTAAATCTCTGTTCTTCATTATTTCTTTTAGGGACCAGTATTTTTTCCATCCACAGGCTATCCTTTTATTTATTTCTTTGGACATAGAGTCTTCGTTGGATATAATTTGTCCTAGGTAAACATAGTCTTTCACATATTCTAACCTGTTTCCGTAAACCTCTATGTTGACTTCTGTGGAGTTGGTCATCAGTTTTGTTTTGTTTGCGTTCATTTCCAATCCTACAACTCTGCTCTTTTCCGCCAAGACTTTTACCATGTGTTCTAGTTTATCAGGTTCTTCTTCTAGTAGCACAAGATCGTCAGCGAATCTCAGATGGTTAAGGCGGCTACCGTTGATGTTAATGCCATAGTTTTCCCAGTCCAATCTTCTAAATATGTATTCCAGCACCGCGTTAAACAGCTTGGGAGAGAGCGGATCTCCTTGTCTCACGCCTCTCTTTATAGGAAATGGGTCTCCTTTTGTTTCTAGCTTAATGCGACTTATGCATTCTTTGTAGATGGATTTGATTACTTGTATATAGCCCTCATCCACTCCTTGTTCTTCCAGACTCTGCCAGATAAATTTGTGTTTTAGGCTGTCAAAAGCTTTAGAGTAATCTATGAAGCAGATATATAGGTCCTTCTGGTATTCGTTATATTTCTCCAATACTTGTTTGATTGTGTGGATGTGGTCCAATGTACTGAAGTTCTTTCTGAATCCCGCCTGTTCGATTGGTTGGTTTTCGTTAATTCAATTAATTTACGTAAAAACATATGATGTTCAAATATCAGTTGAAACTTTTATGGTGTGATTTATAAAACCACAATGTCTCTAAAACTCTAGTCTTTTACTTCATCACAGACTATTAAACTGCATTCAAGGAGTATTTTAACCCCTGAACTGCCCTCGCGGAATGTAATGTGTAGGTGGCCCATACTCAGTTGGATACAGATCTGTGTCGCTGCAGACGAGTGGTTGAGGAATCACGTTTTTATAAGACAAAGTTTTTTTCACAAAATAAGATCAGTATAATTCTACTGATCATACTCTCATAATCATTTTCTCAAAATTAAGAAATCATGCCTGTGTAACATAGGCCATTCTTGTTGATGTTTGAATCAAGTATCTAGGAAATTGGCCATATTATTTTGTCCATGAGTTCATTCCATTTAGGCATGATTGGGCAATTTGTCAGGATAAAACACGAATTTTAGATAATACTTGTACTTACTATGCAGAAAATTTTAAACGGGATACAGGTGTGAGTTTATGTATGTGATAAAACTGTTGGTGACCAAATTTAACTCTGCAATACTAACAACATAAAACTTGAGTGCATACCTAAGTTGCTGTTACCACTCACTGTATATCTGTTTGTTTACCCTAATAAAATAAATATGTACCACAAACTGGCAAATGCAGCGTAATACCGGCATGCTGGACTGACAACCTTAAACAGATAGCTGGCTATGGCTGGATGAGGATAGCCCAAGATAGAAAGTAGTGGTGTGCCTTCGAGGAGACCTATGTCCAGCAGTGGACGAATATGGGCTGGTTGTTCATGCATAGTACCGAACTCCCATGTTACTGAATTAAAATTATTGCACTTAACTAATGTAGCTATGGTATGGTAATAGTAGTCGGCATTAAGATTAAGACAGTAGTGTCCACGAGAAGCACAGCAGTTGCGTATTACTCTCACAGAATCCAAATCTTTAAGTGAACTCGCTTTTCACTCTCTCAACATGTCGGACCAAATCCTTCAATTTGTACACCAAATCGTGTAGCTCCAGACTGTCACAGGTAAAGGTGACATTCTTCCCCGTGTCGGTCTTCAAAGCCACCGTGTACTGCAAGTTATCCGCCCCTGAACCGCAGGTGTTTGTTAAAACCTCTAGCTTCCATTCCACGTCGATGATATTGGGTAGAAAGCTGCCTTCTGCAGTTCCGTTCCCAGCCATGCTTGCTTAAAGGGTTTGTTAGTTGTTGTTACTTCACTATAATTATATACTGACAAAAGTGCATAAAAGCTAATCTTCTGCTAAAAAACGGTTCCATGAGCAGTCACAAGAATCACAGAACAATAACAATAACAAACGTCAAAAGCTGACATTAATGACAGTTTTTGTTTGTATGGCAACAGATAAACATATACAGCCAAGTTGCGGAATACTAGCATACATCTTAGGAATAGGAATCTTTAATGGATTGAAGTTCTTTAGGCCGGCCTCATACAGTCGGAATTATTCCGTTTGGGGATTCAGAACGCAGTAAATTCATAAACCTATGGCCTACCAAAGGCTAGCAAAGAGAATATATCATTATGGCCGGCCTTAATTAGTGTAAAAAAAATATACGCGTCCAATTGATAACCTCCTCCTCCTCCGGTGCTAGGAAATAAGTCGCTAGTCGAAGGAAAAATAAAAAAAAAATCATGCCGACGACCGCCACTGGGGGCAGACAAGGGGGTGAGATACTAATTAGTTGTATCAACTGCCACTTCTTCCTTTGCAATCAGGGGTGGTCGTTGTGATACACTGTGTCAACGACCAGGAAGGGAACAGACTAGGACGGCACATATAGGAATTATCGCCTCTGCTTATCGTTCGTATAGAAGATACCATTGATTGTGCAAGCTTTTTTTAAATAAATACTGTCTTGATAAGTATTCAAAATAACTTTATTTTTGAAATTACAGTATCGAGTATAGGCTTAACTTACAGGCAAACCACAAACAATTCCATTGCAAAATAAAACAAACAACTAATCACAGGTTTTAACTAAATAGAAAAACAAAAAATGACTTTGTAAGTATAAGCTGCATTTTTTTACTACATACTATAGTGTTAGCTTCTTGGGAATATCACACTTTCAGGCCTTTGTTAGCTTGGAGAGCGGCGAGGCATAACTTACAAGATCACATATGGGCAGGCCAAACATTGACCACTTATACATATTTAGTAGTCACTGAGCGCAACGTTCCACAAGCTACCAAAGAGAATATAAAAACACGATTACTCTAAAACACTCCTCAGAGGCAGTTTAAAATACAATCTGTGGTTACGGCTTTCCCTTTACCATAGACTATATAAACTATATCTGAGCAGTGTTTAAAGAAATCTTGTTTGTAAAAGTAACACCGTTAAACTTGAAATCGTAAATATATCTTAAAATATCACAATATCAACCGCTACACTACATAAATTAACATCAAAATGTAGGAGACTGAAGATTTTTGGACAAATGAATGCAGTGCATCATCAGACTTTTATTGTATTTTATTTGAAAATATTTTCTTCTATTCTCCTTACAATATATCTTTTACGTGTAATTTCACTATTAAATAAGTTACAATTACAAGTTTATAACGAAGTTTCACTTAATTTTATTGAATGCGACGGATAGATCTTTCCTTCAACTAACTAAAACCGTTTAGGCCTTAAGACAAAACGAAAATGATTTGCAAACATTTAACAGTCAAAACAAATCAACAAGAATACTCCATTTTTCCACTCTAAATAATTTAATTTTTGATGTTATGCATACCTACACCATCTTTATTTGGGGTCAACCAATTAATCACTTTAGCAACATTTCAAACCCCCACGGTGATACAACGTGAGGTTTACCCACGCCGCCACGTCTATTTTTTGCTACAAAATATCTTAATGATTTTTAGAATATTATCATTAACTACAATTAAATTCTGGAAAATTAACAGAGTTCGGCACCGTTATAAATATTTCCAGACAGGCATTAAAGTTGCAGGCTGTTAACGACAAGCATAAAAATAATAAAGGACAATGTAACCATAAAATCGGTTCTAAAATCGCGCGTTCAAGGAAAAAATTAACACACGTGATATGTCACTACCCCCCCCCCCCCCCCCCACCCCATCACTCCCTTGAGAAATTTGGTGATTTTTTGCAAACCCCCCCCCACGAGATTAATGGTCGACCTCTATGCTCTTTAACACGTGCTAAAAGGACATGACGATATCCATCTAAATCATCATACCATTTACCTACCTAAAGACTGTCTAATTTTTAATTTTAAAGCAGGATAACTTTATAACAGTTGTATAGGGGCATCTCGTTCACTTGTTCTAATACTGATCAGATTTTCAGGGACTCATTTTGGGACTTGAGACAGTAAGGGACTACTTAGGCGCGAAACACACAGATGGGACGTAGGGCGAGGGCGCGGTAATATGTATAGATAGAGTCATAGACCAAGAGCGACCGCAGAGCAAGGACTGTGGTCTATGACTCTATACATATTACCGCGCCCTCGCCCCACGTCCCATCTTTGTGTTTCGCGCCTTACAATTCACAATCCACACTGGATTACTTATACAGTCATTATTTATAAAAACACGATTCCTTAAGACATTAATTTGTCAAATGCAATTCAAATTGTTTTTCCCTTTACGCTAGTGTTTTTATAAATAAGACTTACGTCTTACATAATATATTTTAAAAACCTATTTAGAGGCCAAATAATCCACCAATTAAAAATGTCGTTAGCACGGGTTAGTGCAACAAAAAAAAAGAATATAGTCTTAAATATTATTGATAAGAATAAGATTCCTTAAAACACTCGTCAAATGCAGCCTAAAGTGTAACGTACTGGGAAAGACCATCTAAAATTCACTTGAGGAGTGTTTTAAGGAACCTTGTTTTTATAAATAAGACTGTGTAACAATAGAGTTGAACATAGATTGTGTAGGAGGATGTACTTTATACTTGTATTGTACCTAATCAATCAATCAATTAAAATGTGTACTCTAGATATTAATTCTAATGGCAGTTGTCGGAAGTCTTTAAATCTTGTTTCTGTAAGAATTTTCTTTAGCCACGTCTCCAGCGCCTGTTTCTGAGTGCTAATGTTGTATCTGTAAGGTCCTAAATTCTGTGTTTATCATAACAGAATAAGACCTTAGGTTCAGGGCCATGGGTCCCAAAAATCACTATGAAAAATCAATATTGAAGCGCCAGTATTCAACACGTCAACCCGTTTTCAATGCGCAAAACGTTATTTTCAAAGTGTTTTGCGCATGGAAAAAGGATTGTTTTGTTTAATGTTTTTTTCTGCTAAAACATAATTTTTGTATGCGCTATTGCCGTCGCTCGCAGAAAACACTGTTTTATTCTGCACTGATTATATATTTTTTTCAGTGACCACTGGAGACCCGGTTTAATACATTCTGGAGCATGCCATTACATACAAATAAGTCCCTTTTTAATTTTTTACATTAAATATTTTCGAGATAATTTGCTTCACCTTTTTTTGGAAATATCACATTAGTTTAGTTTTTTCATTAGCATCAGTAAACATAATTTTAAAGTAGAAACTAAATTGTGTATCTTATATTAGTGAGCCATTAACGTTAATAGAAGTAGTTAATTTTATTGAACGAAAACTGAATATTTTTTTATTTGGTCTGCACAGCAAATAACATACAACACAAATGTTATAAAATACATTGTTGCCAATTACTTCATTATTGCTGCAATGAAATAATCACATTAGATGCATTAGAGATCAAAATACCAAAACTATTCACACGACAAATGAGAGCTAAAATAAATTTCTAAATTCCTGTAAAATCACCAAGATTGATTGCACTTTTTGTTCGATAAAAAGACATCGATGAACATTCAGGCGAAGCTTTATTTAGCCGAGCTTATACAATACAACAATGTCAATAACAATACCATTTTTAATTCTATAGAATCTCCCGAGTGGACCATTCTATAACTTTGGGAATGGGCCGAATTAAAACACACCGGTCACATTGTTATACAGTTCCACTACAATCAGTTGGCTGACAGTGACAGACGGTAAAGCCGCGTATAGATTGGGGGTCATCCATAAAGTACGTCAATTTTACATCCTTTTTGCAATTTTACATCTAGAATTATTAAATTAAAACAGCCATTAAAAGTTTCGAAATTAGTTTCATTTCCATTCAAATGATTTTTCAATATTATCAACATCATAATGAAAGGTTTGAAAAAATGGAGAAAACAAATTATTAACAATAATTTATTTTGTCGAACCCCCCCTTAACGAGTGACGTACTTTATGGATGGTCCCTTGCGTGCAACTCAGCGCGCAATGCGAATGTAGTAATAATGGTTTTTGTACTAACATGATTTAAGTTAATCTAAAAACCATTATTTCGAATATGTTGTATGTTTACGACGGTATGATTTCTAAAGATTTTACTGTCTCCTGTAAAATTTGACAAAAGACACGTTCGCGGTTTTGGATGCCGAAAGACGATGTATAATGCAACAGACAAATTTAAATTTAGCTCATTGTAAAAGTCCTTCGAATTAAAAATAAAAGTCAGTATTTTTTCGCAAGTTTCGTACGATCCAACCAGTGCATACCAAGTGGTACAATAACATGCCGAGTTGAGGCGGACTTACAGCGAGAAGAACTTAAGGAAGGCCGCGGGGGGGACGGGGTGCGGGGGGAGCGGGCCCCCCGCCTCCTTTAGACGCTCCCGGTATTCTGGGCACTGGAATTAGAAAATAAAAGCTGTAAGCGTTATTAATTAATTATACTTTATTGGACACAAAACATTTAACAGGATCTTACATAAGAAATAACATGTACAAGGGCGTGCTATCTCTGTAAGAGATTTCTTCCAGTAAAACTGGTTGGTAACTTGGTTGGAAGAGACATACCTCAACACATGCTACGTACAATGGCCCAACTATGAGGCTAAGTGCGGAAATCTCCAGACGAACTAGAACTATGTATGCAACTACGATTGTTGTAAAACATTTCAGGCAGTTCAAATAATCTGTGGTTACGACTTTTCCTTTAACACAGACTATTTAAACTGACTCAGGGAAGTGTTTTAAGAAATCGTTTTTTTTTAAAAAACTTATGGTTTTTATAAAAGGAATTGGCAAGGAAAAAATATTTAATTAAATATATCTTAAATGTCTGTAATAGTCTGTAATTTTTTTTTAAAACCGACATAAACAAAATTTGTCATAAATTTGTATGACCCATTCTTTTACGATAACTTAAAATGTGCGAGTGAGAGAGATGCCAAAAACGAGTAGGCTTGGAGGCTACGGACGGACAGATGGACAGACAGACAGGCAAATTAATAGGGTCCCGTTGACACCCTTAATAACTTAATCTTAATAACTACCTCATACCCTGGTCCGCAATGCAGTAGGTACGGAACCCTAGCAACTATGTGTTAGGGGCCGTTCAAGTATTACGTACGCACATATATTACAATTATTTACCCCCCCCCCCCCCCTATCGAAAGCAAAGCAATAACCCCCCCACGCTTACGTAAACATTGGTACATGCATTTTTTTTTAAATTCAAATCGTCAATCGTACCGAAAGAAAACAAAACATTGGCGGAAGAAATTTAGACAAGTGAATAGCGCGCGGTAATTCCCCTACTCGGTTCTAACCGAATACCTAAACGTATCCATTGTTTTTAGGAATCCATGAAAATGCGTTCGTCAAGTAGGGTTGCCATATTGTGTTCAAAGCAAAATCAACTAAATTTTGTAGAAAAAAAGGAAAAATAAATGTCTACCGCTGACGTAATCACCCACCCCCACCCCCCGT
This sequence comes from Yponomeuta cagnagella, assembly GCA_947310995.1. Lineage (NCBI taxonomy): Eukaryota > Metazoa > Arthropoda > Insecta > Lepidoptera > Yponomeutidae > Yponomeuta > Yponomeuta cagnagella. The sequence continues at coordinate 16,151,811 of OX371277.1, forward strand.
GCCATCAAAAATAAGCAAAGCTAAGACCCCCCCCCCCAGCCCTCTCCCGTAGTGCTTACGTATTACTTGAATGGCCCCTACCTGGTCCGCGATGCACGGATGCCCCAGGGAGCGCCAAAACAGGCACTTGCAGTGTCGACACAGGGACAGAGTCTCCGCGTACTGAGCGTCTTCTCTTAGGCCGTAGTGTCTGTAACAAGACAATAAAAAAATCTTAGCCTACTTGGGGAACGCATTTAGATAATCACAACATTGTATCAAGGGTGTTTATCAATTACACGTATTTATCAATGAAAAACTACGAATAAAACTGATAAAAACACATCTGATAAGCGAAAGTCAATCTTCATACGAAATGACCCCGACAATTTTCAAGACATAATGCTGCCTATATACGACCCAGTGTAGGGCACAGGCCTTCTCAGAAGGGTATCAGAAAGCCTGTGGGCTCTCATAGGCTTAATCACCACGCGTGCCCACCACGGATTGGTATTTTCAAGCGCTGAGGCATGTGAATACCTCCGGTGAGTACCTGAGGAAATAATGTGAGGAAACCTGAGTAGGTTTCCTCACAATTATTTCCTTCACCGTTCCAAGAATTTACTTCTTAATCTGCAGAATTCTAAAAGACCCAATCGGGCCACCATAACAATGATTTTTAATTGTTCTTTTCAAGGTCACAATCTAACAGGTTAAAAAACTTTACTAGCACTATCCCTTCTTCTAACCACATCACCCATGGTTAGCTGGAATAAAATACTTTTTAGTATTAAGCTCGCCTTTGTGCAGATTTATTTCTTGTGCAATAAAGAACGCTGTGAAATAAAGCGAGATGACGCAAGCCGACACGAAGATAAAAACGTTAGCATATTTCTGGGCTAAGACCTCACCTCCTTAGTTTATGGAAGAGCATCTTCCAGTCCACATCCTTGTTGACTTCCTCCTCATCAGTCTCGGATGCATCCGAGTCGTGCCTCTGCCTCTCCCCCGCCGCCGCGACCTGCCAATCAATGCTTATTAAATACATTTTTCTTATTCAATTCAGTGCCTATATTTAGGTATATTAAAAAACTAGTTCTGCTACAAAAACAAAGAAAGACCAATCAATCAACGGCTGGACGATATTGCCCGCTAATCATGATTAAGAATCAGCATCAGCGCCGCCTAGTGTTAATATTGCCGAACTGAAATTAGCAAATTATAGGTTCTCTTTAGTGCGTATTCTGAAATCTTTTTAGGGCTCCGTATCCGAAGGGTGCCAAACGGGACCCTATTACTGTCCATCTGCGGTCTGTCTGTCTGTCCGTTAGACCTTTAAAGGGCTCTATCTTTGGAACCTTAATAGGTAGCCAGTTGAAATTTTAACAGAATATGTTATAACGGCGGATTACCTAACAAATAATAAAAAATAAAACAAATAAAAATAAATAAAAAATTGTTTATTAAAAATCAAGGCATTACAGATATGAACAATTGCAACTCCTACACTAGGCACAGCCTGTGTCGTGGGAGTCGGGTAGGATACGCAGAATCATAATTAGCACCCGTTGGGTAAGGGTTGTTTCCATACAACAAACGAGTTTTTTCGCCGTTTTTAGCTCGAAAGGAAAAACGGAACCCTTATAGGAACACTGTTGCCCGTCCGTCCGTCCCTTTGTCCGTCTGTCTGTCAAGACCTTTTATCTCGGGATCGCGTGGAGGCGAGTTGAAATTAAAACCACATACACAAATTTCAACTCGTTACCTCCACGCATCTCCAAGATAAACGGTCTTGACAGACAGACGGACGGGCGGACCGACGGACGGACAACAAAGTGATCCTATAAGGGTTCCGTTTTCCTTTTGAGGTACGTAACCCTAAAAAACATACGGCCGTTTATGCCGCAAAAAACGTATATTTTGACACTCAAGGGAATCTAAATTTATAGGGTACTTTCCGTTGACCTACAACTATGAAATGTGGCAATTAATATTGTCTTATACTACAAGTACAGACAAAAATCAGAAAACTATACATTTGTAGTTAAATCATATAAAAACGGTCTTTGAAGTCCGAGAAAATCTCGGAAAAAAACTACGAGACTCGATTCCTGAACTATTACTAATACTTATGTACCTACAAATTTGTACGGAACCCTCGGTGGGCGAGTACGACTCTCACTTGTCCGGTTTTTTTGTTTATGCTCTATCGCAAAAATGGTAATACATAAAGGCATCAAACTTGGCGTGATGGTCTTATTATATATTCTAACAAATAATAAAAAACGGCCAAGCGCAAGTACGGAACCCTCGGCGCGCGAGTCCCACTCGCACTTGGCCGGTGTTTTTATTCATCGCCCTGTGTACACACATACTTTAAGATTTCTTGTCAGTGCATACCTGTGCCGGCGTGAAGTGGAACAGCGTTAGTTCGCGCCACACGCGTTGCTCCGAGCACAGGTTTGACATGAGCTGCCAGGCCGACGAGGCGGCCTGCGAAGGAGACATGGGTTTTGCAGTCACACCAGCTAGGGAACCGAGTCGAAGCGGTCGCATACCAACTCCTGTAAAACGCGCACCAAACCCTGAACGATTCCATTCGTCTAACTCTCTATACTACCTAATTGCTGTCGCAAACTTCAGGATTCCGATAGGATTTGGCGCGCATAATTAGTCCTTTCTATAGAAGACCGTGTTGCTTAACCTTCGTGATCGTTTAAGATCACTCAGGCAGTCGGGGCTACGAGCGTTCAGTGCATGGATGGGTCGCCGTCTATGCCTAACGCTAGTGGCATTTTTCCGAGCGGTTCCGTGCTTCGCAAGGCACGTTAAGCTGTTGGTGCCGGCTGCCGTCGATAGATGGCAGTCGTTAAGCCAAGTCAGAGGCCTTAGGGCAACTTCTGACAGTAGACGAGCCACTAGTCTACACAAGCCTCCACCAATCCGGACTTGGCCTCCGTGGTGGAGTATGGCCTATACCTTCCTCAGGGAAGAGACCCGTGCCCCTCGGTGGGGACATAATGGGTTGATGATGATGATAGAAGACCGCACCAGCCAGTACCAGCACTCACCAGCCGCGAGTGCGCCGCGGCTACTCCCTGCCCTGGTCGCTGTGGCACCAAAGTGTGATGTGTTTGCGGATTTTATATGTTTGGGATTGGAAGTATGGTGAAGGTATGTAAGAGAACGCTAGATTGGTAGTTCTCAGTTATAAAGTAGAACAAAGTTGTTTTTAAATGAAATGTGAAAATACTGTTGGAGTAGCTAATAAATTGTAATAATAATTGTTCCTATAGTCCTGTCCGCGAATGGGTTAATTCCAACCAGTCTCGCTGACCATCTGAGGCGGTTGGAACTCCGTGTGGGCATGCTTCCGGCTATCATGCAAAAGGCGGTGCTGCTTGATACAACCCGGATAGTCCGACGTTTTCTCTCATTGTCCCGACCTCCGGCCGCTTGGACGCCTCAGCCGGAGGGCGTCCGTCTGGCCACTTTGGTCAGACGAGCGAGACTATTAGCTTTTTTACCCCGAACTAATAATAATATTGCAATGCTTTGAATACATAAAGAAAAAAAGAAGACATTTATTTAAATTGTCACAGAAACACAAAGTTAAAACGAAGTTACACAAACAAAATACACGAACGTCAACATAACAAAAATAAAAACAAAACAATCGTGAAGAGGACACGTGAGGCATATAAAGTCGAAGGCAGATAGTAGGTAGATAGATTTTCATTTTAATTACATAAATAAAATTAAAATGGAAGACAAAATTGACAGTCACTGGGGGGGACGAAGTTGTCAAGGACCTGCCTGAGATACCCGGTGGCTGGCAGAAAACCTCATAAGTCAGAGACAAGTGGCGACCAAGTATGGTGGCTACTTTTTAACAGTCATCAAAAAAGGAGGGTGGTCTCAATTTCTGCGTATATTTTTTATGTACAATATGTATGTTCAAATCAAATGTTCAGCGATAATTCTCTACCACACTGATCAATTTCATAATTACTTTTTTTTGTTAGAAAGGGCGTCAATGTTTAGCGATAGTAAAAACTATATTCGTAGAGGGTGGTTCATCTTTACTTATAGTAAATGTTGGACATAAATTCTCAAGGAAGCCAAGATCAGTTGGATTCCTTGAGAAAACCATCGAACTCTTCAATTTACAAAGGCAACTGCAGGACGTATGAGCGAATACTTAATGGTAAAATCACAGATATACCATCATCAACTGATTTTGATGACTATCTTTGTGTTCATAACAACAGTTTTTTGCCCAAAATTATATGTAGTATCTCACTGTAGTACGTCCCACTGTAAGGCACAGGCCTTCTCTCAGAGAGAGAATACGTAATATCTACTAGTGTAAAATTTATCGCACATTTATTTTGTGTTTATCCTCCTCAGTCCCAAACCTCTTGAAAATAACAAAGGTTTTAAATTGTTATTTTCAAGAGTAGGACTGAGGAGGATATGCTTCGTGATATTAACGAAATATAACCAGGAAAAAAAATGAGGACTTACATCTAAATCCCTGTGGTCCGATATCCTTAGTAGAATCTCTCTGATGCATTCCTCTGGGAGGTCGTGAAGTTTAGGCCTCACTTCTGGCCCGGGCTGAAATAAACAAATTAGAATTAAGTGAAAAGTATCTACAGAGCTGATCAGCTGAACTGCTGTTACCCTCTCCGGAAACCCTACGAGCCTACCAAGGGGCAATTGATGGCCCGAGATTTAAAATTCTTGAAACTGAAGCGATGAGAAGTCTAGACTAAGCTGTGGTCTAAAGTAACGAACTATCTTGATTCTCTATAATTCAATAACATTTGGGTAGCTGACTTTCCACAGATACCGAAAAATTGTAGTTCGTAGTCCTAAGAGTGGTCCGAACATGAAAAACGAATGACATTTTCTGGTGTTTTCAAGGTATCCAAGTTCCCCAGTGGGGTGTAGTTGAATAGGCCCAACTCGTGTATTTAGAGGTTGTTGTCCATCTCCTCCTATATTACGCGCACCAAAATGAAAAATTAATTACATTTCTGGTGTTTTCAAGGTATTGCATAGGTCTATGGTAATTTTTCTTCTTTCATTAGATAACAAATTTACTGGGATCTCGCATAGCCCTTACATACCATGCAATCGGGTCTCACGGTTCTCTGGCTACGAGTTTGCCTACTCGTTGGTTACTAAACCCAATCTTTTAGCAACTTACCCTAACATCGTGAATAAATTACCAAATTTGGAATTGGGTTTACTTATCACGACGAATCTATCACAGTATATTTATGTAGTTTTATGTAGGTCATATTAATTCAAGCAGGCTTATACCTATGTTTATGCAATAGTCTATTTATTTTTCGTATCGATATATCTATAATAATATTTTATGTAGGTTTATTTTATTATTTGAAATAAAAGACTTGAGCCATATTATAGTTTGTTGTATGCATGTTTAACTTTTATTTTATTACTGTACAAACACTATGTTGTGATATATTTAAGTTCACCCGGAATGGATCACTGTGCCTCAAGATACAATTTAATTTAGTTTGGGGTTCAGAGTTACTTTATATATTGTTAATTTTTGTTCAGCTCAATAAACATTTTTCATTTTCATTTCATTTCATTCAAGGTCCCCCAGTGGGGTGTAGTTGAATAGGCCCACCTCGTGTATTCAGAGGCTGTTGGCCATCTCCTCCTATATTACGTGCACCAAATCCCGACGATTCCAATCGCCTAACTGTCAAATTCTATAGTAATTGCTATCGCAAACGTCAGGATTTTACAGGGTTTAGTGCGCATTAGTCCTACGATCTGATTCTCGTGATGGCGTGGTTATGGTGCCCACATATTTAGCACTTTGGACCCCAGTGGCTGCCCCCAGCAAGCACTTCACTCTCTTTCTCTCTTATTCGCTAACTTCTTTTTCTTTTGACGAATCCTTGATGATAATATGGCGAACCCACCTCCCGCATACAGATCCTGTAAGCGATGTAGTGGAGCGTTGGCGTGGTCATTGTGCCCCCATAGCGCTTTGGACTCCAGCGGCTGCCCCCAGTAACACCGCCGTTCTATTTAGCTAGTCGATTCCATAAAGTAAGTTAGACCCACCTCCTGTATACAGACAGATGCAGTCAGCGATATGGTTGATACTGGCGATGGCATGATCACTGTGCCCTCACAGGGCCTTGGAGCACAGTAAGATCGCCGCTCTGTCTTTAGGTAATCAAATACAAAAACAAAGATAAACGTCCTGAACACGATGCTGTTAGCAAGGTGATTGATCCTGGCGATGATATGGTCATGGTGCCCCCATAGCGCCTTGGACGATAGCAAGCGCCCCCAGCAAGCGCGGCGAGGGCGGCCGCTTTCTATTTAGCTATATGAATCCCTAAAGAAAATGAGAGGACACATCTCCTGAATACAGATGCAGGAAGCGATGTAATTGATCCTGGCGATGGCGTGGTCACGGTGCCCCCACAGCACCTTGGATGGTAGCAGCCGCCCCCACCAAGCGCGCCGGGGGCGGCCGCTTTCTCCCTTTTTTTCTTTAGCTAGACGAACCCCTAAAAAAAGTAAGGAGGACCCACCTCCTGTATACAAATGCTGTCAGCGATGTGATTGATCCTGGCGATGGCGTGGTCGTGGTGCCCCCACAAGGCCTTGGACCCCAGCGGCCTCCCCCAGCAAGCTCGCCGCTCCGACTCGCGAAGGGCCGAGAGGGCGACTAAAAGCGCTCGCAGCGAGTTCAGATTCTGTTTCGATGTCGCCACTGGGGGGAGGGAGGGGGTAAAATTGTACGATGGAGTAATTAAAATCAGCTGATAGATGGCACTCAACAGCCGGTCAAGGCGTTGGAAGTCGGGAGGCATGGAGACGAAAAATCCCTGGACGTATTGATTCCTATCATTACATTAGCGCAAAATGTACGGCAGAGGAAATCACTCTGTGCGTTATCGACGTGTCCTTAAGGTTGTTTGGATTATATTACAGTGACAGCATGAATGAAAAACTGACTGGTTGGAAATCTAAACATATTTAGTCTTTCTTTAGTGTTCAAATTGTCACAAGACCAATGTACATTGGTTAGTGACTTCTTTCGAATAGTTTATGCGTTATCATAGGTTCAAAAAAGATGTTGTAGTTGAACTTAGTTGATTCAACTACTGACCTTGGTAAGCGACCTCTTCCAGCATACTCAGCAGCAAGACCAATGTACATTGGTTAGTGACTTCTTTCAGAATACTCAACAATAGTTTCTTCGTTATCATAGGTTCAGAAAAGATAAGATAAGAATATTATTTATTCTACACTAGCACATGACATAAAATGTTGTAATTGAACTAAGTATTCAACTACTGACCTTGGTTAGCGACCTCTTCCAGCATACTCAGCAGTAGTCTCTGCGCAGCCCCGGGCAGATGAGTCAGTCGTTGCCCGCCAACCAACAAGTTCAACAGAGCGCAAATGTAGTTGAATCGGCGCACATCGCGCACGGCCGATGAAAAGTCGAGACGGCGGACAGCCTCAGAAAGGCCGTTGAATCCGGCGATCTGGAAAACGAAGTAGCAGTCAATAAGTTCTCTTCATTAGCGGTTCTGCCAGTGATTTGTTTTGGAGATCGCAAGGTTATTTGTTAAACTTTTTTTTGTGAAGTTGATGCGCGCCCCTTAAACTTCAAGTTCCTACATCGCGCCAGCAAAGCTCCCAATATAGTTCGCGTGAATACGTCTGACTTGTAACACTACAAGTCTTGTGTAAGCTGAAGTCAACACTGACGAACTATCTAAATGTCGATAGACACTATAACAGGCGACAGAGAGAAAGAAGAAAACTATCTCTGAGACGAAGCCATTTACCGTGCGTGTGTCTATAATTATCATGATATCAGAATGATGAGCATAATCAGCCGCCTATTTATACGCACCAGATTCTGAAGGATTCGTAACAATCACCACCATATCGGTAGATGGCGGTCCGTAATTCCTGACGAATGATGAATTGACGAACTGTCAATTCTTTGGTAAGAGTCACTCGCTTACCTCTCTCGTGCATTTGATTGTGATGTGACAGTGCGGCGGCACCCGGTTCGCGCCGTCACCTGTGTTCCTGTCACCGTCATCGCTCTCTTGGGACCTGAAAAGAATAGAGAAGGATAATGAAGCGGTGTACAACTACAACCATTGGATAGTGAATAACAATACAGTTTTATACGACGCACAATCTCTCTGTTAGTACGATCGACAGAGACCGTCTAGGATTAGAAAGCTGAAGGGGCAGAGTCTGATCATCATATCTGCGCAACCGACAAAGGTCGGTTGTTTGATAATGGTCGAGTAGACTGGACACAACTGAAACGGCCTGCGCGCAGTTGGATTGTCGATCTAAAGCAGATTATGGATGGAGGAATGACGATGCATCCTTGTCCAATATTGGTCCTCCACGGTCCTCACCTTGGGGGACCATAGTGGAAAAATGCGTGTATTAAACCACTAACAGCTGTTAACAGTTTGTTAGTGTACAAGAAACTGGGGGTAAGTAATATAGGACTATTAGATCACTTCTAAGACACTCTGTATAGAACTCTTTCGCCAGCCATACGCCATTCAACCAAGACTTTCACTCTCATCCTGTGGTAAGAATAAGATAAGATAAGAATAGTGATGTAGTGAAGCAAGAACGTTGCAGCACAAACTGTAGGTGCTTGTCAAGCTGCAAAAGTCGGAAGGTGATTGCTTAAACGTCATTGTCTAAGCAATACGAGTGACTATCACTTCTGAGACGAGTCCTTTCGCCAACCTTATGCCTTTCAGCCAAGACTTTTACTCTAATCCAGCATTAATACCACATTCCACTAATCACAGTGATCAAAGCCTCGGCTCTCAGATTTCACCTCACGATATAATAGCAGGTTGATTGATGAGCGGCGCATGCGCTTAGGCGGTGCATTATGGCCACTTATGGTTGCGTCGATAAATTGCCAACTATCGGCACTTGTCAAGAAACCGTTGGATGGTCGGGGTTCAGCTCTAGTTACCTTGCGCCTTGTAGTTTGCAGCAATGCAGCATGCATAGAATTATTGTCAAATTCAAAGTCAAAAATTTTATTCACTATAAAAACAAAATGTTTACTTAATTAACGTCAAAGCTGTGCGGAGAAGAAGCTAACAAAGAAACTCCACATTTATTCTTTTCAAAACAGGTTTGCTTAATTAACAGAGTTTTCAACTTAAACACTAGATACAATCGTTCCTGTTAACATTATTTAAATACCAGACATCCTTGTCTTCCAAATAATCCTTAATGTTATAATAGGCTTTTTGCACAGAGTATGCTTAATACATTTTTTAAACCGCGTCGGTGGTAACTCTAATATATATTGACTTTCTTCTCAAAAAGAAAACAACATTCTCCGTATAACGAGCAGGAAATACAAAACAAACATTCTGGATCACGCGCCACCAATAAACGTAAGCCACGAAAGTCACTAAACTATCACCGATTCTCAAACTCCGGGGCTCGTAGCATAACAGCGAGCGAAAACGTTTCTCGCGTTTTATGGCGATCTGCCATATCTGCCAAAAGGATTAATTGCCTTCTGCTGCTGTTCACTGTAATCCATGAAAACATCGAGTTTACTATTATTTCCATAAAGATAAATTCAAACTATAGGCTTCTTTTTTAAAGGCTTGCGGCTTTCCCAACTAGCTCAGTCACAACGTTATTGGTTGTGACAAAATTACCTAAGTTCTATTTTAATTACGGAGCAGAGGCCTGGAGACATACTCGAAATATGTCTAAACGTATAGAAGCGATTGAGATGTGGGCCGGATGCTTAGAGTTTCTTGAGTTCAAAAGGTCCGCCACTCTACCGTTTTGCATAGAATGAAGAAGACAAAGGTCGTTAACACCATCAAGAAACGAAAGCTGCAGTGTTTCGGACATATCCCCAGACTCCAGGAAGAAGACGACCTGGGAGACCAAAGATATCATGGCTACACAACTTACGACAGTGGTTTGAACAGAGTACCAGTTCCTTGTTTGTATTGGGAGACTCGAAAAGCAAGATAGCCAAGCTCCTATAGGAGACGGCATTTAAAGAAGAAGATTCTAATGATATTGAGTATATTATCGCCAACCCGCCTGCCAAGCGTGGCGATAATGCTGATTTTGTTGCTTATTACCAGAACGAATTTTTTTTTCGTTATTACGCAACGAAACCGTAACTGGGTCATATAACTCTATACATTGTTGCAAAAAGATCTGGTTGAACATGTAATGTCGAAAATATATTTTTCTCGCGTGTTCAGCTTTGCAAAGATGTTAATCGAATGACACAACGGTGATCCGCTATGATCCTATAAGAGTTTAAATTTTTCATAGCAACCCTAAAAGGGTAAAACTCTACATCTAAATAAGTCCAAGACTGCCATGCGTCTGGAACAGTGCTCGGAAGCATCGCAGAGCTATTTCGGTGGATCGTTACACGTGTTTCAACGTTTTGAGGAATGCTGCTGCTGTACTGGTAGAACGTGCTACTTTTGTCACACGATGAGGACCTAAAATTGGAAAGAAACATGAAAGGAAAAACCTCGGAAACGGCTATAACGATTTCGATATTTAGCTTTTAGGGAGTTTCGGGTCAACCTCATTTTCTCCATTTTTTCAGGCGTAACAACATTTCTACTCATCATCATCAACCATTTGACGCCCACTGCAGGACATAGGCCTCCCTCGAGGTTTTCATAACCATGAGGGGTTTTGCCATAATCGCCACGCTTGGCAGGCGGGTTGGCGATCGCAGGATGCGGTTGGAATCTCAGGAAGACTACTGCCCGTCTCCTGGTAATTGATTTCCTTAGTCGCCTTCTACGACATCCACGGAAGGAAATGGAGTGATGCTATTCTTAATCCGGCGCCACACGGAATATCGAAGTCACACGAGGTTATCTCATCGAGAATATATTCTTTTCGGGGCAACACATGCAGACCGAAACAATCCGAGTCCGAAAGAAATGGGTCAGACACTAGGTAGAAAAGGAAGCTGTTTGACCGATTTCCTGGGCTAAAGCTGTGTACAGACCGACCAAACGAACACAGACGAGGCACTCGCCAATCGGCACCGCTCACCGTAAACGCTTGACCGTTTTTCACATTGGTCAATATTCCACTGTTAAATTAAAGAAAGGGACGGGACAGATACATTTTGCCTCTCGCTCATACAATACCGCCGTGTATATTGTGCGAGCGAGAAGCAAATAGTTATAGCACTGTTGGTATAAGAAAGGGACTGGATAACTATTTAGTTATAAGTATATTAAACGGGTCAAATCACGATTATTTAATCAGGTAAAGTAATAAATTATTTATTATTAAATTATTATTTACCTCTCTCTCACAAAATGTGGTCGGCTTTATTGTAAAAGCGAGAAACAAATAGTTGTCAAGTCCCTTTATTTAATTGACAGTGTTATAATCCTTTCTTAAACTGAACGTGTTATAGCCGCCGTAACTGAATTACATTGTTAGACTAGTATTTATACAACATACACATGAAATTACCAGACCAATGATGTCTTGTTGTGACGGTTATAGTCCAATGTGAAACAGGCCGTTGCGTTCGCTTTACTGATCTCCATGGCACATTCGACTGTCCGCAGGACATTGTGATCTGACATTGTGGACTCTAATCAGTTACGTTAAGGGCGACTTGGCAAATAAAGTGTTATGGATGATGTGCTGTCCTAATACTATGATACATTCGACAGCACAACAAAAACATCTATTTGACTAACTAGAGCGCCAAAAATTGAGCAAGTGGGGCTGGGCTTACCATCTCAGTACAACGCTGTTACTATAGTCCAATCAGCGTTAACGGTGCTTCGGTAACGCACAAAACGAACCAATCACAGAGTGATTGATAAAGACTAATCGTCAGGTCTGTGAACAGATTGGTGCCGTTTTTGAGCGAATACTTGCCAGTTAGCAATATTTCTAGGGATTTCTTATTCGCCACTACGAATATTGATAACCCAGAAATATTGCTAACTTCGAAGTTAGTGAAGTGCGCTTGCTATCACCGTAACGTCAACTGATTCGTTTACTTTCGTTCGGATGTTCTGTCTGTACCGAGCTTTATGTAAAGAGACGAGAGCGATTGGGAACATTTCGCTGAAAAGAAACTATACCAGCCTATTAAAATCTATTTTAAAAACTTAAAAGACATACTTTTCTTGCATTTTTTATTATTAGTTGGTATATCCGCCGTAATAACACATTTTGTGCAAAACGGGTTACCCCGTAAAGAGAAAAAAGCCTTTTATAGGTCAGACAGACCTCGTAGACATACTAAAAGGGTCCCTTTTGGTATTTATATTTGATATTTTTATATCATTAAGTAAACTACAGCATGATTTTAAAATGGTTAGCGATATTCGAAGGGACCTTTCTTTTCATTCGATAAACTTAAATTATTCTAAAGTAATTGTATAACATTGTTGTAAATACGTTTAAATAAAAAAAGCAAAAAGTGGCGGACGGATTCCTTGTTTCCCGTACACTAACAATCTGTTACCTAATAGCTGTCAGTTGGTCAAACTCCATACGAAATGATTACGGAACCCTAAAAAAGAACTAACAGCTCTTGAAATTAGATTAAGTTATAGATTGTTAGGGTACGCGTTCCCAGAGAGAAGGCCTGTGCCCTACAGTTTACGCGAAACCGGAGGTTAATGTTACTAGAATTTTTACCAGCCAAAGAAATTTTTTTCTCGCGATTTCAAAGCTTTTGCTCGCATTGACGAGTATCGCCCCCCATTTTTGGATGTAAATGGGGATTTTGTTTCGTTTTCGTTGCGTATTGTTCGTTTTACACGGCATTTGGATACGCAGTGTTGTGGAATACAATGTAAACAGTCTATTATAATCCCGATGACTCAGCTGTGTCTGTTGGCTGAAAGGGCTTCATTTAACCAGCCGACTTACCTCTCAGTACGTTGAAATAAGATAAAACAGTATTATCCAAGCTAGCGTTCCGTACATTAAATTTCACGGGTACAGTCGACAGCACATACATCTTTACATATAATACACACAATCTAATCAGTTACTTTAAGAGGACGCATTGGAAATTTTGGCGTCAAAGATCTGAATTTTTTTCAGCAATTACAAAACGAATGAAAGTATAAGTTGGTGACCAAATAGTTCATGATAAAACCCTCATTTTGTCAGTTTTCAAAACATGATTAGGTAACTTTTGTATCAGAGAAAAAAATATCAAACATACCTCTTTTTAAAAAGAGATTTACATTTTATGGGCAAACGGGACCAAACCAAGCCTCTTAACTTTCTCCATAGATGAGTCTATACATTCTCTTTAAAATTGTAGAAGGAATTTCTCAAATTATCGTTTTTAGGGTTCCGTACCTCAAAAGGAAAAAACGGAACCCTTATAGGATCACTTTGTTGTCCGTCTGTCCGTCTGTCAAGACCCTTTTTCTCAGGAACGCGTGGAGGTATGAAGCTGAAATTTATATCAATTACTCAGGTCTACTGTCCCTTGAAGCTGTGAAAAAATCAAACTTCTAAGCCAACGCAATCAAAAGATACAGCCGTTTATGCCGCAAATTTTCGACACTTGCAAGGGAATCAAAACCTACAGGGTGCTTCCCGTGAACTCAGAATCTTGAAATTTGGTACGAAGCAACGTCTTATAGCATAGATAAAGGAAAAATTACGAAAACCATAAATTTTTAGTTACATCACATAATATATATTTTTTTAATAATTTTAAACTTACTACCCATTTCCTCATAAACGCGTAGAGGTATTAAATTGAAATTCATACCAAATACTCAGGTCTATAATACCTTTAAGCTGTAACAAAATCTAACTTCTATGTCAACGCAATCAAAAGAAACAGCAATTTAAGCTGCATATTTTGAAACTCGCAAGTACTCGCAAGGGAATCAAAACCTAAAGGGTACTTCCAGTCGACCTAGAATCTTGAAATTTGGCATGAAGCAACGTTTTATAGCACACATAAAGGAAAAATTCCGAAAACCTTAAATTTTTAGTTACATTACAAAATATATATTTTTTAATAAATATAAACTTATTACTTTTTTCCTCATGAACGCGTAGAGCTATCAAGTTGAAATTCATATCAAATACTTAGATCTAATTGCCTTTAACCCGTGAAAAAATGTTGTTGACATTGCAGGTTTGTACGGAACCCTCGGTGCGCGAGTCCGACTCGCACTTGGCCGGTTTTTAACTAAATTAAATAACAAAAACCATTTTGTCGTTTACGTTCTTTAGTTCTAAGCTAGCGACTAGGCAAGAAAAATGTAAAGGTTGACCTGCTATCGACATTGAACAATCAATTAGTGTTCTTTATCAGTCTATTTAATCAATCAATTTAGTATAGTAGTACAAAATATATTTAAAGTATTCACTACATAATGAAGATACCAATATTTCTTTCATAAACCGGTTTTGCAAAAGGGTCAGCCAGAAATCCCAATTTCTGGGTACTAGCAATTTTTAAAATCGCGGCACACACTTCGCGGAACACGGATCTAAGCTGCACTTTGTACTACCGCTTTTGCGAAGTCTGGTACGTGCGATCAAATTGTAGAGCTTTTAGACGTGATTACATATTATAATTTCCGTCACTATTTATCCCACTCACTGCAGGCCACAGGCTTTCTTTATGGAAATGGCAATGTTAATTAATTAATCTAAATTAATCTCAAATCTTTTATGGGAGTCTTGACGTAAGCTGTAGCCCGTCAACGTGAACGTAGCAACAGAGCACAGATTCGAGATGTTTTGCCCCAGAATTCGCTCAACATGGATCTTCTGTTAACCCTTCGTAATTTTTTATTACAGTTTTTTGTTTGTATGTTTTGAGTGATTTTTAATCATCGTCAGCCATTTTTACGCCCACTGCAGGACAAAGGCCTCCCTCATGGTTTTCCCTAACCATTAAGGGTTTTGACATAATCGCCACGCTTGGCAGGTGGGTTGGCGATCGCAGTATGCGGTTGGAATCTCAGGAAGACGCTGCTGCCCATCTCCTGGTAATTAATTTCCTTAGTCGCCTTCTACGACATCCACGGAATGAAATGGAGTGACGCTATTCTTAATCCGGCACCACACGGATAAAACGGATTACAGGGATTTTTAATATTTTCTTATATTTATGCTGATTTCGTATAACCTATGACACTCGCGCAAATACGACGAATCGATTGCGATCTCATTTGTCAAAATCTGACCTCTGGGGGAACATAGAATAGGACATACTTACATACATACGAGCCAAACAGATTACCCTCCTTTTGAGCTCCGCCGCTGTCGGGTAAAAAAGGTGGGGGAGGGGGTTTACTCGTCAACACAACCAATTTTTACTACTACAAACCAACCAACAACAAAAAAATCTGCCATTTGGATACTACAGTACCACCAGTAGGTGGTAGTTCGTTACCACCTGCCGCATCAAAATATAAGGAACAGCGCGATCTCGAAGTTTCCTATTGACGTGATGACTTATGGATGTGAGACCTGGTCGCTGATAATGGGCCTCATAAGAAGGCTCAAGGTCGCCCAACGAGCAAGTTAGGTGTTTCACTGCGTGATCGAGTCAGGGATGAGGAATCCGCAATTGCTCAGTTGAAGTGGCAGTGGGCGGGGCACATAGCTCGGAGAACTGATGGCCATTGGGGCGAAAAAGTTCTGACCTGGCGACCGCGGACCGGACGACGCGTGACGCAGCGTGGGCAGGCCCCCCAACAGATGCTCTGACCACCTGGTTAAGGTGGCGGGCAGTCGCTGGATGCGGGCGGCACAAGACCGGGAAGCTTGGAAAACCATGAGGGAGGCATATGTCCTACAGTGGGCATCAAATGGCTGATGATAATGATGACCACTAAAATGGAAGGAGAACCGAGATATCCCACAACGGATTGGTAACAGTGTTACTTGATATACTCTCTCTCTGTGTTTAATAGAAGGCTTGTTTGCAGTCGTGTAGTTCAAGGGCGTGATCTTTTGATATTGGAAATGTCTTTTCGTTCGCTCCAGTGTAGGCTCCGATTTCACGAAAAATTGTGGTCCCCTTATATCTCGGAGAGTTGTGACGATATGATATTAAAAAAAGACCCAAAAAACGTGTATTCACCAGAGATGTAAGGTGCAAATAGAATTATTCCAGAAAGTCAAAAAAGAAAAAAGTTATGGCCGAAATAGTGAAAAAAAGATTTTTTTTTTTCCGATATGTTGATTTTGACGCTCGATATTTCGGAAACAAAGAATGATATCATGAGAAACACTCCTCTGGAAAATTGGAGCCTAAAACAAAGGATCGGGTTAAGAGTTTGCCCTGTAGCTAAACCTTTTTGAAAAAAGTCAGAACGACATTTTTCACATGACATTAATGACTCGATTCATTTCCAAAGTGCTCCATAGTCGTGTGAGGCACGAAAGCTGTGATTTTTTATTAAAAAACCGGCCAGTTCCGTACCGTAGAGACCAGTTCCGTAGAAAGAGTTGTTTTTTATCTGCTTTACAGAACTAACAACTGCATCAAAGTAATTTTCAATGGATTTTGTACGAAGTTTTCCTTTTATAAGTTGGTCACCTATTACTAATTAACTTGTAAAGCCTACTAAGCCGTGACAGTTATCCTTTTAAATTCATTATATGTGCTACTGCCCTGATTTTTCGCACGTTTCTACAATCAACGTTTGGCCGGAAGAGGGGGGGACGCCCTACTCGCAGAAAAGTTTCCGCCCACAATATTTTATACGACCAATCCCACGATACCCCACATCATGGTGTAAGCGAGAAAAACAAATTGCATCCCTAATCTAGGCCGCGAACAGACAAATAGACAGACAGACAGACGGACGGACATGGCGAAATTATAAGGGTTCATTTCGACTACGGAACTCTAAAAAGGTAAAAAAACTTTTTCAAAGCGAGTCATTTAAAAAGTTAACGAAAAAGAACATCATGAACGTCATCAAACGTCGCTGTCATTATTGATTTGTGTTCAAGGATACTTATCCTTGTTTGTGTTGTGCAAGTGCTGTGTAACAAAATTTTCAGCAAAATGTTTAAATGTCCCGTAATAAATCTAATGTACATGGCATCAATCACAAAATGAAATCCAGGTCACAATACCAAAACTACAAGAAAAACGCAACCACCATGGCTTAACTTTTCAAGAATATGGATGGATGGGACATCTTCCTTCAAGAAATCTGCAATCCTCCAGACTTCAATCATGATGTGGTTAATAAATAGAACAGCCAACATTCGCATTATCTTCCCTTATAAGGACGTCTTTTCGTCAGACGAAAAAAGGAACAGAACAGCCAATGTTATTGTCATCATCATCATGAGCCTGGGGCAGTTCTGTAATGAAGATGGACATCTCCCAAGGCCTGAGATTCAGCTGTCCACATCCAGTAGCTCCTATCCATCTCATGACCGATGATCTATGTGATCGCACCTCTGACATTATCAAGGATCTGATCAGCTCATATATTACGCGCACCAAATCCTGAGCGATTCGAATCGGCAAAGATTTTCAAGAATGTCATCCATTCAGAAAGTAATGACATTCTTGATAATCTTTGGCCCTTTCGGCTACAATATCGGAGTCAATAGATGCAAAACTCTTCCCACTAGCACCACAAATCCAAAGTTACGACGTACTTGAACATATAGGCACAATTTGGCCCAACATCAAAGTCCAGCAACACTATCAGCAACCGCTACACTGCCAACAACTATGTAAACATCTATAATAGCTGGTAAAACAATAGATTACTTCGCAAAATGCCGCCTAAAAAGAAAGACAAAGGGAGCAAGGGAATCAAAGGCAAGAAGGGAAAGGCTAAACCCGAACCTGAGCCGAGTAAGATAATCGTGAAGCCAGAAGAAGTGAAGCCAATACGGAAGGTCAGCACACCAAAAGTTGTCTCTTGCACCAACAAGGTCACTGAGAACTCGGAACCGTGTCCTAGCCAGTGCAACTGCTACCAGCCCCTAGACGTTGCTGACCCGGAGTATAGAACGAAGCCGGAGTTCATATACGGAGGTCCTTTCAGCGAGCCAAAGACCCTGAAAACCCCGTCGGACTACGAGAAAGAAAACGAGGCTATAAAGGGATTGGAGCTGTTTAAATTGTGAGTTGCGATGTGTAATATTAACCCTTGTTATCTCAACATTAAAAAATAACCAGCCTAATGAAAATGTTACCTTATCTGACCTGGAAGTGAAGCCTAAATAATAAAAATATATACTAGCCCATGTTCTAGGTTTATAGCGGTGATAATGCATTGGTAAAACGCTTGTCTCACATTTGAGAGGTCGTAGGTTTGATTCCGGCATATACTAATGACTTTATTCCATAAATTACGTACCTACGTCTGTGAATTTGTATTAGGAATACTAGATACTCGCTAACATTGAAGGAAAAATCATTAAAAAAACCTGAGTGTCTGGGGTGTTCGTGGGCACGCGTGGCGACCAAGCCCGTATGAGCGCTCTGAATGAAGGTGTCTTGTACTGTGAAGTACAGGCTGGTTATATTCTATCAATTTTCAGAGCATCAGAAAAAATAATAGCCTTTTAAAAATTTTACCTTATCTGACCTTAACTGAAGTAAGTCTACAGCCAATAAAGTATTCTTAAAAGCTGCTGAAGTTTGATTAGGCCTAGAGGCCAATAGATTGAAAGAGAGATTTTTCTAAGAGGATGATAAAGATTTTTTCTCATCCTCCGCTTTTTCTCACATACAACGGCACGTCACACCTTTCTTGGATGCCCGTCACGGTTTCCAGTGACTATTTTGTTTCTCTTATTTCAGTCGTAAGCAACTGGTCAAGCTTATTGCACCTCCGAAAAAACCTAAAAAGAACTGCAAATGTGCCAATAACAGGGGCACGTGCATATGTGAGCCAATACAGAGAAGATATTGAAGACTCGGGAGTTGTGACAACAAAACTAACGGCCCCTCCGACGACGGGGACGTCATATTGTCAGCCACCTTACCATGAACACAAATCAGTCAGGTTTTGTAACTAAATAAAAGAGATACAACAAATAAACTGTTTTTAAAATGCCCACCTCCTCAGCTTTCTTGTGCCTTCAATTGCCAAAGGTTTAGGATGCAAAACAGAGGACGTGGGTTCGATACCCAATGGAGCCCATCGTAATTGATTTGTACAAAATATGGCCTCAGCCATACTCGGACAAGTGATGGTGTTGTGTGGAAGTTATTATTTTTATAACCTAACTGATTTGAGTGCCCGGCTGTGAAGGTTCTCTATGGTACATCTAAATAAGGGCCCTTATGAAAAATGCGACATTATCGGAAGTCACTTGTCAGTGTCAAAATCCGTATCTCAAGATACGAAATTACGTCATTGAGCTAACAAAGAGCCATGCATTTGTAGCGTTCATTACTGAGTGGCAAGAAATTTAGAGCCTTTTCAAAAAAATAAATGTATTTGTCGCTGCGACGGCGACGTTGTCGACCCTTCCGAACATATCGCTGCCTTAGAGTAAGGACCCTGCGACACTAGCTCATTTCACTGCTGAGCTAGATAGTGCATGGGTGCAAATAGCAAGGCCATATCAATGATAATAAAAGTTGAACTTGAAAACAAAAAGGACAATCAGACTGTCATGCAGTGCAATTTACAATGCTAGAACACAAGGTCATGGGCGCTCTGACAGCTGCTCTAGAGCAGCTATAATGCAGCAGTCTACTCACGAGGTATAATTTATTTTATTTTATTTTATTATAATAGGAAAACTTACAGCTATGAAAAACAACATTACAAATGCTCGACAAATAACTTGAACAAATGACTTTGATTTCCCATGGACGTATTTCGGGTCTCATTGGCGGGGGACGCGGGAAGTGACGTTGAATTCTTCGGAGTTAAGTCAAATTAACAAATAATTTAGCGATTTTTTAGATGCAGTAAAGTTAAAAAATCATACAAAATCAAATCACCTACGGTCCTTGATAAGCTGAGACTGAAAAGTATTGTAATTTTTTTTCAGATTTGAAATAAATAAAAAGACATTTAAAAGTACAATGCATTTTAAAAGTTGTTTTAGGGGTACGGTTGGAGAACTTGGCCTTAAGGCTGTTCTTACGTGGAGCATGCTGTCTCGCTCGCACATTTTAATAATTTTAGCGATTGTAATAAAATGTGATCTGATTCATAATAAAATGCGAACATTAAAATAGTTTGTTTCTCATCCTGTACTAAGTTTTTGATTGAGAAATTTTGATTCCAAAATTAATAATTATGGAACCAACTTTTATTTAATAAAAACCACGTATAGAAAAAAAAAACATATTTAAAAGGTCCGTTATTTAATTATCCATCAAACCTTCAGACCACATTTATCAAAAGTAAACTCATATTCTTTTAATAATAAAAATTTTTAAATTGTACGAGAGCGAGACAGCATGGTCCACGGAAGAGCAGTCTTAAAAACTCACGATTTATTCTTATTTATAAAAAACACGATTCCTTAATTAAAACACTCCTAAGAGGCAGTTTAAATAGTCAAAGGGAAAGACGTAACCACAGATTAATTAAACTTTCTCTGAGGAGTATTTTATAGGAATCTTGAGAGACTTGTCATGTTTACGAGTACAAACCGACGATCATACAGATTGCTGTAAAGGAATAAAATATTACGATAGCTAAGGTGTATTTATAATCAAATGTTCCCTTTTAATGTTGCTCCTCCCACACAACCATTAAGATTTGAATCTGCTGCGAAAGGATGAGTCAGGGCGAACTTTTAGGGTTCCGTAACGGATTTTTACGAGTTTGCTTTTGTGGCAATCTTTTTTTTTTATGTAGCCTAAATACGCCCCACTGCAGGGTACAGGCCTTCTCTCAGAGAAAGACGCTGAGGTATGACCTCAGACACCCAGGTTTCCTCACGATGTTTTCCTTCAACGTTAGCAAATGGCACGAGTGCGCCAGGCCAAGTTGCTACCACATCTTCACAAATGTACGTAACTTAGAAAACAAAGGCAATCTTAATTAGATTTATTTTCATTCTTTCTTTATTAACTTATTCTTTCTTCATTACACTTCACAGTATCAATTAGGTTCACATGAGAAAGATATTGTTGCGATAGGATTGTTTGGAAAACATTAGTTAGCACCGCGTAGCGCCTTCATAGGGTCCTGAAACACTATTAGTAACAGCTTTACAATTAAACGTGGAATAACTGGAATAAAAACAACAAATAATAAAAACCGCCCAAGTTTCGGACCAAGCTAAGGGTCCCGAACTGAACAAAATATATTTTTGGTAAATATGTAATTAATATTATCTTTGTTGTGGTTATTCTATTATATTTATTTGTTATATTACGGAACCCTTTGTTGCGCAAGTTGGACTAGCGCTTGGCCTCTTTAAAGACAGGTCCGGACAGGAAACGTATCGGGTTATTTTCAGATTGGGCTCAAAATTAACTTCGCTTGGATATTCTGTCATGTTCTTCGTTAGTAGGAACTTTTGACACAAAGCGTGTTAAGGCCGGCCACATACAGTCGGAATTCAGTTTCTTGATTTCGATTCGGGATTCCGAACGCAGTAAATTCATACAAACCTATGGACCTACCACATAGCGTCGGCTTATTTGCAAGAACACATTAACCGATATATTCACTATTGGGAGGAAAACGACTTTTAGTTCGTGTTAGTTAATGGTTGTATTGATTTACCTATATAATATCGGTAAAATAATACCTCATATTAAAACATCACTATAGCATCATTGTTCAATGTATCTATATGTCCATACCTTTACAAAAAGCAGTTAGTAATTTTTTGCAGTTAATGACTTCTTGCAATAAGCCGACGATAGATAAATTAGTTTTCCGTTCGAAATTTTCCACGATTAGGAAGTCCGCATGGTAGCCTGTGCGTTCGGAATCCCGTACGGGAAGAAAAACCGTTCCGAACGCAACTCGCAATACAATTCAATTACTATGACAATTCCATGTACATTCAACAGCCAATTATTCAATAAATGGGTTACTCCCCACAGATTAACAAGTAGGAAAACTCGTTCCTTACGCAAGGGGCAAAGCCGTTTTTCGCAGAGAGAGTGACTACAAACCGTACAACTAAAAAGTAAGTATTTTCTCTATGGTGTATTTTAAAGAAGCAACTTTTTTTTGTGAAATTATGATATCGGAAAAAAGGGTATAATTTATTTTATTCAATCCTTGCGAGACTACAAATAAGCCGTAGATACCTGGGCCAAGTTTCATAAAACTACAATTCGAAGTTTATTATGACAATTTGAGGTGCATTGCGTAGCAGCGTCTACTTGTTAATCTGTGGGTTAATGGACTTTGTAATGTACATCGAATTGTCATAGTAAACCACGATTTGTAGTTCTATGAAGCAGGCCCCTGATGTCAAATCAGCCATCATCAGAATAAATCACGTGCGGTTTTATTATTACAATATGGAGTTGAGACTTTCCATTTTACATCGCAGCGGTTGGCTAATGGAGAGAGCGCATAATAGTTATTTTTTTGGATGTAATGATATGGGTATGCTATGCAATGGCGGATTTCATAATGTAAATAATAAATTTAATGGCTTAAGTTCCAACTGCTCTTAAGCCCGTCCGTACTAAGACCGTCAAAACCCGGCCCGACAACGGTCAGTGCGCTCGGATCGAGAGCGTCGTGATAATATACTGAAACTGTACGCACACGGTCCGAGCGTACTAAGACCGTCAAAACCCGGCTTTAGTTTCAACTTCATAATTTAAACTGAACGTGGTTCAGCTGTGAAATGGATGTTAATAAAGTTTAAACCTAAATTCTTAATTTTTTTTGTGTAGCCTATAATACGTCCCGCACGGGCCTTCTCCCAGAGAGAGTATTAGCTTAATTATCGCGCGTGCCCGCCGCGGATTGGCAATTTCAAGCGCTGACGTATGTGAACACCTCAGACACTCAGGTTTCCTTACGATGTTTTCCTTCACGGTTAGGTAGTGGAATTGCTGCTACAATTTCACAAGCCCCGCTAATATTTTTAATTGATTTTTAACAGGTCCCATCTTTTCTCTCTTATACTTTATTGCACACATAAAATTACATGAATAAAACAAAACATTTACAGAATCATCACAAATCATCTTCACATCTCTTGACAGGCCCACTAATATTGTAAGACTATATTTAGTGCTGGTGCATCACTTAGCTAGACGATTTATAATACATGGCAGGTTATACAAAATCAGTGCTAAAGATTCGTCAGTAAACCCGGCAATGTATGGTTAATGTTCGCCAAAATAAGAGTGGCGCCGGCAATATATGACAGTAACAGTCAATTAAACAATTTATAACTTAACATTTGATAACTTTTTAACATATATAATGTTCTGTACTTACGAAATTTTATTATTACTTATA
The DNA here is from genome assembly GCA_947310995.1 of Yponomeuta cagnagella. Taxonomy (NCBI): domain Eukaryota; kingdom Metazoa; phylum Arthropoda; class Insecta; order Lepidoptera; family Yponomeutidae; genus Yponomeuta; species Yponomeuta cagnagella. The sequence continues at coordinate 16,175,282 of OX371277.1, forward strand.
TTTATTTGTGATGTGATGATGTTTTTGGGTATGTTTATTATGTTACGAAGTGCGTATTCTACCCGTCATTCATCCACGACTACACAGGTGGACAAAGTAGACTCTTCCTTTTAAATAAACATTATTTTTATTTATTTATTCAATACAGACTTATAGATTGTAAGTGGCATACTAAGATTATTAGCAATCTCTTTTATAAAAACACGATTCCTTAAAACACTCCTCAGGAGTCAGTTTAAATAGTCTGTGGTAAAGGGAAAACGTAACCTCACATTATTTAAACTGCCTCTAAGGAGTGTTTTAGAGGAATCGTGTTTTTATAAATAAGATCGTGACCCCCAGTTTCTCGTACACTAACACGCTGTTAATCTACTGTTAACAGCTGTCAATTGACCAAAGTGCATACAAAAAAAAAACAAGTGACAGCTGTTAACAGTAGATTAACAGCTTGTTAGTGTACGAGAAACCAGGGTTTAATCTATAGCGAAGTACAGATTTGTGAGTTTCACTGTGCTTCTCTAAACTCAATCAAACTATCGCAATAAGAATATAGGTATATTCACCGATATTATATTTCAGTCGGTCTGCAAGCTCAGATGTAAGCATCCATACAGTACCTAGCTCACAAAATGCGGGTCAGTGCCAATGTTTAGCGGAAATCGCTGCCGATTGAGAAACCAAGTAAAGCGGATGCGGACGTGTAGAATACAATCCCACTAAAACATGTAACAGGTAAAAAACCATCTTCTCTGAAAATATATGTAAGTACTTTATCTGATACGTATAAAAATCTCGTGTTTGTTATCGAACTCCTCCGAAACGGCTTCACCGACGTTTATGATTTTTTTTTGTATATATTTGGTAGGTGTGAGAATACATCGTAGGCTAATTAATATGGCAAAACAACGTTTGACAGGTCAGCTAGTACCTAAAGCATAAATTTTCGATTTTTCTCGCTGTCTACTCGTCAAAGGGGCATCTGTTCCAAAGGGATTTGGGTAAAGAAACCATTTGTAATTTTTTCTACTGGTTGTGCAATAAAATGTTTTCCCTCTAAAGATGAATCCCTTTTTGTCGCACCGCAGATTAATTAACAAACTACGATTACGATTTTTTTTAATTAGACTAGGCTGACACTTGACCCCAGCCACGCCTGATGGTATACGAAGACGGGGTCTGATGTTACGTGAATGCCGGTTGACTATAAGTAGTTTTAAAGACACCGAGGTTATAATATCTCTGGAAAAACAAAAGTTCTAAGTTGGACAAAAACATAAATGAAAATTGTATTTATAAAATAAAATCGTGTTTTTAAAATAAGGCCGTTATTCTTTACGTCGCAATACAGGTGAAACAGTCGTCTATTCCAAAACGATGATTGATGGAAACCCCGTCTAATTGAAAAGGTAATGAAGTAAAATGTGGCGCTAAAGTAAACGTAGCAACTACATTTGTTAACGTTGTACAGTAATAGCGGATAGAGAGTGAAAGTCGGCTAGGTTGTTGCACTAAACGCAGTTTTTATATGGCCACAGCTTTGTTCGGCCGGAGGAACTACAGAAATAGTTCGACGATTGCTGTTAATGAGGCTACCTAGTCTACCTATTTAGCTGTTCTAGGTAGGAACCTGTGAACGGTGTAATTAACTTGAAGATTATTGCGAAAAAAAGTCTCGACAGTTAAAAATACAACCTAATCTCCATTAAAATGTTCAGGATGTGACTACCTAGTATCACTGATTGACATAAAATTGCATAACTATAGTATAGGTAGGTAGAAATAGTTGAAAAGTTGAGCTACAAAAACAATGAAAAGAACCAATTGTTGTAGGCCTATTGTTTTTTTTAATTTATTTATTCAGCTAACCCGATGTTCCGGCTGGATTTTACATAACGATAACGTTGGAAGTTGTAACAAGTATTAAAAAACTCAGTAAGGTAAGTTTAGGAAACAGATAAGCCCTATTAGAAGTATAGAAGTAAAGATCATTGTATAGAATTTCAGAAGAAAGATCGCAGAATAAAGGAAAATTACCAGCATCGGCATCTTGCCAGCCAGTACCGGCAGTTATTCGCAGCACAGCGATAGTTTCTTATTCGTCGATCAGATATCGTTGAAAAAAAAGAACAGCCAGTTGCACAACAAATTTTTGAAAAGAGAACAATAGCTCGCCAATATTTCAGCATTTTATCTTCGATCGAACCGCGCGCACCAATGACTTCAGCGCGTGCATTAGTGCTATTGTTTTGAAATCGTTGCCTTCTTACGGTAAGGCCCTCTTCACACCTGCGCTGCTATAAACAATTTTTTTACGACTGCAGTTTTCTATTTTAGTGGCGACTTTGAATTCGTTTTGTTCGGTCACCTGAATATAAGCGAAAAAAACAAACCGGCCATCGCGTGTCGGGCCACACGCAGTGTAGGGTTCCGTAGAAAGAGGGGGTTTTATCTGCTTCACACTACTAACAACTTCAACGCATTTTCAATGGATTTTGTACAAAGTTTTCCTTTCATAAGTTGGTCGCCTATTACTCTTTAACTCGTAAAGCCTACTTAGCCGTGATAGTTTTCCTTTTAAATTAATTGTATGTGCTACTATCCTGAATTTCACGTTCCTACAATCAACCGTTTAGCCCTGAGAGGGTTGGGGGGACGCCCTACTCGGACAAAAATTTGCACTTTAAACCTTAATATTTCGCAAACGGAATTAGAAATCAAAAAATTTGCTAGCTACACCCACAATATTTTTAAACAACCAATCCAACGATACCCCATACTATGGTGTCGACGAGAAAATAAAATTGCATCCCTAATTTAGGTGTAGTACGCTAAAAATTTTTTTTTAAGATTCAAATCCACCAATTTTTCGGCGTTATTAATGATATGTATGTGATAAGCTTTCTCGTACTAATCGTCTCTGAACTAGGCCGCGGACAGACAGCTAGACAGACGGACATGGCGAAACTATAAGGGTTCCTTGCCGACTACTCGACCCTAAAAAATATACTTCTAATTTGAAACCGTCATTAATGAAGTGTCTCCGAAAGTCCCGTCTTGTCTGTAATTTAGCTAACCTGACTAGCCTGTTTGAACCCACAGCAAACTAATAGGGGTTAAAGTATGAAATTGCCGTTTTATTGCAATAGGTTCTTTGAATTGACATAGAATCTTCATGGTTTGAGGTTTTCGAATGAAACTTTTTTCAAATGGTTTCTATGATGTTCTTTTTTTAAAAAATGTGAAACATTTGAATATCGACTTTCAATTGTTTTTGTTATTCAATTTAGACATGAAAGATGGATACTGCGAAAATTCGAGTGATTTTTGAATACGAGTTCCGACGCGGAACTAACGCGGCAGAAACAGCCCGCAATATCAATGCTGCGTTTGGAGAGGGGTCTACTAATGAACGCACCGTGCGATTTTGGTGTAAACGCTTTCGTGATGGAAATTTCGACTTAAAGAACGAGCCACGAGGAAGACCGCCCACACAGGTGAATAACGATGAATTAAGAGATATAGTGGAAGCCGACCCTAGTCAAACTACCCAGGAATTAGCGGCATGGTTTAACGTTACCTTACCCACAATATTGACTAACTTGCGTCAAATCAATAAAATACGAAAAATGGGTGCCTCATAATCACTCGAATTTTCGCAGTATCCATCTTTCTTGTCTAAATTGAATAACAAAAACAATTGAAAGTCGATATTCAAATGTTTCACATTTTTTAAAAAAAGAACATCATAGAAACCATTTGAAAAAAGTTTCATTTGAAAACCTCAAACCATGAAGATTCTATGTCAATTCAAAGAACCTATTGCAATAAAACGGCAATTTCATACTTTAACCCCTAATATAATGGTAGACAAATAAGCCGACACATTCACTTAAAAATCGACATTTCTTCCGTACAACTTATAGCAAAAACATAAGCATTCAAATATATATATTATCGCAAAAACTATTTTAATTTTTATCTCTTATACAAATTGACCGCTATGAAAATCCTATGAAAATAAACTGAGAATTTTTAACTAATGCTTATTAAGTTGTTGTAAGTATATGACAAAATCTTCAGGAATTGCGCATTTTTGAGATAACATTTTTGAGATAATGATATAGAAAATTGCCACGAGTAAAACAACAATTTGTGTATTTTGTTTGTGTACCTTCGTGTTTACTTTGTGTTTCTGTGGCAATTTAAATAAATGTCTTCTTTCTTTTTTATTACATTACTATTATAGTACATAACTATAGTACGCAGTGGGTGTAGTGCCTAACCGTTGTTGGCTGGATTTGCAACAGCTCTATAACTATGCAAACGTAACTGCTTGCATACCGTAACTAATTAGGTAATGGAGCGAAGAAGAATTTTACAAGAACAAATTTAGTAACGGTTTTGGTTTATTCATTCGCAGTTAAGAGAGAAAATCCTCCAACGAGATATTGCTTCTTTTAAATTGACTGACCGCCGCGTTTGCTGAATTGAGAAGTTCACTAACCCCCAGTTTTTCGTACACTAACAAGCTGTTAATCTACAGTTAACAGCTGTCAGTGGTTTTTTTGTATGCACTTTGGTCAATTGACAGCTGTTAACAGTAGATTAACAGCGTATTAGTGTACGAGAAACTGGGGGTTAGCCACTACATAAGCATCAGATTTCTGAAAAGAACGATAGAGATGGATTATTATGTATTTATTCAAAGTTACGTACATCTGCGAATTTGTAGTAGCAATACCACACGCTAACTGTGAAGGAAAACGTCGTGAGGAAACCCGTGGCTGGATTAGCTCCGCACGTATGGACTTTTCTTTCCTGTGGGCTAGGCCTAATAACCTGTCAGGATGGTATAAGTGGTGGGCAAGCCTACTCCATGTAAAACAATGTTCCAGGCACTCCAGCGTCCATCTATTGTGATTTATACAATTATCTCATTACGTGGACGCAAAGACCACAGTTATTTACAGTGGACCCCCGGTAGTCCGGCCCCCGACTAATCCGGCATGGCTTGAAAATGTTATGACCATCTTCACTACATGCATTAATGTAATTAAATTCTCTGTTTGGAAACAGGCGGTCAGTAAATTAAAATAATTAACTTTTCGTTTTAGGATTTTTCATCTCAACTACACCAAAATCCATATCTGTCTAATTTGGGATCAGAACAAGTGATTGTGTTGTGTTATTTATTTATTTGAAATTTAATTATATCGATATAATTGTTTTTATTTTAAATATATCGAGCGAAGGTAAATATACCGGAAAGGCGAAATGTACCGGTGGAAGGGCCGGTAAGGGATCACCCAGGCGGAAATACTTCGACCAAATAGGGGATGTATTAGCAAAGGGCAAGATAAAAAGTAGGTACCCGAAACCGGCGTGCGTGCATGCAACGACTAATGAATGTTGAGGAAGCGAAAGTGATCAGTCAGGATCGTGGCAAGTGGCAGTCCCTGGTCTCTGCCTACCCCTCTGGGATACAGGCGTGAGTTTATGTATGTATGGAAGTGAATTTAATTTTGAATGAAATAAAATTATACACTCTCAGAGGCCTCATTTCGCGCACCAAATTCGCGACAGGAATTATAGTAGTTTGGAATTTGACAGACAATTGGACTCGTTCAGAATTTGGTGTGCGTAATATAGGAGAGCGGGAGTGTTTACAAAACTGTACTCAAAAATAACTTCATCTAGGTCTTTGTAAGCCACACAACCCAATCCAAGCGCTGTAAAATAAACATAATAAAACCTTTGATTTACTAGTCCGACATTTAAGTGGCGAAACGGGAATGAAACAAAACTGCTTTTAGGTCTAAAATAGGACGGAAAATGGCGGTGTGCCTCTTACAAGCTTGCCGTTACGATGCAGATAGGATTGAGACTTTTTTTACGTACGGAATGTTCCTGGGAAATTTGGAAATATTCCCCAAAACTCGCTTCCATAAATTAACAAATTTTGGCACTCTGATTATATTCTTTTTGTTGCACTAACCCGCGCTGAGGATAATTTTAATTCCAGCATGGCAGATTAGAAATCCTATTTACAGAGATTTATGTTAATGCAATCTCTGTGTACAATAAAGAATATTCTATCTATCTATCTAGTTATTAATAGTGTACAATAAGTATTTTTACCGCTAAAAGCGATCTCTTCCAGACAACCTACATTGATATACCTAGTCTGCGTTTGCTTGAGCAGGTTTTCTGTTTGAAAGAGAAAGTGAAAAACATTTCATGTTTTGTTTGCATAACATATTTCGTGTTATAAGGTTGAATAAAGGTTGGTCGTTGCCCGCCCATCCTTGGCTGTCTGCCAGTGAGCTTTTCAGGGCACAGACAAAATGTCTTGGATAATGCTGGCTGGGAGAGTTGCATCCTATATGGCTGATGTTCTATGCTTGAATTCGAAAGTGCACCATGTTCGTTAATTTTGGAAATTACCAGCCAGGAGAACTCCTAAACTTATCTATCTCACAAATATTATGATTTTGAACATTTGTAAGTGCTTAAGTATATTGCAATGGGGGCAAATATAATATAATTATTTAATAAATGCACATTAAAATAGAAACTATAACTTACGAACGTTAAAATAAGTAGTTTGCACTACTTATCTACTAAAAATAATTAAAACAAAGTATTAATTTATAGACATGGGAATTATTTCGTCGTTTAGTCTATTTTTTCTATAGGGGGTTTATTGCAGGCGTAACATTTATTCTATGTATAGCATTATTTTATTTATGACTAAGCTTCTAAGCTCGAGGAGCATTTTTTCTATCCTTGGATGAGTGTGCCATAGACTACCACTCGTCTGCCGCGACAATGATCTGTGTCCAACTTAGTATGGGCCACCTATACGTTCCATTCCGCGAGGGCAGTACAGGGGTTTAAACTACAGCAGTATGTACCTAGTAGAGCCAAATAGAATGTAGTTGTTATCTTGCTTTGGAAATTAGCTGCTAAATAAATAAATAGAAAAGCCAAGTTCACGACAGTATCTGAGGTTGTTCACTTAAAAACTAGGCCACGTGGATGGTTGGCTATACGCGCATTTTCGTAGCTCACCAAACATCTGGGTCAACATGAAAATAGGCCACTTTAGAGTTTAGACTCATCAGGTGAATATAAATTGAAATGAATTGAAAAAACTTTAGTTAGAAAAGGGTTCAAAAAGTGGTTACTCCATTTCCTTCCGTGGATGTTGTAGAAGGCGACTAAGGAAATCAAATACCAGGAGACGGGCAGCAGCGTCTTCAAACAAACCGCATACTGCGATCGCCAACCAGCCTGCCAAGTGTGGCGATTATGGCAAAACCCTTCATGGTTATGAAAACCACGAAGGAGGCTTATGTCCTGCAGTGGGCGTCAAATGGCTGATGATGATGATGAAAAAAATGCCCAAATAACTAAGGTGGCAATTTGGGTTCCAGCAACTCGTCTGCTAAATAAGCTTAAAATAATATGTATAATAAATGTAGCACTGAATGCTGGCCAAGAACCAGTAGACAATCAGTGAGCAGGCCACCAGCCTGGTGGGCCAACAACATTGTGGAATTTTTAGCCTCTAAATAGGTTTTTAACATTGTGAAGGCGGCTGCTTATGCCCAATACCTGAGGGCTCTGTTTCTGACAGAAAGTGTCAATGTGAAATGAAATTTATGTTAATTTAACATTATAACTTTTAACAAATTTCAGTCCTATTAGGCAACTTGCAACATGGCTTTTGTGGGGAACTATTTATAATTATCATGACTTAATGATAAAATTACTGTGTTAATTAAGAACCCTAAATAAAGTTGCAGACTAACTGATAGTTTAAATGCCTTGTTTTACACTGGTATAACAAGGCATTTAAACTATCTTGTGGACTGACAGTGAAGAACTGTCTGTGGATTTTCATACCATATCAAAGTTCTCTACCTATAGCATAACAGGCCACAGTAATGTCTTACATTACAGCACACCAACACGAAACGAAATCAGGCGAAGGACTAACGCACACATACAAAGAAAATCAATAATGTTCAAAATGAAAACATGAACAGCTGTTCAAGGGAAACAAAGAAATGAACGACACTCACCATGACTTGTCTTGGGTGTCTTCTGGGTTATTATAGTTAGATATAGCGGGATATCTGCAATGCAAGTAATAGGAAAGCGTTAAAAATACTCACACAAAATCACAATCTATAAACTTTGATGACATTTATAGCTAGGGAATAGCAGTATTTATACGTAAAGTTAGGCATTGTTAGAGGAATAGGCAATTAACAAGTTCATGTAGGGAATTTGCGAACAAAGAATCGACACTCGTTTGTTTTGCCAACCAGAACTAACTTACCTTTGCGATGTACACTCGAGAACCTTTTTCTTTTCCCATCCCTCTTGTGTTTTGACCCATTCTTCCCCTGGAGAACGCCAGTCTTTCGAAATAAAAGGCATTTTAGAACACAACACACACACTGCGATGTCCAACGCGAACTGTGCTGCGGCCTGCGATGCGCGACGTGGACGTCCGGCTTCGGGCGAACGAAAGGAAATAATGCGTTTTTCGTTTTGCTTTTGCGTTGCTGTCAAAATCAGCCAGTGAAATGCACGCAGAAAGCCGTCTGCGTCAGCTAGAGCGTTGTTTAGAAAGAGACGGGTGCGCGCATGGCTTTTGTTTTGTTTTCGGCACCTATCAGCTGTTTGTGTTTATTAGTTTACTTTTCCTTATTTAGCTAAGAAAGTATTTTCTATTAATTAGTTTATTTATTATTATTTGATTTTAAGATAGTGTTGTTCATAATTATGATTTGTATTCTTAGCCGTTAATTTTAATCCTAATAAAAAAGTAACTACAATGTTCGATTTACTATTTCAACCGGATGTTGTAAAATATCCATTGCAACAGATCACAGACTAGATAATGAGGTTTGTTTTTTGAGTCCGTTCAAGTTTAGTTATATTCATAGACTTAAAGAGCCCTTGGGTCTAAACATGGTTATAATCAAATCTAGATTCAAGAAGCTTCTTGTTATATTATAATAGGTATATCACTTCCAAAATAAAAACTCTCATTGAAAACAAAAAAAAAACAAACTTTTGCCTTTGGAATGTGGTGTTGCAAGAGTAAATTACACGACCTAATATTAAGTAAAATTACATTTAATTACGAGAATAAAATGAAGAAGAGAATAAAGCAATTATTTTGCTTCTTTGCTAAAAATTTTCAAATTATTAACGTTAAAAATTGTATTTTTTTTTTATAATCTTTATTAAAAGGTTTTGTCGCACAGCGACAATGTCACCTTTATAAGGCTATTCATTAAAGACTAAATGAACTATTTACAGCAGATAGAAAAGAGGAAAAATATTTACTTCATGTAGCAACACAGTCCATTTCTATGTTGTGATTTGAGGTTAGCTCCGAGAGAAAAATGGGTGATTTCAAACCTAAAATCAGCAGCGCGGTCGGCCAAAACCCAGTCCTGAAGAAAGCCGAGCTCGATTACATGAAACTCATTGAGCAAGTGAACGCTGAAAGAGTAAAGAAACTCCAGGCAACAGCGAAAAAGAACAGACTTGTAGGATCGTCAATAGGACTCGGTGTTTTCGGAATCTATCTCTACTCGATCTTCGCCGTGAAACAAGAGACCTTCCTTGACGATTTCAACGAACCCGCTAAAGTACAGCAGCCCTAATCATGGCCGTAGCTAAGAAAGCCTTGCAAGTAAGATTGCCTCCTTTACCAACGATCAAAGACGTCATAAGACTGTACAAATTGCGTGCTTTAAAAGAGCTCTCCCAGAATTTCCTCATGGAGCCACGTCTCATAGATAAAATCGTTCGTGCGGCTGGGCGGATAGATAACCATGTAGTTTGTGAAGTCGGACCAGGTCCTGGTGGCATCACAAGATCTATAGTTCATCAGGCGCCGAGAAAACTTATTTTGGTTGAAAAGGACAAGCGATTCCTTCCTTCTTTGGAGTTACTAGCCGATGCATGTAAGGACAAAGTGGATTTTGATATAATCTCTGGAGATATTCTGCAAACTGATGTCTCAAAGTACTTTCCCTCTGATGTGAAACATGATTGGAAAGACCCACCACCTCCTATCAATCTAATTGGTAACTTGCCATTTAGTATATCAACTATTTTGATTATAAACTGGCTTGAGATGATATCGAAGCAAGAAGGACCATGGGCATTTGGCAGGACAAGAATGACACTGACTTTCCAAAAGGAAGTAGCTGAACGCATGGTAGCACCAATGCTGAATAAGCAGCGCTGCAGATTGTCTGTTATGTGTCAAAATTGGTGCAAAGTCAACTATAAATTTGATATCCCTGGCCGTGCATTCCTGCCTAAACCAGATGTTGATGTTGGTGTGGTCACATTAACTCCAATAAAGGAACCAATTATCAAATTACCTTTCAAATTAGTGGAGAAAGTTCTACGCCACATATTTTCCATGAGACAGAAATATTCCATAAGAGGAGCATCAACTTTATTTCCAGAAGAAGTAAGAGATGAAATGAGCACCAAAATGTATGAATTGGCAGATATTGACCCTGTTACTAGACCCTTCCAGCTGGCTAATACAGAATTCTCAAGACTTTGTCACGCATACAACGAAATCATACAGAAGTATCCAGAATTTGAAAGTTATAACTACAGAGGACCGAAGAATAAAAAAGTAAAAGTAGAGGAGGCAGATATTTAGGTCTCAGTCTTAGTTTGTAAATAAATTGTAGTTTATTATGATTTAGAAATAAAATTATTATTTTGCTGTTTCACACTTGTTTATTAATTTAGTTTAGTAAGTAGGTAACTAGATTCTATAATTTAATTTTATTATTCTGGATTTTCAGCATTGTCTTCTAGGGTATTGGATTTTGGCACCTTATTCTTCTTTTTCAAAACTTTTTTATGCTTCGATGAGGTCAAATGAATTCGATATGTTCGATCCCCAATAATAATTCTTTCACAAACCTCACAGTAATTAGTTGAATTTGTATCCAATTTTTTTTCTTCGTCTATGTTTGAAGTTAGAGCTTGGTAGTTACATTGGGTTCCATTAAGGAAGCTCTCTATGATATGTTTGGCTTTTTCGGACACTTGTTCACACCATTTTGTAATATCGGTGGTATCTAACTCATAAATTGGAGGAACCTGAAAAATAAATAAAATTAGTTACATACATATTTACGCCATCTATAAATATTGTCTTATTTAGTTTCTGCTACTCGTTACTAGGTGGCGCTAAAAGAAATTATAAGCACAAATACTAAGCGAAATTTAGTTCAGCTATTTGTCAGAGGATGGCGCTTTTATAAAATGTTATATATTACTTCTCGATTGGGATGTTCCAAGAACCTTCCCCTGACCATTTTGTTCTGTCTTCTTGCATAGCGTCTAGTGGCCAACTTCATATTCTCAACGCTGATTTCCAGCAGCTTCCTTCCACCTTCACTGTTCCGCGCTTCTTCTGTAAGCATGAGATATTCGTGGAATTCCTTGAATCCCAGCGTTTGGAACACGCCTTTTGTGTAGTCGGGCGGTCTGAAAAGAGGAAAGATAATAATTTATTAAGTTATGGCTTATATCTTGTAGACACTAGCAACCTGCGACAAGATTTTTTTTATGTAGCCCATAATTATACGTCTCACAGTGGGACTCAAGCAAACCTTAGCTCAGCTAATACTCTCTTTCTCTGAGAGAATATCTGTGCCCTGCAGTGGGACGTATTTATAGGCTACACAAATTAACGTCCAGAGTACGGGGGTAGCTCTGGCTGTTTGACATCGACATTTTGGTTTCAAAATGACGTGGATCTGTGAGGTCAACCTTTACATTTTTGTTGTATGTAACTGATTAGAGTGCACGATGTAAAGGTCGATGTGCCGTCGACATTTATTTGTTACTTTTGTGTTATGTGCTGTATGTACATACCTACATACATTTGGCGTTATGGTTTGGCAAATACCTTCACATAAATTGAGTGTAATGCTACGTCCAGACACAGAGGAAAAAAGTCCAGATAATGCTGTACATACATGTTTTAACAGTAAACAATAAGCCATATTTTATTGAAAATATAAAAAAAAAACTTTGACTCAATTAAAGTGATTTAATTTATGTGCCAGCCAGTTACACTACAACTTATAAATCAAGAAAAAAGTGCTCGTTTATGGCGGCAGAATTTTTATTGAATCATAACCCGATTTATTTATTACTAAAAAATCAGAGTCAATCACAAGGCTCGTTTTCGTTCCCAAGTTGTTTTTGCCGCGCAAAACTCGTTACATAATGTAGGTGGTAGGACCAGTGGCGTAGCTTGGTGACAGGACCCTTGAGGTTTACTAGTGTCACCAGTGGAAAAAACCATGACTGTCTTCTTTTACAGACCGTTTTTGCAAAAAAATATCAAACCAATCTCTCAATCATATTAATCGTGTTTTTTAGGACCCACGACCGGGAACCTAGGATCACGGACCCGAGGACTAGGTAGCATTTATGCCAAAAACGGCCGTTTTCAACTTTACCTTTGACAGGAGAACAAGGCTTTAAAATTTACCTAAGTATATATAAACATACAATAAATAATTCTCAGGTTATAGAAACTATAAAAAGTAAAACATACATACACACACACACACACACGCGCCAAACTTTGCATGATTTACGTCAGTTTTGTTTTTTTATTTTGTTTATGCCTGGCTGTATAATTTCTAAAACTGTGCTTTGTTTGTAAATAAGATAAGTTTAAAAAATATTAGTCCGTAATTAATTGGCCTATGTTTGGTCTACATATTAATTACCTATCTTTTGTAAGTTGTAAGACTTTGTAAAATGAATAAAATAAATTAGTTCCACTGAACACTAATAAATCAGTGTCAGTCCTCCTGATCCTCATACGGAGGATCCGGGTTCGGTCCCCAACTACTCATATTAAAGTTAACAGAACATATTTTTAAGTCAAAATTAGCAATTCAAAAGATGACTAAAGATGGCAAACCATTTATTTTTAATATCATAAGTTATAGTTGGAAACCTATACATATTTTAAAGTACTTACATTTAAATAGTAAATTTATATAATGTATGTTAAAGGTAGAGGTATGCTCTGGCGAATGGACATGCCCCCCTAATCTTGGGGGCCCGGGGCACGAAGCCGCCTAGCCCCTTCATAACTACGCCACTGAATAGAGCATTGACCTCGCGAAATGTTCTAACAAACAAAACAAAAACATAACCAATAAAAACACCTCAAGAATAGGTGCAGAACAGATTTTCGTATACATTTAGGATGTTATCTCAAAGGCACAAAGTCGAAATTAGTTTGACATCGAAAAGACGTGTAAAGGTCGATATGACTATATGATCGTGAACGATAAAGTTAGTAAGAACTTTTCAACGACCGATCGACCGATCTACAAGTTAGCATTTGACACATCAGCAGTGATCTTCAATAGCTTTTTAAAAAAACTGGCCAAGTACGGGTCAAACGAGCGCACGAAGGGTTCCGTACCGTATCATATTGTTGAGCAAAAAAAAACTAAAACGTTTGATTTTTTTTTAAGGTTCATTGGAAAAACCTCTATAATAACATGTTATGTAAAAACGTAAACTATTTCATTGGTATTCGGTGTGGCAGCAAGCGCTTCTCAGGACCACCCCTTTTAAAGGACACGAAGTCAATGTCACATTCTTTCGGGAAAATAAAGAGGCTAATAACCCACATGAAAGTGAGACGCTTCATACAAGGAGGTTCGAACGAACTAGACCAGGGCTCTCCAAATTTATTTTTATTCTGACGCCCTCGGGAGTTTCTCATTTTTTGCGACGCCCCCATATCTGGCTAACCAGTGATAACCAGTAGATAGAGTTGTCAACGATGTGTTAACATGTACGGTCATCACCATCATGAGCAATAGGTAGGTTTCATCATCGACGGTTTGTTTACATTTAGGGAAAAGTCGTCTGAAACGGAATACTTATACGTAAAGTTTGTTTCCGCGTGGCGCCGGATTAAGAATAGCGTCACTCCATTTCCTTCCGTTGATGTCGTAGAAGGCGACTAAGGAAATAAATTACTAGGAGACGGGCAGCAGCGTCTTCCTGAGAATCCAACCGCATACTGCGATCGCCAACCCGCCTGCCAAGCGTGGCGATTATTGCAAAACCCCTCGTGCAAAACCACGAAGGAGGCCTATGTCCTGCAGTCGGCGTCAAATTGCTGATGATGATGATGTAAAGTTTGTTATGAAAAAACAAAAACTGCCAATAAAGGAGGAAAGCCTATCCCCGAGTAGAGCGCTGGCTGACTCTCCGCGCTCCTCACGCATTAGACCCGACAGGGTTGCCAAATTACACATTTTCATAAAAATTAAAAAAAAAAAGGAAAAAATAATAACAGAATATAGAGAATAAAATATAGAGCACGTAATATATAGAGATAGAGCGGCTGCTTTGCAGTTTGGGGAAATTGTGTACTTGTTTATGTAATTGCAAAATTGTTTTTTATTTTGCATAAATAAAAAAGTTAAAATACTAATTAAGGTAGTTTTAAGCTGTCATTTGTGTTTTTGCTTAAAGAGCTCAATTAAGTACTAGAATATTTCTATAATTGGACTTCTGTTTTTTTTTTTAAGAGTTTGTTACTCTTTAAAATGTGCTATTAGTCTTCCTGATATTAAATAAATAAATAAATATTTCCTAGCTCGCAAGAAGGACCCACGACCAAGAACCTAGGATTACGGACCTGAGACTAGATAGCGTTTATGCCAGAAACGGTCGGCCTAGGTTTTTTGCCTCAGGTTCCTAAAAATCACATTTCACCAGTCATGTGACTGGGAGATGGTTTTTTGTGCACTTTTTGCAAAAATGATCTGTAAAAAAAGATAAGATTTTTTTTTCATTGGTGTCGTTAGTGTTACTGTATGGAGCCCGTTTACAAAACTCTGTAAACATTATTTATAATTTTACTTTCTTATTGCACTAATTACATTGTAAATTTAAAAAAATATAAATCTGAGAAAAATCCCCATTGTAGAAATTGTTGAAAAACACAATCATGTTGCGGTTTTTTGGGAGATGCACATTTTCGAAATAACGCTGTATTTTGACTGTAAACGCTTCATCATCACAAAGTCACCGTGGGCGTGGGTTTGACTTTTTTCTTGGCGCGTTTACAAGTAGCGGTGGAAGGGAAGAGAAGGCCTGCTCTTATATTACGCGCAACAAATCCACGATTCCAATCGTCTAACTGTCATATTCCATACTGATTGCTATCGCAAAGGTCCGGATTCCGACAGGCCCCCGGAAGATTAAATATGTCATTGTTGTGCAACATCAGTTGCCTTCTAATTTAATGTGTTTGCTATTGTTTAATATTTTCGAGACATAATTCTACTGCAAGGTGTAATCCTCCCACATCCGTAATGAAGTACGTAGTCAATGGCTATTCCCATTTCGGCTGCTAACATTTACAGCTTTTTTTCCAGCAAATTAGTCGTTTGACAACCCTACGTGGGTAAAGTCGAGATGCAGTCTGCGGACTGCGGTCGCTCCCGGGCTACGCACATCGTCTAGTCTGTGTCTGCGTTTCTGTTACGGCCGAAGAGTCTTGCTCGTTTTGCATGCGTTTACCAAACTCCTGGAGTTTGCATCATTACGAATATTTTTTCCAAAGAAGATATCAATTTTTTTATTGATTTCCCAACAACATTTTATGCATAAAGTACTTTGTTTTACTGTCTGTAGTAGCAGCTTTTGGGTCGGGCGACAGTATTATAACACCCTGTGAATCGACTTTGCTTTGCCTGGGTGGGGCGCTAATATGTAACTTCTCCACTGTATGGACTCGTCCGATTTAACCTACTCCAAACTGTCAAATACTTACATATTTTCACACTCTGTAAACGAAAAAATGAATAAGCCAATACAGCGGACAGTTACGAAATAAATAAAAGGGCTGATTGTGTTGCGGACGTTTCGTTTATTGTTAAAAGATGTAAAAAATAGCATGATTGTGTTGCGGATGTTTGGTTTACTATTAAACGACGTTCATTTAAGTTATGACAGGGTATTTGTCAAACCATATCGCGAAATACATGTATATGCAGCATGACTGACTATGACGTAGCTAACACACTTAAAACAACTTAAATACTTAACAACTTGCCTGTCCCCATACAACGCATTTTGCAATTCCCCCACGTCAACAATTATAAAGTAGTATATCCGAAGATGTATTGAAAATGACTCATTCGACTCATGGACCTATTCCAATACACTCCTCTGAGTCATTAAATACAAAATAAAAACAATTTAGAATTTTTGAAAAATCAACATAGAGAAAGCTACGTATTTATTAGGAATTACAATTTTCAAGTCTCAATCTTTGTCCGTCCCACTACAATAGAGTGCACACGCATGAAATCTGAAACCATAGAGCGACCGCAGGTTTACATACGGCAGATGCCACTCGCGCGGTCATTCGCCCCCTACTCCACGCCTTTTTGTCTTTTGTTTCTTTTTTTTTTTGCGAACGGGGAGTTAGGAAAGTTAAACAGAGGATTTGTGGCAGTCAGGACGCGGGAATACTGTTGTTTGATACTTCACAAACGGTGTAATGTTGCTACGGGTCTTAAAAGAATGCTCAAAGAAAAAAAAAATCATAATAAAATGAAAACATGACTGCCAGTTTAGTTGAACCCTATGTAGCTAAGGATGACCATAAGCATTTTAACAAGACCACACAAAATGGAGGTTGTGGGTTCGATTCATCGACATTCATTAGTCGCTGCGTGGTTTCGAGTACTTTCTACATTGCCTTTTTCTAATACCTCCTCCAGGTGGTCGACGTGGGACGTCCCTTCCCGTACTTCCACCCAAATTAGCACGAAATATTTCTTTCCTTAAACTTTCTTCTTTCATCCTCAACATAAGTCCAAACCAATGCAACACTTCTTTCTCAATTCTAGTCACTACATCCTCTTTCAGGCCACGACGTTCTCTAATCATACTAATTATAAGTATTTTAAAAACCTACTTAGAGGCTAAAAATTCCACCCATGCCGGGACTTGAACCCGCGACCTCTGGCTAACCGTGCCAGCGCTCTGCCAACGCGATGTTGGGTTGGGCTTTGTAGTCCACGATGTTCTGGGTGAAGTGTTCCCTCATCACACCGATTCGAGGGTTGGGGGTTGCGTTTGTCGGGTTTACTTACACCTCTCTGACATTTGTCGGTGCTAAGATACCATCTTGTAAGATACTGCCGTCTATGATACGAGTATCTCAGTTCGTGATTCGCGGGTTGTTTTTTCAGCTCTCAATAGTGACAATCCTTAGCATGACTCACTTGTACTTTTATTTTCCAGAGACTAGTAATGAGACGCTGCAGGATATAGAATACGATATGGCCGGGAAAACCTTAGAAATAACTACTGTTAAGGATTCAAAAGAAAATCTGGATGAAATTGAAGTCTGTTTGACCAAATTTCAGGATAAAGTATAATTGTATTAACAATTATATAAATATTCTTGTTTTTCTTTTCTAGTTTATTTAAGTATATATTTTTTATAGTTTAATCTTGCGATCGCCGCCATCTTTAACCAATAAGGTTGTTAAAGAAAGACATTAACTTCTATGGAACAATCTCCTAAGATACATACCTCGCCTAGTTGAGGGGTTAAACGTCCGACTCTGTTTAATGCTTGTACGATATCTGTTTAATTTATGTAGTAGGTATGTACGTCAAGACAAATTTATAAAAAAAACCGGCCAAGTGCGAGTCGGACTCGCGCACGAAGGGTTTCGTACCATTATGCATACAACATTTGAATATTTCAAGCGTCTACCTGCTGCCGTTATTATCGAGCAAAAGACGGCTCGTGAACGAAGTCGCGGGCAACAGCTAGTACTTACTAAGTAAAGAAATAATATACAAAATACAAAAATATTTATTCATCCAACCAATTCCACCCTATATATATGATCCAATATATCCCAATATATCACCCTACTTATACGAAGGGTGGCGGGCACAGCCTACTTATTTTTTGACATAATATAATAACAAAAGTTTAGATAGATAGATAGATAAATGATTTATTTGCAGTTGCACATTTATAAGTTTGATACTCTTTCGTTTTTTCAATGATAGAAGGTTCACGAGTAATCGAAAATGTTTATGTTTATTATGTTTGAAAAATCTTGCTACGGAACAAGTACAGCAAGACTCGCAAGACAGGTTAGGGGTTCATGCTCCTCCTTATTCTACGGTTGCGCGTTGGTGTGCAGAGTTTAAGAGGGGAAGAACATCCATTAATGACGGCTCTCAGGGCGCCCTGCGACTGCAGTAACTGAAGAAATGATAGAAAATGTTGAAGAAATTGTTTTGGCGGATCGTCGTTCTACTGTTCGTTTTATAGCTGAAGAACTAAAGATTTCAACAGGGAGTGTTCATAATATAATACATGATCATTTGGGAATGAAAAAAGTCTCAGCGCGTTGGGTGCCTAGCCTAGAATGCTAACGGCCGAAAAAAAACGAACCAGACTGAGAATTTCACAAAGCTGTTTGGAACTGTTACAAGATCCTGACCGATTTTTGGCTCGATTTCTAACTATGAATGACTCGTAGCTTCACCATTAAGACCTTGAAACAAAAAAACAATCCATGACTTGGAAGGGACCATCAGCACCGACCCTTAAGAAATTTAAGGCCGCTCCATCCGCCGGCAAGATCATGGCTTCTCTTTTTGGGACAGCCAAGGGGTGGTGATGATTGAATACCTCAATCATGGAGCCACTATTACGGGGAATATGTACGCAGAACAAATCAAAAACAAGGCATAACAAACTCGCTATGTTGTCAATGATCATCATCATCATCATCATCAGCCTTTTGACGCCCACTGCAGGACATAGGCCTCCTTCGTGGTTTTCATGACCATGAGGGGTTTTGCCATAACCTTCGAATTGGTGGAACATCCTCCATATTCTCCAGACCTTGCTCCTAGTGACCTTTATCTATTTCCGAGATTTCAAGAATATCTAAGAGGCCAGAAATTCGACGCTTATGACGCAGTGATTGCCGCAGTACAAGGTTTTTTAGAGAATCAAGATGTTTTTTTTTAAGAAAGGAATTTCAGGTTAAGAAAA
Source organism: Yponomeuta cagnagella (assembly GCA_947310995.1). NCBI lineage: Eukaryota > Metazoa > Arthropoda > Insecta > Lepidoptera > Yponomeutidae > Yponomeuta > Yponomeuta cagnagella. The sequence continues at coordinate 16,194,441 of OX371277.1, forward strand.
AAGATATGCTAAGAGTATACAATTAATTAATCGCATCTTATTCATTCTCACTACTTATTGAATCCCTTAGTACAAGAACTATAATGTATAATAGAAAAGTAATAAATATATATGTATAATAAAAACATTTTTTTTTCTTTCGCCGCCAAGCCACAACATGGCATTAATTTTCATGGCAACATATAAACGTGAAAACGAAAACGTTTTTGGTGGAACTTAACATATTTTTGTAGGTTCATCATCATCATCATCATCATCATCACCATCAGCCATTTGACGGCCACTGCAGGGCATAGGCCTCCCTCGTGGTTTTCCTAACCATGAAGGTTTCTGCCATAATCGCCACGCTTGGCAGGCGGGTTGGCGATCGCAGTATGCGGTTGGAATCTCAGGAAGACGCTGCTGCCCGTCTCCTGGTAATTGATTTCCTTAGTCGCCTTCTACGACATCCACGGAAGGAAATGGAGTGACACTATTCTTAATCCGGCGCCACACGGAGTGTAGGTTGCTTATGGAAATATTTTTTAATTTTGTTAATTTTTATATTTGGGGTGCCTTCGGGCGTAATCGGCAACATCGGCAACAATCGTTTCTTTTCAGATGGCAAGCTCGCGCCACGCTGTATATTTGCTTCACCATCAATCACAGCGGGTACACATAAGGCGTTTTGCATTCAGCCTAAATACGTCCCTCTGTGGGGCACAGACCTCCTCTCGGAGAGAGAGAGTATGGGCTTAATCACCACGCGTTTTGCGCGGTTTGAGCGCGCTTAATTCCATTCCCTAATTTAAAATGTGGGGGTTACTAAACCTCCTGAAATGTAACATAACATAACATAAACTCACGCCTGTATCCCAGAGGGGTAGGCAGAGACCAGGGACTGCCACTTGCTACGATCCTGACAGATCACTTTCGCTTCTTCAACATTCATTAGTCGTTGCATGCACGCACGCCGGTTTCGGGTACTTTTTATCTTGCCCTGAAATGTATTTTGTTACTATTTATAACATGGAGTCCCTATATAATTTTTCAGCATCTAAATTTGCGGTGGGTTAACCGGTTATTACCAGTTTTTTAAACCGGTAGTGTTATTTAGTGATTGTATTGTGTGGAAGATAATACTGTTATCATTTCGATTTGTTAAAGTTACATGCTATTAGATGCATGGTATGCAGATGCACTACCGCTGCGCTACGACGTCGTCAACATCATTAATATTCATTGTGTTGTGTTTGGACAAGTGATTCGTTTTAGGATACGCTAAACAATATTTTTTCAATTCGAAACCGTTGATCCAAAGATCGCTTTATTGCTTGAAAACATATACAGATCTGTTATTGAAGGCAACAATCATAAAAGTAAAATATAAAATATGCTTATTATAAAAAAAACCGGCCAAGTGCGAGTCAGACTCGCGCACCGAGGGTTCCGTACAAATTTCTAGGTGGGTACTTACATATCCTACTATATAATATAGTAAATGTGAAAGATGTTTGGATGTTACTCGATCACGCAATAACAGCCGAACGGGTATAGATGAAATTTGGTATGTAGATAGAGTTTGAGTCCCCGAGAAGGACATAGGATACTTTTATCCCGGAAATTACGCATTCCATGCGGACGAAGTCGCGGGTAAAGGCTAAAATGGTTCAGGAATCGAGTCTCACAGTATTATCTGAGCTTTTCCCGAACTTTAAAGACTATTTTTTTTATGATTTAATTCCAATGTATAGTTTCAGATTTTTCCCTGTTTTTCTAGTATAAGACGATATTTATAACTGGCCAAATTCCACAGTTCTAGGTACTCTATAAATTTTGATTCCCTTGAGTGTCGAGATATAATATACGGTTTTTTGCGACATAAACGGCCGTATCTTTTTTTACGTTAGCTTAGAAGTTTGATTTTTTCACAGCTTCAGGGGACTGAGTATATGGTTGTAGTTTTAGACTCGACACCTCCACGCGTTCTCGAGATAAAGGCACACAAAGACACACATACACACACACAAACACGCACACACGCACACACACACGCACACACGCACGCACACACACACACACACACACACACACACACACACACACGCCCGCATGTACGCACGCACGCACGCACACACACAGCATTCAGTTCGAATGGGTGTTTGTTTTCTCTGTTTATTCAAACAATATGTGCTTCGTAAACTTAGTAAAATGAATAAAATTAAATAAAAATATGAAAGATGAAAGTAAATTTTAGTGTCCTTAGAGAAAAATATTGTCAATATTTGAAATCGTCAATAATACTATTTTTTATTAGTTTTCAATCGTTTATACACACATACAGACATACAATCCCGCATCCACGTTGACAAGCGAGTATAAAAGTAATGTCCTGAGAATTTGCTCTGGTTTAGTGAAAACTTGTCTTTGACACAAGATCGAGCTAATTTATTTGATTCACAAAAAGAAAGAAAGAGAAAGAGAAACATCTATTGCACCAACAATCACACACAAAACACTAAACAAATCCGAAACAAATTCAAACTTATTTGTAACTGAAGTTCTATCAAACATGTGGCTCGTTATGGAGTACACAACGATTTAATGAATAAATGTACGGAACCAAACAAATGATAACATAAAAATTATGTATTTTAAAGGATGATACCTTTAAAATACATCGTTTGAGACATCTTTCAGCCATAACGTCTTATTTAAGGTGAAGAAAGGTTGTGACCAGTGTTACATCTATGCTGCCAGCAATTTATAAACAGGTAAAAATATTATATTCTTTTTTATCTACTCTGATACTATAATACAAAGATTATAAAACTGAAAACAAAACTCTTATGACAAACATTACGCATATGCCAAAAATAAAAATAAAAAAGTTTTATTACGATACAGGTCTTGTATGGACACCTGTATCATAATACCTATAACTTTTTAATCATAATGATACACCTATAATACCTCCAGCTGGACCAAGAAGGTTGAACCTCTACTTTTAATAATAAAAATATATATGTATACGCGTCGAATTGATAACCTCCTCCTTTTTTGAAGTCGGTTAAAAAAAGGTTTCAATGAACGAGTTCGCGGCGACGCAACACGTGCGCAATCGATGTTTGCGCCTTGGCGCCAACATTTTACTGTTTTACATTTAAAAAAACTTTTCAATATTTAAACAAAGTTTGGTTCTCTTTGTAAAATAAATTAGTTTTTGTGTAAAAACATGTCTGAAAGCGAGGATAGTGGTAATTGTACACCACCAGACATTCTGGAAGCTGCGAAATCTAGGAGCAACTATAATAAATGTTACCACGAGTTTATTACAAGTAAAAATAAATTTGTTAATATTCAGCGTTTTATTTGCAATATTATTTTATATATTATAGTATGAGAGTAGATAAAGTAGTGTATGACACTGTACATAACTTGGTCTTATAACACTCGTGTGATACTATAAAAAAACTCGCCTACGGCTCGTTTGTTTAAAACACACTCGTGTTATAAGAACCCTTATTATGCAACAGTATCATAAACTACTATTGCTGCACTAATCCGTGCTGAGGACAATTTTCAAAACCTATAAACCTCTGTACGTAATACAGATAAGTTTGTAAAGAGGTTTGGAATCTCGCCGATGCCTGCACTTGCCCATTAGCTCAGTTGGGAGAGCGCTGGCACGGTTAGCCAGAGGTCGCGGGTTCAAGTCCCGGCATGGGTGGAGTTTTTAGCCTCTAAATAGGTTTTTAGGTAAAAATATGCTGTATAATTTACAATTTCACTGCCGCCGGGCAATGTATTCCCCCTTAGACGTCCACTTCCTCTTAAAAATGACGAATTCCAAAGGTAATAAAACGCATACCTAAACATTAATTAAGTTGTCATTCTGTTGCCGTAACTTTTTTTCACATATTTTTATTGTAAGAAAATTCGCGTACTCTTCATTAATTACTATACTATCGGTCCTCACTTTTTACTTACTCATAATAAAGTAGTTATTGAGATATATTTTTGGATGCATGCTTAGTACATATTTTTATCATGTAAGATTAGAATAAGTGATTAAATGTAATATCTCTGTATTAAGTAAATAAATACAAAAATAAATTTTAGAGACTGTAAATATAACGCTACAAGCATAAAGCAGAGAGCGGTGAGCGGTGACGCCGTCTTCACATTTGGGAGGTCGTGGGTTCGAATCCCGGCATGTACTAATGACTTTGTTTCCTAAGTTACGTATATTTGGAAGTTGCACTAACAAAACCACTAAATGTGAAGGAAAACATCGTGAGGAAACCTGAGTGTCTAAGGTGTTCACATAACTCAGCGCTTGAAATTGCCAATCCGTGCCCGCGGTGGGCACGCGTGGTAATTAGGCCCATACTTTCCCTTTGAGAGAAGGCCCGTGCCCTGCACTGGGACGGGCACAGGCCGGTTTTTATAGGCTATATAAAAAACCGGCCAAGTGCGAGTCAGACTCGCGCACGAAGGGTTCCGTACCATTATCTATACAACATTTGAATATTGCAAGCGTCTATCTGTTGCCGTTATTGATATCGAGTAAAAAATGGTTAAATATTTACTTTATTTTAATTTCATTATTTATTTTTGAAGCGAATATAGGACTAAATATTTCAAGCGTGTACCTGTTGCCTTATTAATATGGAGCAAAAAACGGCAAAAAATCACGTTTGTTGTATGGGAGCCCCCCTTAAATATTTATTTTATTCTGTTTTTAGTATTTGTTGTTATAGCGGCAACAGAAATACATCATATTATGTGAAAATATCAACTTTCTAGCTGTCACGGTTCATGAGATACAGCCTGATGACAGACAGACAGATAAGACAGACGGACAGTGGAGTCTTAGTAATAGGGTCCCTTACCCTTTCGGTACGGAACCCTAAAAAGGACCTACGTATTTGTCATGTTTTACTACTAATACTAAGTTTGAAAATTCTATGTACAAGTCAACTGAACTGTCGCCTTATGAATAAAGCACATTATTCTCTGTAGCGAACTATATTTAATTTTATTTGCGATAAGATTCAACTTTGCATGCATTTCCTGTGTTACTGTCTTTGTTTACAAATTTGCGTCACGCGGCGCAAATGTTAGCTAAAAGTCACCTCTGCGAGTCCCTAAGTCAGCGATAACCTCCGAGTAACTCCAAGACGACAATATTAAATTTAATTGAATTTTATTCGAGCATCGAAATTTTTGCTTGTCACATCCTGCGTTTTGCCGACAACCTGATTCTCAAAGCCGAGAACGTTGATGGTCTCCAATGCTTGCACAGCTGCCCGGAGCTTCCCTGAGAGTCGGCTTTAGTATGAATATGTAGCGAACTATATTTAATTTTATTTGCGGTAAGATTCAACTTTACATGCATTTCCTGTGTTACTGTCTTTGTTTCCGAATTTGCGCCACGCGGCGCAAATGTTAACTAAAAGTCACCTCTGCGACTCCCTAAGTCAGCGATAACCTCCGACGACGACAATATTGAATTTAATTTGAACATCAAAATTTTTGCTTGTCACATCTGCGTTTCGCCGACAACCTGATTCTCAAAGCCGAGGACGTTGGTGGTCTCCAATGCTTGCACAACTGCACGGAGCTTCCCTGGGGGTCGGCTTTAGTATGAATATGTCCAAGACTCAGATTATGATGAATCGTCTTGTTGATGAACATACCATCTGCTGTTATGGTAAAGGTATGTGATAAAGGTGGTTGACAAACACGTATATCTTGGACATACTCTCTTCTTTGGCTGTAACTCTCAGGAGAAGGAGATTGCCAGACAAATTCAGCACATCACAACGTCACATTTAGTCTCTTAAGTAATGAACCGATTTTGATGAAATTTTTACAACTTCAAATCTCATTCGGTTCGGTAGTCTTCTATTAGGATTGTGGGCATGCCCATCGTGCCCACAACGGTGGATCTGCGCTTTCCTGCAGTGTTGAAACATCAAGAAAGCCAATATGGAGAAAATCCAAGTCGCGCAAAGGGCTATAGAGCGGGCCATGATAGGCATCTCACTTATAGATCGTGTTCGAAATCTCGATATTAGGCAAAAACCGGCCAAGTGCATTTCGGACTCGCGCACGAAGGGTTAGAAGTACCATTATCTGTACAAAATTAGACACAAAGATCGAGATAAAACGGCAAAACATCACGTTTCTTGTATGGGAGCCCCCCTTAAATATTTATTTTATTTTAATTATATTCTTTTGAAGCAAATATATAACTAAATATTCTGTGAATATTTCAAGCGTCTACCTGTTGCCGTTATTAATATCGAGCGAAAAACCGCAAATAAATGACGTTTGTTGTATGGGAGCCCCATTAAATATTTATTTTATTTTGTTCTTAGTATTTGTTGTTATAGCGACAACAGAAACACATCATCTGTGAAAATTTCAACTGCCTAGCTGTCACGGTTCATGAGATACAGCCTGGTGACAGACAGACAGACAGAGGGACGGTGAAGTCTTAGTAATAGGGTCCCGTTTGGCACCCTTCGGGTACGGAAACCTAAAATCCAACGTCGAATCATAAAGCTAAAATGGATATGGGCGGGGCATTTGGTTAGGCGGGAAGACGGCCAGCGGACTCAGGTAGCTACTGACCGGTGGCAATGAACGGGTCGACGGGTTTTTGATGATATTCCTGTTGCAGATATACGGGGCGACCGACGTGATATGTTTGGTCTACGTAAACAGCTTCATCATTGGCATCATCACCGTGATGACGCCGAGCTTGCGGCGTCCGGGGAGCGGCATTAAGCTCACTGCTGACGAAGAGTCTTGGATAGGTATGTAATTCATTGTTTTATCATCGATTGATGATATGTGGTATGATCCTCAGCAATGAGCTGGTATAGCAGGCATTGTACGCTGTGTATTGAATATATGAATCATATTCTGTAAGATTCATACTAAATGCTTTATCTGAAGAAGAAGAAGTCCGTAAATTAGGAATTCGGAAGAAGCTACGTAGGGCGTTCAAAGTATTCTCGGTATCTGAACTTTTTTGTTAGTAATGAGGGTAGTTTTTGTCTATGGTTCTCTTATGACCTTATCCAAGGTGACAAGTTAAAATTTTCGCCGGTTTATCATAATACGTTTTTTCACAATCTTGCTTCGAGTGCAACAAAATGGCGGACGCGAAAATGTTGACCTTACTGCTTCAACGACAACGCGCCCGTTCATTCAGCGCGTGTGTCAAGGCTGCTATTCAGGAGTGTGGTTTCCAAGAAATTAATCATCCACCGTACAGCCCAGACCTGGCACCTAGCGACTATTTTTTGTTCCCTAACCTGAAAATAGAGCTTCGTGGAAAGCGATTTTCGGACGACGAAGAGCTCAAAGCCTTTTCACAGAAGGACGAAAAAAAATTTTTGGGGGTATGATAAAGATGATTTCGCGATCTAGTTAAGTGTATTGAAATTGCAGGGGACTACATAGAAAAATAAAATTATTTTTGGTTTTTCTATCTTTTCTTTCATATCTATACCGACAATACTTTGAACGCCCCTCGTATATTCAGCATGTCACTTTTTATGACTTGATGATATGAATGTCGCTTCGAGCGGGCGTTATACAGTGTATGCAATTTAAGGGCTCCACTTAATAATAGTTTTACAGCTTTTTCGGGTGCACGGATTCTTCGTTAGATGTCTCTCTTAGTTATTTGACATAGGGCTTGGAAGGCTGATAAGTTAATCAGCTCATTTTCATCCGGTGACATCTTTGGTTCAGCGAGCCGTTGAAAAGTGCCCGTGATCAACTCATCTTTTGGTTTGATTCCAGCGTCGCTCCCGTTCCTGCTGATGTTCCCTGCGCAGTGTGTCGGAGCATTTGCGGCAGAGCGCATCGGACGCAGGCGCGTGGTGACCTTCGCGTTACTGATACCTGCTGTGAGCTGCGTCCTTATAGGCAGCGCGAGTGGAGCTACAGCGCTGCTGGCCTCGGCCGCCATCACAGGTCTGACCGCCGGCGGCACTGGCATCGGCACCGTTCTAATAGCCGAAATTGCCTCACCCAAGCACCGAGGAATCCTGCTCAACATAAAAATGTGCGCCATAGTGTTGGGCTTCTTTACCGCTCACTTGCTAGGGAAGTTTTTCGATTGGCGGCGCTTAGTACTGTTGGGCGTAGCACCGTGCGTACTAGGGCTAGTGGTATCGCCGTCGAGCCCCGAGAGTCCGGCGTGGCTGGCGGCGCGCGGGCGCTTCCGCGAATGCGCGCGCGCGTTCCAGTGGCTGCGTGGTGATGGGGACGTTGCCGAGCTGCGCGCGCTCGTGCACGCACAACGCGCCGCGCGTCGTGACGCCTCCCTGCACACCGAACGCAGCTCGCTGCGTCGCACTACGCAGTACCTCACGGACAAGTGCTTCCTGCAGGCTTCCCTCATCAGCGTCGCGTGTGTCTTGATTATGGAGCTAATCGGGATCTCAATGATGTATATAATCGACATTTTAACTGCCATTACGGGTGACAAGGAAAATGTGCATTACTACGCTGCTGGCATGGACATTCAAGGCATTATTTGTTTGTTTTTATCAGTTTGGCTCGTGAAGAGGTTTCGACGCAGGTCTATGCTGTTCATTTCGGGTATTGCAGCTATATGTTTTCAGTTGTTGTTCTGTCTCTTATTATATATGTTTGATCGAGGCGTTATTCCGAGCAGCTATATGTGGACGAAAATGACCTCGCTGATGCTCTATTGCATGATGCGTGATGTTGGGTTGCAACCTGTAGTCCACGATGTTCTGGGTGAAGTATTCCCTCTATCACACCGATGGTTGGGGGTTGCGTTTATCGGGTTTACTTACACCACTCTAACATTTGTCGGTGTTAAGATATTGCCCTCGATAATATCTCAGTTCGGGATTCACGGGTTGTTTTTACAGATAACAATTGTAACAGTCCTTAGCATGATTTACTTGTATTTTTATTTGCCAGAGACTAGTAATAAGACGCTTCAGGACATAGAATATGAAATGGCAGGGAAAACGTGCAGTGCTCTTAAGGGTTCACAAGTAGTTCTGGATGAAGATGAAGTGTGCTTGACTACGTTTCAGCATAAGGCATAATTACGAAGATACAAACGGGAAGACGGTCGGTGGGCATACTACCAGCCCGGTGGGCTAACGACAAGACTAGCAAGGGACCGGATGGGTTGGCGTGAAAGAGAAGAGCCCTATACCCAACAACTGTGGGCTCTGTTTCTGGGCTGTTTAGGTAGATAGATAGAAATTGTTATTCTATTGCTATGTAAAATTTATTTCCCGTCACAAAAATAATGTGTAATTTTAACATTGAATTGTGTTAGAAAAAATATAGATCGGTAAAACGACATGAACAATGAATATATATATGTGTGTATGTACATGAGATAGCTGCTCATTAACTGGCTTTACTATTATTTCATTTATATACTTACATATTAAATGATAACGATTTCATAAAAGTACTTATTAATTTACTTCCAAAGAATTATTATTCACTTCATTTTTAAATTTTTTTTTAATGTGAAAGAATCTGCTAGAGGGGGACTAGCGTTTTTAAAAAGCTTATTATATTTCACCTGTACATTTTTTTTAAAAACGATTTATTTCAGGCTTGAATTCGGACTTTTCTTGACCGAGGTACGGGCAACACTAGCAGGGATGAAGTATTGACGAATATTTCCTCCCATTTCTCCCCAATTTTACGATGTATGTGTGGATTTTGTTACACAACGTATAGAAACTGATAAATAGTATAATTTATTTCGTAAGCAATTTTTCGAAGTACCATCAAAGTTAAGAAATTGTTTTTTTTATGTAGCCTATATATTATTATGTCCCACTGCAGGGCACAGGCCTTGTTTCAGTGAGAAAGTATGGGCTTAATTACCACGCGTGCCCAGCGCGGATTGGCAACATCAAGCGCTGAGGTATTGTTCACATACCCTGATCTCAGACACATAGGCCGATATTCAGAAACGATTTTGAGCGTGAGCTCAATGTGAGTCCGGGTCTTCCAACTGTCAAAATGAAAGTCTCAGGGATATTTTGTATTCACAGTTGAGTTTGAGATAACAAAAATTGAGCGCAAGCTAAGCTGAGACTGAGTAGTGGATTTCGGCGACTTAGCTCAGACTCAAGGTGGCTATGACGAAGAAAGTAGCGACACCTGTAGGCAATTCGAGAAATCTAACTAACCTGTGGTGAAGTAACCTTTTTTTTATTCACAATTTGACATTTTGCATGCTCATTTTCCTTCAAAAAGTTAAATTGTGTTTAGAGTAATGAGAAGACAAAATAAAGTATAACCACGCGTAAAAAATTTCGACATTTGTTGCCATCTCATTCACTCCTGTGGATTATTGTATGCCTTTCATGTAGCGTTAACAGATAACATAAACCGGTAAAGTCAAAAACTGTACCACAGATTACACGCTCGAGTAAGTTTAGCTTGAGCTGTGGCTTAGCTGAGTTCGAGTCGAGATATTGACTGTGAATACAAAATTCTTGAGTCTTTGTTGAGATTGCTCAAACGATGCTCAGCTTAGTGCACGTTAAGTGTAGCTCAACGCTGTGTTTCTGAATATCGGCCTCAGATTACCTCACGATGTTTTCACCGTTACCGTTAGCGAGTGGTATTGCTATTAAAACTTCACAAATGTCCGTAACTGGTTGCAATTATTGAAAATGGCAATACTAGGAGGAACTGTCATGGTGGATCATCATCGTTGTTTTTTTTTATGATGAGCATTGTGTCAATGATTGTTAATAGGTACATCTAATACTGTAAAACCCATATTCTAGATTTGATTCTTCTTTTACAACTTAGAAAACAAAGCCATTGATACATTGTATGCTGGGATTCAAATCTATGCTATAGTAACCAGACAAGGACAGCACGAACAAGAAAATACACCCAGACTGAGGCCATGTGCACAAATGAACGGAATGTTAAGAACTACCAAGAGACCAGGATCTGCCACTTGCCACGATCCTGACAGAGCACTTTCGCTTCCTTAACATTCATTAGTCGTTGCATGTACGCACGCCGGTTTTGGGTATTTTTTATCTTGCCCTTTGCTCATACATGCTCTATTCGAAGTATGTCCGCCTAGGACGTCCATTACCGGCCCTTCCACGCAGATTCGCTCGATATATTTGTTTCGTCAATCTTTCTTCCTTCATCCTCTCCACATGTCCAAACCAACGCAACATTCCTTTCTCAATTCTAGTCACTACATCCTCTTTCAGTCCACAACGTTCTCTAATCACACTATTGCGTATCCTGTCATTCAAAGTAACACCAGACATACTTCTCCCCGGTCTCACCGGACCTCATTTCTACTGCATTAATCCTACTTTCTTACATTTTTGCCATACCCAAGTCTCGCAACCAAACACAAGTTTTAGCCAATCTAGCTCTTTTGGAGATGTCAAGAAGTAAATGTAGATACACCACAGGCTACATCTATGGTCCTGTTTTATTTATTCGTTTTGTCTGTTGTGTATTTAGTTTTCTTTCTGTTGTTGTGCATATTATGTTACTTATGTGCTTATTTTGTTTCTGTGATGTATCTTGTTGGTATAATAAATGTCTTTCTTCTTCTTCTTCTTAAATGTAAAAAAGAGGAAGAATGTAAAGAAATGTCTTACTGTCCGTCCTGGATCCGCTGCCGGTTGTGGCGCTCGTGGAAGTCCTGCAGCTCCCGGACGAGTCCCTCCTGAATCATGGCGTCCACGCGGGCGTTCAAACGGGCGTCGTGCACTTTCTGCGGGAAAGAGAGGAGAATATTAGTCCATATTACGTGGTCTGTGATCCATTTTAGACACGCTGAAATCTGGGTGGTTCGAAAGCCGCGGTCATGTAATTAGTAATTAAAAATGGAATCTAGTTAAGACTATATACTTTTGAATAAAGACGTAAATAAAAAAGAAATTAATTGAGAAATCTTGTCTCACTCACTCACTGATGGATCATCAAAAGTCTAGGGTACTTCCAACTAAGCTAGAGCTTTGAAATTTTAAATATAAATAGTGTTTAATGAGTATGTAACGAGAAAACTCAAAAATAAAAATATACAGGGTGACCTGGTTATATAGGGCCGTAATTTTAGAGAGCGTATAAGGTGAACTACCCGATTCTTTGTAGATGGACAAAATGTTTGTTAGAAGACATATTATATCTTTATTATTAAAATTGTGTATATTATATATGCATTTACAGATTTTGAAAAATATTTAAAGTCAGACAAAAATCTAAATTTCTTTTTTTACTTAACCATAATAGATAACATTTTTAAACCTGTTCTTACGAAGTGCTATAGCAGGTTATATAGGGTCATAATTTAAGATGGCAAATTAAGGGCAAGTACCTAATCGGCAATTATTAGAGATTTTATGAGACCTCCCCTAATTATTAAATATATGTATTCCTACATTTAAATTCTTCTTAAAGTGCTGTCGGCAAAAAATATCATAATTCTCGCCACAAACAACTTATTTGGACTTAGACATATGAAGACCGTGGGATAAATTTTAAATCATAAAAATTATATCTACAAAAATTAAAATTAAAATTATATCTATCCGTGTGGCGCCGGATTAAGAATAGCGTCACTCCATTTCCTTCCGTGGATGTCGTAGAAGGCTACTAAGGAAATACATAACCAGGAGACGGGCAGCAGCGTCTTCCTGAGATTCCAACCGCATACTGCGATCGCCAACCCGCCTGCCAAGCGTGGCGATTATGGCAAAACCCCTCATGGTTATGAAAACCACGAAGGAGGCCTTGTCCTGCAGTGGGCGTGAAATGGCTGATGATGATGATGATATCTACAGAGTGAACTGGTTATGCAGGGTCGTAATTTGGCATATTAAGCCCAATTATGTATTTTGTATATACAGAAAAACTTTGGTATGAGATGCGATTTGGATAATAAATTTAAACTATATTACTATTATGGCCATTCTTCTTTATATTACTTGTTTCTAAGCTACTATGTACGTCATCAGACTAACAGTCATTGTGTCAAAAATATTGTGGCTTTTAAATTTACAGGTCATACTTGGCAAGTTTTCATTGTAAAACTATTCAACAACATTTAAAAACTTGCCAAGTTTGACCTGTAAATTTAAAAGCCGCAATATTTTTTTGCCTTATTTTTAAAAAACCTCTCTTATTTCACGAAGACATTATCAAGTATTTTTTTGAGCCGAGAAGTCGGTTTTGGTGGGTCAGTCTTACTTTATGAAACAGGAACTTGGTCTATACTCTGGTCTTGGTGTCAAATACTTCTAAGTATTTGACAGCAGTCACCACTGTTAGTGCACTATAGTAGAATGAATGACACACACAGGGTCGGGTCCGTGATATGTTTTTTCATACTACCATATACTACTGAAGGTTTGAAGGTTTGATAAGTGTGCGCGCCTTTGATAAGCAGCAATGAAATGAAATCACTGCGTTCATACAGTTGTCAATGTAGGTACAAAATCTAGGCCATGGAATACTTACTTTAACATATTTTCATTCATTTATTTGCTTCTGAGCTTCATAGGTAAGTACAGGTAGGCCTAAACATACAATGTGTACTAAGTCTAACATATAAAAATCTCGTGTCACAGCGTTTGTTATCGATCTCCTCCGAAACGGCTTCCCCGATTTTTATGATTTTTTTTGGGTACCTATATTTGGTAGCAATCTTTGCCCATCTGTCTGGGTCCATACGGCTTGCATGACCACCCCAATTCCACTTGAGCTTTGCGGTCGCAGACGCGACATCAGCGATTTTTGTTGATTCCAAGGGGACGCGGACGCCCAGCAGTGGGACACTGAAATGGCTACATAAAAAAGTATATATATATATATTTGGTAGGTCTCAGAATATCGTAGGCTAAACTAATATGGCAAAACAACGTTTGCCTTGTCAGCTAGTTACATATAAAAAGGAAGCTCTTAGATAATTAAATTCGCTGCCTACTGAGTTCAACCCATACAGTGAGTAGGCGTAATCCTGGTCCCCTCGCCAGGAAACCAGTGAAACGGACTTATTTTTTATTGCGTATAAGATAGGATAAGATAAAAATATTCTTTATTGTACACTAGATAGAGCACAATCCTTACTAATATTATAAACGCGAAAGTTTGTATGTATGGATGGATGTTTGTCACTCTTTCATGCAAAAACGGCTGAAAGGATCCGGATGAAATTTTGCACAGAGATAGATTATAGTCTGGATTAGCTTATAGGCCATTTTTTATCCCGGAAAAATACACATCAAAATTACCACGCGAACGAAGTCGCGGGCAACAGCTAGTAAAGAATATTTGCGTATTTAGGGATTGTGTGTTTATGGAAACATTAAACATACGTTAGCAGAAAATTTATGACAGCAGTTTTCCTTCAACCAAAAACTAGCCAATCTTCGCTATTTTGTAACGAATCAACGTACCACACGAGTATATTTTACGAGCTCAAGTAACACTTAAAAAAGTTAAATTATAAAATTCAAAAAGGCCCGGCGACTTAAAACTTAATGCATCAAAATTAACGTTAGATAGGTTATTGTGCAGGCCTTAGATGCTGTTAGGGGTCATTTCATAAAGTACGTCATACTAATTTCGTGATTTTTTGACCCCGTTTGTCACACTTGGTCACATTTGTGAGACTCCCCGTCCCTAGTGTGACGTCAGATATTTTGCAATTTTACATCTAGAAATTAATTAATTAAAACAGCAGTTTTGAAATTTGTTTTATTTCCATGTAAATAATTTCTTTATATGTCAACATTATATCAAACATTTGAAACAAATTACAAAACAATAAATTATGAATTATATTTTTTTTAATGTGACCTCACGAAACTAAGGACCCCTCCCATCCCTTGTCACACAATGTCACACTTTGTTAAGCCCCTCCCTCCCCTCTTAACATGTGACGTAATTTATGGATGGTCCCTTTGTGCCAAATGCGAAAAACCAATGCAAACCTACTGTCTTTGGCAGATGTTTTCGTTCCATCGCCGCTTCAAGTGGACATGCGCAAACGTATCAAGCCATTAAGGCGTAAATATAATGAAAACGTCTACCGCAATCAGTGATTTACACTAATCCGCTACATGACTCTCTTTTCAAGTAAGTCTTAAATGGTAAATATCTCTTCCATTAGACCAAAAATATGTTAGTATATTTTTTGAGGACCTAAAAACAACAAAAAAAAATTTAAAACTTTGCTTTGCTAAACAGTCAAAAATTGGTTGGAAGTCCTAAAGGCTTGTAAAATGCTTATAAACAAAGTTTCACATTCAGCATAATCTTATAATCTCTGATCTGTGCGTATAGTGAAATAAGAACGACACAACCACGATTTCATCGAGTTTACGTGCAAAATATAGCAATTATCATTATTGCATTGTTCGAGATGTCCATGATTGCGCTTATCAATAAAATGACAAGACAGTAACTGCAAAAGAACAGTTTTTGCAAAAACACTAAAACAAATTCACGATAGAATCTACGCACGCACGACTGACAGACAGCTGACAGATGTTTGTTTACAAATCAAAGTTGCTTTCAAGATGGCGGATAGCGTTTTCAGCGTTCCGAATTAAAAGCGGAAAATATTTTTTTTATTTGCATATTTTGCAGCCACCCTGCATATTTACTTAGCAAAGTCGATGTATTTCGGTTTCTTACGTGAAATACTACAGGAAATATTCCTTTATCACGTCAAATTTGATACGAGTCAAGTAGCGGATTGTGGGATAAGACCCCTGCTCAGACTTCCAAGTATTCGGATAAATAAAATGACAATAAAACCGAGTAAGAGCCGTAGTTTTGTTAGTTTGAGCTCAAATACTTAAGGCCCTATTAAAACTCGTAAAGCGCTCTTGCCGCTGAGATCGCTCTCGAGTGCCCATTTCAAGATGTTGATCAGCCACGTGACAGCGCACTCAAGATCGATCTCGGTGGTAAGAGCGCTTTACGAGTATTAATAGGGTATTAAGTATTTGAGCTCAATCTACACGTTCCTTAAATGGATAATTTCTATAACAGTAGCTGATAATTCCTCAAAAAAGCAATTGTACCTGATAATTCTGGGAACGGCTGCAACAATGTCCACCAGACCACCAGACATTGCTAAGATCTACTGTAGGGAGCTTTCGTACCTAAAATCCGAATAATAACTTCCACACAACACAATCAACACGCCAAACATGGAAATACACTCAGACTGAGGCCTTTGTAAAAATCCAGTATGGCAGTGTCCAGTGGGAATCGAACCCACAACCACTATTTTGACCGCCAAGCGTGTTAACCGCTAGTCCAACGAGGCAGTCAAGTTAGATAGTTAGGGTATGCAAGAAGCGCGGATTCAAGTCCCCCTTCGTGCCGACTTTATTTCCATGTTAAATTTGTTTACGAAACCTTGGAACATTTTAAAATTAACTCATATAAAAATCACCTCCAAATCGATTCGTGCGTTTAAACGCTTTAGATGCCACAGACAGACAGACTATCGCGGCAAGCTTACAACACCTTTCTGGTTCGTCGGGGGTTAAAAATTACCCTTCAGTCCTTGGCACACTGCAACCCAACTCGAATTACCACAGGTCTTTAGGTCGGGTCGAAGCCAGGTAATCATTATGGAACCATCTAGAGACCTGAGTGTCCCTATAAATTGTATAGCACTCTAGGTAGCTAAAAACTGTGTCTTCTGCGAGCAGTAAAATGCAATCACGTTTGTCAGGACCTAGATGCATGCAGGATTAAGGTTGATTTAATAAGGCAGGCGCCTGCGCACGACTATCGACGCCTGATTAGATCTATTCGGCGGCAGTTCGGTTTGTTTTTAACTCGGCTTAATCATACACGGTGGGGATTAAATAGAATAATGGTATTCCCCATTAGGCCCAGGGTCTAGCAGTGTATTATTGTTTCAAGACCTGTGCCTAATTATACGAATCAATCCTCACGTTTGCGATAGTAATTTGTATGGAATTTGACAGTGATACGATTGGAATCGTTCAGGATTTGGTGCGCGTAGGAGGTGGTACAGGACAGAATTTTCGTAAAACAGAAGTTCGAACGTCTTATCAGTCTCATTTTCCTCTGCATAGTTAATGCTTGAGGTTTGCCAGCGAGCAATGGAGCGTAGCATGTCAGGACTCCGGAGGACTGGCCACGTCCAACTTCATCAACGTAATTTTTGTAAAGCCTACTTAGCCGTGACAGTTTCCCTTTTAAGTGCATTATATGTGCTACTATCCTGAATTTTTTCACGTTCCTACAATCAACTGGCGTGACTGGCTCCTGGCTAAGCCAGGAGATTGCGACGCTCTACTCGGACTCGAAATATTAAAACTTAATATTTCGCAATAGCACGCAGAACTGACGGCCGATGGGGCCGAAAAGTTCTCGAATGGAGACCACATATCGGCAAGCGCAGCGTAGGACGACCAGCCACAACATGGACAGATGACCTCATCCAAGTGGGAGGAAGACGCTGGATGCAAGCCGCTTCCAACCGGTCTTGTTGGAAATCCATGAGGCCTATGTCCAGCAGTAGACTTCTTGTGGTTGAATGATGATGATGATGATTTCGCAAACGGAACCCTAAATAAAAAATGGTCTCCTACACCCAGTATATTTTTAAACGACCAATCCAACTATACTATGGCGTAGCCGAGAAAAAAATATGTACACACAGAACATTGCAAAGTTTGGAATAAATTGTGCGTAGATGTTTTGAACACTTTGCATGTTAAAATTTCAATTTCTTTTTCTAAACGAAAGCTCGAAAATTTCGATAAGGTTCCTTAGAAACAAATGTTCGTTGTAGGATACAAAAGTACGAAGATACAAAAGTACGAAGATACAAAAGTGTGACTTTGAATCTTAAAATCTCCTCAGCCGCTGATTTCTCAGTCATAGTTCGTTTCGAAAATTGGAAATAATGTTAAGATAAGATAAGATAAGAACATTCTTCATTGTACCAGGAAAAACACAAACATGAAATATTCGCAACGATGCAGAGATTACGTGGATTTTGAGAACAGTGTTAAGTGTGTGTGTGTGTGTGTGTGTGTGTGTGTGTGTGTGTGTGTGTGTGTGTGTGTGTGTGTGTGTGTGTGTGTGTGTGTGTGTGTGTGTGTGTGTGTGTGTGTGTGTGTGTGTGTGTGTGTGTGTGTGTGTGTGTGTGTGTGTGTGTGTGTGTGTGTGTGTGTGTGTGTGTGTGTTGTGTTTTTTTAATTGCGGTCATAAAGTCCTCCTGAGTGCAGAGTACACCCGGGACATCATTTATTTTTATTTTTTTATTTTATTCATTAGGTACACCAACAGCAAGCACGCAAACATGACAAAGCTTAAGAGTGATTTAAGGCCAGCGATTATGCCAATAAAGGTATACATTTTTACACTCTACTGGTATGAAAACTAAGGCATTTTTGGTAGTACTTATATAGAATCAACTTAGAACATATAATATTAAAACATGCATGCATGATAAGATTTTTTTTATATTAGATTTTACGGTCACGTTGCGGTGGCGGGGAGTCGCTGTATGCGGGCGGCACAAGACCGGGAAGCTTGGAAAACCACGAGGGAGGCCTATGCCCTGCAGTGGGCGTCAAATGGATGATGATGATAGATTTTGGTAATCAATTTCGAGTTATATGTGCCAAGGCTGTCATGAAAAATATCCAAATTTAATTGACTCCAGCAATCATTATAAGTTCGGAGCATCCTAAATGGCTACGTTAGTTCTGCAGATGGACATTTTTTCACAATGAAAGATGGATCATCGATTGAGAGTGTTTTTGGGACATTGTTGGATACACTTGCCATAAAGGGAAAATCTGTAAGTTGGTAGGTTTAGTATAGCAACTCCAACAAAATTTAGATCATACTACTGTTTTGTCCAGTTAGATCGGATATATCTACAATAAAACTAATAATGACATAATGCATGATAAATTATGATATGTCTGAAAGGCCGTTCGTTCGCCTACAGCATACATTTTCCATTACGTTTTCATTCCAAAATCGCCCGTAACGTAACTTGGACTTTCACATACGTGCTCATGTAGAGGTTTATCTGCTGACATCTGTACATGTACAGTGAATTTCCGAAGATAGAGCTGTTTTTTCTATAGTCGCACCTGTGCCTCACGTGACAAGACCTACCGTGCGGTAGGTCATTATAGTGGTTACGACCTACGTACTCTAACCACAAATGACCTGAATGACATAACTACACGTGCGTGGATGTCGGTTTCAATACTTTTTTTTTTGGTTTATTTAGTTTCGTAGGGATTTACAGTGTTATTTATAAAAACACAATTTACAATTAATACCTTTAGTTATTTAGAACAACTCCTGAGAGTTTTGAAAAATAAAAAAAATATATAGATTTTTTCGAGATATCAGGGCTAGCATAATAATATTAAATTTGCGATTTACATGCTCTACGAATATCGCAGCCTTGGATAAATCGTGACCCTATTCCAGCCATCCATTCCATGCTATTTAAACAAATGGTTTTTCACATATTTTTCTATCAAGCAGCGTCACTAGAAAGAAAAGAAATAATTAAACCTCATATATTTATTTTTGAATAAATTCAAAATAAAATATAAAACAAAAATAAAACCCTTTAGAACAAAAGTTGTAGTAAATGAATGAATGAATGAACGTTTTTTTGCACTCTATTATTTGACGTGATTCAGGCACCTGACTTTTAAAAAGTTACCTGTATAAAGTCAGTTCGCGACTAGTTCTTACTTTGTCGAATACGTATAAAAAGCGTAAAATCAGATTGAAAACAGTTCAGTCGTTTCCATCGACACCTCACACTCGTCTGTATTATCCTGTTGCCAACTTTTCGACTTTCGAAAACATTTCTGGGAACTTCAAAGAAATCTGCATCTAGGTATTTCAAATGCAAATATCTCATGCTCTGACTAATAGACAAACAAGCGTCATTCTCCGGAGGAGTGACACATTGACTCGGTCGTTCCACGCCCAGCCCCTCTACTCACTTTTGCGGTCCTCAGATGGACCAATTCACACTGGACGATAATGGCAAATAACTGCAAGACATTTTTTTTACGTAAAACGTCTTTCAGTCTTGCGGTCTCAAGCAGGGGGTCACTTGAGACCGCATGCAACGAAATTTTTTAATAAAAAATAATAACTTTGCACAAAAAATTAAAACAGACTTCAAAACACTACAGCACTAACAAGTTAATATACCTACAGTAGAAAGAGAAGCATAATTTGAAGTCGGTCCCCAAAATATAACCGGTGTCCAGTTTCATGACCAGCACATATAACTACAAAGGGGCCACTTATTGCACATAATATCGGTGCCCATAAAAATATATTTTTTTACTTGTATACTAATAAAAACTACACATTTCTTGTTCGACATTTAAATTCATATTAACAACCGTACACATACTACGCAAAGACAGAGTGTCCAACAAAATTCCGCTCAAAAGCGAGGCGACACGCACACATTGTGTGTGCCTAAGCGGATTGTAGGAAGTTCGTACAACATTCGTAGTCAGCACACATTCGCACTGTTATAGTACAGCCGACACCACATCAACCTTTAAATACGTGCACTGTAATCACTTATGTTAAGGGCTACTTTGCAACAAAAATGTAAAGAATGACCTGCTGTCCACTTTGCAACACTGGCAACCGGTTAACTCATTGAGCCACGCTTCTATATAGACCGGCCACTTTCAATAAAAGTATGTTATTATAATTCTTTGGGATGTAAATAAATAAAAAAGATTGAATTTGACTGCTGTAACTTTCAGGTTTTCAGCTTATAGGGTGGTTAGTTACGGTGACCACCGTGACATAGGTAGCAATAAAACTTCCAAAAACTAAGTAATTATTTTAATTGACCAAAAACACTTTTAAACTAATGAAAGTTACAATTACATTATTTAATATCATGAAAGTCATTGCAACATGTTTTTCCCTTTCGTAGGCAAAGTGGTACTTTGCAAGTTTCACAAATATAAATTGTTCGCACTGGGTTACCCTTAGTGCTACATTTAGCACACCTTCTGGATGTGCTCCGTATGGGTTTATGTTTACTCTGCTGCATTCGGATCTCAACTGGGACCACTGGCTTATGATTTTGTATGGCGGCTGGAGTTGGAGAGCTGCGAGGGGTACTGTTCAATGATAAAGCTCTTTTCCGCCCTGCTACAACAGCTGGAGCCAGGATCCCTTGATAAACTCTTCTTCTGAACATTTTCAAGTTCATGGCCTCCAAATCCTTATTTGGCAGAGCTTGCAGATCTTTGTACAGTATGTACGCATTGATCACAGAACAGTCCAAAAAGTGAAAGAATATTCTATGCCACCATTTTCTTGATCTGCGATCAATGCTGTAATAACTTTTGAGAACTTTTAATTTCATAATAGTTGCTGACTCTGTAATCATATTCGCCTCGTTGCTATTGTTTGTCGTCTTTCAAGGCAGGAAGATATTTTCTGGTAGAATTTACTGTCCCACAAGCTAACATAGACTGCTGGTACAGGTCTCTTTGTAACTGATAACCGTTGAAATAATTATCAAAATATACCTTGTGGTAAGCCTTCACAAAACTGCCTGACTACTTTGCCACCTAAATTGGTCTGGACTTTATCACCACCTTTGCCTGCATAGAGATCAAAGTCGAGACAATAGCCAGTAGATGCACATTTCATCCATACTTTGTAGCCTCTCTTTATAAGCTTCTTAGGCATGTATTGTTTTAGGGAGCTTCTTACAGTAAACTTTACCATGCTTTCGTCAATAGCCACCTTTTCCGTGCATGTGTAATGTTCCTTAAATTTTTGTTTCATGTGGTCTTTGTATAATTTATCAAACTGAGCACTACCACGTTGAGGCATCAATGAGTTGTCATCTTCAGAGTCACCTCCACAGAAGTTGTCTCCGTCTGGTATATCTTCATATAACACCTCCTGTATTTCTTAGTCTTTCAGGCTCCGTTGTGCCATCCTAGGATAAAACACAGGAGTAAATAAAAAGCGAAAACGAAATCGACGTATCTGTTATTTTATACTGAAGGTATATCTCTAGTGTCACAGTGGTCACCAGCACAAACCACCTTGCAATTCGTCGTCTATAGAAACCATAATACATTTTACCGCAACAAACATGTCGTAACTCATTGAACACTATCGTAATAAAGACAATATTAGAAATAAAATACATTGTACTTACTTACGTTCCCTGCTACAATAAAAATTTTCAAAGTTTGTCGTGCGGAAGGTGGAGAAAACTGCAACTTTTGACTAAAAAATTACCAACCATAGAGTACGTAGAGCAATAAAGCTACCTTACTGACATGTAATAATCCTTTGTGGAGCTAGTAATTTAGGTCGTAGATCAAAGATGGCGCTAATAAAAGTTTTGTCAAGCTAAAAGTTGGTGGTTAGCGTTGCTTACCACCATGGCTCAATCAGTTAAGCTAAGCATGTCAATTTGGCTACCAATTTGTTGCTTTACTCTAGAAACTCGTACTGTGATTCTACCATATCATAATTGTACTCGTATGTGGGACGATTTCCATACAAATGATTATTTCCAGATTTGTTAAAAAAATACACAATTATACACTGGATTTTTTTCTGTCGGCAATAATTAAGATTCCTATTTGCGCCAATATACATGTCATTTCGTTGCATAAAACTGTAGTTTAATAGATTAAATAAAATCGATAATGTTTGTAGTATGAACTAAATTGATGAACTCATTTAAGCTATTAAACTACTGTTTTTTTTTAAGGAACTGTATAGGCGCGAATAAAAATCTAAATGAATGCGAACAGACTTAATTCCTGTATATAATTATGTAATTTTTTAACAAATTTGGAAATAACCATCTGCGAACAGATTTAATTTGACTGTGTAATTACGTAAAATTTTCAACTGAAAAAGTTCATTTGTATGGGAATCATCTCACCTTAAGGACCCCCTCTCTGAGAGAAGGCCTGTGCCCTGCAGTGGGACGTATATAGGCTCCATAACTGAATTTTAAAATTCAATGGCTACATAAAAAACCGGCCAAGTGCGTGGCCCTATTTTAGGTGTAGGGGAGGTACCCTAAAAATTTTTTTTAAAGATTTTATTTTAACGTTTTGTCCGCTTGTTTAATATGTATGTCTATGCAAAATTTCAGCTTTCTAGTACTAATTGTCTCTAAGCTAGGCCGCGGACAGACAGACAGACGGACGGACGAACATGGCGAAACTATAAGGGTTTCTTGTCGACTATGGAAGCCTAAGAAAGAACTCCCTCATCGGCGATATTCACATCGAGAGTAGGGGCTCAGGCGCAGGTTCAATGGGCGGCCGAGAGTGAGTGTAGGCCGGGTGACGTAACACGCCTGCACCGCGCATTGCATTCTGATCATTCTGATTGAGATCCGTCTCCGCTGGTAGACGCCAGCGTATATTTTTTTGTGAACGTCCCCCTGCAGGGTACAGACCTTCTCTCAGAGAGAGAGAGAGAGAGAGAGAGAGAGAGAGGACAGTACGGGCTTAATCACCACGCGTGCCCACCGTGGATTGGCAATTTCAAGCGCTGAGGTGTGTGAGAACCTCAGACACTCAGGTTTCTGCACGATGTTTTTCCTTCACCTTTAGCCCTATTATTATATTATACATAGGTAACTAGTTAATTATAGGTACATTATTAAGGTCTAACGGCCAGCCACAAGATGGAAGAAGACCTCATCTAAGTGGCAGGAAGACTGCAAGCCGCTTAAAAACGTTTTTTTTGGAATTCCATGAAGGAGGCCTATGTCCAGCAGTGGACTTCTTGTGGCTGAATGATGATGACATGATATTTAAAAAACAATTGAAATGAAAGCTGTACGAAATAATTTATTGCAATTTTAATGACTATTTTAATCATTCTTTTTACTTTAATACCGTACTGTTTGCTTAAATTATTAATCAATTATTTATTATTGATATACAATTTTTTTTAGACTTTTTACTTCATTTGTTATTTTTTATATCTATTTATATTGTTTGATATGTATTATCCCTGGTTCCTTTCTATTGTAAGTAAAATACTGTAGATAATGAAATTTTACATAACTTTCGTAATTGTTTAAACCTTAAAATTGTATTAAGTATTTGTACGCTTCAGTGGCATAACATGCTGCAACAATTAATTAACATTCTATAACACCGTATACGTATGTTTTACAAATAAGTAAATAAATCTTTGATCTTAAATCTTATATTTTAATAACTATTTGCTTCTCTCTCACACAATATGGAATTATTGCAAGAGCGAGAAGCAAATAGTTGCTCAGTCCCTGTCTTTAATTAACAGTGTTATAACCCCCGATTTCTCGTACACTAACTCGTATATGTTAATCTACTGATAAACAGATTTTCCTTGTGCCAAACGGGACCCTATTACAAAGACTTCACTGTCCGTCTATTTTATTTTATTGAGTCTACAAAACAGAATACAGTCGATTGTTATACAAAATAAACTTAGAAATAAACTATTTGTGTTCTGGACTGTAGTCCAAGGTATGTAAACATAGAAGTTTGCCAAAATGGAAGTGGGATATGCAGTACTTAATCTAAAACATTAAGCCTAAATTGACATAAAGTAGATAATTTAGAACTGAAGCAGCTTTAATTATTTAATTAATGGGTAAAGCGTTGGACGAAGACGGGTTAGATATTATAAAACTAATAATTTTGATGAATTTTGAAGGCCTTGGTTCAAATATGTCAATACCAGGAAATTCGGCGAAGAGGTTGTTATATAGACGACACATTCTAGAAATAGGGTTGTAATACGAGGTGTTGTTCTTATACACGCGCAGGTGAAATGGTCTGTATTTACGGGTTCTAAAATAACAATTGATGTTGAGGAGACTAACCAAGAAGGGAGAATCTATCTTAGAATGTAGGATCTTGTGAAGTAGTTTGAGATCAAGAATTTTTCTGCGATTTTCTAAGGAAACAAGGTTAAATTTTCTCAGGCGTTGTTCATAATTTAATAGCGTGCGTCCCATACCATGCCGATACGATAATATTTTTAGCATTTTGTTTTGAATACTGTCAATGTTATTGATGTGAACGGCATAAAAGGGGGACCATATTTGGCATCCATATTCAAGCACACTTCTTATAAGAGTCTGGAAGAGATAAATGAGACTCCGAGACTTTTTGAAACCTTTTGTATTTCGAATTAAAAAGCCAAGTAGTTGACGAGATCTCTTGGTTATATGCTCATAATGCTGTCGAAACGAAAGTTCTGAATCAAATAGTACACCGAGGTCCTTAGCGACAGTCTTTCGGTCCAGGGGGACGCCATCCAACGTATAGCTGTATACAATTTTATTAACGCGTTTTTTTGTAAACGAGATAACAAAGCATTTGCTTACGTTGAGGCTCATTTTGTTAATTGCACACCAGTTCAACAGGTGACGGAGGTCGTTTTGTAGCACTAGACAGTCTTTATCATTCTTTACCTCGGCATAAATCTTTAGATCATCAGCATATAACAAACACTGGCTCGATATCCGATCAACTAAGTCGTTTATGAACATTATAAAAAATAAGGGTCCAAGATGGGAACCTTGTGGAACCCCCGATAATATAGAAACAGGTGAAGAAAGATAGCCCTTAATTGCCACCAGCTGGCTTCTGTTCTGCAGATATGAGTCAACCCAGCGCAATAAATAGCCGTGTATTCCAAAGGACCTTATCTTACGACCTAAGATGACGTGATTAACTTTATCGAACTCAGTATAGATCGCGTCAACTTGTCCACCTGAAGCAAAAGAGGAACACAAAAATTGTTTATACTCTAAAAGATTAGTAATTGTGGACCTATTTTTTACGAATCCGTGCTGTTTGTCAGAGAGCTGCGGTTTAACTTGATTAAATATGTGTTTGTAAATAAGTGATTCAAAAAGTTTAGCTGTGCATGAAAGGATACTGATTGGCCTATAATTCTTGCACCTGGACTTATCCCCACTTTTCAGTATAGGTGTGATGTGTGCCGTCTTCCATGCATTCGGAAAGGAGCCAGAAGTTAAGGATTTATTGAATATGATGGACAGTGGTTCGCTAAGTTCTTCTCCACACGCCTTGATAAAAAACGGGGGAATACCATCAGGCCCCGCTCCTTTCCTGGCATCGAGTTGTTTTATTTTTGTGATAATTTCATCTCTTCCTATTGCTATATGTGCAAGTGTATTATTACAGGCTATGGTATTAACATAATTGTCAACCGACTCGTCACGGGAGTTTATGTCATTCTTGACTAGTACTGAACCAAAATATCTGGAAAACAACTCGCAGATACCCGTCCCTGCCGAAGACGACTCTTGCCCAAATTTCACGGTTTGAGGAATAGAAGCCTGCCCTTTTTTGCTATTTATGAACCGCCAGAAGCCTTTGATGTTGTTTTCCAGTGAGTCTTCCACGGACTTTACGAAGATTTGGTAGCATTGGGTTGTAAGTTTCTTGCACCTAGCACGAAGAAGAGAAAAAGTGTCGTAAGCTCGGGGATTGCTATACATTCTGAATAATTTATGATATTTATTTTTTTCATCTAGACAATTCCTGAGAGCAGGACTGTACCAGACCGGACAGCTATGAGGATTTGATTTAGTCATTGGAGTATGTGATTTGATGATTTTTCTAATCGTTTCATAAAACACATTTACACATTCATCTATATCTGCAGACGATAGAATGACTGGCCAGTTGGTGTGTAGTATTTCAGCTTTTATTTTATTATAATCCGACTTATATGTAGAAAATATCAGGTCCAGAAATCTATTGTTTATATTGGGAACATTTTGAAACTGTATCAAATTACAAGTTGACATTGTTTCCAGTAAAAGATTTGCTCTAAGGTCTAGGGGGTCACTTGGGACCATAGCGGTTGAGTTGGCAGACTTTGTCCACGTAATGTTTCTTGTGTTGAAGTCGCCAATTACGAAAAATTCTTCACTTGATCGGGCTCTGAGTATGTTCGCCTGAATATTTTCATAAAAGAGTGACAGATCGTCGGTCGTTAAATGTTGAGGGAGATAACAGACACAGAAATTTGTAGTAGGAGTGTTTGGATCGCTACTAACGATGCTTATCCACACATCTTCGACATTGCTATCCCAAGAGGATTGCCGGACTACATTCAGATGTTTTTTTGTGGCGATGAGGACACCACCACCTTCCTTTTTACTAATAGTAGCCTCCTGGCGATCGCGACGGAAAATATTATAACGATCGTCCAACACTTCACCGTCCAGTACACTCGAGTTAAAATTTGTCTCTGTCAAGCAAATAATATCATAATTTGAGGTGGTTACATTTAAAAATAGCTCCGTTAGTTTGGAGCGAATTCTATTAACATTTTGGTAAAAAATGTGCAACATAATGGAATTATTATAGTATTACCGGGTGAAAAATACAGTAAATAGAGAGAGCTATTACTAAGTAATAAAGGGCAAGTATAACTATTCCAACTTCTTTAGAACATCCAAATTCTTCACATGGATGTGACCCATGTCGTCGGCCCTGCGCAGGTAAACCTGTCCATGTCGCACCCAAACGTATTTGTAATTCTTAGCTTTCTTGAAATCGCGAGCTGCGGCATGAATTTGTTTAGTTTCCGGGGAGAGATGTTCCTTCAAATAAACGCGAGTTGCTGTTGCTTCATTAAGTCCAAGGTGGGTGCTATTTAGCATGTTATTAGGGTTAGATTTATTGAAACGATAAGCTGCCGAAAGTACGGTATCCCGAAGACGAGATGATGTGAGCGTCACGAGTATGTTTCTGGGGTGAGGCGAGGCAGCATTAGCCCTTGCCACACGTCAACAGGCTCTAATATCGTTGTCTGGCATAGCTGTATCAATTGATTGGCATAGCTCTTTGAACATCTTAAGTACATTCTCATTACGATGTTCGGGGACGGCTTGGATCTCTATATTGAGGTGGCATAACATGCTGCAACAATTAATTAACATTCTATAACACCGTATACGTATGTTTTACAAATAAGTAAATAAATCTTTGATCTTAAATCTTATATTTTAATAACTATTTGCTTCTCTCTCACACAATATGGAATTATTGCAAGAGCGAGAAGCAAATAGTTGCTCAGTCCCTGTCTTTAATTAACAGTGTTATAACCCCCGATTTCTCGTACACTAACTCGTATATGTTAATCTACTGATAAACAGATTTTCCTTGTGCCAAACGGGACCCTATTACAAAGACTTCACTGTCCGTCTGTCTGTCTGTCCGTCTGTCTGTCTGTCACCAGGCTCACGAGCCGTGATAGCTAGCCAGTTGAAATCTTCACAGATAATGTATTTCTCTTGCCGTTATAACAAAAAATAGTAAAAACAGACTAAAATAAATATGTAAGGGCCCCCCTTACAACAAACTAGATTTTTTTGCCGTTTTTTGCTCGATATTAATAACGGAAACGGGTAGAAGCTTGAAATTTTCACAGAATATTTAGTTCTATATTCGCTTCAAAATAAAATAAAATAAATATTTAAGGGGGCCTCCCATACAACAAAAGTGATTTTTTGGCGTTTTTTTTCGATCTTTGTGTCTAATGTTGTATAGATAATGGTACGGAACTCTTCGTGTGCGAGTCCGACTCGCACTTGGCCGGTTTTTTGTATCCACTTTGTCTCCACTGTTAAAAGTAAATTAACAGATTGTTAGTCTACGAGAAACTGGCGGTAAGGTGCATATACACCAGGTCATACAATTCGGTGCATGAAACTTTTATCGCAGCTAGGGTTGGCAACATTTTTTCAGCCAATTATAGTATTTTCCAGAATACACTAAAATAAATAATAATAACGGGAAAGACAGTCATACCGGCTGACTGACAGACGGCGTTGGTAACATTCCCCGTTGGCAACCTTCGGGTATAAACCCTAACAAAAATTTATTCATCTAACTTAAATATTGTATTTTGCGTACTATACATTTTCACCAGCATGTATGTAGTACGCAGACCGGAAATATAGTAAAATACCTACTACGTATTATAGTAGGTACGACTGGCAACTCTACTCACAATGTGAATTTTTACGATGACATTATACTGTCAACGTGCCTCAACGTACATCATCACCATCATCATCATCAGCCATTCGACGCCCACTGCAGGACATAGGCCTCCTTCGTGGTTTTCATAACCATGAGGGGTTTTGCCATAATCGCCACGCTTGGCAGGCCGGTTGGCGATCGCAGTATGCGGTTGGAATTCCAGGAAGACGCTGCTGCCCGTCTCCTGGTAATTGATTTCCTTAGTCGCCTTTTACGACAGGTACGATAGGTACTGTTAAACCTAAAACTAACTAAAAACCGGCCAAGTGCGAGTCGGACTCGCGCACGAAGGGTTCCGTACCATTATCTATACAACATTTAAATATTTGAAGCATCTACGTGTTGCCGTGTATTAATATCGAGCAAAAAACGGTAAAAATATCACGTTTTTGTATGCGAGCCCCGCTTAAATACTCATTTTATTCTGTTTTTAGTATTTTTTGTTTTAGCGTCAACAGAAATACATCATCTGTTAAAATTTCAACTGTCCAACTATCACGGTTCATGAGATACAGCCTGATGATCGACGGATGGACGGACAGCGGAGACTTAGTAATAGGGTCCCTTACCCTTTGGGTACGGAGCCCTAATAAAGACCTATAAAACTATCAAATTTTCTTTTTTTTCGTAGTGTAGCTTCTGATACAATATGAGTATTTTTTTATTTTACGCTTTCGTTCGTTTGCCAAGCTTTTGTCCAGTTCCAACGTTGTTAGATCGATGTGTTGATTTATGAACGCATCCGTTGAAAAAAAGACTTTTCAATTGACCTGTCAAATTCGAAAATAGAACGCAGCGGCAGCTGACAGAACGCCTCGTTTGAACTTAATGACACGAGGCGCTGCTCTATTTTTGAAAACTCCTGTCAAAACATTGTCTCGTTCGTTTGGAAACGAGTTTAAGAGATACACAGGCGCTACTTCAAAAATACCTTTCTTTAAAATCATTAAAAGCCATGTCTTGTTCTTCAACTTCATGTGTTTAACCCATTAGTAACCAGCATGCTATGCTATTCTGGACCAGGGTCATCAATGACATAGTAATATATTAAATAAGTAACGAACGAACTCTACAATCATGGTTGATTGGTCGCTGAACATTTCCATACCTAGCTGGAGGGAATGACCTTCGGTATGGAAAAAAAATCTTTATTAAAAATTATAAGGTAATAAATTTACAGCGGAATTACTTGCTTACCACAGTAGGTACTTACTTTCGCAAAATATGCGAAACGCCAATTAAACTCTAAAACAATACTTTTTATTATAAGAATTACGACAAGAAAGTATTGAATATCAATACTTTCTTGTCGTAATTCGTTTTTGGCGTCAACTATGTCGTGATCTTGCCGTGATAGACAACTAGAAAAAGACAAGCCATAGAGGAAGCAGCTGCGCGGTGATCGCCCTTGACCGGCGCGGCGCCGCCGCACGTGCAAACTGTCCCGCCGGTATTATTCGATCTAGAATTTTTCACAGTTTGCGTTGTTCGAGAAAAAGTAAAAGTGTTTTTTTTCACACAGACTGCGCGCCGGCCAGTTTGTTATTATTGTTTAATTTATTTTTCACTCCATCTGCTCGAAATGATGCATTTTGATGCCCAAATTTAGGACCCAAAACACGCTATTGTTGTTCAAGCTAAGATGCTTCAAGTAAATAGACTCAAAATCCAATTTTGAATTTATATACTAATGCACTCATTTACTAAGAAGTCGGACTTCTCTTTCACTGTTGAGGATTCGTCCTATATCTATTTCGCTCCAACCCAAGCAATAAGTTTTGAAACCGAGTTTGGAACTACTTACTGAACTACCAAACTCTTTGGTGCAAAACTTTTAAGTACCTAATTGTCAAATATTTGAAATTGGAACGCAAGTTTTTTTTTCTATGCAAAAAATCAATAACGCGCTTTTTTGTCTATTTTCACTTATTTTCTGGGAAAAATGTCGTCAAGCGATGATGATAGTGTCTTCTTAACACCAGAATATATAAAAAAACAGGCAACACAAGCAATTCAAAACTTCCTACCAGAAGTGTTATCTTTTATTTCATTCCTCTCAGATGGTAGTGAAAAGCAGAGTGTTCTACACGGGCGCAAATAATTTTTGGTCTCGGTAGTGTTGAATCCCTCGCTCCTTTAGTGCAAAAATCGCCTCAGTTCGCTCTGGATTCAATTTCACAACCTCGACGCAAAAATTTTGTTTGCGTCCTTGGTGAACAATCTACTGTTTTCTTGCAGGCCTATTTCAAATCACATCACGACGCAGTTTTTTCTTTCTGAACTTTAAAGGCGGGAAATCGTGATGGATTTCTTCATCCAACAAGAAAACACTGGCCGGTCGAACAGAGAGAAACAAAAAAGACGTCACCTCACGCATGCTCATTACGATCTACATTTAGCTTTTTTTATCGTAGGTGGTAGGTGGTTTTTATCGCGTGCAGAGGCCATCGCCCGACGGGCAATGTTCCTAGGAGAGCTAGCAGTTTTTTGCGGGCCGCTTGTTTGGGTGACGGAAAAAATGGTGATAAAAAGAAAAACTCCCAAACACAGACAGCTCACCGTTCGCACCAAAACTCGAGCCAAGTAAGCATTGCAAAAAGTAATCGCGAACAAAATAACTACAACAGCCTCAAGTTTATGCCTCTGTCACTCTGTTCTAAAAGTTTAAGAGCTGATAAAAATATGTACTACGCATGCATTCAAACATATATCTCACTTTAATATGAGTAAGTTAAAGGTGAGGGTATTGAGTAATTTATGAATTTATATTTACCAAAGGTTGCCAAAGTGCGCAGCAGTTTCTCGATAACTAAAGGTAATGGAAATAAATTTTCGAGCATAGCAGTAAATCAGCTGAATTATTGTTATTCAACTGTTTAGGATTATTTAATTTGTTTTTAATACCGAAAGAAAAGAATAATAGAGGCCAAGTCGATCGGCGGTGCCGATTCTGCACTAGCTGCTGGCATGAATTAACACGTCTATTTTAAAAAACCTATTTAGAGGCTAAAAAAGACATGGGTGTAATTTTTTGCCTCTAAATAGGTTTTTAAAATTGTCCTCAGCACGGGTTAGTGCAACAAAAAGAAGATAACATATCTATGCTTGAACTAAGTTAAAAAATAACCTGTATCTCAAGTCAAAAAGTCTTTGGTACGAGTACATGCCGGGATTCGAACCCACGACCTCCCGAATGAGAAGCCGGCGTTCCACCGCTTCGCTACCTCTCCTCTAGTCTATCTTTGTTCTAAACAAATACTACAAAATTGAAAAAAAAAATTTGAACAATACTATTTCTCGCTACACTACTGACTAATGTTAACCCTAAGGTCACTATAACCATGAGGCGGTTTTACATTGGACGAATACCGTAACTTCACGACATGTTAGGCTAGTATTCATACAACTGTTCGCACAACGGCCTTAGTAAATGTATGAAACTACCAGGGCCACGTAATTAATAAAATTAAAATTTAATTTCGCCGGCCCCTACGTAAATCACCGTAACTGTAAAAGTGCAACTTTACAGGAGAGCAATTTGAAATTAAATCTTGTTAGGGAATATTTTATAATATCAATTAAAGAGCTATTTAAGACATACCGAAAATTTACACTTTTAATTTCAATCAGTAGCGTTGAATCTATTGATAGTACTTGTCGAGATATTTCGAAGAAATATTAATAAAAGCCAAAATGTCATCGGTATATTCTACAGAATTTTAGGCTCTCTTTGAAATTTTAATCGGTTGTTTCGATAAAAACTCATTACAAATTTAGCGGAATACGTCATAGTAACTACTAATTTCGATAGTTTTCGCTGTTATGTACTTCGAAATATGCCATGAATTGTGTTTGTCAAGTAATACGTACTAACGAATCTACTACATATGATAATGTTTGTCGTTCCATGAAAGTCGATACGTTTTTATTCCACCGGTAATATTGAAAAATAAATATTAATCAAAAACCTTTTTGCCACTTATAGACTGATAATAACTTCCACACAATACATTCACTTGACCTGGTCCCAAACAAGGATACCCTGTGCAATGGTAACCAGGCAAGGACATCACAATTATGAAAATACACCCAGACTGAGGCCATTTGTACAAATGTACGGCAGCCTCCAGTGAGAATCGAACCCACGACCTCTGAAACGAAAATGTCGTTTTTGCAGATACGACGTAGGGGCCGTCGACTTTATTATGACGATTCGATGTACACTGTATAGCCGAGTCTTCCTACTTGTTAATAGGTATGTGGGTTAATCGACTCCACAATGCACATCGAATTGTCATAGTAGAGCAGGCACCAGGCCGACGCTGTCGTGCCGTTGCGGCTACCTTCCGATGTGAAACCGACCATTGCCAGTTCTCTAGGGAAAAACGTTACAGTGAGAAGCTTTTGTCAAAACAACACGCCCTACCTCGCTGAATCAAATCGCAAAATAATCTGTGCCCCGGCAAAAAACACAATATCATCCATTCAGCTATCGCCGCCTAACTTCGATTCATTACCGGGGCGTTGCCGAGTAGGAGTTTTTTGCTTCTAGAAGAAGTACATGCAACGAATAAAGATGCGGAACTGCACCTTAGTATTTATCAGGGTCTAGACAGACGGACTGTATTTCAACTGCATTCAGACTGCAACATTGCAGTTCAGAATTCAGATGCAGTTTGAATGCAGTTGGAACGACTGCAATGAAACTGCTAACCAACCGAGCAGTCCCACTGCAGTCGGTGTGCAGTTGGCATGCAGTTCCCTGTTCGGTTGGTTGGCAATTTTGTTGCAGTTGTACCAATGGCATTCAACCTGCATCTATACTGCAATTTTGGAGTCGGAATGCAGTTGAAATGCAGTCCATCTGATCCTAACTTATCTTGTATGAAGAGTAGAATCAAACCTCAATTGGCTTAAAATGTATAAATCAACACCACGTACAGTGGAGTCACAGATATAGTGAATGGAGTACACGGAATAATGACTGGCAAATGTTTTTACCAGTACTACCAGCCCCTGACCCCGACGACTACTGTTGACGCTAATTTGACCAACTTGCTTTACAATTGAGTGCGTTTATACAAGAATTTAGCCAAATTCTGCCTTTAGTTTCCGATGCGCTCTAAAGTTTCAATAAGTATACTTAATGCAATTTTTCATGACCATAACGTTCCCATCAATCTATCAATCAATCAGCCCGTTCTCGTTCACGATGACAGAAATAAGTGGCCTCCCTAGGCACGCCACTTATTTCTGTCATCGGCCATCCTTATCCAGCCGCTGCCAGCAATCTCCCTCAGATCGTCGGTCCAGCGAGCTGGTGGGCCCCCTAGCGTTTGCCAGTTCATGGTTCAGTCCACTCGAGAGCCTTTGCACCCCATCGATTATCATTTCTTCGGCAAATGTGATCAGATCAGTCAAACAATATAAATCTAGTGAAAAAAAGAGAAACGTTTAAAAGCGGCTGTTAAAATTTGGGACTTCACAGGCGGCCATATTTCGAACAAATAGGAGATGTATGACCGAAGGGCGGGATAAAAAGAAACCAAAACCGTCGTGCGTGCATGCAACTCAGATTTCTACCCTCTTCGGCATGAATAAATCAAAACACAGAATGAACGAGAACCTTTGCACCCATCGACCATCGGTTCTTCGGCATATGTGACCAGCCCACCGCCACTTAAACAAGCTACTCTTATAGACTATGTCAGCCACCTTAGTTCTTTGGCGAATTATCTCATTTCATTTAATCGTGGCGCAATTTGGAATATAATAACGTCGAGACTCGAGAGTAGACGATTGGTCTCTGTGCTTATTGGGGGTTCGTAGACTTGTCGAGACGTGATGGACTTTTCAAGAGCCTTGAATCTTGAACCTTGAACAATACGTTATCTGCCTATTTCTGGTTTACACGAACGCAGTAACTAGATCTAGTGAGTTGTATGTAAGATAAGATAAGATAAGAATATTTATTCTTTACTAGCTTTTGCCCTCGACTTCGTCCGCATGGAATGAATAATTTCGAAAAGTACGTACGAAAAGCCTATGTCCTTTCACCGCGACTCAAATTATCTCCATACCAAATTTCATCTAAACCCGTTCAGTTCCGTGATTGAGTGAAAGTGAAAGTGAACTACATTTATTGCCAAAAACACACTTTATACATAATGTAATGAGTAACAAACATCCAAAGATCTTCACAAACTTTCACATTTGTAATATTAGTAGGATTGTACACCAGAACACATGACATATAAATGTATATAAGTTGTCTTTTACATCGAAATGTAGGTAGCAGTAAGTACCTAATTACTTTTGTTTGAACTTTATTTGCCCTTCCCCGCTCTCTTTTTTAAGAGTCCAAACATTTAAGCTGGCTGGAAGAAATTTATGTTGAAATACGTCCGCCTTTGCATTTCGTTTTTATCACGTGTTATTTAAGTTTTTTATTTATGTTAATTTCTTTTTGTCTAATTAAGTGTACCTAACAATCTTATTAACTTAATAGCGCTAATCAGAAAGCTGAGAGTTACTTACTGAGGGGAAACTATTTACGACTAGAACCCAGCTTTTTCAGATGAATACGGGGATTTTGTTACACCCTGTATAAGGCAAGAAAATCCAAGCTAAAACATAGAGGAATAAGGAAAGTGACAAACATACACAGGTACATGAACCTAGAAAACATACCTAATGCTGTTATTTTTGTTTGGACAGTATCATAGAAATAATGCGTCTGATTAATAAAAGTTACAATTTTAGTAATTTTCCACCCAAAGTTACGAACATAGTGCGTGAACCTACCATACAATCACAATTGACTCCAACTTTACCAAACTTACGTGAACTTGAACTTGTAAAGTAGCACAATAGAAACTCGTTACTCCGTCTCTAATGGATACGATAATATGATGTAACAGCACTATTTAGCAGAGCGGAATAAGGTTCCCAGCTCCGCGCCTGCTCGGTCACCGGAACCACTGCTAGATCCATACAGAAGTACACTAGCTCATAGCAATGCTACCTACCTTAATGTTATCTGGTGTGTGACTTACCTTAAAAATATCAAACTGAAAACGAAACACTTCAAAATGTCAAATAAAACAGCAATGTTAAATATTAAACTAAATGACCTAGTCTAGATTAGAAGACACTTTGGCTCGGCAATGACGATTTGGAATTACTACATACTTGGGAATTTTCTTCTATAGAGTACCCAAGGATACATCCTTAATCGCACGCACAAAAACATACATAAACTTCTTTCAGCCAACTCTTGATGTGGCGACACGAACATCAAAGCAGGGGCATGATGGTGGGAAGGATGATGAGGATCATAATCCTGGTTTAACATCTCCAACCAAGTCCTACTTCTGTGCGCAATAACCTTCACGAGCATGAACGATGGAAGCGGTGGGATGCCGTATTCAAATTGGAAAGCTCACCTCACCCGTGCACCCTCGCGTTTTTAGTTGGATTTATGTTGTCCGTGTTATTATTAATTGCATTACGATTAGCGGTCTGATTCATAGTTTCTGTTTACATTGAATCTCTCTTTATTATTTTTAATTTCCCCAGGGCGCAGGCATAGTGGGACGAGCGGAGCGGAAAGACACAAACACACCACCACCGACACCAATACTTGTGTGAGAAAATCCGCTGCGACGCGTTTCGCCTCTTACATGAGGCTCGCTTCTGCTTGAAAAAGTGGGAGCGAGGGCGGTGCATTAAATAACCGCATGTTTCTTGTGGGATTTTGGCGAAATTTAGCAAAGTAATTTTCACATTTTAATGCTATTATGGATTTCCACAAAGTAACGCCTGATTCCATAAAATAAAAAATATTTCGGTCAGCGGAATAAATAAAACGCAACAATTCATCTACTCATAAATCAAACATGGTTAGCAAGTAAATAAATGAATGTTAATACAATTAATTGGAATTTGACAGTTTGTAATTTTTTTGGCCCTCTTCGCTAGTCGCGCAGCTACCGCTTCGTTAGCCGCACCCGCTTCGCTAGCCGCGCCCGCTTCGTTAGCCGCACCCGCTTCGTTAGCCGCACCCGCTTCGCTAGCCGCGTCCGCTTCGTTAGCCGCGCCCGCTTCGCTAGCTCCGCCCACTTCGCTAGCCGCGTCCGCTTCGTACCAACACCGTCGCTCCCAATCTTAAATGTTTATTTATGTTCTTCGAATGCAGCTATTAATTTCAATTACAACCCGAGAGGGCTCGTGTGTTGATACACGGACATTATCACTTTTTGGGCTATTCCTTAACGGTGTAAACTACACCTTCGTAACCCTTAGCGCTGACGTAATAGGGACTATGTTTCAATCGAACTTAATAGCTTAGAGGTTGGAAGACAAAAATAGAAGCACCGCTTTTATTTTCACACAAACTTGCTTGCTCCAATCCGAAACACTGACAGTACTGACACCCTGTTTTGATTACATTTCTCACAGTAAGTCCAAATTCATTTTCTAAAAGAAAGCTTTCCTAAAGGTTATTTGGGAAGAAATATTCAGTGTACAATCCATTTCCAAATAAAACAGCTAAACGTTTCCTAGACTTCCTGATAGATTTGTAGCCTCCTATGTTAATTAAACAGGTTGTTGTATTAAAAGAACACAGTAAAAATGTTTTAGATACGAGAAAATGTTATGAAAATTATAAGAGACCTGAAATGAACGTTCTGTTATTCTGTGCCAGTGTATCTTTGAATACGGAGTCTAAGTACCTGTCTGCAGTATTAATGCCAGGGACCCACTCCGCGCCAGTCGAAGAGAGCGCGTCACGGGGCATTTGTCTACGACTATGCCTCTCTAATTGTTGACTGGGTACGGCTAATTACCCAGTACACCTGGCGGGCTACGCCGTGAAGATATTGAATTAGATCGTGCGATAAAGGGATAGTGATAGGCAGTTCATGGGCGATTTCACCGAGTTTTAAAGCCTACTTAACCCTCTTTAAGGGCCACCTGACAGGTTATTTCGCTTCTTCTTCTTATCGTGTTGGTGACAAAACCAAAAGATTTTATTGGACCAGAACTCGGTCACGCGCACTCCAGCGTCTGTGGCCTCCAGCAAGTCCTCTCGAGTGCATGTGGACGGGCACAAGGGATGCACACAGAGAGGTACTCCATAGTCTGAGGGAAGATTCCGCAACAGCAGTGATTCCGCTCCTTACCCATGTAGCCCCACCTGCGTAAGTTATTGTTGCATCTGCCGATTTATTCTGCCATTTTATTCCGCTGTCATCAATAAGACAAATAAAATGTATGCGCGTAATCCTCGGTTCAAGAGTTCGGCTCGTACTTGGCCAGTTCTTTTTTCATTCACACAAGATGGATTATAATAATGTAATCAGAATTGTGTTTACAAGAATGATGTTTCTTCTAATAAAATTACTTACGGGAGGCTGCGACACTGCCCCTATATTACGTGCATCGAATCCTGATCGATTCCGATCGTGTAACTGTCGAATTCCATACAAATTGTTTGCGCAAACGTCAGGATTCCGTCAGGATTTGGTGCGCATAATTAGGCCCCGGGGATCGTTGATTCCTATTGTAAATACGGATTTATGAAGTTACTAGCTGTTGTTCGCGACTTCGTTCGCGTGGTAATTTTGATGTGTATTTTCCGGGATAAAAAATAGTCTATGTGCTAATCCAGACTATAATCTATTTCTGTGCAAAATTTCATCCGGATCCGTTCAGGCGTTTTTGCGTGAAAGAGTAACAAACATCAATCCACACATACAAACTTTCGCGTTTATAATATTAGTAAGGGTTAGTAAGGATGACATGACTGTTATTACGAAAAACATCAGAGTAATAACTCCTATCTAGGAAAGGAATAATAATAATCATGACTTTCACACAACACAATCACTTTTCCTGTCCCCAAGCTAGGATACCCTGTAACCAGGCAAGGGTATCACAAATATAGAAATACACCTACATCGAGCGTGTTAACAGCTAGAACAATGGTGCAGTCGAATACTATTTTCATTATCAATAGGAAACATTTTCAAAACTAATCAAAAAGGTACTTACATCCAATAAAGAAATGTCAATAAAACTATTAGAAAGATTCATAATACTTGTTATCTTACAAAGTTCTTAAAGCGACTTTCACTTTGAAATACGGGGAAACTTGAACTATCAATTTATAGATAATTTATAAAACTTGATACTGAATAGTAATAAGTTTAAAATACATGGTAGCAAGTATCTAAGTAATAAGTAGTACAGTCAATAACTGAGCGACTTTTAAATAATTATTTCAAATTCGCCCGTAATTTAAAAGTCACAGGATATTTTGATAACTTGTGGTCAAAATAATAGGGGTTAAAGTATGAAATTGCCGTTTTATTTCAATAGGTTCTTTGAATTGACATAGAATCTTCATGGTTTGAGGTTTTCGAATGAAACTTTTTTCAAATGGTTTCTATGATGTTCTTTTTTTAAAAAATGTGAAACATTTGAATATCGACTTTCAATTGTTTTTGTTATTCAATTTAGACAAGAAAGATGGATACCGCGAAAATTCGAGTGATTATGAGGCACCCATTTTTCGTATTTTTTTATTTTATTGATTTGACGCAAGTGAGTCAATATTGTGGGTAAGGTAACGTTAAACCATGCCGCTAATTCCTGGGTAGTTTGACTAGGGTCGGCCTCCACTATCTCTCTTAATTCATCGTTATTCATCTGTGTGGGCGGTCTTCCTCGTGACTCGTTCTTTAAGTCGAAATTTCCATCACGAAAGCGTTTAAACCAAAATCGCACGGTGCGTTCATTAGTAGACCCCTCTCCAAACGCAGCATTGATATTGCGGGCTGTTTCTGCCGCGTTAGTTCCGCGTCGGAACTCGTATTAAAAAATCACTCGAATTTTCGCAGTATCCATCTTTCTTGTCTAAATTGAATAACAAAAACAATTGAAAGTCGATATTCAAATGTTTCACATTTTTAAAAAAAAAGAACATCATAGAAACCATTTGAAAAAAGTTTCATTCGAAAACCTCAAACCATGAAGATTCTATGACAATTCAAAGAACCTATTGCAATAAAACGGCAATTTCATACTTTAACCCCTAATATAAGAAGCCCGTTTTGACAGCTACAAAAACCATAGAATCTAACCTAGTTTGAGATTAAAAACATTAAAAATCTAAACTATGAGTAACTTTTCGGGCTACAACATCTGTTTTTTCTTTCGAGCGTTAAATAATTATATGCCAGAGTATGTGACTTTTTATGAATTTGTACGAGTAAATCCAAAGTAAAATGCATTTTTGTGTAGCTGTCAAAACGGACTTCTTACATTTCGACAACTATGACATCGTAGGATATTAGCGAAGAAACGGATGATAGAGATCTCCATAGTTATTTCTCTATCGTCCTAGGATTTTAGCTAAGATACGAGTTCGCTTTTAGGATGTTTGAAATCTTGACATCTCATTGGCTTGCCATCACATTGCTTTGTTCTGATTGGTCAATGGCATGCCATCTAAGTTCTTAACTATTTCTTACCATGGACCGATTTGTGGTCTTCTGTATTTTAAAGGGTGGTTGCATTATGTTACGTTGGTTTGGACAGGTTTGGACATATGGAGAGGGAGATGGAGATGTGGGTGGAAGGGCCGGTAAGGGACGACCCAGACGGACATACTTCGACCAAATAGGGAATGTATTAGCAAAGGGCAAGATAAAAAGTACGCGAAACCGGCGTGCGTGCATGCAACGACTAATGAATGTTGAGGAAGCGAAAGTGATCTGTCAGGATCGTAGCAAGTGGCAGACCCTGGTCTCTGCCTACCCCTCTGGGATACAGGTGTGAGTTTATGTATGTATGTATGTATGGTTGCATTAAAAAAAAATCTGTATAATGTTTAAAACTGAAATATGTTTTTTATGTAGGCTATATACGTCCCACTGCAGGGCACAGGCCTTCTCTCAGAGAGAGAGAGAGAGAGAGAGAGAGAGAGAGAGAGAGAGAGAGAGAGAGAGAGACAGTACGACGATGTTTACTAAGTAACGTACGTTTGAGAAGTCGTAGCAGCAATACCACTCACTAACTGTGAAGGACAACATCGTGAGGAAGTCTGAGTGTCCGAAGTGTTCGCATACCTCGGCGCTTGAAATGGCCAATCCACGGTGGGCACGCGTGCTAATTGATTGGTAATTCACAGCTTCAGGAACTGTAAGTTCTGAGTATGTGGTTTTAATTTCAACTCGAGACCTCTATGCGTTCCCAGGTTAAAGGGTCTTGCTTGACAGACACACTGACGGACGGACGGACAACAAAGTGATCCTATAAGGGTTCCATTTTTCCTTTTGAGGTAGGGAACCCTAAAAAGAGTCTAACAAAAAATAAGTTTGGAGTGTTTTTGTCCATTTTTCCCCAAAATGATCTAAATTTTGAAATGGACACCTAGTTTTACTTGTAACGTTCATTAAATCACAGTTTCGTAGCACAGTAGTAAGATTTGAAAAAGAAAAATTGCCTATCCTATGAATATAGTTCAGAAGATTTGTAAGAAAAGTCCGTATGAAAATACATTACGTTATGTAAATCTTGTCGCGAACCCCCTACCATCGAATGGCGAACCTCCTACCGTCGAATGGCGAACCCCCTACCGTCGACTGGCGAACCCCCTACCGTCGAATGGCGAACCCCTAAGCGTACTTCACTTTGAGAAACCCAGCTATAAATGAATGAGCCGTCGACTGTACACTGGGAGTGAAACCGCTTCGCGAACTAATAACACTGATAGCAAGCCAACTAAACGCTAGACTTTACAACTTTTAAAGTGGAATTTATTAAACGATAGAGAAGAAGAGGGGAAACTTAAAAGAAAAGCTTTCGCTTATTACCTACTTTTACGGAGTTAACACCGCTCGTTTGTAGTGAAAGAAAACATCGCGAGGAAACCCTGGCGCTGATGGCGCCGCACGAGAGAGGGAGTGGTAGCACGAAAAGGTGTAATTTTATTCGTAAATAAATAAACGATTTTATTATTATTATTAATTCAGTAGTAATATTAGTGTTAATTATTACGAACACTAAGCACGCGGTGGGAAAGTGTGGAGATTAAGCCCATACTTACGTGATCTGTGCCCAAGTTCCAATTTGGAACTGGTATAAATACCGAGTTCTCGAATGGAGACCACATATCGGCAAGCGCAGCGTAGGCCGACCAGCCACAAGATGGACAGATGATCTCATCCAAGTGGCAGGAAGGCGCTGGATGCAGGCCGCTTCCAACCGGTCTTTTTGGAAATCCATGGAGGAGGCCTGTGTCCAGCAGTGGACTTCTTGTGGCTGAATGATGATGATGATAAATACCGACACTGTAGAAACGGTTTTCAACTTTTGCGATATTTCAATAACATGCTGTATAGACAGACAGCCAGTGAATTTAGG
Organism: Yponomeuta cagnagella; assembly: GCA_947310995.1. Lineage (NCBI taxonomy): Eukaryota > Metazoa > Arthropoda > Insecta > Lepidoptera > Yponomeutidae > Yponomeuta > Yponomeuta cagnagella. The sequence continues at coordinate 16,237,022 of OX371277.1, forward strand.
ACATGTCAAGCGTTTTGTCTGCGCTTATTTTCTTACCCCAGATATATTATACATCTACATTTTTTTATATTAGAAGGTTTTTTTATATTAGAAGGTATAATATTACGATGTTCTTGTGGCTGTCTCTCAGAAGCGTGAGACTTTTCTTTTTTCTTGTGCTTTATATTTAACATTACTTTTCATAAAGCATTTAATTTAGAGTCACTCACTTCATTATTAACGCTACCTGCCGAAACCCTGCTTTCATAGTCATGTACAAGCTGTCTCCTACGGTACAGCCTGTGCCTAGCGTAGGGGACACTGATTAATTCATCTAATTTAACTGCAATTGACAACGCCTAAAACTAAAAATACCGTTTCTTAATTTTGCTACCCTGTCTACGAAAAAATATTTACAATTTTTATTATTGCTTAATTTTAGAGAAAATAAATAAAAACCAAAAATTGTGTGTTGACGTCACACATGGAGTTACCGTTGCCTTATATTAAAAAAAAGTTGTTTTGACAGATGTCATAGTTGACTGACAAGAGAAATGTCATTAAACGTCAATCAACAATGGTTTTTAAAAAGTCGGCAAAGGTGTAAGTATTACTATGCCGTGTGTGTGACGTCATTTGGCGTTTACGTCCTTTTAGAATAAGACGAAATTCAAACAGAAAATTATGAATGAAAATCATCGAATTTCTGAAAATAAAAAAAAATTGGGTCGTTTTATTTTGTATCTAGTTTCCTTTAAGACAATAAAATACGTATGCTAAAAAATTTATATGTTGTCAATTGCACCAAACGAAAAACCATGAGCTACTTTTGTAACGTTCCTACTTTGTAACCATAATTTGCTGGTGTTAAATAAATACTTTTTTATTTAATATTTTATTATTTTTAGGGTTCCTACCTCAAAAGAAAAAAACCGGCCAAGTGCGAGTCGGACTCATCCACCGAGGGTTCCGTACAAAATTGTAGCTACTTACATATTATAAAGTTCAAGAATGTAGTCTCGCAGTTTTTTCCGGGCTTTTCCCGAACTTCAGACAATTTTTATGATTTAATTACAAATGTATAGTTTTCAGATTTTTCCTGTTCCGTACCTACTATTTAAGTACCTACAAATTTGTACGGAACCCTCAGTGGGCGAGTCCGACTCGCACTTGTCCGGTTTTTTCCTTTTGAGGTAGGAACACTAAAAACGAAAAATTTATTAAATAAAAAAGTATTTATTTAACACCAGCAAATTATGGTTACAAAGTAGGAACCTACAAATTTGTACGGAACCCTCGGTGGGCGACACCGATTCGCACTTGTCCGTTTTTTTCATTAAACGAAGTTTCCTAATGAAAGGATATTTATAAAATTCGCAATGCCTGGAGCATGACTTTAAGAGTTTGCAACTTTTGAAAATGAACACGGACAGTCGACGTAACATACTCTTTGTGCAAAATTATGACATTTACAAATAAATTCATAAGGAAAAGGGGCCAATAATGAAACACAAAAAAAATTACCTAATAATAAAAAGCGTGTGCAGCAGAACTTATTTTTATTATCTTACATTTATCGCGTTTCCTGTCGCCGTCTCGCTCTTACAATCGTATCGGCGCTATTTTTCGCTTGCTCCTTTCATGTTTAGTCCCAATAAGGGCCTTTAAAGGAATAAAGGTCCCTATTCACTGTTAAAAGTTCCCATTAAACTCACGACTCTGCAAAATTACGTTGCAAAATTTCCTATAAGGACTGACGAACTGTGAGACAGAGATCCTCAAGGGGCCTGCTTCATAGAACTACAATTCACGGTTTACTATGACAATTCGATGTACATTGCAAAGGCGATCAACCCACAGATTAACAAGCGGACTCGGCTACGCAATGTAAGGTAGATTGTCTTAATAAACTACGAATTGCAATTTTATGAAAGTGAAAGTGAACTACATTTATTGCCAAAAACAAACTTTATACATAAATATAGACATAAGCTTACACGTTATTTAGTTTAAAACGTTATTTTTAATATTTTATAAAAAATACAACATAAAGGTGCTGTTTTCTGGTGTGTACAACCAGAAATTTCTTAGGCTATTTTTTATCTTAAAGTTTTCGGAAATGGTTCCATGCTCAGCAAAATTCCGCCCGGAGATGCACGCAACACCGGTCGGCGCTGATTTTCAGCATGAGCCATGAAACTCGGCCCTGAATGTAGTAAGTTAAGTAGTTTTAACTAAACTATTAAGTTATGTTTAATTTTAAGGTACTTTCACAGCTTCAAGGGACTTTAAATTTGAGTATATAGCGATTTTTTTAAGCTTTTTAATTTAATCTCAGTACCGTCTCGACAGACAGATGGACGGACGGACGGGTGGATAGACAACAAGGTGATCCTATAGGGGTTCCGTTTTTTTCCTTTTGAGATACGGAACTCTAAAAATTAGACTATTATATCCTGATTCCTGACGAATGCTCAAGGCGCATAGCCAACTTATTAGCGTAACAGTAAATGACCTTGCACTTAACATTTGAGTAGATGAAACCGATGAAACACGAAACTACCCCGTTTTGCTCAATTCTCGAACTTATCGCACTTACAATAAAAATTACGGTCGGGTGGCTTTTACCTTGAGAGAAAAGATGAGTTATTGCAGCAATAAAACTATACTAACATATTTATTTCAAGAATCTAATTAAGTGGACCACCTGAAGAGTTACATCGGTCATTATTTCGCTTTATTACCATAAATTATAGTAGGTTTTTGTCGTGCAAAGTGTTGCGAGCAGTTGCACCCGCGAGAGCTTGGCGGTTTTTTTTAAATGAACGTATATATTTTGTTATTTGCGACAAAATCTCTGGAATCAGGTGCCTGAGATTACAACAGGAAGTTACACACCAATGCGGAGGCGGCGGCGGTACATACCTACGTAATTTAGTGTAGTATTTATATGGTATTTATATGTAGGTATGTATGGTCCCGTGTGGCGCCGGATTAAGAATAGCGTCACTCCATTTACTTCCGTGGATGTCGTAGAAGGCGACTAAGGAAATACATTACCAGGAGACGGGCAGCAGCGTCTTCCTGAGATTCCAACCGCATACTGCGACCCGCCTGCCAAGCGTGGCGATTCAATAGAGAGTGAAACATGTTCACCTTTATTTGTGCAAAACCTAGACTATATAACACTCTCGTCGTTTCAGAAAAACTAAAGTGGCAATTGGCAGTTCCTCGTCTCTGCCTACCCCTCTGGGATACAGGCGTGAGATTATGTTATTCCTTCATCATTCACTCAACGTTGCAGTATTACCATCATACACAGTAAACTCATTTCACCTTCAACAGAAGTGACAGGTAGGTATAAGATAAACTATCGTTAACTTGTATTACTGTTAACTTCTATTTATCTATTATGTATTTTTTATAATATATGTATGCAGCTAGTATGTTTTGTTAGATGACAAATCGGACCAATCAGGGGCCACAGTCCCCCAAACCGTCTTTCCTGTGAACCGCAAATATGTCTACCGCGTAAAATGTTGTCTCGCGCAAATAAATATTGAAAAGCCTCGTAAAACTCTTTTTACTTTAACAGTTTGTACGTGTTTATTATGTAATTCATAGTAAATTTAAGTATTTTTATTAATTTAAGTAATTCTGTTTATATACAATATCTAATATGTATACAAACATCTCGTATCACAGGCAGCGTTTGTTATCGAACTGCTCCGATACGGCTTCATCGATTTTTATGAAGGTCTCAGAATACGTTTTAGGTTAATTAATATGGCAAAACAACGTTATTATTAATATTAAATTATTTAATAATATTAATACTTTATCGTACCAGAAAAATTGTACAATTGGCGAGGTTAATACTAAATAGTATTCTAATAGTACAACGTTTCTTTTTGTTGCACCAACCCGTGCTGAGGACAATTTTAAAAACCTATTAAGAGCCCCATGCCGGTGAAGAAGTAAATAGGCTCGATATTTCACTGATGCCTCCACTTGCCCATTAGTTGGGAGAGCGCTGGCACGGCTAGGCAGAGGTCGCGGGTTCAAGTCCCGGCATGGGTGGAATTATTAGCCTCTAAATAGGTTTTTAAAATTGTCCTCAGAGAAAAAGAATATAATCACCCATATCATATAAGTAATTAAACACCACGAAATATCACAAATGATTTTCTAGACGCAATAATGGGCAAGCCACTCGCTTATGAGCCGGGGACCTACCTTAATGAGAGTTGAAAGAGGCAAGTCGAGACTACACAACAAACAGAAGTACCACTAACGGACATAGGCTGCCTCGTAGGTCTAACGATAAAACGGTTGATTACGAACACAGAGGTTGTGGGTTCGACTCCCCGTGGAGGCCACCACTAAGTCACCCGGCCTAGAGGTAACTTCAGTTAGTGTGGTCCCGCATGCTGAAGGTGAACATCCAACGGACTCCTATATATGTGTCTTTTTTTGTTTCAGAAAGGTCCGGTAAAGCTGGGAGGGTTAGAATTTTCAATAAAACTATTTTTATTGCATGAGAGCAACTCGGAACAGGCGATTTTTTTCTTATAATTTTAACTTTTAAATGATAACAAGGTGGACTGTACTTAAATAATCTTTTTAGACTGGATTTTCTATAGTCAGATAAAACTTAACTGGAGAATAAAACTGATGTTGTCACTGTTTTGTCGTATGATTTAGACAGTGATAGAATGCAATTTATTCTTCAGTGAAGTTTTATCTGACTATTGAAAAATTGGCCCTTAATTGAAAAAGCAAACTTGACAATATCAAGATAATCAAATGTCTGCTAATCGATCACAAACAGTTGGCGGGAAAACGCCGATGCCTCAATACGTTAGCTATAAAAATTTATGTTTGTAAATGTTTATGTTTATAAAATGTTTTATTCTAATGGTATAATTTTTAGGGTTCCGCACCTAAAGAGTTCCAAACGGGACTCCATTTCTAAGAATTCACCGTCTCTGTCTGTCTGTCACCAGGCTCTATCTCATGAATCGTGATAGCTAGGCAGTCGAAATTTTTACAGATGATGTATTTCGGTTGCCGCTATAACAACATACTAAAAACATAATAAAATAAATATTTAAGGGGCTATTGCCCCATACAACAAACGTGGCAACAGGTAGACGCTTGAAATATTGACAGAATATTTAGTTCTATATTAGCTTCAAAAATAAATAATTAAAATAAAATAGATTTTTAAGGGGGGCTCTCATACAACAAACGTAATTTTTTCCGTTTTTTCTCGATCTTTGTGTCTAATGTTGTATAGATAATGGTACGGAACCCTTCGTGCGTGAATCCGACTCGCACTTGGCCGGTTTTTTCGTTTTATTTTTATTTGCATGTATAAAAAATATGTAAAAGTTTTTATGGATAAGTATAAAAAAAATTAAATATTTTTTTTTACAAATTTGTCCAAACTGCGGTGTCGTTGAAACCTTCTGTTCTTATTTATATTACGCTCACACAGGAAACAGAAGGAAAAGGTCTTAAAAAAGTACAAAAAGAGCAGGTGGGGCCCGAGGCTAGAGGGTGGCCGGCCTTGAGCGAAAATGGGACAAATAAAGTAGAAAGCTTATGGTGTGTTTTTGTGAATTTAAGGTTCAACGTCTATGCATTCTTATCTTCAGGGTCTAACAGCATATTTTCATGGTCTAAAAAGGTCTGCTCTTCTCCACTCGATGAGAATATTTTGTTGCAGTTAAGTATTTACATTCGTTTAAAAATATATTATAACTTGAATTGTCACCTTAATCGATATCTTCTTTGATAATGTTTTTAAATATAAAGAAGAAAAATCAAATAGATGTTCAGGTCAGGAGTATAACGTAATTTTGTACTTTTTTTACTACCTAAGTAATAAAAAAATACAAAATAATTTTTGTTTAAATACTTTATGATATTATTTATTTATTTTATTTTATTTATTTTTATCTTTGCAAATGGTGAAACCTGTTTTTTTATAATAATTAATTTAAGTATTTTTTATGTACTAGAGTCTAGACAACAGTAACCAATATAACAGCCATTGCCGTGGTAATATCAATCTATTGAACAATTATACGATTAGTAGACGTTGGCAACCCAACAAAGCATCCGGCTCAAAGGACCAAATTATGTAGACGTCTGGACTGATTGTGGGGGATTTGGAGCACGGAAACGCTAGATTTCACATATTAAATAATTTATTGTAAATTAGAACGTCATTAGAGCTCAACGGTGACACAGAGAAGAGGAAAAGATACAATGTTGCCACAGCTACAAAACATTAAAATAATTATGCGTTGTTAGGTTGCGAACAGTAGACTCTATATTTATACAGCAAGTTAGAAGCACCCTGTATTTAAATTAAAGGCACAGGGCATCAGGAACAGGTGCGGAGTTTTTTTACGACGTCGCGTGCCTATAAGCTGACTGGAGAAGACTGTTTATGGGCATAAGTCTGCCCGTTGAAGTGCAAGCTCATAGACATTCCTAAGTAAATTCAGGTGCAGTGTCTATGAATTGGTTTCTGAATTATGTATTCTACTAAAGGTATCTTAAGATATTGTTTAGTCCGTTTTTTTCTTGAGTTAAACTGATTATTTCATAAGAATTGAAGAAGTGAAAATCTCAATTTACTCAGATGTACTCGTATCACGCGCTACAAGAGGTGGTAGCCTAGTAGGTAGAACAGTGGACTCGGAAGCGAGAGACCCAGGTTCGATTCCCAGTGCGGGCATGTGCCTATGACTTTTTTTATTTTTAAAGTTACGTACATCTGCGAATTTGTAGCAATACCACACGCTAATCTAATCTAAAAGAGGAGAAGAGGTATTTGTTTGACTTCATTAAATTTATTTATTGATACTTTTTTGCACTTAAAGTAATCGTACAATGTGGCGGTCTTAGTGCTATGAGCATTTTTACCAATCAACCGCAGGAGGTGAAATAAAGAGTTGGTAGGCGTGCAAAACAAAAAAAAAAACCCAATGTAGTCTTCTTCGATGTACACCAATGTAGACTGCCTTGTTGGTCTAGCGGTACCACGTCTGATTACCATGCCGGAGGTCATAGGTTCGATTCCCACCGGGGGCCGCCATACATTTGTACAAATAGCCTCAGTCTGGGTGTAATCCATGTTTGTGATGTCCTTGCCTGTTTACCATAGCACAGGGTATCCTAGTTTGAGACCAGGTCAAGTGATTGTGTTATGTGGAAGTTATTTATTATTTATTAATTAACCGATTCGATTTCTTAACGATGTTGTCTTCTCGGTATAATCGGCCGGATAGACAAGAACGTCTCAAATGCAACTGGCCATCAACAGAATAAAAAAAGAAACAAAAACATTCTGAATCCTGGTCTAATTTGTTATAATTCGAAAGTTCACCTTTTGACGTCATTAAAACTGGATTAACCCCTGTAAATGACTCCACCAACCCTTTACTAAATGACAGTTGAGCATTAGGTGGGAAAGGCCTTTAGCGGGAGTCCGACTCACACTTGACCGGTAGGTCAATGTTTTGTAAGTTCATATGACGATATTATAAGTTTATCTTTTAAAACCGGCCAAGTGCGAGTCGGACTCGCTCATGAAGGGTTCCGTACCATTATCTATTTCAAGCGTCTACCTGTTGCCGTAATTAGTATTGGGCGAAAAACGGCAAAAAATCACGTTTGTTTTATGGGGGGCCCCCCCTTAAATATTTATTTTATTCTGTTTTTAGTATTTGTTACTATAGGGGCAACAGAAATAGATCATCTGTGAAAATTTCAACTGTCTAGCTAACACGATTCATGAGATGCAGCCTGGTGACAGACCGACAGACAGACAGACAGAAAGACAGACAGACGGACAGTGAAGTCTTAGTAATAGGGTCCCTTACCCTTTGGGACGACCAGCCACAAGATGGACAGATGACCTCAACCAACTGGTCTTTTAGGAAATCCATGAAAGAGGCCTATGTCCAGCAGTGGACTTTTGTGACTGACTGAATGATGATGATGATGACCCTTTGGGTACGGAACCCTAAGAAGTACGGAAGTGAGACAAAAATATAATACATTACATGAAATAAATGCTTTGTACAAGAACCTAACTATTTTACGCTATCAATGAAAAGGGGTGGGTATTTCAATGTACTTTAAAATAAAAGAAACACATAACCGCGATTAGAGAATGAAGCTTTATTTTATAGTGGACCATCAATTTTTGACCTGTTTACTTATAGTGACGGAAATTGTTTTGAAGCCGGATGTGTTTTAATTTTTCACAGTGTGAAGTAGTATTATTTTATTTATGTTGGAGAAATTATTTTTAAAATGTTTATTTTTTATTTTTATAAAGTCTTTAAATGGGTCTCCAGCGTAAATGTAGGGTCTCGCTACTGCCTGTAGAAATAGTGAGTCATGAATCTATTTCGAAACCATTTCGCACATGAAATGGAAAAGAGCAAAAAAAAACAAAATTAACCGTGTTCCGATTTTCCTACTGTTAATCGAGCTCTACCTGTCTGCTAAACTTCGATGAAAGCCGCGGAGGACCAAATAAATAAACAAAAGCCGGTGTTACTCTGTATGGCGGCGCGGGGTGCGCGGGCGCACGCATGACTCCGGCACCTGTTGCCGCAGCACCTGCTGCCTCGCAGGGTTGCCAGCTTTGGTGGTATTTGCAAATAAAAAAACTGTAGTTCTGTTTAATAAGCATTAGATTAATTATCTTAATCGGTGTAGATATATTATCTCAAAATGTTCGATCCCAAATGCATGTAAGTCCGCAATACGCAAACCTAAGAAAGATAGGATAAAGCGGTCGAAATTACAACAACTTGTAGAAAATATTTAAATAACTACCGACATACCTACCGTGATACCTACCTACCGGCGTGCGCGCATGCAGTAACTAATGAATGTTGATGAAGCGAAAGAGATTTGTCAGAATCGTGGCAAGTGGCAAACCATAGTCTCTCATATCCTACCCATATCTGATAGAGGCGTGACTTTATGTATTGTATGTATGTTATACTAACGAGTAAGCAAATATCTTTATTAGCACAAAAAGTAATAATACCTCTTGTGTAACAATATCATGGGTCTTTTGTGTATCAGAAACCCAGCGGAAGTCTATTAACTCTATAATCTTTCCTAATGACCCAAAACAAAGAAAATGAAAACACGACACAGATCCCCGACACTTTGCGATGAAGTAAGTGTAGTGGAAAGCGAGGTTGACAAACTCGAGTGTAATGTGTGTAATTATGAATTTGGGACAAAGGAAGTGGGTTGGACACCGACAATTTAGTTTTACGTCAGTTTGAAGGTTCAAAGTGCAAAATAATGAAAGTATGAGAAAACTGTTTTTTCTGTCACATTTATCGTAATCGAGTGGCTCTTGAAAGTGAGGTTGACGACTTGACGGATTTTTCAGAAACTGGTACTTAGCCTCAATTACTTTTCAAACAAGATTACTGGTACTAACATCCGAAATTATCATGCGCACTATTGCACTATATAATAATGCATTTTTTTTATTATTTAATATTGGAATATTCCATTTTTATAACCTAATGTTCTAAAGAAAGTGACATTTTTCTGAACTTAATACGTATTTACCTACTTGCTGACTCGGCAAACGTTGTCTTGCCATATTAATTAGCCTACGAACTATTCTCAGATCTACCAAACACTGTTCGATAACAAACACTGTGACAAGAGATTTTTATATTTGTATATTAGATTAAAAATCATTAGACATATTGGTGTGCTTTTATCAGACCACACATAATATACTATATATATTCGATTTGTGCCTGAAATCAAACGATAAGACCTTCAACCGAATGCCGGCTCATCCTCATGTTGGTGAATGTAATCAATTTATAAATGCAGCTAAAGAGTCATTAAACTTAAACTGCCATTACAACTAGAAATCAATTGGGCTGAGAGGGACACAAATTCAATGGAATATTCCCTCAAATTAATTTTTCAGCACAATATTACTTGACCGCCCAGCGGCAGTAACAAAACTCTGAATAATTATGAATGGATCGCAACAAAAGAAACATTAATAGAACACATTTGCTTCATGCACCTTCGACATTTACTCATGTCTAAAAATACCAGTTGCAAAAATTAAAATTTACACACTCACGAAAAGCTGCGGCTAGCGAGAATGAACCTTAATCTAAATTGGTAAGGCTTAGAGGACTGATAAACAATACAGTTGTAGGTCTGTTAATTCCGCACAAAATGCCGGTTATAATCTAGAATGTTTAATTAAAATGCTCAAAATCGATTAATGGGAGAGATTACCCAGCGTTGGGATTAAAAAATTATAAAATTCCACGACGTGATCGTTGTATTTTAAGAAGTTTTATGACGTAGATTGTATGTCAAGATCAGTATGGTTTCATTGCTCGTACTGTGAGTTTCATAACTCTTTATCACGCTATATAGAATGGAACACTTGGGTGTGTTGCGAGCTTGAGTTTACAAGAATCAATTCATTGACTTTATCTATTTTTCCCGACTGCGGCAGAGCCCAAAAGCAGCGTAATGTGTTTGGCTCGTATGTATGTCCGATTCTATGTTCCCTCATAACTCATTAAACTATGGTCAGATTTTGACAAAAAGATCTCAATCGATTTGTCGTGTTCGCGCCAGTATCATAGACTGTATAAAATCAGCACAAATAAACAAAAAATAAAAAAAAAAACACTAAAAAAACGAAAATAAAAAACCGAAATAAAAAATAACCAAAAACCCGACGGCTGAGCATTAACTACAAAGCAGGCGGGACACAAATTTTTCACCAATGTAACTCCTTAGATTGGTCCCGCCTTCTTAATGCTCAGCAGTCGGGTTGTTTGTTATTTTATTTCAGTTTTTTTTACACAATCTTTCAATTTGTTGGAAAAAATATAAGTGTACCTATCATTTCTTTTGATGTTTTCCGTAATTTTTTTTAGTCTTTTGTGTCTGTGACTGTTGGTGCAATAAATCTTTCTTTCGCTCAAAAATAATTTTAAATTTATGCTCATTTTTTTTTATTTATTTCTAAAGATGTTTTTCATGTTTCTCGAAAACAAATCATTCACCAAACTTCGTGGCAGTTTATTGGCGAATTATAGCGCACGTATTATTTTATCTCTTATTCTCAGGCTGAAATCAAAAATCAAAATCAAAATTTTTTATTCAAAGTAGCACAGAAACTGCGACTTAATGAACGTTACAAGTTAAACTAGGTGTCCATTTCAAAATCTAGATCATTTTGGAGAAAAAAATGTACAAAAAAACTCCTAACTTAGTCTTTTCAAGTCCTTAATTTACAGGATTTATATAAATGTTCTAAAACTCATGCATTGAACTGGCTTTAATTCCAGACATCATTGTCATCTAAATAATCTTTAATGTTATAGTAGCTTTTTTGGCACAAAGTGTGCTTCACACATGCGCCACTCTCCCAAACGTGGACATGGAAATACAAGTAGTTGAGTTTTGTTTGAATTTTTTTATTGCAGTTGGTTGAATTTTATCGATCCTGAAGCAACGGTTTTGTGTTATTTCAATCGGCCCACACAGCACGTGGACTTTGCAACAAAAAATAAAAACGGTCGATTGCACAAGCATAGAATTCCAATTTAAAAATTAAGTAGGTCCTATCTAGCTCCATATTTAAGGCTGCTTTTACATCTGCCGTTCCTCAAGCACGCACGTTCTTACCAATATTTTTTTTATTTTAGTAAAATAATGAGTACACTTTTGACGGTATGTGATCTGAGGCGTTGCTAGAAAGTAAAATCAGGGACGTTTTAGATATATGTTTCTTATCCTATACTTAGTTTCGAAAAAAACCACTATGAACTTAGTATTTTATAGAACATTTAAATTAGTAAAATTATCACAACATGAATTAACATAAGCTCACGCTTGTATTCCGGAGGGGTAGGCAGATACCAGGGTTTGCCACTTGCCACGATCCTGACATCTCTTTCGATTCATCAACGTTCATTAGTCGTTGCATGCACGCACGCTGGTGTACTACGAGTAAAATAATCATGCTAAATCCTACCTTATCCTACTAATATTATAAAATGTGAAAATTTGTGAAGACGTCTGGATGTTTGATAGTTTGGATGTTTGAATGTTTGTTACTCAATCACGCAATAACAGCTGAACAGATTTACATGAAACTTGGCGTACAGATAGACAAAGACCTGAATTGGGTTAAGCATCCTTGATATCCCGGTAGTGCGTTCCCGTGGGATGATATTTATGTTAAGTTTAAAATAGATGGCGTTGTGCGAGCGCGTTGTGTTTTAAAAATAGATGGCGTCGTGCAAGAATCGTATAAACGGATTCCGTGGCGGTACGAAGTTCGCCGGGACAGCTAGTTTATCCATAATTTCATTACCTAGTGACGCCTCAGCGTTAACAATCCGTTGAGTGATAAATAAAGAAGATCAAGTCTGTTCATTATGAACGATAATAACTGACATTTAATTCTATTAGCTTTATTTCTTCGTCTAATTTAGGCAACTCAATTATGTAACAGTGATGTTTAATAACACATCAACAGAAATAACAGAGCAAGATCCGACGCTACGATTAGTGTTTCCTGTCTCTACCTAGCATAAAACGATGCTTTAAGTTGAATTCGAAATTAGGGAGAAATCAACAAGGAAATTATACACTGAGGCTAACATAAACAGTCCAATGGCAGCAACAAATGCTTAATATATTACTTCATGTAAGTCACTACGTGGTTTTTTTTAACATAATTTTATTGCTCACTGTAGGTACTTTTTTAATCCATTAGAGGCGAGTGGGACCAAAGTAAACTAAAAAATATAAATTTAATTTGTTATATTATCACCGGGGCCAAAGTGGAATGCTTCTATGAAGAAAATTGGACAAACAAAAGTGGGACCTTAGGAAACCGGGGCAAAAGTGGAACAACTCCAACGATTGTTGTATTTGTGCCTAAATGGTTTATTTCGAGATGGTCTGCCGCGACACAGATCTGTGTCCAACTTAGTATGGGCCACCTATACGTTGCGTTCCGCGAGGGCAGTTCAGGAGTTAAGGTAGGTGTACACCTATTAAGCGCACCAAATCTTGAACGATTCAATAGTCTAACTGTCAAATTCCATACTGATTGCTATCGTAGAAGTCAGGATTCCGTCAGGATTTGAAGGACACGATTAGACTCCAGATCATTGCCGATACGATCCAATTGCAAAGAAGGGTAACAATGTGGTTAGAATAGTTCTGTCGTATGCAATAAATTCCCCTACCTTCCGTGGATGTCGTAGAAGGCGACTAAGGAATTAAATTACCAGGAGACGGGCAGCAGCGTCTTCCTGAGATTCCAACCGCATACTGCGATCGCCAACCCGCCTGGAAAGCGTGGCGATTATGACAAAACCCCTCACGGTTATGTTCAAAGCTTGGAAAACCATGAGGGAGGCCTATGTCCTGCAGTGGGGGTCAAATGGCTGATGATGATGATGATGACGCAATAAGTAAAAAGTTTCTTCAAAAGATAGATTAGATTATTTTATTAGAGCACAGTAATGGCAGTTTTATGTTTACAGTTTTATTAAACGATCCTTGAATGGCTTAATGACAGTTAAAAATTGTAAAAACAGTATTTTCATACACCGTAAGACAAAAATCGGATCCAGAACACTTGAACTGACTTGTCTTGGTCCCAAGCTAGGATACCCTGCGCTATGGTACTGGTTACCAATACACACATAGAAATACATCCAGACTGAGGCCATGTGTACCAATCAAGTACGGTGACCTCCAGTGGAAACCGAACCTACGACGTCTACTTTTGGTAGTCAAGCCTGTCCACCGCTAGTCATAGGAAAATTGTTTATAGGAAATAGCCCGAAGAAAAAAGAGAGGACAAAGTTACGAAGTATATTTTCCAATCGCGCCGTGTGTGCGGGGCCTAAGGACAAAAGGGTGCAAAAAAGTGTAAACACCCCGCGGCACCTGCCCCCGAGATTGGCCGGTTTTACACTGGACGACAACTGTAACTGCACGATTTCGTCATACTGGTAGTTTCATACATTACTAATGCCGTTGTGCGAACATTGTATGATAGATAGATAACTCTTTACTGCACTGCACACCCATAGTTATATGGTACTTAATAGAAAATAAAAGTAATTTTCTTTTGTCCAATTTTTCTCTAAAATGATCTAGATTTTGAAATGGAAATGACAGGACAGAAAGAAGAAGAGTTTACTATACACACTAGTCCATAGTTTATCGTACTATGTGAAACCGGCCATTGGCAGGTGGTCGCAGCGCCAGCTGCGCCTGCGCACCTATACTTCGTAACAGTTGGAAGATCCCTACATGTAAACAGACATTTACGTACTATCAAATATGCAACACCAGCTGTTGCCCGCGACTTCGTTCGCGTGGTAATTTTGACGTGTATTTTTCCGGGATAAAAAATAGCGTGCTAATCCAGACTACAATCTATCTCTGTGCAAAATTTCATCCGGATCCGTTCAGCCGTTTTTGCGTGAAAGAGAACAAACATGCATGCAAACATACAAACTTTCGCGTTTATAATATTACCAAGGATATGCAACATAAATTCACGCCAGTATCATGAAGGGTTAGGCAGAGATCAGGGTTTGCTACTTTCGTTAGGCGTTGCATGCGCGCACGCAGGTTTCGGGTAGGCCAGTTGACAGCAGATCGATATTTAATTTTTTCCCCTTTTGTCGCCCTTAACGTAACTGATCAGAGTGCACGCATGTAAAGGTTGATGTGCTGTCGATTGTACTTTTTCAATAAATATATTACCTAAAACACTTTCTGCCAGTTAGAAATCCTATAAAACTCTACGTATAGTTTTCCGTATCTAAAAGGTACTAACGGCACGCAATTACTATGACTATGACGCCTGTCTGTCTGTCTTTTTTCAGACAGACGTCGTAGACATAGTATAGGTAACCCGTTGAAATTTTCACAGACTATGTGTTATTATGGCGGATTGCCTAATAAGTAATAAAATGTGCGAGTCGGACTCACGCACGAAGTGTTCCGTACCATTATCTATACAACATTTGAATATTTCAAGCGTCTACCTGTTGCCGTTATTAATATCGACCAAAAAACGGCAAAAACATCACGTTTGTTTTATAGGAGCCCCCCTTAAATATTTATTTTATTCTGTTTTTAGTATTTGTTGTTATAGTGTCAACAGAAATACATTATCGGTGAAAATTTTAACTGTCTAACTATATCGGTGCCTGAGATACAGCTTGGTGACAGACGGACGGACGGACGGACAGCGGAGTCTAGTAATCTTTGGGTACGGAACCCTAATTACAACAAACCATAATGAGATATTTAAGCTTTGACTGCCTCGTTGGTCTAGCGGTATCACGCCTGATTACCATGTCGGACGTTGTGGGTTCGATTACCACTGGGGGCACGTGGCCTCAGTCTGGGTGTATTTCCATGTTTGTGATATCCTTGCCTGGTTTCCATAGCACAGGGTATCCTAGTTGGGGCCATTACAAGTGATTGGGTTGTGTGCAAGTTTTTTTTTGTTTTTGGTTTTGCTTCATGATAAATACGGTTTTACACACAACACAATACATCCACGCTTTACCTGTTAGGGGTACTAAACAATCTCGGGAGAGCACTGAATATTTCCGCATATAATATTTCTTATAAACGGTTTCTTTACATTTAGAATGTGAAAATATTTTATTTACCATAAAATCAATTTAGCAACTTTTATCTGGTAGAAGGTATAGCAGGGTTCTTAACCCACAGTAACCTTGTTTATGCATATGTCAACGGGGACTTGGCCATTCTAATGTTTATGTTTTTGCTGACCGGAATTGGTGCCTCGCTCCAAAAGGGTGCATATGTTTTGCGATGTTAGGAATGTATTCTTAATTAGCTTATTACAGGAAAAAGAGCTCTGAAATGTGACGTCATAAGCCAGTATTTTCATACAAAATTCCGTTTTAAAAGTAACTCATTTGATATTTTGTCAAATACCCAATTCCGTTCCGGAGCACCTTACAGCTGTGCAAGTGTGCATATGGGGAAAAATAACGAGGTACTTAGCAAAAAGGACATCTAAGATCACCTGCGGCGCCGGCGCACCTTTTAAGTGTTAAAAAAGTTATTAAACTTGAACACTAGCATTTAATGACTGGGGCTATTAATACTGGCTAGTTAGAGATCTTAATAGAAGTGTTTTGCTAAATACGTAAATTCTATCGTCCGCCAACGCCAGTGTTAAAGAGCTCCATAGAGTATCTAACACTAGCGTCACCAATGGCGTCACCAACGGAAGAAATTGTGTCTTTTGTTGCAAAAGGTGTATCATGTTAATAGTGACTTTTAGGACCCACGGCCGTCGACCTAAGGCAAGAAACCTGGGACCAGATAGCAATATTCTTTGTCATGGGTCCTAAAAATCACTGTTAACGTGATTGAGAGATTGTACAGACACTTTGACCAAATACGATCTGTAAAAGACAGGCGGAATCATTGAAGGTTTTTAAAACCAAAGTATATAATCACTTTATTTATCTTCAAAATCATAATACCGTATCTTAAATACCCTTCTACTATTCATTATTATTTTTAGTAAGTTTATTGTACGTCTGTTAGGTATATATATGTATGTATGTATTTATTTATTTATTGACCTTGTATGTATATAATTATGACCCCTCCCCCGCCCCCCTAGTTTTATTTTTTATTTTTCTTGTATATATAAGTAATTTATGTACTTATAGTATGTATCGTGCATTGCCCAAGCTACACTATCCACAAACCCAAGGTTGACTGGAAGAAAATGCTATTTAGCATTAAGTACGCCTTTGTAAGAAACTTGTTTTCTATCCAATAATAGTAGTTTATGCAACTGTCATATAATGAAGGTTATTAAAACACGAGTGTGAGTTTATGAAACGAGCGCAGCGAGTTTCATAATAGTAACGAGTGTTTTAATACCCGTGTTATATGCAGTTGCATACACTACTTTATCTTCACTAATGCAATTAATCAAACAACAAATTTATTAAATTAAATTCACGCGTACGTGTATAATCACAGTGGTTTTGCCGCCATTAAAATTTAACCAATGAGAGCGCAGCTTCAATAAAGCGCGACCAACCTGATTGGCCCTGCAATCTAGTTGGTCGCGTTTTATTGATGTTATAATGAGATTTTACGATATCGATGTGAATATTATACCATCATGTGAAATTGCTTAAATTGAGTTTTTTGTTGTCTGCGCTATAACAGTAGTAATTCTATGTCAAGTATTGAAAACATAAGTAGAATGTTACAACATTAGTGTAGATAAAGAATTTAATAATAATAATAATAAAAGAAAAACTGATTTTGTTTTCATTGGTGGCGCTAGTTAGCCCCCTGGATCCCCTTAAACGTGCGTGGCACGTAGCAGGCCGAGTAATGGACCAGTGTGGGCTGTCCAATTAATCAGCCATACTCATCCATAGATTAACCCCCAGTTTCTCGTTCACTAACAATCTGTTAATCCGCTGTTAGAAGCTGTCAGTTGGCCAACAAAAAAAAAGAACAACTGTCAGCTGTTAATAATAGATTAACAAGTGTGTGAGAAACCGGGAGTAAAGGGGATTGCAAGTTGAGGTTGGACGACGATGGCGGTACGTGGAAAAATGGGGTGTTATAAGAGAGTAATAAAAAAAATGCCTATGGTCAAGATAGGTAATCTCCTCTTTTACTTTCATTATAGAATGCTTAAGAAGAGCGGTAACGCAGCAGTAGAACGCCGGCCTCAAATTCGGGAGGTCGTGGGTTCGAAACCCGTTCATGTACCACTGACTTTGTTTTCTTAGATTGGTGAATTTGTAGCCGCAATACCACTCGCTAACCGTGAAGAAGTATCGTGAGAAGACCCGAGTGTCTGTGATGTTCACATACCTCAGCGCTTGAAATTGCTAATCCGCGGTGGGCACGCGTGGTAATTAAGCCCATACTTCTCTCTCTCTCTGTCTGAGAGAAGGCCCTGCAGTGGGACTTATAGGCTGCATTATTTATAGAATGCCCATGTAATAGATCCGGGTACAGAACCTTGGGAGGTTCCCCTGAGGGGAGAGATGAAAGTGTTCAGTGCATGCATACCTGGTCACATTTGAGCCAGAAAATGATGGTGGCTCCCGGCATCCTCAGACGCCCTTCGCTCAACTTTTGCTCGGCTAGTATTTCGCTGTGCGGACGACCGGCACCCAGCCATACTTCCATAGACCTGCAAAAGAAGGAAAAAGGTTCACTTATGTGTACGTACCTACTGCAATGACCGATTTAAATAAAAAACTAACGAAAAAACTTTTTTGTAGAGCCAAGCCGATTTCGAGAAAAATACGAACTAAATATAAATAGTTCGATGATTTTGTCGTGGATCCCAGCAACAGACTTCATCAAATTAATTTACAAAGAAAATAATAAAATCGGACAATGTGGCAAAGAATTTTCACTGAACATATATAAATATATATACGGACGAATTGAGAACCTATAGTACATTACTGCAGCGGCCAGCAAAAGAGGCATTGATGGACGAACGTGGAAATGTGGGCCGAGGCGAAGCCGACGTAGTACTAAACTACTAAGGCAGAACTTTTTATTTGCAAAATTCAATAAACTTTCAAAATCAGACGAACCACGAACGAAAAACAATATTTTTTGCCGCGTTAAAGTGTTCTTTTTTTTTTCAATAGGTATATCCAGCTTTATATCGCAAGCCAGTTCGAAATTTAAATAAAACCTCTGATAAGTTACCTTCTTGGTTGTCATTGTTCGGAGTAAAAGATCGTTCCATTTTTCAATAACACGACAGATATGAGTTTAGTATGCAATTTATTTGGGCGCAAAACACGACAGTTATGAATTTTCATAGAACTTTTTCCGGCCGCTGCTCGCGTGTAATTGGCCAGTACAGCAATTTCGATTTATCTCGAAGAATGTTGTCGAAATAATGCTCAAATTTCTAAGCATGTTTGAGAAAATCTTTATTTGAAGTTTGTTAAAGAATAGATTGTTATCAATTTTGTAGTGTTTTTATCTTTTCTTCTAACACGTACACTTTCCGAGCTCTACGGGACTGACTCTAAAGGGATACGCCAATATTGAAATCCACTGACGGTCGTAGTGATTACATACTCTTTGCTGACGGTTACTCCGGTCAGTTACTCGTTTACAAGGAGGTACAGTAACGTGATACCTCCTTGTGCCCACCTACTTGGAAACATAGCGTACTCTCAGAAAAGAGATATCTACATAAAGACTGTCTGAAAAAGTCGCAATAGAAAATGTTTAGTAAAGAAAAAAGTATAATAATAATAAGGTGTTTTTTAAAGAAAAAAAGTTGAGAATTTTTTTGGCGCGTTCGAATTTAAAAAATTAACAAAGTTCGGAGATGATTGAGATTTACTAACCAGCCTAGTTAATTACTTATTCATTAAATAAAAATAATAAACACTAACATGTACATTACTGTACATCATTCAAGATCACAAGTAGTATTCTTTCACACAAAAAAGTTCACTTAAAATACTCATGTTTCCACACAAGGCGAGCATAAAACGCAGCGTCTTATACAAAAGGAAAAAAGTTCAACATGAAGCGAAGAGATAAATCCGACTCTACTTAGAGCAATCTTATGTCATATCAGCCGAGATCAGAGTTGGTCTAGTCTAGTGAACCATCTTAGACTTTTACGAGTTTTTAAGTGGCTATTACGGTGTAGGGGGATCGGCCCTAATGTCTTTATAGCCATAACTCTGAGGTTGAAGCAGTGGCAAGTTGTGGCGTGCCGCGTTTATGTATAGGTAAGTTTACTTGCTTGCCAAGTGGGTAACTGGAATAGTTTGAAGATGTTGAGAATGCGGTAAAGTAAGATATTAAGAAATTATTGTAAAAGAAACCGGGATTTCACGGGAAGATTTTAAGTTCGGAGATGACTCTGGACTGGTCTCTTCTGAAATCATGATTCGATAGAGACAATGTAGGACCACCAAATAGCGAGACGAGCGAGTTGGATTGGTAACTTTTATTAACTTTAATTTCAACATGCTTTTCGGGGTTGAACACAGGCATATTTGTAAAATAAACTAAATTAAACATCAATTTTGCTAAAAATTGCCAAAAAATCTCCTTATAGGATACGGTATTTGATTTTATACCAAACATATTATTGGTAATTACCACACAGCTGTCAAATAGATTACCCTATATGGGTGTATATAGGTAAATAATAAAAGGAGTTGAATTATTGCTGCTTCATCGAGACTCAGTTTTGTTGGTTGCAATAAATCGTGGGTCCACTTATGTGCGCAAAGTTGCCAGTGTTCTTTATTGTATAAATAAATAAAATAAATATTATTTTAAAACACAGAAAAAATTAGTAACAAAAACGTAACAACGTAAGGCGAACGTAACGTAACGTAAGAAACAGTAATTTATTCAAATGAATAATGAATGTTCATGTAAGTACTTAACATACTAAGGCCAACTTGCACCACGTCTTTAAATGTGGCTTAAGTAGCATTTTAATAAAATTATTCAACTAGAATTAAATTTAAACGGCCACTTACGTGACATTTAGGTAGAGCTGCAAGTCGACCTAAGAATCTTTCGAAACTTTAAACTTTCTTTTATCTTTAATGCCCATCACTCATATGACATTTGAGTCGAGCAGCTTGCCTAGTGCAAAGGCGGCACCGTTTGAAAGGAGCGAGTATGAAATCTCTATTCACGACTGCACGGCAACACCTCGTCGCTTTATTGTTACGAAACTTGATATTTATTATTGTATTCGGAATGACGAACAAGAAAAAAACGAGTGTAATGTTCTGGGAATATTCGTGAGAATTTTTTACACTTAACGTGAAATGTTCTCAAATTCCTTGTTATTAAATTGTCGAATTCATTCTAGTACGCAACTAGGTGAAGCAAATGGCACTTCATTCATCAAACTAGCCAGTCACTTCATGAGAGTTTTTTACAAGCCTCAACCCGCGATTACAGTTATTTCATTTCGACGAATCGATCGGTTATCTCATTTTGTCTCCTAGCCAGGCCTTCGATCGCAAAAGTACACATTGTATACTTCATGAACATAAGGGGTAATTATAAATCAATAACTGGCCGAAAGAGCTCCGATGGTCCAATATAAAAAAGAAGTGCCTACCTCCTAAACAGCCGTGGTCTCGAGATTAATAAAAAAACATAAGCAACAGGTGTTGGGGCGTCGACCTCACTTACATCATGCATGTCGGAAAAAATGGCGGCAAAAAGTAGTGAGTATTCGATATTAAAAAAAGCGGCCTGTGATTTCCTTGAGGTTCACACGTCTCACTCGAGTCTACCTAGTTTCACTGCCTTATTGGTCTAGCGGTAGCACGTTTGACTACGATGCCAGAGGTCGTGGGTTCTATTCCTGCTGTTTTCTAATCTTTGTGACGTCCTTGTTTGGTTACCATATCACAGGGTATCCTAGTTTGGGACCAGGGGAAGTAGTTGTGTGGGATGCAAGTTGCTACTACTATTATAAAATACTTAGCCACGAACAATTCATCATTGCGTAACTGTTATTGACCCATCTAATATACTTCTTTTTATTCCTCTGCTATCTCACTTATCTTTTTGTTCGAGCAGTTTCCATGCAGCAATACGTTTTTGTACCTGTGTGAAGTTAGCTGAAAAAATTAGCTAACAAACTCAGCTGACACTATTAGACCAGAATATTTATTAAATAAATATTCCTAGAGTTTGGCTTCGAAAAAGGTTACGGGCGACAATAAAATATTATCACACGGGAACGCATTACCGGGATATCAAGTATGCTATGTCTCAATTCAGATCTTTGTCTACGTGTATGCCAAGTTTCATGTAACTCCGTTCAGATTGAGTAACAAACATCCAAACATCTTCACAAAATTTCACATTTATAATATTAGTAGGGTGTACTAGCATATGTCATTATTGTTTGTCAAGTAAGTAGATCTGTTTTTATTGAGAAATACATTTCTTAAATCATAAATAAATGAATTTAATTTAATTACTGAATGCCGGCAGTAACCCAAAACCCACAGCTTGTAAAGAGTCATCAAATTGCATTCCATCCAGTTAATGCAGTAACCCCAATATTTCGCCCAGTCAATTACAATCCAACCGGACCAATTGACCAAGTTATTATTAATGACCCCTAAAACGACTTTGCAGAATAAGTTAAGGCGCTGTTATGTATTTTGACGTATTCATAATAATTTGATAATCAAAGATAAAATTGGAATATGTGACGCTCACGTCTGATTACCATGCCGGAGGTCGTGGGTTCGATCCCCACTGGGGGCCGCCATACATTATAAAAAAAAAAAAAAAGGCTCCAGTCTGGGTGTATTTCCATGTTTGTGACGTCCTTGCTCGGTTACCATAGCACAGTGTATCCTACTTTGGGACGGGGACAAGTGAGTGTAGGTATTGCGTGGAAGTTTTAATATTATTGCACATGTATTTTCTTATGTTACATTTCCTGTTCTGTATTTTCGTGCGCGATAAAGCATAAATAATAGGGGTTCCATCCGTCAATTTGGCCAAGTTCATAATAACTATCGGGAAATATAAATGCATTTTTAATTTTTTTATTTTTTTTGTATTTTTAATTACCGACTTAATAGCCACAAACTGCAAAGAGAAGAGTCCATCCGAGATTTGGGGGTAATCCATGATTCAAAATTACTTTTGACATTCATATTAGATCTATAGTTCAAAAATCTTACAAAGCTAAAGCATCTCCAAGGATTTCAAAAATATTAAAACATTGAAGATTTTATTCTGTACGTTCGTGAGAAGTCACCGTGAATATCTCAAGTTTGGAATCCTTTGTACAGTGTGTATGTCAAAAGTTTAGAAATGATTCAAAGAAAATTTAGTCATTATTTGAATTTTAAAACAAATCATGGAAAGGTTTGCTACTTGGACTCGTGTCGTAGGCCCCTCCAAAAGCGTCGCGAAATAGCTGATATAACCCTACTGCACCGTATTACATCTGGTCAAATCGACTGTCCACAGCTGCTTAGTCAACTGAATCTGTATGTTCCTAATAGATCAAGGCGACTAAATCCAGTATTTCATCTGGAAAAAGTGTTATCAAGGTATAGGCAAAACTCATATCTATGGAGGGTTTGTAACCACTTTAATAAACTGGCGAAGATAGGTGATCTTGATATGTTTAATTTATCAGTCCAAAGCTTGAGGGAAAATCTTAGTGCAGATTTCTTCAGTGGGTAGAATAAGTTATATTATTAAGGTAGTTTCTTAAGCTGTCTTTTGTGTCTTTGCTCAAGGAGCTCAACGACGTCTTAAAATATTTCTATAAGTGGAGACTTATAACTGGCCTTCTGTATTTCTAAAGTTTCTGTTATTCATTGTTATGTGCTGTTAGTCTTCCTAATAATAAATAAATAAATTAAATAAATAAATATTTGAAATCGCGGAAAAACAATCAGCTGTGTATTACGTAGGTAGTAACTGATATTTTTCTTGCTATTTGGAAGTTGTCAAGTAAAAGGTATTTAGAACCACCTCCTTTTCGTATAGATGTGGGGACTTTATCACACCTTGAATAGAGGCTTGTCAGTTAATTACCAAAGAGTCCGAACGAAAATTTTGCGATCAGACAGAATAAAACTGTCCTGAAGCCTCTTAAACAAGAGGTAGAGCGTAATCCATGTAATGTGTACTGGCTGCATTGTTTTGTTTCAAACTTTAATGGAGCGTATCCTGTTTGAAGAATTGATTATGCCGGGTACCAAATGAAGGAAAGTCAACGAATCAGTGCAGAGCTACGACGAATGCAAGCGAACTTCGTTGACCTTTTTCTATGACAGAGTAACTATATAATATATTATCAGACCCCATTATCTAATGCTCAGTTTGGAGGCAAGTGATGGGGCAGTTGCGATAATCAATATCGATAAAAAATTAAGTTAATTTACTCACTTAACAACATATAAATAGACTATTAGAAGACACGAAAAAGGTTTTATAACTTTAAAGAAAAATACTTCTTATTTCTTTACAAAATTGAAGAAACTTACTGCTCTTTGTTACTAGGAAACGGGACTTATCTAATCGTGTACCTGTAAATTATTTTTAACTAATATTCCCCTGAGAAAAAGAAGTGATCCCTGTGAAGTGGTGGAAGAGATCTCTTATAGGGATAAGCTCGCTTTTGTATCAACTGTGTTGTAACTTGTTTTATGTACAATAAAGTGCTACTTCTACACGTGCTACTAACATTTACCTCCGAACTTAAACGGTTTATACAACACTAGGCACCTAGTACCTAATAAGTCGTCTCTGTACGATTCTATAATTTGTCTTCGTCCTATCTGATGAAAAAGCTGGAATGAATGTCTAGAGCATTCACAAAATAAGAATTTTATTTTGACAAACACCCTTTATAGATATATAAGAATCGACTAATAATGTGAAGCAACATCACTATTTGCCCCCAAACTGAGCATTGGATAACGGGGTGTATATATTATAGAGAAGAAAACCTAGATGACAGTTCCAATAACAGAGTAAGACAAAAAAATCTATGGTGGGAGCCTTCGAGGCACTCGCCTTGGTTGGCAATTTGACCTGCGTTTGGTTAGTCTGTAAGCAGCTTAAAATGTTGCGAACAGTTTTACCTCTTCTCTATTTGCTCTATGTTTTACTGTCACATGTCACTCAATTCTTGCTGGCATCACCACATTATGCAACTTTTCTGCTTTTTCATGATTATATTACAGTTTTCCTTAGTTATAATACAGTTCTCTCCTCAACATGACTTTGCCAAAAGTAGATTGTAGTAATTGTCAAAAACTGCGCACACGATTTCATTAGCTTAGGAAATGGAGCAGTTGCCTATTAAGGTTAGAGATAGGGATTTTGTGGCACCCTGTAGAAGTAACACTTCTTTATCGAGTGCCTACTACATACTCTGATTTCCATGTTTGTAAAATAAATCTTATCCACTCAACCAGTCGACACATTCTTTCGCGTGCCACAGCAGTCTAAGCCGGAGGTAAACAAGACTTTTAGGAGTCCGTAACGCTATTAGATTAAAATTCAAATTGGATTAAACACATCTTGCACAAAGAATCAAAACAAACCTTTAGTCCGGTTGGCAAAATTGATGACTGGTACGTGTTAACATTCACGTTTTAGGGAATGTGAGTTGCCGTTTTCCTTAAAAACAGTGCTATCAATAAAACAAAGCAAAAACTGTGATGGAGATGATACATTCAGAAAATTAAACACTGGAATGCCGTGGCAGAATTAATTTGACTGCTTTGTTGGTCTAGCAGTTAAATATCTGGACGAATTTCGTTGAAATGTGGCGTACCATTATCTATAAAACATCAGACAAAGATCGATTTTGAGAACAGCGCCATCTATAGAAACCAAGGAGAAGCGTTTAAAATTGACATTTAACATGACATCGGCGCTGTGACGGTTACATAGATGGCCGCTAGATGGCGAGCGCTGTTCTTAGACAACGTTTGTTGTATGGGAGCCCCTCTTAAACATTTATTTTACTCTGTCTTTAGAATAGATGTTATAGCGGTAACAGAAATAAGCTATCTATCACGATTCATGAGATACAGCCTGGTGACAGACAGACAGACAGACATACGGACAGTGACGTCTTAGTAATAGGGTCCCTTTTGGCACCCCTCGGGTACGGAATCCAAAAAATTACTATTCTCAGTACACTAACGTCCGTTGTATTTTTAATGCACTTTGGTCCACTGACAGCAGCCGTTAACATTAGATTATCACTGTTAGTGCACGAGAAACTGGGAGTAAGTTAGTTCCAAGCCTAGCCTAGTAAGACAGTAAGGTGCCAAGCTCTCAATACCCTTTGCCACAAAAACCTTACGCGAGGTGCATTTCATCGAGATGGAATGCCGATTCCTTAACAAGAGGACAAGTACATCACTGTAATTGGGAAACTGGTGAAAAGCCGCTTAAAAAGGTTGCAAATAATAAACTGTCATAAAAGCAAAGGTTCTGCCTACTTAGTAGTTAATAATTTTGGTTATTTTCAGAGATATAGAGTATCTTGTGTGCTAATCCAACAATATAATCTATCTCTGTGCCAAATTTTATCGAAATCTTTCCAGCTGTTTTGGCATGATTGAGTAACAAACATCCATCCATCCATCCAAACATTAGCATTTATAACAGTGGTAAGATATAAGTAAGATCAATGGGGAACTTGCATCTAACTTAGATTGGAGTGGCATTGCTTTTATACCATAGAAAACGTAGAAAAAGTTAAGAAAAATTAAACCATAAACATTTTTTTCAATTCCAAATGTTTTCCAAAAAGGGTGGAGATGCATAAAAGCATTATTTTACGAGATAACTCGAATATTGTTGATTTGTATGGCCACGTAACTACATTGACTTTTCGGCAGGTTACAATTATGAAAAGCATTAGTCGTACGTAAAAAAATACCACGTTTATAATTATCTTTTAACATGATCTCTCCGATTATATCAGAACATTTTTTAGCACAAGTTCTCCATTCAATGAAATGAAAGGTTTTCGTCGCGCAGTCTTGGTCAGGTTCATGAGCACAGTGCTCTGGTAGTGAAGTGACGTATTTATTCCAACGTTCATCAATCAACGCGCCAGTGGTATTACACATGTGCAAACGAAAAAAAAGGGTAATCAAGCCGCGAAGGTGCTGTTTGTAGAGCTATGAAAGATGTGGTGTTGAGTAGCGTTATATGGAAGTACGCTTCCTAGAAACCTAGGAATCGGGAGGAGGGACGGCAGGACAATGGACGAGATTCAGACAAAGACAAAGATGCCTGAAATTAAAGCCAGTTCAATGCATTAGTACTTAATAGGTTTTAGAAGATTAAAGTCTGTTAATAGATATAGATATATCATATAGATATAAGTAGATATAGATGTAGATATAGATACAGATACAGACACATACACAGACACAGACACACATATAGATACAGATACAGACATAGATACAGATTCAGATACATACATAGATACAGATACAGATATATATACCTACAGATATATATGTAAATATACATAAAGGTATCATCATCATCATAATCAGCCATTTGACACCCACTGCAGGACACAGGCCTCCCTCATGGTTTTCCAAGATTCCCGGTGTTGTGCCGCCCGCATCCAGCGACTTCCATCCACCGTAACCAGGTCGTCAGACCATCCGGTGGGGGGCCTGCCCACGCTGTCGTCCGGTCCGCGGTCGCCAGCTCAGAACTTTTTCGCCCTGCCGGCGCCGGCCATTAGTTCTCCGAGCTATATGCCCCACCCACTGCCACTTCAACTGAGCAATTCTTCGAGCTGTGTCAGTGACGCGGGTTCTTCTGCGGATCTCCTAATTCCTGATTCGATCACGCAGTGAAACTAGCATAGCTATCTCCATTGGTCATTGGGCGACGTTGAGCCTACATAGAAATCTACTTAGAAATCTGGCAGGATTGTGGCAAGTGGCCGACCCTGGTCTCTGCCTGCCCCTCCGGGTTGCAGGCGAGTTTGTGTTTTTCTTTTACTTCTGTGAAATCTTTTGTTGGTTTCCTCCCTGATGTTTCTTCTTTCGCTTTAAAATAGCCACATTATTTTATTTAATAGGACCGCATTTTTCAACAGTCCGATAAAACTTAACTGGAGAATAAAACTGATGTCGTCACTGTCTTGTCGTATGATTTAGACAGTGATAGCATGCAATTTATTCTCCAGTTAAGTTTTATCTGACTATTGAAAAGTTTGCCCTAAGTTATTTTAAAAATAGCATCGGACGGATCTACTCCTTTCCAATGAATACTTCAAAAATCCTCGAACATAAGTTGTAAATAACGAATATTTTTTTATGTGTTCAGGTTTAAGTATTTTTAAAGTAACCCTGCATAAACTTATAACCTAACTTGTACAGTCAACTGCAAGTCAACCTTTACATTTTTGTTGCAAAGTCGCCCTTAACGCAACTGATGTGCTTAAGGGCGACTTTGATGTCGCCATGATGTCGACTGTACTAGATAGGTAATTGCAATCATTATTCAAGCGCTGCAATGCCTAGCACACACTTTTGTAGAACCTAGTGGTCCGTTTCACCAACCACTAACCAAATATTTTCAAAGTTTCGAAGTTAGAATCTAAAAAAGCTTCCAAACTCTGTCACCTCGAAATCCGGGCCACTGTACACCGACCGTTGAGAATGCATTGTTTTTACTGACCTGTCAACTTAGTCCACTGAACTCTTCAAAAAGCACTTTTTACCCGATATTTCTTCTTAGCTAAAGGCGAGTCTACACGTGGCAGTGTCCCTGCGTGGGGGATAATATAATTAATGACATAATACGACATGTGACGTGTGACAGATTGGCTGACAGAACTAGCCGGCTGAGTGGCAGAAGTTTAGACTTATAAATGCCTCTATTTATATAATTAGCTTTAGCGTGCGGTCGTCGACTTCTGCCTCGTACGACACGCGTAGGTATTTTGATTGCAATTTTTTTTTCTTTAATCGAATTAATTTATTGAAATATTACTGAATTGTAGTTTAAATTTTAAATTTTGAGGAAAATGAATAAGTGACATCTCCTTTCATGAGTTGTAGTTTAAATTTTGTTTTTGAATTAATTTTAATTTGACATTAAATCTAAAGTAAATTGTACATATTATGCATATAATTTTAACGTTCTAATTTTTTATAATTTTTAAATGTAATATGTATAATGTAAATAATGTTTAATGTTTAATGCACTTGATTAATTACGCAATAGTTTTAACTGTAATGTAATTATTTTCCTTGCAATAATAAATTGAAATTGAAAAATTGTGCTAAAAAACTAACGTCCCTTTTCATCAACCAAATCTCTATACCTTCCTGACTAAAAGGCCTCCTAAAGTGTTGACTAGCGCTACCAGTGAAAATATGTCTTAATTTTAATTTAATATCCCCTTAAATAACCCAACAGAAATTTCAATAACAGTAGTAGCAATTTATAGAACCTTACACCTAAAATTCAGGACCAAGAAAGTAGAAATTTAATAGATTTCAGCAAAAAACGGCCGTTTTTGCCAACAATGCTCCCAGCACCGTAAGTGACGGATAAACGTTGGTGAAACCGAAATAACTGTCAAGGTCAGGGAAATCGGGCTTCGGCCTTAGAATGCTATATTTTATTCCAGATACGCTTCTCCAGGATGCACAAAAACTCACAATACGGACAAAATATGTCTATCCGGTTAACAGCTGCTCCTGGCTCCTTCATCGAACAAATAGGCACCAAAACTTTCGTAAGTACTACACATTACTAACTTAATTCCGGAATTAATTACTTGATCTTTGTCGGAAGAGTCGGACCAGGTTCAAGTAAGTGATTCCGGAATTAAGCTAATACTAAATAGGCACCAATTAACAATTTGGGCTCGTTTATTGGTAGCACCGCAAGCACTCACGAGCAACCGTACCAACCCGCTGTTTCTCGTACCCTCAGAATCTGTTAATATAAGTGTTAACAGCTGTCAGTTCGCCAAAGTGCATACGAAAAAAAAAGTGACTGCTCTTAACAGTAGAATAAAAGATTGTTAGTGTACGAGAAACCGGGGGTAAGCTTGTTAAGGTTGGTAAGGTAATTTTTATTCGACTTTGCTAGCACAGATTTGAATCCCCGCCTCGATCCCCATAAGCTCTCCCAACCTTCCAGATTCAAACTTACCACTAGAACAATCCCAATCGGTTGCCATGATAACCCAGCAAGAGTCATGGCGCATCGTGATGCCCTCGATAATACAACCTTGAGTCAAGTTGTGTCACACAGAACATAGAGTTGTAAGGTATAGAATCGCAGTTCGGCTCCGCGAGGAATAGCCATAAGATTTGCGCCAATGAAGGCGGGGTAACATGACATGTAAGCTTATGTCTATATAATACTTTATACATAAAAAGTGTGTGTTTTGGCAATAAATGTAGTTTACTGTCACTTTCACTTTCATGACAGTTGCAGTATCTCTCTTGCCAAGTGACTCTTAATGACAACTAAAACGTTGCGATAAGCATAGAAGAGAAATTTCGCTAAGGCGAGGAGGTCCGAATGGCTTAGTATATTACTGGCACGGTATAGTAGTGACCTTAGGAAAACCTGTACAGTGGTGACCTTAGGAAAGAAAATCTGGGGCCGGGTTCCATAGAACAACAATTCATGGTTTGCTATGACAATTCGATGTACATTGCCAAGTCGTTTAACCGTGAGGTTAACAAGTAGACTCTGCCACGCAATGTAGGTACCCCGAATTGTCATTATAAACTACGAATTTATTGTTGAGAGCAAGTTTATGAAACTCGGCCCTGGTTTCATTTTCATCACTTCACTTTGACATGGCATATGAAAAACACTATTACAATTACAAAAAAAGTCTATAGCCTTCATGCTGCAATTAGATATCATGGCGCGTCTACGCGTTACTAGTCAGTGGCGCCGAATATTTCGCCTCGGCGTAACTTTGCGAAACCACGGAGGTCAGGTGGGGTGCTAAGAAGTTGGGCATCCTCCATCCATATTCATTACATGGGATATTGTTCAGGCTCCTTGAAGCCGTGCGAAGGCCGACCCGACGGCGGAACTACTAAGTAGGTATGTTGATAAGAATATTTAAATGCCGTATAAAGCTTCCTGTATCACTTTGATCAGGGGGCTCCGTAAAGTTTACTAGGTACCACCAATAATTTTTTTTTTCTAGGACGTTTTTTTTCTGCAACTTAAATGCTTCCCACGGCAAGGCACATGCCTTCTCTCGGAGAGAAAGCACGGGCTTAATTACCACGCGTGCCCACTGCGAATTGGCAATTTCAAGCGCTGAGGGATGTGAAGACCTCAGCCACTCAGGTTTCCTCACGATGTTTTCCTTCACAGTTAGCGAGTGAGCTACTTCAAGTTCACGAATGAACGTAGCTTAGAAAAAAATTCATTAGTACGTGATGGGATTCGAACCTACGACTTCTAGGATGTTTTAGTCGCTTAAAAATATCTTCATCGTGTAAATAGGTCAAAAACGTAGGCTTAATCACCACGCGTGCCCACCGCGGACTGGCTATTTCAATCGCTGAGGTATGCCTCAGACACATAAATACAATCGAACCATAAAATGTATGTTCATTCAGTAATTCTACTACCTAATAATAGTTTTTTGTTACACACCACCGCTACCGCTACATAAATTGCGTCTAAAGCGAGGCAAGTTGTCGACATCTCGGCCAGTTTTTGATAATTTGTTGACTAAATAAATAAATAAAAAATAAAAACATTTTGAGACCATTCCAAAGAAACTTATTTACACACAAATGTCAACTACTGCTACAAGTCATCATAACATGTCGTTCGATTTTTAATATTTTCATCGTCACCATAAAACAGCCATAATGTAGACACGGACAGATCGGTGTCCTATTAAAATTAAATAATTTAAACGACGCTCATCGCTGTTAAATGTATGATTGATATCGTTTTGATTGCTAAACTTGTTTGAACATAGTTGTCACGCCTTCATATAAAATGTCTAATGATAAAGGTCGTTATCACGCATTAGATACCATATTTAATTTTATGAATAGAAGCGAGCACAAATTACTATGTCTAATAATACTTTTTTAAATAAATTACGATAGCAAAAAAATAAGTAACTTCCATACAACACAATCACTTGTCCCGGTGTCAAACTAGGATACTCTATGCTGTGGTAAACAGACAAGGTTATTACAAACATGGAAATACATCCAGACTGAGGCCATTTGTACAAATGCACGGCCGCCCCCAGTGGGACTCGAACCCACGACCGCTAGACCAAGGAGGCAGCCATCATAATACTAAAAGAAGTTTAATCTTTTAGTTTTATTGAAATTCTTAAGCTATACCTAGTAACATAATCATTCTATGCTGCAACAAACTGTTCTGTAATAACAAAATCTAATAAGTATATAAAATTCTCGTGTCACAGTGTGTTTGTTATCGAACTCCTCGGAAACGGCTTCACCGATTTTTTTTGTGTATATTCGGTAGGTCTGAGGCTAGTTAGTTAGTTAGTTAGACCTGAGATTTCCGCACTTAGCCTCATGGTTGGGCCATTGTACGTAGCATAGCTGTGAGCTCATTCCAGCCAGCCTATCTCTTTCCAGAAGGCCAGCAGTGCTCTGATGTCACTACAGGCCTCCTGAGGGGATCCCAGCTTCCCAATGATGGCGGTCCGTTGCTCCTCCACGCCTTCACAGTGAATGGTCACGTGGGCGGGTGTTTCCTCTTCTTTGAGGCATCCCCGGAAAAGCGGGCTGTCGGTTAGTCCCATGTTGTGAACATGTCTATTTAGTGAACAGTGCCCTGTTAGGATTGCCTGAGGCTAATTAATATGGCAAAACAACGTTGGCCGAGTCAGCTAGTAAATAAATAATAAAGTAGAGACGAGCTACGGACGACGCGAGTTCCGTCTCTGCTCGCCATGATTAAGCTCCTCGAATAAGAGCGAAATCTGGTCTGACTCCTCCAACAGAAAATCAAGTAAGTGATTCTCCGGAATTAAGTTACTAATCAATAAATAAATACTCCGTGTGGCGCCGTCTTCCTGAGATTCCAACCGCATACTGCGATCGCCAACCCGCCTGTCAAGCGCGGCGATTATGGCAAAACCCCTCATGGTTATGAAAACCATGAGGGATGCCTATGTCCTGCAGTGGGCGTAAAAGGGCTAATGATGAAATAAATAAATAACTCACACACAATACAATCACTTGTCCTTCTTAAACTTCCGACAGCGAAGGGTTTTTACCTAATTCAAAGTTTTCCTCAGTGCTATGAGTCATCTTGTCCTCTTCATAATTTGTCATTATAGGGAAGAGCGGGTGATCGAGCTCTTCCACTATAAAGGGAAATTTCCCGCCAGGCAGATCGTATGCCTGGGGACGGCCGGTCCGACTAATGTTCGTCGGACGTTATATTTATGGTATATCATGTGAAACATTTTGCTTGCGCGATGCAGGAATGTTGGAGTTTATAGTGCGCGCGCAGAGTTGACATGTGCTCGCCACAGTCATGCTCTTATATAATTTATGTACACATACCTACTCTCTTCATCTTAAAGTCCTATCCATCCTTAGCTTATCTGGAAGAGATCGCTCTTAGCGATAAGACCGCCCCAGTTGTATACTATGCAACTTAGATATTAAAGATTTTTCATGTATCTTTATAATGTATGGTGTGCAATAAAGAGTACTAATCTAACTTAATCTAATCTAAGACAGGACAAGAAAAATAACGTCAGCCGGGTCGATCCCAACCGCATACTGCGATCGCCAACCCGCCTGCCAAGCGTGGCGATAACCCTTCATGGTTAGGAAAACCATGAGGGAGGCCTATGTCCTGCAGTGGGCGTCAAATGGCTGATGATGATGATGATGATGAGGGTCGATCGTAATCGCGATTTTTTCGGGCCCACTTAAAACGTATTCCACGCTTTAATGCAGAACGTGAAAGTTTTCTTTTTGAAATTTTTCTATGGAAGAACTGAGATTTTTTCGGGATTTCGAGGTTTGAAAAAGTTGTTCGTATTGACGAGTGGAACTTGTACCAAATGTTTTGTTTTCTGAGTTATATACATTTGTGAAGTTATAGTAGCAATAGGATTGGGAAGGAAATCATAGTGAGGAAACCTGAGTCCTGAGGTGTACACATAACTCAGCGCTTGAAATGGCCAATCCGCGGTGGGCACGCGTGGTGATTAAGTCCATACTCTCTCTCTGGGAGAAGTTCTGTGCCCTGCAGTGGGACGGATACAGGCTAAAAAAAAGACAACCATGCTGATTTAAACCCTACTCAGTGGCGTTACGGGTGATTTTTCAACAAAAATGTTTGGTTGACTGTACATGGTTCCATTGACCACCACCCATTCAACCCGAAAGACACGTGTGACCGCGTTAAGAAACAAGCAAAATAAGTCAAGCGACCAATTCGAAGTTATTAGAATAATAAATTGTAATTAATTACGCATTAGGGTTACCGAGTGGGCCCATGTTAAGATATTAAAAGATTTGTCGCCCGAAATTCAGGGCCGTTTCCATTCGCTGGCGTCACGATATACGTCAACTTATCTGGGAAGCGAGTCTCTTAAATGCATAGTGTTCAATCGTCTTCCAATGGTTCACCTCGTGTATCCTAATTAGATCTCTTTCACTAAAGCTGCCTATTTGACACTGTAATACAATACTACCGCTTAGTAGACTACGATAAAACGTCGAACAACAACCTTGTCGTGCTAATGTCACGCTATTAAACAAAGATGCATTGTATTTATTTTTAATATACATATAATTGAATTAATTGAATGTTTAAGATTTAGTTACAAAAATACATCGCGAATTTGTAATATGTAAATAACCTATTACTGTACATAATTTTCATTTTAATCCAGTGGTGTTA
Organism: Yponomeuta cagnagella; assembly: GCA_947310995.1. Taxonomy (NCBI): domain Eukaryota; kingdom Metazoa; phylum Arthropoda; class Insecta; order Lepidoptera; family Yponomeutidae; genus Yponomeuta; species Yponomeuta cagnagella. The sequence goes on from OX371277.1 coordinate 16,271,579, forward strand.
AATAATAATTTCTATATACAAATGGTGCTATAAGCTTGCTCAAATTTTACATTAATAACATAAATATACCTACCGTGTTTGCTGACTAATAAATAATTGATTCATTTACAGAGTATAAACAAGTCACATAAATACAACATAATACAGGGCAAAGTCACAGCGTCAGAGTGCATCCTGTGATATGGTGTGGTGTTTTCGAGACGAAAGAACAAGGAGAATGAAACGAAGGGTTTATGCCCTTTTAAAGCCTTCTTAACCTTTTTTACCAACTAATAACAGACTTAACGTGTCATTGTTTAGTCGACAGCAGGTTAACCCTTATATTTTTGTTGCAAAGTCGCCCCTAACGTAGAGTGCACACGTGAAAGGTAAACGTTCTGTCGACTGTACTACAATGCATTAACAGAATCTCGGCCCAGCCTTATCGTGACTCAGTGGAAACGCAGCCGATAGACGGAAGCGCAGACACATGTCACGCACTATCGTCACATGTGTCTCAGATGCGGGTGGCGCACTTACACCGTAATTATCACTAAATCTTCCATAATCGCCTTATTGTAACTTCGCCCGCCTTTTGCCTTTGAGTTTGATCGCTTTCACCTAAGAGTTTTTAACTCTTTTTGAGAGGTTTAACATAATAATAATAAGAAATTTGTTGTGTTACGAAAGGTCTCTGCGGCTAATAAATATGTCTTGGATACATCGAACATAGTAGGCGTGAAATGTATTTATTACATCAAAAACTATAGGTACTAGGTGAGCTTGTAACGCGGCTTTCGACGCCTCTCAACGAGTCTCAAATACATTTCAATGTCGTGGGTCATTATTGGTACTAGGTAATAGGTCTTCTCTCTGAGAGAAAGAAATGTTGAAAGAAAGAGGAAGGGGGAGAAGAAGAAACGGAGAAAGCATTTGCTACTAAAGAAATCATGGTGATGGAGACGATAATAATAGTAATAACTTCCACACTACACAATCAATCGTCCTAGGATAACCTGTGCCATGGTAACCAGGCATGGACATCACAAACATCGAAATACACTCATACTGAGATCATTGAAGAGGAATTGGGTATTTGACAAAATATCAAATGAGTTACTTTTAAAACGGAATTTTGTATGAAAATACTGGCTTATGACGTCACATTTCAGAGCACTCTTTTTATGTTTAATCTATTTAAAAATTAAAATAACTAGTAATTGACTAAAAGAGATACATTTTCCGAGATATTTTGTAGTTTTTGTTTTAATCGAGCATATGAAATAATGACCATAATGATGACCTCATCCAAGTGGCAGGAAGGCTTCTTCTTCTTTTGTAACTGTTGTCTCTGTAATAGATTTCTGGTGTACAAGAAGGAATATTCTTATCTTATAGGCTTAACAAAAAAAAAGATCCCGACGAATTGGGAACCTCCTCCTTTTTCGAAGTCGGTTAAAAAGTAACTAGTTATAAACATAAAATAGAATACAATCATGTTTATTTGGTACATAATAAGAACACGTTACATAAGAAACCTTAAAATTAACACAAGAACTCTGCTAAGACGAATAAAGTCTGCTAAGAAGAATATAAAATTCTCCGTAAAAGAAGAATAGGAACGTTACCCGTGCATTGGTCTACCGCCTAAACTGAATGAAACTACATAAATTACGCATGTTTCTGTAGTTTTAAGCCTTTTTATTGCAATCACATTTTATCGCGGTTCTTTTTTAGTTATATGACACGAATTGTCAGTTGCGCGGTGGTCGCAATGTTATAATTATGATCGTCGAATGTTTTATTAGTGGTACACTGTTTACACGAAGCAGAGATGCAATTGGAGGGCGATGGATGTCGTAGCCAATAATATTTGTTGGTATGTATTTATTTGGCGATGGAGACTACTTAGAAAGTACTTAGAAAGAAACTACTTAGAAAGAAGCAAATAAATGAATAAGCAGTGTTAGCTTAGTGGGTAGAACATTGGACTCGGAAGCGAGGCGGTATAACAGTGCGGGCATATTCCTATGACTTTGCTTTCTAAGTTTTGTACATTTGTGAAGTTATAGTAGCAATACCACTCGCTAACGGTGAAGGAAAACATCGTGAGGAAACCTGAGTGTCTGAGCTATTCACATACCTCAGCGCTTGAAATCGCCAATACGCGGTGGGCACGCGTGGAGATTAAGCCCGTGCTCTCTCCCTGAGAGAGTGCCCTGGAGTGGGACGTGTATAGGCTGCTTGTGTTATGTATGTAAATGAATAAAGTCTTATTATTATTAGAAAGAAATGCCTTTGGGAAGGTCTCTGTCTGTGTCTATGTCCAGCAGTCGGCAAATACGGGCTGATTGATTGATATATCTTTACGACAGTTTGGATGTCTGAGGGTTTCACAAATTTTGATAATACTCATACTTGTTTTTGGAAATCACACAAAACCTGAACACCACTTTCTTTTGCTTTTCTTTGTTTTCGTTTCTTTCTTTCTTTTTGGGTTCCGTACCTGAAGGGTGCCAAAAGGGGGCCCTATTACTAAGAATTCACTGTCCGTCTGTCTGTCTGTCTGTCCGTCTGTCTGTCTGTCACCAGGCTGTATCTCATGGACCGTGATAGCTAGGCAGTTGAAAGATGAGGATCATAAAAAATTATTTAAGGGGGGCTCCCATAGAACAAAAGCACCTTTTTTGTCGTTTTGTGCTCGATATTAATAATGGCAACAGGTACACACTTTTAGAAAAAAATAGAACAATTAGGCTCAATTAGAACAATGTCACTCCGGCGGCACTAATTCTTCGAGATTTTTTCGAAACAAGATTTCTCAACTCAATTTTTTATTTTACGTCTGTATTTAAAAAAAAAAGGTCTCCAACCACCCAGATCTCAACGTGCATATATTAAGTAGTCGGGTTTTTAGTTTTGGCGTGGATGCACCAACCCGAATACAGTTCGACGCCTGTCCGTGACATTTAGTAACTCATACTTAATCCGTTTATTGTTTGGTACTTACTGCTCACGCGTAATTAATTTGAGTTTTAATACCGAGTTTTGCAGTTTTACTGTCGGGTTTACAACCAGGCTACCAGGATCGTCCTATTTAAATTGGATGTGTTAAAATCCCAACCCTTAATTCTGTGGTCGGTGGACGAAAGCACATAAGTCAAATTACCATTAAATTATTGTTCTAGACAACATGACTTATGACAATAGCAGTGTCCTTATGTTTTGTAAAAAAAAACATGAAGAAGAAGAAGACATAAGGGATAAGGGACAAATCAACACATCACAAGAAAAAAAAGGCATAACAAGTAGCACAAACAAGTACAAAGGAAAAACAAGTCACATAAATACAAAATAATACAAGGCACATCCTGTGGTGTGTCAAAGTTGCTGCAAAGGGCATCTGACTCAGCATTGTGCTGAGGGTTTGAGTTCTCAGCGCTGAACATGCATGTTCAATTAATTGTTTTATGACAGCTCTCCGTTAATGTTATAGAGTAAGTTTATAGTATGTTTTTTTCACTGCCTCAGAAATATGCATTTTGAACTTATATGCTTCAGTCCACCGATCCTAAAATTTACCATAAGGGTAGGGGATTTTGTCAACAGAGACGTTTTTTATTCAGGATTACCTCTAAAATAAACAGTTACTGAATTAACTCAAGTAGATTTTGTTATATAAAATAACTTTCGTTCTAGAATTGCGAGTCGGACTCGCGCACTGAGGGTTCCGTACAAATTTATAGGTAGGTACTTACATTATAAGTAGTTCAGAATCTGTCTCACAGTTTTTTCCGAGCTTTGCCCGAACTTCAAAGACAATTTTTTTCTGATTTAATTGCAAATGTATAGTTTTTTCAGATTTTTCCCTGCATTTGTATATAGTGTAAGACGACATTACTTGCCAAATTTCATAGTTCTAGGTCAATGGAAAGTAAAAGGTCAAAGAAAACCCTATAAATTTTGATTTCCTTGAGTGTCGAAATGTAAGTTTTATGCGGCATAAACGGCCGTTTTTTTTTTTACGCTAACTTAGAAGTTTGATTTTTTTCACAGCTTCAAAGGACTGTAGACTTGATCCGAGTACCTGACCTGAGACCTGGGTTTTAATTTTAACACGATACCTCCACGCGTTTCCGAGAAAAATGGTTTTGACTGACAAACGAACGGATGGACGGACAACAAAGTGAAACTATAAGTGTTCCGTTTTTCTTTTTGATGTACGGAACCCTTAAAAGATTTATCGGAGGCTGAAGTTTCGGTAGAGCACATAAGTAAAGAGGTTTTGAATTTGTTCGTGTTGAAGAGTACCCACTAAAGGTTGATTTAGTGTCGCCTGTCCACAGTGTATACTGTGAAGTTCAACTCACTTGTCTTTATAAAGTAAAGTAACCAAAGCAATGCTATCATCGTCTTAACTCCGAGCCCGCAACAAAACGCCTATACTTCTACCAGCATCTTGCACCCAGCTCCAGTTCCGGGTGCAAGGAGTTGAGTATCACCAGGTCGGATGCCAGGTTGAAGTGTCGCAATGCGTCTGCCGGTGTTATTGCCCTTTTCCGGAAAACTGGGATCGTTCGGGGGCGCTAGGAACAGCTGTTGTACACCGATAGTGTTGTGTAATCCTAAAGTGGGATTCGCGAAACCCAAGGGTTCAATAGAACTGCCTCGACTGCCTCGTTGGTGAACACGCTTAGCTGCCAAAGTAGAGTTCGTGGGTTTAATTCCCGTCGGAGGCCGCCGAACTTGATTTGTACAAATGGCCTCTGTCTGGGTGTATTTCCATCTTCGTGGTTACCAAAGTAAAGGTTATCTCAGTTTGGGACCAGGGGCGCTACTACGTAAGTCCTCCACTGCATGGAGTTTTCAGTTTTAACCTACTCATCATTCATCATCATTCGGCCACAAGAAGTCCACTGCACATAGGCGTCCTACATGGATTTCCAAAAAGACTGGTTGGAAGCGGCCTGCATCCAGCGTCTTCCTGCCACTTGGATGAGGTCATCTGTCCATCTTGTGGCTGGTCGTCCTACGCTGCGCTTGCCGATATGTGGTCTCCATTCGAGAACTTTTCGGTGCCAACGGGCATCAGTTCTGCGTGCTATGTGCCCCGCCCACTGCCACTTCAACTTACTAATCCACTGGGCTATGTGGATGACTTTCGTTCCTCTACGGATCTCATCATTTCTGATTCGATCTCGTACGGAAATTCCGAGCATAGCCCTTTCCATAGCTCGTTGCGTGACCTGGAGCCTTCTTATGGGGCCCATAGTGAGAGACCACGTTTCAGTGCCATAAGCCATCACCGGTAACACACTGGTTATATAATTTTGTCTTGAGCGATTGAGGTATATTGACGAAAAGACTTTTCTAAGTTTCCCGAATGCAGTCTGATAAGTATACATATTTTGACCCTTTGAATCGTCGAGTTAACCGATAGAGGGGAAAGTTACGTCATAGTAGGGCAGGACAGGTGATTGTAAGGTGTGAAAGTTACTTTTAATTTTATTATTTATTTATGGACCACAGTTTCGCGAGATTAAATTTGTTATTGAATCGTTCGGGTCCTCAGCAATCCTTAACTAGCCGTCACCGGAAATTTGAATTCAAGCTGCATTTCCTTCACGCACAATAGCTGTTTTCTCTCTAGCCCTATGTAGCGAAGGTTTAGGAAGGTAGAGTCACGGCAATCTACAATAAATCTTATTTGCCGGTAGCCAAGAGCGAGTATCGCTTGCTCACGCTCAAGGTCACGCGGTTCAAAAAACGATATATTTGCTGAGAACGCGTGCGTAGCAGAACGGGGTAAGGTGATAAAATGCAGTTTTCCTATTGGGCGGAGGATTTGTTTGGGGTTGCGCTGTTTACGTAAATTTGTCGTTTAATGCAGGATTTGTTGGAGAGATTTGTATGAAAGTAGTCGCTCGACGTAGTGCATGTACATGTAAGCACTTATGCAATCTCGCAGAAAGGATTCAAACTTTGTTGGAGGAAATCATTGCTGGCGGCCATATGAACTTTACAACAAAAAAATATAATTTAGTTTAATTAAATGACGAACGATATTTTGCAAGACTTTTGTCCGATTGTTACCTGTGGCAAGTGGCAGCGACTGAAGAATGTAGATGAAAAGGTTTGGCAGGACCGTGGCAAGCGGCAAACCCCGATCGCTGCCTGCCCCGCCGGGATACAGGGATGAGTTTATATAAATGTGAAAACGGTCATTAAATTCTTCCGGAATTACTGCATTTAAAATACCGCCTAAAATACCTAATAAAATTAAGCGACTACACAACTACCTACATACGATAACAAACAAAGGCAAATTTATTCAAAAGTTATAAAAATCAATCCGTGTCCGAAAAACACTTTACGGCGATGCATTTTTTTACTCGAAAACAAATGAATAAACGGTTGAGGAATCGCAACAACTATAAATTAAATGCATTTTATATGTACTTGAGCGTATTTTCAATTGCCATTTTCCACTCCCAGGGAGGTCCCCACGGTTTTATGCGAAAACCAAATGGTCTTTTAATTAGATGACTTTACAATGTATTTAGTATTATTATTTTTTGGAGTATAATGCGTTTCCATTATGAAAATGTCGTTGCTGCGCTGTAGATACAATTTACGTGAAGCGCTGAATTTCATCTTCAAATCTCGTTAACTTAGAGGCGTTGTAAGGCGTTGTAGAAAGTAATAATTTGGAATCTCATTAGCCTTTTCAAAGAAAAGGAAAATCATAGAAACTTTTTACAACGCTCAAGTTTCTTTTTGGTTACATATTTGCAATTCCAAGCACGATCAAATCTTAATTTGTGTCCTCTAAACCTGTTGGTAAAGTTTCATTGCGATCGATGTCATTCGTATATGAAAGCCAAACTACGTTTGTATCTATATGGCCCTTAACAAACGAACTTATGGGCCGATTTCTGAATTGAGAATTTCACTAAGTAAATACTTAAGTAAGGAATGAAAGAGTGTTTGCATGTATAGGTTGATTTGCAATTGTAATGTTCAAGGTTATTACAGAATTTCGCAATATTGATAGTAGAGAGCAGGAGACACGGTGTCTTTGTTTTGAGGCTTAGGGGCGCTTTATTGATGACAAACAAACGAGACAGACAGTCAAAGGGCTGCTAGAGCTTCCACCTAATGAACTATCGCTCAACTTGAGAAATGAACACAAATGGACTGACGGGGATTGCAAAGCGCCGGTTGGTTGCAGATAGGGCTTGTAATATTCGCCCTTTTGCACTATTCGAATATTTTTAATAGTTTTAAAAACCTATTTAGAGGCTAAAAATTCTACCCATGCCGGGACTTGAACCCGCGACCTCTGGCTAACCGTGACAGCGCTCTCCCAACTGAGCTAATGGGCAAGTGAAGGCATCAATGAAACTCTAAATAGGTTTTTAAAATTGTCCTCAGCACGGGTTAGTGCTGTTGCAATAATATATTTTGAATAGTACTAATTATCCTATATTATTTCTACTAAATTAAAGCTAAATCGATCCTAGTTGCTATTGTATCGTTTTGTATATTGGTTTAACGGTTTCACTTACTTTTATTAACGTCGGGATTAATTATCGTCTTTATGAATAAAATTACTTATTATTACTAAATTAAAGCCCAATTATTCGAACAATCGAATACATATTTGCTATTTCATGAAGAAGTCGTTTTTCCTTCTTAGATTATAATTTTGCAGTTTTCTGAAGGCCTTATTAAACATAGTAGAGGAATATAATTTTATATTATATTATTATAGTATATAATTTTATAAAAAAACCTTTAAGAGTCACTTATCAATTTTCGACTAACATTGTTTTGTGGGTCCCTAGCAGTATTTGTGAAAAAACCCTTTAAGTCTGATGAGATTCCCATATATTTAATGTACACCTACCTAACTACTCTCTTCATCTTTCAGTTCTATCCATCCTAAGGTTGTCTGGAAGAGATCGCTTTTAGCGATAAGACCGCCAATTGTAGACGGCAAAACTTGAACATGAAAGCCTTTTAACGTATTTTGTTTTCAGTACAATAAAGTGTTCTAATCTAATCTAATAAAAATAAAAATACTCGAATAGTAAAACAGGTGAATATTCGAATAAAGTGAATATTTAAAGTCCAAGTTCTAGTTGCAGACTTAAAACAGTGCTTATTCGAAATCATTACATTTGACGGAGAACTCTTAGCGAAAAATGTAGGTATAGTTTTTGGAGTTGGCATCACACGCGCTCGTATATTCTAACATGTATAATGATTGTCAAAAAACTTGCACACATACTTTTGAAAAATGGGGAAAGCACAAAAGAAAGAAAATAAGATCACGGACATTTTAGACGCACAAAACAGTTAGGTACACATTTACCGGATCTAATCGCAACTGAATTTATTTGATGAACTATAAAATTACGGACATTCAGACATACAGTCGACAGCAGGTCAACCTTTACTTTTTTGTTGCAAATTCTCCCTTAACGTGACTGATTAGAGTGCACGCATATATCTATAGGTTTATGTGCTGTCGACAGTACAATACAGATAGGTATTATTTAATATTTATTACATGTACAATATTTAACGGGTCTAATCACGGCTGAATTTATTTGGTGAACTATTTTGTTCATCTAACAATGTCAACCGCTATTAGACGCGGTAAGATAAGATGAGATAAGATTAGAATGTATTTTGTTATAGACCAGGGAACATGACATAAAAAAATTGCAAAGATACCCAGTTTAATGTATATCTAAGTATGTTTACGCCTGAGTAGCAACTGGCACGGGCTGTTAGTTGTGAGCATATGGCGAACCGTGAGAGGGGTTCGTGGAGGCTTAGGAGTGGATGCAAACCTTGGTTTCTCCCTTCGTGGACTCCGCGGGTCAATCCAGCCAGCACTTGCGCTGGACTCCTGGCCAAACACTGTCTAAATTTGAAGTGACAATGACAACCATAAAAAATACAACTGACATACTTAGATACATTTTTGGGATGGAATTGTAAAGTCGCCTTATTGTTTTGATCCGCATTTATATTGAAGAAACGTGAACTACTTTTGGAATACAAGACGTCGGGACAATCCAGTGCCCACCTAGGCTGCCGTGATCGTCCTTCGTCATCCGCGGGTGTGAAATCCAGGTACGTCCACCCCAACGCTTACCAACGAGCACCCTTCTGGTGTTGTCCATTGTTCGCCATACAGTCCACCAAGTTGCCGCTCCCGCCACACCAAAGTATTTAAAAAATAAGAAGAAGTTGAGATATAATTATTACACCGACAGAAACACACACAACATAATATCATAATAATAACTTTTTTTTACGAATGCATTTTCTTTATCCAACGTTTCGATTCTCCAATCATCGTACACTTAAATTACAGACGATTCGAAACGAATATTGCAACGCTACTCAATTCTCAGAAGAGGTCCTTTCACTTGCTCGCATGACGAGTACGTACCTACATACCAATTTCAATAACCCCAAGAAAAACAATGGGGAAGCGAGAGGAGTGGTCCCAAAGGAAAGGAGGGAGCGAGAAGGCGATGTAAACAAGTCATACTTGAAAAGAATTACCATATGTTGGATGACAGATGGTGTTTACCGCAGGACTGCGCTACAGGTGTAGTCTAAGGTACTACATAGATGCAAAACAGTGACTGTTGAGTAACTCAGAGAAAGATACACCAGCCGATAGTTTATTGTGGTTTTGGATGGAAGTATTTTTAGAAAGTCACATACAACCATATTCACATACTCCTGTCACAGGCCAGGTGTACACTGCACTTGTCCGCTCAGGGTGTTAAAAACTTTGAAGCGAACCGCCTTTAAGTTCTAGAAGCAACACGGCAAGCAAAGAAAATAAAACCAAAGCCCTACACCTATTTACAATGAAGATAGCTTTACTCGTTGAATGGTACCGACTTTTCAAGACAAAGTTCGGATGGCCCAGGCACCGAAGAGCACACGATAAGAAGCAGTGAGAGTCGTCGTCTTCGGACACGACGAGGAGGATCTCATCATCATCGTGTAGTACAATAGCAAATACACGACCGGGTCACGTGACGTGTATAGAATTAGAGCCTGCTCAAGAATCGATCTAGTAAAAGATCGAATCCTACGATTCTTGGGCTACTTCTACTTTGCTGAAACGTTATTGGAATTTATCATTTGTTTTGTCGTTCATAATATTACTAACATAGCATAAGTCATTATTGTTAGTAACACTATATTTATTTATTTTGTTTTAAAGAAGATTAACATATAAAAATAAAATGGTTGAGACTGGTGATGGCTGACCCCTGCGTTATTCTCGTGAACGGGTGCTGTTCGTGTGTCTGGCCGCAGCATTAATGTTTTTCCTACTTTTGTAAGAAGTGTTATTTTGGCTTTTAAAGTTATTGTTGGCTATGTATAAGTTTAAGATGATTTGAGAAAAGATGGTCAGAGTGGAGTTTTTTTTCCCGCTGCCTTTTTCTCCACTACAAATACGGCCCGAAGGCAGTGGCTAACATAGTAACATAGTACATTGACATTCAGCAAACAGAATGTAAATTCTTTACGTTGAAATAAATTATCGATTTCTGGTTTCTGATATAACAGAACAACAGCAACATAGGATACAGAAGGCCAAGTATAAGACCACGTATAAATACAGAATAGCGAGATAGACAGATAAACATAATTATAAGCAACAGATTACAGAAACATTAGCATTAAGTCTAGATTTCAGACTAGACTATGTCAAATGCTATTCGCCAATTTATTAAAGCTATTGCAGACTCTCCACAAATATGAGTTTTAATAGGTATAGGGCCGGTTTCTAAATTGAGAATTTCAATAAGTAAATACTTAAGTAACGTTCTGTCACGCTCTTTTCTGAGAAATTCGCAGAGACAGCACTACAGTAAACTATTTACTTAGCGAGATTCTCAATTCAGAAACTGGCCGATAGACACCTTGTTGAGACACTGTCCAGACAGAATACCGGATTATTTCGCCTTGACCTATGAGGGACATGGAGCTTTAATGTGCTAAGAAGGAGTGAACAGTCAATTTGATCCGACACAATAAATGGGCATTGCCTGAAATAAATAAATACCACATACAAATTTTAGGCCTCAATTTGTGCTATGATGAAAAGCATATTCGAGTTTGAGTGAGTCCAAAATAACAAGTCTTCATGAGGACCACCACCACTCCGCCAATGTACCGACGAATAGGCTGTCTCGTCAGGTTACTCAACGACAGCCAGAACGGCTGTGGTGGATTTTACTGTAGTGTGCGCAAGAGCTGAGCAGCTCTGGTGACCTCTAGATGCAAGTTGGAGTTTGTTGAACAGGTACCAAGACACGGTACTCGTATTCGGTATTTACGTCACGCAATATAAGTTACTTGGAATCTTACGCGTTGCGATGCGTGAAATAAGTTACATTAAGAGCCATAGAAAGCTGATTTTTAGCCACAATTTGTCAATCGTGCGCATGTCAGGGAGAAATTTCTATTAGTGATTCGAGCTGGACTCCTGCTGGATCGAGTTATCCCATACAACAAACGTGATTTTTTTTGCTCGATTTGAATAACAGCAATAGGTAGACGTTTGAAATATTCAAATGATGTATATATAATGGTACGGAAACCTTCGTGCGCGTATCCGTCTCGCATTTGGCCGGTTTCTCTTTCTTAACTTATCTGAAATGAAATGTCCCGGCTTGGAAATAGGTAAGTTCGTCTGTGACGAACACCCGTCAACACTGAGCGCGCGCTAAATTCTCCCACATCCTGCATTGCCCAAGAGTTAGTTATCTATCTATTTGTCGCTCTATCTCATGCAAAGTGTTTCGAATGGGATCACAAATATAACGTCCGAAGATTTACAGTTGGACTGGCCGTTCCTTGCCTTCATGGCCAGACATACATGGGGCCCAGATCTATTCCATAGAGATAAATTCATAGTTTACAATGACAATTCGATGTACATTGCATAAGGAAAACATCGTGAGGAAACCTGAGTGTTTGGGGTGTTCACATACCTCAGCGCTTGAAATTGCTAATCCGCGATGGGCACGCGTGGTATTTATCATCATCATTATCATCAGCCACCCTACGCCCACTGCAGGACACAGGCCTCCTCCGTGGCTTTCATAACCATAAAAAGTTTTGCCATAATCGCCACGCTTGGCAGGCGGATTGGCGATCGCAGTACGCAGTTGGAATCTCAGGTAGACGCTGCTGCCCGTCTCCTGCTAATGTATTTCCTTAGTTGCCTCCTACGACATCCACGGAAGGAAATGGAGTGACGCTATTATTAATCCGGCGCCACACGTGGTGTTTATGCATGGGCTTAATTATCACGCGTGCCCATCGCGGTAGGGTAGAAAATGTGGACTTTCTCTCTGAGAAAAGGCCTGTGCCCTGCAGTGGGACACAAAAAAAACGCGTTCCAGCTTGGCGGGAATATTCCCCTTATTAGAAGAGCACGATCACCCGCTGCTGTTCTCGATTCGTAGTAAAGTCCTCTTCGCAATCAACAAACTAAACTCAATAAGGAAAGGGGCAGTGCTACAAACTACTCACCAATTTGTAACTCGAAACATTGTTAGGTATGGAAGGGATAGGGTAGGGTAGGCTGACACATTGGCCCGAAAATAATTTTACGACAATAAACCGAAATTATTCGCCCGAGAATCGGAGAAATAAGCTGCAATTTCATCATCATCTCGGGGGCGAAATTAATACAAGTAATAAATATTAGGGTAGGGATTTTGCCACTCAATATTGGCAATTTGACCAATTAAATTAGCATTAAATATAAGGCCACCTTGAATACAGATTTATTAAGAGATGCCTTGAAAATTGGTGCCTATAGAAAGGGCACAGTGGATAGCACATCTACCTTTAAGTATAATATCTAATAAATCATATCTTTTTAGGGTTCCGTAGTCGACAAGGAACCCTTTTTCGCCACGTCCGTCTGTCTGTCAGTCTGTCTCCCAGTCTGTCTCCCCGCGGCCTAGCTCAGAGATGATTAGTACGAGAGGGCTGAAATTTAGCATAGACATACATATAATTAATCACGCCGACAAAACGGTAGAAGCAAATCTTAAAAAAAAATTGTTTGGGGTACACCTAAATGAGGGCTTTTCAAAGCGTCATTAAAAAATACAGTAGGTACCGCAAGTTACCGATAGATGGTGCTGACGTCACATGATATGTCAAAATTGACATGACATCACTGTACCTTCTCTGTGGTTTCTGTCACGTTGCTCACTTGTTTCGTTGACGAGAGCAGAGATGTTTAGATTATCACAGATTAATAACCATGTATCACGATTAAAACGTATAATGACATTTGTTCTCCTAGCGGCGCCATCTAGTTTTTTTTTAATGAAACTCAACTGACAGCTGTCATTGAAAAGCCCTCATTAGAGATGCAATTTTTTTTTTCATCTACATCATAGTGCGGAGTATCGTTGGATTAGTCGTTTAAAAATATTGTGGGTGTAGAAGATAATTTTATGATTTAAGGTTCCGTTTGGGAAAAATGAAATTGTTGTTTGAGTAGGGCGTCCCCCCCCCTCTCCTAGCTAAACGGTTACTTGCAGAAACTAGAAAAATTTTTGGGTAGTAGCACATATAATGAACTTAAAAGGAAAACCTATCACGGCTAAGGCTTTACAAATTAACGAGTAATAGGCGACCAACTTACAAAAGAAAAACTTCACACAAAATCCATTGAAAATTCGGTGGATGAAGTTGTTAGTTCTCTAAAGCAGATAAAACCCCCTCTTTCTACGGAACCCTACACTGCGCGTGGCCCGACACGCACTTGGCCGGTTTTTTTACACATCGTTTTTGCTAAAAGTGTTAGACCAATCTCTCAATCATGTCAATAGTGATTTTTAGGACCCACGACTGAGAACCCAGGATCACGAACCTGGGACTAGATAGCATTTGTGCAAAAAACGGCCGTTTTTGGCGTGAATGCTGTCTAGTACTGGGTTTTTTGCGCTAAGTTCACGGGCACGGGTTTTGGTCTGATACTTTCTGCAAAAAAGATCTGCAAAATAAGACATGATATTTTTTATTGATGAAACTAGTGTTACTGCATGGAGTCTTAGTACAAGTCGACCGCAGATTAACCTTTACAATTCAGAAGCAAATTCAATAACACATCAACAAATTCAACAACACGCTTTACCCGTGTCCACTCTATTTAACCAAGTTACGATAAGAAAGATAGGCTGCTCATGAAAAATAATTCAGGAGCCAAAAAATCCTTTTAATATATTTCTAGTTTGTGTAAAAGAAACTAGTTCTGAAATCCGAAATCAGAAATCAATAATTTATTTCAACGTAAAGAATTTACATTCTGTTTGCTGAATGTCAATGTACTATGTTACTATGTTAGCCGCTGCCTTCGGGCCGTCTTTGTAGTGGATCAGTTTCTAATTTCGAAGACGGACAGACAATTCCTTTTTAAGAAAGATCCTATCCATCCTTCGATTCTAGGAAAAACAAAAGCGTTTTCCATTAGCAAAGATAATGCTATCCCATCTCAAGGTAAAACAATATCGAAGGACAAGAGTCACAAAAAAAATTATAAGAAAAAAGAATAACCCAAAAAAAGCCAGCAAGTGCCCCTATGTATACATTTACTTGTACAATACACGTTTCCTTCTATTATTAACGTAACACGCAGCTATATTTATACAATACACGTTTTCCCGGGGCCAAAGGGCTCCCTTGACCGTCCTTGAACCGTATCCAAGGGTATATAATATGCTGTAGCCAAATGGACCTACTTTGAAGGCCAACGTTATGAAGATCGCATTGAAGCCCCATCCCTTTCCTCCCCATAAACGTAAGGCTGGAAAGAGAGAGAGAGAGGTAAGTACGTCGTTCGGTCGATAGAAGTGGTAGAGATGTAGCCGTAAGGTTTTTTTGGGCTTAGGAAGTTTCGGAAGTGTAAGAATTTGCGTTGAACGGCGGTAATAAGAATTTAAGGACTATTGCGTAATGCTTCGGTCACACACAGCTACTACTCGCCGCGAGTTGTCGCTACGTGTGACAGGCTATTCGCTGCGACTAGATTCACTCGTCGCGAGTCGAAGTCGCCGCGACTAGAATTAAGCACGTTCAATTTTACTCGCTGTGAATGCGCACTGACGGACGGTCGAAATTCTCGTGTAGAACTCGCTGTGTGCGACAGGCAGGCAGCGAATTGTCGCTGCGGCCATTATTCGCGGCGAGTGCACTCGCAGCGATTGGTCGCTGTGTGTGACCGAAGCTTTAGCTAATCATGAGGGCAGTAAAATTGTGGTTAGCTCTCGCGTTCCTACTGGCAATCATAAATGTATCTAATAAAAGAGATCCGAAAATATACCGGCCTTTTGGTCGTAATATTTAAGGGAAAATAATTGAATAATAATGATAACATAACATAAACTCACGCCTGTATCCCAGAGGGGTAGGCAGAGATCAGGGACTGCCACTTGCTACGATCCTGACAGATCACTTTCACTTCCTCAATTATTAATAATGATTTAATAATTAAATCAATTATAATTGGACGAAGGAAGAAAGATTGACGAAAGAAATATATCGAGCAATTGTGGGTGGGAGGACCGGTAAGGGACTTAAGGATATACTTCGATCAAATATGGGTCTTAGCAAAGGGCGATATTATAAAAAGTACCCGAAAACGGCGTGCGTCCATGCAACGACTAATGTATGTTGATGAAGTGAAAGAGCTCTGTCAGGATGCTGGCAAGTGGCAGACCCTGGTCTCCGGCGGGATACAGGCGTGAGTTATGTAATATAATGTAATAATCAAGTTTAGCCTGCTATGCCATACTGAGGGCGAGTTTCTGAATTGATATTTTCGCTAAGTAAATTGTTAACTGTAGTGCTGTCTCTTCGAATTTCTCAGAAAAGAGCGTGACAGATATTTACTTAGTGTAATTCTCAATTCAGAAACAGGCCCTGAGTCTTTCAGAAAAGACCGGTCGAACTTAAGGCACGGAAAAGACGTGTCGTTAATCCAATTCACTTTCATACAAAATGTACTGAAGGGACGAAGGCCACACAGAAGCGGCGGAGCGAGGGCGCCATTTCTGCGCAACGCGTCGTCGCGTCTTTTTCGCGCCCCCGCCCCACGTCCCTTCTGTGTGGCCGCTAACTTAGGGTTTATTTTACTCATTAATACAAACAACCCTCATTATGATACCAACTCCGGAATAGTCATTCATAAGCAGCGGTATATGATTTTTCTCAAATAATGCGCGGTACTACTTAAGTAGTACTAAGGCAGAACTTTTTATTTAAAAATTCAATAAACTTTCAAAATTGTTTCAATTACCTTATTTTATATATGGTACATATTATCGTAATTATTAGTGTGTATATAATTAATAGCAAGTATTAGTGTGTATTGTATTATATCATTGCTGAAATATTCTCATTTTTATACGTGCCCCCTCCTTATAATACATTAGGTAGGTACTTGTAAGTGCTTTTATCTCTTTCTTTTTTGCACGCCTACCTTTATTTTTGCCTCTCCTATACCTTCTGCAGGTTGACTGGTAGAAAATGCCATTAGCATTAAGTCCACCTTTTGTACACTGTCTTTGTGCAATAAAGAATTAATGATGATGACAAAGCATTGACTTATTGATTTTCAACATGGAAAATCCGAGCTGATACCTCGCCACAAAAAATTCAAACGTACATGAATCCCATACTCTCTCTCTGAGAGAAGGCCTGTGGGACGTTTATAGGCTACATATACATATGAAACCAACCGAAGGGCCCTGCATGAATTATTAATTTTAGAAACTCCACGGCAAAATGGCGGTTTATCTGTTGCTCCGTTAATTACAACCACCCGCATAACGAAGCGACATGGGGACGCCCGTTAATTATCGACACCGATACTATCTCGGTATGATATTGAAGAAAGTTGCACAATTTGCATTATGTATGAGTTGTATGACACATAGTTGGTGGCACATGGCGTGTCGTGCCTTTTGGCAATTTGCGATGCGGATTTTGTGCTTTGAGTGACGGACGATATTTACACAGAACATACATAACCGTCGACATAGCCCAGCTGATTAGTAAGTTGAAGTAGCAGTGGGCGGGGCACATAGCACACAGAACAGCTGGCCGATGGGGCCGAAAAGTTCTCGAATGGAGACCACATATCGGCCAGCGCAGCGTAGGACGACCAGCCACAAGATGGACAGATGACCTCATCCAAGTGGCAGGAAGACGCTGGATGCAAGCCGTTTCCAACCGGTCTTTTTGGAAATGATGACGATAGGTTTCAGATTTTTTTCCTGTACTTATAGTACAAGAAGATCTTACTTGCAAAATTTCATAGTTCTATGTCAAAGAAAAGTACCCTATAAATGTTGATTACCTTGACTTTTGAAATAAACTTTTTTTGCGGCATAAACGCCCGTATCGTTTTTGTACGTTAACTCAGAAGTTTGATTTTTTCACAGCTTCAAGGGACTGTAGACCTGAGTATAAGGTTTTAATTTCAACTCGATATCTCCACGCGTTCTAGAGATAAAGGGTCTTGACAGACAGACGGGTGGACCGGACGGACGGACAACAAAGTGATCCTATAAGGGTTCCGTTTTTTCCTTTTGAGGTACGGAACTCCAAAAATTAAAGTAAGTAATATAATGCAATAACATAACCTAATAAAATTCAATGCCCAAGCTCTCTAGCCGTAAGTATAGTATTGACATTTAAGATTATTCTGTAAAATTAATATGTAATATTATGCATGTTATGCAAGCAACACATTCTGGACATCGTGGGTTCGAATCCTGACGAAAACCAATAACTTTTTTTAAGTTACGTACATTTTTTATAGTTGTAGTAGCAATACCACTCGCTAACTGTGAAGGAAAACATTGTGAGGAAACCTCAGTGTCTAATGTGTTTACATATCAGAGTTTAAAATTACAAATCCCCGGTGGACACGCGTTGTAATTAAGCCCATACGGACTCTCTGAGAGAAGGCTTATATAGGCTAAATAAAAAAAAGTGATGCAAGTGTTGCTGCTTATTTATTTAACCTGCTGACCAAAATTGTTGTTGGCACTTGGAATAATATTGGCGCTTATGTTTGGCCAGCAGGTCATTTAATAATGTCCTTTAAATAATAAATAAACCCCTAATTATTCAATTACAGTAGTTTAGAATAAACGTGTAGCTATGATGGTGCCCAGGGCGGTGGGAAGTCAAAAATTGCGGCACGATCATATAAAATGCGAGTCAACCGCTGAAGTATGCGAGGAATTTTTCCGCAGTTCGATAAGGTTTGGGATACACCAGGCCCGACGGGGAAAATGTTACTAATTCTAATTTTGAAAATGTATTTAATTTTTTTTATTTTGTACTCAAAGAGGACAATAACAACATAAAATAGGATAAACTCACCCTATATCTATGAGGAGTAGGTAGAGAACAGGGTTTGAGAAAAAAAAAACTGGTTAAAAAATTATTTATTGGACGATTGGCACTAAGCAAATTCATGTTCAAATTAGGTGTAAAATATATTGGAACCATATAATGTGGAAATTGGAAAATTATTCAAGCAATCAATTAGGAATATTATTAATCATAATTAATGAAAGCCGACTTGCTCCACTTCTTTAATGCCACTTAAGTCGCCATTTAAATCAACTTTTTAACCGACTTCAAAAAAGGAGGAGGTTATCAATTCGACGCGTAGTTTTTTTAATTTTTTTTATTGTGCTATGTTCCTCCATAACTCCGTCAAACCTTAACCGATTTCAACAATTATTTTTTTGTTCGAACAGATTTAACGTCCCATTGGTCCCATTTTAATTTAGTGAAGATCTGATGAAGCCTTTCAGAGATGGGGAACGGAACTCTTCAATGGGCAGCAGTAAGTAAGCCTTAATGGGGCCCATCCTTTAGTAATATCCGTATGTTTAATAATAGCATAAAAGTAGTCCCAAGTTAATTTGGTGATGTTCTGATGAAGACTTTCGGAGATTTAGAACATCAAATATTTTAAAGGAACGAATCATGTACGGTAAATTATGGTTATAAGGGACTTGTTAATTTTTCTCCCGCTCCTCCACTAAAAACTGAAAAATAAAAAAAATTAAATAAAAATATAAAACCGACTTCGAAACACTACAGCACTAAAAAGATATAAATAATTTAAATAATTAGAAGTATTTGTACATGTAGGTATTGTAGAAGTATAATTTGTAGTCGGTGCTCAGTTTCATGACCACCACATATATTTGGGCACCGACTTCAAATTATACTTCTACAATACCTACATGTATAAATACTTCTAATTATTTAAATTATTTCTATCTTTTTAGTGCTGTAGTATTCCGAAGTCGGTTTTTATTTTTTATTAAAAAAATTTTGTATGAACAATTTTAGT
This sequence comes from Yponomeuta cagnagella, assembly GCA_947310995.1. Classification (NCBI taxonomy): domain Eukaryota; kingdom Metazoa; phylum Arthropoda; class Insecta; order Lepidoptera; family Yponomeutidae; genus Yponomeuta; species Yponomeuta cagnagella. The sequence continues at coordinate 16,291,011 of OX371277.1, forward strand.
TAAATGCTGTTTAAGTCACATTTAAGAAAGTGGTGCAAGTCGGCCTAAATGTATTTGTTTCGTCAATCTTTCTTCCTTCATCCCGAAACCGGCGTGCGTGCATGCAACGACAAATGAATGTTGATAAAGCGAAAGTGATCTGTCAGGATCGTGGTAAGTCCCAGTCTCTGCCTACCCCTCATCGGAATATAGGCGTAAGTTCATCATCATCAGCCATTTGACGCCCACTGTGGGACATAGGCTTCCCTCGTGGTTTTCTAAGCTTCGAAAATAACCGTAAGGGGTTCTATTCTTTTTGTTGCACTAACCCGTGCTGAGGACAATGTTAAAAACCTATTTAGAGGCTAAAAAGTGTTGGTAATATGTTATGTTATTTTCCAGCAAATATAAAACACCAAATTAGTGTAACGTCGTGTTATCTTTATTTTTACTTCTAAATACTTTGTCCCGGTGTACCCCCAACCGAGTGTATTTCTAAATTTCCCGGAACGAACCCCCATACATGCAGGCATTACCAAAAGCGGGCTAAAATAATTGCATAAATTATTAATCCCCCATTATTTTAAATGAGTTATATGTTTATTTCTTTGCCACGTAATTCGACATAAATGGCTCCTTGGGTCTGGACGATATTTGGCACACAGGTCATGTAATTAAAAAAAGAAGTCGAGGTTAATTTAAATCTGAAACCTACGCGAACGATTAAATAAGTAATTCACTTTAAATAAGTATTTAATATGTGTAATATTATAAGTTGCACTGCCTGCTAATAACGTCTCCAAAATTTAGATTATCTGGTAGATAATGCTAAGTAGCATTAAGCTCGTCTATGTGCAAAACTTTGTTTTTTTACAGTAAGAATTTTAGTTACAGTAATAACTATATCCGACCCCATTGCGCACATTATAAAAAAATAAAACACGTCTACATTTGACGATTATAATTAAATTCTATCAGAATAAAAAAGTATGACAAACAGAAAATGTGACCAACTGGGGACAACCCATAATTTTATTTTTCGAATTTCATAAGCGCTAAGCAAAATGTTTTATTCCGAAAGCCTACAATACCAAGGGACAGAATACGGCGAACAATGACAATTTACCTTTTTAAAAACCCGGAACGTGTAAACTGCACTAATTGGCGCCTTATCGACAACTGATATCTGGTATCTACTTAATTGTTCGTAATTGTTTTGTAAACGTTCTGCAGGCTAAGCATATAGTTACTGCAAAAGCACGAATGGTCGTAAAGATTAGGTTTTACCCATAAATCTTAGCACACACGCTGTTAGCGGAAGAAAACTTCGTGAGGAAACCTGAGTGTCTGAGGTGTTCACCCTGCAGCGGGACGTATATAGATAAATGGACTACTCTATTCCAAGCCGTAGGTCACGATAGCTTTTAAGCCGCCCCTTTACAGGTCCTAAGGCCAGACAGTATATCAGCCGCTTATCGGAAAGCAGGAATTAGGGCTTAAAATACAAATAATGTACGCGGAGGGCGAAGGCCTTAGGCTACAGACACACAAAAAGGACGTGGGCGAAGGCGCGGAAAAGACGTGTCGTCAATTCACTTTCGTACAAAATGTACTGAAGGGGCGGGACGAAGCCCACATAGAAAGGACGGGGCGACACAGCGCGAACTCTATGCAACGCGTCGCGTCTTTTCCGCGCCCTCGCCCCACATCCCTTCTGTGCGGCCAGAGACTAGGGCTTCGGATTCGGCGCATGGCCCCCAGTCCTGCCGTTGGGATATTAAAGAGGGCACTCCGATGTCGACTCAGAATTCTTTACCACTTTTTACGCCTTCCTACTAAGTATCACACTATCTTCTCAGAACGAGAGGAACGAAAACTTTTCGTATGTTACATACCTACAAACAAAAAATATCTTTTAGTAATAAAACAGCCATTTGTGCTGTACTTGCTATTGCTTAAATCTTTAAATTCCTGTTGGGCATACAATAAATAAATAATAAACAAAAAATAAATAAAAAAGCGGTGGTAGCGGACGGTAGAACGCCGGCTTCTCATTCGGGAAGTCGTGGGTTCGAATCCCGGCATTGACCAATGACTTTGTTTTCTACATTACGTAAATCCGTGAACATTGGACTCGGAAGCGAGAGCCCCAGGTTCGAGTCCCAGTGCAGGGATGTACCTATGACTTTGTTTTCTAAGTTATGTACATTTGTGATGTTATAGCAGCAATACCACTTGTTAACAGTGAAGGAAAACATCGTGAGGAAACCTGAGTGTCTGAGGTGTCTACACTGTAGGGCACAGGCCTTCTCGCAGGGAGAGAGTATGGGCTTAATCACCACGCGTGCCTACCGCGGATTGACTATTTCAAGAGCTGAGATATGTGAATAGCTCAGACACCCAGGTTTACTCACGATGTTTTCCTTCACAGTTAGCGAGTGGTATTTCTACTATAACATCACAAATGTATGTACAAAACAAAGTCATAGGTACATCCCTGCACTGGGAATCGAACCTGGGGCTCTCGCTTCCGAGTCCAATGTTCTACCCACTAGGCTACCACCGCTCGGCTCTATGAATGAATAAATTAAGCCAATTCAAATAAGCAAATGTTTAAATTCTCTATTTTTGTCACAGAGAGGTGTTAAAGAAAGTTTTCAGGTTTGCGATATTTCAATAACACATTGTAAAAATTGGGAAAATGTATTAGGTAGATGAAAAATTCTACCTTATAACTTATGAATATTGGAAACGAAAAATAATAATCCAATGAATAACGAAATGATCTAATGAATTTTGATGAATGTTGTTGACGCGAAAGAGGTTTGTCCGCATCGTGGCAATCGCCTCGGCCCTAGTCTCTGCCTAACCGTCCGGAATACAAGCGTGAGTTTATTTATAAACTCATGCTTCGAGCGCACCCTGGGCAACAATAAGCAAGCAATCCTCACACTGATTGGCAATTTTACTTCGATTTCGAATCTCGTTTGCCATCGATACGTTAAGAAAGTGCTTGTTTGAAAATGTCAATATTTGGATGTTTTCAACGCAAAGACGCATAAACGGTAAAACGGATTTGAATAACAATATGGCAACCAGAACACTACCTAGAAGATGCGGAATCAGCTAGTGTTTATAGTTCTATATTTTCATACTTTAGTTCTAGTTCGATTGGAGATTTCCGCACTATTATTTTGCTATTATTTGTGTAAATACCTCAGACACTGGGGTTTCCTCACGATGTTTTCCTTTACAGTTAGCGAGTAGTATTGCTACTTCAACTTCACAAATGTAGGTAACCTAGAAAAAAAAATCATAGTTTATTATAACAATTCTATGTTGGTACATTGCGTTGCCGATAACTATAATTAGTCTTTCGTCTTGTTTATCTGTGGCTTGAACGGTTACGCCATGTACATCGAATTGTTTTAGTAAACCATAAACTGTGGTTATATGAAATGCAGTCTTCTGTGTAACAAAAAACCGGCGTCGACAATGGTCAAGACCATATCTCTTTAGTATGCTGAGATAGTTTGGCTGACATTTTTAGCGATCTTTTTTTAGAGGATGATGACACCTTACTCACGGTTCATCGATTTTAGGGGATTTGTGGTTAACTTACCCCCGGTTTCTCGTTCACTAACGTTTTGTTAAACTATTGCTTATAACTGTCACCTTTTTTTTGTATGCACTTTAGCTAACTAGCAGATGTTGGCATTCGATTAAAAGAGTGTTAGTGTAGGAGAAACAGGGGGTAAATATAGTAGAATAACGTTTGCTCAGAAATCGTAAATTTATTTTAACGTAAATAATTTACATTCTGCTTGGAAAATGTCAATGTACAATTCGGCTGTCCCAAAAATAAATACAGTAAGGGACATTTTCTTTCAAAACTAAGATATTTCGACTATTGGTTAGTGGAACCAACTAGTAACCATTAGGGGTATTTCTCAGTTTTGAAAAAAAATATCCCTTACTGTGTTTATTTCTGGGACAGCCGAATGTAAGCCGCTGCCTTCGGGCTATATTTGTGGCGGAGAAACAGGCAGCGCAAAAGAAACTCCACTCTGACCATATTTTCTCAAATCATGTTTAAAGGTTTGTAAGCTGGTATTGCTATTTTGTTGTTTCTTGTAGTTGTTACTTACGTTACGGTATAAGAACGTTTAGATATTAGATGCTATTAGTAACTATTGTAAAACACATATTATTATGTATTTTGGAAGAAGCCTGGCTACCCATAGCACAGGGAATCCTAGTTTGGGAGCCAGTAACCACTCTTTTAACCCTTTTCTAAATAAAAAGATTTTTCATTTTTTTTTTTCATCATCTTAAACCTAATACATAAGTAAAGTTGCTGCCTATTTGATTTAAGATTCCATGATTTCTATCAATAACTTTAAATGCCAAAACATTAGTTAACTTGTATACCTAGCCAGCTAATGTTTTGTTAACTAATGTTTTAGTTAAACAAACTTTAGCTAGCTAGGGATACCCAATTGGGTAGCCGAGGGTGCCCTAAATGAGGCAGACAGAAAGACGTCGTAGGCAGAGTTACAGTTTCCATTGACACTCTTCGGGTACGGAACTCAAGCAAAGTAATCAATGTCAAAGTCAAAGGGTCCGTGAATGCGAATGGCGAGAGACAGCGAAATATGGCGTAATGGGGAAAAAGTCTATACCCATCAGTGGGCAGAGGTGGGCTGAAGAGGATAATGATGAGAAAATTTATTAAGCATATTCTATCTATTCACATAAAAAAATACTTCTGGAAAAACACGCGCTAAAAAGAAGAATTCAATGATTCTCATCGATCTCGACAACAGATCTAGGCAAAATTTTCATAGGCCCACTCTGGGCGAAAAAAAACCTAAATCGGACATCATGGTAAAGAATTATCGCTGAACACGCATAAAAAATATATTGCCGAATTGAGAACCTCCTCTTCGTTTGAAGTCGGTGACAAAGACAAAAAATATCATCACACACGTGGTAAGCCTTAGAATTTTACCTCCAAATAAAATCCTATTAATTATAAGTTACGCCCAAGTAAAATTTTTTCGTAATAACAAATAAAACCTCCCAAAACCTAAATCAGTTATTTTGTTACACTATGTATAAAACACAACATACACACACACGCAAAATGTGAAGAAAAACATCGTGAGGAAACGCGGCTTGGTTGGCTTCGCACTTATTGACTTTTCTTCCTGTGTTCCAGGCTGACTAAGCTGTCAGAACGGTATAGGTGCTGAGCAAGCCTACTCCATCTAAAGAACCAGGCACTGCGCGGTCCGAGTGGTCCGTTCACCCACCTAATGTGAGTGAAGGTGCCAATGGACGCTGTATAAATCATCTCATTACGTTGATGCAAAGCCCTTTGTAGACGCCGCCATCCATTCATTTGATACGTTAACAAAAGAACAGTAGCCGTGAGCCGTGAGTATAGATTTCCACGAAACAAAAAAGCTGTTATAAATAACTGTTACGGTATCGAGTGGCTGTTTTTACGGACATGATATCTTTGTTGGTCAAAAAAGTTTACAGCGAAATCTGGTTTTAATGTGGTTTTATGTTACATATACACGAAGTTGTACCCATGAATCTGTACAGATGGCTCCAAAACCCAAACAGGAACGGGCGCAGGAGGTTTCTCCAATGATTTAAACTTAAAAACGTCCACTACCATTAGCACCCTGAATACCATCTTTCAGGCATTATTATTATTTATTTATTTATTTATTTATAGCCTAGTGAGTAGAACATTGGACTCGGAAGCGGGAGACCCAGGTTCGATTCCCAGTGCGGGCATGTACCTATGACTTTGTTTTCTAAGTTATGTACATTTGTGAAGTTATAGTAGCAATACCACTCGCTAACCGTGAAGGAAAACATCGTGAGGAAACCTGAGTGTCTGAGCTATTCATATACCTCAGCGCTTGAAATCGCCAATCCGCGGTGGGCACGCGTGGTGATTAAGCCCATACTCTCTCCCTGAGAGAAGGCCTGTGCCCTACAGTGGGACGTATATAGGCTGCTTATGCTATATGCTTATATTTATTTATTGTATTTAAATTTCAAAACATTACAGTCTCGACTATTGCGTTCTACAATTAGCAACTATGATTATGATTGAATTCCAATAAAAAATAAATGAGACACAATACAATACACGAAACGGGATTGGCATAACAAGCGCAGCCGCTTTACTAAACATGAGTAACGTGAAGGAATATGCGATACGCACAATCTCGGACAGCGCCTCAGTCTTACAAGCACTCCAAAAATAAGATGACAAACAACAGTTTTATTAGAGTGCCACCAGGAGCTGGAAAAACTGTCCACATGATTATATTATTTGTTGCACTAATCCGTGCTAATAACAATTTTAAACACCTATTTAGAGGTTAAAAATTCCACCCATGCTCAGTTGGGAGAGCGCTGGCACGGTTAGCCAGTGGTCGCGGGTTCAAGTCCGGGCATGGGTGGAATTTTGAGCCTCTAAATAGGTTTTTGAGACTGTCCACAAACGACTCAGTCGATGGGGTGCACTGCACAGGTTCTCGAGTGGAGGGCATGAACTGGCAAACGCAGCGTAGGACCGACGATCCGAGGCAGATTGGTGGCAACGGCTTGATGAGGATTGCCGAGGACAGAAAGAAATGGCGTGCCTTGGGGGAGGCCTACGTCTCGCAGTGGACAAGTACGGGCTGATTGATTGATTGGCTTAAATGTTCCATCCTATTCTCTTCTCTGTCGAAGGGTCACGAAAAGGCTTTTACGTAACTGCCTTTTACGACTGCTTGTCATCATCATCACCCGCCATTTGGGGACATAGGCCTCCCTCATGGTTTTCCAAGCTTCCCGGTGTTGTGCCCCCCGTATCCAGCGACTCCCCGCCACCGTAACCAGGTCGTCAGACCACCTGGTGGGGGGCCTGCCCACGCTGCGTCGCCAGGTCAGAACTTTTTCGCCCCAACTCCCATCAGTGGCCTAATTATTAATTAATTTAATTATATTCATCATTCTTTAAATATAATTTCAGCTGGTTGTATATCTTATACGCAATATATAATTATTGTACGCAAATAGCGTATGATTTTATTTGTGTTTATCTACTTTATTCTATTACTTCATGAAAACTATTTAAGTATCTGTTTCATACTGTATACAAATGTATATTCAAATTATATTAAAAAAATAATGAATATGTGAGTGGTTGACCAAAAAGGGACCTGGAGGGACTGGAAACCATTATTTTTTTATTTGATTTTTTTAATCTGTGGTATTTTAGCTTTGTTTTGGTCTAAACGGATTTTTTTTAGGTGCCGTAGTTATTTTTTTATGATTTTTTTGGTGAGCCGAGGCAGTTTTAGAAAAATTACACCTTACACACAGCGTACACTAGGTTTTGTGATCGAAACCTGTTTATACACGAAACTTCAAACGCGATTATCTCGAATTCAATTATTTTCCTTTGAGGTCCCTTTTTGGTCAACCACGCACATACCTATAATTAAATTTATAGATACATTTTTTACATGTATTAAATCGAAACGTATTCGAAACTGGCGTGCGCGCATGCAACGTCTAATGAATGTTGATGAACCGAAAGAGATGTGTCTGGATCATGGCAAGTGGCAACTGCCTACCCCTCCGGGATACAGGCGTGGGTTTATGTTATGTTAGTTACCGGAGGAGATACAGGCTCCAAGTCTACATGCTAATGCGGCATGCTAATGGGGCGGCCCCATTCCCACGAGTCGACTCTCGAAAATTAATTTAGGTTAACATATTGTGTAATGGTAATGAGAACCCGACGATTTGATAAGTAGGTACCTCCTTCGTATCCCACTTCTCACTAATCCGACTAATATTACGCGTGTGAAAGCTTAAATGTTCGTTTACGGTTATGGTTAAGTAATTGTTTTAAGCATTTTTCTGCATAATTAAAATCGCGCCATGTAGGTCTTCGCTACCGGGGCAGGGTAAACATGTTGACGTGAAACTTCCTTCAGTTCGGCAGTAGAGGGTCACTTGCTAAAACCCACAGATGGTGCTAAAATCGCATGCAACGAAAACATGCTGCGCCGGCGAGGGCTGATACTCTGTTACCTACTTACTACGTGACGTATGAAATTCATTTATATATTGTTAAGTAGAGCTGAGCAACCATTACTCAGATCCTAGAAGTATGTAAATGAATATTCATATTTGCACCATCTCACTTTTCCTTCAACAACTCTCCATCGTCGGTTGCCTGGAAGAAATTGCTATAAGCAATAAGGCCGCCAATTGTACTGCATTTTTGTAAACATTTCATGTTTGTGGTTTTCCTGGTACAATAAAGAATATTCTTATCTTATCTTATCCTCTTGACTCGTGCCGCTAACTGGCCTCTTGACTCGTGCCGCTAGATGGCGCCAGTGCCGTGTACAACCTGACGCAGTTTGAGCTAAAAAGTTAAACCAACGGCCGTGTAAACCTACACAGCCCAACCAGCTTTCCTTTTTAAGAAAATGCAAAGTTTTGTTTTGGTGCGGTTTGATAGATTATGCTTGTAGACTGTGTCGAATATAATGATCATTCTTCTATGCAGTATAAAATGATTTACCTGAAACTGCGACATTGGTAGTCCTATTTCAGAGAACTATTCATGGTTTTCTTTAAAAATTCGATGTACACTGCAAACTCGATTAACCCACAGGTTAACAAGTAGGAAGAATCAGCTGCGCAATATACATCGAACTGTATATATTGTAGTTTTATGAAACGCGGGCTGCGTGCTATTCTGAAAATTATAAATCTGAGAAAAGGCTCATATAAGAAATGTTTTTGTAAAACATCAACTTCAATCGTGGTGTTTCCAGAACTGCGCATTTTTAGGTAACTTTACCTACGTCTCGCCTTTACTTCGTCTCGATTTTACGACAAAGTCGAGAGGTGGTCGCATAGGAGGGGCTGGGGGGAACATGGGCAGACTCGGTACACGCGCACTGGATGCGTGAGACTCGACGACAAGCGGTAGAGGAGGCTAACGTAGACGTTACAGGTCACGCAAAATTTATTGTTTGTTTACGGAAAAATATTCACACCTAGAGCACGATTGACAATATTTTAATGAACATTATGGAAATAATTATGGAAGCGGTGGTAGCGGAGCAGTAGAACACCGGCTTGGCCGGGAGCCAGTGGAGTCGAATCCCGGCATGTACCAACGACTTTGTTTTCTAAGTTTCGTACATATGTGAAGTTATAGTAGCAATACCACTCGCTAACCGTGAAGGAAACATGAGTGTCTAAGGTGTTTACACACATCATCGTCATCAGCCATTTAATGCCTACTGCAGGACATAGGCCTCCCTCATGGTTTTCCAAGCTTCCCGGTCTTGTGCCGCCCGTATCTAGCGACTCCCCGCCACCGTAACCAGGTCGTCAGACCATCTGGTGGGGGCCCTTCCCACGCTGCGTCGCCCGGTCCGCGGTCGCCAAGTAAGAACTTTTTAGCCCCAACGGCCATTCACACACCTCAGCGCTTGAAATTGCCAATCCGCGTTGGGCACGCGTGGTGATTAACCACTCGTCTGCCGCGACACAGATCTGTGTCCAACTTAGTATGGGCCACCTTTACGTTGCGTTCCGCGAGGGCAGTTCAGGAGTTAAGCCCGTCCTCTCTCTCCGAGAGAAGCTCTGTGCCCTTCAGTAGGACATACATAGGCTACATAAAAAAAATGGAAATAATGTAACTCTAGAAAAATATTGTAATAACAGTTTTTTACTAAGAAATCTAATACAAAGAAAAACAAATCTGTCAAAAAACAATAGATAACATAAAATTTCACAATACGGTATTTGACACGATCAACAATAAATTATTTCATATGCTCGATTAAAACAAAAATTACAAAATATCTCGGAAAATGTATAACTTTTAGTCAATTACTAGTAATTAAAATTTTTAAACAGATTAAACATCAAAAGAGTGCTCTGAAATGTGACGTCATAAGCCAGTATTTTCATACGAAATTCCGTTTTAAAAGTAACTCATTTGATATTTCGTCAAATACCCAATTACAATGTTAATGAAATGCGGAAGGGGGACAAATATATATCACTAAATTACTGAAAACGGATCTTCTCTACTAACAGTGAATTTTAAATCGAATATAAAAGAGGAAAAGCTGCCCCGACATATCTCGTATTACCATTTTTGATGTTTACTTAGTTGCACCCATATATAATAGAAGAGAAAACAACCTTGAAATAATCCTTTTGTAACGTAGAATCATTCAAGTGACTGGCCTAACGCAGGTTTGATGACTTCCAGCCTCCCGAACAAGCCGGTTTCCGAAAGGGCTTTAGTACCATAGACCACATCCACACGCTGCGGCAAATTATACAGAAGACTGAGGAGTATAATTTGCCATTCTGCTTAGCGTTTGTGGACTATGAGAAAGCCTTCGATTCGATCGAGACATGGGCAGTGCTCGAGTCTCTCCAGCGTTGCCGTATTGACTATCGGTATATCGAGGTGCTGAAGTGCTTGTACAACAGCGCCACCATGTCGGTCCGAGTACAGGCGCAGAATTCGGAGGCAATTCCATTGAGAAGAGGCGTGAGACATGGAGACGTTATCTCTCCGAAACTGTTCACGAACGCACTGGAAGATGCCTTCAAGCTTCTGGAATGGCAGGGACGCGGCATCAATATCAATGGCGAGTACATCACGCACCTTCGATTTGCCGACGATATAGTAGTCATGGCAGAAACGATGGAAGACCTCAGCATAATGCTCAAAGACTTCAGTCGAGTTTCCCAACGTGTGGGCCTTAAAATGAACATGGACAAAACGAAGGTCATGTCGAACGCCCGTGTTGTGCCCACCCCAATAACATTGGGGAACTCGACTCTCGAAGTTGTAGACGAATACGTCTACTTAGGACAAACAGTCCAACTAGGCCGGTCCAACTTCGTGAAAGAATCGTCGAATCCAACTCGGCTGGGCAGCATTCGGGAAACTTAGAAAAGTCTTTACACCTAATATACCTCAATCGCTCAAGACAAAATTATACAACCAGTGTGTGTTACCACCAGTGATGACTTATGGCACTGAAACGTGGCCTCATAAGAAGGCTCAAGGTCACGCAACGAGCTATGGAAAGGACTATGCTCGGAATTTCTCTACGAGATCGAATCAGAAATGATGAGGTCCGTAGACGAACGAAAGTCGTCGACATAGCCCAGCCGATTAGTAAGTTGAAGTGGCAGTGGGCGGGGCACATAGCACGCAGAACTGATGGCCGATGGGGCCGAAAACTTCTCGAATGGAGACCACATATCGGCAGGCGCAGCGTAGGACGACCAGCCACAAGATGGACAGATGACCTCATCCAAGTGGCAGGAAGGCGCTGGATGCAGGCCGCTTCCAACCGGTCTTTTTGGAAATCCATGGAGGAGGCCTATGTCCAGCAGTGGACTTCTTATGGCTGAATGATGATGATGATGATGAAACTAATAACTAACATAATGACAAAAAACTCTCTCTCCGAGAGAAGGCCTGAGCTCTACAGTGGGACGTATAGGATGCATTATTAAATTATAATGACAAAAATGTCCATGACATTTGCCTTCTTCCTTTTCTTTACGGGACTGCCTCCCAGAGACACCAGGCCGCTAGGCATATCCCAGTGGCCTTGAAACCCTAGCCTATTCTTTGCAAAGGGCGCAGGGTGCTGTTGACAAAGGGTAGGGGGGACGTCGGGCAGACGGGGGCAGGGTGGGCGGAATGGGTGGGGGGCAAGGTTAAGGGCACAACCAGTCTGGCCCCAACCTCCCTTCGCGGAATATTCAGCCCTTCGTAGCTTATTTGTACTTTGCGCTCTTGACTCTTGGCGTTTGGGGAAATATAGAGGTTCCATTTATGACAATGTGATGTTTAAGTGGCTTTTGTTTCTGTTCGAGATAAGTCACTTTTTTTTCATGCGTTTTTAATCTATGGTCTGGCCAGCCAGATGCCGAGAAGCCGTGCACGTTCATTGGTAGCGGCTGTCAGCCGCGTCCGTCAGCCGCGTCCGATATAAATTTGTTTCCAGCTTTAGTTTCGATAATTAAATTACTTCCCATAACGTCGTCTTAGAGTGAAAAACTCGTGAGTGCAAAAGATGTAACTTTTCAGGAGGAAGAAAAAACTGCGTCCTGAAACTTTTTTGTATCACACATTGTCTATTTCTGTGCCATTTTACTTACAAATTTAATGACTTTTCATATTATTCAATGATAAGTTTAATATATTGCCCAAAATGCATATAATGCTACTTCAGAGGTTTTCTTATAAAAAACTCCGCATAACACATGCATGTACTAGGTTTTCACTGATACGAATCTTTATTTAGATGTGTTATTTAATTTAAAAGATGTATTTAACCATAACATTCTACTGGTAATACCTATATTTCTTCCAAATGAACTTACGGAATAGTAAAAACTTAAAAAAAACCACTTAATTCGGTTTATAGAACGAATATCTTTTTTCCATAGATAATAATATCAAAGTAATTGGCGTAAGGTCAGTCTCTACAGTTTTTTATAGAATAGGATCATTAGAATAACTTTATTACTTAGAAAAACATATAGGTACCTAACTTTTTTGTTAACATAATCAGTACCAAAATGAAATTGCACACTGGCTTACAGTTAGTAAAATCAGTACAAAACATAAAAAAGCACACTGGCTAACAAATTAAAAAATCAGTACAAAACTAAAAATCACAATGGCTAACAATTTGTTAACTCTTAAGGTATTTCAGTCTTAACAATTCGAGTCCTTACCTTGCTTTATATTTAAATCTAATAGGTATTCAAAGTTTAATCAATATCACATTGTTTTAAGGTAGTAGCAGTAGTATAAATTCAACAGCTACTACATAATATAATTATTGTTCTTCATACATTGTCGTGAAGTTAATATTAACGTATAAAAAATTAGGAAAATTAACGTTATGAGGTTGACATAACTTAACTTAGAGTTTTAATGATGCGTGACATTGGAAATTATAGCATTTACTTAGAAAAACATATAGGTAGGTAACCTAAATATTCTGTTAACAAAATCAGTACCAAACTGAAATTGCGCATTGGCTCACAGTTTGTAAAATCAGTACAAAACATAAAAAGCACACCGGCTAACAATTTGTAAACTCTTAAGGCATTTCAGTCTTAACGATTCGAGTCCTTAACTTGCTTTATACTTAAAGGTGCGAGTTGGTAGCCGACTGCACGCAGCAGCTGCAGACGACGTGTCTTCGCGACACTACCGGTTCGTATGCATTTCTATGAAATACGTTCCGCACCAAGCGACACAAAGTTTTCATAGAAATACATACAAACCGGTAGTGTCGCGACGACCGTCTGCTGCTGCTGCGTGCAGTCGGCTACCAACTTGCACCTTTAATCTAATAGGTACATGCCTAATCAAAATTCAGTTAATATCACATTGTTTTTTGAGTAGTAGCAGTAGTAGTAAATTCAACAGCTACTACATAGCTACTATAATTGTTGTTGTAATTAAAAAGTGATAGTAACAATTATTCTGGCAATACTACTCTTCTGCATGTACAACAATACTTCTGCAACAGTACTTACCGTTTTCACAAAAAAACACAATTATACAATATTAGTTGATAAATTCCGAATAATATTTTTTCAAACAGAAAACGAAACGTCCGCTACAAGGTATTCACACTGAACTAAGGTTCGCGAGTATTTACGAGGTTCTCATGACAATTCATAGATGGCGTTACGAGTATCGGATGATTATAGGAATGAAATCAGAACATGCGCTACGAGGTTTTCTTTCCAGAAACGTAAAAATGTATTTTATTTCAAAATTGTATTTCCGAGGTTTTCACTCTAAGACGACGATAAGCAAAAGTTTAAAATTCCGAGTTTTAATTTTTAGTTTTTCATACAATGTTGAAACTTGACGGGATCAATTTCTATTAAATATGAAAAAAATACGAATTTCATTGTATATTGAAGTAAGTTTACTTTTTATAGACTGCTTGTGCTTTGGCGAATTTTTTAACCAGAAAACATATAGTAAAAAAAAACAGTCCTTCTGTTTGTTTGTGTTGTATTCAAATAACGTGACAAGTGTATAAGTACACGTTGATTGTTCGCTGTTCGGAATGTTTGGAGGGACTTGAAAAGCGATTCATGGGTTGTTATTTAATGTTGCTTTAATGTTTATTTACAGTACGTTTGGTGAGTATCCAGATATTGGGTAACAACAAAACGTCTCGACTAAGGATCGTGATTGGGTTTATTACGCACAGGTAAGAAAAGCTTTTCGGAGTTCAAACACTTTCTATTGTCAAATTTCTAGACAAAGATCTAAACTCACGCCTGTAGCCCGGAAGGGTAGGCGGGGACCAGGGTTTGCCACTTGCCACGATCCTGACAAATCTTTTTCGCTTCATCCATTAATTAGTCGTTGCAAGCACGTACGCCGGTTTCGGTTTCTTTTTATCTTGTCTTTCTCTAATACAACCCCTACTCGGTCGAGGTATGTGCACCTGGGACGTCCGTTTCCGTTTTAGATTTGTTGTTCAGGGTTATTCCGTCTGAATGGAAAACTTGCACTAAAAATGTTTTAATAATATAATCGTAGAGACATTGTTAAACGGTAGTGGTTATTTTTTTTTCTCTGTGACTAACACTTTTCATAATATAACCTGTCGAAAAGTCAATATAGTCAAGTGGTACAAAAACGCGCCATAAAAATCGGGTTCAAACTATGACATCACAACTTGCAGGTAACGCCCTATAATGTAGAAGCGTTTATTAGTTTTTGAGTTATCTCGTAAAATAATGTTTTCATACATTTACACGCTTATAAGAAAACGTTTAGAATTCAAAGGAAAAACAAAATATTTTTTGTTATTAGAGCAACTTTATTTTTTGCATTTACACCGAAAAGAAAAATATTTTAATGGTATTTTTTAATTTTTCTCAATTTCTATGTCTTCTATGGTATAAATGCTATGTCACTCCAATCTAAGTTAAACGCAAGTTCCCCGTTGACCTCAATTAGAGTAGAGTTGATGTTTCGCAACAACTTTTGTATTTCAAGTTTTTTCTCAGCTTGATATTTTCCGAAATATCCGGGTTTACATAATTTTACTAAGCCCGCACGTTATGACATTTCCAAATATCGCATCTCAGATAAGTCAGTTCGACCGGAGATTTCCGCACTTAGCCTCATAGTTGGGCCATTGCGTAGCAAGCGCTAAGGTATGTAAAAACCTCAGACACTAGGGTTTCCTCACGACGTGTTCCTTCACCGTTAGCGAGTGGTATTGCTACTACAACTTCACAAATGTACGTAACTTAGAAAACAAAGACATTTGGTACATGCCAGCATTCGAACCCACGACCTCTTGAATAAGAAGTCGGTGTTCTACCGCTCCGCTACCAACGCAATCTTAGATAAATCGGAGTCCTGCATGGAAGTGTCCATTCTACACCTATTTAACACATTTGGGATATTGTAGTGTAACTTTTCTCCTGCATTTTTCTACAGTGCGAAGTAGCACTTATAGCATTAAGTCCGCCACATTGCCATTGTATTTTTTACTTACGTGCATTAAACGTAATAATAATATTTATTCGAGCCATTATTTTACAGACCCGCTAAGGGCATTCATTACGTACATTTCGTCATCATCAGCCATCTGACGCCCACTGCAGGCATAGGCCTCCCTCCTGGTTTTCATAACCATGAGGGGTTTTGCCCGTACAGTTTACGAACATTTGCAAAAGAATAATAGGAATACCACTCGCTAACTGTGAAAGAAAACAGAGTAAACCTGAGTTTCTGATGTGTGAAACATTTTAGCGCTTGAAATTGCAAATCCGCGGTGGGCACGTGGGACTTGGTTACATTGGGGCAGAATTGTAACTTTAAAATTGTAACCCCACTTCAGCGCAACTGTACTAGCAGGGCTTCCATATTGTTTGTGGTTATGAAAACAAACTTCGCCATCATAAAGGGCGGACGAGGTCGGACTTTACAAAATGAAGTCGGTTAACAAAGAGCCAATGTATTTTTGTGTTTGGGGAAAATGGACCTTGTAGGTGACTGTACAAAATGGAGTGAACGGAAAATTCCTCGAGCAATTGAAGGAAACTGTTCTCGCAAAGTGAAAATGCCCCTTGCTCTTCTTGTGATTCGAGCGTATTTGATAAAAAAATAATAAAAATGTTATCCATACGCGGCGAATAGCTAGTAAAATGCCCGACAGATAACTTACAACAAGACAGAATAAAAATTCGCATCGTCAGGTTGAGTTTGCAATGAACACGTAAAGGATGAAACACACCAACGCGGTGGCGGTGGCGGTCCATACAAACGTAAATATCGACAGCAGGTCAATTCTTGCTGCAAAGTCGCCAGTAATGTAATTATTAGTATACGCGTGGTGCGGCGGGAGCGGCAATTGGGTGGACTGTATTAGCGACAATGGACAGCACCAGGAGGGTGCTCGTTGGTAAGCGTTGGGGTGGACGTACCTGGATTTCACACTCGCCGATGACGAAGGACGATCGGACGATCACGGCAGCCTAGGTGGGCGCTGGATTGTCCAGGCCTCTTGTGTTCAAAAAGTAGTTCACGTTTCTTCAATTTATATGCGGATCAAAACAATAAGTCGACTTTTCAATCTCAAAAACGTATATACGTCTACGTATGTCCGTTTTATTTATCATTGTCACTGTGACTTCAAATTTAGACTGTTTTCGGCCAGGAGTCCAGAGCAAGTGCTGGCTAGATTGACGCGCGGAATCCACTTCTTCTCCACGAGCCCCTCTCACTGTTCGCCATGTACTCACAACTAACACATCCGTGCCAGCTGCCACTCAGGCAAAGGTTTAAGTGGTGTCGACTGTACTAGTTTTAATTCAGATACAGCCTAGATTTCGTCGAATTACGGTTATAATTGGATTGGTAAAGTCTGATCATTGTCAAAATGTTATGAAATATTGAAGTGAATTTACTCTCTCTGAAGCAAGACCTGTGCCCTATAGTTAAAAGTGTATGCGCTGAATTGTTGTATTCACACAACACATTCATTTCAAAGCTGCATTTCTTCTTATAATTAAGGGGTATTATTTATACTAATTTATATTATTTATAATTAAGGGGTATTGAGCTGAGGTGAGGTGAGAGGAGTTTAGATACTACGTATCATAATAATAATAACCTCCACACAACACAATCATTTGTCCTGGTCCCAAACTAGGATACCCTGTGCTATGGTGACCAGGCAAGGCCATCGCGAACATGGAAATACACCCAGACTGAGGCTTTTTGTACAAATGTACGGCGGCCCCCATAGAATCCATGACCTCTGGCATGGTAATTAGACGTGACACCGCTAGACCAACGAAGCAGTGGAATACGTCTTTGGGCTTCTTAAACTGTGAATTTGAGGAATCATTGTAAGGAATCGGATTGAATGCTAATGCAGAATCTCAACGCAGTCAATTTGTACAAATTAGAGTTACCACCAACGCGGTTTAAAAAATGTGTTAAGCATACTCTATGCAAAAAAGCCTATTATAGTATTACAATAATGTTAACGGGGGACGATTGTGTCTAGTGCAGTGTAACTTTAAGTTGAAAATTCTGTTAATGAAGTTATAACGTGTTTTGAAAAGAATTAATGTTTTTTTGTTAGCTTCTTCTCCACATAATCTATTTAATGTGAAACTAACAGTTTTGACGTTCAGTAAGTAAAAATTTGGCTTTTTAGTGAATAAATTTTTTTGATTATATTCTTTTAGTTGCACTAGCCCGTGCTGAGGACAATTTTAAAAACCTATTTAGAGGCTAAAAATTCCACCCATGCCGGGACTAGAACCCGCGACCTCTGGCTCACCGTGCCAGCACTCGACTCCCAACTGAGCTAATGGGCTAGTGATGAAATTTCGAGCCTCTTTAAAAATTTCTCTGTATTACTTACAGGCAGCGACATCTGACCGAAGCAATTTACATCACATGCAGCCCCGAGTAACCCACTTTGCAGTTAGGTTTTTACATCGGAATGATATCGCTGTACCTACATGATTATATTCTTTTTGTTGCACTAACCTGTGCTGAGGACAATTTCAATTGAGGTTTCAAGTCCCGGCATGGGTGGAATTTTTAGCCTCTAAATAGGTTTTTACAATTTTTTGAGTTGAGTTGAATTTTTTTTGATAATTTATATAATTTGCTCACACACTTGTATCAGAAATGGTTTTCAGAATTTGCTTCAGTAACACATTGTATTTTCTATGACAACGTTGTCTTACAAAATGTCAACAACTTTGTCGACACGTACGATTCTAGAGCCTACCATCTTATCTTCTATTTTGTAATTTCACATCACAACCACTTTACAATAACCATTCGATTTTGCGATTCCATCGCTACCAAGCGCAGTATTACATGCAACCCTAGCATGAACTCTGTGAGCAGGATCGAAACTACAGTGCGCTCTTCTACTGTAGATAGGGTTGCCAGGCCCAAAAATAGCAAAGCCAAGCGCACGTGCAAAGTTAATACTTTTTTCGTGTAGCCTATATGAACGTCCCACTGCAGGAACGAGGCTTCTCTCAAAGAGGGAGTATAGGCTTAATTACCACGCGTGTCTACCGTGGATTGGCAATTTCAAGCGTCGAGGTATGTGAACACCTCAGACACGCAGGTTTTCTCATGATGTTTTCTTTAAATTTTAGCGAGTAGTATCGGTTCCCAAATGTATGTAAGTTATAAAACAAAGCCATTGGTGCATGCCGGGATTCAAACCCACGACCTCCCAAATGTGAGGCGTTCTACCGCTGCTCTATCACCGCTCTATTTAATAATATTTGATATTAATAATATTAATAATAAATTCTAAACAGCACAATCACTTGTCCTGGTCCCAAACTAGGATACCCTGTGCTATGGTAACCAGGCAAGGACATCACAAACGTGGAAATTCAGCGGGACATTTAGTCCTGAAAGCCTGACACACGGCTTATGCCATTAATTACACAGTTTCTTGAGTGGAGGCCACGAACTGGCCAATACAGCGTCGAACGCCCACCAGTTCGTTGGACCCACGATATTAGGCAGATTGGCAGCGGATGGATCGGCTCGCAGGATGGCCGAGGACAGAAAGAAGCGTGCCTTGGAGGCGGCCTATTTTATTTTATTTAATAAGGCACACCAACAGCATACACAGGGCCGGATTTAGGGGAGGGCAGGCGGCGCTACTGCCCTGGGGCCTCCACAAGAGCACCCACAAAAGGCTAATATGTACTATCATTAAACGCCAATCTTTTATGAGTACTTATAACGTCTGTTTGATTTTCAAATAAAAAAAAAATTCGTCGTATTCATTGTAGTTTTTGTTTCGCATTTTTTATTTGGGAATAATTAGGGGCCTCCGCTTCTTCGTTGCCCTAGGGCCTCCAGACCTCAAAATCCGGCTCTGAGCATACATACAGAATATAGTAGAATTGTGTTATATAAAGAGATAAAATTACGTGTATGTACACCATTTATAGGTAAGCACAACATTTATATGTAAATTAAGCTTACATCGTAAATGAGATGATGTTATAAGAATGATAACTAAATATTCAATCAACTATACTGCCTCTGTATATACCAATTTCTTGAAATCCCGGAATATTCAGCAGTGGACGAATACGGATGCGTGCTAGGCGTACAAGCTGCGCGGGCGCAAGGTACAATCGTAAGAAAAACAATAAATTTAATTAAGCCAACTTTATGCACCATTGTCTAGTTTCGATTCCGATCGCGATTGCCACAGTTAACTTAACGCTCTGACTAAGTTCTATGGGAATATTGTTTATTGTGAGTAGCGAATCTAAAGTGCGGTGGTATTTATTGCTTTGTCTAAGTAATATTCCAATAGGCATCTAAAATACTGGCGAACAGGCCAAGTGCGAGTTGGACGCACGCACCGAGGGTTTCGGTAACGCAAACAATGCATTGTGTTGTTTTAAAAAAATGGACCTCTGCAAGTGGTTCTGGGCCCGCAGGATTTTAAACAAACGATTACAAACTTAACTTTGTAGTGAAAACTTATTTAGTCGCATAAGAATACAATCTAACTGCAAAAATAACTTTGTAGTATTTCGTAGGTAGTTATGTCGAATATTTCAGATTTTTTTTCCTTTTTTTGAACTGTAAAATTATAAATTTCATTATTATAGTGTCCAAAAAGTTTTAAAACAAAACAGGATTTATGTATTTACGTCATTGCATGGAAGTACGTCATCAACACAAACAAAACTAAAAAGAAGTGCATGTTTGGTTTTTTTAAAGAGTACCGAGATATCAAACATCTTGGTGTCAAAAACATTAAACACTCTTTCATTGAAACGAACGTTAAATGGTCGTATGAAATGCATGCACTTATTCCCAAAATACAAGAAATAATGTTATACCTACCTTTAAAATGCCGTATAATTTTGCAAAAATTAGGACAATGTCGAACACGTCAATTAAAAAGTCTAATAGCTCAATAATAATTAATCAACCAAAAATTAAAAATACATTTTACAAACTGATTTATTTGTCACATAAATTCTCGTGTCTAAGTACGACGTAGTATCAAAGGACAGAGATGATAACACAAAAAAACACTGCTTCAAATCTCAATTAGAATACAAAATTATGTTTTCATTCAATTTACATTACCAGGCGAAATGTAATTCGCGTCCAATTAAAAACGACAAAGAGGCAGGAGAAATTATTGCAGTAGGCTGCCGTATTCCGATCCCAAGCGATTTAGCTACGGAAGGCTCAACATTTTCAGGGGCAGACCCTGGTACACTTTCTTTTCATCACAAGCAAGGAACGGATTTTGACGAGAAACATCTTTCAGTTCGGTAGCAGGGGGTCACTTGCTAAAACCGCATGCAACGGAAACATGTCGCCTTGGCAGGGGCTGTAGGTAAGTCTGTAACTACGTGTCGTGTGCATTTCTGTAGTTGAGTAGAGCAAGGTGGCCATTACTCAGATCTTCTTGACTCGCGCCGCTGGATGGCACCAGTGCCGCGTAACACGTTGCGCAGTTTAAGCTAAAAATTAAGGCTTATTATACTTAATAGACGATTCACGTTTGGCGTTACCAACCATTGGCGTTAAACGCCCTTGCAACCCGACACAGGCCTTTTTTTTAACTTTAAGGAGGACTCTACTCAGGGAAAACTTAATTTAAAGGTGGTTTTAATTTTGTTATCATCATCATCATTGAGCCACAAGAAGTCCACTGCTGGACATAGGCCTCCTCCATGGATTTCCAAAAAGACCGGTTGCAAGCGGATTGCATCCAGCGTCCTCCTGCCACTTGGATGAGGTCATCTGTCCATCTTGTGGCTGGTCTTTCTACGCTGTGCTTGCCGATATGTGGTCTCCATTCGAGAACTTTTCTGCGTGCTATGTACCCCGCCCATTGCCACTTCAACTTACTAATCTGCTGGGCTATGTCGACGACTTTCGTTCGTCTACGGATCTCATTTCTGATTCGATCTCGTAGAGAAATTCCAATCGTGACGTTTGATTTCTTTATGAGAAGTAATGATTTTTAAATCAGCAGTCTGTATACGCCTCACTGCATCTGGAATAACTGAAAATGTAAGTAGGAGAGTACACAAACATAAGAATGAGTATCAAAGAGGCTCGAAATTTCGCCGATGCCTGCACTTGCCCATTAGCTCAGTTGGGAGAGCGCTGGCACGGTTAGTCAGAGGTCGCGGGTTCAAGTCCCGGCATGGGTGGAATTTTTAGCCTCTAAATAGGTTTTTAAAATTGTCCTCGGCACGCGATAGTGCACCAAATTTAAACAATGAGCGGTTAAAACAACTAAATCATCACAAACAATCCGACTTTTTCGATGAAGAATCAATTGACGTGTTAACTAGTAATGACGTCAGTGCCATCTAGCGCCCATTTTTGAAGGTCAGAAGAAGTTTTCAATATTTTAGTAAGTATTAAAATTCAGAGAAATTATAGTTATTTTGTAAATTTAAAAGTATTACCTATGTGTGCCACTTTTTAACTTGCACAAGAAAAAGAAAAAAAATGTGCACAAAGCGTATAGATACGTAGCTTTGTAACAAAATTACCCCATCACTATTAAGAAAAAGTCCGTGGTACATTATTTTTTGACTGGTAAATTTATTTACAATTTCGTGTTAACTGCAGATGTATAAAAAGAAATGTTATGAATGTAAAATAGATAATATCAAAAGGTTACGGACTAAAGATTATCATCGGCATTCTTTTCCGGGACCTGATTTCTAGCATAGACGGAACAAATTAAATAAGTCCCTGTGCTCTAGACACATATACATTATCACGATGTCTACTTTATACTATATTATATTATTTTTGTTGCACTAATCCGCGACCTCTGGCTAACCGTGCCATGCCAGCGCTCTCCCAACTGAGCTATTGGGGAAGTGCACTTATTACTATATTTATTCCGATCATTGGTAATAGATAAGATTATTTTTAGACCCGAACCATATTAGATGGTTCTGGACTGGCAATTTGTTGTAATGGGATCAAAATATAGAACCCAGGGGCAACCATTTTGCGAGATTACTTTATTAAACGTCAGAATAATTCCCGTTTGATCTTAAAAACCGTTACAAGATCGCAATTTCCATCCAAAAGTTAAGTAGATACAAAACATCTTGAGGCGTTTATTTTCATAATTTCGTAAGATCCTATGATAACTTTTGCAAAATGGCGGCCAAATGTAAGCAAATAATGTTTCATAATGCCGGCGCGTATTTGGCATACATTAACCATCCATTGCCGGGTTTTACAAAACAAAATTGATACACGCCGGGATTCGAAGCCACGACCTCTCGAATGTGAGACCGGCGTTCCACCGCTCCACTACCATTGCAGAATATTGTAATTTAATCTGATTTTTAGGCTGTCTTTTGAGTATAAATAAACAATCCTTAAATTGTCTGATTTCATTAATAGAACTTAACAAAACTTACAGTATGTTATTTATTTAGATACAATGTAAAAAAAGGGGAAAAAAAAAAATCGGACTGGAGACAGGTCTTCTGATTTCGGGACCGCCCGATTTTCCCCGATTTCCCACCTGAGCTATTACAACCTTGTAGATGGTGGCGAATTTTAATGTCATTTTAGCAGTTTTTCATTGCCTAAGAATACGGATAAAACGACGTTTTCTAAAAATGAAACATAGCTACATCGATTTATCGTTCCTGAAACCCTCTGCGTACTAAACTTCATGAAAATCGTTGGGGCCGTTTTCGAGATTCAGGTTATTTATACAAGAATTGCTCGTTTAAAGGCATTATTAGATATTAGATACCTAAGTCGGAAATGAACTATATCCCATTACTATTGTTAACCTGATGTTTGCTAAAAAATAGAATGTTAGAATTGTTTTCCGGAAACGAGAGTGACCTGTTTCTCAGTGTAACTGTGTGGTGTGACCGATTGCTACTATAGCTTGTATCTACAAAGCAAAGTATTTATCAACATTTTGAAGCAATGTATTTATCAACATTTCTGTAAATACTTCGAAGGCTCATTTATTATAAATCGAAGCTCAGATGAAGCTTTCACGAAAGTAGCCGATAGATTTTACCAATTGTTCAATTTGTTTTCAAATGGCTAAACTCCCTTGCCTATAAGAGCATCAAACTACGTGCTACATGAAACGTAATGTAAAGGTGGGTACTGACCAACGTTACGAGGTGTAATGTAACATGTTAAACAGCGAGCATTCGTGCAGTCAGTACGTCGTGTTACGGGGAAACCAGCGAGCAACAAGCCGCTCGTTGCTCGCTTTGGGTGCTCCACCCGGCTGTCGGTTTTTTGGCAAATCCTTTGACTGTTACGCGGTTCAGTCAGTACGCTCTTGCAAGTCGTCACGAGGGCGCGCGCGTCGCGAGTGATCACACGTCTTTCCCCTCGTATTTATTTCTTAAAACATGGAGTGGAACTAAAAAAAATAAGAAGAAATAAGTTTGATGTCCAGTAACGTTTTTTCTTCTTCTTAATTTGGATGAAACAATTATTAAGTAGAATCAAAGATATCAACGCGTCCTCGCTGTCGGCCATCTTGAGTGAACTGGCGGCGAAAGCGGAGCACAGAGTTTTGACGAGCATGTTACGCCGATTATAGAACACAGAGTAACATGCTCGATGCGTAACACGCTCGATGCGAATGTTACATTACACCTCGTAACGTTGGTCAGTACCCACCTTAATGAGAGCAGCTTTATGGCGGGAAACGTGACGAAAACGGAGATAGAAATGAGAATATATATAATGTATATAAAATACAGACAAGACGCTCTTGGCTCATCGATAATGCAAACAAGATTGTCTAATCTAGTGCTACCTACGATTTTGTGGACTGGATGAAACACCAATGTTTACCTACGAATAGCATTAGTGGTTTAATACTTTGCACAGTTGCACTATATTCCTAATAAACCTTTATCAACCGTTCCTTCGTAGCACTATTTTTCTTCAGATCACTGATCCACTGAGACTTTTTACTAAGCCTGCCGCTGCCACCATGTTAGGGCGGCCATTTTGAAAATAATATTATTTTTCTTTCAATTCGAATGTGGCTTTCACTTTTTTTTCAGCCAGCGCGGCGAATAAAACAAAAGAGAAAAGGTGGCCGGTAACAAAAGAAAACAAGAGCGTTTCTTTTCAGCGCAATCGCGTCCTAAGCTATTTTGAAGAAAGCGTGAATCCCGGAAAAACACGGAATGATGCAATTAAAAAAAGTTTTGTGTAGTCAGAAGTATAGCTTGACTGACCGTGCTTTGAAGATACGTGTAGTGTTACAAACAAATCTCAAAGGTTATAGAACTCAATGGGTAATACGGCCCAAATGATTAAGTTACTAAACATTAATCTGTTGAATTTTCTATTTGTGTTCTGAATTTCGTCCATGTAGCCATAAAAAATAAGCCTATCCTTTAGCTCTACTTATTCTGTGATTCCCGCTAAACAAAAAATATGTAAGAGGAAAGTGGCGTTATTTATAAGTCCTGTCACTTCGGGATTAATTTTCAGTCGTTAGAGATAAGTAATGTGCACCCTTATACATTAATAGAGTTACGCGAGTGATATATCCAATGTTTTTAGGGTTCCGTACCTCAAAAGGAAAAAACGGAACCCTTATAGGATCACTTTGTTGTCCGTCTGTCCGTCCGTCCGTCCGTCTGTCAAGACCCTTTTTCTTAGGAACGCGTGGAGGTATGAAGCTCAAATTTATATCAATTACTCAGGTCTACTGTCCCTTGAAGCTGTGAAAAAATCAAACTTCTAAGCCAACGCAATCAAAAGATACAGCCGTTTATGCCGCAAATTTTCGACACTTGCAAGGGAATCAAAACCTACAGGGTGCTTCCCGTGAACTCAGAATCTTGAAATTTGGTACGAAGCAACGTCTTATAGCATAGATAAAGGAAAAATTACGAAAACCATAAATTTTTAATTACATCACATAATATATATTTTTTTAATAATTTTAAACTTACTACCCATTTCCTCATAAACGCGTAGAGGTATTAAATTGAAATTCATACCAAATACTCAGGTCTATAATACCTTTAAGCTGTAACAAAATCTAACTTCTATGTCAACGCAATCAAAAGAAACAGCAATTTAAGCTGCATATTTTGAAACTCGCAAGTACTCGCAAGGGAATCAAAACCTAAAGGGTACTTCCAGTCGACCTAGAATCTTGAAATTTGGCATGAAGCAACGTTTTATAGCACACATAAAGGAAAAATTCCGAAAACCTTAAATTTTTAGTTACATTACAAAATATATATTTTTTAATAAATATAAACTTATTACTTTTTTCCTCATGTTTTGCAATAAAAATACCATAGTTATGACTCGATTGTCGTAATGAACGAACTTTGTAAACCTTGCAGGTTTGTACGGAACCCTCGGTGCGCGAGTCCGACTCGCACTTGGCCGGTTTTTTTTTTTTAGATCCAATTATAAGACCAGCATTCGTAGCCGACGCGAGTCGCCCGTTTAAACATCAAAAGTCGCGACTTTCAAGTAATAGACAAGTGACTAATTGTCAAATTCTGACATTTTAGCGCCACAAAACGCATGACTCGCACCTTCGTGCTACCTAGACTGATGTCAAATCTGAGCGTCAGTGTCATCATTAGAAAATATTTAATTTCACAGAATATACGTTATTATAGCGCATCATCCAAAAAGAAAGGGTCTTCATGGTGGGTCCCCATACATGAAAAGGTGTTTTCTCAAATGGTTCTTTTATATGGTTAGACCGATTTTGATAAATGACGCATCAAATGAAAGTTATGGGCGACGCGAGTGTTAGCAATACCTTTTAAGGTCCCAAAAGAAAAAAAAAAACAAAATGTAGTAGAATTAATGGTTACAAATATGAAAGTAACATAACATAAGAATATTACAACGAAAACGTAAAAATTAATGTTGAAATTTAAATCTGGTGGGATTGTACATTTGTACAAACGGCCTCAGACTGGGTGATTTCTATGTTTGTGATGTCCTTGCCTGGTTAGGTTACCATAGCACACGGAATCCTAATTTGGGACCAGGACAAGTGATTGTGGTGTGTGAAAGTAACAATTATATTTTAATAATATCAATATTATATATTATTAGTAATAATAATATTTTATCGCAAGAGGAGCGGTTCCCAAACTTTCAAGGCTATGAAACACTAACTAACTTCTTTTATTTTACGGAACCCCAAATAAGAAAAAATATCAAATTCGAGATTAGCCTTCAATTCCAACTTAAGGTCCCGCCACTGTCCCATCACATTAATCCAGAATATTTGTAGCTAAGGATTTTTCTAACAGATTTTTCTAATCGCTTGTGAGCGGAACCCCAGTGATTTTTTCACGGAACCCTTGGTTTCCACGAAACCCACTTCAGCCCCTCTACTTTCGACGCTAGTTTAGCCAACTTGCGTTACAATTCTAAATAATACTATAACACCAAGGATTAATTAGCAGACAAACAACTTTGACGTTCATTAAGTAAACATTTTGTTTTTATAACGAATAAAAATATTTCAGTTGAGTTTTGAAAACTGTGTACATTTATTATGCTTTTAGTTTTCGATGCGCTCTGAAGCTCCAATAAGTTTAATGCTGTTTATTACAACTAAAACGTTTACTAAGTCGTTATTTCTGACTTATTGCATTTAATTGTGACGCAATTGAACACGATAACGTCGAAAGTAGAGGGGCAACGCTGCTAGAGAATGGCGCCTCTGTATTTATGATATTGTGATGAATAAAACTAGGAGCTCCAGCATTTTTGTCTCAGCTCTGTCTCTCGACCTACTGACTTCAATATGGAGCTATAAAATGTTAAAAAAAAAATATCGACAAAAGACTGAGCCCACGTTGAGGCAGGTCTGATTTACGGGTCGCTCAGTCATTTCGCGCATTTGGCATCACGCCGCAGTAAAACAAATGTGACAGAAGTCTGTCTAGACAGATAATAATGTGTTATCTTTAGAAAATTGTGTTTCGTATGGGAATTAGGATGTTTATTCACTATCACAATCTACAAAACATGACAACTATCCAGTATTCTGGTAATGGGCTATATTTGCGGTCTGTTGCAGGTTAGTGGAGAAAGATTACTATTAACCCTAGACACCTAAACTTCGTCGTTTCGACGAATAAGCGACAGAAAAATTGTTGTATCTTTTTGGTGTCTATGCGGATAACCGTGGTGTCTCTTATCAACTCGGTGTCCGTCACGGATTGGCGAGAGGCAACGAACTAGGTACTATTTTTTTTTTTTTCGAAATTTTACAAAAATATGTACAATGTCGCAATTTGTGGTTCAGGTATTATGTGGTACCTATGTGAGAAGGTGAGGTGTCTAGGGTTAAATATCGTTTTATACCAATACTCTGATTTTAACTAAAAAAATCGATTGATACATGTTAAAACCCCCAGTTTCTCGTACATTAACAATATGTTAATCTGCTGTAATCTAAGCGCTTAAAATTGCCGATCCGCAGTGGGCACGCGTGGTAATTAAGCCCACACTCTCTCTCTCTGAGAGAAGGCCTGTGTCCTGCAGTGGGACGTATATAGGCTACATTAAAAAAAACTGCTGTTAAGAGGTGTCATATGACTAAATTGCATGTAAAAAATGTCTGTCAATAGTAGATTAACAGATTAATAGTGCACGAGAAACAGGGAGTAAGTCTATAATTTCTTGTGTCTTCATTTTTCTTGTTAGACCATTGTTATTTTTATTCTTGTGCTATTTAGGTATACAGATTCTGTCTTTTTTTATGTGGCGATGTAAATAAATGTGGTTTCTTTCTTTCTTTCTTTCTAAAATCTATATAAGACGTTCTAACTCCCGGTTTCCCGTATACTAAGTGTATACAAAGAGGCAACTGACGGCTGTTAACAGTAGATTACAATTTATTACTATACTGGAAACCGGGGTTTAGAAAGCCTTAGATAGATTATGGACTTACCCTTGGTTTCTATTGCTCGTCTCTGACCGACCAACGCGAGCTCTGTCTCTGCTCGCCACGATACGTCACTCGTGCTGTCCCGCTCGCACAATATAACATTTTTAGTGATTGTAATAAAATGAGTATTATTTTGATATTAATGTGGTCTGAGGATTTGATAGATAATTAAATTACGGTCATTTTAAATACACTTTTGTTTTGTTATAAGTGGTTTTTAATAAAGAAAAGTCGTTTCCAAAATTATTAATATTGGAATCTAATTTTCTCAATCGAAAACTAGGTACAGGATAAGAAAAATATGTCTTCGACGACCGTCATTTTATTATCTATCAAACCCTCAGATCACATTTATCAAAAGTGAAAATGAAAATGAAAATAGCCTTTATTTGCCAATAGTCTTAAATAACAAAAGATATTAAGCATGCATTAAAATATATTATTTGAATTAATTGTATAATTGTATTTTGTTGATTTGAAAAACAGTAAGCAATTGAAATATATTTTAGTTTAAATTTAATTTCATTGATTTTGTTATAAATTGTCATTTCAATTACAAAAAATTATAATTTATTAATTGGCTGCCCATTTCTGAGCAAAGGCCTCCCCCAGAGATTTATCAAAAGTACACTAATTTTATTTCAATCACTAACAATGTTAGATTGTGCGAGCGAGACAGCATTCCCGATGTAATTAATCTGTTCGAATAAGAGTAAAACTTGGTCGATACCTTCCAAACAAAATTCTAGGAAGTGATTCCCTATTAAGTTAGTACTGTGCATTGCTTACGAAAGTTTCAGTTCAAAAAAAATTTACCACCAACCATATTTCTTGCAAACCTTTCCGTGGTTCTTATTCAAGAATGTGTCCTGTCCAGCAGTTGCGTCACTCTGCTCTAGCGTCGTAGACACAAATTTTGTTTATTTTATTGAGTGCGAATTTTAAATTTAAAAAAACAGCCAATTGCGAATCGGACTCGCGCGCGAGGGTTCCGTAACCGTGCCCGTATCCGCGCGCACGGAATGGACGGAAATAGTGATTGTATTGTGTGGAAGTTACTAACTACAAGTGGAAAAAATAGACCAGTGGTCTTTCTACAACCACAATATTTTTAATCGACCAATCCAACGATATCCTACACTATGGTGTAGGCGAAAGAAAAAATTACATACCTAATTTAGGTATAGGAGAGATACCGTAAAAAAAACTGAGATTTTATTCTACCGTTTTTTCGGCGTAACAAACTTTATTATTTGTTAGGTAATCCGCCATAATAACACATAGGTAACATATTCTGTGACAATTTCAACCGGCTACCTATTACGGTTCCAAAGATATCCCTTCAAACGTCGAACGGACGGACAGACAGACAGACACAGACAGCGGAGGCAGAGTAATGTACGAAACCCTAAAAATATTAAATTTTTCAGTGTTTCAGGGTGTTTCGTTTGTCTGGCAAGATATATTTTACGCAGTCCACTTTTTCTTCCGTATCCATTTAGCAGATGACTCAACGAACTGTTTTCTCTTAGGTGTAGTTAGATACTATCCAAATTCAAATTTGTTTTCTGAAAGAAAGCTTCAGTGTATTTTATTAAACAACGATTCCTTAAAACGGTCATCAAATGCAACATAAGTCGGCCCTTTGCTTTACCGTAGATTATTTTAACTTTCGCCCTGTGGCGCCGGATTAACGTGTGGCGTCACTCCATTTCCTCCCGTGGATGTCGTAGAAGGCGACTAAGGAAATACATTGGCAGGAGACGGGCAGCAGCGTGTTCCTGAGATCCTAACCGCATACTGCGATCGCCAACCCGCCTGCCAAGCGTGGCGATTATGGCAAAACCCCTCATGGTTATGAAAACCACGAGTGAGGCCTATGTCCTGCAGTGGGCGTCAAATGGCTGATGATGATGATGATTTTAACTGCAGTTAAGGAGTAATTCAGTGGAATCTTGTTTTATTTAACAATAGCGCATTTGCCTACCATGCGAGAGGTCCCGGGTTCGAATCCCGGCTGGGGGCAAAAAAAAACCCTAGGCCTTGGATGTTTACGTGTTTGTGATGTCGTTGTTTCTGGTTCCCACGACACAGGGTATCCTAGTGTGGGGCCAGATGCAATGTATGTGCCTGTACGTAAAAAATGTGTTTATGTTTAAATAATCTACGAGTACTTTTATAAGATTCTTTGACAAGCGATACTACGTAAATACTGTTTTTTTTAATGCGATGCAAAAAAATATGCAGTATTACTAAATTAGCCGATTCGTTTTTTTTCCAAATAATCATCATCATCAGCCATTTCACGCCCGCTGCAGGACATAGGCCTCCCTCTAACCATGAGGGGTTTTGCCACAATCGCCACGCTTGGCAGGCGGGTTGGCGATCGCAGTATGCGGTTGGAATCTCAGGAAGACGCTGCTGCCCGTCTCCTGGTAATTTATTTCTTTAGTCGCCTTCTACGACATCCACGGAAGGAAATGGAGTGACGCTATTCTTAATCCGGCGCCACACGGTGTATACGCGCCAAATAATACCATGAGTTTATTTTCAAAGTCCTTTGGGAAGCAATGTTCGGTATACGATACCA
Source organism: Yponomeuta cagnagella (assembly GCA_947310995.1). NCBI lineage: Eukaryota > Metazoa > Arthropoda > Insecta > Lepidoptera > Yponomeutidae > Yponomeuta > Yponomeuta cagnagella. The sequence continues at coordinate 16,322,178 of OX371277.1, forward strand.
AATGTCCTTCTGAAAGAATTAAAAAAAAAAAGCTAAATAGGTATACCCTAAACTAAACCTTTGATTTCCCGAGCAGGGTTGCCTTGGACAAAATATTCGCAATGATGCATAACATATGATGGAAACCTGAGTGTCTGGGCTATTGACATACCTCAGCGCTTGAAATTGCCAATCCGCGGTGGGCACGCGTGCTGACTCTCTGAGAGAAGGCCTGTGCCCAACAGTGGGACGTATATAGGCTGCTTATGATGCATAACACCCGATACAGATAAGATAAGAATAGTCGTATGATAAAACTAAAAATAACTTCCACACAACACAATCACTTGTACTGGTCCCAAAACCAAGCAAGGACTCCCGGACTGAGGCCCTTTGTACAAATCAGGTACGGCGGCCTCCGGTGGGAACAGAACCACGACCTCTGTTTTTGGTAGTCAATCGAGTCAACCGCTAGATTAACAAGGCGGCAGTCTTCAATTAGCAATTCTTATGGAATTTGACAGATGGCGATTGGAATCATTCAGGATTTGGTGCGCGCAATATAGGGGCAGGGCCCCGTTTCATGAAACTGTAATTCATGTCAATTCGATATGCATTGCGCAACCGAGTCTTCCTACTTGTCAATCTACGGGTTAATCGGCTATGCAATCCACATCAATTTGTCATAGTAAACCATGAATTGTAGTTTTGTAAAACGGGGTCCTGGTGTACAATGAAGACTGCCTGTATCAATGAAGAATGCCCTGTTAGTTTATCGGTTGACACGCTCGACTACCAAAAACAAAGGTTGTGGGTTTGAAGAGGGAAATCATGAAAACCATTCTGACTGAATGGCCCTTTACAAACGTGTATAACGTGGGAGTACCTAATAAAAGACAGTCGACTGAATTAACAGAAACAAGGGTTTTAAATGAAACTGAAATGTGAGCCACTGGAAATATCCGGCATTTTGGCAAGCCGAAACACTTGCCAAAATGCCGGATATTTCTAGTGGCTACAATTAAAAACGACATATTTATTGTCTTTTGGTGTGTGTGGGCTATACACGTGCTAGTGTGTCAAGCCAAGTTTGAATCGAAAAGGGCGAATCACTAACTGTTATTTTACACAAATCGTTCAAATATAATTTCAAGGCCAACAGAACTGAACATTGATTTTTAATGCGGAGAAAAAAGCCTACGACATACGTCCTGCCTTGTGGCGCTCCCCTTGCTAGAGTTAGTCAATTTAAGTACCTGGGTCACTGGGTCATTGAAGATCTATCTGATGGTATTGACATTGTGAGGGAACGTAGGGCGCTGTCGGTGCGGTGCAATCCATACAAATATTATAAATGCGTGTCTGTCTGTTTGTTACCTCTTCACGCTTAAACCGCTGGACTGATGTAGATGAATTGTTATGGACATAGGATACTTTTCACCTAACAGTGAAGGAAACATTGTGAGGAAAGCTGACTGTCTGAGGTGTTATTATTATTACTAATTATTAATTCTTTATTGCCCAAAGTCCACCTTTTGTACACTATAAAAGGTGAACTTAATGCTAATGGCATTTTCTATTTTCTGAGGTGTTCACATACCTCAACGCTTGAAATTGCCAATCCGCGGTGGGCACGCATGGTGATTAAGCTCATTAACTCTCTCTCTCTCTCTCTCTCTCTCTCTCTCTCTCTCTCTCTCTCTGAGAGAAGGCCTGTACCCTGCAGTGTGACTAATAAAGGCTACATTATAAACTAACTTACAGATCATATTTATGCAAAGTGTCATATTCTCTTCTACTGTATCGTATGTAGTCTTCTCGTCAATTTCTTCTATGGGCAGCCTTTATTCCAAAAACAGCGTTAATGTTATATTTAGTACCAGGATTTAGGCCCCAGATTCTAGGTCGTGGATCCTAAAAATCACTATATACATGATTCACATAATAGAAAGACACTTTTGTATAAATTATCTGTAATAGAAGACACGTTTTTAGGGTTCCGTACCTCAATAGGAAAAAACGGAACCCTTATAGGATCACTTTGTTATCCATCCGTCCGTCTGTCCGTCCGTCCGTCCGTCCGTCCGTCTGTCTGTCGATACCTTTTATCTTGGGAACGCGTGGAGGTATCGAGTTGAAATTAAAACCATATACTCAGGGCTACCGTCCCTTGAAGCTCTGAAAAAATCAAACTTCTAAGTTGACGTAAAAAAATTATACGGCCGTTTATGCCACAAAAACGTATATTTCGGGGGAATCAAAATTTATAGGGTACTTTCCGTTGACCTAGAACTATGAAATTTGGAAAGTTATATCATCTTGTACAACGAATACACGGAAAAATCTGAAACTACACATTAGTAATTAAATCATAAAAAACCGGCTAAGAGCGAATCGGACTTGCGCACGAAGGGTTCCGTAACATTATCTATACAACATTTGAATATTTCAAGCGTTTACCTTTCGCCGTTATTAATATCGAGCAAAAAACGGCATAAAAATCAAGTTTGCTGTATGGGAACCCCCCTTAAACATTTATTTTATTCTGCTTTTAGTATTTTTTGTTATAAGCGGCAAAAGAAATACATCATCTGTGAAAATTTCAAAATTTCATTTTGATAGTTAGACCTATCACGGTTCATGCCTGGTGGCAGATGGACGGACGGACGGACGGACCGACAACGGAGTCTTGTCAGCCATTGGTGGCCATAGATAGAGCTCAGGGTAGCTCCTAAATGTACTGAAAAGTCGCGCAAGATGGATATGCTTTTGTTGACTAAAAGCATACCCGAAGCGTTGCCGAAACGTCGGGAATAGGTAATTAAATTTTACCTGATAAATGATCGCGACTAGATCCGTTTAATATATAACTATGTAAAAGCATATCCACAAAATTAATTGAACTATAGTATATCGGTCAGGTTTTTTTCTAGGACTCCAAACGAATGTCCTTAAAATCAAGTATTCAAGGAGACTCTACCAAAAATAAGCACGTGATACATACAACCTCTTGGCAAAAATCAAAACCCAAAATGGCCGCTCGCAAAGACGGACGTGATTCGATTAATTCCTTCATTTAGTTCATTGGCGAACAATTTGCATAGAATAGACGAGGTTAGGACCATATTACACAATCGTCGAACGTTCATAGGCGATATCCACTGCGAGTTTTATTCAATAAGTAACAAAATACGTCCTGTAAGACCAGCAATGAATATCACTAAGTGTCATCTCTAAAAGTGTCAATAATAATAATAACGTGTGCAAACAAAGTACGCGCCCACCGCGGCCTCGAATGGACATCGAGTCATGCAAATATCAAATTGGACAACAAATTTAGTTGACTTGCCCCCCTTTTCGAAACAGCCTATTATCATATGATATTCATAACGTGTGTCAGCCAGCCTAAAAAGACTTATACATAAAATTTTATGGCCGACACATTTGAGAAAGTAACTACAATTTGCATCACACGTTTAGTTTTAACACTTTGAGCATACAGAAGGTTTAGTCCGGCGGTTTCAATCCGATACGTACGATTAGATTGTGGTGAGATGTTTTCTCCACCTAAAGACTGTTTTAATTCGATGCAAAAAAATTGTGTCACTTTGACACGTGCCGGGGTTGTAAACCATTACATTTGTTGACGTACTCTATGGCTTGAAATTTCCAATATCAACAGTTCAGTTAAGGGTTGGGGGGCATGAGGGGGAGGGAGAAGCCTCCCTGAGAAGTGAGGATGCTGAAACCTAATAGTTTTTGAGAAAAATTAAAGTTGACAAAACTTCAATCAGTTTATTAGTAGAAACCTTAATCTAGCTTAAATTTAGTTAAAAATACATTATGATAATACATAATCACATAAATTAGTACTTTCACAGTGCGACCTGATACAAAATAAGAAGATCATGTTACAAAAGATAGGTTTTTTGCTTTTATCACCGTCAAAATGAACTTCAGTTTTGCCCATGTTTCCTATCCAGTAACCAAGTACTTTGTGGTACAGATTCGACCTATATTGGATGAATCTTAGTAAATGGCCCGATTTTCATCAGGCATTTTTAATATTGCAATAGTTCCGGCGCTGCGAGTAATGCAGCCCCTACGGCCTTGTATGAGCAAGTACAGACACCTATGCTCACCTCCGCAGCTTCGGCTTGTCGCCGAACGGCGACCAGCCTCAGCCGCTAAGGCCTGTGCTTTGTTACAGCGGACGGAGGCTGCTGTCCCTCCGCGCCTCCGGGTTTTCATATATAATCCAGGGAGGTAACCACAACCACTGCGTGGAAATAGGGTGCGCTATGAGTCGGATTTATCAGTAACCTAATTATGGGAGCACTAAGTCTGTTTTTGCCGGTATTTCCTATTCAGTAACCAAGTAGGACTTACCTCAATTCCTCAGAGAGGTAATATATTCTTCGCCCAGATGATACGGATGTGGTTGTAACGTAGAGCTTCTAGGGAACGGCTCGAAGGAGTCCACCACTGCACTCGATTCCTCAAGCCGGTCGACATCTGAAGGACACGGAGGCACTGAAGAAGAGCTTGCAGGAAGTGGCTTGAAAGAATTCAACACTTGCACTATACTCGATTCTTCAGACGGGGAAGCAGCAGAACTCGAAGCCAAGGGCTGGGAGGACGCCATGGTAGTCATACGTTGTTTCTCAGACAGGAGTACGGAAAATGCTCTCAACTGCTAGCTGGACAAACGCAGGCCCTCGTCACTCCATACAAAAAATATTATGAACGTACTTTGTGCCAACATTGAAACAAAAAATATAATCCAGCTAAAACAAAAGGCATTAAATCCGCAGTGAATCACGTAGATGTATCATGATTTAAAATTAAGTCGGGTTATATGTGAAATCTAATGTTGGTAATGTTGGTATTACGTATTTTGCAAATGGCCGGTAATTTTGTTCGTTTGTCGTTTTTGTGTGGCATTATTTTATTTATTTTAACTTTAGCAATAGGTGTAGTGCGTGAAAAGTGATTAAACAAGAAATATGGGAGGAAAAGCATTGAGGAAATGTGAAATTTGTGGCATTAGAAGAGTCAGAAATTAATGTACGTCTGGCATATACTTAACCAGATATCCACTGGAGCCAAACAGGTAAAATTAGCAAGTTTATCATAATAAATGTACGCAAATTTTGATATTTATTTAATGCGCTTGGATAAAACAACTGAATTATTTAGAACAATTTACGATTTTGACAAATTTAAATTAACGCCGGTTGTAGTGCGGTACCCATGTGGTACTTTTTTTATCGATATTTTGGACGATTGATTTCTGCCAGATATTTCTACATGCTGTCTAAAATTGATCACAACTTCTTAATTTTAAACGTCGAACACCACACAGCAAGAACAGAAATGATTTATGTTGTTTTATTTTGCTCAATTTTGCGGTATAGATAATATATTTTTTGACTTATTGTTTTGTTTGTTGCAGACTCCAAAGATCTGAAATTCGACCAAAGTGCAAAGTTTTGATAGCGACGTGACGCATTGGTGACATTGTTTTCTACACCTGATGCTAAATAAATGATTTGATTTAAAAAAATGCCTTTTTCATTATGAAAGTAAGCGATAATCCATTCACACCATGTCATACTCGAAATAATTGAGTTGACCTACTGTGTTGGGATTTATCGCCTACTTTAATTTTCAAAGCATGAAAATGAGGTAAGGGGAAGACGTCTCGAATTTTTTTTTATCGATATCGATAAGCAGTCCATCACTAATGTTTTGCAATTCGTCGCCCTAATTCTAATAGGTAGTATCTCATTTTTGGACGAAACTGACTTTTTGGGTGTTTTGGATAGAGTTGACAAAACTACATCGTTCTCTTTCGTTACTATTTAAGCTTTGTATGAAAAAAAGAGAGATAAAAGACTTGACGTAATACGTCGCATCTCGAATCACGGAATTATTAGTGCGAATATGCAGTAACTCATCATTCGCCATACTTAATTGACGTTTTGCAGATCGCTGCGGCATAAAAGTGTTTTATATTTGGATTCATTAGCATTTAAGGTAAGTAACAGATAGTAATTTGTAATTTATATTCTGAGCTATGTTTTCTGATATTATTTAGGCACAACATTGTCTTTATGGGGTAAAAAAATGTGTTTAAAAATTACTGTTGAGATACTAGGTACTTTTTCGAATAAATTTTTTGAGACTTAGTATTGAGTTAATTCTTATTGACACTAATTTAAGAACAAATTTTGTTTCTAGTTTTTTTCAGTTTCGCGAAATTTTGTCTTAATTAAACATTTTAATATTATTTTTTTCATAATAAACTTTGTATGCTTTTACTTTTTTTTTATTTTTAATCTTTTCAGATGTCTACGTGCAGGTCTAATTGTCATCAAAATGGACATTTTTCAATCGGATTCCGAAGATGATCAGGAAATTTTAAAAGCATTGAGAGAGTGGGGCGTAACAGTTACTGACACTAAGAAGAAACCTATCATAAAGAAAAAATCCGCAAAAAAATCAGAAAAAAAGAAAAAAGTATACAAATTTTAGAAGATGTTGTAATCTATACCGAAGACATCCCGGACATCAGCCTGTATGAGGTTAGGATGGCCCTGAAACAGCTCAAGAATAACAAGGCACCAGGAGTGGACGGAATCACATCAGAGCTCCTGAAAGCGGTTGGAACACCAGTACTTAAAGTCCTTCAGAAGCTCTTCAATTCCGTTGTGCTCGAAGGAAAAACGCCAGAAGCATGGAACAGAAGCGTGGTGACGCTGTTCTTCAAGAAAGGGAATAATTCTCTATTGAAGAACTACCGACCCATCTCGCTTCTGAGCCATGTTTATAAGCTGTTTTCGAATCGTCTCGAACGCAGATTTACTGACTTCCAGCCTCCCGAACAAGCCGGTTTCCGAAAGGGCTTTAGTACCATAGACCACATCCACACGCTGCGGCAAATTATACAGAAGACTGAGGAGTATAATTTGCCATTCTGCTTAGCGTTTGTGGACTATGAGAAAGCCTTCGATTCGATCGAGACATGGGCAGTGCTCGAGTCTCTCCAGCGTTGCCGTATTGACTGTCGGTATATCGAGGTGCTGAAGTGCTTGTACAACAGCTCCACCATGTCCGTCCGAGTACAAGAGCAGAATTCGGGGGTAATTTCATTGAGAAGAGGCGTGAGACAGGGAGACGTTATCTCTCCGAAACTGTTCACGAACGCACTGGAAGATGCCTTCAAGCTTCTGGAATGGCAGGGACGCGGCATCAATATCAATGGCGAGTACATCACGCACCTTCGATTTACCGACGATATAGTAGTCATGGCAGAAACGATGGAAGACCTCGGCACAATGTTCGAAGACCTCAGTCGAGTTTCCCAACGTGTGGGCCTTAAAATGAACATGGACAAAACGAAGGTCATTGTCGAACGCCCGTGTTTTGCCCACCCCAATAACATTGGGGAACTCAATTCTCGAAGTTGCAGACGAATACATCTACTTAGGACAAAGTCCAACTAGGCCGGTTCAACTTCGTGAAAGAGGCCAATCGTCGAATCCAACTTGGCTGGGCAATATTCGGGAAACTTAGAAAAGTCTTTTCGTCCAATATACCTTAATCGCTCAAGACAAATCTATACAACCAGTGTGTGTTACCAGTGATGACTTATGGCACTGATCTCTCACCATAGGTCTCATAAGAAAGCTCAAGGTCACGCAACGACCTATGGAAAGGGCTATGCTCGGAATTTCTCTACGAGATCGAATCAGAAATGATGAGATCCGTAGACGAACGAAAGTCGTCGACATAGCCCAGCGGATTAGTAAGTCGAAGTGGCAGTGGGCGGGGCACATAGCACGCAGAACTGATGGCCGATGGGGCCGAAGTTCTCGAATTGAGACCACATATTGGCAAGCGCAGCGTAGGACGACCAGCCACCAGATGGACAGATGACCTCATGCAAGTGGCAGGAAGACGCTGAAAATCCATAGAGGAGGCCAATGTCCAGCAGTGGACTTCTTGTGGCTGAATGATGATGATGAATTATTAAGAACAGAATACTTTAAAACTTAAATATGTAGTGCTGTTTTTTAAAATTTAATAAAGATTTTAGTGATAACATGTGTTTAATTTTCAGTGCGAATTAGTAGTAACTCAGTGAAATAGCTATGCTAATAAAGCTCATCTCATATATTACACTATCTGTAAGAATTAATGTTTTTTGCATAACAAATTATGACATCTATTTAATTTTTAATATCATGTTCAGAACTTACCTTTTATTGTTTTCTAACAACTTGTAAGAAAAAAACCGTAATTTTAGCCTCCTCAAAAGTCGTCAAAATTGAGATACTACCTATTAGAATTAGGGCGACGAATTTCATTCTCATGTTGGTATTATACTATTTTTTGTTAGGTTGGTACAAACTACGTTCATAATTTTGAAAACGTGTTGTTAGCAAGTGCCGACTCTTATAACGTAGTGATTACATACTCTTTGGACAAACGCAGACTGATTTTTTGATAAAAAACAAGATGGCGGGTGCGAAAATACGACACTCCATTTCACATAATATCACTTATCTGAATTTATTGTTTTTAACTTTAATTAAGCCTTTTATGATTTAATTACTACATTATAATGTATTTTTTATCCTTAAAACCGATATTGTATATTTTAGACTAAGTCCTAGTAATGTTTTGATAAGTTGTAACAAAGTTTCGACAGAAGTAAGTTCTCCCGACACGTGAAACGAAACGCGGCGTCCGTTCCGAAACGTAAATGTTGTCAAAATGGTGTAAATACGTAAGAAAATTTGGATTTAAAAAAATAATATCTCAAAAAGTATTGATTAGATAAACTTCTTATTTATAGGCATTTCTGCAGTATTCATTTCCAGTCGCAACTAAACGGATGAGATTGGAAAACTTCGCCATCGCATATACATAACGCCGTCGTCTGTGACGGTCAAAAACAAAAATCTAAGGTTCTAATGAAATGTATGCCAATAATAAACTCTGTTATCAAAATAAAAGTAAACAGATCTTTTATTTAAACAATACAAATCTCTAACACATGTGCATTTACTCACGTGGACTCGAAAAACTAGCTAAAATTGTCGAAATCACAAGAGTACACGGGAAACAACATTCGCATCACCAAGAAAAAAACGGAATGTTTGAAATTAAATTATGTCTTCATGAATGTGTCGAACAAACCTTTGAGGTTATCAACAAGTGTGCTAATACGTAAAAAACTAATAATCTCAGTTATCTTCCAAATAAAAATTGTATGAACTGGCCGGTCTTAGCGCTTATGCCAACAGAGCCAACCTGGGCCGAGTTTCATAAAACTACAATTCGTAGTTTATTATGAAAATTCGATGTCCGTAGGCGAGTCTTCCTACTTGTTAAACTGTGGATTGATCGACTTTGCCGTATACATCGAATTGTCATAGTAAACCATGAACTATGAAACCAGCCCCTGTCAACTTATTGGGTCCTCTGCCAGTCTAATCAACTCTAATCCAATGGTTTCTAGCATTCCCGCCTCTGTCAAAGCGTCGCCACAGAATAGCACACCACAATAAAAAATATTGATTGAGTGAAAATTCTTTATAGTACAGTAGGAGATTTATAGAACACATTACTGCACACTGCACAATAATAGTACATTATGTATGATACAAGTGTGCTAAGTACACACGACTTCACACGAGGGACTATTGTAAGTGCGAGCCGTAGGCGTGCGCGGTAAGGAAACTGAGTGTGTAATGATCAGTGCACACGAGTTGCATACGACGTTTTTGAACACAATTGCGAGGATATAAATTAAACTTGTATTGTTAATTGTTAGTAACTTCAAGTAGACATTTTTGATAGTAATTAACTACACAGCAGCAACTTTATCAAATATAAGCACAAGCATAAGCAGCCTATATACGTCCCACTGTAGGGCACAGGCCTTCTCTCAGAGAGAGAGTATGGGCTTAATCACCACGCGTGCCCACCGCGGATTGGCGATTTCAACCGCTGAGGTATGTAAATAGCTCAGACACTCAGGTTTCCTCACGATGTTTTTCATTCACCGTTAGCGAGTGGTATTGCTACTATAACTTCACAAATGTACATAACTTAGGAAACAAAGTCATAGGTACATGCCCGAACTGGGAATCGAACCTGGGTCTCCCGCTTCCGAGTCCAGTGTTCTACCCACTAGGCTACCACCGCTTATTATTTACCAAGTAGTTACAGAAAATGGCGCGTAAGTTTAGTTTTTTTCGCGCCCCGTACTTTCGGTGCGCGCGCAGGTTCAATAAAGGCACAGGAAAAACCGGCTGTTCAGCCGGAGCAGGAGCAATATAAAAATAATAAAATAAACTATAAATTAATGTCTCTAAATACGATAGTTAAATTTGTGTTTATAAATATACAATTTGATGAAATGAAATGTTTGTCATCTTAATCCTAAAATAATTTAATATTCGTAAAAATATTCGATGTTCTTAGACATAAATTTTTGCTGAAATTTAAAAAAAGTTTATAATACAGCACTTACGTTGTGCGGCCATGCTCTCACAGCACAAGTATGGTAACCTGCTGAATTATAAAACTAAAAAAACGTTGTAATAAGAGCCAATTTACGAGCAACTGTGTTAAATAGTAGATTTTACAACAAGCGCACAAAACGAACCATTTATTCTCCGAGACTTTTACACATAGTTTACATATATAGAACTGGCTTTAATTCCAGACAACAACGTCATCTAAATAATCTTTAATGTTAAAGTCCCTTTTGGCACAAAGTGCGCTTTACACATTTTTTTAACACATTTATTGTAGAAATGTATACAATGCCCCATACAAGCAATTCCTCTCCATAATTTAAAGAGTATTTTAGTAGAATTGGCCTTTTATAAATAAGACAGTTATTTTTTAAATACCTTGCTAAGTTTTTGCGCAACGTACAAAGACTTTGTCCACTCAAAGAGAACCTTCTACGTTTACTTGTTGATTCTAATTTTAGTCATTTGATTCACGTATTTACCTTGCAAATAGTGAATGAAACAAAGGACCGAGTCAACGAACTATGCGCCTTAAGGCCAAATAGAAATAGGAATCACCTTGAAAGCCAGGCTATAAAAAAAATCGGTTTAGCATTCCGAACCTTAGAGTTAGCAAACAAATTTAATAATATTCGCACCTTGATTTCCTTAACGTCACTAAACAAAAATCATCAAAATGGAGGTAAGTCCGCCATCTAACCTACAATCTCGGGCCTATGTTTGCTGAAGACACTGGTTTGAATAGTTCACTAAAAAACCCCTAGATGGCATTGTGTCGTTAGGTACTTTCTCGCGGAACGCATGAGTTTTAACTGAAGAATGACATCTTCGCTGAAGATGTGTGTATTTCGTTTAGTGACGTTAAGGAAATTAAGGTGCGATTATGTTGTCTACGTTATGGCAGACCAAATGTTCGTTAGGATAGGTCTTTAGTCCTTCGCCTCAATTCTAGATAAATTTGTTCTGCGTTCAGTTTTCATCCTAAGAGTGTTGACATGTTAGTATTGTGTAATGTAATAAGAGTAATTTAAGATATGAAGACACGGACCTCGAGGCAAACCAGTTATGGTTTTGGAAGGTGCGAGTCCATTTAACCTGTACCGATATTATGTGAACAAAAATTTAAAATAAAGTTAGTTATTTCATTTAAAAAAAGACTAACAGAAATAAATAATAATAATAACGTCCACACGACATAATCGTATTTGTACCAAACTAGGATACCCTGGGCTATAGAAACCAGGCTAGAACATCACAGACGTGATAATACACCAATACTGAGGTCATTTGTACAAATGAAGTACGGCGGTCTCTAGTAGGAAGCGAACCCACGACCTCTGTCAGCAAAGCGTGTTAACCGTTAAACCAACGAGATGGCCATAACAATTAGAATTATACCATAAACATTTTTTCATTAATTATACCTTAAACATTCGTCCTGATATTGTTTGTTTATGATTAAATGATGTAATTTTCGGGAGAAAATAATAATTGCATTTTGTCGGTTTTTTTTTTAATTAACACAATATGTTTCTAAATCATATTGAGAAGGTCCCCTTAAAAAACGGTGAACGAATTTAAAGTCACCCTGTAGTATATTTGTAGACTCGATTGCTGAAATACTTATAATATGTAAGTACTTACAAATTTGTACGGAACCCTCGGTGGGCGAGTCCGACTCGCACTTGTCCGGTTTTTTAAGTTTCTCAATGTAGGCATGTTGCTCTTTAGTCAATGGAAATTTCAGTAGATACCAATCCTGCTAAGTCACATTTCAATGTAGGCATTTTGCTTCCCGGACAATAGAAGGTCGCAGTCCCTGGCCTCTGCCTACCCCTCTGGGATAGAGACGTGAGTTTATGTATGTATTTACAATATAAACATAAACATTTAAACATTTACATACAAGCACATACATTGCTTCTGGCCCCACACTAGGATACCCTGTGTCGTGGGAGCCAGAAACAACGACATCAAAAACATGTAAACATCCAAGACCTGGGGTTTTTTTTTGTTTCCCCAGCCGAGATTCGAACCCGGGACCTCCCGCACGGTATGCAGATGCACTACCGCTGCGCCACGAGGTCGTCCTATAAGGTTTTGGTTATTTGCCATGGACGTTTTGATTTCTAAGCAGTATGGTCTGAAAACCTAATGACACCCTGTATTATGGAAACCAGGAATCACACACATGGAAAAACACTCCGACCCAGTAACACAAAATTTTTTACAAACCAAGAATGGCGGCCCCCAGTGGGAATCGAGCCCACGACCTCTGGTTTGGTAGAAAAGCGTCCTAAACGCGGTCAATCTGCAAATAAGTATCTAAAACTACGAACCGAAACTTTAACCGTTCAATTTCGATGTTAATTAAAATGGAAGACGGGGGCTATCTGACGAAAAATTTGAAAGTTCAAACACTAAATAACGCATAAAAAGTTTAATTAACGTTAGTTTACGACGGTGTTTCTTGTTGATTCGACGATTAAATATCACAACAATATTTTTAGTGCTTCTTTTACGACTTATTCTATTTAGACCTCATAAGAAGCCACACTTTAGACGGTCACTGTTTGCTCGACTGCCCGTACGAAAAAAGAGTGTTATGTTTCTCGGTTCGTGTATGCATGTTTGTTTGTTTCTTTATCCCACCACACCTTCTAAGCGTTTAAAATTGTGAGGTGACGTTGGAGAGAGCTGTTGGGTAGCTCACTCAGCGATCGGATCAGAAATACCGAAATCCGGAGGAGAACGAAACTGACTGACATAGCCAAGGTGATTACCCGTAAGAAGTAGATATAGATAGGCCATATATGCCGTAGAAAAGACAAGAGATGGGGTGTAAAGGTGCTAGTCTGGAGACCTAGAGATGGGCTGGATTGCCGACCTGCCCTCCTATCACGTAACTGTCCACAGCCAATGCAATGACAAATTTTTACGTTTCCGAAGTGTCAAAATATGTATGTATATTTAAGTTCGGAGTAAGATACATCAGACGACCCAATACAGTGGAGAAGTTACGAAGTAGCACCCCTTGTCAAAGTGGCTGGAAAAGTCTGTGACGCGCTACACCCAACACCGACGCGAATGTGCACTGGAATGAGACTCAGCATTGGGTGGTTGGTCTGACGACCTGGTTACGGTGGCAAGGAGTCACTGGATGCGGGCGGCACAAGACCGGGAAGCTTGGAAAACTATGAGGGCGGCCTATGCCCTGCCGTGGGCATCAAATGGCTGATGTTTGGGTGGTTATAGATTAAAGAAGAAGAGGTGTTGTTTTGTTGTTACGGTTAGTTTGACGTGCAGTTTTCGTATTTAGCCTTATATTTGGGACATTGTTCGTAACAGGGGTGTGAGATCACTCCAGCCAGCCCAGTGCTCCAAAGTTACTACTGGCATTAGTGCTGGCAATTTGACAATTTATTAATGTACTGTTAAGTCGTGACTTTTGACTTTTGTCACCTATGCAGGACAGGTGTGTCCTCTTCCTTAAGGCATCAGCTGTCGGTCAGTCCCATGGTGAGAAAGTGTTTATTCAGTACGGATGAAAAAGTGAGGGTCTCTGATTTTTAGTGTTTCGTACCCAAAGGGTAAGGAACCCTTTTAATGAGACTCCACTGTCCGTCCGTCTATCGGTCTGTCTGTCACCAGCCTGTATCTCATGAAAAGTGACAGCTAGAAAGTTGAAATTTTCACAGATCATGTATTTCTGTTGCAGCTATAACAATAAATACTAAAAACAGAATAAAATTGAGGCTCCGATACAACAAACGCGATTTCTTTGCCGTTTTTTTGCTCGATATTAATAACGGCAACAGGTAGACGCTTGAAATATTCACAGAATATTTAGTTGTATATTTAATTTTAAAATAAAGAATTAAATTGAAATAAAATAAATATTTAAAGGGGGCTCCCATACAACAAACGTAATATTTTTGCCGTTTTCTGCTCGATATTAATAACGGTAACAGGTAGACGCTTGATATATTCAAATGTTGTATAGATAATGGTACGGAACCTTTCGTGCGCGAGTCCGACCCGCACTTGGCCGGTTTTCTTTACTATCGTATCTAGGGCGACGTCAAATAAAAGATAAAATAATTCTGAGTTCATAAATACAGTACCTACAATATTAAAATATACCAAGCGACAAAAAAAAGCTACTTTACGTACCATATTTCAGTGTTTATGACTACTAATAGCGCCATCTATTTATCAGCTATGAATACAAATCTCTTAAAAAGAGTTTTTTTCCGCGGCTGGGTTATAGTTTGTAAACTTCTCAATGTTTCTTTTCGAAATAATAGTTTTTTTACAAGAAGTAATCTTCAGCTACCTAATGGTCCAAGACCTCGTCATACTTAAAATTCTCCGTAAAGAGGTTGCCGCTTGAATTATTTCATGTGAAACGACAAAATTGAAGGGTCGTGTCGTGTCACGTGCGGCGGTAGGGCCACCAAGCTTTCTGACATTTACTGAATTTTCCGATTAGGGGATATTGGTCTGACACGATTTTAGCTAATCAAGCGTGATTCATTAATTACGAACGAGTATTTTTGCTGGTGTTTGACCCCTCTCCTACATAAGAAAAAATAAGAGAAGGCCGACCCCGTTCCCCTCGGTTTAGAATTAATTACGTAAGAATCTAAAGAATAAAATGAAAAAAAAATACAAGGGTCTATTGCCATGAAAATCGGTGCCCAAGCTTTTTCAAAGTATGATTTTAACTTTGCGCATTTTTGTAAGCTTACCTACCTTAATTAAACCAAATACGGTACTGTAAAATCTTAATTTTTATATATCTCTAAATAGTAACACATTAGCATGTAAGTGATTTAGTTAAGTCTGCCAGCGTACCGGATATTGAAACATTTTGGAAAGAAAACCAAGTTCGCCTTTTCCAACAAACGTTTCGATACTAACCTAGTTAGGTATAATGACTGGAAGTTGGCCGGAAAATAATAACAAAGTCTTTTCGACTCGTTTTCCACAGAAGTGAACAATTTGGAAGTAACTTTCTGAACAATTACAAAAGGCATTTTGCCATTGAGCGCGGAAAATTGCTAAATAGGTACTTGATTCCAACAAATGATTTCCCAGTCATTAAATCTTCAAACGAACTTTGAAGTTCTTAATAATTAGTTAGTACATAGTAAGTAACAGACGCAAAAGCATATTAGTAACAATATTTTAATTTTGTAATTTAACTAGGTAGTTGGAATTGTTTATTTGACAAAAAAAAAAGTGAACCCTGAACTGTCTACCCATTCAGCATACATGCGTTAGTTTAAGTAAGAGTATTTTTCGTTACTTTTAAAGTCGTTAGGTAAGTTTCCACGATCTAAGGCCGATATTCAGAAACACAGCGTTGAGCTACACTTAACGTGCACTAAGCTGAGCATCGGTTGAGCAATCTCAACAAAGACTCAAGAATTTTGTATTCACAGTCAATATCTCGACTCGAACTCAGCTAAGCCACAGCTCAAGCTAAACTTACTCGAGCGTGTAATCTGTGGTACAGTTTTTGACTTTACCGGTTTATATTATCTGTTAACGCTACATGAAAGGCATACAATAATCTACAGGAGTGAATGAGATGGCAACAAATGTGGAAACTTTGTACGGTTATACTTTATTTTGACTTCTCATTACTCTAAAAACATAAATTAAGTTTTTGAAGGAAAATGAGTATGCAAAATGTCAAATTGTTAATAAAAAAAGGTTACTTCACCACAGGTTAGTTAGAATTCTCGAATTGCCTACAGGTGTCGCTACTTTCTTCGTCATTGCCACCTTGAGTCTGAGCTAAGTCGCCGAAATCCACTACTCAGTCTCAGCTTAGCTTGTGCTCAATTTTTGTTATCTCAAACTCAACTGTGAATACAAAATATCCCTGAGACTTTCATTTTGACAGTTGGAAGACCCGGACTCACATTGAGCTCACGCTCTAAATCGTTTCTGAATATCGGCCTAAGTACGCTCGGTGGATCATCTCAGTGAGTAAAACTGTGTGGATTCGGATTGTGGTGTAGGCATATTTTGTTTCAGTTTATAGGTGTTTGTTGGTGTTGCAGCTCATGCCAAAAAGACCACAGATTTACTGCTACGTGGGATAGAATAAGTATGAAATATGCTTCAAATACGCAATGTACCGTAATCGATTTGTTAAAATATCTGTGAATTGTAGTTTTATAAAACTCGACCCAGTCCTCCTATTAAATAACATTCTATTGGGTTAACCATTTGGACGATCCCAAAGTGTCAAAATACGTATGTTTTTGACAGTTCGGAGAAGGTTAAATCGGCCCCTGCTCGTGAAAACCTTGCCCTTCAGTGGTCCTGATTCCCAATGACACCATAGCCACCCTACTCGATTTCCACTCTCTTTAGTCATGTCGAGACGCCAACATTGTTATTAATCAAAGCTTTACATACAGGGCTAGGGACTCCGAGTACTGCCAGGTACACTCAGTGTTGCAAGATGAGGCAATTTATCGCCATTAGGGCTATCTCTAACAAAGGTAAAATGTCGACCAAGAATAGATTTTGGGCTACTTGGGAAATCAGAACAAATTATAAGATTTTTTTGAGTAATCATGTTTTTATTTATCGATTTAAAGTGTTTTCAGGGTTCCGTACCCGAAGGGTGCCAAACGGGACCCTATTACTAAGACTTCACTGTCCGTCTGTCTGTCTTTCTATCTGTCTGTCTGTTTGTCTGTCTGTCTGTCACCAGGCTGTATCTCATGAACCGTGACAGCTAGGTAGTTGAAATGTTTGTATTGGAATACAGATGATGTATTAGAATAACATAAACAATAACATAAAGAATAAAAAATATATTTAAAGAGGGCTCCCATACAACAAACGTATTTTTTTAGCCGTTTTTTGCTCGAAATTTATAACGGCAACAGGTAATGCTTGAAATATTCGCAGAATATTTAGTTCTATATTCGCTTCAAAAATAAATAATTAAATTAAAATAAAACAAATATTTAAGGGGGGCTCCCGTGATATTTTGCCGTTTTTTCTCGATCTTTGTGTCTAATGCTGTGTAGATAATGGTACGGAACCTATTATCAACATTTGAATATTTCAAGCGTCTACCTGTTGCCGTTATTAATATCGAGCAAAAATTGGCAAAAAATCACGTTTATTGTATCGAAGTCCCCATAAAATAATTATTTTATTCTGTTATAGCGGCAACAGAAATACATCATCTGTGATAATTTCAACTGTCTAACTATCACGGTTCATGAGATACAGCCTGATGACAGACGGACGGACGGACACCGGATTCTTAGTAATAGGGTCCTTTACCCTTTGGATACGGAACCTTGAAAAGACTTGGATGGTGAGCGGTGATTAAAAAGCCACTTTGTGCGCCAATCGTCAACGAAATCCTAAAGCGACCCCTGAAGGAGCAATTCCCATACAAACGTAGTTTGGTTTTCATTCACAAAATCGCAGTGAAACTTTGCTAATACGTAAAGAGGACACAAATGGAGGTTTGATAGTGCTTAGAATTGGAATGAGGAAGAAATCACAGCCTTGAGAATATTTTCCGTGAAAAGTCTTATGAAGCTATAATTTCCCTTTTATACTATTATTCGCAGCAATCAAAGCTTGATTAGTGTCCTCTAAACATATTGGTAAAGTGTCATTGTGTCATTGAAACCCGGCATGTCGTTTGTGAATTAAAACCAAACATATGGGAATTGCTCCTTAAATGTCCGCCTTAAATTTTCTGAAAACAGTTGTGTGGGATGCCTTTTACCGGGTCTGCTACCCAAATCCACTCGATATTGTATTTCTTTGGTCAAACTTTCTTCCTTCATCCTCATTTTAAAGTATTTGTGGAATTGTCTTAACTTACAGGTATTTCTGTACTTGTTTCCGGCGGTAATTGTCCTACGAAGCACCGAGTATGGGGGCCAATTAAAACAGAAGTCGAATCGCCCAAATTCCGAAGCCTCACCAACCACTTGGGGGCCCAAATCTTTTAAGGCGAAGCACATATTAAAGATGTCAAAGTTTGATTGTTTGAACTTTTACATGTTTGTCAGTGACATCACATCAAGATTTCTGTTAATAGATGGAGAATTTTACTATGAGGTTTGTCAGGATATGTAAGTATAGATGGGGTGGGGGGGGGCGTGTGTGGGAGGGGGGTGCGTGTGTGTGTGTGAGTGCTTGCGTGCGTGCGTGCGTGTGAATGTGTGTGTGTAGTTAATACCTACGTGAAAGATGCCGGACATTTAATCAGGTTTAATGTGAGCTTTGGATCTATAAGTTACATAGAGAGAGAAATAATTATTGCCACTGTGTAAACGGTGCACTCCTTAGTGAGTGGCCAAGACATCTCCAAAGGAGCTAGATTCGCTATCCATAATGGAGTGCTGGTCCCACGCTGGTCCCAACACTTATGTATGGTAGCGAGACTTGGGTATGGCAAAAGAAGCAAGAAAGCAGGATTAATGCAGTAGAAATGAGGTCCTTGAGAAGTATGTCTGGTGTTACTTTGAATGACAGGATACGCAAAAGTTTGATTAGAGAATGTTGTGTACTGGAAGAGGATGTTGTGACCAGAATTGAAAGGAATGTTGCGTTGGTTTGGACATGTGGGATTAGGGAAGAAAGATTGACGAAACAAATATATCAAGCGAATGTGGGTGAAAGGCCCGGTAAAGGACGTCCCAGGCGCACATACTTCGACCAAATAGGGGATGAAGTAGCAAAGGGCAAGACAAAAAGTACCCGAAACGAAACGACTAATGAATGTTGAGGAAGCGAAAGTGATCTGTCAGGATCGTGGCAAGTGGCTGTCCCTGGTCTCTGTAGGCAGTCTCTGCTTACCCCTCTGGGATACGGGAGTGAGTTTATGTATGTACGTATGTACTAGACCACCAATAGTGTCAATGACACAACCATTACTGTACAATATGACTCTCTTCAACAACTCCATTTTGGCGGCTCGCCCCTATTGTAAAACCTCTAAACAATTTGGATTTGAGAACCTAAGACCATCAGATTGGGAAACCACGTTACTAACCAGTACCGCATAAGCAGCCTGGGATGTATTCCCACTGTAGGGCACAGGCCTTCTCTCAGAGAGAGAGTATGGGCCTAATCACCACGCGTGCCCACCGCGGCTTGGCGATTTCAAACGCTGAGGTATGTGAATAGCTCAGACACCCAGGTTTCCTCACGATGTTTTCCTTCACGGTTAGCAAGTGGTATTGCTTTTACAACTTCACAAATGTACATACCTTAGAAAGAAAAGTAATAGGTAAATGCCCGCGCTGGGAATCGAACTTGGGTCTCCCGCTTCCAAGTCCAATGTTCTACCCACTAGGCTACCACCGCACCAGTACCGCCACTTATAGAAATAAATCATTCCGGTATTTGAATGGCCATGATAAAAGAAGCGTTCCAAAAACGCGATGGTTAAATTTTTTCCGCATTTTATCATGGCGGTTCAATGGCAATAAAATTCGAGTTAAACTGTCGAATTCGTGGCCACGGTCGATAAAGGTTTCATTTTCGGTGCTCTACAGAGCTTGGAAGTGTATTTGTACTCATTTGTTAACAATGTTTCGTCGGATTTCGTCACAAATACAAGGCAAATTCTGGTGATACCTTGCCAAAGACTTTTCACTTTATGAAAATGTCCTCGGTGTTGTTAATATTATCATTTCATATCTATTACAAGCCTACCAGGTTATTTCTAAAATACGAAATTCCTACGACACACTAATTTTTTTTCTACGAATTTAATTTCCAATTTTTATTTTTCGAAATATTACGGTTTACATAATTTTACGAAAAACGTGTTTTGTGCGTTCCTTCGATACAGCAGCGTTTAGTAAATAGTAAACACGCATTATCTACCAAACAGCGAATAATAAAAATCTTTGAAAAAAACTCCTCGAACAAAAGTTAGTAAGGAGTCTTCCTCTTAAATCGTGCATCAAGTTAATTAGTGTTCATGCTCAGCTTTCACTGTTAACATGCATACATTGGCTTGAATATGTTAATAAGTAGGTAACTGGTCAAGGGCGTGACCACTAGGCTAGGTTTTGTAGGGTTCTATGGAGCTATTTGGATATTTATCGCCGTAACAACGCACGGATAAGGTAGCATGTTACATTACGAAGACGATAAAAATCTTTTTTTCTTCAATAAACATTAAAAGTCACCCCCGGCAAAGCAGTGATTGTACTGTGCATCTTTGCAATTTTTTATGTCAGGTAAAGAATATTCTTATCTTATCTTACAGTGCACCTCAACTCTGGTGGCATGGGTTCATCCACGTTACGACGGGCCGGTGACGTGCGGGCGGCACGGTTTCAATCTAAAATAACCCTTAATTACTTACGAAGTTAAAGACTATAATACAAGTGGAAAAAAGCTCGTTCCCGTCGGCCGTACGTGGCCGGGCTTATATTTATTTATTTTATTTAGTATTTGCGGTAATATCGTTGTTTCCAATCTCAAGTATCAAGATTTATGAGCTGATTATAATTAAATTAGTGGACCGTCTTCGCTTATTGTTTCGTCTATCTCTAGCCGCGCGCATTGACCAATGAGATGCGAGTATTTTGTTCCCTAGGCGTTAGACTCGTGGAACGGAGTATAGTATAAATGAATGAATGATTTATTTATTTATTGATACTTTTATTGCACTTAAAAAAATCGTACAATGCGGCGGACTTAATGCCGACACTAATGATGATGATGACACAATGATGACTTAATGATGACACTAGGTTACCGAAGGGAACACAGGGGTGCATTCATTAAAGACCTTTCTAAAAATATCTCTACATCTGGCCACCTATGCCTCAGTACAAGAACTAAGAACCCGGATGTCACCACACTGTCCAAAAGAGGCATGCAATAACCAAACTTGTCATACGACTTGCACTTTCCACGCGAGATGTCTCTATCTGTAATTATTATCTTCCAATATGCCGTGGTTACTTTCACACGTTTACCGAAGCACACCCAACTCAACCCTAACACTTTAGGGTGTAAATTGCTTGTAGTTGCACAGGAAAGAATAATTGTTTTGAAAAGCAAAAAAACGTTCAGGAATCGAGTCTCGCAGTTTTTTCCGAGCTTTGTCGAAATTAAAAAAACAATTTTTTTATGATTTCATTACAAATCTATATAGTTTTCAGATTTTTCCCCGTACTTGTAGTATAAGGCGATATTACTTATTTCGTAGTTTTAGGTCAACGGAAAGTACCCTATAAATTTTGATTCCATTGAGGGTCGAAGTATACATTTTTGCGACATAAATAGCCGTATCTTTTTTTACGTTAACTTAAAAGTTTGATTTTTCACAGCTGCAAGGGACTGGTAGACCTGAGTACCTATATGGTTTTAATTTCAACTAGATACCTCTATGCGATACGGACGGACAACAAAGTCCTATAAAGGTTCCGTTTCTTTCCTTTTGAGGTACGGAATCCTAAAAACAACTGACTACTGTAAACAATGTACGAGAAACCCGCGGTGCCAGTGTTACGCCGATATCAGGTGTATTGTTTTGTGTGGTACTCATTATTATTATTATAAACATACATACATACAAACATAACTTAACTTTGGCCTTTGCATCTACGTAATGAGATGGGTGAAGGGACCAATCGAACGCTGCAACATACATACCTACATAATATGAACAAAAACCATAACCCTAATTTGTTTTCGCAGTCAGGTATGGTATCAGGTATGGCATCATCATGTATTTGACCAGCATTCAATACGCCGTTTTGCCAAGGGAAAATAAACTTTAATGTGTGGAGTTAAGAGTTCGTTGAGTAAAACTGGTTAGGACACGAAATAACCTTTCAACGTTATTAACCGTTCCATTACGAAGCGATCGACAAACTAAGGAATAATTAACCATTCTTGCAATTATTGTGACTTATAGGGCCATTGAAATCTAAGTTGATGTAACCATAGAAACAGTTAAAATAATCTAGTAGTTTTGAACCTTATAGTATTTCATAGCGCATGAACCCTATGAAATAACATACTTTTATATTTAAAACGGATAATTAAAACACAATTTCAAAACCCTAAACATTAATAAAAAGGAAAAAAACACGAACAAAAAGGATGGCTTCCTTTGAACCTTATCCTCTGCAAACAAAGTCCAACGCGGAGCCCGGGTATTCATAGCGGGTTAACCTTTATAAAATACTTGTATAAATAAAACAAATAATCGAAACACAAGTTCAAAAACATAAAAAATAATTTTAAAAAAGTGGAACAAAAGGGAAATCAGCTGCTTCCCGTAGATAGGCCCCGACGAGATTCGAACTCGTGATCTCCTGTTTACTAGACAGGCGCTTTAACCAACTAAGCCACGGCGCCGCTGACAGTTCACGCGAAATAGCCCAACATAAGCTGCTCTCTCAACGACTCTCAGAACGTACACGGCGTCATTATCTGATTAGCCTCTTTATTACATTGTTGGCAAAGTACAGTCAAAGGTAGGTGAACCTGGCAAAGTCGCCGTATAACGAACCTACGTAACTGTCGGTTGTACGTATTTTACTTGTTACGCATATTGGTTACCTTTAATGTACACATGGCTTTTTAGACATTATCTTTTTACTATTTTTATTTTTTATTTTATTCATTAAACAAACGGTACAGTATTTATCATAATGTAGACTATTATTATTTACATAAACCAGTGAAGTTTCCACTAATAATTAGCACATATGTACCTACATTACCAAAGACAGACAGATTAATTGATTTAACATGATTAATTAATTAATTATATCGAATTAAACTATCATAAATATGGTTTAAATCAATGACATATAACATTTAAATTTCATGCAATAACATTATATTTTAATTTCTTTTATAGCCTCTCTTAATTTAGTTTTAATAGGCCAAAAAGGTGTAGCAAACCTGTCTAAATTGTTGGGGTTCTTATTATAAACATTTAGTGAGCGAAAAAGAAATGTGTTGAGGCATAATTCATCATGATTATTCAGCCACAAGAAGTCCACGGCTGGACATAGGCCTCCTCCATGGATTTCCAAAAAGACCGGTTGGAAGCGGCCTGCATCCAGCGTCTTCCTGCCACTTGGATGAGGTCATAATTACTTTTTGCAAATAGTATAAGAGATTGTTACAAGAGCGGGAACCAGTTCAGGAACACGTAATTATGTTGCAGCAAAAAAGGCGAGTCTTTATAATTATTACTTATTTTATATACAAACATTTGGTCTCTTTCAGTTCGGTGACCATCGAGCGAAGAAATGACAGACATTTGCACAAATTACTCACGAACTCTCTAGCTTATATGCTATGTTTTTGTGTAAATCTTGTTGGTGATCCTTAATAAAATAAAAACGAACACAAGAGATTTTAGATGCCGCATGCCGAGCCTTCGTGGGCATCATCATTATCGAAGAAAAATATCACCTAACTTTAAAACTGTGGGTAGCCAACATAATGCAAATACTAGAAATAAACATAATCTTTTCTTTCCAAGATTTAGGCTGGCAAAGGTCAATACCTCCTTTATGGGGCATTGCATACGTTTCTACAATAAGATCCCTGAAGATATATTTAGCTTGCCAGAAACGCGGTTCAAAAAATGTGTAAAGCACACCTTGTGCCAAGAGGGCTACTATAACATTAAAGATTATTTAGGTAGATAGATAGATAGAGGTAGAGAACACTAGATAAAGATTCCTATATTCTTTTTGTTGCACTAACCCGAGCTGAGGACAATTTTAAAAACCTATTTAATCTGGCACGGTTAGCAAGAGGTCGCGGGTTCAAGTCCCGGCATGGGTGGAATTTGTAGCCTCTAAATGGGTTTTTAAAATTGTCCTCAGCACGGGTTAGTGCAACAAAAAGAATATAATCATGTAGGTACCGCGATATCATTCCGATGTAAAAACCTGACTGCAAAGTGGGTTACTCGGGGCTGCAAGTGATGTAAATTACTTCGGCCAGATGTCGCTGCCTGTACGTAATACAGAGAAGTTTGTAAAGAGGGTCTAAATTTATATAATGCCTGCACTTAACCATTAGCTCAGTTGGGAGAGCGCTGGCACGGTTAGCCAGAGGTCGCGGGTTCAAGTCCCGGCATGGGTGGAATTTTTAGCCTCTAAATAGGTTTTTTTTTTACATATAATGAACTTCAAAAGAAAACTATCAAGGCTAAGTAGGCTTTACAAATTAACGAGTAATAGGCGACCAACTTATAAAAGGAAAACTTAGTACAAAATCCATTGAAAATTACTTTTCATTAATCATACTCGGCAGGCCCCCCACCAGATGGTCTGAATCAGCTGGTCTGACGACCTGGTTACGGTGGCGGGAAATCACTGGATACAGGCGGCACAGCACCGGGAAGCTTGAAAAAACCATAAGGGAGGCCTATGTCCTGCAGTAGGCGTCAAATGGCTGATGATGATGATGATGAGTCATACTTGGAAAGTAGGAGGGGGTTGAAAGTAATACTTTTTAGCCCTAGGGAGAAACGTTTTCAACCATGTTCCAACTTTCTACTACAGCCACTCAATTACAGCGCGATGTAAAATTGAAATAACTAAATGTTAAGTATTAATTAAAAGCGGTGGTAGCCTAGTGGGTAGAACATCGGAAGCGAGAGACCCAGGTTCGATCCACAGCGCGGGCATATACCTATGACTTGGTTTTATAAGTTATGTAAGTACATTTATGAAGTTATAGTAGCAATACCACTCACTAACTGTGAAGGAAAACGTCGTGAGGAAACCTGAGGATCTGAGCTATTCACATACCTCAGCGCTTGAAATCGCCAATCCGCGGTGGGCACGCGTGGTGATTAAGCCCATACTCTCCCTGAGAGAAGGCCTGTGCCCTACAGTGGGACGTATATGGGCTGCTAGTTCTAGTTCTAGTTCGACCGGAGATTTCCGCACTTAGCCTCATAGTTGGGCCATTGTACGTAGCATCACGGGCTGCTTGTGTAAGTATTAATTAAAGAATATATTTTTAAATGACTTTATTATAATTTACTTTTAACTATTTCTTTAAAATAATATAGATTTGGCCAAAACATTCACCATTTTTAATGATGAAAATGAAATATAATGGCTAAAATAGCTGTCCGGTCACAGAAAAAAAAATAGGCTTTCCCTCCTATCGCCTACCGGCAATCTGATCTGTATTTGATTTTTCGAGTTGTAGAGTTCTGTTTATACTTCCGTGTAGCAGAGCTTTTCACTAATTTTTTCTTTAGCTAATTCATGTTTTTAGTTTTACATTCCTTATATTCGTAATGAAAGGCACGGTGTTTACCTCGGGTTAAAGACTTGTTTAGTCCCTCGAGATTGGCGCCCGAGGGCAGCGAAACCCCGTCTCGGCACTAAATGAGTTACTTTCACCGATAGGGCAACAATGTACTATTGATGAAGTTGTTAGTTCTGTAAAGCAGATAAAAAAACCCTCTTTCTACGGAACCCTACACTGCGCGTGCACTACACTACACGCACTTAGCCTTAGTTCTTTCATTCTAGATTTGGAAATGGACACCTAGTTTGAATAAAAGCATTTTGATTTTATTTGATTCGTTCTTTCATGAATTATTATTTCAATAAAATTATTATTTTCTATGTTTGTCGACCGTAGTACATTAGTAGTGCAGTCGAACAGCACGTGAATATTTGAATTTGACATTTCAATAGCAAAGTCGCCGGTAAGGGAACTGATTAGAGTGCACGCGTGTAAAGCTTCATGTGTTGTCAACTGCACATTAGATGAAGAGTTGTATTAATCTATATATAAATGGATTTGTCGAAAAGTTCTCGAATGGAGACCACATATCGGCAAGCGCAGCGTAGGACGACCAGCCACAAGATGGACAGATGACCTCATCCAAGTGGCAGGAAGACGCTGGATGCAAGCCGCTTCCAACCTGTCTTTTTGGAAAGCCATGGAGGAGGCCTAAGTCTAGCAGTGGACTTCTCGTGGCTGAAGGATGATGATGATGAATGGATTTGTCCATTTGCGCGTAAGTTTTATTTTTATCGACCATAAAGTGAACGTTTTAAGCCTACCAAAAAAAAAAAAAATAACTTAAAGCATCTGTATAGCAGACTTTAATAGGCCCAGAGATAAAACGTTTTTTCCATCGTTATTTTAAAAATACCTAAGGGCTTAAGCAATCGTATCAATAATGAGGCAGTTTTAGTCTATCACTTGTACATTTATTTAATGGCGAGTTGATGGCGCGGTAGATTTAATTTAAGAAGCAACATACTCGTCTCTTTTTCCTTTAAGAAACTCTCCATCATCGCTCGCCTGGGAGATACTGCTATTAGCAATAAGGCCGCCAATTGTAGTGTGTCTTTTTAAATATTTTATGTTTGTTTTCCCCTCGTGTATACTAAAGAATATTATGATCTTATTTTATAAATTATTGTTCTTTCTTTTTCTTTCATAACTTTCTCTACTTTTTACTCGATGGAGTTAAAATGTAAGTATATTTTATATCTTCTGTAATGTCCTGTTATTATATGTTTTGTGTGCAATAAAGGTTCACATCGGCAAACGTAACGTAGGACGTGACGTGACGTAAACGTAGGACGGCCATCAACTCGCTTCACCGACGATCTGTGCTTAGGCAGATTGCTGGCAGTGATGAGGATGGCAGAGGACAGAAATAAGTGGCGTTTCTTGGGGGTGGCCTATGTCCAGCTGTGGACGAATACGAGCTGATTAATTGATAAGTTTCTAAGTATTATCAACATAGTGGGAAACTTACGACTAACTTACACTAGACTGGCATTGCTTTTATACAATAGAAGACATAGAAACTTAGGAAAATTTTATAAATAAAACCATAAAAACATTTTTTGCTGGTTTTCGGTATGACAAAAAATATGAAAAATAAAGATAAGAAAAGAATAGAAAGATATATTTATTTGACGACACAATACTCAAACACATAAAATCACATAACAAAATACAACAGTCACCAGAAAACACAATATCAGAGTTAGTATATAGTATCAAAGTTAGTATAATAATAAAACTTTTATCAGATTCAGTTTTTTTATTTTATTCTAAACGTCTTCTCATAAGGGTGTATATGTGTCGTAGCCATATCGTAGATTGTGCCATATCATGATGTGGTTAGCCATATCACGAAATGTGTCCTTTTCATGAAAAGGCCAAGTCAAACTGGCCGTATCGTTTAAGCATCAACGTTTGACGATATGGCAATCTACGTTTTGCCATATCATAATGTAGGCCCCATGACTTTTCCATGCACCAACCTGACTTAAGTTTGACATATTTACTGCATTGAGCTTAAAAATAGATTGAAGATGCCTAATGCATTTAGTGTTTTGGTGCATTTGAACCTTATAGGTTGAATAAAACACCAATAAAAGAAGCAACAGTTTATATTTTATCACTCGTAAAATACAATGCGGTACAATGATTACAAGAAAATGAGATTGCTGAACTACTTTCCTCATTTTGCACAGTATTTACGGGAATATTGCCGTCACTAGAAATATTTTCTGTCGCCTCCATGGTAGAAATACACAACAAACTAACATCAGCGCCTCTAACTGTAGATAATGGAAGTATATTTTACGATATGGCCGCTAACGTTTGGCCGCATCATGAAATAGTCATGCATTTCGCTATTCAAATCGTCAAACGTCGGTCGCTCATTGATCTGGCTAAGCCATTTCATGATACGGACAGTTTGACTGGGCCTTTTCATGAAAAGGACACATTTCGTGATATGGCTCACCACATCATGATATGTTCGATTCTATGATGTGGCTACGACATATGCATAAAAACTTACGAGATAATTTAAATATTTATAAACGCTTCATGCATTATAAGGCATTACGTGTAAGTTACGACGTCATAGTTTGAACCCAATTTGTATGGCGCGTTTTTGTACCACGTGACTATATTGACTTTTCAACAGGTTATATAACGAAAAGTAACAGACGTAGAGAAAAAAAATCACTTTTAGTTGTCTTTTAACATGGCCTCTCCAATTACATTAAAATACTTTTTATTGCAAGTTCTCCATCTCCATGCCTGATTCATTTAACTAACGTAGTTTTTTTTTCCGGATATAAGTTAATAATAATAATATAATATATAATTTATTTCAGACAATTTAGGTCCATATAAAAACAAACAAAAACAAAAACAAAAGGGTGTTAGTAACAATTATAAACTTAACTATGTTAGTACTTAGTATTACTATTTACATGGATCAGAGTCCAATGCGCCAAGAATCGACCGTCAGATCGATCCGCTATTCCGCGCAGGATGCCGTTGGTGCTGGCACGCAGCCTGTCGAGCGTACCGGCGCAGCGCGCGCGCAGCGTGGCATGAAACCCGTCGGCGCGCGCACGCGCGAACATATCCGACGCACTGCACCAGCGCGGCAGCCGCAACAGCACCCTCAGAGCGTTGTTGTACTGGACACGAAGGGCGCTAAGCGAATAATAATAATTTGTTGTGCTTACGAAAGTTTCAGTTCGAAACTTTCCAAATGTTGTTACTCTATCAAGTAATGGAAAGTTATGTTGGTAAATAAAGGGTTTTTTACTTTAGAGAGTGTCTATTAAATATAGAAATATTTAGATTAGTATTGTTTAGTTCCACCGACTACCCGTCATTTAGCGTCTCTTTTTTCCCGTCAATGGTTGTCTGGAAGAAATTACTTTTAGTAATAAGGCCGCCAATTGTACTGTACTATATTATTGTTAAATTCTTATACGTAATTCCTGGTGTACATACAATAAAGAATATTCTATCTATCTATCTATCTACGTTTAAGTATGTTTTTAAGTATTGTTATGACAACCACGAAGGAGGCCTATGTCCTGCATTGGACGTCAAGCGGGTGATGATGATGATGTTTTCTTTTTTTTTCTTGTGTGTAATAAAGAACTTATCTGAAGACAAAAAAAAACATTCTATTCATATTTCTTGTAGTAATCAACCAGTTCAATACTCTATTTGACAGGATGTCGAAATCACAAAAAAGCTTGTCACTGCGGTGCCATCTATGGGGGAAATCGGTAATTACCATATTTTTTATTGCTACTTTGAAACTCGCTAATTAGCACGTGTGTAATAAAGATAGTTCTAAGTGATATCAGAACAACAGGTGTCCTCAAGGCTACTATAATTATTTCCGATAAAGATAGCGTAATCTCTTTAACAAGCCAAGAAGAAAATTGTCAGTGGTTTGACCTACACAGTCGACAGCAGGTCCACCTGTACTTTTTTATTGGAAAATCACCCGTTCCGTAGCTGATAAGAGTACATTAAGGTTGATCTACACTGATCAGCTAGGATTGAGCTTCACATATTTGACGTAAGGTCAAGGTATATCTTGGCACGTTGTAACATTTGCCAAGATCCTTTCGTTTGAAATCTGCTATTAATAATAATAATTCAGCCTTTAGACGCCCCACTGTAGGGCACAGGCATTCTCTGAGAAAGAAAGGGCGGGCTTTATCACCACGCGTGCCCATCGCGGATTGGCATTTTCAAACGGTGAGGTATGTGAACACCTCAGACACTCAGGTTTCCTCACGATGTTTTCCTTCACGGTTAGCGAGTGGTATTGCTACTATGACTTCACAAATGTACGTAACTTACAAAACAAAGTCATTGGTACATGACGGGATTCGAACCCACGACCTCTCGAATGAGAAGCCGGCGTTCTACCGCTCCGCTACCATCTGCTAATACTCGTTGATAACGTGAAGGGGACGCCCTTATCAAAAACTCGTGTCGTCAGCGCATAAAAAAACAGTCAACTGCTAGTCGGAATCGCGCACGAAGGGTTCCGCACCATTATTTCAAAATTTGAATATTTCAAGCGTCTAGCTGTTGACATTATTAATATCGAGCAAAAAACGGCAAAAAAGTCACGATTTTTGTATGGAAGCCCCCCTTAAATATAAACCAAACAAAAACCAAAAACAAAATAAAATAATTGTTTTTGGTTTTTGTTGTTATAGCGGCAACAGAAATACATTATCTATAAACAATTAAACTGTCTAACTAACCTTGCCAAGATATACCTTGACCTTACATCAAATATGTGAAGCTCAATCCTACCTGATTCATGTTCATGAAATACAGCCTGGTGACGGACGGGCGGACGGACAGCGGAGTCTTAGTTTTATGGTACCTTACCCTTTGGGTACAGAACCCTAAAATCGTGTGCAAAGGGCCTTATTAAAGGCCCTTGCAGATGAAGTAATAACCAGAAAAAAAAAACATTTGACGTCTATAAATCTGTAAAATTTTAAAATTCCCTGTAAAATCATTGTTTCTTCACTGGTCGAAGTCGTTCTATAATAGTTACAATTAACGTTTGACTTGTACCATTAGTGATTAGGAAAAAAATTATAAACACGTGATTTTGGAAATGTTCCGGTAATGATCCCGATCGACGATATATAAGTAGGCTTTAAACGACCCATTGCAGGGCAAATAGCTCTCAGAGAAAGAGAGAGATAGAGATATGGGTAGTTACTTTCTTCTAGCCTTGCTTTCTCTAGTCGCTGCTGGCTGTCATCCTTAAACGTAGTTCACGGGTTCGTTTAACCCGCGTCATTCGGGTGTTTACGAGTACGAGGCACTGATTCCGGAATGCAGCGTTCCCACGCGCGCGTCGCGTATTCGCGTCGCGTTCGCTTGCGCTTGCTCTGGTGTACCGTCAACAGAGAAAGGAAGATGTTCGTGGTAAGTGGCAAACCCTGATCTCTGCCTACCCCTTCGGGATGCAGGCGTTAGTTCATGTAATGTAACGTGTTGTTGCGGAGTGTCGTTTAACAAAGCTGTTTCGAGTTATATTCTCACGTCACCTGCGTGGAAAACCGCAGGGAAAAAATTAAACGAAACACAAAGAAAACAATAGAAGCAACACTTGATTTGGCCTCTCATATCTGTGACAATACTGCGAGTAGCGATCAGAAATACAATAAAACAGTTTGGCTGTTTCCCGACCAAAACACTGGCTTTGCTAACGATCCACCTGTCACTGCCAACGCCCCCCGGTAGGCCTGTGAATGCGGTAATCACATTTGTGTACGGCGCAGAGGCATCTTGTCTGTGGCCCGTGATAGGTCATTATCGCCCGGTGATTGGATGACCTTTGTGCTCCATATATCGGCACGCCAGTCTGGGGTGGACTGGTTTAGGCCGAGTCCTGGTAAGACAAGACAAGACAAGAATATTCTTTATTGTACCAGGAAAAACACAAACATGAAATGTTTACAAAAATACAGTACAATTGGCGGCCTTATTGCTTATAGCAATTTTGGTAACCTTGCAGAAGAAGTATACTCGCTCGATGCAATGATAAACGCTTGGCCTAACTACAAATGTACGTTTGTACAAATGCTCTGGTGTACCTCCATGTTTGTCAGGACAAGTGATTGCGTTGTGTGGAAGTAATTTATTAATTACCACTTTTTCAATTCAAAACTTCTTTATTGCACAAAAAGGTGTGTGTACAAAGGCGAGCTTAATACTAATAAGTATTTACTTTAGTGTAAGACTCTGGTATTTCTTTGTTCAGGTAATAATTTTTTTTTCAAAGTTATTTAATTTCACGGTTTGTGCGCTTTGTATTAGCCCTGTTTTATAGATAATTCTTAAAGAATGGATATTGAAAGTTGGACAATTCTTTACCGGAATAACTGGGCTGCAAAGAAACTTTGCCGCCAAAACAAATATTAAACATGCGCATCACCAGGGTAGAGCCACACTATAGTGTCCTCGTTCGGATACAAAAACATCGCGAACATATATGGAACAAATATTTTTGGTAGCAGATAAGAGATCTAACCAACGAAGAGGTATAGAAAGCCTACAGAGACAATATACCTATATAGACCAAACTCTGCACTTCGGATCGTTCTTATTACAAAGGACTAGGGTCAAATTCGGCTCGTCAGTGTAAGCTTGATCTGACTGACGGTGGTCCTATTTTATGGCCTGAAAACATAAAACCATTGGTCAATGTCAGAATCTGTTATGGCATCGCAATTTTCTACAACCTAATTGACAAACACGAAACGTAGTAGGGAGAGTCATTCATAAATCCAGCTACTTTAGGAGTTCTTTGGTGACCTCTAAGTTTATGATATCAGTACGAGCGTTGAGCGACCAGAGTACTTAATGATTCTAGTTTATTACGGTAGGTCTAGAGCTGTTGCGAAATGTTAGGATTTTCTAATTTCGTTCTAAATGTATCATTGTTGCCATTGACCCATTATGCAGGTCACCTCACGTCGTTTTTCGTCACCACAACGCAGTGAAAACCATATGTGATTGACACGCGTTGGTTCAGCAGTGAATCGCAAGTAGTTTGTTATTTGGCGGTCCATACGCAAAATACTAAGCTCTAAAGCAAAATGTTGTCTTAGAGTGGAGTGTAGAGTGTCATTAGTTAAACTGTGGACTTAATTATTATATTCACAGTAACAATCAGAAAACCCCTCTATAGAGTCCGCATATTTTGACGGTCAACTATGGAATCCTAAACTGCGCGTGGACCGACACGCACTTGGCTGGTTCTTTTACCTACACTTACTGACTCTTAATCTCTCTTTCTGAGAGAAGCCCTGTTCCCTACCATAGGACGTATATAGGCTTCATTTTAATATGAACCCGGGTTCAAAAATCCCGAACCCTGAAACCCAACCATCTGGCAATAATAGGCCCCGTTCCACCAACCAATATGATACCGATTTAATTGCAAAGGCGTGTGTGGCGACGATCGGACCTCGTGCGAGGTTAAGGTCTAACGTCATGATGCGATTGCCATACAAACTTCCAATCCAATACACCAGAGAAGCGGTGGCAGCGCATCGGTAGAAGGCTTGCTTCACATTCTTGGAGGTCGTGGGTTCGAATTCCAGCACGTACTAATGATTTTTTTCTAAGTTACATCATCATAAGCAACCTATATACGTCCCACTGTAGGGCACAGGTCTTCTCTCAGAGAGAGAGTATGGGCTTAATCACCACGCGTGCCCACCGCGAATTGGCGATTTCAAGTGCTGAGGCATGTGAATAGCTCAGAAACCCAGTTTCCCTCACGATGTTTTCCTTCACCGTTAGCGAGTGGTATTGCTACTAGGTATAACTTCACAAATGTACATAACTTAGAAAACAAAGTCATAGGTACATGCCCGCACTGGGAATCGAATCTGGGTCTCCCGCTTCCGAGTCCAATGTTCTACCCACTAGGCTACCACCGCTTCAGCTACCACTGTTAATTTGTAGTAGCAATTCCATTCGCTAAGTGTGAATGAAAACATCGTGACAAATCTGATTATCTGAAGTGTTCACATACCTCAACGCTTGCTACGTATAATGGCTCAACTTTGAGGCGAACTACGGAAATCTCAGGTCTAACAAACTAACCCCCATTTACCAGTCCACATTTGTCCACTGCTGATCATAGATCTCTCCCAGTGGACGCCCTTCTATCCTCGGCCATCGGCCATACTCAACCATCCGCCACATGCAATATGCTGCAGACCGTCCCACACTGGATTTGGTGGTACCTGATATAAGTTACATACAACTTTTAATACACTCAAGAACTTTTTTACCCCACCGATCTATTCTACATACAAATTTGTCTAAGTCAATTTGACCCGTTGAAGTGTACACTTTTGAGAACATAAATGTGTCCGGAACTTGTATGAAATCAAGAAAAAATAAAACATGAATCAAGACTGCATGCGCGTTAAGACTGTTAGTATTCACTTTTAAAGTCAAAAAAATATTTTTAATAAAAAGAAACCTAACCAAACAAATTGCTCCGAGTAACATCCGACTCAAAAGTCCCTTTAACACTCGACGCGACTCAGATATGCTCCAGAGCGGAAGTCCACGCCATTTGGCTCAGATATGCCCCAGAGCGGAAGTACAAGAAATTTGGCATAGATATGCCGCAGAGCGAAAGTCTAAGCCATTTGGCTCATATATGCCGCAGAGCGAAATTCCAAGCCATTTGACTCAGATGCGGCCTAGAGCGAAAATACAAGATATTTAGCGAAAGTCCAAGCGGCTTGGCTCAGATATGGCCTAAAGCCAAAGTACAAGAAATTTGGCTCAGATATGTACCACAGCGAAAGTCCAAGCCATTTGGCTCAGATATGCTCCAGAGCGAAAGTCCAAGCCATTTGGCTCAGATATGCCCCAGAGCGAAAGTCCAAGCCACGGTCATCAAGCGGCTCACATGGATAAAATCCCTGCCCTGCCTCCGCCGTATATCAGTGGTTGGTTACGATAACCACTAGTGACAGTGGTAGCTTTGGTTTTCAAAGAAAGATGTAATACATGGGTATTAGAATCAGAATTAATTTGTTTGGGAGACATAGGTGAATAAAATTAAAGTTGCTGCCTCTATGTTTAGTTATATTCTATGTTGACAGTGTAGGTTAAGAGAGCTCGAGGCAGACCACCCGCTAAATGGAGTGACCAGATGACCAAGGAACAAAACTGAAGTTTCACCAGGCGGTCCGATAGCGAACAACAGGTCCAGATGAAGAGCACTCTGCACCCATCCCCGTCATTGACTGACCGACTGATTGGATCGGATGTTTAATTAATGTTATCAGTTATCTTATTTTAATTAATCGGTCGATAGAAACTATGATCGACTTCAAACCAGTGTTCATGTACATTTGGTATATTAAATTTTTGTGCATATAATGGCATTTTTGTCTCAACTTAAAATCGACCAGTGAGGTGTGGCCCTAATGTCATGCATACATAAATGATAATAAACCGGCCGTGGATCCGCGGCCTTGACGCGGGGATTATCATTTCAATTGTTTAATCGTGTGATGTGTGTGAACTGTGGGACCGAACGCGCGATCTATGCCGAAATCGCTGTTGCTATGCGCTGCTCGGCATAATTTTGTATGCCTAGCTGGTCTTGCGGTAGCACGCTCGGTTACCAAGGCACACGTCGTGGATTCGACTCTCGCTGGCCCAAAAGTTTCATAAGTAATTATAATTGTGCACCAAATTCGAGCACCAATTGTTACCGAGATATTTAAAAACGTGTCAATATAATTATTATACAACGCGAATTTGCTGAACATTGGGAATTTTCCCAAAATTATCGGGAACGCCATATCAGTAATCGTAAAAAATTCGGTGAAACGTAACGGGGTTATTCTACTGATCAATCTAAAACCGGACAAGTGCGAGTCGGGCTCACCCACTGAAGGTTCTGTACAAATTTGTAGATATGTACATACCTACTATAAATAGGTCAGAAATTAGAAAGAAAAATTTTTTAATGACTTAATTAAAAAACCGGCCAAGTGCGAGTCGAACTCGCGCACCGAGGGTTCCGTACAAACCTGCAATGTCAACAACATTTTTTCACGGGTTAAAGGCAATTAGATCTAAGTATTTGATATGAATTTCAACTTGATAGCTCTACGCGTTCATGAGGAAAAAAGTAATAAGTTTATATTTATTAAAAAATATATATTTTGTAATGTAACTAAAAATTTAAGGTTTTCGGAATTTTTCCTTTATGTGTGCTATAAAACGTTGCTTCATGCCAAATTTCAAGATTCTAGGTCGACTGGAAGTACCCTTTAGGTTTTGATTCCCTTGCGAGTACTTGCGAGTTTCAAAATATGCAGCTTAAATTGCTGTTTCTTTTGATTGCGTTGACATAGAAGTTAGATTTTGTTACAGCTTAAAGGTATTATAGACCTGAGTATTTGGTATGAATTTCAATTTAATACCTTTACGCGTTTATGAGGAAATGGGTAGTAAGTTTAAAATTATTAAAAAAAAATATATTA
This sequence comes from Yponomeuta cagnagella, assembly GCA_947310995.1. Lineage (NCBI taxonomy): Eukaryota > Metazoa > Arthropoda > Insecta > Lepidoptera > Yponomeutidae > Yponomeuta > Yponomeuta cagnagella. The sequence continues at coordinate 16,358,590 of OX371277.1, forward strand.
TGTGATGTAACTAAAAATTTATGGTTTTCGTAATTTTTCCTTTATCTATGCTATAAGACGTTGCTTCGTACCAAATTTCAAGATTCTGAGTTCACGGGAAGCACCCTGTAGGTTTTGATTCCCTTGCAAGTGTCGAAAATTTGCGGCATAAACGGCTGTATCTTTTGATTGCGTTGGCTTAGAAGTTTGATTTTTTCACAGCTTCAAGGGACAGTAGACCTGAGTAATTGATATAAATTTCAGCTTCATACCTCCACGCGTTCCTGAGAAAAAGGGTCTTGACAGACGGACGGACGGACAGACGGACAACAAAGTGATCCTATAAGGGTTCCGTTTTTTCCTTTTGAGGTACGGAACCCTAAAAATGTCCAGTTTGCAGATTTTTGCCTGTATTTGTAGTATAAGACGATATATCTTACAAAATTGCGTAGTTTTAGTTCAACGGAAAGTACCCTATAAATGTTGATTCCTTGAGTGCCGAAACATACGTTTTTGCGGAATAAACGTCCGTATCTTTTTTTAATGTTAACTTAGAAGTTAGATTTTTTTCACAGGTTTAAGGGACTAGACTTAAGTACCAGTATATGGTTTTAATTTGAACTCGATAGTTACGAGATAAAGGGTCTTGACCTCAGAGCATTGAATAGCAGAGATATCTATAGTCTTGAAAGACAGACGGCCGGCCGGACGGACGGACTACCAAGTGATCCTAAAAGGGTTCCGTTTTATCATTTTGAGGTACGGAACCCTAAAAATCAGCTGTTCAACTGTGGAAAGTTTGATGTGCTGTACACTTTTATTGTTGTTCCTATGCGGATGGCCACGACAATTACGTTACGCACATTACCATGCCCGTAGCATACAGGATCGCGAATAAAATACCTAATCACGAACTCACATCTTCAACTAGAAGAATCAGGCCTTTCATACAAAGGAAACTCGCCTTTGTACTTCCGCGGGTAAGGTGCAATGGAGAGGTAAAGATTACTTGGTTTGGTTGTAAGCGGAAAACGTGCGGATACATAAAAACTTACGCATTCTAAGCAAATGTCAAAATTTACATCAAGGCCATATAGTCCGACCGGTGTTGGAGGTCTCTTGCCACGGCCGCGGCAGGGTGACCAGATGTTAAAATGAAAAGTCCCGACAAAAAGACTGATTTATATAATAAAAAAAAGTCTTGTCATTTTACTGAAAGCGTGCGCGGTGTGACGTTACGACGCAGGAAGATTTTAAGAAGACACCAGTTGATTATTGTTAGGTGTAATTGAGGATCGTGCATTTAAAAAAAATAAAGTAAACTGTTAAAAAACCGACAAGAAGGCCAGAACCTCACAATAAGTCACAATGTTAAATTTGAGACGAACGAAAGTCGTCGACATAGCCCAGCGGATTAGTAAGTTGAATTGGCAGTGGGCGGGGCATATAGCAAGCAGAACTGATGGCCGATGGGGCCGAAAAGTTCTCGAATTGAGACCACATATCGGCAAGCGCAGTGTAGGATGACCAGCCACAAGATGGACAGATGACCTTATCCAAGTGGCAGGAAGACGCTGGATGCAAGCCGCTTCCAACCGGTCTTATTGGAAATCCATGGAGGAGGCCTATGTCCAGCAATGGACTTCTTGTGGCTATATGATAATAATGATGATAAGTCATACGCATACTTCCCTTTCGGCTCCGCTACCGTCTGGTAAAAACATAAAAGACCCTACTAGTAAATAAAATATTATTAAGCAATAAACTTAGGCCTTTGCATCTACGTAATGAGATGATTTACAGCGTCCAGCCATCGGCACCATCAGTTACACTAGACGGGTGAAGGGACCACTCGGACGCTGCGGTGTCTGGGACATTGTTTTTAGATGGCGTAGGCTTGCCCAGCATCTATACCATCCTGACAGCTTTGTCGGCCTAGTCAATACGTGCGGAGCCGACCATAAGATTTGTTTTAAGATAACACTAACATTTTGATTTGCACACGGGCGCATGCACGCAGCGACTAATCAATGTTGATGAAGCGAAAGATATTTGTGAGGAACTTGGCAATTGACAAACTCTGTTCTCTGGTAGGCAGAGATTTAGGCGAGACTTTATATAGTACGCACCTAAAATTTTCAAAATCCGGCCAAAATCATGACAAGTGTGTAAAAATCCTGACAATTGAGAACAATTCCTGACGTCAAGTAACACTAGCCGTGGCGGGCGTTAGGAGCGGGATTCGAAACTTGGTCTTGTTATCAAAATGACGCCCGGCGCGCGAAGTCAAAAATGTGTTTTCAGGGACGGTGTATGTTGCATGTGAGTAGGTGCCCCCAATATCTGTTCGCTGTACCGTGCGCAACAGTACGGTATGTTTTCTGACATAAACGTCGTTACGACAATGCTGTGTGGTCACGTGCGTTTAATTTATCCCTTAATTTGCTTTTATTTGTCGGTAAAGCGTTTTCTCTTTAATAAAATATACAACTTAAAAATAATAAAATATATCTTTCAACCAATCAACCAATTTACATATTATATTTTATAACACAATTATAGACCAACTATACCCAAAGAACAGAGATATGGCTGTGTATATTTTTGATATAATACACTCTTCTTACAAACTAAATATCATGCCATGCTTTATCTACGTAATATACAATTTCAGCTGATGTTTCTCCTAGTGTCCACGTTGATTGTTTTCTTTACTCCGTTTATCGGCAAATGTGTTGAAATATTAAGCAAAACCTAACAACTGTTTCTTTAGCATCAATAATTCAACCACTTTCCTTAAACAAACATTTAACATTCTCAATATTTATTTTTGAAACCTGACGCGGTCAATATACACAAAACATTTTTTTTTAACTATAAGTGAGACATTTCATTCCGTGTGGCGCCGGATTAAGAACAGCGACACTCCATTTCCTTCCGTGGATATCGTAGAAGGCGACTAAGGAAATCAATTACCAGGAGACGGGCAGCAGCGTCTTCCTGAGATTCCAACCGCATACTGCGATCGCCAACCCGCCTGCCAAGCGTGGCGATTATGGCAAAACCCCTCGTGGTTATGAAAACCACGAAGGAGGCCTATATCCTGCAGTGGGCGTCAAATGGCTGATGATGATGATGATGACAGTCTTAAATCATCTAGATACACTTGCCTAGTGTGGGGCCGTATCGTGGGTTGCCATTGTAGTGTTTAACATATTTGTACGAAAGGCAGGAAAGTTTGATTAAGACCGGACAATTTAGTCAAGCGTAACCTCAATTTAAAGTAGGTATTTACATAAAAGAACAATATTAATTAAACTAGAGTCGTATGTAAAGTGGTGACGATGTGTGTGTGTGTGTGTGTGTGTGTGTGTGTGTGTGTGTGTGTGTGTGTGTGTGTGTGTGTGTGTGTGTGTGTGTGTGTGTGTGTGTGTGTGTGTGTTTGTGCGCGTGTGTGTATGGGTGCGTGCGTGCGTACGTGCGTGCGTGCGTGCGTGCGTGCGTATGTGTATGTGTGTGTGTGTGTGTGTGAAATAAAAATTTTAAACTCTTAAACTTATTGGAATACGTTATATACGTCCCATTGCGTTGGCGAATGGTTTAGTTCCTTACTCTGTCGCGGAGGGATAATCCGAGTATCGACCTTTCCATTGCTCTTTGGGCGACTCTGAGCCTGTTCACGGTCTCCACGGTGAGCGTCCATGATTCGCAAGCGTAGGTCATTACCGGTAGAACACACTGATTGTAACACCTAGTCTTCAGCGTTTAAGGGATTCTTGATTCAGAGAGATAGAAGCGCATGTATGGTTGTCTGGAAGAAGTTGATTTTAGTAATGGCCGCCTACTGGACTAAATATCATGTCATTCGTTTTGGATTTTTCTGTTTCTATAGCAGACTAGAATTTTTACTAATGATGAGGAACATTTTCATATGGGTATCCCAAAAGTAGAATTGCCTAATTTATTTTTTGTACAGTCCCATAATAACACAAATTTGCCGCATAATTATCTCCTAATTCAGACAAACACAAACAACGGAGAAACATCCTAAAGTCGCCAACCATTCTCACGGATATCATAACAACAATAAACGTTCCGAACACTCCAGAGGCTGAAAATACGTAAAACGAAAAAAATAATACAACAATTTAAGTGCAAATAAGACACGCAGCTTCGCCCATTCTAATCGAAAAAACTTCTACTTTAACCGCAGATAAAGTCGAGTTTCCAATGTCGAAGCAGAGGGCAAAGATCGCCCGCCAGTTTTATGAATGAGCGCCGCCGACGCTCATGAATGACGGGCGGATGTGACGTCACGCAGACGACTAGTAGAGCTGCGCGTACGCACCCTTTGGCGTCTTTGCGAATCGCGTGAGTAGATAGGTATTTGTATTTGGAATTGGTTTATTGCTTTATTCTTCTTTATTCCTGTGTTTTTATTACTGTGAGTGCGTCAGCTGAAGGATTTTGATGGGTTTTCTCACGGAATTGCCGTTTGATGGGACAGTTCTAGGATGCTTTAGTACAGACAGTTCTTTAATATAAACATACGTGCACTTTATTTAGTTGCTTTACGGACAACTTTGTACCAAAAACTTATCGTGTTATTTATAAAAACACCATTATCTTAAAACACTTCATAAACGCAGTATAAATAGTCTGTGGTAAAGTCTCTACCACAGACTATTTATACGGCGTTTGTGGAGTGTTTAAGATTAACCTTTCTTTTAAGCTACATAGAGTCAGAAAATTATATACATAATTATTTACCACGGATATTTTTTTTTTCTTTAAGATTTAAACTTCATTAGGTTAGCCCGCATTAGTGCCTGTAAAGAAAACCAGAGTGAGGCAACCTTAGTGTCTGGGGTGTCCAAATATCCCTCTCTCTCTCTTTAAAAGAAGCTCTACAGTGGAACGCTCATAGAGTCCTTATTAGGTTGGCCCGGAATTTAAACATTTTCGGCCCAAATTAGGGCCCATGAAAAACGTATTAAATTAATTTACCATAAAACCCCACGGCCCGTTGATTAAGCGAAATATTATATTACATCACATTATTTATCATTATAATAAAAGAGATAATGTTATGATTTGCTAATTTGCCCAGCTCACCGGAAAAATCAGTCTAATGACACAAAACTATAAGGACAGAAGTACCTGTGACATAGGATCGTACTCGTATTAATAAAGCGCCTTTCAGGAGCGATACTGAGAGGTGAAAGCTTCACTTGGGGACCATTCAAGTCTTACGTTCACATATTAGCACTACAGGGGGGCGGGGGGTCTTTACTTTGCTTTTTTATGACGTGGGGGGGTTTGGGTATCTGGATGATATTTTTCTTTCCTCTTTCAATAGGTTTTACATTTTCGGATTTTGTACAAAATTTAGTCGATTTTGCTTTGAATATGGCAACATTGGCTATGCTTGAAAACGGGGGGGGGGGTGTAAGAGCTTTGCTTACTTTTGCTGACAAGAGGGACGGGGGGGATAAATAATTGTTATAACTTACGTAATACTTGAAACCGAAAAAGACTTATAAATTTAAGATGTCGCTAACACATTTCATAAAACTAACTACAATTCATAGTGTATTTTGACAATTCGATGTACATTGCGTAGCTGAGTTTCTCTATTGCTTTGCTCTATTGCTCTGCCTCCGCTGTCTGTTTGTCTGTATGTCTGTCTGTCCGTCTGTCTGTCTGTCCGTCCGTCCGTCTTACCTTTAAAGGGCTTCTTTAGAACCGTAATAGCTAGACAGTTGAAATTTTCACAGAATTTTTGTTATTACGGCGGATTACCCAACAATAATAAAAATTAAAAATTAACGGGGGTCTCCTCCATACAACAAACGTTTTTTTTTGCCGTTTTTGTTCATGCTCTATCGTAAAAACGGTAATACATACAGGCATCAAACTTGGCGTGATTTTGGGACTAACTATATTTTCTAACGAAAAATAATAATAAACAGCCAAGCGCGGGTACGGAACTCTGGGTGCACGAGTCCGACTCGCACTTGGCCGGTTTTTTATTTTCTATTGTTTGCTACTACAAACCCAGCTGTTACTACGACTTTAGCCGCTGACGATGATGCATTCATCGTCCACTGCAGAGCCCTCAGCGCATTTTCAACGCAAGAGTAGGTATCGTTCTTCTATACTTTTCCTAAATGAATATTTTGTTACCTCCGTAAGCGAGAGAATAGCCAAAAGTTTTAATTATAGAAATTTGTGCCGAAAAAACGTATGGAGGGGCAAAAAAACCGTCGAGTTCAACGTATCTATTAGTGAGGTACTTAGGGGCACATAAATCAGGCTGAGTGCCTTCAAAGTTACACAGTTGGTTATCGGAGACTGGATTTGAATGGTTTTTATGCTAATAATGAATGTAGGAATAAAGATTGACCAAAAAAATATACCGAGCGAATGTGGGTGGAAGGGCCGGTAAGGGTCGACCCAGGCGGGTATAAGAAAAGGGCAAAATAAAATTTGGTGGGATACAGGCGTGAGTTTATGTATGTATGTCTGCTAATAAGAATGGTATAATTCCACCAATTAAAGAAAGGGATCGGATGTGCAGATGATTTCTGATAAGTGATAATAGGTACATGTAATGTCGAGTTCGTTACTCACAAAAACTTTTATTCGGGTACATTTTATCTTTGCTATTTAGTCGAAGTATGTCCCCCTGGGACGTTCCTTACCATGCCTGGTTTGCGTATTAATTAGATTTGATACGTATTGATTAGATTACTCTTTACTGTACATACGACAAAAAAAATACCTTAAAAGCGACATTTTCTTTCCTATGGTTTAGGTGAAAATGTTTAGTTCTGATGATTTTCTAATAAAACTCGTCAAAACTGTTTTTCAGGTTTTATATTTATTCAGTAGTTTAGACATGTAAATAGACATTTACATTTACTTTGTATGTTGAATTTTAGTTAAAATTCTACTAAAGCCCCACTTAAGAAAGTGAAGCAAGTCTTAAGCACTTGTACAAGTGTACTTCTTCCCAAGCTGGAGACCGATACTGCTGCAGTACTTATACAAGTTTACTTCGTTCCAAACTGGAGACCGGTGCTCCTCCAGTACTTATACAAGTTTACTTCGTTTCAAACTGGAGACCGGTGCTCCTCCAGTACTTATACAAGTTTACTTCGTTCCAAACTGGAGACCGGTGCTCCTCCAGTACTTATACAAGTTTACTTCGTTCCAAACTGGAGACCGGTGCTCCTCCAGTACTTATACAAGTTTACTTCGTTCCAAACTGGAGACCGGTGCTCCTCCAGTACTTATATAAGTGTACTTCGTTTCAAACTGGAGACCGGTACTTTTTCACCAGTACTTCACTGCCAGCTGCGGCCAGTACGGGCTGCCAAAAGCATCTCTAATTGACTAGCAAAGCGGTTCGACAATTTCTCCCACCAAACTCCCATTTTCCGGCGACCCCAGTTTTGTACGATTAGTGTGACCAATTGGGGAGCCAGAACATACATCGTTAGGTGCGTAGTACGAAAGGTTCTTTTACGCCAGAGCAACATCGTGCTACAGTGCGGCGGCTCCTTGTTGCATGCTACAATCGCCAACACCATGCGGCCGATGTAGCATGCAGCAGTCAATTTTACGCCAACATTCGGAGTGTTTTTGGGGATAGACACCGTAGAATATGGCTGTGAATATGAACATCCCACAATACTTTACTCTTTCTATAATCTTCAATGAAGTCTAAATTTGTTGTATTACTCCAAACCGTGACTGATAAGCTTTACTTCAATCCAATTTCTTGGTGTGATTTCGCCAAAATCTTTACTTTTCAAAACAACTACAAGCAAAACATAATATAATATGCTGTTTTGAGGCACCAAAAATCACAGATTAAAAAGACAAACCAAAAATGTCGCATGAAATTCATAGTGTTCGGATACAAGATGCGACAGTGTGCCACATGACGCAAGGTGTTGCCATGCCACACTATTCTTGCCAAAACGTGCGACATTTTTTATTATTGTAGCATGCGGCCTTGTGGCATGCCGCACAGTGGTGCCTCGGCGTAAGAGGGCCCTAACACATGATTACAATAAATCAGTGAATACAGCAGCCCAATGTATCCGCCGTTTGATCTTACATTGCAGACTTTTTAAGTGACGAAAATGAGGAGGTCCTCCAGCTTATTCGTATATTTTTTACGTATGACATCATAGCGAATATCTTTTTACGTAAAAATATATTACATTTCAGACACAAAAATACGTATTCAGAAACCGCCCCTAAGTCTGGTCCCTTACGGACTATTGCCTTGGCATTGAAGGACATACAATTGAAGATACTTCCTTATTGCTAAATTGCGTCACGCGGCGAGCCCTGGCTGCGCGGCCCTGAATTTCGGTGTTGCGCCGCAGCAGAACAAGGGATTTAAGCTTTTTCATACTTGACTAGTTTTCATTCAGAAAACAATTTAAGTACCTACCTATTCTATTCTGTATGATATATAAATATTCAATTCTATTTCGTATTGTTCACGGCTGTATCACACTGCAGTCTGTAACGCTCGCGGTGTAGCTTCAGGCACTGACTAAAAACTTGGCTAGGCCGAGTAAGTATAGTAGTAACATTAATCTAAGCAATGTAACTACTAGGCTCCGCCAAAATTAATAAACCCTTTATTTATGTATTATTAAAGCCTAAAGTCTATTCTAATAATAGGTTTCCACTTAATAAAAACGATTAAAGCTGATCGCTTGGAATGTTAGATACACCCATGTCTCTACCTATCCCTCCTGGATAGAGGCGTGAGTTTATGTTGGCTCTAATATTTAGTTTACTGTCTATGCAAATACCCGTAACATGACGCAATAACACTCTCACTAAAAGGGTAAAATACTAAGTGCGCAACGGTTTTGCAATTTCAATTGACATTTGACAAGTTAATGTTCCGTCATTCCATAATATTTAAATGCCGTACTTAAGTATAAGTTGGCAAATAAGGAGACTTAACAGGACCAGAAGTACATTTAGTTAACCTCATTTCCAATACGTACGAGATGAAAAAACAATTGAACATTTTGCTGTCGTAAGTAGTAAGGGGCAACTGCTTTTTTTCGCGATTTCGACTCCGTAGAAAAAAGTTGTTTAATTTCATTGAAAACATTGATTGCAAATAAAATATTAGTAATATTTCATATCACCTGAGTATACATTCGCACCGCGACACGACACACGACGCGTGTGACCCTTTGATTACAATTTATAATATAAAATGAAACGCATTAACAGAGACCCAAACGCCAAAAAGAGGTGTGCGTAGATAATTACTGTTGATTGGTCGTAAATTCGTAACCCTTAATGCTCGAAATGGATGAGTATCGTATAAAAATACAGGTTTTTGTTGCTATATTTTGGGTATTATGAGATGACTAATCTTTCGGGCGAAATTCGCACTTATGCCGCTGCGATTAGAGCTGTGTCCGTATGTACGGCCGCAATACTGAGGGCATACATACGAGTACGGACAGCACCCGTTCACGAGTATAAGGCAGGGGTCAGCCGGTGAAGTTCTTGTCAGTTATCATATCAGTAATAATAGTAGCATAACACGGGAATACTGGGAATAAGGGAGCCGAGGGTTTGATGTGCGAGGAGTGGATCAAGCAAATAGGTACATAATTTATTAAACTCGGTCGTTTATCAGCCAGATGCAGGAAACAGGCTTGGACATGCGTAGTGCGACCCTCAGAGATAAGAGACGCCTCCATTCGTCTCGTCGCTCCAACCAGGGCCGCGTTTCATGCAATATCATCGTCATCATCATCATCAGCCTATCGCTGCACACTGCTATTCATAGTTAATCATCCTTGTTTAGTACAATTCATAGTTATTATTGTGTAGCGGACATTACGATGAACATTGTGTAGCGGACTTCCTACTTTTTAATCTGCGGTTTAATCGACTTCGCAATGTACATCATCATCATCATGAGCCATTTGACGCCCACTGCAGGACCTAGGCCTCCTTCGTGGTTTTCATAAACGGTTTTGCCATAATCGCCACGCTTGGCAGGCGGGTTGGCGATCGCAGTATGCGGTTGGAATCTCAGGAAGACGCTGCTGCCCGTCCCCTGGTAATTGATTTCCGTAGTCGCCTTCTACGACATCCACGGAAGAAAATGGAGCGACGCTATTATTAATTCGGCGCCACACGGAAAGCAATGTACATCGAATTGTCATAATAGTAAACAAGGAAGACGATAATGCCGGCTGGAATTCAAAACTAATAACAAAATGCCAAATAAACCGGCCGTTTTGAAGCAACAGGGAACTTGTACTAAAATATGTTTTAATATAATCGGAAAGGCCAGGTTAAACGACAAATAAACGAGGTAATTTTTTTTCTTTACGACTAATAATTTTCATAATAATTCGCACCTTGATTTCCTTAACGTCACTAAACAAAAATCATCAAAATGGAGGTAAGTACCGCCTACCTACCATCTAACCTACAATCTCGGGCCTATGTTTGCTGAAGACACTGGTTTGAATAGTTCACTAAAAAGCCCCTAGATGGCATTGTGTCGTTAGGTACTTTCTCGCGGAACGCATGAGTTTTAACCGAAGAATGACACCTTCGCTGAAAATGTGTGTATTTCGTTTAGTGACGTTAAGGAAATTAAGGTGCGTGACTATATTGACTTTTCGACAGGCCATATTATGGCCTGTCGAAAAGTCAATATAGTCACGTGCTACCAAAATAGCCATACAAATCGGGCTCAAACTATGACGTCACAACTTGCACGTAACACCTTCTAATGTATGAAGCGTTTATCATTATTTGAGTTATCTCGTAAAATAATGTTTTTATTCATCTTCACCCTTCTTAGAAACCATTTAGAATTCAATAAAAAGACAAAATCAAATAAGTTTTCTTTTATTGCGGTAACTTGATTTTTCGCTCAAGTTATCGCATGATCCATGCATGTATTCGCATGATCCTGTTTTTATGTGTCTTCTAAGGTATGAAAGGAAAGCCACTACAATCTAAGTACCCACCCAATTGCGTAATATCTGAAAACTGCGTAGCTTCCAAGTTAGGACAATCGATACCTATACAAGGCCGCAGTTCGATAACAAACTCGTGTATGTTTTATATGTAACCGAAGCGTTTCGAAATGATAACGCAACCTTATTTAATGAACTCAACTGCCTCATTCTGCCGTCTCATAAGAAGAAAGGCCGTAACTGCCTCGAGCTTAGTTTCGAGTAAATTGAGGTGTAGTGAAAACTAAAAGTGACACTTGAAGCATGTCTGAGTACTTTTGATGACTTGTCACCGATGACGTTTATTTTAAAATTATAAGAAACTATCACATAATTTATTGTGTCATAGTCATAGCATATTTGCATTGATTTAAAGCGTTATTAATATTAACATACTATCTTTTTAGCAAAAAATTTAGATACTTGGTATATTCCTAAGCTGAAAAGGCGTAACTTCATAAAAAGGGCTTTTCTAGCTCAACTTACTGTTAATTACGCCTTTTTACGTAGAAATAAGTTCTCAGAAGCACGGAAGCACGGAACCGCTCGGAAAAAGCCCGTTAAGCTGTTGGTGCCGGCTGCCGTCGATAGATGGCAGTCGTTAAGCCAAGTCAGAGGCCTTAGGGCGGCTTGACAACTTCTGACAGTAGACGAGCCACTAGTCTACAAGCCTCCACTAATACGGACTTGGCCCCCGTGGTGGAGTATGGCCTATACCTTCCTCAGGGAAGAGACCCGTGCCCCTCGGTGGGGACATAATGGGTTGATGATGATGAAGTAGCCTATATACGTCCCACTGCAGGGCACAGGCGTTCTCAGAGAGAGAGAGAATATGAACATAATTACCGCTACTACTATGAAATAAGAATATTTTTTCAAAGAAACTTTCAAATCCGAGCGAGCGGCGTCGCTGTCTAAGCTACACAGCCCTCGTAATTTTAAATAGTGTAGGCTATTACGCTTCGCGCGGGCCCGAAGATTACTTACTATCTTTATTTGTACTGTGGTATGGGCTTAATCACCACGCGTGCCCACTGCGGATTGGCAATTTCAAGCAACACTGGGCGCGTTCAGTGCAAGGATGGGTCGCCGTCTATGCCTAACGCTAGTGGCATTTTTCCGAGCGGTTCCGTGCTTCGCAAGGCACGTTAAGCTGTTGGTGCCGGCTGCCGTCGATAGATGGCAGTCGTTAAGCCAAGTCAGAGGCCTTAGGGCGGCTTGACAACTTCTGACAGTAGACGAGCCACTAGTCTACAAGCCTCCACTAATACGGACTTGGCCCCCGTGGTGGAGTATGGCCTATACCTTCCTCAGGGAAGAGACCCGTGCCCCTCGGTGGGGACATAATGGGTTGATGATGATGAAGTAGCCTATATACGTCCCACTGCAGGGCACAGGCGTTCTCAGAGAGAGAGAGAATATGAACATAATTACCGCTACTACTATGAAATAAGAATATTTTTTCAAAGAAACTTTCAAATCCGAGCGAGCGGCGTCGCTGTCTAAGCTACACAGCCCTCGTAATTTTAAATAGTGTAGGCTATTACGCTTCGCGCGGGCCCGAAGATTACTTACTATCTTTATTTGTACTGTGGTATGGGCTTAATCACCACGCGTGCCCACTGCGGATTGGCAATTTCAAGCGCTGAGGTATGTGAACTGAACACTTCAGACGAGTTATGTGAACACAGGAGACATAACATACATAAGCAGCCTATGTACGTCCCACTACACACATCACAAAAAGTTTGTGATCAATAGCATAAGCTCGTATAATTCTTTAAATTTAACTTTATCAAGAAAAAATCTATGTTGTATGCTTTCTTTAAATAGGAATACCCTGTTTGAAATTAAAATATAAAACTATTTTTTATTATTTATTTAAAAAAAATTCAGCCATTAATCATAATGTAATTGTGATAGATATTTCATAGAAAGAAAAATACTGTTTAATTAAACTTAAAGAACAATTTATTATTAAAAGGTTAAATTCAATATAAAATAACTCCTCCCCTGGCTCGAACACATGTGGAGATCCTCCTGGGCATGCTGAGGATCAAGTTATCCAGCATTTCCTGGGGTAACCTATCCCATTCTTCAATAGCCCCCTGAGCTCTGGAACTGTCTGGGGACGTGGCTCACGGTTCCATATAGCTCGTTTAAGAGCATCCCACGCGTGCTCTATTGGGTTTAAGTCGGGCGAGCCGGCAGGCCAGTCTAAACGTGTGATATCGTATTCTTGAAGAGCAGCATTGACTCGTTGAGCTCGATGTGCGGGCGCATTATCATCGACCAGTACAAATTGGTGCCCATGGTTTACTCGGAATGGTCTGACGATATCATCAATAACAACTGCTTTGTACATGTCTGCTGTCATGTAGCCCCGATACGGGATCAAAGGCGTTCTAGCTCCAATCATAATGCCACCCCAAAAGGACACCGATTTTCCGCCTTGCTGAACTGTTCCAGTGGCAGTTCTTTGTCTTTCACGGTCGCCTGGTCTTCTCCAGACACGGACACGTCAGTTATCTGGATGAGTGCTGATTCGGGATTCGTCAACGAAGAGACAGTTTTGCCAAATGTTTTCTTCCTCACCTTCTTCATTTTGCCGAAGTCTAGCCCACTGCAATCTTCGTTGTTGATGTTGCCGGGAATTGAGCGAAGCTCGCCAAGACCTCCGTGCTCGTAATCCAGCGTGGTGCAAGCAATTGCGAACGGTCTGCGTGCTAACTTCAAGCCCAGAGGCGGCCCTGACTTCTGCTTTTATTTTAGTGGCGTTGATTGTTGGATCACGGGCTGCCAGCAATCTACTATAGCGCTTTTGGGCAGCTGTCAAAACAGTTGGGCGACCGCTGCGGGGTCGGTCAGCTAAATTCCCCATTCCGTGGTACCTCTGCAACGTAGCCACGACACAGGATTGGGATATAGCAAGTCTGAGTGCTAGTACTCTCGTGGTGTATCCTTCTTCCCTCAAAGTTACTATTCTTGCTCGTAAAACCTCTGATAATCCTCTTGGCATTTTTTCAATCACAACTTTCCGCAAAAAATATCTTGAATCGGTTATAATTGACTAAATCAGATTTCTGAATGAGCGTAAGCTAGGACTGAAAGCCTTTTAATATGAAAAAACAACTGAATGGTGTCGTTGTTTTGTGTTCTAATTCTTTATTTTGAAATAAAGAATCTAAAAAGAAGAAAAAATCATAATATAATCTACAGTAACAAAAAAGATTTCAGTTTTTCAAAGTGATCGCAAACTTTTTTTGATGTGTGTATAGGGCACAGACCTTCTCTCAGGGAGAGAGTATGGGCTTAATCACCACGCGTGCCCACCGCGGATTCGCGATTTCAAGCGCTGAGATATGTGAATAGCTCAGACACTCAGGTTTCCTCAACATATTTTTCTTCACGGTTTACGAGTGGTATTGCTACTATAACTTCATAAATGTACATATCTTAGAAAACAAAGTCACAGATATCGTTCAGAGGGAATCAAACATCGTTCTCTCACTGCCGAGTCCAATGTTCTACCCCCTAGGCTACCACCGCCCAGGAGACACTATTCTCAAATTTTTTTTTTTCTTACACAAAACCAAAATCTACTGACGTTGAACTTGCATGAGCCCGGAAAAGTGGGCTGAAATCATCACCGGGGGGGGTTGCCGTGCGATGGCCACCGGCGACGGGGTAGACCGCGGCGGGGATGGTGTGACGACAAATAACAAATATTGACCAGGGTGGCACGAGTTTGCCAAGGACAAGGAGGAATGGAAGTCGTAAGAGGAGGCCATTGCCCAGCAGTAATAATAATACTAACTTCCACTAACCACTTGTCATGGTCCCAAACTAGGATGCCCTGTGCTATGGTGATAGTGATGATCATGATCTCCTCGTCGGGTCCGACGACAGCGACCGTCACACTTCCTGGGCCCTTGTTAAGTAGCAGCGATGTGTTCGGAAGGGTCGTCAACGTCGCGCTTGAGCCCGACAATTCACTCGAATCTAGCGACAAATACGGTTCTTTTTCATCCCCCCATCTCGGAAAGAGTATTTTTGCTCTTCGATATCTTCCATGAGTGCAAAAGCCGTTTTTATCCGCTACGGGATAAAGTAAATTGAATTTAGAACATTTTGTAAATTTAAAACATCATTAAACCTATTAACTTTTTTTAATTTGTTAAAAACTCAGACGCGGAACCTCCTTTGTGTTTTTTTTTTTTCATTTAGTTGCACTCGAAAGATTTTTCACCTCGTGCTCTTTTGATTCCCTCGCTGACGCTCAGGATTCAAATTTTTGAATCACGAGCGCAGCGATTTTAGACTCCTTCGCTTGCTCGGTCATCAAAATTGAGCACGCGGTTAAAAAGCAAAATAACTATTTTTGAATAGTTTCGAAATTTCCTGCCAGCTGGTGCGACATTGACGACCCTTCCGAACATATCGCTGCTTCATAATAAGGGCCCTGGCGTGTGCTCTAAGGTACCTGGAACATCCGAACTTCGTTTTAAACCATTCAGCGTAGTAGAGCTGTCCGTTTTCATTCATTATAAATCTAGGCTCCGGTCTCATTTGGCTTGCTTGTCGTTTTGCTTCTACAGGGTGACTTTGAATTCGTTCACCTTAAGGGGACATTCTAACCGTGATTGCGATACTGTGGTGCCAGTTTTGAAAAATATAACGCGGAACAAAAATTATTACCTTAATTTAATAAAACCATAATTGATTGAGCAAGTGAATTCGGAATTAAGCTAATGTAATTAAACTTATAAAAGGAAAACGTCGTACAAAATCGATTGAAAATTACTTTGATGAAGTTGTTAGTTCTGTAAAGCAGGTAAAAAAACCCTCTTTTAGAAACTTAAGACAACAAAGTCATTGGTATAGAAACTCAAAGGCTTTTCAAAGTTGCTCAAATAATCCGAGAAGTATGTGGAAATTAATAAATAGTTTTTCTAATAATAAAGTAAAGACAAACGACATTTATCCTCCTAATTTACTCATAGGTCCTACTGCTATCACCGATGGCAATGAAGTTTGTGAACAGTTCAACGATTTTTTCTCTACTATTGGCGCTTTACTAGCTAATAAAATCCCGACACAGTATCACAATAATACAATTAACACAATAAATAATACACAAAAACAGAAACTTGAAGCATTGACGCCTTGTACAATAAAAGAAATAAGTAAAATCATCGATGGCTTAGATGCAAATTGTAGTACTGGGATCGATGGAATTAGTACTAAATCAATCAAATGTATAAAAAGACCTATATTAGAAAGTCTCACAAGCTGTATAAATAGATGTCTAGTTGATGGTATTTTTCCTGATAGTCTTAAGATAGCTAAAGTAAATCCCATACATAAATCAGGCCCAAAAACCGATCCCTCAAACTACCGGCCGATTTCGGTACTTCCTGTGCTGTCAAAAATTTTTGAAAAAGTAATTTACAATCGTCTTACTCTTTACCTAAATAGTATAAATTTCTTCTTTAATAAGCAATATGGCTTTCGCTCACAGTCAAACACCTTAACGGCAACTCTCGATCTAGTAACCGAAATAAAGAACAACATTGATGAAAAAAAAATTGCACTCGGTATATTTATTGATCTAAAAAAAGGCTTTTGATACCGTTAGCCACCCCATTTTATTACAGAAACTCGCTAGCACTGGAAATATCGGATCTGCGCTTAAAATGTTTGAATCCTACATGGAAAACAGGCAACAAATTGTAAAAATTGGCCAATATAAAAGCAATCCGAGAACTGTAACGTATGGTATCCCGCAGAGCTCAATTTTAGGACCATTGCTCTTTTTAGTCTACGTAAACAATATAAGTAATATCAGTCTTCACGGGGACGTAACACTTTACGCTGATGATACATGCCTTTTTTATTTTGGGCATTCTCTTTTAGACATAATTGCTACTGCACAAGCCGACCTAAATTTACTTAGTTCCTGGTTCAAATATAACTTATTAACTATAAACACACAAAAGACATCATACATGATATTTGCCGCTAAAAATAAAAAAATCCCGGACTATCCACATCTTACAATAGACAACGACACAATTCATAGATCCAAAGAAGAAAAATATTTAGGACTCATTCTTGATGAGAAACTCACTTGGAAAGGTCATATACAACATGTCAAATCAAAAATAGTGCCTTTAACAGGAGCCTTACATAACATGGTCCGTTATGTTCCCTATAAACTACGCACTCTTATCTATAATGCATTAGTAAAATCACACCTCGAGTACCTTATAGAAGTCTGGGGCACAGCTAGTAAAACAAATTTAAAAGAATTGCAGAGGTCACAAAATAAAGTCATCAAAATCTTATTTAACTACAAATATGACACCTCGACAAAATTTTTATACGAAAAGACAAAGTTACTTAATATCCGTCAAATATATACATATAAAACATGCATACTAATAAAAAAAATATTGAAGAACGATATACATACTAATATAAACCTAAGTCGAGTAAAAACAAACTTAAACTAAGAACACCACGAACTGAATATGGTAAAAGAAATGTGATGTATGAAGGAGTCCAACTTTATAATAATTTACCGGCCGAAATAAAGGACATAGAAAATATGAATGCTTTTAAAAATAAACTTAAACTACATGTCTCAAATTATAATTAACCTTAATCTTACCTTAATGCATGCCATATAAATTTAATCTAATTTTAAGTATTATTTTCTCATTAGTTAAGCGACCCAACTTAAGACGACAAAGTCATTGGTACATGCCCTACCTATTGCTTAGTCGAGATCAACGTCTGTACTATAGCTGAGGTGAACGGAATCCTTAAAGGCTGCTCTTACGTGGAGCATGCTGTCTCGCTCCCACAATTTTTCATCTTTTTTGTATTTTAATAATATGAGTAAACTTTTGACAAGTGTGGTCTGAGGGTTTGACGGATAATTATATTTCGGATCTTCAAGGCATATTTTCTTATCATGTACTAAGTTTTTCACAAAGAAAATTTGATTCCAAAATTAATAATTTTGGAAACTACTTTTCTTTATCAAAAACTAAGTATCGGAAAACAAGACAAATATATTTAAAATGTCCATAATTTAATTATGCACCAAACCCTCAGACCACATTTATGAAAAGTTTCCTCATTATATTACAGTAATTAAAAATGTTAAATTGTGCGAGCGGGATAGCACGTTCCACGTAAGAACAGTCTTAAGATTTTAACAATAGCACAAAATCAGCACCAAATTATAATTGGATGCAAATTATGTGCCAAATAAAATAGAACGAACACATAAGGACATTGCGGAACAGGTTCTAAAATTGTTTAAAGGTGCGACTTAGGTTAGGTCACGGCTAGCCACAGAAAAACGCTTGCGAGAAATAGACAAAGAATCGCCCTACCTAAGAATCGATGGGTGGGTGCGGGATGGGGCTGAACTGAAAATCCCAGTAGATTTTAGAAAATTTTAAATAAAATATACAAACCGACTTCGAAACATTACAGCACTAAAAAGTTACAAATAATTTAAATAATTAGAAGTATGTATACATCTAGGTATTGTAGAGGAGCATAATTTGTAGTCAGTGCCTAGTTTCATGACCATCACATTAAAAAAATATTATTTTTAAATTTTTTGTGGGGGAGCTGCTGGAGACAACTAAACAAGTCTCATAGAACCATATTTTACCCTACTTAATTCATTGCTTTAAAATTTGATGTTCTCAATCTCCATCACCCAAAGTCTTCATCAGATCTTAACCAAATCAAAATGGGACCAACGGGACGTTACATCTATTCGAAAAAAAAAATGTCGAAATCGGTGAAGATTTGACGGAGTTATGCGAAAACATAGCCAAAAAAAACATACGCGTCGAATTGATAACCTTTTTTGAAGTCGGTTGAAAATACATTCAAAAAATGTGTAAAGCACTAATAAGGCAGAAACTTGACAAGTGGGTCAATTTGTACGAAATACCTTTACATGACGTCTTACATGGCGACACACTCAACATGCTCGACTACCAAATCACTTTCAGCTGACCTTTGTGGCAACTTAGATACACCACAGGCTACATCTATGGTCCTGTTTTATTTATTCGTTTTGTCTGTTGTGTATTTAGTTTTCTTTCTGTTGTTGTGCTTATTATGTTACTTATCTGCTTATTTTGTTTCTGTGATACATTGTTCGTAAGTAAGTGAAAAACAGGTATAACACAACTAAAGACTTTATTTCTTGAAAGCACAACAAAACAGTGAGACTATCTCTTCACAGTACAGCGGCAATATTTTATTTTTCTTTTTAAAACAACCAGTGTTGTCAGTCTCAGATACAGAATATCCCTAAATTAAATACTATATTACATTGATAAATAATATGTATCCCGTTATAATAAAATCTTTCTTCTTCTTCAATCCAGACGTCGTGGATTCGATTCCCACTGAAGGCCGCCGTGGATTATGCTATGCCGCAGTCTGGGTGTATTTCCATGTTTGTGATGTCCTTGCCTGGCCAAGTGATCTAGATTTTGAAATGGACACCTAGTTTAAGTCGCAGTTTCTGTGCTACTTTGATATAACACTTTTGAATTTTTGAATTTTGTTACCACAGCACAGGGTATCCTATTTTGGGACCAGGACCACTGATTGGAAGTTTTTTCAAGATCGTGGCAAGTGGCCAACCCTAGTCTCTATCTATCCCTCCGGAATACAGGCGTGTGTTTATGTAATGCAATAAAAAATATAAATACCTACTATTTAACTTTCCAATCGGGTCACCGTAGATAAATAGAAGGCACCACGTATCTCCCAGGCCATCATATATGCGCGTCCGAGTAACAAACACAAACGCTCGCATTTATTTTATTATTAGCCGGATTACCATATTTCAGGCGAGGACATAAATTATTTGCAAAACGGTCGGAATCTTCCACTCGCCAAATACACTTCCGCATTATAAAGTTGTTAAAAATCAACATAGCAACACGAAGGCCGCATGACTCGATGACATAAAACTTGAAAAACCAATCGTCAAGACCTATTGTCTGTATCCCCTCCCATACTTCACAGGGGTCAGTGGAAACTAGTCTTTATAATCTATGACTAAAATATGTTGGTCTCTAGTAGTGCTGTCATAAATTTTTGAGGAAAATTCAGTATATATTAAATTAATTAATTGAAATATAGCTATTTCTATACAGTGGAGTGGTTTCAATTTATTAATGATAATAATAACTTCCACACAACACAATCACTTGATCTATTGTGATACTAATAGTAGGTAGTATCAATTTATCAGTGGAAAGCTTTAAGAGGTTATGATATTTGTGAAAAATACTTTAAAAAGTAAGGAACGCAAAGACATTGTAAGCCTTTCTGTTGAGCTATTAGTCGAGATCTCGTGTGTAGATAAGTATTGTTACGTGCGCATATAGGCCCCGCCTCAACCCATTTCAACGAATTTTAATTAGTCGTAGAGGACGCATTGAAGTACCTTTTCGCTAGTAATAAATCCGTCTAAAATCACTATTAACATGATTGAGAGATTGATCTGACGCATCGTAAAAACGCTCAGTCAAAGAAGATATTTTTTATTTTTCATTGGCGATGCTAGTTAGCTCCATGGAACCCCTTTAAGAGGAAAAAAAAAAATCATATCTTTTTTACAGATCAAATTCGCAAAAACGGCCATTTTTAGTATAAATGCTATCTAGTCCTAGGTTCTTTGTCGCGGGTCCTAAAAATCACTGTTAACATGATTGAGAGATTGTACTGACATTTAGCAAATTTGACCTGTAAAAAAAGATACGAGTTTCTTCCTCGGTGGCGCTATCATTGTGTCTATTAGACAAAAACTAGGTGTATATTATGTACAGACTTCAGAGGCTGGCGGGTTTTAAGGGGTCTCCCAAAGCTGGCAGGGCGACTTCCGCGGAGCGACGACCGCGACCAAGGATCTGCGGTTCTCTACGTGTGACCTTCGCTTTACTGGCCAACTGCGTACGACGACCATGAGCGATTCTAGGCGCGAGACTAATCACCTTGTTTGATTTTCTATGCTAGATCTATTTTATTTTTGGAACGCTAACAAGTGTTAGCAGGATCTGTTGGGAAATCATACCTACAACAGATAGCTAAGTTAAGTGACGGCCAATACTATTATTGACAATGTTGCCGGGCACGGTACATCAATGCCTACTTAATCTGAAATTATGTCCCAGGTACTGCTATATTGTCTATATCTCCACTTAACCTATCTAGTGAAGGAGTTCCCAATATACACTGAAATTCAGGGCGACATGCACCACTTTCTTATATGTGGCTTGCGTCTTAAGCCACATTTGAGAAAGTGATGCATGTCGCCCTGAATTTCAGTGTCTATTGGGAACTCCTAAATTAATTTATAAAAAATTCAATTTAAATGGCGACTTTCAGTAACAATTAAGAAGTGGCAGCCTTAATGCTTTAGGCAGGAATAATAAAAGCGTGATCACGCTATTTTTACCAACAATACGCGAGGGGAATCAACTAGCCCGGCGCGACCTATTGTTAACGTTACAATTTGGTACCGTGCCCGGGCATAATAGCTTAATTCCCAAAACATCTTCAACATCATCAGCCATTTGACGCCCACTGCAGGACATAGGCCTCCCTCATGGTTTAGCCATGACCATAACCATGAGGAGTTGTGCCATAATCGCCACGCTTGACAGGCGGGTTGGCGAGCGCAGTATGCGGTTGGAATCTCAGGAAGCCGCTGCTGCCCGTCTCCTGGTAATTTATTTCCTTAGTCGCCTTCTACGACATCCACGGGAGGAAATGGAGTACCGCTATTCTTAATCCGTCGCCACACGGATACAATACCTCACCACCACAATACCTCACTACCACAAATCAATAGCTTAAGCCACAAGAATGGTGATACCTGCCAAGCTAGTTGGCTGACAATATCAGTCGGGAATTACCTTACGATGTTTTTCCTCACAGGCCTGCCTGGTTACTCACATACTTGTTTGAGGTGCCAATTTTATCAATTTGACGTGTCTACTTGACATTTCCGGCAGCCTAGTGGGTAGAACTTTGGACTCGGAAGCGAGAGACCAAGGTTCGATTCCCAGAGCGCGCATGTACCTATGACTTGGTTTTCTAAGTTATGTACATTTGTGAAGTTATAGTAGCAATACCACTCGCTAACGGTGAAGGAAAACATCGTGGGAAAACCTGAGTGTCTGAACTATTCACATACCTCAGCGCTTTAAATCGCCAATCCGCGGTGGACACGCGTGGTGATTAAGCCCATACTCTCCATAAGCTCCTTAACATTAAATTGTATTTCATTTGTTGCACAAGGTGCTCCTACATACACACATACACACACCCACACACATACTCACACATCATCATCATCATCATCATCATCAGCCATTTGACGCCCACTGCAGGACATAGGCCTCCTTCATAGTTTTCATAACCATGAAGGGTTTTGTCATAATCGCCACGCTTGGCAGGCGGGTCGGCGATCGTAGTATGTGGTTGGAATCTCATGAAGATGCTGCTGCCCGTTTCATGGTAATTAATTTCCTTAGTCGCCTTTTACGACATCCACGGAAGGAAACGGTGTGACGCTATTCTTAATCCGGCGCCACACGAACTCATACTAACACATACACTCACTCAACACGCATACGCTCATTAAGTACGCATGCATCTTATGCTTCTATTAATTTACTGTTTTAAAAACTATATTGTCTATAATAACATTGCCGGTTATAATTTCCTGTTAAACTCAAGAACTTTCAGAAATGTACATACAATTGAGAAACAATGCATCTCAAAAGTTTAGTGAGGGCCTGCAGATCTGTCACCCAGGATCTTTCCTAGTTTGGACTCTAGCCTCTCACATAGGAATAAGTCCTGATTACTCAAATTATACCTACTATATGACACAGGTACTTTAACTTAAAAGGGAATCCCAGCAAAAGTGTATGTTAGCAATAGAATTGGTTGGATGAATAAATATTTTTGTATTTTGTATTTTTGTATTTTGTAATACCTCTGTGAGAAGGAAATAAACAAAAATTACTTACTTACTTACTGTCCCTGAGAGAAGGCCTCTGTCCTACAGTGGGACGTATATAGGCTGCTGATGTACTTGACATTGAAAAGAGCCCGTTAAGAATTCAAAAACATAACTATAACAAAATAAATAAGACGGGAGCAATTCACGCGCGGAATTCAGTCTCATTATAAAAAACAACAATTACTTTACCCGAATCAAATTTGCCACTGTGTCAAAGTGACCTACAACCTACATTATCTAAGTCGTTATTTTTATCTAAGTCGTTATCTAACGTAAGAATTGAATCCCTCTTATCGCTGAGTTGCTGCTAGCGTCAGGAAAGCGTCATGGTTACCCTACTGCTATCACAAAGGCCTCTTGCGTCCGCGATAACCCCGAATCGTATTAACATGTGATTATTGTGCGGACTAGTTTATTTGGAATCTTTACTGCGCTGCAGCTAATATTCGCCCATTGTTAGAGTTCCGTAGTCAACAAGGAACCCTTATAGTTTGGCCATGTCCGTCCGTCTGTCTGTCTGGATGTCTGTCCGCGGCTTAGCACAGAGGCGACCAGTACTAGAAAGCTGAAATTTGGCATAGATATAGGATAAAAAAAGACCGGTTGGAAGCGGCCTGCATCCAGCGCCTTCCTGTCAGTTGGATGAGGTCATCTGTCCATTTTGTGGCTAGTCGTCCAACGCTGCGCTTGCCGATCTGTGGTGGAGGAGGCCTATGTCCAGCAGTGGACTTCTTGTGGCTGAATGATGATGATGATGATAGGATAAAATATTTTTTTTTGGTTCACCTAAATTAGGGATAGGGATGCAATTTTTTTTCTCGCCTCCACCATAGTGTGGAATATCGTTGAATTGGGCACCGGCTACAAATTATACTTTTACAATACCTACATGTACGCCCATTACATAAAGTCATTCATTGTGTGTCGCATAGCAACACACTTTGGCGCCGCGCGCCGGCCTATCACAGGCTGTGCGTTACGTTACAACACTGCTGTAGGCGCGTATTAGGAAATTATTCTACTAATATTATAAATGCGGTGATAGCCTAGTGGGTACAACATTGGACTCGGAAGCGAAAGACTCAGTTTGTGAAGTTATAGCAGCAATGCCACTAGCTAACTGTGAAGGAAAACATCGTGAGGAAACCTGAGTGTCTGAGCTATTCACATACCTCAGCGCTTGAAATCGCCAATCCGCGGTGGGCACGCGTGATGAGTAGGCCCATACTCTCTCCCTGAGAGAAGGCCTGTGCCCTACAGTGGGACGTATATAGGCTGCTTATGATTATAAATGTGAAAGTTTGTAAGGATGTTTAGATGTTTGGATGTTTGTTACTCTATCACGCAATAACGGCGGAACGGATTTACATGAAACATGGCGTACAGATAGACAAAGACCTCAATTGAGACAGAGCATACTTGATATCCCGGCAATGCGTTCCCATGGGATAATATTTATTTTAAGTTTAAAATAGATTGCGTTGTGCGAGCGAACGTTGTGTTTTAAAAATAGATGGCGTTCTGCAAGGATCGTATAAACGGATTCTGTGGCGGTGCGAAGTTCGCCGGGGCAGCTAGTCTAACATATAAAAATCTCGTGTCACAGTGTTTGTCATCAAACTCCACCGAAACGGCTTCGCCGATTTTTGTGATTTTTTTGTGTATATTTGGTAGGTCTGAGAATAGGTCGTAGGCTAATTAATATGGCAAAACAACGTTTGCCGGGTCAGCTAGTTTTATTGGCAATTATCATGTACTTAAATTTCGCTTTTAATCAAGTGACGGCAAGTAACTATACATTATTTTGATCTGTCAGGATCGTAGCAAGTGGCAGTCCCTGGTCTCTGCCTACCCCTCTGGGATACAGGCGTGAGTTTATGTTATGTTATGTTATGTTTATTTTGACTCTTATTAACTCAATTACGAATATAGTGTTCGTGCTGGAGAACATGGCAACTTGACCATGACGATATTTTTTTGACTACTTTTTTGTATGTTTCTGACCATCTGTAAACATTGGGTTAACGTCTAGATAAAAGCAAATTAGCTTCAAACGAAAGAGTTGATTCATCATTCATAGATCGTTTTTGCAAAAATCTCTCAGTCATTTAACTTGTGATTTTTAGGACCCACGCCCGAGAACCTAAGGCCAAAAACCTAGGACTGGACTTTTACGAAATAAATAATTTCGTATTTTTTGTATTCGTAATTTTGAGGTACAGAACCCTAAAAAGAACTTTCAACGGGATACCGATAACGCTCGCCCATTAAATAAGTAGTATTAATACGACAAAAAATCCCAGATAACCCTCGAAGACCCTCTTTAGGTGCGTTCACATACAGATGATTACTCGATACGCCGCGCGTCTGGTCCACCTTATTTTATTTTATTTATTCGGTGTATATAACACGCCGACCAGGACATATATTTCGGGCACCGACTACAAATTATGCTTCTACAATACCTACATGTATACATACCTCTAATTTAAAGGTATTCTTTTAAATTATTTCTAACTTTTTAGTGCGGTAGTGTTTTGAAATCGGTCTTTATTTGTTATTTAAAAATTTGTGTTTATCAATTTTTAGTGGGGGAGCGGGAGAAAAATAAACAAGTCCTTTATAACCATAATTTACCCTACTTAATTCGTTGGTTTAAAATTTCAAGTTCTCAACTTCCATCTCCGAAAGTCTTCACCGGGACATCACCAAATTACCTTGGGGCTACTTTGAAACATACGGATATTACTAAGAGATGGGCCTTATTGGGCATTATTTACTGCTGTCCGTTAAAGAGTTTCGTTCTCCATCTCTGAAAGTCTTCATCAGATCTTCACTAAATTAAAATGGCACCAATAGGACGTTATATTATATATTTGAACAAAAAATACTTATCTAAATCGGTTAAGATTTGATAGAGTTATGCGAGAACATAGCAAAAAAATATATATATACGCGTCGAATTGATAACCTCCTGCTTTTTAGGAGTCGGTTGAAAACAGGTAAAAATTTTAATAAAATATATTGTTTTTTTACTTTAGTGTTAAGCTAGATTGATACCTAAAATAATAATATACAAAAAATATAAAAAAACTAATTAAGGTAGTCCTCATATTTACGAACAATGAAGCAAGCTTTATATATATCTAAAGATCATCTTATTTCCGCCTTAAACTACAAAATAGCGTTTGAATACCTAATATAATATTGTATTTATAACACTTTGTACGTGTATACTCTGTACGGTCCGTGTGGCGCGGGATTAAGAATAGAAGAAGAAGATCTCCATTTCATTCCATGGATGTCGTCAGCGTCTTCCTGAGATTCCAACCGCATACTGCGATCGGCAACCCGCCTGGCAAGCATGGCGATTATGGCAAAACCCTTTATGATAAGGGAAAACCCTGTCCTGCAGTGGGCGTAAAAGTGGCTGATCATGAATGAATGAATGATTTATTGCCACAAACAAACATGCTTACATACAATAACTAAAAAATAAAGAAGTGTGCGTGTGACAATGATACTATTTCAGCGTTTGCTGTTTCTATTTGACAACAGCGCTGGTTTTCAAATAGCACCTTCATGCCAAACGAAGAAAACGTGTCATGCAGGTAGGGCTTACCGCTAAAAAAAACTTAAAACCACTAATTAAAAATTAATAAATAGATATGTACATTTGTGCCAATTAAGAAAATTATACAGATTGTAATATAAATAACGTTTACATCAATGATGATGATAATGAACACTCTGTAGTTTTGGAGATCAATAAAATTACAGACATTTTATCTTATCCAAAGGGAAAGACGCATATGATTAAATGTGCAATTTCTGAAATATGCCAATAAGAGTTTGTGGCTCATAACAACTTTTGTCCTCTGATATGTTCTTGAATTTTTTCAATTCAATTATACATTCCTGTATTTTTTCTTTGTATTTTTACGGTTTTTTTGCTTTGTATTTTTTTTGGGCGGATACATAATGCTAAAA
Source organism: Yponomeuta cagnagella (assembly GCA_947310995.1). Lineage (NCBI taxonomy): Eukaryota > Metazoa > Arthropoda > Insecta > Lepidoptera > Yponomeutidae > Yponomeuta > Yponomeuta cagnagella. The sequence continues at coordinate 16,385,674 of OX371277.1, forward strand.
TAATAATATGTGTCACAACATATTATGTTTTGAAACCACATAGCAAAACAATTACGCGGGTACGGTTGCGAGGTATCCGGAATTAGCCGAAAATCTGAATTGTACAACAACAATTTTTTGCCATGTGGAATATACAATATACAGCTGCTCTGCTGCGATGAGCATAAAAAGATGCCCGGAACCTCTGTTCGTTTGGGCCTCTCAACTGTCAACACTATACGCGGGACGATATGTACCGTCGTCCGCGGTGGAGTGGCGCGATAATCTGTGTCTAAACGCACCTCTGGGCCAACCTTCAAGACTTCCTGCAGACTACTGTTGAACTGATAACACATGTCCCGTCCCGATGACGCCGAAGTGCCCACCAATTGCCTAATTTTCCGGGCGATTTAATCGTCTCTTTGGAAATAAATAAATAAGGTTGAAGCAGATAGCAGGCCAACTTTACATTATTTTTTTTGCTGAGGCGTAAGAACTAGAGAAATGTAGAGTGCACTGAACGATTCTCAAGGTCCATGGGTAATAAAATTTAAAATGTTTCAAACGTATTCGTTAACAACTAACGAAGAAATATAAAAGCCTTTATTCCTAATTTTCTTAGTAAGAACTGCGTTATGCTTTTTAGATTTACCTAAATTCTCAGTTCTTGAACTAAAATTTCCATAAGGCACTACACATAGGAGCGGAACCTGGTCGGACTCTCCCGACAAAAATTCAAGCAAATGATTCCGGAATTAAGCCAATCAATTTTTAGGTAATTGAAATTCTATAATGTTTTTAATTGACATCCGTTAATGTCTTCAATTGAAATATTGGTCTGACACCTGTGCACTTGTTGCAAAAACGATTTGTAGACAGCCATGTTGGTTAGGTTTCCGTACCTCAAAGGAAAAAACGGAACCCTAATAGTCTCACTTTGTCCGTCCGTAAGTCTGTCTGTCAAGACCTTTTATCTCGGGAACGCGTGGAGGTATCGAGTTGGAATTAAAACCATGCACTACCTACAGTCCCTTGATAGGTGAAAAAATCTAAGTTGACGTAAAAAATCTAAGTTAACGTAAAAAATCTAAGTTAACGTAAAAAAAGATACGACCGTTTATGCCGCAAAAAACGTATATTTTGACATTCAAGGGAATCAAAATTTTTAGGGTACTTTCCGTTGACCTAGAACTATGAAATTTGGCAAGTTATATCGTCTTATACTACAAGTAAAGTACAGGGAAAAATCTGAAACTTGTAATTAAATCATAAAAAATAGTGTTTCAAGTTCGGGAAAAGCTCGGAAAAAAACTGCGAGACTCGATTCCTGAACTATTTGTAATATTATGTAAGTACCTACTACTTTGTACAGAAACCTCGGTGGGCGGGTCCGACTCACACTTGTCCGTTTTTTTCCACAGCTGGGGCGCTAGTGTTACTGAATGGAGTCCCTTAAGTAAGTGTGTGTGCTTGATTACGTAAAATAATAAAACTTTACAAGTCGTATCATTATAATCATCTCCCGCTCACGTTTGTTTTGTACACATAATAACAGACTTTATTAATGGTCGAGTGACCTTTGCCACTTTGACGTTAGATAAAAGTCAATTCTGGCGGACGTGAAAACTGCGATTGGATGGTTCACTCCGGTTTGAGGGTGCTGTTTTTATTCCTAGCGAGATAAGAAGAAAACATTTATCTAGATTTTTTTCTATATAGCATATCTACGTCTCACACAGCAGGGCACAGGTCTTTTCTCAGAGAGAGAGCTATAGTATAGAAAGTACTTATCCAGGGATAAAGGAATAAATTGCCGATTGACAGGATTTATAGGATAGAATTTATTGGATAGCTCTGCACATGCCATGGTGCAAAATTTTTTCGGATTTACTCACTGGATAGAGCTTACCTCTCGTTGTACAGATAGGCAGTGCTGTCAGATAGCGTTAACGCAAGCCAACCTAAGTTATCTACTACCTAAGTCATGCTTTATCCCATCTAGCTGTACACATGAGTTTTAAAAAGATGTGTTGCTTTATCTGTCAAACAACACCATTTAATTTTTTGCTATATGTTACGGAGAACTTTGTGATCTAAGAACTACATTATTAGTTCGTTTGTTAGCATTATTAGGGTCCAAGATGGCCCTAAAAATATATTCCGATAGGCCAAAAGGCTAAACCATTAAAATGAACCATATTTTAAGAAATATATTTGAGCCTATTCAGTTTGTCGTTGTGGTGAGACTGCTAACGTATTCCAATGGGCACAAAATTTACTGAAACGAAGTTTTTGATAGCAACCAATAAAGCTTCGGTCATACACAGCAACTAATCGCTGCGAGTGTACTCGCCGCGAATAATGCTTAGGTCACACACAGCGATTTATCACTGCGAGTGCCTAATCGCCTCGAGTATTCGCTGTGTGTGACAGGCTGTTCGCTGGGAATAGATTCACTCGCTGGGAGTTGAAGTCGCCGCGACTAGAATTGAACATGCTCAATTCTAGTCGCGGCGACTTCAACTAACGGCTGTGAATCTATTCGCAGCGAATAGCCTGTCACACACAGCGAATACTCGAGGCGATTAGTCGCTGTGTGTGACCGAAGCTTAAAGGTAGCTAAGTGTACAAAATCTCCACTAGTTTGGTTGCCAAATCTTCGTCATTCAGTGTTCCAATGCTCTAAGAAAATGCGGGGTTTTTATGCACCATAATTCTATTTTCACATAAACAGATAAAGTAGGCACATAAGATCGTATATAAAATTGTAGATGAAACTTTATATTTTATAAAGTAATCCAGATATATATAACATACATAAGCAGCCTATATACATCCCACTGTAGGGCACAGGCCTTCTCTCAGGGAGAGAGTATGGGCTTAATCACCACGTGTGCCCACCGCGGATTGGCGAATCCAGACATGCTTTCTGTAAAATATTTCAACGTTACTCAGGTCACGATAAAGTTCAATGCAAACTTTTTACCAAACCCGTGACTCCTTCGTTCAAGCGAACAAAAAATAAAATCACTTACCTCAAGACTTTCCTCCTGTTATTAGGATGAAGCTTGCTCGCCATGACTGGATCAATCGCCTTCAGTTTATCATGAAGCTTTTCATTGCTGAATTGCTTCTCATTATCAATGTCCTTTTGGAGATCTTCTTTTGTTATGTGCTTGATTTCAGTATGTTCTGTTTTTGAATCTATATCTTTAACCCCACCTGCTATTTTTGTAGATGAGGAAGCTTCTGTTTCTACAGTATTATCAGTGTTATCTTTAACATCACACGATTTCTTTTTCACTGCAGTTTCGTCAACTTCCTCTTCGGGGTCGTTCAGGTCTCTTTTTCGTCGATTTCGATCCCAAAGCAGAGACTCGGAATCCTTAGAGTCTTCGACAAGAATGTTGTAGACTATGGACTCTATATAGTAATTGGTCCCACCCACTACGATCGGCATTTTTCCTTGATGCTGTAGGTTGTCTATCTGAATGATAATTTTAAGGATACTTATTACTCAGACGAAAGCATGTGACCTCCATCGAATTAGTACTATGAAGGTTAGTGAAACCAACGCAAATTGATCCTTCGGCCCCCTTCAGCAGTGTGCGGTACAGATCGGCGAGTGCCTTCGTTCTCGTTCGTTCGGTTGGCCTGAAAGCAGCATTAAATGTAAGTGAAACGAACGCAAATGAAGGCTTTTGGTCCCCTTCACCCGTGTACGGTCCCGATCGGCGAGTGCCTTTGATCGCCGTTTTGCGGGCTGGTCGTTCAACCTAACCTCTAATAGGATTACGGCTTCAATGGGTGGCGGACCGTTAGCTGCTTAAGATGGACAGACCGGTGGACAGTGGCTCGGTGGGTGTGGTAAGGTGGAAATAATTATGACGCGAGGCACACAGATAGGACGTGGGGCGAGGGCGCGGTAAGATAGATGCGAGGGCGCGGAAGAGCGACCGCAGGGCAAGGACTGTAGTCTGTGTCTGTGACATCTTACCGCGTCCTCGCCCCACGTACCATCGGTGTGTCTCAAGCCTAAGAAGTTTTTAGAAGTTATGTACATGTTTGAACGGAAACTTTGAACGAAGTTAAAGTCGGTTTTTGGTTCCTAACTTTATATGTGGGCCTAGATTTTAGTAAACGTTTAAGTTGTTAATACACTTTATTGCATGCCTAACATTTTTTTACACTGCGAAGTAGCATTATTTATGTTAGTGCCGAATTATTTTTAAAGTGATTTCTATTATTTTAGAAGTGCCTCTAAACGGATCCCGATTTTTTTTACCAGCTGAACCGACCACTCAAGCCGCAGACATGAGTTGTCCACAGCCACCGTTATTTAATCTATTAACACGTTACGTTACGATAGATGACTGACAGAGCGCTTCGACTCTGGTGATGTGATTGATGGACAAACGTGCAACGCGTGGCTGGGAAGCAATGAGCTTGGTTTGGTAGGCATGTAATAAAACAGAAAACCAGTCTTATAAGAAGTGCTAGAGGCTCCGTTTATATTTTGACGTAAGACGTCATTAAATTCGATAGTAGGGAATCACTTGCTAAAACCGCATGCAACGAAAACATGTCGCCTCGGCGAGGCTCCAACTCTGTACTACGTGTCGTGTGCTATTCATTCATATATCGTTGAGTAGAGCAAAGTACCAATTACTCATATTTTTGTGACTCGTGCAGCTAGATGGCGCCAGCGTCGCGTAACACAGAGCGCGGTAAAAATAACGCTTGCTTATAGACGTTTCATGTCAAACCAATGGCCGTGTAACCCGACACAGCCCCACCCGCTTTTTTAAGGTTTCGATCCGCTCCGTCCTTTCCGACTTCCGTACTCACGTAGTCGGACTCACTCACCGCGGAACCTCGGTGGGTGAGTCCGACTTTAACTTGGCTAGACTTATTAGATTGTTTCAGCAATAGTGTATTTTCTTTCAACTCAACTTTGTAGGGCGAATTTTCTGAATTTTCCGTATTTCTTCAAATTCAAATTCCAGCTAACTTTCCCGGAACCTACTTTTAATTACATCTAGTTACTGTGGGTATCTCGGGAATTAAACTCTTTTGCTAACCTAACATGACACTTGTGATGTAAATCAATCTAATATATAAAAACCTCGTGTTACAGTGTTTTTTATCGAACTCCTCCGAAATGACTTTAACGACTTAAAAAAAAAATTGTGTACATTTCGTAGGTCTGAGAATAGGTCGTAGGCTAATTGATATGGCAAAACCACATAACAACGGCACAACAATGCTTGCGGGTCAGCTAGTATAAATATATCGGTTAGTGAGTTTCAGTTTCACGTAATGTAAATCAATGTAAATGTATCTGATAACGAGTTTTATAATCGATCGATGCGGTTTGCTAAACGAAACATAAATAATCTCACTTTTCTCGCGTTTGCCACTTGACATAATCCTTAGGACGGTTGTTCGCAGACGGGTAAAAAATCAGCACAGTTAAAAGCCAGACTAAGTTGAGCACCAGTTTTCTAGCATTCTGCTTGACACGCAGTGTCACCTTTCGCTGGTCGTTCTTCAGCCTCCGTGGATGCAAGCAAAAACTGACGGTACGTGCGTAAACTATTTTTAATTAGGCAAATTGATTAGGCCAACGTACCTGCGTCGTGAGATTCGGAATATCGACTTTTAGGCTGGGTTTTCCCTGTGAACGGATGAGTCGGCAAATACCTGCACTTCGTGTCAGACGCATATTCCACGGATGTAAACAAACAATTCCGTGTGGCGCCGGATTAAGAATAGCGTCACTCCATTACCTTCCGTGGATGTCGTAGAAGGCGACTAAGGAAATCAACTACCAGGAGACGGGCAGCAGCGTCTTCCTGAGATTCCAACCGCATAATGCGCTCGTCAACCCGCCTGCCAAGCGTGTTATGTCCATATGGTAATAAAAACAATACAGTAGTTTACAAAAAATACGGCGTCATTCACAAAGCACTACTCCCCGAAACACTCCAATATTCATCGTACCTATTTAAAACCGTGTTGTCGTTTGTGATGTCGTTGTTTCTGGTTCCCACGACACAGGGTATCCTAGTGTGGGGCCAGAAGCAATGTATATGCCTGTATGCACATGTTTATGTTTATAGTATGTTTATAGTATGTTTACATCCAGAAAAGACTTATCTGGCACGCATTATAGGTGGCAAATAAAGTCTAGATGGTAAGATACTAATCTTATTCACAGAATGTTTTTGCAATTTGTTTTGTCGAGTTCTTAGCTGAAAGCTAAAAGCAGTGCCTCAATTATACTCGTGAAATTGTATGTCGATAGACTGTTCGGATGACTGACGTTTACATTTCATCGGCCGGTTTTACATTGAACGATGACCGCAACGGCACGACTTATACTGTCCACAATACTGGAGCCTACGGGGATTCTTTCTCGGTTCATTCGGTCAGGCTGTGTAATGTACTGCCACAGATAATTTTTTTTAATTTTTTTTATTTATTTATTCAAAATAATTCGCACTAGCCCGTCACTCAGTATTTTCAGGAAACGGTTGAAAGAGCATTACCTATCAATATGTTAACTCCTTGATATTTTATAAGCATAAGTAGGTTCTTCCAATGTATTTTCTTATGTATGTATGTATATTTCTTTGATGGTTTATGCAGTTTATTATTTTCATTATTAGCATATATAATATATATATTTTTGGGTAGATATTTATATATTAGAACTATTTTGTTATCTACCTATGTAATTGTATATTATGTAGTGTATGTTGTGCATATACCCGTTTTACACCCCCACTCCGATTCCCCAAGGTTTGCTGGGAGAAATCTCTCACAAAGATAAGCTCGCCTTTGTACATGTAATTTCGTATTGTCATATGTCCTGTACTATTTTTAAAGTAATAATAATTATTATTATAAAAATAAAAAATAAAATAATTTCCACACAACAACATCACTTGTTCTGGTCCCAAACTAGGATACCCTGTGCTATGGTAACCAGGCAAGGACATCACAAACATGAAAATACACCCAGACTGAGGCCATTTGTACAAAGTGGGAATCGAAATCGGGCGAGCTCGGGCATGGTAATCAGTTACAAATAATCAGTACAATTTATTTTATTTTAATTCTTTATTGCACTAATTACACACATAAGTGCACAAGAGCGTGATTAATGCAAGAAACATTCTCCTCTAGCCAACCTTTGGTATTTAAGAGACTGATTTCATCGGTCTGGTAGTTTCAAACGCTTGCTAAAACCGCGCGCATACGCATGAAATCGTTATAGGCGTTGGTGACACAGTAAGGACGTGGGGCAAAGGCGCGAAAAAGACGCGTCGTCTTTCCAATTCACTTTCGTACAAAATTTACTAAAGGGACGGGTCGAAGCCCACACAGAAGAGACGGGGCAAGGGCGCGCACCTCATAGAACTAAAATTCATGTTTACTAAGATAATTTTATGTAAATTGCAAAGTCGATTGATCCCCTAGTACCTCGAACTGTCATAATGAACCACAAATTGCAGTGTCATGAAACTCGGCCCTGAAAGCTCAGAGGTCATCGAGAATTAGTTTTTCTATAGTGTCGAATACAATTAACCAGGTTACGAAGATATTTATAATGATTTTCTCGCCCCCTGTGGACATAAGCGTGATGTTATGTAGCCTATATGTTATACGGGAATCTAAGCTGGTAAGTTTTATTCCATTCCCTTCAGTGGTTTTTGCGTCATGCGCGCACAAAGAAATAGTGTGAGACAGACATATTATTGTGCCAGACACAGACAAAATTTACCGATTTATTATATGTATAGGGAAGAGCGGGTGTTCGTGCTCTTCCACTATAAAGGGAAATTTCCCGCCAGGCAGATCGTATGCCTGGGGACGGCCGGTCCGACTAATGTTCGTCGGACGTTATATTTATGGTATATCATGTGAAACATTTTGCTTGCGCGATGCAGGAATGTTGGAGTTTATAGTGCGCGCGCAGAGTTGACATGTGCTCGCCACATATGTATTCGCGGTTTCCTCCGAGCTTTTTCCCAACTTCTTCTTCTTCGACAATTTTTTTATGATTTAATTACAAATGTATAGTTTTCAGAATTTTTGCGGAACTTGTAGTATAAGACGATATGACTTGAAAAATTTCATAGTTTTAGGTCAACGGAAAGTACCCTATAAATTTTGATTCCCTTGAGTGTCGAAATACACATTTTTTGTGGCATAAACGGTGTCTCAAGAGACATAACATACTTGAGCTAGAATAACGTCACTAGCTAGCTACATATAAAGATGGCTATACATATTATGTAGTCATCTTCACTGGAAGATGCATACCAATCATCCATCACACTACAACGCACCTGCTTATGGTTGATAAATGATCGCAGATAAAATAATGGAAGAAAAAATAAATAGACGGCCGTATATATTTTGTTACGTTAACTCAGAAGTTTAATTTTTTCACAGTTTCAAGGGACTGTAGCCCTGAGTATAGGTTTTAATTTCAACTCGATACCTCCACAATTGTCCCCGAGATAAAGGGTCTTGACAGACAGACGGACGGAGGGACGGACAGGAAAGTGATCCTATAAGGGCTCCGTTTTTTCCTTTTGAAGTACGAACCCTAAAAGTACCCGAAACCGGCGTGCATGCAGCAATGATTTTGATCGAAGCGACGAAAGATATTTGACAGGACTTTGGCGAGTCTCAAACCCTGCCAAGAGTTCGGCTCCAACGATTTTCATGAAATTTAGGATGCAGAGTGTGTTTCGGGGGCGATAAATCGGTCTAGCTAGGTTTCATTTTTAGAAAACGTCGCTTTATCCGTGTTTTTAGGCAAAGAAAATATCATCATAGAATATCGTTAGAATATTTAGGTAAATTTCGGCACCATCTACAAGGTTGTAATAGCTCAGGTGGGAAATCGGGCAGTCCCGAAACCAGAAGGTTCGAGCCTGTCTCCAGACCGATTGCTTTTTTCCTTTTTTCTCCCTTTTTTTCATCGTATCTAAATGTAATTTCCAAAAAACACGACTAACCAAAAAAAACAACAATACCGAGCAAAGCTCGGTCATCCAGGTACTATAATGTAAATGTTGACCTACCGACCGTACACTTCTGGCTAAAGGTAGACTTCCGTGCATCGCGGCTGATGCGATAATAGTTATTGTATGAAAATGTATGGCGCCGTTTTCGTCGTCTGCCGCACGCGTCCGTCGCAGACTTTGGAAACAGCGCCATACATTTTCATACAATGACTATTGCCGCATCAGCCGCACGTACGATCAGTCGCGCGCGGCTGCGATCGGCCGCGATGCACGGAAGTCTACCTTTAAACCTTATTTTCTGTATCTCTGAACTCATTTAACTCCAGATGAAAAATAAGACGCACTAAACTGGATTAAAATACACAGGCAGCCCAACAAATCGGTCGCAGGCCATTTTTCACCGGCGACGCATACATATTTTCGGAACAAACCGGAAGGCGGGCATTTTACGAAGTGACGAGTTACAAAGCAACTGCGACATGGCCGCGGACAACATTCCAAACGCTTAATCTTATGTCCAATAGAATACCCGATATTTGAGCACCCAGTTAATCTGAGGAAACGTCAGAAAGTAAGACCAAAATGAACAGCTTAAGATTTCCACGATTTCAGAGTTTCTAGGCTGTAGTTCTAAACATCCTCGTCCATTCAAGATTGAACATGTAGTATTGAACAAAACGTGGATGCGAATGGCGAGATCGCGAAAAATGGCGTGATAGTGAATAGGCCTATACCCAGCAGGCGGGTATAGGAGCGGTGGTAGCTTAGTGGGTAGAACATTGGACTCGGAGGCGCGAGACCCAGGTTCGATTCCCAGTGCGGGCATGTACCTAGGACTTTGTTTTCTAAGTTATGTACATTTATAATCTTTTTTGTTGCACTAACCCGTGCTGAGAATTTCGCTGATGCCTGCACTTGCCCATTAGCTCAGTTGGGAGAGCGCTGGCACGGTTAGCCAGAGGTCGCGGGTTCGAGTCCCGGCATGGGTGGAATTTTTAGCCTCTAAATAGGTTTTTATGTACTTTTGTGAAGCTACAGTAGGATCATGAGGAAACCTGAGTGTCTGAGCTATTCATATACCTCAGCGCTTAAAATCGCCAATCCGCGGTGGGCACGCGTGGTGATTAACCCGTATTCTCTCCCTGAGAGAAGTCCTGTGCCCTACAGTGGGACGAATATAGGCTGCTTATGCAGCAGGCGGAGGTGGGCTGATGATGAATAAAATGTTGTATTCCAGTAGCCGTCTGTCACGCATTTTATGGCGCGCACCTGTCAAACTGAGCGTCATAACTATTCTTCTCAGACGCTAAGCCACGTTACAACGTCTGGCAAACGAAGACGCGCATTATCATGCTACGCCTACAGGAGTCACTGAGTGAACACCAAGAGTAAAGAAATCAAGACCTCTAGGTCTGATCTATCACTGCGCAATGTTTTGGTGGACCCTATGCCAGAGCATAGAGAACTGAAACACAGGTGACCAATTAAACTGTCAGTGAAACAAGTACAGTTATATCATTACCGTATCAATCAGCTACATCTAGAATTCGACAAGCTGTCAATACTAGAACACAGTGCACGGAAACAGAAGAACCGTGGGCTGCAGCTCAAGCTGGATTGGACTATTTCTTATTGCAGAGACATAGAGTTAAATTTATTGAGAGTTGTGTCTCTTTACACCTAGTATAGATAGACAGATAGATAGAATACTCTTTATTGTATGTACACCAGGAATTACATATGAGAATTAAACAATAATATAGTACAGTACTGTGGCAAAACCCCTCATGGTTATGAAAACCACGAAGCAGGCCTATGTCCTGCAGTGGGCGTCAAATGGCTGATGATGATAGTACAGTGAAATTGGCGGCCTTATTACTAAAAGTAATTTGTTCCAGACAATTGACGGGAAAAAAATTAAGAGGCTAAATGACGGGTAGTCGGTGCAACTAAACAATACTAAGCAAGATTTTTTATATTTAATACACATCCGTAAACCGTACATAAATGTGAAATAAATATAGAATAAACATATACCTGGTGGCATTTTAGTCACGTGACAAACTTTGAGGGATCTTTCTACTCGTCAATACAAATAACTTTTACTATGAGGCCAAACAAATCAGAGCAAAAAATAAATCAGCTGTTTTATACATTTGGAGCAGTACGGCTTCTATCATATGTATGGAACAGTTCATTTATTTTTTGCTCTGATTTGTTTGGCCCCATAGTAAAAGTTGTTTATATTTATGAGTATAAAGCCCCTATAGAGTTTGGCAGTTGACTAAAATGCCACCCGGTATAAATAAAAATTGTCATATGATCATCAGCATCATCATCAGCCCACCTCTGCCCACTGCTGGGTAAAGGCCTTTTGCCCAACTAGCCATCCTTCGCGATCTCTCGCCATTCGCATCCACGGGCGGGGGCCGGCCTGACCAAATAGTCTGACCATCGGGCTGTTGGTCTACCCACTAACCGCCGCCCGTTTCTCGTCACTCGTGACTGCCCTCGTCCACCCAGTATACTGCGCTCCATTGCCCGCCGACACCGCAACCTGAGTCTACAATCTACTATATAAAAATCTCGTGTCACAGTGTTTGTTATCCAACTGCTCCGAAACGGCTCCGCCGATTTTTGTGATTTTTTTTGTGTATATTTGGTAGGTCTGAGAATAGGTCGTAGGCTAATGGCAAAACCACGTTTGCCTGGTAAGCTGGTACATATATTATATATATTATTATGTAGCCATGTATGTACGTCCCACTGCAAGGCACAGGCCTTCGCTCAGAAAGAGAGCATGGGCTTAATTACCACGCGTGTCCACCGCGGTTTGTCAATTTCCAGCACTGAGGTATATGAACACCTTAGACACTCAGGTTTCCTCACGATGTTTTCCTTCACCTAGCGAGTGGTACTGCTACTATAACTTCACAAATGTACGAAACTTAGAAAACGAAATTAGTGGTACATGCCGGGTTCAAGCCCACGACCTCCCGAATGAGAAGCCGGCGATAGAATAAGAAGAGAAAAGTCCACGATTTCGACGGCAATATTGTATGAGCGAGAGGCAAATAGTTATCCGTATTTGAAGGGCCAATTAGCTAGTTAATTTTGGAATGTAACCTGTATTTGTTTGCGAAGTCAAATAGACTAGTATATTAATTCCTCTATAATTTATTAAAACGTCAGAATGCGCGAGCAAAGCACCATACGAAAGCACGGTCTTAATTTCCTACCTTAGTCAAGTCATTCGTCCTTCCTTCTGGATCTTTCACTTCGAGCCCAAACTCAGGCGCAAGCGCTAAATCATTACTGCTTAGCCGCCTGAGCTGGTTTGACATGCACTATTCGGTTCGAAAATGGCCGGTGTCACATCGGACGGTAACCGTGACGACACGACGACATGGGACTGGGTCGCGTTTCATAAAACTGCAGTTCATAGGTTAGTATGACATTTGTCGTCATTTTCGCTGAGCTAGTATTTTTTGTTTATCTGTGATCTTTGTTGGGGTACTGACGCGCCCATTGAGGGACCGTGGGCTAGACTGCCGCTCACTCTGGAGTCTATACCACACATAGTTTTTCGGGTATAGTATACACGACAATCGTTGTTATTTGCCTCTATTGGGTAGTCTACTTAGACACGTTGACCTCTTAATGTGTTTTGTTTTCTATATTTTGTTTTCTATATATATTTTGATTTTTAAAGTGTTCTAATCTAATCTAATCCACTAAGCAGTAGCAGTACATTGCCATTCCAATGGCATACTGCGCAAATTAAGTCGGCATCTCTCGCGAAGGAGCTCGAATCGCGCGAGGCGCCGAGCTAAGTTGCACGGGTCATACCATTGAATTTTAAAATTCAATGGAATGCGATTGGTTACTAGACTACCAATAGTGTCAATGAAACAGCTATTACCTTTAAACGAGAAATTCTTGTATGTATATAATCTGAATCTCGGAAACGGCTTCAACGATTTTCATGAAATTTAGTACGCTGGGGGTTTCGGGAGCGATAAATCGATATAGCTAAGTTTCATTTTCAGAAAACATCGTTCTATCCGTGTTTTCAGGCCATGAAAAACTGCTACAATATCATTACAATACGAAGGTAACTTTCGCCACCATCTTCATTAAGGTTGTAATAGCTCCAGCCCTCATATTACGCGCACCAAATCCTGAGCGATTCCAATCGACTAACTGTCAAATTAGTATGGAATTTGACAGTTAGACGATTGGAATCGCTCAGGATTTGGTGCACACAATTGGGCCCCAGGTGGTAAATCGGGTTGTCTCGAAACAACAAGACCTCGGTTCGAGTCCAGATGCCTCCAGTTCGAGTATTTTTCCCCCTTTTTTTTCATGGTATCAAAATATAATTTCGAAAAAAAAGATTAACCAAAAAAAAATACCGAGCAAAGCTCGGTCACCCAGGCGCTCGAACATTATAATATATGAAGCGTTTATCTAAGTTAACATAAACGCTTTATACATTATGTCTCTATTGAACAACTATGCATTTTAGAGAGTGCCTCCCCTGGTGCGTATCTTGGCCAAAGGATCTCTTTGGCGGTGCAACGTGGCAATCCTGCCAATGTGTTACTCGCAGGGTCGCCATAAAATATGATAATCTTGGGTCATAGGTCTGAAGGGGTTTTTTGAGGCAAAATGCAGGCTTCAAGTTAATATGTAGGTATATTTGTTAACTTCCGAATATGAGGTGATAGCGTAGTAATAAATTACTACAGTAAGATCCCTGAGCATATAATAAGCTTGCCAGAAAAGCGGTTCAAAAAATGTGTAATGCACACTTTGTGCCAAAAGGGCTACTATAACATTAATGATTATAATTATTTAGATGACAATGATGTCTGGAATTAAAGGCAGTTCAATGCATGAGTTCTAGGTTTTATAATAATTATGTGAACTCTGTTAATTAAGGACTTTGAAAAGACTAAGTTTGGAGTTTTTTTTTTCCACTTTGTCTCCAAAATGATCTACATTTTGAAACGGACACCTAGTTTAACTTGTAACGTTTATTAAGAGGCAGTTTCTATGCTACTTGGAATAAAACACTTTTGATTTGATTTAAAACAAAGTATTTGAAATAAAACTTATTGATAACCGATAAACACTACGTATTTGTGTCACACTAACAATACTGTGTGCGTCTAATACATTGGCATCGTTTAGATTGATGTCACCATACTTCTGAGGTCCTTTAGTTCGGATGGTTTCCGGGATGACTTGATCGCTTAGGAGGTTATTTTTTGTAGGTTACTGTTTCGTTTGTATGTATTTGTTTTTTTATTTTTGACGAAACCTATTGTGGAAAAAAATGGTGTATGTTGCTTAAAAAAGCAAAAAATCTGTAGGATAATCGGCTATGCAATGTGCATCGAATTGTCAAAGTAAGCCATGAATTGTAGTTCTACGGGGAAAAATGTAGTTTTATACATTTACTAAGACCGTTGTCTGAACTCTGTAAGAATACTAGTCTAACGATATCGTATAGTTACCGTTATCGTCTAATGTGAAACTGGCCAATATAATGAGGTTGGTAGATTTTTTGTGCGCCGAGAGGCACAGACATTGAGTCGTGCCTAGGTTAGATTTTTTTCATCGAATACCTGTGTCCGATTCATTCTCAGGGGAAAAAAGTGGAACAAGAACAAGAGCCCAGAGGCTAAGCAAGTTGTTTCAGAAAGCTATAGGGGAGGTACCCTAAAAAAATTTTTTTTTTACGATTTTATATTACCGTTTTGTCGATGTGATTAATATGTATTTTTATGCAAAATTCCAGCTTTCTAGCACCTATCGTCTCTGTGCTAGGCCGCCGACGGACAGAAAGACGAACGGACATGGTCATTTATTGGTCAAGAAACGAAGTAATTATGAATGAATGAGACAACTTTACTGTGCCATATCGGGATTTAGCGTTGTCTCTTTGGCACATCTTGTTTCATTCGACACCGTGACAAATTAGTTGTCAACTAGCGTGCAGAGAGTGAAGTGCTCCCAATTTTCAGAAAAAAACGTGGCATTACGTGTTTACTACCGTGTTGATAATAAGGCATATCTAATCTAAGTCATTTATTGTAATGTTTCATCGTGACAATTTTTTTCATCACACTTTTGTTGTAAAACTGGTTTATTAAAACTGCGAGTAAGATTCATGTCACTATATCACATTGTTCTTGCAATTATTTCGATTTTTGACTCTGATAACTTACAATAACTGTTTTATTGATGGCAAGCGTAGCGTAGGACAACCAGCCACAAGATAGACAGATGACCTCATCCAAGTGGCAGGAAGACGCTGGATGCAGGCCGCTTCCAACCGGTCGTTTTGGAAATCCATGGAGGAGGCCTATGTCCAGCAAAGGACTTCTTGTGGCTGAATGATGATGATGATGATGATAATGATGATGTCATATTTTTTTTGTAGGTGAGTTTGATGTGTGGTTTATTTCTTCTTGTTGCTATTTTCCAGATGCAGAGCAAGAAGATAATGAAGACGAACTCGATATTCTAAGCAATGCAAAAACCCCTTTTCCTGTAGAGGAAATTGTAAAACTTCCTACCCATGTATGGCACAAAGTGTGACTGGAGGTGGATTTGGGCGCGAAATCGTCATTTGAACAACGGTCGCAAAAAACTGGCGCGTCATAGCCTAAGTTTGCTCGATCCATCGCTTGTAGACTTTTTACTCTAATAAACCTATTGATTGTATTTAAACGATACTTACCTAAAGCAACTGTTTAAAAAATGTTTCGTGTAAGGTCATCGCTCAGTAATGTGATAGTGAGGCATAAAATTACTAATTTTGTTGGGTGGCGGATATGGTTTATCGTTTCACATTACACTTAGACCTTTACATCTTTGCTAAATTATTTATGCAGTGTCTCGTGGCTACTTCAACTATGTAGTGTAGGTTTATCGTTAGGTACAAGTATAAAAATATTAACTACCTTTTGCTATTTTCAGACAATGGTCCAGAAAACAGCTACATAGTATAGGTTCATAGACTAGCTTGTTACAATAGTTTAAAGGTAAAAGTATTCATACAACAATAATGCGTATTATTATTACCGTGACAGTTATGTAACCCTAAATATTATAATGTTATTTCTTTATAGACTCTGATGACTCCGTGAAAGATCCAAACTATGTCTATGCCAGATTCGAGAGGCGGTTATTCACACCTGGTGGTAAACAGGAAAAAGACTAACATTAAAGAACTAAAGGCAGTGTATACACAAAAACCTGGCCTAGCTGAGAAGAAAAAGTCAGATCTTATGGATTTGATTAACAAAAACTTGATTCCCCGGTATCACGAATCATTTTTTAAAGCACTTTAAGGCAAACTGATTAAAGCGAGATTTTAAATGCATTTAATTACGTAACTGTTCTAGGATACCGATTTCATTAATAAGTAAAAATCATCACTGTCTATGAGAGGTACTGCGATTTGATTACTGATTTGATTTATAATTAAGGTCCATAACAGGCTATGCGAGTCTGATTATCGTTAAAGTTGTTTTAAGTTCTTTGTTATTATTATTATTAAGCGTATACATGAAGTAAAGCTACTGTTGGCTCTTCCTCCGTAATTAACTTTAAAAAACTACCTTTAACTATCTATATGCGACACTGATTTAATTTAAAACTAAAAGTCTCTACGGGCTATGAAAGACTGATTGTCATTAAACTTAATGTAGGTGATCTGTTGTTATTGTTTAGCTTCATGTTGCAGGCTATTCAAGACTGATTAAGCTAAATGTAGGCTCTCGTTATATGGAAACGCTTTTGATATCACACTTTTTTTCTAATATTTTCATAAATAAATAAACTTACTCCTTAAATTGAACGTGTTTTTATAAAACATTTATGTCAATTTAAAAAAAAAACATATATCATCTACACCGTGATATATAAATTTACTACATCACTTTCGTGCTATATTTTTAGGAAGAACGTGATATTTGGTCCATTTTTTTTTAGTTGCCAAATCCAGAGACTAAATGAATCATTAGAAGGTTTGCTTTAGGTTATCAATAAAATGCATAGGTTATATTACTTATTTATTGTAGATTCTTTGTTGGAAAGTCATTACTTATGAACATATGCTTTTTTTAAAGTCGTCACCTATAAAGTTGTCATTTTGTAGATAACACGTTGTCCTTTTAAATGGGCGGTGTGTCTTAAATGTCCACAGCTAGCAGCTTTATTTTCCAATGCCCGCTAGACCACATTTCACAAAAGTATAGCCATTGACACGACTATAAAATAAACAGAACTAATACTACAATATACAAGTCCGGTCGGTAGGTCGGTCGGTCGGTCGTTCGTTCGGTCGGTTGGTTGCAAAAGGATACGATGCCCAGCGCTCGGTTCCTGAAGTCGACCACAGTGAAGTTCTGGTGGGGCTCCAGAATATCCAGCAGATGGTGAGGGACCCGACCTCGCTCCTTAGGGGTTGCCTTCGCCGTCACTATGTCCAGCCCTTTGTAGACCTGGAACAAATATATTGAGGAGTTTACTTATTATGTGGTCGCTTCACTTAAAACAATCCGCCAATATTAGTCCACTGATGGACGTAGGCCTCCTCTAAGGCACCTCACTTCTTTTTGCCCTCGGCTATCGTCATCCATCCAGCATTTATGCTTCCTAAAAGATAAAGAACAATGTATCTGAGGAAGTGCATTTGCACGCAGGTGACAGCATAGGTATCAACCTTTATATTTATGTAGCAAAGTCACCCGTAACGTAACTGAGTAGAGTACACAATTGTAACTAAAGGTGTGCTATCTACTACATTTATTCGACTCTCTTCATTCATTTAAGAAGCCTTAATAACGATTGCATGCTTTTATTATCTACTTGATGACAACGTGAACATGGTATCATTATTATCATCATCATCAGCCATTTGACGTCCACTGCAGGACATAGGCCTCCCTCATGGTTTTCCAAGTTTCCCGGTCTTGTGCCGCCCGCATCTAGCGACTCCCCGCCACCGTAACCAGGTCGTCAGGCCATCTGTTGGGGGGCCTTCCCACGCTGCGGCGTCCGGTCCGCGGTCGCCAGGTTAGAATTTTTTCGCCCCAACGCCTGAACTTTTCATCACCTACATCTTTTTTTCTTACGATTTAAACATTCTTTGAACTTCCACAAATATTTTAGAAAAATTGCCACATCAGTCCAGCCGTTCTCTATATTTCTATATATAGAATGAATTTTGATTACTTAAGGCTGTTCTTACGCTGTCTCGCTCGCACAGTTTAGTAATTTTAGTGATTGTAATAAAATTTGTATACTTTTGATAAATGTGGTCTGATGGTTTGATAGACAATAAAATTGCAAACATTCAAGGAATATGTTTCTTATCCTAAGTTTTTGATTGAGAAAATTTGATTCCAAAATTTATATTCTTTGAAACAACTTTTCTTTATTAAAAACTTCATATAGGAAAACAAAAATATATTTTAAATATCCGTAATTTAATTAAGCATCGAACCCTCAGACCACATTTATGAAAAGTTTATTTAACATATGTAAAAATGTTAAATGGTGAGAGCGAGACAGCATGCTCCACGTAAGAACAGCCTTAAGGGATCTCCAGGTCAACTTTTGTACACACATACTTTTTTATGACTGTTGGTGCCCTAGATAAAATAAAAATAACAAAACCACTCCAGCGAAATAGAAATAGAAAATGTTTATTTGTCTTCAATATAGTAAGGCTGCCTGAGTGATCTTAAACGATCACGAAGGTTAAGCAACACTGGGCGCGTTCAGTGCATGGATGGGTCGCCGTCTATGCCTAACGCTAGTGGCATTTTTCCGAGCGGTTCCGTGCTTCGCAAGGCACGTTAAGCTGTTGGTGCCGGCTGCCGTCGATAGATGGCAGTCGTTAAGCCAAGTCAGAGGCCTTAGGGCGGCTTGACAACTTCTGACAGTAGACGAGCCACTAGTCTACAAGCCTCCACCAATCCGGACTTGGCCCCCGTGGTGGAGTATGGCCTATACCTTCCTCAGGGAAGAGACCCGTGCCCCTCGGTGGGGACATAATGGGTTGATGATGATAGTAAGGCACAATAATCACTTATACTATAAAGCAATGATGACAGTTTAGTGAGTAAATTTATTTAAAAGCATTTTAATTAGGTATGAAGACAAAAAGGTCTGTACCTCGGCTAGTAACTAATGTGCACCAGTGTGCAAGTAGTTGCCGATTTTCAGGCAAGGACGTGTCAAGGCCCAACCCTCGAGACGATCGGCAAAGTCATCACGCGAAAATAGACCTAATGACTGTCATCATCATCACCATTTCCCTGCGACAGCAAATATCACACAATAATAAAAGAAGACACAGAAAGCACACGCAGTATGGCGAGAAAATCGCCCACCCCAAAACATAAACATAAACATTTACATACAGGCACATACATTGCTTCTGGCCCCACACTAGGATACCCTGTGTCGTGGGAACCAGAAACAACGACATCACAAACATGTAAACATCCAAGACCTGGGGGTTTTTTTTTGTCCCCAGCCGGGATTCGAACCCGGGACCTCTTGCATGGTATGCAGATGCACTACCGCTGCGCCACGAGGTCGTTAAAAATATCATCAATCAGCCCGTGCTCGTCCACTGCTGGGCACAGGCCTCTCCCAAGGCACGCCACTTCCATCTGTAATGGGCCATCCTCATCCAGCCACTGCAGGCAATATGCCTCAGATCGTCTGTCCAGCGAGCTGGTGGGCGTCCTACGCTGCGTTGGCCAAATCGTGGTCTCCACTCGAGAACCTTCGCACCCCATCGACCATCGGTTCTTCAGCATATGTGACCAGATCAGTCAAACAATATAAATCTACTGAAAAAGAGAGAAACGTTAAAAAGCGGCCGTTATAATTTGAGACTTCACAGGCGGACATATTTCGATTAAATAGGAGATGCAGGGCGTAGTGTAGGGCGTGATAAAAAGTACCCGAAACCGGCGTGCGTGCATGCAACAGCTGAAACCGAGTTTTTTTTACCCTATTCGGCATGAATAATCAAAACACAGAATCAACGAGAATCTTTTCGGTTCTTCGGCATATGTGACCAGCCCACCGCCACTTCAACTGGCTAATCTTATAGGCCAGTCATGTCAGTCACCTTAGATTTTTGCTGAATTGTCTCAACAAGGAATAGAGTACTAGAGAGAGATAGGGTTGTTTAGAAGATTCGACTTCAATTCTGAAAGGAAATTTCGATTCGGAGGTTTTTATCGGAAGTCGAAGCACAGTGGCGGCGTCGACCGTGGTCAGTATAAAGAATAAGCGTAACCCGGCCAGAGGATAAGCCTGGCAATCCAAAGAGACAACATCGCCAGCGTTCTGGGCTCATTGCCGCAGGAGAGTGACCTGGGGCAGGTGTTTAATTTGTAAATATAGAATTTAAGACGTTACCAATAAATCACTCTCTCCTTGAGAGAAGGCCTGTGCCCTACAGTGGGACGCATATAGGCTGATTATGCTACCAATAAAAAAAATATATAATAGAATAGAAGAATATATATTTTTTATTATTTAATTTACACTTTGTGTTCGCTTGGCAGTATGATATGGTTACATATGTCTTAAAGATCTAGTAACTTTATCGGTGCTCATGTACCTACTCCGAGAAGTCACTCACCCTCATCGAACATATAACTTTCGGCCCCGTGGTTTCTGCTGATTACTCTCTCACTCGTTTTGTTTCGCATTTAAAATCGTGTCATCTCTTTTTATTTATTAGGCCTGCCCTAAACACCGATCCGGTTATAGTTCCGGTTCCGACAAGCCAAATTAAAAAACTCCGATTCGGAATTCGGATCCGATAAAACCACCTCCGTAACGTCCCTAGCCTGTAGATTTAACTGAGGCCAGTCCAGACCTTGTGTATGACTGTGGCCCAGTCTTGACGAAGAAATGCATAAGTCTGTCTGTAACTAATGAAGTGTAACCTTGGGCGGGTAGGGCGGAAAATGCCTTTGCTTCTTTGCTTCTCTTCCGTGTACAAAAAGAACAGTAAACGGACATGCAGGAGAGTTATTATTTCAAAAAACAACTTATTTTTAGACGTTTTTCTGCTTTTCACCATACGAAGCTTTCGTTTAATTAAATATTCAAGGTTTGAAACTCTCCACATGAATACATCTGTCTATAAAAAATATACCTACATTTCAGAGAAGGCACCTAGTCTACAGAATTAAATTAAATTATTAGAATTAATTCATTACAGAATTAAATTAAAGGTTAAATGGTTTGAGAATATTTTATTTATATAAAAAATTACACCGCCAAAGTCCTGCTGTGGCATTATGCTGATACTGACTGGCCCATTTTTGATAACTTTCTATGTCTAAAAACTTGCTAACAGAGCCTGCCGTATGGGTTTTCTTTTTGGCAAAATCTGATTAAATAGCTGTTAACACAATAAAAACTGAATTTGCACGGATATTTACTCGTTCTTGCAAAAGTACCGAAATGTCGGAAAATTCTAAAATGAAAAAATAAAGTAGTAAATATCCGTATAAATTCAGTTTAGATTATGTCTAGTGCTCGTGTTAACATTAGAAAATACTATGTTAGACTAAAAAGACTAAATACTCGGGGCTGCAAGTGATGTAAATTGCTTCGGCCAGATGTCGCTGCCTGTACGTAATACAGAGAAGTTTGTAAAGAGGCTCGAAATTTCGCCGATGCTTGCACTTGCCCATTAGCTCAATTGGGAGAGTGCTGGCACGGCTAGCCAGAGGTCGCGGGTTCAAGTCCCGGCATGGGTGGATTTTTTAGCCTCTAAATAGGTTTTTAAAATTGTCCTCAGCACGGGTTAGTGCAACAAAAAGAATATAAGACTAAGTAATCAAAGAAAAATATGTTGTGTGGTTCATTATAATTTTATAATACGTACCTCCTGTATTTCTAATGAAATAATATTCCCAAGTAATTCCTGGTATAAAGAATATTCTATTTATCTATCTACTGTGTAATGTTTGTAGCCGAATGTCGAAATGTCGAACGATATAAAGTTTATTCTATTCTATTCCATTGAATAGGCCAAGTTTCCTTTCGTAGAATCATTCTCCTTATTCTCTCTCTTTCATTCTCTCCACTTATCTCTCCTTTTGTCTCTTTTTGTCTGTTAAACAGGAGGATAGGGCCTTAACACAGCGACCCCACTGTCTCACCTAAACACATCGTCACGCGGCTGGAAATTATGTAAATGCTGGACGAATGTTGTGGTAATAGACTCGGAATGTTCACTGCAGAGGTTCAACTTGGCCGACCGCTTAGTAGATCAATCGGGTTTTAATTCCATGGAATGATTTGACTGACAGCCGAAAAAACATACGGGCTTATTTATAAAATCACGATTCCTTAAAACACTCCTCAGTGGCAGTCCGTGGTAAAGGGAATCACGTAACCTGTTAGAAAAACAATTGATAACATTTAATATTTTACAACGCCTAAAACGAAAAATTACGAAAAAAATATTTACAATTTTTATTATTGCTTAATTTTAGAGAAAATAAATAAAAACCAAAAATTATGTGTTGACGTCACACATATGGTGGAATGAGGAGTTACTGTTGCCTAATATTAAAAAAAAGTTGTTATGACAGATGTCATAGTTGACTGACAAGAGAAATGACATTAAACGTCAATCAACAATGGTTTTTAAAAAGTCGGCAAAGGTGTTAGTATTACCACGTACTCGTATTACTATGCCGTATGTGTGACGTCATTTGGCGTTTACGTCTTTTGAGAATAAGACTAAATTGAAACAGAAAATTATGAATGAAAGTCATCAAATTTCTGAAAATAAAAAAGGCTTTTTCATCCATCATAAAATGTGTACGATAATTCACGCAAATAAAACTCTAAACGAGTTTATTTAATCCAATATACTTATCTTATACCTATCAAATAGGGGATGTATTAGCAAAGGGCAAGATAAAAAGTACCCGAAACCGGCGTGCGTGCATGCAACGACTGTTGTTGAACGAATGAATGTTGAGGAAACGAAAGTGATCTGTCAGGATCGTAGCAAGTGGCAGTCCCTGGTCTCTGCCTAACCCTCTGGGATACAGGCGTGAGTTTATGTTATGTTACTTATCAAAATATTATTATTATACTTTATTGCACCCGAAACATTCAACAGGACATTACATAAGATACTCGTATGTTAATTTTCGTGGTGAGAGGAATCCCGTGCTCGCCCATCCCCATGCTGGCACTTGGCCTCTACAAACTGAGACATGGTGGTCAGGTGTAATAGAACTTTATACCAATATTTTCCAATATTAGTGATCCTGAATATCAAAGCAAGTAATATTACGATATCCTAACTGATGCTGAATTTCGGTGCTAGCCGTGTATCAGGACATAGGCCTGCTTCGTGGTTTTCATAACCATGAGGGGTTTTGCCATAATCGCCACGCTTGGCAGGCGGGTTGGCGATCGCATTATGCGGTTGGAATCTCAGGAAGACGCTGCTGCCCGTCTTCTGGTAATCGATTTTCTTAGTCGCCTTCTACGACATCCACGGAAGGAAATCGAGTGACGCTATTCTTAATCCGGCGCCACACGGATCAAAAGTTATTACAAACCCCGTATTTATATTTAAAGATTCATGTGATCAATGCATTGGCCAAATCGCGCGGATTACGAATTGCGACGAAGATTCGAGTGACAATATTATAAGATCCATATTGAATGATCAGTGTACAGACGATCAGTCAACAGAAGTTAATACCTTTGTACTAGCACATCTACTAGAGTTCTTCGGATTACTAACCCCGAAACCATTAAATATTTTCAAACTAAAACTTTCGTATACCCAACACATTATTAACTCAAATCCGGATATTCTTACTTAAATATCAATTATTACTTATTAAATATATATATTTCAGAATAAATCCACAGAAAAGTGTTAGTAACAAAAAGACTTAGGCTATATTAGTAACTAAACCTAGGTAATAAAGAGGTAGAATTTAATTTAAATATTCTGTGGAGCCGCGCGCATGCGTGCATATCGAGTGCCTGAAAATGTGGCAGTCGGCATAGCATAGTTAAATAAACAAAAACAATTACTATCTACAAAAAAGAAATAAGTTGCCATTAAAAACGTAACTTGTAAAAAAACCAAGTCTCGCAATGCAGTTCTTCAACCGTAAAAAGTTGTGAGATCCGTGTAATACCAAGTCGGTTAATTTATTCAGTCCGTAGGGATTAAGTAGTTAAGGGTCCTTCTGTCTCAAGTTGTTACGTAATTAGCTAACCTAACAACATCTTATAGTGACCATATTAATATTAAAAATCATATGTTTTAAATAAATAGATTGACTTGGCAATCGCACTAAACAATCTAATTTAATATAATATGTCTTCATCATCAGCCATTTGACGCCCACTGCAGGACATAGGCCTCCTTCATGGTTTTCACAACCATGAAGGGTTTGCCGTAATCACCACGCTTGGCAGGCGGGTTGGCGATCGCAGTATGCGGTTGGAATCCCAGGAAGACGCTGCTGCCCGTCTCCTCGTAATTGATTTCCTTAGTCGCCTTCTACGACATCCACGGAAGGAAATCGAGTGACGCTATTCTTAATCCGGCGCCACACGGACAGTCTTACTTGGGCGATACATTGTATTTTCATGCGATGGCCAAGACTATCAATAATTTTGCCGACAATTCGGCTCTTTTATTACTTTTTAATAAGTCATGTAAAATTTATGATTATCCATAATTTTTTGTATCGCATGTTATTAAGATAGTTATCAGACATACTTAAAAATAAACTATATCGTCTCTGCAGTGCCCGCAGTAGTATGTTTACAGGTTGCCATAGCAACCGATTGACTCGGTCACTACCTGGGGCCTGTTTCATAAAACTAAAAGTCATATTTACTATGACAATTCGATACACATTGCAAAGTCCAGATTGATGTCCAGATTGATGTCCAGATTGAAAAAACAAATCTGCTACGCAATGTACCTCGAACTGTCATAATAAACTGCAAATTGCGGTGTTATGAAACTCGGCCTTGAAAGCGCAGAGGTCATTCTTCTATAGTGTCGTGAAGATATTTATAGTAATTTTCTCGCCCCCTGTGGACTTAAGCGTGATGTTATACAGCCTATATGTTACACGGGAATCTAATCTAAAACAATCATGAATTGAATATCTTCTTATACTACAAGTACAGGGAAAAATATGACAATTCTACATTTGTAATTAAATCATAAAAAAAAATATCTTTGAAGTTCGGGTAAAGCTCGGAAAAAAACTGCGAAACTCGATTCCTGAACTATTTATAATACGTACAATACCTACAAATTTGTACGGAACCCTCGGTGGGTGTGTCCGACTCGCACTTGTCCGGTTTTTTCCCTCAAAAATTCGATTTGCACATAGTTTGATACTAAACTATAATGCCCGGCACATGTATTGACCTACACTTGTCGCACCGCATTGGTCGTATTTCAAGTCGAATTTTTTTTAGGTATTTTTCATAATTTCGACAACACGTTATAGAGTTATGGAGCGTTTTTGAAACCGTATCGTCTGTGTAAGGATCGAAAAGACTTAAGTTCTTCTGCACTGATATATGTTCTACAGATTACTAAAGTTTATAAAGTTATAATTTTAAAGAAAAACAAATATCACATATTTGTAAAATTTCGATCTCCAACTTTGTAATATTGTTTGCGTGAACTTTCACGCAAACAATATAACAAAGATAAAAAGTACCCGAAACTGGCGTGCGTGCACGCAACGACACTAAAGAATGTTGATAAAGCGAACGAGGATTGTCAGGATCGTGGCAAGTGGCAAACCCTGGTCTCTGCCGACCTCTACAGAACGCAGGCGTGAGTTTATGTAATGTAATGTATACAATATTACAGAAGAGCAATCCTGCAAAAAATCCCACCAAACTGATAAGTATAGGTATTTCAAAAGGCATTTAAAAATATGTATAATATTCGCGTACCTAAATTACAATGTTGCTGTGAAATCGTAAAAGGCCCACGGACACGTATGATGTGGAGCAAGTTCACTAGCTGAGCGGGTTCTATTGTAAAATACTGTTCCTATACTAAAATTAAATACTAATTGTTAGCGCAAACGTCAGCCAATGAGCGAATTGAGTCTTACTTAAAAAAAATTGTAGGCAAAAATTCTGGTTAGTAGGTATATCGCGGTAAAAAAAAGTTATCCTGGAGAAAATTTCCGAAAACATATGTGTCTCCGAAACGCATTGAATTCGAAATCCCTTGATAAAAAATGCCAATGCCTTTTAACAAGAGTATAATTAAATAAGTAATAAGATCAAAATTAAAGACTTGAAAATAAAATTTATTAAGAAGGCATATCTTGAATCTATGAGATGAAATAGCGATCTAAGATCCACATACAATTTTATTTTTAAACAAAAATGTACACAGTAATTAAAAATTTCCTATACAAAGTGAAAAAAAACAAGATAGCGATGTCACTATGTAGGTATAGTTTCGAGCCGGTGCTAAGTTACAAGATCAGCATATACATTTTAGGCACCGAAAAATATATTTCTATGATACCTACATCGGACATATTCGTTTCAATTATTTCTCTGTTTTTAGTGCTGTAGTGTTTTGAACTTTGTTTTTATTTTTAAAAACATCATGATTTTTTTGTGAATATCTCAACGATTCCACAAAACTATGTTTTCCAAAAGCAAATTCACGAGTTACTGTAAAAAAACACCCAAATCGCTTGAAGTATGCCTTTAAAATTTGATGATGGAATGTGCCTTTAAAAATTATTTTGTTTTTTTGTAAGGTTCATATTTTACGCACGCTTACGGTAAAGGAAAAGATGGGTGTAAATAACTTTGTTTAGAACAATTTTTCATGTTACATTGCAAATAAACGAGTTGTTAATCAAATCAAATTGCATCCCGCTTTTGGGGTATAAATTGGAAAATATCGAACCTAGGAAAAAAATAATGAGAGCCAAAATTTAAGCAAATTTAATTTTAAACCACTTTTATAATTACCATTTTTCGTGTGAAACTAAAAACAAACGAGCTATTCAATAAACAAAATTAACCCTTAAAATTGAGATGGCGGACGACACAAAGTACAACCAGTCCCGCGACAATAGTTTTGACCTTTACTCATTTAAATAAATAAATAGTAAAAGGATTTTATATTAGAACATGAAAAAAAACTTTTTGATCCATTTAAAAAAACGTTAATAATTTTTCTGTAGATATAGCTATTACGTCACACCCTGTAGGTATATCAGGCGAGATTCGTCAGAGCTAGTCAATATATAATACAGAATTGAAGAGTATGAGTGGTTAGTCCACAAACTGCTCTTTGTTCCGCGAAGTCGAGCGCCCTCGCCCCGCCCCATCTGTGTGCGCTGAAAAGTCTTTTGAGCGACTTTTCTGCGCTCCGCCCTTTCCTCGCCCCCGCCCCACGTCCCTTCTGTGTGCCTCGCGCCTCATGTTGAGTGTTATGTCTATGAAAATGAGCGTAAAAAGAATCCGCCTCCGCCTTTGCTGTGGGCCGAGCCGTGCTCCGCGGTCACATCGAATTACTGATAATAAAAATATCAGCCAAGGCCAGCGCGACATCGACCAAATACTATTCGCGTAACAGTACGGCACTGCTTATAATAATTAATGTAATATGCAAATCGATATACATAGTAAATAGGACAAATAGATGTACTTTGCATGGAAGATTAAGCCACAGACTAACGAGTAGGAACGACTGATTGGACTAGTTGGGTACACAGCACAAATGTAGGATTTGTCATAATTAACTATTGAGACTTGTGGTTCTATGAAATAGGGCTCTGCATACAAACATACATAAACTCACGCCTGTATCCCAGAAGGGTAGGTAGTGACCAGGGACTGCCACTTGCCACGTACCTGCCCGATCACTTTCGCTTCCTCAACATTCATTAGTCGTTGCATGGACGCACGCCGGTTTCGGGTACTTTTTATCTCTCTGCGTTGTATAGAAAGACAATTCATGGTTTATGGTGCCGATTAACCCACAGACTAACAAGTGGTATTACTAGTTCTACCAATCGGCTACGCAATTTACATCGAATTGTCTTAATAAACTATGAATTGTAGTTTTATGAAACGGAGACCAAGCCTAAAATAGCGGCGGTAGTCTAGTGGGTAGAACATTGGACTCGGAAGCGAGAGACCCAAGTTCGATTTCCAGTGCGGGCATTACCTATGACTTTGTTTTCTAAGTTATGTACATTTGTAAAGTTAACGTAGCAATACCACTCGCTAATTGTGAAGGAAAACATCGTGAGGAAAACTTAGTGTCTGAGCTATTCACATACCTCAGTGCTTGAAATCGCCAATCCGCGGAGGGCACGCGTGGTGATTAAGCCCATACTCTCTTCCTGAGAGAAGGTCTGTGCAACACAGTGGGAGGTATAACAGGCTGCTTATGTATGTATGAAACGAACTCCAGTGCTTTATTTCACAAAACTAGAATTCATGGTGTAATATAACAATTCGATGTCCATTGCAAAGTCATAGGAAGACTAGTTTACGCAATGTACATCTATTTACCTATGTATCGATGCAGCCCACGAAAGACGCCCACTGTTGGGCAGCCAGTCCTCTGCCAATCTCGTCCATCGCCGCCCACCCACCCATCTATACCCACCGAAAGACGGCAAACCCACCGAATGCACATCGAATTGTCATAATTAATTATGAGTTGTAGTTTTATGAGACGCGGACCTGGGGCGCTACTACGTAAAACCTCCAGTGTATGGAGTTGTCTGATTTAACCTACTCCGAACTGTCAAATACATACATATTTTGACACTTTGGAGTCGTCAAAATGCTTAACCTGATATACCTACTAGACATTTACGTGATCGAAGGGCTGGTATCCCCCTCGCGAGCAAATTACAGGTTTCTTAGCGATCAGAAGTAAAATATTGTTTCGTTCAGCAATAAAATAATTTTTTGGTCAATAAAACCTAGACGACGTGACCGTCGCCCTATAACCAACAGTTGACAGAAAAAATATCAAACTGAACAGCAAGAAATTCCAAATAATTGATGAATAGAAGGTCATATAAATTACAAATTTCTGTATAAAAGCTAATTCGCTTTAACTCGGTTTTGGGGCACTATAATCATATTATGTGGCTCTACTGTCGACAGCATGTCCACCTGTACACGGGTGCACTC
The DNA here is from genome assembly GCA_947310995.1 of Yponomeuta cagnagella. Classification (NCBI taxonomy): domain Eukaryota; kingdom Metazoa; phylum Arthropoda; class Insecta; order Lepidoptera; family Yponomeutidae; genus Yponomeuta; species Yponomeuta cagnagella. Next base: position 16,414,965 of record OX371277.1, read on the forward strand.
TACTCAGTTAAGTTACGGACGAATTTTTGACAAAAAGTAAAGATTGATCAGTCGTCGTCTTCGCAAAGTTTTCATCGAACAACTTAGGTATACTGTGGAGATAAGTTCTTTGAAATCTCGAAAAAAAATATCAGTTGCTGGTGGCAACTTTAGTATGGGTTGTGGGTCAGCCCGCTGCGAAAAACTAAGAGTTACTTGAGGGTAGACCACCTACCCTCACTACAATAATTGACTGTACTCGCCATTTCAGTCTACCCGTGACCGCGGCAGCTGCAACGTTGCCGAAACGTCGGGAATCTAAGATAATAAAATACCTAATAAAAAATCGCGCTTAGGCCCGTTTAATATATTACAAAGTAAAGTTGTAGGTAATTATATGTAAATCTCAAAGATAAGATAATCGGGTCAAGAGAAACATAAGCGAATTTTTTACAACAGCTATCTATCTGTTACAAAGTCAACACTACAGGTTATCCAAACAAGGCAAATCGTTCCTCAATCATCACTTAGCAACGGTCTAGCTAGCCGAATCCGTCATCAGACCAAACCAAAGTTAAATGAATGACACGAGATAAAACTACGCATCAAGAACGCTCAATGAATACGCTTATCTGAGTGCCGAAAGTTAATTTTATCACCAAAATGTCTTTTGGAAGGTGACATGGAAGATACGTTGTATATAGAGATGACAGAAGAATCTGTGCTTGCTGGCCTTCCCAACAAAATTATCATCCTTATCACCGACAACAAGTTCCGTTTATTATTACCATCGTACCGAATCAGATAAGAAGTCCTCTTTATCATTATTACTGGATAGCAAGTACTCTTTATTATTATTATCATCACTACCCGATAGTAAGTGCTCTTTATTATAAATATCACCAGTACCCGGTAGCGAGTCCTCTTTATTAATATCATCATCATCATTAACCGACAAGTCTTCGTTTTTTTTATTATCACCATTACCTAATAACAAGTGCTCTTTATTATAAATATCACCAGTACCCGGTAGCGAGTCCTCTTTATTAATATCATCATCATCATTAACCGACAAGTCTTCGTTTTTTTTATTATCACCATTACCTATTAACAAGTGCTCTTTATTATAAATATCACCAGTACCCGGTAGCGAGTCCTCTTTATTAATATCATCATCATCATTAACCGACAAGTCTTCGTTTTTTTTATTATCACCATTACCTAATAACAAGTGCTCTTTATTATAAATTTCACCAGTACCCGGTAGCGAGTCCTCTTTATTAATATCATCACCATTAAACGATAACAAGTTTTCGTTTTTATTATGAACACCATCATTACCCGATAAAAAGTCCTCTGTATTATTATCATGTTTATGTTCATGTTCGTGAAGTCCTTGCCTGGTTACCATAGCACAGGCTATCCTAGTTTGGGACCAGGTCAAGTGATTGTATTGTGTGGAAGTTAATATTATTATTATCATCATAATTACCTGTTCAAAAGTCATCTGCATGTTCACGCCAAATTGTCACGAGGATGCGGATTGAAATAATCCGTTTTCAATGCGCATAACATTATTTCTGCTTTGCTTTCTCTAACAAAGAAAATATTTTATGCACATAAGAGGGATTATTACCTTGTAATATACCCATTTTTGCGCGCCTTTAGTTACTCGTAGACAAGAAACAACTTAAAAACTAATTTGTAGAAGAGTTTAAGAAATCCGCCGTTCTGTTCCTTGACGTCAAACACTGAACATAAACTGAAGTTATCTCGTGAAACAAACTTAAATTTCTGTTGTGACATGGAAAATTAAACACTATTGTCTTTCAGATAAGGGTTAGATTGTTGAGTCTGCTGTTAAGGTCAAATGTAGAGGCGACTAGAGCAAACGCGTGATACGGAGACGAGTCAAAGTCGAACTTCAAAATTGTCATCAACTTCGGAAGGTATTTAATTTCGATACTCGTTATTATGTACCTGTAGTCAGCAAATCAACGTTTGCAAGAGCAAACTCTACTCAGTTACATTACGGGCGTAATTTATGGCCATCCAAGGTTTACAGTGATTATACAGAACTTTACTTAAAACAAACTTAAACTAATATGGTTTGCACAAGGTCCTGTCAGTAGCAATGTATGACAATCGCACATAGGTACGCACAGCATAATGCTGTTGGATAGATCTATCCTAAAACAGCGCTGATATAAAAAAGTTGACCTGAGGATTGTTTCATAGAACTACAATTCATGGTTTTAAAAATTCCACCCATGCTGAGAACTGAGAACTGCAAATTGTAAAGCAAAGAATTAAGTAGGGCAAATTATGGTTATTAGGGGCTTTAATTTTTTCGCCCGCGCCCCCACTGAAGTTGAAAAATATTTTTGTTTAAATACAAAATAAAAACCGACTTCAAAACACTACATCACGGCATACACGGCTGAACGGATCTAGAAGTAGTTTGTGCACCGAGATAGATTTTAGTGTACATAAAGATTTCCACGCAAACGTAGTACCTATTTTTGAACTCTTAGTTTTCTGCCTTGTAGTGACGCTGTCCACATTTGAGGACATTTGTTCGCATACCCTATTTGTTTTATTTTTTGACAATCGCGAGTTTCCTTTCAGACGTATGTGAACGCCTCTAACGCTTAGGTTTGCCAGCAATATTTTCCTTCACAGTTACCTCTATTGAAACACTAAAGAAGCAAGCAAATTTGTTAAAAAGTTGAGTACCTAAATAGGTCAGTATGAAGAATTTTTGTCACGAAGATAAGTACTTAATTTAGAAAGGGTACATACACACATACAGCTCACGCCTGTATCCCAGAGGGGTAGGCAGAGACTGGTCTCTGCCAGGATCCCTGGGGACTGCCACTTGTTACGATCCTGACAGATCACTTTCGCTTCCTCGACATTCATTAGTCGTTGCATGCACGCAGGTGGTTTCGGGTACTTTTTAATTTGCCCTTTGCTAATACATCCCCTATTTGGTCGAAGTATGTCCGTTTGAAAGGGTCTGGACAAATAATGTTCAATCATATTACCATAAGACCACTAACAGTACAGCAGGTCTCTTTGTAGGTAAATGGTTAATAATTATAAGCTTCAGAACTGTTATACCCGCGAGAAAGCTATGAATACCAAACGAACACATCCCATTACAATAACATGTAATTTCACAAGTCGCTTTTCAGTCGTTTCCAGCAGCGCTCCAACGATATTGCAACGAGAGTCAAGTTATTTGAGACATTGAAGGAAAACATTTTAAAATATTTGCCTATTCGAGAAATATAAAGCATGCAAGTGATCTGTTTGAGAAATTTAACGTCTCGGTATTCAAAACATAATACTTAAGCCCCCGTTGGCGCCCTAATTCAACCACTAGGGTGCCAAATCGGCACTGATTAAATTCCAGGAATTTATGACATAACAGACGAGACCAAGATGGCGGGATGACTTCAACACATACACTGCCGGGATAAATGATTTAATTACCTAAGTACTTTATCCGACTAATATTATTGAAAGTTCTTGAAGATGTTTGGAGGTTTGAATGTTTGTTACTCAATCATGCCATAACGGCTGAACGGATTCACATAAAACTTGGCGTACAGATAGACAAAGACCTGAATTCAGACATAGCATACATGGTATCCCGGTAATCCGTTCCCGTGGGATAATATTTATTTTAAGTTTAAAATAGATGGCTTTTGCGAGCGAACGTTGTGTTTTAAAAATAGATGGCGTTGTGCAAGAATCATAGTCCGCACAAATCTTTTTGGCGGTAACGTGAACATAGTCACAGATCGTTTGCACTTCGCTTACTGTCTTTACAAAGTATGAGTAATTGAGTACTTTAGTCACACATACACTGTAAAGACATTAAGCGATGTGCAAACGATCTGTGACTACGTTCACGTTACCGCCAAAAAGATCTGTGCGGACCATAAAAAACGTGTCGCGGTGCGAAGTTCGAATTCTGCGACGGTGCGAAGTTCGCCGGGACAGCTAGTTTGTCTATAAGCCAAACAAAGCCTTTCCGTCTTCTACAAGATATATTTTATATTTAGAGTGTGCACAGGGGCTACGTGAACATCCCCTTTCTTCCATCGGACAACCAGACGGCCGGCTCATATGCACGCATTTCTCGTGGAAATTCGGCGAGTTCGCGCCAAGCATAAGCAGCCTATATATTTTACGTCCCACTGTAGGGCACAGGCCTCCTCTCAGGGTTAGAGTATGGGCTTAATCACCACGCGTGCCCACCGCGGATTGGCGATTTCAAGCGCTGAGGTATATGAATAGCTCAGACACTCAGGTTTCCTCACGATGTTTCCTTCACCGTTAGCGAGTGGTATTGCTACTATAACTTTACAAAATGTACATAACTTAGAAAACAAAGTCATAGGTATATGCCCGCACTGGGAATCGAACCTGGGTCTCCCGCTTCCGAGTCCAATATTCTACCCACTAGGCTACCACCGAGTTCGCGCCAAGCGATTCGCGAATTCTTTTACGATACTAGGTAGCTGTGGAACGCGTTGCCGGCGTCTGTTTTTCCAGAGACACGTAATCTGGGTGTCTTTAAAACCAGAGTCAACCGGCATTTAACAGGTAAACACGTAACATCTTAGACCCCGTCTTCGTTTACCATCAGGCGTGACTGGGGTCAAGTGTCAACCTGTCCTAATTAAAAAAAAAACCTGTCAAGTGCGAGTAGTGGACTCTTCCAACAAAAAATCAAGTAAGTTGTAGTGCTTACGAAAGTTTTAGTTCGAACAAATGTTCTGCCATACAAACTCACTGCAAAGGTAACATTACAAACTCACGCCTGTATCAAGGAGGGTAGGCAGAGACCGGGGTTTACCACTTGCCACGATCCCAACAAACCTCTTTCCCACCATCACATCGGTAAGCCGGTGCCAAGTTACATGACCAGTACATACATTTTGGGCACCAACTCCAATATATTTCTACAATATTATTATTAATACGTTTATTGCACATAAGTAAAAAATACGAAGGCAATATGGCGGACTTAATGCTATAAGCATTTTCTACCAGTCAACCACAGGTGGTGCAAGAAATTAACCGGTACCTACGAAATAGACAGATAAGACGATTTACTTCATATTTACTTAATACCTTGATGTACGTACTGACTTCGAATTTAAAGGTAACATTTGTTTCAATTATGACCAGCACACACGTTTTGGGCTCGGACTACAAATTATATTTCTAAAATACCTACATGTACGTATTGGGTTCGAATTTAAAGGGCACATTTATTTCAACTATTTCATTTTTTCAGTGCTGCAGTGTTGTGAACGACGACTACGACTTCACCAAAAGGTGTTTTCCGCAAGCAAAGGCACGAGTCGTTATATGTACGTACGTTATATATCACTGTACGTACACGAAGGTATTTTTAGAAATATATTTTGCAGTCGATGACCAAAACATATATGTGCTGTTCATGTAACTTGGCATCGGCTCCAAATTATACTTCTGCAATACCTACATGTACGTACCGACTTCTAATTAAAGGCCATATTTGTTTCAGTTATTTCTGTGTTTTAGTACGTTTTGAAGTTGCTTTTTTTTCATCTTAAAGAGGCATCGGGTATGGTAAATATTACACATGGTACTTTATGAAAATATCCGTCTAACCCCCAGTTTCTCGTACACTAACACGCTGTTAATCTACTGTTAACAGCTGTCGATTGACCAAAGTGCATACAAAAAAAGGCCACTGATAGCTGTTAACAGTAGATTAACAGCTTGTTAGTGTACGAGAAACCGGGGGTAAGCCTTTTTGCACTTTAGCTTCGTCTGACATATTGACAAAACCTCAATTATTGTCAAAGTACAATATGTATCAAGTAGTCACCGATTGGTATGTTCCACTTCACTAAGAATCACGCTTCTCGGCAAAAGATGCAGGGACATACGCTGCAAATAGTACCTAAACTACCGAAGCTGTTGTTAAACAGAAACTCTAACTGACGTGTTTCAGGCAAAGGGCGTTTGAACATAACCCAGTTTTTAATCCAGTATTTACCATACACGTCAAACCGCAAACTAAGTACTTACCCCATGACCTGGAAAAGACAAGGCACATCACCTCACCCATTGACATAGATGGCAAACAGGGGTATTTTTAGGTTCTAGGGCGCAGGCAGATTGTCGCACGAGGTAGCGTGGGCTGCACGTGGGCGGTCGGCGCCAGCCCTCTCCCGCAATAACAGCTCTACAGTCTGCCCCTATATTACGCTCACCAAATCCTGAGCGATTCCAATCGTTTAACTGTCAAATTAGTATGGAATTTGACAGTTAGACGATCGGAATCGCTCAGGATTTGGTGGGCGTAATTAGGCCACTGTTCATCCTTACTTGTCCAATTTAGTAAACAATATTCTAACCTCAAAATTGACATTTGATGCCGAAACTAGATATTTTCTTGCAAGTTCGTGCACTTTTTTTATAAACATAGCAGCGTGTTATCCAAAATGGTGTCCCAGGTTACTTCATTTATGGGAATATGGCAGTTTTTGACTAAAAAGTCATACTTTGCGGGTAGAATCTTGTTTACTAAATTGGACAAGTAAGGATGAATAGACTATAGGTCATGAGGCAATTCCAGGAAAAAACACCGCAAATAACACTGAATTCTAATCGCCCATACAAACTATAAATGCTCTACTGAGGACCAACCAAAGTCAGCGATGAAATCAAGGGCTGCATCAGCAAGTTTTGTAAATTATAAAAATATACCACCGTACATTACCTGGGTTCGTTTTATAAAACTACAATTCATAGTTTATAATGACAATTCGATAAACATTGCGTAGCCGCGTCTTTCTACTTGTTAATCAGTGGGTTTATTGACTTTGCAATGTACATCGAATTGTCATAATAAACCACGAATTTATAGTTCGTTGAAATAGGAGTACACGTATCAAAAGGTTTCTGTGCTGTCGACTGTACGACAAAATGTCAATAGGTACTTCCACTTCCTACAATGCACTGTACCTAATCTAATAATATATTATTATCTTATATCTTTAAACGAGCAATTCTTGTATATACATCCATATATAATCTGAATCTTGGAAACGGCTCCAACGATTTTCATGAAATTCAATATGCAGGGCGTTTCGGGGGCGATAAATCGATCTAGCTAATTTTCATTTTTAGAAAACGTCGTTTTATCCGTGTTTTTAGGCAATGACAAACTGCAACAATATCATTAGAATACAAAGGTAAATCTCGCCACAATGTACAAGGTTGTGATAACTCAGATGGGATATGGGCGGTCCCGAAACCAGAAGAACCGGTTCGAGTCCAGACTCCAGTCCGATATTTATTTCCCTTATCTAAATATATGTTTAATCGTATCTAAATATAATTTAGATACAACACGATGTCACGTTACCGAGGGTTGTGTGAAGGCACAACCCTTGGTAACGGAAGCTAAAGAAATAAAAAGAAAGATTTAGAGATGTAAAAATGTAATCATCAGAACCCCTACAATTAAACTAAAAACTTAATACTAATAAAAACATCAAAAATTTATATAAAAGAAACGGGCAGGCAAGTCGTGAAGGCAGGCCGTGGAGACGGGCAGGCAAGTTGTGAAGGCAGGCCGTGGAGACGGGCAGGCAAGTCGTGAAGGCAGGTCGTGGAGACGGGCAGGCAAGTCGTGGAGGCAGGCCGAGGAGACGGGCAGGAACTCTGCTCAGGTAGATCTCACAAGTAAGACTCAGGTAAGACTCTCAAGTAGGACTTCGGTAAGACACTTCAAGTAGGACTCAGATAACTCTTCAAGTAGGTCTCAAGTGAGACTCAAGTAGGACTCAGATAACTCTTCAAGTAGGACTCAAGTGAGACTCCTCAAGTAGGACTCAGGTAACTCTTCAAGTAGGACTCAAGTGACTCTTCAAGTAGGACTCGGTAACTCTTCAAGTAGGACTCAAGTGAGACTGACGGGGAAAGCCTTCTTGGGCGGCTTTTATACCCCAAAAATAGTTCGATTCTAATATTCAAATTTGATCTGAATCTGCGTCAGAATTCTTCTGGAAGTTTCTGGATCCTCTTCCAAATCCATAATTTCAAATTCTAGATCTTCTTTCTCTTTCTTGCATTAAATTCATAATTTCGATTTGGAATGCGAATAGTCTTCTAGAAGTCTCCATAGGCCAGAAGTTTCCTTATCCGACCTTCTTAGTATGACGGTTATTTGACATAATTTAGAAAAATAAAGAACAATATTCAAATAAAAGAAATATCTGACTAACAGTTCAGTCGTTGACAGTAAAGCAAAATACAATATTTACAATATGAAAAGTGGAAAAATAATTAGAAATACGTATGGTTCAACTTGGACAAAACGTAAGTCTTTTTTGCATTGATAGAAAGAGTAGGGTTCTAGGCAATAGAATCGCGCTAGACGCGTAAGCTAAATCCTACAACTATACTATACTGTACTGTACTATACTATACTATACTATACTATACTATACTATACTATACTATACTATACTATACTATACTATACTATACTATACTATACTATACTATACTATACTATACTATACTATACTATACTATACTATACTATACTATACTATACTATACTATACTATACTATACTATACTATACTATACTATACTATGGAGCCCGCCCGACGGGGGGTAGTGTTTGGCTCGTATATGTGTGTATGTGTGTGTGTGTGTGTGTGTGTGTGTGTGTGTGTGTGTGTATGTGTGTGTGTGTGTGTGTGTGTATGTATGAATGTACAGTGACTGCAACTTTTGCGACAACTTGTCACGTTACCGAGGGTTGCCTTCACACAACCCTTGGTAAAAAGAAATAAAAAGAAAGATTTAGAGATGTAAAAATGTAATCATCAGAACCCCTACAATTAAACTAAAAACTTAATACTAATAAAAACATCCAAAAATTTATATAAAAGAAACCTTGGGTCCCAAAAGGGTAAGTAGATCGTGGAGGCAGGCCGTGAAGTCAGGCCGTGGAGACGGACAGGCAAGTTGTGAAGGCAGGCCGTGGAGACGGGCAGGCAATTCGTGAAGGCAGGCCGTGGAGACGGACAGGAACTCTGCTCAGGTAGGTCTCACAAGTAGGACTTCGGTAAGACTCTTCAAGTAGGACTCCGGTAAGACTCTTCAAGTAGGACTCAGGTAAGACTCTTCAAGTAGGACTCAGGTAAGATTCTTCAAGTAGGGCTCAGGTAAAAATTCTTCAAGTAGGACTCAAGTGAGACTCCTCAAGTAGGACTCAGGTAATTCTTCAAGTAGGACTCAAGTGAGACTGCCGGGGAAAGCCTTCTTGGGCGGCTTTTATACCCCAAAAGTAGTTCGATTCTATTATTCAAATTTGATCTGAAATTGCGTCAGAATTCTTCTGGAAGTTTCTGGATCCTGTTCCAAATCCATAATTTCGAATTCTAGATCTTCTTTCTCTTTCTTGCATTAAATTCATAATTTCGATTTGGAATGCGAGTAGTCTTCTAGAAGTCTCCATAGGCCAGAAGTTTCCTTATTCGACCTTCTTAGTATGACGATTATTTGACATAATTTAGAAAAATAAAGAACAATATTCAAATAAAAGAAATATCTGACTAACAGTTGAATCGTTGACAGTAAAGCAAAATACAATATTTACACTGTGAAAAGTGGAAAAATAATTAGAAATACGTATTAGCTTTGAAATAATAGTGAACCAACCTTATTTTTTCTTTCGTGATAACATGAAAGTGTTGTGAAATTGGATTTCAATGGTTCAACTTGGACAAAACGTAAGTCTTTTTTGCATTGATAGAAAGAGTAGGGTGCTAGGCAAGACAGTGTGTGTGTGCGTGTGCGTGTGTGTGTGCGTGTGCGTGTGCGTGTGCGTGTGCGTGTGCGTGTGCGTCTGCGTGTGCGTGTGTGTGTGTGTGTGTGTGTGTGTGTGTGTGTGTGTGTGTGTGTGTATGTAGGAGCACCTTGTGCAATAAATAAAATTTAATCTTTTGTGGTTGAGTTACGACTAATGAATGTTGAGGAAGCGAAAGTGATCTGCCAGGATCGTAGCAAGTGGCAGTCCCTGGTCTCTGTCTACCCCTCTGGGATACAGCCGTGAGTTTATGTTATGTTACGATTTTATTTTTAAGAGATCCTCAGCAGAATAATACGTTTTAGTTACCAGTCTGTTACTTTTATCTTGCAGCTGTACCTATTTAGTAAATGATTATATTGATAAAATAAGATTCGTTTTGTTATATAAATGGCTACCCAAAAAGTAGAAATCGAAGTAGCTTCGAGCAATAACGAAGTTGCCAGCTCCCCGACAGAGTTTTGAAACAAGGCAACACATCGGCACCGGCAAGCGGGTTGCCATGCCAATTAAAGATAACAGCGGCAAGGCAAAAAGGCGTAACTTTTTCGGTGCCCCGGACCCCAAACGCCAGGGGACTACTCCGACAGAATATGTTGTAAGTAGCTTACCTGCAAATCAGCGGGTCTGAATTTTTTTATAAATAAAAAACAAAACCACCGATTGCGTGAAAAATTGTCATGCTTAATGTATGAGCTGAAAAGATGGAGACGACATAATTTATTTTTTTTCGTTTTGAGCGATCATGGTTGACAGTGTTCACAAAAAAAGGAGTCGGGTTTGTTTTTTAAATAATTAACTTTATTCTTAAAGTTTCATTTTACCTAGATTTAGTTTGAAAAATTTATTCTTCAATAAACTGCCGTGCAGTTTGACGAAAAATTTAACTGCTTACAACTGTGCGATAAAACGTAAATCTAGAAATAAAAAAATACATAAATACACTCGAATAACCCTCCTTCTGGCTTAGTCGGGTAAAAAGTGATTAAAGTGCATAGGCCAATGCACAAAAAGGTAGAACTTGAAGGAAAAGGAAAGCGAAGGCCGGGAAGAAAGAGGATGTCATGGTTGTACAATGTCAAGGAGTTTTAACATCAACACCGTTGTTAAAACCGCGGAAGAGCAGTTCATAGTTGCACTGAACAGAAAGCGTGGTAAAGAGCTGACTGCCTACCTCGAGTGATGGAGAGGCATTTTATCTATTTATCCATCTAATCAGCCCAAAAGCAGGGCCCACTGCTGGGCATAGGCCTCTTCTCTTTCACGCCAACCCATGCGGTCCTTTGCTAGCCGCGTCCAATGTTTCCCAGCCGCTTTCACAATGTCGTCGGCCCAACGGGCTGGGGCCTGTTTCACAGAACTACAATTCGTGGTTTACCATGTCAATTCGTTGTACATTGCCAAGTCGAGCAACCCACAGATTAGCAAGTAGAAAGACTGCTACGCAATGTAGTAGTAATAATATAGTAATAATAATTGTGGTTTTATGAAACGCGGCCCTGGCGGTCATGTCACGTTATATCACGTCAAATCACGTCAAGTCATGTCAAGTCACATCACGTTACGTCACATCTCGTTACGTTATGTGACGTCATGTTTCTTTGCGTTACAATATGTTACGTTATGTATGATACGTTGTGTTATTTTATGTAATGTTAAAAAAAAGTTTGTAACAAGTACCAATTCTGAGTCCGTTCGCGAGTAGAGGCCCTCACCGAGGTCGGGTGAGACCAAACGATATTGTTCCGAGAAATAATTCTCAGAATGCCCGCGCGGCCCTAACGAGGGTATGCGGTCACATCTTTGCAAGACGATTTTGACACTAAAAAAAATCGGCCAAGTGCGTGTCTGGCCATGCGCAGTGTATGGTTCCGTAGAAAGAGGGGTTTTATCTGCTTTAAAGAACTAACAACTTCATCAACGTAATTTTTCAATGGATTTTGTACGAATTTCCCTTTTATAAGTTGGTCGCCTATTACTCGTTAACTTGTAAAGCCTACTTAGACGTGACAGTTTTCCTTTTAAGTTCACTATATGTGTTATTTAGTACCATGCATTTTTTCACGTTTTTACAATCAACCGTTTAGCCAGGAGAGGGGATAGGGATTCCCTACTCGGACAAAAGTTTGCGATTTAAAGCTTAATATTTTTTATCACGCGATCGGTTGTTGGCCAAGAATACTTTCTCCAAATAGTATGTTGTAAAAGACAAAATTGCAGGATTTGCTCCTTTCAGAAATAACCGGAAGTTTCGACGTCTGCTCTGCCAGCACACAACCAATTGAATATGCTTGAAAACTATACTAAACATGTTTTTGAGTAATAAATTTCGAGTAGACAGCGATAAGATTCCAATAAATCTAGGTCGAGAGTCGAGGTAGGTCAGGGAGACCCAAATTCATCGGCGGAACAGAACAAATATTACGCGAGTGTTCATGCTCTAGGGTTCCGCACAAATCTAAGAAACTATATTTTTGAGAGTAGGCGCAACAGTATGCAGATGATGATGATGATGAGGCAACAGTACGCAGCAGTGGGCAGAGGCGGGCTGATGATGACGATGCGGCAACAGTACGCAAGAAACCATAAACACAAACAATAGAATTGCTTAAAAAAATTTCAAAACCTAACAAACCCTAGTCTCTGCCTATCCCTTCAGGATACAGTCATGTGTTTATGTAATGCGTGAAAACCCAAAACACGTAAATTTCGTAGTGTTCGTGTTTTACATCGATTCTTGAGCGACGAAATTTTATTTAATTAACACTTAAAACTAATCATCATCATCATTGGCCTACTCATGGCCACTGTTGGACATAGGCCTCTCTTGTTATAATGTATGTGTGTGTTTCTGTGGTTGAAATAAATGGTTTTCTTCTTCTTCTTCTTCTTATCTTATTGCACGCCACTGAGCACGGTCCTCGGCTACTCTCATATAGCTCTTGCGAAGATCATCGTTCCACTGAGTCTGAGGACGTCCTACACTACGTTTACCGATCCGCGGTCTCCAGTCAAGAACTCTTCTACCTCATCGCATATCAGTTCTTCGGGTGATATGGCCGGCCCACTGCCACTTCAGCATGCTAATTCGGTGGACTATGGGGGTTAACATTAATATTTTCCGAAAATTATCAGTGCTTCCTGCTAGTCACAATTAGTCACAAAGTTGATTCCTTTTTTCCACGGTCTTGACAGAGCTTTCGGTTCGTTGACACTTCGCTGCATGAACGCCGTTTTTTGGGTACCTTTTATATTGCCCTTCTCTAACGTAAACATGAGATAAAACGACCGCTTTTGCTACTCGACAAAATGTAACTGGATACCCTTCTCGGATAGACGTGAGATTCCCCGTTGCCACGGCAACCCTGACATTGAGAAATTCCGTCGTCCCAGTGACCTCCAGACGTCTGCCGTGAGATCCTTTGCTCGTTACCTGTAAAGGGAAACCATTGCCTTCGTCGGTTTCAATTACGTGTTCCGCTGAAGTAAATAGCGGAAGTGAAGTGAAATAAAAATAACCAACCATCTGACTGCTGAGCATTAACTAGTAAGCAAGCGGGGCCGATCAACACAGACCTTTGCGTCCGTTACGGACGATTTAAGCAGTGCCGAAGAGTTTGACTCTTTTTGGAATAACTAAAAAGTCAGATTCGAGAGCAACAGGCCCAACTGCATGAAGGGCATTGTGGGGCACATAAAAGAAAAGTCCTAAGTCGGGTCAGTACGGATTTGGTGCCTCCTGGCTCTCTTGTCCGCCATGAAGGTATCTCGTAAGGAATTAAATTGTTGAATTTTGGGTACCTCCTGCTTAGTAGTTAATGCTCAGCAGTCGGCTTGTTGCTTATTTGATTTTTTATTTTTATTTAATAGTGATTTTTTAATTTTCTGTTGGATTTATGTTAATTTCATATAGCCTATGAAACTCGCGCAAATACGACGAATTGATTGAAATCTTAGTTAAAAGTTAGGAGGAAACAGAATCGGATACATCATAGAAATCATCATAAGCAGCCTATATACGTCCCACTGTAGGGCACAGGCCTTCTCTCAGAGAGAGAGTATGCGCTTAATCGCCACGCGTGCCCACCGCGGATTGGCGTTTTGAAGCGCTGAGGTTTGCCAATAGCTCAGACACTCAGGTTTCCACACGACGTTTCCCTTCCCGTTTCACGGCTAGCGAGTGGTATTGCTACTATAACTTCACAAATGCACATAACTTAGAAAACAAAGTCACAGGGATGTCCCAGGGCACTGGGAATCGAACCTGGGTCTCTCGCTTCTGAGTCCAATGTTCTACCCACTAGGCTACCACCGCATATATACATAGTTCTAGTTCGACCTGAGATTTCCGCACTTAGCCTCATAGTTGGACCATTGTACGTAGCAAGCGCTAAATACCGTCGGACAATAGGGTTTCCTCGCGATGTTTTTCCTTCACCGTTAGCGAGTGGTATTGCTACTATAACTTCACAAATGTACTTAACTTAGAAAACAAACTCATTGGTACATGCCGGGATTTGAACCCACGACCTCCCGAAGCAGTGGAAGAAGTCCACTGCTGGACATAGGCCTCCTCCATGGATTACCAAAATTGCCACTTGGATGAGGTCATCTGTCCATCTTGTGGCTGGTCGTCCTACGCTGCGCTTGCCGATATGTGGTCTCCATCCGAGAACTTTTCGGCCCCATCGGATATCAGTTCTGCGTGCTATGTGCCCCGCCCACTCCCACTTCAACTTACTAATCCGCTGGGCTGTGTCGACGACTTCATGTCGATGTCGTATCAATTAGTCCATATTCGTCCACTGCCGAACAAAGGCCTCACCAAGGCACTTCTTTCATATATTTATTTCTATTACTGTTATATACAGGGTATAAAACTCCAAAGACATAATCAGAAGATGGGGGGTTCTACTCGTCCATACGAACAACTTTTATTTCGGAGAAACTTCGAAATAGCAAAAATAATTATAAAGGATAGAGCACCTCATTTTAGGATGTTACGGGGATTTTGTTACACCCTATATAATGTGTTCAGCCTTGATAGCATTGGCCAGCGGTGAACTAATGATGATGATGATTATGTATGACCTGTCAATAGACCTATCCGAAATAAGAGCGGTGGTAGCCTAGTGCGTAGAACATTAGACTCGGAAGTTAGAGACCCAGGTTCGATTCCCAGTGCGGGCATGTACCTATGACTTTGTTTCCTAAGTTATGTACATTTGTGAAGTTATAGTAGCAATACCACTCGCTAACTGTGAAGGAAAACATCGTGAGAACACCCGAGTGTCTGAGCTATTCACATACCTCAGCGCTTGAAATCGCCAATCCGCGGTGGGCACGCGCGGTGATTAAGTCCATACTCTCTCTCTGAGAGAAGGCCTGTGCCCTACAGTGGGACGTATCTAGGCTATATCCATCGACGATTTTTTGACGGAAACGGCCATTAGATAAGATTGCTTACCTCAACTGAACACTTGATGAAAAGAGACATTTCAAGTGCTCAGAAATATGTAATCAAACCCAAACATTCGAACTTTCTCCCCGAAGGAAGATAATTTTCGCTTGAAAATAAACTGAATTGACTAATTTTGTTTCAATATTTATCCATGCGCTTAGAAAAGTTTTGGAAGTTGCTCCTGAGCGATGGTAGCGCAGCACGGGTGGTAACCCGTTGGCCCCACACTCGAGGTCGGAGTACGTCGGTTCGAATCCTTGCGATTTTGTTCCTTACATATTTTTATTTTATGTCTGATTTTTTATGTGTTTATGAAATAGTAGTAGCCATACTACTCGCTAACCGTGAAGGAAAACATCGTGAGGAAAGCTGAGTGTCTAGGGTGTACACAAAACTCAGCGCTTGCAATTGCCAATCCGCGGTGGGCATACTCTCTCTCTGAGACAGCGCGTGTGCCCCGCAGTTTGAAACATCGAACTATATTTAATTTTTATTTATATATTTTTGAAAACAAGTAGATCATTTACACTTTTTCTTATAGCTGTATAGCCGCTCCCGGAAACCTATTTGGCTTATTTGAAAGCGGCCCTAGACAACGATTGTTTCGTTAGAATGTGCAAATTATTTACCATATCGATATCGGCTTATTATTTGTTTCACACTCAAGTCAACAATAGTTAAACACACTTTAAAAGGTAAATAGCTAATACCTCTAAACTCTGCAAATATTCAAACAATTCGCTGTTAGGTGTCAATAAACAGGAATGTCGGCAAAAAAATATCGCTGACCGTTATGCAACTATTACAAGAGCTAAACTAGACTCTAGTCACGTTGAAATAGAGTTGGCATTGAAAGATGACGGCAAAACCGCAAAAATCCTGTGTCTATGTACAATTATTGGTAATGTAATAAGAGAATTATATTATAAAATAAAGCTTATTTGCACAGGATTCCTTAGGAAATTGCGTGGCTAAGCGAAACATGACAACTCATTCAAACACTTAGGCTGCATCTACACTGAGCGAACGTATCAGACGCGAGGAGATACGATAATAAATTGGTAATCTTCATCCTCTTGTTCGAAAGAAAAACGGAAACTAATTAATATGATAATTTTACGCAGCTTCGAAAATTAACAGTTTTAAAAATAAAATTTAATGTCAAAAATACTGGAAACCACACACGTGGATCACGGCATTTCAAGTATTTTTTTATAACCACTTTTGTCCTTTATGCAGCGACTAAAGTCAAAATCAAAGTAAAAAATTTTATTCACTATAAAAACAAAATTTTTACTTGTGATAATGAACTAATGATAGATAGATAGATAACACTTTAATGCACAAGAAGAAAAAAGGAATTTAACTTTTGATGAACGAAAAATATTTGTCAGGACCGTGGCAAGTGGCAAACACTGATCTCTGCCTATCCCTCCGGGATACAGGCGTGATTGTAGGATATCCTTTTTGTCTGTAGCCTATATACTCTACGTAGAATATTATTTTTGTCTTCAACTACTGGAAAGCCATTGAGAAATTGCTACCAAAGAATCTGATATCTAATATTGACAGATAATCTGTCAAACGCTGCTAAAATGATAGGTGAAGACGAATTTCCATTTATGACGTCTATGCTACTATCTATCACACAATGCCTGAATAAAAAGCAGAAAAGCAATTTTTTTTTTTTAATACCTATAAAAGCTTTTTTATAAATGACAAATACTCATTGATGTGTTTCAGTTTTTTTAATATCCCCGTAGTTGGCGCATTACGCTTAATATACACCCACCGTTAGTCTAGCAACAAGCTACGCGCAGGAAATGAAAAATATTCCATGAAAAATAAAGGAAAAACGGTTGAAATTAAAACTGCACATCGTACCTACATTACATACTCGATCTTATGTCATGTAGGGTTCTGTAGGTACAATAGACAGCAGGTCGACCTTTACATTTTTTGTTGCAAAGTCGCCCTTGAAGTAACTGAAAGTAACTGATTAGAATGCACGTATCGAAAGATTTATGCGCGCGCTCTCTCCAATTACCAAAATAGTTAGAAGCAGTCTAAAAAAATGTAAATCTCTGCTACGAGTATTATTACTTTTTTATATTGTTTGTGTTTTGGTAATAAACGATTTCTATTCTATTCTATTTATCGTAAAAAGAAGGCCTGCCAGTTTATTCGAGTGACCAGGTCACTGTCACATTCGGACGTGCCCATTTTTATTGCAGAAACCGAAAAATAGACGAGAACCCGAGTGTCAAATATGTAGGGTTAGGAAGATATACTTGAAAATCGGATTTTTTTTCCCGTGAAACAGAAAAATGTTCCTTGGATCATCATCATCATAAGCAGCCTATATACGTCCCACTGTAGAGCACAGGCCTTCTCTCAGAGAGAGAGTATGGGCTTAATCACCACGCGTGCCCACCGCGGATTGGCGATTTCAAGCGCTGAGGTATGTGAATAGCTCAGAAACCCAGGTTTCCTCACGATGTTTTCCTTCACCGCTAGCGAGTGGTATTGCTACTATAACTTCACAAATGTACATAACTTAGAAAGAAAAGTCATAGGTACATGCCCGCACTGGGAATCGAACCTGGGTCTCCCGCTTCCGAGTGTAATATATAAATAAAGCAGTCAAGTAAGTTTATGGCGCTGTCACTAGTGTGACGGGACATTCAAGTTTTTCTGGGGTGGGTAATACTGAACTCGCTCTGATTGGTAACACAATTGACAAGCCACGCCCGCTTTTACACAACTGAACGTAGAGTCATTTTTTGCGCTAGTTAGACCAGATTTTTCAATAGTCAGATAACACTTAACTGGAGATTAAAATTGATGTTGTCACTGTCTTGTCGTATGATTTAGACAGTGATAGCATGCAATTTATTCTCCAGTTAAGTTTTATCTGAGTATTGAAAAATTTGCCCTTAGACATCTATGTTTTTAAATATCAATGTTTCTAAGTACATACAAAGCCTTATTTTACGTGCAAATAGAAAGTTCGCAGCACCCCAAAATTCAAGTAATTTTCCGTTTCTTTGTTTTTAATTTTTTCTTCTCCATAATCCCACAGTAGAAGGATTCGATTTAAAATATTGCCCATTCCTTCTTGAAGAGATTTATCTCTTCTGTAAATCCTCGCAGCAAAAATACGACGACTTTTGGATAGAAACAATAGTTTTAATAGATTATAGTACAATTACATGTTGCTTGCGCAAATATTTTCACAAGAAGACAAAACAAAAGACGATCTATATAAAAGGAATAAGTTTGAAGTAGCAAGGAGTTTGCATACTTTTTGGCAGGCGCAAACACTTCTACTACCGTCACGATTTTTTTTCGTCCAAATACCGTGGGATCTACGATTAAAAGCCATTTCGTGTTTCTCGTAGAGTTGGTCCACATTAGGCAACAATATTTTGACCATGTCGTTTTAAGCATTATCTATCAAACCGCGGAGCAGAAAACCGGTGAAAAACATGTAAAAAAAATTATAAAATGAAAAATGTAACAAAAAATCTTCAGAACAAACGTTGTCGTAAACGATAAAACATAATGGACATTTTTTAGGCAACCCTGTAAATGATGGCATGGCCGGTTTTACATCGGACGATCACCGTATCTGCACGACGTCTTCGGACTGTTTCATAGAACTACAATTCATCGTTTACTATGAAATTGCATAGCCGATTGATTGCCGCATTGATTAACAAGTAGAAAGACTCGACGACGCATCGTACATCGAAACCACAGTGCAAATAAAGAGCGAAACGCCGTAATAATCTACACAATCGTAGTTTTGTGAAACGCGGCCCTGGTAGTTACAAACATTGTGTGAGTACTAGATCACCGATGTTGAATCGTAAAATGTGAAACCGGCCAATTTTAAAAGACTTGCGGCCTTATTTTTGAGAACACGATTCCTCCAAAACCAATCTAAAACTCTGTTTATTAAATCCTTTCCTTGTAAAATCTCTACCATAGACTATTTTTATCGGCGTTTTTGAAGTGTTTTAAGGAATCGAGTTCTTATAAATAAGACCGTAACGGTACCGGTAAAACGTAACGGTAAAACGTCGGTCACACTAAAACGCTCTTAAGATGATGTTAAGGCCGGTTTGTGCGAGGCATTCATGTTACGAAGCCGGCTTTAACTCCGTTTAGAGTATTTTACATGCCTAATAAACAAAATAAAATAAAATTTTTGTAGGATCGACTTTTTATACGTAATACTGTTTTTTGTACTTTTTCCTCCAAAATTCGTTTTGAAATGGACACCTAGTTTAAGTTATAACGTTTATTAAGTCGCAGTATTGATTTTTTATGTTGAATCTTTAAAAACCTGCGCATTTATAACAACAATAGGGGCCCTGTTTGTTGTTCCACGGAATCCCAAAAAAAAATTCAGACAACAGAACGCACGAGTCTGGAAGCATCGTAAAGTTGGCAGTCAATTTAATGAAGCCACCGGTACCATAGGGGCAGGGGGGATTGCGGAAAACGAAATAAGGTACGAAATTTCGTTCGAAATACCACATGAAACCGTCCTCCTTTTTACCCGACTATGGCGGAGCGATCCATACTGCGATCGCCAACCCGCCTGCCAAGCGTGGCGATTATGGGACAACCCCTCGTGGTTAGAAAACCACGAAGGAGGTCTATGTCCTGCAGTGGACGTCAAATGGCTGATGTTTATCTATGCGATGTATCGAGCCCGCAACCGCTCAGACAACCCACGGTGGCACTCTCCCGTGGGTCGAAGTACCGCCGCATGGGTCGGTATAGCAACGGGACTGTTATTTATTATACTGTGGTTATACCGTCTCCATAGGAAATAGATCCAAATAATGTCATAATAATGTTCCGTGTGGCGTCGGATTAAGAATAGCGTCGCTCCATTTCCTTCCGTGGATGTCGTAGAAGGTGACTAAGGAAATACATTACCAGGAGACGGGCAGCAGCGTCGTCCTGAGATTCCAACCGCATAATGCGATCGCCAACCCGCCTGCCAAGCGTGGCGATTATGGCAAAACCCTTCATGGTCAGGAAAACCATGAAGGAGGCCTATGTCCTGCAGTGGGTGTCAAGCGGCTGATTATGAAATCAAAATCAAAATCAAATTTTTTTTATTCAAAGTAGCACAGAAACTGCGACTTAATGAACGTTACAAGTTAAACTAGGTGTCCATTTCAAAATCTAGATCATTTTGGAGAAAAAATGGACAAAAAAACTCCAAACTTAGTCTTTTCAAGTCCTTAATTTACATGATTTATATAAATGTTCTAAAACTCATGCATTGAACTGGCTTTAATTCCAGACATCATTGTCATCTAAATAATCTTTAATGTTATAGTAGCTTTTTTGGCACAAAGTGCGCTTCACACATTTTTTGAACCGCGTTTCTGGCAAGCTTATTATATCCTCAGGGATCTTATTGTAGAAACGTATACAATGCCCCATAAAGGATGTATTAACCTTTGCCAGCCTAAATTTTGGGAACGAAAGTTTATGTCTATTTCTAGTATTTACATTGTGTTGGCTACCTACAGTTTTAAAGTCACTGATATTTTTCCTAACATACATAATATTTTCATAGATATACTGACTAGCAACTGTTAGGATGTTGGTTTCTTTAAAGAAATCTCTTAACGAATCTCTATTGCCTAGCTTATGATGATGATGATGATGATGATGATGGCGGAGCCCAAAAGGAGGGAAATGTGTTTGGCTCTCATGTATGTATGAGTGTGTGTATATATATATTTATGTATGTACGTATATATGATGTATGTATACATGTCTGATTCTAAGTTCCCTCATAACTCCTAAACACTGGTCAGATATTGACGGATAAGATGAAAAACAATTACTTAAAACCTGAATTAAAATATAACCAACAGCCCGACTGCTGAGCATAGTATGCATGACTATAAGACATGGATGCATATTCAACAATGCTAACAACAAAACTCATTTTAAGATATCTAGGGAGATCGTGAAATATGATGAAATATTATATCTCTGTAAATTACTGGTGTGCAATAAAATGTTATCTATATATCTATATTAATACAATTTTGTATGACTACACTCTCTTAAGAATAAAATAAAAGTAATTTTAAACGAAAAAACATAAAATCGCTTTTTTATCGAAATTGCTAATCGACCACGCCACATCTAGGTAGGCAGTTTTAAAATCAAGTTTTGAAAGTTACTCAAAATGACACTTCTAGCGAGTTTTATATGCAAAATCGTGAGCATTGTCTGGCGAATTCACATTTACACATTTTACACTCAGTTATGAGTTGGTTGATGATACTGCATTGTACGTTTTATTATAAGCGTTTTCCAGCAGAATGAAGTATCAGCGCCGGCAAAACTTTACGTTACGTCAGTTACGTTACGGGCGATTTTGCAACCAAAATCTAAAGTTTCATATGCTTCCTACTGTAGGTACCCTGAACGTGATGGAGACAGTTCAAACACAGGGTCACAAGTAAACATTCAACAGAACGTATATCTCATACTAAATCGCCCGTAATGTGACGGAGTAGAGTCACACGCGCGGACTTTAATCAGTTACATTACGGGTGATTTTGCAACAAAAATGTAAAGGTTGATGAGCTGCTGAATGTAGAAGCTCCACTTACAAGAACAAGTTATTTATGAGTTTTACACCCCATTCGCCAAGAACGACATAAATAATAACTTCCACACCACACGATCACTTGTCCTGGTCCCAAACTAGGATACCCTGTGCTATAGTAACCAGGCAAGGACATCACAAACATGGAAATACCTCCAGACTGAGGCCATTTGTACAAATGTGCGGCGGCCCCCAGTGGGAATCGAGCCCACGACCTGCGGCATGATAATCTGGCGTGATACCGCTAGACCAACGAGGCAGTCATAGATTAGCAAACGGAAGTGGGCTGGTCTGCCGGTACGTCTGCCGAAGAACCAATAACCGCTGGTGTAAAAATCTTCTCGATGGAGACCTCGAACCGGCAAACGCAGCGTGAGACGCCCGTAGCAGATTGCCAATGGCAGGTGGACTGGGATGTCCGACGACAAAAAGGAGTGACGAGCCTTGTGCTATACCTATGACCAGTAGTGGATCAGAGTGAATTAGATGAAATTTAAATCACGCCTAGAATATAAAATTACTCATCATAAGCCATGGGAACACGAGGCAGTTTTCGCAAACCGTCAATTTCCTCTGTAAAAATAAAAATAAGGTCTGTGGCAACTTGGCAAGATTCCCGCAGACTGCCCCTCTGGGCTGGCAACAAAATGGCGGCGTGCGTAAGGTCAGGGCTGCCAACAGAAAAGGAAATGAAAAACTTTTCGTCATAAAACACTCAGACCCACGTCGACACGGTGGGGTCCGAATGCGCCAATGTGCTCGTCCCTTTGCAAAAAAGGAAGGGAATGCTATCGCGCTGAAAAAAGCCACGTACCTACTAATGCATACATAATTTTGTTGTTCATTTATATTTTTGTTTTATTTAGCAAAACGAACTTAACTTTCGAACGAAAATAATTTTAAACAAAAAAACATAATGGTTTCTTTGTTTTCACAAATTAGTAGTGTCATAAGCGCGGCCGAAAGAGGCACAAGACGTGGCAGACTCTGCGTGCTCCTACGCAGCTGCAGCGAGATTTATTGCGCGCGCGCATACCAGCTTGCGACTGATTCATACCGTAGCCACGTCGCTTCGCCGAAACTGAGCAAAGCCTGCAAAAATAAAAATAAAACTTCCACACAACACAATCACTTGCCCTGGTCCCAAACTAGGATACCCTGTGCTATGGTAATAAGACAAGGACATCACAAACATGGAAATACACCCAGACTGAGGCCATGTTTACAAATATACGGCGGCTCCCAGTGGGAATCCGCGACCTCCGGCATGGTAATTACCGTGATACCGTTAAATCATAAGAGCTTCAGCTTTATTGATTTGAAACCCATTACAAGCGTACCGACGATAGCAGATCAACCTTAACATTTTCCTTGCAGTTGCCCGTAACATTATTGGTTTTTTCGACTTAAATTAAATTTCTGGAGATGATGAAGAAGAAAGACATGTATTATACTCGTACCAACAAGAGACATCACAGAAACAAAATAAGCAGATAAGTAACATAATAAGCACAACAACAGAAAGAAAAATAAATACACAACAGACAAAACAAATTAATAAAACAGGATCATAGATGTAGCCTGTGGTGTATCTAAGCTGCCACAAAAGGCAGCTAGCTGACTCAGCGTTGTGCTGAGGAAGTGAGATGATGCGCTTGATCACCTCACGAAGAAGAATTTAGAAATAATGAAAGAAAACAAAGTCGGTTTGAAATATAATAAGGGAGCCTGTACGCCCCGCAGTTGGGCGTGCCCATCGTGGATTAGCAATCTGAGGTATGCGACCACCCCAGGTACTTAGGTTTTCCCACGATGTTTTCCTTCAAAGTTAACGAGTGGTATTGCTACCACTATACATTACTTTTCCTGAGATTCCAACTGCACACTGCGGTCGCCAACCCGCCTGCCAAGCGTGGCGTCCTGCAGTGGGTGTCAAATGGCTGATGATGATGATTGCTACTACAAATGTACGTAACTTAGAAAACAAAGTCCCTGGTACACACCGGGGTTCGGAACCGCGACCTCTTGAATGCGGGCAAGCGTTCTACCGACCGTGCAACCACCGTTTACAAAAAGAAATATTATATATACATAACATTACATAAACTCACGCTTGCATTCCGGAGGGGTAGGCAGAAACCAGGGTCTGCCACTTGCTACGATCCTGACAAAAGTCTTTCGCTTCATCAACATTCATTGGTCGTTGCATGTACGCACGCTGATTTCGAGTACTTTTTGTCTTGCCCTTTGCTATTTGGTCGAAGTATGTCCGGCTGGGACATCTCTTACCGGTGCTTCCACCCACATTCGCTCGATATATTCGTTTCGTCAATCTTTCTTCCTTCATCCTCTCCATAATGTCCAAACCAACGCAGCTTTCCTTTCTCAATTCTAGTCACTACGTCCTCTTTCAGTCCATAACGTTCTCTAATCAAACTATTGCGTATCTATTCTTTTTGTTGCAACCCGTGCTGAGGACAATTTTCAAAAACCTACCTACTCGGGGCTGAAAATGATGTAAATTGCTTCGGCCAGATATCGCTGCCTGTACGTAATACAGAGAAGTTTGTAAAGAGACCCGAAATTTCGCCGATGCCGGCACTTGCCCATTAGCTCAGTTGGGAGAGCGCTGGCACGGTTAGCCAGAGGTCGCGGGTTCAAGTCCCGGCATGGGTGGATTTTTTAGCGTCGAAATAGGTTTTTAAATATTACGTATCTGTTCATTAAAAAGAATATTACTCACACACATTGAGGGAGGTCAACTAACACTATACCTACCCTTTTTCTTTTTTTTTCTTATAATACTTTTGTTTTAACAGTAATTTACAGTTTTTGTTAAAACCAACTAGGTATGTAAGAATTTTGGTAGTAGTTTTTGTAAACGGAGGAAGTAGGCGCTGTCTGCTGTAATACAGGTGATGAACCTAGCACAGCAGCGGATGCTAAATAACTTAAATGATAAACCAAACATGTAATTTGTCACCACCTAGTTTTAGTCTAGTATAAGACTTTTATGTCACAAATAAATTACTTACTTACTTAAATATTACATACGAAATAATCCAATCGAGGTGAAGAGGCCTATACCCAACAGTGGGCGTCTGTCATAGGCTGTATCGATGGATAGATCGGCTTTCCCACAAATAAACACAGTAAGGAACTTTTTTTTTTCAAAACTGAGAAATACCTATTGGTTACTAGTTGGTTACAGTAACCGATAGTCTCAGTTTTGAAAAAAAATGTCCCTTACTGTTAAGCCCAAAATTTGCATACTGCTCCCAACACAAGACTAAACTAATCTGCGAAGTTAAATAAGTTAACTTGAGAATGGGGAAAGTTATGATTTCTTATCGGATCGACTTCATATTGCTCGAAGGGGTCTATTTATGGATCTGTTGAGCTTTTGAATTAAGGGGGGCCCTCAAGGAGCAATTGCGATACAAACGTGGTTTACATTTTATTTACGAAGGAGATGGGGACCTACTTGTCGCAATGAAACTGCCAGTACCTTAAGAGGGCACAAATCGAGGTTTGATCATGCTTAGAATTGGAAATAAACTTATCAAAAAGAAATCATAGCCTTGAGAATTGTTTCTCTGAAAAGTCTTATGAGGCTATAATTTCTTTTTTTCTGTTATTCAGACGTAAGCACAAGCAAAACTCGATTTGTGTCCTCTAAACGTATTGGCATATTTTCACTGGTAAAGTGTCGTTTTCGTAACCCGGCTACATAGTGAATCAAAACCCAACTACGAGAGCTATTCTCATACAAAAGTAGTTTGGTTTTGATCAAGCTTATTTCAAACTTCAAAACCCGAAATCGGCGTGCGCGCATGCAACGACTAACTAATGTTAATGAAGCGAAAGAGATCTGTCAGGATCGTGGCAAGTAGCGGACCCTGGTCTCTCTCTGCCTACCCCTCCGGGACACAGGCGTGAGTTTGTGTTATGTTTGTTCTATGTGTGTTAGTGTTTCAACGTAAATCATTATCATTCTGTGTTGGTATTTCAACGTAAATCATTATAATACAATAGTTGGTACGAGTTACACCTAACAATATCTCAAGAGTGCAATCAACATGCAATAATAAACATTAGTCTATTCAATGGGACATTAGAATTAGGGCGACGTAAGTAAGTAAGAATAGCGTCACTCGATTTCCTTCCGTGGATGTCGTAGAAGGCGACTAAGGAAATCATTTACCAGGAGACGGGCAGCAGCGTCTTCCTGAGATTCCAACCGCATACTGCGATCGCCAACCCGCCTGCCAAGCGTGGCGATTGTGGCAAAACCCTTCACGGTTAGGTAAACCATGAGGGAGGCCTATGGCCTGCAGTGGGCGTCAAATGGCTGATGATGATGATGATGATGAAATAAGTAAACAGATAAAAATCATGGCTCCGTAACATCAAAGAAGGGACTGGAGTTGCCAGCGTCGACGAACCATTTCGCTTGGCAAAGAGAAGAGAGGAATATGCAGAGCTGATGGCCAACCTCCAGTAGTGGAGAGCCACTGTAAGAAGAAGAAGATAAATACTTATTCAGGGGTAAGCTAATAAATAACTGATTTAAAGAGTTGTCAGTCGTACAAATTATCTATGGGTAGCTCCACAAATGTCATGCTGCAAGACGTATTTGGACTTATTCACCGGATATAGCTTACCCATAGATAAACAGACAGAGACAGTGCTGTCAGATAGCGTTGGTGCACAAAATCGCCATATAGGTACATCCGAAAATGAAGCGTTCTGATCGTCAAATACAAACACAAAAACCGGCCAAGTGCGTGTCGGGCCACGCGCAATGTAGGGTTCCGTAGAAAGAGGGTTTGTTTATCTGCTTTACAAAACTAACAACTTCATCGAAGTAATTTTCAATGGATTTTGTACGAAATTTTATTTTTATAAGTTGGTTGGTTGCCTATTACTCGTCAACTAGTAAAGCCTACTTAGCCGTGATACTTTTCCTCTTAAGTTCATTATATTTACCTTAAATTTTTTCACGTTTCTACAATCAACCGTTTAGCCAGGAGAGGGGGAGGACGCCCTACTCGGACAAAAATTTTCGCTTTAAAGCTTAATATTTCGCAAACGGAACCCTAAATAAAAAAATGGTTTATCTACACCCACAATATCTTTCAACGACCAATCTAACGATGCCCCACATAATGGGGTAGACGAGAAAAAATGTTAGGGGAGGTACAGTAAAAAAAAATGTTTTCCAACATTTTATTCTTTAACTTTGTCGGCGTCATAAAAATGTATACACATACTAACTTACAGCTCTCTAGTACCACCGGTCTTTGCGCTAGGCCGCGGAATGGTTTATCTACACCCACAATATCTTTCAACGACCAATCTAACGATGCCCCACATAATGGGGTAGACGAGAAAAAATGTTAGGGGAGGTAAAGTAAAAAAAAATGTTTTCCAACATTTTATTCTTTAACTTTGTCGGCGTCATAAAAATGTATACACATACTAACTTACAGCTCTCTAGTACCACCGGTCTTTGCGCTAGGCCGCGGACGAACAGACAGACAGACAGACGAACATGGCGAAACTAGAAGGGTTCCTTGTCGGATTACGGAACCCTAAAATCTATTTAATACTGTTGGAATATTGTAATAAAAACACAATCTTGTGTCTGTAGGAGAATAATGTCCATAATTATTAAAAAACACGAACTTTCATATTATTAAATTAGTGGGACTCGTGTTTCAAGGTTTGTAAGCTGGTATTGCTATTTGTATTGTTTCTTGTAGTCGTTACTTACGTTACGGTATAAGAACGTTTAGATATTAGATGATATTAGTAACTATTGTAAAACACGTATTATTATTAAATGTATTTTGTTACATTCTGTATATTGCATGTTTAAGCGATAACTCATTGAACTGAAAATGAGAATAATCAAATTGGGAGCCACCTCCCGTTTTGACCACATGATATGAGATACATACGAGATAAAGATATAATATGAGGTAACTACAGTCGACAGCATATCTATCTTTGGTTATTCTTGTATTTATTTATGTATTGAGACATACACACGTACGTACGCACGCACACACGAACACGCATACGCGCACGCACGCACGCACGTACGCACGCACGCACGTACGCACGCAAGTATTTTGACATCCTGTATGTAAGTGCTGATGAAGGCAAAACGCTTTATTAAAATTTAATCCAACCACCTTGTCCTTGCGGCGTTATTGTTGCACGTAGGTACTTTTATTATCATTAAAAAATCATATAAATAAAGCGACATCATAACGCGCTCTATAAAACACTATAATGAGCCGGCCCATTGTCCTATCGGTAGTACAAACTATACATTCAACAGAAGCAGCACAAAATCGTAGTTGTTGGTGTAGAGGCGCAGTCGTATCTGCGAACATAAGACGAAGAACTAAGATTAAAACAGAGTCAGCTCTTCTCTCTGCCCGTTCACTACTACTGAACTATCAAGACATGACACTTTTGTGAAGTTAAGCAACAGATTTTAAGACTGTTTTCTCTTGTTAAACTTTACAAAGCGTGATTAGACACGCTTTTTGAGATGGAAACTATTTTAAAGCTGTTTAGAAATTTTTACGGACGGATCATCATCATCATCATCAGCCATTTGACGCCCACTGCAGGACACAGGCCTCGTCCGTGGTTTTCATAACCATGAAGGGTTTGCCATAATCGACACGCTTGGCAGGCGGGTTGGCGATCGCAGTATGCGGTTGGAATCTCAGGAAGACGCTGCTGCCCGTCTCCTGGTAATTGTTTTCCTTAGGCGCCTTCTATGACATCCACGGAAGGAAATGGAGTGACGCTATTCTTAATCCGGCGCCACACGGACGGATATTATTTTGTAATCGGAATAATTTTTTACTATAGGGGGCTTATTTTCCTGCAGTGTAACATTTTTTTCACAGTGCTACGTATCATTATTTATGTTAAGGCCATTATTTTTAAAGCCTTTCACAGCTTTAATGTTAATAATTTCACAGATTTGATGATGATGATGATGATGATTTCCTTCCGTGGATGTCGTAGAAGGCGACTAAGGAAATAAATTACCAGTAGACGGGCAGCAGCGTCTTCCTGAGATTCCAACCGCATACTGCGATCCCCAACCCGCCTACCAAGCGTGGCGATTATGGCAAAACCCTTTATGGTAAAAACCATGAGGGAGGCCTATGTCCTGCAGTGGGCGTCAAATGGCTGATGATGATGATAGGTAACAGGGCTTCTCTCAGACAGAGACGCTTAATCACAAGGCGTGCCCACCGCGGATTACAAATTTCAAGCGCTGAGGTATGAAAACACTTCAGGTTCTCAGGTTTGCTTACTGTACTGTCCCGAACGTAAAATTGACGCAACACGAACCTCTGCATCCCTATTGAGTAGTAGAATGTTCTACTTCGCCTGGTGCCGCACTATTCAAACTACAACAAAGTACTAACCCTGCGACACAACAAAAGAATTTCTAAA
Source organism: Yponomeuta cagnagella (assembly GCA_947310995.1). Taxonomy (NCBI): domain Eukaryota; kingdom Metazoa; phylum Arthropoda; class Insecta; order Lepidoptera; family Yponomeutidae; genus Yponomeuta; species Yponomeuta cagnagella. Next base: position 16,444,449 of record OX371277.1, read on the forward strand.
CGCCGAGAAAACCACTTTCACACTAAAACTTGTTGGAACAAAACCCCTGATCACCGCCAATTTGTCAACGCGGCTATAGCAACTGAGAAAAATGGAAAAATAGAAGGCTTTGTTAAAGAAGACTGATGAAACAATTATGTATTTGGCAAATAGTTTCTCCTTGAAATCCAGTCAATGGGCTACCTTTTGTTTCGTAGCATAAGGCTGTGGGAATATCTGACTTGATGGAAGTTGAACGAACGATGTAATGGGTTGCTGAAATTGCGTAACGCGACCACAGATTGCTAGTTTAAGAGGAATGGCAGGCAACTGACGGAAAATCAGACCTGCGACTTATTTGATAAGCGTGACAATCTGACAATTTTGTCACTTTTTGACAAATTACTGGAATTGTCACAAGTGTTGTTTAAATGTAACAATCATGTCCGAATGCGACGGGTAAATCACTGTCAAAATTGTCAGACTAAAACCCGTTTAACGCCGACAGTTGTCAGATTTCACCTGTCGGCCTCTAAGAAAATGTTCCTGACTTATTTGTCATGGTAATTGACAATTGTCGCTTTATTTATACGCAGTTAAGTGTTTAATAAAACAACTTGGCAAGTTTTCGGACTGGACAAATTGTCACTTATCAAAAAAAATTGTATATTAAACAGCAATAAGTCAAATCGCCACGACAAGACGACATATTTGTAGATTTTCCACCATGACAAACTTGTCAGTGATAATCTTTATTAAACAAAAAATTGTCACATTGTTGGATTGTCACCTGTCGCCTGTCACCTGTCATAGTCGCGTTTATTGAACAGGCCCCAGAGAGGCGAATTCATAGTAATTGTTCAGTCGAGTCAAATTACTACGGTAATTATTGTTTCATTGACACTGTTGGTAGTCAAGTTCTAGCTACACCTGAGATTTCCGCCCCTAGCCTCATAGTTGGGCCATTGTACGTAGCAAGCGCTTAGCCTCATATTGTATATACCTCAGATACTAGGGTTTCCTCGCGATGTTTTCCTTCAGGGTTAGCGAGTTGTATTGCTGCTACATCTTCACAAATGTACGTAACTTAGAAAACAAAGTCATTGGTACATGCCGGGATTCGAACCCACTACCTTCCTAATGCGAGGCCGGCGTTCTACCGGCGTGCTACCACAGCTGTAGTCATATTACGGTAATGGTTGTTTCATTGACACTATTGGAAGTATAGTAAACAATCGCATTCCAGTGGTATAACCCGTGCAAATTAACTCGGCGCCTTGCGCGATTCGATTCTCTGCGCGAGAGATTGCGCGTGTTAACATAGTGCTGTTATTTATTACTTTGCAGACTACCAAATAGAGGCAAACTAATGTCGTGCATTTGCTATTGAAAAACTACGTATGTATTAGGTAGGGCCAGGGTCGAGATTTTGTTAATGCATGGTAGTGCAAAGACAGACGAACGCGGCGATTTAATTTCATTGCTGGCTATCAAACCTTCTAGGCTTCATCATCATCATCATCATCATCATTTGACGTCCACTGCAGGACATAGGCTTCATGGTTTTCTAAGCTTCCCGGTCCTGTGTCGCCCGCATCCAGCGACTCCCCGCCACCGTAACCAGGTCGTCAGACCATCTGGTGGGGGGCCTGCCCACGCTGCGTCGTCCGGTCTGCGGTCGCCAGGTCAGAACTTTTTCTAGGCATCAATCAATGGTAAAAAAAAAACATATCACGTGACCAGACCGTGCATGTGTCATTGTACTGCAATGCACTAACAGAATCGAGGCCCAGTGCCGCAGAACTAAAGTGATGACGTTTGTACATAGGCTAGTTATGTTATATTCACTAACAGGGAACCTAAGAACTGTTGAACATACATTACACAAACTCGAGCCCGTATCTCTGGGGGGTAGGCAGAGACCAATGTTTTCCACTTGCGAATATGGGTGGAAAGGCCGGTAAGGGACGGCGCAACCCAGGAGGACATACTTCGACCAAATAGGCGATGTATGTCTGCCTCGTTGGACTAGCCGTTAAGGCGCTTAACCACCAAGACAGAGGTCGTGGGTTCGATTCCCACTGGGGGCCGCCGTACATTTGTACAAATGGCCTCAGTCTGGGTGTATTTCCATGTTTGTGGTGTCCTTCCCTGCTGACCATAGCACAGGGTATCCTAGTTTGGGACCAGGTCAATGATTGTGTTGTCTGGAAGTTATTTATTATTTTGTATTATTATTAGCGACGGGCAAGGGAAAAACTAAACGTTGACGAAGCGAAAGAGGTTTATCAGGATGGTGACAAGCGGCAAACCCTGGTCTCTGCCTCCGGGATTCGGGCGTGAGGTTATGTGATATAATATACACCACGAATTTTAGGTGTTTTGAAAGCCATAGCAAAATGAACGTGCGTTAATAATAACAATCGAGTACCTATAGTAATTTTTTTTTTTTAAAAGGCACTTTCCAAAAACATCTCGACGACACAAACTTGAATCTATCAGAACCTTTGGTAGCCAGCCAGAGCGGTGCGTGCGTCCCGTAGGTCCGCGGGTTCTAACTTCTGATCGACGGGGAGGCGGTACTAACTGATCGGGCATTTTCTAAGCAGGATTTGTCAATTCGAAACAAGATTTCTCAACCCATTTTTAGGGTTCCGTACCTCAGAAGGAAAAACGGAACCCTTATAAAAGCACTTTGTTGCCCGCCTGTCTGTCAAGAGACTTTATCTCGAGAACGCGTGGAGGTATCAAGTAGAAATTAAAACCATATAATATACTAAGGTTTGCGTCTGCAAGCTGCGTCTTGAAGCTGTGAAGCTTGTGAGAACTATGAAATTTGGCAAGAAATATCGTCTTACTAGTGTGCAATAAAGTGTTATCTATCTATCTGTCTATCAATCTTATACAGCAAGTACAGGGAAAAATCTGAAAACTATACTATTCGTTTGTAATTAAACCATAAAAATGAGTCTTTGAAATTCAGGAATAGCTCGGAAAAAAATGCGAGACTCGATTCCTGAACTATTTATAATATAAATTTGTAAGGAACCCTCGGTGGGCGAGTCCGACTCGCACTTGTCCGGTTTTTTTATTTACGTCTATGCTAAAAAGTTATAGTCTAAATAGACGCCATTTACATTTACTAATTACAGAAAGCTTGCGGCTTTCAAACCACCCATATTTCAGCGTGTCTATTTGTTTATCTCCAAATTCAAATCGAAATTACAACGACTCGGAGACGACCTCTTCCTCTTCCATATGCCGCTACATTTTCCCACTAAAATTATCAGCAGGACGCCGGAAGTTTGCGGTACGATATCTGAAGCGGACTCTTGCCCTAATGGCGACATTTTGCGGTAATTGGCTCCGCTGTGTTATGTTATGATAATGCTTTGATCCTAGCGTTCAGGGTCACCGAGTGTGAAACGTTAATAAAAATTTCCGTATCGCGTAAAGTTGCACTTATCGCAGTTGGTCCTAGCTAGCGCAGCCGTAACATTGCCGTTCTGAGAAGAACTGCGACTTGTGCGCTTTTTAACCGACTTCAAAAAAGGAGGAGATTCTCAATTTGACGCGGTATATATATTTTTCTTTTTTTGGCAATGTTCTCGCATAACTCCGTCAAATAGTATTTTCTGAGGTTAACACGAGCACTAGACATAATAAAACTGATTTTTAACGGATTATTAACTCGTTTACTTTTCCATTTTACAATTTTCCGACGTTTTGGCACTTTTGCAAGTGCCGTGGTCTCGGTAGAGTGAGGTGACAGGCGTCTTTTTGAAAGTGTTAACTGTTAGTTTACTACTCCGTCAAATCTCAAAATTCTTTTGTTCGGATAGACATAACGTCCCATTGACTCCATTTAAATTCTAGATAGATCTGATAAATACTTTCAGAGATGGAGAACGGAACTCTTCAATGGGCAGCAGTAAATAAGGCCTAATGGGGCCCGTCCTTTACTAATATGCATATGTTTAATAAAATATAGCTCAAACGTAGTCTCAGGGTAATTTGGTGATGTTCTGGTGAAGACTTTCGGAGATAGAAATTGAGAACTACAACTTTTAAAGCAAAGAATTAAGTTAAGTTTTGATATTATAAACACTTTGTTTAAAATAAATTAATAATTATAAGTAAAAAAAAAAAAATTCATCCACAATTGTTCATCCAAAGTAATAAATCAAGATGTTCAGAACGGGAAATATATAATTAAATAATTTCATTCAGTAAGTCATTCTCTGGTGTCTGGTATACATTGATGCATTCGTTTTGAAGATCATCGTTCGAACGTCTTTCTTGAGAGGTCTAAGCTTCTATTCTAGATAGAAATATTCATTCTTTAACTCAAATATTTAGTTTCATGGTTTTTTCTTGCGTGGAAGCGATTTTAAAATAAAAAAATTTTAATAAAAAAATACAAACCAATTTCAAAACACTACACTGCACCAAAAAGTTAGAAAAAGGCATTCTTGTAAAATATTTCTAACTTTTTAGTGCTGTAGTGTTTTGAAGTCGGTTTTCATTCTATATTTTAAATTTTTTTGATAAATAATAGTAACCAAAAATACACTTAGGGGCCATTCATCTATTACGTAAGACTTTTTTGGCTAGTTTTTGACCCCCTCCCACTTTATATAACAAAAATAAGAGTACGCCGACCTTTCACCCCTATTTAAAATTGAACGTAAGAATCTAAAGGAAAAAAAACCTGCCAAGTCGGGACTCGCACACGAAGGGTTCCGTACCATTATCTATAGAGAGACACAAAGATCGAGAATCACGTTTGTTGTATGGGAGCCCCTTAAATATTTATTTTACTTTAATTCCTATTATGATGGCAATTCCTACCTATGATGATGGTGATTTACATTAAGTACTCTAAGCTTATTATATTATGTAAGTCAGCTAGTTTATGACATATCCTTCAAATTCAAGTACACCCACCTACTCGTATCTACATACTCTATTTGTCTTTCAGTTCCATCCATAGTATGGTTGTCTGTAGAAGGCGACTAAGGAAATAAATTACCAGGAGACGGGCAGCAGCGTCTTCCTGAGATTCCAACCACATACTGCGATCGCCAACCCCCCTGCCAAGGGCGGCGATTATGGCGAAACCCTTCATGGTTAGAAAACCATGAGGCAGGCCTATGTCCTGCAGTGGGCGTCAAATGGCTGATATTAATGATGGTTGTCTGGAAGAGATCGGTTTTAGCGATAAGACCGCCAGTTGTATACGGCCAAACATAGATATATTTTAATGTATTTTGTTGTCCGGTGTGTACAATAAAGAGTTCTAATCTAATCTATTATAACTCGTGTAAGCCTATTATGATTCGTGAAAGTTGGGGCACTAAAACGTCAGAAATTTTTCAATTAATGTTCCGGAAAGTCATGGCGCCAAAATGTCAGAATTTGACAATTAATGTTTTGACAAGTTGTGGCGCACAAATATCAGAATTTCAATTCAATTCAATTCAAATATTTTTATTCATTGTAAAAACAGAATGTTTACTTAATGAACGTCAAAGTTGTTAGTTTCACAATTAATGGATTATGTGGAGAAGAAGCTAACAAAGAAACTCCACATTTATTCTTTTCAAAACACGTTTTAACTTAATTAACAGAGTTTTCAACTTAAAATATTAGTCATGAATGTGTTGAACACTAGTCACAATCATCCTTTAAATAATATTAATCTACTGTTTAATGCCAAACATCTTTGTCTTCTAAATAATCCTTTTGCAAAGAACTTCATAATAACTACCACATCCACAGAAAAATGTGGGCTTCGGTGGAGGAGGAGTGGAGTACTGTTAAAGACGCACTACAGAGCTGCTGCAAAAGCCTTCTAGGGTACAAGCATCCTAATAGGAAGGAATGGATCTCAACTGACACCTGGAACAAAATACTGCACCGGAAATCCATCAAAGAGAAGCTTTATAGTTTTCTGAAGGCCTCACAAGACATAGCATGTAGTAGAATTTTACTTCCTTGAAATTAAAAACATTAATAAAACCTTTAACAGCGTTTTTTTATTTTCGAGTAACACCGTTGTATTTAACCGAATTTGAGAACTTAATTATGTCCTATCTCTGGCGGTATCATTCAAAATAATTTGAAATTTATACAATACTCATTCGAAAAATCCAATTATTAAATTACTGATTTGAAAATATTCGAATAGAATAACAGGCGAATATTGGAATAAGACGAATATTTGACGTCCAAGCCTTAGTCTCGAATGAGTGAAGAATGTTCATTGGAAGTGGTCGCGCGCTCCTTGGGCGGTGCAGGTATGCGAGACACTTCAGAATATGCTAATCAAACGACTGATCCACTCATCTTCGATTCGATGGTGATTTCGAAGGTCTACGGCCCAAGGTAACGGTTTTCCCTGAATTAAGTAGTCATTCCACTTTACTTGCCAATAAATACCATCTCTAGGGTTTAGGGTTTATCTTTTAGAGTTCCTAACGGATTCTATTGGTTCATACCATTTATTTCCTGAATTATTGTTAACTTTTTTCGTTATAATAATTTAAGCTCTTACATACACAGCCTAAAATACAGGTTTATTCCTAGTTTGGGCTACGTACTTACTTACTCTTACCTTTGTTAAATTTCATTCTTATGTACACTTTATACCTACGCTTTTATGAATAAATTTTAACTTACCTTATCTTTAAGAGGCATTTTTTGATTAAAAAAAAATTAGTTGAAGTTTGAAGTATTTGAGGAACAAATGACAGTAGACGAGCCACTAGTCTACAAGCCTCCACCAATCCGGACTTGGCCCCCGTGGTGGAGTATGGCCTATACCTTCCTCAGGGAAGAGACCCGTGCCCCTCGGTGGGGACATAATGGGTTGATGATGATGATGATGATGAGGAACTATTTGAAGACTAAAAACATTACATTTTCTTCAAAACGTTTATTTCAACCTGTGGTTGACTAGTAGAAAAGGCTTATAGTAGTAATACCACTGCAATGCTATTGTATATTGTATATATGTGCAACATGTAAATGTATTAGTAAATAAATACATGGACACTTTATTTTATAAACAGCACCAGGGTGTGTTTGCCACACTGAATCAGTTGATTTTCCTCAGTAGATACCTGTATTCGGGAGGGGTAGGCAGAGACCATGGTTTGCCACTTGGCACGATCCTGACAGATCTCTTTCGCTTCACCTGTACCTTAATAGATTTTTACACAAAAATTGTAACGAATCCATTAGCGATCCATGGAAAAAAGGAAACCGATCCAACTGGAATTCTACATTGGAACTTAACCCGAATCCGCGCCAACGCGGGACGTTAGGAGTGACGTCACAACCGCATTCCGGCGAGGAGGAAAATCTAGATGCGCAAGTGTTACCAACTTCATTGATTAAATTAATTAGAAAGTGAAAGAAATCATTTATTGCAAATAACAACGATTCATTTAATTCAGAATTATTTTAATAATTGTTGTATGTTTTGGTAATAAACGTTTTCTATTCTATTCTATTCATTTAATTTTTTAATTTGTGGGCAAGCCCGGTACATTTTATAGCAATTATAATCAACAAAATACAAAATAATCACATGTCCTGGTCCCAAACTAGGACGCCCTGGATGGTAACCAGATAAGGACATCACAAAGATGAGAATACACCTTGATGTCGTTTGTATGTACGGCGGCCCACAGTGGGAATCGAACCCACGACCACGCAATTGTTGACAACATGCGTCATGCGCCAGTATCGGGCATGCAAAATTTTTTGCAATCTCAACTTATTTATCTAAGTACAATTATAATTTTAAAATTAAATGCATAAATTAATTTTAATTATAGTATTTCTAAATTAATATAGATCACATCACAAGAAAAAAAGCACACAGAAGCGTGTATCTATTTTTAATTAATGTAAATAAATCATCCCACGCTTTAAGGCTTTGGCCCTGAACATGGTTTGGGCTGCAGGTGATGTAAATTACTTCAGCCAGATGTCGCTGCCTGCACGTAATACAGAGAAGTTTGTAAAGAGGTTTGAAATTTCGCCGATGCCTGCACTTGCCCATTAGCTCATTGCCATGAGCGCTGGCACGATTAGCCAGAGGTCGCGGGTTCAAGTCCCGGCATGGGTGGAATTTTTAGCCTCTAAATAGGTTTTTAAATAGGTCCTTTAGCACGGATTAGTGCAACAAAGAATATAATTACTACACTAGGTCAATAATTATTTTTTACTTTTTAGTTCATTATCCGAAACCGCCATGTAAGCATGCAATAACTTATAAATGTTAATGAAGCGAAAGCTATTCGTCAGGATCGTGGCACGTTTTGTGGCGCTAAAATGTCAGAATGTCAAATGTCTGGTCTCTGCCTACCCTTTCGGGATGCAGGCGTGAGTTCATTTATGTGTATAGTTGTGTCTACTAAGATAAATCATCAACCCATTCAGTGTGACAAAGACGGTTGTCGATAAAACAAATAAATGAACGTTGCTCGAGTACCTATTTATTTAGTGGTACGTTTATTGCAGACGGCAAGACCGCGAGAGATGGCATTTGGGAGAAATACCCAGCAGTGGGCAGCGGTGGGCTGATGGCGATGATAATGATACCTTTGTTGCACATAAAAACATTTGTAATACGTACCAACGTGTATTTCATTTATTTTAAACGACGGTGGTGGACCAAACTTGCTGTACCAAATCGTGCACGTTTGAAGCTGGCCACACTGGCGCGCAGTCATTTCGCAGAATACAAGCGTGCCATTATCACGATTTAGCACGCTCTAAACCAGAGATTGCTAAAGTTGGTTCCGTGTAAAAGCCACGCGCGTCTTCCGCGTATCATATTACATTTTTTACTGAATCGTCGAATTATTTTGACTGCTAAATAATTCCTTGGCTGGGAACATAATTTTAAATTGAGCTTAAAACATATAGTCAAATCTTCATCATCATCATCATCAGCCCACCTCTGCCCACTGCTGGGTATCTGGGGATCAGCCTTTTCTCTATCACGCCATCTGTCGCCGTCTCTCGCCATTCTCTCGCACCCACGCCCCGCCTCCCGACCGGACCACATCGTCCGACCATCGACCATTCGAATTATTATATTTTGGTTCCGTAAAATAACAGAGGTGTGTTACTCCCGGTTTCTCGTATGCTAACAATCTGTTAATTTAGTGTTAATAGCCGTCTGTTGTTTTTTTTTACATTGACAGATTTTTAGTGTAAGAGAAACCGGATGTTAGTGTTCCATAGCCTTAAGAGTTTAGGAACCGCTGCTCTAAACTATACGGTACGCCGTGATGGCAGGCCAGTGACAGGTTTAATTGTTCTGTGGTGGCGCCAATTTTGTTCTTTTCATTTACCGGAGACATTTTCGGGTCAACGCCTGTGACATTTCACTTTTCTGTAGAAGTTGCGAGATCCGAGGATGATATACCCCCGGCTTGTTTTACGAGGGGTATCATTTAGATTTAGACAATTAGTGAAAGATGTGGTTTTGGTCAGCTATTTGTTTTCGTCAGCATCAAAAGTACATTACTGCAGCGGCCAGCAAAAGAGGCATTGATGGACGAACGTGGAAATGTGGGCCGAGGTGAAGCTGAGGCATCAAAGCCTAGTTGTGGCCAAGGCTTGTATATTATATGATTTTTCTCAAATAATGCGCGGAAATTAAAACTGAGTAGTACTAAAAATTCAATACACTCAAAATCAGACGAACCACGAACGAAAAATAATTTTTGCCGCGTTAGTGTTCTTTTTTTTCAATAGGTATATCCAGCTTTCTATCGCAAGTCAGTTCGAAATTTAAATAAAACCTCTGATAAGTTACCTCCTTGGTTGTCTTGTTCTGAGTAAAAGATCGTTCCATTTTTAAATAACACGACAGATGTGAGTTTAGTATGTAATTTATTTGGCCGCAAAACACGACAGTTATGAACTTTCATAGAACTTTTTCCGGCCGCTGCTCGCGTGTAATTGGCCAGTACAGCAATTTCGATTTATCTCGACGAGGGTTGTCGAAATAATGCTCAAATTTCCAAGCATGCTTGAGAAAATATATTTTCTTACTAGCAGCAACTAGGTCGGCAAAAAAAAACAGAACAGAGACCGTATTATGCACACCAAATCCTCTCGGAATCCTGACGTTTGCGATAGCAATCAGTATAAAATTTGACTGCTAGACGATTGGAATCGTTCAGGTTTTAAATCATCACTTGTAAACAAACAATAAATAACTTCCACAGAACATAATCACTTGTCCTGGTTCCAAACTAGCATGGAAATACACCCAGACTGAGGCCATTTGTACAAATGCACGTCAGCCCCCAGTGGGAATCGAACCCACGACCTCCGGCATGGTAATCAGACGTGATACCGCTAGACCAACGAGGCAGTCAATTTAGGGGCAGCTCCTATATTACGCTAACCAAATGGGCACCAAAGAACGATTTCAATCATCTAACTGTCAAATTCCATACTAATTGCTATATACATGTCAGGATTCCGCCAGGATTTAGAGCGCATAATAAGAGCAGCAAAATAATCAAATGTTCAGCAAAAATTGCAAATCAACAACCAGAATTTTCCAAATTAATTCCGTAGCACAATTGTGAGTTACCGTAAGCACTGACTGAAAATCAGCGCTGAACGATCACTTCCTCAGCACAACGCTGAGTCAGGTGCCTTTTGTGGCAACTTAGATACACCACAGGCTACATCTATGGTCCTGTTTTATTTATTTGTTTTGTCTGTTGTGTATTTAGTTTTCTTTCTGTTGTCGTGCATATTATGTCACTTGTCTGCTTATTTTGTTTCTGTGATGTGTCTTGTTGGTATAATTAATGTCTTTCTTCTTCTTCTTCTTCAGATCGAAAAGTTCTTATATTAATGCATATATTCTTTATTGCAAACCATAAATTAGAAAATTAATTACATAGCATTGTTACAAAGGCGAACTTATCTCTAATAGAGATCTCTTCCAGCCAACCTTAGCACAGGGTGTTTAAATTTAGATAACGGGTTATTGGTCAGCAAATCGTGATTAACACCTAAAAAATCCCAATTTCTGAAACTGTCAGACAGGGCTAATGCTAAGCAATTTAAATTTAAAAATTTAAATTGTATGCAAAAAATCTAAGACTCGTATAACAAAAGTTGTTGCAAGCGACAAACTTTAATTTAGATATTTCAGAAATTGCGCATGTTCGAGGTAACCAACCATGTATGCATTGTTGTTATTAATTTCAGAAACTAATTTTCATCAGAGATTTTCTTTGTGTAACTTATTTTAAAAATATTGTATTTAGAGAAAAAAGGGAGAAATCTGGCAAAAAGCCGTACTATCTCCGACTCCGTTATGCTGAAGTGAATAAGTTTATTTTTATTTTATAAACTTAATTTGGTGATCATCGTCGATTTATTTCTGACCACGCGTTGCTGCGCTCTTTCAACCGCTTCTTAACGATACCAATGGAAGGACTAGCGCTTATTTGCGCATTACCAAAATGAGTTTTTATGCAGATCAAATATTTAAGTCGCTGATCATTTACCAAAAGATAGCTTTTACAAGATCTGCAAGCGCAGGTTGGTTAGGTTATTTTATCTGTCACATTGTATTATTAATTGACCAATTTAAACAATTGATGCAACCGAAATTAAAATACCTAACCTACGTTTTATTGCAAATCCGCAGAGCAGAGTACACAAATAATTTACATGCTCTTCGACTTTTGTCGATGACATGCTGTCGACAATTTCAACAAGAAATTAACGCAGCATTACACAACCGGCGTGAGCTGTTGTTGATTCGTTTCTCCTTTATTTGTTGCACAACATAGTATAAGGATACGGACCTTTGGTCTTTCTCTTTTGGCTGTAAGCCAACGCTATAATAGCCTGTGAGGGCGGACGACGGGACAAGGGGACGCGGTGTTTTCTTTAACTACAATATCGCCACTTCTTCCGGTTTCGTAGTCAGCAAGGAACCCTTATAGTTTCGCCATGACCATCCGCCTGTCCGTCTGTCTGTCTATCTGTCCGCTTAGCACAGAGACGACAAGTACTAGAAAGCTGAAATCTAGTACGGATACATATTATTCATGCCGGCAAAACGGTAGAATAAAATTGCCCATTAGCTCAGTTGGGAGAGCGCTGGCACGGTGAGTCAGAGGTCGCGGGTTCAAGTCCCGGCATGGGTGGAATTTTTAGCCTCTAAATAGGTTTTTAAGATTGGTTCACTGTTCAGAAAAAGAGCGCCTAAAGAATTTTCGTTTCAAAAACCTAGAAAAATTTGGATTTCCCGCCGTACCACTGTGTACCATTAAGTGTCAAATTCGGAAGAGAATCCCTCTACACCTTGCACCGCAGAGTAGCTCAGAGCAGAGTAGTCGTTCTGCTCTTTCTTTTTTATAATGCGGAATAATTCCCAGATTAACTATCGGTGCAAGAACAAAATATAAGCCTTATTTACTTACCCATAACGTCCTTGAACCTCAGCGACGTGATATTTTTTAAAGGGGCACCAAATAATTGGCTCTACGAATTTGTCCAAATTGGAGCAGATACAAGGTGTAATTCCTTTTATACAGGGTCATCTCCAAGATACGCAATTCCTGAAACACCCCTCATAAACGAACTCTGATAAATGCGCGAAGAGGCATGCACAGACCTAGCCATAATATAGGCCAGGGCTTCCCAAACTTAGTTTGAGTGATGTTTTTGGGAGTTTCCTATTTCTTTGTAACGCCCTCCATCTGGCCAAAAAGTACCTACCAGTGTGTAGTTTTACCCAGTCTAAGGCTATAAAAAAATCAACGAGAATTGCAATCATAAATTAAAGAGGTATGCTCAGCACCCAATACTTCACAAAGTTTTTAAGCGCGAAGCGTCGTCATCACAAATAGGCAAACTGTGTGGATCGCTTGGCGATGCTCCTGGAATAAAGCCGCGACGCCCCGGGGAGTCACGACCCACAGTTTGGGAAGCTCTGATATAGTCAAAATAATACTTATTTTATTCAAAATAACACAGAAACTGCTATTTTAATGAACGTTACATGTTAAACTAGGTGTCAATTTTAAAATCTAGAAAATTTAGGAGAAAAATGGACAAAAATCTATGGTTTGCTCTATAATTTAACGGAGAGAGACAGTATAAATAAGCCAGCTTTAAAATGACTACAATGTTTAAATTAAAGCGACGGGAACTATTTTGCATGTGGATATATTTTTAAGGGGTTATTTTATTATAGTGAACCATTTTATCACAGTGCGAAGTAGCATTATTTTTGTTACAGTCACTATTTTAGTGCGATTTCATTATTTTCAAGGAGCCCTCAAATATATTTAGCTTAATCATTCGCTTCAGAATCAAATCTACAAACGGCGAAAGGATGTTAGTGTGTGACCAAAACAGTCCGGCCTTCCGTCTCAACAACGGAAGTATGGACTGTTGTCCTGCATAAGCCGACCACACGCACAGTTCTCAAGGGGTTAGCATGCGCACTTGAAATTAGGTAACCATTGATGGGACTAATAGTATGGAGCCTATACAGGCTGTTCCAGAACGGTCCCGTGAAACCTAAAGGGGTATTCCATTAATCAATACAAATAATAATAATAATACCTTCAGGCCTTCTCTTAGAGAGAGAGATAGTGTGGGCTTAATCACCACGCTCGCCCACCTCGGATTGGCAATATTAAGCGCTGAGGTAGCATTTTCGGGATCAGGCCGAGATGCGTGCGCAGCTTACAACTGGCCGTAGAAGTTTTCAACTTCCAAAAGAACCTCTGGTATGGAAGAAACGACCACTCCATCCGTGGTGGTCAACTTCGTCAGATGGCTTCTCCCAAGAGATTGGACAAACACTTAAGATCCCCGATTTTGCTCGATTGCTCGTTCTACAGAACAAGTATTGGAGCATCGGAGATCGCGTCGAACTAGTTTGCCAATTCTCTTGTTTAGAGCATGCCTTTCTGACGCACTGACTGGTGGGCGTTCACTTCGTTCTTCCATAAGCGTGAGTGTTTCTTCCGAAAATTTCGACTTCCTACCTTTACGTTGCAATTTGCAAAATCTCATCCCTTCCTCCCCGAGGAGCAGACTCGGTGGAGCGATGATCTTCGCAGGGCGGTTGGCAAGAGCTGGATGAGAGTAGCCGAGGACCGGGCTCAGTGCCGTGCTATAGGAGAGGCCTATGTCCAGCAGTGGACAAGCGTAGGCTGATGATGATGATGAGATATGTGAACACCTCAGACACTCAGGTGAATCAATCAACTAAACAACTGACTCTTATTATAACACTAACTCCTAAATATCGAAAAATATGTCAGCTGTTCCGTACCAAATGCTAGACTAATATTTTCTCCTGCTAAATTATTAAATTTTTAGCTAGCTAAATTACTAATAATAATGATAACTTCATCACAACACAATCACTTGTCCCGATCCCAAACTAGGATACCCTGTGCTATGGCAACTGTTATACAAATGTATGGCAGCCCCCGGTGGGAATCGAACCCACGACCTCTATCTTGGCAGTAAGCTCCTTAACGGCTAGTACAATGAGGCAGTCGCTTTACACTTGCACACACGAATGAGCCGTTGGTTTTTTTTTTTTTTTTTTTTTAATAATTAGGTATCGCTCACAACAAAAGTTTATATTTATGAACATATACGAGTACAAAGGTTTGAAATCATCATCATCATCAGCCGTTTGATGTCCACTGCAGGACATAGGCCTCCCTCACGGTCTTCCCTAACCATGAAGGGTTTTGCCATGCTTTGCATCGTGACGCTTGGCAGGAGGGTTGGCGATTTGAAGAAGTTTGAAATAGTTACTCAATTTTATTAAATTTTTACACAATTTGGACATATGACGCGGTCTATATTTAAACTTTTGCCTAATGGAATTTTAAACTTCTGCCCAATGGAAGTGAATTAATTATTGGTACTGACGAAACTGTAAACACTTAGACAAACTTTATCACTTGAGAAGAATAACTTATTGCACACCAATAGTATTTTAACCACCGTCATAACATATTCCTGGCACGTGGGAAGAGTGGCAGAGACCAGTCTATTCAGTATATTATATCCAGTTCAATTTACGTTTGTCTTTACGTTTACGTATGTACATACTGTTTTAAAATTCATTTATCTTCATTCGTCTTTATCTGTGCGACGGCGCTGTATAAATTGGTAGACACCAGTTAAAGTTTCCGAGTCATTGGGTCATACCAGTCACACCGGAAGTGTTGATTCAAAAGTCTCCTGATAATCGATACTTAGAGCCTTTTAAAACTATAAAAGCTTTTCTGAGTATTTCGTAACTTTATCCTGTTTTTGTAAATTGTTCTTCTCAGTACGTTTCGATTGCGCAATGTTTTTTGGAATTCGATTGCATGAATGTTGTAGTCAAGAAGCGAAACATGGTCCGTCCTAGGTTTGTCTCAAAAACTCAGGTTTGAGCAAACGCGTTATTCAAGGGACAAAACTGACCTGTATTTCGAGCTTTCCTTGCTGTGGGGTATTACATGTTACTTTATGAAAAAAAAATCCAATCAACCTAATAAGCACAATCCGTCTAATCCAATCACTTTTCAATATTTTCACAGCACTCACGCAAAACTGATCGCTTAGTGGCCCCTTAAGGCGCTCTTATGCGACCGTACCGCGAAAAACGGGAGTCTAAAATGCTTTTTATTTTCAAATGGGTATCCTAGTGTGGGGCCAGAAGCAATGTATATGCCTGTATGTGAATGTTTATGTTTTATGTTTATTTAAAATCTGAAAGAAATAATTTTCAATATGTTATCTAGGGCCTGCGGTTATAAATTATATGATTTTTAAACTTCAATGCATCAAAAAAAATCGAACATGAGTCTAAATTATAACTAAATATGTTTTAATATGTTTATACTGAGTTTTGGATAATGAAAATATACCAAAATGATTGTCATTGAATAAGCTAGTGACGTTGGTCGTCAAAAATGTAATAAATAAAAGGGAATTTCTGTGAATTCAAAAATGCCTGCTTTTCCTTGAACTAAGGCTGATATTCAGAAACGATTTTGAGCGTGAGCTCAATGTGAGTCCGGGTCTTCCAACTGTCAAAATGAAAGTCTCAGGGATATTTTGTATTCACAGTTGAGTTTGAGATAACAAAACTTGAGCGCAAGCTAAGCTGAGACTGAGTAGTGGATTTCGGCGACTTAGCTCAGACTCAAGGTGGCAATGACAAAGAAAGTAGCGACACCTGTAGGCAATTCGAGAAATCTAACTAACCTGTGGTGAAGTAACCTTTTTTTTTATTCACAATTTGACATTTTGCATGCTCATTTTCCTTCAAAAAGTTAAATTGTGTTTTTAGAGTAATGAGAAGTCAAAATAAAGGATAACCACGCGTAAAAAGTTTCGACATTTGTTGCCATCTCATTCACTCCTATGGATTATTGTATGCCTTTCATGTAGCGTTAACAGATAATATAAACCGGTAACGTCAAAAACTGTACCACAGATTACACGCTCGAGTAAGTTTAGCTTGAGCTGTGGCTTAGCTGAGTTCGAGTCGAGATATTGACTGTGAATACAAAATTCTTGAGTCTTTGTTGAGATTGCTCAACCGATGCTCAGCTTAGTGCACGTTAAGTGTAGCTCAACGCTGTGTTTCTGAATATCGGCCTAAGCGCTCGCGCTTTGGAAGATACAATACTCAGTCTGGGTGAAAGCAAAAAAAAACAATTAAATACTATCAAATTCAAGAAATGGACAATAGCCGTTGATATTTTATGTGAATTATGGTTATGTACATGCTTATGTGAATGATGGTTTCCAGGAAATACAGTGTAGATTTTGGAATTCCTCAATGGCTAAGAGCGGGCATTTTGACTTTGGGCTGATTCTACCCTCTCAGTAAGTTAAAAAAAAAGTAAAAAAATATTTATTTCCAAAAAGATATACAAATTAAGGTCGCTTATAAATATAGTCATTGAAGGGTATTGCATAAAATGTATTTGCATTTACCGGCAGTCCCCAAACTAGGCTAGGCCTGTATCTTGGGGACTTTATTAGTGTGCACAGTAGTCGTTGACCAATTCTTAAACGCAACAGCCTATTTAAAATATTTTACCGTGTACATAATTTGTATATAGTAGAATAATATTAGTTACATGTACTGCCTGAGTGATCTTAAACGATCACGAAGGTTAAGCAACACAGGGCGCGTTCAGCGCATGGATGGGTCGCCGTCTATGCCTAACGCTAGTGGCATTTTTCCGAGCGGTTCCGTGCTTCGCAAGGCACGTTAAGCTGTTGGTGCCGGCTGCCGTCGATAGATGGCAGTCGTTAAGCCAAGTCAGAGGCCTTAGGGCGGCTTGACAACTTCTGACAGTAGACGAGCCACTAGTCTACAAGCCTCCACCAATCCGGACTTGGCCCCCGTGGTGGAGTATGGCCTATACCTTCCTCAGGGAAGAGACCCGTGCCCCTTGGTGGGGACATAATGGGTTGATGATGATGACATGTACATGCATAACAAGCACTTAACCAACAAATTAACTTACACCTAAGGAGCATAGCTAATAGATACGAAATAAGATCCCTACATCCTGTATAGTATGAATATATAAACATATACATATATACATGATATATACATACACATACCTACATATATACTCATACACAATACATACATGTATACAATATACATATTAAATATATAAGTATAATACTTAAAATGAGGGTTTACTCTACGATATGGAATAAGAATTCCGTCTCTGCATAATTCAGGGTAGTTAAGTGGTCAGTGACGGCATTCTTCGCAGCAAATATATTTAGGTTTATTAGGTTACATTTGAGATGAACTTTATTGTATAGAAAAGGAAACATAAAACGAGGAAAACGCTGGGCAAAAGATGTCCTACAGAAAGGAGTGGGAAGTCTTGGGACTCGCCTGGACGAGGCAACTAGAGATGATGTAGCATGGGCTGTCATGATCGCTTTACGGACGTAGAGCTGTCGCACACGTAGGAAGCCACTTTCTTGGTACAATAGATCAGTGGAAAATCGATAAGGTTTCCTAAACATAACTTTTAAAACCGATCGCTGTGCTCTTTCCAATTTGATCAAGTGTGATTTTGCAGCACTTCCCCACACGCCCACACAATACGTCAGCAAAGATTCACATAGAGCACGGTAAATATTTATTAGCAAATACTTGGGCGCTGAGTTGCGTAGAAGCCTCATTATGTGGATTATTTTACGTATACGACTAGATAGTTCCGCAATGTGAGCCGAAAAGGTCAGTTTTTCATCTATTATAATCCCTAGGTATTTCAATTGTGATACTCTTTGTAGTATAACGCAGTTGCAACGGTCAGAATGTACGTGATGGCAGCTGTTTAGATGAACTTTAATAGTCATAGATGGTGGTGGTTCCGTCGATTTAGTTATGTGGAAAGCTAAATATTTCGTTTTTTCTGCATTGAGTGTCAGAAGGTTGTTATCCAACCAGCTAGCCACAGTTTTTAAGCCGAGATTTGCTAAAGAACGTACGTCATTCCAGGTGTGGCCAAAAAAGAGAAGAGCAGTGTCATCTGCGTAACATAAGGCCTCCGCGTTCCTCAGCGGCAGTGTAAGTAGGTCATTAATATACAACGTGAAAAGAGTGGGGCCCAAAATACTGCTTGCGGTACGCTGAAATCAATGCCAGCTGGATCACTGGAGTGCGAACCAATTTTTACGAACTGTCTCCGCTCCGAAAGATAGCTACTGAACCACTGAAGAGCAAGTCCTCGGACTCCAATCGCTTCCATTTTTTTCAATAGTATCGGAACGGAGACAGTGTCGAATGCTTTCGCCAGATCCAGAAACACTCCCACACATTTTTTGCCCTGATCCATTTTATTTGAGACGAAGTCCACAAGAGTTCTGGCAGCTTCTTCAGTGGATCTGTTTTGTCGAAAACCAAATTGTTTTTCAGAAAAAATGCCATTTATTTCTACGTACTTTGTGAGCCGATTGTTGACCAGCCTCTCAAGCAGCTTCGAGAAAACGCTTAGTAAGGAGATCGGCCTATAGTTACCAGGCGCATTTTTAGGGCCAGATTTATGAATTGGAGAGACCGAGGATATCTTCCAGTTTTTTGGAAAAGTACCACCGGAAAAACTCATATTAAATATGTGGCAAAGAGGCGTAACTAAGGTATGAAGGGATTGTTTTACAAATGAGTTTTTGATGCCATCTGGTCCAGGCGCGCACTCGTTTTTAAGCTGCTTTATTGCCCCAGCAACTTCATCTGTTGGAAAAATGAAGAAAGAATTCAAAGTATTAGTCGCCTTCACCCTACCAGCTAATTGGTCTTCGGTTACCTCCAATCTCTTCAGAATCTTTGAAGATAACTCTTTACCAACCGTAGTAAAAAAGGTGTTCGTAGTATTGAGGGCGTCAAGCGGATCCGGCAAAGAGTGGAGGAGTTTATCTGCAGTGCTTCGTGTCGGTGTGGTATATGTGATATTTTTTATACACTTCCAGAGCTTTTTAGGGTTTCTCAGGTTAGTTTCAAGTTGGTGACTTTCGTATGCTGATTTAAGGCTATGGAGTAAGTTGTTACAGAGGTTTTTGTATCTTGCAAAAATTAATTTAAGCATAGAGTCCTTCGGTCTCTTTCGAGTATCAGAGTGCAACTTATCCCTTTTTCTTATGCATCGCACCAGACCAGGTGTTATCCAAGGCTTCATAGTGAACTTTGAACGGCTAATACGTATTCGGGAACTGTGCTTAGTGATTGCCGATTCAAGAAAAGACTCCAGAATAGAAGCCGACTTTGTGGCGTCACTTTCTTCAGTAACCTGCGACCAATCACAATGTCGTAATTCCTCAGCGACGGCTTTGAAGTCCACCCTAACCTGAGTCCTATCGCGCTTTTTCTCCTTTTTGCCCATTTGTATGCCGGCTATGGCGATATCATGGTCGGTTAGAGAGGATTCGCAAACCACCGATTTTATATTAGATTTAGTTCTCACGAATATGTGATCTAGACAGGATTTTATTCTGGTCGGTTCGGTTATAGCTGGTACAAGTCCATGCTCTGCCAGGAGAGTCAGATATTCGGCACTGCGCCTTTCTTCATTGTCGTGCATTATGTTGATATTTATATCTCCTGCAAGAATCACGAATGGCCTGGATGTAAGCGTTTCCAAAAAAGAGTTTAGAGACAGTATGAACTCAGAGGTGTTGCTAAATGTAGGACTTGGGGATCTGTAGATACCCACTAGGGTTGGACCGTTATTTACTTCCACAACCAGACAGTCGGCTTCATTCATTTGTGGCTCGAGAGCAACAGCTGACCAGTGACACAGCTGACAAGTGCTTTGTAAAATATGGTGACTGGTCTTATGATGAGACTGGAGGGTCAATACGGTATTTTTTCAACAGACAACAGCACACCCTTCAGTTTGGGTTTATTTGATTGGTCTTAATGAGGACTTTTATACGGTATGTTCTCAACAGATAATAGGAACCCTTCGAGTCTGGGCTTTTTTATAGATTTTGATGATATTTTTAGTTTTAATTTTACGGTGACAATTCAAACTACAGCCGAGTTTCATAAAACTACAATTCGTAGTGTATTGTGACAATTCGAGGTACATTGCGTATCAGAGTCTACTTGTTAATCGACTTTGCAATGTGCATCGACATGTCATAGTAAACCATGATTCGTAGTTCTATGAGGCCCCAGAGGGAAGTGAAGGTCCTAGTTAAATATACAGGGCTTAACAAAATCTCCATATATAAACGAAAATGGGGCATTTTACTCGTCAATACGAACATATTTTACTGATGCTGAATTACTGAACTTATCACGTGCGGGCTAGTAAGTTAAGTGTGAGCTGATAATTTAAGGAATTTCAACAACAGAAGGGTAAACCACAACACTAAAACGGTAGTAAGTATAAGGATGCATAAGGAGGCGAACGGGCAAAATTTTAAATCGCGCGCTCGGAGAGCCTCGCCTTAAGAACCGCCAAAAAGGACCGAATTCACAACACTAATTAAGCCTTAAACCAAAACTCCGAGGTGGCGTGTTGAAACAAGAAAGTGGATAATCGATCGAAGGTACCTACGTTCCTTTTTGCCGACACACCAACATGGGTCACAGACTAAGAAAACATAAAGGAACTTCTCCATAGTAGTACGTATATATAGCACTTTCATAAAACGAAGACTAGACTTTGCTTGACTTTGACGAAGCTTATAGCATTGGAATTTAATAATAAAACGTTGAAATTTTTATAGTATTAATTTTCCTTTTTGTTTTTGACGAAGCTTTACGCAAGTTAATGCGATTTTAAAATTTTAGTATTTTGTGTGTTTTGTGATCCTGTAAATAAATGGTTTCTCGTATATACTTAACATTTTTAATAAAAAAATTGTAAGGCTCGACTTGGAATCTCGTCTTACTCATTTGGTACAAGGTGGTACGTATACGCTGCAACGAATTTGAATGGAACGAATGTTCTCGGTTCTTAGAACGCCCCATCTAGTCGAAGAAGACTTTCTGCACCAAGTAATTTGATCATGAGTTGTCAAAAGTTCGTTGCCCCTCGGGGGTTATGGGAACCTGACGTGTAGGTCAAACGTTTTAACATATTGATATTGAGCTACTAATACCAATTACACCGTCTAGTTGAGCTAAGTATGTGTTGATCGGACACGCCTGTTATTAAATTTTATGAATCATACTTCTACAACCTGCTACAAAATCATGCTAGTTAAGTAAAAAAGAATCGCGACTGGACGGTGTTACGCAGAAATATTCCAACCCACAATACGTAACTTGCGAGAAAATGTATTTTTAGGGTTCCATAGTCCGACAAGGAACCCTTATAGTTTGACCATGTCCGTCTGTCTGTCTGTCTGTCTATCTGGCCGTCCGCGGCCTAGCGCAAAGACCAGTGGTATTAGAAAGCTGTAATTTGGTATGTGTATACATATTTATCCATGTGAATATGTATACACATACCTAACCTAACCTAACCTGGTTACGGTGGCGGGGAGACGCTGGATGCGGGCGGCACAAGACCGGAAAGCTTGGAAAACCATGAGGGAGGCCTAAGTCCTGCTGTGCGCGTCAAATGGCTGATGATGATGATGATACATATTTATCACGCCGACAAAGTTAAAGAATACAATATTGGAAAAGACAGAGGTTGACAAAGACAAGAGAAGATAGGTCGTGGGTTCGAGTCCCACTGGAGGCCGACGTACATTTGTACAAATGGCCTCAGTCTGGGTGTATTTCCACGTTTGTGATGTCCTTGCCTGGTTACAAGCACAGGGTATCCTAGTTTGGGACCAGGTCAAGTGATTGTGTTGTGTGGAAGTTTTTTTTTTAACTGTACCTCCCCTCACATGAAAAGTGGGGATGATTTTTTTTCTCGTCTACCCTATCATGTGGGGCATCGGTAAATTGGTCGTTGAAAAATATTGTGGGTGTAATAAGACCATTTTTTTATGTAGAGTTCCGTTTGCGAAATATTAAGCTATAAAGCGCAATTTTTTGTCCGAATAGGGCGACCATCCACCGGAGGTACCTCGGGTCTTATTGGAGGGGGACGAGGAATGTGACTTAGAATTCTTTGGACTTTGAATTAGTCAAATTAAAAACTATTAGAAAATAATAATACAAATAGAAATAAATACAGAAATATGTATTAGTCGAGTATATCTAAAGGTTGTCTGGAAGAGATCACTTTTAGTGATAAGGAGACCATTTTTAACCGACTTCAAAAAAGGGGAAGGGTTGGCTATGTTTCTTCATTACTCTGTCAAATCACCTGATTTCGACAATTCTTTTTTTTAATAGACATAACGTCCCATTGGTCCCATTTCAATTTGGTGAAGATCTGATAAAGACTTTTAGAAATAGAGAACGGAACTCTTCAATGGGCAGCAGTAAATAAGGCCTATTGGCCCATCCTTCCGTAGTCATAAAATATAGCGTAAAAGTAGTCTCCCAGGGTAATTTGGTGATGTTCTGGTGAAGACTTTCGGAGAAAGAAATTGAGAACGTCAAATTTTAAAGTAAAGAATTAAGTAGGGTAAATTATGGTTATAAGGGACTTCATTTTTTCTTTAAATAAATACATTTTTCTTAAATATTGAAATATATATTTTTTTAAATAAAAAAATTACAGTTGCATAATTGCATATAATAGGTGCACGTACTACAATAATACCTACATGAAATAGATTAAGAAATAATATATATAGTCGTTTTATATCATATTATATAAAAAATACCTTTAAATTAGAAGTACGGATACATGTAGGTATTGTAGATCCAATATTTTTTATTTTATCTATTTATTGTATAAAAAATACGGCATACAATGAGACACTTATCATACAGTACAAATTGTTACCCAATTGGCAACTGTTACCTGCACTGGCGTAACGACCGTATCGCAGAGTGACAGTCATACTAGAAAAGATGGCCCAGAGCAATCTGGATAGATACTCGTTACTTACAAATGAGCATAATAATAAGGTTACCGTAAAGTTACCAAAAAAGGACTACAACATTACAAGTATTAATCTTTTTAAAGATAAATTAGATTACATTTAACTTTCATTGCAAACTTATCCCGACGCACGGCGCGGATCTATGTTCAAGATGTCTGCCGGGCATAATACCTACTTTCGTTTTTTACGCAGAAGTGTTGCAGTGTATATAATTATTGATATGATAACATTCCAAGTACTCGTAACATGTAAAAAAAGGCGAAGGAACTCTAGGAGGAAAATTTTACAGCTAAATATTATATTTCTTATTTTTAGTTTCAAAAAGATTATTTTCAACCGACTTCAAAATAATGTTCGAAGACAGTTTTGAAAGAAGTTTGTCAGTATCGTGGCAAGCGTTAAGCTTTAGTCTCTGCCTACACCTCTAGGATACTAGGATGAGTTTATGAAATGTTTGTTAAAAACTGGCCAAGTGCGAGTTGGACTCGTGCACGAAGGGTTCCGTACCATTATATATCCAAGATCAGACAAAGATCGAATTTGAGAACAGCGCCATCTATAGAAACCAACAAGAAGCGTTTAACATTGACATTTAACGACATGATATTGGCGCTGTGAAGGTAACATAGATGGCTGCTAGATGGCGAGCGCTGTCTTTAGACAACGTTTGTTGTATGGGAGCCCCCTATTTATTTTATTCTGTCTTTAGTTGTTTAGCGGATACAGAAATACATCATCCGTGAAAATTTCAATTGCCTAGCTATCACGGCTCATGAGATACAGCCTGGAGATAGACAGGCAGACAGACAGACAGATGGACAGAAAGACAGACGGACAGAAATACAGACAGATAGTGAAGTCTTAGTAACAGGGTCCCGTTTGGCACCCTTCGGTTACGGAACCCTAAAAAGAAGGTGTTTATAAACTTTCGTTCTACGAGTTTTTTCTCAGATTTATAGTTTCAAAATATCAGGGTTATTACTATCCATTTTTTTAAATGGAAAATTTAACAAAAAAATCAATAGTGCAGTCTAACCGATTGTTTTCAGAAATAGCGCAGTTTACCAATTACCCTGTATGTGCAATCCACAATTCAAGCCCAATCAGTAAGGTACAACGTCCCTTAACTGGCACTTACATGCGTAGTATTGTCGTCATAGCCGCATCGATTCCGAGTAAAACTGGCCGCACTAACATTATCAAATTCCGTTTATTTATTATAAGCTGAGTATGAGGGAAGGCGGTGGCAAATATTTGCATATTCGCTTGACAGTCCGAGTACCGTACTTCGGTTACTCGTTGCTAGATAGAGTTCCCGAGAATACAACAGTCTTATCGCTAAAAGCGACCTATAGCTGACAGCGTGTTGACAAACCAGTCGTTTTATTAACAAATTCAGACCCCTCCCAAATTAAAAGGGGACGACCGGTACATGGATTATTCATTTTACTAATTATTAATTATAGCTGTTGCCCGCGACTTCGTTCGCGTGGAAATGTTGATGTATATTTTTCCGGGATAAAAAATAGCCTATGTGCTAATCCGGACTATAATCTATCTCTGAGCAAAATTGTATCCGGATCCGTTTAGCCATTTTTGCGTGAAAGAGTAACAAACATCCACACATACATGCAAACTTTCGCGTTTATAATACTAGTAAGGATTTACTTTGATTATTAAAAGGTACAATTACAAGAAAGTAAATAAAATGTTAGAATGTTAACCGTTTCTTCAGTTGTCAATTGAGTTGCGTATGAGTCCATGCACTATGGCAGGATGGTCGAGTGTTAGTATTGAGATGGTGGGGGTACACTCATGTTGGTACTGGCGTAGCGTACCAATGGCGGCACCCAAAAGTTTCGCGGTGTTAGCTCTGGGCGCACGGACCCTACTTCCATCCTGTTGCGTGTAGAGTGCTGAAAGGTGAAACTGATAAAAAAGCCTTACCAGATGAGACGTGGAGGTACCCCTCTAGATTTGGAAGTTTGTAAAAAAACATCCGTGGCGGGTGAGATATGGAGGTTTTCTCTGCTGTGACAAATGGAGGAACAGTGCTGCACGGGTACGACGGCGCGAGTCACGCATACTGTGGCGATAAAATTTGACAAGTAATGTACTGCAAAGTCGTGACTTTTCACATTCAAAACGCGTGACTAGCGTCGTCGTACTACCCCTGCTGGTGTGAACAGAATACAGCATTTATATGACTATACGAAATATCATCATCATCATCATTCTGCCACAAGAAGTCCACTGCTGAACATAGGCCTCCTCAATTAATTTCCAAAAAGACTGGTTGGAAGCGGCTTGCATCCAGCGTCTTCCTGCCACTTGGATGAGGTATGGAATATTATCATCATCATCATCATCAGCCATTTGACGCCCACTGCAGGACATGGTTTTCCTAACCATAAGGGGTTTTGCCATAATCGCCACGCTTGGCAGGCGGGTTGGCGATCGCAGTATGCGGTTGGAATCTCAGGAAGACGCTGCTGCCCGTCTCCTGGCAATTGATTTCCTTAGTCGCCTTCTACGACATCCACGGAAGGAAATTGAGTGATACTATTCTTAATCCGGCGCCACACGGTAAGAAATATATGACTTATTTATTTACATCGATAAAGAAAATGACTAGACTACATAGACAAGACTTACAATCGAGAGCACATGGGTACAAAAGTTTTTCAATAAACGCCAGGCGGTTTCCCCCGGCGAGGCACGCACATGCAAATGATCGCGAGAACACTTATCATACGAATGCACCGAGTTTTGCTAAACCAAGTTTGGCCTAGTGTTCTGGTCGCTGGCCTGCCGAGTGTATTGTACGGAGCTGGAGTTCACCAGTACGGGGTAGTTAGCCGAGAGTAATAACATAAAGTAAAAACAAGTAGAAGTGCTACTGTGAACGATTTAGGGCATATCTTCAGTAAATAGCGTTCGAAACAGGAATGAGGAGATCCATAGAAGGAGTTACTAATATAGCTGGAAGAATTGCTCACTTGAAGTGGCAGTGGACGGGGCACATAGCTCGGAGAATTGATGGCCCTTGGGGCGGACAAGTTCTGACCTGGCGACCGCGGACCGGACGACGCAGCGTGGGAAGGCCTCCCACCAGATGGTCTGACGACCTGGTTGCGGTGGCGGGGAGTCGCTGGATGCGGGCGGCACAAGACCGGGAAGCTTGGAAAACCATGAGGGAGGCCTATGTCCTGCAGTGGGCGTCAAATGGACGATGATGATGAAGAAATTGTGTTGCAATCAAGTAAGCGTATCCCGAGGATAAGCTTCTAGGTAACCTGCAGCCAACAGCTGATAAAGTTGGCCTTTGGAGTGTTCTTATCACCAGGGGGTTGACTTCACATTGCAAACATTGACTGCCTCGCTGGTCTAGCAGTTAACACGCTTGACTGCCGGAGGTCGTGGGTTCGAATCCTACTGGATGCCGCCGAACTTTATTTGAACAAATGGCCTCAGTCCGGGTGTACTTTCATATTTGTGATGTCCTCGTCAGGTTACCATAGCAGTTACCATGTATTGTATATGTGGCGTTAAATAAATGTTTTTCTTATTCTTCTTCTAGTTTGGGTGACACAAGTGACAGTGTTGTGTGAATGTTATTTTATTATTATTATCGTTCGAGCTTTATTACCCGACTGCGGCGGAGCCCAAAAGGAGGCTAATGTGTTTAGCTCATGTGTATGTATGTCCGATTCTATGTTCCCTCACATAACTCCTTAACCAATTCTCAAATTTTAATAAAGATTGATCTCAATCAATTTGTCATGTCTGCGCGAGTGTAAAAAAAACACTAAACAATAAAAACTATTAAAAAAAAACTGAAATAAAAAATAACCAGCAACCCGACTGCCGAGCATTAACTACTGTAACGGTGTAAACCTCTTTACACCATTTTTGATATGTATTTCTTTCATTCTGTCTATCTTTTTCGAAATCAAAATTAAAAATTACGTCACCCATTTCTAGATGTGTTTTGGATTTTCATTGCTACTTTACCTGTGGACGAGATATTCCCACTGACAACTTTTACTTTGCAAATCGTCGTTCATAATGTAAAATTTCATATGTCAAAAAATACGATTTTTGTTTTTTCATCGAAATAGTATGAAAATTAGTGAATTAGAAGAAAATTAAGTCGTAATAGTATATAATACACAGCTAATCAGGCCGAGGATTACGATGTCTTATAATTTCGTCGTTCATATTGCAAAATGTCACATGTCGAACAAATACGATTTTTGTTTTTTTTTATACAATTTCGATGAATAAACAAAAATAGTATTTGTTCGCCATGTGACATTTTGCAATATGAACGACGAAATTATCTTTTATTCTGTTTTCTCTTTATCATTTCAATAAAACTCAGTTGTGGAGGGTGTAAACATTATAATATTAGTATCATTTACGTACACTCTCACACTACTAAGCTGGCGGGACCCAAATTCAACAATATAAGTAACTTGGGTTGGAACCTAGGTTCATCCCGCCGTGGTCCCGTCTGCTCAGTAGTTAAAGCTCAGCAGTCGGGTTGTTCGTTATTTTTTATTTCAGTTTTTTTCGCTTTATTTCTACGTCACAGCTCACAGCTGACCATCTGAACTCTTAGATACATTTGTTTTGCGCCACCACAATTTAAATATGAATTAATATGACAGATCACATTACTATTTATAACTTGTAACCGTATTGACTAATGACTGTATTAGCGGTAATGTACGAATGGGGACAATTACTTGGAACTCAGTAGTTTACCGATGGAGAGAGCTCCACGAGGTTCACACCACAAAAAAAAACTAGGGGATGAAATTTTACAGTTAGACGAAAAATATATGATCGCGTATACGAGAAAACATATTTGGCGCATAATATGTGATTTTATTTTATTTGGTGTACAAAACAGATCACAACCATTACACGATATGAAAGTAACAATATGACATGAGTACTAAGATCATTGATTCCGTTTCTGAATTCCGTGAGACGCTCTGCATGTGAGTGGGAAACACAGGAAATGTCTCGCGGCGTGTCGTAAGCCGAACCCAGCCCACACTGCCGTTTTCTGTGCGCGAGGTAAAGAGAGATACGGTATTGTCGCTTTTGAAACACGGCTTTGAAACTTGGACTTTATTAGTTTTACGTATTTTTTACGACGACTCAAGTCTACGCGCGCAACGCATCAAACCGTTTAGGCGTCAACCATATGAAAAACGCGGCACGAGACCCTACCGTGTCTTTGTCACTGTACTATAATACACTGATAGAATCGAGGCCCAGACCATTCAGTACTCCGTTTCTGAACTCTGTTCGACGGTCTGCATGTCTGAGGGGCCGCCTCGGTGAGTGAGAAACACCGGAAACGTCTCGCAGCGTGTCGCAAGCCGAACCCAGCCCACACTGACATGACGTATGCTATGCCCGAGATGGAGAGAGTCACGGTATTGTCGCTTCCAAGACACAGCTTTGACAGTTCGTCTGTGTGTGTGTGCGTCTGTTTTTTATGATGATTCAAGTGTACGCGCGCAACGCATCATACCTTTAACTCCTGAACTGCCCTCGCGGAACGCAACGTATAGGTGGCCCATAATAAGTTGGACACAGATCTGTGTCGCGGCAGACGAGTGGTTAAGGCGTCATTGGTGTGAAAAACGCAGCACGAGACCCCACCGTGTATCTGTCACTGACCTATTATATACTGATAGAATCGATGACCAGACCTCTCAGTACTCCGTGCAACGGTCTGCATGTCTTTACAGCTAGTATGCAAGATGTTATTGGACTTATTCACTGGATAGAGCTCATCCCTGGATAAATAGATGACTAGTGCTGTCAGATACTGTTGGCGCAAGCAGGCCTTAGGTGCGTAGTTTAAAATGAGACTTTCTAAAGAAAACACCTAGACTTTCTACACCGTGTATTATTTTATTATTGTGATTAGTCAAAGCCTCGAAGACATCGGCCAACCGGTTCCGCTATCACAGAAAGTGAATGCCTTTCTTCTTTGGGTGCACTGCGCTCCGGGCCTCTATTCATGGCAATTCGATACGTCTTACTTACACTAGATAAGCGATTCCTTGACTTTTCAATCGTGTTATCTCTATTCTATCTATTTATACACTTTAAAGCCGTATTTACCCGATCTTCGTACACTCGGACCGAGTGACCAATTTTTGCTACTCGGCAGCTACCTACTCGTATCGTGTACGCCGGCGATCTTAGTACAAAAAACCGGCCAACTGCGAGCCGGACTCGTGCACGAAGGGTTCCGTACCATTATCCATACAACATTTGAATATTTCAAGTTTCTACCTGTTGCCGCTGTTAATATTGAGCAAAAACGGCAAAAGAACTACGTTTGCTGTATGGGAGCCTTAAATATTAATTTTATTCTGTTTTTAGTATTTGTTGTTATAGCGGCAACAGAATTGTATCATCTATATCACGGGTCATGAGATACAGCCTGGTTACAGACAGACAGACGATAGGGTCCCGTTTGGCACCCTTTGGGTACGGAACCCAAAAAAAAAGACAAAAGCGTGTGTCTGTGCGTGTGTGTGTGTATATATTATTAATTTCGAAATGCTTATAATTCCGTATGGCCGTGAATTTGACTCAATCGAGCTGCTATCGAGTGGTAGCTATTAATTTCATAGCTCCTCGAGATTAGGTGCATACAGCGCATACGTGCGGATGACGTTGTCTCCGATTAGTGTGACGTCAGCGTCACTGCTGGTGTTCCGCAGGAAGGAGTGCTTTCCCCATTACTTTTTTCTGTCTTTATTAATACCCTTGTCTCCGTAGTCAACTTCAGTTCCTATCACCTGTACGCAGACGATCTCCAACTCTACTTGCCGTTTAAGCCGGACCTTCTTAGAGTCACAGTCCAGAAAATGAACACGGACTTGATCTCAATTAGCGCATGGACTGAACAGTATGGTCTGCTGGTCAACCCAGATAAAACGCAAGTCATTATCCTGGGTAGTAGGGCTCTGCTATCTAAGATTGACAGGGATACCCTGCCGCCTTTCCCTTACCGTACTGCAGAGAGGTAAAAAACTTAGGTCTCCACATACAAGACAATCTATCATGGGAGAAACATGTTGCTGAAGTAAGTAGGAAGATCTTCGCATCCACGCACTCCTTGAAACGTATGCAGAAGCTCCTACCGTTCTCCGCTAAGGTTACGTTGGTCAACGCCTTGCTTCTCCCAGTCATTGACTATGCAGATGTGTGTTATCCCGGGTTCACTACGCTTTCCCGAAACACGCTTTACCTTGTTACATTTCTACTATGACGAATCATCGACCATACAGTAAAACTTAAGTTTAATTCATAGAATGTTTGTTATGCCTTGAACCATTTGCTCAGTGCTACGTTTCACCTAAACACTATACTACGAAATATGTTTCATCGAAGTACTATTTACACTTACTATCGCATCACCAATGGCTCTTATCTAAATTCTATAAATAAAACGCAACTCAGACAGATATTGCAATACTACCTACAACATAAAAAAATGAGGGTAGTAGCGAAAAGTTAAACTAATGAATGTAAGAATTCGGTGTAGTAGGCATTTGCTAAGTACTTTTACACTACGAATTGTCGGTTTTAGTTTATTTTACCGGTCAGAAAGTGTTTTTATTTGATAATCATGTCAGACAATATTAGCATTCCCAGATGTGATCTGTTAGTATTCTTTTTTATTTTCCGGAATAAGATTTTTTTTCCACTTTCCCCTCCTTTCCCTTCGTTTCCCCTCATTTCCCCACATTTCTTCTCATACCTTTCACATCAAGTATACCTCCACGTCCCCGTCGCAGTCAGGTCTTACCCTTATTTCTAGCATTTATTACATACTTAGGTATTTTAGTCAATACGAATACCTGCCTAGCCTGTAGCCTATAGTGAGATAAAATATTAAATCATCAAACGAATCGTTGTTCGAATGGCACGTAGGTGAAACATCATTTGAAGTAATGAACTGTAAGCAAAATAAACCAATAATGAAATGTCAAAAGGTGAAATGAAGCATCGGTGTAATATCATTTGTCATAATGAAGCTTAGTTCAATTCATCTTAAGGTGAGTTGTCATAGTAGAAATGTAACAAGGTAAAGCGTGTTTCGGGAAAGCGTAGTGAACCCGTCCTCCCGACCTCACTGAGGAACTACTTGACAAATTAGATCGACTTCTCAATGTCTGTATTCGTTACATTTTTGGCCTCCGTAAATATGACCATGTTTCCCAGTTTCGCACTCAGCTTAATTGGCTAACTATCCGCTCCTGTAGGAATGCCCACATTGTGACACTTCTTTATGAAATCTTACATAACCCCTCCTCTCCCCAGTATCTCCGCGAACGTTTCGCCCCTCGTGGCGTGCATGGTCGCCTTCAGCGTCCATGCAAAGACCTGCTTCTAGACATCCCCGTGCATGGTACGGTAGGCTATTCGAATTCTTTCACTGTGACAGCGGTGCGCTTGTGGAACGCGCTACCCCTGTACATACGCCAGGCCCCGTCAGTCGACGTGTTTAAAAGTAGAATCCATGAGCACTACTTCGAACTTCAGAGCAACAATCCTATTATATAAGTAAATTTTTATGTAGTTGTGTTTATTGTGTTATAGTGTGTATTTTATATGTATTTGGTATGTATCTTGTTATAATAACTATGTAATTTTATTGTGATATAGTTTATATAATTATTATTATTTATTCATTTCTTTATCTTTGTTCTTGCAATAAATCTTTCTTGGCACTACCCCTTGCACTATCCACATAAACCAAGGTTACCTGGAAGAAAATACTTACTAGTATTAAGCTCGTCTTTGTACAAACACCCCTTGTGCAATAAAGTATTTTTGAATTAGGGACTACACCCAAGAGGAAGGATGTGACTGGGCGTTTTCTTCATCGACTGGCGGGATTACACTTTTTTGGACATTCAATAACACAGCGGATTTTCAATCCCACCAAGAAATTTTGGAGGAAGCGACGGTGGTGGCCCACTTTGGCAATTGAAAGAGAGGGCGGCCAAGGGACACCTGGAAACGATCCGTAGCACAAGAGGCCTGAATCGGAAGCTGTCGTGAACCAGTCAGAAGTGGAAATGTGCGGTTGAGGCTGTATGCTCCACTAAGAGCTAAAAGACCTAAGGTTATGATGAAGGCAGCGGCGGTAAATCGCTTATAGGTGGACCAGGCTTATAGTGACATCGAGCCCGAGCCCTACGGTGGGCGATGAAATTGCGCCATCGAGATGTAAGAGCTATATGGCGCGATGTTTTATGTCGCGCTTGATACAGTGGTCGAGACCCCCGGGCAGGAACTAATGAAATAATGAGAAAAACAGTTTAGGGGCAGTGCGAATACTCTTAGATTTGAAAAATCCTGCTTTCTATAACACTAAACATTTACAACAAAATTCCTAGTTGCATGAAATAAAATTAATTTATTGGAGTTTGAAAGAGAACTAATAAAAAAAGTAAAAAAATATATACGCGTCACATTGATAACCTCCTCCTTTTTTGAAGTCGGTTAAAGCTAAAGAATGTTGTTAAAGCGAAAGAGTTTTGTCAGGATTGTAACAAGTGGCGGACCCTGGTCTCTACCTACCCCTCCGCGAAACACGCGTGCGTTTATATAATATATGGATGTAAATGTATGTCAGTTTCTCCCTGTCACCTGTTATTAGACCTTAGATACATCTCTAATTGAGACTACTGTATAATATAAATACATAGTACTCAAATTATTAATTATTTAAATTGGAAATGCCGCTATTGTGACATTTTCTTTCTTTAATTTCTATAGGCCCTTTAAATTTTTAAATCCATATAGTGCACCACACGCTTCAAAATGCTTTGATGCTTTGATGTGTAAGTTTAAGATGATTTGAGAAAAGATGGTCAGAGTGAATTTTTTTTCCCGCTGCCTTTTTCTCCACTACAAATACGGCCCGAAGGCAGCGGCTAACATAGTAACATAGTACATTGACATTCAGCAAACATAATGTAATTTTTTTACGTTGAAATAAATTATTGATTTCTGATTGAATGTTTCAAAATATTTGTGAATATTAGTTTGAGTACTGTGTCGTCAGATAAATGTATTGTATTGTAAAGTAATTCAGCAATAGCCACAAGAATTTCACATAGTACCTATATAACCACGTATAATTTGTCTATCTATTAAAAAAAATTGTTATAAATATGTATAACATATATACATATATATTAATATGCCTTATCTTATATATGGTATATATTACCGTTATTATTATTAGTGTGTATAATAGCAATTATATTAATAGCAAGTATTAGTGTGAGTGGCGATTATGGCAAATCTCTCCATGGTTAGGAAAACCACGAAGGAGGCCTATGTCCTGCAGTGGGCGTCAAATGGCTGATGATGATGATTAGTGTGTATTGTATTACCATATCATTGCTGAAATATTAATTTAAGCATTAAGTCCACCTTTTGTGCACTGTCTTTGTGCAATAAAGAATTAATAACATAACGGCAGTACACGTTCGCCACTGCCGCGGACCACACAAACGTTCGATATCGGAACGCATTTACGGACAATAAAACAAACAATTAAACGGTCTGATGTCCAGGGCCTCGATTCTGTTAGTGCATTGTGGTATAATGACAGGTACACTGTCGGGTCACGTGATGTGTTTTTTCGTACCATTGACGCCTAGAAGGTTTGATGGGTGTGCCCGCGTAGACTTAAAGCAGCCATGAAATGAAAACCGCCATGTTCATGCAGTTGTCATGTTACTACAATGCATTAACAGAATCTAGGCCCAGTTCTGCTTCTTCTCTATGTTTTTTTTTATGTCGCACACATACATCCCACTGCAGGGCACCGTATTTCTCTCAGGGAGAAATTTTAAGAGAGGCTTAGTTGCCACACGTAAACGCGCTACTTCTTTATGTCAATCAATCAGCTCGTACTCGTCCACTGCTGGACATAGGCCACCTCCAAGGTTCGCCAATTGTTTCTGTCCTCGACCATCTTCTTCATGTGCCATCTCCTATTTGATGTTGGTAACCAATTAGCATGCTGTGGCAGTGGGCCGGCCACGTCACCCGGAGAACTGATAACCGATGGGGTAGACGAGTTCTTGAGTGGAGACCGCGGATCGGTAAACGTAGTGTAGGACGTCCTCAGACTCGGTGGAGCAATGATCTCCGCAGGGCGGCTGGCAAGAGCTGGAGGAGAGTAGCCGAGAACCGACCGTGCTCAGCAGTGGACAAGCGTAGGCCGATGATGATAAACCAATTGGGCTATCTTGAAATATTCGTTGGCATTTGTATTTGTATCTTGTTTTTCCCACATTGTACCACTCATACATTGTCATCTGTTGTAGCTTGTAACTAGCATACATCAGTAAATACTCAAACAGCAATGTAATAAAATAGCTAACTTTCGCAGAAGGAAGGCGCTGCTGTCTGTCATACAGTTTTATAACTGGTACAGACATCATCGTTCTAATCCTATCATTAGTTAAATAAAATTACATTCTCTCCAACTATGCTAAAATAGGATAAGTAAATTGTTTAACTTTTCTGAATAAAATTAATTTCAATTTCAATCTTAAAATATTCGTTGGCATTTGTATTTTTATCTTGTTTTTCCAGGCTGCCAACGCAAACAAGGAATTGTTACTCTGTCAAGGAACAACTGTTCGAACTACAGTCGTAAGATTTGTTGACCACGTAACTCACGACAGTGGTTCGGACAGTCTCGATGTCACATCTTTGGTCTCACAGGTTTCCTTCTTCCTGAAATCTTGCCTCGTAAGTTGGAAGACTTGGTGTTACTAGCTTCCGTTTCTCGGTTTCACTGAGAAAAATTAAAAAAAAACACAATAACAGCACAGAGTAGGTACGCACTTGACCCATATTCTGCTTTCTTGGGAGCAGACGGTTGGAATAGAAGTTGCGCTCAATGAAGTTGGCCTTCGATTTTAACCGACGATCGAGTGGATTAGATTAGATTAGAACACTTTATTGTACACACCAGAAAACCAAATACATCAAAAGGCTTACATGTCTAAGTTTTCCCGTATACAATTGGCGGTCTTATAGCTAAAAGCCATCTCGCGACCGGTAGGTGTACATGAAATATATGGGAAGAAAATGTACATAAACTTACTGACTTACAACTAATACGATATACCAAAGATGGCCGACGACAGAAAGAAGTGGCGCGCCTCGGTCCAGCGAGCTGATGGGCCTCCTACGCTGCGTTTGCCAGTTAGTGGGCTCCACTCGAGGACCTTAACAATAACTTCACTTGTCCTGATCCCAAACTAGGCTAACCCTGGCAGGCAAGGGCATCACAGACATGAAAATAAACTCAGTCTGAATCCATTAAGTACCCACGACCTCTGTTTTGGTAGTCTAGCATGTTAGCCGCTAGACGAACGAGGGAGTCATCCTTCTGTGCTAAGTATACTGTTTTGTCCGTTAAGTGTGCAATAAAGAAGAATTTAATGAATAATTCACTGGCTCAGTGTATTGAATCCATCCGTTCTTTGTTTTACTCGTGACCCTGGCTTCATGATGTTCGTTTCACGGGTATTTCTGAGGTGTTCAAATACCTTAACGCTTGAAATCGCCAATATGCGGTGGGCGCGCGCGGTGATTAAACCCATACTCTCTCCCTCTCTTTGGCAGAAGGCCTATGCCAGTAGAAAGAATAATCAACAAACGTTTGGAATTTTTTATCGTAATTTGACGAGATTTCATCCATATTGGTAGTTATTTGGACTCTTTTTTGATAAACGGAATTTGGTGACAATTTATTTAATTTGGTGTGGATTTGTTTTTATTTTTGTTTAACGCTATCTGGTGAGTTGTTAATTTGTTAAACTTGGAGGTGATTTGGATTTTCCATTGATTTGGATCGCTCCAGTGCAGTGGGTCGTATACAGGTCGCTTACGTTATATTATGTGTCTGTATGTTATCATTAAAAAAACCGGCTAAGTGCGTGTCGGGCCACGCGCAATGTAGGGTTCCATAGAAAGATTACAGCACTAACAACTTCATCAAAGTCATTTTCAATGGATTTTGTACGAAATTGTACTTTATACTACACCTGCTTGGAAAGTACCTTGATACTTTATCAAATTTACGGTAGAAAGTACGTCATTGCATATCGAACAAATATGCGGGGAGAAAACGCATCTGAGCGGGAGAGAA
This sequence comes from Yponomeuta cagnagella, assembly GCA_947310995.1. Lineage (NCBI taxonomy): Eukaryota > Metazoa > Arthropoda > Insecta > Lepidoptera > Yponomeutidae > Yponomeuta > Yponomeuta cagnagella. The sequence continues at coordinate 16,481,194 of OX371277.1, forward strand.
AAGTGTATGAAAATCCATTTCTTACGTGGTTTTTCTTTTTTAATTTTGGGTAAGACTATGCGCCGGTAACCTAAATATCAAAAGCCAAAAAGTTTTTACAGTGAGTTTTTATCTCCAAGTTCGCAAAATGACACTGGCCACTAGCTGTGTGTTGGATGGTGTCGGGCTGGCAGTGCGACCCTGCGGCGGCAGGATAAACAATTTGAAAAAAGAACATGTGAAAATTGCAGACGCCATTGGCGCCATTTCCAATTTGTGTGTTGTTTGAGGATTCAGTTTTCGTAGAAAGTAAAATAAAACTATCAAAATGATAAATAGTGATAGTGATGATGAAGATAAAGATTTCGTTTTTTATTTTCCTTGTAGGTGTAGTATAAAGCACTATGTATCACTCGAGAGAAACTGCGATTCGACACCCTCGACGGTAATCGGTCACTTTCTCCTCTCGGTGAACAATGTACTATTTATAAGTCGGTTGCCTGTTACTCGTTAACTAGTGAAGTCTACATAGCCGTGATACTTTTTTATTCAAGTTCATTATATGGGCTGGATGAGAATAGCCGAGGACCGTGCTCAGTGGCGTGCAATAGGAGAGGCCTATGTCCAGCAGTGGACAAGCATAGGTTGATGATGATGATGATATGTGCTACTACTCTGAATTTTTTCACGTTTCTACAATTAACCGTTTAGCCAGGAGAGGGGGGGACCCTACTCGGACAAAAATTAATATTTCGCAAACGGAACCCTAAATCGAAAAATGGTCTTCCTACACGAACAATATTTTTCAACGACTAATCCAACGATACCCCACATGATGGGGTACACTAAAAAAAATCCCACATTTTATTGTTTAACTTTGTCGGCGTGATAAATATTTATACACACCAAATTACAGCTTTCTAGTACCACCGGTCTTTGCGCTAGGCCGCGCACGGACAGACAGACAGACAGACGGACATGGCGAAACTATAAGGGTTCCTTGTCGGACTACGGAACCCTAAAAAGTAGATTTTTTTAAATATAATTATATCCATCCAGTTCTCCCGAAGTTTCTCCAGCCCATATGACACCATTTGTCTGAGCAATACGTGCGGACCCTTGTCTTTCCTGTGGGCTAGGCGGACTATAGGTGCTTGGCAAGCCTACTCCATCTAAAAAACAATGTACCTAGCAGGCACTGCATCACCGGAGCGGTCCCTTCACCCATCTAGTGTGAGTGAAGGTGCCACTGGACCCTGTATAAATCACCTCATTACGCAGATGCAAAGGCCAAAGTTTATCTAAGCAATGTATCGAGCCCACTACCACCGCTCAGTTAGACAACCCACGGTGACACTCTCCCGTGGGTCGAAGTACCGCCGCGTGGGACGGCATAGCAACGGGACTGTTATTACACTGTGGTTATACCGTCTCCATAGGAAATAGATCTAAATAATGTCATAAGGTATATTTTCATAGTAACAACCTATACACCACGAATTTTGGATGGTTTGAAAGCCACAGCAAATTGAACGTGCCTCAACAATAGCTGTCCAAAAAGGTAGTTATTTTTTTTGTAGGGGCTCTCTCCACAAATATCTCGATACAAACTCGAATCTGTGAGAGCCATTAGTAGTCAGCTAGAGTGGTACGTGCGCGCCGCGGGTCCGCGGACATGGTTCTGATAGATAGATAGATGGGCAGTACTAAACAAGATTTCTCAACCCATTAATACATAACCGCGGTATGTAAAGGTCGATGTGCAGTCGACCTGAGAGTTATGGAGGAACATAGCCAAATAAAAAAATAAAAAAAAACGCGTCGAGATAACCTCCTTCTTTTTTGAAGTCGGTTAAAAATAACCAACAACCTGACCGCTGAGCGTTATATATAACTACTAAGCAGGCGGGACCAACCTAGGTACTATTGTGTCGCCCCTACCCTCACTACAATAATTGACTGTACTCGTAGTTACTAGTTTTTTATTTTTGTATTTTTAGTGATTTGTTTTGTTCTATTTGTTGCGCGTGTGGCACCTGGACGAATCGATCGAGATCTTATTTTATAAACCTATTTATTTCCTCAGCACGGGTCAGTGCAACAAAATAGTAGATTGTACAACAAGTGCATAAAACGCACCATTTTACTCGAGACGTTTATCCATCCGAGCGAGCTTGCGAGCGAGGATAGATATAAAGTCGAGTGTAAAATGGGTTTTATGGACGAGTTGTACACTCTACTTTTCACTTCGATTGCGAGGAAATGAAACAGCAACATGTAAATATAGTAAATGCTAATTTAATTAAAATTGAAAGTTACATTAGAGCAATGTGGTATCTTTGCCTTGGTCTTAGAATACGAACGAAACGAAATAAAATAAAGAGGTTGTTGTATGAAGTTAAAGATGTTCGTGTGGCTGTTGCAGCGATTGCCTTGGTCTTCGACGAAGATTTTACTTTATGCTCTAGAGCATAAAAAGCGACTTTATGTCGCCTAAGCACGACATAAAGACGAACTTTTAGAGCATGAGAAGTGAAAAGAATATAATGCGATCTTATTTGTCAAAATCTGACCATTGCCTGAAGAGTTATGAAGGAACATAGATTCGGACAATACACACTTACATACTTATGAGACAAAAAAACTCATCACCCTCCTTTGGGGCTCCGCTGCAGTTGGGTAAACACTGTCAAATAAGAGCCATTGTCGTGTTAATATCACCCTGTTGAACAACTACGCGCTGATTACTGAACTAAGCAGACTCTAGTTTCGGACCATGGAGCCGTTATTTAACTAAACTTAACCAGCAATAAAGACCTCACGTGACCATAGCATAAGCATAGAGGTAAGCAGCCTATATACGTCCCACTGTAGGGCACAGGCCTCCTCTCAGGGAGAGAGTATGGGCTTAATCACCACGCGTGCCCACCGCGGATTGGCGATTTCAAACGCTGAGGTATGTGAATAGCTCAGACACTCAGGTTTCCTCACGATGTTTTCCTTCACAGTTAGCGAGTGGTATTGCTACTATAACTTCACAAATGTACATAACTTAGAAAACAATGTCATAGGTACATGCCCGCGCTGGGAATCGAACCTGGGTCTCCCGCTTCCGAGTCCAATGTTCTACCCACAAGGCTACCACCGAACGTGACCATATTCTCGGTTAATCTGAACGGGCGATTAAGACGCGACGGCTTCGTTCTATTTCGGTTATCGCGCTTCGTGGACAGCTGTTGCTAGGCGGCCTACGCAGTCTGTACGTGTCTTTTTAACCAACTGCTGAAAAGGAGAAGGTTATTTTATTTATTTTAGCGAAAGAGGTTCGTTAGGTTCGCGAAATGTGGCACCAGGGCCGCGTTTTATAAAACTGCAAATCACAGTTTATTATAACCATTCGATACATTGAGTACAAATCTTCCTACTTGTTACTCTACGGGTCAATCGACTTTGCAATGTACATCGAATTGTCATGTTAAACCTTGAATCGTAGTTATAAAAACTAAGGCCCTGGTCTCTGCCTATCCCACGGGACTGGCGTGATCGGTGCCTTCACCTGGCTTGTCTAGTGCAGCTTAGATTTTCCAGTAAACGCTATTACGTGGTAATACAACGCTATAAATGTAGGAAACATGAGTGCGACATAGCTGACATTTTCTCGAATTCAAAGACCCTCACAGCATGACTTTTAATGGCATAGCAGTATCAGAGAGCTCTGAGAACAGACATCAAGTCTAGGCTTTCGAATTAGTGGTGTGAGCGTTGGTAAGAAAATCGGTGAAAAACCGTTTTTTGAACCGATAATAACCTATTTCGGTTATTTGTTATCGGTAAAAAAAAACATTTCAAAACTAATCGATAACTTTTTGGAGTGTAATTTGTAGAGTGCGGTCAGTGGCCAAGACAAAATTTACAGTGACTTTAAGATGCAAACCCTTATTTTGAAAGTAAGCGCATTAATGAAAAGCCAATTCAATTCATGTTTTGTAACCTGTGGTGTTGGATGATGTATTTGACCTGTTTTTAAACCAAAATGATGATTTTTGGATTCATTCACATAGTCTACTTTCTTTCATCAAAGCATTTTCATTACTTTTCAAAACGTCATACAAAAAAAAACGTAAGAGTACCTAAAAAACAATTTTTTTTAAGTAAATGGAAAATACCGGTGCTAAAGTTTGTAATCGGTTCACCTCACTATTTCGAATGTATCAATGCGGGCATCGTTCTAGGAATACCACGGGATTACGGGAGTTTTATAGAGAATTGCGATGAGCAGAATAGCCAATAGCTTCAGGCATTTAGTGGTTCGTGTTAATCCATTACTTCTTAAATCGGACCACCTTACAGTGACGGTGGTGAAGAATGCACACTGTAAAATGAATAAAAAATAAATAAAAGGCGTATCTGATATACAGGGCGTCCCAAAACTATGGGCCATGAAAGGAAAGTACCTTAAATATCGTAGATAGGGTATTTTGCTGAAAGAAGACTTTATGTTATTTTTAAAAGCTAGTAATTCTGCATTCAAAGATTTTCTAAAAATTACTTGCCTCGTCTGGGAATCGAACCGACTTAAATGTAAAAAAAAAACACCCCTACTTTTATGATGCCAATCGAAAGAATGGCCAAAAACTAATAACTCTTCTTAAGTAACATAGTATTTTAAAAGAAAGAAACAGTGTGAAATTAATCATTTTAATCAAATTAAAAACATACATGATATTAAATAAATAAAGAAATAAAGAAATGAAACTGCCGTAGTGGGTATTTTTTTTTTAAATTAATTAATTAAATGCTCAAAATGTGATCCCTCTTGTCTTACGCAAATTGCCAATCTTTTAATGAGTCCACTGCCTGTTGATTTTCTTATCTTTTTATGGTGAATACTCGATATGATATGGCACAATTCTATTTGTAACTCGCCTACGTTCTCGTATCGCTTTTTGTATAGCATATCTTTCACGTATCCCCCAAAAGAAGAAATCTAATGGTGTAAGGTCCGGGGATCTGGCCGGCCATCTAATCGGTCCATTCGTATCAAACCAAGTAGGAAAACATTCATTTAGAAAATCTTGAGAAGCATTATTAGTTTTTGGCCATTCTTTCGATTGGAATCATAAAAGTAGGGGTGTTTTTTTTACATTTAAGTCGGTTCGATTCCCAGACGACGCAAGTAATTTTTAGAAAATCTGTGAATGCAGAATTACTAACTTTTAAAAATAACATAAAGTCTTCTTTCAGCAAAATACCCTATCTACGATATTTAAGGTACTTTCCCTTCATGTCCCATAACTTTGGGACGCCCTGTATACTTTATTGCACACTGTCATGATCATGGCGAGTGGCACACCCTGGTCTCTGCCTACCCCTCAGGGATACAGGCGTGAGTTTATGTTATGCATGTTTGTTACACACGAAAACCAGGACATTACAGCAGAAATAACTATGTACAAATGCGAGCTTACCTATGGGATTTCTTCTAGCAAATCTTGGAGAGTTTGAGAGGCAGTGTTGCCAGTCGGGTCTTGTCGAAAATTACCTCAAAGTGACAAAAAAGTCACCTTAAAAACCCAGCCGAGTGCGTGTCGGGCCACGCGCAGTGTAGGGTTCCGTAGAAGGGTTATTTACCTGCTTTACAGAACTAATAACTTCATCAAAGTAATTTTGAATGGGAGTTCAACGTAATTTCCTTTTTTTTTTAAGATTCTACCGTTTTTAAATCTGCGCCAAATCTGCATATCTGCGCCAAATTTCAGCTATCTAATAATTGTCGTCTCAGTGCTAAGCTACAGACAGACAGACATACCTTGCTACCGTACAGTGTCTACAAGTTTTACCCCCAGTTTCTCGTACACTAACACGCTGTTAATCTACTGTTAACAGCTGTGAATTGACCAAAGCGCATACAGAAAAAACCACTGACAGCTGTTAACAGTAGATTAACAGCTTGTTAGTGTACGAGAAACCGAGGGTTTGTTTTAGAGCTGCTCTCTACATGTATGAACGAAACGAAAATGATACCAAGAGTTGCCAGCATTGCAAAATGAACGAGCGTCGTGATCTGTTTTACATTTTTTCAAATAAAAAATAAAAATTTTTTTTTTTTTTTTTATCTTATTTATTTAGGGGCTTTGTTCGCAGAACGAGCATGTCAGCCCCATCGTAACCTAACCATACAATTATCAAAGCTACATAGATCTTATTACTAAGCTATCCTTAACAAATTTATAAATGATACAAAAATAAAAATAAATCGAACAAATGTCAAAAAATCACCTGAAGTAACATTTTGAGTGGTGGATCCTCGAGGAAACCTGACTGTCAAAAGTAATCTTCTGGCAAGGCTGCTGATATAATAAATGTTGGTATAATAAATGTCTTTCTTCTTCTTCTTCTTCTTCTTCTTCTTCTTCAAAAATGGGTCTATTTTACAAATATAAAGCATGGATAATTTGGTAACTGTTTCTTGTTAAATTTAACCAATCTTAACAAGCAAGTTAAAGAAAAAAGGTTTTCTTCATTATCCTACGAATTGACCGTGACAGGTTTCATGGTTGAAAATAAACTTCGAACCCAATTCGGTGTATTTAATATATATAACAATATTTAAATAATTTATACAAGCACAAATAGATCAAAAATTAGTCAGAAGACAGTAGGTCAGCCCTTACATTTCTGTTGCAAAATTACTGCTTACCTAACGGAGTAGATTGCACTAATTTCCTCTTTGACTGTTGTTATTAGCATAATCTGTGAGTTTTTCTGTCCATTAATATGTCTTTGTATTAATCTATAGAAATGTCTTTATGTAAATCTATGTCTTTGTAGAAAACGCCACTGGTTGTACAATGACATAAATATATCTATGTAAGATTGTTTTGTCTTGTAACTATATTGTACAATTGTTTGTTTTCTTTCAATAAATAAAATAAATAAATACCTCTAGTAAAACTCTATTCGGACATACGTCGACCGAATAGGGTTTTATCAGCGAAAGGCCAGATAAAAAGTATTCGAAACCGGTGCATACACATGCGGCGACTAATAAATAACGATGAAGCGAAGAGGTTAGGCAGAATCCGTTTAAACAATGGTTTTTGTTTTTTACTATTTTTAGGGTTCCGTAACTCAAGATAAAAAAACGGAACCCTTAAAGGATCACTTTGTTGTCCGTCCGGCCGTCACCGGTACCCAGGACCTCCCGTATGTGAGGCCGGCGTTCTATCGATGCGCGAACACCGCTCGTTTCGAGTGGGTACATGGAGTGGGGTCCATTTGTTTTTTGTCTATACTCGTATACATGATGAATGAAGTGAGTGACTTGGAGCAAAAAATTGTTCTGACTAACCTGCCCGTGCCCATATCATTATCACGACGATGCTTTCAGCCTACAGTGCTCCGTCACCTTAGCAACTAAGGGAACCCAAGTCTACTAAGCCCCAGTTTCTTGCATACAAACAATCTACTAATATACTGTTAACAGCTATCAGTTGGCTGAAGAGCATACAGAAAAAACAACTTAAGCTGTTAACTGTGTATTAACAATACAATTTTTTGTGTATTAGAAACTGGGAGTAAGTCTAATATTATTCAATCGTCAGATAAGCACTACAATTCAGGTAAGATTGAAAATGGAGGGCGCTTTTCAAGTTTGTACGGGCGTTACCAATCGAATAGGCTACCTTGGTGCTATCTGGCGATGGAAAAATTGACGCTAAATAAATTCAGTCACCAGAGCCGCGTTTCGTAAAACTACAATTCATGGTTTACTATAACAATTCTATGTACATCGTATTTAACAAGTAGAAAGACTAATATTCATCTAATAATCGGCTACGCAATGTAGGTAGGTACATCGAACTGTCATAATAGACTGTGAATTGTAGTTTTATGAAACGCGGCCCAGGATGGGGCGATTGCTGTGTAGAGAAGAAAGAGAGTTTCTCGAGGCGCGCATCCTAAGCGAAAAGTTACGTATCGGAATACATAACTTTACGTATTAGTAGACTTGAGACCAAACTGTGTTATCAGTCTGCGATCTAGATTCCAGGTTATTTATAATGGTAGATCCGTGTCGTAGGCCTTTTGCGTATGTTGACAAAAACTAGATAACGAGTATGCGCACAAGTCAGTTTTTTTTGGTTCGTTGACCTCCAAGACAAGCATTAATTGTCGAAACATCACATACCAATAGATACGCCTCCAATACTCTGTACGAATATCAGAGAATTCCCAATATCAAATTATATGGAACTAGCTGTCCCGGTGAACTTCTTACCGCCACAGAATCGGTTAATACGATTCTTGCACAACGCCATCTATTCTTAAAAACACAACGTTCGCTCGCACAACGCCATCTATTTGAAACTTAAAATAAATACTATCCCGCGGGAACGCATTACCGGGATATCAAGTATGCTATGTTTCAATTCAGGTCTTTGTCTATCTGTACGCCAAGTTTCATGTAAAGCTGTTCAGCCGTTATTGCATGATTGAGTAACAAACATCCAAACATCTTCACCAACTTTAACATTTATAATATTAGTAGGATTCCGCAGGTCATGGGTCTCGGACTGATCTGCCCCTGTATTACGCGCACCAAATCCTGAGCGATTCGTTCAGGATTTGGTGCGCGTAATTAGGCCCCTGATAGAAGACAGCCCGGAATTATCCTCTGCTGGACACAGACCTCCCATGGCGCGGCACTTATTTCTGCGCTCGGCCATACTCGTCCAGCCGCTGGCCTCCACTCGAGAACATTTGCACCCATCGTCTATCACTTCAACTTGCTAATATGTGAACTTCGACTTGGCTATGTCAATCACCTCAGTTCTTTGGCGAATTGTCTCATTGCTGATGTGATGCATCTAAAATACCAAAATATATAGAAAACCGCTCGCTAAATCCACGTACGGTCCCCTGCTGTTATCGAACATCACGACCTCTGTTTTGTTAGGCCAGCGACTTGCCGTTAGACCAACGAGACTTGTTATCATTCTGGAAAGTCTAGACAACCTGTGGTGTCAGACTGCGATCCAAAACCGTAACAATAGCGAACCATTTGGAAAAAAATTGCCCAAGCGCGAGTAGGAGTTGCGCTCTAAGGGTACCGTGGTCAACACAAAGCATCGTATTTAATTTACGCAACTAAGTTGTAATTTCAAGCGCAGCGTCTTCCTGAGATGATGATGAAGTATATGTAAATTACAACAAAAGTGTATGTAAATTGTCCCTAATTTTAATTGCTAGCAACTCCTCCGACCACATTTGTCAAAAGTATAATAATTATCGTACAACTATCTAATATCTTACGCAGAACTGATGGCCGATGGGGCCGAAAAGTTCTCGAATGGAGACCACATATCGGCAAGCGCAGCGTAGGACGACCAGCTACAAGATGGACGGATGACCTCATCCAAGTGGCGGGAAGACGCTGGATGCAGGCCGCTTCCAACCGGTCTTTTTGGAAATCCATGGAGGAGGCCTATGTCCAGCAGTGGACTTCTTGTGGCTGAATGATGATGATGAATCATGAAAAAATGTAACAATGTGCGAGTCAGGCTTCAGACGGATTGACCGACTCCGAAACACCACGCTCCGCTCTAGAACCAAAATCGGTGATGTTGGATTTGCGACCGCAAAACTCAAGCGGAACTGGGCAGGCCACGTCAGTTGTATGGGTCCAGACAGGCAAAAATTGCCACTGAATGGGTTCCACGCGGCGGATATCGCAGACGTGGTCGGCCAAAGCGGAGATGGCGGGCCGATCTCTCAACCTTCTTGACCGGATGGGAGATGACTGCTCAAGACAGGGAGGAATGTAAGATCATGGGGGAGGCATTTGCCCAGCAGTAGGACACAAAGACGGCTGATTAAAAAAAAAGTGCTAGTATGAAAGATGCTAAATGTGGACGTAGCCTTAAAGTATTTACGTTCTTAGTAAAATTCTTATTAGTAAAATTCGAACCGGCGGAAAGAATATGACACAGGGACAGACGGGCAGACGGCGGCGTAGGCGTAAATTGGACCCCGTTGGAATTCTTGGGATTCAATCCAATCAGTCACTGGAGACCCAGGTTCGATTCCCAGTGCGGGCATGTACTTATGACTTTCTTTTCTAAGTTATGTACATTTGTGAAGTTATAGTAGCAATACCACTCGCTAACGGTGAAGGAAAACATCGTGAAGAAACCTGAGTGTCTGAGCTATTACCTCAGCGCTTGAAATCGCCAATCCGCGGTGAGCACGCGTGGTGATTAAGCCCATGCTCTCTCCCTGAGAGAAGGCCTGTGCCCTACAGTGGGACGTATATAGGCTGCTTATAATCCAATCAGTCAGTCACTCAATGAAAAGGATCGCGGCAGCTGTGTTGCGGATGGGTGTAGAGTGCTGTCCATCTGGATCGCTTCCACCGCCAACTCCATTTAGCGGGAGGTCTGCCTCGACCCATTATATTCAAGGCTATAAGGTCGTTGTACGACGTACCCAAACAAGGACAGAATACGTTCGATCAATCAATCAGCCCGTACTCGACCACCGCTGGACATTTGTCCTCGGTCATCCTCATCCAGCCGCTGCCAGCAACATGCCTCAGATCATCGGTGCGGTCGGTCGGTACACTGCGTTTGGCAATTCGTGATATCCACTCGAAAACCTCTGTACCGGATCGACTAGATGTGACCAGCACACTGCTATTTCAATAGAACATGTTGGCATTTATTCGATAGGCGAGTGCAGATCTTGAGCATAAAGCATTTACGGCGGTAGTATTTTTTATGGACCGCCACCGCGTTGGTGTGTCTTATCCGTGAAGGACCCTTAAGTCCTGACATTGAAAATAACAATCGAATCTTGTTGTTATTTTCAAGGTCAGGGCTTAGGAGGTTGAGAATAAAAGCATTTATTCTGCTCTGCATCTTTGCCTCGATGGTCCAGATTCTTGGGACACGGAACTCTAAAAACTACCGTTAGAGCATCTGTAAAAAGCTCACCGAATTGATAGGACCGGCAACGATTTGGCAAATGCAATAGCGATAGGTTTCTTGAGAAGCCTGAATGATTTTATAATTCCGCGAGCAAAGATAATACGAGCATCATCATTATCATCATCAGCCAATTGACGCCCACTGCTAGACACTTAGCTTACTTAGCGTGTTTTTCGAGGATTGTCAGCAGTAACGGTCTTATTTATAAAAACACGATTCCTCTAAAACTATTTTTCACTCTTGCACTACAATTCTTCCAATTCTTGCACTTTGGAGTGAGACCTGCAAGAAGATTAAACTCCCATCTCCTGCAGATTTCTGTCCACAATACTGGAGCCTACGGGGATTCTTTCCCGGTTCATTCGGTCAGGCTGTGGAATGCACTGCCGCAGAGAAGTTTTTTTTATTTATTTATTTATTCAAAATAATTCTCACTAGCCCGTCACTCAGTATTTTTAGGAAACGGTTCAAAGAGCATTATCTGCCAATATCCTAAATAAATTGATATTTTATCTAAGTAGGTTCTTAGAATGTATTTTCTTATGTAGGTATGTATGTTTTATGTAGTTTTTGATGGTTTATGTAGTTTATTCTTTTCCTTATTAGCATATATAGTATTTTTTTCTGGGTAGATTATATTAGTTATCTGTGTAAGTGTATATATATTATGTAGTGTATGTTGTGCACGACTGATAGGCCCGTTTTACACCTCCACTGCGACTCCCCAAGGTTTGCTGGAACAAATCTCTCACAGAGATAAGTTCGCCTTTGTACATGTAATTTTGTATTGTCATATTTCCTGTATTGTTTTTCGTGTGCAATAAAGTATAAACAATAATATCCGCAGAGGCAGTTTAAAAATCTGCTGCTACGTTTTCCCCTTTACCACAGACTATTTAAACTGCCTCTGTGGAGTGTTTTAAGGTATCGTGTGTTTGTATGTAAAACCGTTTGGGGCATTGCCTCAGTCTCAACCAAGTTAGCTCTGCCACCATTACTTATATAATACATATATAAGCCATGGTGGCAAAGCTAACTTGGCAAATCTAAATTATAAATAGGTACTTAGATAGATAGATAGAGAACACTTTATTTTACAACCAGGAGAAAGAATCACAAATAGTTTCTATATCTAATTAATCTCTTCCAGACAACCTTTGGATGGAGTGGATTGCAGGAAGAATATAGTCGGTAGATGGATGTACATAAATAACAGAATTGTGAAATAACTAATATGTATAGCGAAAGATTACAAGAATATAAGCACTTTTCTGTAAGTCCTCGCAGCAAAAATACGACGACTTCTCGATAGAAAGTTTTAATAGATTTTTGTAAAATTACATGTAGCTTGCGCAAATATTTTCACAAGAAGAAAAAACAAAAGACGATCTAAATAAAAAGAATAAGTTAAGTAAGAATAATAGCAAGGAGGTTGCATACTTTTTGGCAGGCGCAAACAATCGGTCCAAATGGAGAGCGTTGGTGGCTGAAGCTGCCCATAGTCACGACTCTCAGTCATGAGGACACGACCAGATAGAAGAAGTACTTATAATTACATACAAAATTAGGCAAAACTTTTAATATAAGGTCACTAACTTCTCTCAACTTTTTTTTTGTTCTGAATGCGTGAGCTGTTTAATTGTAAGTAGGCAAATCATACATATCAATTTCATATCTCACTCCCAATCAAAACTAACATGACATCAAGTTGATTTGTCAGAAACCAGTCTCTGACTCAATTAATATGAATCAGATTAAAATTAGCCGGTACGTCGGACGAATAGAAAGTCACACTTTTTTAAATTGCCTAAAATGTTGACAAAAAATTCTTGCGTGGGGCAAAACTCATAGTTTAAAAAGTTTAAATATTGTTCACTTTCTGTGTCTTGTTTCAGTTTGTTCGCGCATCAGGACTTCGTAGAAGAGACTATGCAAAAGCTGTAACTTCGGTTAATTACATATTACATAATTTTACTATATTAGCTACTTCTGAATTTCATTGCAGTTAGTGCTATGTTGTTTATATGCCAACAAACTCGAAGGTCATTAGTTTGATTCCCTTAGCGGGTGATGATGTAGAAGACTTCAAACTGGAAGCTTTTCCATACTGATTTTCGAACTGAAACTTTCGTAAGCACTACTATTAATTACTACCATTATAAATTTATGTCCGGATTCACTAACGTGTTTTACTATGGAAGAGTCCGACCAGGTTTTGTTTTGATTCGCAGAGCTTTGGTGAGTAAAACAGACTCAGAGAAGTTCAGAAGCTCTGCGAATCAGGGAGAAACCCGGTCAGACTCATCCGATAAAGTTACGAGTAAGTGTGTCCGGACTTAAATTAATAAAGTGCTTGTATTGCGTGATTGTTCTTATTTATTCCCACGCACTCAAACGGCACCCAATCGGCAAAAGAACTATACCTGTGCGTTACAGTTTTTTCTGTCACTTCTGCCTGTCAACATGGATCTATTCAACGTACCTACGCTAAGTCCTTTTTTTCCAGTGCAACAACGGTAGGCCTTTGCGGACGCCGTGACTCGATGAAAACCGCCTCTAATTATTGGGAATAAGGTCGGAAATGCGCCGATTTCACTCGGCACGTGGAATAACGGTGGGGAAACAATCCTGCTAATCGAAGACACTTTACAGTGAACTGATGATTTGAAATTGAAGGTCATAGGAGTGGTTCTGGTGAGTCCGACCAAGAGATTAAAAAAACAGAAGATGTTCTCTCTAAGGATACAGTAATGTTATATGCAGCTTGAACAAAGAAGATTTGATGACTACTTGGACGCAATTTTGACCGTGGCACTTTGAAGACGGCGTTTTAATATTTTTAGTTATTTTAAAGGAATGCGGATAAGATGTAGTCCCTAGCGGCATGAGAAAACAAACATTATAGACATATTTATTATACCTTTTGAAACTTTCGTAGTCGTACATAGACTTTTTATGCACTCCGGGCAATTGTGCAGAGACGGACATTGATATTAATGACGACAGTATTGCGGCGGTTAGGCGACGGCTAACTGCGAACTTTTTTTGGGAGTGAGTGAGTAGGCTCTCTTCTCATTACTTATGTATAAATCTCAGCTATATATATTTCCTTTTGAAATGCTTAAATCCAAAATTTTTCTATGCAGACACCCGTTTTTGCGGTGACTTAATTGTTAGTTCTTCTTAACTACTAGTTTTAATATTTTGTTGCTATCAGTGGAAGCCCTGGAAGAATGACTTTCTGTTCTCATATTTTTAACTAGTATTAAGTTATATAATGTCAATGGCTTTCCTAAAATTAAATAAATAAATAAAAAAAGCCTTTCTCAAGGCACCCGTTCTGAGCGAACAGGAACTTCTGTCAGAACTGTTTCGCGCCACCGGCGTCGATATGTATCAGTGCGATGGTAGGACAATGCGGAGTGATATGTCAGACTCGTGGACAGGGTGTAATGAACGGTAGTGAGGAATCCGGAGTAGTTCTTTTTTTGTTTGTAAATAATTAATTTGGCCGACGCGGCTAGATGACAGTTGTAGATATTCGGAGGTGGAGTTACACGCGGATGCGTTTTCGAAGGAGTGCCTACAGGATTATTGCAAAAAAAAAAGCGCCTTCTGAAACTTGTTGGTCAGAGTAAATGATAAAACGTATCTAGTTAAAATTTCCGTAAAGTACTCCATTCTTTGTAAAAAAAAATTTTTTGAATTTTTGCAGGATTTCTGCTTCGTAGTGACGCTGTTTGATAGATAATGCTTAAAATGAAATGTGTGGCATAGAATGGATATTTTTCTATATGGGGCAATGATTTGCGGCTAAGACATTGGTAGAGCGCGTCAAGCGCGAATTTAATATAATTATGTAAGCCCAAATTTTTCGAAAAATATAAATCTGAGAAAAAACTCATAGAACAAATTTACACCAACTCTGCCTCTGCCCTAAACAAATGAAGTGCTTTTTTTTTCTACAAAAAAGTTAATTTTGGAGGCCTGAGCTTTTTTTCGATTTAGGCTGCTTTAGCTAATTTTTAAAGTGAAAAAAAAGACTCTAGTGTCTGCGAAGCCGAAAGTACATTTTTTTATGCACGTCACATCACGGAAGTACGTCATCAACTGAGATCCTACGAGAACTCTCCTATACAAGAACTCTGTTTGATAGATAATGCTTAAAATATATACAATAAATTTTTGTGCAATAAAGCGTAACAAACAAACAAACAAACTCTTAAATAAATAAACAACATTAAAAGACTTCCAATCTGTACAAACGTAAAAGATATGTTATAATTATTTGTTCTTTGACGGCGGTATTCCGTCATGAAGTCGGTTAAAGACATGTCAATGTCTTACATCTGTGCGTTTTTATTCAAAAATATTAAGAGTAATCTTATTCAAGTGTGAAACGAACGTCAGAAGGTCGAATAAGTCGCACACTTATTCACAAAAACAGAAGAAATCAGTGAATATTATTAATTTACTATTGTAGCATTATATTTACTGACCTTATATTCATTAAAATAATATAATTTATAAATAATATAATTTGGGTGATTGTTTGTACTTTTGCTTGTTTCTTAAAATTTTCTGTTTTGCTGAGTAGCACATGCTGAGTCTGGTACCCATTTGTTGCCATGACGACACACAGTTTTCACATCCGGCTGTATATGTAAACCTAGTTTTAACTGTCTATGTATTTCTTTGGTTGACTCTGTGTTAAAATTCTTTTGTGTGTTTTGTGTGCAACAAATAAACTGTTTCTATTCTATTCTATTTTAAAGTTTTATATATCCATTATGCCTCTAAAATTAAGTATCATTAAATTAAAACTACATATTGTCAATATTAAGGACAATGCCCACTGGGCATTGCCCTCTGAGGCGCTGGTTTCAGTCAGTGCCCGCGGTAAGTCACATGGATATTAGTGATGACATGAGGCGAGGGCGCGGAAAACGCGTCGTCTTACCAATATACTTTCATACTAAATGGACTGAAGGGGGCGGGACGAAGCCCGTACGGAAGAGACGGGGCGAGGGCGCGAACTCATCTCATCCTAGTTGTATTTTTTTTTACTAAGACACGGTAAGAGCGGCTTCCGAGTGCCAAATATTGGTCACTCGGTTCGAGCCTACTAAGATCGTGAAAACGCGGTTAGTGCGTTTAGTTTAGTCGAAGTTCTCTTTTTTTTATATTTGCCTCTTTTAGAGAAGGCCGCTTCACTGATTAGAATGTTGATTGACTGCTTATGAGCGGCAAAAAATTGTACCTGAAACAATAAAGGTTTTCGTAATTAAAATTAATTTAAATGTAACGTTACTCTCTGCCTATCCCTCCGGGATACAGGCGTGAGTTTATGTATGTATGTGTAAAGTAGATTGCTTTAGCCTGCTCGAATCACGAAGCATCGAATTTTTTTCAGACATTAGGGTCGTACTCAGGGAAAGATTATTTTAAAAGTGTAAAATTAAATTAAACTTTTTGGTTTGATAGTTCTTGAATGTACTCATAATATTATAATCATTTGCATCAACAGTGACGCAAATAATTACAAGAGAGGGATCATTCATCATTATGAATGAATGCATAAGCAGCCTATATACGTCCCACTGTAGGGCACAGGCCTTCTCTCAGAGAGAGAGTAGAGAAGACTTGAGAGTCTTTGAAGAGAGGGATATACATATTTAATTGTTTATTAATTTGTTTAAACAATTAAAACAACACAAGAAAACCAATTTTAATTATTAATTAATAATAAGCTGAAACGTTTCCCTACGCACAATGGTAAATAAGTGTGCGTAAAAGGCTAAGTGCGTAGATCACAGGTCTAACTAACCTAACCAACCAATTAAGATGAACCGTAATTAATGTTAGATTGATCAGGTACACTTTATAAGTACCTATTAAAATACACACCAAATAATATGAAATCAGTGTTAAATTAAATAAAAAAATTACATTTGTGAAGTTATAGTAGCAATACTACTCGCTAACGGTGAAGGAAAACATCGTGAGGAAACCTGAGTGTCTGAGCTATTCAAATAAAACTACATTGTCATTTAATGTTTCCCACCTGAGTCCGCCACGTCCGAACAAATCCGGCCCCTGCCGCATTATTTGTAAAAAAATCCGCATTAAAATCGGTCCATCCCAAAGACAGACACACACACACAAACCCAAACTTTCTCTTGAGCCCATACTAGAGAGAGTCCGCCTCTCAGTTATAGTACCGACTCAGAATTTCATAAAATTCACAGATTCCGTGCCTCAAACGACTATCGAGCACATTGGAAATGCATCGAGGTATAAATGTCATGTAAAAAATGTCAGTCTGACTTTTAGACTTTTTTCAGCTACACGCTTAATCCGATCGCCTCACCTCACTAGCTCGTAAAAGCTCTGTTTATCATTCGAAATCTGCGTGGAAAATCGCACTTTATCCGCTAGCGTGGAAAGTGTTTTTAAAATTCGAATATTTTTATTCAATAAAGGTTTCGTACAATAAATTATATATATATATAGAACCTCATTGGTTTCGTAATAGTTTATATTCTCTGCAGCCAATCCATTGATGATTGAAATGCAAATACTTATTTCATGTCATGCGCCAGCCTCATTTAAAGAATCGCACTGGCCGGCAAGAAAATTTGATTTAAAAAAAAAATTAACTTTCAATATTACCAATTGTAGTAATTTTACTTTTAATTTTTTAAATAAATAAACAGCAATTTAATATTTATTAAAACTGTTTTTCTTGCACCTAACATTTTCCTCGCTTTAGTGAGGTGAAAAGTTGTGTGTTGCGCTCGGCAGCAAAGTTATTTAGCGTCTCGTACCTTTGAAACCCTCGCTACGCTCAGGATTCTATATTTGAACCACTCGCTTCGCTCGTGGCTCAATCCTAAAATCCTTCGCTTGCTCAGGTTTCAATACAAGGTACTCGCGCCAAAAATTAACTTTGCAGCCTTGCATAACAAATAACTATTGTTCTACTATTTCGGCCATAACTTCTTTTCTTTGTGACTTTCTCGAATAATTCTTTTTGCACCTTACGACTCTCGTGAATACGCGTCTTTTAACCTTTTTTTTGAATACTATAACTTCACAACTCCTCGACATATTAGGGGATCGCACTTTTTCGTGAAATAAGAGCCTACCCTGGAGCGAACGAAAAGACATTTCCAATGTCAAAAGTGATGGGTTACACTCGCCGACTTGAATGCGTCTACAGTTCATTCAGGGTAAGCGAATTCCATAGGCATCGTTTTACTTGTTTTTATCAAATGAGGACACTGTAGAAAATAATTATATTCACAGAATGTCCAATCGGAGGATGTATCACCACTTGAAGGGTCGAAGGCAATATAATTATGCTGAATAAAGTTAAAATTAGAGCAGTAATGACTAAATCGGACGGATAAGGAAGGAAGGATAATTAAATTGGAAAAGTTAACCAGAACTTATTCGGAGATTTGAACGTCGGTTAGAGTCTAATTAGGGGGTGTACGCGGTGAAAAACCGGGTACATGCCCTAAACCTTATAAAAAGGCAAGAAAGGAGACCTGCTATCTTGTTAGATAACGATAGATGAGATGTACTAGAAGCGAAAAAAATAATGTGGAATACTCAATCATTCCATCGATCAGCCTGAATTCGTCCACTGCTAGACGTAGGCCTTCCATAACACACGCCACTTCTATCCATCCTTCGCCATCCTCATCCAGCCGCTGCCAGCTATCTGGGTCGGATGGACGGTCCAGCGAGCTGGTGGACGTCCTACTCTCTGTTTACCACTTAGTGCTCTCCACTCAAATCCTTTGCATTGCACCCCATCGACAATTGTTTTTTAGGGTTCCGTACCCAAAGGGTAAAAACGGGACTCTATTGCTAAGACTCCACTGTCCGTCTGTCTGTCTGACAAACCCGTGATAGCTAAACAGTTGAAATTTACAAGTTGAAAAAATAAATACTAAAATAAAAACAAATAAAATAAATATTTAAGGGGCGCTCCCTTACGAAAAACGCGATTTCATTGCCGTTTTTTGCTCAATATTAATAACGGCAACAGGTAGACTCTTGAAATATTCACAGAATATTCGAAAATAAATAATGAAATTAAAAAAATATATATATTTAAGGGGGGTTCTCATACAACAGACGTGATTTTTTTGCCGTTTCTTTCTCGAGCTTTGTGTCTAATGTTGTACAGATAATGGTACGGAACCCTTCGTGCGCGAGTCCGACTTGCACTTGGCCAGTTTTTTGTAAACTTAGTTCAAAATAGAAGATAACCTTCTGAACGCTATCTTCACATTACGAAATCATTATTTTAGTCATAAAAAACGCTTGAATAGCAAATAACTCAAGTGTAACATTTCCTCATAAAACGTTGGTATGCAAACGGAAACTGAGCATAGATCAGTATAATGGTGACCTTTAATATCCATACATTTAATTCTACAGGTACACAACCATTCATTATGTTCATCGATCGGAACTCTAACTAAGCTATACACCGATACATACGCGCGGCCTCGTTTAAGAAAAACTCGACCATCTCATGACATCCAATCTTTACCATTAGACTCCCGGATGAGGGGTCTTCATAGCTGGACGCTGCAACCAGAAATAATGGTCTCTGTTTCAAATACCTGGATTAAGTAACGAGGGTTCAAGGAAACCTGGTGGCGTACCAAAGCCTAGGTGTAGGGTTACAAAGCACTGATTAGTCCATTTCCCGGAGTGCTAACGCAAAGCCTATAGGTAAAGTTAGTTTTTGAAGTATTTGACGAGACTGGGCCTCAGTGCCAATAAGGTTTGAAGGGATTATGCACTAAGACGGTGAGCCGACTGTGTCTGTCAGGATCGCGGCAAGTGGCAGTCCCTGGTCTCTGCCTACCCCTCTGGGATACAGGCGTGACTTTATGTATGTATGCTTCAACTGCTGCTTTCAACTGGGGGGTGCGATTGAAAAAAGCTTTCACATGTAATATGTAGTTTTCAGATGAAGTAGATCATCAAAAACCTTCCTAGCACCACCCCTTCCTCTATAGACATCGCCCATGGTTAGCTGGAAGAAAATACTTTTCAGTATTAGGCTCGCCTTTGTGCAGATTCATTTCTTGTGGGATAAATAATTTTCAAATCAAATCATATCGTATTGTACCGTCGGTACCACAAAAGGAAAAAGGGTACCGTATACGATCACTTCGTTGTCCGTCCGTCCGTCGGTCCGTCTCGCTGTCACGACCCTTTATCTCGGGAACGTGTGGAGGCAGCGACTTGAAATTAAAACCATATACAGTCTACAGTCCCTTGAAGCTGTAATAAAATCAAACTTCTAAGTTAACGTGACAAAAAATTACGGCCGTTTATGCAGCATAAGCGGTGGTAGCCTAGTGGGTAGAACATTGGACTCGGAAGCGAAAGACCCAGGTTCGATTCCCAGTGCGGGCATGTACCTATGACTTTGTTTTCTATGTTACGTACATTTGTGAAGTTATAGTAGCAGTACCACTCGCTAACCGTGAAGGAAAACATCACGAGGAAACCTGAGTGTCTGAAATCGCCAATCCGCGGTGGGCACGCGTATTGATTAAGCCCATACTCTCTTACTGAGAGAAGGCCTGTGCCCTAGAGTGGGACGTATATAGGCTTCTGCTTATGCCGCAAAAAAATTATAGGTATTTCGACACTCTCAAGGGAATTAAAATTTATAGGGTACCTACTCCTACTTTCCGTTGACCTAGAACTCTAAAATTTGGCAAGTAATATCGTCTTAAAGTACAAGTACAGAGAAAAATTTTAAACTACACATTTTTAATTAATTAAAAAAAATTGGGAGACTCGATTCCTGAACTATTTATATAGTAAGTACCTATAAATATGTACGGAATCCTCGGTGAGCGAGTCCGAATCGCACCAGTTCGGTTTTTTTTTTTTGTAGCCTATGTACGTCCCACTCTGCAGGGCACATGCCTTCTCTCAGAGAGTGAGTATGGGCTTAATTACCACGCGTGCCCACCGCCGATTGGCCATTTCAAGCGCTGACGTATGTGGCAACAACTCAGACACCCAGATTTCTTCACGATGTTTTTCTACAAAAAATCTACCAACGTACAGTCGACAGCACATCGACCTTTAGAAGCATGCACTCGACTCAAACACGTTACGGGCGACTTTGTAACAAAAATGTAAATGGCAACCTGTTGCCGAAAGTACACACCGAGCAAAGTCAATGTTGTAAGCCGGGAATGCAACCAAAGCCTCATCGCGCTACCACAGAACTCAAAACCCTATCAAAAATTCATGCTTTGAAACGGCCCCTCGTTTCATTTACTTATTTATTTATTTACTGACTAGCTGTCCCGGCGAACTTCGTACCGCCACAGAATCCTTTTATACAATTCTTGCACAAATGCACAACGCCATCTATTTTAAAACACTACGTTCGCTCGCATAACGCTATCTATTTTAAACTCAAAATAAATATTATCCCACGGGAAAGCATTACCGGGATATCAAGTATGCTATGTCTCAATTCAGGGGTTTGTCTATCTGTACGCCAAGTTTCATGTAAGTCCGTTCAGCCGTTATTGCGTGATTGAGTAACAAACATTCAAACATCCGAACCTCCAAACACCCAAACATCTTCACAAACTTTCACATTTATAATATTAGTAGGATACTTTATTGCACTTACATAAAAAATGCGGCGTTGTAATGCCCTAAGCATTTTCTACCAGTCAACGCAGGAGATAAAAGAATGAGTTGGTAGGCGTGCAATATAAGAGAAAAAATATTTAAAGTAAAATTTAAAAACATAATTATATAAGGTTTTCACATGTTACAGCGATAACTAAATCGACCTTCTAACGTTCGTTTCACACGTGAATGAAAGTAGGTTTATTATTTTTGAATAAAAAACGCCAAGATACCTATATCTCTAACGTTTGCACAGATTAGGAATCTGTTCAGTTTTGTTTCTTTAAAGAGTTCTTGTTAAGTCAAGGTGTCACTAGAAACTGACAGCTCGTAGGATTTCAGTTGATGACGTGCTGTCGTACATGAGGTACTTCCGGTTTCGTAGACTCTGGTTCTCTTTTTTGTCGCTTTAAAAATTTATGAAAGCAGCCCAAAAAATATCATAGAAACTAAAAAAAAATTTTAAAAATTGTTTTTTTTTTGCCCAGACCAAAGCTGAATTAAATTAAATATATTATAATAAGACAGTAAGATAAAAAAAACTAAAGCACCGCCTTTTGTAACGTACAATCATTCTGCTGGCTGGCCTAACACTTCATCGACAAATAATACCATCCATCCTGAGGTTGTCTGGAAAGGATCGCCTTTAGCGATAAGACTGCAGATTTTACACTATTAATCTTATTACTATCAGTCATTACTGATGTGCAATCAAGAGTTATCTATCTATTATTAACTTCATTCCGGAATCACTCACTTGAAACCTGGTCGGACTCTTCCGACAAAGTTAGAAAGATTTCTAACTAATAAAAAAAAAACGCGCAAGAACTCAAAAAAAATACATAAGAAGACAACTGTCCAATCACTCCATTATTGTCCGTCGAAACAAGACAAAACAATCTACACTACACTAATCAAACCAATTAAATCACCACGCCTATTTAAGGCCATTGTAACATAAATCCCACGCCCACAATATTCATAAACTTTTTCCCATACAAATTATCAAACTTCTCCATATTGAGTCACATAGACGCTATGTCGTCAGTGTTGCCAACTGTTCGAGTAAATACTAAGTGGTAGTTTCGTCCCCTCATTCATATAGTTAGGGAGCTGGCGAGCATTTCGCTATATGATTTCCACATATTTTACGTCGAGGTGGATTGCAGTTTAAATCATTACGAATTGATTTGGTCCAATCAATTAACTCCTGAACTGCCCTCGCGGAACGCAACGTATAGGTGGCCCATACTAAGTTGGACACAGATCTGTGTCGCGGCAGACGAGTGGTTAAGGTCCTATGTCACTGCATTTTCGCGTTACAGCGGATTGAAATTGCTTAAAAAAATCGGGGTATTGAATCATTCGTGCATGTATGCTTCTGGAGTTCATGGTCACAACCATCTTGGAAACGAAGAAAATCGAAGAGGCAGACATTCAGGACTCTGCATTATCATGGGACGGAGTTGTAAAAATGTAAAAAAAAAACTCTATTAAATTATTTGCACGCGGTTTTTAGTGCGCCCATTCGATTCACTATGACTCCGTGGATTCGAAAAAAAATGTGGCAGACACTGCTCACTGATTTTTAGCTGTACATCATATTTTTTCTGAATGCCAATCAGAAACGAAATGCCCTTGGAACTTTTATTAGAAAGTAATTTTTTTAAATTGCATGCTTGAATGTAATCTGAATAGGATTAGGATCAGGATAGGAACAGTCTTTAACTTTTTTTAATCACGTTTTATTTATGTAAAATACGTAGATTTTGAACCAAGACTCCATTTATTTATTTTTTATTTGCAATGAAAATTAAGCCTTGCGCTTTCGAGACATCCGTGTGAAGGTGCCTGAGAGCGAGAGAGAGAGAGAGAGAGAGAGAAAGCGTGCAAAATAAAAGGGGAGGCTGTATATAGATATACGCTCTAAACATTTAGTTTCACAATACGGAAAAGGTCGGAACCGAATTATACCGTTCTCACTCATATTCCCAAATAAACAAGAGACACCACGAAAGGAACTATGGGGATATTTCTATACCTGCTTGGTTTGGTCGTACAACGCGAGCGTCGAGTTGAAAAAAAAATCAAATAGTCTGTCTTTGGAATATCTGAGGCTTGAGAGTCTGCCTCATCGATTTTCTTGGTGTTCATAAGGAATTCAAACATCAGTCGAACAAGCAGACGTGTCAGCATAATATAGCACACTTTTTTTTTACATTTTTGAAACACTGTCAAAAGACAACACAGAGGTAACATGTAGGCAGACTATTTTTCCGTGGTTCTTCTCATTGTTATTGATCGAACAGTCCAAATCTGCCAAGTGCGCACTTCATTTACCATTTTTACTGACTAACAATTCAGCCCCACTGCGAAAGTTGAGCGTTAATGAAGAAAACCATTTTAACCATTTTTATTGACTGAGAATTTTGCCCCACTGCGAAACTAAGGAACTTTATGGGTACGCCCGTATGTACAATGTTCCTTTATGACAACGCAGAGGCCAAAGGCCTCGGATGGCCTCTGCGTTGTCATAATGACGGATTTTGAGAAATGACTTGTCCAGTGAAAGGTATTGACGACGCGTGTCACACGTTCCACTGTTCGTACTGGGTTTATGACGTCACGAGAAAATAATATTGTGAATTTGTACACGCTAACGGTGAAGGAAAACGTCGCGTGTTCGTCGTGTTCACATACCTCAACGCTTTAAATTGCCAATCCGGGGTGGGCACGCGTGGTGATTAAGCACATACTCTCTCTCTCTCTCTCTGTGTGAAAAGGAGTGCCCTACAGTGAGACGTATTAAACAGCATTACTTACAATCCCGGAAGGAGCAACTGGCAACACTGTCTGACGTCAGGTGCCGGCAAGCAATGCCAAGGCCCAGGTCGTTCACTTCGCCGCCGTCATCTTTGTTAATCCGTCTTAATCACCCGCCGTCCGTTTACCTTACAATTTACGTGGCCATTCATTTATTATGTAATTACGTATGCCCCTTACGCCGCCGCGCGGTGGTAGCGCAGCGGTAGAAAACCGGCCCACATTCGGGAGGTCGTAGGCTCGAATCCCGGCATTTACTAATGACTACGTACACTTGTGAAGTTGTAGTAGCAATACCACTCGCTAACCGTGAAGTAAAACTTCGTGAGGAGACCCTATTGTCTGAGGTATTTACATAACTCAGCGCTTGCTACGTACAATGGCCCAACTATGAGCCCAAAATCTCACGATGACTAATTAATTATGCCCCATACGCCGCCGCGGGACGTTCGATTAAATTCTTGGTGATATAAATTTATGTATGAAACAGATCGGCGTAATATTATCAAAGACCACAAGAAACCTCCAATCGAATTAGAGACTAACGGTCTTATTTATAAAAAAAAAACGATTTCACTAAAACAGCCCTTAGTGAGGCTTATGTCGGTCTTAAGGCACATCTTAACTAAATAATGATTTATAAAGTCGAATCTCCACATTAGTTAAGCTTTAAGCGCTCCGGACTAAAGGTTCGTTAAATATCCCTTAAACCTACTTTAAGCAGTGTCTTTATTCTGTGGTGTGCACTATGCACCACATTAGTGAATGAATGTCAAACATAAAAGGCTGTTCCTGTCAGTGTTGCCAGACGAGGCGATTATGGCGCCCAAAAATTGCAATTGCACCTAATTTTCTTCGCCTTAGGAGGAACATTTTAGATATTTTCTATAGTGTTTTAAATTTCTTCAATTTCTCATAAACTTTGAGTTCAAAAAAAACCTCGCAAAACTTCGTCAAATATTATTATTGTTTAGGAATTTACAACAAGAAAGCTTTTCTGACACAACCACAGACTACATAGGAATGAATAAAATGCGTACAAACAACAGCGTTTTAGCTCAACTTTTTATGAATAATAGAAGGTTAAAATGCCCACTAAAGTTAAATAGTGTCTTACTTAAAACATTCATCACATCACCATCACCAGCCATTTTTACGCCCACTGCAGGACACAGGCCTCCCTCATGGTTTTCTCTAACCATAAAGGGTTTTGCCATAATCGCCACGCTTGGCAGGCGGAGGCGGGTTGGCGATCGCAGTATGCAGTTGGAATCTCAGGAAGACGCTGCTGCCCGTCTCCTGGTAATTTATTTCCTTAGTCGCCTTCTACGACATTCACGGAATGAAATGGAGTGACGCTATTCTTAATCCGGCACCACACGGCGATAAGAGAGGCATTACTTATTTTTTGATAAATAAAAACCGTAAATCTTTGAGCTCCGCAAATAAATAAAACCGGACAAGTGCTAATCGGACTCGCCCACCGAGGGTTCCGTACAAATTTGTGAGGTAATTACCGTAAATAGTTCAGGAATCGAGTCTCGCATATTTTTTTTACTTTTCCCGAACTTCAAAGACTAGTTTTATATGGATTTCATTACAAATCTATAGTTTTCAGATTTTTCCCTGTACTTGTAGTATAAGACGATATTACTTGCTGACATTCCATATTTCTAGGTCAACAGAAAGTACCATATAAATTTGGTTGTGTGGAAATATACGTTTTTTGTGGCATAAACGGCCGTAACTTTTTTTCACGTAAACTTAGAAGTTTGATTTTATCAAAGATTCAATAGACTGTAGACCTATGCATATGGTTTTAATTTCAAATCGATACCTCCACGCGTCCCCGCGATAAAGGGTCTTGACAGACAGACGGACGGACAACAAAGTGATCCGATAGTTCTAGGTTCCGTTTTTCCTTTTGAGATACGGAACCCTAATAAAGAAAAAATCTTAGAAAAACAGAAAACACAACTAAAAAGTAAGGTACCTTAAGTTACCCGGGATGAGATAAGGATTCTGACAAAACCACAAACTTTTCAATCGGTTCAAGCATTTAGTTGGAAGATTTTTCTCGCTGTCTTTTTCTTCACTACAAGTCGACCCAAAGTTAGCGATAACATTGCAAATTGACATTCTACAAACAGAATGTAAATTCTTTACGTTGAAATAACTATCCGATTTCTGATTGATAGATTGAGAACACTTTATTACACACTAGAAATTATATAAAGTATACAGGGTTAGTTTTAAAATGCGCAATTTCTGAGACACCCCAATTAGAGTTCGTGTTTGGCAACAACTTTGGACCTATAAGTTTTTTCTCAGATTTATATTCATTGAAATATCAGGGTTTTATTATTAAAATCGCACTTTTCGCGCTCTACCAATGTCACAGCCTTCAGTAATTCCTCATACATTTACGAAGGCTGAAGGCAGTACTAGTATGGACTAGTATCTACTACCTCCCAAACTTGGTTGTTTAAAAAAGTTGTTCACGAACAATGCACTGACGAACAACTTTTACTGATTGAAAACTTTGGAGTCGTGACAAAACTATAAGTATAGTAAAATTACCACCTGCGGCATGATAAAGTATTGAAACAGGAAACTCCTGGAATTTTTAGGTTACGTGTTAAGAAACTTCTTGTCCACGGTGTGTAACAAATTCACAATATTGTATTATATTGAAAAGGGGGGGTTCTGCTAACAGAACATGTTACAAGTTAAATACAAACCTCTGTTACATGATCTGCGGTTCTACTCGTCAAAAGGAACAATGGCCGTCTTTCCACGGAAGTTACGGTGAAATAAAAAAAGGACATACATACATGAATTTTGAAAACATTCATCTTTGTCATTTGGGTAATCGTGTTAAAAAGACGTTTACTCTTGAAATACTTAAGTAATTCAAACACAAACAATTTATTTGCGAATACATGTCATGTCTTCGCATAAATTTATGTATGATAGCATACAGCGCTTCCCCTGTACATACGTCAGGCCCAAATCCAGAGTAATAATCCTATTATCCTATTATGTAATTGTGTTTGTTGTGTTATAGTGTGTATTTTATGTGTATTTGGTATTTATCTTGTTATAATAACTATGTAATTTTATTATAATATAGTTTATGTAATTTTTTTTTCTTGCAATAAATCTTTCTTGCCACTACCCCTTGCACTATCTACATAACCCAAGGTTAGCTGGAACAAAATACTTACTAGTATTAAGCTCGCCTATGTACAGACACCTTTTTGTGCAATAAAGTATTTTTGAATTGAATTGAATATTTAGATCTACCCATATTTTCCATGAATTAATTGTCGATCTTTTTATTCGTTTATAGGTGAATTGACTATGAAAATAAGGTCCTTTAGAAAATATGTGGTTAGCGTCGAACGTGGGAATTGTAACGCTTTATTTATTTAACAAAGTAGTTTTTCCGTGCCATAAAATGCTTAACTGAGCTCGCCAGTAAAATAAAGGCCTACTTCGTATCGACTTTTGTTTACCAGGTCAATAGCGATACTTGTAAATAATAAATACATCGTGTTAAATTCAATTCAGTAACGAGAAACAAAATTTTTCCTCAATATCTCCTAGCCACTGATTTCCCAAAAATGTTCGTAATAATGCAGATAATATGTGAATTTCGGGAAGGGCGTTAATAATTGAATTCCTGGAACATGTCGGATGGAATTTTTCATACACAACGACTTTTGATAAATTTTATACTTATTTAGCAGAATGGGCATTGTCCTAAAAAAATTAAGGACAGTTTTTAATTTATTTTTTCGAGAAAATAGTTAAATATGAACCTGGGCTGAAATTAAGATTTCAGCTGCTTTAATTATTTTTTAAAGCGATAAAGAAAAACCACAGCTTAAGAAGCCGGAAGTACGTCATCAACTGAGATCCTGACAGTTTCTAGTGATACCATAACTCGATACATGAACTCTAAAATAAATAAACAAAACTAAAGAGACTCCTAATCTCTTAACGTAAAAGAGGTTACATTTGTATTATTTAAGGAATACCGAGATGTTAACATGTTGGCGTTTTTTTATTCAAAAAATTAAACCTACATTCATTCACGTGTGAAACAAACGTTATAAGATCCAATTAAACTTTTCTTTACTTAATTTTTACTGAGCTTATTTGTAATAACCTTTAAAATAAAGTATTATTCGTAACTTTTGTCAATGTTTAGGACATTACCCATTATTACCTTTGCATCTACGTAATGAGATGATTTATACAGCGTCCAGTGGCAACTTCCCTCACACTTGATGGGTTAAGGGACCACAGTAATCAGTAATTAGGGATTTAGTCATAGGTATATGCCCGCACTGGGGATCGAACCTGGGTCTCTCGCTTCCGAGTCCGATGTTCCACCCACTAGGCTACCACCGCTCACCATACCTATAAATCCTGTTATTTTGAATATAAACTTAAAATATAAACCTGAGAAAAAGCTCATATTAGAACAAAAGTTGTCGCCAAACATAAACTCTAATTGGGGTGTCTCAGGAATTGCACATTTTAGAAATAACCCTGTACAATTTACACGCTTTATTAATTATTATACGCCTCCAATCACATGCCTCTAGCTGGTGCCAAGCCGCAAGTGAATGCCGTTTTTTACGAGTTCACTAACACAGCACACGGATGTTGACTCTTCTATTTGAGACACATCGCATCATTGATCGCGCGACGCTGGCGGCCAATGTTTGCACAGCGATGCCAGGAAGTGGATCCTTTTGTTGGACACTGACACTTATGTCGCGTGACGTAAGAGCGTGTTTTCTATTTTCATTTTACAGACTGCAGATCGACCTTTCCTCACGAGTACGACACAAAACATCTTTGGTCGCGCGACGCTGGCGGCAAATGTTTGCACCGATGCCAGCAAGTAGATCGCTTTGTTGGACACTGACACTTATATCAGGTGTCGTAAGAGCGTGTTTTCTATTTTCATTTTATAGACAGCAGATCGACCTTTCCTCTCGAGTACGACACATCACGACACGCGACGCTGGCGGCCAATGTTTGTACAGCGATGCCAGGAAGTAGATCCCTTTGTTGGACACTGACACTTGTATCACGTGACGAAAGGGCGTGTTTTCTATTTTAATTATACATGCAGCAGCCCCGTTTGGTGCCGGATCCCTCCCTCTCTCCTCTACGAAATCCACTCCATTTCATTCCGTGGATGCCGTAGAAGGCGACTAAGGAAATAAATTACCAGGAGACGGAAGCAGCGCCTTCCTGAGATTCCAACCGCATAGTGCAATCGCCAACCCGCCTGCCACGCGTGGCGATTAGGGCAAAAACCTTTATAGTTAGGAAAAACCATGAGGGGGCCTATGTTCTGCAGTGGGCGTAAAAATGGCTGATGATGATGATGATGCGGCACATCGATCTTTTCTCACGGGTAGGTACCACGTGTAGCAGTGTTCTCTATGACCAAGTCAACTGCATATCAACCTTTATACCTGCACCCAGTATATACGTGCACTCTGTGTTATTGTTACTGGCATGTTATTGTTCATCTTTATAAAATAAACAGTTTAATTTTTTTTTTTTTAACCAAACACCCTGCAGGTATACGAAAATTGGAGCTTCCTCTCGTTTCGTCATTACAACTAACTATTACTACGGGGAAATGTTTGAAAACAAAAGTTATTCGAATTAACGAGTACATTACCCTTTTATAATTTTTTCCCCTGAAAGCATCTCACGTGGACCATTTCGCTACCAGGTTTTTGAATGCATTTCCTAAGGACTGGCGCGCGGCGGCGATCGCCAACGGGGAGTGGTCTGAGGTGGCAGAAGACCGAAGCTCTTTGTCGGAATCTTGGTTGGAAAGGAGAGGCCTTGGCTTTGAAAAAAAAAATTAAAAATATTTATTTTTAAAACAAAATTTTACCAACATATTTTACGAGGTTGAGACCTTCTTTTAAGTGTATAACACCTGGCTGTGCAGTGGGACACCCGTTTTATGGATGCGATCCGCTGTGTAGGCTATGTTATCGCTACAGCTTAGAAACAATCAAAGGCTGAGTAACGAGTTAAGTAGACACTTCAACAGTGAGGTGCTGTCAAAAAACAACTGACAGTTGTTGTTTGACAGCACCTCACCACCAATCATCTCGCAAAAACCTCAGCGCGTTACGATTTTTTCTCAGCCTCAAATCACATTTTTAGGGTTCCGTCCCTGAAGGGTCCCAAACGGGACACTATTACTCTGCTATGTCTGTATTTCTGTCTGTCTGGCCTATAAAGGGGTTTATCTCTTGAACGGTAATATGGAGCCAGTGGTCCTTTTCATAGAGCTGCAAATAATGAAAAGTACAAAAAGTAAAAAATAAGAGCCCATATGAAGGGTTCCGTAACTGAAAAGGAAAAACGAAACCCTTATAGGATCACTTTGTTGTCCGTTCGTCTGTCTGTCAAGACCTTTTATCTCAGGAACGCGTGGAGGTATCGAGTTTAAATTAAAACCATATACTCAAATCTACAGTGCCTTAAAGCTGTGACAAAATCAAACTTTTAAGTTAGGTGAAAAAAAGATATGGCCGTTCATGCCGCACAAAACGTATAATTCGACACTCAAGGGAATCAACATTTATAACTTTCCGTTGACCTAGAACTATGAAATTTGGCAAGTAACATTGTCTTAAACTACAAATCCAAGGAAAAATCTGAATACTATTGTTTATAATGAAATCATAAAAAAATATATTTGTAATGAATTAATCATAAAAAAATTAGCCTTTGAAGTTCAGGAAAAGCTCTGAAAAAACTGCCGAACTCGATTCCTGAACTATTTATAACATTTAAGTACCTACCTCCAAATCTGTACGGAACCCTCGGTGCGCGAGTCCGACTCGCACTTGGCCGGTTTTTATCATCGTCATCAGCCGACCGCTGCCCACTGCTGAGTACAGGCCCTTTCTCCAAAATGTCATCTCTCACGGTCCCTTGCTACCGCATCCATTTTTTTCAGTTTCTTGTGTTTACTCTACGTTAAAATTGGCAATACATAGCCAAACTATAACTATCAAACTTGGTGTGATGATACTGCATTACTTAGTATAACAAAAAATAATAAAAACCGGCCTAATGTGACTTGGTCTCTGAACTTAGCAATTAATAAAAAGTGACAATACTGGAAAATCTGTCATTCTTGACAGTTGTTGTATTAGCGGCGAATCAGTTGTGATACGAGGATGAGTATTGTGTTGCTTCACTGTGAATATATCTGATGCTGTGAAACAAATCCCTTGTTTTGATTCTATTTATAAAAGAAAACCGATTTTCACTATTTTGGTGGTACGGAACCCGTGGTGCTCAAGTCCAACTCGCACTTGGCCAGTTTTTTCCGTACCAACCCACGCCTTATACGGCCTAGTGATCCGTCCAAGTGTCCACAATAGGTCTGGTAGGGGCCACCCTCCTTTTTGGGTCGACGCTAAACGTCAGTCCTAAATTGCGCTTGGAAACTTCCTAATCGATCAGATCATCATCAGCCATTTTTACGCCCACTGCAGGACATATCATCCTCCCTCATGTTTTTCCCTAACCATAAAGGGTTTTGCCATAATCGCCACGCTTGGCAGGCGGGTTGGCGATCGCAGTATGCGGTTGGATTCTCAGGAAGACGCTGCTGCCCGTCTCCTGGCAATTTATTTCCTCAGTCGCCTTCTACGACATCCATGAAATGGAGTGACGCTATTCTTAATCCGGCACCACACGGATAATCAATCAGATCAAAGTAGCCTAATCTTATAAGATTTAAGTGTTTACCTTTTTCGGGATATCGCACGGTTTAACCTAACTAAGAGAGGCAGGTACCTTCAGAATTTAACTCCAAATTAAAAGAAAACTTATCTACACCGAACAAATCGACCGCACCAAGTCAATGGGAATCGTCCAAATTTCAGAATTTCAGCAGCATATTCACAGGGGTTATAGAATTATTATTACGGTAGAACCGCAGTCCGAGTTTTCAACGTGAGGCAATAAATTGGTATCCAAATTGACAGGATAGCGTAGCCGCTTGTCACGAGCAGTTAATACAAATCTCGTAACATAATTGAGAGACTGTACAGACACTTTTTGCAAATACGATCTGTACAAGAAGACATGATGTTTTTTCATTGGTGGCGCTAGTTAGCCCACTGGATCTCCTTAATGCAAATGTGTGCGTGCCTGCGAATGTCACTTATCCGCTTACGTACACACATGTTACCTTAATGTACGCCTGTCGCCTCGCTTTTGAGCGGAACTCGTTCGACACACTCTGTGTTTGGGTGGTATGTCTACGGCAAATGTAGATTGGAGGGAGTGCAAGACAGGAAAAGAAGGCGTCGTTTGCGTCAGCCACGATCCATTTTGGGTCGGTAAGAAGTGGACCACACAGAAAGGACGAGGGGCGAGGGCGACCAAAGAGCAAGGACTGCGGTCTGTGACTCTACACAACGCGTAGCGTCTTTTCCGCGCCCTCGCCCCACGTCCTTTCTGTGTGGCCCACGCCTCAGCCAGCGAGAATGAAGGGATCACAGTGCGCATCACCCAAGCCAACAGTATGGTCCATAAAATGGCACCTAGAAATGGCGTGATAGAACGAGCGCCTAATGGCAGGCGGTACCTCCCGCCAAGAATTCCACACCAAAATCGGCTAATCATCTGCCAATAGATCAGACGACCCTTTTAACTATTCACCGGGTGTAACCACATGCCCTTCGGAAGGCGAGGTGCTCAGATGTGACATAATGGGGTCGTCGGCCGCTGGCTGCGTTCAAATTTGGATTGATTGATTTGGCTGTGGAGTTTTGTTAAGGGGTATTGCTTCTAGAATTTTTTTATTGACTCGCGATACTCATACTTAGTTATTGTTCGAGCTAGCAAAGTTGCTGTGTATACAGTATTTTTCCTAACTTGGCAAGAGTAGCAAACCAACATGGCGTATTAATAAAATGTGGCAGTTCATAGTGTTGGTATAACTGAGTGAACTGCAGAAGTTTGAGAGAATTCGTTGACGAATGAATGTATTTGATTTTAGGATAATTTAATTTCACAGGCTGTGTGAATGATAACGGTATTGAATGATTTTATTAGTTATTTTAATACGCCCAAGCAATTGAATTTCCACAAGTAAGGTGTCATTGGAAATAGGAAAAGAGAAAATAAAAACCATGAAATGATTGAGTAAAAAGTTAACTAATGTCGTGGAAGTGACGCTAGTTAGCAATGCCGTGCTTAAGCAAAAAAAAAATGTTTGATAATATTCTCATCTGAAGCTTCGGACCACCTCTGAGCCTTTGTAACAAAAAGAATAATTGAAATCGGTAATAAGAATATATCGCTGAGCATACATAGACGAACTGATAAGCTTTTCGTCTTAAAACTACTGGGATTCATTAAACGCTCAACGAAGGATTTCAGATCTGCTGGCACCAGAATTGCTATTTTGAATGCCCTAATCCGCAGCATATTAGAATATGGAGCAGTTATCTGGAATCCTCTTTATGCCGCCCACTCCACGCGCATAGAATCGATCCAACGAGCTTTTACAAGGCATCTCGCGTTTGTGTCTCCGGGAATTAGTCATAGATCCTCATACGACGCCAGACTGAATCACTTCAACATGTTGCATCTGTGGAAGCGTAGACAGATGCAAGATTTGATATTCCTACACAACCTAATCAATGGCCGGGTATCATGTGAGAATTTACTTGAACATATTGATTTTAGAGTTCCGAGACCTAACTCCCGACTGAAACAGTTAGCCGTTTTCTCTTTACCTATCTGCAGAACTAACGTTGGCGTCAATGCACCATTGAATAGAATGCTCCGAACTTACAATGAGTGCTGGAGTGAATTAAATTTGGATATTTATCATGACAGCCTTGGCACATTTAAGTCTAAATTAATTCCTAAAATCTGAAAAATAAATTGTATAAAATTCCTTAATTGCATGCATAAAACTGTACTATCGCTATGTTACAACATTTTGAATGTAATTTAAAGCTATGTACCTAAGTACCGTCCTAAATGTCGTAGTTTTCATAAAAGTAGAGTTTACAAATGCTGTGTATATATACCTTTAACCACTCGTTTGCCGCGACACAGATCTGTGTCCAACTTAGTATGGGCCACATATACGTTGCGTTCCGCGAGGGCAGTTCAGGAGTTAATTGGCATAATCGCTAGGCCTAAGTCACATTTATTATAAGCTTTGTTATGTTTGCGTGCTTGCTGTTGGTGTACCTAATAAATAAAATAAAAAAATAAAATAAACAAGTCGCTTTAACACGAAATCTCCGCTTACATTCCGTTTGAAAGCTCTGCCCCTTAACCACGGCCATACGAAGAGGCGAGGAACAAAGTCAATGTCATGGTCTACAAGCGCCTTATTTAGTTTGCCAGTTGACAAATGTAGTGGTGATGGCGGCTGTACATACTCGCCCGCGAGCCCGAGAGTTTGTCATTGCGGGTTTAGGCAATCGGCACTAGAGATCCATCCTGTGAAAGCCGCAATGTATGATAAACTCGTTGGCTCTCGGAAGAGAATGTACAGCCAACATAAATGATTCCATTGAGTCGATTGGTGATCTTGTGATATTATGGTAATCGATAGGCGATTACCATAATATGCTTAGGAACAGTTTCATTGGTTCCTTTGTGAATTCAAAAGGCGTTCGCTATAAAGATGGTGATGATAAAGATGATGACGATAAGAATAAAGGAAGAAACATTGAGGAAATAAATATATCGAGCGAATATGGTTAAAAGGGACGTCCCAGGCGAGCATACTTCGACCAAATAGAGGACGTATTAGCGAAGGGCAAGTTAAAAAGTACCCGAAACCGTTATGCGTGCATGCAGCGACTGATGAATGTTGAAGAACCGAAAGAGAATCTTCAGGACCGTGGCACGTGGCAAACCCTGGGGCCTGTTTCATACAACTACCACTCATGGGTTTCCGTGACACTTCGATTTACTTTGCAAAGTCGATCGAACCACAGTTTAATAACAACTTCCACACAATACAATCACTACAATACAATACAATTAACAAGCAGTCTATATACGTCCCACTGTAGGGCACAGGCCTTCTCTCAGGGAGATAGTATGGGCTTAATCACCACGCGTGCCCACCGCGGGTTGGCGATTTCAAGCGCTGTGGTATGTGAATAGCTCAGACACTCAGGTTTCCTCACGATGTTTTCCTTCACAGTTAGCGAGTGGAATTGCTACTATAACTTCACAAATGTACATAACTTAGAAAACCAAGTCATAGGTACATGCCCGCAGTGGGGATCGAACCTGGGTCTCTCGCTTCCGAGTCCGATGTTCTACCCACTAGGCTACCGCTGCTCTCTCGTCTCGTCATAATAAGTTATAAATTGTAGTGTTACGAAACACGTCCCTGGGGCCTTTTTCATGAAACTACAATTCGTAGTCTACTGTGACTATTCGGTGTACATTGCAAAGTCGATTAAATGAACCTCGAATCTACAAATTGTAGTTTTATGAAACTCGGCCCATGTCTGCCTTCCCTTCCGGGATGCAGGCGTGAGTTTATGCAAAGAGTAACGTTTGTTTTATTTTATATTTTTTTCAGGGGTATAATAAGGAATATAATTATTTTATGTTTTCTTTCGTGGCTAATGAGATAAGTCTTGACCTAACGTATTGCACGACTGCACATTTTAAACGCCGTGGTAGCGCGGTCGGTAAAACGCTTGTCTCACATTCAAGGGGTCGTGGGTTCGAACTGTGGGCGAGACTTTGGGCTTAATCACCACGCGTGCCCGGCGCAGATTGGCGATTTCAAGCGCTAAGGTTCGTGAACACCTCATACACTCAGGTTTCCTCAGCACGATGTTTCAGCAAGCAAGAGGTACCGCTACTAGGAATTCACGAAATGTTCCATTTAAAAAACGAAGTCATTGATACATTCCGAGATTATAGACACAGCTAAAGTGTATTAAAATTTGGCGTTTGCATCTACGTAATGAGATGATTTATGCAGCGTCCAGTGACATCATCACTCACACCAAATAGGTGAAGGGACCACTCGGACGCTGCAGCGCCTGGGACATTGTTTTAGATGAAGTAGGCTTGCCCAGCACCTGCACCATCCTGAAAGCTTACTCGGCCTAGCCCACACGAAAGACAAGTCAATACGCGCGAAGCCAACCAAGCCGGGGGTTACTCACGATGTTTTCCTTTACCGTTAGCGTGTGGTATAGTAGCAATAGTATTTAACAAATTCGTAGATGTACGTAACTTTGAAAATAAACAAAACTCATAGGTAAATGCTCGCACTGGGAATCGAACCTGGGTCTCCCGCTTCCGAGTCCATTGTTCTACCCACTGGGCTACCTCCACTTGTTAGGCCCGCTAGGGTGTATTGCGTGGTAAATATACCTATTATGGCACCTTCGGTACGCGAGTTCATATCGCACTTGGCAGGTTTTTTTCTACATAGCGCTGCAATTTTGAGTACATACCTACCCAACTTATAAAATGGTAGGGTACCTACGTAGTAGTATCAAAAACAGCGTAACTCGTTGGAAAGTACTTCTTTGGATTTAGTTACCATCAAAACAAGGTATATAAATGCAAATTACCACAATACGCAGCCATTTCCTGAATTTGCTTTGCCCGAAAAGTCTCTCCGGGATGTTATGTTTAAAAACATTTCCTTTGAATTTACATATGACACACATTGTAGAAGGGAATGGTATGGCAATTCAGTAGTACCCAAATACGTTCCCTAAGGATTTGAGCCAAATTACCTTGTTTAATTTAATATGTATAACCACGCTAGTAACGTCAATAGCAACTACTGTTATTAAAACAAACTCATACATTACATAAACTCACGACTGTATCCCGGAGGGGCAGGCAGAGAACAGAGTTTGCCACTTGCCACGATCTTGACAGACCTCTTTCGATTCATCAACATTCATTAGTAGAACAGAGGTCGTGGGTTCTATTTGTACTTGATTTGTACAAATGGCGTCAGTCTAGGTATATTTCCATTTTTGTGACGTCCTTGCCTGATTACCATAGCACAGGTTATTCTAGTTTGCGACCAGGATAAGTGATTGTCTTGTGTAGAAGTTATTATTAAAAAAACCGGCCAAGTGCGAGTCGGACTCGCGCACCGAGGGTTCCGTACAAACCTGCAATGTCAACAACATTTTTTCACGGGTTAAAGGCAATTAGATCTAAGTATTTGATGTGAATTTCAACTTGATAGCTCTACGCGTTCATGAGGAAAAAAGTAATAAGTTTATATTTATTAAAAAATATATATTTTGTAATGTAACTAAAAATTTAAGGTTTTCGGAATTTTTCCTTTATGTGTGCTATAAAACGTTGCTTCATGCCAAATTTCAAGATTCTAGGTCGACTGGAAGTACCCTTTAGGTTTTGATTCCCTTGCGAGTACTTGCGAGTTTCAAAATATGCAGCTTAAATTGCTGTTTCTTTTGATTGCGTTGACATAGAAGTTAGATTTTGTTACAGCTTAAAGGTATTATAGACCTGAGTATTTGGTATGAATTTCAATTTAATACCTCTACGCGTTTATGAGGAAATGGGTAGTAAGTTTAAAATTATTAAAAAAAAAATTATTATGTGATGTAACTAAAAATTTATGGTTTTCGTAATTTTTCCTTTATCTATGCTATAAGACGTTGCTTCGTACCAAATTTCAAGATTCTGAGTTCACGGGAAGCACCCTGTAGGTTTTGATTCCCTTGCAAGTGTCGAAAATTTGCGGCATAAACGGCTGTATCTTTTGATTGCGTTGGCTTAGAAGTTTGATTTTTTCACAGCTTCAAGGGACAGTAGACCTGAGTAATTGATATAAATTTCAGCTTCATACCTCCACGCGTTCCTGAGAAAAAGGGTCTTGACAGACGGACGGACGGACGGACAGACGGACAACAAAGTGATCCTATAAGGGTTCCGTTTTTTCCTTTTGAGGTACGGAACCCTAAAAAAGACGTTATTTGCTGCCTGGCTGCAGCTAACTACGCTTTCAGGATGGCATAGGTTCTGGGAAAGCCTACTCCATCTAAAACAATGTCCCAGGCACTGCAGCGTCCGAGTGGTTCCTTCACCCATCTAGTAAGAGTGTAGGTGCTACTGGACGCTGCATAAATCATCTCATTTCGTAGATGCAAGGGCCAAAGTATTTTTTTTCTAATTTGGTTTATCATTTAACAGAGTATAAGGTCTCACGCATTGAACTCGTTTTAATGTCAGATATATTTGTCATATAGGAGAAAATAATGAATATACCCACCACAATAAAATGTTTCTGAGACTCGAAGAGGCGATGAAAGCCATGGCACAAGCTTGCCTTGTATGGTGTTCGATGTGAAAACGCGATAACATAATCATACGCTTATATAGTAAGTTCATTGTGTTCAAGACATATGCAATTATTGTACAGACATACGTTCGTAACGCTATTAATTTTTAGGGGTCCGTACGCGAAGGGTGCCAAACGGGACCCTATTACTCCGCCTCCGCTGTCTGTCCGTCCGTCCGAACTTTAAGGGCTCTATCTTTGGAACCGTAACAGGGAGCCAGTTGAAATTTTCACAGAACATGTGTTATTACGGCGGATTACCTAAAAAACATGTAAAAAATAAGGGTCCATACAACAAACGTATTTTTTCGCCGTTTTTAGGGTTCCGTAGTCGACAACTTTTATAGTTCCGCCATGTCCTTCCGTTTGTCTGTCTGTTTGTTTGTCCGGGGCCTAGCTCAGAGACGATTAGAACGAGAAAGCTGAAATTTGGCAGATAGATACATATTAATCACGCCGAGAAAACTGTAGAGTAAATCATAAAAAAAATCTTTTTTAGGATATGTCCCCAACTACACTTATATTAGGGATCGTTTAAAAATATTTTGGGTGTAGAAAGATGATTTTTTGATTTAGGGTTCCGTTTGGAAAATATTGAGCTTTAAAGTGCAACTTTTTGTCGGAGTAATGCGAGGACCGTGCTCAGTGGCGTGCAATAGGAGAGGCCTATGTCCAGCAGTGGACAAGCATAGGCTGATGATGATGATGATGAATGCGTGGGAGTTACCTATTATATATTCTAACGACTAATAATAAAAAAACCGTCCAAGTGCGCGTCGGGCCAGGCGCAATGTAGGGTTCCGTAGAAAGGGTCTTTTTATCTGCTTTACAGAAGTAACAACTTCATCGAAGTCGTTTCCAATGGATTTTGTACGAATTTTTACTTTTATAAGTTGGTTGCCTATTACTCGTTAACTAGTAAAGCCTACTTAGCCGTGATAATTTTCCTTTTAAGTTCATTATATGTGCTACTCCCTCAATTTTTTTACTTTTCTACAATCAACCATTTAGCCGGGAGAAGGGGGGAGGGACGCTATACTCGGACAAAATTTGCGCTTTAAAGCTTAATATTTTGCAAACGGGACCCTAAATAAAAAATTGGTCTTCTTACTAACACAATGTTTTTCAACGACCAATCCAACGATGCCCCAGATGATGGGGTAGACGAGAAAAAAAATCACCCCACTTTTCATGTTACAGTAAAACAAAAACATCTAACATTTTCATTCTTTTACTTCGTCGGCGTGATAAATATGTATACACATACCAAATTACAGCTTTCTAGTGCAACCGGTCTTTGCGATAGGCCGCGGACGGACAGACAAACAGACAGACAGACGGACATGGCGAAACTATAAGGGTTCCTTGTCTGATTACGGAACCCTAAAAACGGCCAAGCGCGTTAACGGAACCCTCGGTGGGTGAGTCCGACTCGCACTTGGCCGGTTTTTTTGTATATAGATATATGTATACAAAAAAACCTTATAAGGTTTTCGATTATCTAGTGTGACAAGTAAAATCTGCCTCTATTTCTGTCTGTATTTTCGTACATTTCAACAAATGGCCTCAGTCTGGATGTATTAGCATTTTTGTGATGTCCTCGCCTGGTTACCATAGCACAGGGTATATCCCAGTTTGAAGAAGAAGAAGAAAGACATTTATTTATACCAACAATATACATCACAGAAACAAAATAAGCACATAAGTAACATTTATCATTATTTTGTTTTTCTGTTCCGCGGCAAAGGGCCCTTGGATGCCAACGGCGAGAGACCGCGAAAGATGGCGAGATGGAGAAAAGGCCTATACTCAGCAGTGGGCAGAGGTGGGCAGAGGTGGGCTGATGATGGTTCTGTCCTAAATTTGTGTCCACAACAGTACTCGTGGACAGATAATAATTATGATAATAACTTCCACACAACCTAACCCACTTGTCCTGGTCCCAAACTAGGATACCCTGTGCTATGGTAACCAGTCACGATCATCAAAACTTTGAAATACACCCATACTGAGGCTATTTGTACAAATGTATGGCGGGCCCTTGTGGGAGTCGAAACACGACCCCCGACATAGTAATCAGACGTGATACAGCTAGGCAAGAATCAGAAATCAACAACTTATTTCAACGTTCAGAATTTACATTCTGTTTGCTGAATGTCAATGTACTATGTTACTATATTAGCCGTTGCTCTCGAGCCGTATTTGTAGTGGAGAAAAAAACTGCACTCTGACCATCTTTTCTCAAATCATCTTAAACTTAATACATACATCATAGCATATATGATAAGATTCCCTGATTGCAAAATTAGTGAAATTAAGAGAACAATTCCGGAAACTATTTTACGTGCACCATACTGCTAACGATTTCAAAATCGACATTCGAATGGTTTCTGTTGTTGAATCGCGTATGTTTACATACAAACCGTGGCTGAAAACAAAAGTGTTTTTTTTTTGGCGACATTTTACGACTCCGTGGCTGACCTTC
Organism: Yponomeuta cagnagella; assembly: GCA_947310995.1. Classification (NCBI taxonomy): domain Eukaryota; kingdom Metazoa; phylum Arthropoda; class Insecta; order Lepidoptera; family Yponomeutidae; genus Yponomeuta; species Yponomeuta cagnagella. The sequence goes on from OX371277.1 coordinate 16,522,571, forward strand.
TTCGAGGTGTGGCGGTAACGGCCCCGTTTTCCGTGTTCGCCTAACCAAGCGGGGGAATTCGCACTATGAACCGGTTTTTAAGTGCCTAATCATTGGAACTTATTTCTGTACCTAATCCTTGGAACTGAACCAGTTCAGACTGCTGTTCGGCCGATAGTTTTGGGAAATTTCGACTGGCAACACTTTGGTAGTTCTCGAGCGCTAAATGTCAAGACCGGGTACGCTAGTAAATATAATAATAACTTCCAAAATATAACAACACAATCACATGTCCTGGTCCGAAACTCGGATACCCCGTGGTATGGCACGGACATCACAGACATGGAAGTACACCCAGCCCGAGGCCATTTGTACAAATCAAGTACGACGGCCTCCAGTGGGGATCGAACCCACGACCTAAGTTTTGGCAACCGTGTTAAACCGTGGCCGCCAATTGTATCTTTTCTTTTTTCATTACTGTTTCTGTAACATTTTTACCGGTATACAATAAAGAATATTCTTATCTTATCTTAACCGCTAGACGAACGAGTCAGTCAGTTTAGCGTAGCGTGAAAGAGTGAGCTACTGAGCTACAGGTGTAGCCTCACTAGAATCGTCCCCAAAACTAATTGTTCTCAAACCTATTCCAAAGCAATTAGATTTAATTCAACGCAGGCTAATCGTGATCACTTGTCATGCCTTAGTCACAGACGCGGTGGCTTTTTGCGGAGGTACAGTGGTTCAGCTACGTTGGTCTACTTAGCAACATAATTTTATTTAACATTTAACGGGTCTAATCGCTCGTAGCCCCGGCTGCCTGAGTGATCTTAAACGATCACGAAGGTTAAGCAACACAGGGCGCGTTCAGTGCATGGATGGGTCGCCGTCTATGCCTAACGCTAGTGGCATTTTTCCGAGCGGTTCCGTGCTTCGCAAGGCACGTTAAGCTGTTGGTGCCGGCTGCCGTCGATAGATGGCAGTCGTTAAGCCAAGTCAGAGGCCTTAGGGCGGCTTGACAACTTCTGACAGTAGACGAGCTACTAGTCTACAAGCCTCCACCAATCCGGACTTGGCCCCCGTGGTGGAGTATGGCCTATACCTTCCTCATGGAAGAGACCCGTGCCCCTCGGTGGGGACATAATGGGTTGATGATGATGAATCAGTTAAATATAAGATGTCATCATGTTATTATTTTTATAATTTGTACTGAAGCCACCATTGTCCAGGAGGATTAGGTAACACATACAAACATATATAAACTTGTGGAAACGGGTGGATGATCATGGTGACTTTCAAGATTTTGAACAATATCAGTAAAAACAGAGTTACGTTTGATAATTACTGAGGCGCTATTTCATTTAACATACTCTAATCTGTTAAATATATAGAATAGAATAGACGTTTATTAGCTTTCTTCTTGTACATAAAGTCTTAAATAGGCGTTTATAGGAACAAACAAGCACCCTGCTAGGGCGCTGCTAGCATAAGAATATAAACAATTATAACTGAGATAGTATACTACAGTCATGTTTTTGTAACACTAACGTGTCACAGCGTAACTTTTCTTTGGTGATTCTAAAATAGAAAATAATTAAAAAAATATCACTTAAATTCTTACTTACACTTCGGGAACGTCCAAATGAATAATAATACAGTGGACAGTTACGCAATAAGATACCTGCCCCTATATTGCACGTACCCAACCCTGTCAGAATCCTGACGTTTGCGATGGCCATTAGTATGAAATTTGACAGCTAGACGTTAGGAATCCTTCAGGACAAACTTAGTACATTATAATATGATTTAATCAGCTATCCAATTTAACGCCTAGGAAGTTCATTAGGCGGCGGCATTCAATTACATGGCTAGCCTTTTAATTGTAATAAAGCACTGTGTAAAACGTTTGACTACTTGGCTGATCGAAAAGTAGCCTTTTTATCAAAAGGCTGAATAAACAGCCGCCGTCTAGTTGAATTGCCATTTTTCAAGATGGCGTCAATGCAACAGCTGATTTACTTCACCAGACGCCGTCTGGTACTAACCGCTTGGCATGCCAGGTCATAGAACGTTTCGTTTCACAAGGCTGAATGACCTTTAGCCTTTTAATTTGATGCCGCCGCCTAATGAACGTCCTGGGCGCTTAATTCGACGACTAATTTTACCAGTTGGCGGCGACACATACTAGTGTGTGGAATCACAACTTCAGAGCTAGAGTAACTATACCTCTGTTAGAACTATACTTACCACAAAGACAGCGGCCATGGCCAAGAGATTTTTTGCCAAGAAACGGGTCGATACCCCGGTTTCTTACACACATACCGAGAGTACATTATAAAATTAAGAACTGACCAAACGATTTTTGGCCTTCAACTCGCTTGGAGCGTTCACCTCAGCTCTATCCGAAGGTATATCCTAGCCTCTAAAGTATGCATAGATTGCTGTATGTATTATTTATGAATAACTTTGTCCCTTGGCGTCGTTAGATTCCACCAACTAGATACAACGTCCAGCTAGATTCAACCGATTTTCTGGACGGTGGTATATTCACTTCTTTTTATCAGCCTTACATCGGAGATTCTATCTGTTAAAAATACGTATAATTATGTTAATCGAAGCTACAAACTATCATAAGTCAAACCGCCTAAATGCGGCAAAGCTATCAGTAACATTGACAAACATAAGAATGTATTTTTAAAACAATATAATAAAAAAGAGTTTTTTTTAAAATTTATTTATAATGTTTTAAAAATACATATTTCATTAGTTTACTGATTCGTTAAACCATTGCTGGTTTGTTTCGAAGCTAGCGTCTACGGATTTTACAATGTAGCATACTACACTTGCCTACAGTATGAACACACTTCTGTCGGGTATACTGCACGGTCATAGAAAAATGAAACACCACCAGACTAGGGTATATTGTAAAAATGTGACATTCCGTGGTTCGATGTGTGCGGCGCACGCGCTCGGTCATGGCATGTACAGTATGCTCCACTATTCTTGCGACTGCAATTTGTTTGTTTTTTTTTGTTATTGTTTTATCTGTGTTGGGTATGGTTTTAAGTACAAGCTGCGATATTAAGTTGGATGTTGGTTACGCACGGAGGTTAGATTAAATCAGTTTTTATTTGGTTTCACTGTTATTGGTAAGTAGGTTACATTATTTGCTTTTTCTAATTCTTTTTTAAATAAAAAATTGATATTTATATATTGCTTCAACGGTTTCACTTACTTTTATTAACATTTTTATTAAAATGTGCAGTGCTTACGAAAGGTTAAGTTGTACAAAATTTTATATTTTGTTTTTTATTTTACTTTTAATGTAAGTAGGTAGATTGTTAATCAAGGATGGGATTAGAAACTCAGAGGTTCTCTTACCGAAAATATTATTGAAACGAGGTTTTGTTAGTTTTTATTAGCTATTCGTCGTGTAACGACGCTGTGCAGAGCCACGAGGGAGGCCTGTGTCCTGCAGTAGGCGTCGAATGGCTGATGATGATGATGATGCTGTGCTTAAAAGGAACTTGAATTTCGGTGCGGAAGATTCGCAAATATTAAATTTAAAATATTAACCTTTAAGTTCCCGCCGCAGGTAATATTCAATAATTTATTTACACGATTAATCTACCAATTACAGAGGCAGACAAAAATATTAACTATCCCGTACACACAGAACCGGAAAATATTAGCCGATTAGTGGAAATCGAAAACGCTTGGGTACACGTGACACTGGACACGTGTACAATGGAAAATGGACTCTATTTTCTTGACGTAAAAGGGTGTTTGGCTTTGTGACTTCGCGTAGTTATTTCCTTGTAATAGTTAAAGAAACACGATCCGTATTGAATAAAAGATTGTGACGATATACGATTGGACACGAGAACCGCGTAGCAAAAATGTACAGTCTGACTTCCGTAGATCCTCTCTTTTGGTCGAGACCCTCTCTTATTTCTTGAGCCTTAAGTGCCACCGCGGAACTAACCGAATATCGCGGACTGTGCAACTGAACATTCCAGATTTGTAATCGTTACTATATTGTGTTGAAATATGTGATTGTGTTCCTCGAAATATAAACCCATGTTAGTCAGTAGAAATGTATGTAAGTGGTATTCGGAATGTTTTATAGTTTATCGTAATGTTTTCATCATTATGTTTTTCCTTCCAAACATTAACACTAATTCTATTCATTTATTTCAAATCAAAAATCAAAAATTCATATAAACTTCTAAGTGATCTTATTTTAGGGTAACTACATTATTCTCATTCTAGTATTTTGCAGCGCACTGTCATTGCTTGCCACTTGAAGATGGTTTATACCTATAGGCACAATCTACCTTGTCAGCGACCATAGCCAGGATGGTGTTAATATTAATAACACTAATAATAATAATAATATTAGCATTAACACTAATATTACGTCACTATTCATCAAAATAAATGTATTTACTTATGTAGATTTATTTTGTCACGCTCATCATTGTATCACATTTTGATTTTATATCAAACTACAGTAATATAAAAAACGGGTAAATTTTAATGTTAACTACTCAATCTATAAATCACTGGACGTATTTCTATTAACCCTTGACCAGGCATGATTTTGGACTTTATTTATCTATTGCACCGTGACCTGGCTGACGGCCTTCCTACGTTGCTCGAAGGGTGTCCGCCCGTCGCAAATAGTCCTAATCACACGTAACTTGATACGTAACTTGACTTGTAACGTAACTTGACCGTGAAATTGTTTTATTATTAGGTAGGTAAATGTTATTTTCACATATTTTTTCCTTCAGATCGACTTGGTCTTTACTAATATTAATATCATCATCATCATCATTAGCCGCTCGACGCCCACTGCAGCCTTCCTCATGGTTTTCCAAGCTTAAAGGTCTTGTGCCGCCCGCATCCAGTGACTCCCTGCCACCGTAATAACTAATATTAATATAATTGACATAAATATAGCTCATACGTAATGTTTTGTGATAGACACACTAATGGTGCTCCTACCCAAAATATTTTGTCCGGAAGTCCGGATGGGTGAAACATGTACAGGACGTATTTTAAAGTAACCACCTTTTCTCAAACATTTTCAAACAATTTGAAAAAGGCTGGTGCCTATTTCAGGCAGCGGCTGAGTCTCGCTATTCAGCGAGGTAATCCTGCCAGCCTTCTAGGGACCTTACCGGCCGACGGCAGCGATTTGGCTTCGATTTTCTATTTAAATTGTTAGTTTTTTTTTTCAATTCTTATTTTATTTTTATTTGTATTGTGATAACAAATCATGTTGTGTATATAATACATATTACTTAAAATTATTTTAAAATGACAATCTTTATAAAAATATGCTTTTTATACAGGAATTAGATTTCTTATTATTAACTTAATTCCGGATTCACTTACTTGCTTTAGATTAGATTTCTTCTTCAAAGCCGGAAAATATGCCTCTGTGTCAAAAGCATGATACAAATGAATATTACAGACGAAGCCCACTCGAAAGCATACAATTGGTACCCAAATAAAACAAACACAAAGTAGGTAAAACTCTTCTATAGCAGCTGTTTCTGCTCTGGTCTGAACAATGAACGGCTTGTCCTTGAACGGCTTTCGGCAACCTATTGCTAAGGAGACGTCCATTGACTACATTTTACCTAAAAACGGGCCAAGTGCGGGTAGGACTCACGCTGACTAACTATTTTGCCTTCTCAGGTTAAATTAAAATAAAATAAATATTTAAGGGGGGCTCCCATACAACGTACGTGATGTTTTGCGGTTTTTTCTCGATCTTTGTGTCTAATGTTGTATAGATAATGATACGGAACCCTTCGTGCGCGAGTCCGACTCGCACTTAGCCTTTTTTTTTATTATTATGTGGTAAAATAAAATATATATTGGAGGTGGTATATGCACATGTATTGGCCGGTTATAATCCTATCCCGATACATGTCTGACACCGATTTAAATATCGCTAGGTTACCATTGTGTGTCTGTTTTGATGTGTGACGCTTGCAGAAAATATATCAACCGAGCAACATCTCTAGCGTTTTACTAACATCCACACTCTGCTAGCAGGCTAATAATAATATAGGCCTCCACAGTTATTGATAATATTAACGACAATTTGATTTATGTGCTTACCCTAGAATTAGGCCTTAGAGGCATACGTAATTATTGGCCTCAGTGGCCTAGGTTTTGGTGCGCATAATATAGGAGCAGGTCAAGGCAAGGGCATATTTTCAATATAGACCTCAGTAATCCAAGCAGATAACTAAGTACCTACATCAACGGTGGTATTTATAAAAACAAGATTTATCTATAACACTCCTCAAATGCAATTTAAAGGTTCTGTGGAAAATACTTTCCCTTTACGACACTATTTAAGCTACATTTGAGATTTCTTTATTTCTGTTTACTGTTTCCTTTTAAAGAGAAAATAAAACCAATAAACGAAGGTTCATTCAGTTTCTACACGAACAATATCAAGACGAAATGCGCCCCCAGATATTCATAAGCGCACAAATATAACGACCAAGCGAAGGCTCGCGTGGTTCCTGTCGGGAAGTGGACCGTTCACACACTTCCCTTCCGTGGCGCTGACATCCAGGCCACACCGGCGCACCTCCATTATATCGTCCACAACTACAATCAGCCAGAGGATTGACGTCTTTCGGGACATCCGGAAATCACGTGACGATTAGAGTGGAGGGGATCTGGTCAAGCCTACCGTCTACGACTAAGAGTCACGGAAGTGTTACTAATGTGTCACCAAAAGGAGTGGGTGGGGGCTCAAAATCCAGCTAAATATATGGCATACGATTTCTACACGCCCCTTTACTGATAGATAGATAGATAGAATATTCTTTATTGTATGTACACCAGGAATTACATATCAGAATAATATAGTACAGTATAATTGGCGACCTCATTACTAAAAGTTATTTCTTCCAGACAACCATTGACGGAAAAAAGAGAAGCTAAATAACGGATAGTCGGTGCAACTAAACAATACTAAGCGAAATATTTATATATTTAATACACATACATAAACGGTACATACATATGAAATAAATATAGAATAAACATACAAAAATAAAAAACCTACACGTGAAGGGAGGAGATGAACGAAAAATATACCTACATACTACTAGGAAGAGATAATGAGTCAGCTGCATTTCTGGCTTAGATACATATCGCTCATTAGGAGAAACAAAGACTAATTCGACAGTTTTTTTTTTTAAAATGAGTTATATTTTATGTCAATATTATCGTGTCAACGGTTTACGTCAGGAGAAACAAAGACAGAATTGAATTTTCGATAATACCTAGGACGCTCGACATTGACGCCATCTAGCGTCCTATTACCGAAAATTCAATTCTGTCTGTTTCTCGTGACGTAAACCGTTGAAACGATAATATTGACATATTTAACTCAGTTTTTAAGAAACTGTCAAATTAGTCTTTGCTTCTCCAAATGAGCGATATGTGTGTTTGAGATTCAAATTATTATCAAGATCGAAAAGCAATTTTGCTAGAAGACATCTCACCCCAGATATTCTAACGTGCAATAAGACAGCAGTGACCTCTCTCGCGAAAGATTTAAATTGAACAGTTTGTAAGTTCGCCATGTAGTTACACTCCCGATGCTGCTGCTCGCACAGTGATTTCCACTCGCGGGTCCCGTTGAGAGAATGTAAACGCCCCTGAAGGGTAGTCGAAAATCGTTGCAAAAGAGGTTGCACCAAATGAAATTAGGCTCAAATGGAGCGTCACTAAAGCAATTACACAGGCCAAATAAAGGAGCGGTTCTCTTCCATATAGGGTTGCCATACTAAAAATAAGACTTTCTGACAATATAATTTTTTCAGCAAATTTCTGTGCTTTGTCACAATAAAAATCCTAATAACTACGGTCCGTACGTCTTATTGTCGGCGTCGGGGCAGGCCAACTTAATTCTTCTTTCGCATTTTGTACATTCGGGCGAACGTTTCTTAAACACTTTTTATGTAGCCTATGTAGTACGTCTCCTCCATCACCTATCTCCCTCTAAAATTGTTGAGACTGGTGACGGCTGACTGCTGGTGCTGTTCGTGTGTGTGGCCGCAGCATTAATGTTTTTCCTACTTTTGTAAGAAAATTACTTACTAATATTTTGGCAGTTATTGATGGCAATCATATAGGTAATATTCTTTTTGTTGCACTAATCGGTGCCGAGGACAATTTTATAAACCTATTTAGAGGCCAAAAATTCCACCCATGCCGGGACTTGAACCCGCGACCTCTTGCTAACCGTACCAGCGCTCTCCCAACTGAGCTTACGGGCAAGTGCAGGCATCGGCGAAATTTCGAGCCTCTTTACAAACTTCTCTGTATTACGTACAGGCAGCGACATCTGGCCGAAGCAATTTACATCACTTGCAGCCCCGAGTACCCACTTTGCAGTTAGGTTTTACATCTCTATTTGATCGACGCATGTCCGCCTGGGACGACCCTTAACGGCCTAACGGTCAATACTGCGATGCTTCAGGCTCAGAAAGTACTCTCGATACTGTTTGTTGTGTAGATTATGTAAGTTTATATATAAGGATTGATACCAAGAGCTTGCCAACAAACTCTTGTAGTTTGGCAAAATGATGTAATTGTTGTATCATTGATATCCTATGATGTAACCGCATACTTGGATGTATGAAAGATAGCTCTAGCGAATGTGTGAATGAAACAACAGATATTTTTCGCTATTATAGAGTTGGTCTCATATTCAAAGTTGTTTGTAATTGTATTGATGTGTAGATACCCACTCAAGTTTCACCGGAACTTTCTGCATCTCCTCCTACACATGTGACGAAATCGAATATGTTAGTCAATTCTAAATGCATTTCTAAGACGACAGAAGAAACGCCCGCAAAGTTCATTTGGTAAAGAGAAAAAGAAAGCCAATGAAAGCCAAGCCAAATATACCAAATGGAATTGACTCGGCGTAAGGAAGCTTCCTGGGAATCTTCCTTACGCCGAGTCAGTATCAGCCAATATCGTAGTAAAACAGCCTTATGAGGACTTTGTTACATCCGAAAATGGGATGTTTTACTCGTCAATATATTGTTATATATTGAACGGGTCTAATCGCGATTACTTATTAGGTAATAAAACCCGTACTAGCCACTTCTGTCTACCCGTGACCACGGCAGCTGTCAGCTATCACGTACAAGAACTGGCTTCAGTGGCATCATGCAGCATTCCCAAAAATATCAGGCTAACTCGTAAAACGAACACCTCACGTCTGTTTTAGGCTACCGGCGTGTTCTGCGCTAATAAAATTCGCAATGGCGTCATAAAGCGCTAGCCTTGGCGGGTCGTCGGCCTAGCCTAGGTCTTGACGTCACATTTTTTTAGGCGTAGCGTCTAAGGCACAGAAGAATGGCTCCATTACAGACCAAGATATACCTGTGTGGCCCGTACATTTACAACTTACGACTCCACCCCGTGTATTCATATTTAATAATCGGGATACCGTTTAGCCAAAGTATTTTTCGCCAAATTTTACTTCCCAATAAACTTATGGCATCAGTTTCATTTCCCAAATGAAACTTTAGCAAGTTTTCATTTCGCATTTTATTCATTTGGTCAAATTATCATTTCGCATAATTTTACTGCGTCAAGTTTTATTAAGACAAACGTTTATTATGCTAACGTTTTATTTTGGCAAGTGTTATATAGCAAATAATTGTTTGATTAAATTTGTGTTAGGTTAGGTTAGAACTGCGACCCCCTACAGACACGAACTGTTACCAGAAGGTACTTTTTGCCAAACGATACTTTTGACTGAATAATGCTTGGTAAAATGAATTTTGACCAAGTATTTATTTGGTAAACAATAACTTGCCATAATAACTTTTGCTAACTGTTTATTTGCTTTAAGTTGTTTTGAGAAATGTTTTTTTGCCAAGTGATAATTTGCGGAAAATAGTTTGGGAAGTAATACTTTGGGAAACGATTTTTGGCAATACATTAGTAAACCTTAATAATCACTCCTGTAAGCCGGAGGGATACAATCCAATCGCAACCCACCAGCCAACGTACTTCCACAGCTAGACATAGGCCTCCCGCAAGGCACGCTTCTCTACCATACGTATCCAGCCACCACCGGCAATCTGATTCAGATCTAACAAGCTGACGGGTGTCCCCGCCCTGTGTTACGCCCATATCCCCAAGAAGGTAACAGAATTCAAAACGTACCTCTGTTAGTTTTTGTACGCTTTGGTGTTATCACAACAGCCGAACTTTGAGCTACCAAAAACGGCAAGGTCGCTAAAATATACGGCGGACACATGCGTCCGGACCGGGAAATCCAGTGATAGCCTCAACCAGGCTTTAGATCGTCCAGCTCAATGTACTCATTCTCCTTCAACTTATCATACAAGGCAAGATTCCAGGAAGAAGGAGACCTGAGAGACAAAGATACCATGGCTACGCAACTTACGATAGTGGTTCGAACAGAGTACCAGTTCCTTGTTTGTAAAGAAGAAGACAAAGAAGAAGCTCAATTTGTTGTAAAATTTGTGGTAAATATTCCAGGAAGAAGGAGACCTGGAAGAACAAAGATATCATGTCTACACATCTTACGATAGTGGTATGAACAGAGCACCAGTTCCTTGTTTGTAAATAAGAAGCTCAGTTGTTGTAAATAAAATATTTCCACTTTCACTTTCATTTCACAGCACCTTCTACAATAGCTTTTTCTTTGGACATATATCCTAACGTGACAACAACTCCATCGAGCATAATACAGGGAAAGGTAGAGGGACCAGAGATCACAGTAACGCACCAATGCGATTTGCCTGGAGCTCATGCAAGTGCTTGGCCACTTCGTCCTTTCAGCGCTCCATGGGGCGGCCAACCCCAGGTATGCCCTTTTCATTTGCTTAATTTCCACCATCCTTTCTAGCCCCCGGTTTCGCGTACACTAACAATCAGTTACATTACTGTTAACAGCTGTCAGATGTTTTTTTCGTATGCGCTTTGGCCGACCGACACTGTTAGCCGTAGATGCACAGATGGTTAGTGTACGAGAAACCGGGGTAAGTTAACTGTAATCTACGGTCCTGTTTTATTTATTCGTTTTGTCTGTTGCGTATTTAGTTTTCTTTCTGTTGTTGTGCATATTATGTTACTTATCTGCTTATTTTGTTTCTGTGATGTATCTTGTTGGTATAATAAATGTCTTTCTTCTTCTTTAATCTTGGGGGATAAGTGACCGAACTAAATGATTCGATTATGTGATTCCATGGTGTTCGGCTCGGAAATCAGGTGTTCAATTTTTATTTTCCCTCCTTGTTGGACCCAGAATCTTTTGGCTGCTATTAAATAACCCAATCCAATCCAACAGTCCACATTCGTCCGCTGCTGGACACAGGCTATCCCCAAAGCCTCGCTTTTATTTTCGTCTACAGGGATCCTCATCCAGCCACCACTAGCAATCCACTTCAGGTCATCGTTCCAGCGAGCCGGTGGGCATCCCATCTTGCGTTTGTCAGTTAGCGGTCTCCACACTCCCGAACCATAATGCGCAATAGGTATCGATTTGAGTGTTCTCATTTCAAAATCAACCATCGACTGACGACAGTAGAGCAGGTTTCACGATACAGTCCAACAAATTTCAAAGTTCGATCCTAGAACTAAAATTCCTTAAGGCTACATTTGATAAATTTTCATGCGTATTTACATTTCGTAAATTTTCATCCGTGGTAAAAGTCCGTCTATTTTACCTAGCTAAATAAAGCACACTTTATTACCCTTGTTTACAAATGCATTTTCAATTTTCATTTACTAACTTAATATATAACATTTTCAACATTTGATAAAATCTGTCAATATTTTGTATTTTTGGGTATGTGTAACTGTAAAAATTGTAAAAGCACTTATGTTCTTCTTGATCTAAAATTAAGTTCTCCTGTGTAAAATCGCATTTTTCGTTTATGTATTTTTAGCATAAAGCACGATCTAAAATATGACACTAAACCGGGGCCTCGATTCTGTTAGTGCATTGTAGTATAATGACAGCTACACTGTCGGGTCACGTGACGTGTTTTTTCGTACCATTGACGCCTAGGAGGTTTGATAGGTGTGCCCGCGTAGACTTAAAGCAGCCATGTAAATGAAATCGCCATGTTCATGCAGTTGTCATGTTACTACAATGCATTAACAGAATCTAGGCCCAGATTATTTTGCACGCTAAATGGCGGAGCACGTTCAAACATCCTAAATGCGTGCGTTTTGCCTAACGGAGATTTTTTTAATTTTTTAACACACTTGGTTATACTAAAACTAATATAAAAGTACCTACCAAAAAGGTTTCCGCTCAAATTAATGGCAAAGCCAGCTTAACGGCGCTGATGTTCAGCAAGTGCCTGAAAGCTTATTACTAAAACTTAAGCTCTAACTAATCGTAATTCTATCTATTTCATGTTTAGTTTTTCCTGGTACAATAAAGAATATTCTTATCTATCTAATCTTGGTATCTAAAACAAAACAAAGCCTGTCCTGAAAAGCATGCAAATGTAAACGAGGCTTCGGAAAACAATTTATTAATGAGATATTTATTTACCAATAGCCTTTTGTGTGGTCTGAGTGGACAGTACGTCAATATTTTTGTATCCAGGTCACTAATAAGTTTGAGGCCTAAGGTCTTGCCTTCACCCACTGGTAATGAAGGTACTAATGTTTGCGAAAGAGCAAATTCATTCCCCAAAATAGCTAAATTGCCTAACAATTGTAAAAAGTTTTACATTGAATGGGACATTTGCATAAAACATGGCAGTAATGTTTCACAAAGAAGCCGCTAGGAGGGGTCAACGGAGTGCCCTTAAGTCGCAAACGAGAATTCGGAAAGAGTTCATTAGATAATATAATCGGCAAATAGGTACAGTCTAAATTCAACTCTACGGCCATAGAAAACCGTGTTCAAAACCCAGAATTTAAAGATTAATAAGTTGTTTCCACGACAATTACTATAAGACTATCTGAGATACAATGTTTTAAAAGCTGGTATAATTTGAACAGGTAGGTATCAAAATCACAGCGATTGGTAGCCTAGTGGGTAGAACATTGGACTCGGAAGCGAGAGACCCAGGTCGGGCATGTACCTGACGCCACCATCGCCATTCCGGGGTGGGCACGCGTGGTGATTAAGCTCATACTCTCTCCCTGAGAGTAGGCCTGTGCCGTATAGTGGGACGTCCATAGGCTGCTTATGTTAGGTAACAAAATAAAATATTCAGCCCTGGCACAAGGATCCAAATAAAATTAATTTACTCCAAATACCTAGCTAAATATATACTCGTAAAGCAACATAGGACCGACGATCTGAAACAGAATACTGGCATCTACTGGATGAGGATGACCCAGGACAGAGAGAAGTGATGTGCCTTGGGAGAGGCCTATATAAGAATAAGAATAAGAATAAGAATAAACTTTATTTGGCAACATTACAAAGAAATACTTACAGTAGGCACATAAGCCAATATTCTTACAAAGAATTACAAACAATAAGTGCATAATTAAGTTAGTAAACCATAGGACACATTTGGCGAAATACCTGTACCTAAGTACCTACATGAAACTTAGACACACAAAGTCTGATATCTGATATCTGATCTGATCTGTATCTATATCTATATCTGAGCTCCAGGAGTGGACGAATATTGGCTGATTGTTTGGAATCCGTCCGTTAATACGTAAATTCTCACCAAAATAGACAAAGCGTTACAGAAATACGTCAATGCTTCCCAAAACAAGTATGTGGTAAAAAAAAAAATACACAGCAGTGCAAATGTTTCAGCTGCAGCTCTGAATGTGAAGTGGATCAAAGCTGACTGCTGAGTAATGGAATTTAGCTAGTTTACAAGTTTCAGTGACTAGAATTGAGAAAGGAATGTTGCGTTGGTTTGGACACGTGGAGAGGACTAAGGAAGAAAGATTGAAGAAACAAATATATCGAGCGATGAAATATGTAGGTGGAAGGGCCGGAAAGGAACGTCCCAGGCGCAAATACTTCAACCAAATAGAGGATGTATTAGCAAGATAAAAAGTACACGAAATGCGCGTGCGTGCATGCAACCACAGAACAGAGAAAATAAGTGTGTTCTGTGCATGCAACGACTAATGAATGTTGACATTGACGACCTCGTGGCGCAGCGGTAGTGCATCTGCATACCATGCGGGAGGTCCCGGGTTCGAATCCCGACAGGGGACAAAAAAAAAGTATGTGTTAGGTTTATTGTTTATGTTGAGGAAGCGAAAGTGATCTGTCAGGATCGTGGCAAGTGGCAGTCTCTGGTCTCTGCCTACCCCTCTGGGATATAGGCGTGAGTATATGTATATAATTAACAGTGGCTGGCCGTCAGCTCCCGTATTCTTCGTTTCTTGCCCATTGAGTTAAAGTATACTTTAACTCAATATTCTTGCTAAGCAAAATAGGACTTCAACGCTGGCTACAACCGTCCATTCTCTGATGTTTCTTAGCCACGACTTCCTTCTCCCAACGCACTTCCTTCCCTTGAAGAAGTCAGTCAGCACCTATCGTCTCGCAGCACATGCTCTGGTAACTAATTTCCTTTTTTCATGGTAAGCATTAGTTTTGGGAAACGATTGGCGCGTTTCAGCCCGTGAGACACACAGAAAGAACGTGGGACGAGGGCCCGGAAAAGACGCGACGCGTTGCAAAGAGTTCGCACCCACGCCCCGTCCCACACAGAGTTTGGGGTCCGTGCCGTCCCTTCAGTCAATTTTATATTCAATGAAAGTGAATTGGAAAGACGACGCGTCTTTTCCCCGCTCTCGCCCCGCGTCCTTTTTACGCCTGAGCGTTGGGGCCACAGATTCCAAATTCGTGTCGTTTATATACAGAAGACCTAAAAAACAAATGATAAGCAAAGATGGAACGGCAGAAGAAACGTGGCCGCGGCTGTTACTTTAGATCTTATCTGTAGTCGATCGTCGGTTCGAACCAAAATATTCCACTTCTTACTACATTAAACAATCACAAATACTACTGAATCATTGCGAATGAATCGTAGCTAAAAGCCTTCTAATTTTAGCCTTCTAGCTCTAGGCAAACCAGCTTGAGATGAAAAAATTCAAGTGTAGCCGCTAATTTCTGAATTGAGAATTTCCCTCAGTAAATACCTTATAGTGTCATGCCGTCTCTTCAGATTGGTCGAAAGAGAATGAGGGCCAGTTTCTGAATTGAGAATTTCACTAAGTAAATACTTAAGTAACGTTCTCTTACGCTCTTTTCTGAAAAAATCGAGGAGACAGTAATACAGTTAACTATTTACTTAGTGAAATTCTCAACTCAGAAACTGGGGCTGAGACAGACAGATACTTGAGCATTTACTGCAGTGACTTTTGCAACAAACAATGTACTAAAATAATTGCAGTACAAGCCGTAGGTACAAAAAATTTATTTATTTTACGACAAAAATTATGTAGCATTAGTGTCTAAAAGACAGCATAATTTAATGAAAAACTGTGAAGTCAGTTAAAAAAAAACAAGGTAAGCCATTTTTTCGCGAATTTCAGAAAACGAAATATACAGATCGAGAGAGCTTGAAAAACTGAGTAAGACTGACTGAGAAAGAAGTGGCGTGCCTTGGGGGAGGCCTATGTCAGGCAGTGGACGAGCACGGGCTGATTGATTGATTGACCTTTGGATCTGTCGATTTCGGTCCTCTAACAACGGGTGGTTTACAGTTCCAACCACAGAACATACTTATTTTCTCTGTTCTGTGGTTCCAACCTCCGCAACCACAGAACATACTTATTTTCTCTGTTCTGTGGTTCTTTTGGGTATGTGTAACTGTAAAAATTGTAAAAGCACTTATGTTCTTCTTGATCTAAAATTAAGTTCTCCTGTGTAAAATCGCATTTTTCGTTTATGTATTTTTAGCATAAAGCACGATCTAAAATATGACACTAAACCAGATTATTTTGCACGCTAAATGGCGGAGCACGTTCAAACATCCTAAATGCGTGCGTTTTGCCTAACGGAGATTTTTTAAATTTTTTAACACACTTGGTTATACTAAAACTAATATAAAAGTACCTACCAAAAAGGTTTCCGCTCAAATTAATGGCAAAGCCAGCTTAACGGCGCTGATGTTCAGCAAGTGCCTGAAAGCTTATTACTAAAACTTAAGCTCTAACTAATCGTAATTCTATCTATTTCATGTTTAGTTTTTCCTGGTACAATAAAGAATATTCTTATGTATCTAATCTTGGTATCTAAAACAAAACAAAGCCTGTCCTGAAAAGCATGCAAATGTAAACGAGGCTTCGGAAAACAATTTATTAATGAGATATTTATTTACCAATAGCCTTTTGTGTGGTCTGAGTGGACAGTACGTCAATATTTTTGTATCCAGGTCACTAATAAGTTTGAGGCCTAAGGTCTTGCCTTCACCCACTGGTAATGAAGGTACTAATGTTTGCGAAAGAGCAAATTCATTCCCCAAAATAGCTAAATTGCCTAACAATTGTAAAAAGTTTTACATTGAATGGGACATTTGCATAAAACATGGCAGTAATGTTTCACAAAGAAGCCGCTAGGAGGGGTCAACGGAGTGCCCTTAAGTCGCAAACGAGAATTCGGAAAGAGTTCATTAGATAATATAATCGGCAAATAGGTACAGTCTAAATTCACCTCTACGGCCATAGAAAACCGTGTTCAAAACCCACAATTTAAAGATTAATAAGTTGTTTCCACGACAATTACTATAAGACTATCTGAGATACAATGTTTTAAAAGCTGGTATAATTTGAACAGGTAGGTATCAAAATCACAGCGGTTGGTAGCCTAGTGGGTAGAACATTGGACTCGGAAGCGAGAGACCCAGGTCGGGCATGTACCTGACGCCACCATCGCCATTCCGGGGTGGGCACGCGTGGTGATTAAGCTCATACTCTCTCCCTGAGAGTAGGCCTGTGCCGTATAGTGGGACGTCCATAGGCTGCTTATGTTAGGTAACAAAATAAAATATTCAGCCCTGGCACAAGGATCCAAATAAAATTAATTTACTCCAAATACCTAGCTAAATATATACTCGTAAAGCAACATAGGACCGACGATCTGAAACAGAATACTGGCATCTACTGGATGAGGATGACCCAGGACAGAGAGAAGTGATGTGCCTTGGGAGAGGCCTATATAAGAATAAGAATAAGAATAAGAATAAACTTTATTTGGCAACATTACAAAGAAATACTTACAGTAGGCACATAAGCCAATATTCTTACAAAGAATTACAAACAATAAGTGCATAATTAAGTTAGTAAACCATAGGACACATTTGGCGAAATACCTGTACCTAAGTACCTACATGAAACTTAGACACACAAAGTCTGATATCTGATATCTGATCTGATCTGTATCTATATCTATATCTGAGCTCCAGGAGTGGACGAATATTGGCTGATTGTTTGGAATCCGTCCGTTAATACGTAAATTCTCACCAAAATAGACAAAGCGTTACAGAAATACGTCAATGCTTCCCAAAACAAGTATGTGGTAAAAAAAAAAATACACAGCAGTGCAAATGTTTCAGCTGCAGCTCTGAATGTGAAGTGGATCAAAGCTGACTGCTGAGTAATGGAATTTAGCTAGTTTACAAGTTTCAGTGACTAGAATTGAGAAAGGAATGTTGCGTTGGTTTGGACACGTGGAGAGGACTAAGGAAGAAAGATTGAAGAAACAAATATATCGAGCGATGAAATATGTAGGTGGAAGGGCCGGAAAGGAACGTCCCAGGCGCAAATACTTCAACCAAATAGAGGATGTATTAGCAAGATAAAAAGTACACGAAATGCGCGTGCGTGCATGCAACCACAGAACAGAGAAAATAAGTGTGTTCTGTGCATGCAACGACTAATGAATGTTGACATTGACGACCTCGTGGCGCAGCGGTAGTGCATCTGCATACCATGCGGGAGGTCCCGGGTTCGAATCCCGACAGGGGACAAAAAAAAAGTATGTGTTAGGTTTATTGTTTATGTTGAGGAAGCGAAAGTGATCTGTCAGGATCGTGGCAAGTGGCAGTCTCTGGTCTCTGCCTACCCCTCTGGGATATAGGCGTGAGTATATGTATATAATTAACAGTGGCTGGCCGTCAGCTCCCGTATTCTTCGTTTCTTGCCCATTGAGTTAAAGTATACTTTAACTCAATATTCTTGCTAAGCAAAATAGGACTTCAACGCTGGCTACAACCGTCCATTCTCTGATGTTTCTTAGCCACGACTTCCTTCTCCCAACGCACTTCCTTCCCTTGAAGAAGTCAGTCAGCACCTATCGTCTCGCAGCACATGCTCTGGTAACTAATTTCCTTTTTTCATGGTAAGCATTAGTTTTGGGAAACGATTGGCGCGTTTCAGCCCGTGAGACACACAGAAAGAACGTGGGACGAGGGCCCGGAAAAGACGCGACGCGTTGCAAAGAGTTCGCACCCACGCCCCGTCCCACACAGAGTTTGGGGTCCGTGCCGTCCCTTCAGTCAATTTTATATTCAATGAAAGTGAATTGGAAAGACGACGCGTCTTTTCCCCGCTCTCGCCCCGCGTCCTTTCTACGCCTGAGCGTTGGGGCCACAGATTCCAAATTCGTGTCGTTTATATACAGAAGACCTAAAAAACAAATGATAAGCAAAGATGGAACGGCAGAAGAAACGTGGCCGCGGCTGTTACTTTAGATCTTATCTGTAGTCGATCGTCGGTTCGAACCAAAATATTCCACTTCTTACTACATTAAACAATCACAAATACTACTGAATCATCGCGAATGAATCGTAGCTAAAAGCCTTCTAATTTTAGCCTTCTAGCTCTAGGCAAACCAGCTTGAGATGAAAAAATTCAAGTGTAGCCGCTAATTTCTGAATTGAGAATTTCCCTCAGTAAATACCTTATAGTGTCATGCCGTCTCTTCAGATTGGTCGAAAGAGAATGAGGGCCAGTTTCTGAATTGAGAATTTCACTAAGTAAATACTTAAGTAACGTTCTCTTACGCTCTTTTCTGAAAAAATCGAGGAGACAGTAATACAGTTAACTATTTACTTAGTGAAATTCTCAACTCAGAAACTGGGGCTGAGACAGACAGATACTTGAGCATTTACTGTAGTGACTTTTGCAACAAACAATGTACTAAAATAATTGCAGTACAAGCCGTAGGTACAAAAAAATTATTTATTTTACGACAAAAATTATGTAGCATTAGTGTCTAAAAGACAGCATAATTTAATGAAAAACTGTGAAGTCAGTTAAAAAAAAAACAAGGTAAGCCATTTTTTCGCGAATTTCAGAAAACGAAATATACAGATCGAGAGAGCTTGAAAAACTGAGTAAGACTGACTGAGAAAGAAGTGGCCTATGTCAGGCAGTGGACGAGCACGGGCTGATTGATTGATTGACCTTTGGATCTGTCGATTTCGGTCCTCTAACAACGGGTGGTTTACAGTTCCAACCACAGAACATACTTATTTTCTCTGTTCTGTGGTTCCAACCTCCGCCCGTCTGACAGGCGCACTCAGTGAGTTAGTAACGCCAATCCGCGCGGAATCTTACTAGTTTCGCCGCGTGACATCATGAGCCACTGACCCACCGAGGCCACCGTTCATATGATTAGACGCTGTTACGTCTTACGTAAAGGCAGCGCTGCGTAGACGATTCCGGGCCGTTTGCAAATAAATTGCCGAATTAAACTTGTTAATTTTCCGAATTGATTTTTAATGGGTTTGTCCTTTCGGTTGGGACTCAGCTGTGTTCGGGCCGGGCGTGGCTAGGATGCGCTCCTGAAGGCGGTTTCCACAAGCTACATACGTGAGTGGTTCGGTAGTTCGGAAATGAGTGCTTTTTTTATTTAACAGAAATCCACAGCAACGCAATTACAGTAAACAATTGGTACTCAGTAATTTGTACATGCAGCCCATAATGGATTTTGCTATGTGGGTTAACAATTATATTGTATTCTAATTCTAAAAATAATAATTGATTGAAGGCCTTCACTTTGAAAAACCACACATTAATTCATTCAATACATAATAATCATATTGTACCTCCTTCACCTTAATAGTTCAAATAATAGTTCATACTTCATTTTATTATCAGAGCTTGCGCCACAGATGAAGTCCTTCGCAGTTTCTACTTACATCCAGCTTATCCCAATCTTTTTCCCCTTTTGGAATATCTTTTTTTTTCGGAATTACTCTTGTAATAAAAGTTGTTTGTAGGTATTGCTAAGTAGAATAACCCCCTTAAATTTCACCAGAACTTTGTGAAACACTCAGTATACTTAGAATAAAAGTACATATATCACTAGATTTTATGAAACTTTATCTCACTATTTCCCACTATGTAGAGCAGGATAGCGCACAATACACCATTAGTTTTAAATGGTTTGAAGGACATAGGAAAATGAACGTGACTGACAATAGGTATCGAATCTCTCTCGATGTTTTTTTTTTAAACGCACTTTAGAAATATCTCGACACAAACTCGAATCTAGTTGCCATCCAGAGCGGTGCGTGCGTGCCGTGGGTCCGCGGGTTATTGTTCTGTTAGACGAAGAGGCGGTACTAATTATTCACGCATTTTTTTGGGTCTACAATTCATTATAAAAATATCTCTTCACAAGCAACATTTCTCAATGTTTCATTGTACAAACTATTGTTTTGACAATGACATAGACTACAAAGGTTCATATGATATTTTGAAAATGTATTATTTATTATATATGTAAATGTATTATGTTTAAAAGAGAAAAATACATGTCAACATTTTACAGATAACAAATAATCCATTTGGCAATATCAATTTAATTCGCTTTTTAAAGCAACCTATAACAAACTAATTTTGTTTTGTTAGAAGCATTTATTGGTAACAAATAGAGAGCTCCGTCCGCTTCGCTCGCTCCGCGTAGCGAGAAAACAAGCCTAACCCAACCTAACCTACTGTTCCCGGGCGAGCATGATTTTTTTAATGCGGGGGGCTTCTCCTCCTGAGCCTCCCTCGCAAGGGGGTTCCACCCCCCTGCCCCCCTCGTGCCCTGTTTTCTGACTTAGTGGAACTTTGTCGTTTTAATGCATTTGTGTTAAGAAAACTTAGCTAATGTTCTGTTGCCGAATGACATTATACGAAAGAATTACTTTATGAGATGTAAGTTTTGTGAAACATTTTTATATGGAATGTCGAGTTGTGAAATGATACATTTGCATTACGTTGCAAATTTGTTTATTAACTGTCGGACATTCGAAGGGGACCCCATGCTCAAAAGTAATACTTAAGTGTACATAGATGCCATTTTTTATTACTAATTACATAACCGCGGCTTTCAAACCACCCATCAAACACAGTATCTCTAAGTCTTTACTATATAAATCGAGTGTGTGCTAGAGACACCGAGGCCTCTAACCGTGTAGGTTTTTAATTATTAATTAAGTTAACGAACAAGTACTCGCCGAGGCACACCCCATTTTAAACTACGTCTATGTAAATGCCCCGAAACGTTCAAGCAAGACATTCAATTCGTTTGCCAATACATTATCAGCTTATTTTAATGTCAGTTCTTCTACGTGAAAAAAATAAACATATACACACACATACATAAACTTACGCCTGTATCCCGGAGGGGTAGGCAGAGACCGGGTCTGCCACTTGCCACGATCCTGGCAGATCTCTTTCGCTATAAAAAATACGTGTATGTGTGTGTAAGTTACAAAACTAGCCTAATAACTAAAACAATTAAAAACACTTAAATGTTTGTTAATGTGTTTTTTTTATTGTATAAATATACACACAAATATAACCTACCAAATGGTAAGTCTGAGAATAGGTCGTGGGGTAACTAATATGGTAAAACAACGTTTGCCAGATCAGCCAGTAAATATTAATCATACCACATAATCCCATGTCCTGCCAGAAACTAGGATGTCCTGTCCTTTGGTAACCCGATAAGGACAACAGGAACAATTTACTTTTAACTTTGAATACATTATTATTGGATTTAAAAAATAAAGTAATACCTCTTAAATACCTCTTCTGTCGACCTCGTGGCGCAGCGGTAGTGCATTTGCATACCATGCGAGAGGTCCCGGGTTCGAATCCCGGCTGGGCACAAAAAAAAAACCTAGGTCTTGGATGTTTACATGTTTGTGATGTCGTTGTTTCTGGTTCCCACGACACAGGGTATCCTAGTGTGGGGCCAGAAGCAATGTATGTGCCTGTATGTAAATGTTTATGTTATGTTATGTTATGTTAAAAGCTCGAAAGACGCTTGTTTTAGTCGGTAATTTTGTTAGGTCCACGGCAGATTCAATAAGTCACTAAAACACCGGCAAAAACCGAAGATTTGCAGAAAATACATTTCTTTTGTAAAGCGTAATATAGTGTAATGTGACAGAGCACTACACGTAATTTAAGCGGTCTACAATCGATCTGTCTGTATATCAAAGCCTAACATTCACATTTGCTTATTTTTAGCCTAGCTCGCCTTCACTTCCAATTCGGCTTATGGTAATAAAAACCCAAGTAGTCTAGGCGTTGACCCGACTGCGAAAATAAAGGAGGATCATGTTTTTCATGTGTATGTATGTATGTTTCTTTATGACTTCAAATTTTATTTTTTTATTTTATTTTTTTTATTTTAATAAGACAAACATTTCATAAAAAGGTGGCTGGTAAATAGCACTAAAATGGGCTAAATGAGTCTGTGAATTCGTTTTTATCCGTCGAAGTACCCACCACCGGCGTGTATGCATGTAGCGACAAATGAGTGTTGATGAAGCGAAAGAGATTTGTCAGGATCGTGGCAATGGCAAGCGCCTACCCCTACCCCTCCGGGATACATGCATGAGTTGTAAGTCGAAGTGGCAGTGGGCGGGGCACATAGCACGCAGAACTGATGGCCGATGGGGCCGAAAAGTTCTCGAATTGAGACCACATATCGGCAAGCGCATCGTAGGTCGACCAGCCACAAGATGGACAGATGACCTCATCCAAGTGGCAGGAAGGCGCTGGATGCAGGCCGCTTCCAACCGGTCTTTTTGGAAATCCATGGAGGAGGCCTATGTCCTGCAGTGGACTTCTTGGGGCTGAATGATGATGATGATGAGACATCAGCAAGCGGGACAAAACTAACTGATAAAGAAATGAAACGATCGGTCTCGCCTGCCGAGATTTAAAATTCAACAGACTCATTTAATCCATGTTTTGGGGCGTTTTTAGCGCTTGGTGGCTTTTAGTCTGATCTCTGCGAGAGAAGGCCTGTGCCCTACAGTAGGACGTACATAGGCTGCATTATTGTATTATTACTAGCTGACTCGGCAAACGTTGTTGTGCGATATTAATAAAATTAGCTTACGACCTATTCCCAGACGTAATAGATAAACACAAAAAAAATCATAAAAATCGGTGAAGCCGTTTCGGAGGAGTTCGATAACAAACACTGTGACACATATTATTACTTTACTAATATATATAGCTACAATCCGGTATACTCACTGACTGACTGACTGATCATCTATAGGTTTCCTCGGAAACGGTAAGAGCTACGTGAAAATTTTGTATGAGAAAGTTGTAGGAAATGTATGATATACAGCCATCCTATGAAGCCGATTTTTGAATTTCGAACGCCTTCTCCCATACAAATGGGCTAACTTTTTTGTTTACTGGGCGATTTGGATGAAATTTGGAACGGGTATTTGTTTCGTGATCTAATTGTGAAAAAAAATTTTGAACGTTCGAAATTCAAAATAGGGGCGAGAATATGGCCGCCCAAAAAATCGACCTCTGCGCAAAAAAGTCGGCAGCCAACTGGGCACATGCTGGAGAGGTGCCCTAAACGGCATCGGGTTGTCAAAGGACCCAGGTATATGAGAAAAATCGGACATTTTGACATTTCAAGATGGCGGCCGAGATATCGATGATTGAAAATGAGAAAATTTTGTATGGAGAATTTGTACTAAAAATTGACTTTTAGTACAAATTTTAAAACAAAAGTCAGATGGGACAAATTTTCGAGGCCGAAGCGGGCATGAGGAACCCCGCCGCGGCGAGGCCGAAGGCCGAGCTCCGTTCAGGCCGAGGCCGAAGGCCGAGACCATACATTTTCCGGCGAACAAGCAACAACGCAAAAGCCAGATGGGACAAACTTGCGAGGCCGAAGGCCGAGCTCCGCGAAGCGGGCACCAAGAACCCCGCCGTGGCGAGGCCGAAGGCCGAGCTCCGTCCAGGCCGAGGCCGAAGGCCGAGACTATACATTTTCGGCGAATAAGCAACAACGCAAAAGCCAGATGGGACAAATTTGCGAGGCCGGAGGCCGAGCTCCGCGAAGCGGGCACGAAGAACCTCGCCGCGGCGAGGCCGAAGGCCGAGCTCCGTCCAGGCCGAGGCCGAAGGCCGAGACCATACATGTTCCCACTCAAACAATCCCAACGTCAAGTGTCTAGCGAGGCCCTAGGCCGAGCGCCGCGGAGAGCGAAGCTCGGAGCGGCTGGGGGTTGGCGCGCGTAAGCGCGCAGGGGGTTCACCCCCTAGTTTCTTATATATATGATTAATAATGATAACTTCCACACAGCAACACAATCACTTGTCCTCGTCCCAGACTAGGATACCCTGTGCTATGCTAACCAGGCAAGCACAACACAAACATGGCAATACACCCAGACTGAGGCCATTTGTACAAATGTACGGCGGCCCCCAGTGGGAATCGAATCCACGGCCTCCGGCATGGTAATCAGACGTTACACCGTTACCAGCTAGGCAGTCAAGACAGTTTTAAAAAGTTCAAAAGTTTTAGACAGTTTTTAAAATTGTCCTCGGCAAGGATTAGTGCAACAAAAAGATTATAGTCAAGACTAAATTAAGGCTTTTTAGCGGTCCGGTTTTTGTTTTTTATAACGTTTTTTTTATGCCGCGTCGTTTGTTAGCATTTTTCCTCGTTTTCCGACAAAGGCTCGCTGCTCCGGAGGTTTTCGTGGCCTCGATAGTGCACTGACACCGTCCTGACGTCACGTCTTGTGCCTCCGAAAAATTCTAGTCAGCTCCTAGAGCCTAGAGTGATTTATCGTTGACCGTGAGACGAGTTCTAAGGCCTGAGACTGAGACACACAGAAATGACGTGGGGCGGGGGCGCGGAAAAGACGCGTCGTCTTTCCAATTCACTTTCATATACTAAAAGTACTGAGGGGGACGGGACGAAGCCCACACAGAAGAAACCGTGGCTAAACGATTGATTCAATTCAGGGTAGCACATATAATGAACTTGAAAGGAAAACTATCACGGCAAAGCAGGCTTTACAAGTTAACGAGTTATAGGCAAACAACTTGGAAAAACGTCGAACAAAATCCATTGAAAATTACGTTGATCGCGTTACTAGTTCTATGAAGCAGATAAAACCCCCTCTTTCTACGGAACCTTACACTTCGCGTGGCCCGACACGCACTTGGCCGGTTTTATAAATAAGACCGCAAGCCTTTAATGTAATTCCTGATGTAGATTAAGGAATATTTTATCTCTCTGTTGCCATATTAACGTTTTGTGAAGAGGGATGTTTAAGAATGATTTGTATTCAGTCAAGTGACGATTAAGCGACAGGTTACGTTATAATTATTTCGTGCGCGATAAACTAGTTCTGTAAAATTAAATATTCTCTAGACTGTTCTGTTTTATTCATACTTTGCTAATTTTGACCTTTACCTTTGTATCGAAGTATGTTCCTTATGACTGACTACTATTTTAAGGTCGTAGTGGACTTCGAAGACCAACTAGAAGAAGAAGAAGAAAGACATTTATTATACCAAGAAGACACATCACAGAAACAAAATAAGCAGATAAGTAACATAACATGCACAACTCCAGAAAGTAAACTAAATACACAACATACAAAACAAATAAACTAAAACTAAAGCTAAGGTTATGTACAACGTAACATAAACTCACGCCTGTCCTGGAGGGGTAGGCAGAGAATCAGAGACCAGGGTCTGCCACTTGCCACGATCGTGATAGATCTCTTTCGCTTCATCAACATTAATTAGTCGCTGCATTGCGAAGAAGAAAGAACACATTTACCCAAATTGCCACAGAAACACACAGCAAATAAGTAAATAAACAAAATTAACAAAAAGCAACAACAACAACGGATGAAGCGATAAAGTTATGGGTAAAGTTAGAGGTAAGTTATAGGTTAGAGGTACAGTTATTATCAGGCTTCATCCGGAGAACGCATAGACATCTGAAGTCTGATTTACTCTTCAGATATCTATGGGAGAACGGATGAAGCCTGATAATAACTTTACCTCTAACTTTGAAATACTTATAGTTTTATTTATAAAAAAAATGTCGAATCCACTAAAACACTCTTAAGACGGAGTCAAGGTCAGTTTATAACTCATAAGCCTGTTTTAATTCCGTCTTAAAGATTAGCAAGCTGAAGCGGTAGTGAGCTGGTCACAACGCGAAAAGGTAACGGGGTGCGAAGGTTCCCGAGTGGAGACCACGAGCTGGCAAATGCAGTGTAGGACGCCCACCAGGTCGCTAGGCCGACGATCTGAGGCAGATTGCTGGCAGTGGTTGGACGAGGATGGCCGAGGATAGAAAGAAGTGGCGTGCCTTGGGGGAGGCCTATGTCCAGCAGTGGACTAATACGGGTTGATTGATTGATCGATCTCCTTTCTTAATTTTCTTTGAGCTCAAAAAAAAGTCAAAAGTCAAAAAAATTTCAAAGTAACACAGAAACTGTGACTTATTGAACGTTACAAGAAAAGCTAGGTGTCCGTTTCAAAGTCTAGATAATTTGGAGAAAAAACGGACAAAAAAACTCCAAACTTAGTCTTTTCAAGCATATTCCTTAATTAACAGAGTTTACATGTCATATCTTCTGAAAAGCTAGTACTAGGATGCATTGAACTGGCTTTAAGTCTACACATCTTTGTCATCTAAATAATCCTTAATGCTATAATAGCCCTTTTGGCATAAAGTGCGCTTTACACATTTTTTGAACCGCACTTCAGGCCAGTTTATTATATCTTCAGGGATCTTATTGTAAAAACGTATACAATGCCCCATAAAGGATGTATTAACCTTTGCCAGCCTAAATCTTGGGAAAGAAAGTTTATGTTTACTTCTAGTATTTACATCGTGTTGGCTACCTACGGTTTTAAAATTACTTATATTTTTCCTGACGTACATAATATTCTCATAGATATACTGACTAGCAACTGTTAGGATGTTAGTTTCTTTAAAGAAATCTCTTAACGAATCTCTACTGCCTAGCTTATAAATGAATCTGATCGCTCTCTTCTGTAAGACAAAGATGGTCTCAATGTCTGCTGCCCGACCACACAGTAGTATGCCGTAGGACATAATACTGTGGAAGTAACTAAAATAAACAAGCCTAGCAGTTGCGACGTCAGTTAATTCCCGGATTCTTTTGACTGCATATGCTGCAGAACTAAGCCTATTGGCCAATTTGTTTATATGAGGTCCCCATAGAAGCTTTGCATCAATTGTGATACCTAGAAATACAGTTTCTTCTACAATTTCTAGTTTGTCATTCCCCAATACAACCCTGCTGTCAACTATTTTGACATTTGGTAGAGTCAACTTTATACATTTTGTCTTTTTTGAATTTAACAATAAGTTATTAGAAGTGAACCAGTTTAGTACCTGAGGTAGAGCATCATTTGTATCGTCGAAGTCATTTTCTTGTCTCTTAATTTTAAAAATAAGTGACGTGTCATCTGCAAATAATACTATCTCTGACATGTTTTGAACCATGAACGGTAAATAATTTACATATACAAGGAAAAGGAATGGCCCTAAAATAGATCTCTGTGGCACTCCTATCTTAACCTCTGACCCTGATGATTTAATTCTATTTATGTCAGCTTTTTGAATCCTCCCTTCTAAATACGATCTCATAAGCTTTCCCAAGGAGTCGCGTCACTATCGCTCATTTTAACACAGACTGGGTAAGAGAGTGGCCAAATGCGAGATTTTCATGTGAAAAGTCTGCTGCACAAATTCAATAAGCATACTTTCTACATGGCTGCATTTCATAAAACTACAATTCATAATTTGTTGCGACAATCCGATGTACACTGCGTAACCGAGTCTTCCTACTTATTAAACTGTCGGTTAATCAGCCAGGCAATGTACATCGAATTGTCAAAACACTTAGGCCTTTGCATCTACGTAATGAGATGATTTATACAGCGTCGAGTGGCACCGTCACTCACACCAGATGGGTGAAGGGGACCACTCGGACGCTGCAGTGCCTGGAACATTGTTTTTTAGATGGAGTAGTCTTTCCCAGCACTTATACCAGCCTGACAGCTAAGTCAACCTGGCGCGCAGGAAATACAAGTCAATACCTGCGGAACAAACCACCGCTCACGATGTTTTCCTTCACAATGCAAATAAACAGTCATAGGTACATGCCCGCACTGGGAATCGAACCTGGGGCTCCCGCTTCAGAGTCCATTATTCTACACACTGGGCTACCACCGCTTTTACCCTACCATCGAATTGTCATAGTAAACCATGAATTGTAGTTCTATGGAATAGGGCACAGGTGTTCCGTTTATACAATGACCCGTTGGGAATTATACGAGGACAGCTCCGGATCCAGAATCTTCATCATCGTCATCGGCCATTTAACGCCCACTGCAGGACATAGGCCTCCTTCGTGGTTTTCATAACCATGAGGGGTTTTGCCATAATCGCCACGCCTGGCAGGCGGGTTGGCGATCGCAGTATGCGGTTGGAATCTCAGGAAGACGCTGCTGCCCGTCTCCTGGTAATTGATTTCCTTAGTCGCCTTCTACGACATCCACGGAAGGAAACGGAGTACGCTATTCTTAATCCGGCGTCACACGGACAGAATCTTATCTACGCCAAATTACGGTGGCTCTCTTTGTCTCTTCGTCCCGTTTATCCGATATCAGATGCAATGCGGGCCCAAACAATAACATTAACATTTCCCCTAATATACTGGAATACTTGGGTCCGCACCGTCATCACTACGTGGCTATTCCATGATATCATACACAGGGCCGGCGCAGGTTGTCTCATATTCTTTGTATAATTCTCTAGAGTAATTTGACAGCGAACGAAATAACGCATGAACCATAGCTTAACCGACTTACAGTGTTATTTATTAAAAAAATCCACCATTTGGTTGAAGTATGCCCGCCTGCGAGGTCCCTTACTGGCCCTTCAAATTCAAATTCAAAAGTACCTATTTTATTCAAAGTAGCAGAAAAAGTTGCGACTTAATGAACGTTACAAGTTTGTGGTGTGCATTTCAAAATCTAGATCATTTCGGAGAAAAAACGGACAAAAACTCCACATTCGCTCGATATATGTGTTTCGGCAATATTTCATCCTTCATCCTCTCCACATGTCCAAGCCAACGCAAAGTTCCTTTCTCAATTCTAGTCACTTCATCTTCTTTCAGTCCACTTCACAGTTCAACGTTCACTAATCAAACTATGCGTATCTTTGGGGTACCCATGCACGGCTAATGAATGTTGGTGAAGCGAAAGTGATCTGTCACGATCGTGGCAAGTGGCAGTCCCTGGTCCCTGCCTACCCCTCTGGCCTGCCTACCCCTCTGGAATACAGGCGTGAGTTTGTTATGTTTTTTTACAAAAAAAAACACGATTCCCCTATAACACTGCATCTGAGGAGTGTTTTAAGTCATTGATGAGGAAAGGAGTGGTTCAAAATAAAAAAAAACGTGACGACGGCGCACGGCGTTGGCGACAACTGGAGGTTGGCTCACCGTGTGCATTAAATTATTTACTTGTTTTTAATTTTCCCTAAGAACGGCCGTTCGATTGTTATATTATTATATATATTTAAGGCGTTATAAAAATATGTTGCTTTGTGCACGGTCAGTTGACGAAGAAGAGAGAAGAAAAAGTGACAGACGAATCATAGACAGGGATGCACCTTTTTCATAATAAGTAATAGACATGCAACCTCTGGTGTTAACAGTGATCATGTTTTTATAAATAAGGCTGTAACAATACAGTTGCTAGCTACTACATAAAAAATGGTAATAGTGGAATTTACTTCGTAGTTCCACAGAAGACCAAAGTGGAAGACCTGGATACACGAATCAGAAGACCAAACTGGCAGTCGTTCGGTGGGTAGGCCACCAACCCCATGGGCCATAAATAAGGCAGCAGGAGGACAATGGATGAGATTGGCAGGGGACTGCGGTGGTTGGTGTGACATGCCCAACAGTGGGCATTTTTGATGGGCTGTAAAGATAGTGGAATTACAGTCGAATTACATCTTAGACAACTCACAATAAATTAGAAATAGACAACTTAAGTAAATTTCGTACGCAAATAGAAAGATTTCGAACTTTCCTCTATCCATCTATCTAATCAGCCCGTAAACAGAGCCCACTGTTGGGCATAGGCCTCTTCTTTTTCACGTCAACTTACCTCTACATCCTACTAATAACTATATTTTCGAATGAAAATGGTCGTAAGAAAAACACATTATTAACCTAACGCCGAATACACTAACTCAGGAATAAAGGCTCCATAGACTGCAAAGACCTATAATAATAATGTTTATTTATTTCAAGACAATGACCTTCG
The DNA here is from genome assembly GCA_947310995.1 of Yponomeuta cagnagella. Lineage (NCBI taxonomy): Eukaryota > Metazoa > Arthropoda > Insecta > Lepidoptera > Yponomeutidae > Yponomeuta > Yponomeuta cagnagella. Next base: position 16,553,195 of record OX371277.1, read on the forward strand.
CTCAGAAATGGGCAGCTATTTAAATAAAGGGAATGATAATAACAAAATATTAATTTTATCATTATAAAATAACAGTTGTAGAATAATTAATCCATAAAATAAATAAACGGATACTTATTAATAAGCATGAAATGTAAGAACATTAACAATAAGTAAATATAAGTAACTTTAATTTCTAATAAGCAAATAAAAGCTATTTTTATTTTATTTCAAGACACTGACAAAAATACAAAATAACCAATAACAAAGAAAATCTAACCTTTTTGGTACTACTCTTTACGTTAATATGCAATCATCATAAATGGCCTTTACATCTCTTGCAGATGATTTTTTTTAGCCTACATACGTCCCACTGCCGGGCACAGATCCTCTCTCAGAGAGAGAGACTATGGGCTTAAGCACCCACCGCTGAAATTGTGTCGTTTATCTATCACTTATCTATTATTAGCGTTTTTGAGCATTTACGCAGTTATGTACGAGTAATATTGATATACATTAATACAATAATATTAATATACATTAACACAATAATATTCATATAAATTACACCGAATTACTTGAAGAGTTCCTAGACCATCAACCAGAATTAAAACTACATTTGAGACAAAATCGCACAAATCAAATTATGGGCAAAATATCTTAATTTTTCGTCTTACGAGGGCCTACGTGCTATTGGATCTAGCTATACCTATTTTGGCTGTCAAAAAAAACTAAAAAAACACATTTTCTTATTTTTATAACGAATAAAGGGGGTTTGTTAAGTACAGGTACATTGTTAAGTACAGTACTTGTTATGGATAGCTTCTAAGAAGTTAAGAGTTCCGTTTTCTGTTTCACTTACATCATTTAAGGTTATATAATTATGCCTTGTTTAGTATAATTTTTAGCTTTTAGAAACCTATTTAGAGGTTAAAAATTCAATTTAAGCTTTACTATCTAATTTTATAAATTCAAGATCCTGTTGGATTATCATTATTTATGTATCCTATACACGTCCCACTGCAGGGTTTGCACCTTCTCTCGCAGAGAGAGAGTAGGTACAGGCTTCAATACCACGCGTGCCCACCACGGATTGGCAATTTCATGCGCTGGGGTATTTTTCATGTACTCAGGTTTCACGATGTTTTCCTTCACAAATTACTAAATAAATAAATTAAATCCCTCTCGTTTTTAGCCCCCGAGTACGTACCTGCGCATTCCTAGCTCACACACAACCGAGCTCAGCTTCTTACCCATGGAGTGAGCCGAAAGTGAAAACGCCTGCCTTCCTTGACCCGTGCCATTGCGGTGCCACCGTGACACAGAGCGACCTTGGCGGGTCATCGTAACATAGACCACGGCAACATGTAAACAGAATTGGGACGTAGGCACCGCGATTACATTGTGTACAGCCATTGTTGTTGGTGGCTAACTGGTCGTTTGCCCGTGCTAGTAATGCCTCCGCATAATGGGGTTAGTGGTTGCGATTTGCGTGCACGCGTGGTATATGATAGTGGCATCCGAATACGTAACAGAACATAAACTCATGCCTGTATCCCGGAGGGATAAACAGAAGCTAAGGAGGGGTAAGACCAGGGACTGCCACTTGCCACGACCCTGACTGATCTCTTTCGCTTTATCAACGTTTTGGGTACTTTTTATCTTGCCCTTTGATAATACATCCTTTATTTGGTGGAAGGTTGTCCGCCCGGGACGTCCCTTACCGGCCCGAATACGTGTAAGATAATACGGGGTTCGAAATTATCATGATTATTTTTTTCCGCTCATAACTGATACCACACTGCTTGGAATTGTGGGCCCGGGGCCCAACAGGAGCTTACTAGAGCCGACAATGTTATTATATAACATAATAGATAAGATAAGAATATTCTTTATTGCACACAAAAAATAATAGAGATAAAATATGAAAGTTTCAATGAAAAAGTACAAGAGACAGATAGATACAATAGATAAATAGACAGACATACAGACAGACAGACAGACAGACAGACAGACGGACGGACGGACGGACGGACGGACTGACTGACGGACTGACTGACGGACGGAAACACAGACAGACAGATGACCCTGTTGTAAATACAATACGGTGTTAATTTATGTGATGTTATACCAAATTACGAGAAAAATCTTTATTGTACACACCAGGAAAAAATTACAGAAACAATAGTTACAAGAGAAGAGGCACTATTTGCGGCCTTGCTGCGTTATAATGTGATGTAGTGCAACATTGCATAAAGTCACGCCTCCAGCCCGAAGGGTAGGTAGAGACCAGGATTCGCCACTTGCCACGGTCCTAACAATCCGTTAGTCCCAAAAGGGTGTAGAAATCAGAAATCAATAATTTATTTCAACGTAAAGAATTTACATTCTGTTTGCTGCACTATGTTAGCCGCTGCCTTCGAGCCGTATTTGTAGTGGAGATAAACGCAGCGGGAAAAAAAACTCCACTCTTTTCTCAAATCATCTTAAACATAATGCATCAGAGCCTATATGATAAGACTCCGTGATTGCCATCAATAACGTTAAAAGTCAATTTATAAAAGCCAATATACACGTGCGGGGGGGCGTGGTGATTAAGCCCATACTCCTTCTCTGAGAGAAGGCCTTATGATATGATATGATTAATATACACAAAATGTATGCATTGAAGGGTACCATAATATATTCAATTCAACATTGATTTGCAACCAAGAGTAAGATATTGGGTCCCAGTTGCCTTTCTTATCTACTCTTATCTTATCCACAAATCGGCTACAATAACTTTTTTTTAATTAATTTATTAATTAAAAAACCAACAGACACGATAAAACATAAAAAATACATAACAAAAGTTAAATATAAGGCCCAATTATAGGTTAACATTAAAAGGCTTTATAAAAATCTGACACGCAAAAAGAATGAAAGAATGAACAGAGATAGTACTTTATTTGATTTGCGGATTGAGAAATAAAAAACATTTGTTATTTTCTCTAAAGAAAAACCGTGTGAGCAGCACTATTCCTCACGGCGTTTGTCTTTACAAAAAAGCCAATGAAAATAATAAGCTACCGCGTAGAAAAACCACCGTCCATTTGGCCCGACCGCCATTGATGGACCCGCCATCATTATTCGACAGATCGGTAACACAATCGAGTGCGAAATCTATAAATACACAATGCTATGAACGAAAAAAGCGGAATAACCAAACTTAGGCTATTAGAAACAATTGCGGGGAAATAACAATTTACTGAGTTAAAAACCGGCCCAGTGCGAGTCGGACTCGCGCGCGAAGGTTTTCGTAACATTATCAGCTACACAATTAATCGCTCGTAGCCCCGGCTGCCTGAGTGATCTTAAACGATCACGAAGGTTAAGCAACACAGGGCGCGTTCAGTGCATGGATGGGTCGCCGTCTATGCCTAACGCTAGTGGCATTTCTCCGAGCGGTTCCGTGCTTCGCAAGGCACGTTAAGCTGTTGGTGCCGGCTGCCGTCGATAGATGGCAGTCGTTAAGCCAAGTCAGAGGCCTTAGGGCGGCTTGACAACTTCTGACAGTAGACGAGCCACTAGTCTACAAGCCTCCACCAATCCGGACTTGGCCTCCGTGGTGGAGTATGGCCTATACCTTCCTCAGGGAAGAGACCCGTGCCCCTCGGTGGGGACATAATGGGTTGATGATGATCTACACAACATTAGACACAAAAATCGAGGAAAAACGACAAAAAATCACGTTTGTTGTATTGAATTATTTTAATTTAATTACTCATTTTTGATGTCCTATGTCCTGCAGTGGGCGTCAAATGGCTGATGATGATGATTTATTTTTAAAGTGAATATACAACTAAATATTCTGTGAATATTTAAAGCGCGCACACGCTTCTAAACTATGACCTTCGCGCTCGAAGGGTTCCGTACCATTATCTATACATTATCTCCGTTGACACCCTTATGGTGAAGCCTACAACTGTGTAGTATACAGGGTTACCCAGAGATGGAAGAGGGAGAATGAGAATATACAATACATACATATTAAAAGTTGAAACATATACTTAACAACTTATTAAACACAAATAAAAATTAATAACGATGTTATTAACTACCATAAAAGTACAACTTAATTGAAAAAAAATTGTCTCCGTTCAATTAATTTCGCTCAGTTATTTACTGTAATCCACATGTACGTTGAGTTTACTGTAAATTATATCGATAAAGATGTTTTACACTACTATAAAAATTTAAGTTCTCGTCGCATGCGAGAACATTATCTTCTGCCCATCACTTAGGTTTCCTCAATCAACCAGGTCGTATTCTTAACTTAATTCCGGAATAACTTGCTTAATTTTTTGTCCGAAGAGTCCGACCAGGTTTCGCTCTTATACGAAGAGTTTAACCGTGGTGAGTAGAGACGGCATTACACGACCAGCCCACTGCCACTTCAACTTGCTAATCTCAGGGTGAATTGCGCCAAATCACTGGATAAATATGTAAAATAGTAAAATAATTATTCAAGAATGAAGATAAATATCTGATTGACAGAGCCGTCAGTGATACAATTTGTCTATGGAAAGTTCTGCAAATGTCATTTTTGGACTTATTCGCTGGATAGAGCTTACCCATGCATAAACAAATATATATTCCTGTCAGCAAGCCAGCCTTAAACTCTACGTCAATCACCTCAATTCTTTGGCGAGTTGTCTCATTACCTCAAAGATGCGCAATTACAGAAACAACAAAAACTTCTGTTGTACAACTTCTGAATTTTTGCAACTGTGCAAGCGAGAGAAATATAAAAAAAACCTTAAAGTATTGTTTAAACAATGGACACGGTTATTATTATTAGTATTGAAGTGGTAAAAGTTTAATTTTTATAATCAATCATAAAGAAGGAAAATTATGACGATAAAAAACAACTTTAATAACAAACAGCACAATGCAAACACTGGACCACACAGAAGGTTGTCTCAATCAAGCAAGTTTGGGATTTGTTAAGTGGCACTACTGCAGAACCACCAGGATTATAGGTGAAGTTCTAAATAAAAGTATAGTTTAAAAAAGAATAACAGCACGTTTTTTGCAGACATGCTCCAAAAACTTTTAAAAAATTATTCGTTATGTTCAGTGGCTAATTAATTTCGATTAATTTCGTTCGTACTTAAATTAATTTAGACAGAGCGCCCCACGCTTTCTGACTTATCCACTGAAGCGACAGATACATGAACTGATCACTGAAACTGAACTGATATATGAATATGACCTTTTATATTAAAAAAAAAACAGACAAAAATTATTTTAAAATGCGTTGTCTGTAAGCTATTCGTGTCTTCACAGTTTGTTAACTATTGTGGTTAAAAAATTCCAACGCGTACTGCACCGCCATTAATTTAAGCAATATTAATGAATCAACGGGCAATTACAGCATTCAGTGTATAACTTTTATCATTCAGTGTGCTATGCACAAAGGAAATACGCGACCTCAGAACAAGCTTTACGTAGGACTTCGGGTCGCTCTTATTGTGAAGAGATAGAGTGGAATTTAGATGGTTGTTGCAAACGAACACTAGTTTCAGCCCGCAACTCTGCTCACGTGAGTTGCCTTTAAAACTGCCTTTAATTACAAAAAAGTAGTTACGGTGAAATAATGGGAGGAAGTTAGCAAAAAGTAGTAGTCTCATTTATAAAAAGGCGATTCCTTGAAAAGCCTCTTAGAATGCAGTTTTCATCATCATCAACCCATTATGTCCCCACCGAGGGGCACGAGTCTCTTCCCTGAGGAAGGTATAGGCCATACTCCACCACGGGGGCCAAGTCCGGATTGGTGGAGGCTTGTAGACTAGTGGCTCGTCTACTGTCAGAAGTTGTCAAGCCGCCCTAAGGCCTCTGACTTGGCTTAACGACTGCCATCTATCGACGGCAGCCGGCACCAACAGCTTAACGTGCCTTGCGAAGCACGGAACCGCTCGGAAAAATGCCACTAGCGTTAGGCATAGACGGCGACCCATCCATGCACTGAACGCGCCCAGTGTTGCTTAACCTTCGTGATCGTTTTAAGATCACTCAGGCAGCCGGGGCTACGAGCGAATGCAGTTTTATTTAAACTTATTTAAAATTTTATTTAAAGAGAAGACTTTACCACAGACCATAGGAGTAGCCATGATTTTGTTCTAATAATCTTCTAATATATAAAAGTCATACTTCGATCAAATAGGGGATGTATTAGCAAAGGACAAGATAAAACGTGGACACTCACGGTGGGGCTGGTCCACAAATTTCAAGTCGCTCAGCGTGCTATGGAAAGGGCTATGCTCGGGGTTTCTCTGAAATATCGAATTCGAAACGAGGTGATCGGACAGAGAACCAAAGTCACCGACATAGCCCACCTAATTCGGTGGCAGTAAAGTAAAGTGGCAGTGGGCCGGCCATATCATCCGAAGAACTGATAACCAATGGGGTAGACGAGTTCTTGAGTGGAGACCGCGGATCGGTAAACGTAGTGTGGGACGTCCTCAGACTCGGTGGAGCGATGATCTTCGCAGGGCGGTTGGCAAGAGCTGGATGAGAGTAGCCGAGGACCGTGCTCAGTGGCGTGCAATAGGAGAGACCTATGTCCAGCAGTGGACAATCATAGGCTGATGATGATGATGAAGATAAAATGTACCCGAAACCGGCGTGTGCATGCAACGAGTAATGAATGCTGAGGAAGCGAAAGTGATCTATCAGGATTATGGCAAGCGGCAGTCCCTGGTCTCTGCCTACCCCTCAGGGATACAGGCGTGAGTTGTATGTATGTATGTATAAAAATCTGGTGTCAGTGTTTGTTATCGAACGACTTCACCGATTTTTATGTTTTTTTCTGTATTATATATATAAATAAATAAATATATTTGGTAGGTCTGAGAATAGGTGATAGGCTATTATGGCAAAACAACGTATTCGGAGTCATCTAGTAACTAATAACTTTGGGTGGCAATATAGTCGGGAAAGGCGTATACCTGAAAATATCTTCAGCATAGTATACAAGGGTTTTTTAAATGCATCCTTCCTGAAACGCTATAAACAAATTTTGTTGCTTTAATAGTGCAAAATTGTTAGCATTTTGCTACACGGATTGACCTGACCGCACATCTTCAAGAGGTGCGAGGGACGATATGTTTCTTGAGCTGATTCGTTTAGTCTAGCAGCCTGTCCCCTAGAAACTTTTCCAATCACCAGCCCCCAGCCCTCCTCTCACGTAACTTCCCATTCTATTGGGTTAATAATAAGTTATATAATAAGCTGGCCAGAAACGCGATTCCAAAAATGTGTAAAGCACACTTTGTGCCAAAAGGGCTTAACATAAAATATTATTTAGATGACAATGTCTGGAATTAAAGCCAGTTCAATGCATGAGTTCCAGGTTTTAGAATATTTATATGAACCCTGTTAATTAAGGACTTAAAAAGACTAAGTTTGCAGTATTTTTGTACCTTTTATCTCCAAAATGATCTAGATTTTGAAATGGACACCTAGTTTAACTTGTAACGTTCATTAAGTCGCAGTTTCTGTGCTACTTTGAATAAAAAATTTTTGATTTGATTGGATTTGACGACTCCAAAGTGTCAAAATATGTTTTTGTCTATCTCATACTATTAAGAATAGTAGATTATCGACAGAAGTGACTGCTTCTGGGTTGGTTTGGGCTTAGAGAACAGTAAAAATTTTAGAAAAATAAATAATATTCTAGCCAATCAGCCAGATCTGACGAACCTGCGGCGCCTCCTAGCATTAGACGCACACAATTTTGAAAAAAAATACATTAAATTATGTATCGTGGTGTTTCATGTTTTGTTGATTCATTAATTAAAAACTATTATATTATTTTTATGGTTCCGTACCCAAAGGGACCCTATTACTTAGACTCCGCTGTCCGTCCGTCCGTCCGTCCGTCTATCACCAGGCTGTATCTCATGAACCGTGATAGCTAGGCAGTTGAACTTTTCACAGATGATGTATTTCTGTTGCCGCTATGACAACAAATACTAAAAACAGGATAAAATAAATATTTGAGGGCTCCCATACAACAAACGTGATTTTTTTTGCCGTTTTTTGCTCGATATTAATAACGGCAACAAGTTGTCACTTGAAATATTCAAATCGTGTATCGTGTGAGCCGGACTCGCACACGGAACCCTTCGTGTGCGAGTCCGACTCACACTTGGCCGGGTTTTTTTTTAATTACATTATAAATTTCCACATTGTACAGTAGGCATTCTTGCACCTGCAAAATCTAACTTCACAACCACGTTTTGGTATCACAACTCTTTCACAGCCACTTTTCAAAAGTTTTTTTTTGTTAAATTTTCTTTTTTACTACATTGATGATTCAACAGCACGCTTTCAATTATTCTGAATAATTTTATTTTCCTCGTAGGTGTGGTATAAAGCACTATGTATCACTCGGGAGAAAGTTGTATTTCAGTTCGAGAGTATGTTTAAGCCCGACGCGCAGCCGTCGTTTTCTCCCCTCGGTGTACAAGGTATTCTTATATATTTAATTGACATTCTCGCTCCTGCAAAGGCTAACTCCGCAGCCATGTTGGTCTGACAACTGTTTTACAGCCGTCGGGGCTGCATACCCGGCATTGTTCGCTGCGGGATGCCGCTATGACTGTATGTAAATGAGCTGCGCTAATTAATGCTAATTGCATATAGATGTGCATGATTCGAATGACAATTTGTCGAGTGACTGACCGCCACGTGACCTGAGGTCTTCTATGGTCTTGTAGTATTTCGTAGTATCGCAGGTATGGTGTGGCGAGCCAAAAATTCCGCTGTGCATCAAAAACTTATTTCAACGTAGAGTATTTACATTCTGTTCGGTGAATGACAATGTACAATGTTATCCGCTATCTTCGGGTCGAGTTGTAGTGGAGAAAAAGGGGATACCGCCGTTTAGCCAAAGTATTTTTCGCCAAATTTTACTTCCCAATAAACTTATGGCATCAGTTTCATTTCCCAAATGAAACTTTAGCAAGTTTTCATTTCGCATTTTATTCATTTGGTCAAATTATCATTTCGCATAATTTTACTGCGTCAAGTTTTATTAAGACAAACGTTCATTATGCTAACGTTTTATTTTGGCAAGTGTTATATGCGATCCCCACAGACACCTACTGTTACCAGAAAAGTGGGTTAGGTTAGGTTAGAACTGTGACCCCCCACAGACACCAAATTAATTTTGACCAAGTATTTATTTGGTAAACAATAACTTGCCATAATAACTTTTGCTAACTGTTTATTTGCTTTAAGTTGTTTTGAGAAATGTTTTTTTGCCAAGTGATAATTTGCGGAAAATAGTTTGGGAAGTAATACTTTGGGAAACGATTTTTGGCAATACATTAGTAAACCAGTATGAGCTAAATTATCACATCTTATCGTGCTCAACGCGGATTAGCAAGCGCTGAGATAAATAAACACTACTCAGGTTTCCTCACGATGTTATCCTACGTAAGTCAGTTCTATCTATTACCCCAAAAAATAGGCGACCCAATCTCCGATTTCAAGGCGTTTCTTTGTCAACGAACAGAATCCGTCAGACCGGGGTACCTACTGTCTAATCTAAAATAGAACATTGAGCGGGTTATTCCAGTTTAATATAAAAGCTCCGACGACACACGTAATTAACAATTAACTAATTATAAAAATAAACAAAAAACAAAAACAATTAGCAATTTAGCTCAAACCGCTTCAGGCCTTTGAGGCCTTCAAGCCGCTTAAGTTACATGTAAATAAGTAAATAAATAACACAATCGCCTGTCCTTGCCCTCCTATTACGCAACTGTCCACTATATTGGGCAATCCATTTAGACATTTCCGAAATGTCAAAGGAAGTAATTATTATGAATTTGGCAGTTCGGAGTAGTTTAATCGGACGAGTACATGCAGACCGTATTTTGGCAATAACCTCTTTTATTCTTTCTGTCAGAAATTTATTTCAACCTCATTTACATACATGGCAAAGTCGATTAATCCACAGAGTAACTAACAAGTAGGAAAACTACGCAATATACATCGAATTGTCATAATAAACTATGAATTGTAGTTTTATGAAACGCGGCCCTGCTGGTACATGTAAATTAATTCATTCATTCATTAAAATGTACGCTGCAAGGCAAAATATGGAGCACAATCCTGTGCTGTACTTATAATCTGTTGTAGGGACACATTGTATCTGAGTCAGTTGTCATTCGGCTTCACAGTAAACATACAAGCACCCAGTCCTAGCAGAACCCAACTAAACAGTTAAACTGTTACCTACCTACATTCCACAAATGAATTATTTTCATTTCTTTCAATCATTCAAAGACATGCCGGAGGCTTCGGTCGATGAGGACATGTCAAAGTTCAGGGCCAATAAAATTTGAACCGTTTCGTCACCATGACAGTTGAGGAGCAACGCGGAACAGCCCACCCTGGCACCTGCATCACTAGCACCGCCCGATGTCATCGACCGGCCGCGTCTAGCCGCGTCCTGACATTATAATTAGCACTAGACTCCAGCGGCACTTGACAATGGTCGGATACAGGGTTACAGGCAAAGGCCTTCTCTCAGTATGGGCTTAATCACCACGCGTGCCCGCCGCGGATTGGCAATTTCAAGCGCTGAGGTATGTGAACACCTCAGACACTCAGGTTTCCTCAGGATGTTTTCCTTCACAGTTAGCGAGTGGTATTGCTACTATAACTTCACAAATGTACGTAAATTAGAAAACAAAGACATTGGTGCATGTCGGGATTCGAACCCACGACCTCGCAAATGAGGAGCCTGCGATATAGAGCTCAGCTAGCACTGCTCTACCGCAGTGCTAGCTGAGCTCTATATCGCAATTTTCTGCGGATTCCGTATAAAACTCAATTTTGACAAAAATGTCAAAAGTGACTTTTTAGGGTTCCGTACCAAAAGGGTAAGGGACCTTATTACTAAGACTGCTGTCCGTCCGCCCGTCCGTCCGTCTGTTACCAGGCTGTATCTCATGAACCTATAGTTAGACAGTTGAAATTTTCACAGATGATATATTTCTGTTGCCGCTATAACAACAAATACTAAAAACAGAATAAAATAAATATTTAAGGGGGGGCTCCCATACATCAAACGTGATTTCATTGTCGTTTTTTTCTCGACAACGTATAGATAATGGTATGGAACCCTTCGTGCGCGAGTCCCACTCGCACTTGTCCGGGTTTTTTCCTTGTGACGGCAGTAACTGGTGTCTTGCGCCCGCTTCTGTGGATGACTAGTGCGTGTTTAGATCAGTCTCTGGATTCGAAAGGTTCAGGTTCGATCCCAGGCACGTGTCTTTTTTTTCTTTTACTTAGCCTCTTTTATGTCCCACTGCTGTGCAAAGCCCCCCCCGACTGTTTTCCATCCCTCCCAAGCATTTAGGTCATCCCGCCATCTTCGCCTTGGTCTGCCGCGACGTCGGTGTCCATTTTGCGGAACCCAGTCGGTCTCAATTTTGGCCCACCATCTGTGCTTACCAGGAGACGGGCAGCAGCGAGCGTCTTCCTAAGATTCCAACCGCATACTGCGATCGCTAACCCGCCTGCCAAGCGTGGCGATTATGGCGAAAACCCTCATGGTTATGAAAACCATGAGGGAGGCCTATGTCCTGCAGTGGGCGTCAAATGGCTGATGATGATGATGACGACTGTCGTACATAGAACGAATTTATAAATTGTGATTGACAGGAAGAGACTAACCCCCGGTTGCTGGTACACTAACTTACTTGGTTTTTTGTCGGTAGACTCCGACCAGTTTTCGCTCTGATTCGCAGGGCTTCATCATGGTGAGTAAAGACGGATCTCGCGAGCTCGCGAAGTTAATAATGTGTATAGTTCTTACGAAAGGTTTAGTTCGAAAACACTAACAACTAGTTTATCTACTGTTAACAGCTACAAGTTGAGCCAGGTGCATACAAAAAACAACAACGGACAGCTGTTAACAGTACCTACATTAACAGAGAGGAAAGCTAGGCTAAGAAATCTTTTATGTATAGAAACCTTTCAAACATTTTTGCTCTCTTACTCTTATTACTATCAATTTAAGATTCGTTTTATCACACTACTCACATTTAACACTTCCTCCCGCGAAAAGAAATCGGACCCAATACGCTACTACGCCACTGCTTATCGTTCAAAGACACAGGCGTGGGGTTACGCTACGTACACAAATGTATATTTTTTTACTTCCACACAGCACAATCACTTGCCTTGGTCCCAAACCAGCATACCCTGTTTTATGGTATCCAGGCAAGGACATCACAGCATGGAAATACACCCAGACAGGCCATACGTAGAAATCAAGCACGGCGGCCAACAGAGGCAATCGAACCCACTACCTCTGCTTTAGCAGTGAAGCGTGTTAACCGCTAGACCATCGAGGCAGTCGAATAAATGGAAGGTAGACATTCGCCACACTTTGGCGAGTAACGCCTCCAGCCATTATCTGCGCTGCGGCTAGCAACGCCCGCCTTACAGAGCACTGGGGTTAATGTACATCTGTACATAGACACCTCTCGAACAGACACAGCTGAGCTCATTCCACAAGGCCACCGCATAGCCTAACAAAGAATGAGGTAATGCGGCCGAAAAAACTGTCGCGCTACTTTTTGTTTCACAGAGCCTATAAGATTAGCAAGATGAAGCCGGCAGTGGGCTGGTCACGTCTGCCGGCGAACCGATGGTCGATGGGGTGCAATGCAAAGGTTCGCGAGTAGGACAACTAGCTCGCTGGACCGACGATCTGAGGCAGATTGCTGGCAGTGGCGTGCCTTGTTCCCTGTGGCGCCGGATTAAGAATAGCGTCACTCCATTTCCTTCCGTGGATGTCGTAGAAGGCGACTAAGGAAATACATTACCAGGAGAGGGGCAGCAGCGTCTTCCTGTGATTCCAACCGCATACTGCGATCGCCAACCCGCCTGTAAAGCGGGGCGATTATGGCAAAAACCCTTCATGGTTAGAAACCATGATGGAGGCCTATGTCCTGCAGTGGGCGTCAAATAGCTGATGATGTGCCTTGGGGGAGGCTTGTGTCCAGCAGTGGACCGAGGTTGTGAGGAGACCTCAAATAGCTACTCCAAGTGCCTGTTAGCTCCTGTTGGTAACTTGTGAGTCACGTAGGAACTAACCACTCAGTGTCTAGAACATATGCTCAATACAGGGTGTTTCAAAAAGGTCCGGTGAAGCTTAGGGGAGTTCTTCTACTCATCAATTCAATCATCTTTTATTATGAGAGCAACTCCGAAATACAGAAAAAATCTGAGAGCTGTTTCATGCATTCCCTATTGCAGCGATTTCTAAAAGGTGGTCCGCAGAACCGTGGGGTTCGGCGGAAGGGTCACAGTGGTTACGCGGTTTGTCCAAGAGTTAAATATAGCTATAAAAACTTCCAGTCAAGATTCCAATTTAAATTAATATTGGATAAGACTAAAAGATGAATACCCTGCAATCGTTATCCCGGTTCCGTAAGCTGAGACTGGTTTCTCAGCTTACGCTTACCCGTTACCCGATTCCAAAAACCAGTAGAGAAACAGACTGTATGCAGCTCCAGATCTTCGAGTTCCGGTGTAAGATACAAAGCCTAATAATAGGGGTTAAAGTATGAAATTGCCGTTTTATTGCAATAGGTTCTTTGAATTGACATAGAATCTTCATGGTTTGAGGTTTTCGAATGAAACTTTTTTCAAATGGTTTCTATGATGTTCTTTTTTTGAAAAATGTGAAACATTTGAATATCGACTTTCAATTGTTTTTGTTATTCAATTTAGACAAGAAAGATGGATACTGCGAAAATTCTATGTCAATTCAAAGAACCTATTGAAATAAAACGGCAATTTCATACTTTAACCCCTATTATTAGTGCTATTATAAGAAAACTAGCTGACTCGGCGATCGTCGTTTTGCCATATTTATTAGCCTACAAAAAGGTCGTGAATAGGTTCTCAGACCTACGAAAATATACACAAAAAAATCATAACAATCGGTGAAGCGTTTCGGAGGAGTTCGATAAGAAACACTGTGACATGAGATTTTTGTATATTGAATATGTAAAAAAAATTAAAGGCCAGCTAGGGTTCCGCCAAAAAAATAGGTATCGTCAATTAGGGTTTCAAATAGGGAACCTCTGCCCTAGAGCATTTTAAATTACCTACAAAACAAAGTCATTGGTACATGCCGGGATTTGAACCCACGACCTACCGACTAAAAAGCCTGCGTTCTGCCTCTCCGCTACCACTGCTCAATATATATATATATATTTATGGTTATAAAACCATGAGGGAGGCCTATGTCCTGCAGTGGAATTGAAACTTAATGGACTAATAACCGAATGGACTAATAATCTGATGGACTAATAACCTAATGGACTAATAACTTAATGGAGTAATAACTGCAAACCTGTGATCCCCAGAATACAGGAGTTTCCTACTTTGGGGGTCACCTATGTAATTATGTCCATACACAGTGTTAATTCATTTTAATTGTTACAGCCAGCTCATGAATTACTTGCTAACAATATTTTTAAATTAAAACCTATCAAACGCTCGAGACCGATTAACATAATAATGTTATCCTAGTGGACTAACGTTGCATACCCTCACGCCTGTGTCTCAGAGGGGCAGGCAGAGGCCAGGGTTTGACCACGTGCCACGATCCTGACCAGACAAATCTCTTTCGCTTCATCAGCGTTCATGAGTCGCGGCCATCGTCGCGGCACGCGCGCACGCCGGTTTCGGGTACTTTTAATCTTCCCCTCGCTAATACATCCCCTATTTGGTCGAAGCATGTAAGCCTGGGACGTCCCTTACCGGCCCTTCCACATACATGCGCTCTTTTGTATCAGTAATGTTTCGTAAATACAACAATAACGTCCGAAAATGAGGCCTACGTGTCCCAAGCCATCATCACAGTGGAATGGTCAAATGCCATAAATCAATTTGACAGACGTCCTCAACAATTGCCTTTAACCAACCATCTAATAGTGACCTCCGCCTCCATACTACCAGTTCCAGGTCCACTACTTTAAACGTAACAACGTTGATACACATGATGTCAGCTGATGATTCAGTCCACTGGAACGAGACGCAATGATGCTGTAACTTCGTATTAGAGAATTTACTATCCACTAATTGTGTTAAAGAGTATGAGCTAATGTTTCAGCCAAGGAATGCCAGTAACCTAGTATGTCTCATCGACCGCAACTTAATTCACTTCGCCTCACCAAAAAACTCTAAACCTCAGACACACAGAACTACTCGTAATTACTTATGCAATTAAAATAAACTAAATGTAAATGTTTATGTTTTATGTTTATGTTTAAACTATTTCATGGGTGCATTCAATTTTTTGACCCTAGCACTAAAAGCCAAATAAAGTTAATTAACTTTATATAAATGAATTAAAACTTCATGATTGTACATAGACCTATGTATAAGCTTATATATACGTCCCACTACAGGGCACAGGGCTTCTCTCAGAGAGAGAAAGAGAGAAAAATTATGGGCTTAATTACCACACGTGTACACCGCGGATTGACAACTTCGGGCGCTGAGTTGATTGACCACCTCAGGCACTCAGAACACGTCAGTCATTCAGGTTTCCTCACGATGTTTTCCTTTACAATTAGCGAGTGATATTGCTATACAACTTAATAAACATAAACTCACGCCTGTATCCCAGAGGGGTAGGCAGAGACCAGGGACTGCCACTTGCTACGATCCTGACAGATCACTTTCGCTTCCTCAACATTCTTTAGTCGTTGCACGCACGCACGCCGGTTTCGGGTACTTTTTATCTTGCCCTTTGTTAATACATCCTCTATTTGGTCGAAGTATGTCCGTCTGGGTCGTCCCTTACCGGCCCTTCCATCCATATTCTCTCGATATATTTGTTTTGTCAATCTTACTTCCTTCATCCTCTCCACATGTCCAAACCAACGCAACATTCCTTTCTCAATTCTTGTCACTACATCCTCTTTCATTCAGTCATTTCATCATCTTTTTCGAACACCATTACTTTTGTCTTACTCACATTAATGTTCATTCCTTTCCTTTTAAACGCCTCATCCATTACTGCTACTTGTGTCTGCAGGTCTTCAACCGACGATGCGAACAAAACCTGATCGTCGGCGTATAACAAGCATTTGACCAGTAGCTCACCCATCCTTATCCCAAAGTCATTCTCTTTCAAATCAGTCAGGCAACTGTCCATGAATAAGTTGAACAACCATGGGGAGGCAACACATCCTTGTCTTACACCCCTGCGAATGCTAAACTAGTCAGTATACGCCCCATTAATTCTAACGCAAGCACTGGAGTCTTCATAGAGAGACTTCAGAGCTCGCAGCAAGACGCTGTCCACCCCCTACACGGACAGTACCGACCACAGGTCATTCCTCACCACTCTATCATAAGCCTTCCCCAAGTCGACGAACGCACAGAAAACCCTCTGACTTTTGGCCAGAAGTTTCTCCACCATCCGCCTCAAGGAAAAGATTTGGTCCACACATCCCATTCCCTTTCTAAAACCCGCTTGCACATCCCATATCTTTTCTTCAGTCACATCTAGTACTCTTTCAATCAAACAACTTAATGAATACACATAACTTCAAAAACGAAGTCATCGATACATGCGGGGATCCGAACCCACGACCTCCCAAATGTGAGGCCGCCGTTCCGCCGCTGCGCTACCACCGCTTCTAGCATTTATTTACTTTATTTTAAGGAAGACTAACTGCACAATATAAAAGAATAACAACCACATAAGAAACAGAATGCCAATTACAAGTGCCCACTGATAAATACAGTAAAGCGAGATAGACAGATAGGCAACAGATAAGGTACAGTTAACACAAACATCGAACGTGTTACGAATATTAAAGAAGAAGAAGAAAGACATTTATTATACCAACAAGATACATCACAAAAACAAAATAAGCACATAAGTAACATAATATGCACAACAACAGCAAGAAAACTAAATACACAACAGACAAAACGAACAAACAAAACAGGACCACAGATGAAGCCTGTGGTGTATCTACATTGCCACAAAAGGCAGCTGACTCAGCGTTGTGCTGAGGAAGTGATCCCTCAGCGCTGATTATATGAATAGAAATAAATTGGGACGAAAAAGTTCTGACCTGGCGACCGCGGACCGGGTGACGCAGCGTGGGCAGGCCCCACACCCCATGGTCTGACGACCTGGTTACGGTGGCGGGAGTCGCTAGATGCGGGCGGCACAACACCGGGAAGCTTGGAAAATCATGAGGGAGGCCTATGTCCTGCAGTGGGCGTCAAATGGCTGACGATGATGATGATGAATCGTGGTAAGAATCCCTCTACTTTAAGAATAATGCCTTCATACCAACATGCGTAGGCTTCCAAAAACAAAAAAACCGGCCAAGTGCGAGTCGGAATCGCGCACGAAGGGTTCAATATTTGATCAACATTTGATACATGAGATAAAGCCTGGTGACAGACGGACGTACGGACGGACGGACGGACAGCGGAGTCTTAGTAATAGGGTCCCTTACCCTTTGGGTACGGAACCCTAATAAACGGCCACAAGAACATAAGTCTAGGTAATACAGCAAATTGATTCTGTCTCGCGAAGGAATGTTGCGTTGGTTTGGACATGTGGAGACGATGAAGGAAGAAAGACTGACGAAACAAATATATTATATCGAGCGAATGTCGGTGGAACGGCCGGTAAGGGACGTATTAGCAAAGGGCAAGAAAAAAAGTACCCGAAACCGGCGTGAATGTTGAGGAAGCGAAAGTGGTCTGTCGGGATCGTGGCAAGTGGCAGTCCCTGGTCTCTGCCTACCCCTCAGGCGTGAGTTTATGTATGTATGAATCAGTCTCCTAAAATTTATAGTTCTGTGTAACTCCCAGCCCTAAAACGTTGGCACTTCAATCGATATTATTTGTCTTAGAATTAAACATCAATCAATCATAAAAACCTATTTAGAGGCTTCAAATTCCACCCGTGCCGGGACTTGAACCCGCGACCTCTGGCTAACCGTGCCAGCGCTCTCCCAACTGAGCTAATGGGCAAGTGCAGGCGTCGGGGAAATTTCGAACCTCTTTACAAACTTCTCTGTATTACGTACAGGCAGCGACATCTGGCTGAAGTAATTTACATCACTTGCAACCCCGAGTACCCACTTTTATGCATTTAGGTTTTACATCGGAATGATATCGCTGTACTTACATGATTATATTATTTTTGTTGCACTAATCCGTGCTGAGGACAATTTTAAAGACCTATTTAGTTTGTAAAGAGCACATTAGCTCAGTTGGAAGAGCGCTGGCACGGTTGGCCAGAGGTCGCGGGTTCAAGTCCCGGCATGGGTGGAATTCGTAGCCTCTAAATAGGTTTTTAAAATTGTCCTCAGCACGAATTAGTGCAACAAAAAGAATATAATCAATCAATCAGCCCATTCTCGGCCACTGCTTCTTTCATACAAAAAAAAATCAGATACGTCCAGCTTCAACCTGTGGCCTGCTTCATACAACTACAAATTCATGGTTTACTATGACAATTCGATATACATTGCAAAGTCAATCAACACAAAGATTAACAAGTAGACTCTGTTACGCAATGTTCCTCGAATTGTCATAATAAACTACGAATTGCAGTTTTATGTAACTCGGCCCAGGTCTTTGCTGCTTATATCCTCAACAAAGTTACACTGCATTCCGTAAGCTGTGATTCCCCTAATTTGCATCCGTTAACAGTTTTCCTCTTGGGTACTATTCGACTAAACAAGCAGTCACCTCACACCTTAGTAAATTGAGTCGCTAAACATTTTAACGCTACTATAGTAGGCTTGATAATTTTAAGGAAATTCCTTGTCGATAATATTACGCTGTTAATTTCTATTAGATACTTTTAGGAGAGGTTTGTCAAAATTGTGGCAAATGGCATACCCTGGTCTCTGCCTACTCCTCCGGGTTAAAAGCGTGAGTTTATGTAATGTAACGAACGTAATCAATCTTGCAGAAGATTGATGATAGCGCATCGGTAGTACCATTGCCTCATGTGTAGGGCCTGGACTTGTACAAATGAAAGTTGTTAAAGGTGCCCAACGTCGAAATTATTTATTAAATTTATTTGTTAATTGTTTGCCAATGTTGATTAAATAAAATTACAACGGAAACTCAAGCGATGGGTTTTCGCCCAGTTCTGTATGTGCCTGTTTAAACTGAAAACTGCACTTGATCGTCAGGAATAATGAGGAACGATGAAATGGGTTTTTGCTTGTTAGTCAACAACAAGACTGCAGACAACTCCATTCTCACGGCTTTCAAAACAAGACACTCCTCTACGTACAGCTATGAGTTAAACTTTATGAAAGAAAAAGCGCTAACTGCGCTGGATTCAGCGCTTATAAGTCAGCAAAATTTGCCAGCAAGCCTCGAAGACGATGTAGAGGCGCTGCGGGAGAACAGTGCTGGCCTTGGACGAGCCGTCGAACCCAGCTCGGAATGCAAACACGACCTACCGGCCACTTGCCGAAATTCTCGCGTAGTATACGCAAGGACCGCAGAGTCGGCGGGCCGGTTTTGGTAGCTGTTTGAGGAATGCTTTATTTATTTGGTTATTTGCTTCCTAGCTAAATAGGTACAAAGTAAGCCAAAATATCACTATTTCTCAAGATCTCGAATAAATTAAAATTTACTTTTGCGTGTGAAGCAGAGAGTTTATGGCAGGAACATTAGGAACATCATCTGATAACAGGCTGTTGATTTATTACACAAGACAGTTTTAAGGACTTTGGGTCAGCGTTTTTCGTTCCGATGTTTTTTGTTTTTTTTTTGTTCCAAAACAACCAGTTCTGCTACACAGACGAATGGATTTGGATGGAAAGAGACCGTGAGAGATGGTATTTGGGGGGAAAGGCCTATACCTTGCAGTGGGCAGCAATGGACTGATGAAAATTATAATAAAGACACTCGCTGATCAGCACTGCACGCGGTTGAAGGCTACCGCAGGCCCTCGTTTACACTCGCTTTACAGACCTCCATAATTTCTACCGATATTATAGTGATAAATGAAGTTCGCTTGCTTTTGCCGTGAAGTCTACTCTCGTTTATTTATATTTGTTCGGGTTGGTCTGTACCTGGCTTCAGCCCAACCTAGCAACATCAGAACCGAACGGCGCAATAAATCATCGCGCTTTATCTCCCATCCCACATATCCTGCATCCGCGCGCGGCACCGACCCGTCCGAAGGCTACCCGCCATCCCACGACTGGGTGTTATATAACGCGAGCAGACAAACTCGGCCACAGCCCGCGAAAATCTCGCCCCGGAAAGTAGGTAGCCTACTGCGAAATAAGGGGGTAGGTAGGCAGGTGGCATCACAACTGCGACACTGCAGGTTTGATTCCCGACCTGTATCGTACTAGATTTACTTGTATACGAGTATATTTAAGAAACATAAGATAAGATAAGATAAGATAAGAATATTCTTTATTGTATACCGGAAAAAATGTTACAGAAACAGCAATGACAAAAGAAAAGATACAATTGGCGGCCTTATTGCTAATAGCAATTTCTTCCAGGCAACCTCATATTGGAGATTTGCCGAAGGAGAAATAGACACGGGTAGTCGGTGCAAAGACGAATATTAATACACATACATATACGTAATAATAATAATAAACTTACATATATCATACTTGAATACTATACATAACTACACGTACTTACATAAATAATGGCTTATAACAAGTGTGTGATCTGGACAACAAAAAGGTGATATACCTACAGATATATGAAGAGAAGTGAATAGACACTTACAGCAAAACTACTTAATTAGACAGAAAGAATTCTTTCACTCTGGCTTTAAATATGGCGGGAGATGGTGAGCGCCTTATCGAAACCGGAAGATCATTCCACAGCCGGGCGGCCTTTACAGTAAATGAGCTACTGAAGAACCTTGTCGTATGACTTGGTGTCTTCAGCGCTAGACTCTGGTCGGACCGTAGTGCCCGGCTGTGGGAGTCACTGAGGAAACTGAAGCGCTCTTTGAGATAAAGGGGAGTGGATGGATTGAACAGCACTGAGTACAGCAGCGAAAGGATGTGGGCATTCCTGCGGAGGCGGATGGGGAGCCACTTGAGCTTAGCGCGGTATTCGGAAATGTGGTCATATTTGCGTAAGCCAAATATAAACCTAATAACAAAGTTTTGAAGGCGCTCAAGTTTACTAAGTTGCTCTTCAGTCAAGTCGAGATAGCTGGCATCAGCATAGTCGAGGATAGGTAGCAACAGAGATTGCGCAAGCGCAATCTTGGTCACAGTTGGTAGGAAATTCCGTAACCTTCTCAGAGAAGCCGCCGAAGTGAATATTTTCCGGCTCACTACCGCTAGCTGCGGTGCCCAGGACATGTACCTGTCCATGATAATCCCCAAGTTTTTCACCCTCTCACTGTATGGTATTAGTACACCGTCAAATTCAATTTGAGGTAGCTGCTCCCAATCGACTCTAGACAACATTCTTGGGCTGCCAATCGCAATAACCTGTGTCTTAGTAGGATTAACTTTTAAACCGTATGATCTGCTCCAATCTAGAATGCGTTTAAAATCGGCGTTAGAATTAGCAATAGCCAAGGGCAGACTCTCTACGGGAGACCGTGCGTAAATTTGAAGATCATCTGCATAAAGGTGGTAGGAAGAAGTAAGCTCTTTAGAAATACTGTTGATGAAGATAGCGAAGAGAAGAGGAGACAGCACGCCACCTTGCGGGACACCGGCTGTAGTATCACTCCAGGCAGAAAAGGATTCGTCGATACGTATACGTTGCCGGCGCCCACGCAAGTAACTACGAAACCAGTCAATTACCGTCGGAGATATGTTGAGAGAGCAGAGTATCCCCAACAAGACATCGAAGTCCACCATGTTGAACGCATTGCTGAAGTCCAGCAACGCGAGCACGGTGACTTCACCTTTTTCCATGCCCAATCTAATATCGTTAGTAATTTTGACGAGAGCAGTAACCGTGCTGTGTCCAGGACGAAAGCCAGACTGAAAAGGATTGAGGAGACTGTTTTTGTTAAGGAAAATGCTAAATTGGTGATGGATGAGGCGTTCGAGGACTTTGGAGAGGAACGGAAGAATGGATATGGGACGATAGTCGGAAAAAGACGAAGGGTTAGATTTTTTGGGCAGTGGAGTAATTTGCGCTTCTTTACAAGCTGTCGGGAAAACACTAGTTGTGACCGACTTGTTGAGGATTCCTGTGATGACCGGAACAAGAACGTCTAAAATAGGAATTACTAAGATGTTACACGTTTATTGTTACTCTCAGTCGCTTTACTGCTTTCCATGTGGTGATAAAATCTTTAAGTCGACTACAGTCTGTTCATCCTTACTTGTCCAATTTAGTAAACAATATTCTAACCTCAAAATTGACATTTGATGCCGAAACTAGATATTTTGTTGCAAGTTCGTGCACTTTGTTTATAAACATAGCAGCCTGTTATCTAAAATGGTGTCCCAGGTTACTTCATTTATAGGAATATGGCAGTTTTCGACTAAAAAGTCATACTTTGCGGGTAGAATCTTGTTTACTAAATTGGACAAGTAAGGATGAATAGACTATATGTATCCTAGGTTGCTCTTTCTTAATCGGCGTTTTCATTTTAAAATTTGCTTCAATATTGGAGATTAGCAGCGGGATGTTCAACGCAGCCCAGTCTCGTCCTTGCCGGATGTTTATGAACCAAGAAACCTTGTTGACAAAGTTAGTCATATACCTATACCATGGGCTAGCCAAAAAGGGATTGTGGCAAATTGGGAACAAACCCCATCGGAGGTCTAACCAAAAATGCCGCGCTTTGTAACAATAGAAGACACAAACGCACCTATTGGATTACAACTAACTGTCGGGCCAAGCCTCGTCTAGGTCACGTTTTCAGAACAAAAACTAGGTAATGTCCACCGGAGATACCCTCGGGAATATACGAGCTACTTTGTCGTAGTCGAGACAGGATTATAGGTAGAGCGCTCGTAAAAAAGCTTCTATAACGCTCGACATAAACTCCAAAATTGTTCAACAAAGTTCAGTTACCGGAACAGTAAAAAGAAAAGTGAGTGATGCTTCCAAATGATAGGTTCGAAATTCAATTCTCGGTGTCGGATGACATTTTGGGCGGCTTTTCAGGGAGCGGGCATTGTGCTTTCTATGCGTGAAAAGGCCGTTAGCGTTCCAGGACTGTGACCAGACTAAGTAGCCAAGCTAGGGTCGTTAACTCGTCGCCTTGATGATAGACTTGTTCTGAAACTTTTCATATAAGCTTCATACGCTTATGCCATCAACAAATTAACCAGGAAATTGAAGACCTGATTTCCGACCACAACGCTATTTGGGGAAACGAAATCCCACAGACTCTGTTGCTTACTTAGTCACAGTTACTTAGTAAGCATGGGGGAGGAACGGGCAATACCTGGGTCGAACAAGCGTTGGAAGATCTCAGGTATCGCTGGAAGGGCTAAGTGGTAGGCAACCGGAAGGATAACACGCAGAACGGAGACAAGTGGCCTCTTCTTGTGTCTGAACTTGCTCAGCGACCCGAATTGGTTGCAACTAACGCCTAAATCCAGTCACTGAGACAGTAATTCCAGAGAAGTAAGCCAAAGCCGTGGATGTCGTAGGAGGCGACTAAGGAAATAAATTCCCAGGAGACGGGCAGCAGCGTCTTCCTGAGATTCCAACCGCTTACTGCGATCGCCAACCCGCCTGCCAAGCGTGGCGATTATGGCAAAACCCTTCATGGTTAAAAACTATGATGATGGAGGCCCATGTCCTGCAGTGGGCGACGAATGGCTGATGATGATGATGATGATGAAGCCAAAGAAAGAAATCCTAGTCGGAGTCACAAGTGCTGCCGAACTATTCCGCCTCGCAAGAAACCTTTGCTAGTCAAGAAATTATACAGAATTGGAACACTTCATTTTTTAAGCAGGAAAAGAATTAGACTACGAATTTCAACTAAAAGGCGTGGGTTATTAAACTCTGGAAACGTCTGCCTCTGCTAAATCTGCTTACGTAATACAGGGAACGTCAAGTATTACGTAAGCAGATTGTATATTCACTTTAAATATTAATAATTAAATTAAAATAATATAAATATTTTAGGTGAAAAATGTCAAGGACCTTAATTGTCGATCGTAAAATAAGCAACAAAAAAGTATTGCATGAAAATTTTCGTATCTCAACGGAGAAACGCATTATTGAAAACGAACTGAATTTAACCCTTTTTTCAAGATGGCGGAAAATGCACATAGGAAATCTTGGTAGACAATTTGAAGTTTTTCTAGCACCCCGTAATATGCAAAATGTACCGTCTCGGTTCTTATATATAATGACTGTACTAATAATGTTCTCTTTATTCTGAAGTGTCACAACAAATCACAAGACATAACCTTGTCTGTGACACCACTAACAAGACCAGGCCCTAGATACACACACAGTTGTTCAATATAAGAATAATTGCATGTCAATAGCTGCTATTTGCGTCTATTTTGTAGTCTACTGAACAATAGCACTACAATGGCATTCCAATAGAACAACCCGCGCAAATAAAATAGGGATCGAAACGCGCGAGGCCCGAGTTAAGATGCACGGGTTCTACTATTGCAGTGCCACTGGTTAGTAGGCCAATGAAACAACCATTACTGCACTGATATCACTCTTTTGAACAACTACGCATTTAAGAGACTAACCCCCCCAGGTAGAATCCAATAGTCGGTTGGCGTTCTATTTGCATTCGAATGAGGAATGTTGTGTGCTCTCGCGCAGGTCCATGCTTCTGACGCAAAACACGTGATAATGAAACATCAATAGCGAAGCGGTTGTGCTTTTTTTTTCATTTCTACCAAATGTTAGTAGCGATAGCAGTATCAAGAGAAGAGAAAGTAAACTAATATTAACGTTGACTGTATAATTGACTCCTGGCTTTGTTATTAATGACGCAGTAGGCACTTACATGGTTTGACATTCTATTCGGTGACCTGATAATACTTCTGATCATGATCGACAGTGTCCTCTACCTCTGTGTCAAACGTTAGTTTAGTTTAGAGAGAATTATATCTCCCAATGTGCATTGTCTTCTACAAAAAAATCTGTTTTATAGCGTTTGCGAGTAAATATATCATTTCGAGAGCATGGGTCGAATATTTATATTCTGGGTGCATAAATTAACTAATAAATTTTAATTCCCTTGAGTGTACAAATACACGTTTTTTGCGGCATAAACGGCCGTATCTTTTTTAAGTTAACTTAAAAGTTTGATTTTTTCACAGCTTCAAGGGATTGGAGCCTAGAGTATGTGGTTTTAATTTCAACTAGTTACCTCCTCGCGTTCCCGAGACAAAGGGTCTTCACAGACAGACAGACAGACGGACGGGCGGACGGACAACAAAGTAATCCTGTAAGGGTTCCGTTTTTTCTTTTGTGTTACGGAACCCTAAAAACTGAACAATAATCCCGCTACATGCACTGATTCCGTTTTGGTTACCATAAATTAAAATCTCGTGTCACAGTCTTTGTTATCGAACTCCTCCGAAACGGCTTCACCGATTTTTATATTTTTTGTATATATTTGGTAGGTCTGAGAATAGGTCGTAGGCTAATTAATAGGGCAAAACAACGTTGGCCAGGTCAGATAGATAACTATAATATTCCAGTTCCAATATACAGTGTAACAAAATGCCCATGTCCGAATATGGGAGGTTGCACTCGTCAATATGAACCACTCCTTCTACGGGAAAAAATCGAGATCGCGATAAAAATATCACCGGTTCCTCACATCCTCACCTCAATAAAATGTGTGGAAGAGTTTTTCAGAAACTAATTTCTCAAAAGTTAGTTGTATGTGGGTTTTTAATGGGTACATCTCTGAAATTATTATTTTCTGTGTTTGTACAGGGTGGCCACTAAACTTGTGTATGTCATGTTTGATTGTCATAATATACGAAATGTATTGGAAAAAATTTATCGTTTTCGCTAGGTTCTTTACTTAAACCCATTTGATCTAATAGAATGTTGCTTCTATAGAAGAACTAACTGGCATCGTTAAATATTTCATAAATCGACATTGTAATTAGAAAACGATATCTTATACTCGTAAGTGTTTATAATATTATTAGAGTAGTTTGAATTTCCACATGTTTTGAAAGCCCATAGGAAGTATAAAAAAAACGGACAAGTGCGAGTCGGACTCGCCCACCGAGGGATCCGTACAAAATTGTAGTCTCGCATAATTGTAGCTCCGAGCTTTTCCCGAGCTTCAAAGACCATTATTTTTATGATTTATTTACAAATGTATAGCTTTCAGATGTTCCCCTATACTTGCAGTATACGACGATATTGCTTGGCAAATTTCATAGTTTCAGGTCAACGGAAAGTATCCTATGAATTTTGATTCCCTTGAACTTTTTTGACGTTAACTTACAAGTTTGATTTTATCACAGCGTCAAGGGACTGTATACCTGAGTATATGGTTTCAACTCGATACCTCCACGCGTTCCCGAGATGTTCATCTTGACTTGACAGACAGACGGACGGAGAACAAAGTGATCCGATAAATAAGGGTTCCGTTTTTCCTTTAGAGGTACCGAACCCTAATGTCTGTTAATGTGTAAGCGGTGGTGGCGGAGCGGTGGTAGCGGAGCGGTAGAACCCCGGCCTCGCATTCGGAGGGTCGTGGATTCGTGGGTTGGCATGTGCTTGACTTCGTTTTCTAAGTTACGTACATTTGTGAAAACGGTTATAGATAGTTCCAAAACTACATACTAACTTTGAAGGAAAACATAGTGATGAAGACACTCATTTCTGAGGTGTTTAGCCTCAAGAGCTTCAAATTGCCAATCCGCGGTGGGCACGCGCGGTAATTCAGCCCATTCACTGTCTCTGAGAGAAAGCCTGTGCCCTGCAGTGGGACGTACACAACAACCTTATATCTTTTGAGGTGTAAATACATTGTCACTCCAATCTAATTTTGAGGTATTTTCCCCAATGTTTTGCTGTTTGTATGTAATTAACTTGTGCTGTGGGTTTTGTCAATAAACAGAATATAAAATAAAATACAGTGGTTCAGGTAGGTGACTCGAATACCTATTGAGCCGTCCCAAATTAAGTCTTCGTATGTATTTTCAATTAAAAACTTACCTTCTGTTTTGTGCAATACCTTGCTCGTTGGCGTCTGGACGATTTCAAGGTTCCTTAGTATAACGAGAAATCGTTTTACTACCTTGTCTATCCCTCCAAAAACGAAGACAAAGACGGAGCGTGGCTTATTCCTCGAAAATTGATTGGATCCCACACAAAAGAACTCACGGATACAGCTAAATATGTAGTCGTAATAAAAATAAATATACCTTCATTATCAACATAACTATACACATACAACACACGCACTTTTTTTTTAAATAAATAATTCTATACAAACACACACACACACACACACACACACACACACACACACACACACACACACACACGCACACGCACACACACACACACATTTGCTTTAACAGTTTTTTATTTCTTTTTTTATTAACACTGGTTTACATGGTTAAATAGTGTCCACTTGCACAGCAACATTATGTAAACCGTACAGTACAGTCCGAGCTAATTTAGGCATTTAGAAAAAATGAAGATTGAATTATATTAGAAACACTATTATGAAAGACGCTTAAATAAATTATCTTATATTATCTATTAAAGGATAAATTGAAAGAACACTTCCGCGAATTAGTTGCGCTTATTCTTAGTCAGTTTCTATACCCATAACTGTTAATGTTTTTGTGCCAGTTAGAATGCAATGCTACTTTCTGGAATTAAGTCATTATGAAGACTAAAAAGGACTGGCATCTTTTATTTATATTTTAACCGGACTGCGAAAAAGGAATGTTGTTTTCCGCGCTCATGTATGTATGTTTATTTAGCAGACCGATTTTGACAAATGTAGTGTCAAATGAAAGAACCAAAAACCCGGCTGCTGAAGTCTTAACACTTTTCACGACTTTTTTTATTCTATAGTTTTTTAGTGTATTTAGCAACAATATTATATCAACAGCTGGCGTCCGCCATTTGTTTTTTTGTCATATAGTCACAAAAAAAAAATGGCAGACACCAGATGTTAATATAATATTGTTGCTATAGACACTAAAAAAGTATAGAATAAAAAAAGTCGTGAAAAGTGTTAAGACTTCAGCAGCCGGGTTTTTGGTTTAATAATTTAAAAAAATCTATTGGTGTGAGCATTAAGGTTGCCTTAAGCAGATGTTACCGGACTGGAACGTGTTGGGAGTATGTTTGCTATAGCACCTTTACAACCCCTTCTCATTCTAAGAAAACATTGTGAGGATGGGCTGACTAAGGCGTAACATGGACTGAGGTGCCTTTTTGTGAAACCCTTTACATGTAGTCACCCGTAATCAGGGGCCGTAACGTAACTGCGTCAAGTGCTCGGATGTATAAGTTGATGTGCAGTCGACTACACTGCCGTCATAAGCAGAAAGGGCGTAACTTCCATTGTTACCGAGTTAGATACAGATTCGGAATGAGCAAGAACATATTATGTATCTTTTTGCCTTTGAATGCAACAAATTTCTATGTCGTTTCAAACCAAAGATACGTTAGCATCATCATCATCATCAAAAACCACTTGACGCCCACTGCAGGACATAGGCCTCCTTCGTGGTTTTCATAACCATGAGGGGTTGTGCCATAATCGCCACGCTTGGCAGGCGGGTTGGCGATCGCAGTATGCGGTTGGAATCTCAAGAAGACGCTGCTACCCGTCTCGTGGTAATTTATTTCCATAGTCGCCTTCTACAACATCCACGGGAGGAAATGGAGTGACGCTATTCTTAATCCGACGCCACACGCCGTGCGTCCGGTCCGGTGCTCGATATTCTGTGCTATGGTAACCAGGCAAGGACATAACAAACATGGAAATACAGCCACTTGTTACGTTAGCACAAAAGGGCGTAATTTTGCCTCTGGATTGCCCTAATTTCCTTTTTGCGGCTTTTAATATTAGTAAAAACATTTTACCAGAAAGAAAGCTTCGTGAAATGAAAGGAAAATATCCAATGCCAAAATTTATTATGTAATTTATTTCTTATAATTTTAAAATAAACATCAATCGGTAACAAGTCGTCAGAAATATTCACATCACAAGTGCTTTAAGTATCACTATTCACTAAACCTCAATTAACTCGAAACTAAGTTCGAGGCAGTTGCGGCCTTTCTTCTTATGTCGGCGGTATAGTCGGTCCGAGAGGGTGGAGGCACAAAGAGGAACTGCAGTGGAACTTGTATTGCAAGGTGAAGGCCTTACAGGAATAACAGTTTGTCCCGTACCCTTTAGGTACGGAACCCTAAAAAGAACTCTGGTTTCATAGGGATTACTTTAATTTTTGAAAATGTCCGCCGCATTTTACGATTTTTTTTAAGTGCAATAAAAGTATCAATAAATAAATAAATAAATAAAAAATCTCCAGGCGCGGGGCCCACTGCCTTGTGTATAATTAATCGATAATCCGGCCCTGCCATTAGACCCCAGAAATAGCTTTTTATTTATATTTTTTCAATAACATGTATCTGGTCAATATACATGTTATTAAAAAAAACACAAAACCTGAAAAGCTTTTCTTAACTATCGATTGTTAAACCACTACCAAAAGATTAAAATTCCCAATAATTTAATTTTTTATTTTTCATGCAAGTTACCCTCGTAAAATTTTAAGATTGTATAAAAAAAAATATTCATGTGTAATTTTTCCTCTTGCTTATTGGAAATGGTTTAGGTATAGACACCAAATGATGTTTCTGTTTTGCTCTGTATCACGTTGTACTTACTGATCATTTATCAACATTTGGGTGATCTCGTGAAATAATGATTTTATTTTTATTCAACGGTACCATAGACAACATTATCAAAACATTAAGAAGACACAGATACCAGCAAAGCCTCCACTTATAACTAATACAGAAAAAGAGACATGATTATAGGAAGTAAATTAATAAATGTCTTCTTTCTTTCTTTCTATTAGTTGATTAAAGTGAAACAACAACAAAAACAATTACAATCTATGCAGTAGATAACAATAACGTGAGTGGCCATTCAAACGGAGTTTAATTAATTAATTAATTAGCTTTTAGTTTATTTAATAATAATTTAGGGCAATTATTATCATCATCGTCGTAGGCCGATAGTGATGATGACGTAATTGTTAAAAGTTTCAGCTATAGATTTATGTGTTTACCCACTTACAACGTTTTCTGCGTTTCGAATCCAATGGGAGAACTAAAACTAATATGTTTTTACACTGAAGTGAACCTTGATTTTTTGCAACTTTTGGGACTTGCAAGACTCCGAAGCAAATATTTTTTTTGTGAGTAATTTCTTTGTGTGATGGTACTTACTGGTAAAATGTAACTCGAATCAATTTATTATTCATGTCCCCCATTGTATGTTTATCACTACTTATAGCTTTGCAAAACAGTGTTTGCCACTTCCCATAATCCTAACAAACCGTCACTTCCATTTGAAATATGATACCTATTATACTTCCACATGTCTATACATATAATAAATCTGTAATAGTTTCTTTTTACGTCTGTAGGTTAATTATCTTAATTAGAAAGCGTTCCAAAAAATAGTGGCTAATTCGACGTCGATCATGAATATTATACGACTTATTAAAAAGTAATAAAAAAACTGAATTATCGGCGAAATAATTATTATGTTTAACCAAATATTGTACAGCCAAATAGGTATTGTACGCCAAAATTCAATACATTCACAGATTAACGCACAGATAAAACATAATCAACCTTTTAAAAGAAATCGCTGTAGTTTCTCTTTTAACAGTATTATACAATGGGAGTATGGGGGGATGAGGGAAGAGTTTTCGTTAGGGAAATCGGTCGGCGCCTGAGAAGTCGTGGGTATGACTATCGTTCCGGGGCATACCTGATGCAGAGGATTTCCCTGGCGGTGCAGCGGGGGAACGCTGCTAGCGTCATGGGAACTTTTGGGTCAGGCGCGTCCCGGGGCGGTATATTTGAATAGTTTAATTTAATATTTAGTTTACTCCTTAGCTGCAAAATGTATGTGTGTAAATACACCTTTTTCCCATTATACAAATTTAATCGTGATAAAGGATCTGAATTATTTATTTAAAGAAAGAATTAAGTATGCAAATGAAATTTATTATCTAGAATCGACTTCGTTTTTTTAACGTCGTTTTGATAGGCAAAGGTTTTCGACTAGAAGAGTTACTACCTCATAACATGTAAACTTTTTTTTAAGTTTCAGAAGTCCAAAGTCAATATACCTACCTAGATACCAAAAACATCAATGCTAATACACAGATTAAAATCAAAATGAAAAAAAAAACAACCGATAGGTTAAAAAAATCTAATTTGTGTATGTACTACATGGAGGTGAAAAAGTGATATACTAATAATTTTGTTACCAACATAAACAATCGAAAATATTGAAACATTTTTCATCTTTGACGCATGAAAAAAAGAATATTCTTATCTTATCTTAAGTAGGTATACCTACCTATTCATGTAAATATATGTAATATGTAATTATAAGCACTTATATTCTTGTAATCTTTCATTATACATATTTGTTACTTCTCATACCATTATATTTCAGATAGGTACTCTTATTTATGTACATACCGACTATATTCTTCCTGCAATCCACTGCATCCAAAGGTCGTCTGGAAGAGATCGCTCTAAGCGATAAGACCGTATTGTATACCACTACTAAGATATAAAAAACTATTTGTAATCCTAAGGTTAACACGAGCACTAGACATAATAAAGGTCTCATCGGTATGTCTACCAAGACCACGGGAATTGAAAAGTACCGAAATGTCCGAGAATGGTAAAATGAAAAAATAAACGAGTAAATATCCGCGCAAATTCAGTTTTTATAATTTGTAATTGTTTCTCCTGGTTGTGCAATAAAGTGTTCTCTATCTATCTATAAGTAAGTGATGTACAAGAAAAAGCGAAGTTTTAATATGTTTGGGTGGCTGAGTCGAATCTAATCTATCATTCCAGCGCGATTATTTAGTTGGGCATAAGCTTGCCACATCTTTCTGTTCCCGACCATCCTCACCTCATCCAGTCGCTACCAATAACCTGCCTTTCATCGCCGGTCCAGTGAGCTGGTGGGAATCCTACGCTGCCTTTGGCATATTTCGTAAACAGATCCAGATGACAAGTAACTGTTTTCCACCAGCATGGGTAGTAACATCGCATGGCGAAACCACTGCAGTTGCGGAGTCTCCCCCCAAACTATGGTTGCCAGGTCGTCTAACCTAATAGCCGGACAGACCAGCCAGTTTGGCCGGACATTTGGGTAAAAAAGCCGGACACCCTAAATTATGAAGGATTTCCTGTCTTAGCAATAATACGACAATTTTTTTTTCGTAAAACTAAGATTTTCTTGATCATTAACCATAAAACTTCTTAAATTCTAATGAAATAAAATAAAATTGAATAACGAATCAGTCTTTTTTATTACTACTAATCATTCACTAATATTTTTATTTCCCAAGGGAAAACACAAAATTAAAATTGAGAAAATAAAATTGTATAAAACAAAACTTCTTCACTAATGAATAAAATTAACATTTTTTAAATCTTCTTAGTCAAACAAACGAGACATCTAGCGCAGTGTTGCCAGGCCCATTTTACGAAAATCTACCGAGGTGCGAGGTAAAGCCTAACAAAAGCCGGACAGGCCGGACACCGTTTAATTTGGCCGGACCGTCGATCAAAAAGCCTACCTATGTCCGGCTTTAGCCGGACGCCTGGCAACCCTACCCCAAACTATGGAGCATCTCTCTGTGTGTCCCTTGTGCCAGTCCAAATGCACACAAGAAGACTTGCTGGAGGCCACAGACTCTGGAGGGCGCGTGGCCGAGTTCTGGGCCAGCCAACTGTACCTCACCCGGACGATAAAAAGATCCGTAACACGACGCGAGTAGCACGTTTTAAATGTCAAAAGCTCGTCTTTCATATTTATTCATTAGATTAGATTAGATTACATTAGAACACTTTATTGTACACACTGGAAAACAAAATACATTAAAAGGCTTAAATGTCTAAGTTTTGCCGTATACAATTGGCGGTCTTATCGCTAAAAGCGATCTCTTCCAGACAACCTTAGGATGGATAGAACTGATGAAGAGAGTAGGTAGGTAGGTGTACATGAAATATATGGGAAAAAAATGTACGTAAACTAACTGACTTACTTCTAATATTCATACATACTTAATAAAATATTTAAACTAACCATAGAATACAAATATATACTATACACACATATTCATTATAATATACTAATACATAAATTTTACATATAAACAGACAAGACTTACTATGGTTACTATATAGAGAATCATAGCAACAGCATTACAGGTTTTATTGTTAAATTCTGATGTTTTAGCGCAACAAAACGCATGACTTACACTTTTGCACTACCTATGCTGTAATAAGTTTAAGCAGGCAACCAGCTGCGCCCGATGGGAGACGGCCGTGGTGACGTAGGATAATACAATAGTAAATTTAATACAACCGCAAAAAGGTCTCAAGGGACGAAATTTGATGTAATGGGGCTACATAATAACTAGCCGATTGCATCTGAAGAGATGCAATCTGTGTAAAGCAGTAGCACTTCTGACTGAATAAACTTTTCCACACCATGGGACTGACCGATAGCCCGCTACGCTGGTGATGCCTCAAGGAAAACAAAACACCCGCCCACATGACCATTCACTATAAGAGTGTAGAAAAGCAACGGACCACCATCATTGGGCAGCTGGGATCTCTTCAGGAGGCTGGCGGTGACATTAGAGCACTGCCGGCTTTCTGAAAAGAGTGAGATTGGCTGGGTAATTTCACACCTTGCTCTGCTTCGTACATTACGAAAACTACAGGTCTAAGTGCTGCAATTACAGGTTAACTATTTCACAATAATTTTATTAGATAATTTCATTGCTATCCCCCATTGCCTTGTTTGTCTACAGACAGTGACTTACATAAAAATGGCTATAATACGTAGTTAGTTACAAGCGCTATTGTTAACTATTGTTTCTGTAATCGTTTTCTGGTGTATACAATCTTAGTTAAACGCATTTAGCCTCATATTTGACCCATTGTACATAGCAAGCGTTAAGGTGTGAACACCTCACACACTCAGGTTTCCTCATTATATTTTCCTTGACCGTTAGCAATTTCTATCACAAAATTCACAAATGCATTTACTAAATTTACAAATTCATTGGCACACGCCGGGATACAAACCCTCACATTGTGGGCAAGAGCTCCACTCGTTCCCACCGCTGCTTCGTAGAGGCTACGTCACAAGCTCAAACCTGCAGTCAACGGATTGTGGTCCGCAGGTTTCATAAGCGGTCCTTTCCTGGTTACTACAGACTGAGTTACCTACTTATGTCTTGTTGTCAGGCCTGTTCATCCTAAGGTATTCTAGAAGATAACTCTTTGATCACGTCTGATTACCATGCCCGACATTTTGGATTCAATTCCCACTGGGGGCCGCTACACATTTAAACAAATGGCCTCAGTCTGGGTGTATTTCAATGTTTGTGATGTCCTTGCCTGGTTACCAAAGCACAGGGTATCCTAGTTTGGGACTATGACAAATGATTGTGTTCTGTGGAAGTTATTACTATAACCTTCAACGAAGTCTACTTTTCGTTGTTTGAACTGTAAACAATTTCCGTCTGGAAATAAATAATTTACGTGGTTTTGCAGGTATTAGAATGTCTCATTGCATATGAGACAGTCTACTGCAAGCAAATTTTATTCCGACTACGTTGCATCAATCACGTAAAAATAAGTGCTGTTTACAATAAAAAAAAGTTAGAATCGTCTTGCAAGAAAAAGCTAACAAAAACCGTTTAATACGCTGGAATCTTAGTCTTATTTTCACAATAAGATATAACAGCATCAAGTTATATCCAATTCTGTTAAAATAGTTCTCAATCAGGACCAGAAACGTAAATAAAAACAATAAAAACACAACATTTTGAGGTTAGAATAGACAAAGTTGACACTTACCTGCATGGAATCGGCACTAATCACTTCCGCGTTGAACATAGAGGCTAACTCAACACTTAACTTGGTTTTTCCAGTTCCTGTAGCACCAAGAATTATCACCAAAGGCATTTTTGAGGATATTACGGACCTCAGAGCCATACCGCTAAGCAACCGCGCGAACTTCACTGTTGTTTTGACATTTGACAGATGAGAATGAGAATGAAGTTGGCCACTTGGCCCTAGGTTTTTCATTCTGCTCTGTGGACATGGAAAAAACCGGCCATGTGCGAGTCGGACTCGCGCACGAAGCGATCTGTACCATTATCAATACATTTGAATATTTCAAGCGTCTACCTGTTGCCGTTATTAATATCGAGCAAAAAACGGCAAAAAAAATTAGGGTTCTAGGAAGAGGGGTTTCTTGATTGCTTGAAAAAACTAGTTGTTAGTTCATCAATGTAATTTTCGATGGAATTTGTACATTTTCTTTTTGTAAATGGGTCTATTGCTTGTTAACTTATGAAGCCTACTTAGCCGTGATAGTTTTCCTTTTAACTTCATTATATATATATGTGCTACTGCGTTGATTTCTTTCACGTTTTTACCAACAGCTGTTTAGCCGGAAGGGGAGCAAAAGAGCGCTGTTTTCATTAAGGTTATTTGAAAGGTATAATTGCTTACATTACTTGGAAAACATTATATCACTCAAATGGCCAATGGAGATTTTGAGACGCCAATTTCCAGGTCGATTGATCTCCCGTTTTGGAGATTTGAACTGGCCGTCCAGATCGCCAGATCTAACAGCACCAGACTTCTTCCTTTGGGTTTTTTTATAATCTTGCGTTTACAACAAACCAAGCACCTTGCAAAGCTTGAAAGCTAACATTGAAGAAGAAATTGTCAATTTGGAGCCAGATATTTTGCGAGCAACAATTCAAAATGCCGTAAAACGAGCGCAATTATGCATCAACTCCGAAGGTGGCCATTTGAGCGACATAATTTTTTCCAAATAATGACAATTATACAATTTCAATAAACTTTTGATGAAAACAGAGCTGTTTTTTTCATTTATAATAAAATTCCAGCTATTTCAAATTATGACATTACTTTTGAGCCACCTTGTAAGTATATTATGTATGCCAAATTTCAGCGTTCTATTACTAACAGTCTCTGAGCTAGGCCGCGGATATTCTGAGAGGCGGACGGATATGACGAAACTATAAGGGTTCCTTGTTGACTACGGAACCCTAAAGATGGATTAGCCAATAATATGCACATATTATATGTGCATGCAGTTTACGAAATAGGGCAGATCGTAATGGCGCTTCACTCGGTTATTCGTATGCGTGTATTTGCCGACGATTTATAACACATAGCTTTTCTTACAAAATCAGGATGCTCAATATTCCTCAGAATATTGAGCATTCTGATTTTGTAAAAACAGCATTGGATGGTTAATATTTGCCAAATATCAGAGTTGTCTGGGTATTAAATGAGAAACTATACAAACCAAGAACCGTATTTGTCGCTAGATTCGAGTGAATTCTCGGGCTCAAACGAGACGTTGACGACCCTTCCGAGCATATCGCTGCTTCATAATAAGGGCCCTGATAACTATCATAGGTAAGTACCGTCGACAGCACGTCAATCTTTACATAAGTGCACTCTGAGCTACGTAAAGGGCGACTTTGCAACAAAATTTTAGAGGTTGACCTGCTGTCGACTGTATGTGCCTTTGTGTCTAGTTGCTTTTTGTCATCAATGTTGTCACTTATCGCCGGGTTCAGAATTATATTATCAATTATAAAAAAAATAATTGGCGGTTATTGTATTTGTACGTTGATGTTCTTATCACAGACGCGAAAATATTTCTTTTACCTCCGTGGTACTCATGTGGTTATTTCTGAGGTTGGTGCAAAAATAAAACATGTGATTTTTTTTTAAGCCAAATAAGACAGAGCTCGGAAAACAATTTTATTCCCATCCAAAGGTACACTAACGGTACTCAATCACAGAAACAAAACACCAGGTAAGTATGTACAAACCCGAAAATACCGTATAACAAAAAAGGTATAAAAATCACAATTGTAACAGGCCAAACAAGCACCCAACGAAACATTTCAAAGCTCTGAATTAAAATGACTCATTATTTATTTATTTTTTTCCATATTTTAATGATTATCTTAAAGAACAAAAAAATTCTCTTATATCTTTTCATAGTATCCAAAATCAGACATGGTATGTTACACAAAACTTCTTAAGTAGTACGTTCGCTTCAGGAGATTGCAGGGCACGTTTTCAAAAGTAGGCGGAATGCTAACGCACCCTGCCATCTCTGTAGCGAGCGGTGGACCGCGGCCCGCTGGCCGGCCCTTGCCAACAATCACACAGTCCAGGGGTTCCCAAACTTTTGCAGCCCGCATCACTTACGGTCTACTCACGACTTGGGCTTACGTAAGCGCTCGGCCGTGCGGGCACTGCGAACGGGGTGGCGCTTATTGCTGAGCGAACAAGCGTCTCGTGGCGTGCCTTATACATTTTGGTACATATTGTTCGCTGCTCGCCGCGCCGTGCCATACTAACGCTCAGAGTAGCGACGTCGTTTCAGGTTTAGTATTTTGTCACGGCGCTTTAGTCACAATGTGTGCCAAGACGCCAGGCACAAATATTAAAACAAGTTAAAAAGTAAGTTTACTTTCCGGAGGAGCGAATACAGCAGCGTATCTCGGCGCATGTTTATATTTTACGGCGCCACACACTTTGGGAACCCCCGCCATAGTCTATAGACCGATCGAAAGAAAGTATCGATACATTACTAGCCAGCCACGGTCAGGTGTTCACCTAAATCTAAAGGATACCATACAAGAAAAAAAGTAATAAAAATTATTCTATAACATGACTTAATCTCCCCTATCTTAATATTATAAAATTTACAAACCAAGTTTCTATAACTTTTATTTTTCTTTACTTCTTGACAAATCTATTTTTATAATTTGGCAGTGTTGGAAATGTGCCTTGTCACAAAATGTGCCAATCGTTTAAATTTACCCATTTTTGCTTCTTTTAATTATTATTTCACTTTCTGTCTATCGATTATAAAGCTGTCGTTTCCTATACTTTAACCATTACAATCTACTGACTATATCTTATGTGAATATAAGCATTCAATTTTTTTAACATGGTTACCGTAACTAACCCAACATTTTCACCTCTGAAAACTAAAATCAACATTATTATTTTTATTTATGTCAAGTTAAGATTAACAAAAAAAATAAATGCAGGTACAACATTCGAGAATCTGTAACTATTCTCCAGTAAAAAAAAAACTAAACAATTACTAGGAAAAAAAAACGTCTGCTTTCTTTAAAAAAAACGATGACATACACTTCTCTAAGCTAAATCAAATTTACTATATGTACATTATAACCCTAATGGAAGATAAACTGCGAATCTTTAACAGGACTATACCCCACGGTCTGCTACAGAACAATTCTATCCTTTACTACAATATATCTCACAAAAAAAATATTATTTTGCAACTAATTCGAGTATAGACCTATTCAACTACTATATTACACTGCAAGGCACATTCCGCACACAATTAAAGCCTTTCAAGGTGCAAAACTGAAGACCATGTGCTGTATTGGACACCAACCTCCTAGTTCGATGTCTTACAGAACTTTACATTATATAATACACGTTAACTTAGTGTAAAACAAAAAAAAATTATAAGAAAATGCAAAATTTACTATTAGTACTATGAGGAACTATGATCATGGTTATTTTAGTAGTATTTATTTTCATAAACAGCTCGGAAGTATACATTTTGATTTGGTTTATTATCAAAATACACTGTATTTTTTATTTTTATATTATCTAATGTATAGATAATAAATTCACTGAGATTATTTCCTTTTATTGGGATCTGCATGTCAAATGGGCAACTGGTGAGGCTTAAAAATGATAAAAACAAATGTTAAAAAAAATTAATGCATTATCTGCAATCTTACAAAACTCTAAATTGCGTAATTATGTTTAATTTTATTCTCCGCTTTTCCGATTCAATATATTATAAAGCGAATTATCAATCGGATAAAAAGAACAAATTTTAACGAATATCCTGTAACATCATAATTTATAAGGATGCAATGGCCATTTTAATGAGTTCATGAATATAAGTCATATTTAACTAAAAGTTCACTGTGAACCGACGCCGAGAAAACTGTTTTTTTACTTTCATCACACAAAAAATGGTCCATTAGTTTGCAATCTGTAACTAAATTTTAAAAGTCCGGATTAATTGCGCGAGTTAAAAACATATAAAAAGAAATTAGTGTTAAAAATACACAAAATAACAAAACACTACGCAAACCAGAAGATATCCTAGATCTTACACTTAGTATCAAAACATTTTATCACTATGTTTTATATCTCAGCGGAAAATCAGGAAAGCAGCGTGTTGGAAATGAAAAACAATAGCTACCAAAACATACATGGTTTTGGCAGTCCTGCCAAAACATACATGGTGGCCAGGACACCTTAAATTGTATAAAATCCACTTAACGCAAGCTCTATGGTCGCCTTATCTAATAAATTCAAAGACTATGGTCACTATACCATACACATTTAAAATTATCGTATTAGTAGACAGACCAATATTGTATGCAACTTGGATCACCAAAGAGCTCGGAATTTCCACTGCCTTCGCTGAACGCAACAAGGTACCAGCCCCCTTGGCTACAAATATCTCGGTTAGAATTTTATCATTATAATTAAAGGTCCAGTAAAAAATCTTGTTCACCTTTCGAAACAAATAACAAATGTCAAATTTTCGACAAGTCAACACTTGGTAAATGTAAATCTGTATGCTATGTCAACTATGTATACTTTTTAATCGATTATTCAAAAAACTTTTAAGAGATATAACCAGTCTACTAGTTCACGGAACAGTCTGTAACAATAAGATATTTTACTGAAGACCTAGTGATTTAGTTTAACTTTATGGCTCACTTTGGCACTGCACAAAAACTATTTGAGCAAAACAAACCTACAGTTATTGCTTATCCTCCGTCCGCTATTTACCGAACCACGACAGAAGCAGAGTAAGCCAAAAAGCCGAATTTTTACATAAAATTTTAAACAACTCCATCAAATACAATGACTCACTCTACAGACAAATGCCAGTATCAAATATACACAATTCCACTATAACAAATTCAGGCACGAAGCGA
Organism: Yponomeuta cagnagella; assembly: GCA_947310995.1. Classification (NCBI taxonomy): domain Eukaryota; kingdom Metazoa; phylum Arthropoda; class Insecta; order Lepidoptera; family Yponomeutidae; genus Yponomeuta; species Yponomeuta cagnagella. The sequence continues at coordinate 16,593,550 of OX371277.1, forward strand.
CCGGGCGGCGCCTACGAGGGCCGACGCTTCGTCGCTGCATTCAGGAAACGTCAAAAATTTAGATTTTCAACACACAATTACCTACGATTAGGCTTAAGCATACCTGTCCGTATGAACTCACAGGGCCCGCGTGCGGTATATCCTCATCAAATAATGGCTCAGTGTCTGCGCCCGGGCGCTCAATAAGAGCGGTAGCGCGTCGCGAGTTGCGACCGCAGTTTCCTCAGCTTGGTCATCAGCTTGGTCTGCTGGCGCTTAAGGGAATCCCGCTGAATGTCCTCATCCTGCAGGCGGCGGCAGAGCACCGCCGCCTCTCGGAGGATCACGACCTTGGGCGCGCGTTCCTTGTCTCTCGTCGCCGGTATTTGGTTCTTTAGTTCGTCAAAGAGGTTCTTGAGGCCGATTCGGCGCATCCTCTCCATGTCGTTGTGGAGGGAGCGGCGCTCGATATCCGGCGACTCTGCGTCGGAGTCCGTGTCAGTGGGGGTGCGGCGCGAGCGTCGGCCGGCGCCGCGCGTGCGTTTGCGCGGGGGCGTAACGCTGGACGGGGGCGTCAGGCGTTTGCGCGCTACCGGCCGCGGCGTCATCGCGTGGGCCACCTCCCGTTGTATCTTGCGCTGGTCGTGGGCCGACGGCACGTGGGGCAGGGACTCGGTGCGGCCCGAAGGGAGCATCTGCTGCACGCACTTGTCACCCAGCGAGACCACGTCGATTTCCTCCTCTGCGGACAAGACGAAAGCATGTTCAGTATTGCAACGCGGCGCTTCATAATGACGGGGCGCTCGAAAAAAAGTGTATTATATATAAAACGCGACGCAATAATCGGCTCTGTTCCTGGGGCGTGTGCGACCGTAAGCTTAGAGCGTGATTGTCCCTGCCGCATTTATGCTATAGGATAGGTAGGTATGTAGGTCTAGATCTAGACGGGGAGATGCGGCGCGATTGCAGCAGTCAGGTGCGCGGGGGCGCGAGGGGGGCGGACGTCGACCCCAACGTACTACCGCAGCGTCTGCCGCCATCGATCCAGACGCCTGACGTCACACGCCTTTCGCGCCAAAACTAGGACGCGTGCGCGGCGGCGCTGCCGCAGTCCGCACTCAATGGACGTACCCGGCGGATTAGCAGCCGGGCCGCTATTCAGAACCTAGATCAACCTATTTAAAATTCCGAGCAGAATTTCAGCGCTGCAAATTCGAATGACCCATCTAGGCTACGTGTAGCAAAGCGATTGGACGGACTGAACTGTAGATATGCAAGTAACTAGATAGGTACACGATATTACCTAACCGGCCGCTAACCGGTTGCGTTGGTTACATAAGAGTCTATCGGTCAAGGTACCTGTGGCGCTATAAAAATTGGACTCGACTGTGAGAGACGTACGGAGTTGATTGGCGTCAACCATGACTGCCCCAACACGGGACGTCTTCCAGTTATAATCTGCCTGCATTCTCTAGAACCAAGGCCATGGGGCACAAGACTCCCAAATGAGCAGGGTGAAGTGAAACCGTACAATCATTTAAGAGATAAGCGATTTTGCTATTTAAACAATTTCCGATAAAAACTTGGCTGGCGCGATGCAGGAATCGTATTCCTAAATTTATTGTCTGTTCTACTAGTATGCCAAGTGAAGAATACGGCGGAGATGTAATCCGAATCGCGCGGCCCGACAGGAAACACGGCCTACATTCCACTCAATTTTGCAATTCCGATTCAGCGGAATGACCGCTGAGGGCGCAATAAAGTCGTCATTGTATTTTTATGAATGACAGAGGTAGGTAGGCGAGTGCAGTTCATGTGCGCGTCGAGTTGCATCTAAAGGTCGGGACTGACCTCATTGCGTGCATGTTTCAAAGCGAACATAACAATAATCATCAGCAAACCGAACCGCTTGATGTAAATTTTTTCGGAGTTATAAAACTAAGGAGGATTTATTGCTTTACTGATAGATAGTCATAGAAATATGAAGAGCTCGTTAGAAGCGACAAATCTGTCTCTTAAGAGTTACACCCATACAACCTGTCAGGCTCAAAGTTTCGCGTCACATTTTGCATAGAGCGAAATCGCTACAAACAACATTGTCGGACGTCCAAACTGTACCAACGAGAGCATGAGTAGCATACGGGCGCAGGCCTATTCGTAGGGGTTCGCGAGTAGGGATCTCCAGTTTACATAGAAGTAGTTAAATCACTAGGAATAGATTAGAACAACGTGGGCTGCGGCTCGGGCCTGATTACGAAACCGTCTCTCAGGGACGTTCGCAAAATACGCACCGGTAACTACGCACAAAATCAGACACATTATGAGGCCTGAAGATAAATTTAAAACGCCAACGCACGCGTTTTATTTGATTTCCGCATTACGGACTCGGGACTTTTATCGTTTAGCGCGTTCGATCTAATTCGGTGTCGATGCAAAATTGGCGTCGCATGGGCCGCTGACGTGTCACGTGTAGGCGGGGTACCGCCAGACTGGTTAATATTTATTGGAAAGGTTCATCGAGTAATTTTGGGCAAGCACACTTCATTTCAGGCCTATGACTCTAGTTTGGATTACCACGCAAAAGTCGGATTACTCCGCTCCGCCGTCTCAGCAGGATCATTGTTGTATTGAGTGATTGCTACGCTACATCGTCGTAAAAACGTAGCTCATTGTCAAGTGTGTAATAGGTCCACCTGTTCGAAGCGATAAGGGCTCTCAACTGTACGCTTCTATCCACGTCAGGGTTTCACCGGCGGCGCCGTGGTTGCAGGAAACTATTTGTTTCAGGTCTGCGTGTAAACGATACATGCTGCATTGTCGCGGGCGGCTCCGGTCTAGTGCTTATCTATTATATCGCCCGTTACTAGACTGAGCCAAGGGGCACGATTCTCAGATCTGCCGCCGCCGGCCGTTCCAATTTTAAACGATACCAAAGATAATCCGCTTTTTATTGTTCGCGAGCGACCGGCATCCCAGCTGAGGTGGGGCAAAAAAAAGTTATTAGTCAACACCGACCGATGAAAAGAAAATAACGACGCCTGGAGTCGGATTAATTAAGTAGTCTACCGAGATATTGTAGCGGTAAGTATAGTTGGCTGTCATCTGCCAATATTCTTAATATCTTTCCCGGAGTCACTTTGCCAATGATTTGCAGTACCAAAACATGTTCTCAAAACTTCCTTGCAGAAATCCGCCTCTACTTAAGCCTCTATCCAGCCTTAAGGGGGCATCTCACCTCAGGCCACCAGCGAAAAATACTAGGTACGTATACGCTTTTCTGCCTGCAGTCTAGCGAAAAAATGCAGATTTGAGTAACATTTCATTGCAGTCTTTGTAGATGGACTAGAGCGGTGCTGGTAAAAGTAGTTTTTCTCATTATTTTTCAATTCCAGTCTGGTTTCAATGGTGGTGTGTATAAACCCGTTATTAATAAAAATTCCGAAGACTAGTCGAGTAGCGGTTAATAACGAACGTGCATTGGAGCGTCGGGTACCTAGGTAGATTAGTCAATGTACCCGTGTACATAGATATCGCCTACACCGTGGGAAATACAATGAGTCATAGATTTCAAATGCTTTATTGGTCAGCAGAGACAGCGGACATAAAATTTTACTGCAGTCTTCTCATTGCGATCTCCGCCGAGCTGACAATGCGGCGGGTAAACTTCTCGGAGTTATTCCCTCTACGATCTATAAGCACCGCGATCTCGCTTCGTAAAGCCGGGTTTTCACGGTCTTAGTACGCTCGGACCGTGTGCGTACAGTTTTAGTTGATTATGACGATGCAGTCGGTCCGAGCGCACTGACCGTCGTCATAATCAACTAAAACTGTACGCACACGGTCCGAGCGTACTAAGACCGTGAAAACTCGGTTTAAACTTCGCTAACGGGTGGCGTTAATTTTCACCTGACAATTTGCCGCCCGCGTCGACGAACTCTCGCTCTAGGGTTTTGACAGGAGCTTTCCCCAATTCTTTTTTAATGAGCCGGGGACAGTTTTAGCCTGTTAGCGTTGGTAACGAGTAGTATTCTCACAATAGTGTCGTCAGGTGTGACCTGTTAAGGTAGCGGCTGCATGCTTCGCCGGCCACACGAGTCGAGGCCAAGTTCACTGGCATTTGAGCGCGATAATTAAAAACTATCGTGACGGCGCCGGTAGCGGCACGCCATCTTGTATAGGTTGCTCTACAAAAACGCGCCTTTTATAGTATTTCTTTTCTTTTTCAAAGCGCGGCAGAGAATAGCATTTCTTTGAACGCGTTCGGTTTTTTGAAAATGCTCTACCTAGATTATTATCTTCATTACGCAACTGTTCGTTGGAATTTAATCCAACGCGGCTGCCAAGTCGGCGCCCCATTTATCAAAACACTGGTACAATATAGATACAACCTATCCCGCGCGTATTGATAGCGTAATCTCGTGAGATAATAGGCGTTCGCAAAGTAACACGTTCTAATCAAGCAATAGCGTTGAGCGGTATAAGGAAACACCCCGTATAAAGATAACTCAGTTCAGTTCTAATTAATTCACGTGCAGCATAAGTGCCAGTTCTATATTTAATAAACCTCCTTGCTCATCGATTACTTATATTTTTTTACCGCGACTTTCAACTCTACTGTGCCTCCAGGGTTGCAGGAGAGTCTGAAATTGATAACATATCCAAATCTTGGTCCCTCGAATCGGATGAGACTTCTGCATGTCACGAACCCAACATAATCCGAAGTTTAATCATGCTACCCTAGTTTCACCGAGTTGCAGAGGACCCTAAATGACGGATCGATCGGTCTACGTCACGCCATTCCCGGCGCCATTTGGGTCCCGCGTGCCCTTGGCCGGTTCAAGGCGGAAGTTTAAGGCCATCACATCACAACACGACGATGGAAAAATGTGACGCAATCGACTCGTTAACCGACCGCCTAATATGGTAGGGGTGATGGCGCGAGCGAGGGCCTGGATTGCGGTGTGAAATACTTCCGAGTGAAGGTCACCAGGCACGGTTGACACTACTAATTCAGAATATGTTAATTGCCGTTTTGGCGCTACAATGGGAAGCTGCTTCGTTCCGAATGGCCGGTCGTCTCCGCGTCTCCGCGGCGTCATATTCATGCGCACCTAAATCAAGAACGTTTTTCTTGGTAAGAAGAATTTCATGGCAACCTACAAATAAAAAAAACATAAAACTATTTCTAACTACAAAATTCACTCTCAAAAGCGGCCTCTGTCTGTAGTCTGTACCAATGAAACGAGCACTAGATGTGCTGTAGAGTAAATCACTCTGTGATTGGTTTATTCTGTGTGTCATGCGTGACTACGTATACGATGATTGGGCGACGTAAATAACAGCGTCTTATATACAAAAATGTCAAACCATAGATTGAAACCAGAAACGAAGCAAGCGTTTTTATTTCCGGAACTTAAAGGACTACCCGGAACTAACTAGCGCTACAAATAGCAAAATGAAATATCTTCTTTTTCCTGAGAAATGTTGAGCGGAAGTAATTTTTTAGGGTTCCGTAACTCAAAAGGAAAAAACCTGTGGAAAAAACGGACCCCCTTTAAACTTTAAATTTTTGTCCGTCAGTCCGTACGTCTGTCTGACCAGACCCTTTATCTCGGGAACACGTCGATCTCAAGTTGAAATTAAAACCATATAACACAGGTCTACAGTTCCTTGAAGCTGTGAAAAAAAAAACAAACTTCTAACTTAACGTAAAAAAAAGGTACGGTCGTCTATGCCACAAAAAACGTACATTTCGACAAAATTTATAGGGTACTTTCCGTGGAAATTTGGCAAGTAATATCGTCTTATGCTACAAATGAAAAATCTGAAAACTAAACAATTGTAATTAAATCATTAAAAAAATAGTCTTTGAAGTTCGGGAAAAGCTCGGACAAAACTGCGAGACTCGATTCCTGAACTATTTATAATATGTAAACTCTACAAATTTGTACGGAGCCCTCAGTGGGCCAGTCCGACTCGCACTTGTCCGGTTTTTTTATACTACATTGAAGATATTTTTTTATACTGTAGTTTTTGTTCTTCACTGTCAGTTCCTAAAAATAGATTACCTATAAGTAATGATTTTTTTCTATACTCTGCTCGAAAAAACGTAGTAACGTATTATTTTACAGTTCTTAAGCCCCTTAATTTTCTAGTTTGTAATCGGTTGATTCACAAAACCTACTAGGTGCATAGTTCTTATGCGTAGATACACACCTCTCAGAATTATAATTTTATACGGGGAACCAGTTGCCAACCAAATTATGTTAATGCTTCTTAATAATGTCAAGGTTCATTCACGCATTTGAATTGCGTAAAATCATCGCCTGACGAACGAGCGAGAAAAATCGCCCGAAACGAGATGAAATCGAGATTTTTTAAAAAGACTGTCAACAGCTCGTATGACGCTTCCGATAAGAGCTACGCACTACATAATTTGAGCTGTAACGCTCGTTCCAGTCCTTTATTATCAGTTACCAAGTCAGTAGTGCTTTCATTTCAGTGATAAGACATTGCGAATTTATGTTACGGTGTCACAATTTTGTAGGAGCGGTATCAGCGGGTTGATAAATCTCGAAGGTTACTCGGAGGCCTGGGAAGTGTTCGATCACGCCGACGGTGGCTTCGAGTACCGATCGGTGTAACACACGCAAATTGTTAAGCGATAACGCGAAGGTCAACCCACCGGCTGACTACTTAGGTAGTTAGACAATACTAAAAGCATTATGTACACATGTATTTACGCAACGCACATGTGTGTACAGACTATGACTGCGACACTAGGAGGTATCCAATGAGATCCCATGCTTAAAAAAATTGAGGCCCTAAAAACAGAAAGCGCAAAACACCTCGAATAGAGAGCCTAGTGGGTAGAACATTGGACTCGGAAGCGAGAGACCCAGGTTGGATACCTACCCAGTGCGGGCATGTACCTATGACTTGGTTTTCTAAGTTATATACATTTGTGAAGTAATAGTAGCAATACCACTCGCTAACTGTGAAGGAAAATGTCGTGAAACCTATTCACACACCTCAGCGCTTGAAATCGCCGACCGCGGTGGGCACGCGTGGTGATTAAGCCCATACTCTCTCCCTGAAAGAAGGCCTGTGCCCTACAGTGGGACGTACATAGGCTGCTTATGTATGTTATGTACATCAAATGAAAACTTAGTTTGGTTTTTTTGAGAGCATTTTTTGCGGTATCGCCACATTTTTGTTTTTATTTAATACTAGCTGTTGCCCGCGACTTCGTTCGTGTGGTAATTTTGATGTGTATTTTTCCGTGATAAAAAAATAGCTATGTGCTAATCCAGACTATAATCTATCTCTGTGCAAAATTTCATCCGGATCCGTTAAGCCGTTTTTGCGTGAAAGAGTAACAAACTTCCATCCATACATACAAACTTTCGCGTTTATAATATTAGTAAGGATTGTAGTTAAGAGAGGCTACATAAAACAATGTAGTTATATCTCACTTGATAGCGGTAAACACTGTCGCTTACTGTATAATGCTTAAATACGTTAGCTGTAAACTGTCTCAACCTTGCTTGTGTCTTTGATGAAAAAGAATTAACACGCAGTTTCATAATATCAACTTGCATTGATAAGACATATTTTTTATCTCGAATTAAAGTTGAAATACCCACCTACTTACTCGTTCCATTTACGCCTGGTGAATGGAAAAATTATACGTAGGTATTGAATATCGGCCGGTGGTTGAATGGGTATGTCAAGACTCCAGTTGTGTTGGGTAGGTAGCAACAAGATCTGAATTTAGGTCGCCGTACCGCGCGCAAATTGCTATAACTAACTACCAAGAAACTACAGCATTTCATTGCAAAACCCCGCAACAAAGAAAATATGAAAATGCACTAGACATACTAGCTAGGTACGTAAAATAAACATTGCGAGTATGAAGGCAACTGGGTATTAAAAGGGGATAACCGATAAATTACCATTAACATAGGTACATACGAGTACGAATATATTCTGAGAACTTGCTTATTAGGCCCGGTTTACGTCACTAAAAAGAGTGCTTTAGTAGCTATTAATTGATTGAAAACGGCGAGTGCACTAATTCTAAAGGGAATTTTAGATTAGATTAGATTAGAACACTTTATTGTACACACCAGAAAACAAAATACATGAAAAGGCTTACATGTCTAAGTATTGCCGTATACAATTTTAAGTAGACGTTTACACTTCTTGCCAATAGATTCGCTTATCCCTTCCACTTTTTAATAATGCCCAACTCAAACATGTCTCACCCATCCCATCAAACTACAACGAGAGTCGCCGCAAAGCCCGACTAAGAAACGAGCGAAAGCGGTGGTCTGCCCCTATATTACCTGCGCTCACCAAATCCTGAACGAGTCCAATCGTCTAACTGTCAAATTCCATACCAATAGCAATCGCGAACGTCAGGATTCCAACAGTATATGGTGCGTATCTGTGTGGCGCCGGATTAAGAATAGCGTCACTCCATTTCCTTCCGTGGATGTCGCAGAAGGCGACTAAGGAAATAAATTACCAGGAGACGGGCAGCAGCGCCTTCCTGAGATTCCAACCGTATACTGCGATCGCCAACCCGCCTGCCAAGCGTGGCGATTATGGCAAAACCCTTCATGGTTAAAAACCATGAGGGAGGCCTATGTCCTGCAGTGGGCGTTAAATGGCTGATGATGATGATGATGATGATGATGATGGTGCATATAATAAGGGCCCTGTACCCACCAAAAGACGACGGAGTTGAACAAACTAAGAAGACCGGTCGTTCTCAACTCACTCCCCTTATACTGCACTGGCTTATTAGTAATGTAAGCCGTGTCTTCAACTTTATCTACTAGTTTTTGATCGAACCGGCAGTCGCGTATCAATCACTTGCCAATTTTTTCTCTCGGCCTATTAGGTACTACCAATCCAAGTAAGGGCTACACTGTAAAGTGGGCCGTAGCCTTGGGTCTCTGATAAGCCGCGCGTTTAGGGGCGTTGTAAATTGGTCAAGAGAACCGGATTGCGAATTGCCCTAGGAATTCGAGCCGCGTTAGCAAGACTGCCCCAGTTTTGCGAATAGAGCGGCTTATTCAACAGAGATTGTAACTAGGCATATATCACTTTAATCAATCATGTCATGATAATTATATGTGTCAAGAAAATCGCTCCGTAGGTTTTTATAGGTAATGTACCTATCTGGAAAATGGAAACAGTGCGTCGTCGCATTGAGTACGCAATCGTTTTACCAACCGCGAGCGAAATTCCGACATACGCCTTTCACAATAAAAATTGACATAAAAATAAATCAATAAACCATACGCTCGGATGCGCCTGCACGTTTCGAGCCCATACTAAACGTTGATTTATTTCCCACCGTTGAAATGAGACATTGGCATCGGAAAAATGTAATCAAACTAATCAATACAGGTGAAATCGCTGCCACGCTCAGGCAGAACCGCTGAACTAATTTGGCGGGAAGAACTGTGACGTGACAACTTCCAATAGTTCCAATCTACTCCGCCCACGACGGCTAGGGCCGACGACGCCGGCGATAGCGCCACGCAAGCGCTGTAAAATTTCCCGCGAAAATCTAGTGATGTGCCCGTTACTTTACGTTCGATAGAATTCAAGTTTTGTATTGACAGGAAACGGTATTATAAAAAAAATATAATAATATTTTTTTATACGATTTAGCCAAAACACCAATAAACTTTTTTTTGTCGGACAGGTTGTACCTATGCAGCTGCACTTCAATCACAGTTATTAAGTGGCTGTCTATCAAATTGTCATCCGGAGAAGCTAGACACATTGGTTGCTCCGGCAACCGGAGGATAACCGGTCGGGTGGCTTTAGGGCTCCAGTCCAATGAGATTCAATTTCATTCCGCTGCATTCTTACTCAAGTAACGGAGCAGACACGCCGAGGCGGACCGTAAACGTTCCATCTGACGCAATGACTAATTAATAAACATTTCATTTGATAATATTCTCTTAAGCTACAGTAGCGCAAGTAGGACGAGTAAACAAACAAGTGCATGAACTTAGCGACCTTGCCCATTGGTATCAACGATATCAGCCTGCTGGGCCCGCGTAGTAGTTAACGAGGGACGTGACAGATTCATGGTGGCACCTCTCAAATACTGCCTTTGTTTAACTGACATCGGGGGGTCTTACTCAACAACTAAATAAATTCAAACTGAGAATAGTAAATTAATGTAATTTTTCTGCGCTTGGTGTCCTTCCCGCGTAAGTATGAAAAACCGAGTCTACTTGCAAATGCAAGGAATAACTAGTAGCTAATATACGTTGTCGAACACCGTATGTACACGGTTACATCAATTAAAGGTCACGTGTGAACATTACGGATACCATTACAATGTATATTACTATGCTAGGGCCACACTAACGAGAAACGTCAAGGCTCATCATCATAAATATTGCGTTATTTTTAATTTTGACGAGCTATTGGAGAAGCCCTTGTAACTTCAATGATCAACGTCAATACCAATTCTTGGCAATAGTGAAATTGGCGAGCATATACCATTCGTATGAAAATTTCCATCGTTTCGTATGCAAACCATTTATTAGTTGTATAAACGTCATTTTTTCCAGCTCCGAACTTCAAAGACTTTTTATATTTCGCACCCGTAATCCAATACTGGCACTAAGCGAAAAATGTAAATTGTGCAGGAGAAGCTATTAAAGATTTTCAATGTGTAGAAATGTATATAGTTCTGTATTATGCTTCGTTTTCCATCTACAGTTTTAAATAGGAATTTAAGTGAACTAGTCAGCGCTTAGTGTAATATTTGCATAATATTTACTTTGTAATATTTGCAATAGATGGCATTAAAACCAGAAATTTAGAGATTTTTGTTTAGTGACGGTATTGGATTAAGGGTGCGATTTGTTGAGATGGGTTCTATAATAACCCATTAGAGGTTCCTTTTTCTTTTCGATTTCATTCATTTTTGTTTTATATTTTGTTAATTGCAATATTCATCGCCAATCATAATTCTGTGATGCACGATTCTTATAACTTTAGTGCCTCGGATCCCACAAACATGGCTCTGTATGCAGAATTTCCAGAAACAAAATCACTTTCTCGCTAGGTACTCTACTCCATATCGAACACAAACACGCACATGTTATCCCGTCGCGCTCACGGTGCACAATGACAAACGTAGTGTCACAGTACAAATAAGTAGTGTGGCTGCTTCAACGTATTAATTCTCACGTTAACATCTTTGATGTGCCGCCACAAGCGTTATCGTCAAACGGCAATGTGAATGCCGTTGTAAATTATCGCGATAAGTCGTAGCTACACCAACGTCAAACGTCTATAATAACATAATTACTTCCACACAATACAATCACTTGACCTGGTCCCAAACTAGGACACCCTGTGCTATGGTAACCAGGCAAGGACGTCACAAACATGAAAATACACCCAGACTGAGGCCATTTGTACAAACGGCCCCCAGTGGGAATCGAACCCACGACCTCTGTTCTGGTAGCCAAGCGCCTTACCGGCTAGACCAACGAGGCAGTCATCGCGATAATTAACGGCGTAATGTGGCCCCAGCATTACTGACTGACAATTCTAACGCCGAGCGATTATTTGTACTTGAATCGACATAAATGTATTTTTTTACAGTGAACGAACTTTAATTAAAACACAGGCAGGCCGCTCAAACTGTGACAGAGTGGAAAGTTCGTACGACGGGCGTAGGAATCCGAACTTGTTTGATGAGTCACTCAAACTTGATTGATCTGACATGTCTTGTGTCCTGGTTAATTTTCTAATCGACAATGGATACCACTTAGTACTTAACCGTCTGTTCAGACGATTCAATTAAAGATCACGAATGACGTGCCTGTATCCATTAAGTGTAGTGCAGACGTTATGCATCATTGGAGGATGTTAACCCGTGGGGTGTCGCAGGGACCGAGCTAAACTCGCGCCCGGAGGATGTACCAAGGTCGGGTTAGGTCTCGGGACGCCGCGGTCGACGCTCGGCCGACCTTCCCGCGTCCCGTCCTGGACGACCCTCGGCGCATATGAACGCTGCGTATCGTCGAATGAGCGAGTTCTGAACTCTTATAAGTTCGCGAGATATGTCCGGGAGGTTGCGCAATACAACATTAAGGAAGGTTGAGGCGTTCAAGGTCGCGAATGGGCGAAGGTCCCGGAAGAGGGCCGGCGCGGCGGCAGGAGCGCGGGTGCGTCTAGACGCAGTGGGGGGCGCGGGGTTGCGGTCGATACGCACTGTTTCCCGCGCTCTCGCGACGCCTGCGCTCTAGCGTCGCCCGCCACTCCCAGAGGACCAGGAAACTTAACCACCTTAACTCCTGAACTGCCCTCGCGGAATGGAACGTATAGGTGGCCCATACTAAGTTGGACACAAATCTGTGTCGCGGCAGACGAGTGGCAACTCCTGAACAAATTAAACGACGGGCGAACGCTTAATGCACCCACCTGCCCCGGATTGTTGTCCGCCGTGAAAAGCGGAGGTAAAACAGATTCTCGAAAAGAAAATGGTTGGATTTATTGAGTTTTCACCTCAAATTCCGCAAAGTTTATTCAATGTCAAATCGAAATTTTGTTGGGAAGTTGAGATATCGGAACTAGTATAAAAAGCGGGGAAACAATATGTAATAGTTTTTTAGGGTTCCGTAGTCCACAAGGAACCCTTATTGTTTCGCCATGTCCGTCCGTATATCTGTATGTCTGTCTGTCCGCGGCTTAGCACAGAGACGATAAGTACTTAACTAGAAAACTGAAATTTGGCATAGATATACATATTTATTAAGCCGACAAGACGGTAGAATGAAATCTCAAAAAAAAAAATTCAGGTACCTCCCCTACATCTAAATTAGGGATGCAATTTTTTTAATTCTTTGTTTAAAAATATTGTGGGTGTAAGACCATTTTTCGATTTCCCTATTTGGCGATCTTCCGTTTGCGAAACATTAAGCTTTTTTGTCCGATTAGGGCGTCCCCCCTTTCTGCCGGCTAAACGGTTTATTTTAGAGACGTGAAAAAATTTCGAGTAGTAGCACATCATTATATAATGAACTTAAAAGGAAAACTATCACGGCTAAGTAGGCTTTACAAATTAACGAGTAATAGTCAACCAACTTATAAAAGGAAAATTTCGTACAAAATCCATTGAAAATTACTTTGCTGAAGTTGTTAGTTCTGTAAAGAACCCCCTCTTTCTACGGAACCCTACACCGCGCGTGGCCCGACACGCACTTGGCCGGTTTTTTTCCCACTGATATTGGCTCTGGTGACGCGAAGCAATCGTATCCCGCGGAATCCCAATAAAGCAAGGCGGTGGCCCGGCCCTGACATCGGCGATTTGAATTTTAAATCGGCCCGACGTCGACATCGCTTTACGATTTAGTTAAAATGTTCAAGCTGCCACCTTAAAACGTTTAAATTGAGTCCAAAAAACAAATCGATCACTTAAGCGGAGCCCAACAGGACCTAGGGCGCCGTTGCAAAACAGGGCTCCGCGCCCAAGCAAACAAAAGTCAAGAAGCTCACCTGAGTCAGAAGGAGTTTGCACGCCGAGGTTCTCCATGTGGTGCTTAGACATAGTCGGTGCGGGCTTCGCGAGTGTGTACGAGTGGTCGGCGGCGACGGCAGCGGAGTCTCTGAGCAGCCGGAGCGCGGTGCCGGCGACGTCCACGGCGTGCCGGAACTGTGGCGGCTCATCCTCGTCCAGGGACGGCGGCGTCTCGGGCCGCGGGGGTGTAGGCGCTCTCTCCCGCTTCAGCAGACTCCGGCCCGTGCTGGGCGCCACCGGCTCCGCTGGCACGAACGTATTGCTTGGGTGCACAGAGTCCGCGCACGAGCCAGCCCACATGCAGTCGTGGTGGACCAGTTTCTCCTTGTGCTCCTCGGGCTCGAGGGGCACAGTCCAGTCCTCCTCGTTCTCTAAACTGGTGCCCGCCGGCGGGACTATGTCCAGGCGCTGGGCCTCATTCTCCACGTCCGCCCAGAAATCCATATCGAGGGCCATGTCCGAGAGGGCGGCCGCCTCTCTATGGAAGATGGTGAGGTCGAAGCCGTCGTCGAAGAGGGCCTGACTGTCTAGGAACGGCGACAGCATTTTGTATGACTAAGGACTAACTAGTTTCTTTTTATTAATTTAAAGCTAAGACGAACTCGTCGTTATCACAGGGGCTTCGTATCACAGGAACGATGCGCGCGTAGTTGCTGCACGCACACCGATCTGGAACAATGAGAGTTAGGCTGTTAGCTCCCGAAAAAAACGTGACAGTCAGCCAAATCATCGAAGCTAGGATAGCTAAGATTTGAAAAATGGTACATAATAGATTAGTTACGAGTTTTCCTAAATATTTAATATTTATTTATTATACAACATATGTACATCAACTCACGCCTGTAATATACCAGAGGTGTAGGCAGATACCACGGTTTGCCACTTGCCACGCTCCTGACAAACCTCAAGCTATCTGCCGAGCATAGTATGTACTAGTACTAGTGCCAAATGTTTGTCAAGCTAGCGACTAACAAACGAACCCAATCCACGGATAAACCTGGTTGGTTTCGGCGGATTGGAGGTATATGTTGTGTGCATTTTCTTTTTTTATGTTAAATAAGAAAAACTCTTTCGCTTCGCCAAAATTAAAAAGAAAATAAAACAACGCAATTAAAATTAAGAAAAAATCTCGCCCATATACCCATAGGTAGGTATAATAGTTGGTTGATTGGACTGGATAATTGGGAAGCTGATAAAACAAGTTTAAAAAAAATTAAAATATTTGAATTAAAAAAAAAAATATAAGTAAAATTTTAACAAAATTTAAAGTACCTTCCAGTGCTAAAGTAAAATCCAATGTCGAAAAATCGATCCACAAAAATCACGAAAACCAGACACGTTCAAATACCAAACACAAAAATGCACTAATGTCTACATAGGTATTGTTCGACAAAGTTAAAATTGCCACAAAATTAAAGAAAATAAAAGTACTCTGTAAACTAAACAACACAAGGGGTGTTGACCCCCTGTATTTACTAACAGAGCACGATCGCAAAAGTGCGCCTGCTACTAGTGTAGGCAGGCACTGTCCGACACGAAGATCAAAACCAGACTGATGTGGGAGTGTGAATGCAAACTGTTTTAAAGAGTACATTAGCCTTGGACCCTATGCTATCCTCCGTTTTGTCTAACAACAATGAAAGTCCGCCATTGTCTGGAGCAATCACCTCCCCGCCCTTTTTTGGCTCGATTCTAATCTTCTACCTGCATCGTCCCACCATTGGTTTCAGTGATTTTTTGCGCGACATGTCAGGTAATGATTCCGCAAAAAGTGCTTGTTTACAAGCGTGGAGTGGCGCGAAACGAATAAACACCAATGAAGCATCGCGGCACGGGCGCATTTTCCCGCTATTTTCCGTTTCTTGTAAACGCCAACGCTACATAAATGTGGTGCATAGCTGGATTGGCGATTTTTCGCGGAACCGACCACAACGGTTCAAACTTACGCAACTTTTTTCCTAAATTTTAACTTTGTCGAACAAGGATATCACGGAAGATTAGTACGACCTACCTAAAAATACCTACTAAAGTACATAGATACGCAGTACTTAATTTTACCTAAACACCATATTTTATCATCTATCGTAATATTACTAGTTACCTATCTGTACTACTTATCTGATCTCAAGTGCATTGACCGACTTGCATCAACATACCTACTAGGTACACTATTAGATACCTACTCTGTCTAGACAACTTATAAAATCTTACCTACTTTTCCTGTGACCAAAGCAGCAAATTACTGATTTTCTGCACTAAAAGGTTTGAATTTAGGTATTTTGAAATAAATTACATGGTAGGTAATTAGTAGGCAAACAAGATTTTAAAGATATTTCGCAAGGTTTTCCTTTCACTTACAAAATTGTTTTTATTTAATTTTTTTTTTTAATTTTGCCTTTTCAGTTTCCATTTGCCAGCCAGTGGTAAGTACGTATAGGTACATAATAAGATAGCCTTGTAACATTGTGTAATAAAAGTGACCACCTTACAATAATTTTCTTGCTTTCGTAGGTACTCGTAGCGATGTTGATTTATTTTTTATTCTGCCATTTCAGCTTTTCCTAGCCGGCCAATGGCACGAGTTCATAATATTATCAATAAGTAAACAGATTGCACTGTACATACGTTACGCAATAAAATGTCCCCAAATAATTACGTTGCTATACTATTGTGCAATACGTACCGGTACATATTATCTGCCTATAAAAATCTAGCTACCTTTGCAGTACGTAAGCACAGCTGTGACCCAAATTAATATTATAGACAAAATTTACTATTGGCAGATTACAATAAATTGCTTAGTTGTTGAGGTGGACGTGACTATTAGGATACAAAAATATATAGGTATATTTTGAAATATCTATTATCCATCAATCAATTTCTCAGATTATTTTATTCAGACAACTCAGGCCCAGCGTTAGCAACAGTTGTTTAAAAACTATGTTAGTAGGTATATATCTAGATATCTGATTCATATTTTATTTACATTTACATAATTTAAATTTTAATAATAAAGTATACTTTATCCTAAAATTAATTAAAATTCGATCAATAAATAAAAACAAAACAAAATCACATGAAATAAATTAAATCTGAATTAAAATTAATTGCACATTAGTAAGACTTTAAATCGTATTATAGTATATTAATGTTATTTATTTATTATTTTAATTATAGTATTTACTTTTTACTATCAGCAAAATTTAAAATATTAATTATTTTCCTTAGAAACTATTACGAGCAGATATAACAAAAATTAAACGCAAATTTTCCATCTTCAATGAATTTCCTTTAAAACTTTATGATCATGAAAAGTAGGTAAGATGACCAAATATCATTAGCAAATTTTCCAACTTTCGATAATTTCCTTTAAAAATAAAATAAAAATTTCAACCAGAAGTTGGAACAATTCAGTGAATATCCTTTAAAAAAACCTGAGCATGAAAAGTACGTATGATGACTATGAGCAAGTGGCTGAGAATTTGAGCGCCACTTTTTCGCGGAAAATCAAATCGTGAGCGAGTCAGACGGTAGGTAGTAATATTAATCAGATGGAAGACCGGCAACGCCCCTACTACTATCGGCTTCATAGATGTACCCACATTATTCATAGAACAGACCGTCAAACTAATTGCGGTATTACCTCCCGGCTGCAGGAAAAAAATGCCTACAAAGCTAAGAGCAGCAGCTGCGCCAAAATAAATTAAGACCCAAGGAATACTCACCAAAAAGTTAGCGCAAAACGCAATCCGACCGGAGCCGGCGTTAAACACAGTTCCGATACCAGGGTTCTTCAAAATCTCCGACAAAGTTTTTTTCGCACGCAATGCGTTACACTCACTGAGAATATGCGATTGTTTATGTAGTGTAAACTATTTAGTACGATACTTCTACCGATACCTCCGGTTGAGTTTGTCAGACACTGAAACATTATTCGGTAGCCGGCCAGTTTCGAGAGAACCGCACGTGCGCTCTGTATGACGCCGTCGACACGACTTGCCGGCGCGCGCGAGCCGGCCGGCGCGGCGGGCCAGCGGCGCGCGGGGGTGCGCGGGGGGAGCTAACGCGCGGCGGCCGCACCCGTCCCTCGCCCCCCGGCTTCGCTCGACGAGACATTTGCTCCTAAACTCTGAATTTACACTTCAAACCCGCGAAAACCTGCAAAAAACTGTATCCCTACTCATTTCCCAGCCTACACGCAGTGGATTTTCAGTTCCAAAAGACCAAAATGGCGAAATGGCGTGTTTTGCGACAGCGGCGCGGTGCGCAGGAAATATGCGGTGTGCTGAAGTTGTGTGAGTTTGGCGTGTGTGTGTGTTGGTGAGTAGAAGTACTTGCAGCGTCGTCTGTAGGAGGAGGAAATCGAGGAGGCAAAGCGCAAGACACGAAGTTACGTTCACAAACCGAAGAGACTCGACTCGAGCTCGTCCGCCGCTGGCATGGCTTCGGTATCATTTCATTTCATCCATCATTCATTCGGCCGCGAGCCGTCGCGCCGTGGGTATGTGTCAGACGTGCGTGCGCTGCGTCGCGATTTTTCTTGGTCGCGCTGTTCTCGTCGGTCGACATTCCTTCGACTCGCGGTTTATGGCGCGAAGCAGAAATACCTGAGCTCTGATGCATTGACCGGCATTATTCTTGCGCTCGCCAATAACCATTTTGCAAGGGCCGTTAGTGGCTAGCTTTTTTCGCCTGGCCTTCTGCTGTTAAAATTAATAACGGCGATTGACTGATAAATTTAAATATCAAACTTGGTTCTATACTTGGGCGGCATAGCTACCCTTACACGGAGGTAATTTCTTGGAAACTAGGTCAGGTAAAGATAAGATAAGAATATTCTTTATTGTACACTAGAGCACATGACATAAAAATATTAGTTGCGGCCTTATTGCTAAAAGCAATTTCTTCCATACAACCCTATGACGGAAAGTTGCTGTAGGAAAATGAGACGGGCAGGTCGGTGCGAATACGAATACATACTTATATAACAATAACATAAACACATAAATAACTTATAATAAAATCGAAATCAAAGGAAATAATAGTACATTATGATACAAGTGTGGTATGTTGGTCATTACACTCGAGTCGGTTTTTAAGCCTGAGCCGAAGGCGAAGGCTTAATGGAGACGAGAAGTGTAATGAATGACCAATGCTCACGTGTTTCATACGACGTTTTTCAACACACTTGCGAGGAAAAGTAAATAAAAGTTCACATTTATTTAAACTTAACAAACAGAAACCCATTTAAAAGATGGCGGCCGTAATTTTATTTTTTCGCGCGCTCAGCGCTGCATGCGCGCGCAAGTCTGAGATAAGGGCACCGGCAAAGTAGCTAATCAGCCACATATTTATAAATTTTGAAATTGGGTATTTATAGGTAAAAATACACCGTCAAAATATAAATACCAACAAGCTAACAAGCAGTTTCTTGAAATTCTTTAATTATTTATCATTGTTGAATTTATCATTGAATTGAATTTTATATTTACGCAAATAACTACTTACTTAGCTGTTTTCGAAACATTAATACTTCTTGCTAATATTTAAAAAGATATGTAATGAAAAGGCACTAGTGCGATAATGTAATGTAAAAGGCACGGCATGGGTAATAATAGGGGTTAAAGTATGAAATTGCCGTTTTATTGCAATAGGTTCTTTGAATTGACATAGAATCTTCATGGTTTGAGGTTTTCGAAGGAAACTTTTTTCAAATGGTTTCTATGATGTTCTTTTTTTAAAAAATGTGAAACATTTGAATATCGACTTTCAATTGTTTTTGTTATTCAATTTAGTCAAGAAAGATGGATACTGCGAAAATTCGAGTGATTTTTGAATACGAGTTCCGACGCGGAACTAACGCGGCAGAAACAGCCCGCAATATCAATGCTGCGTTTGGAGAGGGGTCTACTAATGAACGCACCGTGCGATTTTGGTTTAAACGCTTTCGTGATGGAAATTTCGACTTAAAGAACGAGCCACGAGGAAGACCGCCCACACAGGTGAATAACGATGAATTAAGAGAGATAGTGGAAGCCGACCCTAGTCAAACTACCCAGGAATTAGCGGCATGGTTTAACGTTACCTTACCCATAATATTGACTCACTTGCGTCAAATCAATAAAATAAAAAAATACGAAAGATGGGCGCCTCATAATCACTCGAATTTTCGCAGTATCCATCTTTCTTGTCTAAATTGAATAACAAAAACAATTGAAAGTCGATATTCAAATGTTTCACATTTTTTAAAAAAAGAACATCATAGAAACCATTTGAAAAAAGTTTCATTCGAAAACCTCAAACCATGAAGATTCTATGTCAATTCAAAGAACCTATTGCAATAAAACGGCAATTTCATACTTTAACCCCTAATATTCTGCATTATCAGTGTAAATACGCTGTAATAAGACCTACTTTACGAGCAGGTGTGTTGAAATAGTAGATTGTACAACAAGTGCATAAAACGCACCATTTTACTCGAGACGTTTATCCATCCGAGCGAGCTTGCGAGCGAGGATAGATATAAAGTCGAGTGTAAAATGGGTTTTATGGACGAGTTGTACACTCTACTTTTCACTTCGATTGCGAGGAAATGAAACAGCAACATGTAAATATAGTAAATGCTAATTTAATTAAAATTGAAAGTTACATTAGAGCAATGAGAAATATTTAAAGTAATCGTTTTTTATTTCATGAAGTTTTATTGTGTACTTTGGCTGTTGGTATCTTTGCCTTGGTCTTAGAATACGAACGAAACGAAATAAAATAAAGAGGTTGTTGTATGAAGTTAAAGATGTTCGTGTGGCTGTTGCAGCGATTGCCTTGGTCTTCGACGAAGATTTTACTTTATGCTCTAGAGCATAAAAAGCGACTTTATGTCGCCTACGCACGACATAAAGACGAACTTTTAGAGCATGAGAAGTGAAAACAATATTATACATAAAGAACAAGAATAAAGAAAAAAATTATATACTGATACAGATATAAATCCACAGATGTTATACTTGAAGACACAGATAAAACTTCTTTACCTTGTTTTTGAAGACAGCTGGGGAAGGAGAGCGCCTATGTACCTAATAAGCTCCTACGTAGGTTGGGCGTTTATTAGAGATTCTCAATTACTGTACCCAGTCTGTTTTTTTAATTCGAAAATACATTTATGTCACTTTAACATGTGCCGGGGTCGTAAACCATCACCACTCATTACGGGAAATAGGTGTCCCGGCCACCACGCCACCATTCGAATGACCCTTAGCAAACCTGCACAGATTGAGTTCTTGACAATTATAAAGTGTGTGATACAGTTATTATTATGCAATCACGTTATTGTACACTTTTTAAAACTAAACAAATAATTATAATATTAATAATTAAATGACAATGAAATCGCAGTGGAATTGGTTAAAGCAAGCTTGTTTCTATTTCATGTGTTTACGTTATATATTATCGAATATATATTGGCAAGCCAGTGTCTATTTTTTTTTAAACGCTCCCTTAGCGATTCCCTACTACTTAAGTTGTAAATAGATCTTACTGCTCTGCAAAATAAATAGACATAAACATAAACATTTACATACAGGCACATGCTTCTGGCCCAAGAATTGTTCTGGCCCCACACTAGGATACCCTGTGTCGTGTATCCTTGTATCCGTGTATAAATATTGTTTATATATCTGCTGCCCGTGCCTCGCAGTCGACACGTCTGTAAGATGCCTAATTTTTCTGACTGCAAATGCAACTGAACTTAACCTACCCGATAGTTTTTCAATATGCGGACCCCATTGCAGTTTTAAGTTTATCGTTATGCCTAAAAATAGCGTGGAACTCTACCAGCTCTAATTTCTCACCAGATATTAGTAGACACGTGTCAACATTTTTAACATTTGGCAATGAGAACTTGACGCATTTTGTTGTTTTCGCATTCAACATAAGATTGCTAGTGTTCCTCATACGTAAAAAACGAATAATCCCATTTTACTTCCAAATAAGTAAGCTGCGTTAGTGTTTTTCTTTTATGAGCAACAAAAAATTTATCCGTGTGGCGCCGGATTACGAATAGCGTCACCCCATTTCCTTCCGTGGATGTCGTAGAAGCCGACTAAGGAAATCAATTACCAGGAGACGGGCAGCAGCGTCCTCCTGAGATTCCAAGCGCATACTGCGATCGCCAACCCGCCTGCCAAGCGTGGCGATTATGGCAAAACCCCTCATGGTTATGAAAACCACGAAGGAGGACTATCTCCTGCAGTGGGCGTCAAATGGCTCATGATGATGATGATGATGATGATCGTAAATTAATGACTGATGCAATAAGGTTTTCAGTCAAACGAGTCTACTTTTTTACAGTAAAACAAAAATCTACCGAGTACAACGTTATATTTTATAATGGTAACACTGCTTCTTTTTTTGCATCGAATTAAAAAACAGACTTTAAGTACAAACAATAAGCACTAAACAATGCATTTCTGACTGGCTGGAGCCCACACCCACTCCTCAAGGCCATAGTAAAAAAATGTAATCCCTCCATTGCAGTTATTGTTTGGAATTCCCTGGAAACTTTTGAAACGAAAAGTTCCCGCAGCAAAAGGGTTGGATGGAAATTATATTCGAAATATGAAAAAGAAGGATAATTAGGTTCGAGGGATTTTGCAACTTCTGGCAAAAATGCTTTGTTTTCATCCACTGCATGATTGAAGGGTGAATACACGCATTGTTAGTCTGCCGGAAAGGCAGAAAAAAAAAGATTTTTTTTTTATGTTAAAAGGTTGCTACACCGCCACGGTGATAAACTTTTATCGCCGTAACTCCAGCTAAACAGACAATTACAAAGACGCTCGAACAAAATTTTGTTTAACAGTATTATACAAACCTTGGGAGATAGGTAGGTACTTACTTTTGTTCTCATATATTGTAAGTTTTCTAGCAAATATTACTCTGGTTCTGGATGGACAGAATACAAACAACAGGACTGGAACTTGATAGCAGTAACAAATGGAAGTTTCCTGGTAATTTTCTATCAGTTTGTCTGTCGGCTTCGACTTTAAAGATTGCGGGTTGTTTATATTGTTTATTTTTTAATAACCATAGATAATAACTCTGTAATCTAACAAAGTAAGGGTCACTACTTGCCTACTATACCGAAGTAACAAAGCAAGTATAGCCACTTACCTGCTACAGGATTTTCCTAGTGTAATAACTACATTTAAGTTCAAATTTCATTTTTTATTCATTATTAATATAAAATGTTTACTCAATGAACGTTAAAGTTAAGATAAGATAAGATAAGAATATTCTTTATTGCACACAAGAAACAAAAGACAAGTATGATGTTACAATTAAAGAGTACAATCGGCGGCCTTATTACTAACAGCAATTTCTTCCGGACAACGTAAACGTTGAAGTTGTTAGTTTTAGAATAATAATTTAATATATTACGCGGAGCAGAACCCAAGAGTTTTAACTTAATCAACTGAGTTTTCAACTTAAAGTTATTTCTACATACATTCATGAACTCAAGCCTGTATCCCAGAGGGGTAGGCCGAGACCAGGGACTGCCACTTGCCACGATTACTATTACATCAGGTACTACTTATGTTACAAAAGTGCTGTATTTATATGTGATGAAAAATAAAAAATAGTCATAGATAGCATAAGCATAAGCAGACTATATACGTCCCACTGTAGGGCACAGGCCTTCTCTCAGAGAGAGAGTATGGGCTTAATCACCACGCGTGCCCACCGCGGATTGGCGATTTCAAGCGCTGAGGTAGGTGTGTGAATAGTATGTTTTCCTTCACCGTTAGCGAATGGTATTGCTACTATAACTTCACAAATGTACATAACTTAGAAAGAAAAGTCATAGGTACATGCCCGCACTGGGAATCGAACCTGGGTCTCCCGCTTCCGAGTCCAATGTTCTACCCACTAGGCTACCACCGCTTCATAGTCATAGATAGATGGAGCCTTTATTGCGCAGCCAGAAGAAAACAATATATTAGAAATCAATAAAAAGACGATGTAAAGAACCCGCAACTTACTAATCACTTGACGACCAGTCCATTTTGTAACTGCGAATCATGAATAGATTTGAAAGTAATATTTTCAATTTCTAATTCTCTACAGGACCACCACGTTTACGCATAATAATGTTTTGTTTTTTACACTTTCTTGAAAAAAAAAAAAAAAAACCGGCCAAGTGCGAGTCGGACTCGCGGACGAAGGGTTTCGTACCATTCGAATATTTCAAGCGTCTAGCTGTTGCTGTTATTAATATCGAGCAAAAAACGGCAAAAAAATCACGTTGGTTGCATGGGAGTTTTATTTTATTCTGTTTTTAGTAAGTAGTTGTTGTTACAGCGGCAACAGAAATACATAATATATGAGAAAGATGATGTATTTCTGCTGCCGGTATAACCCAGTTTCATGACCAGGACATATATTTTGGGCACCGACTCCAAATTATACTTCTGCAATACCTAAATGTATACGGGTTTCTAATTTAAATGTATTCTTTTAAGTTATTTTTAACTTTTTACAGCTGTAGTGTTTTGAAGTCGGTTTTTATTTTTTTTATTTACCATGAATTCCACGGCATGGCGGCCTTAGCTTTCCTCACTATGTGGTGTAGCCGGTGTAGGCAGTCTGTCTAATGTCTGTCTGTAGGTACCACAGATTACTGTGGTCTGTACGCTATCCACTAAGTAAACGCGTTGTCTCGTGGATACCTACTCGAACGGGCAAAGGACATCATTGGGTTGACCTACAGACAGATGTGATTAAGTTGTTTTAACGAGATAGCGGTGTTTCCCGACTGCGACAGTAACAGGGGGTTATCTTCTTCGCTAATGAATTAGGAAACGACAAATGTATGTCAATGAAGCGAAAGGCAAGATAAAAAGTACCCGAAACCGGCGTGCGTCCATGCAACGACTAATGAATGTTGAGGAAGCGAAAGTGATTTGTTAGGATCGTGGCAAGTGGCAGTCCCTGGTCTCTACCTACCCCTCTGGGATACAGGCGTGAGTTCATGTAGGTATGTAGGTATAAAGCGAAACAAGTCTGTCAGTATTGTGGCAAGTGGTAAGCCCTGGTCTTTGACTACCCCTTCGGGATACAGGCGTGAGTTTATGTTACGTTTTGTTACTTCTGTAGGAGATTCTATTAAGAGATCTGTAAGAGATCTTCATAAATTGCATGTAAAATAAAGTTTTCCATAAAACCGTAAGTTTGCTATTTTACAGTTTCTTATTTATAAAGTATGATTAAACTATGTAACGCAATCCTGAAAATGCATTCTTCGCTAGCAATAAGTGAATCTCTTCTAATAAGCGAAAGTTTAAACTTATCAATTTAATTTTTTATATGAATCGACCGCGACATTCTCAAATAGTACGAAAATAGAAATGATTTTAAAGTTTTGCGTTGTTTCAATAACATTTTTTACAAATTGGAACTATAAAAATACGAACTTTGCCGAAATTAACAAATCAACATTTTACATACAACCTCATTTTATTGTCTTCCGCTGTTGATTGCTCCATAAAATTTCGTGAGTTTTAAGATATTAAATATTTTATAGTTGTCTCCTCAACGTTGAAACTCGTAAAAGGCAATTGATACAGTTTCAGTATAAAACACAGCTAAAATTGTTTGATTTAAATATCGACGAAAAAGCAACCAGAACTAATTCTAAATACGTCCACGAATCTTTACTTCCTGTAATCTAGCGCTCTTGACGGGTTTCTAATGATCTTTATTATAGAAAAAACATACGGTGACAAACACCGTACGTCATGACATACGGTGCCGTCATGACTCGGTGGAGCGATGATCTTTGTAGGGCGGCTGGCAAGATCTGGATGAGAGTAGCCGAGGACCGTGCTCAGTGGCGTGCAATAGTAGAGGCCCATGTCCAGCAGTGGACAAGCGTAGGCTGATGATGAAGATGATGATATAAAAAACTGTAAAAAACATATCACGCTCACCCCAAAAAATGCTTTAACAGTTACATGGTGAGCACCCTACAATTAATTTCTTATTCATGCCAACCCTTCTTTAATAATAGAAAAAAAAAAATAGTCAAACAGGAAGTAAAACGTGAAAACCGGCTCTCGCTTCTATGAGTTTAAACAAACCAAAATCGACTTTATTTTTTGAGGAATAAGCACTTTAAAGAAGAGTCGATGTTAAGATGGGGTTGTGTCATATCATAAAAGACGCAACAAACCTAAAAAAGTATTTTATAATTTTTGGGGTTCCATACTCGAAGGGTGCCAAACGGGACCCTATTACTAAGACTTCACTGTTCGTCTGTCTGTCTGTCACCAGGCTGTATCTCATGAACCGTGATAACTAGGCGGTTGAAATTTAAGGGGGGCTCCCACGCAACAAACGTTATTTTTTTGCCGTTTTTTGCTCCATATTAACAACAGCAATAGCTAGACGCTTGAAATATTCACAGAATATTTACTTCTATATTCGCTTCAAACATAAATAAAATAAATATTTAAGGCGGGCTCCGATACAACAAACGTGATTCTTTGCGGTTTTTTCTCGATCTTTGTGTCTAATGTTGTATAGATAATGGTACGGAACCATTCGTTGCCGAATGCTACTCTCACTTGGCCGGTTTTTTACACATTCCTTCGCATGTCACACTTATTTGTCTAGGGTTGTGTACAATCAGGTTTTTAATTGCGACACTTAATGTTTTGATGAGTAATACTTTAAGCTTGTGACAGATTGAGTGTCCAAAAGGATCGTGGCAATAAAAATAAGAGATAATAAATGCATTCGCTGCGACGTGGCTGCGACAGTTACAGGAGGGTATTAAAAAGCTGTCAGTCACGGACTCACCGTACTTGATTGAATCTCTCCTACCCTTTTCAATTCTCTATTTAAATATCCAGTGATATGCTATAAATATTTATGATAGACAATGATTTTCATGTTTCGCAATAACTTTCACATTTTTCGACCGTTTTACAAGCGATTAATGCACGATTTACCAACTTCTTAAAAAAAACAAGTTGTATAAAAAGTTTAGGCCAATTGGTTCTATGTATGTAATAATTAAATGCGATCATAACACGCCTTGAGTCACTATATAAGTGCTGTTTGATATGTATGTCATTTTAAAAACCTATTTAGAGGCTAAAAACTCCACCCACGCCGGGACGTGAACCCGCGACCTCTGGCTAACCGTGCCAGCCCAACTGAGCTAATTGGCAAGTGCAAGCATCGAAATTTCGAACCTCTTTACAAATTTCTCTGTATTACGTATCACTTGCCCATTAGCTCAGCTGGGAGAGCGCTGGCACGGTTAGCCAGAGGTCGCGGTTTCAAGTCCCGGGGAGGGTGGAGTTTTTAGTCCCTAAATAGGTTTTTAAAATTGTCCTCAGCACGGGTTAGTGCAAAAAAAAAAGAATATAATTATATATGTCAATTGTAAATAAAAATGACAAAACTGCTAACGAAGTGGCAACTGTCCAAGCCAGCGCAGCGGGGGCAGATTAGCCTCGTTTTATTTGCAAAAGAAAGTGTACCTAATCCCTTCTCCATTGGTTAAGGGGGAACACTATAAATGCAGTCTAAGGGGGACCAATCGCAACGTTTAGGGACCAAGTGACCTCTTGGAGTCGTTGCCCCCAGCGGGGAGCAAAAAAACACTGACACTGCTTAAAATTCGTTATCTACATACCTAATAAACAAATTAGACCGTTAAGCTAAATGAGTGTCACTTAAGTCGCTATTTAAATCGATTTTTGTATGAACTATTTTAGTCAAATACTGTTTGAGTCACATTCAAGAAAGTCGTGCAAGTCGGCTTAAATTTCATTGTTGTAATATAAGTTTAAGCTGATGAATCTCCTAACTTCATAATGGGGAACTTGCGTCTAACTTAGATAGGAGTGATGTTGCTTTTATACCATAGAAATCATGTAAAACCCTAGGAAAAACTTAAAAATAAAACAATAAAAATAGTTTTGTCGGGGTTTTCGCGGTCACAAAATATACAAAAAATAAAGTTACTCTAATAACATAAAAGTTATTAGATTTTGTTGCCATTGAATTCTGAAAGTTTTCTTATAAGGGTGTACATGCATAAAAACATTATTCTACGGGATAACTCAAATATTGATAAACGCTTCATACATATAAGGCGTGACGTTAGGGTGACGTCATAGTCTAAGGTCGATTTGTATGGCGCGTTTTAGTACCACGTGACTATATTAACTCTTCTACTGGTTATATAACAAAAAGTATTAGTCGCAGAGAGAAAAAAATACCATGTTTATTTATCTTTAACCGACTTCAAAAAAGGAGGAGGTTATCAATTCGACGAGTATATATATATATATATATATTTTTTTTTTTTTTTTTGGCTATGTTCCTCCATAACTCCGTCAAATCTCAACCGATTTCGACAATTCTTTTTCTGTTCGAACAGGTATAAACGTCCCATTGGTCCCATTTTAATTTGGTGAAGATCTGATGTAGACTTTCAGAGATGGAGAACGGAACTCTTCAATGGAGTCCTTTAGTAATATCCGTATGTTTCATAAAATAGCATAAAACTAGTCCCAAGTTAATTTGGTGATGTTCTGGTGAAGACTTTCGGAGATGGAAATTGAGAACATCAAATTTTAAAGCAACGAATTAAGTAGGGTAAATAATGGTTATAAGGGACTTATTTATTTTTCTCCCGCTCCCTCATTAAAAATTTAAAAATAAAAAAAATTAAATAAAAACAAAAACCAACTTCGAAACACTACAGCACTAAAAAGTTAGAAATAAATATAATTTGTTGTCGGTGCCTAGTTTCAAGACCAACACATATATTTTGGACACCGGCTCCAAATTATACTTCTACAATACCTACATGTATAAATACTTCTAATTATTTAAATTATTTCTAACTTTTTAGTGCTGTAGTGTTAACGTGTCCTCTCCTATTCTATTAAAACATTTTCAGTGCAAGTTCTCCTTTGAAGAAATAAATAACTTATCATTCCTTTTTCCGGTTGTGCAATAATATTCTCTATCTATCTGTCTGAGCAAGCCGTTTTTCGAGGCAGGCCATTACTTAGTAATGTTGTCATTAATATTAATGAAAGGCATACAGACGATAGAGCTAATTAAGAATGAAAGGAAAATTTTGCTAAATCTTTCTGCTTACTTTGAACCTACCCTTTCCGCAATTCAATGAGAGGCGACCTATGAAACAAACAACCAAAATGTGTATACACTTATCGAAATGTGAATTCGAGCACCTTGCGTGAATTCCCACGCCCGGGCACCGAACAAACGTTTTTGTGTGAGCCTTTACCTTTACAAATATTGGTTACAAGCTTACAAGTATTCATCCAGCATCATGTGTCAGATTTCAATATTTACTTACACCTGCGGATTTTTCTCTTCGCGTTCTTGTACAGTCGCGCTAACTTTTAACTAGTAAACCTACTGCCGAGCTCTATACACCTGTAACCTGTGAAGCAGCTATACCAAGAAAGCCTATAATTCCCTGCGTGTTCAGTTCAACAACGTCTTCAGGGGGATGCTGGGGCTGCCGCGTCACTGTAGCGCTTCGGGGATGTTCGCCGCTTCGAGCACAGATGGCTTCCATGCAGTTGTGCGTAAGCGAGTGGCGTCCCTGATGTCTAGAGTACGCGGCAGTGCCAGAACTCTTCTCGGGGTAATCGGGGGCAGGGTGGATAGCCCAATTCTCAAGCACTGGGCATCTATTCATGTCTCCCCTAACCTAACGATAAATTTACGTGCGACTAAATATAGGTAAAGGTTTTAAATCTACCAACACTGTATGAACTTGCCTATGTTATTTAAGGAAGTTTGATATATATTTTCAATTTCAATTAGCTGTTTCTCTGCAATATTGGGTGATATATGTGATAATGTGACTGTTGCAGTGCGTTCCTGCTTAGGTCCAACGCGTTATGCGCTTAATACAGACAGGTAATATATACTTGCTACACACCGTTACTCAAATAAAAGTTACCATTACCTCAGTAATAACAGAAAAGAAAAAACTGATTAAATAAGATAGAAAACTACATTGAACTAAATTCAAAACCCTAACAAAAATAAAGGAAACAAAATATATATAATATACATTTGGTTTACTTTATTCTGTTCTTTCAGAGAGAGAGAGAGAGAGAGAGAGTGCCCACCGCGGTTTGGCAATTTCAATTTGGTGTGTGAACACCTCAGACAATCAGGTTTCATCACGATGTATTCTTTCACAGTTATAGTTGTCGAAATGTAAGAAGCCCGTTTTGACAGCTACACAAAAATGCATTTTACTTCGGATTTACTCGAACAAATACATAAAAAGACACAAACTCTGGCATATTATTATTTAACGCTCGAAAGAAAAAACAGATTTTTTTAGTCCGAAAAGTTACTCATAGTTTAGATTTTTAATGATTTAGATTTCAAACTAGGTTAGATTCTATTGTTTTTGTAGCTGTCAAAACGGGCTTCTTTATTTTGACGACTTTAGCGAGTGGTATTGCCACTATAACTTCACAAATGTAGGTACGTACCTTATAAAACAAGGTCATTGGTACATGCCGGGATCCGACCTCCCGAATGAGAAGCCGGCGGTCTACGGCTCCGCTACCACCGCTTTCATATTTTTAACGCAATAAAACCTTTCTGTATACCTGTACTCAAAAGAAAAGACTCCGCTAACACATAATAATGATATCTGCACACCGTTTCCTTTTTGCAATCATCTCTGTACACTGAATGAAGGCTTGAGCCAGGTTTAACGAATCTTTACAACCTTCAATGTGCGCTTTTGGGAACACACAACAATGGTTGTAAAGCCTTTTGCAATGAAGCTGGCTTATTATACCTGCATTTACCCTAACTTCAACTTTTTTTTAAATTTTTTATTTACAAGGATGGCTTGTGTGGCCAGTGTTTTCAGTAAGGAGGTTCATAATATTTCCTTTTTATATTGTTAATACTAATCTTTAATATAATATACCTACTTCGATTCTATGTACTTACAGTCAACAACACGTCAACCTTTAACCCCATTCACTCTACTAAATGGCGTTACGGATGACTTTGCAAGTAAAATATAGAGGTTGATGTGCTGTTGACTATACCTCACACGTTCTTTTCACGATGGTTTTGTTGTTGTTGTTGTTCTTCGTGTATTTTGTTTGTTTACTTGTTTACTCTGTTTCAATGGCAATTTAATAATGCCTTCTTGCCTTCGTTCTAATAATGCTGCCATGTTTAGTAATCGAACGTCTTCCATAAAACACAAATCAAAATTTTTGTGACTTATGTGCTGCCGTGCCGTATTCATCATCATCAACCCATTATGTCCCCACCGAGGGGCACGGGTCTCTTCCCTGAGGAAGGTATAGGCCATACTCCACCACGGGGGCCAAGTCCGGATTGGTGGAGGCTTGTAGACTAGTGGCTCGTCTACTGTCAGAAGTTGTCAAGCCGCCCTAAGGCCTCTAACTTGGCTTAACGACTGCCATCTATTGACGGCAACCGGCACCAACAGCTTAACGTGCCTTGCGAAGCACGGAACCGCTCTCGGAAAAATGCCACTAGCGTTAGGCATAGACGGCGACCCATCCATGCACTGAACGCGCCCTGTGTTGCTTAACCTTCGTGATCGTTTAAGATCACTCAGGCAGCCGGGGCTACGAGCGATTCTGCCGTATTACTCGGATATTATCCTGCAGCCCAAAAAAGGTAAAAAGAAAAACGGGCCCGCGCATAAAGTACAAAAAGGGAAAAGATAATACACTGTGTGTGTATGTAATATCAGCGTAGCAACATCGGCAACATCCGCAACAGAATTTGAAATTGGAACGCGTTGGTTCCGATAGGCCTACGGCCCATACTCTGAAACGTTTCATCTTCGGGGTAAATTTTTAAATAATTGTACTTTATTGCTCACAAAACATAGAAAAGGATATAAGATAAGGAAAAACGTGTGCAAAGGTCAGCTTATCTATTTTTTTTTAGTAAACCTCGGAGAATCGGAGAAGCAGTTAATAACAGGTCTATAAACGTGCAAAATATAAACTACGCCATGAATCTACTTAAAAAATTAAACTAGAACTTAATTGAGTTCCATTAATAAATCCCCAGTTTCTCGTACATGCTGTTAATCTACTGTTAACGGCTGTCAATTGACCAAAGTGCATAAAAAAAACCACTGACAGCTGTTAACAGTAGATTAACAGCTTGTTAGTGTACGAGAAACCGAGGGTAAATCAACTACATAAATTGAATACCTGCATAATAATATTAACATGTATTTATAAATGTGTATTTATTATGTACATATTTTGTATGTAGTTTGAAGAAAAATAATGCTCATTCAACTTCCTTTTAAAAATACGAGGGCGCGAGTAACACTGACTATTCACTGTCACTCTTGCGTCAATCTCTTTCATTTGATATGTAATTTGTCAAAATCGGTCCAGGTCAGGTCCCGGTTGGCTTCATAGAGAAACATAACTCCATTGCTTTACAAGTCGGGTAAGAAATAAATAAACGCAACCGCCCACTAAAGCTGAATTTTCACCAACACAGTACGCACGGACAGAGTGACTCATTGGATTTTCACGATCTTAGTGCACTCAGGCCGAGTGAGCCGAAATGGCTACTCGAATCGTGATCACCGGCGTTCTTAGCACAAAAATTGTCTGTTTCCATTATATGTGTGATATGATATGTTATGTAAAATATTATTTTTTTTACTAAAATTGGTGTACTCGATACGGGTAGTATTCGAGTAGCCATTTCAGCTCACTCGGCCTGAGTGCACTAAGATTCTGAAAACCCGCCAGAGTAAGGCCTGGGTGAATCACCCGAGAGCAGCGTTCCGTTTCCCACGGCCTTGATCCTCCGCCCTATCAGTCGCCACCGAGTGACCTTGGTCCCCGTTCCCTTTATCGACCATCCCTTCCCTCCTCCCCATTCCCCCTCACCGGGGATCATGAAACCCTGTGACCTTCCCGTTTACGGGGGCGGGTGCGTCACAGTGGACGCACTTTTTCGGGGCGCCAGAGGATGTTTTTTTGTTCGGAGCATGTTTGAGTAATTGGCTTATTTTTCGCTCTGTCTCGACGGGGGCCGTTGATGGTGCTTTGGCCCTAGTATATGTGGCTCGTTGACTGGATGGGAGACAATTTGTTTTTACACGTTTTTGTCGATCTAAGCCATATCTCGCA
Source organism: Yponomeuta cagnagella (assembly GCA_947310995.1). NCBI lineage: Eukaryota > Metazoa > Arthropoda > Insecta > Lepidoptera > Yponomeutidae > Yponomeuta > Yponomeuta cagnagella. The sequence goes on from OX371277.1 coordinate 16,626,328, forward strand.
CTTTGACCAAATTTTTATTTCCCTTATTTTCATTACAATTGACCCAGTCACAAAGGGTTCCGTACCATTATCTATACAACATTCGACGCAAAAATCGGGAAAAAACGGTAAAATATCACGTTTGTTGCATGGGAGCCCACTTTAAATATTTATTTTATTTTAATTTAATCGTTTATTTTTGAAGCGAATAAAAGACTAAATATTCTGTGAATATTTCAAGCATCTACCGGTTGCCGTAATTAATAAAGAATTACGTTTGTTGTATGGGGGCCCCACTAAAATATTTATTTTATTCAGTTTCCAAAAACTAATACGTTTTTATGTTTTCACGTTGTTATGGCGGCAACAGAAATACATCATATGTGAAAATTTCAACTCCCTAGCTATCACGGTTCATGAGATACCTACACCTAGAGCCTGGTGACAGACGGACTTAACGGACAACGGAGTCTTAGTAATAGGGTTCGTTACCCTTTGGTGTTCTTAATAAAACCTATGTTTTGTTAGTCTAGTAAGTAGAACAATCGGCAGCACATTAACCTTTACATCCTGTGCCTATTCCCAGTCGTGTTACGGACGACTTAACATATAAAAACGACATTAAGATTTATTTAAAGAAAAAGATGTCACATATTATAAAATTTGAAAGCACCTCCTGCGGGTTGACTGGTAGAAAATACCACTAGCATTAAGTCCACCTTTTGTACACTTTCTCTTTTGCAATGAATAAATAATAATAACAATAAAGTATACGTTAAACATGGACCATACAATATCCACCAAAAAGTTTCGTCAAGAAATCTACACGCGTAATCCAACAAACCATAACCGTAAGAACCAAAGGACCTCATTAGACTAATTGCCCCTTCAGGAATTATACTCCTGCCTGTTTTTACAGGCCCGGAGTTCGATCCTTCTGGGGTCAGGGAGGTAAGTACAGTCGACACCAAATGAACCGTTACATTTTAGTTACAAATACGCCCGCAACTCGTCTGAGTGGAATGCAAGGTTGATACGCTGTCCACTGTACCTACCCCCGTATAGAGTAAATGGAAACACGTTGTTATTTTCAATGGACGACGATAATTCGGTTTCTGAAAGGGCCAAACTATAATTATTTTCAGTATCCGTTAAGCTTACATAGCAAATGGAAAATACAATGTCATCAACCCAGGAAGGTGTACCAGAAAAAATGTCGGTCTTCTCGTGTGCTAAATTTCATCCCAATCAGTTGAGTCGGAAACCACTCACATCCTTAGCATAGGTACTAGCTGTAGCTGCAACTCTGTTCCGTGGCATTCGAATAATTCTGGTTAAAGACCAACTGATAGTAGAGCTCTTAAGTATACCTACTTGTAAAAAAAACTGTAATAAATAACTATGGAATCAGCATAACATAAGCAGCCTATATACGTCCCACTGTAGGGCACAGGCCTTCTCTCAGGGAGAGAGTATGGGCTTAATCACCACGCGTGCCCACCGCGGATTGGCGATTTCACGCGCTGAGGTATGTGAATAGCTCAGACACTCAGGTTTCCTCGCGATGTTTTCCTTCACCGTTAGCGAGTGGTATTGCTACTATAACTTCACAAATGTACATAACTTAGAACACCAGGTCATAGGTCCATGCCCGCACTGGGGATCGAACCTGGGTCTCCCACTTCCGAGTCCGAGGTTCTACCCACTCGGCTGAAATCAGCATAAATCCAACAAAAAATAAAAATAAAACACAAAAAAAACAAAAATAAAAAACTTTTATAAGAACTAACGGACCACCCTACTGCTGAACATTAACTACTAAGTAAGCGGGGACCAACGCAATGAGTCACATGCAATGTTGGTTTTGGGTCCCGCCTGCTTAGTAGTTAATGTCGAGTCAGTAGTCGGGTTGTTAGTTAGTCCCTGTAACAGTTTTTTTTGTCTTTTTTGTGTTTTTTTTTTTTAGTATTTGTTGGATTTATGCTGATTTCATATAGCCTATGACACTCGCGCAAGCACGACGAATCGATTGAGATCTTACTTGTCAAAATCTGACCTGCGTGCTCTGGTGTTCAATAATACGCCGCCTGTCTTCCTGAGATTCCAACCGCATACTGCGATCGCCAACCCGCCTGCCAGGCGTGGCGATTATGGCGAAACCCCTCATGGTTATGTTGGAAAACCATGAGGGAGGCCTATGTCCTGCAGTGGGCGTCAAATGGCTGATGATGATGATACGTCCTACTGTAGGGCACAGGCCCTCTCAGGGAGAGAGTAGAATACCTACTCTTAACTTATCTTCCAGAGATTTGAATGTTTCCGCTCCTTAGAAAACATAAGACATGTGTACCGAAGTTTTAGATAGAGTTTTATTTAAACGCACTTCAAAACGTAGGCTTCCAACTAGAAATTGCGATCTCTAAAATAAATGGCTTACAATTTTACTATGAAAAGTGTTCTTTTGTTGATAAGACACTTTCCTCCTTTTCCTTTCTTTCTTTTATAAATGTTTGGTATACTCGATGAAACTGCATACGTTCAAAAAACCAACATCTGTTACCAGTATTAACATATTGTTTGTATACGAGAAACTGGGGGTAAACCTTAGCCCGCATCATACGTAAAAATACAATTGTGGCTATACAGGGAGGATTATATGAATAAATAAATCGGTTCCGGAGGCGCTCTGCTTATGCAACGGCACGTGTCGGGCGGTGTGGCAAAATATGGTATTCTCCTATGTTTGTTATCTCAGTGACAGAAACATGCAAATAAAATTATAAAAATAACGTTGAAAACTTCTTTCGCTTCATCAACATTAAGTAGTCGTTGCACGCGGGTTTCGGAAACCTACTTTTTATCTTGCCCTTGTAAATAGGAAAAAACGTTTTTCAGGATAGCTGTCTTAATAATTATCTAAACTCTGTTAATTAAGGACTTTGAAAAGACTAAGTTTGGAGTTTTTTTTGTCTATATTTTAAAATGGACACCTAGTTTAACTTGTACCGTTCATCAAGTCGCGGTTTCTGTGCTACTTTGAGTAAAACACGTATTAATTATTATCATTAATTAGTACGAGAAAGCTGATATTTAGCATAGACATACCTATTAATCACGCCGACAAAACGGCAGAATAAAATGTTAGAAAAAAGTTTTGTTCGGTTACCCCCTTATAAACATAAACATTTACATACAGGCACATACATTGCTTCTGGCCCCACACTAGGATACCCTGTGTCGTGGGAACCAGAAACAACGACATCACAAACATGTAAACATCCAAGACCTGGGGTTTTTTTTTGTCCCCAGCCGGGATTCGAACCCGGGACCTCTCGCATGGTATGCAGATGCACTACCGCTATGCCACGAGGTCGTCAGGGCGTCAGTTATACTTACATTAGGGATGCATTTTTTTTTCTCGCCTGCACCATAGTGTGGGGTATCGTTTAATTGGTCGTTTCAAATATTGTGGGTGTAGGAAGATCATTAATATAAACAATCATTAGACAATATATTGCCAATGCCTATGTCATCATCATCATCAGCCATTTGACGCCCACTGCAGGACATAGGCCTCCTTCGTGGTTTTCGTAACCATGAGGGGTTTTGCCATAATCGCCACGCTTAGCAGGCGGGTTGGCGATCGCAGTATGCGATTGGAATCTCAGGGAAACGCTGCTGCCCGTCTCCTTGTAATTGATTTCCTTAGTCGCCTTCTACGACATCCACGGAAAGAAATGGAGTGACGCTATTCTTAATCCGGCGCCACACGGATGCCTATGTATTGTTTTGTTATTATTATTTGAATACCTCGTTCGTCTAGCGGTTATTACGCTACACTCCCAAACCTGAGGTTGTGGGTTGAATTCCCGCATGATGCCGTCGTACTTGATTTGTACAAATGGCATCACGTTTGTGATGTCTTTGACCGGTTGCCATTGCGCAGGGCATCCTAATTAGGGCCTAGGGCAAATGATTGTACGAGTATTGTGTGGTAGTTAAAGTATATAGCATCAGCATACTTGAATTTTGCAGGAACAGGTTAAAAAAAAATGGTGGTATATCTTCAAGCTCTTGTAGTAAAGAGCACACACACACACACAGGTCGTCCTGCCTGTCCTTATCATGAGTCAATAAATCGATTAAATATCGTATTTATATGGCGAGGCGGAAATTGTGGGAGCGGCATTTATCTATGGAGAATTTTATATGCTTTGTACAGTCACACATGAATGCCAAACGCACCAAAAAAGTAATCGACAAAAGAAAGTAACTAAGTAACTACATTCTGCAGTCATGAGATCACATCAAAGTGGTTGAGACTGGGGACGGCTGACCCCTGCATTTTGCTCGAGAACTCGAGGTTTTTGGTATTTAAAGTTATTAATGGCAATCATGGCACCTATATCATTTTGTTAGCCACGTGTTTAAGATGATTTGACAAAAAAACGGTCAGATTGAAGATTTTTTTTCGTTTCCTTTTTCTCCGCTACAAATCGACCCGAATGCAGCGGCTAACATTGTCAAAACTGAATTTGCACGGATATTTACTCGTTTATTTTCATTTTACTATTTTCCGACGTATATATTGACATGCGACGAGCGGGCTGCACGATTTTAATAAAAAATAATCCTTAAATACATATGAAGTTTTTTTTATCTTTATTTTTACTTAGAAGGATTTGATCACCATGTGACCATATCAGCCCTATCACAATATGTCAATATGTCCTAAATTGCAATATGTTTTCTTGCACTACCTTATCAGCCGGGATTTTGTGCGGTAGTGTTATAACGTTTCTTATCTTAAGATATTTAAGGTTTGTAAGGTTGCTCATGTCGCTGGCCCGTTGTGACGTAGATAGTCCGTTATCGTCCAATGGGAAGTCCGTCCATCGTCATTGACTTTCGCGGCTCACTGTACGAGAAGATTGCACTATTTGATTTAAGAACGCTACTCCGTTTTTTATCGGATTTATACATACAGTTCTCAAAATGTTATCGCCACTGAGAATTTGTTTTTTTTATATACATTTTCAATTTATCTGTACCTGCAATAATACCAAGTGTTTTGACTTCTAGAAGAGGCCGCAAAAAATATTAGGTGTTTTATTTATAATGTGTAGATAAGTATACAATAAAAATGGGCATGTACGAAAATAAGGTCGGCCGGTCAGATCTTGTGACGTCACAATAGGAATCCCCATCAAGACCCGCGCGGGTTGAAACAGGCTATGTTTAAACTTCTCTAACTTTTTCATTAACATTTCTTGATGGATTTGAGTAAAAGTGTTTTACTAATAAATAGACGTACTCGTACCTGTATCCCGGAGGCGTAGGCAGAGACCAGAGGCCTGTTTCATAAAACTACAATTCATAGTTTATTAAACCATCATCATGCCATAGTAAACCATCAAATGTAGTTCTATGAAACCTGGGGGTTTGTCACTTCCCGCGATCCTGACAGACCTCTTTCACTTCATTTACATTCATTAGTCATCGAAGGGTGCCAAACGGGACCCTATTGCTAAGACTTTACTGTCCGTCTGTCTGTCTGTCTGTCACCAGGCTGTATCTCATGAACCGTGATAGAAAGGCAGTTGAAATTTTCACACATAATGTATTTCTGTTGCCGCTATAACAACAAATACTAAAAACAGAGTAAAATACGGACACGGGAATAATTTACGGGGGCTCCCGTACAACAAACGTAACAAACGAAAATGTAATTTAATTAGTGATTTTCTTTTTATCTTGCCCTTTGCAAAACATCCCCTATTTGACCCGAAACCGGCGTGCGTGCATGCAACGACTAATGAATGTAGATGAAGCGAAAGAGATCTACCCGGGTCGTGGCAAGTGGCAGACCCTGATATCTGCCTACCCCTCCGGGATACAGGCGTGAGTTTATGTTATGTTACGTGTTATTATTATTAAGTTCTTTGGTAAATAAAAAAAATTAAAATTATTCACAATTCTTCTAGGGAAATCTTTCGTTCCGAATCGAACCGAACCGAAAATCGAAGTTTTCGTTTTTACAGTTAGCAAAAAAAGTATCGATATTTAATCGATACTGGTTCAGTGCATGGATGGGTCGCCGTCTATGCCTAACGCTAGTGGCATTTTTCCGAGCGGTTCCGTGCTTCGCAAGGCACGTTAAGCTGTTGGTGCCGGCTGCCGTCGATAGATGGCAGTCGTTAAGCCAAGTCAGAGGCCTTAGGGCGGCTTGACAACTTCTGACAGTAGACGAGCCACTAGTCTACAAGCCTCCACCAATCCGGACTTGGCCCCCGTGGTGGAGTATGGCCTATACCTTCCTCAGGGAAGAGACCCGTGCCCCTCGGTGGGGACATAATGGGTTGATGATGACTGGTATCACGTTCAAAGCGTCGATGCCGATAACCCAAAAGTATCGGTACGACTCAGTATTACATTTGAAATCGCTAAAGAAAACAACAATTACTGGAGTATTTACTCATTTATTTTCATTAAAAAAAAAAAAAACAATACGCATTATAATTAATTTAACACTAAAAATACTTTATATTTCTCGATTATCTTTGCTGCAGTCGAATATAAAAGTAATTTGTTTATACTGATTTTGGTCTAGAACAATGGAAGGTCGCGTCGTGACGTCATTAGAGGGCGCGTAGAGAACACCAAATATTATGTTTTAATTAGCTTACGGCTGAATAATTTTGATAGCTGCTTCAAATTGCTTTTCATGGCTATTCCTCGAAATTCTTTTCGATTTAAATGCATTCATCGCGAAGCTTACCCTGCCCTTTCGCGAATTACCCAGAATTTAGTAACTAATACGCCATGGCAACACTACCATTAATTAAACTTTGGTGGGGGTTTCCCGGGAATCTTGTACACGAGCGTTAGAGATAACGCTACATGTTAGAAAGGGAAATAGCTATATCATGTCAAAATAACACTAGTGAGGAGAAGAGATGTGCAAAAGTATCGAATCGATACTCGGTAAAGCGTCGGAGGCTAAGTATAGAGTCCAAAAGTATTACTCAGGTATCGATTCAAATACCTTTATTATTATAAATGTACACAAGATGGATCATAAAAGTAACCAAACTAGGATAAACATGTTCTATGGTTACTCGAAAAAAACTAAAGTCAAATTGGATTGCATAATAAGTAGTTAAGATGTTCTGCTTTTCGATAAATAACCTCGACATCGCATGACGCCTTTTTGAAACGACGCTTGACGTAGTCCTCAAAGTTGCGCAACTAAAAATATTTCTACGAGTATAAAGCTATATTCTACGGGGTGTTGCATAAAGTTTCGCTAGAACTGGGGGTATATTTGGGGGTACCCATCAATACAAACAACTTTTAACGTGACATACACAGCCTGCAAATCTGCAAGTTTGCCTTCCAGATATAAGTCATGTTATCAACTAATGTAAGCCATCCACAAACTCAAGGAATCCGAAAAAATTAATACAACTTTGTATTGTGGATAACAATAAACCTGCCTTGACTTCGCGCGCAACGGGCAAACTTGACCGAGAGTGAGACAGCAACAACAAAACAGATGATTTCAGATTTCCCTTCAAAGTGAGAAGTATCTTCTTTTTAGGGTACCGTAGTCAACAAGGAACCCTGATTTTTCATGTATCTTTATAATGTATGGTGTGCAATAAAGAGTATTAATCTAATCTAAGTTGAAGTGGCAGTGGGCGGGGCACATAGCACGCAGAACTGATGGCCGATGGGGCCGAAAAGTTCTCGAATTGAGACCACATATCGGCAAGCGCAGCGCAGGACGACCAGCCACAAGATGGACAGATGACCTCATCCAAGTGGCAGGAAGACGCTGGATGCAAGCCGCTTCCAACCGGTCTTTTTGGAAATCCATGGAGGAGGCCTATGTTCAGCAGTGGACTTCTTGTGGCTGAATGATGATGAATGATGAATCTAATCTATAGTTTCGCCATGTCAGTCTGCCTGTCCGCGGCTTAGCACAGAGATGATAAGTATTAGAGAGCTGAAATTTGGCACAGATATACATATTTATTACGCCGACAAAACGGTAGAAAAAAAAAACCTCGAAAAAACACGTAAATTAACATGCATTTTTATTATCGCCTGCAGCCTAGTGTGGTTGGAGTATTTTTGGATTGGTACTTTAAAAATATTGTGGATGTAAGGAGACCGTTTCCATTTCCTTCCGTGGATGTCGTAGAAGGCGACTAAGGAAATCAATTACCAGGAGACGGGCAGCAGCGTCTTTCTGAGATTCCAACCGCATACTGCGATCGCCAAACCGCCTGCCAAGCGTGGCGATTACGGCAAAACCCCTCATGGTTATGAAAACCATGAGGGAGGCCTATGTCCTGCAGTGGGCGCCATATGGCTGATGATGATGATGATGATGAAGGAGACCGTTTTTAGGGTTCCGTACCCAAAGGGTAAAAACGTGACCCTGTTACTAAGACTTCGCTGTCTGTCTGTTCGTCCGTCCGACCGTCCGTCTGTCTGTCTGTCACCAGGCTGTATCTCAAGAACCGTGACAGCTAGAGAGTTTAAATTTTCACAGATTATGTATTTCTGTTGCCGCTATAACAGGAAATACTAAAAACAAAATAAAATAATTATTTAAGGGGGGCTCCCATACAACAATCGTGATTTTTTTGGTGTTTCTTTTTAATCTTTGTGTCTGATGATGTATAGATGTGGTACGGAACCCTCCGTGCGCGAGTCCGACTTGCACTTGGCCGGTTTTCCATTTAATGTTCCGTTTACTAAATCTTAAGCTTCAAAGCGCAAATAATTGTCAGAGCTGGGCGTCGCCCCCCTCTCCCGGCCAAAGAGTTTCTTTGAATTACTTCAAATTACTTTGATGAAGTTGTTAGTTCTGTAAACACTGCGCGTGGGCCGACACGCACTTGGCCGGTTTTATTATTGATTTGTATTGAGATGCAGCAGTATAGTTACCTCCAAAAAAATATGGCAATATTGCAAATTTACACGTTGTACTTAAAAATATATCAGATTGTTTTTCATTGATATGAAACCGATGATCGCTTTTTCACACTAAAATGAATATTAAATACTTAAAAAAATATTTCGAAGTTTTTTACATGATAAAGTTGTTTGTATTGATGGGTATCTAGAGGACGATTGTGTCTAACGTTCAACACATTAATGAGTAATAACTTCTGTTAAAACTTTTTACTACATAAGAAATAACATGTACAAAGGCGAGCTTGTCTCTGCTGATCTACCGGCAAACCTTATAGAATAGGAGAAGCAGTAAAAAACGGTAAGTTCTTCCTATCGGACCTTTCCACAACACTCTGTATCACTCTTTATCTTTCTAGACAATCTACGGACACAATCGCATGTCTCTATTAGACCAAGTCTTATTGACACAGATGTTCCGTTGTTATATGGGGCAAGCAACGTGAGGCACGGGCCTTATATTCTGCGTGACGTCATAGTTTGTCCATGGGTTTACTCAGGGATTGGATAATAATAATATCCCACCAAAAACATTTTCATGTAAAATGTTGCCAAGGCGAGACCATATACCTCGTATGTCAAAAAGTTGTCAGATTTCATGTAGAGCCAAGCTTCTAACTCTACACGTCCTAACTCTACAAGACCTAACTTCACAAATTCTACACCGTCGTCAAAATATAAGTAATGTAATACGAATACGAAGGTAAATTTCGCCACCATCTACAAGGTTGTAACAGCTCAGGTGGGAAATCGGGCGGTCCTGAAACCAGAAGACGCCCTGATCGAGCCTGTCCGATGATTTTTTCCTTTTTTTTCATCGGACAGGCTCGATCCGGGCGGCATCGGCATCTTCGACAAGATGCCGCGCTTGCGCAAGCTGTAGAACCGAAACAGTATAACGGTTAAATAAAGTAATATCCCAACCGGTCGAAAATAAAAATATGTAGCTAAATATTTGGACAACGATTTATTTTGATGTCGTTATTTTATACAATATTCATAAATAAAACCCTTTACAGTTTCCAAACGCCTTGAATTTACTAGAACAAAATGGCTCAAATATTTGTAGGCTTCTTTATACTATATTAGAACACTTGTGTGATAATAAAAAGGTCCGTGCATTCCAAGGGATTTTGAAGATAATGAAGGCTATTTTACAAAATGTTTCAACACAGTTGCCCGTAAATTGACTCTTTTTACACCATTTTTAGTTTCATAATTGAGCATATTAGCATATTTTGCTGTAAAAACATTACCGTAAAAGTGCTGTAATATAAACTTTTTTTTTAAATTTCAGCAAAAGTTTATGTCTTAAAAAATTGAATATTTTTACGAATACTAAATTCATTTAGGGTTAAGATGACTAATAAACAATTGACTAATTTCGTCAAATTGTATATTAACGTAACAGCCGGTTTTTCCTGTGCCTTTATTGAACCTTCGCGCGCATCGAAATATTTGGTAAAGTTTCTGCTGTGTGGTTAATTAGGTACTATCAAAAATGTCTACTTCAAGTTACTAACAACACAAGTTTGTTTTTTTCCTCGCAATTGTGTTGAAAAACAACTCGTGTGCACTGATCATTACACACTCAGCTTGCTTACCGCGCTCGCCTACGGCTCGCACTTACAATAATGCCTCGTGTGTAATGAATGACCAACTTAGCACACTTGTATCATAATGTACTATTAACAAATTTTCGTTATCTTTATAAGACAGAAACTTTTATCACATTGTACAAGGAAGGACGAACTTGTCAGTAGTTAGTATTATAATTCTAAAAGCGTTACACGATTAACTACTACTGAGCTACGAGTTCAAACTTGGACTACGTAGTATAAACCACGAACCACTGAGTTATTCTAGACATCCCGTACTACGCCAGGTGTGATACGTACGGGTGTCTGGAATAGCCTAGCGGAGGTCCGGTCCACACTCTCCGGAATACGCCTCGAAAAAGGGACTGCGAGTCACTCGGCCTGTTTTCAGCGAACTGCCACGTAAACGGACGCGGTAAAAGGGTTAGGCAACTTATGCAATCGGGGCTACATAGGGGAGGAGCTCAACCATTGTATTTGCGGAGCCTCCCCATAGCCCTGGAACTCACTGCATGTCCCTCGTACATCTACCTGCACTCGAGAGGACGCTGGTGTACGCATGGTCGTGTTCTGGGCCAAGAAATTTGAATAAAACTTTCGTAAGCACTATGTAGACTACAATTATAGCTTAATTCCAGTTTCACTTACTTGTTTTTTGAAAAACCAAGCAAGTGAATCCGGACTTAAGCTAATAAAATCTGAATAGTTTGTCACCGACACGGTAAGAAGAAGAAATGCTTAGTTTCGTTTTTTTTCTATGTTTTGTTATTGCAAAAGCCAGTGAAATCGTCGGATAACTCAATAAAAAGACACCTATGTTTTGGTGGTTATGAGAGTGGTGTTTTCCTCTTGTTTGTTTTAGATATTCAACCAATCATCATCATCAGCCATTCGACGCCCACTGCAGGACATAGGCCTCCCTCATAGTTTTCCAAGCTTCCCGGTCTTTTGCCGGCCGCATCCAGCGACTCCCCGCCCCAGGGGGGCCTTCCCACGTTGCGTTATCGGGTCCGCGGTCGCCAGGTCAGAACGTTTTCGCCCCAATGACTATCAGTTCTCCGAGCTATGTGCTCCACCCACTGCGTCTTGAACTGAGCAATTCTTTGACCTATATCAGTAACTCAGGTTCTTCTGCGGATCTTCTCATTCCTGATTCGATCACGCAGCCGATCAACCAACAAGTGTACCTTAGTACCTATATAGTTATTGGCTGAAGATCTTTAGGATGTTCTCGATTGTTTATTTTAATAGACAGGAGGAACACAAATTAGTTTTTATACTACAAAACGATTACAATAAAATTTACAATGGCATCATTATCGTCATCATCAACTCAACGGAGCCACAAAAAAAAAACTGACACTAGATGAAGTTTTTCTCACCGGAGGCGTGGCGAGGCAATGCAGGCGATGCCTCACAGACGATATTAATTTGTAGATTCAGCCTTTGAATTTGCGAAGCGGAGCATACGAATCGCCTTGAGTGAGCGTAAAGGCGATGACCGAATCTCTAATCAATTTACCTCTTCCCAGCAGATCGAGTCAGTTTACAGTTTACAATAGATTACCAGATGGTCAGATTTAGAATTTGCGAGGCGAGGCATACGAGTCAATTCGCAGGGAGTGTGGAGACGGTGCCAGATTCTGGTATCGATTCACCTGCTTCCCAGCAGATCGAGTCTGTTCGCAAATAGATTACGTTTACTGCTCAATTATGCAGCGGCGAGCGTCTGACCGAGTGTGGAACTGGTTTTAGTGTCGCGCCAGAAATAATGGACATACTCTGTATACCTATAGTGTAGATAGATAGACATTACTTCATTACTCACAAGAAGGTAATTTTCAAAAGAGTTTTAATCTTAAACGTTCAGCCTGCGGCCTTATCAGTGAGAGTGATCTCTTTGGATTTACTTTGGATGGAATGGAATACAAATATTGAAAAGGAAAGATAAGAGAAGGTAGTAATATTGTGTCCCATCAAAACATAAATTTGAAAAAAAGCCGGGCCAATTTCTCGTCTGAACGGTGTGATTTTTCATAGAGACAAGGAACTTGGTAAGTTCTTACATATCATGTATTTTGGGACGAGAAGTTGGTCAGTTTTTTTTTTTACATTTATGTTTTGATGGAATTATTATTCACATCATAAAGTAAAGGTCTATCCCTCCTATTTCGTATATAAATTTCCGAAATATCTGAGATTTGCCTGTAAGATTAGCAAATTGACGTAGCTTGGGTCTACACACGTAGGCCTCCCTCATGGTTTTCCTAACCATTTCGTAGAAGGCGACTAAGGAAATCCCAGCCAGGAGACGGGCAGCAGCGTCTTCCTGAGATTCCAACCGCATACTGCGTTCGCCAACCCGCCTGCCAAGCGTAGCGATGATGGCAAAACCCCTCATGATTAAGAAAACCACGGAGGAGGCCTATGTCCTGCAGTGGGAGTCAAATGGCTGTTGTTGATGATTATAATGATGCTTGTTTGACACTTGGTAGTCTAGTAACCAATCGTAATCCCGTGCAACTTAATTTGACGTCTCGCCCGATTCGATCTCCTTCGCGAGAGATGCTTAGTTAATTTGCGCGGGTTGTATACCATTGGAATGACTTATTATTATTTTAAGAGGAAGATAACAGCTATCGTCGTGCTTATATCATACTATTGAAAAACGATGCTTGTATTACACTCTAAGGGCCTTACCGTGTAGTTGTCAAAGGTGAAATTATACAAGATGTTTTGGAGTTGCGTAGTGGACCCATATCTGTCATTGTACTAAAATGTACTAACGGAATCGAGGCCCATGAGACTGTAGCAACGTGAACAGCACGTCGGAGTGGGATGTTCGGCCTCATTTGACGGAAACGCGCGCGCGATGCGTCGCTAAATCGAGACAAGTCCATTGTTCCGTCTGCGCCGGCGACCACGTTAAGCTTCGGTCACACACAGCGAGTAATCGCTGCGTATGCCTACTCGCCGCGAGTATTCGCTGTGTGTGACAGGCTATTCGCTGCGAACAGATTCACTCGCCGCGACTAGAATTGAGCATGTTCAATTTTAGTCGCTGCGAATGCGTGCTGACAGTCGAAGTTCTCGTGTAGAACTGTGGGTGACAGGCGGGCAGCGAATGGTCGCTGCGACTATTATTCGCGGCGAGTGCACTCGCAGCAGTTAGTCGCTGTGTGCGACCGAAGCTATATGCAACGGCCCCGGTGGTGGACTAATATGGCCTTCCTTAAGTATTCCTTGTCATTTCCCAAACAACCGATCCTGTAAAACCTTGTGAAGACTGTTCTTAAGTAGAGCATGCGAGACATCGCACAATTTTTTTTTGTGATTGTGATAAAATTAGTATACTTGTGATGAATGCGGTTTGATATCCGCAATTTAATTGTACATCAAACCCTCAGACCATAATAATTATCAGCTATCTATAGTCCTTTTTTATTTATTCGTTTTTTCTGTTGTGTATTTAGTTTTCTTTCTGTTGTTGTGCATATTATGTAACTTAATTATCTGCTTATTTTGTTTTTGTGATGTATCTTGTTGTTATAATAAATGTCTTTCTTCTTCTTCTTCTTCCATTTGACGCTCACTGCAGGACATAGGCACAGTTATTTAAACTGTGACATAGGCCTCCCTCCCAGCCTCCGACCAAGTTTATCAAAAATTTACTCATATTATTACAATACTAAAAATTGCTAAATTGGGCGAGCGAGACAGAATGCTCCACGTAAGAGCAGCCTTAAAGGGATCCAGTGGGCTAACTAGCGTCACCAATGAAGAAAAAATCATATCTTCTTACAGATCGTATTTGCAAAAAGTGTCTGCACAATCTCTCAATCATGTTAACAGTGATTTTTAAGAAGAAGAAGAAGAAGAAGAAGAAAGACATTTATTATACCAACAAGATACATCACAGAAACAAAATAAGCACATAAGTAACATAATATGCACAACACAGAAGGAAAACTAAATACACAACAGACAAAACGAATAAATAAAACAGGACTATAGATGTAGCCTGTGGTGTATCTACATTGCCACAAAAGGCAGCTGACTCAGCGTTGTGCTGAGGAAGTGATCCCTCAGCGCTGACCACGACAAAGAACCTAGGATCACGAACCTGGGAAAAATAGCATTTATGCCAAAAAAGCCGTTTTTGGCGTTAATGCTATCTAGTCCTAGGTTTTTTATCTAAGTTTCACGGCCATGGGTCCCAAAAATCACTAATAACATATTTTTTTTATATTTTTATTTTACCGTTTTATCGGCGTGATTAATATGTATGTCTATGTCCAATTTCAGCTTTCTCGCTAGACGTCTCTGAGCTAGGCCGCGGACAGACAGACGGACAGACAGACAGACAGGCGGACGGATATTGCGAAACTATAAGAATTCTTTGTTGATTTTGGAACCCTAAAAATGCGGTAACAATTTATTACCGCCTTATTGTCTATCAGAACAATGAATGACCCGAGGACTACGCACCGCTCTGGCTGGCTACTAATGGTTCTCATATTTTCGAGTTTGTGTCGAGATATTTTTGGAAAGTGCCTGAAACAAAGCAAACTAGCGATTCGATACCTATTGTTAAGGCACGTTCATTTTGCTGTGGCTTTCAGACCACCCAAAATTCATGCTGTATACCGGGTGGCATTTTAGTCACCTGCCAAACTTTAAAGGGGCTTTTACTCATAAATATAATCATAAATATAAACAACTTTTACTATGTGGCCAAACAAATCAGAGCAAAAAAATAAATGAGCTGTTTCATACATAAGATAGAAGCAGTACTGCACCAAATGTATGAAACGGCTGATTTATTTTTTGCTCTGATTTGTTTGGCCCCATGGTAAAAGTTGTTTGTGTTGAAGAGTAGAAAGATCCCTCAAAGTTTGTCAGGTGCCTAAAATGACGCCCGGTATTATTGTTATAATATAGATAGATTATAATATAATGCGCTTGGGAACTCTGCGTACGCGTGACTTGCGTACCAAAAAAATACGGGAGGGTCGGGCAAAATCTCAGGAAAGACGTCACATCAACCATGTAATTTAGGCAATACACCACATGTTGCAGAAAGGTCCGGTGAAACTGCACCGCAGTATGGCGAAACTTGTAAAAAAATAAATGTAAAGGTCTTTATTAATTAAATAAAAAAATAAAAAAAACATAGGCCTGGGGCGCACAGGTAGGACTTGGGACGTGGGCGCGGAAAAGAAACGAGGCGTTGCGTCTTATCTGTGTAGGCTTTATCCCATCGCTCTAGTACATTTTGTATGAAAGTGTATTGAAAGGAAGCCGCGTCTTTTTCGCGCCCTCGTCCCACATCCTTCTTGCGTGCCCCACGTTTTAAGGAGGTTATTCTGCTCATCAATATAAACAAGTTTTATTATGAAAACGACTAAGAAACTTGGAAAAAAACCTTCTTTGTTTGCTGATTCATAAAGACGAAAAAAGAAAAAAGAAGTGGCATGCCTTGGGGGCGGCCTATGTCCAGCATTGGATGAATATAGGCCGATTGATTGATTGATAGACTGCTTCATTGGTCTAGCGGTATAACGTCTGATTACCGTGCCTGAGGTCGTGGGTTCGATTCCCACTGGGGACCGCCGTACATTTGTACAAATGGCCTCTGTCCGGGTGTATTTCCATGTTTGTGATGTCCTTGCCTGGTTACCATAGCACAGGGTATCCTAGTTTGGGGCCAGGAAAAGTGATTGTGTTGTGTAAGTTTTTACAGCTATTTCATACATTTCCTAGTGCTGATATAAAATATTGACAAAGGAAGTCAAATAAATCCCTCACGTTTACGCTTTCTACAAATATCAATTGTGAGACTAACAACTAATTTTGAAACTAACATCTTGGACGTCCATTAAGTGAACATTTTGTTTTTAACTTAGTTCCGGATTCAAACTTCGTTTTTAATAATGTGTAGTGCTTACGAAAGTTTTCAGTAAGAGAACAATTTTTTTTATAACGAATAAAAATATTTGAATTGCCATAATTATTTTTATGAAGTGTAGGTACTATACTTTTTCATTGTAACTTTCATATTTTATGTCTCGCTTCTTGTGTGCAATAAAGAATATTCTTATCTTATCTAATAATATTTAATATCACAAATTTTGGCTGTATAAACACTGGCAACCCCACGTGTATTATTTTATTTCAGACCGAGATCCATAATACATGTCACTTTATATAATTTTTAGTTAAATTATAATTTAACTTGTTTTATGTGAAGCCGGGTGGAAACCTACGGCAGTACGGGTTCCGAAAAGAGATGCTTCGATGAGTCGCGTGTTGCTAAAACGGCCCCTTTCAGCCACTAATTGTTTCATAATGACATTAGAATGTCGACGGCTGAAAATAGAAAAAGCTGTTTACAGAAAGTCACATATCTCTTTGGGGCGTCATCCGTGTTTGTTTTTACAATTTTTAGTTCCATAGTCATCAAGGAACCCTTACAGTTTCGCCATGTCTGTCCGCCTGTCTGTCCGCGGCTTAGCACAGAGACCATAAATACTAGAGAGCTGAAATTTGGCATAATATATAAATATTTACTACGCCAACGATACGGTAGAGTAAAATGTTCAAAACAAAGTTTGAGGGTACAACCCCTTCACCTAAGTTAGGGATGCATTTTTTTTTCTCGCCTACGCCATAGTGTGGGGTTATCACAGAACAAAAAGGAGGGGGTATCGTTAGATTGGTCGTTTAAAAATACATATCGTAGGTGTAGGAAGACCATTTTTCGATTTAAGGTTCCATTTGCAAAATATTAAGCGTTAAAGCGCATATTTTTGTCAGAGTAGGGCGTCCTTCCCCCTTTCCCGACTAAACAGCAGATGGTAGAAACGTGAAAAAATTCAGGGCAGTAGCACATATAATGAACTAAAAAGGAAAACTATCACGGCTAAGTTAGCTTTACAAGTTAACGAGTAATAGGCGACGAATTTATAAAAGCAAAACCTCGAACAAAATCCATTGAAAATTACCTTGATTGAGTTATTACTTCGGTAAAGCAGATAAAAAAACCTCTTTCTACCGAACCCTACACTGCCACACGCGCACTTGGCCGGTTTTGTATTTATGTAGTCTCAGTTGTTTACCACTGCTGGGAGGCCCTTTGCCAAATATTTGACATAAATGTCCATTATCTCTTGATCGCGTAGACATAGGGCGACTCGCGCCATGTCGTTGGATAAGTAAGTTAATAAATATATACGTATCTAGGGATAAACGAATAAATAGGTGATTGACAGGTTTGTCAGATATACAATTTATTTATGGATGGCTCTGCAAAAGTCATTGTGTAAGACTTTTTTGTACTTATTCACCGGATAGGACTTACCCCTGGATAAACAGATAGATCGTTCTGTCAGTTAGCGTTGGCAAAAGCTGCCTTTAGACGCTTCATACCACAGAGGCACGGTGTGTCAAGACCGTCTTTCTCAGGACGGACCTTAATTCCACGGAGCGACAGGCAGATTTTGAGATACCATAGATGCAGCAAGTAAGACTTTTTAGCATTTCTTCCGTGAGTCACTAGACCAGGCCCTGGCGGGAAATCATTGCTGTGGGTAATAAACCTGCAGAAAATACTGAGCCTGTGGCCGTTTTACCGCCGCATGGACATAGCCCTTTCTTATTGTTTTTTTTTTGTCTCGTTTTTTGACTTGTCCGTTTTTTCATTTCCTATGTCTTGTATGATGTTTGTGTGGCGATATAGTACATTGTACAACGAGGGGAGAAAACGATCCGCTGCGCGTCGGGCTGCATACTCTCAAATAGAAATAGAACTTCCTCCCGAGTGATACACAGTGCTTTATACTACACCTCGGGTAGTAAAATAAAGTAAAGGTAAATAAAGGTAATACGAGGTAAATAAAATTATTTAGAATAATTAAAAGCGTACTGTTAAATTATCAATTTAGTAAAAAACAAAATGCAACAAAACACAACAAATTGCCGTGCTTGTTTTTCTTCGCAGTGCAGAAAAAGGTTGCCAGCCTTCTTTCATTGAAAATAGAGAGCAAAAAAATCCCACCTCTTTTATCTAATTATTTGATATAAAACCTTTTTGAGATTTGACATTTGGTTTTTTTTTATGAAATTTCATATAACTTTTCCCGCCGCCGCACATTTATAAGGGAGAAATGACGAACTTTGTAATCCGTTTGTGAAAGAGCAATGAGACACTTTCTGAGTGGGTGTGGCGATAAATGTTGTTCTTCTTCTTCCTTCTATGGTTGTGTTCTTTCTGTTAACGAGTCGGACAGTATGCGAGTAACCTTTTGATTGGAACTTGTAGAAAGGTATTTTTGCAGGAAAATTTTTGGTTCAGTGGTGTAGTAGTCGTGGCAAGTGGCAAACTCTGGTCTCTGCCTATTGCTGCGGGATTCCGGCGTGTATATGTAGTGTAGTGTTTATGTGGTTTTGTGAGGCTAGTCCTGCCTGCAACCGCCGTTATTATTTTGTTGGCTTTACAAGTTAAGAAGTTCAGAATTTCCTCTTTTCTATAAGATGAGTCTGAGTGTTCTGTTTATTTCTACGTATGTATGATTTTTTTTTATGTAGCCTATATTCGTCCCTCTACAGGGCACAGGCTTTCTCTCAGAGAAAGAAAGAGTGAGAGAGTACGGGCTTAATCACCACGCGTGCCCACCGCGGATTGGCAATTTCAAGCGCTGAGATGTGTGAACACCTCAGGCACTCAGGTTTCCTCACGATATTTTCCTTCACCGTTAGCGAGAGGCATTGCTACTATAACTTCATAAATTTACGTAACTTAGAAAACAAAGTCACTGGTGCATGCCGGGATTCGAACCCACGACCTCCCGAATGAGAAGCCGGCGTTCTACCGCTCCGCTACCGCCGCAACGTAAGTAAATATAATATTAGTTTCTTTGCTATGCTATGTTTGTCTCGCACCTGTAAATATAACAAACTTTGTTCCTTTATTGATATTTATTTGCTTGCTTTGAGTATTATCTCTGTCATCACGTTTAGAGAAACAAATGTAGTACATACATTGTCAAAAAGTACTTTTACAAAATGTGACACAAAATAAGAATGAAACAGAAGTATCACTTCTCCAAAACATGCGGGACGAGGGAGGCTGAGGAGAGTAACAAGTGGCGCGTGTTGAGCTCAAAAGTAGATAAATGTGGTCTGACAGTTGGTTGGAGTTTCGGACTCATCAGGGGCTAATTTCAAGATATACAATTCGTGGTTAACTATGACAATTCGATGCACATAGCGTAGCCGATTAGCCAAAAGATATACAAGTGACAAGTGTCTAAACTTTAAATTACAGTTTCATAGATCATAGATGAATGCGGCCCTGGGGCTTGTTTCATAGATCTACAATTCATGGGTTACTGTGACAATTCGATGTACATTGCAAAGTTGACCAACAGATACAGATCATAGATTAACAGGAAGACTCTGCTACGCAATGTACATCGAATTGTCATAATAAACTACGAATTGTAGATATTTTTATGAAGCTCGGCCCTGGTCGTACTTAACAAACTGTTTTTTTTTTTTGTATGCACGTTGGCCAACTGACAACTGCATATGTTAACAGTTACGCCAGGTTTCTCGTATACTAACAATTTATTCATCTACTGTCAACAGTTACAATTTTTTTTTGTAGGCGCTTTGGCAACCAGACAGATGTTAACAGTAGAATAACAGATCGTTTGTGTACGGGAAACCGGGGGTTAGTGTACGCGAAAGATGTATTTAGCGCCGATTAATAGGAAACTCTCCCATAAACCGGCTTTAACCCTGTCCTAACAATGTATTTATAAACAGGACTAAAAATGTCCAAGTTGTTCATCACCAACATCAGCCCACCGCTTCCCCATTACTTTTCACCATTACGCCATCTTTCGCGGTCTCTCGCCATTCGCATCCACGGGCCCTTTGACGTCTTGCTCACATCGCCTGACCATCGGTCGGTCTAGCCACTGACCGCCATCCGGTTCTTGGCCACCACTCAGTTACTGACCTGGTCCACCTGCCATCTTCCCGCCTCACCAGGTGTCCTGCCCAACGCCACCTCAGACTCGAGGTTCGGTAACCAATATAGTCGACCTTCATTCAACGTTGGGTGACGACATTTGGATCCACTATTCTGAGGCCTAGCATGGCTTGCTCCATACATCTTTGTGCAACTTTCTCTCGGTGCATATTCTGCTTCGTGGGTAACCGTGGGGATAGGCAGAACACACTGGTTGAAAGTCGTGGTCTTCAGACATTGCGGGATGTTCGATTTGAAGACGTTGGCAAGTTTTCCAAATGCGGGCTGCATCCCAGCTGAATCCGCCGCGCGATCTCTTTAACCTGGGAATCTCGATTAAAAGATAAAAACAGATAAACATAAAAAAAACATACTCGTTAACCACCTCTACAGGGCTGTTACCGGCGATGACGTTCGGTACATTGACTACATGGTTAGCCATGATCTTAGTCTTGGACATGTTCACCTTAAGACCTGCCTTCAAGGATGCTATACGCAGTTCTGGGAGCATAAATTGGAGAAGTGTGACGTTTCCAGCAAGGATGATGATGTCATCGACAAAGCGCGGGTGTGACATGTAGGCACCGTCAACACTCCTTTCACACCAGCCCAGAGTCTTCATTATATCTTTGAGAACGTTGGTGGAGAGCTTGGGCGAAATGGTGTAATGTGGTAGACCTATTCAGCTCCTGGAGCACATATATTTTGCCGATGTTGCAGCGATGGAGAGATTGGAACACTACTCAGTGCTCCACACTGTCGAATGCCTTCTCATAACCGACGAAGGCGAAGATTGTACTGCATCTTTGTAAATATTTTATGTTGTGTTTTTCCTAGCACAATAAAGAATATTCTTATCGTATCTTATCACAGTGGCAGGATATACTCCTTACATTTTTCCATCAGCTGCTTGACAGAGTGGATATGGTCCAAAGTTGAAAATCCGCTGCGGATGCCGCTCGACAGGTTAGTATTCGTCGAACAAGCGAGTCAGTCTGTGGCACAGGACTTTGGGGTGATAATTGGACAGCTTGGATTTATCACCCTTCTTATGAAGGATAGTGGCATTTGCGCTTTTCCAGGTCTTACGCTAGGCCTTGCTTCATTTTTCTCAGAGCATAGCCTATTTCTTCCCCTGTGATAGGCGGTAGATCTTTCAGAGGAAGCTAACAAACAAACTCTACATTTATTCTTTTCAAGTTGTTATTCTGTGGTGTCAACGGCAAGCGACGGTAGTCTCGTTTAACAAAAGGTATTAATGATTTACTGGCCGTCTCACAGGGAGTTTATTCAAGTGTGGGATTACTATGTTAAACTGTGGTTTCGTCATTTCATTGTGAAGTGGAACATCGCCGACGGTAAGCACACAGTCACACTTACACCTGTTCTAAGAGGCGGGATGGCATAGAAATTGAACTTTAATCACTTAATACTTCCTGCCATCTAGCGCAACAACTAGCCTGGATGGCGCAGACTTTCTCTCAGAGACGGGAGCCTTCGCGGATTGGCGTTGTCAGGCCAAAGCCTCAAAATGTACAAGTGAAAGAGCAATGGAGTTGGCCGTCTGTTGAATAGCTTTATTTTTATTTTTTATAACTTTCGTTGTGATGTTGGAAATAAAACTATCTGCCTACGTGGTCCAAATTTTTTTGGTAGATTTTATTTAGATTTTTTAAACCTAGTTTCATATGTTTTGTAAACGTTACGCAAATAGGTAAATTATTTTTGTTTCGTCTAGTAAAACTCTCATAAAGTTTAGCTTAATTTAGAGTAGCAATACCAATCGGTAACTTTGAAGGAAAACATCGTGAGGAAACCTGAGTGTCTGAGGTGTTCACATGCCTTAGCTCTTGAAATTGCCGATCCGCGGTGGGCAAGCGTGGTAATTAAGCCCATATCTCTCTCTGAGGGATGGCCTGTACCCTACAGTGGGACGCATATGTAGGGAACATAAAAAAAAAGTTTAGTCGAATAAAAATCTCATATTTGGAACATCAGTATGTACGGAGTTTAATTAATTATTGTTAAAATTAAAATATTTACATAAAAATAAAAACCGTCTTCAGAATACTACAGCACAAAAAATTTGAAACAATTTAAAAGAATACCTTTAAATTAGAAGTGTGTATACATGTAGGTACTGTAGGAGTATAATTTGTAGTCGGTGCCCAAAATATTGTGCTGGTCATGAAACTGGGCACCGACTACATAAAACATAAAAAATAACCTCCTCCTTTTTTGAAGTCGGTTAAAAAATACCTAGTATGTCTGGTAAATCGTTTCAATAGAGATAATTTTATATTAGGTCACTTCGGTGGCCAAAAACCGTGTCAAGGTATATTCATTTGCGTTGTACATACGCGACATCCAACATATGCCTTAGCCTATGCCTATGTCCCAACCTTATATAAATACAAATTGTTGTGTTGTGCTTTGCTGATCATACTTTTTTTTTTCATTTTAAGTCTAGGTTAGTGTAATTTACTGCGAGAATTTACTTTTCGTTTCGAAAATTTCGTTCCGTACCCAAAGGGTAAGACATTACTAAGACTCTGCTGTCCGTCCGTCCGTCCGTCCGTCCGTCTGTCACCAGGCTGTATCCCATGAACCGTAATAGTTAGACAGTTTCAGTTTTCACAGATGATGTATTTCTGTAGTCGCTACAACAAATACAAAAAACAGAACAAAATAAATATTTAAGGGGTCTCCCATACAACAAACGTGATTTTTTTTTGCCATTTTTCGCTCGATATTAATAACGGCCACAGGTAGACGCTTGAAATATTCAAATGTTGTATAGATAATGGTACGGAACCCTTCGTGCGCGAGTCTGACTCGCACTTGGCCGGTTTTTTTTTTCATGCGGGGTCTTCGCCCCCATCGCCCCCTCGCAGAGGGGCTGCACCCCCCGCCACCCTCCGTGCCCTGTTTTCTTACTTGCATGAATTGTGTTAAATCATGTTAGTAGAACTATGTCCATTTATGTTAAGAAAAGTTTACTATTGATGTGTTGCCAAATGACATTATAAGAAAAATATACTTTATGAGATGTAGGGTTTCTGAAACATTCTTATATGGAAAGTCGAGTTGTGAAATGATACATTTGCATTATACGTTACTTGTTGTCTGAAAATTTACTCAATAACTGTCGGACATTCGAAGGGGACCAATGTTATGGATACAATTTAGATAAATAATAATAATATTTTCAACTTAATCTGTACAATTCTAAACGGGCCCATCGGGCCACCATAACAATGGTTTCTTCTTCTTCTTCTTCTTCGTTCTTCTTTTCACAGTCATAATCTAACAGGTTAACTTCTTAATTGAACTTACCGCCTGTTTCTTGTACACTAACAATCCGTTAATCTATTGTAAACAACTGTCAGTTAGCCAAAGTGCACACAAAAATAAAACTACTGACAGCTGTTAACAGTAGAGTAAAAAATTGTTAGTCTACAAGAAACCGGAGGTTAATGCAGAGAGATCACGTACCGAAGGCACTGCGTCTAAACAGTATGCACTGACACTTTTGCCCTTAGAAGGCGTGTAGTGGTCAAAAGCAAGAGTTTGTTGACACTGGCTCGGAGCGGAAAGGGTGTATGCCCTGCAGAACTATAGGGATTGATCCTTTACTTAAAATGTGGTAGACATCGACTGTATAATGAAATCCAATTAAAAATGTTCTTATTAAAAGTTACACAGCAACTGCGACATAATAAACGCTGCAAGTTAAACTAGGTGTCCATTTCAAAATCTAGATCATTTTGGAGGAAAAATGGACAAAAAAACTCCAAACTTAGTCTTATCAAATTTTTTCCTTTCTTAACAGAGTTTACATTATTATTCTAAAACCTATAGTTCATTTGTTTAGGTATTTAACCAAATGTAAACAATCTTGAGACGTCTTTTTATTGAAATATATACTTTATAAATCTAAATTTTACTTGACTTTCATGAAATAATATCTCGAAATTTCACATTGTATTTTGTAAAGTGTAAAGATTTAGATTTATAAACTGTATATTTCAATAAAAAGACGTATCCAGATTGTTTACATTTAGTTAAATACCTAAACAAAAGAACTATAGAACAGTCCAGTTCTGTGTCATCTAAATAATCTTTAATGACATAGTAACCCTTTTGGCACTAAATGTGCTTTACACATTAATTAAACCTAATTTTGAGAGAAATTGGGTATTGTCAGCCGGTTTTAAACAGGCGAAACTTAAAAACACTAAGATGGGCTACTTAATGAACGTCACAACTTAAACTAGGCTCTCATTGACAGGGTACGCGGGATGTGACTAAGAATTCTTTGATAGATAGATGAATTATTTATTTGCAGTTACACACACACACGCGCAATAAAACAATGGACTTTGATTAGTCAAATTAACAGACTACTCATTGCTATTAGGTACCTATTTAATTCCATTTATTCAAGTCATTTATCGAGCATCATACTTTTAACATTATTTGGTAATGTTATGTACTTAGTGCTTACAATTGTTCAGTCCTAAAATTCAAAGATACAAGAAAGTGGGGCATAAAGAGACCCGACCGGCGGAAGGGTGGTATGCGCCTGGAATAATGCGCCGGCGCAGACGATGACCAGACGCGAATGACATTTTTAAATGTCGCCTCTTCCTGTCTCAGGGTTAGCACAAGGCAGCATAATAACGTTGAAAAGCACATGTACGTAACATATGTATGGATGTTGTTTGTGTAAAGGGTGCTTTGTAAACATGTTGTTACTGACATTGTCGTGTAGATAGTAACTATTGTAAAACACATATTATTATGTATTTTGGAGGAAGCCTGGCTACCCATAGCACAGGGAATCCTAGTTTGGGAGCTAGTAACCACTTTTTTAACCTTTTTCTAAATAAAGTTTTTTTTCATTTTTCATTTTCATTGTGAAGTTGCAATTTGTCGTTCAATTTTGGCACTTATGGCGTCAGGGCCGAAGGGGATTTCTTCTACTTGAGATTCTGGGGAACTCTTGTACAAATGGTTTAACTTAACGTCAACTTAACCTGAAGTTTTCCAGTATCACCAGCACCGTAACTGAGTAGAGTGCACGCGTGTAAAGGATGATGCGCCGTCGACTGTACTTACGGCGAATTATGCGGCTGTCCGACTCCTTTTATGCATATCGCGACATGTTTTGCGTGTGAATTTTAACGTGTTTTATATTTGAGTGGTATGACTAGCACACCTAGAAATCAATCAAATCAAATCAAACATTTTTTATTCAAAGTAGCACAGAAACTGTGATTTCATGAAAGTTACAAGTTAAACTAGATGTCCATTTCAAAATCATTTTGAGAAAAAATGGACAAGAAAACTCCAATCGTAGTCTTTTCAAGTCCTTAATTAACAGAGTTTATGTAACTATTGAATCGCTCGATAAATGAATCGCTCGTAGCCCCGGCTGCCTGAGTGATCCTGAACGATCACGAAGGTTAAGCAACACAGGGCGCGTTCAGTGCATGGATGGGTCGCCGTCTATGCCTAACGCTACCGCTAGTGGCATTTTTCCGAGCGGTTCCGTGCTTCGCAAGGCACGTTAAGCTGTTGGTGCCGGCTGCCGGTCGATAGATGGCAGTCGTTAAGCCAAGTCAGAGGCCTTACATCGGCTTGACAACTTCTGACAGTAGAAGAGCCACTAGTCTACAAGCCTCCACCAATCCGGACTTGGCCCCCGTGGTGGAGTATGGCCTATACCTTCCTCAGGGAAGAGACCCGTGCCCCTCGGTGGGGACATAATGGGTTGATGATGATGATGTAACTATTACTAACTACATTATCATCATCATCATCATCAGCCACTTGACGCCCACTGCAGGGCACAGTAAGGCCTCCCTCGTGATTTTTATAACCACGAGGGTACTAACTACTACGTACATCAAAAGTGGATGAGACTAAGAAAAAAGGAATGGATTAAAGAAAAACAATTAGTGCAGCATTCTACTAGTAACACGTCACAAGTAGAGGTAAGGCGTAATTAACACAACTGTTATTTATACTTAGTATAAAGTAATAACAGAACGGATCAGTTAACAGTATGCAGAATACTTGTTATGAAAATAATAACCGATAATTTTTAATAGGTAGGTACTGGGAACAATATTTTTCTTCTACCTAATATTACTGTTTTCTTATTACCCCACATCAAAACACAAGATAACTATAACAAAATAAGTGCAGATGAAAAAAAACAAACCGGCCAAGTGCGAGTCGGACTCGCGCACGAAGGGTTCCGTACAACATTTGAATATTTCCAGCGTCTACCTGTTGCCGTTATTAATATCGAGCAAAAAACGGCAAAAAAATCACGTTTGTTGTATGGGAGCCCCCCTTAAATATTTATTTTATTCTGTTTTTAGTATTTGTTGTTATAGCGGCAACAGAAAATTAAATACATCGTCTGTGAAAAATTCAACTGACTAGCTATCTCGGTTCACGAGATACAGCCTGGTGACGGGCACGGACCGTGAGTAATAGGGTCTCGTTTGGCACCCTTTGGGTACGTAAACCTAAAAACGGCCAAGCACGCGTACGGAACCCTCGGTGCGCGAGTCCGACTCGCACTTGGCCGGTTTTTTTTATATTTCGCACCATGCGGACCGCTCACACAAAAACTCTTACCAAACAATAAAAGCAACTGTACAAACAAACTTCCTACACAATTTACATGTGATAGGAAGAGCCCTTTAAAGGTCGGACGGACGGATAGACAGACAGACAGACAGCGGAGGAAGAATAGTAGGGTTCCGTTTGGCACCCTTCGGGTACGGAACCCTAAAACGGAATGTGATCTGTCAGGGACAGAGACAGCCAGCACGGGTCGTACGATGGCACGAGTCACGCGTTTTGTTCTGCTAATATGTCAGAATTCGACAATTCATGTACTGGAAAGTAGCGACTTTTGACATTTAAAACGCGCGAAAAGCGTCGTCGTACTACCCGGGCAGGAAAGCAGTGTTGCTACTCAGGAAAAATAATTTTTCCCACATATATTGGAATTGAGTTTTTGTTAGAATATTCTAACAGTCCGATAATAAAAGATCTGACTTGATGCGTAGAAAACAGACCTTTTTGCAACACCTGTAAGAAAGGCCTGTTTGTTTCTTTTTAGTGGACGGACTTTTGTGATAGCCCTATCAATAGCTTGGCTCCGCAATTCACTAAGTATCCTATGTGTCTGTCCTTATTTTGATTCGTTGCTCCGGAGTTGCCTCAATAAGTCAAAAAGTTTTAAAACAATGGGGCAAATGCACAACACGTAAGGGAAGTTTCCCAAAAATGGACACCTTTGAGAGTTTTTTCTTTTGGTTTCTGTGATTGTTAGTGGTCTTATATAGAATATAAAGAGGCACCGTTGTACGCTATAGACTTAGGGGGTTATTTATCAAAACACGGTTTACTTAATACAGTCTGTAAACGCAGTATAAATAGTGTGTGGTGAAGTCTTTCCCTTGTAAAGTCTCTAAACAGACTGTTTTATACGGCGTTTATTGAGTGTTTTACGAAATAGTGTTCTTTATAAATAAGACCGTTATCTGTTATTAAAAAACTACACCTTTTTTAGTGGCGTCGAAAGAGTTTTGGGTTGACGGGCGATTAAAATCAAGGTTTCTCAGAAAAAGAGTACGCTTTATAAATCTTTTATTCCTTTGAAAATCGCGAATGAAACTTTAACCGCTTGTTTTTGAACTAAGAATTTCTCTAAAGAAAACTTAAGTATCGTTCTGCCTCTTCAGATTTTTCATAAAAAACGAGACAGACCGATACTTCACTATTTACGTAGTGAAGTTCTCAATTTAGAAATCGAAGATAAGAACAGGCAAATAAACTGAATATAGACCGTGGCAAAAAAGAATATAATCATTGTATTTAATCATTAAATTTCTCAACTTAAAATACAATTATAATATATGATCAAAGCACATGCCAAAATTAGAGGAAATAGTCACAGTTTTACGGTCTTACTCATAAAAAAGTAGGTTCCACTAAAAAACTCTCAAGACGGACTTAAAGCTCCTCCCATAAACCGGATTTTACTCCGCCCTTAAGAGTGTTTTAGTGAAATATTTTTATAAATAAGACCGTTACAGCTTTAACTTGTATCCAAATCGGGCACATCCAAAAATTGTTTTAAATGCAAACAACTTTTATATTAAATACAAAAAAAATGTTAATTTTAGCTACAAAATCACAGCATTATCTTAACATAGTATTTTCTAAGGTTAAAACGAGCACTAGATATAATAAAAACTGAATTCGAACGGATATTAACTCGTTTACTTTTTCATTTTAACGTCGGCAAATTGAAAAAAAAAAGTGAACGAGTAAATATCCGTTCAAATTCAGTTTTCATTATTATCTTAACGCAAAAAAGCAAAAGGTGAAGATGTTACAATTTTACTGTGGAGACATCATTGACAATGGTGTGCTACTGTTCCTCACCAGGTCTGCAACTACATTTAGCATTTAACGGGCTTAATTGAGATTTTATTATTCATCACCATCACCAGCCCACTACTGCCCACTGCTGCCTTATACTCCAAATGTCATCGTCATGGCAGATTTGTATTTTTAAAAACCTATTTAGACGCAAAAAATTCCACCCAGGCCGGGACTTGAACACGCGACCTCTGGCTAACCGTGCCAGCAGCGCTCAGCTGAGCTAATGGGGAAGTGCAGGCAATTAGTAATTAACTTCTGTGTATGAGTATAGAGAGTCATTTAAAAATACTGTATAAAAATCACGTTTCTTGTATGTGAAATGATATTAATAACTTCCTCATAGCACAATCACTTGTCCTAGTCACTAACTAGGATACCCTGTGCTAAGACAACCAGAACAAAAACATAATCGAACAAAACATGCCAAATGAAACTGAATCGAGGCTTGATTAAATCTGACCTACATCTGAACCTACGTCAATGAAATTCGATGCGGCGTGTACATAAAATTCGCTTTTTCGTACCAAGGAAGTAAGTATAATCATGCGCAATGAGGGGCCTCTCGAACAATTACTACGGAATTTGTTTGAACAAGTGGACGACGATTGCCGATTGTGCCAAATTTTAAAACTACGCATGTTGGAAATATAGGAAGATACTACAGGGTGCCTTTTTAATTCAATTGACAAATTTTAAGGGGACATTCTAACCATGATTTAGAAACATATGGCGCTAATTTAAAAAAAGGGGTGACAAAAAAATTTTTTTTGTTACTCAAAAAGTACTTCACTTAGCATACACAAACAATATCAGGACGAAAAGTTATAAAAATCGAAAACGAGCTATGGGTCGGACGCCTTATTGTCGGCGCCGACCAACTCAATTTGTTTACGTATGTCGGAAGACAGACTCTAATACAATTAACATATTAAAAAACATTTTTAACGTCATGGTACTCATTACCACTTTAAATTTGGATTCACAGTTTGAAATCAGGAGTATTTACAAAAATGTTATACAATTACCGATAAATCATTGATAATACTGCTTTTCACATTATTTTCTTAAAATTTAGCTAACGATTTTAAAATCATCCTGTACTTAGATATTAGTTTCCGCATGGAAACAGATACATTTATTTTTGGAGTTATATTATGTGTGTGCTTATTTATATACTTACTAGCTGGCCCAGCAAACGTTGTTTTGACGATCCTATATTAGTTCTACCAAATAATATACACAAATAAAAATAATTTATATAAATTTATTAAAAATCAGTGAAGCCGTTTCAGAGGAGTTCGACAAATCACACTGTGACGCGAGAGTATATTATTACAGTTCAGGCTAAATTACAAACGTCTTATACCAATAGTTCGAAAACTAAGACAAAAATTTAAAATGTCAATGATTTTTTTTTATTGGTACCTACACTTTGTTAAACTCCAAGAAACTGTCAATGTGACAATTTTAAAAACCGTTGCACTAACCCGTACTGAGGACAATTTTTAAAAACCTATTTAGAGGCTAAAAATTCCACCCATGCCGGGACTTGAACCCGCGACCCCTGGCCAACCGTGCCAGCGCTCTCCCTACTGAGCTAATGGACAAGTGCAGGCATCCGCGAAATTTCGAGCCTCTTTACAAACGTCTCTGTATTACGTACAGGCAGCTTGGCATGTAAAATGTTGCTAAGACGAGAGCATATGAGATCTGATAACTTTTTTGACAGTGCGAGGTAAGCTTCTCACTCTACAAGCCCTAACTGCACAAAGTCTACACCTTAGTCAAAATATCTGACTTGGTCGGGTGCCCCCAGATACAGAAATATTAGGGAATGCCGTGATTCTAGTAATATCTTCAAAAAACAAACTGTTTTGGCTTCCCATACTTCTTCAACGTAGCTGTGTAAAGCTACTAAAATTTTAACGAGTAGGTTAAGTAAGTGCCTACTTAGAACAAGGCATTGAACATCGTATTTTCCTTTACAATTTCAAGAATAGAAACTTCTAAGGAATAGTGTATTGTATCTTATTGTGTACCTCCACAAAATGCTTACACTTGCCTTGTTCCAAAGTAGACTCTAAGCTTAAACCCGCACAAACTTGTTTTTTCTACTCCTACGGAAGTCGGAGACTAATTCGGATTTATTTCAAGGCTTTGCTTCCCAAAGCCGCGTTTCCACGAACCTAGTACTCTCGGACAGGGAAACTCACCTTAGTAACTAAATGCTGTAGTCCACTCGGATGGCGGTGTACACACATGTTAGTGAATTCAGATTTTTGCTTCACTTTACAGTCGTTTTGTTATAAGGTCTGACACGGTTCGAGCCAAAAATTTACTGCTACCAAGGATGGACGTGTTAAATGTTTATCGTCGAACTAAAATAAAAAAACCGGCCAAGTGCGAGTCGCGCACGAAGAGTTTCGTACCATTATCTATAAACATTTGAACATTTCAACGTCTACCTGTTGTCGTTATTAATATCACGTTTGTTGTATGGGGGCCCTCCTTAAATATTTAGTTTATTCTGTTTTTAGTATTTGTTTTTATAGCGGCAACAGAAATACATCATCTGTGAAAATTTCAACTGTCTATCACCGTTCATGAGATACAACCTGGTGACAGACAGACGGACAGACTGACAGACGGATAGTGAAGTCTTAGTAATAAGGTCCCGTTTCCGGTACGAAACCCTAAAAAATTGAGAAAGAATAGTTTCGTCAGAAATTGGAAACCATACATTTCACAACACTTCCAAAGCTTCTTAAAATGCCACAAACATCAACATGTGAGGTACTGCCACTTTATGTGATTTCATCTTAGTCAGCTAAGACGAGTAGAGGACGGTCCGAGTGAACTAAAATCGTGAAAACGCGGCTTTAGTAACGTCATCATCACCATCATCATCAGCCATTTGACGCCCACTGCAGGACATAGGCCTCCTTCGTGGTTTTCATAAGTGTTTTGCCATAATCGCCACGCTTGGCAGGCGGGTTGGCGATCGCAGTATGCGGTTAGAGTCTCAGGAAGACGCTGCTGCCCGTCTCCTGGTAATTTATTTGTTTTCCTGTACGTAGTTTTTAATACAAATACAAATATCTTTATTGAGAAATACAATTTGCCACTGTGCAATTTGAAACCCTTGCTCCCAAACTAGGATTACCTGTGCGTCAGGAGCAAGTGACTTCCCTTAAATATGTGATTTCCTTAGTCGCCTTCTACGACATCCACGGAAGGAAACGTGTATCTTGTGAATTTGTAGTAGCAATATCAGGCCCTAATGCCGCAGGAAAACATTGCGAGAAAACCAGTGCCTGAGGTGTTCAATATCTCAGTGCTTGAAATTGCCAATCCGCGGTGGGCACGCGTGGTAATTAAGCCCATACTCTCTCACTCTGAGAGAAGGTCTTTGCTCTGCAATGCGGCATTATATAGGTTATCTAAACGTGAATTCATTACATCCAAATTTACGAACGAAAGCTTAAAACTTGTTGAAAACTCGGAATCGGGTCACAAAAGACAATTTTAAACCGACTTGCACCACTTGTTGAAGTCATTACTTAAGAGGCCTTTTATTAGATTTGTACCCGACTGGGACGGAGCCCAAAAGGAGGGTAATATGTTTGGCTCGTAAGTACGTATGTACCTAAAAGTATGCCCGATTCTATATTCCCTCATAACTCCTTATTGGTCAGATTTTGACGAATAGGATCTCAATCAATTCGTCGTGTTTGAGCGAGTGTCATAGGCCATATGAAATCGGCATAAATCCAATAAAAAATTAAATAAACAAATTGAAGACAAAAATAAAAAAACCTTTAACAAAAAATAACCAACAACCCGACTGCTGAACCTTAACTACTAAGCAGGCGGGACTCAAATTCAACATTGTATGTGACTCGTTGCGTTGGTCCCACTTGCTTAGTAGTTAATGTTCAGCAGTTGTGTTGGGTAGGCACTGACTGAAAATCAGCGTTGAGGGATCACTTCCTCAGCACAACGCTGAGTCAGCCGCCTTTTGTGGCAACTTAGATACACCACAGGCTACATCTATGGTTCTGTTTTATTTATTCGTTTTGTCTGTTGTGTATTTAGTTTTCTTTCTGTTGTTGTGTATATTGTGTTACTTATCAGCTTATTTTGTTTCTGTGATGTATCTTGTTGGTATAATAAATGTTTTTCTTCTTCTTCTTGTTGTTGGTTATTTGTCACTACATTTTTTATTCGAATGCCACGGAACGCAGTCGTAGCTCCATCGTTGCGTTGGTCCCGTCTGCTTAGTAGTTAATGTTCAGCAGTTGGGTTGTTGGTTATTTTTATTACAGTTTATTTTTATGAAGAATTTTAGTGTAAGGCACATTCAAAGAAATGGTGCAAAAATGTGGTTAAGTTAGCCGTGCCCACCAACAGTTTTCTTTACATTAGCGTTGTGGGTCGGAACCCCAGTCTCTACAGGGAACGGGCCTCAGGGTCCGGGGTCATATTCTACACGCAGAAGAAGACAAGTTCACCGATAGGTATTTAGCACGTCGTGTTTGAACTGCGCTTAGCACGTTGCGGCTTTTGGTTGCATTCCGAGGGCTGTCAGAAACAATACCAATATAATCCTTACTAACATTAGGTGCAAACGCGAAAGTCTGTATGTATGTGTGGATGTTTGTTACTCTTTCACGCAAAAACGGCTGAACGGATCCGGATGAAATTTTGAACAGAGATAGATTATAGTCTAGATTAGTACATAGGCTATTTATTATCCCGGAAAAGTACACATCAAAATTTCCACGCGAACGGAGTCGCGGGCAACAGCTAGTATAACATAACGTAACATAAGGGGGTCCAGGGAGTAACACTAGCGCTAACGAGGAAAAAAAATCATAAGATAAGATAAGAATATTATTTATTCCACACAAGAAGAAGAATCATATCTTTTTTTACAGATCAAATTTACAAAAAGTGTCAGTCATCATCATCATCATCAGCCATTTGACGCCCACTGCAGGACACAGGCCTCCCTCGTGGTTTTCGTAACCATGAGGGGTTTTGCCATAATCGCCACGCTTGGCAGGCGGGTTGGCGATCGCTGTATGCGGTTGGAATCTCAGGAAGACGCTGCTGCCCGTCCCCTGGTAATTTATTTCCTTAGACGCCTTCTACGACATCCACAGAAGGAAATGGAGTGACGCTATTCTTAATCCGGCGCCACACGGCAGTACAATCAAAAAGTGTCAGTACAATCTCTCAATCATGTTAATAGTGATTTTTAGGACCCATGGCCCTGAACCTAACGTAAAAAACCTAGAACTAGATAGCATTAACGCCAGAACCGGCCGTTTTTGGCATGAATGCTATCCAGTCCCAGGCTCGTGATCCTGTGTTCTTTGTTAAAATCACTGTTAACATGATTGAGACATAGTACTGACACTTTTTTCCTATTTGATCTGTGAAAAAAGATAGGATTTTTTTCTCTTCGTTGGAGCTCTAGTGTTAGACCCCCTTAACGAAACGAAACGCTACGTAACGTAACGTAACGCAACGCAACGTAACGTAACGTAACGCAACGCATTGCAACGCAACGCAACGCAACGCAACGTAACATAAACTCAGCAGTCATTGGGCTGACCAGCAGCCGGATGGTCGGACGATACAGTTGAGTCGGCGGAAGGTCCGCGGATGCGAATGGCAAGGAACCACGAGGTATACCCAGCAGTGAGCAGCGATGGGCTGATGATGATGAACATAAAGTCGCGCCTGTATCCCGGAGGTAGGCCGAGACCTGGGTCTGCCACGATCCTGATAAATCTCCTTCGCTTCATTAACACTAGTTTTAGTCGTTGCATGCACGCACGCCGCTATCTTGTCCACATCAACGGGGGTTAGCTGGAAGAAAATACTATGTAGTATTAAGCTCGCCTTTGTAGAAAATTGTTTTATTGCAAAAAAGAATTTTTCATTTATTCATTCAATCTTGTTTACTTGCATCGAATACACGTCGTTTAGTTTTTTTTTTTCTAGCAATGGTTGTCTGAAAGAAATTACTTTTGGTAATAAGGCCGCCGATTGTACTGTACTTTATTATTGTTTAAGTCTCAAATGTCATTTCGGGAGTACATAAAGAACATTCTATGTCATTCAATACCACTTGCTAAAGTTGAAGGAAAATGTCGTGAGGAAACGAGTGACTAAGATGTTCACGCAGCGCTTAAAATCGCCAATCCGCGGCGGGCATGCGTGCGGAATTGGAGATTTAGTCTAATCTCTCTCTCTTTCTCTCTCTCTCTCTCTCTCTCTCTCTGAGTGAAGTTCTGTGCCCCACAGC
Source organism: Yponomeuta cagnagella (assembly GCA_947310995.1). Classification (NCBI taxonomy): domain Eukaryota; kingdom Metazoa; phylum Arthropoda; class Insecta; order Lepidoptera; family Yponomeutidae; genus Yponomeuta; species Yponomeuta cagnagella. The sequence goes on from OX371277.1 coordinate 16,661,717, forward strand.
GGAACTCATAGAAAATTTCCTGAAAAATGCGCAATACCCACCCTAATTAGAGTTTGAATTTCACAAGAAATCTTGCTCTATGAGTTTTTTTCATCTGCACGATGGTCTGATGACATCAGCGCCACTACATGGTCGACCTGGACTACAAAGTCAGGGACTACAGTGAAGAAACAAATGCTGAAGAAGAAGAGGAAGAGTGTACTTCTCATATTAAAACACTTTCGATACATCGGGGTGATCGATATGTCGTAGCCATATCGTAGATTGTGCCATATCATGATGTGGTTAGCCATATCACGAAATGTGTCCTTTTCATGAAAAGGCCAAGTCAAACTGGCCGTATCGTTTAAGAATCAACGTTTGACGATATGGCAATCTACGTTTTGCCATATCATAATGTAGGGTACCTATGACTTTTCCATGCACCAACCTGATTTAAGTTTGACATATTTACTGCATTGAGATGAAAAATAGATTGAAGATGCCTAACGTATTTAGTGCTTTGGTGCATTTGAACCTTATAGGTTGAATAAAATACCAATAAAAGAAGCAACAGTTTATATTTTATCACTCATAAAATACAATGCGGTACAATGATTACAACAAAATGAGATTGCTGCCCTACTTTCCTCATTTTGCACAGTATTTACGGGAATATTGCCGTCACTAGAAATATTTTCTGTCGCCTCCATGGTAGAAATACACAACAAACTAACATCAGCGCCACTAACGGTGGATAATGGAAGTATTTTACGATATGGCCGCTAACGTTTGGCCGCATCATGAAATAGTCATGCATTTCGCTATTCAAATCGTCAAACGTCGGTCGTTCATTGATCTGGCTAAGCCATTTCATGATACGGCCAGTTTGACTTGGCCTTTTCATGAAAAGGATACATTTCTTGATATGGCTAACCACATCATGATATGGTCAATTCTATGATATGGCTACGACAGATACATCATCATCAGCCGTTTGAAACCCACTGCAGGACACAGGCCTCCGTCATGGTTTTTCATAACCATGAGGGGTTTTGCCATAACCGCCACGCTTGGCAGGCGGGTTGGCGATCGCAGTATGCGTTTGGAATCTCAGAAAGACGCTGCTGCCCATCTCCTGGTAATTTATTTCCATACTTACATACATTTCGATACATAATTTAATTAAATTAGCGCTTCACGTCCTCTAACAATGTCGCGACCTTAAGTAAATCATCATCCTTCCGAGATGATTCCGAGATGGGGGGGATGAAAAGAATATTCTTATCTTATTTATTTGACATGTTACGTACATCTGTGAATTTGTAGCAGCAACACCACATGCTAACTGTGAAGGAAAACAGCGTGAGGAAACCTGCGCTTGGTTGGCCCCGCACGTATTGGCTTATCTTTCCTGTGGGCTAGGCCGACTAAGCTGTCAGGATGGTATAGGTGCCGGGTAAGCCTGCTCCATCTAAAATAAAATCAATGTCCCAGGCACTGCAGCGTCCGAGTGGTCCCTTCACCCATCTAGTGTGAGTGAATGTGCCACTGGACGCTGCATAAATCATCTCATTACGTAGATGCAAAGGCCAAAGTTTTTAGCTCTATTCGGCCCAAGATTAAGAAGAAGAAGAAGAAAGACATTTATTATACCATCAAGATACATCACAGAAACAAAATAAGCAGATAAGTAACATAATATGCACAACAACAGAAAGAACACTAGATTAAAGACATCCGCTCCTTGTGCTGTGCATTGTGACGAGCTCGCGGCCTCAAAAATCAGCTGTAAAATTCCACTGAGGCTACTAGGTATTTATTATTACGTTGACCCATCGTCGCTCGCCAACCGTTTGTTTTGGTTTTGGACAATGGCGGTCTAGGCTATAGGTCATTGGTACACCGACCCGCTTTGTTCCGTAATGGCACGGTTGCGGGCGTCACATTGTTCTGGTTTCGCCAGCCGGAAGTGGACTGACAGAGGACCTTGTTTACTTTGTTACGCGATTTTTTGATGCCCTATTTTTGTAGTTGATCTTCGCTGTCAAGATCTTTGTACATTTGTTTGATTTTTAGGGTTCCATAACTTAAAAGGAAAAACGGAACTCTTATCCGTCCGTCAGTCTGTCAAGACCCTTTATCTCGGGAACGCGCGGAGGTATCGAGTTGAAACTAAAACCATATACTCAAGTCTACAGTTCCTTGAAGCTATGAAAAAATCAAACTTTTAAGTTAACGTAAAAAAAAGTTACGGCCGTTTATGCCGCTAAATACGTATATTTCGACACTCAAGGGAATCAAAATTTATAGGGTACTTTCCGTTGCAATAGAACTGTTCTATGAAATTTGGCAAGTTATGAACGGCATATCTTTTTTTACGTTAACTTAGAAGTTTGTTTTTTTCATAGCTTCATGTAGTTTTAATTTCAACTTGATACCTCCACGCGTTCCCGAGATAAAGGGTCTTGCTTGAGAGACAGACCGACGGACGGACGGACGGACAACAAAGTGATCCTATAAGGGTACAGGTTATTCCTTTTGAGGTACGGAACCCTAAAAATCAGGTACTTAAGTGAATCCGGAATAAGCTAAGAATCAATGTTGAACGTGCGAGCGAGACAGCTGCAAGACCTTCAGCCTTAAATACCTCAGACGTGATCGTGACCGTTTCGCAATAGTTTTTCCCGCCTTGCGGCGGTTTTTCGTGTCTTCAGCCATTATCTGGTGGCAGTGTGTGACCCTAACCCATTGGCTAACTGTCAGCCACCGCGTCCTTCAATCCACGGGCCGTGGGAGCCGGCAGCATGGGAAACTGAGCCAAAAACAATACCTACATGCTTCCGAGCCGTAAATATCGTGGGACGGCAACTTTTATGACGATTTTCCAATAAATTCGCGGATCGCATTGTACGTGGCTATTTGCTTTTTGCTCGGTTGCATTTTATTATGTTTATTGCCATATCGGCGTCGCCTATTCAGAGGTGCAGCTTACATTAATAACTGTGTAATTTCCATCTGACAAAGTGTTCTCTATCTAATCTCCTTCTAAAATCCGCACAACACAATCACTTGTCCTGGTCCCAAACTAGGATACCTAGGAAACAAAGACGTCACAAACATGGAAATTTAAATGTAATTTTTTTTAATGGAAAATTGAATAAAAAAAAAACTAAAGTCGTAATACAAAAGTTTTTGTAAATGTCGAACTCCAACCGCACGTTTCAGGAATCGCGCATTTAAAAAAAACCCTATATAGGCCAATTATGTAACAACCTGACATAAACAGTACTTAGATAGATAGACGTCCGATTGCCATGACGGAGGTTGTGGGTTTGGTTTCACACAAAAGAGTCCCAGGTACAGATATATAATCCTTACTAATATTATAAACGCGAAAGTTTGTGTGTATGGATGGATGTTTGTTACTCTTTCACGCAAAAACGGCTGAACGGATTCGGATGAAATTTTGCACGGACATAGATTATAGCCTGGATTAGCACATAAGCTATTTTTTATCCCGGAAAAATACACATCAAAATTACGACGCGAACGAAGTCGCGGGCAACAGCTAGTACAACAATATATTACCCACTTTAAGACGTATTATAGTCATTACCCATGCATATTGAAATGAAACAAGGTACCACATGTCGCAAATAAACAAATGGTATTAATACAAACTAAATAGAAGATTTTATTTATTAAAGGAAGCAATTTGAAAGCCTATCACTCTCATTGCATTTTATGCACTTTACACAGTTACATTAGGGGAGACTTCGCCACAAACATGCAAAGACGGTCAGCTAACGACAGTTCCTATTCCGGCACAAACTCGACCGCCTGAGCCCATAATTTTTATAGGCTAGTTTCACATTGGACGATAGCCGCAACGACAAGACATCATCGGACTGATAGTTTCACACATTTACTAAGGCGTTGTCTGACCATTGTACGAATATTAGTCCAACGATGTCGTGCAGTCACAGTTGTCGTCCAATGTGGAACCAGCCGCAGTCGGAGCTAAGTGCTCTCGTCAAATAAGCAAAGTAGTAAACATAGAGCGGGGTGTAATTAGAGAAATGGATTCGGCCGGACATCCATCAGGCTATTGCAACGAGTAAGTCGAACAGTGCAGGGACCGACTACTTACAAAGGGACTGTTTCTTACTTGCCTACTTCTGCCTGCCTCGTTGGTCTAGCCGTTAAGGCGCTTAGCTACCAAAACAGAGGTCGTGGGTTCGATTCCCACCGGGGGCCGCGGTACATCTGTACAAATGGCCTCAGTCTGGGTGTATTTTCATGTTTGTAACGACCTTGCCTGGTTACCACAGCACAGGGTCTCCTAGTTTGGGACCAGGTCAAGTGAACGTATTGTGTGGAAGTTATTATTATTACTTATGGTATTATTTTATGTTATATTTGTTCATCTACTTCCTTACTCTAATGCATCAAGTCCATCCAAAGGTTGTCTGGAAGAGATCACTTTTAGTGATAAGGCCACCGTCTGTACTCCTAGTTTATCTAAAGCCGCCGTCAGCGCTCTTAGAACCCTATCACACTGCCGACCGCGTCGCGATACTGCGCCGTCGGTCGCGGCGATATCGCCGCGATTGTTACCGTCGACGCCATTTTGTACAATCGCGACTGTCCACTCCGCACTTGAGTCACATCTGCGTAAGCGGACGTAGCATTGAGGTTCAATTGTCGTTGATACAATGGATACAAAGTTATTTATAACTAAAATTCAAAATCGTCCCGTTATATGGGATACATAGTAGTCGCTCGCTCCCAGTCGATTACTTGATAAAAAATCCTCTCAGATTCGTCGTTGGCTTTCTTTCGTTTCCTGCGACTTCGAAGTAACAAAGCCAGCAGTAGTGTTTCCTCGTCAGATCAATCCATTTTTCTACTCAGTGTCCAGAATGCGGATCGCACGCACGATCGATCGCATGAGAGAAATGTGCGTGTGACACTTCTTTTCCGGCGTTTCTTGTTTTAAATGAAAAATCAAAGTATTTTTATTCAAAATAACATAAAAACTGGGACTTAGGGAACGTTACAAGTAAAACTAGTGTCATGATTTTGTGAAATATATTTAACTTCATACGTAAGTAATAGTCTATTACCCTTCAAAGTAGGTACCATCATAATAACAGTCGCATCAGTCACCATTTTATTAAAGAGTCATGGATTGTGGGGTATGTGAACATTAAGTTGACAAGCATTAAATAGTAAAAATATTGAAGGGTAGTTGTAAAAGGAAACGGAAACCCAAGGGGGGTTTGAAAATGGTTTCACGTCGCACGCTAGCGACGAGAGGCCATTACGTCCGCGAATATGGTGCCTATCGGATCTCACGAACAAACATCATATTAATTCAGAAGTGTTAAAAGAAGAAGTCCTCGCCCACAAGGTGCTGCAAACTCCAGTAAGCACTTTAAATTATTCACTGTTTCAATAATTTACCGAAGTAGAATTTTTTTACGATTCGTCTCTGCTATTCCAAACTTTTTCTTTTTTTCCTTAATAAATGTAAAGTTCATTTAAAAGCTGATAATGATTTAAATTTAAACTTATAATCACGTAGCACAAAAAAAAACCCGTTAAGTAAAACCGTTGGTTTTAAAATTTGAATTTAAATTGTTTGGCGTAGATGCGTAGTTGTTTCTTTTTCCTGAGAATTTTATTTCTTTTCTTTTCATTCTTTTAGTGTCCTGTTAATAATGAAATAATTAAAATAGTGAAATAATTTTGTTCGATCAAACGTGTGGTGGTTAACTTCTGTATTTACTGACGAAGAAGGCCGTAAAATTTTGTTTTATTTTACGTGAGAGGGCCGTCTGATTCTTATTTTATTTGACGTGAGAGTGCGTCCGTTTTTTTTTATGACGTGAGAGAGCGTCTGTTTTTGTTTTTTGGCGAGTGTCAAAATTTTGGTTAATATGACGTGAGAGTGCGTCTGTTTTTTTATGACGTGAGAGAGCGTCTGTTTTATTTGACGTGAGCGTGCGTCTCGTTTTATTTTATTTGACGTGAGAGAGCGTCACAAAATATGACGTGAGAGGGCTTCTGTTTTTGTTTTTTGGCGAGTGTCAAAATTTTGGTTAATATGACGTGAGAGTGCGTCTGTTTTTTTTATGACGTGAGAGAGCGTCTGTTTTATTTGACGTGAGCGTGCGTCTCGTTTTATTTTATTTGACGTGAGAGAGCGTCACAAAATACGACGTGAGAGGGCGTCTGTTTTTGTTTTTTGGCGAGTGTCAAAATTTTGGTTAATATGACGTGAGAGTGCGTCTGTTTTTTTATGACGTGAGAGAGCGTCTGTTTTATTTGACGTGAGCGTGCGTCTCGTTTTATCTTATTTGACGTGAGAGAGCGTCACAAAATACGACGTGAGAGGGCGTCAAAATTTTGGTTATTATGACGTGAGAGGGCGTCTGTTTTTTTTTATGACGTGAGAGAGCCTCTGTTTTATTTGACGTGAGAGAGCGTCACAATACGACGTGAGAGTGCGTCTGTTATTTTGTCAGAATTCGGCTTATTGGAAAGTTCTAGGAAATTTGCATAATGAAGATAAGAGTACGGTCTGTGTACTTCAAAGAAAGTATTTACGTCCAATTAATTTTTACATTGAAGCAAAAATACCCCTAACATGCATGCTTGTAAATGCCAACATGCTGTGGATTGTATGTAAAGTATTGTGGGAGCGATGGTAGCGGAGCGGTAGAACGCCGGCTTCTCATTCGGGAGGTCGGGGGTTCGAATCCTGCCATGTACCAATGACTTTGTTAAAATTACGCACATTTGTGAATTGTAGTAGCAATACCACACGCTGACTGTGTGGGAGGATATCGTGAGGAAACCCTAGTGTCTGAGGTATTTACATACCTCCGTGTTCGCTGAGTACAATGGCCCAACTGTGAGGCTAAGTGCGGAAGTCTCAGGTCTATAATTATAACTATGTAACGTATTGTGAGAAATAAGCAATTTTGGTATGAGTACCAGATCTGTTATTCATTCGGTGTTATTATAGACTAGAATGTTCATCGAAATGTGTTTTTTTTGTTTGGTTTGGTACGAGAATTGTATGAATCAGGACAAATCCAGTCCCAGTAGAATCTAGTATGTTCTTTTGGTGCTAGGTGTTAACAGAAGTTAGTAATGATGATTTGAGATTGAAGGTAAAAGTGAAAAAGAAATGTTACCCACTATGTTAAAACCTAGTATTTAATCATGAGTTTGAAATGCGGATATGTGCTTTATGTCGAGGTTGTTGTAGGTACATGAGATCTCTTAAAATATTTAGTTTCAAACAAGAACCCTGCTAGGGCGCTGCTAACTTAAAATAACTTATTATCGATTATTTATACATTATTTATACACAGGTGAGCATAAATATTATATACATGCTTATTTATTAATAAACTACAAACTGTATATAAAACAAAGCAAGAACATAAAATATTTTGTAAATCTAGTAACAACAAAAATGAACAGTAGATAAAAGAAAAGAAAAGGAAAACGAAAGCGAAAGCTATTTAAATTTTTGCATGGTTTTCAAGAAACTATTGTACTGTATAGTAACTGTTCTTAATTAAATATTTGTTCAGGGTATTTTTAAAAACATTTGGTTTTTCTATTGTTTGGATTGACTCAGGAATGCAATTAAATATTTTGGCAGCCATAGATTGGGGACCAGAGTTGACTAGGTGTAGTTTCGCTGAGCAGGTTTTTAATCTGTCACGTGGCCTTAAATTTTCGGGTCGCGAATGTTTAGGGAAGAGGTTCGAGTTATTTTTTTTACAAAAATGCAAGCTTCAGAGATATATAGTGAACTTAGTGTAGGAATATTTAATTTACTGAAGTATGTTCTACAGCTCGTCATTACGTCAATATTACCGATTATTGGGATACATTTCTTTTGTAAAATAAATAATTGCTTTACATCTGTGCTTTTACCCCAAAGAAGGACACCATATTTCAGCCACGACTGAGCATATTATACACATGGCACTTTTAGTGTTTGTAGTTCTTGCTATTCAGACAAGGCATATACAAAACTAGAGAGTTTACTGGCAATTTTCTTTACATGATGTTTCCAGTGTATGTTGCTGTCTATTTCGATTTCCAGGAGGCAGTAGGAATCAACTACTTCAATCGGCTGTTTGCAAAATTCGTAATTTACTTTGAGTGGACGTTTTTGATGCGGTCTGAAGTTCGTGAATTTAGTTTTGCTGAAATTTATTTCCAAATTATGATCACTGAGCCAGTCCGTTATTAAAGTTAAGTTTGTTTTTAGTAATTGTACAAGTTCTATATTGTTCTGGCATCGTATTACTAAAGATATGTCATCAGCGAAGAGTGTGCACGGGATATTAATTGCATCTGGCAAGTCATTTATATACCTAGGTAAATTAGAAACAGAAAACAGCCCAGCACGCGGAATCGACCCGGATTTTGCTGTTCTATATCTACGTACTGCTCGCGACTTAACAAATCTGGGATCATTCCCTCGGAACGACTGATTTATAAGAAATGACAAAGGTGAACAAAATTCCGGGGCACATTCTTTTACAAGAATTGGCGGAACTTCATCAAACCCAAAGCTACATGTTGGTTTTAGTTTGTTTATTATTTTAAAGATCTCTATTGGATCGGTGAGATGAATGAAGATGGAATTTTTCATTGAACAATTTATTGGTCGTCCAAGTGGTTGAGGTTTATCTTTTTCTGGAGTACCAACTGTACCAAAGAAGTTATTAAAGTGATTAGCGATAGCAAGGGGAACACCTGTGATTTTTTATTTATATTTAATTGTATGTTCTTTTAGGTTTAAGTGTATTTTTATTCGATCGTTCCTTTATTATTTGCCAAATGGTTTTAGTAACGTTGCTATATTGTAATATTTTTTGGAAATGCTGATGATTTTTTTTTTCAAAGTTTTTTTCGTATGTTTTATAGTAATTTATTAGGTTGGTGCTATTAGATTGATTAACAAGAAATTTTAAGAGGCGTTTATTTTTACATGAAATTCTTAATCCCTTTGTCAACCACGTGTTTTTATTTTAGTTTTTATTTTAATTTTAGCCTTACGGATGGTGTATTCTAAGATGTCGTGGATTTTATCGTGGAATGCATTATAGTTTTTATTTACATTTTGTGCTGGATCTTTAAAAATAGTTTGACCATTCGGTTTTTTGTAATTCTGCTTTGAACGACTTGAAGTTTTTTTTTTCCAAAAAAATACTTAAACTGTATACCAAGCAATTAAATGTCCGGGTAAACTAACTAAAACTTCTTTGTGATCTGAGAATCCATATTATCTTGTTTCAGTATTAAAGCTATCTTTGCAGTTGTGCATATTACTGAAGATTAGATCTATGCAGCTCGAGCTAGTTTGTGTGATTCTGGTCGGCTTAGTTACTTTTTGAACGAAATTAAAACTCTTCATAAGATTTAGCAACGTTGAGGACAGATAACTTTCTTGTAAAACATTTATGTTAAAATGCCCTCTTATTACTACATTTTAGAGCTATCCTTTTTACTGATGCATTCCAAGAGATTAGTTAGAAAACTGAAGAAAAGTTCCGATTCCCTATTTTTATTTGGCCAGTACAAAGTTACTATTAACAAGTTTAATTTCTCAATTTCTACTGCGCATACTTCGAATACGAATTCTAAGGACTTATGTAATATGTCTCTACGTTCTTTAAAATCGATATTGTCTTTAAGAATTATACATACTCCTCCGCCTTCTCTGTTAGCTCGGCAAAAACAGGAAGCTAATTGGTAATTATCTAGTTGCAAGAGTTTTATCTTTGGTACCGTTATCCAAGTTTCGGATAGAGTTATTATCTTCAAGTGCCGCGACTTCTATAAGATGACGCTTGTTTTTAAAACTCCTTATATTCTGGTAGAGTATATAATTAGGAACGAAAAATCTGTTTATTATTTTCAGGGCGGTTCTGTTCATATGGCACGGAAAAACTTTCTTAATTTTCTGTACATTGGTGATAGTGAATTTGAATTTGTGCTGCCAGCAGAAATCGAGAGCCAGCCGCTAATTCTAGCAACTTTCAATTTTAGATCTTCCAAAATCTGCTTCAGTCCTCTGTTATTTACGGCTCCACTATTCCTATTGAACATAGCAAAGTCGTAGGTCATATGAAGGCTTGAATCTATGAGCTAAGCGTACTCATAAGTGACGACGTCGAAATCCAGTAGGTAGTTAAATGTTTCGATCCTTGCATTGAACAAGTCGGTGTTTCGCTTTTTTTTTAAATGTTGGTGAGCATATCAACACGTGTGAGTCACGTTTTGTAGTTTCTGTCTAACGTACAGAACTAGTTCTTGGTAATTTTCTGTGCCGTTGAAGTCCTCCTCGCCTATGAGCACAATGCAGTAGTCCTTCTTTGTGAAGTTTAACTTCGACTCATTTCCCTGAAATAATTGTCTAATTCCTTAGGGTAGTAAATAGTGGCCCAATTGATAGTTTTCGTCAAACTTTTCCCGAGCTATTTTTGACGTTTTGTTCTCTGTACTTATGAGGCAGATCTTCGGAATATGTTTTTCTTTTTTTTTCCTTGTGAAGACAGTGTTTATGGTGTCGGTGAGTTTTTAGTATAGGCTGGTGATGAACTTTTTCTTTGCGTTGGATGGTCGCTGTATTTTTAATTTTGTGGCTAACTTCACATGTAATTCCAACAATAATAGTATTTTTGTTACTTTTTGCCAGTATTGGTGATAAGCAAAGAGTCGAATGACTCTTTCTGGTCTTTTGTTGTTCGACTCTTTTGTGACTTCTACGTCATTATTACGCAAAGGTGTTGACCGACAGATTGTGGCCAATTGGTGAATTTTGGAGTCCCTTTTGGCAATCATTTTGTTCCATGAGTAGTTTTCCGCTAAAAGTCGCTCAATCTCCATGTCTGCGCTTTGTTTCTAGGAGTACTATTTTTGTTTTCAGCTCTTCTATATCTTCTTGATCCCATGTGCAATTTTCTAGACAACTTCTATTTGGAGTTTGGTTAACTGATGTGTCTATTGTGTCGCATAAGAGAGTTTCAGATGGAGACACGGCTTGTCTTCGTTTCCTCTGAGTGACATTGTTGGTCAGTTTGCCTTTCTTCGTTAAGAAAAATCTGCACTGCCAGTTTGCTTTGCGCTCCTTTGTCATTATTCTGAATAGCTTCTCGCTAGTCCAGATGGATTTTTTTTTTACAAGCTATGCAGGCTAAATATTCGTTGTCCTGAATTTTTGTGCTGCATTTATCACAATCTAACGCCATTCTAGTGAAAAGTGCTAAGGCAGATGTACTATTATTAATTTACTGGGTTTTTTTTGTGCACTGATCTTGAGTAGACGCCCCACAAAATCTTGCGTGAAATGGAACGCTTTAATCCACTGACAGGTCACTCTGATCATTGATTGGCTAACCTGTCAAATCCTTCGTCTGAGTGATGGTTGGAGTTTGTTTATATTGCCTTCTATTTCTGTCTTTTTGACCGTTAGCAATTTGTGTAACGTTAATTAATGATTTGCTCAAATTACTTACGATTCAGCGGTATTCCGTGATTAAAACTAACACGGCCGATAGCTAGTGGTCTAAACTTTTTTCTTACGGTCTTGAATCACAAGTTTAAAAGGATTTAGTATTTTATTTTGATTAAAATATTCGGACCAACTTTGATACTAAGTTTAATAATACACGGCCCGTTCCCTATGATATGAAGTAATGAAACTGAGTTATTTAATTGCGTCACCTTTATACGCCAACTAAATCAGAACCAAAGTAACCGAATGTCATGATTGTGATAGGCTACAGGCACGCAGAAAATAACAAAGTAACTTATTTATACAAACTCAATTCTTTGAAACACTTCAAAAACGCCGATTTAAATGGTCTGTGGTGGAGATTTCACAGGGAAAGATTGAATAAACGGAGTTTTGGATTGGTTTTAGAGGAATCTGGTTTTTTATAAATAATACCGTAAGTTTATTTCTGAATACGTAGAAGTTTGGCTTAAGATTGCCGTCTTGACAATAATGATATTGTAAAACAAAATTAATTGGTCAATTTTAAATAATTATTTACATTTTAATATAAAAAAGGAAACAATTGTCTTGACATAACGATTTACAAAGAAAGATATTCCGTATTTTGTTATAGCTATTAAATCCTAACTAGATCTCTGGGCGTGTTGTGTAGGGGCTCGTGCGCCGGAGGCTGCACGAAGTCGGATGGCCGAATGTCATGATTTTGTGAAATATATTTAACTTCATACGTAAGTAATAGTCTATTACCCTTCAAAGTAGGTACCATCATAATAACAGTCGCATCAGTCACCATTTTATTAAAGAGTCATGGATTGTGGGGTATGTGAACATTAAGTTGACAAGCATTAAATAGTAAAAATATTGAAGGGTAGTTGTAAAAGGAAACGGAAACCCAAGGGGGGTTTGAAAATGGTTTCACGTCGCACGCTAGCGACGAGAGGCCATTACGTCCGCGAATATGGTGCCTATCGGATCTCACGAACAAACATCATATTACTAGGTTTCCATTTTACAACTAATCCTTTTGGAGAAAAAAATGGACAAACAAATTGTCAAAACTTAGTTTTTTCAAATATGGTCCTTAATTAACAGAGATTGCATGTTAACACCTAGAACTCGTGCATTGAACAGATATCTTCGTTTCATGGTTATTCGGCTAACTGAACTAATGGGCCAGTTGACCTTTGGCCTCCCCATCTCCCCATCTCGGAAAGAGTATTTTTGCTCTTCGATATCTGAGTGCAAAAGCCGTTTTTATCCGCTAGAGGATAAAGTAAATTGGATTTAGAACATCGAGTGCACTAAGTTTGTAAATTCTAAACATCATTAAACCTATTTATTTACTTCTACCTCCATGGCGCTGAATTTATTATACTACTTTTTTTAATTTGTTATAAACTCAGACTCGGAACCTCCTTTGTGTTTTTTTGCATTTAGTCATTTCCTCGCTGAGGTGGGATGAAAAGTTACGTGTTGCACTCGAGTGCAAAGATTTTTCACCTCGTGCTCTTTTGATTCCCTCGCTAACGCTCAGGATTCTAATTTTTTAATCACTCCCTGCGCTCGTGATTCAATTTTAGAATCCTTCGCTTGCTCTGTCATCAAAATTGAGCACGCGGTTAAAAAGCAACTTTGCACTCTTGTATAACAAATAACTATTTTTGTACTCTAACGAATTGCCATAAGAGTGCCATTACAAGGAGACCATTGTGTTTACTTACTCGATTTAATAAGACTGCTTCCTCAGATTTTTTCGATTTACTTACTGTTCTATTTGTTTTTTACTGCACAGTTCACTATCAGCGTAATCAAACGAGCTCTCCGCCTGATTGAGACGGAAAGAAGCATGCCAGAAATGTAGTTTACACCGGTTTTAATTGTTTTAGCATCCTTCAGTTGGTTCCAGGTTTCATCATCGTAAAACAACGTTTTTGTCGACTCCGGTACAAGAACCAAGTCTGTTTTAGTCTGTTATAGTAGCATACCAATACTCGGGAATCAAAGGTAATTAAAATTTTACCTAATAAATAATCGCGGTTGACGACCTCGTGGCGCAGCGGCAGTGCATCTGCATACCATGCGAGAGGTCCTGGGTTGGAATTCCGGCTGGGGACAAAAAAAAAACAAACCCCAGGTCTTGGATGTTTACATGTTTGTGATGTCGTTGTTTCTGGTTCCCACAACACAGGGTATCCTAGTGTGGGGCCAGACGCAATGTACATATGTGCCTGTATGTAAATGTTTGTTTGTTTGTTTATGTTGGTTAATACCAATTATTACTATACCAATACTGGCTTCCGATTCAGGGAACCTTAGGTGGGTACAGCCCGCTCTCGTCCACTGCCGGACATGGGCCCGCCACTTCCTTCTGTCCTCAAGTATCCTTATCCAGCCGCTGCCAGCATTCTGCCTCAGATCGTCGGTCCAGCGAGCTGGTGGGCGTCCTACGCTGGGTTTGCCAGGTCGTGGTCTTCAACAGTATTGTATCTAGAATAATAGACACTACCGCGGAGTTTTTGGCGGTACGTACCCACTAATTGCATAAATGAGTCACCTTTTCACAATACTACAAATTAAACGAGAGAGTCATTTACTTAAGTGCAAACTCCTTCGAGGTCTGCAATGACGTACGACATTCTTCAGGTATATCCACATCACCCGGCCCGGTGTGATGTGGATATAGCTTATCTTATCGTATCGATATAAATTGAGATAAGAATATTCTTTATTGTGCAAGAGATATATTTAAATATACAATAAAATACAGGTTTCCACCTACAATTTATGGTCTTAAAAAAAGGTTGGCACTATAATTTTACTGAGAGTCCTCTTTAACATTTCTTCTTTACTGATAGATAGATAGAAATAGAAAATACTTTAATGCACAGTCAGAAAAAAACGAATTACAACTATGTGTTCTTGCTAGCCTAACTTAAAATTTTCTTCTACTAACTATAAACTACAAACTATTATTGGTAGTATATGTAATTATAAGTACTTATTTTCTTGTAATCTCTCGCTAAACATTTTTGTTACTTCACATATCATTATATTTCAAATTCTCCTTCTTTGTTTTTTTGTACTTTCATCTACCGACCTTATTCTTGCTGCAATCCACTCCATCCAAAGGTTGTCTGGAAGAGATCGCTCTAAGCGATAAGACCGCCAATTGTATACCACTACTTAGATATAAGAAACTATTTGTAATATCTTTCACCTGGTTGTGCAATAAAGTGTTCTCTATCTATCTATCTCTATAAACATAATGTTTGAAGCAGAGCCGTGATCTTCACATCAGCATCTCGAAGCCGAGCTACTCGTATCAAAATGTTAGAGTTCGTTAAAATAAAAATAAAACACATTTTAAATTTACAAAGCGCATTTGAAGACACATTGGAGCTTTAGTTTATAGTGGAACCAACTATTTTAAAGCTGCTTTGAATAGTTTTTGGTTTATACATTATTTATAGCGACGGAAATTTTGAAATTTTTAGTTGGAACTTTACATTTTTTCGCACCGCGAAGTAGCTATTAGAACCATTATTTTTAAACTGATTTCCCATAACATTCAGACACTAATGACACGTGGCAAACCCTGGTCTCTGCCTACCTCTCCAGGATGTAGGCGTGACTTTATGCATGTATATATTTCCCTTATTTTTAAAGTTGCTTAGATAGTCACTAAACTTAAATATAACTTAAATGACTTTACTGGTTGTCAATACCTTACATTACATATATTAAATATTGTAAGCATAGAAGATGATGATTGTTCCGACCGGTTTCGGCCATGGCGACTACTTTGACCCTTAATCAGAGATGTGGACCTGGGGTGCTCGAAGATGGCTTATGTAGCCTATCTTCACGGCGAAACTCCGTGCACACTGAGGGCTCGTGAGAATGCCGTTCTCATAATTATTTGTTATGGCAGCAGGTGGGCGAGCCTTTAACTAGTCGCGTTTGGTATCCAGGTCAGCTTTACGCTGAACCTCGAACTCGCGTACTTGGCTGTTCACCATCCTACGCCATTCTGGCCGCTGTGCTGCCAAACGTTCCCAACGGGAGGGCTCTATGTTGCATCTCTTCATGTGTTGCTTTTGGACATCCTTGTACCGGAGGAGGGGACCGCCATGATTCCGCTTGCCCTCCTCTAGTTCAGAATAGAAGATGCGCTTCGCCACTCTTTCCTCCGCCATACGAGATACGTGACCGCACCACCGAAGCTGTCGACGCATTAAATAGACC